>OX422210.1:437040441-439589608 GCA_949130495.1 Sambucus nigra
TCATTATCTATGTTATTCCCCTGTCGTCCGCCACCGGGGCTGAGTTCGCTCAGGGGTTTCCTGATGGTCCCCTAGTATCTGCCCAGATCGATGCCACTAGGGATGAAGATGGTGGGAATGAGAGCGACATTGGCACCTCTGAGGCAACCGAGATTGAGAGCTCCATTAGTGAGTATGATCTTCTAGCTTTTAGGCACCTTTACTGAATAGTCCCTTCCATTAATCTTAGGAGACCTCTGAGGGGTGAGAGGGCCTTTAATGGCCGAGACGGGAAGATTTGCATCTATGAGAAGATGTTCAAGTTGGGCTTCTGTCTCCCCATCCATCCTTCAATTAGAGCCATATTGTCCCATATAAATCTAGCCCCTTCACAACTATCCCCTAATGCCTAGAGGGTGATGATTGGGGCTATCATCCTTTGGAGGTCAGTTCATCACTCATACCTTCCTGTTAGGGTCTTCACAGGTTGCTATGTAACCTCCTCTGCCAAAAATCACCCTAGCTATTATCACTTCTTAGCTAGGAAGTCAGATAAAAAGATGCTATTGGTTACCCAAACCTCCAATCACAACTGGAAACCTCAGTATTTCTTTGCATCCAGGGCATGTGAGCTTGGCCCACATGAGGCTTCTGGAACGTCGGTTTTAAGGACCCCTCTGAGTTGGGGGAAGGTCTCACTCGCTGCCAAAGCCGACCCTAAACTTAGCAAGGAGAATACTCAAAAGGTTAAGGACCTTAAAGATAAGGGGGAGTATGGTCGTCTAGTTAAATACGAACATCTGATGACCCCCTACTACCTCTCTCAGATAGGGCTAGGGGGTGGTTCTTTGATGAAGCTCTGTAAGTATCATTTTTTATAAGTTGTAGCTCTTACTTTTCATGCCTTTGATTTACCAAGTTAGATATTTCTTTTTGCAGAGTGCCCTGAAGGTATTTCTGACGACCTTTGGGAAATGTCTGCCCCAAGTCTCATGAAGTTGATGAAGAAGGCTGGACAGAATGTACGACCTCTTACCACCCATAAGAACATCGAAACCTCTAAGGCCAATGCCATAAAGAAGAGGAAGACTATAACCAACACAGAGCTTCAGAGGTAGAGCAAGAATCAGAGAGTGGACCGTGCTATCCTAATCTCTGCCGACGATGCCCTAGCTGCTCATCTAGCTTAGCTGAAGATCAGCGATAGTCTGATAGGACATGGTATAAAGTCTATTGATGCCATCGGCTTAGTGATGACCTAAGAGGATACGCATTTCCTATGCTCTTTAGACATCCCACTGTTGGCCAAGTTTACCCTCCATAGATCGATTCAGGTACTAGTTTCTATTTATTTTCTCTACTAAAGTGTAACCTCGTCCATCTTACATTAATGTGCTTATACATCTGACCTTACACTATAGGGTATGTTGTCCATGCATCGTTTTGTGGACTGGACTCTGAAGAAAATGCCCCTAATTGAGAAGGGTCAAGAAGCTCTGAAAGTCCAAGTCTCTTTAAATGCATAGGTAGATCGTCTGAAGGAAGAGCTGAAGGAGGTCAACAAGCTAAATGAGGTGGTCCAGCAGAGAGATAGGGATATGGACAAGCTGAAGAAGGACCATGAGATGGCTCTGAAGGCTAAAGACGATGCTCTGTAGGCTAAGGTGGATGCTGCTGTTAAGGCTTCTTTAGAGGATGCTTTAGAGAAGATTATTACAGATTATAAGATCTCTGATGAGTTCATCAATTTTGGCTTTGAATACCTTGAAAGAGGTATCAAATCAATTAGAAAATGGGCAGACTCCAAGGAAAAAGAGTCAGGGAGTCTGACTACCTTAAACTTTGAGGGCCTGGGCTTTGCTGACCCCCAGTTTTCTTAGGCCTTGCAAGAAGTTGAGGAGGCCGATGCTTCTCCCGATGAGACTGCTCCTTTGGATGTCACTGAAACTGAAGAGGCTAATAATCCTTAGGATGATACGATAGAGATGACTAATGCCGGACAAGAAGGCACGGTTAATCCTCACGTCTCAGGATGATATGGACACGGATAAGCTTTTGTAATTTTTGTTTCCTGAAGTCTTGTACCTCTGACTTTTATGAGCCCTGATGGCGTCTTGATACATTTGTTTTGTATTGTTATCATTAATATCGTCTTCTTTAGATTAAGTTTCTTCTTTCAGTGAATGTCTTCTCTTACATGTTGTCTTTAAAGTCTGAGGGTATCATAAGATGATGTTACACCATAAATAAATTAATGATGTTAAAGGTCTGAGGTAATCAAATTATAATGTTCACCCTCATAATTTCACCAAATTAATAATGTTTAAGGTCTGAGGTCACCAAAACATGATGTATCACCTCGTAATTTTCACCAAATTAATGATGTTTAAGGTCCGAGGTCACCAAAATATGATGTTTCACCTCGTAATTTTCACCAAATTAATGATGTTTAAGGTCTGAGGTCACCAAAATATGATGTTTCACCTCGTAATTTTTGCTAAATTAATGATGTTTAAGGTCCGAGGTCACCAAAATATGATGTTTCACCTCTTAATTTTTACCAAATTAATGGTTTAAGGTCCGAGGTCACCAATATACGATGTTCACCCTCATAATTTTAATCCAATTAATGATGTTTAAGGTCTGAGCTCACCAAAATATGATGTTTCACCTCTTAATTTTCACCAAATTAATGGTTTAAGGTCCGAGGTCACCAAAATATGATGTTTCACCTCTTAATTTTCACCAAATTAATGGTTTAAGGTTCGAGGTCACCAAAATACGATGTTCACCCTCATAATTTTCACCAAATTAATGATGTTTAAGGTCTGTGGTCGCCAAAATATGATGTTTCACCTCTTAATTTTTGCCAAATTAATGATGTTTAAGGTCTGAGGTCACCAAGATATGATGTTTCACCTCTCAATTTTCACCAAATTTGTGATGTTTAAGGTCTGAGGTCACCAAAATATGATATTTCACCTCTTAATTTTCACCAAATTAATGATGTTTAAACATAACATAACAAAGTATTGACACTAGAATTGATTTTTTCATTAACATCCTCTTCATAAAATGATACATGTAATAAAAAGGAATCACTGCAACATCATATGTAATATTTCTTCAAGTGGTCAGCATTCCAAGGGTTGGAAAAAGGTTCTCCTTCGAGATTTTCTAGCCGATAAGTACCAGGCACAACCTCATCGACTACTCTTAAGGGCCATTCCAGTTTGGGTGGAGCTTATTTGCCTTCTGCAACATCTTCTTTAGGACTAGGTATCCCACAACTATAGGTCTCGACTTCACCCTTTGGTTGTAAAACTTTGCTGTTCTCTGTTAGTACGCTGCCTGTCTGATCTCTGCATCTTCCCTTCTCTCTTCAATAAGATCCAAGTCAAGTCTTATCTCTTCTCCATTCTCCTGAGGATAAAAGGTCTAGATTCTATGGGTGGGGAGTCCTACTTCAGTAGGGATGACAGCTTCTGAACCATGTGCTAGCATAAAAGGAGTCTCTCCCGTTGGTGTCCTTGCGGTCGTCCTGTAGGCCCATAACACAACGTATATCTCTTATGTCCATATCCCTTTGGCCTCTTCGAACCTCTTCTTAATCCTATTACGGATTATTCAGTTCGTAACCTCAGTCTGCCCATTTGCCTGGTGATGGCCAGGAGAGGAGAAGCTCGACCCCCACTCTTTCACAATATTTTTTTAAGGAAGCATTCTTGAACTGGGTTCCATTATCTGAGTTGAGGGTGTTTGGGAGGCCATATCTACATATTATATTCTTCCAGATGAACTGAAAGGTATTCTATTCCGTAATCGAGATCATTGGCTCAACCTCTACCCACTTAGAGAAGTAATCAATTGC
This sequence comes from Sambucus nigra, assembly GCA_949130495.1. NCBI lineage: Eukaryota > Viridiplantae > Streptophyta > Magnoliopsida > Dipsacales > Adoxaceae > Sambucus > Sambucus nigra. The sequence continues at coordinate 437,044,292 of OX422210.1, forward strand.
CACCACTAAGAATCGATAGTCGTTTGTAGCTCTTGGCAAAGGTCCTACTAAGTCAATGCCCCAAACTATAAAAGGCCAAGGTGATCTAATTGACGTCATAGGATGATGAGGTTAGTGAGGGATGGTGGAGAATCTATGACACTTGTCGCATCTCTTCACATAAACAACTGCATCTTTTTCCAAGGTCGACCTCCAGTACCCCTGAGTAATAATCCTCTTAGCTAGATGCCTCCGTCCTATGTGACTTGAACATGATCCCTCATACACATATTTCAAGATGTGAGGAACCTCTAAAGGGTATACACATCTAAGGAGAGGGAGTAGGAACCTCTTCTTATACAAGACATCTCCTACAATTAAGTTATTGGCAAATCTGAACCTCAGCTTTCTCCTTTCCAATTTTGATTCTGGAAGCTCTCCCTGTCTGATGTATCTGATGCGTGGGTCCATCTATGAGGATCTCATATTGATATTGAGGCAGGTTCTGGAAACCTCTTCTTCTTCAATGGTTGGCTTGAGCAAGATTTCGACTAGTACCATTCTTCTTATATCTGTCCTCGTTGCTGAAACTAACCTAGCGAGTGCATCAGTTCGATTATTATCTTATCGAGGTATCCTCTTCATCTTCACCTCTTTGAAGCCTTCTAGCGTCGTTCTCACCCTCTTCAGGTATTTGTCCACCCTTTCATTTTTGGCCTCATATACCCCAAGGATTTGGTTGATAACTAACCTTGAGTCACCGTAGACTAGGAGTCGGCCAACACTAAGGGATTTTGCCAAGGAGAGACCCACTATCAATGCCTCATATTTTGATTCGTTGTTTGAATCCTTGAAGTTAAACCTCAACGCATATTCAATATCGGTACCATCTGGTGCTAACACTATCAGTCCTGCTCCGCTCCCGTGTTCACAAGATGACCCATCAACAAAGAGGTTCCATACATCTTCATTTGAAGAGAAGTTCCCTTCTGATAGGGTCCCTTGCTTGAATATCTATCTGTCTTCCTCATTCTTAACTACACTTTTTTAGGGTCTGCTTGCCCCAGCCTCGTTCGGACCGTAGAAGACATTTCTGTTTGGTTCCTCATCAGCTCTTTGACTAATTTCAATCTCAACCTCTTCCCAGGTGAACTCTGCTATAAAGTCCGTGAGTTCCTGCCCTTTAATGGAAGTTCTAGGTTGATAAACCATGTCATAATCCCCCAACTCGATGGCCCAGGTCATCAGCTTGCCTGATTTTTCAGGCTTATGGAGGACCTATCTTAGTGGGGAATTAGTGAGGACAACCATATAATGGGATTGAAAGTATGACTTCATCTTCCTAGAAGTGTGTATGAGAGAATAAGCTAACTTTTCCATTCGAGGGTACTTCTATTCGGACCCTTGAAGAGATTTACTGTTGAAGTATACTGCCCTCTGCACTTCATCATCTTCTCTTAATATGGCTGCACTGATAGCTAATTCTAAAACAGTTAGATATACGTACAACCTTTCCCCCAGAATGGGCCGTGATAGGAGTAAAGGGGATCCGGGGTAAGACTTCATCTCCTTAAAAGCCTTGTCTTATTCCACATCCCATTCGAAAGCCTTTCTAAGCACTTTGAAAAAAGGAAGACACTTGTCCGTAGCTCTCGAGACGAACCTGTTCAGCGCAGCAACTCTATCGGTTAACCTCTGAACGTCTTTGATGGTTCTAGGTGTCTTCATTTCTAGCAGGGCCTTGATCTTCTCAGGGTTGGCCTCTATCCCCCTATGATTGGCGATGAAACCCAGAAACTTTCCATCTCCTACACCGAAGACACACTTGGTTGGGTTGAGCTTCATCCGGCATCTATTTATGGTGTCAAAAGTTTTTTCAAGGTCGGCCACGTGATTTTCAGCCTTCAGGATCTTTGTCAGCATGTCATCCACGTACACTTCCATGGACTTGCCTATTTTATCTTCAAACATATTATTTATAAGACGTTGGTAAGTGGCCTCTGCATTCTTCAGTTCGAAGGGCATGACCTTATAATAATAGGTCCCCTTGTCTGTGATGAACACTGTCTTCTCTGAGTCTTCCAGGTTCATGAAGATCTGATTATACCCGGAATAGGCATTCATAAATCTCATAAGCTCATGTACAACTGTGGTATCCACCATCTGATCAATATGAGGCAGGGGAAACTGTCTTTTGGGCAAGACCTATTCAAATCAGTGAAGTCTACACACATCCTCCATTTCCCATTTGCCTTTGGCACTATGACTGCGTTGGACAACCACTCGGGGTATATGAACTCCCTGATGAACTTGGCCTCTTCAATATTTATGACCTCTTCTCTGGTAATGTCATATTTCTCTCTTGAATATACTCTCCTCCTTTGTTTGACGGTCTTAGCGTCTTCCATAACATTGATATTGTGTCATATGACCTTAGGATCAATGCCTGGCATGTCTGCCTGGCTCCAGGAAAAAATGTTTTTTTTCTTCCTCAAAAACTTCATCAGATCTTCCTTGATCTTAGGTCTTAGGGCTTCGCTAATTTGGATGGTTTTTTTCGGCTTGTCCTCATTGAGGACGATGGATTCTACCTTCTCCGCGGCCTCTCCCTTCTTGAGCTTTGTCTCATCTCTAGGGTCAAGGGTGTTGATGTTTAAGTGGTTGTTTACTTCTTATGAGCCTCTCTCTCTTACCCAGAGTTGAAGTAGCATTCACGTGCCGATGTTTGGTCACCTTGCACTTCCCCTACCCCACAGGGGGTCGAGAATTTTAGCATTTGGTGAACTGTTGAAGGCACGACCTCAAATTATTTAAGGGCCACTCTTCCTATGATGAGATTGTAAGCTGAGAAGACGTTCTCATCCATCACAAAGAAATTAATTTTTCTGGTCAACCTCTTAGGCCACTCATCTCCCATTCTTACGTCCATCTCATACATGTCCAACAGATGAAACTTTTGTCCACTGAAATCGATCAAAGGGTGATGATAAGGGACATGCCTAGCTCTGCTGAGGCCTAGGCTTTTGAAACAGGGCCAGAATATTATGTCTGCTGAACTTCCTCCATCAACGAGGATTCTCTGTACCTCACATCCATGCACCCTTGTAGTGATTACCAAAGGGTCATCATGTGGATATAGGATACCTTTGAAATCAAGTCGGGAGAATCTAACTATAAGAGTATCCATATCTACCTTCTTTCTCTCCTGTTTAGCCTCTGAGGATGCCAGATTTAAAACCTTTACTTTGGTGACTGACTTATCCTCTACCACATGAGCTTTGCGGTCGTCTACCTCTGAGCCACCCCCTATTAGTCCTCCACAGATGGTGTTAACACCAAAGGAGATCATACCAACCCTCTTCACAGGGGCATTGTCGTCTTTTAGTGGGAGGTCAGGGTCATTCTCATCATCATCTGAGTCCTCAGCTCTTCTGCTTAGGGCATCTTCCCGACAAATGTCATTGAATCACCATATACTCTTGACTCACTTGAGTCTACATTGTATAAGCGCTCATCTAGTTTGGAAATAATGACAAAATTGAGTCCATTCCCTAGATTCCAAAAAATCCTGAGACTCTACTCTTTATTTATCTTGATTGATTGTTTAAAGGTATATTATCAATCACCCACACATATTATGATTTCATCCATAACATGTATATTGCATAAAAATGACTGTGTGAGAGTTGTGTGTGTTAATCCCATTTAAATTGTTTGGGAATTTTTAAGAGTTTTTAAGGATTTTTTGGAAATTAAAATGTGGTTTAAAAAGCTTTTGGGGTCATTTTATAATTACCGGTTTTATGTTTTCGTACCTGAAAGTTGGTTTGGGTTGAATTCGAAAGCGCTTGAGACTTCAGGGTGCGTGTGTAATTATTTTTAAACACGCGTGAGTGAGTTCATCCTGGCCTTACACCTGTCAGCATTATATCGGCCTGATCTGTGTTTGTTGGTAGACTCATAACTCGTACACCTTCTCAGTCATTGGATAAATTCTATCAACGCTTTGCATGCGTTTGAACCCAATCCCAGTGAACCTATCTAGACCAATCAGCGTGTATTTAATCCACCGCTGTTCTTTAACCATTGGATCAAAGTCAATTGTCTTAGACCAAATCTCAGCCTTAGATTTGGGTAGCCCTTCTCTATCCTTCCTAGCCTACTATATAAGGAGGCTTACCCTCTTTATTTGGGAACTTTTTGGCAGTTCGTCTAACTAGAGAGAGAAGAGAGAAGAGAGAGAAGAGAGAAACGAGAGAGAGAGAAACCCTAAATCATCCAAAACCTTTTTCTTTTTTCAAACCCTAAACACATTTCTTCCAAAACAGTTTATACTAAACACTATTCCTGTGTATTTGAGAGTGTTGTTGGTGTGGGTTTGAAGGGTGTTTAAAGTGTTTTATCCTCTTGGTTCGAGATCTTATTTCCAGTTTAGACATTACTTGTTAGATCTTTATTTTTCTTTCATAGAAACAGTAGATCTGATCACTGCATGTCATATTATACTTAGATTGCACATTTTAGTTTCTCATCTTGAGAAATCTCTTTTATTGATTACTGTTCTATAAATGTTTTTCAAAACGTTAGAATCAACAAATTCATTTTCTATTTCTAGTTCTTATGAAACAAGGCTATTGACCTAGTTGGAATTGCAATTGGCGGTTTTCAATTTCAAAAGTATTTTCAAAACCCTCTGAAATTGATTAAGACCTTGAAACGTCTTTCGAGCAAGGTAGCCTTGGATTCCGGGATTATTTGAAAGGTCAAATTAAGTCTATTGGTTCTAAAGAAGAGAGAAACTGAAAACAACATCATTTAGACCTGATCGGTAATTTGATAGGACTGTTTGTATAAAATAAGTGTGCGTGTGTGCATGCATTTATTAGAGCACCATCACAAACACTTGACACACTACAACACATAAGTGTTGACCAAATAATCTTGAATCTTCAAGAGTCGACATAAAGACTGGAACAAAGTGGAGAAGTTAGCAAACTGGGAAAGCCACATCAACATCAGAACTGCAGAGAAGTTAGAATTAAACCAGTGGGTATATTTCTAAACTTGTATAGGTTTGATTTGTGTGCATGTGTGTTAAATAGTTTGTATATTTTTTTTTAGTGGATTTTTGGTTTGTGACTTAGAAGTCACCGTGGATGTTTCCTTAGTTGGGTGAGGTTTTACCACGTTAAAAACACCTTGTCCTTAATCTTTCTACATCTCCTCATCACATTCTTATAATTGTGCTGAGTTTAATTGATTTAAACTGATTTACTAAAACTAGTTAACTAATCTTGATCAAATCTCGTGCATGTTTTATTAAACACATCTTGTGTTAATTTTTTTTGATTTAAAGAAAAGAGTTTCTTTAAAAAACAGTTCGGAGTTACTTCAATAGTTTATTCTTGTATTAAACGACCTTAGTAACAGCTTTTTCAATTGGTATTAGTGCTTTGGAAATTTTCTTTAAAGATCTTGTGTTTCTGAAATTGTTTTCTTAAAATCAAACAATGGACGAGAAAAATGAAAGATTTGGTAACTTGACTAGAACTACTCTCTTTGATGGAAACAACTTTGTTTACTGGAAAGTAAGGATGTTTGCTTTCATACAAGGAACCTTAGGAGATGATGTCTTGAATATTGTTGAAAATGGATATACTTATCCTACAAAAACAACCACTGAAGGAAGTAATGAGAGGATTAAGAAAGTGTTAAGTGAATTCACTCAAGAAGAGAAGCAAGTTTCTCAAAACAATATCAAAGGAAAGAATGCCATTTTTATGTCTATAAATGAACATGAGTTCAAAAGGATCTCATCTTGTGCCACTTCTAAGGAAGCTTGGAATACACTAATTACTGCACATGAAGGTGACACTAGAGTTAAGGCTGCTAAAACACAGATGCTTGTCCAGCAGTATAACTCTTTAATTATGTCAGACTCTGAATCTTGTGATGACTTTTACATGAAATTGACTGACATTATGACCAAACTGCATGCTAATGGGATAACTTATGATATACATGAAATTGTCTCTAAAATTCTAAGATCATTACCACAGAAATTTGATAACAAAATATATGCTATTGAGGAAATGAGTGACCAAAATATCACTCCTGAATTACTCAGTAGTAAACTGAAAACTGTGGAAATGGAATTAGAATTTAAGAAACAATTGACCCAGTCCCATAGGAAACAGACTAGTTCCAATTTGAGTTTTTCCTCTAAGCTGATGAAAACTGAGCTTACTATTCCCAATAATGACTCTGATGAGGAATGTGATGTAAATAGTTTGGATAATTAGGTTGCCTTGATGTCAAAACAGTTTAAGAAAATTGTCAAATTTAGAAATAAAATGGCAAACAGACAAGGCAAGCCAAATTACCTAACTCAGTCTAACTACAAACCTCATGAAAAAGGTCAAGACAAACATCACAAGGACATTCATATGAGACCTAACAAAGACTTAAAGAACATTGAATGTTTTAGATGTGGTAAATTGGGTCATATAGCACAAGAATGTAGAGTTAAATTAAACACGACCAATAAACATACTAGGGCCAACATTTGCAAAACATGGGATGACTCAAGTGATTCTGAAAATGAAGAACCTGAATCATATGATGTTTTTGATCCTTGCATGTCTTTCTTTGCCAAGATAATCTATAATGATGATATTCCCTTTCCTTTGTATGAGAATGATGATAATAGCTCTACTTCTGTTGTTATGAATCATGCTGCTACTAGCTTAGATGGTTTAATTTTTGAGAATATTGCTAGTTCTACAACGAGGTGTGTGATTCAAAGGGAAGGCTATAATGACGATGTCAATGTGTGTGTGAGTTCAAGAATTGAATCCTTAGAGGTCACTTCACACACTAGACTTAGTTATTCGGACACTGAAGACTTACCTGATGTTCACACACTTTATGCCAAAACTCTCAAGAAAAGCACTAGACTAGAGAAGATTGTGAAAGATCTCACTAAGAAATTAGAAGACCTTAGTCTAATGGTTAAACTTAACGCTGAAGAGTATACTACCCAATGTCTAACTCATGAAAATGAAGTTAAAATTTTTGATAAAAAATTGAAAAATTTGATTGAAACAAATGAAACTCTGGAAAAAAATATATAGGGACATTATTAGAATTGGAACAAGCTAAAGAAAAGACAACAACTGTTTTGAAAAAAATTGCTAAGTTTGAAAACAATTCCAACTGTTTTGATGATTTTGCTGCTAATTCAAAAACCAATTCTGATGATCGAATTGGAATAGTTTTTTGCCAAAACTTAAAGACACAAACTAAAAACTTTGAATTAAATCAAGTTTGTGTCAGGAGGCAAAAGACCTATAGAAACTTGCCCAGACTTTCATTCCCTAAAAGATGAGTTTGATGAAAAACAACAAAAGTTTGATATTGGGGAATCTAGTTACTCTAAGTGTGATAGTTAACCTAATACTAAATACATCTGCCCCCGATTAGGAAGAGTGTTTATGCCTTTCAAACTGTACTCCCTAGGAATAAGGCTCAACAACAAAATCCCATAAAACCTATGGTTAGAGAATTTCCTAAGGAGATACCCTCTTCGAGGAATCTATATTGCTCTTACTGTGATATATACGATCATTCTTTTGAAGGTTTCTACTCTAGATGTTTAGTAAAACCTGTTTGTAATACCCCTCTATACCAGAACTTTCACTACTCTAGGAGAAGCCATAAAAATTATGTCCTGCCCAGACAACCAGACAAAAACTCTAACTATAGAAAGAGAAAGACCAAACCTAAAAGATCATTTCCAAGTAGGACAACAAGGCACTTTCCTAAACCAAATGCTCATATTTTCCATAAAATTCAGACTCATGCGCAAAAAACTTTTCAACAAAATTCTAATGCTCGCAAATTTTATCAAATGAGAGAAAATATGCGCAAAATACAAACAAGAGCTATTTGGGTTAGAAAAAATGAGGTATTACCCTAGAAGAAGTGTAACATTGTGATTACTATTTTAAAAGCTGAACACACCACTTCTGGTTGGTAGTTAGACTCTGGATGTTTAAAGCACATTACTGGTGATGGTACAAAACTTTTAAACAAAACCAGCTTTGCTGGGGGAAAATTCATTTTTGGTGATGGTGTATCATCTAAAATCATTGGTAAAGGAGCACTCCAAGAAGAAGGAATGCCTGATCTTGAAAATGTTCTTCTAGTAAAAGGTCTTAAGGCCAATATACTTAGTGTCTCATAATTTTGTGACTCAAATCATACTGTCACCTTTTTAAAGAATAATTGCAGAATCTTAAATAAAAAATGTGAGTGCATCCTTACAGGACTCAGGAATCCTGACTTGTTATACTGTCCAGACTAGTACTGAGGTCTGTAACATTACCAGAATGGATGACAATGAAATATGTCATAATAGGACGGGTCACATAAATTACGATAACCTTAGTAGATTGTCTTCACAAGAAATAGTTAGAGGAATTCCAAAAATCATACCTATCTCTAATATTATCTGTGGTTCATGTCAGGAAGGAAAAATTGTTAAGGCTCGTCATAAGAAAGTTAAAGATATCCTTACATCTAAACCCTTGGAGCTCATCCATATGGACCTAATGGGTCCTTCTCGTACTGTTAGTCTCTGTGGATACAGTTACATTCTAGTTATGGTTGATGACTTCACTAGATTTACTTGGGTGGCCGTTTGAAAACAAAAGTCTGATAATTTCCAAACTTTTTTGAAAATTCTTCTTCGGATTGAAGATGAGAAGGGCACTCAAGTAAATAGAATTCGTAGTGATAGTGGTGGAGAATTCATAGATACTGGAATTATAGAGTATTGTGACTATAATTGTTACAAACATGAATTTAGTGCTCCTAAGACTCCTCAACAAAATGAAATTGCTGAGAGAAAGAATCGTTCTCTTTAAGAGATGGCACGTGTTATGATTCATGCCAAGTGTTTACCTAAATATTTTTGGGTAGAATCTATTCGTACTACTTGTCACATTATCAATAGGGTTTATCTTAGGAAGAATTCCAAACAAACTCCTTACGAAATATGGTATGAGAAAAATCCCAATCTTAAATACCTTAGAACATTTGGTAGTACGTGTTATGTATGCAAAGACAGAGAACACTTATCCAAATTTGAGACTCGTGGAGATAAAGTTATCTTTCTAGGATATTCGCCTGATAGTAGAGCATACCGTGTCTTTAATCTTCGCACAAAAACCTTAATGGAATCCATAAACATTATTGTAAGTGACATTACTGTTGAGAGTAAGACTAGAGAACCAACTATTGTGGAAGAGTCTGAAAATGTTTTAGAAAATGACTCTCCAGAAATAGATGATTCTTTACCAATTGAGACACCTGAAGTACCTAACTGGGTTTCTAAAGATCATCCCGTAGATAACGTTGTTGGTAACCCTAGTGAGCCTGTACGTACAAGATCTCAATTAAGAAACTATGCTCATTATGCATGTTTTGTTTCCCTTGTGGAACCAAAGAACATAAATGAGGCATTGAATGACCCTCATTGGATTTCTGCCATGCAGGAAGAACTTCTTCAATTTGTCATTCATGATATTTGGTATCTTTTACCCAGACCTGATCATAAAAGGGTTATTGGCACACGTTGGATATTTAAAAACAAATCCGATGAAAGCGGGATAATCATTAGAAACAAAGCCAAATTAGTTGCTCAAGGATACTCTCAAATTGAAGGAATAGATTTTAACAAGAATTTCGCCCCTGTTACTCGGTTAGAATCTGTTCGTCTTCTTTTTTCAATAGCTTTTTACTTGCATTTTACGCTTTACCAAATGGATGTCAAATCTGCATTTCTTAATGGAATCTTGACTAAAGAGACCTATGTTGAACAACCCAAAGTGTTCATCGACCCTCAATACCTCAATCATGTTTATCATCTTAACAAGGCGTAGTATGGTCTTAAACAAGCGCCAAGAGCCTAGTATGAGCGTCTTTCCAACTTTCTCTTAGACAAAAGTTTTAAGAGAGGTGGAAATGATCAAACCCTTTTTGTCAAACATTTTGACAAAGATATCATTATAGCTCAAGTCTATGTCGACGATATCATTTTTGGATCCACTTCCCCTTCAGAAGTTAAATCTTTTTCTGAAATTATGCATAGAGAATTTCAAATGTCTCTTATGGGGGAGTTGAAATTTTTCTTGGGTCTTCAAGTCAAATATAACTCAGAAGGATTATTTGTTTTGCAATCTAAATATGCTTTAGAGATTGTCAAAAAATTAGAGCTTGAAAGTGAAAAAGATGCTAAAACTCCCATGAGTACTACGGTCAAATGATCCAAGGATGAGAATGGTAAATCCATAGATCCAACTCTATATCGTAGTATGATAGGAACCTTACTATACTTTACTGCCTCGCGTCCTGATATTATGTACGCCGTTTGCGTGTGAGCCCGTTATCAAAACAACCCTAAAGAGATCCATTTAGTTTATGTTAAAAGAATTATAAAATACATAAAAGGCACTCTAAATTTAGGACTTTGGTTCACCAATAATACTCCTCGTACTATAATAGGATACACTGATGCCGAATGGGCAGGGTGTACTGATGATAGTAAGATCACATCAGGAGCGTGTTACTATATCGATAATAATTTGGTACGATGGAATAGTAAGAAACAAAACTGCACTTCTTTATCAACAGCTGAATTTGAATACATTGCCGCAGCTAGTTGCTGTGCTCAATTACTTTGGCTTAAACAAATGCTAAATGATTATGGTATTCAATAAGATCAACTACATCTCTATTGTGATAATCAAAGTGCGATCAATATCTCTAAAAATCCTGTTCAACACTCGCAAACTAAACATATAAAAATTAGACATCATTTTATACGCGAATTAGTTGAGACTAAGGAATTAGAAATTAATTATCTTCCTACTGATTTGTAACTCGCAGATATATTTACCAAACCTTTGGATTATAATAGATTTCTTGCTTTGCGAAAATCGATAGGAATGGTGTGTGCTGAATAAACTCCTATGACTTTAGTAATATTCCCTTTGTCCATTTGAGACAAAATGGGGGAGAAATTTGAGTCCTATGAGTTCATTTTTTTTGTACATATTTCTAATAAGCTTGACCTTAGTATTATTTGCAGGAATCTGTATAGTTGTATTCAACAGATGTTATTAGGGTATTGGTTTGTAATTAGTTGAGTTATGTAATTTTCTGTTTCTAGGAAATGGATAGATAGAATTTTTGTATAGGAATAGGTTTTTCCTTATTTCTTTGTAGCCCTACGAGTACTAGATGACTCAAAGGAGATTTTGTCTCATATTTAAAAAGGGGGAGATTCAAGCACCTTATACTCTTGACTCACTTGAGTCTACATTGTATAAGTGCTCATCTAGTTTGGAAATAGTGATAAAATTAAGTCCATTCCCTAAATTTCAAAAAAGCCTCATACTCTACTCCTTATTTCTTTTGATTGATTATTTAATGGTATATTCTCAATAACCCACACACATTAGGATTGCATTTATAACATGTATATTGCATAAAAATGATTGTGTGAGAGTTGTGTGTGTTTAATCCCATTTAAAATTGGTTTTAATAATTGTTTGAGAATTTTTAAATGATATTTTGGAAATTAAAATGTGGTTTAAAAAGCTTTTGAGGTCATTTTGTAATTACTGGTTTAATGTTTTCATACCTGAAAGTTGGTTTGGGTAGGATTCGAAAGCGCTTAAGACTTCACGGTGCGTGTGTAATTATTTTTAAACACGCGTGAGTGAGTTCATCCTGGCCTTACACCTGTCAGCATTATAGCGGCCTGATCCATGTTTGTTGGTAGACTCATAACTCGTACAACTTCTCAGCCTTTGGATCAATTCTATCAATGCCCTGCATGTGTTTGAACCCAATCCCTGTGAACCTCTCTAGACCAATCAGCGTGCGTTTAATCCATTGCTGTTCTTTAACCGTTGGATCAAAGTCAATTGTCTTAGACCAAATCTCAGCCTTAGATTTGGGAAGCCCTTCTCGATCCTTCCTAGCCTACTATATAAGGAGGCTTACCCTCTTTATTTGGGAACTTTTTGGTAGTTCGTCTAACTAGAGAGAGAAGATAGAAGAGAAAGAAGAGAGAAACGAGAGAGAGAGAAACCCTAAATCATCCAAAACCTTTTTCATTTTTCAAACCCTAAACACATTTCTTCTAAAATAGTTTATACCAAACACTATTCCTGTGTGTTTGAGAGTGTTGTTGAGGGGGGTTTGAAGGGTGTTTAAAGTGTTTTATCCTCTTGGTTCGATATGTTGTTTCCAACTTAGACATTACTTGTTAGATCTCTATTTCTCTTTCATTGAAACAGTAGATCTGATCATTGCATGTCATATTACACTTAGATCTGCACATTTTAGTTTCTCATCTTGCGAAATCGCTTTTGATGATTACTGTTCTGTAAATGTTTTTCAAAACGTTAGAATCAACAAATTCATTTTCTGTTTCTAGTTCTTATGAAACAAGACTATTGACTTAGTTGGAATTGCAATTGGCGGTTTTCAATTTCAAAAGTATTTTCAAAACCCTCTGAAATTTATTAAGACCTTGAAACGTCTTTCAATAAACGTAGCCTTGGATTCCGGGATTATTTAAAAGGTCAAATAAATTCTTTTGGTTCTAAAGAAGAGAGAAACTTAAAACAACATCATTTAGACCTGATCTATAATTTGATAGGATTGTTTGTATAAAATAAGTGTGCGTGTGTGCATGCATGTGTTAGAGCACCATAAAAAATAATTGACACATTACAACACATAAGTGTTGGCCATAAGATCTTGAATCTTCAAGAGTCGACGTAAAGACTGGAACAAAGTGGAGAAGTTAGCAATCTGGGAAAGCCACATCAACATCAAAACTGCAAAGAAGTTAGAATTAAACCAGTGGGTACATTTTTAAACTTTTATAGGTCTTATTTGTGTGCATGTGTGTTAAATAGTTTGTAACTTGTATATTTTGTTTTAGTGGATTTTTGGTTTGTGACCTAGAAGTCACTGTGGATGTTTCCTCAGTTGGGTGAGTTTTACCATGTTAAAAATGCCTTGTCCTTAATCTTTCTACATCTCCTCATCTCTTTCTTTTAGTTGTGATGAGTTTAATTGATTTGAACTGATTTACAAAAACTTGTTAACTAATCTTGATCAAATCTCAAGAATGTTTTATTAAACACATCTTGTGTTAATTTGTTTTGATTCAAAGAAAAGGAGTTTCTTCAAAAAATAGTTCGGAGTTACTTCAATAGTTTAATCTTGTATTAAACAAACTTAGTAATAGCTTTTTCAGTCATTTCTGTTATTTTTAGGGTCATCTCCCCCCTGAGAAGCTCTACCATCGACATACTTCCTGAGCTTTCCTGACTTCAACATCTTCTCAATATCATCCTTCAAGGCAAAGCATTTGTGAGTCAGATGACCGTGGTCTTGGTGGAACTCGCACCACAGATTCTTATTCCTCTTATGCGGAGGAGCCTTCAACTTCTACGGCCATCTCAGGGACCGGTTATTTTTTTTTTTCATTGAGGATGTGTTCGATGCTCACAGTTAGAGGAGTGTAGTGTGCAAACTTGTCGTCTGAAGACCTCTTTTTCCGTCTTTCTTACTTTGGAGTTTTCCACTGCTACTTCTGTTCTCATCCTCGTACTTTGCAGCCATTGCCTCTTCAGCGTTCATAACCCTACCAGCTGTTGCTAATAGATAGGCCATGGATTTTGGTGTGTCTTCAGCAAGCTTCCACGGTAACTTTCCTTTCTGCAATCCTCCTGTGAGGGCTGTCATAACTATGTTCTCTTCGTAGTCTTCAACCTCTAATTTTTCCTTGTTGAACCTTGCAATGTAGTCTTTGAGTCTCTCAGTCTTTATTTGTTTTACGTAGGGTAGATGGGTTGTATTTTTTTGAGGTCTTACCCCAAAACAGAAGTTGTGTATGAACCGCTCAGCCAAACCTTTAAAGTTTTCCACATAATTTTTAGGAAGGGAAGTGAACCAAATGTGCGCAGTTCCCGTCAAAGTGCTTGAAAAAGCTCGGCACCTCATCTCATCAGGGATTGAATAAATGTCTACTAAAGATTGATACATTTCAATATGATGTACCGGGTTGGTACTTCCATCATACTTGGGAGACACTATAGGTGGTTTAAATTTGGGAGGGGTTTGGAAGTTCACTATCCTTGCCACAAATGGGGAGCCCTATGAGAACCCACTTTGTAGTGGGTCTCGGCTTTTGATGAGGTTCCCCATCTTCTCTTCCATACGTTAGATGGAGTCATTGCATGGTTTAGCAATATCGTCCTGGCCTAGGTTGTCCCTAGCCACCTCCAAGGGGTGGACTGAGGGTTCCCCGACTATAGCACAACGTCGACTGTAATTGTTGTAATATGACTATACGTATATAATGGGATAAATTATATACGAGTAAATTAATAGAGGCCGTGAATTGTATTATATGTATAACGGGTGTGAAAGTTATATGAATTTAAGAACGGGAATGAATAATTAAGTTAATGTTGACAATAAATTAGAAATCATAATTATTGCATGCTCGGTTAGAGTAGGGTGGTTGCAAGGAGTTATATCAGTCATCTAGTTTTGGGATAAATAATTAGGAAAACTAATCAAGGCGTTAGTAGTGCACATATTAGAGGAGGGGTGAGGATATCCTCAAGGTAGTGCGACACTAACTAAAATATGAAGAGCATGCATACATATTTATTACTACAAGTTAATCATTTGCTAAATGTTTTCCAAATATTTTGGGTTTTAACCCTTGCTATAAATATTTTTAAAAACCTTTTAGGTGTCCAGCCACAGGGACGCCAGGCTTGACTCATTCCGGGGATCCGTTGCTGCAGCATATGTGGATATTGCGGGAGTTTGATAGGCGCCTCATTATTTTCACTTCTAGTGTAGAAATTCCTATCAGTTTCTTGAGCATGTCGCTCACAACTTTATTTAGTATTTATGTCAGACTTGTTGAGATTTATTATTATCTATCTTTACATTGTTGGATTTGAGCCGATGGTTTATTCGGTCAGTTTATTTAGATGTGAATAGTTGATTTCAGTTAATTATGATGGTATAAATTATTATGTTTCCGTATGAGTATTTTATTTGAAGTAAAGTAAGATAAAATTTGGCACCAGTTTGATTTTCTCACTTAGGTGGTTAGTAATTGAAAAGTGTGACAGTGATGCTAAGAATGAACCAACTGAGAAACCTATTTTAGTTTAATTTAGGACTGATCACCCGGGGTTAATTAGGCGGGGTGTCACAACCATCATTAGGGGTTACGCCTCAGTTTTATCACAAACACCCAGATGACTAGATAAATTACCACTTTCCCTCATTTACCCAAAGAGAAGTGCTCTCTTATTTGAAATAAGATGCTAGAAACTCAACTTGTGTTACTTGTTTAGCATCTTATTCTCTTTTCCCATGTAGTCTATCTTGCAAGTTTCTTACAAAGATTTATTTGAAACTGCATGATTAGGGATATCACCTTTGTTGTGCGATATAATTTTTTTGATACATATTTGAGCATATATAGTCATTGCTTGGATTTATACTCGATGTTGCTTATTCATGTTCTAGTCTAAATTGTGTTAACATAGACTTTGGTATTTGTGGGGATGGTCCAAGAAACCCAAATAATTCGGGTTCAAATGGAGGCTGGCACATAACAATTGGGTAAAGATCATTACATGCGATAATCGCAAAGATAAATGCCACCTGCATGGATCTCGGAGTAGATTAGCACAATCAAGTAGCAATCTTATCAACATGAGAAAGAAATTTTACATGGCTTTGTCTCTTCCTTCTCTATAAATGTAACCTTGATCCTAGGGAACAGGGAACATGTAATTCTTATTATCAAATTATAAAAAGCGTAATAAGAAAAATGAAACACCCCATTGATGTAGGCCATTATCGAACCATGTAAATATCTGTCTTATGAGATCATTTTTTTCTGCTCGACATTAGCTATTTAGGATCATTGTTTGTGAAATAATTACACTCACAATTGCTTCCATCTCTGGGAAACGATTTTAATCCCCCTAAATCAGTTAATTCCAACAAACAACCATATCTTACCGCCACAACGCACCTCTTCTGGGCAATCAACATGGTGGACTTTTGAGGTACAGAGTTAGATCTGAAATCTACCTTAATAGGAGCCAAGTCTCCCCTCACCCTCATTATTTCCCCTAAGATAAGCACTTTGAGAAAAGTAACGATCAAATTAGATCCACTCAGACCTCATGACTGGTCAATGCATATGAATAATGAGTCCATTAGCAAGAGCAGGCTACATGCCTTAAAATGGAGGAACACACGCATCTCCAATGATACCTGAAGAGGTTGGAGCGAGGGGTCTGCGGAGATAAATTCAAGAATCGTGGTCGAACACCTAGCCCTTAGATGAGTAAAAATAGCACCTAAGGAAAGAGTTCACATCACGACCAAGAATACTCCAAGCATGAGAGTCATCCAATGAGGTGAAATCAAGAAGAAGGACATCATAGACACGATATCCGCAGTCTTGTAAGGAAAAAGATGGATCAACAAGCTACAAATCATGGGTCTAGATCCACCAAGGAACTGTACATGAGGGACCTAATCACTCAAATGTTGTCTTTTTTTCAAGGGAAATTATGGAGCAAGAGTCCATGAAGAAATTTGTGACCCCCAGGTTCAAAATTTTATAATGGAAATATCGTTCACCACAATGATGCCTTATATGATTCATATCCCTCTCCATCTCAGGGGATACTGAACATAAGTGGTTTGAAAGATTTCCACATATGTCAGTCAGTGATTTTAAGCAGCTCATCGAATCCTTCATAGCTCACATTATCACAAGGAACTTTTATCCGAGGAGAATGTATCCTCTTCTCATGATGAGGATGAGATCATAGGAAACCTGGCAGGATTACGCCAAGCGATACTGGGAAACCTATAATGATGCTGAAAACTACTCGGAGCAGGTCATTGTGGCCTCGTTTAAGATAAGGCTACCCTAGAACTCTATGTTGCTTCAGTCCTTAACCAAAAAGGAGGCGAACACCATCAATGAACTCATGTCTCTCATAGAAAAGTACTCAAAGGTAAAAGACATGGTCACCTTCATCCAGGGAGACAATGAGTGAAGAAAGGTGACCAAAGGCAATAATAAAGAATATCTCTCAAGAAAAAAGGCAAGAGGTTGAACGGAGGGACTATAAATGGGGATATGGTGGACCAAACCAAGGATTTTGCAAGAGATTAATACCATATTCAAGGAACCACATTATAATATTTTAATAAAAATAAAAGATCAACTTACCACTAGAAACTCAAGTGCATCACAGACTCTGGGATAATGAAGATTAGGGGAAATCAGGTCGTTGCTCGGCAGTGTTTATTTGTTGCCAATAGGCCAAAAAATAAAAGAAAAAGGAGAAAGAAACCGTTCCCGAATCGTCCAAATATGGATCCATACCATCCAAATAACAACTAAAGTACTATAGGCCAAGAGAAGAGAAAATAAGGGTGGACACTGCAAATAAGGTCATAAAGCCATTATAGGAGGCCAGAGAGGAAATTTTTGATCTGCACCATGCTCTCTGAACGAGAAAGGGAAGAACTGGTTTCTTTGTTAAGGACAAATCAGGACGTATTTTCTTGGCAGCCATACGATATGCCTGGGATCGACCCCAAAGTCCCATGCCACCAAATTCACGTCGATTCAACTTATCCACTGAACGCACAGAAAGCTTGTCGAATAGCCCCAGAAAAAGTAAAAGTAATAGAGGTAAAAGTAGGGAAACTTTTGGAGTTAAGGTCCATTAGGTAAGTTTGATTTCCAAAATGGCTCTCAAACCCGGTCGTAGTAAATAAAAGCAATAGAAGCTGGAGAATATGCATAGACTTTACTGACCTTAACAAGCTTATTCCCAAAACAACTTCCCTCTTCTAAAGATCGACTAATTAGTTGACGCCACAGTTAGTCCTGAGAGAATGAGCTTCCTGGATGCGTATTCAGAATACCACCAAATCCCCTTGTTCATCCCCGATCAAGACAAGAAATCATTCATTACCACTCTCGGTCTGTATTATTACAAGGTCATGCCTTTTAGTCTCAAGAATGCGAGAGCTACGTACTAGTGACTAGTCAACAAAATGTTCAAATAATAGCCGGGGGACACAAATGGAGGTCTACATTGATGACATGATCTCAAGAGCAAGCATAAGGCCGACCACCTGAATGACTTGGAAAAGAATTTTGAGGTCTTTAGACACTTTCGGATGAAGCTCAACGCGACCAAATTCTTCTTAAGGGTCCAATATGGAAAGTTTTTTAGATACTTGGTCATCCAAAGGGTGATTGAGGCCAATCCCGACCAAATAATGGAAATCAAGTTCAACCTCGAAGAACACTTTGTAAATTTTGAAAGTTAACTGGAATGATGGTAGCTCTCAATCAGTTCATTGTCAAGTCATTAGAAAGGTTCTGAACACTCTTTCAGCTTTTAAAAAAGGAAGAGGGCCTCACATGGAGCGAAGAATTCTCAAAGGCCATTGATGAGATCAAATCCTATCTGATCAAACCTCCTAAACTTTTGATTCCTAATCTAGGAGATCGTCTTTACCTATATCTGGATGTATCCAATCACGCAGTCAGTTCAACATTAATGTGTGAGAAGGAAGAACATCAAATCCCCATGTACTATGTTAGAAAAATTCTCTTTGACGATGAGTAATGCTACCTTCCACATGAGAAATTGGCTTACTCTCTGGTCGTTATATCACGCAAATTGAAACACTACTGTGAAATCCCACTCAGTCATAATCATCACTTATTTCTCACGTAAATTCGTTCCTAAATAAGCTCACATGTTTATAAGAATATACAAATGGTCAATTAAACTTGGAATATTTGATATACATTATCAACCAAGGACCATGATCAAAGGTCAAGTGTTAAAACCCAACGATTGACATAGTCGATCAGTTAATGATACATAAGCTTGACCATTCTAGAAATTGAACTTTTTATGTAGACGGGGCATCCCATTAAAATGGGAAGGAGTGGTACTTGTGCTTATTTCTTTAGATAAGACCATGGTTGAGTAAGGAATTAAACTTGTCTTTGAAGCTTCCAACAACGAGGACGAGTATGAACCCCCATCGCTGAGTTACACAAAGCTTCCTCTTTAGGCGCAAGCCACCTTGACATATACTGTGATTCAAAGATAGTGTCCAACCAATTCCCGGGAGACTTAAACGCTACAAATTGGCGAATGTCAGCATATCTGCAAGTCGCTCATGACTTAATTGCCAAGTTTGAGAAAGTCCACAATCAATAATTCTCCCGAGGGAATAATAGACATGCTGATGCGTTAGTCACTTTAGGATATACAATGGACTTCGATCTTAATTAAATAATTGAAGTGGATTTCCTCTCTAAGACTAGAATTTCAAAGCCAGTGGTCACCTAATAAATACTCCCCGTTTAAAGAACTCCTAGCTGGATGAATCCAATAATCACTTATTTGCAAGAAGACATCCTACCATATGACAAGAAGCAAACCCATCAAGTCAGGATAAAAGCTGCACAACTTTACTTATCACTTGAGGGAAAACTATATAGGAGGTCTTTTATAGGTCCTTACCTTCAATGCGTGCACCCAAGTGACACCGACCAAGTATTATACGAACTCCATGATGGAATTTATGAAAGTCACGCTGGAGGAAGGTATTTGTATTTTTAGAGAGATTAAGAAAGGATATTGGTGGCCATAAATAAAGAAAGATGCTGTCTCTTATGCAAAAAAATGCCAGAAATGTCAAAGTTCTCTCCCATGCTCCACCAGCCAGCCAATAATTTGAATTCACTAACTAGTCCGTGGCCATTAGCTCAATAGGGTTTAGATATTGTGGGTCTACTACCCACAACACTAGGAAATTATAAATATGTACTAGTCATCATGGATTATTTCACAAAGTGGATTTAGGCAGAGCCATTAGTAAACATTAAAGATACTGATATGATCAGATTCATCTGAATAAATATCGTGAATTTCTTTGGTGTACCAAGAACAATCATCATAGATAATGGAATAAAATTCAAAAGTGGTACATTCTAAAATTTTTGCAATAACCATAACATTAAGCACCATTTCAGCTTGGTAGCCTATCTTCAAAGCAATGGATAAGCTAAGGCCTCCAAAAAACGATGATCGACGGTATGGAGACTAGACTAGAAAAGGAAAAGGGAGTTTGTGTGGATAAACTTCCCCATTTTCCGTGGGCATATCAGACTATGCCCAAAATATCAGCTGGGGAAACTCCCTTCACTTTGGACTATGAGATGGAAACAATTATTCCTCTAGAAGATGGCTTGCCGACCATAAAGACCATAGTTGCTGATCAAGGCTTAAATTAAGAAATCATAAGGATTATGCTTTACTTAGCTAATAAACGAAGGGAATATGCCTTAATCAAGTTAGCTTCATACCAGCAATAGTTGAACATGAAGTACAACAAAGGAATTAACCCGAAAAGATTTATGGTTCCGAATTATACCCTAAAAAAAGTTCTCGGCAGCACAGAAAAACCTTCAAACGGTAAGTTAGGACCCAACTGGGAAAGACCATTCAAAATCATTAGAGATGATATTAAAGGGACCTACTATTTGGAAACAATGGAGGGCAGGGAGATCCCAAGGTCCTAAAATGTGACCAATCTTAGGAAATTTTATTTCTAGCAAGTTTGTTTTTTGCAAGTTTATTTCTCGTACTTTTCAGTTTTCTATTTATGTTGCTCGAAATAACTAAATTTCATTAAAGTACAAGTTCAATTGGTATAATTAACTTCATTATTGTTTCAACATTGTTCTAAATGGCGGACACACCTTTTAATTTCTTTTTAAACTGTCATTATATTTAATCATCACAACTGGTAAAATATTGGTCATTAACATGAACACCTTAATATGATTATACCGAATATGAATCTCAAGGTTTAATGGTTTTCGACATGAAAAATATGAAAGCCTCAAGAATTGATTAGGTAAGTAAAATAACTACGGGGGATCACTAGGCACAAGGTACCCTGACTTTGATCGGTTAAAAATCTTGAATGGGCAGATGGCCCTGTGACCAGGTGATTTTTTGCCAAAGTTTTATCTAGGCCTAAGGTAGTGTAATGACACAATTTGAAAGGCAATACAAACAATAAAAACATGATCGGCATAAGAAATAGGAAAATGAAAAATGTGTAATTACACAATAGTCATCGTACAAAAAAAAATAACTCATACAATTGTCATCCCCCATGAGCTATCATCCCTGCCACAATAACTCTTCTGCTATCGTCAGGGATTGGCCAAAATTCTCATCACTATCATGGGTTTACAAATAATCTTTCTCCGACTAAAGAGGAACAACATCAAGGGTGATCCATCTCTCATGGTTTACTATAGAAAGGTCACTCCACATAGTACCAATATCAAATCTCGGAGTCCTTTGTAATTTTCATAACTGCTAAGGAATTGAGCCAACCATGCCTGCAAGCCACTCGTTTGGCTTCGTCCAACCTAAGAGGAACGTCCATTCAACCCTCATCATAACCAGAGTTCTAAAATTCATGAGGACCCTTCCTAAATATTTATTTCAACCTCATTATAACACGACCAAATCCTAACTTGATCACCCAATCTTTCTTTAAGTCCTCCTCAACCTTTCCAAGTTTCTATCTCAAAGAAATATTCTCATTTTACATAAGCTCCATGACATTGATGGCATCCATAGCATCATCCTCCAACTTGATAATAAAATGAGATTGTTCATTAAAGTCACTTGTCATTTTTTAAGATTTTTTCGAACAGAGGTAAAAGCATGGCGAGCTTGACTACTTGATCCCCCACCAAGTATTGCATCCAGATCACCAATGAAAGTTGGGACCCCTACAATTATATTTATAATCTATAAGAATAAGAAAGAAACCACTTAGGAACAAAAACATATGATTTCAAGCACTGAGAAATTTTCATTATTCCAAAAAATGGGGAGAAGCCCTTAAAAACGTTCAAACGAATGAAGATAAAAAGGTTTTAAGCTAAGATAATCCTAACTATCTTTGTCCCTCTTTTTCTTTCACATGTTCTTGAGATTATGGGGCTTTGCCCTAGTTAGCACCAAATGTTTCTTGGTAGGCAGTAGATTTTAGTTGACCACTTTCATCCTACTGTTGTGGGGAGCATGGATCATAATTCCTGAATAACTTAGAGTCTGAGGGGACATTCGTCTCACCAAGGCCGCATCCCAAACTTTTTTAAAGTTTGAATTTTGAATGAAATACAATTATTTTTTGGCCATGTATACATGGTTGAAGGACTCATCATTGGCTGTTGAAAGAACGCGAGCATGACTTTCGTTGGTATTTTTCAACTCATCGCACTTGCTTATTAGTTGGCCACGCTCACTCTTTAACTTGTCAAGTTCTAAGTTGGTGGACTTCTTCTTATCCTCGTATACCCTCTTAGCAGCAACCAGAGCATCCTTGAGATTTTTTAATTACTTTGACAGGTTATTATTGACCTTGGACTGGATAGAACCTATTAAGTATGGAAAATAATGTACCACAAACTGCAAGGAAAAAACCATGTCAACTCAACGACTAATGAAAAAAAGAAAGAATCAAATCAATAGAAGTTAAAATCACTAGAGACAGCGCCTGAGCGTCATGAGAAGAAATCTGATATGAGGTCATCCTATCAACTTTATCCAGCTAAAGTACAAGCACGATCCCCTTCAGTAGACCAGGTGTTAAAAATATATTCTTGGCCACCGACATGATTTTGCGGCCCTTCCCTAAGTTGGGGGAATCCCCCCTCTTGGAGGAAAAAATGGTAGAGAAAAGGGGAATCATTGTCTTTCTTACTCCTTTCTTGGTTAGGAAGTCTGTCAAACTCACGAGCTCAGTAGAGCCTCTGACTTCCTTCCTTTTTGGAGCTTTGGCCTTTAGAGAAGTGGTAAGGTCATGTTCATTAAAAGGTCGAGTTTTATCTTCTTGGGGGCCATAACCCCCTCCTTAGTTGTCGAGGCGGAGTACAAGTTTAAGGGCTCAAAAGAAGATGAGGTGGAGGACATGGAAGATCCCTCACTCATAGAAAAGTATGGTATGTTAGGAATTTAATCCACATGCCTATATATAAAGATAGTTGCGGAGTTGGTGTACTCAAGCATAAATGATGCCGACTTGGGATGCTCTCCACCTAAAATAAATGGTATCCTCAAGTTACAAACCTTGATCAACTCCTCTCGGTTGAAATGGGAAGGCTCTTTCTTCTTTGAGATATCTGGAGAAAATAAACAAAAAAAATCACCAATAGCTACTTTGGTTAACAAAACAACAACATGAAGATAAAAGGTAAAATTGTTATATTTTCCTCCCTTTTAGAGGGCATAAAAACCCTCCATATTCTTCACCCTCAGGAATGGATGGATGTTTCCAATTTCTGGTGATAAAGTTTTGATTCCAATACCCCTTATTGGAATAAGGGATACTGACAACCAAAACCCTATCTTCCTTCCTTGCCTTCAGATAAAAGATGTTATTAATCGTCCGAGGACACGAATAATAGTGCCTAAGCTCTAGGATCCCTATTTGGGTCCCATACAGTTTGTTGATCCTATGAAAACCGTTTATAGTTCTCCAAGTGTTTTGGGCACACTGAGCAAGGAAGACATTGAAAAATTATAAAAACTCCAAAAATAAGTATTTGAGGGAAACTTTATACCCCCTTTAGCCATCGACAAGGTGTGAATCCAGTGGTCACCCTCAACATCATAGCAATCCACCGAAATATCAGTGCATTATATGATTACCTATGGGGGGATGGAGTATTTCGCCCTAAAATGTCCCAAAGTTCTCTCATTCATAAAGTAAATCATTTTTTCTCAGAGATAGAAACATAAATGGAGATATTCAGAAGAATCGCCACAATAAAATGGAAAATACAATGGTAACAGAAGAAGAGAAGTAACTTACAAATGAAGTCTAAAAGAAGGAGCTCCCAAATGCTCTGAATAGTTGAAATGATGGAATGAAATAGCGATTGAAAACTTTTTTTTTATCTTGGATTAAAGTTTAAAACATCTCATCATGTGGGAACAAATCCCAAGGTTCATTAATTGAAATTGACACTTTATTTTTTTAAAAGGGGAACTGCACCACCATACCCCTAATTAAATTGGGAAATTATGAGAGTATCCCTTAAGGAACCAACACGAAGAATACAACCGACTAAATCACAACTTCATACTAAAGATCCTTTTAAGTAGGATGCAATCTCAAAAAGTAGCTAGCCATCTGGGTCAACCAACCTCTCAAACTTATCCACCCCATTCAATTCGTAGAGATTTGAGGGTAATTATGGGGGATGATCCAAGAAGTCTAAATAACTCGGGTTAAAATTGCAGCCGACCCATATAAATTAGGTAAGGATCATTACATGAGATAGTCACATAAATAAATTCCACCTGCATGGATCTTGGAGGAGATGAGCATAATCGAGTAGCAATCTTATCAGTATGAGAAAGAAGTCCTACATGACTCCATCTCTTCCTTCTCTATAAATATAATCCCGACCCCAGTGAAAAAGGGACATGTAATTCTTGTTATCAAAGAAAAAAAGCATAATAAGAAAAGTGAAACACTCCATGGACGTAGGCCATTGCTGAACCACTTAAATATATGTCTCGTGAGATCATTTGTTTTCTGCTCAGCATTATCTATTTAGGATCATTGTTTGTGATAATATTGATATCTTAGTTCCATATATTTTGATATCTTAGTTCTTTCATAATTTTATTGTTTTCTGCACTCATAATATTGAAACAAAAAGTTCCATATATTTTGATATCTTAGTTCTTTCATTAGGATAAATATGCTATATTATCCAAATGTTTTTGATCAACACTTGTGTTATTTGAATGCTATATCTCTTAGTATATCCTATAACCTTGGTGGTTTTTATTTATGTTATTACCCATGCTTTACCATTGGATCCTCTAAACATATTTCTTTGATAGTTACCTTGTGTCATCTTTAGTTGTCTAGAAATAGTGTTGACATACCATAATTTTCAGGATTTCCATGCGAGTACATTGCTACCAACTTCTTATGCTTCCTACACATAACTTATATGTGTTTTACATTATGTTTAGTATATAATGAGTAATCCCACATGATATCTAAATGATAATATTAATATATTTGTCTTGCAATGCCACTTTTGATCTTATGCATCTTTATATTTTTTTATCATATGATTCATTTCTCATACTACTCAATGTGCTTATTATGCTCACTTAGCATGTCCTTCATCTCTAGTCACTCCCAATACCTACATTTCTTATGTCCACTCTCTTATATTTCTTGACCATTTCATGTTTATTGAAATAAAATTGCATTAAAGGAGAGAAGTCTCGGCCAATGGAGAAAAGATTAAGGATAAAATAAAAGCTAGTTATGAGGTAGGATGATGGAATATTTTGTCATATTAGGCAAATGGTAGAGATATAATTAGAATGGATTTTTATTTGATACATAGATTAATGTGCTTGTTGTTACATATATATATATATATATATATATATAGTTGGACATGCTTTTAATTGTGTTATTTTTGATGCCTTATATATATTATTACCACTTATATTTGTAATCATAACCTAGCTCAACTTCCATCTTAATTACATAATGAGATATATTAGTTTCAATCCTTAGATTATCTCTACTAAATTCACTTTTCTAAAGACTTATTCATTATGTTATTAATTATGCTAGCTATTGATTATATTATCTTTGCCTTTGTTCATTCCATGAAAAAAGGGGGAGAATGACTCTTTTTATTATGAAAGGAATGTTAACTATAAGATGTAACACCCCACGATTTTGGGACTGAGAAATTAAATTTTGAGAAAAATAAAATTCATTTAAATCAGGGAATTTTAGAATTTGAAAATTGAAGTCCAAAAATTGAGGACGTTTTAAAGTTTGCCGGATGAGGATTTTGAGTGTACCATTGGTTCCAGATGGGTTGCGATAGTCAAAATGACTGTCATTGGATTTTATTTCGGCTTCGGAATATTTTTAAGTATGTTTGACTCGAATTGGAGTAAATGAGTCTTTTAAAGTATGTATTAAAATTCAAAACTGGGTTTATTATTTTAAGGGATTTAAGAGTCTTATGGATTAATCCTTCTCATTTAGAGAAAGAGAGAAAGAGAAAGAAAAAGGAAAAGAAGAAGAAAGGAAGAGAGAGAGGAATAAAGCTTGGAGATTCCGGCCCAAACGCGATCTTGAGGATGATCCAATCTCTACAATTTTGAGGCAAGTGTTTAATCTTGCGAAATACATCATTTGTGCATTTCATTTCATAATTGTGGATAAGAAAATTGGATTTTTGGGTATATTTATCAAAACCTAATTTTTTGGTTTCAATCTTGGAATTGAAGTTTACACTTGGAATTAAGGGATAAAAATTGATGAGATTTGATATAGGATGAATTTCGATGTTTGAAAATATGTTGGGGTTGAATATTAAGGGTTGGAAGATATATAAATTGAATTTTGGATCAACCATTTTCGTGGCTTGCTGCACAAGCCGAATCGATTCGCCCCTAGCGAATCGATTAACCCCTAGCGAATCGATTCACTATGTTGCAGAAGCCTCAGGTCCTTAGGGCCGAATCGATTTGCCCCTAGCGAATTGATTCGGTATGTAGCAGACTTACATATCTGGTTGGACCGAATCAATTCGCTGGGGCCGAATCGATTCGCTGCTGGGGCCGAATCGATTCGATAACAGGCTAGTTTTGCCATATTTTTCTTGAATGATCTCTAACCCTTTTTGACTGGGTTTATCGACGTGGGACCTTAATTTATGATGAAAGAGTTATGTTTTGGAGACTTATAAGGGGTTTCTCACTTATTATGATTTTGGGGATTTCTTTAAATAGATTAAGGAAGGTATATGTTTATATGTATGCATTAGAGTGTGTGTGTGTGTGTATGGAGATTGTTTGAAACCTCATTGGGGATGGGAATCCTAATTATAGACCAAAAGTGAGTCTAGATATGATGTGAAGTTAAGAGCTCTTAGAGAGAGATTTGCGAGGGTATGTTGGGAAATTATAGGCCGATATTCATGTCGAATCCTTATAGCGCTAGGATTCTATTAAGTTGTAAATGGGGGATAACGAGAGAGAGAGAGAGTGGTCACGTATCCTTAGAAATATTTAAATTAAGGAACAAACTGTAATAAAATAGGATTAAGGGTTCATAAGAGAAATTGAACGGTAGGCGAAATTGGGAACGCTTGGATCGTGCTATTAACTAGAATAAGTGTAGTGTAATTCTAGTCAGGATAGTTTATACATATAATTGTGTGGGAGTAACAATTGGGATTCCAATACTTTAAATGAATTTGAGATAAGCTTGAGGTTCGTTGACTATTAGTTAGGTTCATACCAATAGTCAAAATTAGTACTAGAGATATTGAGGTACTTTTGGATATCGATGCGATAGGTAGTGATAGTTACCTAAACTAAACTTTGGGTGATAACCTTAATTTTGGAGATATATCAATGTTAGAAGATTATTTATATCATAAGGGTAATGGATGAATATGCTTCAAGTGAGGGATCGTATTCATATAACGAATTAAGCTATTATGATTGAAGTGATGACTAGTATATTGAGGAATATGGATGCCAATAGTTGAGTTTATAAGGTTCTTACATATAATGAGAGATAGTATGTATATATGTATGTATATGTATTTGTATAGATATGGATATATGGGTATACTCATGTTGTAAATATCTAAACCGTATGTGATGGTTTAATCATATGATGGGATCATATGGATGTGTATATATTGTGCATGTGAATGATATATATACTTATGTGGTTAAGCATACCCCGCACATGCTATCATTGGAAAGTTTCCGCGATGAGGGTGAGCACCCTGGCTCGAGGAGCAGAGTGCGGATATTCCCCAGGTCATAGTCGTCCATTGTGTTATTATGTGATTTACATTTTTTTGGGATGAGACGTGGTGGGTATGTTTCGTCTCATTGCCGGTTAGGAACTATGTCCGCTTCCCGGACGTTGTGTGTATGAGTTTATCATGAGGATGGGTGTCGTTTAGCCCTACCAGGTGGTCCCCAGTATGCTACGTGGGTCGGGCACTGGGAAGATGATAGCATGGAGCAGTATATTGACGATATATATAGCCGGTTATATTATGTGTATGGCCATTGTACATCATATGCGGTATTTACACTTGGCTATGGGAATGAATGATTGTATCTATATATATGTTTAGAGTAAATACATATATATTTATATATCCTATAGGAGAAAGGATATAAAAGTTCTATGGTGTACATCCGAGGTGATTATGGTGTACTAGATTGTTGGGGGTTGATGTATCGCATTTAAGGAATATTTCGGTTACATCATCCCAAGGATACTTTTGGAGATTTTGAGGTTGTTTTTTTAGATAATAATCTAAATTGTAGTAGTAGTATTGGTGTGTATGACATAATAGATCCCTACAATCAACATTGTCAAGGAGTAGTGTATTGGGGGGGTTCCTTGTTTGGATTTCTCTTTGTGAGACTCCCCACGCACGAAACGTAGTACAATGTTGAGAGTGGAGTGAAGTTTTGTCCTTTTTAATTTGTATGCATGTTATTTAGAAATTAAATTATATTATTGAAGCCTAATGTCAATGGGTAACGTATTAAGACTTATAACTGTTGTAATCTAATAAAATTGGAAACTAGCCTAGTATAGCGTATATGTGTAAAAATAATTAAGTGCGATGGGTTGGATTCTTGGGTTATGTTAGGATAGCAGGTCTTGTGGGTACAGGCCGTGCCTATGGTAAGTTAGGTTGTCCTTGTGGGTAGGGGAAACTTAATTTAAGATTACAAGATGAGAATAGGTGCGCGCTGTTAGATGAGAGGCGAGTTATGGTTTCACGAGAGTGCGATTCTACTTTAATTATGAAATAAGTGCATTTATATTTGTTATGCACGATTAACACACTTGCTAAACATTTTTACACCCCGGGCTCTGACCCGTTTATATTTCTCTCCTTCTATATATATATATATATATATATATATATATATATATATATATATATATATATATATACAGGTGTCCTACCGCATGGATGCCGGATGCCCTTCTATCCAGAGTCGTGGGAGCCGTAACAGGCGCAGACTGTTGCGGGACTTAGATTGTAGTCGCCCCTATTTCTTTGTAAATCTAGATAGGATTCATTGTGTACATTGGGATCATACTTTAGTGTTATTCATATTTGTTTATATTTCTTCCCCATGGATGTTGTACTGTCTGTGACCCAACAGCTTATTCGGGTATATTTCCTTGTATGTACTCATTCCATTTTATTCTAGCATTTCATTTATCATCATACTCGTATGCATTTTTCCTTTATTAGTAGTTCTATATTGTTGGTTTGTTGTATGTGGTGTGTTTTATTTAATTTTGGCATCTGCTTTTAATAGTTTCGGGCAGTTAGCTTTATATTATTTAGTATTGTCAGTTGATGTTGAGACTGATCCATCTGAGATACCTGATTTAATGTAGTATAGGGATGACCACCCGTTATTATTTTGAGCGGGTTGTCACAGATGGTATTAGAGCATCAGGTTCTAGAGTCTTTAAAATCTGTGCGGGTTTTCTGCGTCCTCCCATTGACGTTTTTTTACATAAAGTCCTACTAGTAGGATTGCCGTATTCACTACGTTTATCTTTTTCTATGAGGTGTACTCATTTGAATGACTTTCTGACAAAGTTGCTTTCGTCTCAGACGTCGCCGAGAATAAGTCGGTTAGGAAGGGGCAAGATGAGAGATGTAATACCCATAACAGATTTTGGGTACGCTTTGGTTTGAGGTATTTCTTTCCATGATTCGGGTAGAGATAAGAAGGAGAGTTTCGTGATAGATAAGGTAAGTACTGATGAGGAGTGAATAGGGAGCCCTTGGGAGGTTTAGATTGAGAAATTCTTCAACATTTGTTAGGAAACCTGGTGTTGGTGAGTTTTACCATTGTGAGGTGTATGGAGTTGTCCCAATATCGGGATTATCGCCTTCATGAAGAGGGAGTAAGAAGTTTTGAGACTTGGGTTCGTTGGGTATGAATGAAGGAGTTATTGGGGGTTGCAACCGCTTTTGTCCTTCAACATGGTTAGGAAAGATTTTAAGGAAGATGTTTATCTCGTGGAGAAATAGGTTTAGGAAGAATGATTGTCCTGGAAGAAGTTGAAGACCTTGAATTGAGATTCTTGGATGAAGTGAAACCATTGGATTATGGAAGTATAAGGTAGAATACCTTTCTTTGGATTTAAGTCACGCTTTATGCGATATTGGGAACGTCGCGCGTAAGGTATGATGAGTAGTTAGCCGCTACACCGTTAGGGTGTATAGAATTTCCTTGGAGTAAGGAGTGAGCAAGTACGACCTTTGTATGGTATCTTTTGAGATAATAGACCGCCCCGTGAAGAGATATTAGAGAGTTATGGTATTGATTTCCGAAAGTGTGGATTGTTTAGGTTGTTGGGTAGTGGTTATTATGTTATTGTTTTATTGATATGCTAGGGCATATACTTGTGGTATTCAAATGAGAGGAGGACTTACCTTGTGGCAAATGCTTTGATGTAATATATAGGAATTGTATAACTGAGAGGTTTAGACTTTAGTGGATTTATTTTGAGCGAAGAATTTAGCTCATAGTTGTGCTAGTTTTGAGAACTAGGTAGTGGTGAGAGTATTGTATTTGTTGAGGCCTTGTGTCCTAAACATAAGGTGTTTATTTGGCGTGTCAAAAGGCACAAAATTATTTTATATTATATTGTTACATAGGCTTTCGCGCAATATCTATAATTTGAAAATCTTTTAATAAAAACTTAACCCTGGTTCAACTGATCTCAATCCCCAATATAGCTACAGAGTAGTGTATTGGGAGGGTTCCTTATTTGGATTTCGCTTGCGAAACCTCCCCCGCATGAAGGTAGCTAGTGTCAGGAATTGAGAAGAGTTCAACCATTGGGACTTTCAAACTTTTATATACTTAATATGTTTCTATAGGTTGTGTTGTTGAGAGTTATATTACGATTTGAGGCTAGTGGAACCGGGTTATTATTTTACGAGTTGAGCTCGGGTACGGGTTGTATGGGCACCCTGGGTAGTTAGTTTGATTTTTAAAATCTATATGGTTCGATGTGAGAGCTGGGAAGGATCGGTATAGTGATCTAGAGGGTAGATGTAAGGACTAGATGAGATTGAAGTCCTAGGCATATTTTAAATATCGCGGGCGAAATTCTTGTAAGGGGGGAAGAGTGTAACACCCCACGATTTTGGGACTGAGAAATTAAATTTTGAGAAAAATAAAATTCATTTAAATCGGAGAATTTTAGAATTTAGAAATTGAAGTCCAAAAATTGAGGACTTTTTAAAGTTTGTCGGATGAGGATTTTGAGTGTACCATTGGTTCCGGATGGGTCGAGATAGTCAAAATGACTGTCATTGGGTTTTATTTCGGCTTCGAAATATTTTTAAGTATGTTTAACTCGAATTGGAGTAAACGTGTCTTTTAAAGTGTGTATTAACATTTAAAACTGGGTTTATTGTTTTAAGGGATTTAAGAGGCTTACGGATTAAGCCTTCTCATTTAGAGAAAGAGAGAAAGAGAAAGAAAAAGGAAAAGAGGAAGAAAGGAAGAGAGAGAGGAAGAAAGCTTGGAGATTCCGGCCCAAACGCGATCTTGAGGATGATCCAACCTCTACAATTTCGAGGCAAGTGTTTAATCTTGCGAAATATTTCATTTGTGTATTTCATTTCATAATTGTGGACAAGAAAATTGGATTTTTGGGTATATTTATCAAAACCTAAGTTTTTGGTATCAATCTTGGAATTGAAGTTTACACTTGGAATTAAGGGATAAAAATTGATGAGATTTGATATAGGATGAATTTCGATGTTTGAAAATATGTTGGGGTTGAAGATTAAGGGTTGGAATATATATAAATTGAATTTTGGAAAATTTAGGTTTAGGAGAAATCAACCATTTTCGTGGCTTGCTGCACAAGCCGAATCAATTCGCCCCTAGCGAATCGATTAACCCCTAGCGAATCGATTCACTATGTTGCAGAAGCCTCAGGTCCTTAGGGCCGAATCGATTTGCCCCTAGCCGATTATATTATGTGGTATTTACATCATATGCGTTATTTACACTTGGCTATGGGAATTAATGATTGTATCTATATATATGTTTAGAGTAAATACACATATATTTATATATCCTATAGGAGAAAGGATATAAAAGTTCATTGTTAGGGGTTGATGTGTCGCATTTAGGGAATATTTCGGTTACATCATCCCAAGGATACTTTTGGGATTTTTGAGGTTGTTTTTTAGATAGTAATCTAAATTGTAGTAGTAGTATTGGTGTGTATGACATAATTGATCCCTACGATCGACATTGTCAAGGCGTAGTATATTGGGGGGGGGGGGGGGAGGTTCCTTGTTTGGATTTTGCTTTGCGAGACCCCCCACGCAAGAAACGTAGTACAATGTTGAGAGTGGAGTGAAGTTTTGTCCTTATTAATATGTATTCTTGTTATTTAGAAATTAAATTATATTATTGAAGCCTAATGTCAATGGGTAACGTATTAAGACTTATAACTGTTGTAATATAATAAAATTGGAAACTAGACTAGTATAGCGTATATGTGTAAAAATAATTAAGTGCGTTTAGAATGGGTTGGATTCTTGGGTTATGTTAGGATAACAGGTCTTATGGGCACATGCCGTGCCTATGGTAAGTTAGGTTGTCCTTTTGGGTAGGGGAAACTTAATTTAAGATTACAAGATGCGAATATGTGCGCGCTGTTAGATAAGAGGTGAGTTGGGGTTTCACAAGAGTGCGATTCCACTTTAATTACGAAATGAGTGCATTTATATTTATTATGCACGGTTAACACACTTGCTAAACATTTTTACAGCTCGGGCTCTGACCCGTTTATATTTCTCTCCTGCTATATATATACATATATATATGCATTACTACAGGTGTCCTACCGCATGAATGCCGGATGCCCTTCTTTCTAGAGTCGTGGGAGCCGTAACAAGTGCGGTCTGTTGCGGGACTTAGATTGTAGTCGCCCTTATTTCTTTGTAAATCTAGATAGGATTGATTGCGTACATCGGGGTCATACTTTAGAGTTATTTATATTTGTTTATATTTCTTCCCCATGGATGTTGTACTGTCTGTGACCCAACAGCTTATTCGGGTATATTTCCTTGTATGTACTCATTCCATTTTATTCTAGCATTTCATTTATCATCATACTCGTATGCATTTTTCCTTTATTAGTAGTTCTATATTGTTGGTTTGTTGTATGTGGTGTGTTTTATTTAATTTTGGCATCTGCTTTTAATAGTTTCGGGCAGTTAGCTTTATATTATTTAGTATTGTCAGTTGATGTTGAGACTGATCCATCTGAGATACCTGATTTAATGTAGTATAGGGATGACCACCCGTTATTATTTTGAGCGGGTTGTCACAGATGGTATTAGAGCATCAGGTTCTAGAGTCTTTAAAATCTGTGCGGGTTTTCTGCGTCCTCCCATTGACGTTTTTTTACATAAAGTCCTACTAGTAGGATTGCCGTATTCACTACGTTTATCTTTTTCTATGAGGTGTACTCATTTGAATGACTTTCTGACACAGTTGCTTTCGTCTCAGACGTCGCCGAGAATAAGTCGGTTAGGAAGGGGCAAGATGAGAGATGTAATACCCATAACAGATTTTGGGTACGCTTTGGTTTGAGGTATTTCTTTCCATGATTCGGGTAGAGATAAGAAGGAGAGTTTCGTGATAGATAAGGTAAGTACTGATGAGGAGTGAATAGGGAGCCCTTGGGAGGTTTAGATTGAGAAATTCTTCAACATTTGTTAGGAAACCTGGTGTTGGTGAGTTTTACCATTGTGAGGTGTATGGAGTTGTCCCAATATCGGGATTATCGCCTTCATGAAGAGGGAGTAAGTAGTATAGGGATGGCCACCCATTATTATTTTGAGCGGGTTGTCACATAAGACTCCTTCGTATGGGGAACATTTCATTAGAAATGTTTTCTTAGGGGAGAGACTTAATTAAGGGGTAAAAGATTCCCTAAGGCAGAGATATGATGATTAAGATTAGTATCGTTATGATATTATGACTTAGTCTATATTAAATTAAATTAGTAAAAGATAACTTATGGAATAAAATGTATATGTTAAATCTTATTGTGATATTAGCTAAACATGATATATGATCCTTAGTAATTAGAATAATCATGCTTACATTGATTATATATCTTGTATTCATCATATTCATATTGTTATCTTGTAAATATTTGTGCATTGGTATCTTGATGTCTTTACTAGTGTCTTAACATGAAAAACTAGTTGCAAGGGATACAAATGGTTTAGTCATGTCTATCCTTGTAATGCCTTTGGCAGGGCAAGTCATGTCATAGGTGATAAATTTGGTCCATTAATTTGTAATCATTTGTTTATATATTTTTCCATCAAATATACAAAAAGGGAGATTGTACCACATGTATACTCAAAAGCTATATAGAATTAGATTGTCTTACCTCATTCCAAATCATATTTAGTTCATAGTCTAAGTTTTCACAGAGTGCTTAATGTTCAAGACTTCAAGATCGAGCTTCTTCGTCTTCATCCTAAAAACTACCTCATGCCATGGCCAATGAGATTACCACTTTAGGAGAACGTTAAAGTACTTAGAATGACTTACTACCCTTGTTTTGAAAAAAATTAAAATTAATATTGTCTTTAATTGTAAAATGTGTTAAAATTTGTGTATGAGTGGTTTGGATGAATTGAATAAATTCATTATGCAATATACTTTTATTATAGAAAAACCATGTTCATAAAAAAATCATTCGGATGTGTGTATTTTAAGCGTGAGTGTTCCTGGATGAAAATAAACATACCTAGGGTGTTTTGCCAAAATATTTTCAAAAATTTTAAAGTCACTTACTCGTTTAGGTTTTTGGGACAAGGCGCGACTTCCCTCGTAGTACTTTCGCAGCATCAACGATTTTTCTCGCTGCAGCGACAGTCTGTCACTGGTGGTATTGTCCAAATCCAAACTTCTTTAGTTTTCTGCGGGACCTAGATCGCTTCAAGTTCACTCCAGTGATGCAATAGCTTGATGCAATGACACTGCAGTAACAACATCAAATTTAGTGCAAAAAGGCAAATTTGTAAAAGATTGCATTGTAAAATGTGAATATTATCTTTTTCTGTCATATCTTTTATTGGGATTAAGAGCAACCTATTTTTAATGGGATCGATATACGAAAAATAAAAAAAATTCTACCCTCAGAGCTTAGATTAATCAAACATGAGAAAAAGGTACACCAAAACTAGGTTTGAAGAATAAACCTAGGGTTTAGAATACATTACCTTAGTGGATTCAGTTGTGATCCGATGTGGAGAAAAGTATTTGTAGAATATGGGGATGCCTTGTTTTGGATCTCAAAAACTTTCTAAAACTTATATAAACCTTGAATCTTCTAGTGTATGATCCTCCCCAAATCTAGGTAGGTGTATGGGCACCTTTTGAGATGGAAAGCCTTCCTCTTGAGTGAGATATAACCCTCTATCTATAGGCATCTTCATAAAAATGTGAATAATGTTTTATCTCATTCCTCTTAACCCTAATATGTTCAATTATCATCTTAAGCACCTTACCACATCTTTATACATTAGTATAAAAGGTGGGCTTGGGATAAATTGGGTTTCTTGAGAATATAGGCCTAACTACTTGGGCATTACGACTACACAAGGGACCCAAGACAAAAATTTAAATTGGCTTCAAATAAATACTTGGAAATACCCAATTACAATACCATAATTTATTTCCTTTCTTTATTTAATCATAATTAATTCCACTATTTATGACTCCAATCCAACTTAATTATCTTAGAAATCCTTGGACTTAATGAGGACATAATTGCTATGTTGATTATGGTGCATAATTTGATTCCCCAGGTTAAACTTGCGATACCCCCTTGGTTAAGTCAATTCGCTGTTAATCGACTTTGACCAACAACTAACTAATTTCCTCAACTATCAGGATTAACTTATTTGGCTACCTCCATCAGATTATAAATAATCCACTGATCTGGTTTACTGGTAGAAGTAAAAACTTATAAGTCAGTCATGGGGTTATTGTAATCCTAGGTATCCCCAAATGCGCATTCCTCCGAATTAAGATCTTAGATCTACTTGTATAATTATCACCGATATGCGGGGATCACTTAATTCAATTTGATATTGAATTGCACCTATGGAAATAAAAGAGATAATTGCATAAGCATCCCAATCCTCTTACTTCTTGGGATTAAGTATCTACACGCCCAATGCAAATAATGTGAGATATCCTGAGTGTAATAATATCAAACCTTAGAATCTAATCTCACGAGTGGTTCTATTCAATTCATTCGTGCCATGTTCCAATCACAATCCTCTGTTAAACTATCTCACAAGTTCCCAAACAATTACCAGTTCCCCATAGTTTGAGATAAAATAGTAGGATCTAATCGTATCCATTCCGATAGGATGTCAAGATCCTATCTAGGTTGTGAACATTTCCATAATGCTTGAACCGAAATTGTAATCTTCTCGTGATCAACCTAAATTCACATCATTAGAATTCCTACTAGGCTACATTGACTGACATTTGATGAAACAATATAATTAAATAAAAATAAAGCACGCTCACAACATGATTCTCATTTCAAAATGAATAAAACAATTCCTTTATTAATAGATAATAAAATGTTTTACACATGGTTTTATGAATAAACCCCAACAATCTCCTAATTAGTCTTAAAGTCACGTGGCCATGCACTTTACTCCCATTCCTTCTACGTGAATGTCAAAAGTCCTATTTGGCAAGCTATTTTTAAAAGCATCTGCCCGGTTGTCTAGAAATGCAATCCTAGTTATAATGTCGCCCCTTTACACAATCTCCCAAATTAGGTGATATTTGTATTGAATGTTATTCGCTCTCTTATAAGTCCTTGGTTATTTTGAATTCACAACAACACCTCAATTATCATAATAATATGTAATAGACAAGTGCATTAAAGGAACCACATCCAAATCACTTAGAAAATTTTGGAACCAAATAATCTCCGTTGTTGCCTCCGAAACAATAACATACTCGGCTTCCATGGTTAAATCCATAATACAAGACTAATTTATACTCTTCTAACTTATGTTTCCACGTCAGAGGTCAACACATATCCCGAGATCGATTTCTTGGAGTCCCTATTCGATTGAAAGTCCGAGTTAGTGTACCCAATCTCTGCTGAGTAAACCAACACATGATCCTTAATCCTCTTAAGGTACTTCAAAATGTGCCTTGTAACAATCTAATACTCCTTACCTGGATTAGATGAGAATCTTCTGACCATGCTAACAACATAACATATGTTCGGCCTAGTACAAATCGTAGCATATATGAGGCTTCTTACTTCCATAGCATAAGGTATATTACTCATCCTCTAGATCTAATTAGATTTCCCAAGACACTGATCTTTAGATAAATAAATTCCATCCATGAAAGGGAGAGACCATTTCTTAGAATCATGCATGCTAAATCTTGTGAGCACTATGTCGATATAAGTGACTTGGGATAAGCCTAACATCCTATTTTTCAGATCACGCAAAATCTTGATCCTTAGGATATGATTGGCTTCTCCTAAGTCATTTATGTCGAGCTGGCTAGACAACCATACTCTTATACTAGATAATATACCCACGTCATTCCTAATTAAGATAAAATCATCCACATATAACACTAGAAATACTACCACATTTCCATCATTCTTCTTACACACACAAGTTTTGATCTAAACATTGGTTAAAACCAAAGGGTTTAATCGTCTAATAAAATCGAATATTCAAAGATATCGATGAAATCTTAGGTCCATGAATGGACCTCTTAAACTTACAAACCCTGCTCTCCTAGTTCTTTAGTAAGAATCCTGTGGGTTACATTATATAGATGCACTCGTAAAAAATTTCCATTCAAGAACATTATATTGACATCCATTTTCCAAATATCAAAATTGAGATGTCCTGCAATGGTTAAGAGAATCCAAATAAACTTAATCATGGCTACCGATAAAAATGTTCCCTCATAATCGATCCCCTCTTTCCAAGTTAACATTTTCATAAAAATATGTGCCTTAAAGGTTTACACCTTCCCATCTACTCCTATCTTCTTCTTGTAGATCCACTTTAATCCATGGGTTTTAACCTATTCGGCAAGTCTAGAAGCTGCCACACTGATTTGAATACATTGAATCCATCTTTATGCCCCTATCCTTTAGCCAAAGCTCGGGCATCCTTGTCTTGGAGTGCCTTATCGTAGGTTATGAGATCCAGCTCGTGTTCCCTCAGGACTTCACCGAAGTAGTCTCTCGAATACACTAACCTATTTGGTTAACGCCTGATTATCCCACTATGATGTGGATCCTATTTTGGTCTAGTATAAGTGACAAGTGAATCCTAATCATTAATAATACTCTCACTACCGTTAGGCAGTGTATTATCTTGATTAAATTATATTTCTTCTTAAACGGGTGGTCCTAAAGCACTTTGTTGTTCTTCTCTCATAACTCTTGTAAGATAATCTTGCTCTTGGATTATGGTCAATCATATAGTCTTCCTCCAAGTACCTAGTGTTTGTGCTACCAAACACTCTTCGATTCGTAGGATCATAGAACTGTTCACCCTTGGTACTTTTGGAGTAACCCATAAAGATATATCCTTGATTCCAACTTATTTGGATCCTTTTGTAAATCATGTGCTGGGAAACCCCATATCTGAACATGACCTAGACTTGGATTTTTCCCTTTATATAGTTCTATGGGAGTTAAAGAGTTAAATTTAGATGTAACTAAGTTCAATAAATATGTAGTTATCTTTAGTGCATAACCCTAAAAGGAATCATGTATATTCGAATAACTCATCAAGGACCTAACCATATCCAAAAGAGTCATGTTCCTTTTTTCTGCTACACTATTTTGTTTAGGATGTTTCTAGTGTAGACAATAGGGTTGTAATACCCAAAACTGACAGGTGTTCCCCAAACTCTCCTAAGAGGTATTCCCCTCTACAATCAAATCGCAGAGTATGGATTAGTTTACCATGAAACCTCTCCACCCCATCCTTTTAATTTTTTAAACTTATCGAAGGCTTTAGACTTATGATGCATTAGTTAAACATATCCAAACCCCGAGTAATCATCTATAAAAGTGATGAAATACTCGTAACCACCTCTTTATCTAATAGTCATGGATGTATATAAATCAGAATGAACCAATTCTAGCAAATCT
The DNA here is from genome assembly GCA_949130495.1 of Sambucus nigra. NCBI lineage: Eukaryota > Viridiplantae > Streptophyta > Magnoliopsida > Dipsacales > Adoxaceae > Sambucus > Sambucus nigra. The sequence goes on from OX422210.1 coordinate 437,083,835, forward strand.
TTATCTCTATAATCCTTTGTTGTAAATGACATCTTAGTTATTTTTACCCCTAACTAGGATTCATAGACTATAAGTGCCTTCACTTCCAAGGATCTTAATTGCCCATTTAAAATCGATCTTTATATCCTTTTTAGATTGATGTGACCTAACCGCAAGTGCCCAGGATATCTATGGTTCAACTTTAAAGGTTCCTTTCTTTTTAGGTTCTTTCTATTTGAGTTTTTCAATTCAGTATTAAGTAGCAGTGATAAGACAAGTTTTATAATATAAAGATTGCTTTCCAAAGTTCCAGAACAAATAATAGATTTGCCATTTTAGATAAAAACTCATTTACTAAAATAATCGAAATAACCATCCATTACAAGCTTAGAAACCAAAATCAAATTTCTTCTAATACTAGGAACATAAAAATAATCTATCAATAATAACTTATTGTCTTCACTAAAATTTAAAACTAAATTTCTCACTACTACTACTACTACTGTCTTGTGATGATTTAGAAATATCTCTCCATCACTGAGCTCCCTGGTTACTTAGAATCCCTGCAAATAATTACAAAAATGATTATGTCTCTCGATTCTACACACCAGGTTTTAGTAGATTGCACAATAAAACATGTCTCAATGATATAAGAAAAATCATCGCTTCCATTCTTACTTTCTAAGAAGATGGGGCATTTATTATTCCGATGTCCTTTTTGTTTGTAGATGTAACAACCACTTACCGACTTCTTACCTCCACCCTGGGTCTTAAAGACTTTCTATATAACTTTAGGTTGTCCCTCAAACTTACCTTTCTTCTTCTTCAGAATAGAAGTTGGTGGGACTTTCTCAGCAACCTGAAACATACCCTTATGACTATTGATATCCTCCACAACCTAGAGTTCTTTTAGTAGTTACGCCAATGAATAGTAAATTTGTTCATAAATTAGTTCAGGAGATACTGTTTAAAGGACTTTGGTAGTGATTGGAGCATGAAATATACTTGAGATTTCCCATAATTTTTAGATCCAAGCACTTATAGTTATCCTAAGATAAACATCATCTTTTGAACATGCCCACGTACGAGAGTACCCTCAGGCATCTTGGTATTTACTAACCTTGCCATAACATCTAATCGTGCAGTATGATTCCGTTCCTCAAACATATCCCTGAGGTTCATAATCAATTCATAAGAAGTGAACATTTGCTGATGCTGGTGCTGTAATACATTAGTCATAGAGGCTAATATGTAGTAGTGAGCCATATGATCAATATTTCGCCCCCTCTGGTAGGCTTGGACATCCCTTTCGAGTTCCTCTTTCTCCATCTTGGTAGGGCAGGTACATGTCAAGACAAACTTAAAGTCCTCAGCTGTTAAGAAAATGTCTAGGTTTCTTCTCCAGTCAATATAGTTCATTCCAGTAAGTTTGTTATCCTTTGAGATTGAAACAAGTTGGTTGAATGAAGATCCTATTTTTAAGTATGAGACTCAAAAATTTTAAAAAGAAAATTAATTTCAAAATTAACATGTGAGAATTTAACTTCGTTTTAAATTTTAAAGTGGATCCCTCATCGCCATTTTAAAGTAAAACTCGATTGACTTCATAGTTCCCTTATGGAGTGAGATTTATTGTGGTGAGATTAATGTGACACCATGACTAATTAAATACCGGGTGATCAGTCATTTATTAAATTAAATCAAAATGTCCGGTTGGTTCATTCTTAGCATCACTGTCGAAAAATAATTTTTCTTTATTAATCACCTAATAAATAATTAAGCTAAGTGTCAAAACATTTGATTTTATCGATTAAGTTATATTGTTATGATTTAATATACGAAACCATTTTCAGGAACAAAAATAATAATATTAAAAACCAAATCATCCAAATGAAGTAACAAAGCTAGAATAACCAATCCAAATAATATATCCCAAATCGCAGGATAAGGAAATAAATAAAACAATCCCAACAATAGCTGAATACTGAAATCATAAAGAGTACAAGTCTCTCTCTGAACTAAATGAAATATGGAAATGGGCGACACGTGCCCTATCTAATAATGACTAAATGGAGGACTGATAAGATAAGGATGAAGTCGTCTACTACAAAGACCTGTAACTCCCACACTAGCTGCAGCACATCAACGGTCAAAAGATCTAAGCCTGACATCCCTGTGGCTGGGCACCTGTAATATATATATATATATATATATATATATATACAAGAGAAAGAAGAGATAGTAGGAAACGGGTCAGAGCCCGAGTGAAAAATAACTTTAAAAATAGTTTAGCAAGTATTTAAAATGCTTACCAGTTGATATTACATACTCGTTAGTACTTAGACACTCACTTGGGAATTCTCAACCCTGGACTAGTGTGCACGCCTAGCGTACTACTAAACTAATCAAGATAAAGCTAACCCAACTCACTAGTTTAACCCGATTCGCTAGTCTAACCTAATTTCCTTTCATCAAATTCTGTTTCAAGTAATCGCATAACTATAGTTTATATCTGATAACCTTTTCTTATGAATATATTAAGCCAGTTATGTTCATCTCACTACAGACGTAAGTTCTCAGCCACTTAATTCATTTAATATTAATTATCCAATTTTATATACTTACAAGCACAGTAGATTAATCACAAGTATATATATTTATAACTCATAATATATATACTAATAGGGCACCCCACATAAGTCTATAGTGATGGCATACTCTACTATCAAGTCCCTGTATCTCTCGTACAAAAGGGAAATACTAGTAAGGAATCTCTCTCGAACTGTATTAACAAAAAACACACATATTGGAGGCGAAGCTTAGTTCCAAGTCTCTAAGAGGTCAGCACATACCCTCACGTCTCTTAGGCCCATCTGACTATCATTCTCAGATAGCCTATACCAAGGATGCTATGTTCTAGGGTACAAGTCAATATCCCCCATAAAGGTCCAATCGAGACAAGACTGTCCCGGTGCGGAACCTTCGTGATAACAAGTAGCGTGGGTATGATATATATATATATTCACATTATTCATCTAGCTACGCCCACGACCCATAATGTATTCGAACCATGCGTGGCATAGAACGCCCGAGTTCTACGTATAATTAAATCCTTTTTTTTATTTTTTCAATTACCGAAAATCCTAAAGTACTTCTCGACTCTCGAAGTGTATCCTCTTGATAAATATAAAATCAGTAGGTGTACACTCACTAGCCTACTGGTCTGAGTCCTTCTTAATTCTCACAAGACCTAATTTAACATACGCACGATTTCCCACTTAATTTATACCCCCGAAATCCCATGGTTAAATCTCATATAAAGTCGTATTATCCGGACCCTACTTATACCCTACTGGTTCTTCCCAAGTCCCATTATGATATTTAAATTATGTCCAAGGGTACTTACACATTGGTATAGAATTAACATTAAAAGGGGAAGAAGTTTCAGTTTTCTGGAGGGGTCGATCGATCGATGAAAAGGGGTCTATCAATCGATCGATCGACATTCTTGAGTCGATTGATTGATCAAGCAGGTAATATCCCAGTTTCTGCAATTCCTAACCTACGGGTATCATCCAACTTAAATCATCAAACCTCCATTAACATGCCCCAAACTCCCAACCAAATGTCATGAACGTTATATAAACCAATATGGAAGATTTCTAATGTAAAACATTCATTAATTCCTCTCGAATCATCATCAAAGGAGTTAATTCAAGAAATTATCATTTAACCCTATTTCATCTAATTTTCTCAAGAATTCATTTAATTTCCAAATTTCTATCTCTACTAGGCATCAAATTTCGTGGTTAATATTCTACATATAACAAGATGTTCATCCTAACATGGTTTCTACTCCAAATTGCAATAATAATCTCCCAAACAACATTATATTTTCATGAAGATATAAAATAATTAACTCATGCACTAACATGGATGTGCTATCAACTAAAGAACAACAAGTTAGATACTTTCCTATAAATAAAAGTTTTAATCGTAGAGAATGATGAATATGATCCCTCTCCTCGTTCCTCGATCTATGCATTGGTGGTGGAATTGGAGTGAGTGGTGTAGGGTTGGTGGCTCTCCTCCTTGGAAGCCTTCTCTCTTCCTTAGCCGCTTTGCAACTCTAATGTTTCTAACCCTCGAGGACTCTAACTCCCATCAAATATAACCCTTAAATTTTCGTCCATAATTAAGGTCTAAAATTAGGAATTACCAAAATGCCCTCCCGGGTTATCGGTTAGGCCTAAAAACGTCCCGAGACCCAAACTAAATCCCCGGGTACATTTTTCTGACTATCTCGACCCTTTCGGACACAATGGCGCACTCTAAATGACCATACGAGTGACTTATAATTAAATTACTTTTTATTCCATTAATTTAGTCCCGACATGACACACGCGTCCTGAGTTAATTTCTATGATTAACGTATTATTCAGTCGCGACAATTTCAACAAATTCAATCTCAAATATTACTTTACCCATTACGTAATATTCAACATAATTCTTACCAATAATTACTAACTCTCTTCACGCTAGTAAATATTTATTTTGAACTCCGGATTAATATTAAATTAATTTATCCCAATTTAATTTAATTAATCCCATAATTAAACGCCATAAAAATACAGGGTATTACAATTAAATCACCCCAAATTGAACTAGTCAAACCTATGTATTTCAATTATGCATCTAGACATTTCAAGATCTTTTGTCCTACACAATTTAATTTCCAATGACTTTTGGTCCCATAATTATTAGTAGTGACTCCGTGGGGGAGGATATCAATGATTATGTCTAAGTGTCTACCAAAGGTTCATTCTTCGAAATAGAACCCGCTCGTGATGAACTTTATCATGGTGAGGATTGAACTCACTCACATTTAAGAATTTTTATGAATCCCTGAGGTCATTTAATTCCATATCGGGGAGGTGGGGTGCAACCTAACTGACTCGAGGAATTAATCACATCCTTGATTAACTAAAACATTGATGGAGACCATGGGGTTTATGTTGAAACCACTCTCCTACATAGTATTTTAAAACATTTAAAGGTTTTATATTGAAAATCATTCATTTCTAAAAGACCGAATTTTAAATCCTTGGGGTAATTTTCAAAATATACTTGTGTGAGTTTAAATATCTTGATCTCATTTTAATTTTCTAAAATTAAAAATAACTTAAATTTTGCAAAATTAAAGTCCCGAGATCCGAATCTAAATTCATACCTTTAAATTTTAATTACCCCTATTTAATTCAATATACACAACACTAATTTTTGAAGAAAATCGGTGATCTAGGACAGTCTCAAAATAATAGTCGATGTTGTCCATAAAAATATTTGTCCCTTATTTATTTAATTAGCACACTAATAATGAAATATAATAAAATATTGAGACATTAACAATTAAATAAATAAAAGTAATAAAAAATTAAAAAGACATTAAAAGCCTTTTTCATTGTGGCCTAGACTTCTACATGAAGTAAAACTCTTCATGCAAAAGAATCTTTATTGAAGAAGACTTCCTTATGGGCAAGAGTCTATCTTGAAGTAGACTTCATAAAATCCAAGAGTCCTAGTTGTAGAAGACTTTCTTATGGCCAAGAGTCCAAATTGAAGTATACTTTATCACAAAAAGAGTTATTGGGAGTCTTGATAATTTGAATAACATCCCCTAGTGTCAATAAAAAATTTAGAGAAGTGCCATCATGAAACCACTGATAGAAACCGTCTTAAAAATGCAAACCAATTAGGCTATTTCTAGAGTCGTCGATCGATTGATAACTAGGGGTTGATTGATTGACACACCTAGATCTGGTGCAATTCTGCTCTCAGAATTGGATGAAAACTCTTCTAAACCACCTCGAAACTTCATGAAACTTTGCAAAACCTTAAACAAAACCCTAATACACGATTCTAAGTGTTTAAAAACCTTACATCTCTCTCTCTCTCTCTCTCTCTCTCTCTCTCTCTCTCTCATATTATCCATAAACATTGATAATGAAATAATTACAAAACTTTAATTATTATAATTATATCGAATAAAGATGAAAATTAACTACAGATAAACTGCTGTAGGATCCAATCACACAAAAAATAATGCATGACCATGATGGAAGGGTCATATATGAACAATATCTACAAAACCATGTTAATACCCAATACATAAAACCATGTATTCGTTTACAAACATGCAAAAACTAGGGTTTACTTGTTTGGACAACATGAACCATTCATATGAATGATTAATCTCAACCAAAGGCTCTAATACCAGTTGATAGTGATCGATATATGTGAAATAATTTTTTTCCCCTTGAAACTTAGATTAATAAAACATGAGAAAAAAGGCAATCCAAAAGAAGGTTTGAAGAAAAAACCTAGGGTTTAGAATATAGTACCTTAGCGGATCTGGTTATGATCCGATGTGGAGAAAAGTATTTATAGAACATGGGTCTTTCTTATTCTGGATCTCCAAAACCTTGCTAAAATTTCTTGAAATCTTTAATATTCTAGTGTATGATCCTCTCCAAAGCTAGGTAGGTCTGTGGGAAACTTTTTAGATGAAAACCATTCCTCTTAAGTGAGATATGACCCTGTCTCTAGGTCTCTTCATAAAACATAAATAGTGTTTTATCTATGCCCCACTCCACCTTAATATGTTCAATTGTCATCTTAAGACCCTTACAACACCCTTATGTACCAGTGTAAAAGGTGGGATTGGGATAAATCGAGTTTCCTGAGAATATGGGCCTAACTACTTGGTAATTAGGACTACACTAGGGACCCAGGACGAATAAACAAATTGGCTTCAAATATATACTTGGAGATACAAATTAAAATTATCGTAATTTATTTTCTTTCTTTCTTTAATCATAATTAATTCCAAAAAATAATTATGACTGCACTCCAACTTAATTATCTTAGAAATCCTCGGACATAATAAGGTCATATTTGCAATGTTGATTTTGATTCATAATCTGATTCCCCATCTTAAAGTTCTGATAGCCACTTGCTTAAGTCAATTTGCTATTATTCTACTTTGATCAACATCTAATCAATTTCCTCAACTCTTAGGGTTAACTTATTTTGCTACCTCCATCGGATTATAAATATTCCACTAATTATGTTTACTGGTGGAAATAAAAAGTTTAAAGTTAGTTAAGGGGGTATTGCAACCCTAGGTATCCCCAAATGAGGATTCCTCTAAATTAAGATCTCAGACCTACTTGTATAATTATCACTCGATATAGGAATCATTTGATTCAATTTGATATTGAATCGCACCTATGGTAATCAAAGACATAATTACACAAGCATTATAATCCTCTTAATCCTCGGATTAAGAATCTAAGCACCCAATTCAAATGATGTGAGATATAGTGAATCTAATCATTAAAGTCCTCAGACTCTGATCTCATGGGTGGTCCCATTCATAAATTCCTAGTATGTACCGATCACAATCCTCTGTTGACCTATCTCAGAAGTTTCCAAACTATTATCGGTTCCCCGTCATTTGAGATAAACTACTAGGATTGTATCGCAACCATTCTGATGATATGTCAAGCTCCTATTTAGGTTTTCAATATTTCAATAAGACTAGAAACAAAATTCCAATCTCATGGTGATCATCCCCAAGTCGCATCACTAGAATTCTTGCTAAGCTCTATTAAGTGGCATTAATGAAACAATATATTTAAACAAATATAAAGCATTCTCATAACTTGATTCTCATTTCAAAATAAATAAAATAATTCCTTTATTTATAGATAATAAAATGTTTTATCCATGATTTCATGAGTTAGATGGTTAGAAATATTGTGTCCATAAGTTTGAAAACATCTATTTAATTCACCCTCTTCTTCCACACAAAATAAGATTACGATTTTGAGAAAGATTTTCATTGTTTACCGATAAAAAATAAATCATATTTTCTTAAGAGAAAAAACCTTGTATATTTTTTTTGAGATATCCTTTATTATCATTCTAGTTTAATGTTTGATTACTTATCTCAAGTCTTGAACATACATTTCGTAAAACTTGTTCTTGAGAACTTTTAAATATTTTTGATATTTCAAAAGTACTTTGTGAGTTTATTTTGATTCGCTAAATGCTTTTTGAAACTTCCCTCAACCTTTAGGACTCTAACAAACTAGGAAGTTAGATTTAAAAATAGTGGTTTATCACTTGTTCCTTCTGTAACACAAAATTTTTCTCTTCAAACTTTAAAAGAAGAAATTTATTTTGGTACAAACGTGACAGTATCAACAAAAGTTGACACCTGGGATGTGGTGAGTGGTTGAAGAACGATCCGTGCTTGCTCTTACAGTTAAAAGGTGAAAACGTATCTTGTATAGGTTGTGCTTTATTTAGTATAGGAGATGTTACAGGTTTTAAGTCATTTATCCCTTTTATAAAACATTATCTATATAATGAAAGGTGTCAGTTTGATCCAAGGTTTTTCCCGCAAGGGTTTTTTCCTCGTATAAATCCTCATCTCAAGTGCATGTTTTATTATTTTAAATTTTAATTTATCTTACATGCTTCATGAACATATATTGTTAAGTTAAATGAACTTGTAAATCACTGTTTTGTCACTTAGACACTAGGATTAACTTTTTCCAAAATTTGGATTAAAGAAAACATTTCCTTAATTTTCGTAATAATTTTAATTTGGGTAGTTCTTCTCTACACGCACATCCCTTATAAGTTTATTGAAACGATTAAACCCATTGACAATCCTCCACATTGAGAGTGTTCCTCTCTACGACAACAACCCAAATAAAAAATTGAGAGTGTGCCTCTTGACGGTAACTATCCAAATAAAAATTAAATCACCTAATTTGGGAAAAATAGGAGGATTGATTTATTATTACAAAAGGTAAATAATTCTAAAAGTATATGTGACATTTTTTATACTAACATTTAGATTCTAATTTTTATCTTCAATATTTTTTTTAAAATATTTTTTTTATTTATACACAAGTGAGAAGAGCGCTTACTGAAGCTTACAACCAACTAGAGAAAATAACTAAAAACAAATGAAGCTCTCTATACAACCAGAAGAAAAAAATGAAAAATGAAAAATGAAAATTAACCTTTCAAATGCCTAATAGAGGGAATTTGAAGAGTATCATCTTAATAATTCCTCTAAAAACACTAGGAAGATCCTCAATGTTGTAAAAAAACAAAGGAGGACTATTAGAGGTACCCAATTTTGCTATAAAGTCAGTTGCCAAGTTAGCTTCTCTGAAAATACGATGTAGACTGTAAGAAAGATGAACTAAGAGACTTTTGATTTTATCCACCTCCCATCTAATTATCCAAGGTCAAGAAACGCTCCCCTTAATAACTTCAGTAAGGATCTTTGAATCAAATTCAATGATTAAATCATAATCTTTTAAATCTAGAAATAAAAGGAGAGCTTGATAAAGAGAGGCAACGTCTGCTTGAAGACTTGATTTGATCCCATAAGAAGAATAAAACACCGATAATACTTCTTCCAAATGATTCCTCAAAGTAACCCCCAACTCCACTGAATCTAGGATTACCCATTGAACTTCCATCTATATTGAGTTTAATAGCCTTTTGAAGGGAAAGACCATTTGACCAAACTGGGAATAATATTAACTTTCTTAAATGGATCTTAAATGATGAGCATATCTTATTGAATGTGCTTTAAAATGGAGGCAAAAGACATAGGGACATTATCATATTTGGCTTTATTTCTATGAATCCATAAAATCCAACATATGATAGGGGGAATAATTTTAAAAACTGGAAGTGAATTTTTCATAGATACCAACCACCAATAGATGAATCTTTGTCTAACAGTTCCTGAGGAGAGAATACCCATGATGTTGTTAAAGAAAGACCAAACCTTGACAGCAAGCTCACTATTTGAGAATAAATGATCAAGATATACTTCTACATTCTGCTTACAACAAACACATTTAGAAGGACCTCTGATCCCTTTTCTTCTGATAGCATCATCTGTGGGAATAAATCCTCTCAATATTTTGCAACTGAGCACAAAACATTTAGGAGGAATATGAGGATCCAAAATAAAATTTGAACTAGTAACTCTACAATCTACCTTTCTGCACACCTTCTAAGCTGAAGCAAAAGAGAAATGTCTCGACTCATTTTGGACCCAAATTGCTTCATCAATTTGAATATCCCAATTAGGTTCATGAAGAATTTATTTTACTACTTGAACTGGGAGCATTTGAAAAAACTTCTCTTTGTTCCACTGCTTGTTGTTGATCCAATAATCAGAGATATGGCCAATACTTTGCCATTCAAAACTAAAAGAATTTGGACCTGAAACCATCTAGTGGTCCATGACCAGATCAATTTGGCCATTACCCAATCTCCATCTGATATTACTTTCATCTATATTTCCCATTTTTCATAATCTTCCCTAAGTGTTGGAGAAATTTTTTGGGGTTATTTCCATAAGATGCTTATTCTTACAATATTTTCTTTTGATGAATGATGCCCAAGGAGATTTTGATGTTTGAAGCTTCCACTAGAGTTTTATAGACATGGCATCACATATGTCTTCAAGTTTTTTGATTCCCAGACCACCTTCTGCCACATGTTTACATATTTGATCCCACTTACACTAATGAATCTTCCTCAAATCTTAAGTTGATCCCCAGAAGAACCTAGTAAACTTAGCTTCAATCGTTGATATCACTTCCTTATTAGGGTATATATCTGCTATAGTGTGAATTGGCATAGAACTAAGAACACTCTTTAGGAGTTTAATTCTTCCTACAAATTTCAGAAATTTTGCTTTCCATCCTCTAAAAACTACTTGAATCTTCAAAAGCAAGTGATCAAAGTGAGAGTTCTCCTTTCTACCTGCAAAAAGAGGACAACCCAAACGTAAAATGGGAAAGTTTTTGTTAGGAATGCCTGTAATTTCTGGCTTTGGAATGGGGTATGCGTTTGGAAAGAAACATTTGGCTTTCGAGTTTGATCAATTTTTGGCCTGCTACCCTCTCATACTCTTTGATAATCCCCATGATAATATTCAAATATTTCTTAGCTCCTGAAGAAAAAATAATAATATCATCAGCATAAGCTAGATGATTGAGACTAGAGGTACCTAGGGGCATTTTGTAACCAAGAGAAAATAGGATAGCCTCAATAAAATTTCTTGAAAAAGCTTTAGCTATGATAATAAATAAACTAGGTGAGAGGGGTTCACCTTGTCTAAGACCCCTGGAGGACTTGAAATACCCTTGAGGACTACCATTGATTATAACTGAAAGTAAAAAGTTTGAAATTAATCTCCATATCATGTCTATCCAATGTTTAGAAAAACGAAACTTTATAAGAACTAGAATGAGAAAATTCCATGAAACTTTGTCTAAAGCTTTAACAAGATCCAACATAAGGACCACATTACCCCCAAATTTTTTATTGTTAATCATAGAAACTATTTCTTGAGCTAGCATTGCATTCTCAAAAATGTCTCTGCTTTTGATGAAACTAGTTTGAGTGGGAGAAATGAGCATATGGACAGATATTGAGTCTATTTTCCAGGATTTTTGAAAGAATTTTATTGAGAAAGTTGACAAGGCTAATAGGTCTGAAGTCCGAGAAGGTTTTAGGGGAAGAGATTTTAGGAATTAGGTCAATTAGTGTAGATGACACACTTCTAGGAATGAAAGCTCTCAAGAAAAATTTTTGGACAACAACCACAATGTCCTTATGAATAATATCCCAGAATTTGACAAAAAAGTTACCATGGAAGCCATCAGGGTCTGCACAACTTTGGCTGCTTAATTTATGAATTACCTCTTTAACTTCTTCTGGATCAGGCACTTCACAAAGAGTATCATTGGTTTGTTGAGAGATCAATTGGGGGATAACTTTTAGAAATTTGTCATCTGCAGAAATGATGTCCCCACCTTCTAATGAGAACTAATGTTTGAAAAACTTCACTACTTCTTCTTGAATAGCTGTTTCATCAGTAATGAAATTACCCCTCTCATCCTTGATTTCTTTAATACCCAGGTGCCTTTTTTTTTATCTTGATTGAATTAAAGAAAAATGATGAGTTTTTATCCCCCTCTCTAAGCCACTTTTCATGAGATTTTTTGTGTCAAAAAAATATCCTCAACATCCAATTTTTGAATGCTCCTAGATTGAGCCAAAGATAAGTTTTCTCTATTTACTTAAGATGGATATGACTCAAATTCCACCTCCTTTGCAAGAAGATCATATTCAACATTTCTAGCTTCCTGGAAAATGTTTCCAAATGTGGTTATACTCCAAGCTGACAGGTCTTTTCTTAAGGATTTAAACTTTAAAGAAACGGGGGTAAAAGGGTTTTGATGAGATGTAGAGTTCTAAGACTTTAAAATAACTTCATTGATTTTGATGTTTGAACAGAAATGAAGAAATTTGAAAATTCTAGGATTAGAAGAAGAAGGTTTAGATAATGAGATGAGAAGAGGACTATGGTATGAATGAAGCTTGTTCAGGTGTTGGATGTCAAAAGAGGCACAATCAAGCATATTAAGATTTGCAAAAACTTTATTTAATCTGCACCAAATTCTATCAGAACCTTATCTTTTGTTGAACCTGGTGTATTTGGAGCCTTTAAAACCCAAGTCAATGAGATCATTTATCTCCATAGCTTCTAAAAATTCAAAAGCTAATGACATGTTAACTTCATTACCTCCCGCTTTTTATTCTTTATTAGCCACCATATTGAAATCACCTCCAACTAAACAATTTCCAATTGTATAGTATTGATGAAGAAATTACCAGAGGTCTCTCCGTTCTATCTTGGTATGTTTAGCATAGAAAAAACTAGTGATCATTGACTTATTATCTATAATGAAAGACATATTTATACATTAGTCCATAGAAGATTCTAAAGAGCATGGAATACCTTCCTTAACAAAGCACCAAATCTTACTGTTTGTATTGGAAAAATCTTGATTGAATCCCAACTTAATTTTGATTGATTCCATCTTCTCCATATTAAGTTTTGGCTCAATGATGACAAGAACATATATTAAATGAATTCTACAAAGCCTTTTAAGCCTCTTTAATGCCCCCTTTTTAGATATGCCTCTAATATTCCATATGATTGTATTAATCATTGAGATAATTTCAAGGAAAAACACTTAGTACTTGATCTAAAAAATATTACATTTTGGGATTTTAGATTGACTCGAGAGTGGTTGTGACTTTTTTCCTTGGTAACTCCTTTAAAAATTGGATATTCTGAATTCTTCACTGCTACTTTTACTGCTTGTGAATTCCCTTCCAACCTTCCATTTGCATTGTTCTTTGAGAAGTATGGACTAGATGCCTCTTGAAAATGATCATCGATTTCTCCTTCTTTAGTCTCAAAGTTAGGGGTGACAGGTTCTTTGTCATGTAAGTTTTCTTCTTCACTCATGTTTTTGTGACCAAGAGGATTTGGATCGAGGTTATTGGGTTCTCCAAATTACAGAGGATGGATTGTTCTTTCAAAAAAAGATGTTATTTTGGGTTGTCTCACTTGTTGGGAGATTAGGTCTTTAGGAACTTTACTGTTATTGACTTGAGGGAAATTGAAAGACACTGACTATTGATTGTTTTTAGGCACAATTGGAGGATTATTGGACTTTTGAAGTTCTTGAGAATCTTTTTGGACTTAAAGTTTTTTTGACCCATTCTTTAGTAGATTCTTTTCTAGCTTTACCCTCATTAATCAAATCTTCTCGGGGATTGCCTTTAAACTCATGTCTTGCATCCATAGGTGTTTTTTCTAATTTGAACAAGTAACTATCTTCCAAATGACCGCTATTATCACAATAAAAACAATATTTAGGCAGATATTCGTAAACAAACATTTGACAAAACCCACAACCAGTTTCTTTATTTGCAATCCAAATCCTCTCAGGTAATTATTTTCTTATATCCACCTCTAAGCAAACCCTAGATAGGCTAGGTCTACCCAAAGATGCTTTACCACCATCCATCTTAATAAGTTTACTTTCTGCACCACATATCGAAAAAAGACTATCTCGATTGTAAAGATGAATAAGCAGAAGAGGAAGGTTTACCCACACTAGAACCACTGGAGTTTCACTTTTTGGATGGAATTCATGTGTCCATTTGAAGACCCTCATAGGAAAACGATGAGTATACAATGTTTATCTCAACTAAAGCCTATGGAAATCTTTTTCATGATAAAGTCTAATCAGGACATGTTTGAAATCAATGAGTCCCATATCAAAAGATAACCCCATCGATGTCAACATTCTTATGATGTCTTCAATAGGAGGTTTCCCATGCGTGAACATTCCAACTAAAGAATATTTGAATGGTTCAGAGATCTTTTTTATATAATCATTCTCAAGAAAAATTACAAGCTCACCTTTATAGGATTTTATCTCGTGGAGAATAGGAATTTTAGGGTTCAGGTTACCAACTACTTCAGCGAAAGATTTTGAGAAAGAAGGCTTGGAGATGATTTGATTCTGTGTAATAGATTGAGATTCAGTCGAGGAGGAGTGAATAGGATCGGAGTTGGCCCTAATCAAGGTACTAGGGTTAGTAGCCGCCATGCATCTGTGCATGGAGACCTAGAGAGAGAAAAAAAATATTTTTTATTTTCAATAATTAAGACATTGATTCTAAAATATTTAGAAAAGTAATTTAAAATCATAAGATCAAATGTACGAGGGAAAATGCACAATCGGGAAAACCTCGGACTGAAATGAATGAAAAATATACTATGCTAAAGTTTTGTAAAAGGAATCTATAATACACTCTTTCACACCATAGCCTCGGAAGAAAGTGCATATAGTTGAAGAATGCTATACAACCACCACTAGTTTTGGCTATAAAAAGTCTTCTTTAAAGTTGAAGCAACTTTTTGATCGAATAATGGAAGCTTAAAGTAACCACAAAATCAACACTTGGTAAGTGTGAGGTGTAATACCCCATATTTTACATGCATTAAATTAATTTATGATATAATTATATTTGCTCTCACTGACATCTGATGTCACTATTTATATTCAATATGCATTATGTATGTTATAATCGAAATTAAAATATGAATTAATGCAAGAGAATTCATTAATTAAATATATGGAAGTGAATGCGTATTATGGGAGACTATGGAATAGTCAAGGATTGGATATTGAGGATTTTCTTATTTGGATTATACCCCCAGTGTTAGATTCCACCGATCGTGAAGTAATTTCTTGTAATGCCATGTTACGCTAAATTAATAAATAATTAAATAGTTAATTTTGGACACATACTAGATATGATTAGTTTGTTTTATCTCATAAGTTTGGCTGACTTTTGAGATATTTAGATTGTCCGTTTGTGACTTAAAATAATGGGTCTTATTCCTTATGGATTGTTATATGGATTGGGTAATGTTTTGAGCATGGAGTGGAATTTAAGCCCATTGGGTTGAGGCCCATATAGGGCATACAACCAATTTCGTGGCTAACTAGATTGAGGGATCATTAGACATAACCTAATTCACTTTGTAGGATCGTGGGATGAACCTTAAGGCTAGAGAGGATGATTTAGAGATATTTTGGCTTGGATTCAATCCATTTTATTAAAGAAAGTGTACCTATATTAAAGATTTAATTTAGAGTTTATGTTATAAAGATAATTTCTTATTAGAATCTGTTAATTTCATGTTTAAGTATACGATTTTTGGTTAATAAAATCTTAATTTTGAAATTTAACTAATCGAGAAGTTTAAGTCTTAATACATTATTAATATATAGCGAATATTAATATTAAACCTCTTTAATCGGAGTGGGCTTATTTAATAAAATTTGTTAGATATAGATTGATATTATTAAATCAATAGAAATGCCTTTAAATAATATAATAATTGAAGTAAATCTGAGTTTAATTGGACACATTATGGAACTAAGGTTCATAGCTTTAAAGCTGGGAGTTAATCTTCAAATAAATGTTAGATTGATGTAAAACTTATAGATACAAGTTAGTTATATAGTTGGGTAACTTATATTTGAAGGAGCATGGGATTGATGTTGTTTAGAGGCTTGAATTTAGGGGCTTTTGGTCGTTAATGGCGAATGCGAAATTCAAAAGGGGATGGACTGCGTTCATCTCGTCTGAACGGCCTTAACTTATCGTTCAGACGAGATTGGGTACTTTATTCAAATGAGTTTGAGACTCTTAAGAACGATAAAGGCCTTATCAATCAAACGACTTTTGTATGTCATTCAAATGACTTGTGGAATTTAATTTAAATGAGAATAGGGATTTTTGTTTGAATGAGTTTGGGATTATTTGGAGATTTAATTTTAAATTAAAAAAGGTTAATTAACTTAAGAAATTTGATTTATGGATTAATAATCCGTGAGTGATTAATATTGATATTCAATGCTCTTATGTGTAAGCATAGCATGCATGACTTCTCGTGAGTGATTTAATAAGAGGGATTTTTATGGGGAATGTACAAAGTTGACCACGTGAGTACCCCGACGATAGAGACGAGCTTTACCTTTAGTCCTTTACCATGATCCTATCATTGATGTACCCATATATCGAGGTGGAGTATATACGGGAGCTCTAGTGTATATCCTTGGGTATAGAGGCCATACGTTCTGATGGGAATGCATGGTGATTAACCATGATGATGGATTTTGAGGTTATATGTCCGGTATGACATATAACTATACCTAGTATGCATGAGTGATCACTCATGGCGATGGAGATATGCCTTCATATATCTTTATGTGCGGACTCAAGAGTAGTCCATTTAATCATATGTTTCGAGAACCGTACATATGTGGATATAAAACTTGAGGTTGTCTTATTCTTATTTGGTATAATACTTGAGTTATATACACTAGAATATATGATGGGACTTTAATAACTAATTTTAATTGAGAATATGATAATTACATATTTGGATTACATAGGATTAGGATTAGACGAATGTGATATTTAAGGTTGTTTGGATTGGGATAACTTAAAAACAACTAAAATTTGGGAGGAAGAGGCATAGTTATTTATTGTATCCCTAATTTTGTTAAATCTTTATTGTTCATAGACTTGTTGTTTATGTTGTTGTTGATTCTATATTTCAGGACCTAGTCCATAGCTGCAATGCAACTCTGATTGATCTACTTACTTTTCCTCTTCATTTTCTGCTCATGTAGGATGTAGGTGTTAAGACTGCATGCTCACTCTCTTATTCCTATATACTTTTTAGTTTTTTTGGATATTATAGTAGTTGTTACTTTATCTGGAGAGTTTTGTTTATGTATGATTTAATTATACTTCAAGAGTGGTATTTTATTACTGTTGGTGTTTATGGTAATAAAGGTTTTGATGAGTTCATTACTCACGGAGGAATAGAGTATGAGATGTATGGTAAGGATGATGAGAGGATTAAGGTACAAATACGGTGGCACGGGATATCCACTATAGTCACCAAGATGAGAGACTAGCTAATAATTGGAGTGAATGGTCAACGTAGCCTCAGACTTTTCCTATACTTCATCTGGAAGATTATGAACCTCAAAGTCTAAAAGCAAATGTACAATCAAATCACCAAAGGGAAAAGTACAAGACATTTTATCATCCAAAATGTGAGCAAAGATCGAGTCCAAGATCATGTAACACAAACACATATCATAACCCATTCCAATAGTGTATAACATTTGCGCATGATCGAAAGAGACACAGTGAGGGTGATATGTAGGAAAAAAGATACGAGGACACGATTTTATTAAGAATGTAAAAACCGTAGCAATAAATTCTGAAGGAAAGTTCTTTCAAGTCCAAGATTGAAAATTGTTGTCATTTAAAAAGCTAATCACCCCTTATTTAGATAACAACCTAGCATTTTGCGGAGATGGATAGTTGAAGTGCTCTTCTACCCGAGACTTTAAAATGGATGCTTATCCGCTCGGCATAAATATTTTCACTAACTCCCCTCACTTTGGAAGATTTAACTCTATCACCAAAGACATCTTCACCATCTATAAGGGAATAATAAAATTCTTTCACTAGATTGGGGTAACACGATTTCGTTTGAGAACAAACTCCATTCCACTATCTATCACTCAAGAGATAGGGAACCCATGTTTCAGAACTTGAATACAAATCAATAAATCATTCCCAATGTATGAAGCTATTAGAGAAAAAATTGTTGAATTTGGAATAAGTGGAGGAAGTTAAGGCATGTGAATGAGACTTTGGAGCCATATAAATAGCCAGAAAATCACACAAGACATTAAGGAACATAAATCCTATGAGATATGGTAATATCAAGAGCTAAACCAAGGATTATATACTAATAATATGAGAACGAGTGTAATACACCGTAATTTTAAGGGATTAATTATTTAAATAATTAATTAATTATGGATTTTGGGAGAATTTAAATAATTGTTTAAAGTGAAAACTTAAATTTTATAATTATTTAAGTGAAGAATAAGCTTTTACTTGTGTTAGTGGAAGTTGAAATATAGTTTATGGAAGTTATTATAATTATAAAATCCATTTGATGAATTAAGTATTTGGGCATAATTATACATAGGTAAAAGTACAAGTGATATGCCCAATACTGGTACCTCGACTGCGAAAGGTACAAGCATAATGTCGCTGCTTGGGGATTAAATAGGCCGTAACAGTCTCACCATTTGAGAACCATATAAAGCCACAACCCCGTCCTAACAGGTTGTGATCGCCTTCCCCTTCACCAGCGCATACCCTATCATAGACTTAGCCATATCATATTGCACTTACCAGCTGTCCAACTTCTAGAAGGATCTCACACATGCATAACTTATTATATGTCACGTGATCCATGCATGTGACCCTTCCCTTGACTTTTATGATAGAAGTCCTCAATCCTCATAAAGGGAGATAGGTATTAATGGCAAATCCCTACCAAACTCTCCACTCACACTCTTTCTATTTATCAGAGAGTCTACTCAGGTCACCCGAGTCAATACAGATCTCAACCCCTTTACAACCTTGCTCTACATGCCGCATTTAGCTCTACACAGGGCCATTGTTCTCATATATTCAACTATCTTTCTCTATTAAATGCCTCTAATGGCAAAAACATCTTGTAATAATGATTGTGTAAAATGGGAGTAAGGCACCAGAGTGGACGTAAGCTCATTTCATAGATGAACCACTCTATATCTTGTGTTCTATTTCCAATTATTTACTTTATTATGCTTTTACACTTTATATGATGGTTGATAATAGCTTTGATGGGATGGTTTGTTCTTACTGATCCAATTTTTGACATCATCATTTTGGTCCCGTCTATGGGAAATGAGGTGTTTTATCAAGTTTCCTCTTATATCGGACCCCAAAAACCTTATTTCGTCCATGAGGACCTCCGAGGCATTATCCCATGGTTGAGATTTTGGTTATTTAGCCCATATTTTACATACAGACCCGCTAAGGTGAGTTCTAATTTCTAGATCTATTTCCTAAGCCTTTTTCCATGGCCTTTGAACATGTTTTTCTACCCTAATGATGTTATTGCACCTAGTTTATGATGAAAAGCTCAATAGGCCATGGCCTCATAAAGGTAGGTAACAAGGGATGCACCCCTATTCATCTTTCTCTATAATTTTAGGTATCTTATGCCATTTTATTTCCTATATAGTACGAGTTTGGTCTTATGTGCAAAAAGGTCTCTATAGTTGCACTATTTTGCACTATTTCCTATGAGAACAATGGCCTAAGGCATAAAAGTATAGAGACCTTTTTGCACATAGTACGAGTTTGGTCTTATGTGCAAAATAGTGTAAAAAGTCCTTATGTGCAAAATAGTGCAAGTATAGAGACCTTTTTGCACATAAGACCAAACTTGCACTATTTTGCACATAAGGACTTTTATGCCTTAGGTTAACCCCCGAGAGACCTTTTTGGTCATGTTCTTGGGGGTGGAATCTCAATTTTGGGTCAATTCCTAGGAGAAACCCATCATTACACCTTATTGGATGCGTCCTAGCATGTTGTATGCCGATAAACCTCATCCCCTATGCAGCATGAGAAAATATGTGTGATACTGATTAAATCGAATTCGTAAATTTCTAAGTTAACCTTATTTAATCGGTGTCAATTTTTAATCCAATTTAATTAATCCCTAAAATATGCATCTAGGTGTAGTGGATCATACCAACACAAACAAATATGAATTACTGACTCACAAATTTCAGAAAAAATCCTTTTGGGGCAAAACCTTTATTTCACTATAAAATAGTAAATCGCAACTTTTAAATATTACAATGAAATGAATAATCACATAGGCCGCAACCTAAATCATCAATGGAATTCCGTAGCAACTCCATGAGAATTGTAGTTAAGTCAGTCCAGGAACACCCACGAGTATTCCCGTTGACACGCAGTCACATCAGCCCAACACCTCCTTCAAGTGGCACCTAGATTAGAAGTAGAGAACTTCTCTACAAGAGAAACTTCACAAAGTTATTTTCTTGGGTTCCAAAACAATTCACATAAAGCAATTGGGATGATATGTGAATTTAAAACAAAAGATAAAACCCTTAAAATTTAGAATACAAATGTTTTTGCCAAAACAGTTTCGTAGGATTAAAATTCGCATGTCTTCTGAAGAAAAACAAAACTGGAAAACCAATTTATAAAAAAATTAAGTCGGCATCTCGCTTGAACGAGGCATGATGTTGCTTGATCGAGATCGCGCGATATGCGATTGTCGCTTGAACGACGTGGTACAGTCGCTGGAACGACCCGAGAAAAAAATAATTTTTTATTACAGTCCGCCTCAACATTTAGAAAAATATCTTTGAAGGAAAACTCCTCTCCAACACTTAGAAAAGTTTTTAGAAAAGATATCGCAACACTCTAAGTGAATCGCTAAGGTACTTAGACACAACCTTACCAAAATTAATCTCGTGGAAGCTTGTATGTTAAAGAACATTGATATTCGGATCCGTCTTGATGCATGACTGAACTTGAATAAGTCTTCGCGGTTGTAGTGGTATACGACATACTCAAATGTAAATCGGACAATAAAATAATGTCCTTACAAATCTCCCCCTATGTCTATGCTGGTATAAAATAAAAACATTCGAATTATCAAATCAAAATGCATATACGAATCTAATACCTTCCCATGAACCCAAAACTGAAAAGGTACTAAACATGTAAGTCTGAAACTTTTATACAAAAAATGTTCAACATCAAAAACTTTAAATCTTTAAGCTTTTCTCATTAAGGTGTGAAAAATAATGATCTTCAATTTTGTACCTACACACACGAGACAAAGCAAATACCTTTGTGACGCATCCAGTTTGAAATGATATAAGAATAAATGAATCATTAATAATCAAATCTCCCCCATAATGCAAAACTCCCCCATAATTCGATCTCCCCCTTTTTATTTGACCGAAATAGACAAGGAAACGAATAAACAAAACATGGAGTGCCCCGACAAAAAATTCATAGCAAACATGGATCAAACTACGCTCATGCAAAGGAGTAACTCAAAATCTTCCACAAACTATTTTTGATTTTTCTTTTTTTAATAAAAAAATGCAAAAATAATTTTACAAAAATCACACACCATGAATTTACACTAAGACAACCAAATCGTGGAAACAGAATGAATGGGTGTGAACATATTCGATAGGTAAATCAATGCAATGAAACATAATATATGTGCACGATGAATATGTGTACTCCTAACGAATGAATCTCAAAATCATCATTAGGTGTCAAAAATTTGAATTTAAATGACATCATCTTAATCAAATCGACAAATCAAAGCCGGACACGATTTTCACACCAATAGCATCTAAAGTTATGTAACGTTTTTTCCTGACTTTTTAAGGACGGGCAAACCCGTCCCTCATAAATAATAATGCTTTTTATTTTTCTTTTGAGGTGATGAAACAAAATAAATTGGCCCATTTTTGGCATATTTTTCTTTGTATTGCCTATAAATTTTTTTCGGGCCCTTTTCAACCTCTTTGGACCTTGACTTCTATTTTTGTGCCATAAATGTTCTTGGTTCGAGTTAAACGGTGGCTCAATTGCAAAGGATAAATGAGTACCTTTCATATACCTTCCCCATTTTTCATAAATATTACACAAACTCACAACAACGGTTTTTACATGAACTACTTTCATTGTCAAGTTTTATCGCATTTGTTTCATTTTAAAGACAAAACACAAAAAGATTTTTATCTTTTTCCAAAAATTTTATCAAAATAAAATCTTTTTGGTTTTTTCAAAATCTTTCTCAAAATATAGAAAATCTTTTTTTTTTCCAAAAATATATAAAAAATGTATAACATAACTACAAAAATGGTACACACTAGCAACAAAAAAATATTATCATGAAAATCATCCTATGCTAGCAAACAAGTCTAAACCTCAACTGTTAGGTGCGGTGGAGTTTTCTAAAGGTGGTGACATCATATGAAGAACATCCATCAAATCATGTGAAGTTTTGACTAAAAACTTTAATTGTTCCCTAATATCTGCAAACTCTCTCACATAGGCATCCGGAGCATCATGTGTGGGTGCGTGTGTGTGAACACATGTAGTAGAAAAATGTGACACATAACTCAACTTAAAACAAAACTCCCTAACTCGGTACACCTCTCTCTTTTTGCAATGGATGAAAACATAAACAGACCTAGGTACACCTCTCTCAAAACGTCTCCTACACACTCTCCTATCGGGTGTAGGACACTTAGGTGGGTTAAGTTGAGAGCTATAAGGATTTATCACTAACTCGGGAATCGATTGGGGTTCAACGTGGGAAGTGGACGCACCATCATGACCTATTCCTCATCTCTCAACATCACCCAAAATGTTACTGAGAACCATATTTTCAACCTTATTAGATGCGTTCTCTAAAGGGACTTTGACCTCCCGGGCACATTCGAGATCACTCTCGAGTTGGGATACACGTGTAGTCAGACTAGACACCCTGTTGGTTAAATCACTCTTTTTCGAATTTAAAGAAATCAACTATTCACTCAAAGAAACCTTCACCTTCTTGAGTTGACTTGCTTTCTTCTTAAACACCCTCTACCTCTTACTATCTCTACAAATCTCTCACCCTAAGACCTAACTCCTTATTCAATTTCTTTGTCTTTAAGGTCTCGGCATACATATCTCTAAATGAAATTTGAAGCTCACTTTCATCTTCACTTTCACACTCACTATTCCCCTCACTTAAAACAGTCAAACTATCATTCTTGGGGGTCTCACGAGCACAGGTATCCTCATCGTCGTGTGACAAACTAGATGTGTTCGCCTGACTAGATAAAAAAGCAACAAACTTCCCATGTGAGGACTCATCCCCGGAATTCTTCACCTTTTCCTCACTATCGCTAAGAGTGACTGGCATGGTAATTTTCTTGCCCTTTCTTCTTAACGTAATGGGACACTCAGAAGCTCTATTCCCCCTACCCTCACACTCAAGATACTTATCTTCTTCCTCTTTATCACCCTCTTTATCACCACTCTCTTTGGCCTTATATTTCCTTCTTTTTTTCTCAAAAACTTTTTATTGGAAGAATTTTCTTTTGAAAACTTAAGAAACTTTTTAAATTTTTTTGCAAGCATGGCCATATCAAAATCAGACTCGTCCTCAGACTCGAACTCGCAAACTCTCACTTTCTTATTTTCCCTAGACTAGGCTTTAGGTTCTATCCCTCTATCCTTAGGCTTGATAGTATCAGGAAACATGTCAATTTCATATGTCTGGAGGTTTTCTACTAGCTCTTCTAGTTTTAAACTGCCCAAATTACCTATGTTATTCAAAACAGTCACTTTTGGGATAAAACGTTTAGGCAACGATCTTAAAATCTTTTTAACCACTCCTGCATCTGGTATGGGCTTACCAATATTGAAAGTAGTGTTGACAATGTCAGATAAACATGCATAAAAATCATCAAAACACTCATATTCAAGCATGGTAATTGTTTCAAATTGAGTAGTTAAATTTTGAACTTTAGACTCTTTAATTGCATTAGTGCCTTTGTGAGTGAGTTGTAAAACATCCCACGCTTCTTTCGAAGTGATGCACATTATGATTAGTCGAAACTCTTCAGGTGTGATGGCACCTGAAATTGCACTTAGCCCACTAAAATTAAAAGTACTCCACTTAAATTCGTCCTCAATCCAATCTGACATAGGTTTTAAATTAGTGATATTATTTGCGATGACAGCGGGAGGAGTCCAGCCTCTTTCACAAACTACCCAAACTCGCTCATCAATGACCTTTAATTGTGATTCCATACATGCTTTCCAGTAGACATAATTAGACCCATAAAAAATGGGCATCCGATTATATAAGTGCTCCATTGGAAAAATTACAATTTTTCACAAAACAAATTTTTCAAAAAAAAATCAATATGACACAATTTTGCGAAAATAGGAATGCACAATAAATTAGTGTAACCTTCTATGATACTAATTTGAGAAAGATGTGTGATACTGATTAAATCGAATTTGCAAATTTTCAAGTTAACCTTATTTAATCGGTATCAATTTTTAATGAAATTTTATTCATCCCTAAAACATGCATCTAGGTGTAGTGGATCATGCCGACATAAATAAAATTGAATTACTGACTCACAAATTTCAGGAAAAATCCCTTTTGGGAGAAACCTTTATTTCACTATAAAATAGTAAATCGCAACTTACAAAGATTACAACGAAATCTGTAATGATCACTCCTCGGAATAATCACATAGGCCACAATCTAAATTGACAATGGAATTCCTTAGAAACTCCACAAGAATCTCAGTTCAGTCAACCCAGGAACACCTATGAGTACTCCCTTTGACATGCAGTCATGTTAGCCCATCACCTCCCTCAAGTGGAACCTAGATCAGCAGTAGAGATTTTCTCTACAAGAGAAACATCACAAAGTTATGTTCTTGGGTTCCAAAACAATTCACATAAATCAATTGGGATGATTTGTGAATTGAAAACAAAAGATAAAACCCTTAAAATTGAGAACACAAATGTTTCTGCCAAAGCAGTTTCGTAGGATTAAAATTCTCAGGTCTTCTGAAGAAAAATGAAACTGGACAAACCAATTTATAGAAAAATTAAGTCGGCAGCTCGCTCAAACGAAAAACCAGGCGTTGCTCGAATGAGGTATGACGTCGCTCGAAAGAGATCGCGCGACATGCCATTATCGCTTGAACGACATGGTACAATCGCTCGAACAACCTTAGCAATTTTTTTTTATTCTAGTCTGCCTCAACACTTAGAAAAATATTTTTGATGAAAAACTCCGCTCCAACACTTAGAAATTTTTTTAGAAAAAATATCCCAACACTCTAAGTGAATCGTTAAGGTACTTAAACACAACCTTACCAAAACTAATCTCGCGGAGGCTTGTATGTTAAAGAATGTTGATATTCAGATCTGTCTTGACACATGATTGAAATTGAATTAAACGTCGAAGGTTGTAGCGGTATACGATATACTCAGATGTAAACCGAACAATAAAATAATGTCCTTACACAACAATATAGTCAATTTTTATATTTCTGACATGTTATTATTTTAGAATATTAAAATTTCTTTATTCGGGATCGAAGATGCCATAAAATGCATGAAACCCCCCACAACGGGCCTAATGGCTTGTAAGTTGGGTTATGTTGTAAGAGGATATGTCACATTATTAGGAAACCTATGTTTCGATTGACAAAATCTAACTAGGAGATATCCTTGAGGTTCAGTAAACTGTCAAAGATAGGTTACGATACCTTTTACTGAAAAATTATCTGATTCAGTGAAGCTATATAGGGACAAATTATGTGCTTGCTCGAATTTATTGACTCTATAGGCCATGGCATTGCCTTAAAGGGCCACAATAGTCTGCCTTTGTATAGACATGCAATAGTATTATAAAAGAATGAATCCCTATCTCCATACTTGATTTCTTAAGCCTATTTATTCTATACATCCTGTGTTTTCTCACCATGGTTTATTTCGTCTCAGAGAATATATTTCTAAAGACTAACACTCTAGAAGTGATGGAAGGAAGCTATGGATCAGACCCCTAGCAGAATGAAGATGTGGGACATCTATTGAGGTGCATCAAACACCTGTATGAAAGCCAAACCTCACTCTAGGGACAAATTAACCTCCTCGGGTAGAGGGTTGTGATGTCAGAGTCCAAAATCTTCACCTCCATGCAGAAGGCTGCGACCACTGAAAATAAGGCCATAACCAGGACGTTGAGGAAGAGAAAGATAGAAAATCCAAAGCCCTATAAAGACTTCGCACTACTGAATTCTAGTCTGGAGGACATTCTTGAGAGAACCAAGGAGAAAAACTACTCAAATGGATGAAGAAGCTATAATCTCACCTCACAACAGGGATATTCCCAAATGGTGTGAATTTCACCAAGATCATGGCCACACCACCGACAGATGCTTTTCTTTGAAGAATTTGATTGAGAGGCTCATCCACCAGGGGATGCTCCATCAGTTCAAAGGGGATGTAACCCCTAACTAAGACAACTGCATGTATGTCTTCACTTTAGAGTATTTTATGGGTTTCTAAAATTATGCAAATAAAGAAACTTTGAGTTTAAGCTTACATATTTTGTATTTCTAGAATACTCATATATATATATATATATATGACTTTTTAATCTATGAAGTCTCACTCTATCCTTCTAAAGTCTTTCGAAAGATTCTTATCTTAACAAGTTTGAAGATAACCTAACAACCGATTATTCCAAAGATTGAAATGAACGGGAGAAGGTGTATTTTAAAGAAAAAAGACATAATGACCTTTAATGGCATTCATCACCCCTCTTAACATGGAGGTTTTCAAAGGCATATGGTACACTTATTAGCCTTGGGGGATCCTAATACCCATTAATAGACGTGGGGGCTCATAATACACATTCTTATTAGCCTTGGCAGGTCCTAATACTCATTATTATCCTTGAGGGTTCTTAATAATCATTATCAGCCTTGAGACCTCCTAATACTCATTATTAGCCTTGAGGTCTCCTAATAACCATTAATAGCCTTGGGGGCTCACAATATCCATTCTTAGCCGCGAGTTGGCTTGATAATATCCTGATTTGGGTAGGCTAGATAATACCCTTATTTAGCCTTGGGGAGATCATAATTAACCAAATATCCCGAGACAACCTTGGGAGGCTTGATAGATTACCTCCATAGGTGGCGTGAAAATACCTAATAGCCGTGGGTGGCTTTATAATGCATCCAATTAGGGGAGGCTTAAAAATACCCATAAAGAAGGAAGTACAAGTGCAGAGTTTAACTCAATTTAAAAGGTCGCACCCTGATTAGTAATGTGAGCTCCGATCGCAGCAGGGGAACATAGTATCCAAGGGACATTATAACTATAGAAGACTGCAACATGCATTTTAAGTTTGGACAAAAGTTCACTATTTACAATACATCGGCTGCTAATTGATAAAGTTCTAGTTTTATTCCTACTAGCCGTGGAAAGCTTATCTAAGTTGAACTATAACCTACTACCTAAAGCTAAACAATATAAATAGCAATCATACAAAGAAAACATGATAAAATGCTACGGAGGATTAACCAGTGCAAAGATATTCAAATACAAGGCATTCAATAAATTATAAGGTTATAGAAAGCATCATAAAAATGAATTGTTATAAAGTAAAAAGCCACGGAGGCCACATGTAGTTTCAAAGTTTATAAAAAATTTATGGAAACAAAAATTACAAGTTCAAAGGGTGTGCAAAAATCAAGAAGCTGAGTCCTCTTCTTCATCTTCTCCATCATCATCCTCAGCTGCTTCAGTCACTTGTGCCTCAGCTACCGTGGCCTCCTCACATTGGTTCCTAGACAACTCCTCCCAAACCATAATCTCTTCAATGCACATTGTGTGCTCAGGGTCATTGAACTTCCAGGCACAAATGTTGCCCTTGGCCTCTGGGTAATTCTTGGCCACCCCGTGCTTCATCTCCTTGTAGCCACGAATGTAGGCCTTATTATTGATGAGGAAGAAATCTTGAGAAGTCTTGAAGCTAGACACGACATCTTCAGCTGCCTTTTTTAAAGCTATGACATGGTCAACATCCTTATACTTGAGGGCTACAGTATGATCATCTTGGAGTTTTTTTGGAGGTTTTGGCATGAGTATTTACCAGATCCTTATTTTTTACCTCTGACTGGATCAACTTATGTTGACGTACTGCAGCCTGCCTTGGAGCCTCTATAGCCTTGACCCCAGAAAAATTTAAAGCCTCCACAGCCTAACTGAAGTTCTTCTCAACCTCCTTTTGGGCATTGGCTGCAGCCTCCACCTATTTTTCTACTTCTATTTTGTAGGCTTGAAGGATAGTCTCAGTAGAATTTTTACCAGTCTCAAAAGAAGATGAACTTACACCTTCCACTGATAAAGGTGACCATCCTACGCATCCCACTACAACTAATAAAACCCTTTATACTTGGCCCTTTGAACCATGGCAACCTTTGTAGTCTGAAAGAATAAAATTTGAAGTGTTAGCATAAAAAAATATAAATGTCTGTGAAAAGGAAAGAATTAAAGAACAACTTACCCTCAGAAGGCTGTGCATGGAATATTCCTCCAGTTACTCTTAATCCTCATCCACCAGACGTTCAAGATCAAAAGTTTAAGCATCCCTTCTCATCCGTATGACTGCCATAGTAGTTGTGTCTTAGGGGGATTTAGGGTCTGGCTTCCTAAGGTGTGGCCATTTACGTCCATTTGTAGATCTCTCTACCTTTCCTTTGGGTCTGGATAGGTTAGCATTAACTGCTATTACAGTACGCAAAGGTGCAACAAATGTCACACGAATAGGACTGGAAGGACCACGATCATCCCCTCTGAAGAATGAAGTATGTCTAGTTGCGGGAAGGTTTGGCCCAATATCATCCTCAAAATTTTTAGGGTTTGTAGATACACCATCAGTCTCTTGCAAAATATCTTCGACACCATAAGCATAAGTTACTTTCTTGTCAGTTGGGAGTGTAACCTCTTTTTTCGTTAGAGGGGTAGTCTTCTTGGCTTCCTTCTTTCGCTTTTTGCTCCTCTTTTGCGATGCCTGGATTAGAACTTGGATGGTCTCATCCAACTCATCTAGTTGGGGAAGCAAAAAAATCCCTATCGATATCCATTGTGGGTTTCCCTTTCACCACGGTACCTAAATAATAAGAGAATAATTCATCACTTAAGTTAAAGTCAAAGACGCATAAATATTTGAAAAGATGGATACCTCCCACATCCTTCATTAGAGCCTAGTGGGAAGGGTAATATCCAAGTTTATAGATTTACCACATAGTCACTATATCTGGAAACCTTTTCTGTGAATTACTAATTGAGAGCGTAGTCTCAATTCTCCCCCTCTATCTGGAAGAAGGTGTCAGACCTGTACAAACTGCAATGGCATTGGTAAAAGCCACAAGCATTATAAATGAAGAAAATTAAAGGCTGTAGAAATGGAAAAAGTTGAATTCTAAAGTCGAGTAAACCAAGGTTGCAACCTCATATTTACATTCCTTGGGTGTGCGACACTAAGTCCGCGGTACACTATGTTCTCTCTTTATCTCGCTCTCTTTTCGTTGGACTTCCTAGGTATTCCCAGATACAAAGAAGAAGTTACCCTACCAATTTTTAACACTGGAGGGCCTACCCTTCATGAAGCAACCGTCTCCACTTTGAGACTCCATGTAAAACAACCATGGGTTTTCAACTAAATTTTATTTTGGCCTGTAGAAAACAAAAAACTCTCCAACTGTTATATGTCTTTTGAACTGCTTCTTCTAGACCACCAGAGAGGCAAGGATGGCCCTCCAGCCATTAGGGTTAACTTGGGCTGGGTCGAAGAACATATCAGTTAAATTTTTTCTAATTGGGACGGGAACTGATAGTTGTAAACCCAAAAGGAAAGAATGGAGTGGGAAGCTGACTCCATCGTTTGGGAGTGCGGAGCGTGAAAGGTAAAGTGCATACAGTTCTCTCTGGGAAATCACAAGAGTCAGATAGGTAAGACAACCACTCCTTGATCATAATGCAAGGGTAGTGGAGTGATGCAGACTCTCTTATTATTTCCTGACTACGGCTAGGCATATTAACTTCAACATTTCTGTCGCGAATATTTGAAATGGGTTGATTGTTGGATGAACATGTATCCTCCTCCACGTGAAAATTGTCTGCGGCCTCCTTGGGATCCTTACAGTCAGAAGAAGCCACATAGCTAGAGTCAACTTGTACACAGTTTGGGTAGTCCTTTAGCTTATAGGGCCCACTGGTCTTCCAAAGTTTTATATGTAATACCACGATAGGAGGAACACTAAAGTGCCTCTTCCAGAAGTCTTCCAAGTATTGCCAAGTATTCCAATGCATATAGCCGCAACAAGTACCTATAAAAGAAGATGGGCTCTGTAGTTAGGTGCCGTAACCATCATAATTAAAATAAAAGAGATGGAAGTCTGCCTCATATTTGAGGCCACAATAATACACGAAGACATTAGAAAAGTGTGAAAAAGTTACAAGTTGGATTCAAGGCTGCTATCGAGTGAAAAAGAAGGAAACCAAGCTTCCAGACGTGGAAAAGTGAAGTTAAAGGCCGTAGTCGATTATTCAAAATTCAAAGCAGGATGCCGCCAGGGGATAAACAGGTTAGCAGTTGCATCTTTTGGTTTCCAAGGATCAAGACCTGAAAACATAGGGTTTTGTCCAAGAACACCAAAAACAACCTGTTTATGTTCTTGACTAAAATATTTATCCAAAAAGTGTTTTAAACCCTTAATACAACCCTAAAATGACTCCCATATGTCAAAACCATCCATTTCAATTCCCAGACATATAAAAATTTGTGCAAAATAGTTCCAAATCACTCAATCCAAGCTTCCCATATCCAACCATACATAAAAAACCAAAGAAAGTTGTCTCAACATATACAAACCCTATTTAAAATAGTTATCTATTTTTTGGTATACTATATGGCAATGGGAAATTATATCCAATATATCGAAGAAAAAATAGAGGGGCAATAAAACCCTAACTACATAACATTTGAAAATTGAAAAGACATAACAAAATAATCATGGATTTTGAATCAAGCTTAAAATAAATAGTGATTATGATGGAGAAATAAAAGAAAAGATGAGAAAACCAACCTGTAAGGATAAGAAACTATCGAAAGAAGGAAAATACCACCACACAACCATCGCAAAACTACCAAGAAAGGTTGCTTGAAATTGCCAAAAGCTTGAGCTCTAAAAAGGTTTGCAAAGCTAATGAGGCCACGACCTAGGATCATTTATATAAGAGGGAGATGAAAGTTGAAGCGTCATAAACTATTGCCGCACCTCTCCGTGTCCCCAATGGTAGAATAATGCGAACATGCATTCACACTGCGGCCCCAGGGCCTAAAACATAGGCATTGCATCAACTCGCTACCTCTTGGAACTAAGGCTTGGGGGCTTATTAATATTCCCAATATTGGTACATCGGTCAGAGAAGGCACAAGCATAACGCTTCTACCTAAGGCTCAAATAGGCCTTGGTAGTCTTCCTCATTTGAGAACCAAATTAAGCCATAACCCCGTCCCTAGTTAGTCGTGATAGCCTTCCACTTCAGCAGCGCATAACCTGCTACAGACTTAGCCACATCATCTTGTACCTTCCATATGTCCAACTTCTAGCAGGATCCCACACTTGAATCACTTTTATATATGTAATGTGATCGATACACGTGATCCTTCCCTTAACTTATGTAAATAGAAGTGCTCACCCCTCATTTGGGGATAGAGGTATTAGCACTGAAGCCCTGCCAAACTCTCCACTCACACACTCTCTCTCTTCATTGAAGAGTCTACTCAGGTCACTTGAATCAATACAAACCATGCTCCCTCTATAACTCTACTCTACAGGTCGTATCTAGGTCTACACAGAGCCATTATTATCATGTATTCAGTTCTTTTTCTCTCTTGTACGCCTCTAATGGCAAACAAATTTTGTACTAATGATTATATATAATGAGAGTAAGGCACCAAAGTGGACATAAGCTCATTTTATAGTTGAGACACTCTATATCTTGTGTTCTATTTCCCTTTGTTTACTTTATTATGATTTTATACTTTATATGATGGTTGAGAATAACTTTAATGGCACGGTTCGTTCTTACCGATCTAATTTTTGACGTCATCAACGTGCTTTAATTTGAATTATAGAAATCAAATGGAAGGTTTCATTACAAAAGGAATTATGATTTAAGATAGAGGGTACTTTGCTAATAAGGTAGTTACTTGAAAAATGGTTTAGGGTTAAGGCTATTAAAGAAATAAAGAGAAAGGAATTAAGGTGTAACTAAAGAAAAAAAAAGAAAAAAATTAAAATTCAAAGTGGAGCATTTAAAAAAAATTGGAACTGCGCTTTCATTCTAAAAAAGGGATGCTAAATTCATTATCTTAATACCCTCTAGCGAAAATACCAAAAATCCTATTGACGCCCATATCCAATACACAATTTGACCCTTAAGCCTCAACCAAATTATGCAAATTTTATATATTTCCAACCTTAAAAATGTGCTCTTTTATTTTAGCCAAAAATAATATTTTCCAAAAAGAATTTTTGGGAGAACTTTGGATCAATTTTAAAAGACTTTTGGAGGGCTACCTCAATTACTTTTCAAGAGGGATTTCTTCTACACATTTGGAAAATTATTTTCATCAATTGAGGAGAAATTTTGGGAGAACTTATTTTAGAAGTCTTCTTTATTATTTTGGGTATTTTCTTCAATTTATGAAAGACAATTCTACTCTTTCCTCTCATGAGATAAATAGTATTTTCAACTTAAAGATGTTTTTTTTAATAAATTATAAAATTGGTGTATAGATACTTAGGATTTATCTTGTTTTGATCACATCTCTCGAATTGCGATTTTTGTGAATAAATTAATGAATGTAATTCATGGAATTGTATACTTGATTAATTAATTAATCTAATTTAGTGTAGTTGAATTGGATTGAAGGAATTGTACATTCTTGGTATATTTTCAATGATAAAGTAAAAAATTTCTCATAATTAGAATGACATGTTTTAGATTATCCCTTTGATATGAAATTTGAATTTCCATTATAAATTATAATGTAGAAAATTATAAATGAATTATATGATGAATTCTCACTAATTGGGTATGAAAAATTGGGAATTTAAAAGGATGGTTATAATTTTGACAAAAAGTATGTGATTGAAATTAGATTCTTAATTGGACTTATATATTCCTCTTTCCTCCATTATATACCCAAGGTTAAAGAATTTGAGATACTCCCATGTATGATTAGTGATTATAATCCTTTAAAATTTTATAAAGGTAATGAATTGGTGGGTATTGGTTGTTAGGATAAAAATGTTTAAATAGATAACTCATGTTAATGAACCTATACCACAGGAATTTTAATATTCTAAAAGACATGACAAATCATATGATAAATTTAGCTTCCATGTATGGAATTTATGTTATTAACTTTACATATATGGGGTAAGTAGAAATTATATACAGATGAAATACACTCCCTGAATATCATTAGACTACACACTATGGGTCGGATATGATTGTATTGTTTTATTGCAGAGCTCGGGTTAGAGTCATGTGCTTGTTATACTAGTTATATATTTTGGAGGTGGATTGAGGGTTATTCAATTTGGAGTGAGGGTATAATGGGTGTTCTGATTTATTTGTTCACGCCAGCAAAAAATACCAGACTTAATTATGTGCTAGTGACCCGATATATAGGGGCTAGTAACAGATTATTTCATATACTAGTGACCTCTCAACAAATGGGCGATACTTATGGTAATTCTGGTATATATATATATATATATATATATATATATATATATGTTTTAAGATTTATGTCAGGGTTATTTAGGATACATCCCGGTTACGATATTATTAAAATTGTATTACTAGTTGTCTCTTCTTATATGGGAACTAGTGGGACTTTAAATAATATTGTTAAATATATAATTTAAAGAAAATTACACTGGTAAGAGTGTGAAAAACGATTAGTCTTATAATTGTAGAATTATTATTTATACTCATGATTGATAGTTTTACTATTTGAATGCGTAGCTATTATCTTATTGGGGGGGCTTGACCCGTCGCATTGTCTCAGGTTCTCCCGTGTACCCGACTGTGACACCCCGCCTAATAAAATACCGGGTGGTCAGTCCATTACCAAATTAAAACAGGAATCCAAGTTGGTTCATCTTAACATCACTGTCGAAAATATTTTTAAAACTTACTAACCACCTAGTATTCTAAAAAGCTAATGCCAAATTTTTTCTTTTTAATTAAACAAAACAAATAACATGTGGAAAGATAATATGAGTCATACACCACGACTAAATTAAATCAACTGAATAAATAATAAACTACATGCCGAATAAATCATCGGTTACCAAAGTAAATAGTCCAATACAAATATTAAACACCTGAATAAAATAAATCTGAAAACTGTACTGAAAGTCTGGGAGACATGCCCTAAATAAAACTGAAACTGAAAATTGATTCCTACTCTAGGAATGAATGAATGATGCGTCTAATCCAAGCTCCTACTAGCATCTACATATGCCGTAGCTCCGTGTCCATGGAATAAAATTTCAAGTCTGGCGTCCCTGTGGCTGGACACCTAAAAGGTTTTGAAAATAATTTTATAGCAAGGGTTAGAACCCAAAACATTTTGAAAATATTTATCAAGCGAATTAACTGCAGTAATTTAAAATATATGAATGCTCTCCATATTTAAGTTAGTGTCTCACTCTCTTGAGGACATTCTCACCCCTCCACTAAAGTGCACACCTAACGATTACCTTATCCCCACCTAGTTGTACTACCCCGTCCAACTAGTCCTTGTAATCCTCCATTGCCTTTCCACTCTAAATCGAGTATTATTATCCATGGGTTATAAGTTATCTCACCAATTAACTTAATTAATTTCCTTTAAATAATATCATATAACTGTGACACAAGTTATATAAAATAATTACATCACACACTGTATTATTACCCGCATCTAATATTTACTACCATTAATAGTACCTCTACCACAACATCCACACATATATCATATGTATATCCATCCCTTCGAGTATACCCTCTTCGTATGATTCCTTCTAAAGTACTATCTCACTGGGTGTGCTCACATAACCTAGTTCCCCAAGTTGGAATCGCTCACCAACCTGGCCCAAAATATAAACGTAGTGGAGGTGGTCATATTCCTTCCCTGAAAGTGAGATAAACCCCTCACCCATATACCGGACGCTATGACTTGGGGATATACTCACCCTACTCCTCAAGCTAGGGGATTCACCTACATCGCGGAACCTCCCTTGGTAGCACTAGAGTATATAAATTAAATAAATATGTAGTCACCGATATTTAATTGCACACACAATATATACACGTATATTTATACTATCATTACATCATATATATATAATATAAACCCCGACTTTACCGTGTACTCAAAATCCCGTAACACTAGCCTGTAATTTCCCGAGTCTGTGGCCCTACTCAACTTAATTAATTTTCTCACTTATTAATTCACACGTCAATTAATACAATATTTCCCCGAGTCTATGGTCCGACTTTTATATAAATACTTTGCACATTAATTTATATAATATTTACCCGAGTCTATGATTCGACTCTAATTTAATTAATTTACTCATTAATTATTTAATACTAATCCGAGTCTATGGTCCGTCTCTAATTTAATTAATTTACACATTAATTAATTAACACTTGGTGTCGTCCAAGCATTATACCCGGACTCGCTCACTTGGCCCGTATCATCATTAATACCCGATTCTATATTTAGACCCATAACTAATTACTTACACCTCGATTCCTTTAATAATCTAGTGCTACTCAACTGCAATATCTAAACTTTTTCCTTTGGTCCAAAACCAATATCTACGAATTAATTCTTGAAATTTAATCGTCTCGTGGCATACCATTATCACCCTCCTTAAACCCACCTTTAATTACTTAAAATGACTAAGAAGGTATTCCTTGTATTTATTTGTCCCTAAATAAATAAACCTCAAAAGGGAAAATAACTAATTTACTCCATAAAAGAAAGGAGCGAACTGTCAGAAATCCTTGATCGTCGATCGATCGACCAATTCCATCAATCGATCGATCGATCAGGTCAGCCTTCTCCTTCGCCTCTGTATTCCACCATTGATGAAAACCCAAGGTTTTTAAACCTTAATTTAAACCTCTAATCAAGTCACCCCACCACATAAACCTATTTAACCTACATCCTACACATCATATGGACCTTAAGATAAACAATTCTCCACTTATTTCAAAACTTTCGATAAGGGTTTTTCTATAAAAAATCAATTAACTTTGTTCTACAATCCTAATTCCAGATCCAAATTCCACCATTTTATATTCCTAGTTTCTCATTAAAATCATATATCTATACTCAGAGATCTATAACACACCTAATTCTTACTCTGAATCTCATTCAAGTGTTCCATTAACAAAAATCCCATCTTGTACCCATTTATACCCAAAAACGAATTTTAATTTACGCATCACTAAAATATGAATTGGATATCACAAATTTAACATTACAGCAAGTTAACCACTTGCCTGGAATTATTTGTAGAGTCATATTCGTTGGTGTAGTTATTGGTTTGACAACGAACACTCAATGTGTCCCTTAATTTGCTTACAAAATACCCCCAATGGGCTTCTTGATTTGTTTCCTCTGTATCTATTTTGAACCCTAGGTTTGGGATTTGCTAACTGTCATTCACTAGTCCCTCAATTAGGTTATAAACCCTTAATCCTATTTTTGGCCACATGAGCCTAACTAAGATGGCCCGAATCACCCCCTGTGGACCCGACTATGCCCAAAAATGCCCCGAAACCCGATTACTACCCCCGAGTACTCTTTTGTGACTATCTCGACCCATCCGGACTCAACTGCGCACTCAGAATTGTCATCCAAAATACTTTATAACATTTCTAAATTTTGACCTCAAAATGCGACACACATTAAATTCGAACAATTTAACTTAAAGTCGCCAATTATAAATAATTCTTCTCACTCCAATAAATTCTCCAATTCATAAGTTTAATTTTCTCCAATTTAAATATTTTTATATCTCCCAAAAATAAGTAAATATTAAATCCTCAAAATTACGGGGTGTAACATACTTCCTCCCTTACAAAGGAATTTCGCCCTCGAAATTAAGATAAGCTTAGTACTCTAAGTCTCTAGTATCACTCCATACTCCTGTGCCTCTAAGCTCGCTATATTTATCTCCCCCGTTTCTAACTATAAATTACACTAATATGCATTTTAATTAACCAGGGCACCCATACACCTTGTACCCGTGCTTGACCGCACAAAAGTTGCCTTAATTAACCCCGGTGCCCATACACCCTATCCCCGTGCTTAACCGTCGTAAGTTACCCGACTATGCTAGCCGTAACCCACAATATAACTTCCAACCCGTAGTCATCTCACATTTATGAATAATAATCGGGGTACCCAACTCATGTACTAACGACCAAACATCTCCCCACTTCCAACATTGCGCGAAGTTTTATGCGTGGGACGTTCGCAAGCGAAATCCAAATAAGGAACCCCTTTGATACACTAATACCTAACATTGTCGGTCATTGAGATCCGTTACACCCTCAACACATAACATGTACCCCCAAATACTTGTCTCTTAACAAAAAAGCATGCATGCCTACCCTTATGCTTCAAAAGACAACATAAAATACTGCGCCCTTACTATCAATAGTTCTTGCACAAAATAAACCCCAAGCTATCTCTCCCTGCTCGAAAATAAATCTAACCACCCTGATTCACTTCAGTAAACACCCCTACTTACCGGGATAAAATATGAGAACACAAGACCTCACTATGTGTCTATCGCACCACACAATACAACATATATACACATATATATAGGCTAGACTCCCTCTCAGGTGAAACCTAGTAAAAATGATTCATACCCTGGTGTCGCAAACACCAAAACTTACCCCCACTATTTACAATAGTTCAAATCCATCGCTATCCAGCGGATATAAAAAATTTCTACCCTACTTCCAGAATTCTTGAAAATAGTAACCACTCGCATAATTCAAACCTTCTTTTAGTGTACACCTCCACTCTCTCGTGGTTAACACCAAAGGAATCCGCTACCCCAAATTTTTTTATTTACATACTATGGCTGCTACAGTCAGTGCACCCACTGAATTCGACTTACCCGCGAACTCTAGTGAAAATAATTCTATATTGTGACACCCTCACTGTCACTCAAAACATACCCCATGACCATAGGATAAAAGATAATTACCTCCATAATCTAGATGTAATGGCTCATCCT
The DNA here is from genome assembly GCA_949130495.1 of Sambucus nigra. NCBI lineage: Eukaryota > Viridiplantae > Streptophyta > Magnoliopsida > Dipsacales > Adoxaceae > Sambucus > Sambucus nigra. The sequence goes on from OX422210.1 coordinate 437,122,228, forward strand.
CTGGTTCCTGAGCAGCTTTCCCCTGCCCGAACGCACCCATGACTTGTTGTAATGGCAGTACATCCAGGACCTCATCCTGTAGTTGACCTCTTCCTCGCTGAGGACAATCTCTCTTCATGTGTACCGCTTCCCCACAAACAAAACACCTCCTAATAAATTCATTCTTCCACTAATCCCTTCCTTGTCGGCCTTGTCGAAAGTCCTGGTCATCCCGTCGATAGCCTTCAGACCTAAATCGCTTGGTCTGATTCCCTTGTCAGGAATCCTGCCTCTGATCTCCCCCTGACTGCTGTTGGGATACCCCATTGGTATTGTTCACTCCTTCTTTATCCGACTGATTGGGTTCCCCTCCCCTCTTACTTCCTCTCACGTGGAAGGGATATTCCTGACAGTGCAGGAGTGCTGCGTTAATAACATATGTATATGATACTAATGCGGGATTACCAATCAAATATTGTCTGATCCTCCAGACTAACCCATCCATGAACCTTGCTTTCTTGCTCTCTTCATCGCTTACCTCATTTGGTATAAATTTGCCAACCGAGTGAATTCTTCCTCGTAATCGACCACTGAATGGTCCCCTTGAGTCACCTCCCTGAATTTTCTCCTCATTTCGGTCTCATCTGCTGGTGGAAAATACTTGCGGTCGAACCGCACCCAAAACTTGGTAATAGTCAATCTATCCCTTTCCTCAATTGTGGTGATCGACTCCCACCATTGTAGCGCTACTCCCACTAAACTAAAAGTGGCTAGCATTTTCTTTTGTACCTCATTGCAATCTACCATACGTTGGTGATGCTGAATATCTCTCTTCCATTGACATGTGAGTACCACATCTGAACCCCCTTGAAACTCTAGTGGATGCCCTTTTTGAAAAACCTCTCGTACTAGCTGCCACCCCGACTGCCCCGGGTGGGTTTGAATATCTGGTGCCACTAACACTTGTGGCTGATCCCATGGAAAGTACCTTGCCATAACAATCATCGTTGCTTCAAATGCCTACACCACTAATTCAGTTACCTGTGCTGCCGAAATCATCTATGGCAGTTGTTGCGGTAACTCTTGCTCCTTATGATCCTCTCTAGTCTTATCTCGCCCTGTTGCCCTAGCTGCTCTCTCTCTCCTGGGCAGTATCTGAAATGAGAATCGAATCATATGAGTTCACCCTCAAATATAAAATAATTGACAGAAGAACGTAAACGTGCATTCGTATAAGAATGCAACAATCCTATGATAGGGCTCTATATCAAAGATTGCTAAGATGAAACATAAAAAGCAGCACAGATCCTAAGGACACTATAACCTGATGCTCTGATACCATCTGTGAAACATAAAATATCGGGTGATCAGTCTATTACCCAGTTGGTTCATCCTTAGCATCACTGTCGAAAACCTTTTTAAAACTTACTAACCACCTAGTATTTCAAAAGGCTAGTGCCAAATTTTATCTTTTTAATTAAACAAAACAAATAACATGAGGAAAGATAATATGAGTCATACACCACGACTGAATTAAATCAACTGAATAAATAATAAACTACATGCCGAATAAACCATCGATCACCAAAGTAAATAGTCCAATACAAATATTCCACACCTGAATAAAATAAATCTGAAAACTGTACTGAAAGTATGGGCGACATGCCCTAAATAAAACTGAAGATGATAAATGATTCCTACTCTAGGAATGAATGAATGATGCGTCTAATCCAAGCTCCTGCTAGCATCCACATATGCCACAGCTCCGTGTCCCTGGAATAGAATATCAAGTCTGGCGTCCTTGTGGCTGGACACCTAAAAGGTTTGAAAATAATTTTCTAGCAAGGAATAGAACCCAAAATATTTTGAAAATATTTAGCAAGCGAATTAACTACAATAATTTAAAATATATGAATGCTCTCCATATTTAAGTTAGTGTCACACTATCTTGAGGACATTCTCACCCCTCCACTAAAGTGCACACCTAACGATTACCTTAACCCCACCTAGTTGTACTACCCCGTCCAACTAGTCCTTGTAATCCTCCCTTGCCTTTCCACTCTAAACCGAGTATTATTATCCATGGGTTATAAGTTATCTCACTAATTAACTTAATTAATTTCCTTTAAATAATATCATATAACTACGACACAAGTTACATAAAACAATTACATCACACACTATATTATTACCCGCATATAATATTTACTACCATTATATACGTACCTCTACCACAACATCCACACATATATCATATGTATATCCATCCCTTCGAGCATACCCTCTTCGGATGATTCCCTCCAAAGTTCTATCTCACTAGGTGTGCTCACATAACCTAGTTCCCCAAGTTGGAATCGCTCACCAACTTGGCCCAAAATATAAAGGTAGTGGAGGTGGTCATATTCATTCCATGAAAGTGAGATAAACCCCTCACCCATATACTGGACGCTATGACCTGGGGATATACTCACCCTACTTATCAAGCTAGGGGATTCACCCACATCGTGTAACCTCCCTTGGTAGCACTAGAGTATATAAATTAAATAAATATCTAGTCACTGATATTTAATAGCACACACAATATATAAATGTATATATATACTATCACTACACCGTATTTATATAATATAAACCCCGGCTTTACCATGTATTCAAAATCCCGTAACACTATCCTGTAATTTCCTGAGCCTGCGGCCCGACTCAACTTAATTAATTTTCTCACTTATTAATTCACACGTCAATTAATATAATATTTTCCCGAGTCTATGGTCTGACTCTTATATAAATACATTGCACATTAATTTATATAAAATTTACCTGAGTATATGATTCGACTCTAATTTAATTAATTAATACTAATCCAAATTCGAGGTGTAATTAATTAATTTATACAATCCCAATTCCTGATCCAAATTCGACCATTTTATATTCTGGGTTTCTCATTCAAATCATATATCTATACTCAGAGATCTATAACACACCTAATTCTTACTTTGAATCTCATTCAAGTGTTCCATTAACAAAAACCCCATCTTGTTCCCATTTATACCCAAAAATGAATTTTAATTTACACATCACTAAAATATGAATTGGATATCACAAATTTAATATTACAGCAAGTTAACCACTTGCCTGGAATTGTTCATAGAGTGTAGTTATTGGTTTGACGATGAACACTCAATTTGTTCCTTAATTTTCTTCCGAAAGACCCCCAATTGACTTCTTGATTTGTTTCCTCTATATCTCTTTCGAACCCTAGGTTTGGGATTCGCTAACTATCGTTCACTAGTCCCTCAATTAGGTTATAAACCCTTAATCCCATTTTTGGCCACACGGGCCTAACTAAAATGGCTCGTATCGCCCCGTGTGGGTCCGACTATGCCCAAAAATTCTCCGAGACCCGATTACTACCCCCGAGTACTCTTTTCTGACTATCTCGGCCCATCCGGACCCAACTGCACACTCAGAATTGTCATCCGAAATACTTTATAACATTTCCAAATTTCGACCTCAAAATGCGACACGCATTAAATTCGAACAATTTAACTTAAAGTCGCAAATTATAAATAGTTCTTCTCACTCCAATAAATTCTCCAAATCATAAGTTTAAGTTTCTCCAATTTAAATATTTTTATATCTCCCAAAAATAATTAAATATTAAATCCTCAAAATTACGGGGTGTTACACCGACTTAGTTTTCCACCATATCACACAGTCTTATATTCCAGTCACCACCAAATTTTGGAGATAAAAGTGTTAAACCCACTTTTAACTTATTTACTTTAAGTTCAGAGATGCGGGGTTTATTTTTTTACAACCATTTATACTCAATTTTGGTTTTGGGAAATTTGGCATGTATTATTTCTTAATAGGTAATTGTTACTGTACTTAATAGTGGTGGTGGTTAACTTATATCTATATATCAGTTTTTGAGTATTTCTCATATCGTTATTTATCTTCATTCATTGATTCCTGTTCATGCAAAGAATGATATATAAATATTTTTAACAACTTGTATAATGTCAATAAATAGACTTGATAAATCTAGATATTAAAAATATAGAGGATGTCACAAAGAATCTTATTAATAACAAGAGGTTCAAGAGTCATTAACTCTAACACATACTAGACAAACCCCAAATTGAGTAAAGAAAAGATATATACATGAAAAATCTACTCTAGAAAATAATCAATCTTATCATAAGAAAAGTGATCTTATCAATCATTGGTAAGAAATCATCAAAAATATAAAATAACATCTAACGCCAAGCCCTAAGTCTAGAAAATGAATCAATCAAGAAATCTAGGAAGGATAAACTTACCAAGACGATGATTGACCACTAGAAAGAGGATAAAGATTCTTAAAAGTAGCTTCTAAGATATGGATATGGGAGGAAGGTATGGAAGATATTAGGTAAAAGGTTTTGAGGGACAAAAAAAGAAAAAGTTGCAAAATTTCGATTTAGGCAACTTTAAAAACCCAGAAGCTTCACTGCAACAAATCTGACAATCACTAGTCATGATAATTATTAAGGCGAAGTAACAATGGCGCCTGGTCTTGGTACAAGCCTGAGGCAATATGCTATGATAAAAACACATATTTAAAATGAACTCAATAATATTCTAAGTTATAAGTAGAAACATATTATTCCCAATAAAAAATCCATTATTATGATCATAGAAGGTTTAAAAAAAAAATCATATAATGGTTCTTGATTATGTAAAATACTCTACACAGAATAATTCAGCATTCAAGGTCCTAAGTTCAAATTCAAGCCATAAAAGATAGAGTGATTCAAAGACATAACTCCGTGATTGAAAATTGACTAACATGAGCATTAATTGATAAAATAAAGAATGAAGATTAACGTTTGAACTCACTTTTGAAAATTTTTCTTTATGCAAAGTAGAGAAAAACTTTTTTCCTTAAAAAAGATAAAATTTTGAACTACCACTTTTTTCTTCATCAATAGCGATTTATTATTAAAATCTTTTAAAGTCTCATATCCTTGATGTTACTCAATTTTTGATAGATAATTTTTTTGAGATGTCGCTTTTAAGAACTTTTGCATATGGCAGCTTTCACTCATTCATTAAATGGTGGGAAACTTTTGTCAATATAAAGGTAGTTCTCATAATCCGAAAGTTGCATACCTTACCACGCCATCGCTCATGATTTTAAAATATATCATATTGTTTTCAACTATGACCATGATGATAAAAACCTTTTATGCATAAAGTATTAACAATGACACCCTTTTTTCAAAAATCACATACAACTTTTAATTTCTAGTAGAAGTAAAAAACAAACCCCTTCATTATGTTTTTCTTGCAAGTTGCTCAAGTTATAGTACGGTGTAAAGTGCACGTATCATAAAAAATACTCTAAAATAGGAAGCTTAATTTACCAAGGCATTTGAATCTATGAAAATTTTAATACGAAGTACAAAAGTCATAAATAAAACCATCAGTACAATAACTAAACGTCTGTTTGGTTATGAATTATAACAATGTTTTCTGTATTAAACTACAATTCTGGTAAGAATTTGTGTTTGATACAACTATTTTTAAATACCAATTTATAACATTGCTAGGTTTAAATATTGTTATTAGAATACAACAAAATATCATTTTTTAAAATTAGTTTTCTACTTTTCAATTCAGATAATTTATTCTCCACATTTTCATGCATTTATACCTTAATATATAATATACATTTATAATATATAAATATGCGTATAATTAAAATAAATAAAATTATCTATGATATATTAAGGTATTATATAAGTATATTAGTACACACACACACACACACACACACACACACACATATATATATATATATATATATATATATATATATATATATATATATATATATATATATATATATATATATATATATATATATATATATATATTATTGAAATATACGATCTATAAAGATCTATTTGTTAAATAATATTATCAATACATAATGATACTTTTTTATTATAGTTTTATATGTGCATTATACATGTAAGTAATAATATAAAGCATACATACATAACATATAATATTATCAATTCATATATTTGTATAGTTTTATTATTTCTTCTTGAACTTTCATTTCTTTTCCCACTTACTATAAATACAAAGTGGGATATTATTAGAAGACCATCTTGTAATTTTTAGTTTAGATTAGGTTTAGTTTTGGGGGAGACCTTCTCTTTCTCTCTTATAAGGTTTTCATTTATTTTATATGTAAGTCGACTATGAATCTTTTTCTTCCTTGATTTATTGCTGTATAACTTAGTTTCTTTCTTTGTAACTTAGTTTTGATTCGATACAATTAGTTTTTATTGAATAATTCGTTGTCTTCATTTATTAATTAGTCGTATTTATTGTTCTTGCCATGTTTTGTTAATAGTTTAAAGGTTGGGTTCATATTTCCACCATTGATGGGTTCTTGAGTTTAAAGTTAGGTTTTGGCTTTAAACACTTTTAATTGAAACTTTTTGTATTAATGTTGGAATATTAGCCATTTAACTTCCCATGTCACGCAATGGTGGTGTTTGTAGAAATATTGCGATGTTAATTCATTTGTGACCATTTTGATTGAAAGTTTTATCTTTCACCTTTGAATTTGATTTCTTCACGTTTGATGTTTATAATTAATTGAATATACTCGATTAATAGCATTTTCGAACCAAATTCCTTAATCTATTACATTTATCGATGATTGTGATGTGATCCTAATCTCATTTTCATTAATTTTGGTTAATTAGATTTTATTTGTATAGTTAAATTCTTTTCCATTTTAACATCATCCAATCATCTTTTGCATTTTCCCCTTTCTAAGTGTTAAATCAATTTAATCCTAAATAACCTTCCCTGTAGATTCGATCCCTACTTGCCGCTACACTTTCATATATAGCGTGCCAAGTTATGGTATTTGTTTTGTATAGGACGTAAACACCCAATGACATATTTTACATATGAATTTTACGCCCCATCACATGCCATTATAGTTGACTACTTCATAGTTATTTTGGTGTAACACGACATAATAGTTGACTACTTCATAGTCATTGGGACCTGACACCGATGGGATAATCCAAACAAGAAAACTTTTGATACCGGACCCAGACATATCCATAACCTCCCACAATACGCAGCCACGTTCAAAATATTTATTAATGTTTTACCGTTTCTTAGTTTCATAATTTATTTATATAAGCATATAAGTATATTTTAACATTACATGTCACTTAAGCACATATAATTATATATATATATATATATATATATGTGTGTGTGTGTGTGTGTGTGTGTGTGTGAGGTATTACATTAGATTGTTCTTAATTGTGTTTTCATGGAGTAGCTTAGAAATGACTTACTTAATGGATTAACTTTGCATATGCCTCCTCACACATGAACGATCTCTTTTGGATTTTAACTTCATATATTTCATGAGTTAAGTTAGGTGTTCTCCTAACAATCTTGTCATCATACACGTGTATTTGATTGGGAAATTCATGCATGTAAGGACCATTACCTGTGATTTTATATTTTTATTGAAAATAAGAGTGTGCACGAAAAATGCCTACGAAGGGAGAAATTTTCCTTGTGTGAAAGTACACCATTGGCAAGAGCCTAAAAAATTGAGAGGCAAAAGAAAAGAAAATTGTGCTTTCATTGATTATTCTACTAAATTGGTATCTTAAAAAAATTTGAGTGAAAAAATAATCTATCTATAATTTTTGGGGTATTATAAGTTGAAGATTAAGGAGTTTGTACAATGAGTCCTAGTTATTGTAACACCCCATATTTTTATGATATTAAATATTTATGAGATTAATTATTATTGTTGGATTAATTAAATTAAGAGGTGATTAATTAATTTATTGGGATTATAATAAATATTAACTAGCGTGCCGAGTGTTAATACTTATTGTTGAGAAATATGGAATATTACTGTGTGAATACATAATATGGAATTACAAAATTTTATAAATTGTCAAAGGGTGAAATATGACAGTTTGGTATTTTAAGTCAGGACGGTCGTGTGAGTCGTGTCGGGACTAATTGAATGGAATAAAAAGATAATTTATTTTTAAATAACTCGTATGGTAATTTCGAGTGCGTCATTGATTCCGAAAGGATCGAGATAGTCAGAAAACTCTACTCGGGTATTCTATTTGGACTCCGGGATATTTTTAGGCCTAATCGGCACCACGTAGGGGTATTTTTGTCCTTTGAATTTTTGGGGAAACATTAAGGACGAAAATTAGGAAATTAAATATAGAGGAACAAGGGTTATAGGCGAGTTATCATCTTTAAACATAGGAGAGAGAAAATAAAAAGGCACAGAGGAAGGAAGAAGAAGCCATAGGAGTTCTTGGTGCATAACTCAAGAACACACACCAAAAATCCGACCAAAGTGTAGATCATGAGACGAGGAACACACCTGCACCAACATCATCAGGAGATCAGAACTTCAAAATTGAGGCAAGTGTTTAATACTTGAAAAATTACAGCAACAATCATGTTCATGTTAGTATAGATATGTAATACTCAATTATGTTCATAAATTTTGATGAAATTAGAGAACTAAGGACATTAATTGAAATCTGATATCTAAGTAGGATAAATCCTTCATGTAGATAGGTTGGAAATCATAAATTGATGATTTATTTATGATGGATGAATCTGATTTTGAGTTCTTATATATAAATTTGAAGAACTAGGGTTTGTTTGAATAATTTTGGGGATTTTCAGAATTTATTAAGGTTTATGCATGATTAAATGATTCTAGTTTGTTAGATATTATCCCAACATGTTCAATTATTGGTTGGAGGTAATTGTTGGGTGTTTGGGACAGATTTGTAGAGGTGTTAAGTTGAGAAAGAATGAAACAACACAGTAGGTAGAAGAATGGAGACGGCGACATCTCGTTCGAATGAGATGCATAGTCATTCGAACGACATGCTAATTTCATTCGAAACTAGTAGTCGTTCGAACGAAAGTCCCAGAAAAATTCCAAAAATCCCTATTTTCCCTCCTAACAGTGTTACACAGTTAGTTGAGTGAGGTAATCTACCAGTTACTGATATTTGCTTAGTGCAGAATTATTTGGGAAGCATTCCTAGGATGATACCATAAGGCTTGGATAGGTGAATTAACTTTAGAAATATCGAGAGAGAGGATAATCGAATTAATTACGTTATAAGTAGTAATGAGAAATATACTATGTGTGGAAATGTATGTATGGGTTGGGTGAATACCTGGACTTTAATAGGACATGGGAGTGCCTTTTATTTATTATTATTATTATTATGGTGTGTATAGCATACCTACGCTGCTTGCTATCGAGAGGAGGTTTCCCACAGTGGACAGTCCTATCCTGGGTGAGCCAATGGGGGGATATTTGACTTGTACCCAGAGCATATGAACTTGGATATGTGCTATCTGTTACATAGGATAGTTTCTACGGTTGAATGGGAGCGTAGGTATGTGCGTGACCCATTTAGCTGGTGAGTATGCTCACCTCCAATATTTGTGTTATGAGATTTATGGTTCATGAGAGACGCAAAACCAATTGTCCTTCACGCAGTGAGCGATGCATCGGGGCACAATAGCAGAGTATGCATTGTGCCAAGTGGTCCTAACCAAGGGCGTAAGATTTATGTATATATATATAAGGATGATGTGACTATATGTTTATATATCTAAATATACTTGTGAATGATTCTAATGGGTGAAATTAGTAAATTTATAAATGTTGGTAAGTAAAGTAATTTCGGTGCATAAAGGATTTTCTATCAGAACAGTGAATGTAAAATATGGTTAACTTCCATCAAAGAATATTATTAGCGTATTGTATGGGCGATACGGGTTACTCCTTTGAGATATATTTAGAAGTATAAGTCTATGATCTAGTTGGGAACATTATGGATAACTAGGTTAGCATGGATGTACGTTAGGCGTGCACAATAGTGGAGAGGTGAGAATCTCATGTGATAGTTCGAAACTAACATGCATTTAATAATTACATCATTGCAGTTTTAAGTACTTGCTAAACTAAATATTTTTACAACTCGGGCTCTAACCCGTTTCTTGCTATTCTCCTCTCTTTTGATATATATATTATTTATCAGGTGCCCAGCCACAGGGTAGCCACCAGACTTAGACTCATGGATCATTTGGCGAGCTGTAGTTGTTATGGAAGCTGTAGGTTATTGATATCAGACGCTTCACTCTTTCCATTTAGTTCTAGTTCAGATATTTGAGTTAGGTCATGTGTCACCTGCTTTCAGTTTGTTATTCAGAGATTGTACTTTTCTTATTATCCTTTCTTCTCTTGTTGGATTGAGGAGTATTACAATTATGGTTTGAGACTTTGAACTGTAATGTTTTATCCAGTCTTATTTAATTCCATAATTGTTTCCTGTTCAGTATTTATATTATTCTAGAGGAATGCAGATAGTTTTTAATAATAAAAATTTATTAACGGATTATTTGGGTATAATTAAAATTAAATGTTTTGACACTTAGCTTAATTAATTATTAGGTGATAAATAAAATAAAATTATTTTTTGACACTGATGCTAAGAATGAACCAACCGGACACTTTGATTTAATTTAATAAAGGACTAATCACCCGGTATTTAATTAGGCAGGGTGTCACAGGTGGTATCAGAGCATCAGGTTCTAGTTTCCTTAAGATCTGTATGGCTTATTATGCATTCTGCTTAATGTTCTTTGATTTAGAGCCCTAATATTAGGAGTGTTGTATTCATCCTTACGTGTTGAAAATTCTTGCTTTTTTGATTTCATTGTATTAATGTTAAACTCATACGGTCCATTCCAATTTTCAGATGGCACGGAAATAAGAGCAAGCTAACACTGTTGGGGGAGTCAATGAATAATGTCAGCTGATACCTCAAGTATCCCGGAAAAGTGTATCAATCGTCGAAATAGCAGGTATTGTGGCACAGGCAGTTACCACTTGTAATACCCCGTACTTTTGGCTATATTTATTTTGGGGTTAATTAATTAAATGCGTATTAATTGGAAATTAATCCGGGTTATAAATACTAACGAGATGCGAATTGGTATTTGATTATGTGCATATATGATTATATATTAATTTGGAATTATAAAATTTGTCGTGAGATTTATATACGGCAATTTTGGAAATTTTGTTGAGACGCGTGTGACCGCCGCGTCATGGTATATTATTTTAATTATAAAAAGTGAATTTAAAATCTATAATCCGTATGGTCGTTTTGAGTGCGCCCATGCGTCCGAAAGGATCGAGATAGTCAGAAAACACTAGCCGGGGGTGTAGTTTGGGTTCCAGGGTATTTTTAGGCCATACCGGCAACTTAAAGGGCATTTTGGTAATTTTACATTTTGAGGAATTAAAAGTGACGAAAATTGGGAGTTTTAATCTGATGTGGATTTAACCCACTAAACCCACTAACCAACCCATATTAACCCATTAAGCTACGGAGGCTATCATTAGGTTTACAACTTTCCCAAAAGAAAACCCTAGCCACCTTAAGCCACCATTGGAGAAGAAGCTTGGGGAAGAGAAGAAATTCTGCAGAAAAACTTCATCAAACCTACACCAAACTCAGAAACAACCAAGGCAAGTGACTTTATTCCATTTAATTTCAGAGAATGTTCTCTCCATGTTAGATAATTCGAATTTATGGTTTGTTCTTGAAAGATAATGAAAACCCATGTAGTTTGGAGCTTAGAACTTAAAAATATTGAGGAGAATTGCATGTAGAATGATAGGTAGATAATTATTCTCATGATATCTGTGATAGGAAGGAATTAAAACGGATTTATAGTGAGTTAATTCATGATTCAAAAGTTAGGGTTCATGTTCTTGAAATAATTGGGGAAAAAGTGTAGAGATTTATATTTTGATTGATGTTAAAGAGATTTAATCCTTGAAAACATGTTAGGAGTTGATTTGAATATGTTTAGGATGAATTATAGACCCTAAAATGTTGTTGGGATGAACTTTGGAAGAGATTAGGAGTGATAAAATGGAGAAAAAATGAGATGGGGAAAATTCTGGGCCGAAACTGGTCCCTCGTTAGAAGACCTTCCCAGGTCGTTCGAACGAGCTCGATCGAACGAGCTTCTAACGAGTTGACCAGTCGCTTCTAACGAGTTGACCAGTCGCTTCTAACGAAAAGGAATTTCGTTCGATACTTCGTTCGAACGAGATCTCGTTAGAAGGTACAGTTCGTTCGAACGAACTGGAATCTCGTTCGAACAGTCTCGTTCGAACGAGACTTCTAACGAGCTGACAGTCCAATCTTGTTCGAACAGCCTCGTTCGAATGAGACTTCTAACGAGCTGGCAGTCTGGGCCTTTTTGGACTGTTTTGATTTTTAGAGTCCCGTAAACTTGTTCGAGGATGTAGATATCATTCCGTTAATGTTGTAATGATAGAATTGGGACATTTGGGTATTTATGATAAGGAGATTATATACGAGAGTTAAATTAAATGGACGGTTTGGGTTGAGACATGAGTGTCTACTACGACGTGAGAAAATTATGGCGCGTATGATTATAAACCGGAATAGTATAAATTGTGATAATTATAGTTAGTACGAGAATGCGATATGTACTACGATTAAACTACGGTATTACTAAGACGTGTGTTTACTTAGTATTGGTATATGAATTGTGTGTATGACATACCTACCATACTTGCTATCACGGGAGGTTTGCGTTCGCTTAGGGCTCTCTAATCCTTGTGTTGCCCGGATTTAGACTGGTTACCTCGATGAACATAGGTCAGAGAAAGACTTATTGGGATGTTAATAAGTCCGCTGATCGTGGGAGCGTAGGTATGTGCGTGACCCATGTGATGTGACTGTGTTCGCCTCCATTATTTGTGATGTTGTTATCTGTGAACTATTCCTGAGAGATTCGGAATATGTAATCCTTATGTACGTGATGTACCGGGATGGATAGCAGAGTATGTGTGCACCACAGCTTAGTTCTCGGGGTGCTTGTATTGTATATTTATGATGTGAATAATATACGTTTAATTAATAAGAACCTTCATGATTAATGTTATGAATATAATCACGGTATTGTTTCGAGAAAAATATAACGAGTTAACTGGTAGAGTTATATATTGCATATTGAACATCTGAGCTTACGTTAAACCCCTGCTTAATTACGAGCGTATTAATGTTAATAGAACCGAGTAATAAGGGTAGGACCTATGACAGTCTAGCTAGATATGATGGTACTTAGCTAGTGGTTTGTGTTGTTATAGATGGGTACTTACGTTAGGAGTGCACAGTTAGACGAGAGGTGAGAATATCATGTGTGTGCACGTCCTAACATGTACTTTGCATTTAATGTTTTAAATGTTTTTAAAGCACTTTCAGGTTTTTAAAATATAACTCCACATTCGGGCTCTGACCCGTTTGCTTTTCAAATCTACTTTTCTTGTAAAACCATTTTAGGTGCCCAACCACAAGGACACCAAGCATAGGATACTCATTCAGGTGACGAGCTGTAGCTGTTTGTGGAAGCTACAGGGATTTGCTTGTAGACGCTTATATCTTTTGGATTCCAGAGTCACTATCTATCAGTTGTAGGGCATGTTGCCCATTTCTATTTAGAGACATCTTTTACATTTCAGTTTTGTTTCAGACTTTAGCATGTATTGTTTTAGTATTCAGTTTACTTTTCAGTTGAGGGTTTGTAGTGAGGAGTTTTCCTCCAGACTTTATTTACATTATGTGATGGTTATTCGTTTTACTTCAGTATGGTGAATGGTGTTACTTATTTCTTCTTTACACTTGTTGCATGTTAATCAGACTTTAATTAAAATTTTGCAACTTACTTTTTAAATACTAGGTGGTTAGTAATAATAAAATGTTTTCGACAGTGATGCTATTAACTGAGCCAACTTGGCATTTTAAATTAATTTAATAAAGGAGTAGCTACCCGGTATTTCATTAGTCGGGGTGTCACAGGTGGTATCAGAGCATCAGGTTCTAGTGTCCTTTAGGATCTGTACGGCTATTATGTTTCCGCTACGTTTCTTTGATATAGAGCCCTATATTTTAGGACTTTTGTACTCTTTTTGTGTATGCTTCGTTCTTCAGCTATTTTAAGTTTATAAACAGCGAACTTATAAACTTTGTTCTTATTTCAGATGCCTCCACGACGTGCACGACGAGTTCCCAGGGATGCAACGCCCGAACCCCAACCCCCGCTCCAGTTCAGGGCATGATGAACGCCTGAGGTTGCAGCTATAGTAGCCCAAGCGGTAAATGCCGCGATTGCCGTTGTTCAGTAGGCACCACCACAGGCGCCGGTTGCCGCGCCAGTGCAGGTTAATGCATTCCCGTCTGCTTGGGAGCGTGTACGTGACACTTTTCAGAAAGTGCATCCGCCAGAGTTTGCAGGTAGCTCAGATGTAGTAGTCTCGAGCCAGTGGAGGAAGGATATACAGAGGCACTTAAGGATGTATGAGTGCACGGATGTCCAGAAGAAGGTGCTAGCTACTTTCAAGCTAGTTGGATCTGAGCTACAGTGGTGGGAGTCTATTACCACCGCGGAGGAGAGGGATACTCTCACTATTCAGGACTTCTGGGTGCGGTTTGACCGCAAGTACTTTTCGTCGGCTGTTCACACATAAATGAGGAGGAAACTGATGAGTCTGAGGCAAGAGGGTAAGACCGTGGCCGAGTATGAGGCCGAGTTCATGAACCTGTTGAATATCGTTCCAGATGAGATACCAACAGAGAAGAAGAAGATTGAGAAGTTCACGGACGGGTTGACATGGAGGATCCGTCAGCATCTGCTAGGGAACCTTTCGTTGGCCACGTATTCCGATGTGGTTAACGCTGCGTTATTACACTGCCAGGACAACCATTTTCATATGGCCGAGGGCAAGAGGTCGGGGGAGTCTAGCCATCAGGGCAGGACAGGAGGACATGGTGCCAGCGGGGCACAATCTGGTCAGGGGCAGAGACAGAATGAGCAGAGCTCCCAGCAGGGGGATAATAAGAGGTTCCGGTCAGGGAACTACAGACAGGGACAGGGAGGTTTCCGTCAGGGCCATCAGGGTCCAAACGGCCATCAGGGCCAACAGGGACAGAATGGGCAGCAATTTCACCAGGGCCAGCAAGGCCAAGGGAGGAACGGTAACGGCCACCAGTGCCGGGGACAGCAGGGTCAGAGAGGAGGGAACTTCCAGGGGAAGTGTTTTGTTTGTGGCAAGACTGGCCATAAGCGACAGGATTGTCCTGATAAGGGCAGGGCCCCACAGTAGCAGCAGCAGGGCGCTCGCCAGGAGCCACAGAGGCCTATGTTTCCCGCCGCTCTCCCCGCACCGCCACAGATGGCAACATGGCCACCCATTCCAGCAGTCCCAGTTCAGCAGGGGCAGCTACAGTATGGACGTGTCTACAACGTTCACCAGGCTGCAGTTCCACAGGCACCGCCCGCGATCGAGGGTACGTTTACTATCCATAGCACTATGGGTCGGGTATTGTTTGATACGGGTGCTACACACTATTTTATAGCTACACACTTCGTGAAAGCTTTAGGATTGTTAGCTACAGCAGAGAGCACAGTGACGTGTGTCGACTCACCATTGGGGAGTGGGTCACTTATATTCTTTATATGCCGGGGAGTGGGGAGTAGAGATTGGTGGTTTGGTATTACCTGCAGACATGTTGGTAGTAGATATGCATGTTCACGATGTGATCATCGGTATAGATTGGCTCGTAGATTATAGGGCCATGATTGATTGCTTCAGCTGAAGCATTGTTTTTGCCATTCCGAGGCAAGAGATGTTCGTAGTGGCGATGCCTCGCCCAGAGGGAGGATCGACCGCTCATCTGTATTACATAGAGGAGGATACCTCTAAGGAGGTTGTGATTCCTTTAGATTCGATCCCAGTTGTCAGGGAGTATTCGGATGTGTTTCAGGAGATACCAGGCTTACCACCCAGTCGAGAGATAGACTTTGTTATAGATTTGCTACCGGGTACGAGACCTATAGCACGCGCACCGTACCTTATGGCTCCAGCTGAGATGAGGGAGTTACGGGATCAGATAGAGCAGCTGTTAGGTCAGGGCTTTATTCGCAGGAGTACCTCACCTTGGGGCGCTCCAGTTTTGTTTGTGAAGAAGAGGGACGGTTCACTGAGATTGTGTGTGGACTATAGAGAGTTGAATAAGGTCACGATACGGAATAAGTATCCGTTGCCTCGAATCGATGACTTATTCGACCAGTTGAGAGGAGCTTCTTTCT
Source organism: Sambucus nigra (assembly GCA_949130495.1). NCBI lineage: Eukaryota > Viridiplantae > Streptophyta > Magnoliopsida > Dipsacales > Adoxaceae > Sambucus > Sambucus nigra. The sequence goes on from OX422210.1 coordinate 437,138,500, forward strand.
TCTCGAAGATTGATTTGAGATCGGGATACCATCAGTTGCGTATCAGGGAGGAGGATGTCTCGAAGACTGCATTCTTGTCAAGATATGGTTCTTACGAGTTTCGAGTTATGCCTTTCGGCTTGACCAACGCTCCAGCTGTGTTTATGGACTTGATGAACAGAGTGTTCAGAGATTTCCTAGACCAGTTTGTCATTGTCTTCATTGATGACATTCTGGTTTACTCTCAGACGGAGGAGGAGCACGCCGAGCATTTGAGGCAGGTTTTGCAGACACTTCGTCAGAACGAGTTGTATGCAAAGTATGAGAAGTGCAGATTTTAGCTGAAGGAAGTCCAGTTTTTGGGATATATTATTTCCGATCGGGGAATATCTATTGATCCGGGGAAAGTATCAGCGGTGAGGGAGTGGGGACAGCCCATGACACCGACTGAGATTCGTAGTTTCTTGGGTCTAGCAGGATACTACAGGAGGGTTATTCGGGGCTTCTCTGAGATTGCAGGTCCTTTGACACATCTGACTCGTAAAGGCGTGCCATACATCTGGAGTGATGCCTGTCAGTTGGCATTCGATGAATTGAAGGACAAGTTAACCTCAGCACCTGTGTTAGCATTGCCGAGACTGGGAGTTGAGTATTTGGTTTACACCGACGCGTCTTTACAAGGACTTGGAGGTGTATTGCAGTAGGAGAGACAGGCCATAGCTTATGCTTCCCGTAAGCTTAAGCCTCATGAGAAGAATTACCCCACGCATGATTTGGAGTTGGCAGCAGTGGTATTTGCCCTACGGATTTGGAGGCACTATCTTTTGGGGGAGAAGTTCCAACTGTTCATGGACCACAAGTCCCTACAGTACCTGTTCACACAGAAAGAGTTGAACATGCGGAAGCGTAGGTGGCTTGAATTTATGAAAGACTACCAGTTCGACATCCAGTATCACCCGGGGAAGGCTAATGTGGTAGCAGACGCGTTGAGCCGTAGGCCAGCAGATGAGGTGGCAGAGGTGTGGAAGACTAAATGGAAGGAATTGGGACACCAGGATGCAGTGGCTCGCTCTTTCATGTCTGTGATGACTGTTACACCGCAGATTGTCACGAAGGTAGTACGGCATAGGCCAATGACTCGTTCTGTCAAGAGCAGATAGTTCGATTACTAGCAGAGGGAGCCGAGTCCTATACCGTTAGCTCAGACGGGGGATTACGCTTCAATGGAAGATTAGTAGTTCCGGAAGGGGAAGAATTGCGACACGAGGTGATGGCAGAGTCGCACGGCTCACGGTTCGCGGTACATCCCGGAGGGGACAAAATGTACCAATAGATGAGGCGGCAGTATTGGTGGAGCGGTATGAAGAGAGATATCACTGAGTTCGTTTCGAAATGCGCCACTTGTCAGCTTGTAAAAGTGGATCATCAGAGACCGGCAGGGTTGCTACAGCCGTTGGAGGTCCCGGTGTGGATGTGGGAGAGCATATCCATGGACTTTATCACGGGGTTGCCTACGTCGCAGAGGGGTCACGACTCCGTTTGGGTAATTGTGGACAGGTTGTCCAAGGTCGCTCACTTTTTACCCGTAAGGACTGACTACACTACGGGACAGTATGCCCAGCTCTTCATTTCAGAGGTTGTGAGACTTCACGGTGTGCCCCTGAATATCGTGTCTGACAGAGACAAGATATTTGTTTCGAGGTTTTGGGAGAGTTTCCAGGAGGCCATGGGCACGGAATTGCTGTTGAGTACGGCTTATCATCCGCAGACCGATGGGCAGACCGAGCGCACCAATCAAATGTTAAAGGACATGCTACGCATGTGCATTATTGACTTTGGGGGTGGATGGGAGCAGTACCTTCCACTGGTGGAGTTTGCTTACAACAACTCCTATCAGTTCACGATTGGCATGGCTCCTTTTGAGGCGTTGTACGGTAGGCCTTGTCGTTCCCTAGCATGTTGGTTGGAGGTGGGGGACAATAAACTACTTGGGCCGGAAGTGATTCAGGATACTTCGGCAAGGATTGAGTTGATTCGGAGTCGCATTCGGGTAGCTCAAGACAGGAAGAAGAGTTATGCTGATGCGAAGATATTTTTCAAAGAATTCCAAGTGGGGGACCAGGTTTTGCTCAGGGTATCTCCTATGAAGGGGATTATGCGTTTCGGGAAGAAGGGGAAGTTGGCACCAAGGTATGTGGGGCCGTTTCCTATTATTGAGCGGATCGGACCGGTTGCGTATAGACTTGGACTACCGGAGCATTTGCATCGGATTCACGATGTGTTCCATATTTCCTCGCTAAGGAAATACCTTAGAGATAATCTGGCTCATTCTCACTTTGCTGTGGAGGACATCGATCTCCAGCCAGGATAGCTCCTACGAGGAGGGGCCGATTGCCATTTTGGACCGAAGCGAGAGGAAACTGCGGTCAAAGATAGTTCCATTAGTGCGTATTCAGTGGCGACATCACAATGTCGAGGATTCCACATGGGAGCACGAGGATGAGATGCGCGAACGTTATCCAGAGTTATTTTTAGCAGGTACTTTCTAGTTTCGAATTTCGGGATGAAATTCAGTTATTAGGGGGGAAGTATGTAATACCCCGTACTTTTGGCTATATTTATTTTTGGGATTAATTAATTAAATGCGAATTGGTATTTGATTATGTGCATATATGATTATATATGAATTTGGAATTATAAAATTTATCGTGAGATTTATATACGGCAATTTTGGAAATTTTGTTGAGACGCGTGTGACCGCCGCGTCATGGTATATTATTTTAATTATAAAAAGTGAATTTCAAATCTATAATCCGTATGGTCATTTTGAGTGTGCCAACGCATCCGGAAGGATCGAGATAGTCAGAAAACACTAGCCGGGGGTGTAGTTTGGGTTCCAGGGTATTTTTAGGCCATACCGGCAACTTAAAGGGCATTTTGGTAATTTTACATTTTGAGGAATTGAAAGTGACGAAAATTGGGAGTTTTAATCTGATGTGGATTTAACCCACTAAACCTACTAACCAACCCATATTAACCCATTAAGCTACGGAGGCTATCATTAGGTTTACAACTTTCCCAAAAGAAAACCCTAGCCACCTTAAGCCACCATTGGAGAAGAAGCTTGGGGAAGAGAAGAAATTCTGCAGAAAAACTTCATCAAACCTACACCAAACTCAGAAACAACCAAGGCAAGTGAATTTATTCCATTTAATTTCAGAGAATGTTCTCTCCATGTTAGATAATTCGAATTTATGGTTTGTTCTTGAAAGATAATGAAAACCCATGTAGTTTGGAGCTTAGAACTTGAAAATATTGAGGAGAATTGCATGTAGAATGATAGGTAGATAATTATTCTCATGATATCTGTGATAGGAAGGAATTAAAACGGATTTATAGTGAGTTAATTCATGATTCAAAAGTTAGGGTTCATGTTCTTGAAATAATTGGGGAAAAAGTGTAGAGATTTATATTTTGATTGATGTTAAAGAGATTTAATCCTTGAAAACATGTTAGGAGTTGATTTGAATATGTTTAGGATGAATTAGAGACCCTAAAACGTTGTTGGGATGAACTTTGGAAGAGATTAGGAGTGATAAAATGGAGAAAAAACGAGATGGGGAAAATTCTGGGCCGAAACTGGTCCCTCCTTAGAAGACCTTCCCAGGTCGTTCGAACGAGCTCGTTCGAACGAGCTTCTAACGAGTTGACCAGTCGTTTCTAACGAGTTGACCAGTCGCTTCTAATGAGAAGGAATTTCATTCGATACTTCGTTCGAACGAGATCTCGTTAGAAGGTACAGTTCGTTCGAACGAACTGGAATCTCGTTCGAACAGTCTCGTTCGAACGAGACTTCTATCGAGCTGACAGTCCAATCTTGTTCGAACAGCCTCGTTCGAACGAGACTTCTAACGAGCTGGCAGTCTGGGCCTTTTTGGACTGTTTTGATTTTTAGAGTCCCGTAAACTTGTTCGAGGATATAGATATCATTCCGTTGATGTTGTAATGATAGAATTGGGACATTTGGGTATTTATGATTAGGAGATTATATACGAGAGTTAAATTAAATGGACGGTTTGGGTTGAGACATGAGTGTCTACTACGACGTGAGAAAATTATGGCGCGTATGATTATAAACCGGAATAGTATAAATTGTGATAATTATAGTTAGTACGAGAATGCGATATGTACTACGATTAAACTACGGTATTACTAAGACGTGTGTTTACTTAGTATTGGTATATGAATTGTGTGTATGACATACCTACCATACTTGCTATCACGGGAGGTTTGCGTTCGCTTAGGGCTCTCTAATCCTTGTGTTGCCCGGATTTAGACTGGTTACCTCGATGAACATAGGTTAGAGAAAGACTTATTGGGATGTTAATAAGTCCGCTGATCGTGGGAGCGTAGGTATGTGCAGGACCCATGTGATGTGACTGTGTTCGCCTCCATTATTTGTGATGTTGTTATCTGTGAACTATTCCTGAGAGATTCGGAATATGTAATCCTTATGTACGTGATGTACCGGGATGGATAGCAGAGTATGTGTGCACCACAGCTTAGTTCTCGGGGTGCTTGTATTGTATATTTATGATGTGAATAATATACGTTTAATTAATAAGAACCTTCATGATTAATGTTATGAATATAATCACGGTATTGTTTCGAGAAAAATATAACGAGTTAACTGGTAGAGTTATATATTGCATATTGAACATCTGAGCTTACACTAAACCCCTACTTAATTACGAGTGTATTAATGTTAATAGAACCGAGTAATAAGGGTAGGACCTATGACAGTCTAGCTAGATATGATGGTACTTAGCTAGTGGTTTGTGTTGTTATAGATGGGTACTTACGTTAGTAGTGCACAGTTAGACGAGAGGTGAGAATATCATGTGAGTGCACGTCCTAACATGTACTTTGCATTTAATGTTTTAAATGTTTTTAAAGCACTTGCAGGTTTTTAAAATATAACTCCACATTCGGGCTCTGACCCGTTTGCTTTTCAAATCTACTTTTCTTGTAAAACCATTTTAGGTGCCCAGCCACAAGGACACCAAGCATAGGATACTCATTCAGGTGACGAGCTGTAGCTGTTTGTGGAAGCTACAGGGATTTGCTTGTAGACGCTTCTATCTTTTGGATTCCAGAGTCACTATCTATCAGTTGTAGGGCATGTTGCCCATTTCTATTTAGAGACATCTTTTACATTTCAGTTTTGTTTCAGACTTTAGCATGTATTGTTTTAGTATTCAATTTACTTTTCAGTTGAGGGTTTGTAGTGAGGAGTTTTCCTCCAGACTTTATTTACATTATGTGATGGTTATTCGTTTTACTTCAGTATGGTGAATGGTGTTACTTATTTCTTCTTTACACTTGTTGCATGTTAATCAGACTTTAATTAAAATTTGGCAACTTACTTTTTAAATACTAGGTGGTTAGTAATAATAAAATATTTTCGACAGTGATGCTATTAACTGAGCCAACTTGGCATTTTGAATTAATTTAATAAAGGAGTAGCTACCCGGTATTTCATTAGTCGGGGTGTTACACCACTGCAGTCTTACAGTACTAAGATCACAATATGCATCTTATAGGAGGCAAAAGAACAAGAGAAGATAGTCAATATGGCATGACTAAGGTTAGAAATTTTGGGAAGGCCCCAATACCACAGCAACAAGTTCTTCAGGGTCGTAAATACCACAAAGTTAATAGAAATCCCATGAAGAGCCAAAAACGTCAGGGTCAACATAGCCAGGAACAAAATGTTGTCATAAGAAGGTGTTTCAAATGCGAAAAATATGTCCATAAATGTCAAACTTGTCCGGATCAGGCTGAAGAGAAATCCTAACCCGACCAACAAGCACAACAAGGCCCAAGAAAGTAAGGACTTTCAGGTAGGGGTGGACAAAAAAAAAACCGACCCGATTGACCCGATTGACCCGATTGGACAGAACAATTATAGGCTTTTTTATAATTCAGTTCTAATTCAATCCTGAACTGAGAGACCCAAATATATTCGGGTCGGTCCAAAATATCCTTTTTAAATTCGATCTTAGGATAGGACCGGACCACTTATTTTAATATTATATAATATATATTAATTTTATACAAATATGTTATATATTATCATATAGGTTAGTCACATAAAATGGCACGCTGAGAGTTTTGAAAAATTCTTCTCTCTCTCACTTCAGTTCGATTACTCCTCTCTGAGAGGATCTCTCCCATTTAATAAAAGAAAGCCAAAAGTCACAAAGATCTGGCGATAGCATACCTTAGAAACATCATATCTGGCGATCACAAACCTCAACAAAGCCTCAACACAGCCTCGAGTTGAAGCTATACTGACGCCCTTAAAAACACAGCCTCAACACAACCACAACACAACCTCAGCACTGCCTCAGTATAGTTTTTCTTGCTTTTTCTTGACTGAACTTGTTGTTCACCATATTGTGATTTATTGACTGGTTTTCATTTGTGCTTTCTTGTCAGCGTGTGATTTCTTGACAGACTATATGTTATCTTGAATTGATATATGTTATCTTGAGATTTGGGGTTTGTTTTAGTGAACAAATGGATAATTATATGTTCACACAAAAGTATATTAAGCTTATAAAATATTGATCTGTTATGGATTTTTCTGTTTGTGGATATTTCTTTGTGGAGTAATATAAAACTGTTTAACATTTCGATTTGTGGATTAATTTAATAGATAACTACTTAACATTTTTGTTTCATTTATGTTTGTGGCCATTTATGTTTGTGGATTTACAATAACTCTAAATATTAAAAAGCAAAAAAAAATTTACAAATCATTATTGAAAAAAAAGTAAATAAATGTAAATATGAACCGATTATTAACCGAACAGGACCGAAAATAGCCTAGACCGAATAAATAGGATAAACCGATTAAATCGGTCTGAATTCAGTCTTCTCAAGTATAGGACCAAATAATTCGGTCTGACACATAAAATAGGCAAAACTAGGATCGGACCAGACCGTGCCCACCACTACTTTCAGGACTCTGCTATAAGTGTGTACAACATGATCACAAGTGGAGGGACTATCCTCAAACTGATGTTGTTTTTCATCAAGATGCTCAACAGGGCCAAGGAAGAAGTGGAACTAAGTAACATGGCCGAAATCAATAGAGTCGTAATGTGACATAGTTTGCTGGTAGATGCTTCAATTGTGGCAGGATGGGTCATTGGAAGCAAGATTATCCAGATAAGGGCAAGACACCCCAGTAGCAGGGGCAGATACCATATGGACGTGTGTGCAATGTCCAGCAGGCGACTGTTCAGCAGCCACCACCCACCATTGAGGGAATGTCCTCTATCTCTGGGGTTATGTAATATATATTTTGTTTAATACTAGGACTTCACATTCGTTCATAGCAGCTAGAATTGCATGAGCCGCGGGATATTTTTAGAGATGACCAACAAGATGATTACATGTGTAGACTCATCATGGGGTAATGGGTCATTGACTTTTTTTTATGACGGGGAATAGGAATAAAGAGTGGGAGACTTATTTTACTTGCCAACATGTTTGTATTAGATATGTCAGAGTGCGAGGTGATTATTGGTATGGATTGGCTTGTTGCGTATAGGTCCATGATAAATAGTTTTAGTAGGTGCATTATTCTGCTATACCGGGTCGGGAGATGTTTCAGGTGGTGATACCTCATCCGGAGGAAGTAACACCCACCCATTTATATTATATAGGGGAGGAGACATTTAAGGAGACAGTGATTACCATTGATTTAATTACCATAATTCGCAAATTTTCCGATGTGTTCCAAAAGAAGTGATCCAGGAGGGCTAGAGAATCTGATCGAAGAGAAAAACTGAACTTAACGGTGTGAGAGAAACACCACATCGGAGTATACCCAATAGAAAACTCATTTAGAAAATTCTGATTAATTAACTCCCTATAAATTTATGATGAAGTCAAACAGGGCTGTTGAGGCCAACAATAGTTCCGAAAAGCTCGCGTAGCCAAAGGGACAATAGGAGAACAATTGGGAGCTAAGACTGCCAGTACGAGGAAAGGACTTTCCAAAATGGTCAGTGGGACCAGTGACATAAAATTACTCGGGAAGTTTCCCTATATGTAGAGAGTGGGACCACTAGTGTTGAAAGTCCCCACGTTGAGAAGTACAACCAATAAGATTTAAAAATATTAAACCATGCCAGTTAGGCATAACAACTGGAGGAGTGATATTTTTAGAGTAGGAAATTGGGACTAGAGGATTGAACACAGTAAGTTACAACCCGAGAGTGGTGGGTTTAGGAAGTACTAGTGGATTCCTCAATAATAATAACATATGAAAATCCTTAGGGTCATTGGGGCCCTGGATGAAATAGGGTGGCCAGTAAGGCCATAATTGAGGTCTCGAGATATAGGCCAATATTTCAATGATGGGTGTGTAAGCCGAAGGACAGAATAAATTTCCATAGCGAGGAGGAGGAAACTATGGGGTGAAATACTAGATGTATTAAGAATGAAGATACTCATGGGTCATGTTGGTAACCACGGGTTGGGATCCTACGATCAGGCGAGCCTGATGAAGTTTTGTTTCATCCTTATGGGGAAAAGGATTAGGTCAAGTGACATGGGTGTATCACAATACATATATAAATTGTTAACACTAAAGATCACGTGTGAGTTTAGTTTAGTGGGTACATTAATTTTGGTCAATATGGTTCTAAGTGTATTAATCATGGGTAACAGAATTTTAGATATCACCCGTGAGCAAGCCGGGTGGGAACTAAAGGCATTTGTTATTGTCAAAAGTTTTACTACTGCATTGAGTTAGTAAAGTAGAGATTATTATGGCAATGTGTAGTGATAAATATCGAATGTTGGAACGATAGTAGATTGAGTGATAGATTATCGCGCCGGTTACTCCAGGGGAGTAATATTATTTTGGTAAGGTTTATATATGAAAACTTCATGATATCGTAAACTTTAGTGAGTTTGTTGTCTCATTAGATATGATCTAGTGCGTAGGGATTTAATTACTGACATGACTCAAGATACATTGTGTTCTTTATAAGGCAACGATATATAGCTCGTTATGTATATAGCGCCGATAACTTGGGATAGTGAGAGCGCCATGTTTCATGTTATTATTAAGGACATATGTAGATTAGTATGTTAATATACGGAGATTGTGGGAAGGTACATATATGGACTAAGGACCTTACGAACCTTGACCACCGTTAATGTTAGGTAGTAGTGTATCGAAAGGGTTCCTTGTTTGGATTTCTCTTTACGAGACATCCCACGCATAAAATTAACGAACGCCAGGAGTTGGAGAGAATTTTGGATGATAGTACATGGGATTCGTACCTAAGTAATTGTACATTTATGAGAGTATAATTGAGAGTGGATAATTCCACTATAATGTGAGAATATAATTCATTTATGCAAAAATGCGCAAGGCATAGGGTGTATGGGCGCCCTACGTAATTGAATCTTGATTTTTTTCCGTTCAAAACGTATGGGATAAGTCCAATGAAGATAGAAGTGGAAATATCGGGACTTGATTGTACGCTCACGATAATGGTAGGGTATTAAGCAGTAGATTTTGATTGTCATATGAATTGGACAACATTTAGCTCGAGGAGTTAAATTTTATTTCGTAAGATTTGTTAGAGGCTTATGTTTCACGAGAAACTAATTTTTAGAGCGAGGGAAGGACCTATGACACGCGATGAGGCAAAGTAACATATATTACAGTTATAGGTACATTTGAGAGAATATAAGATGTACCATGTTATAAATAACAGAGGTGATGGGATTTAATCAAGAGAAACATTGATAAATTCTTTTTGCAATGGGCCACCTGTCTGTTGGAAAAAAAGGTGGACCATCCGAAACCAGTAGGGGTTTCTTCAACCATTAGGGATTCCTAAGCAGTAAGGGGAGAGTATTCCCAAGAATTTTATTTATGGGTGATGATGGATCGGTTGATCGAACTAGATCATGTTATGCTAGTTAACACTGGTCATACTACGGGACAGTGTGCGCGGACCTTTATAATTTAGATAGTGAGGTTATATGGGGTACCGCTTGATATCGAGTCCGATTGGGATAAGATCTTTGTTTTTCGATTATAGAAAAGTGTTCACGAGGCTATGGATATCGAGTTGTGGTTGAGTATGACCTATCATCCGCAGACGAATGGGAAGAATAAGCGAACTAGCCAGCTGTGGGAGATTAAAATTATATGTGTACCCTTGAGTCTCAAGGGAGGACGAGAGCAGTCCCTTCCATAAGTGGAGTTTGTGTACAATAACTCATATAAGTTCACTTTTGGGCATGGTTCCAGTTCAGGTGTGGCACAGTAAGCCTTGTTGTCCTCTTGCTTGTTAGTTAAAGATAGGGGACCAAGTACTAATGCAAAGATCAGAAATGAATTGGAACATAGTATATCATGTGCGTAAAATATATACTGCGTAAATAACTTACTTGTGTGCGATTGTCGTGAGACGAGGTTGTATGTATCTTAAGAATGATTAATCTACTAAGGTGCGGATTGTAGAAGGCTAGATAGTCAATATCTAAAATAAAGTTTAAGTAGTATAACTTAAACGATACGGCTTGGGCAAGAACCTACGTGACAGGGTAACCTAGAGTTTAAAAATGAACATATGTGGGGTGCTTATTATTGAGGGTATCCAATAGCATACTATATGGGTAGTACGGAGTAGCTTATGCGGGAGCACAAAGATGCGATGCGCAAATTATATACAACGTTGTTTGTACCTGGTATACTTTTTCCAAATTTCAGGACGAAATTCCGTTGTAAGGGGGGAGATATGTAACACCCCATATTTTTATGATATTAAAAATAATTATTATTGAGAAACATGGAATATTATTGTGTGAATACATAATATGGAATTATGAAATTTTATAAATTGTCAAAGGGTGAAATATGACAGATTGGTATTTTAAGTCAGGACGCGCGTGTGAGTCGTGTCTGGCATAATTGAATGGAATAAAAAGATAATTTATTTTTCAATAACTCGTATGGTAATTTTGAGTGTGCCATTGAGTTCGAAAGGGTCGAGCTAGTCAGAAAATTCTACCCAGGTATTCTATTTGGACTCCGAGATGTTTTTAGGCCTAATCGGCACCCCGTAGGGATATTTTTGTCCTTTGAATTTTTGGGAAAACATTATGGACGAAAATTAGGAAATTAAATATAGAGGAACGTGGGTTAGAGGGGAGTTATCATCTTTAAACCTATGAGATAGAAAATAGAAAGGCATAGAGGAAGGAAGAAGAAGTCATAGGAATTCTTGGTGCGTAACTAAAGAACACATAGCAAAAATCCCACCAAAGTGTAGATCGTGAGACAAGGAACACACCTATACCAACATCATCAGGAGATCAGACCTTCTAAATTGATGCAAGTGTTTAATCCTCGTAAAATTGTAGCAACAATCATGTTCATGTTAGTATAGATATGCAATACTAAATTATGGTTCATAAATTTTGATGAAATTGGATAACTACGGACATTAATTGAAATCTGATATCTAATTAGGATAAATCCTTCATTTAGATAGGTTGGAAATAAAAAAAATTGATGATTTATTTATAATGGACGAATTGAATTTTGAGTTCTTATATATAAATTTGAAGAACTAGGGTTTGTTTGAATAATTTTGGGGATTTTCAGAATTTATTAAGGTTTATGCAAGATTAAATGATTCTAGTTTGTTAGATATAGTCCCAACATGTTCAATTATTGATTGGAGGTAATTGCTGGGAGTTTGGGGCAAATCTATAGAGGTTTTAAGTTATGAAAGAATGGAAAAACGCCGTAGGTAGCAGAATGGAGACGACGACGTCTCGTTCGAACGAGATGCATAGTCGTTCGAACGACATGCTAATTTCGTTCGAACAACAGTCCCAGAAAAATTTAAAAAATCCCTATTTTTCCTCCAAACTACGTTACACAGTTAGTTAAGTGAGGTAAACTTCCAGTTACTGATATTTTCTTAGTGCAGAGTTATTTGGGAAGCATTCCTAGGATGATACCTTAAGGCTTGGATAGGTGAATTAACTTTGGAAATTTTGAGAGAGTGAATAATCGAAGTAGTTACGTTATAAGTAGTAATGAGAAATATACTACGTGTAGAAATGTATGTATGGGTTGGGTGAATACCTGGACTTTAATAGGACATAGGAGTGCTTATTATTATTATTATTATTATTATTATTATTATTATTATTATTATTATTATTATTATTATTATTATTATTATTATTATTATTATTATTATTATTATTATTATTATTATTATTATTATGGCGTGTATAGCATACCTACGCTGCTTGCTATCGAGAGGAGGTTTCGCGCAGTGGACAATCTTATCTGAGGTGAGCCAATGGGGAGATATTTGACTTGTACCCAGAGCATATGAACTTGGATACATGCTATCTGTTACATTGGATAGTTTCTACCGTTGAATGGGAGCGTAGGTATGTGCGTGACCCATTTAGCTGGTGAGTATGCTCGCCTCCAATATTTGTGTTATGAGATTTATGGTTCATGAGAGACGCAAAACCAATTGTCCTTCACGCAGTGAGCGATGCATCGGGGAACGATTGCAGAGTATGCATTGTGCCAAGTGGTCCTAACCAAGGGGCATAGGATTTATGTATATATATATATATATATATATATATATATAAGGATGATGTGACTATATGTTTATATATCTAAATATACTTGTGAATGATTCTAATGGGTGAAATTATCAAATTTATAAATGTTGGTAAGTAAAGTAATTTCGGTGCATAAAGGATTTTCAATCAGAACAGTGAATGTTAAATATGGTTAACTGGCATCAAAGAATATTATTAGCGTATTGTATGGGCGATACGGGTTACTCCTTTGAGATATATTTAGAAGTATAAGTCTATGATCTAGTTGGGAACATTATGGATAACTAGGTTAGGATACACGTACGTTAGTGCACAATAGTGGAGAGGTGAGAATCTCATGTGATAGTTCGAAACTAGCATGCATTTAATAATTACATCATTGCAGTTTTAAATACTTGCTAAAATAAATATTTTTACAACTCGGGCTCTGACCCGTTTCTTGCTATTCTCCTCTCTTTTGCTATATATATATATAATTTATCAGGTGCCAACAGGGTTGCCACCAGACTTAGACACATGGATCATTTGGCAAACTGCAGTTGTTGTGGAAGTTGTAGGCTATTGAGATTAGACGCTTCACTCTTTCCATTTAGTTCCAGCTCTGACATTTCAGTTCGGGCATGTGTCTCCCGCTTTCAGTTTAATTATTCAGAGATTGTACTTTTCTTATTAGCATTTCTTCTCTTGTTGGATTGAGTAGTATTACAATTTTGGTTTGAGACTTTGAACTCGAATGTTTTATCCAGTCTTATTTAATTCGGTAATTGTTTCCTGTTCAGTATTTATATTATTCTGGTGGAATGCAGATAGTTTTTAGTAATGAAAATTTAGTAACGGATTATTTGGGTATAATTAAAGTTAAATGTTTTGATAGTTAGCTTAATTAATTATTTGGTGATAAATAAAATAAAATTATTTTTCAATAGTGATGCTAAGAATGAACCAACCGGACACTTTGATTTAATTTATTAAAGGACTGGTCACCCGGTATTTAATTAGGCGGGGTGTCACAGTTATTTCATGTTTAATGCTATTGATTTGAGAATCATCAATATTTTCTAGGATGGTATGCATTGTGTTTATTTCTCCATTTTTGAGTTCACTTTATCGTTACTATGAGGCTAAATATTTGTTTGATAAAGTTAATGCAATCAAATAGAACTCCTTGAACATTTTTGCGTGATTAGGTCATATTTTTCTAATTCACAGCCTTTCACTCCATCCTACATGTTTAGACACATGGATACTATGCGAGTGTGTAATGCTTATGTGTTGTGTCATGTTGTGGTTGTTTATACATACATATGTGCATGTGTGACATTGATATATTTTTCATATTTATATATATGGTATCTTTTTTTTAGTCTATGAATTTGTATTTAAAAAATGTTTGCCATGTGCATTGTCTTTGAATCAAATTGGCATACTATTAATTATATTGGTATCTATTGTTGCTTGTTTACATTGGTATCTCATGATTCATTTTGTATTCAAGTTGGTATCATTTATAGCATTAAAATTGGTATTGATTGATCATTTTTTGGATTATTTGTGCTTGTGTTGTCATGTTGCGTTTGTTGCACTTTATACCATTGCATGAAATAATTATTTCCTCCACATTTTAAATTTATATCACATGTTCTCATTTCTGGGAGGAGATATGGTTTTACTTTAGTTTTAGGAGAAGATCTTTATCTTAGTAAGAGATGTCTTACCTTGGTTGGGATCATTAGGGGATTTCTTATTCTTATGCAGATTTATATTTCTATATTCAATTAGCATTTGACGGTGTGTTTAAATGTGTAGGTTTTCAACATGTGGCAATGTGTACAAGCATGGAGCTACTCCAGGTTCATGAGTCATTCAAGTTGAACTTGTTTCTTTTGGGGTTGGGAATTCAATCTTAGATGAGCTCGACGGCCCATAGGAGTTTTTATTTTTTGTTTTGTCCCAAAATAGTAAAAATGGGATATTTGTAAGGAAAAATTTCCGATGGAGTCAATTTTTATGTATTTGAATTTTATTTCGTGTTTGGACAAAACTCTTTGAGCCATAGGTTAGGACTTGAGTGTGTTAACCTTTCAAGCCTATGACATGGTTTCTTGAAGATGTAGCAACTATGTTAGAAGATCTACATCATCATGTTGTGTTTTGTGCTCATTTTCGTCTTCACGTTTTGAGGATCTCTTAGGTATGGATACGTAAATATTTTGATTTGTGGATATGTTATTTTTGGGCGTTAGGATTTTATAAATTATTTTTACAAATATTTTATAATGATTTTATCCATTTTACTATTTTTTAGAAGAAAAATATTTTTCGTGAGGTTGTTAGAACGACATTAGGTATGTCATTTGGATGAGTACATATACCTCTTTAGAACATATTCTAATGAAACTTCTAATGAGACCCTTTTTACCCTTTGATGGAATCTCGTTCGAAGTGTCATTAGAAAGGTGTTCGAATGAGGTGCATGGCATCATCCGAACAAGATGTACCTCGTTCGAACGAGCTGGCAAATTTTTGTTAAATTCAAGATTTTCCAAATTGCATTTCATATTTATCTCGACTTTGTAAAACCTCCAATAAATAGGAGTGCGGAATAAGAATTTTCAAAGAGAGAAAAACTAATGTTTTGAGCTCCCAAACACTATAAAAAATCTCTTTAAAATCCTAGTTTACACCCAAGTTTTTAGGATCCAAGAGTTAATTATATTATGCTTTAAGATCCTGTTTTGGGCACCTTTGGTTTATTATCTTCATCTCTTTGACAATCATTTCATACGGAAGACTCCATATTTACTGTTTACACACGGGCACTCCATGATATGGTTTTGCAGTGAAAAAGCGATGGATTTCGAGTTCAAGATACATATATAGTTGCTGAGTTATTATGTGGATACTGAGGCATGTGTGGACTCATAAGTTATGAAGATTGCATGGGTTGACTCCTACATGCCTCTGTGGAGGAGAGGTTAAAGATCGAAGATGCGTCAAGGTTTGCGAGGGCATCGAGTCATTGTGTAAGTCATCTATCAACTTTTGTAATTCCTTATCATAGTGAATTTGCGTTGCTGGACGGTTCGAGGTTTTTCCATTAGGGTTTTGCTCGTACACCAGGCGTTGTGGATGATTTACTATTTTTATCATGCACTCACCTAGATGCATATTTAGGTTAAGATAAAAATGGTTAGTCTGTGCAATCACAACTTATTTGAAATTGGTGCAATGTTTTACTTTTGGTTAACTTATTTAAGTTTAATATTTAAATTGTAAAAATAAAAAAATTAGCTTTTGTTTTACCCTATCCTTATCAAAATCTTACAGCCCATAGTACTTTCAATAACTGACTAGACACTATTTCTCACCATATCCTTCGTATAGAGTGCCAACAACTGGAGTACGTTACATAGAGAAGGTACACAAATATGAGAAAAACCCCATGAACCTTTTGTGATCCCAACTTGTATAAAAATAGAAGTATGAATGAATGAAAATGTATTAAAAATCTTCTAATTTGACTATAATAGCTTCACTTCGAGATAAAATTTCATAAAAACTAGAAAAAAATCAACAAATCTCAGACACATATATATAGAAATGCAAACTCTAAACATGTAAAGCATGATAGTGATTAGGCAACACGTGATCCAATAATTTGACATGCAAATTTCATTTAAATCTTGATTTTTTACATGAATTGGAAAATAAATTCAAATCAACTTCAATCAGTTCCACATTAATAGTATGAAATTCTCATCAAATCAATATTTTGTAAGTTTATAATGTACTTCAAGGCATGATTCACGTGACAATTATAATTACATAATTAACATTAATACATATAATCAAATTATGTAAAACATTACTTAAAGTGTGCGCTATGCTATACGAAGGGATGTTCTAAAAAACAAAAGTCAAATTTTAATTTATTTCCAAATTAAATGTTAATCTTAAATAAAATTAACCCAAGTAAAATTTTACACCAATTTGAAACCAAGTTGTTATGATAAAAAGATTTATCAAATTTTATCTTAACCTAAAACATGCATCTAGGTGACAGCAGATGAAATAAATAAAATAAATCACAACACGCCAATGTAAGAGGGATACCCACAACGAAAAAAATCTCGGATGGTCCAACCACGCAAATCACTATGATGAGGAATTACACAAGACAAACAATAGACTTACAACACAGAATCGACGTCATTGCAAGCCTTGATGCTCTTCAGTCTTTAACCCTTTCTCCACAGTTAAATGCAAGAGTCGACCCGCACAACTGCCACAACGTGTAAGTTCACGCACGCCTTGGTATCCAACGAATAGGATCAACAAATGCTTATGGATATGGAACAAGGATGAACCTCTTCTTCACCGCAACACCACACCACGAAGTCCACTGTGTGTAAACAATAAACCGGATATGGAATCCTTTACATGAGATAATTCTCAATCAAGATGAAGAGAATAAACTTCTTGGTTCCCACAAATTAAGATCTCAAAGCATATATAACAGTGAAACTTGGATCTTAAACACTTTGGGGGAAGCTAGGGTTTACGAGCTTTTGGATATGTATAAGAAAATAATTTTCGCCAAAAGTCTCTATAAAAACAAATGCCTGAACCCTTTTATATAGAAAATGCATTTTTTTGAGGAGGCACATTTTTTGAGAAATCTCATTCGAACAAAAACAAGAACTCGTTCGAATGAACATGCTAACTCAATCTAATCAACTCAAAACTTATTCGAACAAACAACTAATCTCGTTCTAATGACCTTCATACAATATTAGTTTTGTAAATAGAAAAATGTTTTTTGGTGTTCGTTTGATGTTTTCTTGAACGAACTACTAAACTCGTTCGAATGAAACCCATAAAGTTATTCGAACAACTTTAAAATATTTTTTTTAAATCATTTAAAAATATCTCCAAACAATTTATAAAAATAAACACCCAAAATTGAATTCCAAGAATCAAAATTCCTAAGCATTCATACCTTAGAGATCCACAGAAATACAAAGACAAAATGTGGCACGAAACTCGACACGGTATGTAATCTGTAAAGCTTTTTTGTTACGTCTTCAATCAAACACGCCATAGGCTTGAAAGGTCAATAACACAAAGCCTATACTATGACTCAAAATGTTTTGTCTAGAATTAATCCCATACATACAAATTGACTCAATTGAAAATTTGTACTTACAAATCTCCCCCTTTGGCTATTCTGAGACAAAATAAAAAAAAGACCTATGGGCTATCAAGATCTTTAAAAGACTAAATCTCCAACCCCAAAAGGAAAAGTACAGACGCTCAACAAACACATACTTTTAGTAGCTTTGCATGCTTGTAAGCCTACTTGTCGCATGTTGCAAACCTTCACACTAAAACACACCTTAAAATTTAATGAGAATATATAAACAATATGAATCTACATATGAATAAACACCCCCATGTCTAACAATCCCTACCTAGGTAAGATATCTCCCCCTAAGATAAAGATATCCCCTAACACTAAATTGAAGTGAGAACATATGATATCAATTGAAATTAAGAAAGAAAGAATAATATCATGCAACACTATGAAGTGAAACAAACATAACATGACAACACAAGCACAAATAATTCAAATAATGGTAAATGAATACCAATATTGATGCAAATATAATACCAACTTGAATGCACAATAAAACATAATATACCAATGTAAATAAGCAAGAATAGAGACCAATATGATCATATAGCATGCCAATTTGATCCAAAGATAAAGCATATGGAAAATATAGATTAAATGTAAACGAAAAGACTCAAAATAAAAGGATACCATATATATAAAAATGAAAAATATACAAATGGCATACAGATGCATATATATATATATATATATATATATATATATGTGTGTGTGTGTGTGTGTGTGTCTGTGTGTGTGTGTGTGTGTGTGTGTGAACATACATAAAACTTTCATACATACAAGATACATGAATGTATACATATATACATACATACATACATCATAAATTATATACATGTACATTTAATATCATGCATTCTTAGGTATATTTAATGTTGGGGAGTTTTTATATATATTTAATATCACGTAATATTTAAGTATGTCGGGGAGTATATATATATATATATATATATATATTGCATGTATAATTCACTATAAAATTATATACATACATGAATTGAGAATATTTTTAATACAAAATTGACACAAAACACATAAGATTTACACACTAGCATAGTATTGATGTGTCTAAACATGTGGGATGGAGTAAAGAGGCGTGAATTAGATACAAATGAATTATGACCCAATAACTCAAAAATATCCAAGGAGTTCTATTTGACTGCAAAACTTATCCAACTGATTTAGCCTCAAGTGACAGATATAGTGAATTTAATGAATAAACAAGCATAATGCACACAAACAAAGAATTTTGATGATACTATAAACAATAGCGCTATCACATAATAAACATAACTAGGATTTGTTGTGCAAACTCGTTGATCTTCAACTATAACACCCTTAAAATCTAAACAAATAACATATTTTCTCACTCAAGTCTTTTGAAGATACCATTTTTGAAAATTTAACAAACAAACAAGTTGGCCTTTAATACTTTATTTATCCCTCTCAAATTTTTAGGGTCTTTTCAACGGTGGTTTTCCCGCATATATTCAATTAAAACATACTCATGGGCAATAATTCTTCATAAGAACTCGTGCACGTGTGTGTGTGTGGAGGCATATACAAAGTGAATTCATTTAGCAAATTAAAGTCGAACAACTCCATGCAAGCATGATTAAGAAAAATCTAAGCATTGAAAATGATAATTAAATGTCCTAGTCACATGGATACATGGAATGAGGTGGATTTAAAGACACTAATATGCCACACAAAATGTGTAAACCTAAATTACACATAAAATAAAAATCTTTTTGAGTTTTTAAAATATTTTTATTCAAAATGATACCAATTTAAAAAAAAATAACTCAAAAGACAAACAAAATCTTTTTGTATTTTTCATTAAGATCAAGAAAATGAAAAAAACAAAATACAAAAGATAAACATCATATAATTAGCAAGTAGATATAACATGAAGTAAAAAAATATAGTGAATGGAAAATGTGTAAGCAATCATCCATAAGATATAACATGTGAAAAGTTATGTGCAAGCATGAGAGAATCAATCAACCTAACATTATTCTCCTTTAAAATTGATTTCCTAAAAAAAATAGATGGATACTTAACTCGTCTAGTTTTAGTAACTATGGGAAACTGGACTTTAACATCCTAGGGTCTTTCCTAAGATCATAGCAAAAGTGACTAATGTGACCTTTCCTACCGCAGTGTGTGAACGTGTAGAGGTGATGAGGAATGAGACCTTTGAGTTGACCTTTTTTAACACCCTGGGACATGGTTGACCATCTAAAATACGCAATGGCCTTGGATTTAGCAGTGGAAGAATTCGAATTATCAAAGCTAGTCCCATCACTACTTGAGCCTCTTAGATCATCTTTTTAACTTTAAAATACTAAACTCAAGCAAAAAATTTAGATTCCTCAAATGATAAGGACTCCTTTTTCAAAATTTTAATTATACCTTGAAGCTTATCTCGCTCCCCCTTAATGCAAGTGAAATTATCGCTAAGAGTCTTTTTACGTGGGCTCAAATCTTTTATCGATTTATCATTAACCTCAATGGCACATTCATTAACTCTAGAAATTTAGAGTCCTCTAATTCATTTTTTAAAGCCTAAGTCTATCCGCACTCTCTTTCTTGGACACTCTAAACTTTTAAAATCATTATTCATGTCCAAGAGCTTCTCATGTAGGATATCTCTTAAGTTTGAACAGTTTGCAAAAATTCAATTTTATATTTAAAATGAAAACTTTCTTTTTTAAGAATCTTAATTCATTTTGCAAATTTCAAATTCGCAAGAGATAATGTTTCAACACAGTTACGAAGATTATTATACTTATCTCGAATATCAAAGTCATCATCGTCGCTAAACACATCAGAAAGCTTATCATAATAAAGACTCATTAAAAGAAACAAAAAAACAAACACGAGAGAAAGAGAATTAAATAGGTTACCTTAATCAACATGAAATAATGATGTACACGATAACTTAGTGTTCCTGTGAAAAGACAAGACTATGTGATGATTAATTAACTTCGCAACTTTCTAATATAGCACACTTATTTAATTTCAGCCCCTAATCATGCATCTAAAGTGCGTGTATCAACCCATAAATAAATAAAGCATGTGACACAAAAATATGCTGAGAAACAGATTTCAGGGAAAAACCCCTTTCGGGTAAAACCTTTATTTCACTATGAATATACAAGTCGCAACTTTCAATTACATAGAGAAATCTGCAATGGATCAACGTGCAGCCAACCCACAAAGACACGCAGTCTTGAACTCAGTAAGAGAATACACGCAGCACCCTTCAAGGACTCGCAACCCAAATAACGAAGGAAGAACCGCAGTTCTCCTTAATGACACGCAGCCATAAAACTTTATATAGACTCCCTCAGTAATGACACGCAGCCCTCGGTTGCAAAGATCTCTCCACAAAGATGAACAACAACAAAGTTTGTGTTCCAGGGTTCCAAAAGATTCACAAAAGTAATTGTGATTTTTGTGTGTGAATCAAAAAATGTTTGGCACATCCAAAAACGAAGTCTTGTTGTGTTTTAACTCTTAAAAACGTTTTCTCAAAGACTTGAAAAAATACACCACCGAAATAGTTATATATATAGGAAAAATAAGTTGGTGGTAAAACCAGTTACGGAACTGCTCGAGTTTATCCCAGGCGGACCGGTCCGGCTTGGAGGCAGATCGATCCGACCTCAGATCGGTTCTTTTAAAATTTGGCTTCTTTGGTTTGCAATCGGTCCGGGGTTTACTGGATCTGTAGCAAGCGGATCGGTCTGATTGAGGGGCGGATCGGTCCGGTAAAGAGGCGGACCGGTCCGGCTTCCCTGAAAAATAAAAAACTTTTAAAAGCCTCATTTTGCTTGAAAAAACTTACTTCTTATTTTTATAAAAAACATTTTATAAAAATTTCCCAATACTAAATATGAACTTTAAGGAACGTAAAAACACAATTTTACCAAGTTCATTCTCGCAGAGGCTATGATGTTGAAGACGCTTTGATATTCGGATCCGTTGATGTAGATGCGATCTTGAATTTCTTCAACGGTGTAACGGCGTATGACATACATATTGATAATGGACAAAAATGTCCCTACATCCTGCTATGATATTAGTTTGAAAGTGTTCTCTAGGAACTGGGGAGGGATGATCTAAATAAAAAAGTCATTTTTATTTATTTATTTTCAAATTATATATTTAACTTAAAAATGAGTAACCCAAGTAAAACTTTGGACCAATTTTAAACCAAGTTTTTGTGATAAGATGATTTACCAAATTTTATCTTAACCTAAAACATGAAGGGGCATCTTTGATAAAAATTCATAATCTGCGGCCGAGGGCGCAGAAAACATTGAGTCCTTGGCTGCCCTTAAGTTGGCTATGAGGGAGGAGTGTTCAGCCTTCAAAAAGGTCAGATTCTGAGCCCAGTAGGCGCCCATGCTCAAAGAAGAGTTGTCCCCCTCAGCATGTGTCTGAGGGACCTCTACCCTCTCTCTCATCCAGGAATCAGGCCGAGAGCCAGCAGAGACCTCGAGCTCCTTCCGTTTATGAGTATCAACGGTCGGCTCCACCTATGTCAGCTCCACGACCTTTGTCTTTTTGGGAGGCTACTGAGGCTCCTTACCTTTCCTCTTACGTAGGCCAGATATCAAACTAAGGGCAGTCATCTCCCAGAGTTGATCAGATACGTTTGCAGGACGACCTAAAAAAGAGACGATACATAAAAAATAAGCAGTAGCAACGAGGATACACTTGAGAAAAATAAAATGGAGAAAATATCAACTCACATAATTATGTTAGGGGGCGACCCTCAGACCAGCTTCTTTGAGGAAACGAGGGGTCATCAAGTCTTCAAATTTGATAAGTTCACCCTCTCTCCCTTGCTCCCTTGCTCCCTCAGATAGTCAACAATGTCCTCTCATTCAACCTGAGTTCGGGGTTCGATCGTGCTTTCATTGAAGGGTTTGACCATGACCTTGGAACCCTAGGACTGTTTTCTAAAGGATCGACCCTGACCGGGAATTCCCAATCCCTCGAGATAAAGAAAAACCTCTTCTTACACTCATGGTTGGAAGTTTGTGCCACGTGAAGAAGTTTTTTATCGGACTTCCTCGCCCCTAAATGAAAATACCTAGGTTGCTTGGATGAGGAAGTGATATTGTAGAAGGCTATGAATAAATCAGTAGAGGATGGTCCTTCAGGAGTTTGGAGGAAGTTGAGAAGGAGCAACCCCAAGGGCAGAAAGAATATCGACTACTGTAGGGTGCAGGGGGAACGTAACACCTACTTTGAGCATCTTCTTATAAACAACAACTTTCCCCTCAGTCCCTTGAAAGACCCTCTCGTCTGCATTGGGGACCCTCATAGTTATATTGGGCTGTACGCAAAATATGTGCCTCCACAGCAAGTCGTCACGATCCCTAAGAGATCAGATGTAAGCTGAGGCACTAGAAGTGTCAACTTGATCATCATCCAAATTCTCACTATCGTCCTCATAACCCTCATCCCCAGATCTCTCAGCCTCGTTACCTGTCGGGGGGACATCTGGAAAGGCCACCTAGAAGGCAAGAGGGGATATGGCTATCACAGGGACAACCTCTGAATGAACCGTACCCTCGACCTGTCAGTTCGGGCTAGGCGTTGATCTCTATCCTCTCCCAGAAGGCCCAGCACCCATTGATGATGATGCTCTATCTTTCATTTCTACCTCGCGTGTTTGACACTCGGCTGGACGAAAAGAAGACTCACAGGACTCAGATGGTATTATTGTGGCTAAAGGAATGGGGAAGATGGGTCATACCCAATTAGGATCGGCTCCTCGTATTCGTTCGTATTCCTCCTCTATTCGGCTGATCTGAGCAAAGAATTTCTCCCTCAAGGTTAAAAATTCCTCGGCTAAACCATAAAGTCTTTTGAGCATTAAGGGGAAGACCCTACACTTAAGAAATTTGTTCAAACTAACTACAAACAAGTTTACATTTTGACCAAGCTGACTTTCAGATCAAACCAAAGGAAATAAAGGGTTTTGTGGATGAACACTCAAGAACAAGGGGAACGCAGTTCACTGGAGAAGAACGTTGGAGAACACAAGAAAACCGAAGAAATGCCACAAAAAGGCACTAAACCACCACCGAAGGGGGGGGGGAGAACCCTAAGGAGCCTAAAATCTAATATTCAGTCCTATAACCACCACAGCAAGGCGAGTCATCACACTGGAAAGGTAAAGCAACCAAGAAAAATGGAAAGAAACCCAAATGTAAGAAATAAACAGAAATTGATGGCTAAAAGAGGAATCTAAGGCAGAGGAATTACCTGAGGATGAAGATGAAGATTGAGCAAAGCCTGAGACATATAAGATATCGCAAAAATGGCGGTTTGAACTGGTAAGGAGCAAGAGAGAGAAAGCTTACGCATGAAGAAGAAGAAGAAGAAACGATTGTTTAAAAAATCATTTAAATACTTTGTTGCTAGTACACAGTCCAAGAGGAGAGGCCTCATTAGGGCACAAAGTCCCAAGCTGAGTGCAGCCGCCACATCTGGGAAACATAAATGATGATGGACACTTAACAATATGTCAATCAAATTGACAGATGTCACTCATCCACCTGATCACTCAGTTGGCATTCAAAGGCAATATTATCCCTCATCCATCTCAACAACATCGATGGCTAAGGTCTAGGGGTGATTGATATACCAAAATACACCCTCGGTTAGGCCGAGGGTATCCTCACCCATGATGAGGATTTAACCACTACTGCACAAGAGGTTTTATCAGGGCCAGACGACCCTACAAGGGGCCGACCCCTCATTATGTACCAGACGACCCTAAAAGGGGCCGACCCCCTCATCATGGACCAGACCATACAAGGGGACGACCCCCTCATCATGGACCAGACGAACCTATAAGGGGATGGCCACTTATCACAGACCAGATGACCGTACAAGGGGCCGACCCCTCATTATGGACCAGACGACCTTATAAGTGGTCGACCCCTAATCATGGACCAGACGAACCTATGAGGAGACGACTGTGCGAGGCCCACATCCAACCAGACCCAATGCCAACATCAACTTTAGCCTCGGCCTGGCATCCTAGGCCGAGGGTGACATCATCATAGGGCGTGATTTGGGAGACGCATGGAACAATGCACGTGGGACTCATATAGCACGTGGACTAGACCGTTATAACAATATCATCCCCTCATGTGAAGGATTATTATGTCATCATTAATCACAAGTGGCACATCCAGGTGTCAGCAGGGGATTGGCTAGATCATCACTTATATGCACCATGCATGTTTGGGGAGTACACTACTCCCCCCAAGCCCTATATATACCTGTCATCTTCAACCCTATAGAGGAATCAAGAATTGTAACCCTAGCTAAAACTCTGCTTGTACACACAGTAGAGAGAGAGTGAGCTTATGAGCATTGTATCCAAGGCCATTAGTGCCCATATTTAGTGGATCACACACTCACAGTGGATGTAGGCCTAATTGGCTGAACCACTATACATCATTGTCTTCATTCCTCTTATACCCACCCCCTTCTATATACTTATACACATATATAACTCTATTGCTGCCATTGCTACTGTTTGAGCTCTTTACCTCTTATCTGGTGGTGTTAAATCTTAGCATCATCAGTAAGGATACCTCCCCAGCGGAGTTGCCAAATGTAGGAGGGTAGTATGACTGGGTTATGGTAAGATACCGAAACAGGTGAGGCATGATCCATTTTAATGAACTCTGCCTGGGTCTTTAAGGGTTTCTAGAGCAATACCTGATAAAACCTTCCCTTTTGGGTGAAAATGGAACCAAAGATAAAATGACCTCTTACAAGAAGATGAACTTCATAATAGTAATAGTAACTTTTCTCAAGAGAATCTTGTGAGAATAATGGTTGTAAGTGTAGGAGTGAAGAAACCAACACTCAACACTTAGAGAGAGAGAGAGATAAAGGAGAGAATACTAGGTGGTTTAGTGTGATTTTGACAGAGTAAGAGTATAAATTGAGTTTATGATGATTATTTTGACCTCACTAATGGTCCGATTTATACGTGAACATGGGTCTGATTTGGGACTTTTGGGGAACCAAAATCAAGAGGGAAAACTTAGAGGGACAAGGTTAGTAATGTAACTTTATCTCAAAAAATATAGAACAATGAAATTTGGATCTTAAATACTTTGGGTGAAATTAGGGTTTGAGAGCTTGTGGATATGTATAGGAAAATTATTTTTCCCAAAAATCTCTCTAAGAATAAATACCTGAACTCCTTTATATAGAAAAGACGTTTTTTGACGCGATACATTTTTTGAGAAATCTAGTTCGAATGAAAACGCTACTTTATTCAAACCAACTCAAAACTCGTTCGAATGAACAACTAATCTCGTTCAAACCAACTTTGAACGAGCTTTAAATGATATTAGTTATATAAATAGAAAATTGTAGTTTGATGGAAGTTTGTTTGAACGAACTACTAAACTCGTTCGAACTAAACCCATAAAGTCCTTCGAATGACTTTAAAATAAAAAAATATTTTTCTTTTAAAATCATTCAAAAACAACTCCAAATAATTTATAAAAACAAACAACTAAAATAAAGCATCAAAATTCATAAGCATTCATACCTGAGAGATCCTTAGAAATATGAAGACAAAATGTGGCATGAAACATGACACACTATGTAATCTTTGATGCTTTGCCATCGCATCTTCAATCAAACACGTCATAGGCTTGAAAGATAAACTACA
This sequence comes from Sambucus nigra, assembly GCA_949130495.1. Taxonomy (NCBI): domain Eukaryota; kingdom Viridiplantae; phylum Streptophyta; class Magnoliopsida; order Dipsacales; family Adoxaceae; genus Sambucus; species Sambucus nigra. Next base: position 437,165,100 of record OX422210.1, read on the forward strand.
CAAAGCCTAACCTATGACTCAAAATGTTTTATCTGAAAATAGGCCAATACATACAAATTGTCTCAATTGGAAATTTTTCCTTACAATTACAAGTGATGCTTAAAAGACAATCATTATATCAATATCCACTTGATAAAAAATGGCAGTTCTAACCCATTAAACAACCTCAAGCATATGTTGTTAAAATATTTTGAATTTCAACTAAGATAAAAAATTTCATATAGAAAGGATAAGCCCTATCTTGTTTTTCATATCGGTTCAAGAACCTGGATTATGGCTCTTTTTCAATATATTTTGGCTTTTGTCATTGATTGGGCTTTCACACGCCTAGATGACACCAACCCAAAACCATTTGAATTTTCAAAATGAGAGTAATCACTCCTAGCGGCATCTCTTATTAATGCTGTTGAAAACGGTCCTTTTTCAACTCCTTTAAAGTAAAAATCACACAAAATGTCACATATGGACCAACATAACTTTTTAAACACCATTATGATTTAGGGATTTGATCATGATCAAACTAAGAACTAAAAGAAATATTAACATGATAAATATCATATGAAACAACTAACATGCATGTGCTCGAGTGGTGTCAAATAAATACCATATATCTCAACAAGTTAACAATCACGATTTATCAAATGAATTTAACCAACAATTGAACTAATTAAAAATTATATATTAAATGGTTCAAAAATCATATTTTTATTATCATTTAAGTTAAATATATAAACATAGTGAACCAAAGACTTAACCAAATATCATAAAAAGAATAAAAATATTTTTTTGGGGGGGATTTTTCAATAAGAATGATGCATTATTACTTACGAAATCATGTTTAGATAAGAAAACAATGCATATAAAGAAAATGCATGAAGAATCTCACTTAAACATGAAGAAAATACCATTGAAGTTCTCTTACCCACAAAAAAACTTATTTTCCCACCAATCAAGAATGAAATAGGAGTGGAAACCTACTAAGACCTAGTTATCCTAACAAACTACTAACCTAAGCATCGATGGGTGGCTCATCCCCCGGGTCAATCGAACGAACAAACTGATCTTATTCTAACTCAACCTTCTTTTCACTTCCTCCTAAGTCAAACTTAACTCTTTGTGTGTCCCTAGTCATACCTTTAAAGTTTCTAAGTATCCATCTTTCTTCCCTCCAAGGATTATTATGCCTAGTACTTGAAAATTAAGTTTGGTGTCTAGATCTAAGAATGTTGTCTCTAGCCTCACTGTTGTCTCGCATAATAAAAGTCATTTTATGCATCAAAGAACCCATTTGACCTTTAAGTTAATTAATAAGAAGTAATAGCCCGTATTTTTAATGATTGTAATTATGGGATTAATTGACTTAAAAATGGAAAATATATTTATAATTAATCCGGATTTAATTAAATAATTACTAGCGTGACGAGAGTTAGTACTTATTGATGTGAGTTATGTTTAATATTTTTTAATGAGTAAAGTAATATATGATTATGAAAAACTAAAGTTGTCTTGAGTGAAAAATACGGCAGTTACAATAAACTTAGTTGTGACGCGCGTGTGAGACGTGTCGTTACTTAAATGAGGAATAATAATGCAATTTTATTTTTAGTAATTCATATGGCTGTTTTGAGTGCGCCAATGTGTCCGAAAAGGTCGAGATAGTTAGGAAAGCCTACTTGGGTGTTTAGTTTGGAGTCCGGGGCAACTTTAGGCCAATCTGACACCCCGGAGGGGTATTTTTGCCTTTTGAAAAATTGGGATTAATTAGTGGACGAAAATTTGATTAATATATCATCCCTTATATAGTAGCAGTTTGGGTTATGTTCTGAAAAAATGTAGAGAGTCCAAGAGGAAGAAGGATAAGAGTTTCCTAGGAGTCCCTAGGCCAAACCCAGTCACCTTTCACTAAAAACACCATCATCGTGTAGACCGGGAAGAGGAGAACGCGCCTATATATACCAGTTTCATTCAATGAATCAGACCTTTGGGAAAATTCAAGTGTTTATCTTGCTAATTTTTAGAGAATATAATGTCTATGTTAATTTAGTTGGTGGTTTATTCATGATATTATGGAATTGAGGAAAATTGGGTTTTACATCTATGATTGTGGTATAGGTTTTTCATGTAGATGAATAAAAATATATTGGGGGATTAGAAATCTGAACTTTATATGTTAAAATCACAAAGTTAAATTTAGATTTAGTTGTGATTAATGGTGATTATGTGACATTAGGACTTTTTGATGATTTGAGGAATAAATCTGAATTCAGATTATAATTTTAAGGATTTGATGTTAAAAATATGTTGTGAATCATCCTATTACTAATGGGGATGGTTTTAAATCGTTGCATCTCAGTTAGGATGAGAGTTTGAGAAATTTGGATGATGAAAATATGGAAAAACGTAGGTTTAGAAATGAGAGGGATAAACTGCAGTTTTCTCGTTCGAACGACCTCCTTTGAACGAGAATTACAATGACCCATCTAACGAGAATTCAGAGAATAATTCGTTTGAATGACCTCCATCGAACGAGAATTCCAAAAAGAATTCAGTCCTTAATTCATTCGAAGTTTTCGTTCGAACGAGATTCTCCCCACTTCTAACGAGATTTCAGAAATTTTAATTTTTTCCCGGATAAGTTAAAATCTTACGAGGTTAATTCAATTAAGAGAAAATGACCTACACTATTCATGAATGACTACATCACATAGACTAGTGGTGAGATTATGGTGTAGCTACAAAGGGAAATAGGTTGGTGTAAGAGGGCCTTAAGGAGTATATACGATAGAGAGATAAATCGTACGGATAGAATAATGTGAGTATTAGAGATAGTAATACTACGTATAAATTCGGGGACTTGGGTTGCATGAATACATAATGATAAATTCATGGACTTGGGTTTCATGAATACATAATGATTATGATAAGTTGTGTGTATGTACCTATGGGTTGTATTATTATGTGTATAACATACCTACGTTACTTGCTATCAGGGGGAGGTTGCGCATTGTGGACGATCATACTTGAGGATCATTCGGGGGGATTTTGATTCGTGTCACTGGAGCATATAACCTTAGCATGGGCTATCAGTAAGAACGATAGTGTTGAATATCATATGGGTGCGTATCCCATGGGCTTGGAACTTTGTTCGCCTCCAATATGTGTGTTTATTTTGATGGTTCGTGAGAGATTGAACCTATAGTCCTTCATGTAATGAGCTATGCTCTGGAACACGATAGCAGAGTATGCATTGCACCAAGGGGGCCTTAACCTAGGGGTGCTGATATAGTGTATATATAGAGAGATAAATATATGTATACTTGTTACTTATTCTACTGTTTGTGTTTAGTAGATATGGAATTGACGATATTTAAAAATATTCTTAGTGAGAAAAAGGAATACCTATGAGAATGACAGTGATGTATATGAACAACTATCCTTAAAAATGTGATAATACGGGATACGGGTGATAGGGGTAAATGCATGAAATTATTAGTGTGATAATAGTTATCTTCGGGCAATTTAGGCGGGGTAACATAACTAGGATGGGTTAAATATATGCGTTAGCTGTGCACATTTGATGAGAAGTGAGTATCTCAAGTGAGAGTACGAGGATCTAACATGTACACTATATGTGCTATTATTTTTATTTAAGCACTTACTATTTTTTATACAGTTTTTAACTCGGGCTCTGACCCGTTTATTGCAAATCTCTTTTCTTTTATCAAATCATTTTAGGTGCCCATCCACAGGGACACCAAGGATAGGAGTTCCACTCATTTAGCAAGTTGTAGCTTATGTGGAAGTTACAGGACTTAGTAGTGGATTCCTCTATGATTCTTATGCCTCCATTTTGAGTTAGATATTTTAATTAGGGCATGTTGGCCCCTTTTTACGTATTCAGACAGTTAGATATTGTGATCTATTTATGTTCTTTCAGTTGTTGGTTTACTTTGTCGGATTATTGTATTTGGAATTTAGGCTAGATGTGGTTTCTCCAGTCTCATTTATTACCTTAGTCATTTTATTTCATATGAGATTCGTTTGAATGGTGTATGATTATTAATTGGTTAATTTGATTTTTATGTTAATTAAAAGATAAAATTTTGACATTAACCTTTTTAAATACTAGGTGGTTAGTGTTAATAATAAAGTGTTCTGTAGTGATGTATATTCTGAACTAACTTGATATTTCGAATTAATTTAATAGAAGACCGATCACCCGGTATTTAATTAGGAGGGGTGTCACAGGTGGTATCAGAGCATCAGGTTCTAGAGTCCTTAGGATCTGTGTGACTTGTTATACTTTCAGCGGATATTTCTTTGATATAGAGCCCTATATTTAGGACTGTTGTATTCATTAATTGCGCTTTTTATGTCTTTAACTATTTGAGATAATATTGTGGAATTATAAATATTCTCTCTCATTTCAGATGCCTCCTAGACGTGCAAAGTGAGTTCCTAGGGATGCCCAGCCCAAGCCCCCACCAGCTCTGACCCAGGGTTCGATGAATGCTGCAGAGGTCACCACTATTGTAGTGCAGGCGATAAATGCAGCTTTGGTCATGGTGCTGCAGGCCCCACCCTTTGCAACGTTGGTGTCCCCAACACCATCTCACTCATTCCCTTCTGCTTGGGACCGAGTCAGAGATGCCTTCCAGAAGCACACCCTCCGGAGTTCGCAGGGAGTTCAGATGTTGTGGTAGCGAGCCAGTGGAAAAAGGAAATTCAGTGGCACTTGAGGACGTATGAGTGTACTGAGGTTCAGAGGTATATACTATCCAATTTTAAGCTAGTGGGAGAGGCACTGCAGTGGTGGGAGTCTATTACCATTGCTGAGGAGAGAGACAACATGACTATCTAAGACTTCTGGGTTCGGTTCGAATGCAAATATTTCCTTTTCGCTGTTCAGAATGAGACGAGGAAGAAATTACTGGATCTTACCCAGGAGGGGAAGATGGTTAGGATTATGAAGAAGAGTTTACGAGATTGATTAATCTGGTGCCAGATAAGGTGCCTACTGAGGGTAAGAAAATTTAGATGTTTATGGACGACTTGACTTAGAGGATTCACAAGCACCTTTTGGAAAATCTTTCGTTGGGAACGTATATTTATGTACTTAACGCTGCCTTAATACACTGCCAGGATCACCGCTTCCATCAGAAGGGAAGAAAAAGAGTGGGAGAGTTTAGCCAGTAGGGCGGGACATGAGGTAATGGTGCCAGTGGGGCACAGCCAGCTCAGGGTCAGCAGAGACAGGGAAAGCAAAGTTCCCATAAAGGGGACCCTACTAAGATGTTTAGATCAGGTGACTACCGACAGGGACAGGAAGGTTTTAGGCAGGGCCAGCCTAGCCAGCAGGGCAAGCAAGGGAGGGGTGGTAACGGCCATCAGGTCCGAGGGTAGCATAGGAAAAGGGGAGGACACTTTATAGGGAGGTACTTTGGTTTTGGCAACACGGGCCACAAACGTGAAAATTGTCCTCAGAAGGGTAGATCCTCGCAGTAGCAGCAGCAGCAGTTTGCTCATCAGGAGCCTCAGTGACTGATATTTCCAATCGCCCTCCCAGCACCACCACAGGTACTAGCTTTGCCATCCGTTCCGGCATCTCCAATCCAGCAGGGATATCTACATTATGGGCTTGTCTACAACATCCACCAAGTCGTAGTTCCCCAGGCTCCACCTGTGGTTGAGGGTACGTTTTCTATTCAGGGGACTTTAAGGAGGATATTATTTGACACGGAGGCTTCACATAGTTTCATTGCCACTAGTTTTTCATGTGCCACGGTGTTATTAGACATGAAAGAGAGTACCATTACTAGTTTAGACTCACCATTAGGATATGGGTCTTTGATATTCTTTATATGTCGGGGAATGGGCATAGAGATTGGGATATTGATCTTACCCACCGACATGCTTATCTTAGATATACACGATCATGATGCTATTATTGAGATGAATTGGCTAGTTATGTATAGGGCAATGATTAACTGCTATAATTGTGGTATTGCGTTCTCCATATCGGGTCAGGAGATGTTTTTGGTGGTGATGCCTCGTCCAGAGGGAGGTTCATCCACCCATTTATATTATATAGAGGAGGAAACCTCTGAAAAGGTGATGATTCCACTTGATTCAATTCTGATTGTTCGTGAGTTCGCCGATATATTTCATGATATACCTAGGCTACCGCCTAGCAGAGAGATAGAGTTTGTGATAGAATTGACACCGAGCATTCGTTCGATAGCTCGCGTACCATATCGTATGGCTCCGACGTCTATGAGGGAGTTATGGGATTAGATCGAGCAGTTATTGGAACTGGGCTTCATCCATAGGAGTACCTCTCCTTAGGGATCTCCTGTACTGTTCTTAAAAAAAGATAGATGGGCCGCTACAGTTGTGTGTTGACTATCGAGAGTTGAATAAGGTCACCGTACTGAATAAATATTCGTTATCCTGAATTAATGACCTACTAAAATAGTTGAGGGGCACTGCCTATTTCTCGAAGATAGACTTGAGGTCAAGATACCATCAGTTACGTATCAGAGAGGAGGACGTGTATAAGACTGCCTTCTTAACGCGATATGGATCTTATGAGTTCAGGGTTATGCCATTTGGGCTAACCAATGCACCGGATGTATTCATGGACTTGATGAACAGGGTGTTCAGAGAGTTCTTATATCAGTTTTCCATTGTCTTCATTGATGACATGTTGATTTAATCCCGGACTAAGGAGGAGCATGTCGAGAATTTAAGGTTGGTTTTGCAGGCACTCTAAGAGCACGAGTTGTGTGCGAAATATGAGAAGTGTGTATTCTGGGTGAGAGAAATTCAGTTTTGGGGGAACATTATCTTTGAAGAGGGGATATCTGTAGATCCAAGGAAGGTGTCAGTGGTGAGGGAGTGGGGACATCACACGACGCCGACAGAGAAATATAGTTTCTTAGGGTTGGAAGGATACTACAGGCGATTTATTCGGGGTTTCTCGAAGATATCGGGTTCGATGATAAATTTAAATCATAAAGGGGTGTCTATTATATAGGATGATGCCTGCCAGTTGTCTTTTGATGAGCTGAAGGACAAGCTGACTTCAACACCACTTCTAGCGTTACCCAGGTCGGGGGTGGAATACCTAGTTTATACTGATGCGTCCTTACTAGGAATTAGGGGTGTGCTTCAACAGGAGGATAAGGCTATAGCTTATGCTTCCCATAAGCTTAGGCCTCATAAGAGGAGTTACCCCACCCACGCCTTGGAGTTATTAGTAGTCGTGTTTGCACTTCGGGTATGGAGATATTATCTTTTTGGGGAGAAATTTTGCCTATTCACAAATCACAAGTCACTGCAGTACCTATTCACGCAGTGGGAGTTGAATATGCGTCAGCGAAGGTGGCTTGAATTTGTGAAGGACTATCAGGTCGAAATCCATTACCACCCGGGGAAGGCTAACATAGTAGAAAATGCGTTGAGCCGTAGACGACCAGGTGAGGTGGACAAAGTGTGGAAGGCGAAGTGGAAGGAACTGGGACATCAAGATGCGGTTTCCCGCTCATTCATATCAGTGATGAAAGTTACACCCGAGATCATTACTAGGGTGATACATGCTCAGGCAACCGACTCGTTTTGTCAGGATCGGATTGTATAGCTTCTAGCCGAGGGGGTAGAGTCGTATTTTGTGAGCTCCGATAGGGGCACGCTTTAATGGTAGACTAGTAGTTCCAGAGTGTGAGGAGTTACGACATGCAGTGATGGCAGAGTCACATAAATATCGATTTGCGATACATCCTGCAGGGGATAAGATATACCAGGATATGAGGCGACAGTACTGGTGGAGAGGAATAAAGAAGGACATCGCCGAGTTTGTTTTGAAATGTGCCACTTGTCAGTTCGTAAAAGTGGACCACCAGAGACTTCCAGGGCTCCTATTGAGGTTACCCCAGCAATGTTTTGTAAGGAATACACAAAAGATTTCACTGAAAATACTGGTGTTTAGTCTCTCTCTCTCAGAATTAATTTTGGCAGAATTTATCCTCAAAAACGAATTTTCTCGGGTTGAAAAAATGAAGGCACAAAGTCACTATTTATAGAGTGCACAAGTGTGTGCTGATAGGTGTAAAATAGAGTCACACGGATTACTAAAGAATTACACAGAACCGTTGATAAAAAATTAGATCTTGTGGCTGAGAAAGAACCACAAAATGTTCCATTAAAAATAAGACACGTGTAAAGCAAGCTGTTACACTAACAGAACCAAGAAACAATTCGTTATATAAAACGCAGTCGTTTTAAAAATATAAAGCCAGCTGTAAAAACAATATAGCGTAACTAAGACGCAACAAATATTACCGTTACTCAAAAAAAAATGAAAATCCAAAAACCATTTTCGGTTTTGCATAATACCGTGGGCGAGCAAACCGGACTGAGATCCAGCTGTTAAGCAATTAAATTTGTCACCGTTGAAAATAAACCCAACGAGACACACGACGTCGTTTTATAAAACAAGAAATCAGTTTTGATTTTAAAACAAATTAAATGCGACGTCGTTTTTGGAAAAAGACGAAAATCATTTTTGGTTTTAGAAAAACCGGATATGGTATACATAAAAACCGTGGGCGGTTTTTGATGACACACGGGACGGTCAGCTTCGGACTGACACACGCCAATAGCTTTTAAAAAAAACGCTACAGGGCCAACTGATATAAGGCATGGGTCAAGTCATATTGCAACAGCTTTTGGCAAAGCAAAAAGCAACAAATATCTCATGTATGAGATGGGCTAATCTCGGCCAGCTCATAAAACAAGGGGTCAAGTCTGCAGGGCATGGGTAAATCTAAGGGTACAAGCCATGTATGCTACCATACACGCATACATATATACAAAGTTCATATCATATATATATTATATAGAATGCAAATGCACAGTTAACATGTATAAACAATATGTGCGTCAAAACGTAAGCATACATGATATAACATATATATATATATACACATGGGTACACACGCATACAAATATATATATATAAACTGTAAATATATATAACACGCACATGCATATTTTAAATAAAAAAAAATATTTTTAACTTCAAATATTTTATTCCGAAGATTTTATTAAAATAAATGTTTTGTGTCAAAATTTTATTTTCACAAAAATATTCATTTTTATAAAAGCTTCAAATTAAAATATTGAACTCAAAAAAAACTTTATTATGACGAAACAAAATATTATCACAAGGTATGATAAAAATGCAAAATGCAACATGGTGTCGTGTCCTACGTGACAAAAAAATCCTATGAGCCATAAGATTACCTTTTTCTGAGATGGCGGACTGATTGGAGTGCACATATGATGTAGATGGACAAAGAGAGCTTGGAGTCGATATGGGGACACACAAACCTAAATTACAAAAATATTTTGTCAAAATTCTAGTCCAACTAGATGAAGTCCTATATAGCTAAAGCACGAAAAGAAAATCCTAGGTGTGCTCTATATAGGGCCTTCCAACTCCCCCATTGGACTAATTTTGACAAAACCCTTGAGTACATCAAATGATATACTAAGGAAAAATAAATCCTAATATGTCCTATACAAAAGAGTAGCTAACTACCCACCCATCCTAGAAAAGAAAAGACACAACTCAATCGGATGCACGGTTAAGAAAACCTGCAAAACATAAATACACAATCTGCCAAGAAATCAAGTTAGTAGCATTTGCTCTACCAAAAAAAATTAATATGACAGAATAAAATGTGCAGAAATTATAAGACAGGATATGTAAGAAAAATATCAACAACAAAGGACTAAAACATGTACTCAATTCTCCCCCATTTTGTCTAAATTAGACAATGGAAAAGAAAAAAAATAAGTGTTAATAATCTGCAAAATAAGCGTCTCCTACATTACACATGGCTTTAAGAGATACCGGTTATTAGTAGATACCTTTACCCTAAAACCTCAGAGATCTAGTATACAGAAAGCAGATTAAACACAACTAATTGTCGAGTACAGTCATTCCAATCATATGTCTCAATTTCTCAAACCGGGATTTATCTAACGGTTTAGTGAACAGATCAGCTAGTTGATTTTCAGTAGGAATATGTTCGATTACAAGTTCTTTTGCTTCAACCAACTCTCTAATAAAATGATGTCTTATGTTAATGTGCTTAGTCCTACTATGCTGGACAGGATTTTTGGCAATACAAATGGCACTTTCATTATCACAATAAAGGTGTACTTTGGACTGAATAATACCATAATTTGATAGCATTTGTTTAATCCAAATAAGTTGAGCACAACATGCACCAGCAGCAACATATTCAGATTCAGCAGTTGATAAGGTTACACTAGTTTGCTTTTTACTAGACCATCCAACGAGATTCTGTCCTAAATAATAGCAACCACCAGAGGTGGAACGACAATCATCCGTGCTCCCACCCCAATCTGCATCCGAGTATCCAATAATCTCACAAGAAGAGTCATTGGTATACCAAAGTCCAAACTCAATTGTGCCTTTAACATATTTTAAAATATTTTTAGCACAAGTGAGGTGAGACTCTTTCGGACTAGATTGAAATCGCGCACAGATACAAACAGCGTACTGAATATCAGGTCTAGAAGCAGTTAAGTATAATAAATTACCAATTATGCTACGGTATAATGTGGGATCTACATCTGGGCCACTATCGGATTTGGATAATTTAGTTTTTAGAGCCATAGGTGTAGAAGAAATTTTAGCATTTTCAAGTCCAAATTTAACAAGTAAATCCTTAGCATATTTGGATTGTGAAATAAAGAGGCCATCACTTTGCTGTCTTATTTGAAGTCCTAGAAAATACTGTAGCTCCCCCATAAGTGACATCTTAAATTCACTACTCATGTCTTTTGAAAACTGTTTAACTTCATTTGGTGAGGTTGACCCAAAAATGATGTCATCTACATAAATTTGAGCAATCAAAATGTCATTTTTATTAGATTTCTTAACAAAAAGAGTTTGGTCAACACCTCCTCTAACAAACCCATGTGAGGATAGAAAAGCAGTCAAACGTTCATACCAAGCACGAGGGGCCTGTTTTAAACCATATAAAGCTTTCTTAAGTCTATAAACATGATTAGGGAGTTTGGGATCTTGAAAACCTTTGGGCTGCTCAACGTATACTTCTTCGGAAAGAATACCATTAAGAAAAGCAGATTTTACGTCCATTTGAAAAAGCTTAAATTGTAAGTGACAAGCAACAGCTAGAAGCAATCTCACTGATTCAAGACGGGTAACCGGGGCAAACGTCTCGTCACAGTCAATTCCTTCTATTTGAGAATAACCCTGTGCTACAAGTCTAGCCTTATTTCGAATGATTATCCCTTTTTCATCGGTCTTGTTTTTGAAAATCCATTTAGTACCGATTACTTTGATATCCTTGGGCCTTGGAACTAAATACCATACGTCATGATCCGTGAATTGAGCTAGCTCCTCTTGCATCGCATCAATCCAATATGAATCATTAAGTGCCTCATTTACTGATTTTGGTTCCACGAGGGATACAAAAGCAGCCATATGAGCTACTTGACGTAATTGATTTCTAGTTCTTACGGGCGCACGAATATCACCAACAACTTCGGCGGAGGGATGATCTTTTGAAACCCAGTTAGGCACGGCAAGGGTTTGTGCTGGTAAAGATTCATCTTCTGTCAAAACTGAATCATTTAAAATATTTATATCCAAATCAGTTTCTACAGGTGGATCTTTACTAACAGGTTCAATAGTGCTATCAATTACAACAACATTAATAGACTCTACAATGGATTTGGTTCTTAAATTGAAAACTCTTAAAGCTCTACTATTCTGAGAATAGCCAAGAAAAATGGATTTATCACCTTTGGCTTCAAATTTTGAAAGATTATCACGATCATTGCAAACATAACAAAAGGAGCCAAAAGTACGAAAATATTTAAGATTTGGTTTTTTGTTGAACCAAAATTCGTAAGGGGTCATTTTGGTATTCTTCCTAAGATATACACGATTGATGATATGAACAGCAGTAAGACAAGCTTCTTCCCAAAAGTATAGAGGTAAATTTTTAGCATGGATAAGGACTCTAGCCATTTCTTGTACAACTCTGTTTTTCCTTTCAACAACTCCATTTTGTTGAGGAGTTTTTGGAGCACTAAACTCATGAGAATAACCATTAGCCTCACAATACTCAATGATACCAGTTTCTTTAAACTCACCACCTCTGTCACTTCGAATTCGAGTTACCTGGGTGTCTTTCTCATTTTCTATCCGAGTCAGAATTTTCAAGAAATTGTTAAATGTTTCTGACTTAGCTTTCATGAAAGCAACCCAAGTAAATCGAGAAAAATCATCCACAATAACTAGGATATAAGAATTTCCATTCAAACTAACAGTCCTAGTTGGACCCATTAAATCCATGTGTAGAAGTTCAAGAGGAGCGGTGGTGTTGATGTCTTTAACCTTTTTGTGAGGAGATTTGGTGATCTTACCCACTTGACATGGACCACAAACAGCAGAGGGGCATTTCTTTATTTTAGGTAGACCTCTAACAATGTCTTGTGATGATAACCGATTTAAGGTATCAAAACTGATGTGCCCCAACCTATTGTGCCATAGGTCAGCATCATCTAAAAGAGTAACATTACAAGACAAGGAGCCAGAAGCTTTGTAACAGTTATCCGTGGTACGATTGCCTTTTATGTAATTTTCTCCCATATTAGTCAAAACATCACAGGAGGTTTTGGAAAATTTAACTTGGCAACCATTATCACAAAACTGACTGATAGAAAGTAAATTAGCTCTCATTCCTTGAACTAATAACACATCATTAACATTGGGTAAACCTTCTTCATTAAGAGTACCTTTGCCAATGACTTGGGAGGTCTTACCATCTCCAAAGGTCACGTTGCCACCTTTATAATGAACAACATCCTTAAGTTTGGTAACATCACCCGTCATATGACGCGAGCATCCGCTGTCTAAGTACCAACCAACACTATGCATCTCACAGCGTAGGGCTGTTAAGACTACAAAAGATTTTAAATTCGAATGTTTGAGCTGGGGTCTTAGATCATCAGATCTGATCCAAATAGGCACCAATTTAAATTTGTTTTGTGCAATAATTTTGGATCTGAGAAAGGATTTACCAAATGGTCGAGATTTGTGATTAGTCTAAGTTCTAGGCTTACTAAAATAGTGAAATGATCCATTGCGATTTGAGGTTTTACAACCTAATCTCCCACTTTTTGGGTTAAAGTAAAAATTATCATTTTTCTTTTGAAACCATTGGCACTCAAAGTTTTGGTATCCAAAAACATCACAAATACTGCAGAATTTATTAGTTGTAGGAATGCCAGAAATACAATGTTTTCTAACAAAGCAAGTTTCAAATTTCTCACCAGAATTGGAGTTAACATGTCTAGAAGGTCTCTTAGCAGGGGGACAGTATCTAGAAGAAGATGTTTCAACAAAATTTTCAATGAAGTAATCAATGTCACTTTCAAAATCATTTTCGATTAAAACTTGTTTTCCTTTGGCCTTTTCATTTGACTTGCTTTCCAAAGGAAGAGCCATTTCTTCCTTGGATTTAACAAAGAGGACTGGTTTGGAAAAATCATTTATTTTCGTAATAGGACCATCATAACCAAACCCTCTTGTATCACCATGATAACGTTGGACAGCAATCAACTCTTCAAGGTCAAAGAATTTTATGTCACGACTACGACACATTTTAAAGGCAGTTTCACAAACTTCTTTAGACTTCTCAACTTGCAAAAGTGCAGCATTATATTTGTCTTCTAAAGAAGTCAGATTTTCATTTAGAGTCGTAATCTGAATTTTAAATTCAAGTGACTGTTTTTCAAAATCAATTTTGACATTGCACAATTCTACGGAATTTTGTTGAGTTATCTTATACTGATTCTCTAGGGATTCACTAAGCAATTTAACCAGATTAGATAATTCTTGCCTATTTTGCAATGTTCTCACATACAGTTCAGCATAATCATCATAAGCAACCCTATTATCATGCTCATTAGTGTCCGTGTGTGAATTGTTGCTAACATCAAATTCAGCATCATTAAAGGCACGTTTAGCATCAAACGGAGCAGTTATTTCTAGCATAGATGGTTGACTAGCTAGTAAAGACTTAGCAGCAGCAATTAAATCAAACACTTCATCAGAATCAGAATTATCTTCAGAATCAGACATTCCAGCAAGATATACATCTCCACAACAGTCATAAACTTCTCCTAAAAACGCAAGGTAATTTGATTCAGTTTCAGCTTGGTCTTCTTCTGATTCAGAATCAGAGGAATCATCCCAAGTTTTTGTAATGTTTGCCTTGAGCTTTTTAGGATACTTTGACTGTGGTTTGGATCTACATTCAGCCATAAAATGTCCAAGTTTACCACAATTGTGACAAGCCATTTTCGATTTATCAATCTTACTAGTAGAACTATCATGATCAGCCTTTACTTTAGAATTTCTATTATGGGGTCGATTGGCCTGACGAGATTGATTATTCTCTTGCATACGTCTTTTAGCAATAGAGTTTCTATGCTTCAAGAGTTTCTTAAATTGAGAAGACATAAGTGCAAGTTGATTGTCAATCTTATCAATGTCATCCGACTCAACATCAGATTCATTATCAGACTCAGATAGTTGCCTAACTACCTCATGTTTGTATTTATTAGGACAGGCAGTTTTGAATGCAACTTTAGAAGAACTGGTCAGATCATTCTTAGCATAAGAGGTAAGAGTCTTTCTAAAAGCTGTTTCAAGTTCCATAGTTCTCAATTTAGAACTAAGCAATTCAGGCGTAAGAGAAGGATCATCCATTTCTTCAATGATATAACGTTTATGATCAAATCTAGGGGCAAGGGATCTCAAAATCTTAGCACATACTTCTTGATCAGTATACTCAACATCATTAGCATGCAACAGGGTAATAATATCAGTCAAACACATATAGAAATCGTCAAATGGTTCGTTATCTTTCATAACAAGCATATTGTACTGTTGGATAAGCATTTGAGTTTTACATCTTTTTACCCTAGCATCGCCTTCATGTGCTATTACTAATGTATCCCATGCGTCCTTACTGGTAGTGCAGTGACAAATACGTTTCAGTTCATTTTCACTTACACTCATGAAAATGGCATTCTTACCCTTATTATTAAAATTGCTTATCTTTTTCTGATCAGCATTCAATTCAGTGGTTTTAAGTTTTCTAAAGATAGTGCTGCCTTCTGCTATAGGAGTGGTGGGGTGTTTATAACCATTTTCAATTAAATCCCACACGTCATCTCCTAGTGTGCCTTGAATAAATGCTACCATCCTAATTTTCCAATACGAAAAATTTGAGCCATAAAAAATAGGAGGTCTGCTAAAATTGCCTAGCCTAAGAAGTTGACTTGAATCATCCATTAAAACAAGGTGAAAAGTGTTTAACAAAAGTTTTGAAAACGATCTATAAAAGTCTAGCTCTGATACCACTTGAGGTTACCCCAGCAATGTTTTGTAAGGAATACACAAAAGATTTCACTGAAAATACTGGTGTTTAGTCTCTCTCTCTCAGAATTAATTTTGGCAGAATTTATCCTCAAAAACGAATTTTCTCGGGTTGAAAAAATGAAGGCACAAAGTCACTATTTATAGAGTGCACAAGTGTGTGCTGATAGGTGTAAAATAGAGTCACACGGATTACTAAAGAATTACACAGAACCGTTGATAAAAAATTAGATCTTGTGGCTGAGAAAGAACCACAAAATGTTCCATTAAAAATAAGACACGTGTAAAGCAAGCTGTTACACTAACAGAACCAAGAAACAATTCGTTATATAAAACGCAGTCGTTTTAAAAATATAAAGCCAGCTGTAAAAACAATATAGCGTAACTAAGACGCAACAAATATTACCGTTACTCAAAAAAAAATGAAAATCCAAAAACCATTTTCGGTTTTGCATAATACCGTGGGCGAGCAAACCGGACTGAGATCCAGCTGTTAAGCAATTAAATTTGTCACCGTTGAAAATAAACCCAACGAGACACACGACGTCGTTTTATAAAACAAGAAATCAGTTTTGATTTTAAAACAAATTAAATGCGACGTCGTTTTTGGAAAAAGACGAAAATCATTTTTGGTTTTAGAAAAACCGGATATGGTATACATAAAAACCGTGGGCGGTTTTTGATGACACACGGGACGGTCAGCTTCGGACTGACACACGCCAATAGCTTTTAAAAAAAAAACGCTACAGGGCCAACTGATATAAGGCATGGGTCAAGTCATATTGCAACAGCTTTTGGCAAAGCAAAAAGCAACAAATATCTCATGTATGAGATGGGCTAATCTCGGCCAGCTCATAAAACAAGGGGTCAAGTCTGCAGGGCATGGGTAAATCTAAGGGTACAAGCCATGTATGCTACCATACACGCATACATATATACAAAGTTCATATCATATATATATTATATAGAATGCAAATGCACAGTTAACATGTATAAACAATATGTGCGTCAAAACGTAAGCATACATGATATAACATATATATATATACACATGGGTACACACGCATACAAATATATATATATAAACTGTAAATATATATAACACGCACATGCATATTTTAAATCAAAAAAAATATTTTTAACTTCAAATATTTTATTCCGAAGATTTTATTAAAATAAATGTTTTGTGTCAAAATTTTATTTTCACAAAAATATTCATTTTTATAAAAGCTTCAAATTAAAATATTGAACTCAAAAAAAACTTTATTATGACGAAACAAAATATTATCACAAGGTATGATAAAAATGCAAAATGCAACATGGTGTCGTGTCCTACGTGACAAAAAAATCCTATGAGCCATAAGATTACCTTTTTCTGAGATGGCGGACTGATTGGAGTGCACATATGATGTAGATGGACAAAGAGAGCTTGGAGTCGATATGGGGACACACAAACCTAAATTACAAAAATATTTTGTCAAAATTCTAGTCCAACTAGATGAAGTCCTATATAGCTAAAGCACGAAAAGAAAATCCTAGGTGTGCTCTATATAGGGCCTTCACCTATATCCGTTAGAGATCCCTATGTGGAAATGGGAGAGAAACTTCATGGATTTGACCACAGGGATACTTACATCACAGAGGGGTCACGATTCCATATGGGTGATTTTGGATCGGGTGACCAAGGTAGCTCATTTTCTGCCAGTTCAGACCTATTGTACTAAGGGGCAATATGCTCAGATCTTCGTTGCAGAGTTAGTGAGACTCCAAGGGGTGACCCTAAATATTGTGTCCGATCGAGACAAGATCTTTACGTACCGATTTGGGGAGAGCTTCGAGGAGACCATGGGTACGGAGTTACGTTTGAGTTCGGCCTATCACCCGTAGATGGATGGGCTGACAGAGCAGATAAATTAGATGTTAGAGGATATGATACGAATGCGTATCCTCAATTTTGGCGGGGGTTGGGAGAAGTATCTTCCACTGGTGGAGTTTGCTTATAATAACTCCTATTAGTTTACTATTGGCGTGGTTCCATTCGAGGCATTATATGGTAGACCTTGTCATTCTTCAACGTGTTGGATAGAGGTGTGGGATAACAAGCTACTTGGGCCAGAGGTGATTCAGGATACCTCGGCCAGAATTGAGATGATTCGGAGCCGTATTCGGGTTGCTCAGGATAAACAGAAGAGATACGTTGATGCCAAGAGGTTCTTCAGAGAGTTGAATGTGGGGGACGGGGTATTTCTATGAGTATCCCCTATGAATGGGGTAATGCAGTTTGAGAAGAAAGGGAAGTTGGCACTAAGGTACGTAGGTCCATTACCTATCATTGAGCGGATTGAGCCAGTAGCTTACAGACTTGGGTTATTGGAGCACTTACATAGGATTCATGACATGTTCCTTATTTTTTCGCTGAGGAGATATCTTCGAGATAACATCGCCCACACTCATATTGGTTTAGAGGAGATTTACCTACAACCTAATAGTTCCTATGAGGAGGGGCCAATTGCTAACCTAGACCGTAACGAGAGGAAATTAAGGTCAAAGGTAGTGCCATTAGTACGTGTGCAGTGGTGACATCATAATGTCGAGGAGTCTATCTGGGAGCGCGAGGATGAGATGCGCGATAAATATCCTGAGTTATTCTTACCAGGTATACCTTTATTTTTTTGAATTTTGGGATGAAATTTCGTTATTAGGGGGAAAATATGTAATACCCCGTATTTTTAATGATTGTAACTATGGGATTAATTGACTTAAAAATAGGAAATTTATTTATAATTAATTCGAATTTAATTAAATAATTATAGCGTGACGAGAGTTAGTACTTATTGATGTGAGTTATGTTGAATATTACTTAGTGAGTAAAGTAATATAAGATTATGAAAATATTAAAGTTGTCGCGAGTGAAAAATACGACAGTTACTGTAAACTTAGTTGGAACACGTGTGTGAGACGTGTCGGGACTTAAATGAGGAATAATTATGTAATTTTATTTTTGGTTATTGAGATGGCTATTTTGAGTGCGTCAATGTGTCCGGAAGGGTTGAGATAGTCAGGAAAGACAACTCGGGTGTTTAGGTTGCAGTTCAGGACAACTTTAGGCCAACCCAACTCCTCGAAGAGGTATTTTTGTCTTTTGAAAAATTGGGATTAATTAATGGACGAAAATTAGATTAATATATCATCCCTTATGTAGTGGCAGTTAGGGTTATGTTTTGCAAAAAATAGAGAGAATCCAAGAGGAAGAAGGAGAAGAGGTCACTAAGAGTCCCAAGGCCAAACCGAGTCACCTTTCACCAAAAACACCATAATCATGAAGATCGGGAAGAGAAGAACACGCCTATATATACCGGTTTCATTCGACGAATCAGACCTTTGTGAAAAGGCAAGTGTTTATCTTTCTAATTTTTAGATCATATAATGTCCATGTTAATTTAGTTAGTGGTTTATTCATTATATTATGGAATTGGGACTGAAATTAAGTTTTAAATCTATGATTGTGGTATGGGTTTTGCATGTAGATGAATAACAATACATTGGGGGATTAGAAATATGAACTTTATATGTTGAAATCACGAATTTAAATCTGGGTTTAGTTTTGATTAGTGGTGATTATGTGAAATTAGGGATTTTTGATGATTTGAGGAATAAATCTGAATTCAGATTATAATTTTAAGGATTTGATGTTAAAAATATGTCGGGATTCATCCTGTTACTAGTGGGTATGGTTTTAAATCATTGGATTTGAGTTAGGATGAGAGTTTGAGATATTTGGATGATGAAAAGATGGAAAAACGCAGGTTTAGAACTGACAAGGACGAACTACGATTTTCTCGTTCGAATGAGAATTCCAACGAGATTTCAGTCCTTAATTCATTTGAACTTTTCGTTCCAACGAGATTCTCCCCACTTCTAACGAGATTTCAGAAATTTTTATTTTTTTCCCGGACAAGTTATATTCTTAAGAGGTTAATTAAATTGAGAGAAAATGACCTACACTATTCGTGAGTGACTACATCACATAGACTAGTGATGAGATGATGGTGTGGCTACGAAGGGACATAGGTTGGTGCAAGATGTCCTTAAGGAATAATATACGATAGAGAGATTAATTGTGCTGATAGAATAACATGAGTATTAGAGATAGTAATACTACGTATAAATTCGGGGACTTGGGTTGCGTGAATACCTAATGATTATTATAGGTTGTGTGTATGTACCTATTGGTTGTATTATTGTGTGTATAACATACCTACGCTACTTGCTATCAGGGGGAGGTTGCGCATTGTGGTCGATCATATCTTGGGGAGCCTTCGGGGGGATTTTGATTCGTATCACTAGAACATAGAACCATGGTACGAGCTATTAGTGAGAATGATAGTGTGGACGATCATATGGGTGCGTAGATATGTGCATATCCCATGGTCTTAGAACTGTGTTCGCCTCCAATATATGTGTTTGTTTTGATGGTTCTTGAGATATTGAACCTATAGTTCTTCATGCAATGAGCGATGCACTGGGACACGATATCAAAGTATGCATTGCACCAAGAGGGCCTTAACGTGGGTGTGCTGATATAGTATATGTATATAGAGAGATAAATATATGTATACCTGTTACTTATTCTACTGTGTGTGTTTAGTAGATATGGAATTAACGATATTTAATAATATTCTTAGTGAGAAAAAGGAATACCTATGAGAATGACGGTGATGTATATGAACAACTATCCTTAAAAATGTGGAATTACGGGATACGGGTAAATGCATGAAATTATTAGTGTGATAATAGTTTATGTTCAGACTAGTTAGGCGGGGCATCATAACTAGGATTGGTTAAATATATATGTGTGGTGAAAATTATGTTCAACACAAGTTCACAAGAAAAGACAATCACCAAAGAAAATAAAGAATGTAATGAATGCCAATCACACAACACAGTATGTATGTGGTTCAGCAAGAATGCCTACGTCCACCGTGATACCCTCAGTATTATTTCTCTATACTTCGGGGAGTGTTTTACAGAAAATGCAATGCGTGCCTCTTGCCCCAGGCCTAGGGTTTGTTATATATATCTCTGTTTTCGGGGAGTGGGGATGTTGGACTTCCCCACGTCAATCCATTACTCCTATAATATCTCCTTAAGAGATCTTAGGAATAGACAGTCGTAACTCATTTTGGTTGAGACACAAGGTTCCTAGACTTTGGGCTGTTTCTACTAGGCTACTCGTCTGGGCCTGTGGTGACAAATCGAGGTACCCACAATTGCCCCTAAAGTTGTTAGGCCACAATTTGGGCTCAATAAATTTAAATGATTTTTCATAATGTCTATCTTGTAAATTGTATAACCCTTTCAAGATTTGAAGCGCTTATTCTAAACTGATTTAGGCGGCAGCGTGCTTCGTGTCTTGTGCGCTATGATTGGAAATGTTTAAAAATCCTTTAGAGCAGTATTTCCTTGTTGTCATTTCAATATTCTTCATACTTTCTTATCTTCTCTAAGCTCCCTTTGTTGCGCTCGCGTTCCCAGGTCTTTATTTTTCGATTTAAATCTCCTTTATCATCTTTGCTTGTGACCTTGCGTCGTCCCAAGCCAAGTTTTGATTTCATAAGTTCGTCTTGCTCTTTCTCTGTGTTTTTTCTCTTAAAACTTCTCCGCATTTGTAATTTAAGGTCTGTAAATGACGAAGACAGGTAATAGATCAGTAACTGAATTTAGGAAGTATTATAACATCCCAGATTGGGTAGACATTGAGTGTGCCCCTGTCCCTAAAAATGTTAGAGAAATAGAGGGCGATCACTCGATTCACGTCCTCTTACTATCCCAAGGGAATCTTACTTTCCCTCCAAGCAATTTGTTTTTGCACTTCTTTGGTTATTTCAATATTGTCCCTACACAGTGTTCGCCAAATGTCTGGAACATTGTTAATGGTGTCCATAGAATAAATCAGCTATACGGCACCAATCTAGGGCTTGCTGAGATTTGCTTCCGTTATACTTTCTCGTGAAAAAGTTATGGTCTTCTTTACCTCAAGCCCAGGAGTCTTGATAGGGTATTGGTAGTAAGTCTACCTGATTCCCACAAGGATTACTGGGAAGAAATTAGCAATTTCCTCCCCATACTGAGAGGTCAAGGTCTAATAAGTTCATGGTCCCCTTTTATGGGGAGGAGTTCATAGGTAGGCTTAATTTTTGCTCTGCTCTTCGATGTTATTATTAATGTATGATTTCTCTGATATCTTCTCTCTTTCTTTTTAATGAGGATAAAGAACCTTGAGCCTTCTATCAGTGAGGTTCGAGCTGCTGAGTTGGTCAAGGCCTAGAATATCAGGGATCTCTTGGCTGACAGTGACCATCCTCGATCAGTGGCTTTCCTCTTAGAGTACAAGAACGTCGGGTCTAATTTTATTGCGTGACCTGTAGACAGCATCCCTGAGCTAGACATCACTAAAGAGGTTTCTGCAGATCCTATCTAATTGGACGAAGAAGAGAGGAGCTCTGGTGAGGTAGCGAAGGTGATAACGGGGACGATGATGAAGGTGGTTCTAGGGAGGAGAGCTTTAGTGGTGAAGGATCTTCCATCTTGGAAGATGTTTTAAAAGCTCGAGCATCTTCTAGTGAACCGAGTAGTTCCAGCGAGGAAGATATGGCTCCTCCTAGGAAGAATCTGATCAGGGACGATGATGATGATGATGTACTTCTCTCTAAGAGGTTAAAGAAGTAAAAATCTGATAGTGGGGAAGTTTCCACTGGTTCTCAACCTGCTTCCATTGAGCAAGAAAAGAAGAGGAGGGAGGAAAAGCAGTTAAGAAAGAGAGAGAGAAAGAAGGAAGAGGAAAAGAAGAAGGTGTAAGAAAGGAAGAAGGTGGAGTAGAGGAGAAGAGACGAGAAGGAGAAGAAAGATAGGGAATAGGAGAGAAGGAGGGAGGAGATAAGGACGAAGGCGGAGCAAGCTTTGGTACCCGTGTCTTATTTGCCTGAGCGGGCCTCTATTTCCCTCTCTCCTCAGTTGGCCCCTGTATTGCTCGAAAGAGAAATTTTTCCTACTAATAGTCTGAAGGCGATGAGGACCGACTGGTTAGCTCTGGAGGCGAGTCAGAGGCTGGCCTTGGTAAGTCCTCTTTTGCTCCTTTGTGTTTATAATATTATGTTTAGTGCTTCTCCATGCTTGCAACATTTTGTTTAATGCTTGTCTTCTTTGAAGTTTATGACTGATTTTTCCATCCTCTACCGTACTCGCGACGAGTTGGTGAGGGGGAAGGCCAATCTAGAAAAGAAGAATAATGAGATGAAGGGGAATAATGTCGAGCTGGAAGCCATCTTAAAGGCTTCCAACCAGGACCAGAAATCCTCCGATCTTGACCTCGCTGAAGCCAATAGAGCAAAGGAGGTGGTGACCAAGGAGCTCAATGAGTTGAGGCAGTCCTACGACCTGGTCTGCATGAGCAAGCTTACTGTGGTAGAGGAAAATAAGGTTCTAGGAGCAAAGGTACAAAAGGTGGAGTCAGAGGCTGCCACCCTCAAGGAGAGCTCTTACAATGCTGGTTGGGCCGCTGTGTATGAAGATGACGATGTTCAGATTGGCTACATCAGTGGGTTTAACTTCAAGAAGGGATGGGACAAGGCTCTTCTAGCTGCTGGAGTGGACTTCGATTCTCCATTATTTGATGAGCATGATGCAGGCCCAAAGCCTGTTGTGGATGAGGCTACTGCCTTGACCCTTAACGGTGGAGTTACTGTCCCCCAGACCGTTCTTGCTGATACTCCTTCTGCCCAAGGGACAACGGTTGCTCCAACTGAGGAAGGTGCTACTTCTGCTACCGATAAGGGAAAGCAACCCACTACCTCTGAACAAACTGAGGTTTCCAGCTAGCCTATTTTGAGGACTCCTTTTAAATTTTCACTTTATTTGTACTGCTCTTTTTAATTATTGATGTACTTGGACCTCTTTATTTGAATGAAATGAAAATAATTTCCCTTATGTGTACTGATTCTTCTTCTCTTGAATGCTTGTATGGCCTGTAGTTGATTAACGTAGATGAGTATACACCTTCCACCTCTTAACTGGGAAGGATACTTGGTCATAATACGAGCAATTAGGTTTGCCAAGCCTTCGTTAGGATTTACAAGTCTTTCAGGTCAAGGAATAAGAGCTTTAAAGACCATTTTAAGCTCGTCGCCAAACTGAAGGATAGACTTTAGGAGATGGAAGAAGTTGGTGCCTCTGTCCAAGAAGAAGTCAACACTTTGAGAGCTAAGCTTCTAGATGCCTCCAAAATTAATCAAGTCGGAGAAGTTCTTCAATAGGAGAATGAGACTCGGAGCAGGGAGGTGTTACGGCTCAGGGAGCATGTGCTGAGCGTCGCACCTCGAGTTTTACGAGGTTCCTCTTCTTCAGTTGTTTTGCGACCTGGCACAGGGCCGCGCGCTGCCCCTCAAGTTTTGCGAGGTTCCACTTCATCGGCTGTTTCGTGAGCTGGTCCAGATGCAGGGGTCCAACTAAGGAGATAGATCAACTTTGAGAAGATGTTCGTCCAGCATACATGATTTCTGCTAGGATTCAAAGAGATGTCACACGGCTAAGGCACTTGTTCAGAAAGGACCTCAGCGAGTGTGGGCTGATGGTGGTTGGATAGATGCTCCGATGAGGTTGACAGAGTTTGAAGAGATGTCCTTTATTAGGGGATGGTTGAGCGCCCTCAAGGAGCTGCAGGTCCCCAGGAACTCAGTACTCTGGTATCATCACAATATCTCTCCTTCAATTCTGAGGCCTAATCCTTTCAGGAGGGACCAGTGGGTCCCTATATATTCTATCCCCAGGCAGATATTAGAGCTAGATACAAATGAAGTTAAGGAAGAATTAGCCCCTCATCCGAACGACGGCCGAAGATCGCAAGTGGCTGATTATCTTACTCAGAGGCCTAATACCCATGAAGAGTTTCTTACTTTAATGTAATTTTTGTAATGTAACGCAGTAATAAAATATTTATGTTTTGGGAATTTTGTCAACTAAACATGTGTTGTGTATTTTCACTTCATTAATCTTTCGTTTGATTATCTTGAGCTCTTCGTAGCCGACTAGATTTGGTGTGGGTAGAGTTATTTTATCGTGTCAGTATCCTCCTAGTCCAGTATTCTTATGTGAAACCATTATCCCCCACTTTACCTTTTAGGTCATGTCGTCACACTCCTTTAGGCCTAAGTATGGAAATAGCAAGTACACACCTGGTGTTGGATGTTCTATCTGATCAGGTTTTTTAAGCCAAACATTGTTTGGCGACCAATTTGATTTAGTCGAGCTGCCTAAGGGTCCCCTCTAGGGCTTCATATATTGTTAAGGGAAGTGCTAAGAGGTTGTTCGTGTTTCATAATGAAAACCTGAGGAGGGTGATTCCCTGCTTTTGCATACTGAGTAATATGCCTGTCGCTTGGAAAAAGGTGTGCAAGTTATAAAGTTCATAATACAAAATTAACACTTCATAGAATGTCACTGCCAAACAATCTTTTATTAATCACAAGCAATAAAAAATGAGTTGCCTATTCCAAAAATGCGATAAAAGATGAATGAAAAAACTAGAAATAGACTTTTTTTAGATTGGCTACGTTCCATGCTCGGGGTATCTATCTGCCCTCCAGTGTTTCTAAGTGATAAGGCTTCTTGTAGGTCGTCCCTTGTCACCTTGAATGGTCCCTCCCAGTTTGGACCTAGCTTTCCATCAGATGGTTTTATTACACTGCCAAGAACTTTCCTTAGGAAGTAGTCCCCAATTTGGAATGTCCTTAGATTGACCTTTTTGTTATAGTGTTTTACTAGCTAGTAATGATAGCTCACTAGTCTTACTAGGACTAATTCTCTGTGTTCGTCAGCTAGGTCAAGTTCAGCGAGTACTGCTGCATCATTCTATCCTTGGTCAACCACGATGGATCTCATGGTTGTGAGGCCAGCTTCTAGATGGATGATTGCTTCTATTCCATATATTAGTGCGAATGGGGTTTCCCCAATTGCTCGTCGTGGGGTAGTGCGGTAAGCCCACATAATGTGTGGAAGCTCGCTCAATTATGCCCCTTTGGCTCTCTCAAGTCATTTCTTCAATCCGTTGATCACTATTTTGTTAGAAGCTTCAGCTTAGACGTTGCTCTGGGGGTAGGAAACCGAGCTAAAATGGTTCCTGATCCCATGGTCGTTGTAAAAACTCTAGAAGGGGCCTCTCTTGAACTGCGTTTCGTTGTCAGTGATGAGGGTCCTGGGGATCCCAAAGCGGGTAATTATGTTTTTCCATATGAATCTCATCATATATGCATCCCTGATGTTTGCCAGCGGCTCTACCTCAATCCATTTGGTGAAGTAGTCTGTGGTGACCAACAGATACTTGCGATTACCAAAAGAGGTTGGAAGAGGGCCCATGATGTCCATTCCCCATTGGGCGAAAGGCCTAGGGCTGGTAAGTGATTTTAGGTCGCTAGCAGGTTGGTGGACCATAGGAGCATGTAGCTGATATTTTTTTCACTTGCGAGCATATACTCCAGAATCTCTTTACATGTATGGCCACCAGTAGATTTCCTTCATTGCTAAAAAAGCTAGCGATCTTCCTCCGATATGGCTCCCGCAGGTTCCTTCGTAGAGCTCACGCAGCACTTGATCGATGTCCTTTGGGTGAACACATTGGAGGTAAGGGCCAGTGAATGATCTCTTATACAACTTACCCTCAAGAGATAAGTGAAAGCGAGCAACTTTGACTCTTATCTGATGAGCGTCCTTCTTATCGTCTGGTAGTGAACCATCCTTTAAATAGTCCCTTAGGGGGTCCATCCAACTGGGTTCTGATTCAATCTGGAGGATACGGCCCATGTCTGGCAGCTCTTCGCTCTGGATGATGCTCGGCTGGGCGAGGAAGTCTCTAAGGATTGTTCTCTTTAAGTCGGAGTTGATTGATGAACTTAAGGCTGCTAGGGCGTCGACATGATTATTTTGTCCTCTGGGAAACTGTTGGACACTGACTTCCTCAAAGTTGTACATTAACTTCTTTGCTAAGGCGAAGTAGACTGCCATTCTTTCATCCCTCGCATTGAAGTCCCCACTTATATGATTGGAGACCAATTGTGAGTCACCGAACACCTGTAGCTATTTTGCTCCCAATTCTTGTGCCTTCTGCAGTCCTGCTATCAAAGAATTGTATTCTGCCTCGTTGTTGGAGGATTTAAATCCAAGTCTGAGGCCTTGCTCAAGAATTATATCTTCTGGAGTAACGATCACAATGCTTACTCCTGCCCCCTTTGAATTGGAGGCTCCATCAATAAATAGTCGTCAAACTCCTCCTGTTGAGTGATTTTCCCTCTGATCTATGGGTTGAAGTTGGTCACGAGTCTGCTCACCTGTGAATTCTGTGATGAAGTCGGTGAGGACCTTTCCCTTGATTACATTCTTTGGTTAAAATTAGATGTCAAGTCGTCCGATCTCGACCGACCACTTGGATAGTTTGCCAGACAGATCCGCGTTCCGTAGGACTGCTTTACGGGGGTGTGATGTAAGGATGATAATAGTGTGAGCTTTGAAGTAGTTCTTCAGTTTCCTCGAGGCAACCCCTAGTGCAAAGGAGAGATTTTCCAGTGGTAGGTACCGCTGCTCGGCGTCCAATAAGGTCTTGCTCACGTAGTAGACTGGGTACTAGATTCCTTTCTTTTCACATACCAGTGCATAACTGACGGCGTGGTTGGAGACGGTAAGGTATAAATACAGGGAATCATTCTCTTGAGGTATTATGAGCACGGGTGGTGTGCTGAGATAAGATTTGAGCTCTTCCAATGCTCTCGAGCAATATTGGTTCCACTCTACCATTTTGCTTCTTTTTAATAGCTGGAAAACTGGCTGGCACTTCTCGAAGGACTTCGAGATGAACCTATTCAAGGTGGAGAGCATACCCGTGAGCTTCTATACATCTATTATTGTGCGGGGAGGCTATACCTTATTGATTTCATCGATCTGGTCTAGATTAGCTTCAATGCCTCTCTCGCTAACCAAGTACCCGAGAAATTTTCCTGACTGGACACAGAAAGAACACTTGCTCGCATTGAGTTTCATTCGGTATTTCCTAAGGATTTTGAAGGTCCTTGATAGGTCTGAGAGATGGTCCTCACTACACCAAATCCTGCGAATGGTCACGCCTAGTGAGTCACGGTCCAAGTCCGCGACCAGCTGGTCGCGGACTTGGGCCGTGACCCACTCAATATTTGGCGTGACCATATTTATTATCACACTAAATTATCTATGTTCTGGAAGTGGTCACGGCCCAAGTCCGCGACCACAGTGGTCGCGGACTTGGGCCGTGACCAGGTCGTGACCATCTTGGTGCCAAACTCACGCCAAAATTCCCTCCAAGCTTGGTCGCGGATGGGTCACGGCCCACGTCCGTGACCCATGGCATGACAAAGAAGAAATTACACACATTGACGGTCACGATTTAGGGCCGTGACCATTTCTGGGTATGGGTCACGGCTATGGGCCGTGACCATCACTCATTCAAGCAATAGTGTTGATAAAAAGGGTCGCGCATCACATATTGAGGGTCACGGCTATGGGCCGTGACCATTTCGTGGTGTGGGTCACGGCTATGGGCCGTGACCAATAGGCAGTACACACCCCACTTAGCTTCATTAATGGGTCACGGTGGGTGGGTCACGGTTCTAGGCCGTGACCACTGTTAAACCTAAAACAAAACAAAGCCCCTCAAAATTTTCATTTTCCCGCTCATCTGGTTTATTTCTTTCCCAAACGCTTGTAGCAGGTATGGCGTTTCTTCCCCAAACGCTGGTAGCAGGTATGGCCATGTATTGAACCTTCCTTTTTCGTTATTTTTCCCACAGCTTCGGTCCACTACTATGTATAAAAGGAGGTTCTCTTCTCTGTGTAGAGGAAGGAACATATACACAATCATTCAAAGTTAGCAAGAAAGAAACACAGATTAAGAGAGATAGAATGGCAAAAATGATGAAATTGGGTTCTCAAGGTTTGGAGGATGGGTATGGGTATGTCCGCATTTTATGGGACTTGCAAACCGGATGAGGACATGATTGCCCTTATCCACCACGCTGTCAACTCCGGAGTTACCTTTCTTGATACCTCCGATGTATATGGCCCACACACTAACGAGATCCTCATTGGAAAGGCTTTGAAAAAGGAAGGGATTAGACAAAAAGTTCAGCTGGCTACCAAATTCGGTTGCAAGTTTGGGGATGGTGGGATGGAAAAATGGACCAGCAGTTGGCAACAAAAGGATTTTCGATGTCAGTTGCGCTCTTAGGAGTTGTTTGTGCTATCCTCTTTGCCACTCCCTCCTCCCCTGCTGCTCGGGTAAATATTTTTAATACAACAATTTTTTTCTAACATGACACATTTATATTGTCATAGTATTACCTTTTTTAACTCTTTCATTTCAATTCATCAATTTGAATGTTAATAAAATGACATATTTTGATATTGGCTAAGACAATTCTATTATCAGTGCAATGATTGTAAGTTAAAATAAGTGCCTGGGATGAATATTTCTCTAAACCGATTGGAAGTTTCAAACTTGCAAAGAATTTCCATTATTTATTTACAATTTTGTTGCTTATTTCGAGACTGGGTTTACGCACATCAAATCACTACACCTATTATTAGTACTTATGGGAGAAATCAATCCCTATGTTATAATATTTAATACTGCGGGAATTGTAATTTTCCAGCCTATGTAAGACAAGCCTGCGAGGCCAGCTTAAAGAGACTTGATGTCGATTGTATCGATCTTTATTATCAGCATCGCATCGACACTCGTCTACCCATTGAACTCACAGTATTTTCATTTTATTTTATCCTTCCATGTTTTCTCAATTTCGGCTTGCTCTCCTCTGCTTTTCTTATATAAATGCTGGTTTCCGAATTATGAAAAATTAAGGCAAGGGAAACATGAGTGACAACTAACCAATGCGCCCATTTTTTGTTTTTTTTCAATATTACCATCCAACAATCACTTGAAAAATATTAGATTATGTACTTTTAGGACTTAAAATAATATTGATTTTGTATATAAGACAATAAACATTTCGTTTCCATTTTTAGTCCCTATTTTCAAATTAAAGGAACACGTGGCATGATCTGATTGATTGATGCTTTATGAATATGAGTCCGCGCCAGCGACTTTATTTAAAAATAGGGACTAAAACTATAAATAAAATGTTTGTTGTTCTATTTCTAAAATACATATTACAATAGGTCCTAAATTTATAAAGACCCTTGAAATATTTATCATCCATTCATATTTTTCTTTCTCCTTTTCTGAAACCCCTCTTTTTTATTTATTCAAGTTTGTGTCTAATTCTGTGTAATGATGCCTTTTGTCAAGCTGGGAGAACTCAAGAAATTAGTTGAAGAAGGTAAAATAAAATACATCGGTCTTTCCGAAGCCTCGGCTTCAACCATCAGAAGAGCGCATGTAGTTCATCTTATAACAGCAGTCCAGTTGGAATGGTCTCTTTGGACAAGAGATGTTGAAGAGGACATAATTCCTACTTGTAGGTTAGTCATTTCTCTTCATATCCAATATTGTCTTTTTTTTAGGTAATGCGTGCTTTTTTTTTTCAAAATCTAAATTGTTTCCTATCATTTTTATTATATAGAGAACTTGGGATAGGCGTTGTCGCGTATAGTCCTCTAGCACGAGGATTCTTTTCGGATGGCCCAAAGTTGGTGGAGAGTCTTTCGAATGATGATTGGCAAAAGGTTTGTTTTTTGGTTTTGTAATGAATACTAATATTAACATCTCGTGAGCTTGATTGATGAAATTTGTATCTCTTCTTGTGTATTTTTATTGTAGTCTCTACCACGTTTTCAATCTGAGAATTCGGATCACAATAAACACGTTTATGAAAGGGTTAATGAATTGGCAGCAAAGAAGGATTGTACCGCGTCCCAAGAAAACCAAAGAATCCAACTCAAACATTCCTCTACCTACGCAAAAACTAACCCCAACCCCTATTTTGTTTGAAGGAAGTTTTGTAGCATCCCCTATATTTTTTTGTAGCAGTACCTGTACGGTACCGTACTTTCTTTAATTTTAAAAAACAATTCAGTGGTTTTGTGAGGTACTTTATTCAGCGGGACTACCGGTTTGAGAATATGACGATAATTTGCTTATTTTAACTCATATATGCAATTTTTCAGCTTGATTAATTTTTTTGTAAAACTACTTGGTTACTGATATTTTTTTATGTATCCTATCATTTGTAGGATTTTTGCACGCGGAACAAACGAAGGAGGCAATGGTCTACAACATGAAGATTGTTTATATGTTGTGGACATTCAGGATGTTGTTTTTTGTGTTACAGCCGTGCGGGCTTTTATTGTTTAGTTTTATGGCCGTGCTGGCTTTTATAATTTGATTGTTGAATTTTATGGCCGTGCGGGCTTTATAATAAGCAGGTTTTACATTTACAGGTTTTGGAATGTCAAGAAAATAGAGGAAAATCTGCCCAATTTTTTTTTGGTCTGTGAATTATTAAGACGTGTAATATTTATAAGTTTGTATATATATTTGTTTATTAACAACGTTCTCGATTCACAATTTGTGATTTTTTTATTGTTTTGCCAATATTAAATATTTGTAACACCTCGTACGCGTCCAACGTTACACGTAGCAACCGACGGTGCACTCACAGGACCCCCAATTTTAGGATTGGACAAAAAAAATATATATATTTTTTAAAATTATAGTTAAATATGGTCATGGACTTTGTCCATGACCATTTTTATTTTTTTCGTCGCGTATAAAAATGGTCGCGGCCAAAGTCCGCGACCATTTTATTTTTATTTTTTTTGTCACGGTTGTGGGTCGCGAACTTTTGCCGCGACCATTTTGTCACAGTTGTGGGTCACGAATAAGGGACGTGACCAATTTTTTTTTAATTTTTTTGTCACGGTTGTGGGTCGCAGACTTTGGCCGCGACGAATTTGTCACGGTTCTGGGTCACGGATGAAGGCCGCGACCAATTTTTTTTTAATTTTTTTGTCACGGACGTGGGTCGTGGACTTTGGCCGCGACCAATTTGTCAAGGTTGTGGGTCAGGGATGAGGGCCGCGACCCCGTCACGGTATGGGTCACGGCCCAAGTCCGCGACCATCTGCCGTGACCCCTCTCGGTCGTGACCATTTTTTGGTCACGGACTTGGGCCGCGACCCACAAAAATTGACGAAAATGGTCACGCCAGAAATGGTCACGGCCCAAGTCCGCGACCCACAGCTTTGGTCAGGGATTTTGGCCGTGACCAATCGCCAATTTTGGTGTAGTGCCTCTTTGCGCTTGCTCTTTACGAGCATATCATCAATGTAGACTTACATGATATCTCCCATTTGGTCTTTGAACATCTTGGTGACCAGCCGCTGGGAAGTTGCTCTTGCATTCTTGAGCCTAAAGGGCATAACTTTATAATAGTATAATCCGACAGTGGTAATGAACGCGGTCTTGTCTTGGTCTGGTGCGTACAGAGGAATCTGATGATACCCCGAATATGCGTCTAGAAAACTCATTCTCTTATGAGCTGCTGCAGCGTCCACCAATTGGTCGATCTTTGGGAGGGGGAAACTGTCCTTAGGGCATGACCTGTTAAGGTCAGTGAAATCGATACAAACTCTCCATTTTCCATTATTCTTCGAAACCACTTCTGGGTTGGACAGCCATTTAGGGAATTGAACTTCCCATATGGATCCTGCATCCAACAGCTTCTCTACTTCCTTCTCTACAGCTTTAGCCTTCTCTGGCGCAATCGTCGTGCCTTCTGCGCGATGGGCTTGAAAGTGGGGTCGACGTGCAACTGATAAAAACCCACACTGGGATCAATTCCAGGTAGCTTGTACTGTTCCCACGCGAAAACATCTAGGTTGCTCCTCAATAGCACAGTCAATTCTTTCTTCTCTTGATCTGTGAGAGATGTCCCAATCAAGAAACTCCTGTCCTTTTTGTCACCACCGGCTGCGACTTCTTCCAGGTTTTCAACGACCTGCTCAGAGGTGAGGAGCCTGGTCTCCTCCACTCCGAGTCTTCCATACTTTAGCTATTATTTCGAAAGTATCAAACCTTATTGCTCCTCAACATTCTCTTTGGCATTCTCGACCTTATTCTTTGGTTTCGGGCGGATGGATGCTATGAAGCACCTTCTTGCCATCGCTTGATCTCCGTGGATCTCCATCACTCCCCACTCAGTCACGTACTTGAGTTTTTGATGGTAGGTCGATGGAACTGCCCTCATTTCATGTAGCCACCCTCTGCCGAGGATATCTTGGTATGGAGAGTCAATGTAGACTACCAGAAACTCAATTATCTTGGAGACACTTCCTGCCCTTACTGGCAACACGATATTTCCCAATGGGATAGTTACTTTCCCAGCGAAGCCAACTAGAGGGACCGTGGCTTCCTTCAAGTCGGCAATGCTTAACTTTAATTTTCTAAACAGGTCGAGATACATTACCTCGGATGAGCTTCCCTGGTCGATGAGCAACTTGTCAAAGTCATAGTTGGCTATCATGAGGGTAATGATCATGGCATCATGATGTGGGGTTCTTACCCCCACTTGATCTTCATTTGTGAACACAATGTGTTTGCTGTAATCGACGTCATCTGCTCACCGACGCTTTCCTGACTGTGTCTTCGTTGGATTGATCTGAAAAGCTTGCATTGCCGTTGTAAGATTTTTCACTTCCATTCGAGCTGAATTCCCTTAAATCTGCTTCATATCAGATGCCCCATAAATTACTACAAATTCATGGCCAGCATCGTCCTCGAGTACGTTGTCGGGCCATGTGTCTCCGTTGGCAGTAACTTTCTCTGCCTTCTTCTCCACAAACTTGTTCAGGTGACCGGTCTGGGCCAACTCTTCAAGGTGAAACTTAAGAGCCTTGCAATGCTCAGTCTTATGTCCTCCCTCTTTGTGAAAATCGCATCTCAGCGCGTTGTTCCTCTTAGAGGGATCTCCTCCCATCTTTCTGGGCCACTTAACAAATGACTCATCTTTGATTTTCGTTAGGATCTTGTATATTGGTTCTTTAAAGATAGTGTTTACTTCCTGAAATGCTTTCAAATCATCGTTCTTGCCTCCATTCTTGGAGCCACCCTTGCCCCCATTCTTTCCTCCTTTCTTTTTGTTTTCGACCTTATCATTTCCCTTAGTAGCGAGCTCAGCTCGGCCATTCTCCCCTGCACTGAGGCAGGTCACATCCTCAACTTTGGCGTACTTCTCGATGCGAGCTATCAGGTAATCGATGGTTATGGCCTCCTTCTTTGTCAGGGATTGGTGCAGAAGGCAAGAGCTGGGTAGGTCAATCTTAAAATATACCACTGCTACCTATTTCGAGAAGTCCTCGACCTCATTGAATAACTCCCAGTACTTCTTTGTGTAGTCCCGAAGGCTCTCTTGAGGCGTCTTCTTCATTGTTAGCAAAGCATTCATCCTCTTTGGATGGGAGATGCTGGTAATGAAGAGAGCCATGAAGAACTCGACCAGGGACTCAAATCTCTTAATGGAACTGTGAGGGAGCCTCTCAAACCTCTTTTGGAACACATCATGTAGACTCGAGGGAAATATCCAGCACATTGGTGTATCCTCGTGGTTCCAGAGAGTCATGGCCTTCCTGTACTTCCTAACGTGATCGATAGGGTCAGTCTTTCCGTCATAGATCTTGAATCTTGAAATTATGAATTTCTTGGGGGCTTCTTCTTCTTCTTCTTCTTCTTCTTCTTCTTCTTCTTCTTCTTCTTCTTCTTCTTCTTCTTCTTCTTCTTCTTCTATTTTCCTTGAGAAAGAGGATTTCATCTGGGTCCTGAGAGCTCACCGAGCAAGCTCTCTGGTCGAACTGGCACCCCGATGTGCTCGGTGCTTGTCCATTTCTCTTCGAACCAAATTTTATATATCCTTATCTCCTCGAGTTGGGTTCTTATAACGGTGAACTGGTCACTGTTTCTCGAGCAAGCCATCATCAGACTCGTACTTCTCACTTCCTGGGGATCCGCATCTAGGGCTCCTTCCTCGGCTGCGAGACTTGCTCGCCTGAGGTCTAGGAGTGCGATATGGACATCACTTAGTGATGCGATGTAGATCTTTTTCCATACTTTCTAATTTGCTTTTGAGGTGATCATTCTCAGCCTCTTGCTTGAGAGCGGCCTTCCCTTGCTCTTGGAGCCTTGCCTCATAGGCATCGATCAACTTGAAGATCTTTGTGGACCTTGCTGGTCCCTGGCTTTCTTCTGAGGCCTACCATTCTAGGCGACCCCTTTGATCTGAACGTCGAACCTCAGATCTAATCCTACGAGGGGCAGGCTGTTCTTGGATATACCCTGCTTGAGGGGCATTGCTGCTGTGACTAGACATTCCAAATTCTTTGTTGGTGAGGGCATTCTTAAAGGAAGACAAATGTTTCCCACAGACGACACCAATTATGGTGACAATTATGTTCAACACAAGTTCACAAGAAAAGACAATCACTAAAGAAAATAAAGAATATAATGAATTTCAATCACACAAAACAGTATGTACGTGGTTCAGCAGGAATACCTAAGTCCACAATGATGCCCTTGGTATTATTTCTCTATACTCCATGGAGTGTTTTACAGAAAATACAATGCGTGCCTATTGCCCCAGGCCTAGGGTTTGTTATATACATCTATGTTTTCAGGGAGTGGGGATGTTAGACTTCCCCACGTCAATCCATTACTCCTAGAATATCTCCTTATCAGATCTTAGGCATAAACTAAGTCGTAACTGATTTTGGTTGAGACGCAAGGTTCCCAGACTTTGGGCCGTTTCTACTGGTCTACTCTTCTAAGCCCATGGTGAAAAATCGAGGTACCCACAATATGCATTAGGTGTTCACATTAGATGAGAGGTGAGTATCTCAAGTGAGAGAACGAGGATCTAACATGTACACTATATGTGCTATTGTTTTCATTTAAGCACTTATTAATTTTTAAACTATTTTCAACTCGGGCTCTGACCCGTTTATTGCAAATCTCTTTTCTTTTTTCAAATCATTTTAGGTGCCTAGTCATAAGGACACCAAGTATAGAAGTTCCACTCATTTGACGAGCTACAGATACTATGGAAGTTACATGACTTGGTAGTAGATGCCTCTATGATTCTCACTCCTCCATTTTGAGTTATCTATTTCAGTTAGGGCATGTCGCCCCATTTTTACATATTCAGACAGTCAGAGATTGTGATCTATTTATGTACTTCTTTCAGTTGTTGGTTTATTTTGTCGGATTATTTCATTTGGAATTTAGGTTGGATGTGTTTGCTCCAGTCTCATTTGTTACCTTAGTCATTTTATTTCATATGAGATTCGTTTGAATGGTGTATGATTAGTAATTGGTTAATTTGATTTTTATGTTAATTAAAAGATAAAATTTTGACATCAACCTTTTTAAATACTAAGTGGTTAGTGTTAATAATAAAGTGTTCGACAGTGATGCATATTCTACACCAACTGGATATTCCGAATTAATTTAATAAAGGATTGATCACCCAGTATTTAATTAGGCGGGGTGTCACATAAAACTCCATTGAAATGTGTTTCTCTAATTTTTGACAAACTTTTGATTCCTTCTCTTCAAGCACCAACATGCTTGATTTGAATTCCCGTGTACTTGAAAAAAGTAGAAAAGTCAACATTCTTCTTTTCAAAAATTCTTTCCTACCTTCTTACATTTTTTCTCAAATCCTTTCCGACAAATTGTGCCTTTGACTCAATTATAAAATTCTTTTCTTTCAAGAAAAAAATTTCACAATATAATTTGTTACCACAAAAACTACAATTAAACGTTATCTTTTCTATCTAGGATTTTGGTTCAACCTTCTTCTTTTGTTGTATAATAGTTTGTACCTTATCCTTCTCATAACGAGATTTTGAACTTTCAAATTTTACTTTTGTCTTTCTGAGCTTCTTCTCAAGTTTTAGGACATTGCAACATATCCCATAGTTCTTGGGATTCAGTTGAGCATTGTTTAGAAAAATACAATCAAGAACTTTTATCCTATTATAGACTTTAATTTTTAAATCCTATGCATATTCATGCTCAAGTTTCAATTTCTCAAAGTCAATTTTTAAAGTTAAATTTTTAAGTTCAATCTCTTATTTTTCTTTAAAAATGGTTGCATTTTTTGTTTTTAAGGCTTCACGTTGTTTGTTCAAAACATCAATAAAATTTTCAAATTCAAGACATTTTGATTGAATACTTTTAAACTTTTTTTCTTTTTCATTAAGCTCATTCTGAAACAAATTTATTTTTGACAAAACCTTGATGTTGGACTTTTTAAGTTTGAGAGTCTCTAGATAGAGTTCATCAAAAGTTTCTTATATGTACTCACCTTTACAATCACTCTCTCCTTGTGATTCCTCATTTAAAGTACGTGAGTTCTTACTATCACAAGATGATGAGTCTCTCAAAGATCTATCACTAGTAGTTGTGTCTCAATTTTTCTTCACCACACTACTCAAAGACATATGATCATTGTTTAATTCAACATTTTCTTCAAGTCTTACCATGAATGCAATATCCCTCCCGCACTCAGGACTAGAATAACTATCCTCTCTTTCACTCTCCGAATCACTAATAGTAGATTTATATGCTTTCATTTTCTTCTTTTAACTCTTGTTCTTTTTAACTTTCTTCAAACGCGTTGGTCACACATTTATATGATGACTAATGCCACCACAACCAAATCATTTTTCCTCATCCTTGGACTTTCCATTCTTGAACTCTCATTTATCATATTTTGAAAAGTGTTTAGTAGATTTGTAAGGTTTAGATTCGAATTTTCAATTATTTTGAAAAATCTTTTATTATTTTTGTAAAATATGAATAAATGCGGTGTATGATATCGATTTGAATTAATTTGTAAGTTTCTAAGTAAACCTTATTTAATTAGAGTCTAATATAAGCCAAATCAATTCAGCCCCTAAACATGCAACTATGTGTGTGCGTGTGTCAACCCATAAATAAGTAAAGCATGTGACACAAATATTCAGGAAAAATCCTCGAAGGGAAAAACTTTTATTTCTAGAACTTTAAAGAATTCACAAGACCATTGACTTACATACAACCTGATAATCTCCCACAAGTGTAACGCACGGTGTCTTCGTCAAACCTTCAAAGCAACGACTAGAAATGTCGGCGGTTGGAATCTCCCGCAAGAACTCCAGATGGTCAGCAATGAAGAAGAAAATGGCTTCTACACAAGTGTGAACTTTATAAGGACTCCCTCCACAATAGCACGCAGCTCTCCGGTTGTAGAGTTCTCCCCACAAAGAATAAACCACAACAAAGTGTGTTTTTAAACACCAAAATAATTCACTAAATCATATGGAATTTTTTGTGAATTGTAAATAAAAAGGGATTAAACCCTAAAATAAGAAGTCAAAATGATTCTGAAGTTTCGCAGTTTTCGGTCTTTCAAAACGCTGAGACTTCTTAATGAAAACGAAACCATTTAATGAGTATTTATACAAAAATGCTCCACCTCAGTATTAGAGCTCGTTTGAACGAGATAATCATGTCTCTCGAACGAAGGACACGTGTCGCTTGAACGAGATCACGCGACATGCTTATCTAGTTTAAACGACTGTTGCGTCAAAAAAATATTATTTTCATATCCTCTCCAATACTTAGAAAAAATACTCATTCTCAAATTTTGACGAAAAAGTCCGCTCCAACACTTAGAAAATATTTTGTAAAAATATTCCAAAATTTCTAAGTGGAAAGTTAAGGTATTTAAAACATAACCTTACCAAAGTAAACTTTGCGGAGTCTTTTTGATGAAGAACTTAATATTCAGATCCGTCTTTGATGCTTGAATGTTCTTGAAAGCTCTTTGACGGTGTAGTGGTATATGACATCATAAATTGAAAAAGGACTTATAAAAATATGTCCTTACAAATCTCCCCCTATGTCTATGCCGGTACATACATAAAAACATCTGAATTATCAAATACCAAAATTCCTATACAAATCTACCCTCCTATGAATAAATTTACAAGATCTCAATCTGTTCTTCAAAAATCTTCATCAAATCTCAAAGCTTTTCTCACCAGGGTGTGCAACGTAATGATCATCACTCTTTGTACCTACACGCATGAGATAAAGCAAAAACCTTCGTGACCTTTGAGTTTGAAATGATATAAGAATAATGCATTAATAAATCAAATTTCCCCCATAATTCAAAAACTCCCCCATAACATGATAATTCTTTCTCCCCCTTTTTATGATGTCCCCAAATAAACAGATCAGAAGAAAAAAAATCAAAATATGGAGTGTCACGATTAAATGCATAGCTAACACGGATCGAACTACGTGCATGCAAAGGAGTATCTCAAAAATTTCACAAACTATTTTTGATTTTTCAAATTTTAATACAAAAATAAGATACTACAAATCACACCATGGATTTAAACTCAAACATCCAAGTCATGAAAATTGAATTAATGGGTGTGAACACATTCGATAGGTAAATCAACTCAATTAATCATATGTGAACGATGCATACGTGTACTCCTAACGAATGAACATAAAAATATCCTTAGGTGTAAAAATTGTTGAATTTAGATGACATCGTCTTATGCAAATCAACAAATCAAAGTCCAAGTGATTTTCACACCAATAACGTCCAAAACTATGTAGCACTTTTTTCAAGATTTTCAAGGACGTGCAAACCCGTTTTAAT
The DNA here is from genome assembly GCA_949130495.1 of Sambucus nigra. Lineage (NCBI taxonomy): Eukaryota > Viridiplantae > Streptophyta > Magnoliopsida > Dipsacales > Adoxaceae > Sambucus > Sambucus nigra. The sequence goes on from OX422210.1 coordinate 437,204,355, forward strand.
TCTCTATCCAAACTCCCTCAAATATATTTTCTTTTAGATGTGTATAAACTAAATTCTCAAACTTTACAGAATTGGTGCAAAAACCTAATTGGCCCATAATTGGCATGAATTTCTTTTTATTGCTTTTAAATTTTTTCGGGTCTTTTAAACCTCTTTGGACCCCGGATAATAAAATTTCTCAATTTTTTAGGTCCAATTTAAACGGCGGCTTAATTGCAAAGGATAAATGATAATCTTTCGTAGCCCTTCACTGTTTTCAAATAAAGCATACAAACTGACAAACGACTCTTACATGCACAACTTTCTTATCAAGTTTTATCGCGCTTAGTTCGTTTTAAAGACATGATTGAAGTGAAAACACCCAACCAACATGTGATAAGACAAGCACAAAAATCAAACAAATCCATGCACGTGTGCAATAAAGGAAATCATGAGTTAAACATGTAGGAAGTAACACTTAATTACATCTTAATGACTCCAAACATTATAAAGCACAAAGATGACATGATATATTGTCTCTAAACACTATCAAATAGTCACATGAAAAATGGAATGATGTTGTGACTCGATCATCCTAAGTGTCTATCCATAAAAGATGTAAACAAAATACCAAAATCTTTTTGGATTTTTCAAAATTTTATCAAAATAAAATCTTTTTTTATTTTTCAAAAGCAAAAATTTATACAAAAAGTACATGTTACAACACTAGCAAACATAAATTTCATGAAATAAAAACTAGCGTATGAAAAACATGCGAACACAAACATCTATATGATATGGCAAGAGAAGAATCATGTGCAAGCAAACATGAATCAACTTCTCTAAAATCTAGTGCCTCTAAAAGTGATTCCCTAACCCAAATAGATGTGAAACATCGTGTGGGGGATTTAGGTACCAAGGTAACACTAGATATAAACTTCCTAGGACCTTTTCCAAGATCAAAACAAAATTGCCTAAGGTGACCTTTCCTACCACAATATGAACATGTGTAAACGGGAGAAATGTTACCTAAAGTGTGATCTTTTCTAACTTCCTTAGGAATGGTTGACCCTTTAAAAAAAATAATGGTTTTGGCTTTAGCATTAGAAGAATGGAACAAGATGATCCATTACCATGACTATCAAACCTACTCGAGTCTGTCAAATCATTTTTCAACTTCAAAATTTTTTTCTCGGGCAAAGAATTAGACTCTTCCAATTTAAGGGACGCATTTTTCAATTTTTCAACAATTCCTAAAAGGGTATCTCTCTCTCCCTCAATTAAAGTAAATTTTTCCCTAAGAGTCTTTTCACGTGTCACAAACTCATTGATTAAAATATTTTTGTCATCTTTGGCACAAACACAAACCATCGAATTTTTAAAGTCCTCTAATTCTTTTTCTAAAACTAGGACCCTATCATCACTCTCCTTCTGGGACAATTTTAAATAAAAAAAGTCATGGTCCAAGCCAACAAATTTCTCGCAATAAAAATATCTTTGATTTTGAACCGTTTGCAAAAGATCCATCGCGAATTTAAAACGAGAATTTTCTTTTTCCAAAAAATCAATTCTTTTAGCAAACGTCAACTTCAAATGATTTATATCATCAAAACACTGACTCGTGTCATCAAAGGGGGGCATCCGATTACATAAGTGCTCCATCGAAAAAATTGCGATGTTTCACAAAAATGATTTATCAAAAGAATCAATATCACACAAATTTTGTGAAAAATAGGAATACGCGATAAAGTAGCGTAACCAGCTCTGATACCAATTTGTAAAATATGAATAAATGCGGTGTGTAATATCAATTTGAATTAATTCGCAAGTTTCCAGTAAACCTTATTTAATTAGAGTCTATATAAGCCAAATCAATTCAGCCCCTAAACATGCAACTATGTGAATGCGTGTGTCAACCCATAAATAAGTAAAGCACGTGACATAAATATTCAGGAAAAAATCCCGAAGGGAAAAACCTTTTATTTCTATAACTTTGAAGAATTCACAAGACCATTGGCTTACATACAACCTGATAATCGCCCACAAGTGTAACGCATAGTGTCTTCGTCAAACCTTCAAAGCAACGGCTAGAAATGTCGTCGGCTGGAATCTCCCACAAGAACTTATCATGGTCAGCAATGAAGAAGAAAACGGCTTCTCCACAAGTGTGAACTTTATAAGGACTCCCTCCACAATAGCACGCAGCTCTCTGGGTGTAGAGTTCTCCCCACAAAGAATAAACCACAGCAAAGTGTGTTCTCAAACAACAAAACAATTCACCATAGCATATGGGATTTTTTTGTGAATTGTAAACAAAAAGGGATTAAACCCTAAAAGAAGAAGTCAAAAGCATTCTGCAGTTTCACAGTTTTCTGTCTTTCAAAACGTTGGCACTGATTAATGAAAACGAAACCATTTAATGAGTATTTGTAACAAAATGCGCCGCTTCGGTATTAGAGTTCGTTCGAACGAGATAATCATATCGCTCGAATGAAGGACACGTGTCGCTCGAATGAGATCGCGCGACATGCTTATCTCGTTCGAATGACAGTCCTATGTCGTTTGAACGACTGTTGCGTCAAAAAAATATTATTTTAATGTCCGCTCCAATACTTAGAAAAAATACTCATTCTCAAATTTTGACGAAAAAGTTCGCTCCAACACTTGGAAAATATTTTGTAAAAATATCCCAAAACCTCTAAGTGGAAAGTTAAGGTATTTAAAACCTAACCTTACCAAAGTAAACTTTTCGGAGTCTTTTTTATGAAGAAATTGATATTCGGATCCTTCTTTGATGCTTGAATGTTATTGAAAGCACTTTGATGGTGTAGCGGCATATGACATAATTAATTGATAACGGACTTATAAAAATATGTCCTTACAATTTTTGGAAAATTTACTAAATCTTTTCACAAATAAAGTCATATCCACTTCCACGTTATCTTTTCATTTTTCATCAACTTTCACCAAATTACTCTCATTAAACTCAATAACAAAATCTATATCCCTTTTAGGTTTTGGAGAAAAACATTCTCTTCTTGATCACAAATTTGAAGTGATTCAACCAACTCTTCAAGGCTACACGTACTTGTGTCCTTAACTCCGTTTAAGATAGCAACTTTAGTAGAAAACCTACACAGTAAGGTTCTAATGATTTTTTACAACTTTATCTTCTGGAATCTTCTCACCTAGATTAAACTATGCATGCATCACTTCCATTAACGCAATGTAATAGTCATTAAATGATTCACTGTCATCCATGTGTATAGTTTCAAATTTGGTTGCGATGCTTTGTCACTTCGCTCTCTTTACACTCAAAGTACCCTCATGAGTGACTCCTAACATATACTGGGATTCTTTCTCATATTCTCAATTCAAAATGATATTCTACTCTTGCGTACTCACTGGAGAAAATAACACATTCATGGCAATAGAGTTGAAGTTGCAATCAATAAATTTTGGTTTTGTCCACAAAACTCTTGTTCTTTTTTATTCTTACCCCACCTTCTTTAATGGTTGGACATATCCCACATTCTTCAACACTCATCCACATATGCTTGTGTTTAGATCTAGGATGCACTCACAGTTTAAACTTCCAATGCCCATAGTTCAAGCCATAAAAATAAGGATGATGATATGTGGAACTCTAAATCTCTAAATTGATCCATAACAACAAATTAGAACAATTTACAAAACAATCAAATATATGACCAATAATAAAATAGCACACACAATAAGATATACTCTAGCACGTTAATTCTATCAAAGTGGGAACCATGCTCTAATACCAATTGAGGGGAAGGTGGCATGATACTAACTCAATTAAACGTGGACTAACCTAGAGAGGGCGTGAATAAGTTAGAAAACATATCTGGTCAATTTTTAGCATTTGAACTAAATTGTTATCAATTTTAAATCCTTTACACTTGAATTTCACTAAACCTTCTCAAATTAATTTTACACACACACAAAAAAAAGTTGGATATAAGAGATTATAGTTAAGAAAACCTAGATCTACAAAACTTAACCAATTTTAAAGACACTTACAAGATCAGCTTAAGTCTATGCGAGGTGTGTGAAGACAGATTAAGACAACCAAACACAAATTCGCATGAGACAAATTTTTTGAATAAAAAACCCCACTTAGGGGTTAAAAAACCTTGATGCACTCATAATTTCTATTTCTACTTGAAAAGAAATTATACGAAAGGCTAGAAGGTACCTATCACACAAACACTATTGCGTAGTCACCTATGAAACTGCTATAGAAAATGAAAATTCACTCTAAGCTCCATGGAATGAATGAAGAACTCTATTCTCCCTTGTAGTCACGCCACACCCCGATCTCCCCAGTAGAAGTAAAAGCCTCCAATTTTAGATCGTGAAGTATCAGATTATATCAATTCTTCAAAGATAGTTGAATTGACAAAGATAGTGTAGTATCTAAATCAAAGCACTATCAATTATCTTTCAAAGGCATTAGGTCAAGTATAAATATATGTTTTGAAAACTTCGGGGGGAACAAGTGAATTTAAAAAGACAAGCAAAGAAAAGTTCCTCTCAACCTCAAAAATTCTCTCAGAGTTGTATTCTAGTTATGTGGTTTTTCAGATCTTTTTCATATGGAGGGAAATTGGCATATTTATAGAATTTTTCTAAAATCTAGACCATTCATGCGTCCGATTAGATCTGGTCATGTGTTCAATTTTTTCTAGTATGGAGATTATGACAACACCGTCTGTATGGGCTTAAAATGAAGCCATGTACACGGGTCTAAATTGAGGACGTGCGAACAATCACTGAATAATAGCCTTTAAAAAATCTTTATGATGTAAAATAAAGCAGTACCATTTTCTAAAATAGTTTTAAAAAAATTAAAATCTCTAAGGTTGTTTGAAAACCACTTAATTCACTATTTGTAAAATCCTCACACATTTTCAAATAAAGTGAAATTTGAAAAATGTTTTAGAAAACGTGCACATATGTGTTTAGCCTTGTAGAATTCACAAACATAAAAGATACATCTTCTTCACTTCAAATGAATGTACAACTTCAGAATTCTTCAATGATTGGTGGTGCATGATCTTGAATCTTCAAGGTTCATTTAACCTAAACTATATCTCACCTCACTCATAACAATCAAGTCTTTGTGACTTGATGGAGTCAAAAACTCAAATATTTTGTCACGGGAATCTAGCCAACTTTTAAACTATATACAAAATTACATTTTCACCCTCTTTAAGACACTTTAATTTGGTTTTTTTATTAACAAAAGATTTTTTCATTTTTAAGAGTTTAATTAAGCCTAGCTTGAGTCTCCTTAATAACTGATTTGTTAATTTTAGTAGGGATATTATTGTCGATATATTATTTGGCTTGCAGTTCCCGTTCCAAGTCTTGTTTTGATTGGAGATATTTTTAAAAGTCGATTTGTTCCACTCTATAAGGACTCCTTTAACCGCTAAAGTTTTGAGGAAAACACTTTAAGAGAAAATAATGAAAGTCTTATGATCAAGACTTTATGATCACATATTCAATATTAGGATTTGAGCACCATATATTTCGAAACAAATTTTTAGAGAGATTCATCCATATCGGATTGAATTGAAAGGAGTAGGCATGATCTAAATAGTTTCTGTTGAAATGAGAAATAGACTTTTGGGGGAATTCTTCTTGCCATTTCATATTAATTAATCCTGTATCAAGTATAGCACAAATCAGACCATTATTCATCCTATTATTGAACTACCTGAATCTAATGCCATTGTACCCCACAGCAGCTAGACCATAAGAAATAATGACCTCATCAAAATCTTGGACTGAGTGGAAATAAATTTCGTTACCCTCTATTTTTTCTTCTTGGTTTGAGACCACATTAAAATCTCTAATCACCAAATGTGGAAAAAAGGAATAAGTGTTTGCTAAGTTTTCCATTCAATACCATAAGTCTATCCTCTATAGTTTGTTGCATTTAGCATAAATAATAGAACATATAAACTTCACTCTTAGAATTTGATCATCACGATGAATTAAAGTAAATTTAAAGTCACATTTTTAATAAAACCAAATTTCTTTAGAAATATTATGTAAGCAATTTTCATAGCTGCATTTCATTTTGAAATTACAAATCTTCTCTTGATCGATTTGAGCTCTAAAAGAACAATTAATGGCAACTTATGTTTGTTGATTCTTCTGCTAAAAGGTATATTATCCGCTCCTCTCATATTCCAACAAGTAAAATTAATCATTTGGATGAAGAAGGAAGTGAGTTACAGATTGACTTTGAGCCTAACTTTGTGATTCTTATGAAGAGAGGGTCTTGGGAGCATTTTTTTTTAATTCTCTTGACTGGTTGTTGTTGGATGAATTTCTATTTTGTGAAAACCATCACACAAATAGGAACATTCATATTGAATTTTCAAGAAATATAAATATTTATTTTGCGGAAGCGTTCCTGAATCCATAACGAGAAAATTAAAATATCTAAGTCTGAGGTCTTATGCTCTTCCAGATCAACACTTTTATTTCCTCTCTAAATTTCTCTCTGACAATGGGAATCAGAAGAATGGTGTAGTGTGATATGGGGACCATGACCCCTATTTATAAGACAACCGTCTCTTTTCATATTTTGTATATTTTTATTTTAACCCATCATAAAATAGAAATTATGATTGTCTCTACACATTAAAACCCACACTTTAATAATACATTATTAAGGAGTCAAAACTTAAATTAATCACTTTAATTGGACTAATTTTATTTGATAGCCTATAATTCATATTTATTTTATATATAATCCCATATATTAAATTTTACTCTAACAATCTCCCACTTGGGATATATATATATATATATATATATATATATATATATATATATATATATATATATATATAACATTATAAATTTGAATTATACCTTATGTGCTTATGAGTTTTTGTATCAAAACTTTATGTATCTTAACAATCTTGTCCATTAATTGCACCAATATAGAATCAAAGCGATCGTCATTACATATTTCGTAAGTAGACCCATCAATGAAATGCAACTAATGACAAAGTTAAGTGTGGATGTGTACCATGGAAATTTCATGCAATGTGATCTTAACATGCGTATTTCCAACTGGTCCTCCTTAAACCTTAGTGAGATAAAACCATATAAAGTCAGAGTGAATATAAACTGAATACTTTACTACAGTAAATAACCATACAATAGCCATTATATCAAATCTATCTATGAAAGCATATAAAATACAAACTCCAACTAAATCGACATATTTGGAAAAGAAATTACACCCATATGAGCAGTGTGCCCATGAAAGACCTTAGGTGGTAATACCTTACTCAGCGGATCTGCAATCATGGAGTTTGTCCCAAGGTTCTCTATAGATACAAGTCCACTCTGAACTCTTTCTTTTATAGCTAGGAACTTAATGTCAATAAACTTTGACTTCGTAGAACTCCTATTATTGTTGAAATACAATATTGCTGATTTATTGTCACAAAATAACTTAAGCAGTCTTTCAATGCCATCCACAATACGCAACCCCGTGATAAAATTTTGCAGCCATATTCCATGATTAAACGCCTCATAACAAGCTACAAACTCAACTGTCATGGTGAAAGAAGCTATAATAGACTACTTAACACTCTTCCAAGATATAATACCTCCAACAAGTAAGTAGATATAACCTGAAGTAGATTTCATGCTATCTTGGCATCCAGCAAAATCGGAGTCAAAATATTCAATGATCTCTAACTGATTTGACTTCCGATAGGAGAGCATGTAGTCTTTTTTTCTCTGTAAGTACCTCATGACTTACTTGGCTTCTATCCAATGATCCTTTCTAGGATTACTTAAGTATCTTCCCAACATGCCAACAAAGTTCGCAATATTCGAACGTGTACATACTTGAGCATACATAAGACTTCCTACTACTACTGATGCATAAGGAATCTTTTGCATCTCCCGAATCTCAAAATAATTCTTGGGACATTGACTGAGATTAAATTTATCTCCTTTATCTATAGGGGTGTCACCTGGTTTACAACCATGCATGCCAAATCTTTTAAGAACTTTCTCGATATATATCTTTTGTGATAAACCAAGTGTACTCCGAGAACGATCTCGGTGGATCTGTATACCCAACACAAAAGAAGCATTACCAAAATATTTCATCTCAAATTTCTTTGAAAGAAATAGTTTGGTTTCGTGCAACATACCTATATCGTTGGTGGCAAGCAAGATGTCATCAACATATAAAACCAAGTAAATATGCTTACTCCCACTGAACTTGTGGTATATAAAATCATCAACCAGATTCATCTCAAAACCAAACGAGATGACAACTTGATGAAACTTGTAATATCATTGACAAGAAGCTTACTTAAGCCCATAAATGGATTTCTTTAATTTGAAAACTATTTTCTTTGCATTCCCCGACACAAAGTTTTTTGGTTGCACCATATATATTGTAGTTTTTTGGTTGCACCATATATATTGTTTCATCAATATCACCATTAAGAAACGCAGTCTTAACATCCATCTGATGAAACTCAAGGTCAAAGTGCGCTACAAGTGCCATTATTATCCTAAAAGAGTCTTTCAATGAAACCGGAGAGGCAGTCTCTTTATACTCGATGCCTTTTTTTTGTGTAAAGCCTTTAGTGACAAGACGGGCTTTGTATCTATCCACATTACCTTCGAATCCCTATTGGTTTTAAATATCCATTTGCATCCAATGGGTTTTGCACCTTCAGGCAATGGGACAAGATCCCAAACGTCATTGTCCTTCATAGACTATATCCTCATTCATGGCGTCAATCCACTCTTGAGATTTAGAACTTTCCATTGATTGATGAAAGGTGATCAAATCATCTTCCAACGCACCAATGTTAAACTCATGTTCTTGGAGAAATACAATGTAGTCATCTGGCACAACAATTCTTCTTTCTCTAGTGGATCTCCTTAATGGAATAGGATCTGGAGGTGCTAGAGTTTGTTCTTCTAGAATGAGAGGTTCTTGGATATTATTTTGATTAGGATTTGCTTCTTGAACAGTGTCAGGAATAGGAGCCTGATCAATATTAATAACAGCTGTGGGAATATCAACATATTCCTCTTCAAAACCAAAATCCCTAAAGAACCTCAACATCCTTAAAGAACCCGACGTTTCCCCCCTGACAAACTCAACATCCTTAAAGAACCCGGCGTTTCCCGTCTCCAAAATTGTCTTAGTAGTAGGATCATAAAATTTTAATCCCTAGATCTTTCAGAGTATCCAATAAAATAGTAACTAACCATTCTGGAATCCAGTTTCTTTTCATGTGGCCTATAAGGCCTCGCTTCATCTGGATATCCCTAAATATGAAGGTGCTTAAAACTAGGTTTCTTGCCTATCCAAAGTTCAAAAGGGGTTTTAGCAGTTTCTTTAATTGGTACTCTCTTAAGGATGTACACTGAAGTCTTTAATGCTTCACCCCAGAGTAAATATGGTAAGTTAGAGTAACTAATCATACTCCTTGCCATGTCTTTAAGCGTTCTGTTTTTCCTTTTAGCAACACCATTCATTCTTGGAGAATCTGGCATGGTGTACTGTGGGATGATACTGCACTCCATTAGGAATTTAGCAAATGGTCTTGGGCGTTGTTCACCTGAACTGTCATATCTACCGTAGTATTCACCACCACGATTAGATTTAACGCTTTTAATCCTTTTGCTGAGTTGATTTTCAACTTCAGGCTTGAATGATTTGAACACGTCCATCGATTGGGACTTTTCATGGATGAGATAAAGGTAGACATAACGTGAAAAATCTTTCATGAATGTGATAAAATATTATTTATCGTTCCATGAAACTTTCGGGAATGGCCTACAAATATTTGTATGTATCAGTTCTAAGACGTCTGTAGCCCTATTGGCACCAAATCTCCTTATGTTTGTCAGTTTTCCCTTTATGCACTTTGTGCAAATTCTAAAATCTGAAAAATCAAGGGAATCGAGAACCCCATGTGACACAAGTCCTTCAACTCCATTATGAGATGTGACCTAATCTCTTATGCCATAATGATGAGGAATTCTCATTGGTTAATTTTCTTTTAATACCTACAGTACTTAATTGCAAGGTTTCATGATATGAAGCAACAATATCAAGCATATAAAGGTTATCTACATAAGATAAAGAACCAGTACCAGCCAAATTTGAATTATGAAGAAGACTAAATTTATTATTTCTAAAGAAACAAGTATAACCAAATATGTCCAATACAGAAATAGAAACCAAATTCCATCCAAATGACGATACGATAAATGTCTTATTCAAATCAAAATAAGTACCAGACTTTAATAATAACCTAAATATCCCGATTGCTTCAACTTCAACTTCAAACTTCTTACCATCTCCCACAAAAATGTATCTTTCACCATTATTTGGCTTTCGGCAACTCAGGAAACCTTGCATAGACACACTAATATAAGTGGTTGCACCAGAATCTATCCACCAAGTGTTTTTAGGTACCGAAGTCAAATTAACCTCAGAACAAACTAGATTAAGAAGTGTACCTTTATTTACACGTCAAGTATAATAGTTGGTACATTGCTTCTTCCTATGTCCCGCAGCTCCACATAAGAAATAACCATCAATAGTTTTTTTCTTTATGTTGTTTCTTTGTATATGGAAGCACACTAGCTTCTTTATCCTTCTTTATTTTCTTCCCCTTGTCCTTGGAAGTACTAGCCAAATGAGCACTTTATGTCTTACCTTGATTCAGTCTTTCCTCTTCCTGCACACAATGTGAGATGAGCTCATTAAGAGACCAAGTCTCCTTTTGGTAGTTGTAGATCACCTTAAATTGACTGAATTGCGTGGGAAGAGATATTAAAACCAAATGCGCAAGAAAATCCTTAGAGAGATCAAGCTTAAGTGCTCTTAACTTTGAATCGAGATGAGATATTTCCATAATGCACTCCCTAATGTTCATATTACCTTTATATTTCATTGAGATGAAACTTACCAAAAGTTTACTTGCTTCAGTCTTTTCATTCTTGGCAAATCTGTTCTTAATTTCTTCTAAGAACTCTTTGGTTGTCTTTATCGTTTTCGATATTGTGCCCCTGAATTCTTCTGGAATGGACTTCTTTATGATCTTCAAACACATGTGATTTGACTTCTCGCACCTTTCAAAGTCCTTTTTGTCATCAGAGGAACTTTTATCTGTAAGAGGTGCAGGAGAAGGAACCCTTAACGTAAGGTCCAGATTCATGACATCGAGAACTATATGAAGGTTCTCTGGCCATGACTTAAAGTTTGTGCCATAAACATTGGAATAGAATAAATACTGGAAGTAATGCTGGAAGCAGAACTGATAGGTGAATCCGAGAACAACAAACAAATAAAACTAGCTCATATAAGTCTTAAATCAAAAATAAATTCAAATAAAAGGCAAACCCCATTTTTAAGATATCGGTCACTCTATTAATATTTTATCTTTGAAAAAAAATATTAACTTGTAAGTGATATCTTGATGTAATAATCAAACACTGATAATAAGAATATATCGAATGATAATTATTCCTTTGGGCCGATTTATTATTCATATATAAAACTAAATAATTATCATGCACTTATTATTAAAGTGGCACATGCAATTTTGTTAAAAATTAATCTTCCTTTGAGCCGATTAATATTCACATAAATTACAAGCACATAATCATTTTATATTTTGAAATAAATTTAATTAATTTTTTTTAACAAAAGAGGCCACTTTCGTGACATAGTGTTAAAATTAATTTATCTCGAAATATATATAAACACACCAATTTTTGAATTTAAATTTGTAAACATGGATGTAATATTCTGCAACTATAAGTATTATATATTTGCAAACAATGAGATAACCAAAGAGTTGCTTAGCCCAAGTAGCTGATGGCCGTAAATGCACTTCTTAGTAATCGAAGGTCAAGAGTTCAAGTCCCCTTAGGCTCCATCATCCATAATTTTGGAATTTTTTTACTTGATTAAAAAAGGGTATGGCAAGAGTCAAACTATTGACCTTCTAACTCCTCTAAGTGACCCTTTGCTAATGAACCAACATCAAGTTACATTAATATAACGTAATTAAATAATGAAAATAACAAAAAACGGTCATCTGGTTACCCAAAACTACGTCGTTTTGTGTCATCTTCTTTGCTGTTCGAGAACCTCCATTAACAACAAATTCAAGGTTTTTCTTGATCTTCAAAAATTCATATAAAGTCAACCGCAAGTCCAAATTTCATGAATTTTATATCGTTGGAATCGTAATAAATTTGTACCAAAATTTTTCGAAAATATTGAACTTTTCGAAAATTTATTTTCTGCCCAAAATTAATATCAATACCTTCCTAATATATTCTCAACATTTCAACATGAAATAACTCTGATACCACATGTTGGATTAATTTCTATTTTGTGAAAACGATCACACAAATAGGAACATTCATATTGAATTATCAAGAAATATAAATATTAATTTTGCGAAAGCGTACCTGAATCCATAATGAGTGTTGATACCAAATTTAGTCGGCTGACGTGGACCAATTATGTGGAGACACGTGTCAATCTACATGGCACCTGCAGATATTTTTTGAACAACACCTTGACTCCGAGGAAGTCAACCTCCCCGACTAACTCAGGCGCTCCGAGAAACAAGTATTCTCCGAGGAACTTTATTGTACCGAGCTACTTAGGCGGTCCGAGTTGCATCTCGTACAGAGCATTCATATCCGGATAATCAAGAGGATGACTACGCATTAAATGCTCATTATTATCACATAGATACACACGCCTATTGGACAGCTATGTATTATTCTTTCACATGTACATCCTCAGGGCTATAAATACATTTTATCATCCTTATTGTAGGAGGACTCGGAATTTCTTGGAAAAACACCTATTATCGAGAATTCCAAACAATCATCAATAACAAAAACAGTGGACGTAGGCCATTCTTTCAAGGCTGAACCATTTTAAAAACCTTTTGTCTCAAAATATATGAGTATGAGGTCTTATGCTCTTCCAAATCAACACTTTTATTTCCTCTCTAAATTTCTCTCTGACAATGAGAATCAGAAGAATGGTAGAGTGTGATCTGGGGACCATGACCCCTATTTATAAGACAATCGTGCCTTTATATATTTTGTATATTTCTATTTTAATCCATCATAAAAATAGAAATTACGCTTGTCTCTACACATTAAAATCCACACTTTAATAATACATTATGAAGGAGCCAAAACTTAAATTAATCACTTTAATTGGACTAATTTTATTGATAGCATATAATTCATATGTATTATATATATAAGCCCATATATTAAATTTTATTCTAATAGTGTCATGTAAGTGATTGGGAGGTTTTTTTTTATGAGTAAGCAGTATGAGGTGGGGATTTCTTGGATATTTTTTTATATTCTCTGTATTTATTCATCTTCGAGTCAAGAATTCTAGCAAAAAAGACGAGATCTTCTTGAATTGGAATTGAGATATTTGTTTTATTTTATGACTCTGAATAGTATACTTTGTCATAATACAAGAGTTTCTCATAGTCTGGTAATTTTGTTGCCCTATGAGAGAGGATGCAAGTGTTAATAATCATAACTTCATCACTTGAAATAGTACAATGCTAAATCTTTTCCACCTGTTGTGCAATAAACTTTTGGTCACATTAAGCTTATCAGGATTCTTTGAGGGCTTTGGAGGTAGTTAAGTTTCTTGATGTTGCACTTCTTCTTCTTTTTGAACTTATGTCGTTACATCATCTGCATTAAGATCAATAGGAGAGACTTGTTCCACTGATTTTTGAACTGGTTCATTGGGGATGAATATTTCTTAATTTTATTTGTTTATTGGATATTTGGAGGCTTCTTTGGAGTTCTCTTAAGGGTTTAGGAAAATGTAGTGGTCCATGATGATGATGCTAAGATTTAGCACCACCGGATAAGTGATAATGAGCTCAAATAGTACTAACCATGGCAGCCATTGAGATGTAAGTGTATAAGTGTGTAGAAGGGGATGAGTATAAGAGGAAATAAAACAATGATGTATAGTGGTTCAACCAATTTGCCCTACATCCATTGTGAGTGTGTGATCCACTAAGTATGGGTACTAATGGCCTTGGATACAATGCACATAAGCTCACTTTCTCTCTCTACTATGTGTACCAGCAGAGTTTTAGCTAGGGTTACAATAAATTGATCGATCCCCTGTAGGGTTGTAGGTGACAAGTATATATAGGTCTTGGGGGGTGTAGTGTACCCCCTAAGTATGCATGGTGCATGTGAATGATGATCTAGTCAATCCCCTGTTGACACCTGTAGATGCCAAATGATGACATAATATTCCCTCACGTGAGGGTGTGATTTTGTTATAACGGTCTCCCATGTACCATGTGAGCCTCACGCGCACTGTTCCACGCGTCTCCCAAACCACGTGCTGTGATGATGTCACCCTCGGCCTATGAGCCGAGGCCGAGGGCAAAGTTTCTTCCGGTAGTGAGTCTGGCCTAATTCTGGCCTCGTACTGTCGTACCCTCGTAGGGTCGTCTGGAACCTGATAAAGGGTCGGCCCCCTGAGGGGTCGTCCGAAGCCTGATGAAAGGTCGGCCCCTCCCCCCTGAGGGGTCGTCCGGAGCCTGATGAAGGGTCGGGCCCTTGAGGGGTCGTCTGGAGCCTGATGAAGGGTCAGCCCCCTAAGGGGTCGTCCGGAGCCCGATGAAGGGTCGGCCCTCGGAGGGGTCGTCCGGATCCTGATGAAGGGTCGGCCCCTCGAAGGGTCGTCCGAAGCCTGATGAAGTGCAGGGCACCCTCGGCATGGTCGAGGGTATATATGGGTAATCAATCACCCCCCAGCCCTTAGCCAGAGATGATGCTGAGATGGCTGAGGGATAATGTTGCTTTTAAGACTAAGTGTATGGTCTGTTTGAGGAGTGACACCTGTCAAACTGATTTGACAGCTGTCAAATTTTTATCCAATGTCGTTCAAGTTTTCAAGGCATGGCGGCTACATGCGACCTAGGACTTTATGCCATAATGATGCCGCCCTCGTGGGCTGTGCTCTGCCTTGGTTGATGGGCCCACTCATTACTAAGGTATTTAAGAGATTTTTGAAACCTTTCACTCTCTTCTTCTTCTTCGCGCCCAAGTTTTCTCTCTCTAGTCTTCAGCCTTCTTGCCATTTATGCAGCTTTCGAACCTTCAACTTAGCAGCTTCTCCCTTTCCCTTCAGGTAATCTTTAACCATCAACCCCCTCTTTACTTTCATTTCTCTTTTTTCTTTTCTGTTTTAGTCTTGTAGGGCTTAATTTAGGCTGTTTTACATCTTTTTCGGCGACTGTTCTTGAGTTTTTTGGGTGTTCTCGAGTAAAAATCGTCGATTCCCTTTGTTTTAATCCAAAAGTCTAATTTGGTCAACTGCAAACTTATTTGTAGTTAAGTTCCCCAAATTCCTCCAAGTGTAGGGTCTCCCCCTTGATGCTTAGGAGGCTTCCCTTCCCTGAGGGAGAAATTATTTGTTGAGATCAAGCGAATAGAGGAAGAGGAGGAGAGGAGACGAGGGGCCGACCCTAATTGGGTACGACCCATCTTTCCTATTCCTCAAGCCACAATAAATCTATTTGAGCCATCTAAGTCTTGTGGGTCGTCCCATCGTCCAGCCGAGTGCCATTCAAGTGAGATGGACGAGAGAGCATCCTCGCCAACTGGCGTCGGACCTTCTGGTAGAATACAGACATCTGACCTAAGCCCGGGCCGACAAGTCGAGGGTATGGTCCCCTCTGAGGCTGTCCATGTGACAACCCTATCTCCTCATGCCTTCTAGATGGCCTTTCCCCATGGTCCTCTGGAAGATGATGAGGCCGAGGGAGAAGGGACTGAGGACGAGGGCGATGATTCAGATGACCAGGTTGATACCTCCCATGCCTCGTCCTATATCTCCTCCATTAGGGATCGCGACCTCTTATTGTAGAGACATGCCTATGGAGTGCCCCCCGGCATAACCATGAGGGTCCCCTCTGAGTCTGAGAGGGTTTTTGAGGGTGAAGAGGGTGAGGTTGTAGTGTGTGAACAAATGTTCAAGATTGGCGTCAGGTTCCCTCTGCATCCTGCTATCGTATATATCCTATCAGCCCTCGGTATTGTCCCCTCTCAGCTTCCTCCCAACTCCTGGAGGATGATACTAGGTTACATCTCCCTGTGGAAGAATTCTTTCACAGATGAGCCCTCGGCTGACATATTCCTGGCCTGCTATAATATCACCTCTTCGTCCAAACAGCCTGGGTACTATCATCTAGGGGCGAGGAGGTCTGAGAAAAAACTTCTCCACGTGGCACAAACCTCCAACCACGATTGGAAGAAGAGATTCTTCTTCGTCTCTGGGGAGTGGGAGTTCCCCGCCGAGGCATCTCCTGTAGCCGATGGTCCGAGGGTCCCCCAAAGATAGTCTAACCCGTCAATGAAGGCCAGGTCAGACCCCGAACTTAGCTTGGAAGAGAAAGATATTGTTGAATATCTGAGAGGACGATGGAGAGGGGGTGAACTTCCAAAGTTTGAAGATCTGATGACCCCTCGGTTCCTCAAGGAAGCTGGTCTGAAGGTCGGCCCCCTTACAGAACTATGTGAGTTATACTTTTCTTTACTTTTTTCAAGTGTTTCCTTTTTATCTCTGCATTTTTCTCACGTGTCGTACCCTTTTCAGGTCGTCCTACTGGTGTATCAGACTATCTCTGGGAAATGACTGCTCCCAGTTTACTATTAGGCTTGGCAAAGAAGAAGGGTAAGGAGCCTCAGCAGGCTTCGAGGAAGACGAAGGCCGTGGGGCCGACGGTTGTTGAGCCGACAGCCGATCACCAGAAATGAAAAGAGCCTGAGATTCCTGTTGACCCTCGACCGGATTCTCGGACGAGTGCCAGGGTCGAAGCATCTGAAGAGACTTCTTCATCCAACATGGGGGCCTTCTGGTCCCAGAACTTGGCACTTCTGAGGGCCGAGCCCTCATCACTCATCGCATATTTGAGGGTAGCCAAGGCATCAATGTTTTCTGCTCCCTCGGCTGCTGATTACGACTTTTTGTCAAAGATGCCTCCAGCCAAAGTGTATGACTATGGTCTGCACGCTCTAGCCCAGGTATCGGTCTTGATTCATTTCTTTTAATTGTATTCTTTTAATAACTATTTCCTCGGCCTCTTGACATCTATTAATTTTTTCCGTGCAGTCTTTGTGCGCCTTTACCTCGGCAACTAAATGGATGGCTGAGAATTAAGAGAAATTCCATGAGGTCGAGAGGGCCATCCAACATGAGGCCGACCTGCAAGCCGACTTAGAGACTGCCAAAGCTGAGCTAGAGAGTGCTAGAACTGAGCATGCACGAATTCTGGACGAGCTGACGAGGCAGTATGATGAGGACCTGAAGGCCAAAGACTTGCTTCTGAAGGAGAAGTATGAAGCCATGATCCATCGGGAGGCCCAGTTTAAGATTGAGCTATCGAAGGCTGTGAAGAAAGCCGAGGCAGACGCTGTGGAAGCCTATAAACTCTCTGATGAGTTCCAAGGCTTCGGCCTTGAGTACTTGGAGAGAGGGATAAGGACGGATTGTCGGTGGGTCGTCCTCAAGTTCGGCGACGTCGTCTCTTCCGTTCGTCCCTCTCTGGAGGCCGTTCAACTGGACGACCCCCTGATTGTCGAGGCTCTAACCCAGGTGGAATCCCAAGTGCAAGTCGAGGGGGTCGGCACGTCTGAAGATCATCCAGTTGTGGTCATTGAGGAAACCCCTCTTGTAGATGTGCAGGCCCTGCCTTCTGATATTGTCCCATAGGGTGGCTGTCTGTAGCCCACACCCTTCTGATGTAATTAACATTTTTGTACTCAATCTTGTATAACACTTGATATTTCATTTATACTATCATCTCCTTTGTTGTCTTCCATGTTTTGCCTTTTGCATTATTTGTGTTGTGAATCTTTGTTAATGCTACAAACCTCTCCCCCATCTCTCTTGAGGGTGAATCGAGGGGTCGTCCCCTGGGTTGGCCCTCATTATAGCCGAGGGTTAATCACTAAATTAATGTTTTTAAACAAAGTATTCCCTCGTCTTTCTTGAGGACAGTGGTGGGGTCGTCCCCTCTACTGGCCCTCATTATAGCCGAGGGTTAATCACCAACTTAATGGTTTTAAACAAAGTATTCCCTCGTCTTTCTTGAGGACAGTGGTGGGGTTGTCCCCTCCACTGGCCCTCATTATAGCCGAGGGTTAATCACCAACTTAATGGTTTTAAACAAAGTATTCCCTCATCTTTCTTGAGGACCCTGGTGGGGTCGTCCCCTCCATGGGACATCATTATAGCCGAGGGTGATAATCACCAAATTAATGGTTTTCAACAAAGTTTTCCCTCGTCTTTCTTGAGGACCATGGTGGGGTCGTCCCCTCCATGGGACCTCATTATAGCCGAGGGTTATAATTACCAAATTAATGGTTTTTAATAGTCGTCCCTCATCTTTCTTGAGGACAGTGGTGGGTTCGTCCCCTCCACTGGCCCTCATCATAGCCGAGGGTTAATCACCAACTTAATGGTTTTAAACAAAGTTCTCCCTCGTTTTTCTTGAGGACCATGGTGGGGTCATCCCCTCCATGGGACCTCATTATAGCCGAGGGTTATAATTACTAAATTAATGGTTTTTAATAAATTCTTCCCTCGTCTTTCTTGAGGACAGTGGTGGGGTCATCCCCTCCACTGGCCCTCATTATAGCCGAGGGTTATAATTACCAAATTAATGGTTTTTAATAAAGTCTTCCCTCATCTTTCTTGAGGACAGTGGTGGGGTCGTCCCCTCCAGTGACCCTCATTATAGCCGAGGGTTAATCACCAACTTAATGGTTTTAAACAAAGTCTTCCCTCGTCTTTCTTGAGGATAGTGGTGGGGTCGTCCCCTCCACTGGCCCTCATTATAGCCGAGGGTTAATCACCAACTTAATGGTTTTAAACAAAGTTCTCCCTCGTCTTTCTTGAGGACCATGGTGGGGTGGTCCCCTCCATGGGACCTCATTATAGCCGAGGGTTATAATTACCAAATTAATGGCTTTTAATAAAGTCTTCCTTCGTCTTTCTTGAGGACAGTGGTGGGGTCGTCCCCTCCACTGGCCCTCATTATAGCCGAGGGTTAATCACCAACTTAATGGTTTTAAATAAAGTCTTCCCTCATCTTTCTTGAGGATAGTGGTGGGGTCGTCCCCTCCACTGGCCCTCATTATAGCCGAGGGTTAATCACCAACTTAATGGTTTTAAACAAAGTATTCCCTCGTCTTTCTTGAGGACAGTGGTGGGGTCGTCCCCTCCACTGGACCTCATTATAGCCGAGGGTTCCAATTACCAGTTTAATGATTTTTAATAGTCTTCCCTCGTCTTTCTTGAGGACAATGGTAGGGTCGTCCCCTCCACTGGCCCTCATTATAGCCGAGGGTAGTTCTCTAGTAGATGTTTTCACGCATACTAGAACTGATAACCACAGGATGAGGGGAAACACTGATATTTCTCATTAATTTTCCAAGTGTTCTGTTGGAGCAACTCTTATTACAATTATGGTCTATCAAGACCCTACAACACTACTGATCGTATTTTTTCAAATGATCTGCATTCTAAGGGTTGGAAAAGGGTTCCCCTTCTAGGTTTTCTAGTCTCTAGGTCCCAGGGACGACTTCATCAATGACCCTATATGGGCCATGCCAATTAGGATGGAGCTTATTGGGCTTTTGCCAAGTCTTCTTTAGGACCAAGTCCCCCACTGCGATTGGCCTCTGTTTCACCCTCTGATTGTAAAACCTTGCGGTCCTCTGCTGGTAGGCGGCCTGCCTTATCTCAGCGTCCTCCCTCCTTTCCTCAATCAGGTCTAAGTCGAGTCTCCTCTCTTCTGTATTTCTCTGGGGGTCATACATTAGGACCCTATGAGTAGGAAACTCAATCTCGGTGGGGATGACGGCTTCTGAGCCATAAGCTAGCATGAATTGGGTCTCTCCGATAGAGGTCCTCATTGTCGTCCTGTATGCCCACAACACGACATATAGCTCATCGACCCATCTTCCTTTTGCCTCCTCAAGCCTCTTCTTAATTCCATCTAGGATTGTCCTATTTTTAACTTCTGTTTGCCCATTGGCCTGAGGTCGGCCTGGGGTGGAGAAAAATTGTTTGATACTCACCCTTTCACAGTACCTCTGTAGAGAGGTATTCTTGAACTGAGTCCCGTTATCCGAGATGAGGGTGGTGGGGAGACCATATCTGCATATAACATTTTTCCAAATGAAGTGGAAGGTCTTCTGCTCTGTTATCGTGACCATCAGTTCAGCCTCCACCCATTTTGAGAAATAGTCAATAGCTACGATGAGGAACCGATAGTTATTGACTGGTCTTGGTAAGGGTCCTACGAGGTCGATCCCCCACACTGCAAATGGCCATGGGGATGTAATGGAGGTAAGAGGCTGATGGGGTTGGTGAGGGATGGTAGCAAATCTCTGGCATTTATCACACTTTTTTACATATGCCGCTCTGTCTTTCCCCAAGGTCGGCCACCAGTACCCCTGGGTGATCACCCTCTTCGTTAAGGATCTGCCCCCGATGTGGCTTGAGCATGATCCTTCGTGCACATCTTGCAAAAGTGATGAGACCTCAGATGGGTGCACACACCTAAGTAATGGGAGTAAAAATCCCTTTTTGTAGAAGGTGTCCCCAATGACAGTGAACTTTGCAACCCTGTATCTCAACTTCTTCCTTTCTTGCCTTGCTTCTGGCATCTCCCCCTCTTTAATGTACCTGATCAGAGGGTCCATCCACGAAGCTTCCTGAGAAACATTTAGGCAATTGCTAAGTGTTCCCTCAGCGTCTTTAATAGTTGGCCGAAGCAAAATTTCCACTGGGATCGTCCTCCTGATGTCTGTCCTAGTTGCCGAGGCCAACCTAGCAAGGGCATCAGCTCGGCCATTGTCCAGCCTAGGTATCCTCTTTAATTTCACTTCCCTGAAGCCCTTCAGTAACGACCTCACCTTCTCAAGGTACCTAGCCATCCTCGCGTCCTTGGCCTCGTAGGCTCCTAGTATCTGATTCACTATTAGCCTTGAATCACTATGAACCAAAATTTGGCCGACACTAAGAGATCTGGCCAAGGAGAGGCCTGCTATCAAGGTCTCATATTCGGCCTCGTTTTTGGAGGCCTTAAAATTGAACCTCATGGCGTACTCAATGTCTGTGCCGTCGGGTGCTGATACTATTAATCCAGCTCTACTCTCGCTTTCACAAGAGGACCCGTCGACGAAGAGACTCCACACGGTGTGTTCTTTTGAGAAACTTCCCTCGATGAGTGACCCCTGTCTAAAGAGATATCTTCCCTCTTCATTTTCAACCACTTTCCTTCTAGCGGTGCTCGTTTCAGCCTTATCTGTAGGCGTGTCGGTGAGCTCACCCTATCGGGTATCTATCTTCCCGAGGCTCTCACCCTCGGCCTCATCATCTTCCCTAGTAAACTCAGCCACGAAGTCTGCCAATGCTTGCCCCTTAATGGTCGTCCTAGGATGATACACTATGTCAAACTCCCCCAGTTCTATAGCCCAGGCCATTAAACTCCCTGATTTTTCAGGCTTGTGCAAAACCTGCCTAAGGGGTGAGTCAGTGAGGATGACCATTGTATGGGACTGGAAGTATGGCTTCATCTTTCTTGATGCATGGATCAAGTCGTAGGCCAGCTTCTCCATCCTTGGATATCTTTTCTCTGCCCCCTGGAGTGCCTTGCTGTTAAAATACACAGGCTTCTGTATTCCATCTTCGTCTCTCACAATGGCTGCACTGATGGATGACTCTGAGACGGCGAGGTACACATAAAGTCGTTCACCCTTCACGGGTCGTGACAACAGCAAGGGAGACCCCAGGTATGATTTTAACTCCCTGAAGGCCTCATCGCATTCTTCACTCCATCCGAAGGCTTTTCGGAGAATTTTGAAGAATGGTAGGCACCTGTCTGTGGCACTAGATACGAACCTGTTCAAGGCAGCAACTCTCCCTGTGAGCCTCTGAACGTCTTTAATGGACTTGAGGGTCTTCATCTCCACAAGGGCCTTTATCTTTTCAGGATTGGCCTCGTTGCCTCTTTGGTTGATAATGAACCCCAAGAACTTCCCTGCTCCGACCCCGAAGACACACTTGGCCGGATTAAGCTTCATCTGGTATTTGTCCATCGTATTAAAGGTCCTCTCTAGGTTTGCCACATGATACTCTTCCCTCAAACTCTTAGTCAGCATGTCATCTACATAGACCTCCATAGACTTCCCAATTTGGTCTTCGAACATTTTATTTACGAGGCGCTGGTACGTTACCCCCACATTTTTTAGGCCAAAGGGCATGACCCTATAACAGTATGTCCCCTTGTCAGTGATGAAGGTTGTCTTATCCAAGTCTTCAGGGTTCATGAAGATCTGGTTATACCCTGAATAGGCATCGATAAAGCTCATAAGATCATGGCCTGCGGTAGCGTCTACCATCTGGTCAATGCGGGGGAGAGGGAAGCTATCTTTGGGACAGTGCTTGTTGAGGTCTGTGAAGTCCACACACATTCTCCACTTCCCGTTGGCCTTTGGAACAATGACTGCATTGGACAGCCATTCGGGGTAGATGACCTCTCTGATAAACTCAGCGTCTTCTAATTTTTTGACCTCATCCCTAATGACCTCATACATTTCTCTAGAGTAAATTCTCCTCTTCTGCTTTACCGGCTTCACTCCTTCTACCACATTGAGCTTGTGGCACATGATTTCAGGGTCAATCCCCGGTATATCTACATGACTCCACGCGAAGACGCTTCGTCTTCTCCTCAACAGTTTAATGAGGTCTTCCTTGATATTAGGCTTCAGAGACTTGCCTATTTGGATGGTTTTTTCCGGGTCATCCTCATCGAGGATGATGGATTCTACCTCTTTCGTGGCCTCTCCTTTCTTTAGCCTCGTCTCATCCCTGGGGTCTAGGGTATCAATATTGTAAGTGGTTGTAGCCCTCTTGTGCGCCTCTCTTTCTTCAGCGGAGTTGTAGTAACATTCTCGCACTGTCGTCTGGTCTCCCTGAACTTCCCCCACCCCGTAAGGAGTAGGAAATTTAATCATCTAATGGACTGTAGACGGCACAGCTTCAAACCCCTTGAGGGCCACACGCCCCAGTATGATGTTTTAAGCCGAAAACACATGTCCATCCATCACAAAAAAACTGACCTTGTTGGTAAGCCATCTCGGCCACTCGTCCCCCATCCTAACATTGGCCTCATACACTCCCAGGGGATGAACCTTTTCCCTAATGAATCCAATCAATGGATGATGGTATAGGACGAGTCTAGAACGGCTGAGACCTAAGGCCGTGAAGCACGGCCAAAACATTACATCGGCAGAACTGCCCCCGTCGACCAATATCCTAGGCACCTCACACCCGGCACCCTAGTTGTGATGACGAGTGGGTCGTCGTGTGGGGATAGGAGGCCTTTAAAGTCCATTCTCGAGAACCCCACTATCAGGGTGTCCATATCAACCTTCTTCCTCTTTTCTGACTTGGCCTCCAGGGAGGTTGAGTGTACCATCTTCGTCACTGCCTTGGCCTCGGCCACATGGGCCTTCCTGTCAGCGACCTCAGACCCTCCTCCTGCTAGACCCCCAGAGATCATTCCCACTCCGAGCGAGATCATATTAAGCCTCTTGACAGGGCCTTGGTCGTCTCTCGGTGGGAGGTCAGGGTCGTCCTCATCGTCAGAAGGGTCGTCCCCTCTTTTTTGAGGACCTTCTCTGCATGCATCGCCTCGCTTTTTCCTGGGGTCGTCCCCTTGACCCCTCTTGAAGGCACCTTTATCGACGTACTTTCTGAGCTTCCCTTCTTTCAGCATCTTCTCAATCTCATCTTTCAGAGCAAATCATTTATCTGTTACGTGGCCGTGGTCTTGCTAAAATTCGCACCATAGGTTCTTGTTCCTCTTATTGGGGGTTTCCCTCAACTTCTCAGGCCACTTCAGGGATCGGTCACTCTTTATCTCATTGAGAATTTGTTCACAGCTGGCCGTTAGAGGGGTGTAACCAGCGAACTTGTCGTCTGTAGACCTCTTTTTCCCCTCTTTGTTTGTCTTAGGGTACTTACCCCCACTAGCGCCTCCTTTTTCGTCTTCACATTTTGCGGCCATCGCCTCTTCGGCATTCATCACATTTCCTGCTGTTGACAGTAATTCAGCCATCATCCTAGGGGGTCTTCAGCAAGCTTCCATAACATCTTCCCCTTTTGGAGTCCTCCAATCAGGGCTGTCATAGCTATGCTCTCCTCATAGTCTTCCACCTCCAGCTTCTCTTTATTGAATCTGGCTATGTAGTCCCTCAGGCTCTCACTCTTCCCCTGCTTAACATAGAGCAGGTGGGTGGTCTTCTTCTGTGGCCTCACCCCAAAGAAAAAGTTATGGATGAACAGGTCTGCCAACTGCTTAAAGTTTTCAATGGAATTTTTTGGAAGAGACGTGTACCAGACATGTGCAGCCCCAGTCAGGGTACCAGAGAAGGCACGGCACCTCATCTCATCTGAGATAGAGTATATGTCTCCTGCTGATTGATACATCTCAACATGGTGGACAGGGTTGGTGCTCCCGTCGTATCTTGGGGTGACCACAAGTGGCTTGAACCTTGATGGCGTAGGGAAGTTGACTATCTTTGCCACAAAAGGGTGAGCCTATGGTGTATCCCTTCTGAAGAGGGTCCCAGCTCTTCAGTATATCACCGATCTTATCCACTAGTCGCTGGATCGAGTCATTCCAGGGCCTAGCAGGGTCGGCTTGGCCGATGTTATCCCCTACCGCCTCTTTAATGTGGACGGAGGGTTCTGCTGCGGCAGGTCTGTGTTGGTTGTTTACTTCCCTTTGACCGTCATCCCGTCCTTGGGGTCGGCCATCTGCTGCCTCCCTCCTGTACCTCGCGGCACTCCTTGACCTGGACAATTTTTCCCGCAGGTCATTTACTAGGCCCAGCCTCTCAAAGACCAACCCCCTGCTCAAGCAATCAAAAGAAGATCCTCTCGGGCGATCATCAGGATTTAGTCTCCCGCACTTTCCTCTACTATCCTGGAGAGGTCGTACAGTATTGGTGGAGACCTCATATGGTTCCCAGCATTCTATAGGGGCCTTCTCTCCCTTCAGATCGTCATACCTGTCCTCAGGGCAAGGGTTTCCTTGCCTCCCCAGGCGTAGACGTCGGGGGTCAGCAACATCCCTACGCCGCTGAGGGGGTGGTCCCCCAGCCTCATGCTGTCCTAGAGCTGCTGTCGGAGTAATCATCTCAGGTGAAACCCTTGGTGGTCTTAGCATGTTTTGGCTTAGAGCTGTGAACTGCTCCTGCATCATCCGTTGGCTTGCTTCCAGATATTTTAAGGCTGCCGCCACATCAGCCATCTCAGACTGAGGTGGCGGCTGACTGGAACTGGGTCTTCCCCCATCATCCAGTGGGGGAAGCGGTGGCGGTGGCATTTCAGGTGCCATGTGTTTGAGCTATGAAAAGATGAACTAAAGAAAAGACTAGTGAGCTTGAGAACCTTAGTGGGTCTCTTTAAATGGTGAAACACCTCCTCTCAGGGGGAGAGCTGGCTCACCACCAAAGTGCCTAGTGAGGTCAAGATGTATAAAGGAAGAGATGTCTTCTCGTTCCCACAGACGGCAGCCATTGAGATGTAAATGTATAAGTGTGTAGAAGGGGATGAGTATAAGAGGAAATAAGAAAATGATGTATAATGGTTCAGCCAATTTGGCCTACATCCACCGTGAGTGTGTGATCCACTAAGTATGGGAACTAATGACCTTGGATACAATGCACATAAGCTCACTTTCTCTCTATACTGTGTGTACCAACAGAGTTTTAGCTAGGGTTATAAACAATTGATCGATCCCCTGTAGGGTTGTAGGTGACAAGTATATATAGGTCTTGGGGGGTGTAGTGTACCCCCCCAAGTATGCATGGTGCATGTGAATGATGATCTAGCCAATCCCCTATTGACACTTGTAGATGCCAAATGATGACATAATATTCCCTCACGTGAGGGTGTGATTTTGTTATAACGGTCTCCCATGTGCCATGTGATCCTTACGCGTACTGTTCCACGCGTCTCCCAAACCACGCGCTGTGATGATGTCACCCTCGGCCTATGAGCCGAGGCCGAGGGCAAAGTTCCTTCCGGTAGTGAGTCTGGCCTAATTTTGGCCTCGTACTATCGTACCCTCGGAGGGTCGTCTGGAACCTGATGAAGGGTCGGCCCCCTGAGGGGTCGTCTAACCCTTGAGGGGTCGTTCGGAGCCTGATGAAGGGTCGGCCCCCTGAGGGGTCGTCCGAAGCCCGATGAAGGGTCGGCCCTCGGAGGGGTCATCTAGAGCCTGATGAAGGGTCGGCCCCTCGAAGGGTCGTCCGGAGCCTGATGAAGTGCAGGGCGCCCTGGGCATGGTTGAGGGTATATATGGGTATATCACATGACATGTCCCATCTTTAAACAATGACTCCAATACTTAGGAGTTTCTTCATAAATGATGTTTTTTTCAAAAACCTCTATCACCGCATCCTATCTAAACACGCGTAAGGTTATCTTTCTCTAGGTTTAGTTTGATGCAAACTCTGGATAAACTTGGTCTCACAATGGAGACTCTTGAACCATTAAGTTTTAGAGGCTTGCCAATGAATTGTGTAATGAAATATAAGGACGACTTAACAAACAAATCAATGGGGATATTTGGAAAATCAATTCACATCGTGGCATTGGTCTTTCTTCTTGAGGTATAAATTCTGGAGTCCATTTGAATGTCCTTAATGGATATTTTCCAGTGTTATTGTATGTAGTCCATTCACAATTGAGTCGTATTAAGACATGATTAATATCTAGGAGAGAAATAATATAAGCGGATTTCAGGGAGAATGTTAAAAATGTTTTAATTATAATGTATATGGCATGCCTGCAATGATTTTTTTTCCAATTATTGCATTCTTAAAAGGTTCATCTAAGGATTTAATATCTTTAGCTAAAATTGCATTGTTGAATCACCCTTGTATGAAGTAGGAAATTTTAGGTTTAATTCTTTTGAGGATGAAAAATCCACAACATGTGCAAATGATTTGTTCGATGTGTTTGGGTTAGCGGGTTTAGGAATAAGCTTAGGGTTATTGTGATGATTAAGCATGGAAGCCATGCAAACCCTAAAATACCCTAGGGTTAGCTAGAGAGAATTTTCTAGAGAGATTTGAATGTCTTGGGATTTAGAATTCTTAAATTTCAATAACGATATTTTACTCATTAAGATATTCATCTCTTAATGTAACATTTTCCTTTGTCTTAACATCTTTTAATTAAACATCTCCATTACTG
Source organism: Sambucus nigra (assembly GCA_949130495.1). Lineage (NCBI taxonomy): Eukaryota > Viridiplantae > Streptophyta > Magnoliopsida > Dipsacales > Adoxaceae > Sambucus > Sambucus nigra. The sequence continues at coordinate 437,231,749 of OX422210.1, forward strand.
GACTATATCGTATGTACACAATACGATACCATACAAACCCCCACTCATGTCACTCATGAAATAAAATATACACAATATCATATCAAAACACATAATGTGATTTAGGGCTTTCTAATCAAAGTGTCTATCATTGGACTAACATCATACACGCATGTAAGTCTCATAACAACAACATAAAGGCATTTAATTTCGGGGACATTCTCCTGCTTCTATCAGTAGACCTGTAAGAGTCCTGACCTAATGGATTTGGAAAACATCCATACACAGAACAATGTAGGATCATAACGCAATCACATCACTAGGTAGTCCCATACCAAAACTCAACCGATGGATCGACTAAACGTCTTATCTAAACGTATCACCACATAATCTTATACCAATGGATATAAAAAACCTTGCTCGATGGATCAGATCGTTCGCGTCTCACATCATAGAACACCAATTGATTAGACATGTGATAAAACATATCGACCTCCACAAAATCCCGCGCCATTAGCCAGTATTGTGGTACATGGTCACAACCAATTTTATCAAAATCCCCGAACGATATATATATATATATATATATATATATAGGGAAAGGATCAAGTGAGGTCTTAGTTTGAGGACCCCGAATGAGGACCATTTTTTTAAAATAGTAAAAAAAATATTTTTGGGCTGATTTTTTTTTTATGATTTTTAAACATTTCAATAGGACCATAAAAAAATAATCAGCTCAAAATGATTTTTTTTTCTATTTTAAAAAAATCAGTCAAACTTTGTCAGTTTTTAAGTTGTTAAAAAATGACAAAGTTTGACCGATTTGTTTAAAATAGTAAAAAAATTCATGTTGACCTTTTTTTTTATATGGCCCTACTGAAATGTTTAAAAACTATATAAAAAAAATACGCTCAAAAATATTTTTTTTACTATTTTATCAAAATTGGTCCACGCCAGCGGTATGCAAACGGAGGTCCTCATAAGATCCTCTCTCTCTCTCTCTCTCTCTCTCTCTCTCTCTATATATATATATATATATATATATATATATATATATATATATATATAACGTATACTCTCAAATGTAGACGAATCATCCCAATCCCCAAATGCCAGATTGTACCAATGTAATACCCCGATATTTTTAAAGGATTTATTAATTAATAATGATGTAATTAATGGGGAAGCATCCCTATTAAATTGTAAGGACACAAATTTCAAATTGAGTCCATGTATTGTGTTGGCTCAATTCCGGACAAAAACATTTATTCATAGGTTAGTGATTTATTGTAATACTCTCAAGCCTATGAAGTGTGTGTTGAAGACGTAGCGGCAAAGAATTTAAAGCTTCATAAAAATGCCGGTTTGCGTGCCTCGTTTCTACGTCATCAACTAAGGTTTCATGCTCCCCAGGTATGAATGTAATTATATTTATATAGGAGCTTGGAGCAAATATTTATTTGGGTGTTAGGTTTAATAAGAAACCATGTTTTACTTTCAGAATAATTTAATTGAATATTTAAAATAAAGTACATAAAGTTTCTGGGCCAAAAATTGAATTTATCAAAAATTTCTGGAAGTCGTTCGAAGTCTCATTCGAACGAGTTTTTCGTTCGAACCAGGTTTCGTTCGAACGAGACTGCCAACGAACCTAAACTGGTCAGTCGTTCGATATGTCGTTCGAACGAGTTTTTCGTTCTAACGAGGTTTCGTTCGAACGAGTTTGCCAACGAACCTAAACTGGTCAGTCGTTCGATATGTCGTTCGAACGAGTTTGGTCGTTCTAACGAGATATCTAACGAGTTTCTAACGAGCCCAGTCTAGTCGCTCGTTAGAAGTCTCGTTCGAACGAGAGTCAAGTTCATTCGAACGAGATGCCAGGCGGGAACAGTTTTGAGCAGTTTTTGGCAGTTTTCACCCCATTTCCCCACTTGTTTCTTAACTGATTTTTTAAGGCTTTATTAAGGACGGGAATCATTTTTGAAGGTGTATCTTTTTCATACCATACAAACTCCTAGAGAGTGTTTTGATAGAAAATTTGTTTAAGGAAAAAGATCAAGTTTTGAGTGTTATTCTTTAATGAAAAATTCTACACACTCTAGTGTTTACACCCAATAGTTGTTTATCCAAGTTCTATATACATATCTTTACTTGGAGTTTTGGTACCGGTTTTCTCTACCGAATTGAAAAAGAGACGTTTCGAGTTTTCTTCTACATCCCATCACAAAGAAGAAGAAGTTTGTTGCGGTATTACTCACTTGGAGAAAGGCTCCAAGCTTGGGTGACGGTGACCATACAAAGTCCTATCGGTGGATTCCGAGATCGCGGTGGAGCTCCGTGGTTGTCCGCTAGGAAGAGGTTTCTACAAGAAGGAGCAACAAGGCTTGAGAGGGTTCGAGTTGAGGATGTAAGTCTTTTGTCTTGTAATTGTAATTCCATATCTAGTGGACTTGTGGCTAGGGCCGTCCGAGGTTTTTTTCCCGTCTTGGGTTTTTCCTCGTACATCGCGGCGTAGTGTGATATTGTTTATTTTATCTTGCACAATCATTTAGAATCCATGCTTTAGGTTTAATTCAAGATAAAATTTGGTTTAATTATCACACTCATTTAATTTGGGACTTAATTAAATTTTGGGTAAATTTGGTTTATTCAAGTCGTTTGCTAAAATTGGTTTCGCCTAACTTTGGATAATTGAAAATTATGACTTAGGCAAATCTAGGACTTGGATTAACTTATTTTAATTTGTTTTGAATAAATTAAAATTTGGCTTTGTTTATGTGTGAACCAGAACCATCATCTTTCAACGCTTCCGCATCTACTATTGAATTTTAAATTCAAAGGAAATTACTCTATGCACTTTCAAATTGGTATCAGAGCCAAAAACGATAAATTATTTCGTTAAGATCTTTTAATTTTTGGCTAAAATGGATTTTTCACCATTTTTAAAATTTCCTATTTTCGATGGTTCAAACTACGCGTATTGGAAAGCGCGAATGAGATCGGCACTAAAATCTATCGACGAGAGATTTTGGATGTCTGTTGTTACCGGGTACTCCCCACCAACCTATGTAGTTGAAAATGAACGTGTTATCAAACCCGCCGATAGATGGACTGAAAATGAGTTTAAACTTGCTAATTTTAATTCCCGTGGTTTAAATGCCTTGTTTAGCGCTGTCGCTCCGGATGAATTTCGACGTATTATGACGTGTGAAACCGCTAAAGAAGCTTGGGACATTTTACAATTAACTCATGAAAGAACTAGTGTCGTTAAAGCTTCAAAACTCCAAAACCTCACCACTCAATTTGAAACTATCAAAATGGATGAAAAAGAAACTTTTGATAAATTTTATGCTAGACTTTCTGATATTGTTAATTCATCCTTTAACTTGGGAGAGAAAATACCTGACGACCGTGTTGTAAAGAAAATTTTGAGGTCCCTACCCGATAGGTTTATTCTTAAAGTGACCGCTTTAAATTCTTTACCCGCTTTAGCCTCTACGAAATTAGAAGAGCTTGTAGGTGATTTACAAACCTATGAACTAGATATGTTTCCCTCTAAAACTGAAAAGAAAATTGGAAAGGGTGTTGCTTTAAAAGCCCGAAAAGAGGTCAAACAAGTAGTAGAGAGCGATAGTGAAAGTGACTCGGAAGACATGGCTTTGTTTGCTCGCAAATTTAGAAAATTTCTTAAATTTAACAAAGATAAATTTAAAAATGATTTTAAGAAATTTGATACTTCTAAACATGATAAAAGCGAGAAGATTTCTAAAGCCGAGAGGATCCCTAAACCTAGTAATGACAATTTAGATAGGGACGAGTCTAACAGGTGTTTTAGTTGTGAAGGTTATGGCCATCGAGCTTATGAGTGCCCCACTAAACTAAGGAAAGAGGGTAAACGACCCACTGCATATAATGCAACCCTTAGTGATAGTGATAAGAAAGAAAAGCCCGATTCCCCCACTAAGAAAAATTTTGTGGCTTTTATGGCTAGTCATGTGAGTGATAATGAGAACTCATCGATTGATGACACGATAGCACATGCCACTTCCAAGGTCATTGTTCATGATTCCCTTGTTTTTAATGATAGTGAGAGTGGAGAAGAAAGAGAGAGTGAAAATGAAGAAGAGGTTGATGTGAGTGAACTTCAAAATGCTTTTCATGAATTATATAAAGAATCTATTAATTTGAAAAGAACTAATTTGAAGTTAGAAGCTTGTTTAAGAAAGAGTGTCAAGGTCATTGATGATAGTGCCTTAATAGAAGACCTTAGGACACGTGAGAGGACTCTTCGTGTGAAGCTAGAATACGTAGAAGGCGAAAGAAATAGCCTTAGGAGTTCAATGGAATCCTTGAAAAAGGAGCTTTTTGCTTTTGAAGAGCGTAATTTTTTACTAGAATCTAACATTTTAGAATTGGAAAATAAATTAAAAGATTCTAGTAATGTCAAATTTGATTTGGAATGTCGTTCGGAAAAACTTGATAAAATGTTAGGAACGATCCAAATTAAAAATGACACTTATGGTTTAGGTTTCAATACTTGTAATGAATTTACTAATAATGCCCAAACCAATATTTTAGGAGAATCTACTAGGAATTCATTTAATGATCACTCCTTAGGCAAATCTTTTCGACATGTTCTTACTTGTACACTTTGTGGTCGAAAAGGTCATCTTAGGAAATATTGTTTTGATCTTAAATGAATTCCTAGAAAATCCCATAGTAAAGTAACCACGGTAGTTAAAGCTCCTACACCCCAAGATAGTCATTCTTCATTAATTTGGGTTAGGAAATCCGACTTGGTTGCCTTACAAAATAGGGATTTTGATTCTCATTTACTTTCACATGCTTCCTCCCTTGCAAAATCTAAAGGATGAATGTGTTAGTGTTTTCATACTTTAGCGTTTGTACTTTATGTTATATTCACATGCTAAATGTATGCTTGTTTTAGTCATTTTCTAGTCATTGCCTTAGTTCCTATCCCATGCTAGAAATTATGACTGGTTTATCTTTTTGTATTATATTTTGTGTTTGAATTAATTGAAAATATAAAAAGATTTTTGTTTATCATTTGTGTTTTATTTATTTCATTTAAGCTTAATGAAAAATACAAATGATTTTTGTTTGTCCTTTTGAGTAAATATTTATTTTTGATTAAAAATGTTAAAAACTCAAAAAGATTTTATTTTGTGTGTATTTTTGTTTGACACACTTTATGTGGCATATATTTGTGTTTGAATCCCATCGTTTACGCTCCCATGTGGCTAGAACTTTTGGTTTAGATTTTCAATCCTTAAAATGTTCTTTACCATGTTTTATATGGAGTAGTTGGATTTTGTATTGTTTAAATGGATTCTATTTCTGTATGCCTCTATACACACATGCACGAGCTCTTTTGAAATCTTAATGTCACATGTTATATTTGAGCTTTTTGAGGTGTTCTCCTACCAATCTAGTCATCTACATATCTTTGACCTAGGAGGACTAGTGCATGTCAAAATCCGTTGCATGTGAGATTTGTGTGAAAATGAAAACATGATAAATACAAATATGCACGGGGAAGGGCTCCGAAAGGATGAATTAAATCCTTTGCGATTGTAAGCCACCATTTATTGGATCTAAAAGAAATACGTGATGCAAAGGCCTAAAAACAGAATATTTGGCATTAAACAGAAAGCAATTGCCAAGGCCTATGTTTGTTTGATATATTCATTCAAAAACAAAAGAATATATATACTCATTGAGGGAGAATTGGATGGTATATCAACGGTTTGCACAATGTCCGTTTATCCTAGTTGTCTTTAATGTCATGACTCTATTTGGTTTGTAGAATCATCATCATGCTAGGCTTGTATGCATTGTGTATGTTTGTTCATTGAGTTCAATCTTTATATTGTCACATGAGGTTATATTTAACTGTGATGAAGTTTGCAATCAAATGAGAACTCCGTGAACGTTTCTTAAGTGTTTGGGTCTAAGTTTAATTGTTGCTAGTACACACCCCTACACTTCTGTTTCCATATGACACATTTTTGCCATACGAGTGTGCAAACTTATTGTATTTTGTGTCATGTGTGTGTTTATATCTATATATATATGCAAGTGCTCTATTGGTATATTTTTAGTATCTATATATATGATATTTATTTGTCTTTGCCTTGCTTTTATTGCCCATATGCTTTCATGTCTTTTCACTTTAAGCTTCCACATGCTGTTTATTAGTTCTTTATCCTTTGCCTATTCCCGAACAAAAAGGGGGAGAATGATGATAGGGGGAGAAATGGTATCTAATCCTATTATTATCGTATCTTAGTTTGGGGGAGAAATGGTATCTAATCCTATTATTATCGCATCTTAGTTTGGGGGAGATTTATCTTAGGGGGAGACGTCTTTCTAAGTAAATGTCATTGTTTGATAAAGGGGAGAATTATTTTAGGGGGAGTAATTAATTAATTGCGATTAATATATTTTGATATTCCCTATGCATTTGATGAGTTTTCTTAAGTGTGCAGGTATTCTACTAAAGCGGCAACTTTAAAAGGCAAAGTGTTTAATCCTTGGGTTGAGTCAAGATTGGGCGGATTATGTTTTGAGTCTAGTGAGCTTGATGGCACTTTAGGATTTTTGTTTTGGTTTTTGTCCCGGAATAGCCAAAGGGGGAGATTTGTAAGGACACAAATTTCAAATTGAGTCCATGTATTGTGTTGGCTCAATTCCGGACAAAAACATTTATTCATAGGTTAGTGATTTATTGTAATACTCTCAAGGCTATGAAGTGTGTGTTGAAGACGTAGCGGCAAAGAATTTAAAGCTTCATCAAAATGCCGGTTTGCGTGCCTCGTTTCTACGTCATCAACTAAGGTTCCATGCTCCCCAGGTATGAATGTAATTATATTTATATAGGAGCTTGGAACAAATTTTTATTTGGGTGTTAGGTTTAATAAAAAACCATGTTTTACTTTCAGAATAATTTAATTGAAACTTTAAAATAAAGTACATAAAGTTTCTGGGCCAAAAATTGAATTTATCAAAAATTTCTGGAAGTCGTTCGAAGTCTCGTTCGAACGAGTTTTTCGTTCGAACCAAGTTTTGTTCGAACGAGATTGCCAACGAACCTAAACTGGTCAGTCGTTCGATATGTCGTTCGAACGAGTTTTTCATTCTAACGAGGTTTCATTCGAACGAGTTTGCCAACGAACCTAAACTGGTCAGTCGTTCGATATGTCGTTCGAACGAGTTTGGTCGTTCTAACGAGATATCTAACGAGTTTCTAACGAGCCCAGTCTGGTCGCTCGTTAGAAGTCTCGTTCGAACGAGAGTCAAGTTCGTTCGAACGAGATGCCAAGCGGGAACAATTTTGAGCAGTTTTTGGCAGTTTTCACCCCATTTCCCCACTTGTTTCTTAACTGATCTTTTAAGGCTTTATTAAGGACGGGAATCATTTTTGAAGGTGTATCTTTTTCATACCATACAAACTCCTAGAGAGTGTTTTGATAGAAAATTTGTTTAAGGAAAAAGATCAAGTTTTGAGTGTTATTCTTTAATGAAAAATCCTACACACTCTAGTGTTTACACCCAATAGTTGTTTATCCAAGTTCTATATACATATCTTTACTTGGAGTTTTGGTACCGGTTTTCTCTACCGAATTGAAAAAGAGACGTTTCGGGTTTCCTTCTACATCCCATCACAAAGAAGAAGAAGTTTGTTGCGGTATTACTCACTTGGAGAAAGTCTCCAAGCTTGGGTGACGGTGACCATACAAAGTCCTATCGGTGGATTCCGAGATCGCGGTGGAGCTCTGTGGTTGTCCGCTAGGAAGAGGTTTCTACAAGAAGGAGCAACAAGGCTTGAGAGGGTTCGAGTTGAGGATGTAAGTCTTTTGTCTTGTAATTGTAATTCCATATCTAGTGGACTTGTGGTTAGGGCCGTCCGAGATTTTTTCCCGTCTTGGGTTTTTCCTCGTACATCGCGGCGTAGTGTGATATTGTTTATTTTATCTTGCACAATCATTTAGAATCCATGCTTTAGGTTTAATTCAAGATAAAATTTGGTTTAATTATCACACTCGTTTAATTTGGGACTAAATTAAATTTTGGGTAAATTTTGTTTATTCAAGTCGTTTGCTAAAATTGGTTTCGCCTAACTTTGGATAATTGAAAATTATGACTTAGGCAAATTCTAGGACTTGGATTAACTTATTTTAATTTGTTTTGAATAAATTAAAATTTGGCTTTGTTTATGTGTGAACCAGAACCATCATCTTTCAACGCTTCCGCATCTACTATTGAATTTTAAATTCAAAGGAAATTACTCTACGCACTTTCATAAATTATAGAATTAAAACGGAGATTTTGAAATATACATTGAGAAAAAAAACTAAATGAACTTAGAATTTTATAGTACAATTTGATAAATTGATAAAAGTTTACGGGCCAAAATATTAAGTTTATAAAAGTTTGGGGTCATATTGATAATGAATTGAAGTTTTATGCTTAATCGGTTTATTAGAAATTTTAAATAAGGTCTAAGAGTATTTAGGTCTTTTAGTGTGACTTGGGGATCAAGATGGGAAATTAAGGTTTGTTATATTAAGGAAACCTTCATCTCAATCAGTACAAGGCCAGCAAAATTATAATATACTAGCATGGGACCCGCGCGATGCGCAGGCGTAAATGTACAATACGAATAGATTTGAATAAAAATATAATATTTTATTATATTTAAAGAACATATGTGTTCAAAGAGTAATGATAGACACAAATAAGTGTGTAATTTTTTTTCCCAATTAGACATATGTGGGGAAAAAATCCATGCACAACATCAAATATTGTACAATGAAGATCTAGATTGCCAAGAAGAAAAAAAGTCAAAAAAACAATTGTACGATCTCATTTAAAAAATATATATATAAACGATGAAAACATTATTGGATTTTGATAGAAGTAAATCAAAATGAAAGTATAATTTGGAGGTTGTATCAAACTTATGTCAACCAAAATTCTCATATACATTTGTCCCAAAAAAATATACATACACGATTGTCACTTGAACGTTTTGTCAAACATATGCCAAACAAAATTTATGTATACAGATAAACCTAAACTAAAGTATATTACCGAAATTATATAAAACTAACGCCAAACAATATACAAACACAATTATCATTTCAACATTTTATCGAACAAATTGTAAGAATAAATCTATGTATGTAGAATATAATGTGCTCAATATTTGAATATGAATGATTAAAAAAAGTGACCAAAACATAGGGGCGAAAATTATGGCATGACACAATAATACAATCCAAGTTGATCCAAAATTGAAGTGCTGTGTTTGTGTGGGAATTTTTTGGAATGAAATTGCATCCTGACATATTTGCATTATTGTGTCTTGTTAATTGTGTATTTACCTAAGTTTTATGCAATATCATATTTAATTTGGTGTAAACCGTTATCAATCACGTGAGTCATGTAGTATTTTAAATGGACCGTATACGTGTTAGGTAAAAAAATATGTGTCATGCCCAAGTCTAAATGTGGTTGTCATATGGCGTTAGGTCAAATATCACCCATGCATGCTTGGGTTGCCTCATAATATTTTGTTGCAATATCTTACTGTCTCCAATTTGTAGGAAAAATCCCTATTATAGACCTTATCATCTCCGCTTTGTACAAACATTCTCAATTTTTTTGTACAATAAATTCCTAATGTCAAGAAGTTACGTGCTTGTCATATTACAATTTGTAAAAATTTAACTGCAGTAATAAAAACATTTAAACATGCATTACTCATATAACAAAATTATAAAGTGTATTATAAAATTAAAATACACTGCTAAAAAAATTAGCAACAAAATCATTTGATATGGAAAGTGGAAAAAAATATATTATCTCATGAGTTTTAAAAACATACTCTAACATCACATCATGAGCAAGACTACAGCGACATGAAAATTCTACTTAAATCCCAAACTTAATGATGTGGCATTGCCACATCATTAATCTAACAATACTTATTTATCTCCAAACATCTCTTTATTTATTTGTTTTATCACTTTAAAAATTCATTTTTTTCCAAAATATTATTTTCAAATTAAAAAAAAGAACAGTCCATTTAAAAAACATAAATACACGCCATATATAAAAAAAATATATGTTAAAATTATGTGTTAAAATACGCTATAATGTTAATTTTTTGGATCAAATATCAAATAGTCCCTCAAATATTTTTTAATACAGGTTTAGTCCAAGTATTTTTATTTTGTTCCAAAAGTCACCAACCACATAAAACCACTCAATGTGTGTTACTGACGCGAAGCTTCAGAAATAAGATCCAAATAAAACACAACATGGCATGGCATCGTATTTTTTCATGTCGCTGACGCGGACCATTTGTTTTAAATGGTAAAAATAATCATTTTACCTTTTTAAAAAAACGGTCCTTGTCAACGGTATGTGTAGGCGGTCCCACCATTTTTCCTAAAATAGTATACATACCGCTGGCGCAGACCATTTTTTCTAAAATAGTAGAAATATTATTTTTTAGTTTAAGTTTTTTCGTGTGATATTTAAAAAAATGGTCCGCGTCAGCGGTATATATAGGCAGTTATCGCTGGCGCGGACCATTTTTTCTAAATAGTATATATAGGTCCGCACCAACGGAATGAAAAAAAATGGTTCGCGCCAATGCTGGCGCGGACCATTTTTTACAAATAATAAAAATAATATTTTTACTATTTAGAAAACTTAACTCAAAAATAATTTTCTACTTTGTAAAAAAAAAGGGCATGGAATCATATTTTTTTTCCATTCCGTTGGCGCTGACAATTTTTTATAAAAAATAAAAAGAATCTTTTTACTATTTAAAAAAAATGGTCCGCGTCAATGATATGTATAGATTGTCGGACCGCCTATACGTACTGCTGACACAAATATTTTTTTAAAATAAAAAAATATTTTTTTTGAGTTGAGTTTTTTGTGTGGTATTTAAACATTTGTTTGGACCCAAAAAAACACATTTTACTATTTAAAAAAAATCATCCGCGTCAACGATATGTATAAATGCAATATAAATGAGGGAACCCATAGATAAATGCAGTATAATTATCCGCGTCAACGATTTTTTTTTTTTTTATAATTGTAGTATAATTTTTTTTTATAGAAAACAGTTTTTTTTTATTTTTTTATAGAAGATGCTACCTATTTTTTTTCCTGAAATGGGTTCACGAGTTTGTGGATGATGAGGACAATTGAGGGTGCTGACATGGCACTGCCATTAAATTTGGGATTTATGTCTCAAAACCAAGTTGCTGTATCATTTTTGTTTTCAATAGTTCTAATAAAAAAATATAGTGTCAATTTTAATAAAATAGAGCATATGTAAACCCATAATCACATAATTGAATATGAATAGAAATTATATACCTTTCAACAAAAGCCTTCTTCCATGTTAAATTTAATACCTGTTACTCTTTTTTGATGAATTAAGAATATATTAGAAAACGGGCAAAGCCCAAAGAATACAAGCACAAACCGGGTTACTGTCTTTACCAACAAATTATACGACCAACTAATTGATAATTTTTTCTCCAATAAATGGGTATTCATTTTTGTTTGTCCACTTATGCAGATAAGTAATAAAAGCAATGATATTCTTATGGGGTCTAATATCGATTTAATATCAAATGTGTTTGATTTAATTGTATATTGGTGGCGAAACTCATGTCATAATATAAATAAATAAAATAATATCAATACTAAACCGTACTAACATCCAATATATTTAATATTTTCCGAATAATAAACTTCACCTTTATCACTAACACATATTTAAGCGGCGTAATGGGTTGTTACCAATGCCTCCTTCTAACTGGTTGTCTTCTCCCCTGATCGGCTTGTTGTTTTGCTGCTGTGCCACTATCACTTAGATGGTATCGGCTAAACTTTGCCTCCATTGTTTACGGATCTTGGGAGATTTTCCCTTTTTTGCTTTCTATTTCTATGGTAGAAGTGTTTTATCTCTTTAGGTGGTTATTTTGTTGCTAGTATTGACAGGGATAGGTAGTTTTTCTTTGTAAAATGATATCCCATGTTCCTCTGGTGGTCTTGTGCTGAGAACTGATGCTTACCCAGGTGGGTTCTACTTTTTGTCTCGTAGTCAAATTTGAGTTTCAGACGTATAAAAATAAAGCGCACTACATAATCCTTTTCATAGTAGTGAAGGGATAAGTAACAGGTGTAGGAAAATAGAGGGAGACAGAGAGTTAAAAGATGAAAGGATGGGTTGAGAGAATGAACCAAATCGTAAATGTGAGAGACGAAGTTAAACCGTCTTTGAGAGACGAAACGTTAGAATTGAATGTCTCAGATATGTGAGGGCCGCGGGATAGTTAGAGTATACATAATTTTAAAGCATTAAATGATTTTTATACCTTTAATACGAATTAGAGTTATAATATAAATAAGTTAGCTAAGATAACTAACAAAATTCAAATAAAATACCAAACATTAAAGAACGATACACTTCTAGCCTTTCATATAGAAAGGCATAAACATGTAAAAGAAAGAGCGTCGTTTCTGCAATTCGAGTATAAAACCAATTAGATTTCAGCAACAGGAAGCACACTGGGAATAAAAGAAAAAAGAAAAATGGTGTGTAGCGTATATTCCCTTTTAATATTGGTTTGCTGCATTTATTTTTGGTGATATTGATAAATTACGTCTAAAATATTCCTGTGAACGAAAAAGAGCAAAACTAAGTGAACAAAAAAATATATTCGTGACAGTAGTAACCTGACCTCCCATACCAGAATCCCGATCAAGCTCCATGTCTTCACCACATATCAGGACATGAAAACTGCATGGCCGTTAACAATTTAAACTTACAAATAACACTATAAAATCGTTTAGTAAACCACTCATAACGGTAATATAAAATGGTCCAGTGGGCAGCCCATGATCTGCGCGCAGTCCTTTGACCTTTGATCCCTGTTAGGTATAAAGTTATAATAGGTTTTTACGGTCTAATCCTTGGACTAACAATTTTAGACAAAAAAATCGGTGAATTAAATTTTAAACGATTAGGTCCAACATATAAATACTTCCAATTTAAAAAAATCATAAACATAATCGGCTATTGGAGTTTTCTCTGCAACTAACGACTATTCTCCGAAATCAAAAATAACATCAATCTTATACTTTGATCGTCTGTCCTATAATCGATTACAGTGTTCTTATTCGATTCTACCTGTATCACTTGGCTCTATCATTTGTAAGTTTATCTTTATCAACAGTTGATTTTTCTATTTTCGATCGATTACAATAAGTATATGTCCTTTGTTTTAATTCAAGAGACTCATTATAATATTCATTCATGTGATTGAATAACTTTTTATACGTTATATATGTATATGTTTTTAATTTGTGTTTTTTATGCATTTATGTTTGGATTCTTAATAAATAAGTTATAATTATCAATATTTGTAATTCTTAGTTGAATGTGCTGAATGAATATTATTGATGTTTCATTCTAATTTTAAGAGTCCTTGATTTTCATTTGGTATTGAATCACTTATTGATATAGCTCCGCGCCAGCGGAAACAACCAGTTCGATATCAGTTTTCAAAGTACACGCAATGTTTATAAAGTACACGTGATTGATATTTGATAATATGTTTGTGGTTTATTGCTTCTTGTATAGGTTTTTAAAAAGTGCCTTTATGTTTATATTAATTATAAATAAATATTTTTATATTTCATGCATTAAATTATTGCACACATTTTTAGAATTGTTGACCTTGAAGTAAATGTTTTTCGTCTCTATTTTACTGCAGGACATTATGGTAAGTAGTGTAATAGCAAGGTGTTGTTATTTGGATAATATGGCTTGTATTGAAATATTTGAAGATAGCTCATTAGATTTCATATGCAATGAGTTGTGTATTAGGTTTACTAATTTGAGAAGTGGGAGTTTTTCATTGAGGTATTCATTTGGTGATGAATGTCGGTTCATGTTGGTTTGTGACAACGATGTTTGTTGTATGTTGCGGTCCCAATTGATCGTGAAAGCTAATATCATTTGGATATATGTCATTGATTCATTACCATTTCCATGTAATATAAGAGATGAACGGGTTGACTGCTCTAATCGAATTTTTGAAGGGGTTGACTGCAGTTATACAAGGTCTGAGAGGGTTGAGAGTGGTGATACAAATACACAGAGGTTAGAGTCTTTATCATCAGGCATTAAAAATGATTTTAATAGTTGCATTGAAAATGACTTTTATCTTGGAGGTGTGGAGTCAAGTAAGTCGAAAGTCTATCTTTCGAATGATTGGAAGACTTATATAAGTCATGAGCAGCAGTGTTTTGAAGGAAGTGTAGTGGAATTTTGGGATAAATTGTGAAAGTATTCCGTTGAGGTTGGGTTCAAGTATGTGTATTTGAAGAATGATAAAACTCGAGTGACGGCTGAATGCTCTAAAAAGACTACTGAGAATTGCATATGGAGAATTCATGCTTCATTATCTATAATAAATGGATACTTTTACATACGTTCAATGAATAATGAGCATACATGTAGAGGTGTCTTTCGTAGTCCGTCAGCCAAAATGATAGCCTCCAAGTTGGTTTCAACGTTGGTAGCTGATGATCTTAGAAATAACCCGCTATTGAGACCAATTGATGTAGTTAGAGATATGAAGAAGAATTATGGTCTTGATATAGCTTATCAACATGCATGGCATTCGAAAGAGATGGCTGTTGTTGATATACATGGTGATGAAAAGGTTTCTTATGCATTAATGAATAATTATCGTGACCTTCTATTGCAGTATAATCCTGGGTCGCATTGCATCCTTGACGTGGAACATGAGAGTAAAAAATTCAAGAGAATATTTGTAATGTTTAGAGGATGTATTTATGGATTTCAATACTGTAGACCTGTTTTATTTCTTGATGGTGCCTTTTTGAAGAACCGTTATCGTGGAACAACACTATCAGCTACTGCAAGGAATGGGAACAATGGTAAATGAATTTTAAATATTTTATTTTGTGTATTGCATTGAAATTTTGTTTTTTCCATTCCATAACATCAAAATACAAGCATAAAAATATAAAATACCTTTGAAGGTCTTTGTTTTAGTTCATGTGTACTTTTCATTTTTCTACGTGTATTGTCATGATATGTCTTATTATGTGTAATACTAAGTAAAGTACATGCATAGTGCATGTAAAGTACACGTGAATGTTTTTGTTAATGCCACGTGTACTTTTCATTTTTATGCGTGTACTTTGATAATGATGACTTTATGTGTAGTAATAAGTAAAGTACACACATTTTACATCTCAACTACACGTGAATGTTTTTCTTAATTTCACGTGTACTTTTCATTTTTATGCGTGTACTTTGATGATGATGTTATGTTGAATACAAACTAAAGTACACGTATTTTACATGTCAAGTACACGTGAATGTTTTTCTTTATTTCACGTGTACTTTTCATTTTTATGCGTGTACTTTGATGATAGGTGTTGTTATTTAGAAATAATAAAGCAAAGTAAATGTTAAAAATGTAAAGTACCTTTGAATGTTTTTGTATAGTTCACCTGTACTTTACATTTTTATGCGTGTATGTTGATGTTAGTCTTGTTAATAATAAAGCCAAGCAAAAGATTGATGAGTAAACGTGCATTTTATCATGTGTACGGTACATTTTTATGCTTTGTCTTGTTATTTACAAACAATTTAGATTAAACACAATATATTTCCCATGTGTTTTAGGGTCTGCGCCAGCAACATCAATATACAAAGTATTGTACATGGATATGTTATTTATTTTAATTTTAATATATTTTTAAATTTCAGGACTTTTTCCTGTTGCATATGCTGTTGTTGATTCCGAAACCGAAGATAACTAGATGCGGTTTCTAGTCAATTTGCATAGTGCAGTAGTTGAGCAATATCGAAACATAACATTTATATCAGATCGAAATAATGGATTACTTGAAGCTGTTTCGAGGGCCTTCCCGCTGTCTGCACATTCCTACTGTATACATCATTTACAAGGGAATATAAAAAAGAAAATTCGTGGGAATTGTGCTGGATTTCGAAAGAAAATTGTTAAAGATTTTTTGTCTTGTGCATATGCTGTCTCAGTATATGTATTTCACAAGAATATTGAAGCTTTGAAGAAGGAAGGAGGAGCTGCTATTGCCGATTTCATTGATAGTTTGCCTCCCGGGAATTGGTCCTGTGCATATTTCCCTGGTAAACGGTATGGTGACATGGCATCTAGTGTTGCGGAGTCATTCAATTCATGGATATTGGAGGAAAAGCATTTACCAGTAATGAATATGCTTGATAAATTGAGAGTGAAGATTATGAATTTCAATGCAAACAAACTTGTTGAGTCTGACACTTAGGCAAATGAGCTATGTCCTTTTTTTCAAAAGTTACTGAATGAAAATTGTAATAAAAGCCGACATTGGACTATTAGTCGCTCAAGTCAAAATGTATTTGAAGTTCATTCAGAAGTGCGAGCAACAGTTGACTTAGGAGAAATGACTTGTTCTTGTAAGAGTTGGAAGATTAGATGTTTTCCATGTCCTCATGCTGTTTGTGTTGTGCGAAGGAAAGGGACCAGTATTTATGATTATATTGAGGAGTACTATAAGGTATCTTTCTACAGAAAATCATACTCGATACCTATAGTTCCTCTTCCTGATTTGATTTCCTTAAATATTCCTATTCCTGAAAATCCATATATCCTTCCACGAATGACTAAGAGACCGATAGGCAGGCCAAGAAATAAGATAATAAAGTCTTCTGGTGAGATCACAGTAAGGGAAGTTACTTGCTCGAGGTGTAGTAAAACGGGTCATTACAGGTCTACTTGTAAGGAACCCATTTGACTATTTTTAAAATTGTTGAATTCATTCATTTTAACCATTTGATTGAATAAATTAATTAATAAACCATTTGTTTCACATAAATGAATGTAATTTATTTTTAAGTCTCATATATCAGTTTTTTTGTGTGTTGATGTACACATATTTTTCATAAAACATACATGATCATTATTCCTTGTGTTCACGTGTAGTTTACCTTTGTATACGCATGTTATGTACAGTACACGCGCATTTTGATGTCCAAAGAAATTTTAGGTATGTTAGAAATAGTCCCATTTGTGAAAGTTTTGTTTGTCCTAATCCCATTTGACTTTTATATTCATAATTGGTCCCATTTAGCAGTTGTGGATGGTCAGTTCAATATGCGTGTACTTTATAAAAGCATGCGTGTACTTTACTTAATGTACATGCATGAAGTACACGCATAATATAAATATAATGTGCGTGTACTTGATGAAATGTGTGTATACTTTATGAAGTACATGCATTGATAATTAAAGTACACGCATTTAAATATAATTGTACATGCATGTTTTAGAAAACTACACGCATATTGATATGACAAAAATCTAATTCAATATACGTGTACTTTATAAAAGCATGTGTGTACTTTACTTAATGTACATGCATGAAGTACACGCATAATATAAATATAATGTGCGTGTACTTGATGAAATGTGCGTGTACTTTATGAAGTACACGCATTGATAATTAAAGTACACGCATTTAAATATAATTGTACATGCATGTTTTAGAAAACTACACGCATATTGATATGACAAAAATCTAATTCAATATACGTGTATTTTATGTATTCTGCATGTAATTTTATCAAGTAGACGTATATAAATGCATGTACTATTTCGAAAATGGTTTTTGACATTACAATCTGCTTGTACTTTATAAAAGATATTTGGGTCACTCATATTCTTAAACTCCTATGGGTATTATGGTCTGCGCCAGCATCATTATTATACAAGTACTAGTTGTAAGCCCGCGCGATGCGCGAGAGAGGCGCAATGTACGAAACATAAGAAAAAATATATCTAAAAAATTTGTAACAAAAATATCCTTCTTATTTACATTTGCATTGAAGAGCGAGGTTTTAATTAAAAATACAACTTGTAGTTATTTAATTACAACATGTGGTGATATAAAATATTATAATTTAAAAAAATATCATTTCGAAAAACCATTACAACAATATAATGCACTATGTAGTACATATGTTTCTAATGCTCGATGATTATAATAACTACATTTTCTATTATAAATTGGACCAACATCAATGTTAATTGTAAAAAAATTCTTCTTAATGTTTATTGTGATTATATCAATGGCCATAGGGTAGTGAGACATGGAACCATTCCACTTTATTTTTCATTACAAAGAGGGATGAAAAGAGGGAGAGAGAAGTACGTTGGAAATGAAGAGTTGTCACTTTTGAGGAAGTCAAATACTTAAAAAGCGTAACTGAGTTCGTTGGAAATCAAAGAGTCAGATTCACAAATAGAGACACCTTTAAGATAGTTGAGTAATAATTACCCAATGCCACTTGTCAGTAATAATTATCAATAAATGATGTGCCACGTGGATAGGCTAATTGCAAAGCATAATAAATGCCCTGTTTTGCATTTTAGAGTATATAGAGATTTCAATCTGCTTGTACTTTATAGACTATGCATGTACTTTATAAAGTACACGTGTAATATATAGAGTACACGCATTTATATAATGTCTTGAGTACACGAATTATTATACCATTATTTTAATAGGCGTGTACTTTATATATTACACGTGTACTTTGTATTGTACACGTGTAATATATAGAGTACACGCATTTATATAATTTTTTTTTTGATGAAATGTTATAAATGTTAAAAAATTTAACAAAACACGTGATCATGTTTATAAGGGTTCACGTGTACTTTACTATATTGGGTGTATGAAATAACTCAGAACACATTCATGAAAGAAATAAAATTTTTATTAAAAAAAAAATGAAGTACAATTTTTCAAATAAAGAAAACTGAAAAAACTAAACAGGGCTTCTAGTAGGGATGTTTGTCAAAGGCATCCAGGGTGTCAGGGAGAGAGTCAATGAAATTCGACCAGTGTCGAATTTCTTCTTCTATGACAGCTACAAGGCTTTCATGGAGAGCCTTCTTCTCCTTCAGCTTTGCGATTTTCAGGGGAACTTCTTGTGTATAGAAATAAATGAGTTCTTCATGTGTTTGAGGAGGGTCCTCATCCACATCAAATAAATCTATGGGATTGGGTGGAAGTCCAGAATAGCCTTCCCTCACATATGTTTGAAACTGCTCAAAGGCAGTTTCATATGAGGAAATATTTTCCTCAAATTGCCTTATTTTTTTTTATTTCTTTCATCTCTCTCAAGAGTTTCTCGCAAGTTTTCTGATGGAATAGCCATTATGTAATCTTTACCCTAGATGTAATGGTTAAGAAAGGAACAAATATTACTCTTTTATAGGAAAAAGTGAAAGTTATTTATTTCTTGACCAGAAGTAGTTGGGAAGTGAGTAGTTGAGCTTAATAAATTGATTTTGGTTATTGTGTCCTTAATGAATTCTTCAAAGTAGTTTTCAATTAAAATAATAAATGATTATTATATTAACTACTGCGTGTACTTTAGTGAAAATGCGTGTACTTTGGATAATTAATTGTACTTAGTAATTATGACTTGTATTTTTTGTGAAAACTAATTTTACATTGTTTCATAACAATCAGATGCATTGTTTGTCTAAACCTTACGTGGATTGTGGTCCGCGCCAGCGGGAAAAAACCATTTTGGTATGTAAATACACATGTATTTACATACCAAAATATCACATGTATTTTGAAAATGCACGTAATATTTTCAAAGTACAAGTAAGTATTGGTATGTAAATTTTGAAATATCAGGAATATCAAGTGTACTTTCAAAATACACGTTTATTTTCAAGTGTATTTTGAAAATACACGTTTATTTTCACGTATATTTTCAAAATACACGTGAAAAATTCACATGTATTTTGAAACTACACGTGAGTATTGCTATGTAAATTTTGAAATATCAAAATGACACATCCAGTAACTGTGCTAGGTTTTGAACTTGCTGATTTGTCAAGTGAATGTATCAGAAAATCATGCACAGCAGATGCCCAATCATATTTATTCATTTCCTCAATATTTTCAATGTATTTCAACCAAAATTCTCCAAGGGTGAAGTTTGGGTTGGAAAAAACCATTTTGGTGTAATAAATATTGTAAACAATAACCAATATAACACAAAACAAATTACAAATATATGTTTTGAATTTGAATCACAATTTATAGATGTTTTTTCCCATTTCGGGGGAAGAAATATTTTGACAGAAGAATTTCCCTGAGTACATATGCTCTTTGTTTAAGCATGTCAGGGTCTTGAAAGAATTTTTGCATTTCTTTGTTTCTGCTTATTTGCTCAATATAGTACATGCAGAACACCCCACAGTCAACCCTGAAACTACAATAAAACAAATATAAAAATTAGAATGATGTGATGAAATTTTTTGAAAGGATACAAATTAGTAATTTTTAGAAATGAAGTTTTTCTTACCCATTATATTGTTTAGGGCATTCGTGATCTCTTATTAGTTCAAATTTGAGATCACTTTGCAACAAGAAATCTACAGTCCTTCTTTCTTGCTCTGTCAATGGATCATCATCCATTGTAAACTCATTTGGGGTGCCTTCCTCAAATTTCCTCTGAATTTTGTAACCATTGTTTTTTATTGTTTCTGCTTCAGTCTTCAATTCGGACAGTGATTTTTGGAAGACAGAAAACTGTTAAGAAGACAAATATTTAGTGTATACAAATAAAAGAGTATATGAAGATGAAAGAGTGAAAAGTACACCCATAATATAAAAGTACACGCATATTTTATTTTTTCATATCACGTGTATTTTAAAATATGATGGGTGTACTTTGCCTAATATGTTAAAAGTACACGCATAATATTAAAGTACACGCATATTTTATTTTAAAATATCGCGTGTATTTTATTATATATGATGCGTGTACTTTGCCTAATGAGTTAAAAGTACACGCATAATATTAAAGTACACGTAACTTGTATTGGTTCATTTCATGTGTATTTTAAAATATGATGCGTGTACTTTGATAATCTATGTAATTATGTACAACTAATACAAAGTACACGCATTATATAATGCACGTGTACAAGTGTATAATATAAGTACGAGTAACATTACTAATTAAGTTTAGGCACTAACCAATTTTTTTGCATCATCAAAGAATGTTGTGTTCTTTTCCGTGCCATTCGGTCGGAGGGGATCCATGTGGACCACTTTATTTTCTTTAGTGTATATCACAAATAATGTGAAATGTCCTATACTATGTCTAAGTACAATGAACAAATTATTACAACTGCCTAAGTATTCAAATAAATCCTTGTATAATTCCCCCTTCTTATTGACTCCGTTTGTTCTACAAGCTTCTATCTGAATAAAAATTATAGACAAGTGTTAATAAGAAAAACTGAAATATTGTTTATCAAAACTTTCATTTTATTTGTACTTACCCAACAATAATCAGAAAAAGTGTGTGAGTAGGAGAGCCCTTCCTCTGACAATTTTAATCTCAATACTTCGCAAAAGGCAAGTATTATCTGTTTCACACAATATAAAATGGTGAGGAAATAATAATGTTGAAATTTAATGGATGTCTAATATTTGGACTACATACTTGGCTTGAAATTTCTTGATTTTTGAGGACTTCAAGTAAATCTTCCCATGGGACATACGAAACCATCCCTTGGAAAATAAACTCCCTGCATTTTATATAATCAGTAAAACAATAGTATAATAATATTAACCTTATTCTTTTGCACCAAAAAAAATATAAATTCGCGAAGTGATAAATCATAAAACAATAAACTTTACCCTGGCTCAGCAATTTTAATAAACTCTTCAATATTTTTCTTTGAAGCTTCATCGAGATATTTATATGCTTCGATTGCTTGAAGCTTGATGCGAGTTTCCTTCATTTTTTCAGCTATTGTTGTAGGGCCTTTTCTAAGCTTTGACTCTTTTAGTTTCTTCATTGGTTCAAGCTTTTCTGTTTCGCCTTCAGCTTTTCTTTTCATCTGACCTCTAGTAAGAGGTCCTTTGCTTTTGGATATTTTAGGGCTGCCCTCAACTTTCTTTGAGGCTAATTCAATCTTTAAACTCGAAATTTCGTCAAGGAGTTGTTTATTAATGTTTTCCTGATATATTTAACAAGGAATGTTGGATTGTTAGCATTTTTTGAAAAAATGATTGATTTTCACTTACGTGTATTTTATATAATACACGCGTGTATTATATAAAAGTGCGTGTATTTTATAAAGTACACGCGCGTATTATAAAATACGTGTACTTTATAAAATTTATAATATACCTAAAATTTATAATAAAATTAAGAAAGTGTAGCGTGTAATAAATATCTATTGTATTTTATAGATACTTGGTCAGTTTTTTTCAATTCTGATTCTTCAAGCATTTTCTTCAACTCCGAAATTTCGTCATTAAGGATTTTATTATTGTTTTCCTGTAATACAAAAAAAATGTTACATTTTAAACAATGCATTATTTTTAATAAAATAATGCATGTAGTCTTCATTATATCTAATATCAAATAAAACTGCATTAAAATATTATGAAATAAAACTGCGTGTACTTTGAGAAAACTGCGTGTACTTTGAGAAACCTGCGTGTACTTTGAGAAAACTGCGTGTACTTTGAACGTGTACTTTAGGAAAACTGCATGTACTCTGCATTCAAAAGTACCTGTTGAGTTCTTTTCCACTCTAACTCCTCAAGATTATGCCTCAAAGTCATCTTTTCTAAGTCAGCATCTTTCCATTGTTGCAATGTATCATCATACTTTCTTTTTAGATCTTCATTAGTCAGAGATAGATATCCATTCTTTTGTTCCAAAATTCGTGTTGATTCTGCCTGTTTTTTAAATGATTCATCCAATTCTTTAATTCTATCTGAGTCACTCATTGTGACTTGATCAAGCTTTTCTTTTAAAGAATTGTTTAACTCAACTAGTTGGGCATTTTCTACCTCCAACTTATTTAATAACTCTTTTTCCTTCAAAAGGTTGAAATTCTCCACCTTTAAGTTCTTCACTTCCTCATGGGCTTCAAAAAGTGAATCATGATCTACCTCCAACTGTACATTCAAAATGGCACTCTCCACCTCCAAAGAGGTCACCTTATCAAGTGCAACATTAATGTCTACAGGTGCTTTAGATAGTTGGTTATTTTTTTCCAACAACTCCCTTTTCAAAACAACAATTTGTTCCTCCAAATTAACCTTTGGTTGATCTTTTCCCTTCTTTTTCTTTGGAGTCACAATGTTTTTAAGGGGAATATTCCAACCATGTGAAAACTCATTGTCATCAATATCTTCAGCAACATTGTTTGATGATGAATCAGCATGTATAGGACTTTCTGTTGATATGTTCAAAGAGTAACTTGGCCCTTCAAACTGAGATTCCTTTTGTACAGGACAGTCCTTAGAAGCTGGTTTACTTGTAGCCTGCTTCAAAGTTGCTGTTGCGATGTCATTCTTCACAAACCATTGTTTCAAAGACGACAACTTCCACTTCAGGAATTTTGGAGTATTTTCTTTATATTCTTCAACAGGAGAAATGATTTCAAATTTCTCACATGCCCAATACTGAGATCATACAAAAAACAAAATGAATTTAATACGTGTACTTGACTGAAGATATAACAAGAGTATTTTGAGAGTACACTGGTTATATTTACAAAACATAGTACACGTGTACTTTGTAAAATACAAGTGTCCTTTCACATGATATAAGACGTGTATTTTCAAAATATAATTGATATTTAGTGTGTATTTTCAAAATACACGTTAAATATCAATTGTATTTTGAAAGAACAAGAGAAAATATCACATGTATTTTGAAAATACACGTAATATTGTCAAAGTACAGGTAAGTATTGGTATGTAAATTTTGAAATATCAGGAATATCAAGTGTACTTTCAAAATACACGTGAAAATAAACGTGTATTATCAAAATACACGTGAAAAATTCACGTGTATTTTGAAAATACACGTTAAAATAAACGTGTACTTTCAAAATACACGTGAATTTTCATGTGTATTTTGATAATACACGTTTATTTTCAAGTGTATTTTGAAAATACACGTTTATTTTCACGTGTATTTTGAAACTACACGTGAGTATTGCTATGTAAATTTTTGAAATATCAAAATGTTTTTTTGCTCACCAGTAGGAAAATGACACATCCAGTAACTGTGATAGGTTTTGAACTTGCTGATTTGTCAAGTGAATGTATCAGAATCTCATGCACAGCAAATGCCCAATCATATTTATTCATTTCCTCAATATTTTCAATGTATTTCAACCAAAATTCTCCAAGGGTGAAGTTTGAGTTGGAGAAAAATAACGTGTTCAAGAAGTGGAGAGACACAATTTTAACAAAATCAGCAATTCCTTCATCTGTCTCCAATTCAACTGATTTCTTCAAACCATTCAAAATTTCTGACTTTCCTATTCTTTTTAAGAAGTATCGTGCTTGTAATCCAGATTTTTTAGCAGTATTCGGTCCCTTTTTCAGTTCTATTGATTTTAAACCCTCCACCAGGGGTATGCCAAATATTTCACTTAAATCTATTGGCATTATTGGAATACTTCTCTTCATACGAAAACTTTTGGTTTCCGTATTGTACAGCTCAATAATTGATAAAATATTTTTATCCGTCTTCTTGTGGTCCACTTCTACTACTTTCTCACTGTAGTAGGCATTGAAAAGCTCCCAAAATGGAGTCTTCTTAAGAAGTTCAATATGGCTATTGTTTATTTTATCTTTAATCTGATGCAAATCATGGAGAAAGATAACAATATTTGACCGATATTGGTCATTCTTCTTTGCAGGACGTTTAGCTTTCAATGCCACACTAGAACTGGAACTGGAACTGGATGAAAAACTATCATCAGAACCGCTCTTTTTTTGTTTCTTTCCTCTTCTTGCTTTCATCTTCATCCCCATTATATTGATCTATAAAAAAAATTTAAATTACTAACCTATAATTATATGTACAAAAAATAAAATATATGTGAATTAGAATAAAAAATACACTAAAACAATAAAATACAAGCGTATTTAACAAAAGTACATGCAATATTCTCACAAATAATTTATACAAGTCTCATCAAAATACATGCTAAAGGCGATAATATATATCGTCAGTTTCATGGTAATACCTAACAGAGGTTGTTCGACAAGTGAAATACCAAGATTCTCTACTCCTAACATATTCAGTAAAGAAGTGATACAATAGTTGAATGCTAAAAGCTCCAACATTATCAAAACCCCTTAAGCAATACTTCTCAATTCTTTTAGCTAAATCCTTCGCTTTCGATTCAGTTACTTGAAGCTGTTCCACATCAAAAGTGCAGTAAATGTCTTCATAGTAGTAGTAGAAACCAAGTAACCTTTTAGCTCTATCGTTAATGCGAAGGAGAAAACGAATTTCGTCTTCATTAGTACTATTCACTGTCAATGTGAAAGGTTTTCTATTATTAAGATCTTCGAACGTGCAAGCAGCAGTTTTGTAGTTGAACATGCTTGATCGTGCGATTCCTAAACAATAACACAACAATACAAAATAGTACACTCATAATACACATTAGTACATGCACACTAGATTGAACAAATTGAATTTCAATGTTCGTGTACATGGACATTGGATTCAAATGAAGTTGGCTATTGGACAAAAAACACTCTTAAATATTAACAAAATAATAATATTTCTTAAAAACTCATGGAAAATAAATCAAATGCCGCTGGCGCGGACCAAAATAACATAGGATTGATGAAATATGGATTTGAAATTAATATTCTATAGAGTACACGTATAAAACATAAAAGTACACGCATAATGAATTGAGAAATACAATTTCAATGTGCATGTACTATGTGTATTTTGCGTGTACTTTATAAAAGTACACGCAAAATATACATAGTACACGCAACACAGGGCTTGTACATGTAGATATTCTATAGAGTAAACGTATAAAACATAAAAGTACACGCATAATGAATTGAGAAATACAATTTCAATGTGCGTGTACTATGTGTATTTTGCGTGTACTTTATAAAAGTACACGCAAAATACACATAGTACACGCAACACAGGGCTTGTACATGTAGATATTCTATAGAGTACACGTATAAAACATAAAAGTACACGCATAATGAATTGAGAAATTCATTTTCAATGTGCGTGTACTCTGTTAATTTTGCGTGTACTTTTAAAAAGTACACGCAAAATACACATAGTACACGCAAAACAGGGCTTGTACATGTACATATTCCAATCCATATGATGAATACAATGTTTGATTTCATCAGTCCATATGATGAATGCATTCTAAATATACGATGAATAATACGCATGAAAAAGAAGAATGTGATTTCATCAGTCCATATGTCTACAAATTTATACATATGAGAACACAAAATACACAAGGACAAAAAGGTGATAAGAGAATGTATACATACTTGTTAGTGCTGTTTGGAAGAATTTGATTTAGAATGTAAAATGTAGAACTTCAACGATTAGGTTTTGAAAGAAGAGAGCTAGGGTTTTGATTGAAGAGAGTTAGGGTTTTGATTGAAGAGAGTTAGGGTTTTGATCGAACAGAGTTTCTAGATCTTCGATCAGGAGTATTTATATGTTGTTGTTGACCAAAATTTGATTGAGAAATAGAATCGTCTTGGGGTTTTGATCGAAGAGATGATACGATTGATACAAGAGAGAATACAATGTTTTTGGCGCTTCGTTTTCTGAATGGCGCTTCGTTTTCTGAATAGTGCGTGTTTATTTTAATTTCGGGGTATTTATATGCTAGACCTAATCGTTTAAAATTTGTTGGGCCTGATTTTTTTGTCCAAAATTGCTAGTCCAAGGACTAGACCATTAAAGCCCCAAGTTATAAAAGCAATTTAGTCATGTCTTAATATGAAACAGTATTCAAAACAATTTGGTATAACACTTAAGCATAACAATATAACACTAGTGGAGTTTCCCCTGTTTTTGTATGGTTAGCCGGCCCAAGGGGCAGGACAAAGAGGCCACGCCTATAGCTCCCAATTATGATAAAATATTATAGGTCCCATTTTTTTTACAGATATGTATAATTATAAGTAAGTTAATCCAACTATTTTTAGTGAGTAAGCCCAATTTTAATAAATCCATGACAGTCCAAATCAGTTTTCTTATAAATGAAATAAGAGGTACGTAATCTATAACCCACTGCCCATATAATTGATAATCAAGCTGAAAAAAGGTCATGACTTTAAAACCCCAAATGATTGTGACCTGGTTGACCTTTTAATAATTTCTTCCAAAAGAACCAATTCCCAAACAACATTTACATTTAAAACTTCCACCGCCAAGATTCAATGCATATATATTTTCTAGATCAATTAATGGGGACGGAATTTGTGAATTGGGATTTGGAAATGGAAAAAATCGTATTGTGAAGATGCCAGTGGTGCACAAAACAATTAACAGGTTTGAGTTCGTCCTTTTTTTTAATCTATAATTTTTCTATTTGTTTGTTGTTGTTAATTGTTTGCTGTTAATTTATGCTCAAATTTTTGTGTTATTTCAAAATATTTTTTTTGGCGAAGGGTGGAGTGTTCGAGTGTGAATTGTAGGTCTTTTGACCTCGATCGAGCGTTTATAAGAAACATATCGTACTTGACCCTTGATATGTTAGCAAGTTAAAATTTATTTGGTAGTGTGAGTAATTAATAAAAAAAATCATTATTATCTCGTAATAATACATAATATATTCTAGCAAAAAAATCATTGTGTAAAAAAGCCACATTTTACAAGTTCGCCTTAGGCCTCCAAATCCTCGGGGCCGGCCCTGTATACCACATTGTATTTAACAGTATTCAAAAAATTTGTGACCAAAAAGTGCATTTTTGCATACTTCAAGGCCCTCCAAAAGGAATATGTGAGCAAAAATGCATTTTTGCTTAATCTACCAGGAAAGCATTCAGGGGGAAGTTTGTTGTTGAAATAATTTACATTACATACCAACTTTCGCCATCCTCTTCATTGAGCACATCTTTATCAGTATTGTCATAGTTATTGTCGGAATTACCATCATTTTGGTTACATGAACCATCGCTCTAATCATTTTCAATATCCATTTCCATCTCCTCCTCACATATACTGTCATCCAACTGAGGCATTGGATTGTCACCATGGCTATAGTCATTCGATTGTCACAACTTTTATGCTATGTTAGGATTTCACTTCATTCATTACGGGTTATATAAGTGGGGGATGTACTCACGCCATGGGGGAAGCTTAATAAAGTATATAATCCTCACAACATCACTTTTTCCATTTTTGTGCTTTGGCATTGGTTTCATTATGAACACAATTGCTAATTTATAGGTCTCTAGAAGCTACTCCATTCGGCACAGTGGTGGTTGTTTTTGTCCTTTGGGCTTTTATCTCTTTCCCCTGGCTCTTCTTAGTACAGTTATTGGAAGAAATTGGAGTGGTTCTCCGAACAATCTGTGTCGGGTGAAGATCATTCTTCATCCAATTCCTGAGAAGAAATGGTACCTCACACCTTCTGTAGTCTCAATGATGGGAGGGATTGTTACCCTTTGGCACCATATTCATTGATATGTATTTTATCTTCACATCATTCTGGAACTACAAGGTGTACTATGCCTATGTATTTATGCTGCTGGTCTTGTTGGATAAATTTCAATATAATATAATATTTTGATTATATTATTGATGTTTTATTTTTAGTTGTTAATATTTTATTATATTATTGGTGTTTTAATTTTAAACATAGTTTGGGTTTTATTTTAGAAGGTAGAAAAATGAGCAAATGGGTGTGAAAGATATGGGAGTTCTCAAAATCCCATATTGTCCCACATTGCAAGAATACTACAAAAAGTAGTGGTGTATCAACTAAAGGACAACTAAGATTCTTAGTTGAGAAGTCAAATAAGAGGCTATTGATGATGCTGAAATTTAGCACCACCAGATAAGGTGTTTCCAAGCTCAATATAAGAATAACAATGGCAGCACAGTTATATAAAGAGATAAGAGAATGAGATGAGGATAAGAGGGATCAACACCAGAATTTAAGTGGTTCAGCCAATCTGGCCTACGTCCACTATGAGTGTGTGAGTAATATCACTGAATGAAGGCACTAATGGCCATGGATACAATTCTCTCAAGCTTTCTCTCTCTACTATAGATTTAGACAGAGTTTTAGCTAGGGTTGAATAACTGGGATCCCCTTGCAAGGTAGGGGATGATCCCTATATATAGTGCCTAGGGGGTGTAATGTACCCCCCATGCATGTAATGAGCATGTGTGTGGTAGCCTCACCAATGTGGGAGTGCCATCTGTCACTGTCACATGTAAGAAATGATGATGAAATATTCTCCACACATGTGGAGAATAATCTTGTTACAACTGATTTATGCCCAGGTGTCCTTATCCAAATGTCAACAGATGCTCGGCTGCCATATTGGTGCATGACCTCGGCCTGGGAGAGGCCGAGCTGTAAAGGATTGATGTTCATTCAATATGAGATGTGTCGTAGGGAGTCTCAACCTGATCTCAGCCGAGACATTATGCTGGGGTCAGCCCCAGCCGAGGTTGGTCTGATTCCATGCTGACGATTACTAAGGCTTCTTGTCACCTAGGCCCAAGCCGAGGTTGGACTGGCTCCATGTTGAAGGTTACCAAGGCTCCTTGTCACCTCGGCCTACTCTCAGCCGAGGTTGCCATACCTGGGTATACGAGAGTGTTGTTGATGCCTGTGATGCGCGTGGTGTCCATTGGAAATGTAGGTGATAGTGTCAGCCTGGGACGACCCTGGTCTGGCCGAGGGATGATATCGTGGGCCCATGGCTTATCTAGGATCGATCAATATCTTGGCCATCATCTCGGCCGAGGTTGGTGTCTCTAGGCCGAGGTTACACTTGGGGCATATCAATCACCCCCCGGCCCTTAGTCATATGCGAGAGCAAGTGGCTAGGGGATTACTACACCTCTGAGGCCTGTCCGTCCCAAGCTAGTACCAGCATGACACCTGTCCATGCTAGAACGTACCTACTTGGCTGGCGTGTGCTGTCCTTTGGGGTTCCCAAGGCAATGATGGGCCTTGGGAGCAGTGCCTATGTACTTAAGGGTTTGAACCCTTCTTTT
This sequence comes from Sambucus nigra, assembly GCA_949130495.1. Taxonomy (NCBI): domain Eukaryota; kingdom Viridiplantae; phylum Streptophyta; class Magnoliopsida; order Dipsacales; family Adoxaceae; genus Sambucus; species Sambucus nigra. Next base: position 437,261,942 of record OX422210.1, read on the forward strand.
TCTCTTTCTTCTCCATTTCCCCTCCTGTGCGCGTTTTGCTCTAGCAATTTTCTCTCTCTCAAACCTCTTCAATCAGCGCTCTTCTGCATAAGCCTTTGTCAATTTTCTTTCGAGTTTTCTTCATTTCATATATCGATTCATCTTCAAGTACTTCTTCCTTTCCATTTCCTTTGTTTCTGGTATTTGGTTTGCATTTTTCGGCGAGTTTCATATTTTCTGGCGAGCATCATATTTTTTGGCGAACTGTGTTTGCCTTAAACTTCCAAGTTTGATCTTTAAACTCCTTTATTTTACAAGTCAATCGTGTTTATAGTTTTAGGAGTTTTTCCCAAGTTTAGGGTCGTCCTCTGATGCTCAGACCTTTATACCAGCTTCTTGAGGATTTTCCCTCTCTCAGATAGAAGACCCTAGAAAAAATTAGGCAAATAGAGAGAGCTCAAGAGGAAGCTCGTAGGTCACAAGAGTTTCCCATTAGACCCTTGTTTCCACCACCTCTGAGGGTTATATATCCTGACCCCCCGGAAAACTTCTATTATACAGGGGTGCCTGCTGATCCAACACCTATGTCTGAGTTTGAAGCTTCTACCTCAGACCCCATGTCAGTGGACTCTTTCCAGGAAGCTATGGATTTCACACCTCGGCCTGATCAGACCCCTGATCAGGCTGAGGTATCCAGTCGAGCTTCATCCCATAATGGGTCCAGCACCTCAGCCTCTTCTTTAGAGGTTGAAGTGCTTGAGCCGAGTGTGGCTGTGCCACCCATTCTTGATGCCATCCCCCTGTCGGCCATCACAGGGGAAGAGTTCGCTCAGAGATTCCCTAGTAACCCATCTACATCTGCTCCGGCCGACGTTGAGCTTGATGATGATGAAAATGCTGAAAGCGATGTTGATATCTCTGAGGCGGCCGAGTTCGAGAGCACAGTCACTGAGGTTGATCTTCTGTGCTTCAGATATTTGTACTCCATCAGCCCTTCCATCAAATTAAGGAGACCTCTGAGGGAAGAGAGGGCCTATCATGGTCGAGATGGGGAAATCTGCCTGTACGAGCAGGTGTTTAAGTTAGGGTTTCACCTACCCATTCATCCCATCATCAAATCCATTCTCTCTTACATCAACTTGGCCCCCTCACAGCTATCTCCCAATGCCTGGAGAGTCATCATAGGGGATATTATCCTGTGGAGGGCAGTCCACCACTCTGACTTCCCGGTTCAGGTCTTTGTTGGTTGTTATGTCCCAACCTCGGCCAAAAACCATCCGAGCTACTATCATTTTGTGGCTCGGAGGCCTGAGAAGAAAATGCTCTAGGTGACTCAGACCTCTAATCATAACTGGAAGCCCCGTTATTTTTTCGCCTCAAGACCATGGGAATTCGGCCCATGCGTTCCCTCATCCACACTAGAGTCGAGGATAACTCTCAAATGGGGTAAGGTCTCCATGTCTGCCAGGGCCGACCCTGGTCTAAGTCTTCAGAATATGCAGAAGGTGAAGGCCCTGCAGGATCAAGGGGCACATGGTCTGTTTGTGAAGTTCGAACATTTGCTGACCCCCCAGTATCTCTCGGGGACGAGCCTGGGTGGAAGTCCCCTTGTTGATTTTGGTAAGAATTTTTATTTCAAGTCTAACCTCTGAACTCATTCATGTCTGATTTCTGACCTATATCTTTTAACTTTTGCAGAGCGACCACAAGACATCCCAGACGAACTATGGGACATGGCTGCTCCGAGCTTGACGAGGCTTGCCAAAAAGGCTGGTTTGAACGCTCCTCCCCCAGCTCCCTCAACATCCAAATCTCAGGCTTCCAAGAAGAGGGCCCCAGAAGCCCATGCCTCTGAGGATCAGAGGCCGACCTTGAGTCAAAAGAAGGCCTTAGATGCTGCACTTCCAATTTCTTCAGCCGACATCCTGACGGCACGTCTGGATCAGTTGAAGTTGACTAATAGTGTGGTCAGCAACAGCAGGCAGGCCATGGACGCACTCACCTCTTTAATGACCGAGGCCGACAAGCGTTTCTACAGAGCTATGGACACTTCCCTGCTGGTTGAGTTCGGCCTTCACAGAGCCATCCAGGTATGATTTGTCCCTTTGTCAAAATTTTATAAGTGCAACATCTGAATTTTCTCCCATTTAACTTCTTCATTAAATGTGCAGGGAGTGACTGCTATGTATCAACTATCGAACTGGGCTATGAGGAAATTGCCCCTTATCCAGAAGGGGCAAGAGGTCGAGAAGGTTGAGAGTGACCTGAATGCTGAGGTCGACCGTCTGAAGTCAGAGCTGCAGAACTCTAGCTAAGGGGTTGGAAAAAGACATCTCTTTGCTCGTCAAAGAGCATGCCAAAGACCTGAAGGACAAAGATGACGTTCTGCAGCAGAAGGTTAGCGCGACTGTCAAAGCTTCCCTTGAAGATGCCTCCCCCAAAATAATTTCTGAGTACAAAGGCTTAGACGAGTTCATGGGTTTTGGCTTTGAATATCTTGAAAGAGGTATCAAGGCCACTACCAAATGGGCTGAAGTCAGAGAGAAGGAGGTCGGAACTCTAAAGGCCTCTGACTTTGTGGGTCTCGGCTTTGCTGACCCTCAATTTGCTCAGGCGCTTCAAGAGGTGGAGGACGAGGCTGCTGCTCCAGCCGAGACTGCAACTCTTGGAGGAAACGAGGTCGGAGGGGGATACCACACTGATGACGTGGCCGAGGTGACCAACGCTGATCAAGTCAACCCAACCGAGACTGTTAATGTTCCCCCCCAGACCTTTAGTCTTTTTAAACTTGTAACAAAAATTTGTATTTTGTAACTTGTAATACCTCGGTACTTTGTAAGGAATATTTGTAATCAATGTCTCTGAATGACATATGATCTCTTCCTTTTACTGAATGTCAATCTCTTCTATTATTTTATTGCAGTGTTCTTATTTATACTCAATAATTCTGGCCTCAGATCTCTTCACCACTGAATTGTAATTAGGCTCTGAGGTCATCACCTAAGACGTTAGCCTCACACTTAATTTCACCGAATTAATGATGTTAAGGGTCTGAGGTCATCTGTTAAGGTGTCTGAGCTCAGACCTCGTCACCGCCGAGTGATGTTATGAGGGTTTGAGGTCATCACCTAAGATGTTATCCTCATAATTCACCAAATTAATGATGTTAAGGGTCTGAGGTCATCTGTTAAGGTGTCTGAGCTCAGACCTCGTCACCACCGAGTGATGTTATGAGGGTCTGAGGTCATCATCTAAGATGTTATCCTCATAATTCACCAAATTAATGATGTTAAGGGTCTGAGGTCATCTGTTAAGGTGTCTGAGCTAAGACCTCGTCACCACCGAGTGATGTTATGAGGGTCTGAGGTCATCACCTAAGATGTTATCCTCATAATTCACCAAATTAATGATGTTAAGGGTCTGAGGTCATCACCTAAGATGTTATCCTCATAATTCACCAAATTAATGATGTTAAGGGTCTGAGGTCATCTGTTAAGGTGTCTGAGCTCAGACCTCATCACCACCGAGTGATGTTATGAGGGTCTGAGGTCATCACCTAAGATGTTATCCTCATAATTCACCAAATTAATGATGTTAAGGGTCTGAGGTCATCTGTTAAGGTGTCTGAGCTTAGACCTCGTCACCATCGAGTGATGTTATGAGGGTCTGAGGTCATCGCCTAAGATGTTATCCTCATAATTCACCAAATTAATGATATTAAGGGTCTGAGGTCATTTGTTAAGGTGTCTGAGCTCAGACCTCGTCACCACCGAGTGATGTTATGAGGGTCTGAGGTCATCACCTAAGATGTTGTCCTCATAATTCACCAAATTAATGATGTTAAGGGTCTGAGGTCATCTGTTAAGATGTCTGAGCTCAGACCTCGTCACCACCGAGTGATGTTATGAGGATCTGAGGTCATCGCCTAAGATGTTATCCTCATAATTCACCAAATTAATGATGTTAAGGGTATAAAGTCATCTATTAAGGTGTCTGAGCTCAGACCTCGTCACCACCGAGTGATGTTATGAGGGTCTGAGGTCATCGCCTAAGATGTTATCCTCATAATTCACCAAATTAATGATGTTAAGGGTCTGAGGTCATCTGTTAAGGTGTTTGAGCTCAGACTTCGTCACCAAATAATGATGTTATAGGGGTCTGAGGTCATCACCTAAGATGTTATCCTCATAAGATATTTCACCAAATTAATGATATTAAGGGTTTGAGGTCATCTCATTATGGTGTCTGAGCTCAGACCTCGTCACCATCGAGTGATGTTATGAGGGTCTGAGGTCATCGACTTAGATGTTATCCTCATAATTCACCAATTTAATGATGTTAAGAGTGTGAGGTCATCACCTAAGACGTTAGCCTCATAATAAATTTTTGGTCTAAAGAACGAAGCAAGAACTGATATGGAAACTGATCTTTATTAATAACCTCTTCTCAGTAAGATAGTACATTTACATAAAATTCTATGAAACATCATATGTAATATTTCTTGAGATGGTCAGCATTCCATGAGTTAGTGAAAGGTTCTCCTTCTAGGTTTTCTAGCCTGTAAGTGCCAGGCACAACCTCTTTCGTTACTTTTTAGGGGCCATGCCAGTTTGGGTGTAGATTGTTTATCTTCTGTAGGGTCTTCTTTAGCACTAGGTCTCCCACTGCAATGGGTCTTGACTTCACCCTCTGGTTGTAGAATTTCGCTGCCCTCTGCTGGTAGGCTGCTTTTCTGACCTCTGCGTCTTCTCTTTTTTCTTCGATAAGATCCAGGTCTAGCCTTCTCTTCTCCCCATTGTTGTCAGGATCGTAGGTCTGAATCCGATGAGTCGGCAGTCCTACTTCCGTTGGTATGACGACCTCTGAGCCATGTGCCAGCATGAATGGGGTTTCTCCTGTTGGTGTCCTTGCCGTGGTTCTGTAGGCCCATAACACAGCGTAGACAACTTCTGTCCATCTCCCCTTGGCATCTTCTAACCTCTTCTTGATTCTATCCAAGATAGTTCTGTTAGTGACCTCGATCTGGCCATTTGCCTGAGGTCGACCAGGAGATGAGAAGAATTGCTTAATCCCCACTCTTAGGCAATACTTTTCTAAGGAGGAGTTCTTGAACTGGGCCCCATTGTCTGAGATGAGAGTGTTTGGAAGGCCATATCTGCATATGATGTTCTTCCAAATGAACTGGAAGGTATTCTGATCTGTAATTATTATCATCAGTTCTGCCTCCACCCACTTTGAAAAGTAGTCAATGGCGACTATCAAGAATCTATAGTTGTTGACAGCTCTTGGAAAAGGTCCTACTAAGTCAATTCCCCACACCACAAATGCCCATGGAGAAGTGATTGACGTTATAGGCTGATGGGGTTGATGAGGGATAGTGGTGAACCTTTGACATTTGTCGCACCTCTTCACATAGTCTGCAGCGTCCTTAGACAAGGTAGGCCACCAGTATCCCTGAGTGATGATCCTCTTGGCTAAGGGACTTCCCCCTATGTGGCTAGAACAAGAACCCTCATGAACCTCCTGTAAGACTTGGGATACTTCGATGGGATGCACACATTTGAGGAGAGGCAATAAAAACCCCTTTTTGTACAAGACATCTCCTACTATTGAGAACTTGGCAGCCCTGTACCTCAACTTTCTCCTTTCCATCTTGGACTCAGGTAGCTCTCCGTCTCTTAGGTATCTGACGAGCGGGTTGATCCATGAGTCTCCCAGGTTCACATTGTGACAGGGGGTACATACCTCGTCCTCCTCGATGCTTGATTTTCCTAAGACCTCGATTGGAATGGTCCTTCCCAAATCTGTCTTCATTGCCGAGGCCAGCCTTGCCAATGCATCAGCGTGATTGTTGCTCAATCGAGGCACTCTCTTCAGCTTTGCTTCTTCAAAGTACTCTAATAACCCTCTTACCTTCTTCAAGTACTTGTCCATCCTTTCGTCTTTGGCCTCGTATACCCCCAACACTTGATTGATAACCAACCTTGAGTCTCTATGGAGTAGGAGTCGCTTTACTCGAAGAGTTATTGCCAATAAGAGACCTGCTATCATGGCCTCATACTCAGACTCGTTGTTTTAGGCCTGGAAGTTGAATCTCAAGGCGTATTCAATGTTGGCGCCATATGGAGCCGAGAGTATTAGCCCCGCGCCGCTTCCACTATTACAGGAAGAGAAATCAACGAAGAGGATCCATACGTCTGCATCTGATGAGAAGACCCCTTTTCTCATAACCCCCTTCTTGAAGAGGTATCGATCCTCTTCGTTCTCTTCCACTCTGCTCCGAGTTTTGCCTGGGACGACCTCTTCTCGGCCTCGAAAGATGTTTGGTGCCGTCTCTTCCGAATCTCGGAAGACACTACAGTTCGTCTCTTCGCCGCCATTTAAGCCTTTCTCTGTCTCGGCCTCTTCCAAACTTCTATCGGCCTCTTCCTAGGTGAACTCTACGACGAAGTCTACGAGTGCCTTCCCCTTGATGGCTGTCCTAGGCTGGTAGGTAAGATCATACTCTCCTAGCTCAATGGCCCAGGTCATCAATCTTTCGGACTTCTCAGGTTTGTGCAGAACCTGCCTTAGTGGGGAGTCAGTGAGGACTACCATGGAGTGAGCTTGGAAGTAAGGCTTCATTTTCCTTGAGGCATGTATTAGTGCATAAGCCAACTTCTCCATTCGGGGATAATTCTGTTCAGACCCTTGAAGAGCCTTACTGTTGACGTACACAGGCCTCTGGATCCCATCCTCTTCGCGTATGATAGCCGCGTTGATGGCTGATTCAGAGACTGCCAGATACACAAACAACATTTCCCCCGTGATGGGCCGAGACAGCAACAAGGGAGACCCTAAGTAGGACTTGAGTTAGTCAAAGGCTTTTTCACACTCTTCGTCCCATTGGAAGGCCTTTCTTAGAACTCTAAAGAATGGAAGACACTTGTGTGTCGCCCTAGAAACAAACCTGTTAAGGGCAACCACTCTTCCCGTGAGTCTCTGGACATCCTTGATACTCCTAGGAGTCTTCATGTCGAGTAAGGCCTTAATTTTATTAGTGTTTGCTTCAATCCCCCTCTGATTAACGATGAACCCCAAGAACTTCCCAGCTCCTACCCCGAAGACACACTTCGCTGGGTTGAGATTCATTCTGTACGAGTCCATGACATCAAAGGTCTTTTCAAGGTCCGCTATGTGAGTGCAGGGTTTCAAGCTCTTCGTTAGCATATCATCCACATACACCTCCATGGTCTTACCTATTTTCTCCTTGAACATCTTATTGACAAGACGTTGATACGTTGCCCCCGCATTTTTCAGACCGAAGGGCATCACCTTATAGCAGTACGTCCCTTTGTCAGTAATGAAGGCTGTCTTCTCAGAGTCTTCAGCATCCATGAAGATTTAGTTGTAGCCTGAATAAGCGTCCATGAAGCTCATGAGCTCGTGCCCGACCGTTGCATCCACCATCTGGTCTATCCTAGGTAAGGGATAGCTGTCTTTCGGGAAAGACCTGTTTAGGTCAGTGAAATCTACACACATTCTCCACTTCCCATTGGCCTGAGGCACGATGACTGCATTAGAGAGCCACTCCGGGTAGGTAACCTCTCTTATGAACTCAGCCTCTTCCAAATTTTTTACCTCTTCCCGGATGATGTCGTACTTCTCCCTGGAGTAGACTCTTCGTCTCTGCTTGATTGGCTTGGCATCTCTGTCCACGTTGAGCTTGTGGCTCATGACCTCAGGGTCGATGCCAGGCATGTCTGCATGACTCCATGCGAAGACACTCTGTCTCCTCCTGAGGAAGTTTATCAGCTCTTCCTTGATTCCTGGTTCTAGGGCCTTACTGACCTGGACGGTTTTTTCTGGCTCGTCCTCATTGAGGACGATGGATTCTACCTCTTCCGCAGCCTCACCCTTCTTCAATTTTGTTTCGTCTCTTGGGTCAAGAGTGTCAATGCTGTAAGTGGTGGTTGCTCTCTTATGGGCCTCTCTCTCTTCGGCCGAGTTGAAGTAACACTCCCACGCCGTGGTCTGGTCCCCTTGCACTTCCCCTACTCCATAAGGAGTCGGGAATTTTAGCATCTGATGGACCGACAATGGCACGGCTTCAAACTCTTTGAGGGCCACCCTTCCTACGATGAGGTTGTAGGCCGAGAAAACATTTTCGTCCATGACGAAAAAGTTTATCTTCTTGGTCAGCCTCTTAGGCCACTCATCCCCCATCCGTACATCCATTTCATACATGCCCAAGGGGTGCACCTTTTCACCACTGAAGCCTATCAATGGGTGATGGTAGGGCACCAGCCTTGCCCTGCTAAGACCCAGGCTCTTGAAACAAGGCCAGAACATCACGTCTGCTGAGCTTCCCCCGTCTATGAGGATCCTCCCTACCTCTCACCCATGCACCCTTGTTGTTATGACCAAAGGGTCATCATGGGGGGCTAAGATGCCTTTGAAGTCGAGTCTGGAGAACCCCACTACGAGGGTGCCCATGTCTACCTTCTTCCTCTTCTGCACGGTATCGGAAAACGTTAGATTCACAACCTCAGGCTTGGCCACTGACCTGGCCTCTGCTACATGAGCCTTCCTATCGGCTACCTCAGAACCACCTCCTGCAAATCCCCCACATATGGTGCTAACACCAAAGGAGATCATACCAACCCTCTTCACCAGGGTGTTGTCATCCTTTGGCGGAAGATTCGGGTCATCTTCATCATCTCCCTCTGAATCATCGTTACTTCTGGATGGGACATCGCCACGACATCTATCATTTCTTCTCTTCTTAGGGTCTTCTCTTCCACCCTTCGAAGCCTTTCCATCCACATACTTCCTCAGCTTTCCAAATTTTAGCATCTTCTCAATCTCATCCTTTAAAGCGAAGCATCTATCTGTGACATGGCCGTGATCCTGATGGAACTCACACCATAGGTTTTTGTTCCTCTTATGTGGCGGGGCCTTCAGTTTCTTCGGCCACCTCAGAGTCCGGTCAGTCTTAATCTCATTAAGGATGTGTTCACAGCTCACAGTCAGAGGAGTGTAATGAGAGAACTTGTCATCTCCTGACCTCTTCTACCCCTCTTTCTTACCTTTGGGCCTTACCGTGCCACCGCGGTTCTCCTCCTCATACTTGGCTTCCATCGCCTCTTCTGCATTCATCACGTTCCCTGCGGTTTCCAGCAGCTCCTCCATAGACCTGGGGGGTCTTCCGCCAATTTCCACAGTAGCTTCCCCTTCTGGAGGCCTCCTATAAGGGCGGTCATGGCTATGCTCTCTTCATAATCTTCCACCTCCAACTTCTCTTTGTTGAATCTTGCTATGTAGTCTCTTAGGCTTTCACCCTTAGCCTGTTTGACATACAGCAGGTGGGTAGTCTTCCTTTGGAGTCTTACCCCAAAGCAGAAGTTGTGGATGAATTGCTCAGCCAAGCTTTTGAAGTTCTCAATTGAGTTCTTCAGAAGGGAGGTGAACCAACTATGAGCTGCCCCTGTCAAGGTCCCTGAGAAGGCCCTACACTTCATCTCATCAGGGATCGAGTAAATGTCTGTTGCCGACTGATACATCTCGATATGGTGCACAGGGTTAGTGCTGCCATCATACTTGGGAGTCACTGTAGGAGGCTTGAACTTGGCTGGGGTTGGGAACCCTACTATCCTAGCCACAAATTGGGAGCCCTCTGAGTAACCCCTCTGTAATGGGTCCCTGCTTTTAATGAGGTCTCCTATCTTCTCCTCGAGGCATTGGATGGAATCATTCCAGGGTCTTCTATCATCAACTTGGCCGAGGTTATCCCCTGCCACCTCCTTGCGATGGACAGAGGGTTCCCCAGCCACAACACATTGACTGTTGACCTCTTCCTGTTCCCTGGCTCTTCCTTCACAGGGTCGGCCTTGGTCTGGCCGACCTTGCCTACCCCCTCTTTGAGAGCCTGCTGCGCTCCTTGACCTTGATAGCCTGTGTCTTAGGTCATTCACTGGGCCCAGCCTCTCGAAGGCCGACCCTCTGCTTAACCTGTCAAAGGCCGACCCTCTTCGTTGGGCCTCTTCTCTTCTTCGGCCGACACATCCTTGACTCTGCCTAAGAGGTCGTACAGTGTTATCTGACACCTAATACGGCTCCCAACAGTCTTCTTGGGCCTCTTCAGCTTCTAGGTCATCATACATGTTCTCTGGGCAAGGGTTTCCCTGCCTCCCCAAGCGCAAGCGCCTAGGGTCAGCAATGTCCCTTCTCCGCTGGGGTGCAGGATGGTCCTTCATTAGCGCCTGGGGTGGTCCCCTGGCATCAGGATGAGGCTGAACTGCCGCCGGAGTTATCATATCCGGTGAGACTCCAGGTGGCCTCATCATCATGGTTTGGCTGAGCTGGGCAAATTGCTCCATCATGGCTTGTTGTGTCGCAGCTAAAGATTTCAAGGCTACTGCTACCTCCACCATTTCGGACTGGGGTGGAGCCTGACTGGAGCTAGCCCCTCCACCTCTGGGCGGCGGAAGAGGCGGTGGTAATTCTTGTGCCATGTGTTAACAATAAAGAGCTTGAGCATCAAGTGAGCTTAATACTTTAAAGGACCTCTTTCAATGGTGAAACAGCTCCACGCAAGGGGTGGTTCCTGGTTCACCACCAGAGTCTCCGGTGAGGTTAAGCTGAAGAAGAGGAAGAGATAGTTTCTCGTTCCCACAGACGGCGCCAAAATGATGATGCTGAAATTTAGCACCACCAGATAAGGTGTTTCCAAGCTCAATATAAGAATAACAATGGCAACACAGTTATATAAAGAGATAAGAGAATGAGATGAGGATAAGAGGGATCAACACCGAAATTTAAGTGGTTCAGCCAATCTGGCCTACGTCCACTGTGAGTGTGTGAGTAATATCACTGAATGAAGGCAGTAATGGCCATGGATACAATTCTCTCAAGCTTTCTCTCTCTACTGTAGATTTAGACAGAGTTTTAGCTAGGGTTGAATAACTGGGATCCCTTTTTAAGGTAGGGGATGATCCCTATATATAGTGCCTAGGGGGTGTAATGTGCCTCCCCCCCCCCCATGCATGTAATGAGCATGTGTGCGGTAGCCTCACCATTGTGGGAGTGCCATCTGTCACTGTCACATGTAAGGAATGATGATGAAATATTCTCCTCACATGTGGAGAGTAATCTTGTTACAACTAATTTGTGCCCAGGTGCCCTTATCCAAATGTCAACAGATGCTCGGCCGCCATATTGGTGCATGACCTCGGCCTGGGAGAGGCCGAGCTGTAAAGGCTTGATGTTCGTTCAATCTGAGATGTGTCGTAGGGAGTCTCGGCCTGATCTCAGCCGAGACATTATGCTGGGGTCGGCCCCAGCCGAGGTTGGTCTGATTCCATGCTGATGATTACTAAGGCTTCTTGTCACCTCGGCCCAAGCCGAGGTTGGACTGGCTCCATGTTGAAGGTTACCAAGGCTCCTTGTCATCTCAGCCTACTCTCGGCCGAGGTTTCCATACCCGGGTATACGAGAGTGTTGTTGATGCCTGTGATGCGCGCGGTGTCCATTGGAAATGTAGGTGATAGTGTCGGCCTGGGCCGACCCTGGTCTGGCCGAGGGATGATATCATGGGCCCATGGCTTATCTAGGATCGATCAATATCTCGGCCATCATCTCGGTCGAGGTTGGTGTCTCTAGGTCTAGGTTACACTTGGGGCATATCAACTAAAATGGAAATAAGGTTTAAATGGTTTTGACACTTAGCTAATTATTTAGGGTGTTTAATTTGAAAATTTTTATGTGCGACAGTGATGCTAAGTATGAACCAACGCTTCACCTTGATTTTAATTTAATAGAGGATTGATCGCCCGGTATTTAATTAGGGGGGTGTAGCAGGTGGTATCAGAGCATCAAGTTGTAGTGTCCTTTAGGATCTGTGAGGCTTATTATGCTTTCAGCGTTGCTTTATCTGATATAGAGCCCTATGTTTAGGATTGTCAATTGCAAGAATACTACAAAAAGTAGTGGTGTATCAACTAAAGGACAACTAAGATTCTTAGTTGAGAAGTTAAATAAGAGGCTATGATCCTATGCATCGCGGTGGTGTTTAAGCACCATCAATCACGACACGCGGTGCGCGAAAGTGTGATTGGGAGACTTAGGGCGCATTGCACGCACTTCGCACGTGCGCATCGTCGCTTGGAGTGTAGGAGCCTAAAGTTTTGACGAGGCAAAATAGATCAACGGTTGTGATTAAATGATCCGATCAAAGGGTTTAAAATCCGAAACGACTCGATTTGAACCATTAGATGAACTCATAGCATTTCGTGTAGGGGATGTCCATTTTCTTACGATGAGAATCCTATTCTAATCGTTAGATCGAAGATGTTCCAAACAGGAACGATCCAACGGTTACTGAGTCGCTACATGAAGAGCTGTGATTGTTGAAGAGCAGTCAGATAAATGGCTATAAAAAGAGTTCCAAGCCTTTATTTTGAAAACCAAAAATTGTTAATTTCTCCTCTCTTTGTCCTTTATATTTTGGAATTATCAAGTTACAAATTCGGAGTGTTATCGATTTGATCAAACAGTACATAGTTTGATTCAAACAAACTGTTTATACAGTGCATTGTATCCTGAAGGCAGATTCTATAAAATCCATTATGTACTCGCGCATCTGTCTCAACCGAATTGGGAAAAATTTTGCCTAAAAGAAAGCGTTCCAATAATGTGCCTTGTAGAAATTAATTAATATATTTCGTTCTTTCCATTAAAAAAAAACTCCAATAGTTTTAGGCAAAAGTATATTCTTATTACTCCACTCAAATGGGAGGAACAGTAGCACAATCTATCCAAGTCATGACTCAAGACTTAATCCGACTCGATCTTTTTTATGGCGAAAATTTCACCCGTTGGAAAGATAAAGTTATGTTCTTCCTCACATCACTAAAACTAGCATACATTCTAGATGACAACCTTGAACAAACTCTCGAGCCCATACCCGAAGACACCGAAAAAATAAAGCAAAAACGTGTGAAGAGGAAAGAAGATGAATTTATGTGTCGAGGACATATCCTCAATGCCTTGTCTCAAACTGTTTATGGTGCTCATCGAATGATTCCGATGACAAAGGAATTATGGAAGGCTTTGGAAACAAAGTATCAAAATGAGGAAGCGAGCAACCGTAAGTTTCTGATTTCAAACTATATGAATTTTAGAATGAGTAATGATAAATCTATCGTTGCACAAGCACATGAACTCTAACAAATTATTGGTGACCTTAAAGCCGCTGGAATTAATCTTCAAGCTGAATTTCAAGTAGGGGTGATTGTTTCAAAAATTTCATCCTCTTGGAATGGCATTAAGAAGAAAATTAATCATGATGAAAAGACTTATATTTTGGAATCCCTTCTTCATCACCTTCGTATTGAAGATGATACTCGAATTCGAGAAAAGAATGACGAACAAGATGAGGGTCATTCAAAAGCCAATATGGTTGAGGATAAAAAATTCAAGATTACCAAAGACTCAAATTTTAATGTAAAGAATGATTCAAAATTCAAGAACCAAGGTGCAAATAAGAAAAAGAAGGGAAAATGTTTCTTCTGTGACAAACCGGTCCCTTATTCTCGAGAATGTCGTCTTACAAAGAAGGCGTTTAAGAAAAAATAAGGGTTGAAGGAAACCAACAATGTTGAAGATCTTATTGCTACTGTATGTGAAGCAAATTCAATTGATAATGAAATTGGATGGTGGCTGGATACCGACGCAACGGTCCACATATGCAAAGACCGATCTTCATTCAAAACATATCAAGAAATTGATGGAATAGAAGTGAAGATGGCAAATAATCTTCCACTAATGTAGTTAGAAAAGGCACATTCGAATTGAAGCTAACTTTTGGAAAGACACTTACTCTAATTGATGTACTTCATGTACCTGATATGTGTAAAAATCTTGTGTCTGGGGACCTTCTCAATAAGAGAGGTTCTAATAAGTTTGTTTTGTCTAAGAATGGCCAATTTATTGGCAAAGGGTACTCTTGTAACGACATGATCAAAATTAATGTAATCAATAATATTAGTTTTGCTTATACGATTGATTCTATTTCTTTATGGCATAGTAGATTAGGTTATGTGAATTATAAAAGTATAAAAAATATGACTAATCTCGTCTTAATCTCAGATTGTAAATTTAATAACCTTTATAAATGTGAAATTTGTACTCAATGGAAGATAACTAGAACGTCATTCAAATCTGTTGAGAGGACATCCGAAATGCTTGATCTTATTCATAGTGATGCATGTGATATGAAGAGTAATATGACTCGTAGTGGAAATAAATATTTCTTAACTTTCATTTATGATTACTCTAAGTATGCATATACATATTTACTTAAAAGTAAAGATGAAGTTTTCGAGAAATTTCTAATTTTTAAAGCAGAAGTTGAAACTCAACAAAATCGAAAAATTAAAGTCCTACGATCCTATAGGGGTGGTGAATATTACCTGAGTGAGTTTATACAATTTTGTAATACTCATGGGATAATCCATCAAATTACGACGCCTTATACGCCATAACAAAATGGAACGATGGAAAAGGAAAAATAGGACTTTAGTTGAAATGATAAATGCAATGTTAATTAGTTATGGTTTACCTTTGTCGATGTGGGGAGAAGTGGTTTTATCCGCATGCTATATTTTAAATAGAGTTCCATTGAAAAACAAGGATGTTACACCATACGAATTATGGTTTAATCGTAAGCGTAATCTTAAACGTCTTAAAGTTTGGGGATGTCTTGCTTATGTAAGAAAACTCGAACCTAAAAGACCTAAACTGGTAAATAGGACATACAAATGTGTTTTTATTGGATACTCTAGTAACAGTAAAACTTATAGATTTTTAAATATTGAAACTCAAGAAATCATTGAGTCGGTAGATGTGCAATTCTTCGAATATCTAACAAAGTTTATTACTTTGAATCAAGGTTTAGAAAATAATAATCAGACTGTTGACTCCTCAACTTTAGAAGAAAATTCAAAATCAATATCTTCTTTGGAAACAACGAATGACATTGAACCGTGAAGGAGTAAAAGACAAAGAACTGAAAAATATTTGGGTCTGACTTTGTTATTTATTTAGTTGAAGGGGATTTAAATGAGACTAAGAAAAAAACTGAATTTGTTGTTAATATAGAAGATGAACCGACCACATTTCATGAAGCGATAACATCTAGAGATGATGTCTTTTGGAAAAAAGCAATTAATGATGAAATGAACTCAATTTTGTCAAACCAAACTTGGGTTATTTTCGATCTTCCCCCCGGGGATAAACCTATTGGGTACAAATAGATATTTAAAAGAAAATTAAATCCGGATGGTTCTATAAATAAATTTAAAGCAAGACTAGTTGCTAAAGGCTATAAGCAAAAATATGGAATTGATTACTTTGATACATATGCTCATATTGCTCGAATCACTTCCATTAGGATATTGATATCTCTTGCTTCTATTCACAATTTAGTTATTCATCAAATGGATGTTAAAACTGCATTTTTAAATGGTGATTTAGAAGAACAGATTTACATGGAACAACCCCAAGGGTTTGTCTTGCCTAGCTAAGAAAAGAAAGTGTGTAAACTGGTTAAATCACTTTATGGCCTTAAACAAGCTCCTATGCAATGGCATGAGAAGTTTAATAATATTGTTATATCCCATGGATATAAAGTTAATGATGCCGACAAATGTATATATAGTAAATTTGAAAATGGTGTTGGTGTTTTTATTTTCTTATATATGGATGACATGTTAATATTTGGATCTAATCTCAAATATGTTGAAGAAAACAAAAGGTTTCTTTCATCAAATTTGATATGAAAGATCTTGGAGATGTTGATGTGATTTCAGGAATCAAAATTGTGAGAAAAGATAATTCTTTAGCATTATCTCGATCTCATTATATAGAAAAAGTTCTTAAAAGATATAATCATTTTGAACTTAAGCCAGCTGCTACACCAGTGGATCATAGTATCAAATTAATGAAAAATAATGGGCGTGCTATGGACCAACTTAAATATGCTAGTATTATTGGGAGTCTAATGTATGCCATGCATTGCACTAGACCAGACATTGCTTATGCAGTGAGTGTATTGTGTAGATTTACAAGTAATCCAGGACAAGAGCACTAGAATGCAATTTCTAGGGTGCTTAGATACCTGAAAAGGACTTTGGATTATGGCTTACATTATGTAGGATATCCATATATTTTAGAAGGATATAGTGCTTCAAGTTGGAATAATCTTGAATCAAAATCAAAATCAACTACTGGTTGGATTTTTACGCTAGGAGGAGAAACTATCTCTTGGGGATCCAAGAAACAAACATGTGTGTCAGATTCAACAAGGCAATCTGAATTTATAGCCTTAGCAGATGCATGTAAAGAAGTATAATGGCTTAGAAATGTGTTGTATGATATTCCTTTATGGAAAAAGCCATCACCTTCTATTATGATAA
This sequence comes from Sambucus nigra, assembly GCA_949130495.1. Lineage (NCBI taxonomy): Eukaryota > Viridiplantae > Streptophyta > Magnoliopsida > Dipsacales > Adoxaceae > Sambucus > Sambucus nigra. Next base: position 437,278,375 of record OX422210.1, read on the forward strand.
GTTGTGATAACCAAGCCACAATTTATAGAGTTTCGAACAAAACTTGCAACGGAAAATCTAGACACATTAGTCTAAGGCATCAAATTATAAGAAAATTACTCAAGGAAGGAGTAATTACAGATGACTATGTTAAAATGAACAAGAATTTAGCAGATCATCTGACTAAAGGTCTTGTTAAGGAGATGATATATATCACCTCAAAAGGAATGGGACTAAGATCTATTAAATAACACAACTATATTTAATGGGAACCCAACTCATATCTTAAAAATATAGATAGAGTTCAAAGTGCTACAAACAAGTTAAATTATAGTTATGGAACACTAGGAATTTTATACAAAAGTTCCATTCCTATGTGCCTAGTGTTGATTGCATGTTAGAAAAAAAAGGTTACTTCTTAATAAATTATATAAGTGTGACTCACAGAATCACTAAAGTTGATTTACCTATGCGAGTGTCGAAAGTGTGGCCGCTTTCTATGGAATGAAGACCGATCCTAAAGAGCTCGTGAAATCAGGATTAGCATAAGGCCATAAAAGTGCATGCTAGAAGAACACTTATAAACTCAGAAATCGGTATGTGTGATAGTTCCGGCTAGTCTTAAAAGGTAATTGGTTCAAGATACGTTCACCACAGCACCTTGATGAAGCTTTGAATTATTTACACTATATGGAAGTTCAAGTCCGAAAGACACTTCTCATTTATGCACTAGATTTTAGCGATAATGCCAAAAATTATTTGTTGTCTCTTTGTTTTGCTCTCTTGTGTATATTGAAATTGGTGGGGGAATGTTGGATAAATTCCAATATAATATAATATTTCAATTATAATATTGATGTTTTATTTTTAGTTGTTAATATCTTATTATATTATTGGTGTTTTAATTTTAAACATAGTTTGGGTTTTATTTTAGAAGGTAGAAACATGAGCAAATGGGTATGAAAGATATGGGAGTGCTTAAAATCCCATATTGTCCCACATTGGAAGAATACTACAAAAAGTAGTGGTATATCAACTAAAGGACAACTAAGATTCTTAGTTGACAAGTCAAATAAGAGTCTATGATCCTACGCATCACGGTGGTGCTTAAGCACCACCAATTGCGACACGCGTAAGCGTGACACGCGGCACGTGAAAGTGCGATTGGGCGACTTAGGGTGCTTTGAAGTGCACTTCACACGTGCGCATCGTCGCTTGGAGCGTGGGAGCCTAAATTTTGACGAGGTAAAATAGATTAACGGTTGTGATTAAACGATCCGATTATAGGGTTTCAAATCCGAAACGACTTGATTTGAACCCTTAGATGAACTCGTAGCATTTCGTGTAGGGGATGTCCATTCGCTTACTATGGGATGCCTAATCTGAACCGTTAGATCGAAGTTGTTCCAAATAGGCACGATCCAACAGTTGCTGAGTCGCTACATGAAGAGTTGTGACTGTTGAAGAACAGTCATAAAAATGGCTATAAAAAGAGTTCCAGACATCTGTTTTGAAAACCGAAAATTGCTAATTTCTCCTCTCTCCGTCCTCTATATTTTGGCATTATCAAGTTACAAATTCAGAGTGTTCTAGGTTTGATGAAATAGTACATAGTTTGACTCAGACAAATTGTCCATACACTGCATTGTATCCTGAAGGCAAATTCTGTAAAACCCACTGTGTACTCGTGGTTCTGTCTCAACCGGATTGGGATAAATTTTACCTAAAAGAAAGCGTTCCAAGAACATGCCTTGAAGAAATTAATTAATATATTTCGTTCTTTCCATTAAAAAAACTCCAACAGGTCTTTGGGATTCTCATTATTATTACTGTTTGTATGACCATTGCGGGAACTTATTTCTTGCTAAATGCCGAGATTTATCACTGGAAATGGACGTCGTTCTTTTCCTCTTTCTCAACAGTTGTTTATGTGTACTTGTATTCCGTATATTACTACTACGTGAAGACTAAGATGTCAGGGTTCTTCTAAACTAACTTATACTTTGGGTACACACTGATGTTCTGTCTTGTCTTGGGAATCCTCTACATAGCTATTGGTTATTATTTGGGTCTACTCTATTCGTGAGGAGAATTTATCGAAACATCAAGGGTGATTAGTTATCCTCAATAAAGAATAGAAATGATGTTTCTTCTCCTTACTTTCTTTTCATTGAAAAATGGAGTGGAAGCCTTTCGGTATCTATTCGGGACTTCTAGAGTCTCTAAACCTTCAAATAGTATTATAGTCCATAATTTGTCACCAGATGTACCTCTGGAGTACAAACTCGAGCATTGCCCTTGTGTCAAAACTTGATCGTAGTAGGCAAATTAGAGAAAATGGATTGTCAGGAATGTTCAATATTCTGTAAGCCTCTAGAAAATTTGGGGATAAATACCAAAAGAATAATACAAACTAATAAAGTGTTCTGTAAGAACTGGAAGGTGTTTTTTGTTGTTGAGCTACTCAAATAAATCTCTTCATATGTCCATATCTCTTACATGCAGTTTGGAAACATAAATTTAGTGAAACTTCATTTTAGGTAGTGGTTGTTATTTATGTAAAAAAACAGATTGGAATTTGCAGGGAAATGCCGCTTCAATGTCTAATAATAATGATTCTTTAGATAGTTAAAGCCTCATCAGTCATAATAATACAGGGGTGTCTCAAACATAGCATTAGAAAGAGCGATAGTTAAAGAGAAAACTTTAATAAATATCAGGTTTTGAGTAAATCAAGAAGTTGTCTTAATATATATACTCAAAAAGAAAAGGCTTCATATAATCAATGTTTAAAAAGGCAAGTCGTTTTGGCTTTAGCCAGGTGAGGGGCGTAAGTCTCATCAAAAAGAAAAAAAGAGCAAAATAATATTATAAAATACTAATAAAACCATAAAAAATAAAGTAACAAGAAAAAAATCTTTGAGGAGTTTCTGACATAGTTGAACATTTTTTTTGTTCCCACGAGATGACTTTTTTTACATATTGTTAATTTTATCATATGACAATAAATTAATCAATTCAAAATCAAATTGAGGTTATTTTATAATATGGAAATAAATTAATCAATGCAAAATCAAATTGACAAAATCAGTTTTTTAGTTCATATTGGTTATTTTTTAAAATTTGTTTCAAGTTACAATAGTAAATAGTATAAGTTAAGTACAATTTTAAAACTAAAAAAGAATAAGAGGTAGTAGATTAAAACAACATTTGCTTAAGTTAAGTGCAATTATAGAAAAATGAAGAACTCTAATCTTGAAAAAAACAGACATCGTGATGGAAGAAGACAAGGTGTTTTTTTTCGGGCCTCAGCAACATGGTGTGAGGCGCATTGAGGTGTAAGCCTCGAGGCACATTGAGGCATAAGCCTCAAATTCAACCCTGAGGCTTAAGCTTCGAGGCATTTTTTACTCACCTCGCTTCGAGACGTAAGCCTCAAACGCCTTTTTAAACATTGCCTACAATGGAAAGAAAAAGGAGAACTAAGATGAAAAGAACATCGAGAAGGCAACGCAAGCAAGCAATGAAATCAAGTTTATTGACATTCAACAATCGAAATGCAACCTCATAATCTATTATCTCGATCACATCACTTATGATAATATGTGCCAAGATGATGTTGGGAGCGTAATAAAATATGGGCATGAGAAACAAAAGAATCACAAGAACAATTGATGCCATTATTATGTTTGAAATTGTTGATTGTGCTCCTACATTATAGTTTACAACTGTTCGAGAAAATTACCCTACAGGTGTTGGATTGCCGTAAAATAAGACATTTATTATTCAAGTCTCTCTCTCTCTCTATCTATCTATCTATCTATCTATCTATCTATCTATCTATCTATCTATCTATCTCTCTCTCTCTCTCTCTCTCTATATATATATATATATATATATATATATATATATATATATATATATATTGAAATGTCACAAGAAACAAATTAGTTTATTGATTAGGTATATATGTTATAACATTCACATACCATCCTAGTATCTTCTCCCACATACTAAATGTTGTCATTGATATCCTTCTCACGTGAGGGGATATGCTTACATTTTCAGCAATTGGCAGTTGTAATATAAAAATCATGAAAACTATTAAAATGGTGCCATATTCTATAAATACTTTAAGAACATTTTACAGCACACGCCCTGCCCTTTTTTGACATGTGCATAACAAATAATTAAATTATAATTTTAGGCACATTCTAGATATTTTCTGGATACTTAATAATACGTGACCAACAAACCTCTAGTGCCACAACATGAAACTCTTCTAGCATATAGAAGTAGTAGTTTTTTTTTACCTTAGAGGTAATAAATCAATATATATTAAGTTTAAAGAACTGAATTATACAAAAACAAATAATTCTCACTAGTTAACATTGGAACTTCCTTACAGTACTCACCACAAATTTTACACACGAGAATACGATAATAGTCTGGTTGCCAACATATAGTATTCAAGCCATTTTTGCACAACAACTAAGTGTTATATATAACAATTACCTCGAAGCTTTATAATTTTGAGTTATACACATCTTCAATTTAAGTCCAGCACAATATCCATTTCAACTGCTTATTTATACATGTATTTGAACACCATACCTACTCTACCATAGTTTGTGCAAGCGAACAAATTTATATAAGAAAACTGTCATTAGGAGCAGGGCATGTTTATTAAAATCAAGTGTGTTTGATTTTATCCCCTACCATTTTTAGAGACGCTCTTGACATGTTTAGTAATTTGACTCTTTATTGAAGCCAACCAAATATAGATAAACAAAAGAAAAATCCTTTAAATAAAGAAAATGTATATATTCTCTTATGTCTTTCCCCATTATCTATTTTCAATTCATTTTAATCATTACACATTTTCTTTGTTACGCAGTTGGAAAAAGAAATATGTTCTTTGTTACACTTCATGCCCAAAAAGTGAAACAATGTTACAAATAATTTAAAAGAAAACAAATAGTAAGAAGAATGAAAAACCTTATTGGCAATTCTACAAACACATACCAAACAATTCAATAGATAAATAATTGGGTAATATCCAAACAATAGGAGCATAGATTCTTCACAGACTCAACAAAAAGAAAGCAGAATCAAATTTAGTTTTCTTACCCTTTATTTTCAGAGGGTCACAAAATCAAACCGACAACAAACTATACGAACTAAAACAGCTGAAAACATAATTATATGTACAAGAAATGTGGAGATAATATAGAATATACCTAATGGGTAAATAAACCGAAACAACTACCTAAAACATTGAAGATTAACTACTATAAAATCCGAGGTTACAAAAACAAGGAAATATAAGAACATAGTAAAATATATATGTAACAACCCCCATTTTCTCACGTAAAGGCTGGCCAGGTACGATACGCCGAAGATGAGGTTTGTCAAACAATTAATACCATTCTCAACACATCGTAATATAAATATTATTATTTAAAGGCTGATACTTTAAAATTTTATAAACATCTCACTTAAAATAATTTAAACTCATCCAAACCAACTAAAATAATAAACTTAGAAGCAAGTAAAATATTTCAACTCCAGCATAATGTAAATAAATAAATAAAACTTGGGCTTATGGCCTTACAAATTTTTCTAAATAAAATATCTGAACTCTGACAGAAAAGCACTTAGGCTAGGGTCAAGAATCTGGAAATCTGCTAAGCACCAAGAGATCACAAGGCTAGTACAGCTATCCTTGTCTAGAAATAACCTAGGGGGAAAATATTTATAATTTGGGTCAGAGCCAGAGGCGTGCAAGAATTAACTTATTTAATTTATGATACAATAATACAGTCAATGCACAATAATTACCCCCCCGTCACTCACAGGCATGTAACACCTCATCCCACATCTAAGTGTGACATGTCTCGCATCCCAAAAGCCCCCAAATAATAACTACAACTACATGCCAATTTTATACAATGATTAAATGGTTTAAATGTGCCGATTACATTTTATTTATCAATTTTCATAGTTTTCTAGTCTCATAATTTTCACATAAGAAGCATAAATATCCACTATGCTATAAAAGATTACAATTTTAACTTATGTCCACATTCTTAGACATTTAATTTATTTCCATAATGTCCAGGGAATTAATAATATATGTCTTTCCATAAATGTGACACATAAGGGCATCTACCATTGGTGTCTAGTTCGTGATCTATCGGAATGTCTAAGGAATCCCTACATCCTAAACGAACGCCACAAAATACACATAAGTTGGGGATGGTCCCTACGCACGACACCTGCACGTGGCCCAACCCAGCGGTGATACTAGAACGGTCAGCGCCAACCCTACCCCTCGAGGGTGGAGCCTCCACGTAGTACCTATATTGCCTGCACAACATCAAGCCCACTTGTGCCGACGTGTGATACACGGCCGGACGCGCGAACCCCCGAGCCGATAGGACGGTCCACTGATATGTTCACACATAAATATATAATAATACATATTATTATCCCATATAATATGTAGGGGTAATTACTCCATAATTATGATAAAAATCCAATAATGTCCACAACGTTTTCCATTTGTTAATAATTTACCATTTAATAGATTATTAATATCTCCCAATAAATATGTATTTAACCCATTACTAAATCGAAATTTTCTCTAGTCAATGGGGGCACCTCCGTATTTTAATGAAATCCCTTTATTTACCCAAACGTGGTTACGCTCTCTCTCACTTGGACTCGTAAAATGCTTATAGCCAAAATTCCTGACCCAATACTTGTGAAACCCCGCCTAATTAAATACCGGGCGATCACTCCTTTATTAAATTAAATCAAGGTAAACAGTTGGTTCATTCTCAGCATCACTGTCGATAAAAAATAAATTTTCCAATTTAACACCCTAAATAATTAAGCTAAGTGTCAAAATAATTTTTCATACATACTTTCCAACCTTTATTTGAAGAAAATCATTTATTTTATTAACAACATTCAATAATCAAGAATCTCACCACATTAAATTTCTGCAACATAATCCAATTAATTTAATACATTCGTAAATAGAATGTCAACATACGAAATCTAAAGTCACACATCCAAACAAAAATAAATCCCATAGTAACATAACTGGAAATAACTGAAATACAAATGTCGTATAACAACGGAATAATGGAAAGATCTACACATGCCCAACTAAATGAAAGTACTAAGAGTGGATCCGGATGAACGAAGTCGTCTAATCAAGAGACCTGCAACTCCCACCTAAGCTGCAGCGCTTTCCTTCCAAGAGATCCTAAGCAAGACGCCCCTGTGGCTGGGCACCTGTAATACATACATATATATACAAGAGAGAGAGAGAGAGAGAGAGAGAGAGAGAGAGAGAGAGAGAGAAAATGGGTCAGAGCCCGAAAGTGTGTTTGATTTAAAATACGTTTAGCAAGTATTTAAATTGATACAGGCCAATGCAACAACATATTAGAGCGACACTCTCTGGAGAAATTCTCACCTCTCTTCTAATGTGCACGCCTATCGTACTAACCTTCCCAACGGTTTATCTTACCATTTTATCATACTAACCTTCCCAATAATTTAGCTTATCTTAACTTACTCATAAGATTTCAAAACCGAACAATATCATTGTTTAAAAAGGATACTTCCAATTAGCAGCACAACTCTCATTTTAGCTTTATTAATTTATAAAGTTTCCCAGTGTCATATTATACTTTCATAAAACAAGTATTTACTAGTTGAGTCATCAACCATGTCCTACTTATCAAATCACAGTAGGCAGTTTCTAATTTCCAAATCTCATATATATATTAACTACTCGTATAATATATATAAAATAACAGCACCCCAAATAAAACTATGGTGCGTGCAAACTTCTACTATCCAAACCCCATACCACTCATATCAAGGGGAATACAAATTCGGAATCACTCTCGAACTGTATTAACACATACACAAACAATATCGAGGCGAAGCATAGATTCCAAGTCTCTAAGAGGATGGCACATACTCGCGTCTCTTAGGACCGTCTGAACTATCAATTTGATAACCTATACCAAGGGTATCTATCTTTTAGGGTACAAGTCAATATCCCCCATAAAGGTCCCATCAAGATAAGACTGTCCCAGCGCGGTAACCTCAAGGATAGAAAGTAGCGCGATATGTTTTTCACATGTATATAATATATGTACACACAATCATATAAATATACCACTTTCATCATATTAATATAGGTTCCTCTCATCACCCATAATTACAACATTTATCCTTAATTTCACATTATTAGTATTACGTATAAGGTTTCATCTCTAACCTTAACTCGAAGAGTTTTCTCACTTATTACGTGACACTCGTGGACTCTATCCTTCCAAGTAGAAAATTCAGTAGGTATACCTCTATTCACTATCGTAGCTATTCACCGTAATCTCTCACTTGAAATACGTAGTTTCATCGTTCATTATATAATTATCCCAAAAGCAAAATTCTCGTCTTATAATAAAGTTCCCAACACTTATTCATATGTCCTACTGGTCTTTCCTATCTCCCAAAACATCTTATTAAGAATACCCAAGAATTATTTCACGATAAATTTAATTTAACTAATTAAATAAGGGAAATAGAAGTCTGCTAGGAGGGGTCGATCGATCGAGGTCTGGGGCTCGATCGATCGAACCTTCAATCGATCGAAGCTCTGGGCTCGATCGATCGATCAAGCAGGTCTGCGAAATCTGCAGAATTGCAGTTACAGGTTTCACCTCCAAACTTACACCAAATCCATATTTTCTAATCCCAATCGTCCCATAATTGATACTTCTAACCTTATATCATCATATCAGGTATTTTCAACATAAACCATATCAATTTACATCACTAAACATGGATTAATCATGCCATATTTCATTTAAAACTCAAGAACCCTAAAAATCTTTAACTCATGATTCTAATCGGTTTTATCCCAGAATTTCTTTCTTATTTACACCAAAATTTCATGGGTTATCTTTCTACATCACAAGAGACTTCCAGAATAAAGTTTAAGTCTTTACCACATGCAAATTCCTATCATAATTTGGGTTTTCTTCCATATATTTCATCCCTAATCATTCCTAAACTAATATGGAAATTGCACCAACGAAAATAGCAAGATAAATACTTGACTGGGATTTTCGACGTTCTGATTTGTAGATATTTTTGGTGTGGTTGCGTAGCCCGATGCGCGATCTACGCGTTGGTGGTGGTTGTGGTGCAAACGGATGACTTTTGGGGCCTTGGATTGCCTTAGAAGCTTTCTTCTTCCCTCTCCTATGGCCATCACTTGTGTTTGAGTTTTATAACCCTAGCTGACTAACCTAAATGGTTGATATATGTTTATGATTTTCGTGGGTTTAATTACCCAAAAAGGTGAAATGTCCAAAACGCCCTCACGGGGTACTAATTAGGCCTAAAAACGCCCCGAGACCCAAACTACACCCTCAGGTACACTTTTCTGACTATCTCGACCCTTCCGGACGCGTTGGCGCACTCAAAACGACCATACGGGCAACATATAAAATATTCACTTTTTATTTATCAAAATTTAGTCCCGACGCGACACGAGCACGTTCCGACTTAAATTTCCGAAATTGTCATTTAACTCACTCATGACATTTAATATAACCAATATAATATATTACTTTGCTCATTAGTAATATTCAACAAATTTTCCATAATTACTAACTCTCGTCACGTTAATAATTATAACATAATTAATTTCCAGATTTTTATTAAATAATTCATTCACATTAACTTTAATAGATCCCCAAATTAATATAGCATAAAATACGGGGTATTACATACTTCCCCCCTAATAACGGAATTTCATCCCGAAATTCGGAAAATAAGGCATACCTGGTAAAAACAACTCTGGATATCTCTCGCGCATATCTGCCTCGCGCTCCCAAGTGGATTCCTCCACATTATGATTCTCCCACTGGACCCGCACAAGTGGAACTATCTTCGACCTCAATCTCCTCTCACTATAGTCTAGGATAGCCACCAGTCTCTCCTCGTAAGAACTATCAGGCTGTAAGTCGATCTCATCTATCGCAATGTGAGTATGGACCATATCATCCCGAAGATATCATCTCAACAACGAGATGTGGAATACATCGTGGATGCGATGTAAATGTTCTGGCAGTCCCAACCTGTATGCAACCGGCCCAATCCTCTCGATGATGGGAAATGGTCCCACGTACCTCGGAGCCAACTTCCCCTTCTTCCCGAATCTCATCACTCCCTTCATAGGAGATACACGCAATAACACTTGGTCCCCCACACTAAACTCCCGGAAGAACCGTTTCGCATCGGCGTAGCTCTTCTGCCTGTCATGGGCTATCCGAATGCGATTCCTGATCATCCCAATCCTCGCGGAGGTCTCCTGAATCACCTCTGGTCCTAGCAACTTGTTATCCCCCACTTCGAGCCAACAAGATGGGGAACGACAAGGCTGCCTGTGACACCCCGACTAATTAAATACCGGGTAGCTACTCCTTTATTAAATTAATACAAAATGCCAAGTTGGTTCAGTTAATATCATCACTGTCGAAAATATTTTAATGATTACTAACCACCTAGTATTTAAAAAGTGAGTTGCCAAATTTTAAGTTAACTCTGATTAACATGCAATAAGAGGATAATGAAAGAATAACAACCATTCACCATAACGAAGCAATAGAATAACCACCAAAATAATAATAAGTTCGGAGGAAAACTCCTCACAACAATCCCACAACTGAACTAAGTAAAGCAATGTAACCTGAATTAATTACATGCTAAAAGTCTGAAAATCTGAAATAGGAAATGTTTCTAATAGAAATGGGTGACATGCCCTACAACTGATGAAAGCTGAATATAGAGTCAAGGATAGATGAAGCTTCTACTAGCAAAGTCCTGTAACTTCCATAAACAGCTACATCTCGTCACCTGAATGAGAATCCTAAGCATGGTGTCCTTGTGGATGGGCACCTAAAAATGGTTTTTACAAAAATAGATTTGAAAGAAAACGGGTCAGAGCCCGAAAGTGGAGAGTATTTTAAAATAGCAAGTGCTTTAATGACATAAAAACAATGAACGCAAAATACATGTTAGGACGTGCACTCGCATGAAATACTCACCTCTCGACTAATTGTGCACTCCTAACGAATAACACCCATCTAAGTGATATTTTTATCTAACTAAAATGACATGAGTTCTATCCTTTATACTCGGTTCTCATTATACATTCTAACGTCATCAATTAAGTAGGCGGCTTTACTTAAACTCGGATTCTCAATTATAAGGAATACAATTCATTACAGGTTATCCCTTTATAGTTACTCAAAGCGTTTCTGTATATATGCGCACAATACCAACATGAAAGTTCTCATTAATCTAAGTGTATATTAGTCATGACATAATTATACAACACAAGCACCCGAGACTAAGCTGCGATGCACACATACTCTGCCATCCATCCCGGTACATCACGTACATAAGGATCACGAATTTCGAATCTCTCAAGAATCGTTCTCAGATAATAGCAAATCACAAACAATGGAGGCGAACACAGTCACATCACATGGGTCACGCACATACCTACGCTCCCACGATCAGTAGACTTATTAACATCCCAATAAGTCCTTCTCTGACCTATGTTCTCGAGGTACCAATCTAAATCCGGGCAACACAAGGATTAGAGGGACCTAAGCGAACGTACACCTCCCGTGATAGCAAGTATGGTAGGTATGTCATACACATAAAATCATATACGTATACAAAGTATACACACATCTTAGTAATCACCGTAATTTATTTGTGGTACACTTCTCATTCTCATACCGACTTATAATGTTGCACAATTCATAAGTTCCCAGTTAATTCAATTATTTAAGCCGTCAATAATTCTCGCATCGTAAAAGTCACTCACGTCCTATTCCACAATTTCCATTCAATTCAAATCACACTTCTATGTTTTACTCCTCAATATATCCCAAATATCCCAACTATAACAATTTATCATCAAGGGAATGTTATCTCTAAAATTAAACAAGGTTACGGGACACGCGAAATCAAAACAGGCCAAAAAGCCTAAACTGTCAGCTCGTTACAAGTCTCGATCGAACGAGGCTGTTCGAACGAGAGTTCGTTCGAACGAACTGGGCATCTAACGAGATCTCGTTCGAACAAAAGACATATAACGAACATCCCTCTCGTTAGAAGGAAAACTTTCAACTCGTTAGAAGCTCGTTCAAACGAGCTCGTTCGAACGACCTGGGCAGGCCTTCTAACGAGGTGACAGTTTGAGCCCAGAAAATTCGTATTACGTTTTTCCAACTTTTCTTCACCTCTAATCTTATCTAAAGGTCATTCCAACAAGGTTTAAAGGTTTCTAATCATCCCTAAACATATTACATTCGTATAACAACATTTATATGGGGTCTAATCATCCCAAACCACATCTAATCATCAAATCTCTCCAATTTTCTCCAATTTTCAAGAACATGAAGCCTAGAAATTTAAAGTCTTCCAAAGTTATAATTAAATTCGTTTTGCAATATAAAAAGTAGTAATTCTCTTAGTTCAATCATCCAATAACAGTTCTACATGCAATCCTACATTAAAATCTGAATTCACAACTCCAATTTCATGGGATTTTTATAGATCTCCCAAAAACAATACAATTATATGAATTTCCTACACATGGAAGAAGCATTCTTTGAAAAAAAGAAATTAAACCACTTGCCTTATGTCTTTCTCTGATTTTGATGTTGAATATTGAAGGTTGAATTGTCCTCTCTCTCTCTCTCTCTGCAGAATTCTCTTCTCTTTCTCTCTCTACAAATTTCTTCTCTAAGGATGACGATGGAGGTGGAGGTTGGTTTGGCAAGTTTAAGGTTTCTAAACTTCTATCTTAGCCCAGTACCTAGATTGGGGTTGGAAATGGCTTAGTGGGTTAAGACTAAGTCAGATTTTTAACTCTAATTTTCGTGGGTTTTAATTCCCCAAATTCTAAAATTACCAAACTACCCTTTTTCGTTGTCGGTATGGCCTAAAAATGCCCCGGGACCCGAACTAAACCCCCGGCTAGTGTTTTCTGACTATTTCGACCCTTTCGGACGCGTTGGCGCACTCAAAACGACCATACGATTAATAGAAATAAAATTCACTTTTTAATTAGAATAATTATATTCTTGACGCGACTGTCACACGCGTCCCAACAAAATTTCCAAATTGCTGTATTTCAATCTCAAGACAAATTTCATGATTCAATATTTATATATTGCCATATATACTCATTAAAATCAAATACCAACTCGCATCTCGCTAGTATTTTTATCCGGATTACTTTCTAATTAATACACATTTAATTCAATTAATCCCATAAATAAATATCATAAAAATACGGGGTATTACATACTTCCTCCTAATAACAGAATTTCGTCCGGAAATTCGGAACTAGAAAGTACCTGGTAAAAACAACTCTGGATAATGTTCGCGAATCTCATCCACGTGCTCCCATGTGGACTCCTCGACATTATGATGTCGCCACTGAACACGCACTAACAGAACTATCTTTGACGGCAGTTTCTGCTCACTCCGGTCCAAAATAGCAATTGGTCCCTCCTCGTAGGAGCTATCGGGCTGGAGATCGATGTCCTCAAATCAATGTGAGAATGAGCCAAATATTCTCTAAGATATTTCCTTAGCGAGGAAATATGAAACACATCATGAATCCGATGCAAATGCTCCGGTAATCCAAGTCTATATGCAACAGACCCAATCCGCTCGATGATAGGGAATGGCCCCACATATCTCGGTGCCAACTTCCCTTTCTTCCCAAATCTCATAATCCCTTTCATAGGAGATACTCTGAGTAAAACTTGGTCCCCCACTTGGAACTCCCTGAAGAACCTCTTCGCATCAGCATAGCTCTTCTGTCGATCCTGAGCTAACCGAATGCGACTCCGTATCAATTCTATCCTCACCGAAGTATCCTGAATTACTTCTGGCCCAAGTAGTTTGTTATCCCCCACCTCCAACCAACATGCTGGGGAACGACAAGGTCTACCGTACAATGCCTCAAATGGAGCCATGCCAATAGTGAACTGGTAGGAGTTGTGGTAAGCAAACTCCACCAGTGGAAGATGCTGCTCCCATCCACCCCCGAAATCAATGATGCACATACGCAACATGTCCTCTAACATCTGGTTTGTATGCTCAATTTGCCCATCGGTCTGCGGGTGATACGCCGTACTCAACCGCAATTCCGTTCCCATGGCCTCCTAAAAACTCTCCCAAAACCATGAGACAAATATCTTGTCTCTGTCAGACACGATATTTAGGGGCACACCATGAAGTCTCACTATCTCTGCAATAAAGAGCTGGGCATACTGTCCCGTAGTGTAGTCTGTCCTTACGGGTAGAAAATGAGCGACTTTGGTCAACCTATCCACAATTACCCAAATGGAGTCGTGACCTCTTTGTGACGTAGGCAACCCCGTAATAAAGTCCATGGATATGCTCTCCCACATCCACATCGGGACCTCTAATGGCTGTAGAAGTCCCGCCGGTCTCTGATGATCCACTTTTACTAGCTGACAAGTGGCGCATTTAGAAACAAACACGACAATATCTCTCTTCATCCCGCTCCACCAATACTGTCGTCTCATGTCTTGGTACATTTTGTCCCCACCGGTATGTACCGCGAACCGTGAGCCGTGCGACTCTGCCATCACCTCGTGCCGCAATTCCTCCCTTTCCGGAACTACCAATCTCCCATTGAAGCGTAATCCCCCGTCTGAGCTAACGGTATAGGACTCGGCTCCCTCTTCTAGTAATCGAACTATCTGCTCCTGACAGAACGAGTCATTTGCCTGGGCCTTCACCACCTTCGTGATAATCTGCGGCGTAACATTCATCACAGACATGAATGATCGGGCCACTGCATCCTGGTGTCCCAACTCCTTCCACTTGTCCTTCCACACCCCTGCCACCTCATCTAGTGGCCTACGGATCAACGCGTCTGCTACCACGTTAGCCTTCCCCGGGTGATATTGGATATCAAACTGATAGTCCTTCACAAACTCAAGCCACCTTCGCTGCAGCATATTCAACTCCTTCTGTGTGAATAGGTACTGTAGGGACTTGTGGTCCGTGAACAATCGAAACTTCTCCCCCAAAAGATAATGTCTCCAAATTCGAAGGGAAAATACCACTGCTGCTAACTCCAAGTCATGAGTGGGGTAATTCTTCTCGTGAGGCTTTAGATTACGGGAAGCATAAGCTATGGCCTGACTCTCCTGCTGCAATACACCTCCAAGTCCTTGCAATGACTCATCGGTGTAAACTAAATACTCAACTCCCGGTCTCAGTAATGCTAACACCAGTGCTGAGGTCAATTTGTCTTTCAACTCATCGAATGCCAACTGACAGGAATCACTCCAAATAAACGGCACACCTTTACGAGTCAGATGTGTCAAAGGACCTGCTATCTTCGAAAATCCCCGAATAAACCTCCTGTAGTATCCTGCTAGTCCCAAGAAACTACGGATCTCAGTCGGTGTCGTGGGCTGTCCCCACTCCCTCACCGCGGATACCTTCCCTGGATCAACAGATATCCCCCGGTCGGAAATAATATGCCCCAAAAACTGAACCTCCTTCGGCCAAAACCCGCACTTCTCATACTTTGCATACAACTCGTTCTGACGTAGCGTCTGCAAAACCTGCCTCAAGTGCTCGGCGTGCTCCTCCTCTGTCTGGGAGTAAACCAGAATATCATCAATGAAGACAATGACAAACTGGTCTAGGAACTCTCTGAACACCCTATTCATCAAGTCCATAAACACGGCTGGAGCATTGGTCAAACCAAAAGGCATAACCCGGAACTCGTAGGAACCATATCTCGTCAAGAACGCAGTCTTTGAGACATCTTCTTCCCTGATACGCAACTGATGGTATCCCGATCGCAAATCAATCTTTGAGAAGAAAGAAGCTCCTCTCAATTGGTCGAATAAGTCATCGATTCGGGGCAACATATACTTATTTCGTATCGTGACCTTATTTAACTCTCGGTAATCCACACACAACCTCAACGATCCATCCTTCTTCTTTACGAACAACACAGGGGCAACCCACGGCGAAGTACTCCTCCGAATAAACCCCTGTCCCAACAACTGCTCAATCTGATCCCGTAACTCTCTTATTTCAGCTGGAGCCATACGGTAAGGTGCGAGGGCAATAGGCCGAGTTCCCGGCGTCAAGTCGATCACAAAGTCTATCTCTCTACTCGAAGGTAATTCAGGTATATCCTGAAATACGTCGGTAAACTCTCGAACAACTAGAATCGAATCAAGTGGTATCACCACTTCCTTAGAGGTCTCCTCCTCTATATAGTACAAATGAGTGGACGATCCTCCCTCAGGACGAGGCATCTCCACTAAAAATATCTCCTGCCCGGCAATGGTAAAGATAATACATCTACTAAAACAATCAATCATGGCTCGGTACGCAACAAGCCAATCCATGCCAATGATGGAATCATACTCGGTCATCTCTAATACTATCATATCCGCGGGTAAAGTAAACCTCCCGATCTCTATACCCACGCCTCTACATACACGTGAAATCACGGAACCCCTACTCAACGGCGAATCTACACAAGTAACCGTACTCTCGGCGGTGTCTAACAACCCAATGGTGCGTGCAAATCTCATAGCAATAAAATAGTGTGTAGCCCCCGTGTCAAACAAAATACGCCCCATAGTCCCCTGAATAGAGAACGTACCCTCAATGGCTGGTGGATCCTATGGGGCTGCGGCCTGCTGAAGCTGATATACTCTCCCATACTGCAGCTGTCCCTGCTGAATTGGGACCGCTGGAATGGGTGGTAATGCTTCCATCTGTGGTGGTGTCGGGAGGGCGGCGGGAAACATGGGCCTCTGCAGCTCTTGTCGAGCACCCTGCTGCTGCTGCGGGGCCCTACCCCTATCCGGACAATCCTGGCATTTATGGCCAGTCTTGCCACAAACGTAACACTTCCCCGGGAAGTTCCTCCCTCTCTGTCCCTGTTGCCCCCATCCCTGGTGGCCGTTACCGTTCCTCCCCTGGCCCTGCTGAAACTGTTGTTGGCCATTATGACCCTGCTGGACCTGATGGCCGTTCGGACCCTGATGGCCCTGCCGAAAACCTCCCTGTCCGTGCCTGAAATTTCCCGATCTGAACCTCTTGTGATCCCCCTACTGGGAACCCTGGTCACCCTGTCTCTACCCCTGAACAGATTGTGCCCCATTGGAACCATGTCCTCCAGTCCTGCCCTGATGGCTGGACTCTCCCGACCTCTTGCCCTCAGCCATGTGAAAGCGGTGATCCTGGAAGTGTAACAGTGCAGCGTTAACCACATCAGAGTAAGTGGCTAACGATAGATTCCCCAACAAATGCTGAAGGATCCTCCAAGTCAACCCGTCTGTAAATTTTTGTATCTTCTTCTCTTCTGTCGGTATCTCATCCGGAACAATGTTCAACAGATTTGTGAATTCGGCCTCATACTAGGCCACAGTCTTACCTTCCTGCCTAAGATTCATCAACTCCCTCCTCATTTCCGTGTGAACAGCTGACATAAAGTACTTGTGGTCGAACCGCACCCAAAACTCCTGGATCCTGAGAGTATCTCTCTCCTCCACGGTGGTAATAGACTCCCACCACTGCAGTGCAGATCCAACTAGCTTGAAGGTAGCTAGTATCTGCTTCTGGACATCGGTGCACTCATACATCCTCAAGTGACGCTGAATGTCTATCCTCCACTGACTCGAAACCACAACATCGGAGCTACCTGCGAACTCCGGTGGGTGTGCTTTCTGAAAAGCACCACGTACACGTTCCCAAGCAGACGAGATTGCATGTGCCTGAAATGGCGCGGCTATTGGCGCCTGAGGTGGTGCCTGCTAAACTACGGCTAGTGCGGCATTTATCGCCTGGGCCACAATGGCTGCAACCTCGGCGGCATTCATCGTGCCCTGAACTGGTGCGGGCTGTGGTTCTGGCGTTGCATCCCTGGGAACCCGTTGTGCACGTCGTGGAGGCATTTGAAACAAGAATAAAGTCTATAAGTTCACAGTTATAAACTCATAATAGCTGAAGAACGTATCATATAAAAAAGAATACAACAGTCCTAAAATATAGGGCTCTACATCAAAATAAGCTCAGCGGAAACATAATAAGCTGTACAGATCCTAAAGGACACTAGAACCTGATGCTCTGATACCACCTGTGACACACCAACTAATTAAATACCGAGTAGCTACTCCTTTATTAAATTAATACAAAATGCCAAGTTGGTTCAGTTAATAGCATCACTGTCAAAAATATTTTAATGATTACTAACCACCTTGTATTTAAAAAGTGAGTTGCCAAATTTTAAGTTAACTCTGATTAACATGCAATAAGAGGATAATGAAAGAATAACAACCATTCACCATAACGAAGCAATAGAATAACCACCAAAATAATAATAAGTTCGGAGGAAAACTCCTCACAACAATCCCACAAATGAACTAAGTAAAACAATGTAACCTGAATTAATTACATGCAAAAAGTCTGAAAATATGAAATAGGAAATGTTTCTAATAGAAATGGGCGACATGACCTACAACTGATGAAAGCTGAATATAGAGTCAAGAATAGATGAAGCTTCTACTAGCAAAGTCCTGTAACTTCCACAAATAGCTATAGCTCGTCACCTGAATGAGAATCCTAAGCATGGTGTCCTTGTGGCTGGGCACCTAAAAATGGTTTTTACAAAAATAGATTTGAAAGCAAACGGGTCAGAGCCCGAAAGTGGAGAGTATTTTAAAATAGCAAGTGCTTTAATGACATTAAAACAATGAATGCAAAATACATGTTAGGACGTGCACTCGCATGAAATACTCACCTCTCGACTAATTGTGCACTCCTGACGAATAGCACCCATCTAAGTGATATTTTTATCTAACTAAACTGACATGAGTTATATCCTTTCTACTCGGTTCTCATTATACATTCTAACGTCATCAATTAAGTAGGGGGCTTTACTTAAACTCGGATTCTCAATTATAAGGAATACAATTCATTACAGGTTATCCCTTTATAGTTACTCAAAGCGTTTCTGTATATATGCGCACAATACCAACATGAAAGTTCTCATTAATCTAAGTGTATATTAGTCACGCCATAATTATACAATACAAGCACCCGAGACTAAGCTGAGGTGCACACATACTCTGCTATCCATCGCGGTACATCACGTACATAAGGATCACGCATTCCGAATCTCTCAGGAATCGTTCTCAGATAATTGTAAATCACAAACAATGGAGGTGAACACAGTCACATCACATGGGTCACGCACATACCTACGCTCCCACAATCAGCAGACTTATTAACATCCCAATAAGTCCTTCTCTGGCCTATGTTCTCGAGGTACCAATCTAAATCCGAGCAACACAAGGATTAGAGGGCCCTGAGCGAACGTACACCTCCCGTGATAGAAAGTATGGTTGGTATGTCATACACATAATATCATATACGTATACTAAGTATACACACATCTTAGTAATCACCATAATTTATTTGTGGTACACTTATCATTCTCGTACTGACTTATAATGTTGCAAAATTCATAAGTTCCCGGTTAATTCAATTATTTAAGCCATCAATAATTCTCGCATCGTAATAGTCACTCACGTCCTATTCCACAATTTCCATTCAATTCAAATCACACTTCTATGTTTTACTCCTCAATATATTCCAAATATCCCAACTATAACAATTTATCATCAAGGGAATGTTATCTCTACAATTAGACAAGGTTACGGAACACGCGAAATCAAAACAGGCCAAAAAGCCTAAACTGTCAGCTCGTTAGAAGTCTCGATCGAACGAGGCTGTTCGAACGAGAGTTCGTTCGAACGAACTGGGCATCTAACGAGATCTCGTTCGAACGAAAGACATAGAATGAACATCCCTCTCATTAGAAGGAAAACTTTCAACTCGTTAGAAGCTCGTTCGAACGAGCTCGTTCGAACGACCTGGGCAGGCCTTCTAACGAGGTGATAGTTTGAGCCCAGAAAATTCCTATTACATTTTTCCAACTTTTCTTCACCTCTAATCTTATCTAAAGGTCATTCCAACAAGGTTTCAAGGTTTCTAAACATATTACATTCGTATAACAACATTTATATGGGGTCTAATCATCCCAAACCACATCTAATCATCAAATCTCTCCAATTTTCCCAAATTTTCAAGAACATGAACCCTAGAAATTTAAAGTCTTCCAAAGTTATAATTAAATCCATTTTGCAATATAAAAAGTAGTAATTTTCTTAGTTCAATCATCCAATAACAGTTCTACATGCAATCCTACATTAAAATCTTAATTCACAACTCCAATTTCATGGGTTTTTTATAGATCTCCCCAAAACAATACAATTATATGAATTTCCTACACATGGAAGAATCATTCTTTGCAAAAACGAAATTAAACCACTTGCCTTATGTCTTTCTCTGATTTTGATGTCGAATCTTGAAGGTTGAATTGTCCTCTCTCTCTCTCTCTCTGCAAAATTCTCTTCTCTTTCTCTCTCTACAAATTTGTTCTCTAAGGATGACAATGGAGGTGGAGGTTGGTTTGGCAAGTTTAAGGTTTCTAAACTTCTCCCGTAGCCCACTACCTAGATTGGGGTTGGAAATGACTTAGTGGGTTAAGACTAAGTTAGATTTTTAACTCTAATTTTCGTGGGTTTTAATTCCCCAAATTCTGAAATACCAAACTGCCCTTTTTCGTTGCCGGTATGGCCTAAAAATGCTCCGGGACCCAAACTAAACCCCCGGCTAGTGTTTCTGACTATTTCGACCCTTCCGGACGCGTTGGCGCACTCAAAATGACCATACTGTTAACAGAAATATAATTCACTTTTTAATTAAAATAGTTTTATTCTTGACGCGATTGCCACACGCGTTCCAACAAAATTTCCCAATTGCCGTATTTCAATCTCACGACAAATTTCATGATTCAATATTTATATATTGCCATATATACTCATTAAAATCAAATATCAACTCGCATCTCGCTAGTATTTTTATCCGGATTAATTTCCATTTAATACACATTTAATTCAATTAATCCCATAAATAAATATCATAAAAATACGGGGTATTACACTGCCATACAAAGCCTCAAATGGAGCCATGCCAATCGTGAACTGATAAGAGTTATTGTAAGAAAACTATACCAGTGGAAGATGTGGCTCCCAAGCTCCTCCAAAATCGAGAACACACATGCGTAGCATATCCTCTAACATCTGATTAGTACGCTCTGTTTGTCCATCTGTCTGTGGATGGTAAGCTGAACTCAACCTCAACTCAGTACCCATAGCCTCCTGAAAGCTTTCCCAAAAATGTGACACGAAAATCTTGTCCCTATCTGACATAATATTCAGGGGCACCCCGTGTAATCTGACAATCTCAGCGATGAACAACTGAGCATACTGACCCGTGGTATAATCTATCCGCACTGAAAGAAAATGAGCCACCTTGGTCAAACGGTCTACAATCACCCAGATAGAATCGTGGCCCCGCTGTGATGTAGGAAACCCTGTAATAAAATCCATGGAAATACTCTCCCACTTCCACGCGAGCACTTCAAATGGCTGAAGCAATCCTGACGGTTTTTGGTGGTCCACCTTTACCAGTTGGCAGGTAGAACACTTGGACACGAACTCGACGATGTCCTTCTTCATCCCACTCCACCAGTATTGTCGCCTCATATCTGGGTACATCTTATCGCCTCCTGGATGTACTACAAATCGGGACCCATGAGAATGAGTCATCAGTGCATAAAGTAATTCTGCTCCTTCTGGAACCACCAATCTCCCATTAAACCGCAAACCTCCATCAGAACTAACAGAATAGGACTCAACACCCTCGGCTAGAAGTCGCATAATCTGCTCCTGGTAAAACGGGTCTGTGGTCTGTGCCTGTATCACCCTCGTAACAATCTCAGGTGTGACTGACATCACGGGTATGAAAGAACGTGCCACTGCGTCCTGGTGACCCAACTCCTTCCACTTTGCTTTCCAGACGTTTGCTACTTTGTCTACCGGTCTACGACTCAACGCATCAGCAACTATGTTGGCCTTTCCCGGATGATACTGTATGTCGAACTGGTAGTCCTTCACAAACTCTAGCCATCTGCGCTGACGCATATTCAGCTCTCGCTGAGTGAACAGGTACTGCAATGACTTGTGGTCTGTGAACAAACAGAATTTCTCTCCCAACTAATAGTGCCTCCATATCCTCAATGCAAAGACAACCGCTGCTAACTCCAGGTCGTGGGTGGGGTAATTCTTCTCATGCGACTTAAGCTTGCGGGAGGCAAAAGCTATAGACTTCTCTTCCTGTTGAAGTACTCCCCCAAGTCCCCGTAAGGACGCATCGATGTAAACTAGGTACTCCATACCCGGCTTCGGTAACGCAAGGACTGGCGCTGAAGTAAGCTTGTCTTTCAGCTCGTCGAAATCCAACTGACAAGCGTCATCCCAAATATATGGTACTCCCTTGCGAGTCAGATTCGTCAATGGACCCGCTATTTTGGAGAATCCCCGAACGAATCTCCTGTAGTAACCAACTAACCCCAAGAAACTACGCACTTCCGTCGGTGTCGTGGGCTGTCCTCACTCCCTCACCGCTGATACTTTACTCGGGTCAACTGCTATCCCCTGCTCAGAAACAACATGCCCCAAGAACTGTACTTCTCGCAACCAGAATTCGCACTTCTCGTACTTAGCATACAACTGATGCTCTCGTAGAGTCTGAAGAACCTACCTCAAGTGCTCGGCATGCTCCTCCTCGGAGTGTGAATATATTAAAATGTCGTCTATGAAAACGATGACAAACTGATCCAAGAACTCTCTGAATACCCGGTTCATCAAGTCCATGAAAACGGCTAGAGCATTTGTGAGTCAGAACGGCATCACCCGAAACTCATAAGACCCATATCTCGTCAAGAAAGCAGTCTTCGAAACATCCTGCTCCCTAATAAGTAACTGATGGTACCCCGACCTCAGATTTATCTTAAAAAAGAAAGTTACTCCCCTCAGCTGGTCGAACAGATCATCAATTCGAGGTAACGAATATTTATTCCGTATCGTGACCTTGTTTAGCTCCCTGTAGTCCACACACAATCTCAGTGAACCATCTCTCTTCTTCACAAACAAAACTGGAGCGCCCCAAGGTGAGGTACTCCTATGAATGAAGCCCTGACCTAACAGCTGCTCTATTTGATCTCGTAGCTCTCGCATCTCTGCCAGAGCCATACGGTATGGTACGCGTGCTATAGGTCTCGTATCTGGCAATAAATCTATGACAAAGTCTATCTCTCGACTGGGGGGTAGGCCTGGTATCTCCTGGAACACATCAGAATACTCCCTGACAACTGGGATCGAATCTAAGGGAATCACAACCTCCTTAGAGGTATCCTCCTCTATGTAATACAAATGAGCGGTCGAACCTCCCTCTGGGCGAGGCATCTCCACTACAAACATCTCTTGCCCCGGAATGGCAAAAATAATGCTCCCACCGAAGCAATCAATCATGGCTCTATAAGCTGCGAGCCAATCCATACCAATAATCACATCATGCTCGTGCATGTCTAAGACTAATATGTCCGCAGGTAATAAGAAACTACCGATCTCTACCCCCACTCCTTGGCATATAAAGAAAATAAGTGACCCACTCCCCAGTGGTGAGTCCACACGCGTCACTGTGATCTCTGCTGTGGCTAACAACCCTAAGGCCTTCGCAAAATGCGTAGCTATAAAACAATGTGTTGTCCCCGTATCAAACAAAACCCAACCCATAGTACCATGGATAGGAAACATACCCTCAATCGTGGTTGGTGCCTGTGGAGCTGCTTCCTGGTGGACGTTATAGACACGTCCGTACTGTAACTGCCCCTGCTGCACCGGAGCTGCTGGAATGGCTGGTAGGGCTGGCACCTGGGCTGGAGCTGGGAGGGCAGGTGGAAAAAGTGGTCTCTGTGGCTCATTACGGGCTCCCTGCTGCTGTGGGGCCCTATCGTCCTCTGGGCAATCCTGGCGCCTATGGCCGTTCCTACCACACCCAAAACATCGACCCTTGAAGTTGCCTCCTCTCTGGCCCTGTTGACCGCGGCCCTGCTGGCCATTACCATTACGCCACTGGCCCTGTTGGCCCTGATGGACACACTGTTGACCCTGATGGCCCTGCTGCTGACCCTGTTGTCGATGTTGGCCTTGCTGATTAGGCTGGCCCTACTGACCTTGCCTATAACCCCCAAATCCCTGCCTATAATCACCTGAACGAAATCGCTTAGCAGGGTCCCCCTGATGGGAACTCTGCTCGTGCTGACGAGTCTGTCCATGAGATGGTGCCCCACTAGCACCGTTTCCCCCGGTCCTGCCCTACTGGCTGGACTCTCCTGCTCTCTTGCTTCCCTGAAGATGGAAGCGGTGATCCTGGCAATGTAGTAACGCTGCATTGAGTACATCAGTGAAAGTACTCAGAGATAAATTCCCAATAAGGTGCTTACGGATCCTCCAAGCTAACCCGTAGACAAACAACATAATCCTCTTGCTCTCAGTAGGTGCCTCATCTGGCACAATGGTGAGAAGTCTCGTGAACTCCTCCTCATACTCCGCTATGGTAAGACTTTCCCGTTTCGGATTCAGTAATCTCTGCCTCATCTCAGTCTGCACGGCGGGTGGAAAATACTTGCGGTCAAACCGCTCCCAAAATGACTGAATAGGGATCGTGTCCCTCTCCTCTAAAGTGGTAGTGGACTCCCGAACTGCAATGAGGCTCCCACCAGCTTAAAGGAAGCCAATAACTACTTTTGCACATCATTGCACTCATATATACGGAGGTGCCGCTGGATGTCTTTCTTCCATTGGCTAACTGTGACAATATCGGAGCTACCAGAGAACTCAGGGGGATGCGCTTTCTGAAAAGCATCCCGAACCCTCTCCCATGCAGATGGAAGCTGTGCTGATACTGGCGCCACTACCTGAACTTGGGGTGGAGCCTGATGAACCACCGCTAGTGCGGAATTCACCGCCTGAACAACAATGGCGGCTACTTCATTTGCATTCATTGTGCCTTGTGCCGAAACTGCTGGTTGTTCAGCCTGGGCACGCCTATCCTTCAGAATACGTCTCGGAGGCATCTGAAACGTGAAGAAGTTTATTAGTCTACAGTTATTATCAAATCTCAAATAGCTGAAGACTTAAACGTAAAACAAGAGTACAACAATCCTAAAAATAGGGCTCTATAGCAATAACGTTAAGCTGAAAGCGAAAATAAGCCGTACAGATCCTATGGACACTAGAACCTGATGCTCTGATACCACCTGTGACACCTCGCCTAATTAAATACCGGGCGATCACTCCTTTATTAAATTAAATCAAGGTAAACAGTTGGTTCATTCTCAGCATCACTGTCGATAAAAAATAAATTTTCCAATTTAACACCCTAAATAATTAAGCTAAGTGTCAAAATAATTTTTCATACATACTTTCCAACTTTTATTTGAAGAAAATCATTTATTTTATTAATAACATTCAATAAGTAAGAATCACACCACATTAAATTTCTGCAACATAGTCCAATTAATTTAATACATTCGTAAATCGAATGTCAACATACGAAATCTAAAGTCACACATCCAAACTGAAATAAATCCCATAGTAACAACACTGGAAATAACTGAAATACAAATGTCCAATAACAACAGAATAATGGAAAGAGCTACACATGCCCAACTTAATGAAAGTACTAAGAGTGGATCCGGATGAACGAAGTCGTCTAATCAAGAGACCTGCAACTCCCACCTAAGTTGCAACGCTTTCCTTCTAAGAGATCCTAAGCAAGACGCCCCTGTGGCTGGGCACCTGTAATACATACATATATATACAAGAGAGAGAGAGAGAGAGAGAGAGAGAGAGAGAGAGAATGGGTCAGAGCCCGAAAGTGTGTTTGATTTAAAATACGTTTAGCAAGTATTTAAATTGATACAGGCCAATGGAACAACATATTAGAGCGACACTCTCTTAAGAAATTCTCACCTCTCTTCTAATGTGCACGCCTATCGTACTAACCTTCCCAAAGATTTATCTTACCATTTTATCATACTAACCTTCCCAATAATTTAGCTTATCTTAACTTACTCATAAGATTTCAAAACCGAATAATATCATGGTTTAAAAAGGATACTTCCAATTAGCAGCACAACTCTCATTTTAGCTTTATTAATTTATAAAGTTTCCCAGTGTCATATTATACTTTCATAAAACAAGTATTTACTATTTGAGTCAAAACCATGTCCTACTTATCAAATCACAGTAGGCAGTTTCCAATTTCCAAATCTCATATATATATATATTAACTACTCGTATAATATATATAAAATAACAGCACCCCAAATAAAACTATGGTGCATACATACTTCTACTATCCAAACCCCATACCACTCATATCAAGGGGAATACAAATTCGGAATCACTCTCGAACTGTATTAACACATACACAAACAATATCGAGGCGAAGCATATATTCCAAGTCTCTAAGAGGATGGCACATACTCGCGTCTCTTAGGACCGTCTGAACTATCAATTCGATAGCCTGTACCAAGGGTATCTATCTTCTAGGGTACAAGTCAATATCCCCCATAAAGGTCCCATCGAGATAAGACTGTCCCAGCGCGGTAACCTCAAGGATAGCAAGTAGCGCGATATGTTTTTCACATGTATATAATATATGTACACACAATCATATAAATATACCAGTTTCATCATATTAATATACGTTCCTCTCGTCACCCATAATTACAACATTTATCCTTAATTTCACATTATTAGTATTACGTATAAGGTTTCATCTCTAACCTTAACTCGAAGAGTTTTCTCACTTATTACGTGACACTCGTGGACTCTATCCTTCCAAGTAAAAAATTCAGTAGGTATACCTCTATTCACTATCGTAGATATTCACTGTAATCTCTCACTTGAAATACGTAGTTTCATCGTTCATTATATAATTATCCCAAAAGTAAAATTCTCGTTGTATAATAAAGTTCCCAACACTTATTCATATGTCCTACTGGTCTTTCCTATCTCCCAAAACATCTTATTAAGAATACCCAAGAATTATTTCACGATAAATTTAATTTAACTAATTAAATAAGGGAAATAGAAGTCTGCTAGGAGGGGTCGATCGATTGAGGTCTGGGGCTCGATCGATCGAACCTTCGATCGATCGAAGCTCTGGGCTCGATCGATCGATCAAGCAGGTCTGCGAAATCTGCAGAATTGCAGTTACGGGTTTCATCTCCAAACTTACACCAAATCCATATTTTCTAATCCTAATCGTCCCGGAATTGATACTTCTAACCTTATATCATCATATCAGGTATTTTCAACGTAAAACATATCAATTTACATCACTAAACATGGATTAATCATGCCATAATTCATTTAAAGCTCAAGAACCCTAAAAATCTCTAACTCATGATTCTAATCTGTTTTATCCCTGAATTTCTTTCTTATTTACACCAAAATTTCGTGGGTTATCATTCTACATCACAAGAGACTTCCAGAATAAAGTTTAAGTCTTTACCACATGCAAATTCTTATCACAATTTGGGTTTTCTTCCATATATTTCATCCCTAATCATTCCTAAACTAATATGGAAATTGCACCAACGAAAATAGCAAGATAAACACTTGCCTGGGATTTTCGACGTTCTGATTTGCAGATGTTTTTGGTGTGGTTGCGTAGCCCGTTGCGCGATCTACGCGTTGGTGGTGGTTGTGGTGAAAACAGATGACTTTTGGGGCCTTGGATTGCCTTGGAAGCTTTCTTCTTCCCTCTACTATGGCCGTCACTTGTGTTTGAGTTTTCTAACCCTAGCTGACTAACCTAAATGGCTGATATATGTTTCTGATTTTCGTGGGTTTAATTACCCAAAAAGGTGAAATGTCCAAAACGCCCTCCCGGGGTACTAATTAGGCCTAAAAACGTCCCGAGACCCAAACTACACCCTCGGGTACACTTTTCTGACTATCTCGACCCTTCCGGACGCGTTGGTGCACTCAAAACGACCATATGGGCAACTTATAAAATATACACTTTTTATTTATCAAAATTTAGTCTCGACGCGACACGAGCACGTTCCGACTTAAATTTCCGAAATTGTCATTTAACTCACTCACGACATTTAATATAACCAATATAATATATTACTTTGCTCATTAGTAATATTCAACAAATATTCCATAATTACTAACTCTCTTCACGTTAATAATTATAACATAATTAATTTCCGGATTTTTATTAAATAATTCATTCA
The DNA here is from genome assembly GCA_949130495.1 of Sambucus nigra. Lineage (NCBI taxonomy): Eukaryota > Viridiplantae > Streptophyta > Magnoliopsida > Dipsacales > Adoxaceae > Sambucus > Sambucus nigra. Next base: position 437,306,771 of record OX422210.1, read on the forward strand.
CATTAACTTTAATAAATCCCCAAATTAATATAGCATAAAAATACAGGGTATTACAATACTCTTGTTAATATTAATACTCCTAAATAATTAATCTTCAGATACCCTAGGTGTTAAACTTCCATGTCATAAATTATAAATTTCAAACCAGAAACTATTTTCCTTAATTAACTAATTAATTATAATTATTATAAACTTTAATTGCCGGTATAACATGGCTCCATCAATTCATTAACTCAAGATTCAAAATTTCATTTCCTTAATAGTCGTTCACTACTGTTCTGCTAATCGCCAACTTATAAACAAAATCAACCAACTCAGGCTAAAGAAGAAGGAAAGGAGGAGGGAAAAAGTGCAACCGTCGATAGAACGAAACAGCAGGTCGTTCAAACGAACGAGGCCTTAGGTCATTTGAATGATCGTAAGAGCCAACCTCCTTCCTCACTACACTACCAACACCGCTGCTTCTTCCTCCCAGGTTTACAAACTGAGTCCAAAACCAGTGTTAAGCTTAACGAAAACTATAGGTTTAACCTAGAATTCTATGTCCCAAAATCCAACCATTTTCATCTATTTAAAGGCGTAAATGATTCATCCGTCTTCCCAACTTCTACTCATAAATTAATTCGTGTCAAGGGATTAATTACCTTAGAATCTACATAAATTTCAGTGTACCCTATAGCAAAACATACTCTACATCAATTTATCAAAGTATCCAAAATATAACTACAAAGATCCTACGGATTCTACCATCAAATTTCAGATTTATGATGCCTAATTTCTGGGACGAATTCTACATATAAATTAATCCTCTACATGTGTAAATCATCATCAAAAGAAATACATCAAGCCCTAAATCCCATAAATTCAAAGGGAATAATTATATGCATCAAGAAATGAATTGTAAAGCATACATTAAGCAAGAGAATTCTTACCTTTAAAAATTGTAGAAGAAAAGCCCTTTGAATCCCTTATTTCCACTAAGTGAAATAAAAATTTATTATTTGAGACTCATTTGGGTTTTATTTATTTTAAATAAATAAAAAGCATACATTTTATTATTTTTATTTCACTTATAAAGTTGAGTTTTATTTGTATAAAAATCATAATGTTTACTTAAATAATAAAATAAAATGAAAAAAATTTACTCACTTAAATTTCAAATCTTCCCAATTAAATTTATTCTAAAAAATATATCCGAAATCATTAAATCTATTTATATCGTAAAATTTTATTCTAAATATCACGGCGTATTACAATATATAAATGTAAGTTTAACAAAAAAAATTGGACTATAATTTTTTTTAGATTACCACAAATAATTAAACAACAAAGCCTAATATTTTGATTGTGCAGCAATTATTTCAATTAGAAACCCTAAATCTTCAAATACACAACAACTATTTATTTTACCCAACAAATAGATCAAACCCCACCCCCTTCCGGAATTTTCAAACCCTAAATTATGAAAAATCAATTTTCAAAACATCCAAATTTTATAAAACAAATATTGCCAAATATAATTTATAAAAGGTAATTTTCAAATAACGAAGAGAAGGATAAGAGGAGAGTTTTATACCCGCCGTGGAGAAGAGGTTGCACCGACACTAGTTGGATAAGAGGAAGATAGACGAGAGGATGTTGAGATCACGTGAGAGAAAATATTGGAGTCTGAGATTTGTTTTGTGGAAAATGAGAGAGACTACAATGAATTTTTTAGATATGGAGCTAATTTGATCATTCCTTTTCATTTATCTCAGTTTTTAACTAAAGTATAATATAATCAAAGACTAAAGGAAGTTATGTGTATCATTTCATATATAAAATTGAGATAAATTATTCATTTTTTACCTCAATTTTACTCAAATTGATATCAAAATTTACCTACAAAGTTAAACTATCATAAATTTGTCCTACAAAAAAATATTTATGTCATCTTATATTTTTCTGTCATAATGTTAATTTTTAAAATGACATAAATGATACTTTTTTTTGTAGCGAGGGAACAAATGGTCTCAAATTCAGATTGGGTTTGATTTCTAAAAATATTTTCTTATCTCTCACTTAGCGTGGAAGAATGTTTGACACATAACTATAGCCATAACCGAGAAAACACTTACGAGTCTTGTAAGTTAGGTGTCATACACTCATAGTATCAAGTAACCAAGTCTATGTATATTTAATCCAAAATTTATCCTTGAAACGCTTGCCAATGAGATCTTTGAGAAAATATACTCAAAAATTTCTTTCCACACACTTCACAGCAGCTTCGCTGCAACAAAAAATGTTCATTGTAGCAATCTAGTGGCAAAGTTAGGTCACATAGAGTCAGGAATTTTTGCACTGTGGACTTATACCAGGCAAAACCTGTTCGCTGCAGTGACAAATTTTTTTTGCTGCAGTAATGCTGAGGTGAGTACGTCGCGCTGTTGTCCAAGGATTTTTTTCGGTTCTTGCCTTCCAAAGTTTGAACATTAGTTTGACAAAAACTCTACGTATGTTTTTTCTCAACCTAGAACAACCATACTTAAAATACACGGAAAAGGATGCAATTTCTAGGAAAATGATTTTCCTATATGAAGAGAATATTGCATATTGTATTTGACAATTTATCCAATAAATTCAAAAAGGTTAATTTTAATCAAGTTTTAAAGTTTATGAAAACAAATTAACCATAAGGTGAATCTATGTATGCTAAATCAATATATGTTTCCTAAATAGCGTACTTGAGGTATGACATGAATGATCCAACTTGAGATTGATGAAGCTTTTCGGGGACCTCTTGGCCAAAGACTAAAAAAGGTTTTGATAAGGAATTTAGACAATCTTATCTTGTGGGGAACTTTGAGTATATATACACTCTTACACCAATGTTAGAGGAACATTGGGTCGGAACCACCCTCAAGTATTTGAAAAAATCCAAAAAGAGTTTGTTAGGCGGAAAAGTGACCCCCCGTCTTCGCCACAAATTAAGGAAATATCCAAGGATCGTTGTTAATGCTGTAATAATTAACGGGATCAGACCAATGTTGTTAATGTTGTAATAGTTAATGTTGTTAATGTTGTAATAGTTAACGTTGTTAATGTTGAAAAAATTACCGGCATGCCCTCCGACCAATGACCTTTTGTGCAATCTAGAATGGACATGACCTCAACGTGGACCTTCATAATCTCGGAACAAACCGTCGTGACCTCAACCAGTAATAGAGTTTTGGGAAAATTATGAGGAAAAATTACTCGTGACACATAAGAAAGACCACGTGGCCCACTAACCTGATGGGTAGTCAACACCATGTGGATGAACTACCTGAAGAAACTAACATGAGAAAATAAAGGAGGGGATAAAGGCAATCAGTGAAAGATAATTAAAAATGAGGCTGATGAACCTGGGACTATCCCAGGTTCCCCTTTCAATGTAAACATATCCCTTAGGGGGAAGATATGTCTAATTCAGGGAAGTAAGTACACTTTTTTCGAAAAAACTTTGTGAAATAAATAGAAGAGAAGAACACCCCGTGGACATAGGCATATTAATGAACCACATACATCCTGCCTCGTCATATGTGTGTGTGGAATTCACTTAAATCATGGTAGATTGGTTATTTGGATTGTGTGCATCGAATATTTAATAATAGTATTTTATCACCCACATCTCCCCTTGCACTTCCTACCACGTGTATGTAGGACCTTATGCACCATTCTTATCCATTTATGATGTGTTATCATTTAGATTGACACATATCACATATATATCTTAAATCTCTAAGGTACAATTGGGTAGACCTTCGAACCTAATCTAATATAATCTAATACTGTAATATAAAAATAGAGGTTATGTGTGAAAATTAGACACATGGATATATTGACTATAAAGCTTCTCTTTAAGAAAAGAAACACTGCTAATATATCTTAAGAGATTCAACTCACCCTAAAGTTGCATGTGCTTCTCTTTATAGCTATCCACATTTACTTAATTTTTGGGAGTCTACATATTGAGTCCAAACTTCTATTCCTTTCTTCACCCCTCTATACCCTCTATACCTGTAATGTCAATCCATCCTATCTCTAAACACCCCTTCCCTTCCCATGGATTTGGTCTCCAATCTAAGTTGCTCTAGATAAAATATCAAAGATCTACAATCAATGGAAAAGAGAAAAAAGGGGATAGGGTTTCATATTAATATAAACTAGAATGAAATACAATGAAAATAAGGAGAGAGTATATATGTCCTACTACAATCACCTAATAATAAAATAAAAGGGAAAATAGTAAAGTACCCTTAATACTAAATAAAACTCTAATATCCCCCCCCCCCCCCCTCAAACTCACGATGCTGCAAAAAGAAGCATTGAGAATTTGACAACCAAAAAATGAAAATGCAGAACTGGATGAGACTTCGTACCAAATCATCTATTTGTGCGGAAGAAGAAACAAAAGGCAAAGTGATGACACCATGCGTAAGATGATGACGAGTGATATGACAATCAATCTCGATGTGTTTAGTCCTCTCATGAAAAACCGAATTGTGAGCAATCTGAATAGCACTCTTATTATCACAGTATATAGGAGTGGACTGAGAGAGAGAGACACCCATATTTGCAAGTAACCTCACCCATATCTGCAAAAACAACGTAGCCAAACATTCTCACGAGTAATAAAAGCCATAAAATGATACTCGACTTTCGTGGAAGATAAAGAAACAACATCTTACTTTTTTCTCTTCCAAGAAATAAGAGAATAGCCCAGAAATACACAAAATCCAGGAACTGACTTGCGATTTGTAGGATCACCGGCCCAATCAGCATCAGAGTATGCATGAAGCTCCAAAGAAGAAGATGAAGCAAGTAAAAGACTCGGAAAGCGAGTGACTATCAAGTATTCCAATATACGATGAATAGCTGCCCAATGAACCGTAATAGGGGCAGTAACAAACTCACTAACAACATGGACCCCATGAGCAATATTCAGACGAGTAATAGTAAAATAAAACAAGCTGCCTACAATAGTGCGATATAAGGTAGGATCAGGTAAAAGAACACCATCATATGGGGAAATATGAACATTAAGCTCTAGAGGGGTATCAACAATCTTAGTATCAGTGAGGCGAGCACGCTCAAGAATGTACCCGATGTACTTAAACTATGATAAAAGATAACCCTTTGGTGAATGAGTTACCTCAATGCCCAAAAAGTAACGTAAGGGGCCCAAATCCTTCATCTCAAAACAACGAGATAATTTAGACTTCAACGCTGTAATTCCACTAATATCATCCCCAGTAATAATCATATCATCAACATACAAAGATACTAGAATACGACCACCCGAGGTGCACTTGATAAAAATAGTTGAATCATGCTCACTTGGAATGAACCCAAAGAAGCAATCACGGTATAAAACTTCTCAAACCAAGCCCGTGGTGCCTATTTGAGACCATATAAGTCTTTCTTAATCCTACAAACTTCACCAGGACCATGTGGAACACCCGAAGGAGGAGTCATATAAACCTCCTCACGAAGATCGCAGTTCAAGAATGCATTTTTAACATCCATTTGCGATATATGACACTAACAGATAGATGTAACAACAGGAGCATAGTTCTCGTCATAGTCCATACCATATTGCTGAGAAAAATCCTGAGCAACCAATCTTGCTTTATACCGCTTAACTGACCCCTCTGACTTGGTTTTGATTTTATATACCCAACGAGATTCAATTGCTCGCTTACCAGCAGGTAAGGGGACTAAACTCCAAGTATCTATCTGATGCAAAGCAGAGAGTTCCTTAGTCATAACCTGCTGCCAAAGAGGATCAAGAGATGCCTCTTTATAAGATAAAGGCTCAGAGAGGCAGTGAACAAAGGATAAAAATGAAGTAAAAGAATCCTAATAACAAGAATAAACAAAATCTGGTGACTTAGTGGATTTATGTGGACATTTTGGATAGCGAGAAGGAGGTTCCACCGTTTCAGTAGGTGCTTGGGTGGCCACACGAAAAGGGGGAGCATCAGGAACATCAGATGACAAAGTTTCTGTATTAGTAGAAATAATAGGAGCATGAGGAACATGGGGGTGACACACTGTCTGTGGTGCAAGGTGCTTGAGATGGCACACTCTCATCATTGTCAAAGAACGAATCAATTTTGAAGATATCAGCTTTAGTGAGTTCATGATAATTATCAGGAATATAAAAGAAAGGGATATGCCCAAGAAACAGAACATTGCGAGAGACATATAATTTTTTACTAACTGGATCATAAAAACGATATCCCTTTTGACCCTCACCATAATCAAGAAAGACACAAATAGCTAACTTTGGAGATAATTTGGTACGTTCCACATGAGGTAGAAGAACAAAACAAGTACAACCAAACACCTTTAAGGAAGAATAATCTGGGGCAGACCCATACAACTTTTCAAAAGGTGACAAACCTGACTAATGAGAGGTTGGAATCTTATTAATAAAATTGACAGCAGTAAGGACAACCTCTCCCCAAAACTTACTAGGGACATATGCGGATAATAAAAGAGAGCGATCAGTTTCAACAATGTGCCTATGTTTCCTTTCAGCAACACCATTTTGCTCAAGAGTGTCAATATAAGATGATTGGTGAATAGTTCCATCTGAATCAAACAACTCATCGAATTTTTGAGAAGTATATTCCCCACCTAAATCGCATCTAAAACATTTGATAATATTAGAATATTAAGTTGACAAAGGCACGAAGTTTATTATAAATATAAAAAAAATCAGAACGTCATTTCATGAGAAAAACCCAATAGTAACGCGTATAATCATCATAAAGGAGACATAATATCGAGACCCTCCTCTTGTAATAATAGGAGAGGGTCCCCACACATCAAAATGAATCAGATCAAAGGGTGAAAAAGTAGAGGAAATACTTCTATTAAATGGTAAAGCTAAAAATTTTGCAAGTTTATCACCGCTATAATCAGAGATATCATGACAATGCAAATTTCCCAATTTTCCTGTAGAAGCCAAATATTTTAATCGTAACCCCGAGACATGACCAAGATGAGAGTGCCATAAATAAAAGCTAGACGAATCTGAACTCAAATTAAAGGATGACAAGTCAACATTGGAAGCTGTAACCATTGGTACATCGAGTTTCTCCATGATGTAAAATCCCCCTGCCTACGGCCTGTCCCAATCACCTTCTGAGACTGTGGTTCCTGCACATGATAAAAGGCAGAAGAAAAGGAAACTAAGTAACCGGCATCACATAGTTGACCAACAGAAACAAGATTCATTATAAGCTTAGGAATGTGGTAAACAATAGAGAGAGTTAAGTTGGGTGAGTAAATAGTCCTAACACCCGTTGAGGGAATGGGAGTACCATCAGCAGTCATAACGGGCAATGAAGAAGTGAGACAAAAAGAGCCAAAATAGGACAAATTTGGTGACAAGTGATTAGAAGCGTCAGAGTCTAGAATCTAAATACCTGAGGACTTAACTCGTGAAGAGATGGACATGCCGTGAAGCTGTGTGGCAAGAAACTTTTGAAACTGCTCAGAAAGAGAAGACATGAATGGAGTTGATGATGGAGAACCTGATGCGAATGAGTCTGATGGAGGTACAACTACTGCAGTATTAGGTTGTGAAGGCCTATATGAACGCTGTTGAGATTGGTTATTGAATTTCCATGTAGAAAAATGCTCTGAGGTGGTCGACTATTTAATTATTGTTGTTATGCTCGCAACTTAGGCCACTGAGACTTCCAATGACCCTTCTTCTTACAGTAGCTACATTCATCACTTGCAACTCTCGAATAAGGCTTGTTCTGATTACTGGAAATTAGCCGAGAGGAGGCTGCGCAAATAATTGAATTAGGGTCTGAAGAAATTACCTTCCCTGACTGAGTCTTGAGATGAATCTCCTCGGCTAACAACGCGTGAAAATGGAATCAACATTTGGAAGTGGGCTATGATGAATAATTGACCCACGAAGACCCTCAAAATCATCACGTAATGCCATCAGAAACTGAACCAGGCGTGGTTCATCCCTATTGGCAATATACGGTGCAAAGGCCCGCAAGTGAGCTGACTCTGTGAGAGACAACTGATCCCAAAGATCCGTCATAGCAGAATAGAATTCGTAGATACTTAAATTTTTTCGCTCAAGAGCCCGAATATCGCACTCCAACTGGTACTTTTTTGCGAAATTAGATTGTGCATACAATCTGCCCAAATGATCCCAAACATCTTTTGCATAATCATACTTAGCCAACTGAATACCTATGAAAGGCGCAACAGAGTTGTTGATCAAAGTGATTATTTTCGAGTTATTTGCTTCCCAAACATCCAACAACTCTGCATATTTTTCAACATTCATCTTATCGTTAGGTTTACTCAAATTGCCATTAATGTAACCCCAAAGCTTCTTCCTTTTCAAAAAATTCTTCATAACATAACTCCAATACGTATAATTTTTTCCATCTAATCTGACACAAATCGATTGCAGCGAATCATCTCTTTCACCAGCCATTGCAAAAATAAACAATCAAATAGTAGCCAAATAGAACCAAATCGAACGAACTAAACAATTAATCGAACAAATAGGAGAAAAAACGATCATCAATACCTTCTAAATAGTCGAGTGAACAGATTAAGCTTTAATCCCACTCTGATACCATGACAACATATTAAAGATCTACAATCAATGGAAAAGAGAAAAGTGGGGTTAGGGTTTCATATTAACATAAACTAGAATGCAATACTATGAAAAGAAGGAAAGAGTATATATGTCCTACTACAATCACCTAATAATAAAATAAAAGGGAAAATACATAAGTACCCTTAATACTAAATAAAACTCTAACATCTCTTACTCTACCATCTCTCAGTGCTAGCAACCTCCAATTCATGCACAGGGCATTGATGCACGTATGAGATTCCATAGGCCTAGCTGGAAGAAGAAAGATAGGATAAAGATAAATATTATGCATAGTGTGGAGACGAGCTTCGATTTAGAAAGACATGAGCGAGTTAGTTTGCATGGTTCTTTAGTTTAGCATAACAACATAGTGTTTTAAATATTTGTAAAACAAAATAATTTTTTTTATATAGTGGTATGTCTTTTAAGGCTGTAAAAAAAGAAAAGTGTTTTTTTTCCACATTCATAAAATGAACTTTAAACACTTGAGAATTCAAGTTTATGCAAAGAATAAATTCTAGGTATATTTTGGGCTATAAATTTCTTTTACCAACATTTCTTATATGTACATAAGGAATGTCGTTTTGTGTTTTAACATAGCTTTGTGACCTTTTTAAAAACAAGATCACAATTGCGTACCCAACTAAACAACTAAAGAAACAAAACAAGATTAAAAAACACAAATAACATGATAATTTTTACACAAGCACATCATGTTGAAATTGATATGCATCAATTTCGTATCTTTTCGCGTTATATTATTATTATTATGTCCAAAATTGAAACCCCTTATTTTTGACTAGAAATTTATTCAATCAAAATAGTATTGGGTATACAAACGAAGCTGGTTAATAGATGTTTAATATCTAAAAAATATAATTAATTTTTTATCCAACTTATTTTTTAATATATAAAAAAATGCCAACAATGACATTTACTGGAGCACGTCACTTTCGGCTTATTCGGAAATTAAAATTATATAATTTTTTTTCCTTTTTGTTATATGCTCCCAAAAATAAGGCTCAATTTATCAACAGTAATATTTATTGCATACTTAAAATATATTATAAATGTATATTATATGACATGTTAAACCAAAAAACAATTACACATATGGTACATGTGCCTTGGTAGACAAGTGCCAGTATCACATATTAGTAAATTTTATGAATTTGAAATTGTTATAGGAACGTATACAAATTCTACCCTAAAACTTATTTTTAACAATTAAGGCCTCTCATATAATTATGAATCGTAATCATTATTTTTTTTATGAGTAGGAATTAATTGAGTATTTATATGAGCGAGTACAATATTAAAGAATCTTATTGTGGGAATTCCGTTAATATGATGATATTAAATATTAATGTTTGTTTGATTTGTTCCTTTTGGACCATCAACTTTGAAATGTTTTTTTTTTCTTAATATTATATTTTAATTAATAATATATGTGCTATTGATGTTTTTTTTATTAGTAATATTCAGGTAAATAAACATATTGCATATTTCAACTAATGGTTCATGAAAACTCATGGATGTATTTCAAGTCAGATTGACAGATTATAGTACGTGTATTACAATATTAGAAGTAGAAATTTGAAAACATGTTTTTAACTGCGTGCCTCAATCCCAAAAACTTAGGGTCCCTTTAGTACATGGCAATATTTGCCACGATAAAATTTACTGTAGACAAAATTTGCTAAGATAAATGTTGTTTTTCTCACATTAGGCTATCAAACGACCAAATGAGGTAAAACAAGTTTTTTAGGCAAAACATTTTAATAACACATTTTTAAAACAAATTTTTTATAATATTTTCTTAAAAGAGTTTTTAAAACCATTAAAAAAATTTTTAAACAGTCTTTATAGTATATCCAAAACTGTTTTTACAATATTCGAAATAGTTTTTTAATTATTCAGAATAGTTTTTAAACCTTTTAGAATAGTGTTTTTAATAGTTTCAGAACAGTTTTTTTATATTTTTTTTATTTAAAACAATTTTTAAATTATTTTTAAAATATTTTTAACGGTTTTAAAACAATTTTAGAACAATTTTTAAAATAGTTTTGGAACAATTTTTAAAACAATGTTTTTAACAGTTTTAAAACTGCTATTTTATAAACTTTTTTTTATTTAAAACAATTTTTAAATTGTTTTTAAAATAATTTTAGAACATTTTTTTTATTTAAAACAGTTTTTTTAACAGCTTATAAAACAATTTAAAAAATATTTTAGTGTAAAAAAATAAAATAAAAAAGCACTTGTAAGAAGTGGCAAATTTGTGTGGCAAATATTTCTTACTCAAATAGCAATGCAAAGTTTTGCCAACATTTGTGGTAATTTTATGCATAAAAGGTTTTGTATATTGGCAAATAGCTTGTAGAAAAACTTTTATATCAGACACACCAAACTATAGGCAAATACCACATTTACCAACTTATTTGCCATTTGCCATGTCAAATAAGTTGAATCAAAGGGACCCTTAAAGTTTTACATGTATTGTCTTTATCACATTGAAATACTAAATTATAGAGCACTTTCTAGAATTTTCAAGTTGCACAATTAAATGGCATTTTTTTTTCCACAAGTAATATTCTTTGAACTCTATTCAACTGCTCGCCAAAAGTCATATTTCGACCACTCTTATTATAGAGATGGTTCAACAAGCCCTACAAAGAGCCCATGTATTTCTCTGAGCTCATATCTAGTGTTTAGAATTTCAGTAGTACTTACTCATTAATGAACAAAATTTAGATTCCACGATTGCCCCCCAAGTATCACACTTTTTATTGAGGGAGAAAAATTGTGGAAACTAGAGAATGCGGGATACATCTATGTCTTCGAAGGATTCCTCCTCCAATGGTTGCGCAGGCAACTTTACACAGTTTGAGTGACATTTCAGTCAATTCTTGATAGAGAAGAAAATTGTTGCTTCTAAAGTAAGTGTATTTTGTCGTTGTGCAATTCCTTTTTCCATCAAAATTTTCTTGAACCTACAAATAAACTCAAAATATGTATAGAGTAAGTAAGGGAGTATCAATCCAACAATAAGGATAAAACACAAAATAAGTGAAGACATGTGTAAATTCATTTGCATATTATTATTTTTTATGATTTTTCTATTTTTGCCTTTTCAATTTTTTTATGAATTTTCCAAGGGATTATTAATTAAATAACTATACTAATTTTTAAATTACTAACTAAGATGTAAAAGCTAATTTAAGAAAAGTGAGATAACAAAATTGTGATAACAAGTAAACTAGCTAAATTGGACTCATGAGGGCTTCAAAATTCATCTCATGAATGAGAGATTAGCCCTCAATAATCATTATCCAAAAATATAAGATAAACAAATAAGAGCATGTGAGGATTAAACCAAGAGAAATTAAAGAGGAATAGATCAAACCCATTTGTACTTGAATTGGAGCAACTCTTCAATTATACACCAAAATTCTCTCAATTACAATCCCTCATTAATGTATATATTGATTCTAAAACAAAAGCAACAAAATAAACAAATAAAAACTAATTACAATATATAAAATGGATGAAATTATATGGACTCTTAAACAATAAGAGAGATTTGCTAAAAATACAAATCCTCAAATTATAAAATTGAACATTAGAATTCATCCAAGGAAATAAATTATACATCATCACTTTATGTTGAGATATTTTCTAAAAATGCAAATATTCACCATAAAGGAATGAATTAGAATTTACTTCCCAAATGATGAATTCAACCACATAACTCTATTTTGAGATAGTTGCTAAAAATGTAAAAACTCACCATAGAGGGGTGGAGTAGAAATCATCCAAGAGATAAATTTCACCACACACCTCTATATAGAGATATTTGCTAAAAATACAAATACTCTTTAAAGAGGAGTGGAGAGAAATTTATCACACAATGTTTAAAAACTAAAATGAAAATCCCTTTCAAATGGCTCCAAGTCTTCAATTTATATGATGCACATGGAGGCTGGGGGTAAATTGGAGAGTTTATGTTTTAGTGTGCATAAAAATGGTGAGAGGAGCATGGGTGAGGATAATATCTGATTTGGTTATGAGGGTAATTTGGGTATTGGGTTAAAAGGAGTTAGTTGGGGGTAAAATGAGTATTGGGGTTAAGTGGCATTTAAAAGACATGTGGTATTATTTGACTTTGGTTTTGACTTGGTTGTTTTGGTTTGTGTTTGGAATTTGTTTTATGCAGGTAGAAATTCGGGTACTAGGCTTGAGCTAGAAATGTGTCTTGGACATGTGTATGGAATCGGGTGATGGTGGGGGAGTTCGGAGTTGTGGCGGTTGACGTCGGTGGAGGGGTTATTGGGTTGGGTCGGATTAAGGGGTCAAGTGAGTTTCTGGCTGGAAATAAGCTGGTTGTTGGCTTCTGAAGTCGCCGGATATGGGATGGACAGGTGGCCGATTGTGGGATGGGTCTAAGGCTGGTCTTACGGGTTGGTCATCGGATATGGAGGTGTGTCGAGATGGGGTAAACCGACCGGAGGGTATATGGGTCACGACGGGTTAACGCCGACGGGATAAGGTGTTTGGAAGGGAGCCGGACTTCAGGTTAAGGCAGGTAGGGTATAAGGGAGATGGAAAGGTGGGTGGTTTGTGTTAATTTTGGTTGGAGAGGAAGTGGGTGTCTTGGATATGGAGGAAAGAGAGGGTGGGTGTAGTTGAAGGTTGAAGATGGGTGTGAGGGGTGGTTGTGTGTGGTAATTGTAGGGTAAAATGGTGAGGGTGAGTGATTTGATTTGGTGTGTGTATTGTATGGAAGTATAGTGTGAGTGTGTGTCATGTGCACCCAACTAAAAATAAATAAATTATCTAAAAATAAAAATAACAATACGAAACTAAAAAAAATCCTAACTCAAAAAATAAATAAAAATCAAACTAAAAGGAAAAAAATAAACCTATTAAACTAAAAAGACTGTATATATAAAAAGAAATAAAATTAAAAATTAAAAATGTAATAAAACTAAAAAAAACTAAAATCCTAAATAAACTAAATAAAAGACACAAAATAAAAATAGAAATAAAATCTATTAAAACAAAAAAAAAATATAATCTTAATAGAATAAAACTAAAGAAAGATAAAATCTAATAAAACTAGAAAATAAATTCCTAAAAAACTAATCCTAATAAAAATAAAATAAGGATTAAAAACTAAAAAAGTAAAATTATACTAAATAAAAAGAAATATATAAAAATAAAATAGAAAATAAATCCTAAAAAATTCTAAATAAATCTAAAATAAATACTGAAAATAAAACAACTCAAAACAAAAAAATCTAAAAAAAATAATAAAAGTAGAAACTAGACAAACACGATGTTCGGGTTCGGTTTGGGCTAAGGTAAGGCTACATGAATGGTGATTTAGCTCCATTAATCATATATTTTTCTTGAAATAAGCGTTTGAACTATTCAAATGACGATCAAACATGCACATTAACATTTACGCATATATAATCTAATTTTCAAGAATTACCAACTAAAATACGTCTATTCGAGGTAGAAAATGTACACTTTTGGGTGCTCATCACACCACTCCCAAACAGAGTGTTGCTAGCCCTCGAGCAATAAGATAAAGAGAAAGAGAAAGATAAGAAACCAAAAGTGTACCGCTTTCGCGGGCACTTGCAATTGCATTTAGCATGTGCAACAAGCCTTTAAACCTATAGGTTACCCTACAAGATGAGTTTTATCTCGTGAGGGTTTGTAAGGAATCTACCAACTAAATTTTTTATTTACACGACAGTCAATCTCTTATCAGACGTAGAATAATCGCACAATCCATCATGAGAAAAATATTTTGATAAATACAAGCTAAAGCGTACAAAAAGATTTAGCTAAGTAAATACTTAAGGCACATCATTCCTAGAGCTCAACGTGTGTAGTGTGAATTAGTCGAAGCGGATCGAGTATCATAAGAGTAATTCCTAGATTGCCTTTTTAGAATCAACACTTTAACTTCAAAATCTCATGGGACATAGCTCTCTCAAACAAACTCTCGAGATGCAGGTTAGTGTGTCGCTCTTGTGTGTGAGGAGGTGAGTAAATGTAAGCAAGTTCAAACGTCTAACACACATATAAAAAAGAACGAACATGTTGAAAGAAAAATAATCTCATGAAAGAATGTTAATCACTATAGTTAGAACGTCGAATTATTCACCATGTTGACTCTCATTCGCTCGAACACCTAGGGGAACATGAATGATTATGGGTGAGGGAGAAATGAAATGGGAAAGATGGAGTGAGATGAGGTAGGTTTGATGGATGATGGATGAGATAAGATTGTTATATATATGAAGAACAAATGTCTTTTATTACACAAGAACTAAATAAAAACTCTCATTTTCTTTTCTTTTCTTTTCTCTCTTTTTTTTCTTTTTCTTTTTATTTTTTTTGTTGCTATTTTTTTTTCTCTCTTCCTTTATACTCTCAATCACTAATGACATTTTACATTTGGAAAAACACTCTTTTTCTAAAAAATGAAAGATGATATATGAATGGAGATGATATGTGATGGTGTGGGGAAATATGTGGGAATATGAAAGAGCATGGGAAGGTAATGGATGAAGTGAATGGTAAATGGTATGCGTATGGATGAAAGTTTAGTGATCGGGACAAACTTTAGGACACGTGTTTCTTACAACTTGAAAGTGGTGTCATTCTCAGTGATCAAGCCAAAAAATTAATGGAAAATAATGAGATCATACAACGATTAAAGTGCGAAAAACGAAGTTGAATCAACTTGTGACTCAGAGATTGCGTAAAACACTCTGAAAGGGTGAAAGACACAAATCTCACAAGATAAAGTCTCTACAAGTGATCCTTAAGATTTTCTTGAGAATTATAGTACTCTTTCACTCTAAATCGTAGTGACGTGATAAGTGCGCAAATTTTGTTGAGTCTAGAAATTCATGGTGCAACATGCCTTGTTACGTATTACATAAGCTATTTAGAAAATAAATTCTCTAGCTTGATTCCTAAACTTAAAAGATGGATGATAGAAAATTCACATAAATGAATGAGATGAAAGAAACTGTATGAAATTTTAAAAATCAGGTTTAAAAATCAATTTTTTTCAAAAGAGGTATGATTTTGATAAAATTCCCCACCCAAAAAGAAAGAAACAGATTCCTCGATGTTTATATAAAATGATTTTTAAAATTGAGAGCAGAAGGTAGGAAAGAAATTACCATAATCAACCGCTAATGAAATGGACAGATGAATGCAAGAAGAATCTGAATAAGTAGTAAGATAACAAAATTGTACAAATCTAAAAACATGATATAGCATTGGGTGGTGTAAAACACCACCCCCAAACAGGATGAGACTCATACAAGAAACAACGGGCTGCCTCCCGGTAGCGCTGAGTTTAGTGTCTTCAGCCAGACCGATCGAAACTCACCCTAAAGATAGGATCTATGAAAGTGCGGGGCGGCATAAAAATTGGGTGATGATAATCAACCCCAAACAAGACTGAAGCGTCTACCTTATTGGATAAAGGCTAAAGAGGTGAGGGTGAATAGGCACCGGTCACGGGCTTTTTTGTGATTTTTGAATATTTAAAAAAAAAAGAAAGGAAATATTTTTGTGATTTTTAGAGAATGAAAGGAAAAAAATGTTTTTGAATTTTTGAAAAAATAAAGGAAGAAAATATTTTTGGATTTTTGTGGAGAAAAAAAATATTTTTGAATTTTTTTTGTTGGAAGAAAAGATGGGGAAAAGAATATATATTTTTGGAGGAAAAATAAAGGAAGAAAATATTTTTGGATTTTTTGGGGGGGGAGAAAAGAGTGGGAAAAATACTTGGACTCTTAAATTTTGAACGAACTCAGTAAAACCCGACTACCAAAAAATTGAATTGGACACACACAAGTTAAGGATAAATCCTAACTAACACATAGTCAATTTTTATCTATAAAATTTAGTGAAAGGGTAGTCAAATTTTAATTAAGTCCGCGGGCGATAAAAATCACAGAAATTATCCGAGTGATCGCCTTTGCAAAAATATTCTCCTAGTGGGCTAGCTAGTGGATTGATTTTAAATTTAATGATAGCTAGGATAGGACACAATTGGTAAGCGAGTGAGTTGGGTGATGAAATCCCTTCTCGTGAATGACCGAGTGTAGGTCTTAATGGATTTGTTCATCACACACATTTAAAAATAAATGCGATAATAAAAATCAAATAAGAGCACGTAGTCACATATAAAAATTGACTCGCTGATAGGAGAGGCGCGAGTGTTTTAGAAATGTACCTCCCACGGTTTTTACACTATGGGGTGATGAACAATTTGAGTCGACCGGGGGGAGATTACGCCTATCTCAGTCAGCCCCGGGAGTCCTACCAATCCAAAGTAGAGAGGCTTATTTTTCTTGACTTGGATGCCCACTATCTACCTTCTCCAGTTTCTCTATCACGCTTTTCTTCGATTATTACAAATTTAAATGAAAAATAAATGGTGTCTGTAAGCACCGCAATACAAGCCAAATAATAAAGTCCTAATACAAGTCTTCTAAAAAAATAAAAAAGGGTACGAAAAATAAAAAATACAAATGAATCACAAAAATGGATCCTCTCAAGTTCTTTAAGCACCAAAGATTGGTAACGGCGCCATTTGATAGAAGAGAGAATATTTGCTTCTAAAGTAAGTGTATTTTGTCGTTCAATTCCTTTTTCCATCAAAATTCCCTTGAACCTACAAATAAACTCAAAATATGTATATGGTAAGTAAGGGAGTATCAATTCAACTCTAAGGATGAAACGCAAAATAAGTGAAGACATGTGTAAATTCATTTGCATATTATTATTTTTTATGAATTTTTCAAGGGATTATTAATTAACTAACTATACTAATTTTTAAAGTACTAGCTAAAATGTAAAATCTAATTTAAGAAAAGTAAGATAACAAAATTGTGCTAACAAGTACGCTAGCTAAATTGGACTCATGAGGGCTTCAAAATTCATCCCATGAATGGGAGATTAGCCCTCAATAATCATCATCCAAAAATATAAGATAAACAAATAAGAGCATGTGAGGATTAAATCAAGAGAAATTAAAGAGGAATATATCAAACCAATGTGTACTTGAATTGGAGCAACTCTTCAATCATACACCAAAATTCTCTCAATTACAATCCCTCATTAATGTATTTATTGATTCTAAAACAAAAGCAACAAAATAAACAAATAAAAACTAATTACACTATATAAAATGGATGAAATTATATGGACTCTTAAATAATAAGAGAGATTTGCTAAAAATACAAATCCTCAAATTATAAAATTGAACATTAGAATTCATCCAAGGAAATAAATTCTACATCATCACTTTATATTGAGATATTTGCTAAAAATGCAAATACTCACCATAAAGGAATGGATTAGAATTTACTTCCCAAATGATGAATTCAATCACATCACTATATTTTGAGATAGTTGCTAAAAAAGAAAAAACTTACCATAGAGGGGTGGAGTAGAATTCATCTAAGAGATAAATTTCACCACACACATCTATATAGAGATATTTTCTAAAAATGCAAATACTCTTTATAGATGAGTGGAGAGAAATTTATCACACAAAGTTTAAAAACTAAATTGAGGATCCCTTTGAAAATGGTCCAAATTCTTCAATTTATATGGTGTACATGGAGGCTGGGGGTAAATTGGAGAGTTTATGTTTTAGTGTGCATGAAAATAGTGAGAGGAGCATGGGTGAGGATAATATCTGATTTGGTTATGAGGGTAATTTGGGTATTGGGTTAAAAGGAGTTAGTTCGAGGTAAAAAGGGTATTGGGGTTAAGTGGCAATTTAAAAGACATGTGGTATTATTTGACTTTGGTGTTAGCTTTGTTGTCTTGGTTTGTGTTTGGAATTTGTTTTATGCAGGTAAAAAGTTGGGTACTAGGCTTGAGGTAGAAATAGGTCTTGGACATATGTGTATGGAATCGGGTGTTTCGGGTTGTGGCGTTTGACTCCGGTAGAAGGGTTATATGGTTGGGTCGGATTAAGGGGTCAGACGGGTTTCTGGCTGGAAATAAGCAAGGTGTTGGCTTCTGAAGTCGCCGGATATGGGATGGACATGTTGCCAATTGTGGGATGGGTCTAAGGCTGGTCTTACGGGTTGGTCGTCGGATATGGAGGTGTGTCGAGATGGGGTAAATCAGTCGGACGGTATATGGGTCACGGCGGGTTAACACCGATGGGATAAGGTGTTTGGAAAGGAGCTGAACTTCGAGTTTAGGCAGGTAAGGTATAAGGGAGATGTAGAGTTGGGTGGTTTATGTTGATTGTGGTTGGAGAGGAAGTGGGGGTCTTGGATATAGAGGAAAGAGAGCGTGGGTGTAGTTGGAGGTTGAAGATGGCTGTGAGGGGGTGGTTGTGTGTGGTGAGTTGTAAGGTAAAATGGTGAGGGTGAGTGAGTTGATTTAGTGTGTGTATTGTATGGAAGTATAGTGTGAGTGTGTGTGTGTCATGTGCACCCAACTAAAAAACATAAACTATCTAAAAATAAAAATAACAAAACTAAATTAAAAAAAATCCTAACTCAAAAATAAATAAAAATCAAACTAAAAGAAAAAAAATAAGAATAAAAATAAAAATAATAAACCTATTAAACTAAGAAGACTCTAAATATAAAAAGAAATAAAAATAAAAATAAAAATCTAATAAAAATAAAAAAAACTAAAATTCTAAATAAAAAATATAAAGGACACGAAATAAAAATAAAAATCTATGAAAACTAAAAAATTATAATCGTAATATAATTAAACTAAAGAAAGATAAAATCTAATAAAATTAGAAAATAAATTCCTAAAAAACTAATCCTAATAAAAATAAAATAAAATAAAATAAGATTAAATTAGATTAAATTAAATTAAATTAAATAAAGATTAAAAAATAAAAAAAAATTATACTAAATAAAAAGAAATGTATAAAAATAGAAAATAAATCCTAAAAAATTCTAAATAAATCTCAAAATAAATCCTAAAAAAATGCACCCAAAATAAAAAATCTAAAAAAATAATAAAAGTACAAACTAGACACACACGATGTTCGGGTTCTGTTTGGGCCAGGTCTGGGCTAGGGTAAGGCTACAGGAATGGTGATTTAACTCCATTAATCATACATTTACCTTCTAATAAGCGTTTAAACTCCGCAAACGACGATCAAGCCTGCACTTTAATATTGACGCATATAAGACCCAAATTGTGGAGAATTAGCAATTAAATTAATTCTATTCAGTGTATAAAATGAACACTTTTGGGTGCTTATCAATCCTCTCAACTAATATTTTAAGAAGAGTTTCTATTTTGAGTGGCATTCTAAGCTTCTTCACTATCCCTATAAGTTATTCTCTAAAATCTTGATGTTTTTTCTCTTAGTTAATCATTTATGTCTTTGTTTCGATTTCTTTGATAAAATTAATGATAACCAATCAACATTGGCACAATTTATATCTTAAAATGATGGTTCATCTTGGGTGGCTATCAAAATACCTAGGTCCCCGTCGACAGTTTTAATGTGGTAAAAGGAGCTTACATGTTCTCCGAGATGATTGTTGAGGCGGAGTTAATTTTTAACAAAACAATTTTTCTTTTGCTCTTAACCATTTTAGCATCGTACCGGCACTAACATCCCCTAAAATGTCGAGAATAGTGAACGGGTTCATCATCAAAAGAAAATTATGGAACCAATTTAAGGCTCAATGGGATCTCTCATTGTTACTCTTTTGTTTCCATGAGTGATGACTTCACATTCAGTGTCCATGATTACCCTTAGGTATTTCACTTTTTAATGAAGGAGAAAAAGTGTGGGGACTTGAGCATGATGGTTACATTTATCTATTTGCGGGTTTCTTCTGATTATTGTGCACTCCACATGACCCAGTTTGTGGAAGTGGGAACAATAGTGGAAGTTGCAAAACCCTTTCCCCTAAATCCTTCGCCCTTTAGCACTTCACACTCATTTCTCTTCACAAATATTTCAAGAAGAGCTATTTTTACTAGAATTCAAAGCTTTTTACTCTCTCCGTAAGTTCTTTTACGAGCTATTGCATTCCTTTAACTTAATTCATCATCTTTGTCTTTCTTTCATTTTGTTTTATTAAACAATATATTTTCCCAATAATCATCGATAATACTGAGATCCTTAAACATGGTTCATTATAGATTAGGTGACTGTCGAATTTCCTGGGACCCCTTTTATTGTGGCAGAGGGAGCTTCCATATTATCCTAGATTTACTAGGTCTGACTTTTCACCAAACCCCTTATTTGTTTAATTTATTGAGCATTTAGGATCATCCCGCTTCAAGGGGTCCCTAATATGTGGAGCTAGTGAATGAGTTCATCGTTTAAAAGAAATTTATTGCACAAATTTAGATCTCAATGGAATCCTTTATTGTTACTCTATTTGTTTCCACAAATGATGACTACATGTCTAATGTCCAAGATTGCCCCCATCTTTCACTCTAATGAAGGAGAAAAAAGTACAAAGACTAGAACCTAAGGGAGATATCTATATTTTCATAGAGATATTCCTCCGATGGTTATGCACAAAATTTCACTCATGAGAATAATGTGTGAATGTCTAAAAACAACCTGGGCGGGGTGGTGGTGGTGGTGTTAATAGGTTTGTTTACACTATAGGCCAAAAATTTTAGGTTTCTTCCACATTTCCAAATCCATGTAACCAAAGTAATCCAAATGTCTTGTTTAAGTCATACACACAAGCACACGAATTAAATATACATGCATATGATCAAATAACCACATCTAATACAAATTCAATCTAACATGAGAGATCTAAACAAACTAAAGTGGAGTGTGTGATCAAGTGTGTTAGATATGAATATAAGCACACAAACAACCCACAAGACATATTTTATGACGAAAAAACACCACTTAAAAAATCTCAGATGCATTATATTTCCATTTTCACTTAAAAAATAAGTTTATAAAGGT
Source organism: Sambucus nigra (assembly GCA_949130495.1). Lineage (NCBI taxonomy): Eukaryota > Viridiplantae > Streptophyta > Magnoliopsida > Dipsacales > Adoxaceae > Sambucus > Sambucus nigra. Next base: position 437,328,421 of record OX422210.1, read on the forward strand.
TAGCAATATACCTCTTATTCAACCACATTTGCGTAGATACCTATGAACCTTCAACTCTCCCTCATAGTAAATGAAAACCCAATCCAAGCTCCATGTATTATGTGAAGGACTCCTGTCCTCCTTGAAGTCATGCCGTGCTCCAATTTCTCTAATAAATGGAATCACTTATAATTTGAAATCCCAGAGTACTTGATCATAGAAAACCAGAAATAGATGTAACTTCGACTAGATTTGTGAATTCAATTAACTCAACAAACGCTCCTCACAAAAGTGTAGATCCCATTATAGATCTAAAATATTTCAAAATCTAAAATGAATTTTAATTTTGATTTAGAGAGAGTAGTAAATCCTCACAAACATGAAAATATCCTCAGATAAGATATTTTAGGTTGAGGGAAAGGGCTCTCTTTAAAATCAAAGTAAAACAAGACTATTTATAGAAAAATATCAAAAACTGTCGCCGCCGTTCGAACAGTAAGATATGACCATGCAAACGGTAAGATCCAGTATGGATATCAAGGCTAAGCTATGCGAATGGACACAAACTTCAACCATGCAAAAGGGCCGTTCGAATGGACCTATTTTGTATTCGTGTGAACGGATCTAAAATAAAATCCCTCTTAAAAATGTTTTCTTAAAAACGTGTCTTGATCTCAAAAACCAAAACAAACACACAACTACAAAAGATTATTTATCAAAAATATTTTATGAAAAATTCTTTCAATTTGAAACACACGTGAGTGTGTGAAAATGACAAAAATTAAATCAAACTTTTGTAAAAGGATATAGACTTCAAGTATAGCAATGAAAGTCTTCAAATGAGCGAGGGTGCTTGATCTGCAATCTTTAATTTTATTATCATGTAATATAGACCGCACCTCACTTATAACGAATCAAGTTTATTTAACTTGAAAGACTAAAAATTTTTGACATGCGAAATAGACAATATAAAAACCTTTACAAAATCTACATTATAATCCCCCATTTAACTATTCTGTGGTAGAACTCCTCAAAACTAAAAAGTATCTTATTATCCCTACAAGACATACACTCCACTAGCCATATGCTGAATGTAGTAGGAAGTAATGTAGAAATCAATTGATCGACTAAATACTCCAATGTAAGATCTTTGGTCATGTATCAATGTGAGGAATCCTGCAAAATCTCTAACAACAAGAAATGGTTATGCAAGATACGCTAATGAAGTAACTCCCCTTGCTCGGGAAGCCTTCCAAAATAAATAATGATATCAACAAGTATGAATAATGAGACAAAGATAAATTAACCATATCTCCCCCTCAATCAAACATATATAAAAATAATAACAAATTTCCCCCTAAAGATTACAATCAAAGCATATAACACGCACTATGTGACAATATAAAAAATAGTTTGTTCTCCCCCTTTTTTCCATGAATAGACAAAGATAGAAAATATTATCAATGGCATGTAGGGTATACACAAAAAAATACCAAATGATATCACAATCCAAATCAAATAATAAACACATAATAACAATAAGAAATATGTAACATGAAGTCTATCATCAAGCATATATGAGAAAGTTGGTTTGCATGGATAGTCCGTATATTACGTTACACACACACAAGATTCAAATTTTATCTTGATAGATTAAGGTGTGCATTCAAGATAAATTCCAATCACAGAAATATCCCAAATCAAACCTAACTAAGAAAAAGAAAAACTGAGGAAAAATCCCTTTTGGACAAAACCTAGATTTCAATATTGTTAAGAATTTGGTAGCCTTAATGACGTATAGACTACTTAGAGATCCATTAAGTATAATACAAAGATCTTGAAGTGGTCAACAAATACATGACAGTCCAACACCGTCTGCAGGAAACAACTCTTCCCTTGGTATCAACTGATCAACCTCGGGATATCAAAATTCTTTTTGTTCTTCAGCCGTAGTGCCTCAACTCCATAAATCAGTAGCAGAGTAAACTCTACAATGGTTTGATGCATTACTTGAAAACTTGGGTTTGAAAAAACTCAACAAATCATATAAAAGATGTATGATTTGGAAAACAAAAGTATTTTTGAGTAACACAAAGAGGAAAACTTTTGGTGCAGGTATTGAAATTAATTTTCACCAAAAGAGATATGAAAAACTGACCAAAGGAATTCTTTTTCTAAGAAAACATGGCTTTTGAGGTGGCGGTTTCATTCGAACAAAATTGCCACATCGTTCGAATGAAAATGCAACCTCGTTCGAATGAAAACATAGGTTTCATTTTCACGATATTCAATATCGTTCGAACGAAAGGCTAATCTCAATAAATCGACTTTCCAACGATCTTCCAACGAGAGTGATTCCGTCAAACAGAGACCCTTTCGTTAGACATTCGTTAGAAGTCTGATATAATAAAATTACCATTTCGTTCCAACAAACCAAATCCTCATTCGAACGAGAACCAAGTCTTGTTCTAATGAGATGAGAATCTCGTTCTAACGAAGTTAAAAATAAAAAAACATTATTTTTAAAAATCCTTTTACAAAAAAATGCCTCGAGTATAAAAATCATCCCAGAATATAATTCGATTGAAAAATAATCAAAATCACAAGTCTGCATACATTCATAAAGTGTTCATGATGATACCAGGGGCTTGAAATCCGAAAATGATGCTCAGTCACTAACAAGTCTAAAAAGGTCGTGGAGGCTAATGCAGATGTAGAGTTGAGTTTGTAACGGGATATGACGAAATAACTAAGCTATGAGCAATTATAAAATCTTAAACGTAAAATATATCAATAAGAAACACATAAACATATTTTCATACATAAGAAAATAAACAACATGATAACTTCCCTTATCATCAAACATATATCAATAATCAATGAATAAAAGAAATATCTCTACATGCTAATGCATGTTGCATATAGATATAAATATACATGAATTAAGGGGAACAAATCACTCAAGTCAATCATCTCCTCCTCAAATAAGAATCTGCGTTTCAAAAGCAAGGATTCCCCCCTTTTGCCATAATACAATCAACAAGAAGTAATAAAAAGTCAGAGAAAAATTATGAAAGTGCATGAGTAACATCAAAACAAGGATAACACCAATAAAACTACCAGAATATAAGCTTGAAATATGAAGGGATCAGAGAAGGAATCATCAGGACTAAAACAAAAATATCCTAAAAAGAGGGGACCGTGCGAACAGATACCATTTAGGTCTGTGTGAATGCAAAAAATAACAGTCATGTGCATGGTCATGAATTAGGGCCCTGCGAATGGAAACTACAAGAAATATTCTAGAAATTCATTTTGAAGAAAAACATAGTGAATTACTGAAAAATCCGGTTCCAATCCATCCTTATCACTCCTTAAAAAAAATACTCCACCTAAATCACACAATGAACCACAAAACTTCCTCAATGACACACTTTTCAAACACAAACCAACACATTTTAGTCAAACCAACCAAAATATGTACCCATTAAATTGCACAAATACTAAGATCAAAGAACAATCATTAGCTTAAAAAAAAATACTAACATATATGAGAAACAAAAAAAAATCAAACAATCATGCATATTATACATAATCACATAGTCTAGAATGTAATATTACTAGAGATTTGCAAAATTGAAGTTGTTTACAAATGTTATGCAAACTAAACTTTCAATTCACATTTGAAGCATAATAAGAAATTCTAAGAATCGTATGAACTTGTAAGTGTATTAACAAATTGCATTTTTGAAACATATAACAAAATTTTTATATCAAAATGCAATATGGTCATAAGTTTTTCTTTAAGCTTAACTCCATCTATAAAAGCTACCTCGACAAGTGTTGATCAAAATTATTTTATGATAAATAAAAATAATGATTTCATTTTTAAAATGCTAAGCCCTATCTTATTTTAATGTCAGTTAAGAACTTGGCTTGTGGCTATTTCCAACACATAGGATTTCGTCATTGATTATTGTCACACCTGAGGTTCTATGTCTTGTAATACTAAGGTAAAATTAATAAGTTAAGTGAAAGGAAAATAAAAATTTATTTATGTGAATACATAACATTCACTGTTCTAAAAAATCTGCCTAGGCTTGAGGCTTGGGACAAACGCCCCACCTTAAGCTTTTACGCCTTATGCTTGGTAAAACCCTTAAGGCGCATTTTTTTCTCTAAAAACAACAATGCTTTAGTGAAACGATATCGACTTTTAAAGATTTTTTTACAAACCTACCATTATTTCATCCAAAATAATCAAATAGTATTTTGATTTGCAAATATTCATACATATTTTTATGATATGTACAATTTTAGTATATTAATAGCCTTGTTATGGTTAAAAAATATTAAAATATATTAAAAAGGCCCTTTTCACGCCTAAGGACCGCCTAGGCTTATAAGGTTTAAGGCTTGGCCTCCACGCCTCGATCACACCCTGCGTTTTTTAGAACCTTGATAACATCTAATTACATAGCTTGTAGTCTTCATAAAATAGAAATAAAAAGGGTCTTTCGGAGTCCTCATAACATAAAAACAATAGGGGAACTAAATGGTCACATAAGCTAGTAAGTTCAGATGAAATTATTTCAATGGGTGCTACCGCCTTTGCTTGTTACCGCCCACACGTATGTAACTGAAAATATTTTTCTTGATAAAACTGAATAAAAATCTAGTGGGGTGGGGGGTATTTCTCCCTCTTCGAGTTCATTGTACATCTGGAAGGGAGACAATTAAGCAAAATTTTCGCAAGTAAATAATTTTATTTCTATAACAACTGTATATATGTGAATCTGTTTAAAATACAATGAAGTATTGAAAGTTATGTCACAGCTATAATAAAGTAAAAAAAAAAAAAGAGATATCAATAGTAATGAAATTGGGTATATGGAGTTTTGTTCATATTAGTAGGAATAGTATGGTGATTATAACTGGATAAGTGTTTTATCGAGTCATAAGGATAAGGTCCAAATTATAAAAGTATAACACATAATTATTGATTATAGAGGCTTCAAATGCGTATCAACACTCTTATAATAATATTCAAAACCTTTGGATAAAATCAATCAAAAACCTTTGGAGATATATTCAACCCAAAATATTTAGGAAAAGTAACCAGCTACGCATACTAACTGGAGTGACAGACACTTAAACATCTGAGTCCTACAGGTAAAATAGCACTTTCATGGGTATACCGAAAGTCTATTCCCTAACTTATAAGGTATGCTACCTAGTTTAAATGAAATCATAGATTGCGTGAGTTTATCAGGTTAGGGTTTATTTAGATAAAGATTAAATCGATATTCACGGCAATTGTCAACTACACAAACGAGTTTGTAAATGAGAAAAAAGTTCAGGAGCTATAGTATAGTGATATAAACAAATTCAGTAATTCAAAGGTGTAAGCTCGAAAGTAATAACAAAACAAAATTACCTATTTTTTAATTTCGGGTTGTTCGAAACTGCTTTTCTTTTTCACGGGAGTAAATCGGGTATTTTGAAATCCCAGATAAAAGGAATGTTTAGAGTGTGAAAGAGAAATGATTTTTTTTAATAAAAGTGGGGTGAAAAATAATTTGGCTACAAGGTAAAATTTAAGGTTGGGGTTTAATATATAATTATGTAAACATTAGTTTTTATTTATTAATTTCCTTATTTTCATTCATTTTTGGACTTGGTGATAAGAGAAAATTTTATTGCATTTATAAAAAAGGGACTTATATTTAAAGTTTGGGACTGTTTTAAAATAGTTGATAATTTTAGGGGTTTAAAGTGAAATTTAAAAGTTGACTTTAAAAACTTAAAAAATCATTTTCTCGAGAAACTGGTTTCTGGGAATCCAAACAGGTTGATGTAATATACCATTTTGATCAGATAATTAAAATAATTTTTTTGGAAAAAATCAGAATTTTCTGATTGGAGATGTGCCCTCTCGCTCTAGGTCAAAGTCCAGACGCGCCTGGGTTTGACTGCACTCTCACGTGTGTAATACACTTTATCTCCAACCTTCGATTTGTTGACTTTAGTGTTTGAAAACTTTGGCCTTAATTTTGAATAGTTTTAGAATACCATTTAGGTTGAATCCTGAATGAAAATTGTCTAATTTTTAAAGAGGATTCCAGTCATATTGGTTTCAAGCATTGAGGTTAACTGGTTCGAACTATTGATTTTCTGTAAAAGTGGCATAAGTTTAACTTTAAAATTTGTGGGTAGGGGCTATGATTCGAGCCACGACATGATGATATTCATTATTTAGGATAAAAATGTATTCAAATTGGGTTAGTTTCAAAGATTTTGGTTTATCATAGCTCCTGAATTTTGTTTCTAAAATTTTCAGGTTCATAAATTTCAAACTTCAATTTAGGGTATCAAAATTTGTTTTGGGTTAAACTGATCTTTGCACCTAAGTTCCTTAGACATAGAGCTTGAGTTCTCCCACTTTGAAAATAGTTCAATGTTAAGAGTACAGGTTCCACCATTAAAGCTTAAGCATTAATGGAGGTTCTTGATATTCAAACCTTTTCACTGCATTTCACACATTAAAACGTACATGTAAACTCTTATTTGTACTATAGGAATGCATAGAAACGTAAACAAATTAAAAGAAACAGTAATGCTACATAAAATCATAAAAATACCAAAATGCTCAAATTTTTCTTCATGTGTTTTATTGTGGTTGTGTGTGTATATACAGTGGTGAAGAGGGATTTTTTTTGTGCTGGTGAGGGAGAAAGGATTGGTGGAAAAAGTGGTGGGAATTTACATCGATTAAGTTAGGTTTTACCAAGGTGCCATGTAGGAGGAGATGGATACCATGTGTATCCCTTATGTTATAACTATCCACAAGGCAACTAGCTGTCCAAAATAGTCAGGGGTAAAGTGTAACTAAGTTTTGTTGTAATTTCGGTCCTTGGGTAATATATAAAATGAATTTAAGGACAATTATTTTTTTTAAAGTTTATAGGTTAATGTGTAATTTTTCAAACTTATTAGGTTAGATTGTGTAATTAATGCAAAGTACAATTACTTTGATGAAGTTTGTTGTTTAAGTGTGGTTCCTAATGGTAGCGTATGGTGTAAATAATGAGTTCTAAAGTTTCTAGGGGTATTTTGATAATTTTGAATCTTTTAGGGTTTCCATGGTAATTACCTTATCTTTTAGGAATTTTATTGCATATTAATAGGTTGTTACATTTGTCGTTTCACACACCTAGTTGACACCTACCCAATTGGACATTATCACACTAATGGTAGCCCTTATCAACGCTTAGAAACAATCCATAGTTAACTCCAACATAAGGCATTTTTACTTTTCTCACATATAGACCATGAAGTGCTTATGAAACCTATGAAATATTGATTTTATCTTTTTCTGTCAGGGGCGAATTGATTCGGCCATACTGGGGTATCGATTCAGGCCCTGTTAAAGTCCATAAATACTTATTTTGGGGTGTTTTTTGCTTGGGGATATAGTGGGAAAACACTCCCATAAGTTGGGGGATTCATTTTATATCATATTTTAGGTTAGATTTTGTTATTTTTGGGGAGATTTCCTCATCTCTCTCACTCCCAGGGTTTCACCTCTTGAATTGTGAGCTGCTATACATCATCTCTTACCTTGTATTTATTTATTTTTACTTGTTTTCTTTGCTTTGTAACTTAGTTTTGATTCAATACAATTAGTTCATGTTGGTTAATTTGTTGTTTTCCATTTTTAGTTAGTTGTATAAATTGGTTTACTATGGGCATTAGCTACTTTTAAAGCTTGGGATCAAATTTCCACCATTGATAGGTTCTTGAACTCAAAATATAGGTTTGGGTTTGAAACACTTTTGATTGAAACCTTGTGTATTAATGTTGGAATATTAGGCGTTTAACTTCTTTTGTCATGCAACGGTAGTATTTATAGAGATATTTAGACATTGATCCATTTGGGACCATTTTCAATTGAAAGTATAATCTTTCATTGTTGAGTTAAATTTCTTCATGTTTGATATTTAAAATCAATTGAGTATGCCCGGTTAAATGTTTTCGAATCAAATTCCTAATTACGTATTGTTAGACCATGGTGGGGATGTGATCCAAATCTCATTTTTAATTTAATTTAGTTTACATATTGCCAAGTGTTAATCCTATTCTCGCCATATCATCTTTTCTTTTCCCCATTTTCTAACTGTAAACCAAATTAATCCTAAATACCGTTCCCTGTGGATTCGATCCGTACTTGTCGCTATACTTCCACTTATAGTGTGCCAAGTTGTGTTATCTTTTTGTACAGGCCGTAAACACCCAATGACATGTTTTAAATGCAAAGTTTACGCCTCATAAAAAATAGCGTCATTTCTGGGAGAGACATATTTTAGGATTTTAGTGTATTAATATGTTGTGTGTATATTATATATTCTCTTTACTTTCATTATTACTTGTATTAAATTTGTAAGGGAAAATTTCCAATCGAGTCATTTGTAGTATTGGATACATTCCGTTGGACAAAACACTTTTGGGTCATTCCTCATCGAGCTTCATACAACCTTAGAGAATCGAGCATCGCATTCAAAGTTCACGTGACATCAATATGCACTTCAAGTTCATTTTCTAGAAAGTTATATGACCAAAAACATTTTATGTGTTGGAGTATTTTTCATAACGAGAAATTTTCATATAGAGTAATGTTCATAAAAAAATAATTTTCATAAAAACCATTTTTGAAATTAATTTTAACTTTTTTTAATGAAATAAGAAATCTCGTTCGAAGTTTTCTACAGGTCGTTCGAACGACCTGGATCTAACGACATGTCCCAGACCTCACTGGAAACTCGTTAGAAGCTCGTTAGAAATATCATTCGAACGACCTCATTCGAATGAAATTTATAACGACTTATCTAACTCTCCTCTGGAATATCGTTAGATAACTCGTTCGAATGAGATCTGCCAATTTTGAATTTTTTTTTCCAGTAGTTATTTCACACAACTGCTATTGTCCATTACTTTTACAGAATATATGGACAGAAATCAGTTATTTGACGAAAGGAAGTTTTACATACTCTTAAGAGCAAAAAATTCATACCTTCCCTTTTTTTGGTAAAAATCCCTCTCCAACACAATTTAACCTTTGAATCAAAACCCCATGGCATCAACTTGAAATTCAACAAGCACACTTGCGGTGTATCTCTGCAATCAAGCTTATTAGAGACGATAGTTTGGGCTTCGGTGAATATCATGACACGAGTAGTGTCGATCAATGCGTTGGAGCTTTGCGTACTACGAATTCGTAGGTAGAGGATGACATCAACATGTCTTGATTGAGTCAAAGTTTGTAAGTCTTTTGAGTCCTTCGTAAAACCTATTTATAGTGGATTTGTCTAGGCCCAGCCGTCCGAGGTTTTTCCCATTTGGGTTTTTCTCGTACATAGGCGTGTCGTGGTTGTGATTTTTGCACTTTACTTTATTAAATCACCTAGATGCATGCATAGGATAAAATGGATTAAATTGGATAATTTTATTTCACTTAATCAAGTTATCAATCCCATCGCATTAACTAGAAATTGTTCATGCTATATTTTAAATTTGCAAAAGAAATTAAAATTGGAATATATCTATACTTGGCAAATTTTTAATAGCGTTATGTGTGTGTATTCTACGAAATAACCTAAGTACATATAACCTTACAACTTTCAATTGGTATCAGAGCTAGTCTCTAAAAGTTACATAGATGAATCCTGGAGGTTATATGGAATGTTTTTTGTCGAATAGACTACCTTTGTTTGATGGAACTAATTACACCTATTGGAAAGCACGTATGAAATCTGACCTTAAATAAATTGATGAACGTGTTTGGGTTATTGTTAAAAGAGGATGGTCCCCTCCTACTATAGCTGTTACTGATGAAATTATTTTAACACCTATAGGACAGTGGTGTGAGGAAGAACTAAAATAGTGTAACTTTAACTCTAAAGGTTTAAATGCCTAGTTTGGTGCGGTGACCCTCAATGAATTTCATCATATAATGACGTGTGAGGGCAAAGGAAACTTGGAATATTCTCCAAATTACTCACGAGGGAGCTAGTGTAGTTAAAGCTTCAAAACTTCAAAACTTAACAACTCAATTTGAAACCATCACCATGAAAGAAACTGAAATGTTTGATGAGTTTTATGCTCGTATATCTGATATTCTTAATTTTTGCTTTAACTTAGGCGAAAAAATACCTGAAGATCGTGTTGTTAAGAAAATTCTTAGATATCTTCCTAAGCGATTCATTCCTAAAGTCACTGTTCTTACTTCATTAGGAAATCTAAATACTTTGAAACTTGAAGAGCTTATTGGTGATCTTCAAACATATGAATTAGACATGTTTCCTAAAGATAACAAAAGCAAAGATAAAGGTGTTGCCTTGAATGTAAAGAAAGTAGAAGTGTCTGAATATGATGAGTCTGAATATGATGAGTCTGATATAGATCCCAATGATATAGCTTTATTTGCGAAATTTTTTTAAAAAGTTTCTCAAGTACAAAAAGTAAAACTCAAAATTTGAAAAACCAAAATTTGAGAACAACAAAAATAAAGGAAATAGAAAATTCAATAATCAGGATCCTAAAAAGTTCAACAGAGTCAAATTTAAAAAGGATGATTCGGAGAGATGCTTTGAGTGTGAGGGACGTGGTCATAGAGAATTTGAGTGCCCTACTAAACTTAAGGGACAAGGCAAAGAAAAGGCAGTTTACAATGCCACTTTAAGCAACAGTGATAATGAGTCTGAAGACTCTGGTGACTCTACCCCATCTAGAAATAATTTCACTGCTTTTATGGCAAGCCATGATAGTTATTCAAGTGAGTCACACCCTAATGTTGATAATTTCGAGAAAAATCTTGAGGTTGCTTCCACTCACTCTACTAGTAGTGATGAAAAAGGAAGTGAAAGTTAAATAGAAGAGAGTGAACTGTAATCCGACTATTTTGAACTATATACTGAGTCTCTTTGTATTCAAAAAGTTAACAAAAGATTAACCTTTAAAGTCTTAACTTTAGAAAAAGAGTTAAAAGGCCTGAAGGAGAAGGAGGCTTTAGTTAGTCAACTTGAGGCAATTAAATTTCTCTTTTTGAGAAGCTTATCTTGGTAGGTAAAGAAAAATGTGACTTAATTATCTCCTTGGAAGGTGTCAACAAAGATCATAATGAGTCTTTAGATATTAAAAAATCTCTCGAAGCTAAAATTGCCCAACTTTAAAAAGATCTTGAGTCCTCTCGTGAAGTTAAAGTTACACTCAAAGATAATTCAGGAAGAATGGAAAAATTATTTCTAAGCCCTGTTTTAGGATATAAGGAGAAAGGTTACTAAAATAAAGAGGATTTAGGAGCTATTACATAGCAAAGGTTACTAACATGACCTAACTTAGCTACGGAATAGTGAGAACTAGTGACAATTGCAACGGAATAGTTCCTAAATCCTCTTTGATTTGCAATAGTGCAAAAGCCTCGTCTGTCGACCTTTGGCATTAAAGGTTAGGTCATGTTAACTTTAGATATCTTGATCGATTAGTGAGAAAAGAGCTTGTTCGAGGTCTACCAAATCCAGGAAAACCAACCTCCACTATTTGTGGACCTTGTCAATTAGGAAAGAAAATTAAGAATCCACAAAAAAGTTAAACTCAATAACTACCTCTCGTGTATTAGAATTGATACACATGGAACTTATGGGTCCCACTCGTACCGAGAGCATAACAAGAAAGATATATATCTTAGTAGTGGTAGATGGCTTTTCTAGATACTCCATAGTACGCTTTCTAAGAGAAAAATCTGAGACAGTTGATTTTCTCACTGTTAAGTGTAGATTTCTTCAAAATCATCACGGTGTTACCATAAACCGCTTTAGGAGTGATAATGGAACCAAATTCAAGGAATATGGTGTAAATACCTTGTGTGATGAAATAGGAATTAAACATGAATTCTCGGTCGTTCGAACTCCACAACAAAATGGTATAGTTGAAAGAAAAAATCGAACGATCTAAGAAATGGCAAGATCTATGCTCCTAGGAAGAAATGTGCCTCGTAGGTTTTGGGTCGAAGTGGTTAACAACGCAAGTCACACCATAAATAGGGTTTATTTGCTTCCTAATACTAACAAAACACCATATGAATTGTGGATGGGCAAGAAGCCTAATTTGGCCTATTTTAGAGTTTTTGGGAGTCCTTGTTATATACTTAGAGATAGAGATCTTCTAGGTAAATTTGACTCAAGGAGTGATGAAGGTATTTTCTTCGGATATTCTGAAAAGAGTTGAGCTTTTAGAGTTTTCAACTTAAGTAGCTCTAAATCATGGAATCAATAAATGTTGTAATAAAAGACGATGCCCCGGCCACATCTCTTGAAAATGAGGAAGATTTGTCATGTGAATGTGATGTTGTTTCCAATGTTAAAAATGTTGAGTCTCACATTGGCTTGGTTGTTCCCACTAATGAGAAAAAGGATCCATATCCTTGGGTTTGTAAAAGTCACGACCCTTCAAAAATTATAGGAGATCCCGAGGTAGGTGTCAAGACTAGGGCTCAATGAGAAAATAAAGTTACCTATTTTTGCTATACTTCCAAAATTAAACCTAAAAACTTTAAAGAAGCATTAAAAGATGAACATTGGATTAATGCCATGTAAGAAGAATTGTTTCAATTTAAGAAAAATAATGTTTAGGAATTAGTCCCTAGGCCTTTTAATACAAACGTCATTGGCACCAAATGGATTTTTAAAAATAAAATGGATGAACATGCTGTCATTGTTCATAACAAAGCTAGGTTGGTTGCCCAAGGATACACCCAAATAGAAGGTGTTAACTTGGAAGAGACTTTTGCTCCAGTTGCTAGGTTAGAATCAGTTCTCCTTTACTAGACATAACATGCCACCTTAAATTTAAATTATATAAAATGGATGTAAAAAGTGACTTTTTAAATGGTATACTTCAAGAAGAAGTCTATGTTGAACAACCAAAAGGGTTTGAGGACCCAAGGCATCCTAATCATGTCTTCTTCCTAAAGAAAGCGCTATATGGCTTGAAACAAGCACCCCGTGCTTGGTACGAAAGACTCACTTCTTATCTCCTTTCTCGTGGCTTTTTGAGAGGGGGAGTAGATATGACACTATTTGTTCGTCGTGGTAAGAAAGCTATTATAGTTGTACAAGTGTATGTCGACGACATAGTGTTTGGTTCTACATGTGATAAACATACTCAATTCTTTTCAAAAGAAATTCAAGATGAATTTGAGATGAGTATGATCGGTGAACTCACTTTCTTCCTAGGTTTTCAAGTTCATCAACTCGAAAGTGGGATATTTTTGTCCCAAACCAAGTATGCTAATGACTTTGTTAAGAAATTTAAACTCGAATCCACTAAACATGCGCGTACTCTTACGATTTCTTCGATTAAACTTAGTAAGGACACCGAAGGAAAGGATGTAGAGCACACACTCTTTAGGAGTATGATAGGTAGTTTACTTTACCTAACCGCTACTAGTCGTTCAGATATTTCCTTTAATGTAGGAGTTTGTGCCCGCTATCAAGCCACCCCAAAAGAGTCCCATTTACTTTCCATTAAATGTATTATCAAATATGTTAGTGGGACCCTGTCTTTTGGAATTTGGTATTCCTTTGACACAAATGATTGTCTATCGGCATATTCGGACGCCGATTGGGAAGGAGATATTGATGGATGCAAAAATACATCTGGCGGTTGTTTCTATTTTGGAAGTGCACTTGTCTCATGGATGGGCAAGAAATAAAATTATATTTCTTTGTCCACGGGGGAGGTCGAATAAATAGCCGTCGGGAGTTGTTGCACTCAGCTCATTTGGATGAAAAAAATGATGGAAGATTACGGTATTTCTCAAGGCACTATGACTATATATTGCGACAATACTAGTGCAATTCACATTTCCCGTAATCCCGTTCAACATTCTAGAACCAATCATATTAGGATCCATGAACATTTTATTCGTGACTTGGTTGAAGAGAAAATCGTTTCTCTAAGCTTCGTTTGTACCGATCAACAATTGGCCGATATCTTTACCAAACCTCTAGATGCCCTTAGGTTTGAAAACCTTAGGAAATCAATTGGGGTTTGCTCCATTGATTGAGATCGAAGTCGTCTATCTAGTTTATGTTATTTATCTTGTATATTTTTATACCTATGAACTAGATTATTTTTATATATATTTTATTCAAAATTTTAAAAATATTTTTCTTTCTTATTTTCAAGGAAAACGGGAAAGGTTAGAAACGATTTCACAAATTTTTGTCCATATGGCTTTGTGTTCGATTTGTTCGGATCACTATCATATTTCATGTCCACGTGGATTTCGATGAGTAGTCAAGCCGGACTTCGTTTCTCTTGTGCACAAAAATGCTCTTTTATGATATGTATTTTTGTGATTACCTCATATATTTATCTTCTTACACACACTTTTCACGAAATATTGCAGATATCTTTTTCACATTGTACTTGTAAAATGAGATTTGGTGTTGTCTTCTCAATCTTAATCACATCTCTTATAAGCAATCGAAATTGTGCATGATCATCCATTGCCCGAATTTAAACAAAAAGTAATTATATTCATCCGGCTATTTGTTGTTTCTGGCAATGGACTCGGGCTGCGCAAAACAAAAAGGTTTTGTGTGAATAGACTCCATTTACATAATAGAATAAGTGCCTAAAATTGAAGCATTATAAATGATATATAATGCCAAGGCCAAAAGTATTTATCTTGATTGATTCTTCAAAAAGAATAGTCTCAATGTAAAGTTGCTAATGGGAGATATAAGTTGAAGATCAATGGGCATGCACATTTATTCGATTCATTTCTTTCTTATTGTGACAACATTGGCGATATAATCATCTATCTTGTATGCATGGTGCTTTAGTGTTTGAGTGTCCAATGGTATTTCTATATTGACACAAGGCTGATTTTAGTGCATATTGCGTTTATATATTGTTTGGCATTCCGAACTTTTACATTGTCTTGGGTAAAAACTCTCCCTCGCATTGTTCACACCCCTACATTTTTGCTCCCACGGTTTGGATATGTCTTCACAAGCTAGGACTATTAAAATCTTCATTTTGGCAACTTTCTGGCCTTCCCAATTCCTTCTCTTATGCTATTTTTAAGCCTATTTTATTTTTCTTCCTTTTTAAACAGATTTAATTTCGTCAGTAAAACTCGTTCGATCGAGTTTTTGAACGACTTTTCTTCATTCCTTTCTGGAACTTCGTTCGTATTGTCTTCGTTCGAACGAACTTCTAACAAATTTTCTAACGAGCTTCACTATATGTTTCTGGAACATCGTTTGAAAGAAATCGTTTGAACGATATATCTCGTTCGAACGACCTGGGTTTAATTTTAGTGATTGCTCTTCCCAAAAATTTCTGCCACTTCAGCTTTTCCTCCCTTCTCATTCCCACGATTCCCCATTTCCCCATTTCCCTAATATTTCGCCACCTCTCTCTTCCACTACCCATTTCCCTCTACCTTTACTCTCTACACCCATCACCCACTTTTCCTATTCTCCCATACTCCATTTTTCTCTACTTTTTCCCCCTCACCCTACATAACTCCTATTCCTTCCTCCACCTCACTCATTTCACATCTTCCCTTCTTTCCCCTGCTAGGGTTCCGAGGTTGTACTCCTTCCTCTTCTCTTTTCTAGGTATTTCCTTTTTCTCTTCTTTATATATATATATATATATATATATATATATATATATATATATATATATATATATATATATATATATATATATGCTATTGGGTATGTTTTCTACACCTAAAATTTTATTCCTTTTTGTTACCCAATTCCATATACATATATGTGTAGATATCCACATTTTTTTTGGGGGGGGGGGGGGGGGGGGGCTATATTATTTTTCCTTCTTATTTTTGTGTTGTCCCTATTTAAGTTGAATTCCATGAACATTATTTTTTTTAAATTAAAACTTGCTCTAATTTCATGGAATTGCACTTAAATAATTTTTATTTTATTTTGTGTTAGTTTTATCTCTAACGGAAGATGGGATTTTTGCTGATTGGTTTGTTGGCTTGTTGGAGTGTTTGGCAGTTTGGTTGGAATTCTATTTGGGTAGGTTCTAGTTAAGCCCATTTTTAGCATGGCCCCTCGTAGCCGTCGTACCTGTCGCATTAGCGACTCCCCCGAGGACCGCTCCTCTTCATCCTCCTCCGATGAGGATAATAGTGTCAATACGTCCATCCCTGATCTTAAACTGCGTTGGAGGACGCTCACCAACCACACACAATACCATAAACAAGGTTTTTCAACTAGGTCTATTATCCAAGAAAAACTTGTCAATCTCACATCTCTCGCCGGCACCACTGTCCACTCCTGAATTTCGGACTTAGGGTGGGACCCCTTGTTCTCCCTCACTGACACTATTTTTCCCGATCTTATTTGGGAATTTTACATTATTTTAGATTTTCTCTCTTGTATCTATTTCTTTCGTTTGGTTACATTTCCTTTATTACTGTATGGATATTTTCTTTCATTTATGATTCTGCACTCTTTCTTGTTTCTTCATATGTTGCACCTATGTTTCTTGGATTGTGTTGCCTTCTTTTCTATTGATTTCATTCTCACATTGTAGGCTATATCTATCCCTTTGTCTTTTCCGGACAAAAAGGGGGAGAAACATTGATAGGGGGAGTTCATAATTCATAATTTTTCATAATTTAGGGGGAGTTAATTAAAATTTAACATAACGTTATTTTTCATAATTTAAGGGAAGTTAATTAAAATTTAACATCATATCACACTCATGATAATTTACCTGCTTTATATTCTTTATATTCTCTACTTCCCCATGAGTTTTATGAATTTGTTGTTTCATGTGTGTATGATACATCACCTACTTTTCTGCAGCACACCGTCAGTCGCATTACTTAGTCTGTCTTTTTATTTGGGTTTTTAGGACGGGCTTTAGAATCGGCTTGACGGCTGGCTTAGCAAATTCAGTCTTTTTTTATTGTTTAATATTTCGTTTTGTCCCAGAATAGCCAAAGGGGTAGATTTTTAAGGACAAATTTCCAATCGAGTCATTTGTAGTATTGTCTACATTCCGTTGGACAAAACACTTTTGGGTCATTCCTCACCAAGCTTCATACAACCTTAGAGAGTCGAGCATCGCATTCAAAGTTCACACGACATCAATATGGACTTCAAGTTCATTCTTCTAAAAAGGTATATGACCAAAAACATTTTATGTGTTGGAGTATTTTTCATAACGAGAAATTTTCATATAGAGTAATGTTCATAAAAAATTAATTTTCATAAAAACCATTTTTGAAATTAATTTTAACTTTTTTTAACGAAATAAGAAATCTCGTTCGAAGTTTTCTCCATTTTGTTCTAACGACCTGGATCTAACGACATGTCCCAGACCTCACTGGAAACTCGTTAGAAGCTCGGTAGAAATGTTGTTCGAACGAGATTTCTAACGACTTATCTAACTCTCCTCTGGAATATCGTTAGATAACTCGTTCGAACGAAAGGTCGTTCGAATGAGATCTGCCAGTTTTAAAAAAAAATTAACTTATTTTCTAGTAGTTATTTCACACAACTTCTATTGTCCACTACTTTTACAGTTTCAATATATGGACGAAAATAAGTTATTTGACAGAAGGAAGTTTTACATACTTTTGAGAGAAAAAATTGCATACCTTCCCCTTTTTGGTAAAAATCCCTCTCCAACACAATTTAACCTTTGAATCAAAACCCCATGGCATCAACTTGAAATTCAATAAGCACACTTGCGGTGTATCTCTGCAATCAAGCTTATTGGAGACAGTAGTTTGGGCTTCGATGGACACCGCGGCACGAGTAGTGTCGAGAAACGCGTTGGAGCTTTGCTACTAAAAATTCAGAGGTAGAGGATGACATCATCAAGTCTTGATTGAGTCAGAGTCTGTAAGTCTTTTGAGTTCTTCATACAACCTATTTATAGTGGATTTGTCTAGGCCCAGCCGTCCGAGGTTTTTCCCATTTGGGTTTTCCTCGTACATAGGCGTGTCGTGGTTGTGATTTTCGCGCTTTACTTTATTAAATCACCTAGATGCATGCATAGGATAAAATGAATAAAATTGGATAATTTTATTTCACTTAATCAAGTTATCAATCCCATCGCATTAACTAGAAATTATTCATGCTAACTTTTAAATTTGCAAAAGAAATTAAAATTGGAATATATCTCTACTTGGCGAATTTTTAGTAGGGTTAGTTGTGTGTATTCTACGAAATAACCTAAGTACATATAACCTTATAACTTCAAATTGGTATCAGAGCTAGTCTCTAAAAGTTACTTAGATGATTCCTGGTGGTTATATGGAAAGTTTTTTGTCGAATAGACTACCTTTGTTTGATGGAACTAATTACACCTATTGGAAAGCACGTATGAAATCTAGCCTTAAATCGATTGATGAATGTGTTTGGGTTATTGTTGAAAGGGGATGGTCCCCTCCTACTATGGTTGTTACTGATGAAATTATTTTAACACCTGCAGAACAGTGGTGTGAGGAAGAACTAAAATGGTGTAACTTTAACTCTAAATGTTTAAATGCCTAGTTTGGTTTGGTGACCCCCGATGAATTTCATCGTATAATGACGTGTGAGACGTCAAAGGAAGCTTGGAATATTCTCCAAGTTACTCACGAGGGAACTAGTGTAGTTAAAGCTTCAAAACTTCAAAACTTAACAACTCAATTTGAAACCATCACCATGAAAGAAACTGAAACGTTTGATGAGTTTTATGCTCGTATATCTGATATTCTTAATTTTTGCTTTAACTTAGGTGAAAAAATACCTGAAGATCGTGTTGTTAAGAAAATTCTTAG
The DNA here is from genome assembly GCA_949130495.1 of Sambucus nigra. Lineage (NCBI taxonomy): Eukaryota > Viridiplantae > Streptophyta > Magnoliopsida > Dipsacales > Adoxaceae > Sambucus > Sambucus nigra. The sequence goes on from OX422210.1 coordinate 437,347,280, forward strand.
ATGTCTTCCTAAGCGATTCATTCCTAAAGTCACTGTTCTTACTTCATTAGGAAATCTAAATACTTTGAAACTTGAAGAGCTTGTTGGTGATCTTCAAACATATGAATTAGACATGTTTTCTAAAGATAACAAAAGCAAAGATGAAGGTGTTGCCTTGAAAGGAAAGAAAGTAGAAGTGTCTGAATATGATGAGTCTGATATAGATCCCGATGATATAACTTTATTTTCCAAAAAATTTAAAAAGTTTCTCAAGTTCAAAAAGCAAAACTCAAAATTTGAAAAACAAAAATTTGAGAACAACAAAAACAAAGGAAATAGAAAATTCAATAATCAGTATCCTAAGAAGTTCAATAGAGACAATTTTAAAACGGGTGATTCAGAGATATGCTTTGAGTGTGAGGGACATGGTCATAGAGCATTTGAGTGACCTACTAAACTTAAGAGATAAGGTAAAGAAAAGGCAGTTTTGCAATGCCACTCTAAGCGACAGTTATAATGAGTCTGAAGACTCTGATGACTCTACCCCGTCTAGAAATAATTTCACTGCTTTTATGGGAAGCCATGATAGTAATTCAAGTGAGTCATGCCCTAATGTTGACAATTCCGAGCAAAATCTTGAGGTTGCTTCCACTCACTCTACTAGTAGTGATGAAAAAGGAAGTGAAAGTGAAATAGATGAGAGTAAACTGCAATCCGCATATTCTGAACTATACACTGAGTCTCTTTGTATTTAAAAAGTTAACAAAAGATTAACCTTTAAAGTCTTAACTTTAGAAAAAAGAGGTTAATGGCCCGAAGGAGAAGGAGGCTTTAATTAGTCAACTCGAGGCAATTAAGATATCTCTTTCTGAGAAGCTTATCTTGGTAGGTAAAGAAAAATGTGACTTAATTATCTCCTTATAAGGTGTCAACAAAGATCTTAATGAGTCTTTAGAGATTAGAAAATCTCTCGAATCTAAAATTTCCCAACTTGAAAAAGATCTCGAGTCCTCTCGTGAAGTTAAAGTCACACGCGAAGATAATTCAAGAAGAATGGGAAAATTATTTCTAGGCCCTGTTTTAGAATATAAGGAGAAAGGTTAATAAACCAAAGAGGATTTAGGAACTATTCCGTAGCAAAGGTTACTAACATGAACTAACTTAGCTACGGAATAGTGAGAACTGGTGATATTTGCTACGGAATAGTTCCTAAATTCTCTTTGGTTTGCAATAGTGCAAAAGCCTCGTCTGTCGACCTTTGGAATCAAAGGTTAGGTCATGTTAAATTTAGAGATCTTGATCGATTAGTGGGAAAAGAGCTTGTTCGAGGTCTACCAACTCTAGGAAAACCAATCTCAACTATTTACGGACCTTGTCAATTAGGAAAGAAAATTAAGAATCCATATAAAAAGTTAAACTCAATAACTACCTCTCGTGTCTTAGAATTGATACACATGGACCTTATGGGTCCCACTCGTACCGAGAGCATAGGAGGAAAAAGATATATCTTAGTAATGGTGGATGACTTTTCTAGATACTCCATAGTAGGCTTTCTGTGAGAAAAATATGAGATAGTTGATTTTCCCACTGTTAAGTGTAGATTTCTTCAAAATCATCACGGTGTTACCATAAACCGCTTTAGGAGTGATAATGGAGCCGAATTCAAGGAATCCAGTGTAAATGCATTTTGTGATGAAATAGGAATTAAACATGAATTCTCGGTCGTTCGAACTCCACAGAAAATGGTATAGTTGAAAAAAAAATTTGAATGATCCAAGAAATGGCAAGATCTATGCTCCTAGGAAGAAATGTATCTCCTATGTTTTGGGTCTAAGCGATTAACACCGCATGTCACACCGTAAATAGGGTTTATTTGCATCCTAATACTAACAAAACACCATATGAATTGTGGACGGGCAAGAAGCCTAATTTGGCATATTTTAGAGTTTTTGGGAGTCCTTGTTATATACTTCGAGATAGATATCTTCTATATAAATTTGACTCAAGGATTGATGAAGGTATTTTCCTCGGATATTCTCAAAACAGTAGAGCTTTTATAGTTTTCAACTTAAGTATCTCTAAAGTCATGGAATCAATAAATGTTGTAATAAAAGGCGATGCACCGACCACATCTCTTGAAAATGAGGAAGATTTGTGATGTTGATGTTGTTTCCGATGTTGAAAATGTTGAGTCTCATAATGACTTGGTTGTTCCCACTACTGAGAAAAAGGATCCATATCCTTGGGTTCGTAAAAGTCATGACCCTTAAAAAATTATAGGAGATCCCGAGGTAGGTGTCAATAGTAGGGCTCAATTAGAAAATGAAGTTACCTATTTGTGCTATACTTCCAAAATTGAACCTAAAAACTTTAAAGAAGCATTAAAAGATGAACATTAAAAGAAGCATTAAAAGGTGAAAGAATTGAATGTGAGATTTAAGAATTTATATGTAATTCCAATGGGCGCAGTCCCCAAAACCACCATCCCCACCACTGGGCTAATGGTGGGGGAATAAACGTGACTAATGTTCCACTCGTGGTCCCTCAACCAAGTGCCTTAACGGCAGAGAAGACTCCTCCATCCCCTTAGAGGAAATGAGAAAGGAGATGGAAAAGGAGAAATTGAAGATGATAGCAAATTCCTCCTAGTCAGTTAGTGAGGCAGTTTCAGTATATGATGATTCTCGTACTCGTTATCTATAGGAGTACAATGAGAAACCTTACCCCAAAGATTACGTGCCACCAATCTTTGACAAGTACACTGGGAAAGGAAAGGTAGAAATCCCAAGGAACATGTTAAGAGGTTCGTGGAACATCTGGGGATCACTACAATAATAATAAGTTGCGCTTGGGAGAGTTTTCTAAATGCCTCATTGATAAAGCATACACGTGGTACTCTAATTTAACTCCAAGGACTGTTTCCATGTGGGAGGAAATGCAGTTTTTATTTGTTTAGAAGTTATTTCTGAAAGAAAATGAGTTCACTCTAACGCAGTTGTCCAGGGAAAGGCAATGGCTAGGAAAAGAGGTTGTAGCATATATTTGAAGGTTCAAGGAAAGGTCTCTCGACGTGAGAGAGGAGGCCAAAGAGTCTAAGTTACTCCAAATCTACGTTGAAGGTTTAATCCTGGAGTATATTTTTCATTTAATAAATGAGACATGCGAAGGAAGAACTTTCGCGGAATTTCTAAAAGCTGCAAGGAATATCTCTCTGGTGGTGCGCCCAAGTCCCATCATGGTACTGATGATGTTCAGGAAGCAAGCACAACTCGTGGGAGGACGTGGCAAGCCACTGCGAGTGGGCTGTGCCGATGGAGGATAAGAAGGAGATAAAGAGCCAAAGAAATATAACAAGAGAAAGTTTGGCAAAGAAAAAAAAGATCCACCACCCCTGCCTTTCACCATCGAGGAGGTTGTTAGCTATTATAAAGATATGTTATGAGGATGGGAAGTTTATGCTCCCAAGGATGCTCTAAATATGAAGCCAGGTCCAAAAGTGAGAGCAAACCCCAAATATTGTCAAATACATTGGAATAATGGTTATCCAACGACGTCATGTTTCACCTTGAGAAAGATCATTAATGATAAGCACCCAAAACTGTACAATTTATGCCCCAAATAGATGTATTTTAGTTGTTAATTCTCGACAATATGGGTCTTATATGCTTAAATGTTTAATATGCAGGTTTAATGTACGTTGCGGTGTTCAAACGCGTATTTCAAGGCAATTGTGCATTTTACGGAGCTAAATACCTCTCCCGTACCCTAACCCAAGCCTAAAACCTAGCCTAAACCTACCCTAAACCCTATGTGTGTTTAGTTTGTGTCCTTTTTACTACTTTTTAGATTTTTAGTTTGAGTCTTTTCTATTTTTAGGATTTATTTTAGATTTATTTTAGAATTTTTAGATTTTATTTTCTATTTTTCTATTTTATTTTTATTAATATAATTTTATTTTATTTTGATTTTGATTATTTTTAGTTTTATTTTATTTTATTAGGATTAGTTTTATTTTATTTTGATTTTTATTGATTTTTAGTTTTATTTTATTCTATTTTATTAGGATTAATTTTAGGAGTTTAGTTTAGTTTATTAGATTTTATATTTTAGGATTTTTGTTTTATTTTTATTTGATTCTTTATTTTATTTTTAGATTATAATTTTATTTTTAGGTTTCTAGTTTATTTTTATTAATTTTATTTTAGTTAGTGTTATTTTAAGGTCCAATTAAACACACACACACCACACATAACCCACTACCAAACAACCCTCACCCTATACCCACTAAACTCACCCACACATTACTTCCCTACACCCACACACACACAACCCCTCCCACTTCTTCTTCAACCTCTCACCCTCTCTCTCACCTCCCTCTCCTCCAACCACCATTAACACACACTAAAATCCCTCTCTTTCTCCACCATCAACCAAGCTCAATCACCCAACTAACCAAGCTCAATCACCCCCGCCGGACTTCAAACCTCCGACCACCTCTGGCCAGCACACCATCGCCGGTGGCCACCCTTTTTTGACTCCCAACCCGCCGGCATACTAAACCCGCAGCCCCTACGATGCTCTGACCCCTTCTTCCCGAGACCACACCACGTCGAAACTCGCCCAGCCACTGACTATACCTCCGGAGAAACCGCAACCTCCGCCTTGCACAGATCCTAGCCCGACCCCCTTCAACCCGTTACGACCCACGAACCCCCTGCCTCAATTCGGGCGGTGTTGTCTCAACCCCGATGATCCTCCGTCAACGATCCTAGCTCACAACCCAAAACCAACTCACTTCATAACTTCCCCCAATCAGATCCCCCAAATTCAACCCATTCAACAACTCCATGTCCAACCAACCCATTTCTCTCTTATCCTACCTCACTCCATTAAACCATATCAAACCCATTTATCCCAAACCAACTTCAAACCCATTTCCATGTAAGCCACGACCTGCAAATTCAAAACAAAACAAAGCCAAAGTACCCATGTGCCTAAAATCAGTTAATACCTTTTACCCCCTTTTTCCTATTCTTTACCCAAACTACCCTTAAACCATATCTGATATTTATTCTCCCATTTTCCCACTTGTCCCCACACCTCACACAATCCATGCACAATTGTGCATTCTCTCCATATTACCCTCACCCATATATCCTCATACCTCACACCCCTCATGTGCACCTCTAGTCAATTCCCAATTTACCCACATACTCCATGTGCCATACATCTACTATATAATGAAGACTCAAGGCCAATTGGGAGGGGGAGCTTTGTAGAGAGAAAATTCTTGATTAGAGAGCTTTAGATAGGAAATTAGAGAGAGAGAATTGTAGAGAAAATTTCCCTTGTAAATAGTTTTTCATTTTTTTATTTTTAGATTATTGTGAGTGTAAATATTGTAAGAGAGTTAATTGAGTGAATATTTTAATTTCAAATCATTTGGATGCTCAATTAAGTGGTGTATGCTTCAATTTGGAAGATTAGAGTTCAACTTTCTCAAGGAGACTTGGTTTGCTTGCTCTATTCTCTTCTCTTTTATTTTAGTAGCCTTGATTATTAATTTGTCATGTTTCATATCATGTTAGGCTAACACCCCTTTCAAGGGGTGGGGAAACCCATTATTTTGATGTTAATGTTAATTTAATTAGTTTAATTAAATTAAAATTCCCTTTGATGATTATTTTTGCAATCTTACTTTTAATTTACGCCTCGAGAGAGGGTAAATTATTTTCGAGAGAAAATCGAGATTCTAGTCTTAATTTCCATCTTAGAATCGAACTAGAGATAGGTTTTTCTAAAATGTGAAATTATTTCTTTGAATTTCAACCCTAATCATATTTTCATGATCTAAACTAATTTAGTAAATCGATCCTAGCGGGTGATTTGTTAGATGACGTTTAGATCTACATTTTGTGAGTTGTAGGATTGTAAATTTAATCCTCTAAAAGATTATTATTAAAATTACATTTGCAACGAGAGTTGATTTGTAATTTCAATATTAATTTGGGACGTTTAATTTGAATAAATTAATTAATTAGATTAACTAGAAATTATGGTATAATCCCACTCCTTGATTGTTCTCACAATTATTTACCTCACTTTATCTTTTATTTTAGTGTTAGACCTTATTTTTTATTTTAGTCATTTTCTAGTTAGTTATTTTCATTTAGTTTACTTTAATTTAGATCTCACCTCACCCAATTGTTTTAATATTGAAAAAGCTAAAAAAAAAAATTAGAAAAGTGAAAAAGAACAAAAAGAAAATAAAAAGTGAATTGCATTTGAATTTGTTCCATTTGCTTTACTCCCTAGAAAGTGGATTGATACCCTTACTTACCTCTACACTTGAGTTTATTATATTTTGTAGGTATGTGAGGTTTTGATTAGAAGGACTTTTCAAGCAACGACAAGAAATACACGCAAAAGTCTTTTTATCAATTAACAAGCATTTAAAAGCTGGGACTTTTTAGATCCCATAAGGAAATGTCAAAATGATTGATACCCAGTGCACAGGGTAAACTTGGTAGTGGCATACGATGAGGATGATGAAGGTGTAAGAAAATTAATGGTAGAATGAAAAGAGTTAAAAGAGGCTTTAAAAGATTGTACAAGGGGAATGGCAAGTGTTGTGATTGCTTATGATGAGGTAAGAGCATAGGACGTTGAGGAACTGTATAATGTTAACAACCAACAGGTGGATACAGAACTGGAATACCAAGACATCTCGCAGTCGCCCAAGTTTGCGTGGCTTTTCGATCAAGTGGGGATGCCCCCCAAAATTAGGATGGAGATTACTCAGGAAATCTTAGATATTTCCAGGAAGAACGCACTTCCACCTTTAAGAAGGAAAGGGCCTATGGCTAGGATAATAAGGAAGTTTTTATCTGAGGTAGCTTTCTCTAATGCCGATAGAGTAGTGAGGCTACCTCACAAGAGACCACTGGACATGATTGTAAGTATCAATGGGGTAAGCTTTGTAATAGTTTTGATAGCAAATTCTGAGGCTAGGTTGATACCAATGCATTTGATGATTTTTGGTTATGATAACCAGTCTTCAAAATCGATTGGGTATGTGAATGTGGGGACAGTAATATGAAACTTACATAACATATCAATTTCCATGTTATTGAGAGTGCTACGTCCTATCATCTTTTGATAGGGAGGGTGTGGATGCATAATCATGGCATGGTTCCTTCGACATAACACCAGTGCCCCAAGGCGAATGTAAAAGACATGGAGATTGTCCTAGGAGCAAATAAAAAGCCATTTTCTCACGAGGAGGCTCTTTTGGATGCTTTTACATTCTACACGAAGTTAGAGGAAGATGCGCAAGTTTTAACGAGGCCTACGGAGGGTGTTAGAGTCTCATCTATCAGAGAAATAATAGGGCCTCTGAATAATCGTGATGATGAAGGAGCAAGTGGCAGTAAAGATACTGAGGAAGTTAACAATGCAAGCCCTAAACCTTAAACTATATCTAAGAAATTGAGAGTTATAATGAGGCCTAGGATTGATACCATTGAGCATGAGGTCAAACAGTAAGCAGGTTTTCAGGAGGCAGATTAGAGGAAGCTTCGTGAGAGAGAAAACAGAATGCAACTGCATCGGCCAATCGCCAATGCAATAAAGTAAATATAGAAGATGGAAGGGTGGTTTATCGCCTATGAAGGTGTGTGCGGGCAACCAAAGAAACTGTTAAAGAAGCTGACTCGAAGTATGAGTACTTATGGGTGGATAATTAAGGACAGTACATGGTGATTGACAATTTCATCATATATGAGTTTCTGGAGGAAGTGGAGGATGAAACTGAGTGCATAACTGATCACCCTAAACCATAAGTACAAAAGTTGAAGCAGCTTGATCGGGCTGAAGAAGGAAAAGATCTAAGGACCATATTTATTTCGAAAGATATTACTGTAGAGAAAATAGGGGATTTTATTAAGCTAATTCGAGAGTACAAGGATGTTTTTATGTGGAAATATATTGAGATGGAGGGGATGGATAAAGAAGTAAGTAGACACAAGTTGAACGTTGTGCTTTTATCCATACCGGTGAAGCAAACTACGAGGACTTATAAGCCGGAGCAAGATCTGAAGATCAAAGAAGAGGTGCAACAGCTATTGATGGCATGGTTTATAAAATTGATGCAATACCCCATTTGGTTGTTTTAAATCAACCCAATGGGTAAAAAGGAGAAAAATTAAATATGAATATGCGTAGACTTTAAGGATTTGAACAGAGCATTCTCAAAAGATAAGTTCCCTCTACCCTCCATTGACAACTTAATCGATGAAACTTCTGGGCATTAAATGTACAACTTCATGGATGGGTACATGGATTACAATGAAATTAAGATGGACCCAATTGATGAGAAGAAGACATCGTTCAGGACTCCATTGGATAATTTTATATATAAAGTGATGCCTTTTGGGTCGAAGAGTGCTGGAGAAACGTACCAGAGAATAATGGTGGCAATTTTCCATGATTTCTTAGAATTTTATGTGGACGATTTGGTCATCAAGTCGAAGAAGAAGGATTTCCATCTAGATGATTTGAGAAAAGTGTTTAACAAATGCAAAAAGTACAAGATAAGGATGAATCCGTTGAAGTGCGCATTTGGGGTAATGAGCGGGAAGTTTTTGGGATTTGTGGTGGATCAACAAGGAGTGAAAAGATCAATATAAGAAGCGATCTATTCTAGATATTCCATATCCAAGAACTGCAATGGATCTTAAGAGTTTCCTCGACAAAGTCTCTTAACTTAGGAGGTTCGTACCAAGATTGGTCGAGATAAATCATCCATTGATGGATTTGTTGTGAAAGGGCACAAAGTTAAAATGGGGAGAAGCTCACCAATAAGACCTCAATAAGCTAAAGAAGTTTCTCACCTATCTATAAATGATGATTTCTCCTAGAACAGGGATACCGTTGCAGCTCTACCTTACCTTTACCACCAAGTCTATCGGGGCTCTCTTAGAATAAGAGATTGACAAGAAAGACCAGTCTACTATTTGAGTAGGATCATACATGGGTCAGAGGCAAGGTACACTAGCATAGAGAGGCATTGTTTAGCCTTAGTGTTTGTAGCTAAAAAAGTTATATATTATATGTCATATTTCATAATTCATATTGTAAAAGATGCGATTCTATTAAATTTTTGTTGACACGAACTATTTTGATTGGAAGAGCATCTAGGTGGTTCCTCATTCTCTCAGAGTATGATTTGAAGTTCTTGGTTCCTCACATGATCAAGAGACAATCATATGCAAAATTATTGGTAATCTTTCCATCGGGGGGTATTCGAGCAACCTCATGAGAGAATTCCGGGAGATGATTTACAGGCTAATTTTTTGGATACAAACTGGGAAAATGGATTATAGAGTTTGATGGTTCATCGGTGGAAGGGAAATAGTGAGCAGGGATTGTTCTTTCGATGGTAAAGGATGAATTTTTCCTTTCCTACAAGTTAAATTTCCCTCGTTCTAATAATGAAGCAGAGCATGAGGCATTAGTACTGGGACTGCTAGAGGCTCTTCGAAGGGGCATCTGTTTACTGTGTATCAAAGGTGATTCAAACTTAATGGTTAAGCAAGCGAATGGAGAATATACGTTAAAACATCTCAGTATGGCACCCTACAAAACAATCATCCAAAGGTTAATCAACTAGTTCCATCAAGTCAAAATAAGGAGACATCCTAGATCAATGAATAGGCATGGTGGTGCTTATTCCACGATTCCACAAAAGGTGGCCATAAACATTAATGAAACTATTGTGGTGATCCAACGGAGAATAGTTCCCTTGGTTGTGTAGTCGATCTTGCTAATAGAAGATGATTCAGATTAGAGAGGTGAGATCAGGAAGCAGTTAGAGACGGGAGAAAGAAATATATAACTTAGAGAGTTGGCACAATATTGTTCAAGCTAAGGAAGTCTATATTACAGGAACGTAAGAGGATGGTTGCCAAGAAGCATCGGGCCAGAAAAAGAAAAACGCAGGTTGAAAAAGACCAATGAAGAACATTGAGAGATAACTGATATCCCTATATACAGAAGAATCCAAAGAGAAGGATACTTATGTCCAACGATGAAGCAGGAAGCAGCAGAGGTACAATGAGGGTGAAATAAATGTCAATTTTTCTTTCAGGCAATTGAATGTCACTTCGTTGAGGCTCAAGCAGATTAAAGACTACCTTATATTAATTTCATCAAAGATTGAGTTATTCCTTGTGAGAAAAATATATGTTATGGGGACCAGGAGGAGGGACCCATGGTTTTACATTCAAAAGGAGCAACTATGTAACATATGATACTTCAATAGGCCTTTACGATGCATCACAAGGGAGGAAGCAACATAAGTCTTGAAGCAAGCTCATGAGACAGCTCATATCGGAGGGGCAAAGCTATATGACCAACTAATGACCTTGGATTATTATTGGCCAACCATATAGAGATTTTGCTGAGTTCATTCATAAGTGCAAGGTGTATCAACTGCATAGAAATATGATCCATGCCCCTTCAGTAAACCTTCACTCATTGGATACTTCTTTCCAATTCCATACTTGGGCATTTGACTTGGTAGGGGTAATACATCCATCTTTAAGAGGAAAGATCTAGATACTAGTGAAAATGAAGTGCTTCACCAAGTGGGCTGAGGCAATACCATTGAAAAGAGAAACAACACGTGTGGTGGAAAACTTCATCACTGAGTACATAATTTGACAATTTGGGATTCTAAAGGTTATCTATCTGATAATGGAACCCCGTTTATCAATAAAGGGGTAACGATACTCATAGAAAATACTCCATTGTTCACCATACCTTAACGGTGGCATATTACAAGGGTAATGGTTAGGCAGAGGTAACTAACAAGGCCTTGGTAAATATTTTGGCCAAAATGATGGAAGACTTCCCAAGGTCATGGGATGACAAGATTCCAGCAGTTCTGTGGACCTATCGAACAACTAAGAGGAAGACAACAAGGTATACATCATTCTCATTTTTATCTTTGAAGCTTAAGCCATTTTGTCAATATCGTTGGAAGTTCCCTAGGCGAGATATGACTTGTGAGGTAACATGCTTCCTCGGAGAAGACATGTTCAATTAGAAGTGCTTGATAAGTACAAAGATAACACGATGCAACACTTCCAAGTGTATACAAAGTAGCTTTATAGAGCATATGAAAACTTGGTGAGACCAAGGAAATTTGTGGAGGGGGACTTAGTTTTGAAGGAAACGATGAAGCACATTCGAGGGCTCCCATTGCCCAAGTTTTCTGCCAATTGGGAAGGGCCTTTTATAGTGAAAGAGACTTACGATTCAGGTTACTACTAAATTTCAAAGATAAAAGAGGATAGACCTTTCAAGATTAATAACGAGTGGTTAAAGGTGTATCATGTCTAGAGATGTGTCACCTGAGTTGAGATTTTATCTTAAGCTGTCACTACTATGTTAAAGTTCATTATTTTGTTTTTGTTTCTTTTCTTCTAAGGAGTTAAATTTCAAGGAGAAAGAATGGATTGTAAATTGTAAGAGTTTTTTTCTTTGTAATAGTTATATAGTAGAAGCATATTGTAAGACAACTTGAGACATGATATGGCAAAAGATCTCTCTTTTCATATATTTAAAAAAAATTATAAGTGTGGGAGCTACTGCCCATAAATTATATATAAGAAAGCAGCAAAAAAAATATGAATGTCGATAGGCCTTATCCTAGAAGAAACCAGAGATCTGGGGATGAGAAGAAGTCCCCAAGCATGCTCGAAGAAGCTTGAAGGCATGTTTGTTGGCCTGCCATGGAACTCTCAAGTCTTGTTTGAACTTGAGCACATTGAATGACCAAATATATAATTTTTACACAGCCTTCGCCAGAGCTTCCTCAATCGCTTTCACTTCTTGGTTAGCTGCTTTGAGCAAAGGCAACAGCTCCACTAGAGAAGCTTCCTCAGATCACTGAGATTATACGTTCTTTTGGTAAAGCTCCTTCTATATCTTCAACCGAGTATTCTTCAGTAATTTTAGATAATTGATCAGCCAACCAAAGTGAAACCCATCCTTGGATAATTCTCTTAAGTTTCCCAAGTGTTGATTGATGAAGGGCCTGAAGAGATCAACTGTTTGGGTGAACACAATCTCTACGGTGATACTGGCTATACAATGCAGCTTGTAGCTCATCATTACTCAGTTGGATCGTAGGTATTCAATGAAAAAGGTCTTAGGATGGTGAGAGACCAATTTCTCGATAACTGTTTGATAGTAGACAGGTATTTGGGGAGATTTCTAAAGGACCTAGAGGCAGAACTCATGAGTATCCAAATCCAGTAGAGTAACCTCACATCCAGACTCACCGTTAGACAGAATGTTAGTCGTTGAACCACGATCGTTTTAGATAGACTCATCTGTGGGAGTAGGTTCTCAGAGTGGTGAAACAATCGATAAGGGAGCACACTGAGGTTGCCCCTGGGCAGGTGTGGGATCCCTCGTTGCCTAAAATGAGATATATAAAAAAGATAGAATTGTGACATCCCTGCTTTTTATATCTAATTCGATTAGCTAGGCCCAATTAAATTAAAGCGGAGCGTAAATATGTTGGCATTAGATACAAAATTTAAATAAATGCAGTAAAGTAAACATGTACACTCTCATATGTGTAACCAAATCATATAATAACAACTATAACAAGTGAAACCAACTCATAACTATTAACTGCAATAATCCATCAGTAATCTCAAACTGAAAATATAAAATGCCAATACATGCGGCCCGACACAAAAATGGGAAAGAATAATACAACAATTGTCTCAAATACCAAGTATCAACAATGTGATATTAATCTCTGATACCACCCTCAAGAAAAGGGAACAAGCCACATAAATTAAAATATAATAACTCCACAGCTACAGAAATCCTAAGATTGATATGATCTCATCAAGCTCCATAGTCTATTGTCCATCGGGACAAGGACCTGCCATATATTATATATATATATATATATATAGGAGTGGAGAAAGAAGCAAGATAAACGAACGTCAAAGTAAGAAAATAAGCTATAAGATTATAAGATGTACTTATAATGAAAGCACACTAGTCATTACTCGTCTCCAGTAATTAAGTTGTTCAATTACCCAACCAATGTTCCTATGTCTTGACTACGCAATCCAAACTCGAGTAACGTGCAGTCTCATATCGTATCATGATTAATTATTATTAATCTCATTTCAGTATTTAACGTATCAAAATATTTCCTTCAAGTATAATATCAAATGCATCGATTCGGGATATTATTTTAAGACATAAGCATAATATCTCACACAACAAGTCATATCGGGTCACTATCGTTACCCGGGGAAACAAGTCGTAACTGAAAAACGTTGCTAATGCCGTTTAATACAAGATTAAACTGTATAAGCAACTCCGAGATGTTTGTTGAAGAAACCCTTTTCTTTTGAAAATAAAGATTATAAACAACAATATGTGTTTACAAAAAAACTTATGTATGAGAGTAATTAAGACTTTGTAATCAGTTTTTAAAACTAAGACAGTTTCAAAAATTCAGAACACTTATAGAATGAGATGAGTAGATAAAGATAATCAACACACAGTTTTTAACGTGGTAAAACCTCTCCCAACAGAGGAAACATCCACGGTGACTTCTAAGTCACAAAAATAAAAATCCACTAATAACAAATAATAGTTACAAACAATACAACATACATGCACACAAATCAACCTATTCTAAGTTTAGGAATATACCCCACTTGGTGTCCTTCTAACTTCTCATAGATCTGATTGTTGATGATGTTCTTCCAGTTTGATAACTTCCTTTGCTTTAGCTTCCTTATGTCGACTCAATGATCTTTGATATTATACACAACACTTTCAGAGTAGTAGTGTGTTAAGTGTTTGTGAAGTGATTCCTATTCACATGCATGAACTCACACACACTTAGATTTACAGACAGTCCTATAAAAATTACATATAAAGTCTATATGCTGTGATTTTGTTTTCTTTCTTTCTTAAAGAACTAAAAACCTTTTTGACCTTTAATATAACCCAGATTACACGGATATCTCGCTTCAAAATTGGTCAAGATCTTAATCAATCTCGGTTTTAAAAATATTTTTGAGATTGAAAATCTCCAAGTGTGAATCCAACTAGGTCAAGGTTAAGTTTCGTAAGAACAGAAACCATAAAACATTTTCAAAACCAAACCAGTAAAGATTTTCTTAAATCAAGTAAGAAATATACAGATCTAGTGAAAATGTAACATGCAGAATGTAGATCTAAAGTTTCTATGAAAAAGAAACACAGATCTTCACACGAATGTTTAAGTTGTAAACAAGATCAAGGACAAAGAGGTTACAGCTTCAAATGAACAAACCACTCTCTCTCAAACACTCAAGGTTGTGTTTGGGGTTAGGTGTATACGAAGGTTTGATTCAGAAAATGAAGTGTTTAAGGTTAGGGTTTGGTTTTTGGCTAACATTTTTTCCCTTTCTCTCTCTTCTCTCTTTTCTTTTCTCTCTTCTCTCTCACTTCTCTCTTCTCTCTATTTTTTTCTCTCAGAAATGACGAATGCCCAAAAGTCTTGAAAGTCTGAGAAGTGGGGGGTTTATATAGGGGTGAGGGAGGATTCTGGAACGACGAAGGCAATCAAGGGCTGAGATCAAGTCTTTCAAACATTGACTTGATCCAAGGGTTATGAAATAGCGGTGGTTAAGATGGTTGTGATTGGTTCATAGATATAGCACCAGGATTAACTAAAAACACATGCAGGCCATCGATTAGGAATGATCCAACGTTCACCAATGCACCAGGAAATCCTCTCACATAAGAAACACAAATTGAAGCATCAGGAGGATGACAAGTGTAGGCGTGTGATAGGTGTTCAAACGCGCGTCAACTGAATTACAAAGCATCACCCTGAAGTCTCTAGCGCTTTTATATTCTACCCAACCAAACAATTTAATGAAAACTGAAGTTTCCAAAATAGAATATTAACCCCACAAATTTTATAACCACATTTTATTAATGAAAACATTTATTTAAAAAATATTTTAAAAATATTTAAAAATTCCCAAAAATAATTAAAACCACATTTTAAGGGAAATTAATCACACAATCAATTTTAAGCAATATATACACATGTATGCACTTCTAAATGTGTGTAGTGTGATTCAATTTATACCTTCATGGATCATTGAAGAGGATTAGAGAGATAAGTTCTGAGGCTTTTTGGATTCTAGGATAGACAACTAATTTTGTCACTATTTCCAAACTAGATGAACACTTATACAGTATAGACTTAAGCAAGTCAAAGGTATAAGGTGCTTCAATCTCCCCCTTTGGAAATATGAGACAAAATCTCCTTTGAGTTAGCTTAAAACTCGTAGGGAACCAAAAATAAATAAAACCTAGTCCTATACAAAAGATACTATCTACCCATCTCCTAGAAAGTCAAAAATTACATAACTCAACTATTTACAAAATTTTACACTAGAAAAGGTAGACAATTAGTAGAAGAGATCCCTGCAAATATACACACTAAGATCAAGAAGTTTAGATGAAATGTGAACAAAACATTGAACTCATAAAGCTCAAATTTCTCCCCCATTTTGTCTCAAATGGACAAAGGGTAAAACTTAAAGTCTTAAGAGTTTAATCCGCGCATACCATACCTATAGAATTTTGCAAATATAGAAATCTGTTATAGTCTAGAGGTTTAGTGAACATGTCTGCAAGTTGCAGATCAGTAGGCAGGTAATGAATTTCTAATTCCTTAGTTTCAACAAGTTCGCGTATAAAATGATGCCTTATTTTAATATGCTTAGTTCGCGAGTGTTGAACCGGGTTTTTAGATATGTTAATGGTGCTTTGATTGTCACAATACAATTGTAACTGATCTTCTTTGATCCCATAATCGCTTAGCATTTATTTTATCCATAACAGCTGAGCACAGCAACTTCCTGCTACTATAGATTCGGACTCAACCGTAGATAAAGATGTGCAATTCTATTTTTTACTACTCCAACCAACTAAATTATTGCCGACATAATAACAGGCACCTGATGTACTTTTACTATCATCAGTACAATCGGCCCAATCAGCATCAGTATACCCTATGATGGTGCTACAGGTATCATTAGTGTATCTAAGTCCAAGATTAAGAGTGCCTTTTATGTACTTTATTATACGTTTTACACACAATAAATGGCTCTCTTTAGGGTTATTCTGGTAACGAGCACACAGACATACAGCATACATTATGTCTGGTCGCGAGGCAGTTAGATAGAGTAGGCTACCAATCATACTACGATAGAGTGTGGAATCAACTGACTTACAATTTTCATCTTTACATAATTTAACAGTAGTACTCATAGGCGTTTTGGCAACTTTAGCATTATCTAAACCAAATTTCTTAACAAGATCTAAGGCATACTTAGTTTGAGAGACAAATAGTCCATCAGAATTCTGTTTCACTTGAAATCCTAAGAAAAGTTGTAGCTCCCCCATAAGGGACATGTTGAGGTTACCCCAGCAATGCGGATCGGTGCGCAAAGACTTTATGTGCGGAAGTAAACTATTGTTTGAGTAAACACCTTAAACCTACGAGTTTATATGAATGATGCCAAGGGGGACCAAATTAAACTTTTACTTAATTCGATTAACTTTTATGAAAATAGTTTTAATTTTCAAAGTTAATTAAAGTCCAAAACAGATTCAATTTTTAGGCGAGTTTCTAATTATTAAGTCCTACCTTTTCGTGTGAGGTGAAATGCAAGAAATGTACAACACACGGTATTTATTTAACGTCGCAAAAACCCTTCCCCGGGAAAAACGACGGACTCCTCTAGGAGTCACCTAAACTACTTCCACTAAAACAATAAAAGAATAGGTACGAGTTACAAACAACAAACGTAGCAATTAAAGAAGAATGATCTAGCTATTATCCCACACGACCAAGTCTCTAACCAGGTTGCTTATTCAGTTCTCTCTTTAACTTGTCCTCACTTGTTTTTGCGTTCTTCACTTCCACGCCTCCCCTTTAACTTCTTTAAGCGCAGGTTGGCTCAGTGCCTATTATTTACTTTCTAGTGTAGTGTGTGTGATGCAACAGAATATATAACACCTATATCTTTGCAAGTCTTGTGTTATTCAAATCAAATCAGTTTGACTTTGAATACACTTTTGAAAAACTTCTTTTCTCTTTCTTTAAATCTCGAACACTAGACTTGTTCAGATATTACACAACCAAATATGTGTCTACGTGAATACGTGAGTGATTATATGTGAGTGATTATATGTGAGTGATATGAGATGCAAACAATTTTTGAATCACTTAAGCAATCAAGTAAGCATGTTCACACAGATATATTTCTACACTGAACAGAAATAAATCATATCAAGCATACAGTCAGAAATAATACAAACTGTTTATAACTAGTTCAGATTAAAATGATTTAATCCAGTTTAGTTTAAGTTCCAATCAGTCTGAACAGTTCAGGTTCTTGATTAGGTCCAGTATGTTCTTGTTCTCAGTCCAAGTCCTTGGTCAAGTATACAGGTACAAATATGTTTAGTCCAAGGTCATATTTCCAGTACCAGGTAGTTCTGTTCTGGTTCACAACTCGTATTAGGTTTAAATCTCTAAACCTAGAATCAGTTGTACTTTAGTGTAAATCAAATTTCCAAACAATCAATTTAAAACAAAGTGTTTTAAATGAAGTAAGATCAATACTGGTTCTAGTGTGTGTAGTGTTTATAAAATATATCAGCACAATACTTACACAAACACTTTAGATCTAGCACATAACAGATCAGAAACTACAAGAAAACAAGAACAATAATAGAGATACTCACAAAACGATTTTTCAGAATGAAAAATCAATTGATTTGGAAATGCAGAAATTCTGAGATCTAAAAACCTTCCATTCTTGAATCCACAAAACGTCTTGAAGACTCAGCAATGTTTTGTAAGGAATACACAAAAGATTTCACTGAAAATACTGGTGTTTAGTCTCTCTCTCTCAGAATTAATTTTGGCAGAATTTATGCTCAAAAACGAATTTTCTCGGGTTGAAAAAATGAAGACACAATGTCTCTATTTATAGAGTGCACAGGTGTGTGCTGATAGGTGTAAAATAGAATCACAAGGATCACTAAAAAATTACACAGAACCGTTGATAAGCAATAGATCTTGTGGCTGAGAAAGAAACACAAAAGGTTCCATTAAAAATAAGACACGTGTAAAGCAAGTTGTTACACTAACAGATTCAAGAAGCAATTTGTTATTTAAAACGCAGTCGTTTTTAAAAATATAAAGCCAGCTGTAAGACCAGTAGCGTAATGAGAACGCCCAAACAAATATTACCGTTACTCAAAAAAAAAATGAAACTGCGTCGTTTTAAATTAAAAACCAAAAACCATTTTCGGATTTGAGTAAAACCGCGGGCGGTAAAAGGCAGTAATGAGAGCCAGCTGGAACGCACTAAAAACTTACCGTTATAAAATAACTGAACCGGCGTCGTTTTAGAAAATACCAGCTATGGTATACTTAAAAACCGTGGGCGGTAAAAATTTGGAAGACATCTGGAACACATAAAAAGTTACCGTTGTTAATAGAAATAAAACGGCATCGTTTATAAAAATGGAAGCCAACTGTTCAAAAAAATTGCCGTTGACAATAGAGTGGCACGGTGATGTTTTAATAGATTGGAAACCAAGTGACGTCATTTATAAAAACAGAAAACCAGATTTAAAAAGAAACCGAGGCGGTCTTATCTCAGCTTCTGAAACAAAGTAAAACTGTTTTAACAACTGAGCACACCAACAGTAAATGGGAGACACGCTATCAGATATTGACAGCTACAGGCCGAGCCAGTAAATGGTGTAAGACAAATGTAATTTCGGCAATAGTGAACATAGTCAAATCAGCATGGCAAATACATTAAATAATATAATATATTAGCATACACATGTGATAGGCCAATAGTCTTTGGCTAGGAAAGGTACACGCATATACACCCCAACAGATGTGACAAAGCAAAAGGCATGGGTCAAGTCTGCCAAAAGCTTTAAATGCTAAAAACAATCCTATATATATATAACATCACAAGTGAAAGGCATGCATACACATACATATATTAACATATATATAAAAACACACGCACGTATACAACATATATTATGTATACATAATATATATATATATATATATATATATATATATATATATATATATACGCATACATAAAAACATATATTAATACATATATATGTAAGAGCCACGCACATGCATATTTTAAATCAAAAAAAATATTTTTAACTTCAAATATTTTATTCCGAAAATTTTATTAAAAGAAATATTTTGTGTCAAAATTTTATTTTCACAAAAATATTTATTTTTATAAAAGCTTCAAATTAAAATATTGAACTAAAAAAAAAACTTTATTATGACGAAACAAAATATATTATCATAAGATATGATAAAATGCAAAATGCAACGTGATGTCGTGTCCTACGTGATAAAAAATTCCTATGAGCCATAACAATGAAAAATACCTTTCTCTGAGATGGCGGACTGAATGGAGATCACATTTGATGTAGATGGACAAAGAGAGCTTGGAGTCGATATGGGGACACACAAACCTAAATTACAAAAATATTTTGTTAAAATTCTAGTCCAACTAGATGAAGTCCTATATAGCTAAAGCACGAAAAGAAAATCCTAGGTGTGCTCTATATAGGGCCTTCAAACTCCCCCATTGGACTAATTTTGACAAAACCCTTGAGTACATCAAATGATATACTAAGGAAAAATAATTCCTAATATGTCTTATACAAAAGAGTATCTAACTACCCACCCATCCTAGAAAAGAAAAGACACAACTCAATCGGATGCACGGTTAAGAAAACCTGCAAAACATAAATACACAATCTGCCAAGAAATCAAGTTAGTAGCATTTGCTCTACCAAAAAAAATTAATATGACAGAATAAAATGTGCAGAAATTATAAGACAGGATATGTAAGAAAAATATCAACAACAAAGGACTAAAACATGTACTCAATTCTCCCCCATTTTGTCTAAATTAGACAATGGAAAAGAAAAAAAATAAGTGTTAATAATCTGCAAAATAAGCGTCTCCTACATTACACATGGCTTTAAGAGATACCGGTTATTAGTAGATACCTTTACCCTAAAACCTCAGAGATCTAGTATACAGAAAGCAGATTAAACACAACTAATTGTCGAGTACAGTCATTCCAATCATATGTCTCAATTTCTCAAACCGGGATTTATCTAACGGTTTAGTGAACAGATCAGCTAGTTGATTTTCAGTAGGAATATGTTCGATTACAAGTTCTTTTGCTTCCACCAACTCTCTAATAAAATGATGTCTTATGTTGATGTGCTTAGTCCTACTATGCTGGACAGGATTTTTGGCAATACAAATGGCACTTTCATTATCACAATAAAGGTGTACTTTGGACTGAATAATACCATAATTTGATAGCATTTGTTTAATCCAAATAAGTTGAGCACAACATGCACCAGCAGCAACATATTCAGATTCAGCAGTTGATAAAGTTACACTAGTTTGCTTTTTACTAGACCATCCAACGAGATTCTGTCCTAAATAATAGCAACCACCCGAGGTGGAACGACAATCATCCGTGCTCCCACCCCAATCCGCATCCGAGTATCCAATTATCTCACAAGAAGAGTCATTGGTATACCAAAGTCCAAACTCAATTGTGCCTTTAACATATTTTAAAATATTTTTAGCACAAGTGAGGTGAGACTCTTTCGGGCTGGATTGAAATCGCGCACAGATACAAACAGCGTACTGAATATCAGGTCTAGAAGCAGTTAAGTATAATAAACTACCAATTATGCTACGGTATAATGTGGGATCTACATCTGGGCCACTATCGGATTTAGATAATTTAGTTTTTAGAGCCATAGGTGTAGAAGAAATTTTAGCATTTTCAAGTCCAAATTTAACAAGTAAATCCTTAGCATATTTGGATTGTGAAATAAAGAGGCCATCACTTTGCTGTCTTATTTGAAGTCCTAGAAAATACTGTAGCTCCCCCATAAGTGACATCTTAAATTCACTACTCATGTCTTTTGAAAACTGTTTAACTTCATTTGGTGAGGTAGACCCAAAAATGATGTCATCTACATAAATTTGAGCAATCAAAATGTCATTTTTATTAGATTTCTTAACAAAAAGAGTTTGGTCAACACCTCCTCTAACAAACCCATGTGAAGATAGAAAAGCAGTCAAACGTTCATACCAAGCACGAGGGGCCTGTTTTAAACCATATAAAGCTTTCTTAAGTCTATAAACATGATTAGGGAGTTTGGGATCTTGAAAACCTTTGGGCTGCTCAACGTATACTTCTTCGGAAAGAATACCATTAAGAAAAGCAGATTTTACGTCCATTTGAAAAAGTTTAAATTGTAAGTGACAAGCAACAGCTATAAGCAATCTCACTGATTCAAGACGGGTAACCGGGGCAAACGTCTCGTCACAGTCTATTCCTTCTATTTGAGAATAACCCTGTGCTACAAGTCTTGCCTTATTTCGAATGACTATCCCTTTTTCATCGGTCTTGTTTTTGAAAATCCATTTAGTACCGATTACTTTGATATCCTTGGGCCTTGGAACTAAATACCATACGTCATGATCCGTAAATTGAGCTAGCTCCTCTTGCATTGCATCAATCCAATATGAATCATTAAGTGCCTCATTTACTGATTTCGGTTCCACAAGGGATACAAAAGCAGCCATATGAGCTACTTGACGTAATTGATTTCTAGTTCTTACGGGCGCACGAATATCACCAACAACTTCGGCGGAGGGATGATCTTTTGAAACCCAGTTAGGCACGGCAAGGGTTTGTGCTGGTAAAGATTCATCTTCTGTCAAAACTGAATCATTTAAAATATTTATATCCAAATCAGTTTCTACAGGTGGATCTTTACTAACAGGTTCAGTAGTGCTATCAATTACAACAACATTAATAGACTCTACAATGGATTTGGTTCTTAAGTTGAAAACTCTTAAAGCTCTACTATTCTGAGAATACCCAAGAAAAATGGATTTATCGCCTTTGGCTTCAAATTTTGAAAGATTATCACGATCATTGCACACATAACAAATGGAGCCAAAAGTACGAAAATATTTAAGATTTGGCTTTTTGTTGAACCAAAATTCGTAAGGGGTCATTTTGGTATTCTTCCTAAGATATACACGATTGATAATATGAACAGCAGTAAGACAAGCTTCTTCCCAAAAGTATAGAGGTAAGTTTTTAGCATGGATAATGACTCTAGCCATTTCTTGTACAACTCTGTTTTTCCTTTCAACAACTCCATTTTGTTGAGGAGTTTTTGGAGCACTAAACTCATGAGAATAACCATTAGCCTCACAATACTCAATGATACCAGTTTCTTTAAACTCACCACCTCTATCACTTCGAATTCGAGTTACCTGGGTGTCTTTCTCATTTTCTATCCGAGTCAGAATTTTCAAGAAATTGTTAAATGTTTCTGACTTAGCTTTCATGAAAGCAACCCAAGTAAATCGAGAAAAATCATCCACAATAACTAGGATATAAGAATTTCCATTCAAACTAACAGTCCTAGTTGGACCCATTAAATCCATGTGTAGAAGTTCAAGAGGTGCAGTGGTGTTGATATCTTTAACCTTTTTGTGAGGAGATTTGGTGATCTTACCCACTTGACATGGACCACAAACAGCAGAGGGGCATTTCTTTATTTTAGGTAGACCTCTAACAATGTCTTGTGATGATAACCGATTTAAGGTATCAAAACTGATGTGCCCCAACCTATTGTGCCATAGGTCAGTATCATCTAAAAGAGTAACATTACAAGACAAGGAGCCAGAAGCTTTGTAACAGTTGTCTGTGGTACGATTGCCTTTTATGTAATTCTCTCCCATATTAGTCAAAACATCACAGGAGGTTTTGGAAAATTTAACTTGGCAACCATTATCACAAAATTGACTGATAGAAAGTAAATTAGCTCTCATTCCTTGAACTAATAACACATCATTAACATTGGGTAAACCTTCTTCATTAAGAGTACCTTTGCCAATGACTTGGGAGGTCTTACCATCTCCAAAGGTCACGTTGCCACCTTTATAATGAACAACATCCTTAAGTTTGGTAACATCACCCGTCATATGACGCGAGCATCCGCTGTCTAAGTACCAACCAGCACTATGCATCTCACAGCGTAGGGCTGTTAAGACTACAAAAGATTTTAAATTCGAATGTTTGAGCTGGGGTCTTAGATCATCAGATCTGATCCAAATAGGCACCAATTTAAATTTGTTTTGTGCAATAATTTTGGATCTGAGAAAGGATTTACCAAATGGTCGAGATTTGTGATTAGTCCAAGTTCTAGGCTTACTAAAATAGTGAAATGATCCATTGCGATTTGAGGTTTTACAACCTAATCTCCCACTTTTTGGGTTAAAGTAAAAATTATCATTTTTCTTTTGAAACCATTGGCACTCAAAGTTTTGGTGTCCAAAAACATCACAAATAGTGCAGAATTTATTAGTTGTAGGAATGCCAGAAATACAATGTTTTCTAACAAAGCAAGTTTCAAATTTCTCACCAGAATTGGAGTTAACATGTCTAGAAGGTCTCTTAGCAGGGGGACAGTATCTAGAAGAAGATGTTTCAACAAAATTTTCAATGAAGTAATCAATGTCACTTTCAAAATCATTTTCGATTAAAACTTGTTTTCCTTTGGCCTTTTCATTTGACTTGCTTTCCAAAGGAAGAGCCATTTCTTCCTTGGATTTAACAAAGAGGACTGGTTTGGAAAAATCATTTATTTTCGTAATAGGACCATCATAACCAAACCCTCTTGTATCACCATGATAACGTTGGACAGCAATCAACTCTTCAAGGTCAAAGAATTTTATGTCACGACTACGACACATTTTAAAGGCAGTTTCACAAACTTCTTTAGACTTCTCAACTTGCAAAAGTGCAGCATTATATTTGTCTTCTAAAGAAGTCAGATTTTCATTTAGAGTCGTAATCTGAAATTTAAATTCAAGTGACTGTTTTTCAAAATCAATTTTGACATTGCACATTTCCACGGAATTTTGTTGAGTTATCTTACACTGATTCTCTAGGGATTCACTAAGCAATTTAACCAGATTAGATAATTCTTGCCTATTTTGCAATGTTCTCACATACAGTTCAGCATAATCATCATAAGCAACCCTATTTTCATTATTCACCGTGTCACTGGGTGAAATGGGGCAATCTTCGGGTTTAGTGTCACAGAAGTATGCACGTTTAGCATCAAATGGTGCAGTTAGTTCTAGCATAGATGGCTGATTAACTAGTAAAGACTTAGTAGCAGCAATTAAATCAAACACTTCATCAGAATCAGAATTATCTTCAGAATCAGACATTCCAGCAAGATATACATCTCCACAACAGTCATAAACTTCTCCTAAAAACGCAAGGTAATTTGATTCAGTTTCAGCTTGGTCTTCATCTGATTCAGAATCAGAGGAATCATCCCAAGTTTTTATAATGTTTGCCTTGAGCTTTTTAGGATACTTTGACTGTGGTTTGGATCTACATTCAGCAATAAAATGTCCAAGTTTACCACAATTATGACAGGCCATTTTCGATTTATCAATCTTACTAGTAGAACTATCATGATCAGCCTTTACTTTAGAATTTCTATTATGGGGTCGATTGGCCTGACGAGATTGATTATTCTCTTGCATACGTCTTTTAGCAATAGAGTTTCTATGCTTCAAGAGTTTCTTAAATTGAGAAGACATAAGTGCAAGTTGATTGTCAATCTTATCAATGTCATCCGACTCAACATCAGATTCATTATCAGACTCAGATAGTTGCCTAACTACCTCATGTTTGTATTTATTAGGACAGGCAGTTTTGAATGCAACTTTAGAAGAACTGGTCAGATCATTCTTAGTATAAGAGGTAAGAGTCTTTCTAAAAGCTGTTTCAAGTTCCATAGTTCTCAATTTAGAACTGAGCAATTCAGGCGTAAGAGAAGGATCATCCATTTCTTCAATGATATAACGTTTATGATCAAATCTAGGGGCAAGGGATCTCAAAATCTTAGCACATACTTCTTGATCAGTATACTCAACATCATTAGCATGCAACAGGGTAATAATATCAGTCAAACGCATATAGAAATCGTCAAATGGTTCGTTATCTTTCATCACAAGCATATTGTATTGTTGGATAAGCATTTGAGTTTTACATCTTTTTACCCTAGCATCACCTTCATGTGCTATTACTAATGTATCCCATGCGTCCTTACTGGTGGTGCAGTGACAAATACGTTTCAGTTCATTTTCACTTACACTCATGAAAATGGCATTCTTACCCTTATTATTGAAATTGCTTATCTTTTTCTGATCAATATTCAATTCAGTGGTTTTAAGTTTTCTAAAGATAGTGCTGCCTTCTGCTATAGGAGTGGTGGGGTGTTTATAACCATTTTCAATTAAATCCCACACGTCATCTCCTAGTGTGCCTTGAATAAATGCTACCATCCTAATTTTCCAATACGAAAAATTTGAGCCATCAAAAATAGGAGGTCTGCTAAAATTGCCAAGCCTAAGAAGTTGACTTGAATCATCCATTAAAACAAGGTGAAAAGTGTTTAACAAAAGTTTTGAAAACGATCTTTAAAAGTCTAGCTCTGATACCACTTGAGGTTACCCCAGCAATGCGGATCGGTGCGCAAAGACTTTATGTGCGGAAGTAAACTATTGTTTGAGTAAACACCTTAAACCTACGAGTTTATATGAATGATGCCAAGGTGGACCAAATTAAACTTTTACTTAATTCGATTAACTTTTATGAAAATAGTTTTAATTTTCAAAGTTAATTAAAGTCCAAAACAGATTCAATTTTTAGGCGAGTTTCTAATTATTAAGTCCTACCTTTTCGTGTGAGGTGAAATGCAAGAAATGTACAACACACGGTATTTATTTAACGTCGCAAAAACCCTTCCCCGGGAAAAACGACGGACTCCTCTAGGAGTCACCTAAACTACTTCCACTAAAACAATAAAAGAATAGGTACGAGTTACAAACAACAAACGTAGCAATTAAAGAAGAATGATCTAGCTATTATCCCACACGACCAAGTCTCTAACCAGGTTGCTTATTCAGTTCTCTCTTTAACTTGTCCTCACTTGTTTTTGCGTTCTTCACTTCCACGCCTCCCCTTTAACTTCTTTAAGCGCAGGTTGGCTCAGTGCCTATTATTTACTTTCTAGTGAAGTGTGTGTGATGCAACAGAATATATAACACCTATATCTTTGCAAGTCTTGTGTTATTCAAATCAAATCAGTTTGACTTTGAATACACCTTTGAAAAACTTCTTTTCTCTTTCTTTAAATCTCGAACACTAGACTTGTTCAGATATTACACAACCAAAGATGTGTCTACGTGAATACGTGAGTGATTATATGTGAGTGATTATATGTGAGTGATATGAAATGCAAAAAATTTCTGAATCACTTAAGCAATCAAGTAAGCATGTTCACACAGATATATTTCTACACTGAACAGAAATAAATCATATCAAGCATACAGTCAGAAATAATACAAACTGTTTATAACTAGTTCAGATTAAAATGATTTAATCCAGTTTAGTTTAAGTTCCAATCAGTCTGAACAGTTCAGGTTCTTGATTAGGTCCAGTATGTTCTTGTTCTCAGTCCAAGTCCTTGGTCAAGTATACAGGTACAAATATGTTTAGTCCAAGGTCATATTTCCAGTACCAGGTAGTTCTGTTCTGGTTCACAACTCGTATTAGGTTTAAATCTCTAAACCTAGAATCAGTTGTACTTTAGTGTAAATCAAATTTCCAAACAATCAATTTAAAACAAAGTGTTTTAAATGAAGTAAGATCAATACTGGTTCTAGTGTGTGTAGTGTTTATAAAATATATCAGCACAATACTTACACAAACACTTTAGATCTAGCACATAACAGATCAGAAACTACAAGAAAACAAGAACAATAATAGAGATACTCACAAAACGATTTTTCAGAATGAAAAATCAATTGATTTGGAAATGCAGAAATTCTGAGATCTAAAAACCTTCCATTCTTGAATCCACAAAACGTCTTGAAGACTCAGCAATGTTTTGTAAGGAATACACAAAAGATTTCACTGAAAATACTGGTGTTTAGTCTCTCTCTCTCAGAATTAATTTTGGCAGAATTTATGCTCAAAAACGAATTTTCTCGGGTTGAAAAAATGAAGACACAATGTCTCTATTTATAGAGTGCACAGGTGTGTGCTGATAGGTGTAAAATAGAATCACAAGGATCACTAAAAAATTACACAGAACCGTTGATAAGCAATAGATCTTGTGGCTGAGAAAGAAACACAAAAGGTTCCATTAAAAATAAGACACGTGTAAAGCAAGTTGTTACACTAACAGATTCAAGAAGCAATTTGTTATTTAAAACGCAGTCGTTTTTAAAAATATAAAGCCAGCTGTAAGACCAGTAGCGTAATGAGAACGCCCAAACAAATATTACCGTTACTCAAAAAAAAAATGAAACTGCGTCGTTTTAAATTAAAAACCAAAAACCATTTTCGGATTTGAGTAAAACCGCGGGCGGTAAAAGGCAGTAATGAGAGCCAGCTGGAACGCACTAAAAACTTACCGTTATAAAATAACTGAACCGGCGTCGTTTTAGAAAATACCAGCTATGGTATACTTAAAAACCGTGGGCGGTAAAAATTTGGAAGACATCTGGAACACATAAAAAGTTACCGTTGTTAATAGAAATAAAACGGCATCGATTATAAAAATGGAAGCCAACTGTTCAAAAAAATTGCCGTTGACAATAGAGTGGCACGGTGACGTTTTAATAGATTGGAAACCAAGTGACGTCGTTTATAAAAACAGAAAACCAGATTTAAAAAGAAACCGGGGCGGTCTTATCTCAGCTTCTGAAACAAAGTAAAACTGTTTTAACAACTGAGCACACCAACAGTAAATGGGAGACACACTATCAGATATTGACAGCTACAGGCCGAGCCAGTAAATGGTGTAAGACAAATGTAATTTCGGCAATAGTGAACATAGTCAAATCAGCATGGCAAATACATTAAATAATATAATATATTAGCATACACATGTGATAGGCCAATAGTCTTTGGCTAGGAAAGGTACACGCATATACACCCCAACAGATGTGACAAAGCAAAAGGCATGGGTCAAGTCTGCCAAAAGCTTTAAATGCTAAAAACAATCCTATATATATATAACATCACAAGTGAAAGGCATGCATACACATACATATATTAACATATATATAAAAACACACGCACGTATACAACATATATTATGTATACATAATATATATATATATATATATATATATATATATATATATATATATATATATATATATATATATACGCATACATAAAAACATATATTAATACATATATATGTAAGAGCCACGCACATGCATATTTTAAATCAAAAAAAATATTTTTAACTTCAAATATTTTATTCCGAAAATTTTATTAAAAGAAATATTTTGTGTCAAAATTTTATTTTCACAAAAATATTTATTTTTATAAAAGCTTCAAATTAAAATATTGAACTAAAAAAAAAACTTTATTATGACGAAACAAAATATATTATCATAAGATATGATAAAATGCAAAATGCAACGTGATGTCGTGTCCTACGTGATAAAAAATTCCTATGAGCCATAACAATGAAAAATACCTTTCTCTGAGATGGCGGACTGAATGGAGATCACATTTGATGTAGATGGACAAAGAGAGCTTGGAGTCGATATGGGGACACACAAACCTAAATTACAAAAATATTTTGTCAAAATTCTAGTCCAACTAGATGAAGTCCTATATAGCTAAAGCACGAAAAGAAAATCCTAGGTGTGCTCTATATAGGGCCTTCAAACTCCCCCATTGGACTAATTTTGACAAAACCCTTGAGTACATCAAATGATATACTAAGGAAAAATAATTCCTAATATGTCTTATACAAAAGAGTATCTAACTACCCACCCATCCTAGAAAAGAAAAGACACAACTCAATCGGATGCACGGTTAAGAAAACCTGCAAAACATAAATACACAATCTGCCAAGAAATCAAGTTAGTAGCATTTGCTCTACCAAAAAAATTAATATGACAGAATAAAATGTGCAGAAATTATAAGACAGGATATGTAAGAAAAATATCAACAACAAAGGACTAAAACATGTACTCAATTCTCCCCCATTTTGTCTAAATTAGACAATGGAAAAGAAAAAAAATAAGTGTTAATAATCTGCAAAATAAGCGTCTCCTACATTACACATGGCTTTAAGAGATACCGGTTATTAGTAGATACCTTTACCCTAAAACCTCAGAGATCTAGTATACAGAAAGCAGATTAAACACAACTAATTGTCGAGTACAGTCATTCCAATCATATGTCTCAATTTCTCAAACCGGGATTTATCTAACGGTTTAGTGAACAGATCAGCTAGTTGATTTTCAGTAGGAATATGTTCGATTACAAGTTCTTTTGCTTCCACCAACTCTCTAATAAAATGATGTCTTATGTTGATGTGCTTAGTCCTACTATGCTGGACAGGATTTTTGGCAATACAAATGGCACTTTCATTATCACAATAAAGGTGTACTTTGGACTGAATAATACCATAATTTGATAGCATTTGTTTAATCCAAATAAGTTGAGCACAACATGCACCAGCAGCAACATATTCAGATTCAGCAGTTGATAAAGTTACACTAGTTTGCTTTTTACTAGACCATCCAACGAGATTCTGTCCTAAATAATAGCAACCACCCGAGGTGGAACGACAATCATCCGTGCTCCCACCCCAATCCGCATCCGAGTATCCAATTATCTCACAAGAAGAGTCATTGGTATACCAAAGTCCAAACTCAATTGTGCCTTTAACATATTTTAAAATATTTTTAGCACAAGTGAGGTGAGACTCTTTCGGGCTGGATTGAAATCGCGCACAGATACAAACAGCGTACTGAATATCAGGTCTAGAAGCAGTTAAGTATAATAAACTACCAATTATGCTACGGTATAATGTGGGATCTACATCTGGGCCACTATCGGATTTAGATAATTTAGTTTTTAGAGCCATAGGTGTAGAAGAAATTTTAGCATTTTCAAGTCCAAATTTAACAAGTAAATCCTTAGCATATTTGGATTGTGAAATAAAGAGGCCATCACTTTGCTGTCTTATTTGAAGTCCTAGAAAATACTGTAGCTCCCCCATAAGTGACATCTTAAATTCACTACTCATGTCTTTTGAAAACTGTTTAACTTCATTTGGTGAGGTAGACCCAAAAATGATGTCATCTACATAAATTTGAGCAATCAAAATGTCATTTTTATTAGATTTCTTAACAAAAAGAGTTTGGTCAACACCTCCTCTAACAAACCCATGTGAAGATAGAAAAGCAGTCAAACGTTCATACCAAGCACGAGGGGCCTGTTTTAAACCATATAAAGCTTTCTTAAGTCTATAAACATGATTAGGGAGTTTGGGATCTTGAAAACCTTTGGGCTGCTCAACGTATACTTCTTCGGAAAGAATACCATTAAGAAAAGCAGATTTTACGTCCATTTGAAAAAGTTTAAATTGTAAGTGACAAGCAACAGCTATAAGCAATCTCACTGATTCAAGACGGGTAACCGGGGCAAACGTCTCGTCACAGTCTATTCCTTCTATTTGAGAATAACCCTGTGCTACAAGTCTTGCCTTATTTCGAATGACTATCCCTTTTTCATCGGTCTTGTTTTTGAAAATCCATTTAGTACCGATTACTTTGATATCCTTGGGCCTTGGAACTAAATACCATACGTCATGATCCGTAAATTGAGCTAGCTCCTCTTGCATTGCATCAATCCAATATGAATCATTAAGTGCCTCATTTACTGATTTCGGTTCCACAAGGGATACAAAAGCAGCCATATGAGCTACTTGACGTAATTGATTTCTAGTTCTTACGGGCGCACGAATATCACCAACAACTTCGGCGGAGGGATGATCTTTTGAAACCCAGTTAGGCACGGCAAGGGTTTGTGCTGGTAAAGATTCATCTTCTGTCAAAACTGAATCATTTAAAATATTTATATCCAAATCAGTTTCTACAGGTGGATCTTTACTAACAGGTTCAGTAGTGCTATCAATTACAACAACATTAATAGACTCTACAATGGATTTGGTTCTTAAGTTGAAAACTCTTAAAGCTCTACTATTCTGAGAATACCCAAGAAAAATGGATTTATCGCCTTTGGCTTCAAATTTTGAAAGATTATCACGATCATTGCACACATAACAAATGGAGCCAAAAGTACGAAAATATTTAAGATTTGGCTTTTTGTTGAACCAAAATTCGTAAGGGGTCATTTTGGTATTCTTCCTAAGATATACACGATTGATAATATGAACAGCAGTAAGACAAGCTTCTTCCCAAAAGTATAGAGGTAAGTTTTTAGCATGGATAATGACTCTAGCCATTTCTTGTACAACTCTGTTTTTCCTTTCAACAACTCCATTTTGTTGAGGAGTTTTTGGAGCACTAAACTCATGAGAATAACCATTAGCCTCACAATACTCAATGATACCAGTTTCTTTAAACTCACCACCTCTATCACTTCGAATTCGAGTTACCTGGGTGTCTTTCTCATTTTCTATCCGAGTCAGAATTTTCAAGAAATTGTTAAATGTTTCTGACTTAGCTTTCATGAAAGCAACCCAAGTAAATCGAGAAAAATCATCCACAATAACTAGGATATAAGAATTTCCATTCAAACTAACAGTCCTAGTTGGACCCATTAAATCCATGTGTAGAAGTTCAAGAGGTGCAGTGGTGTTGATATCTTTAACCTTTTTGTGAGGAGATTTGGTGATCTTACCCACTTGACATGGACCACAAACAGCAGAGGGGCATTTCTTTATTTTAGGTAGACCTCTAACAATGTCTTGTGATGATAACCGATTTAAGGTATCAAAACTGATGTGCCCCAACCTATTGTGCCATAGGTCAGTATCATCTAAAAGAGTAACATTACAAGACAAGGAGCCAGAAGCTTTGTAACAGTTGTCTGTGGTACGATTGCCTTTTATGTAATTCTCTCCCATATTAGTCAAAACATCACAGGAGGTTTTGGAAAATTTAACTTGGCAACCATTATCACAAAATTGACTGATAGAAAGTAAATTAGCTCTCATTCCTTGAACTAATAACACATCATTAACATTGGGTAAACCTTCTTCATTAAGAGTACCTTTGCCAATGACTTGGGAGGTCTTACCATCTCCAAAGGTCACGTTGCCACCTTTATAATGAACAACATCCTTAAGTTTGGTAACATCACCCGTCATATGACGCGAGCATCCGCTGTCTAAGTACCAACCAGCACTATGCATCTCACAGCGTAGGGCTGTTAAGACTACAAAAGATTTTAAATTCGAATGTTTGAGCTGGGGTCTTAGATCATCAGATCTGATCCAAATAGGCACCAATTTAAATTTGTTTTGTGCAATAATTTTGGATCTGAGAAAGGATTTACCAAATGGTCGAGATTTGTGATTAGTCCAAGTTCTAGGCTTACTAAAATAGTGAAATGATCCATTGCGATTTGAGGTTTTACAACCTAATCTCCCACTTTTTGGGTTAAAGTAAAAATTATCATTTTTCTTTTGAAACCATTGGCACTCAAAGTTTTGGTGTCCAAAAACATCACAAATAGTGCAGAATTTATTAGTTGTAGGAATGCCAGAAATACAATGTTTTCTAACAAAGCAAGTTTCAAATTTCTCACCAGAATTGGAGTTAACATGTCTAGAAGGTCTCTTAGCAGGGGGACAGTATCTAGAAGAAGATGTTTCAACAAAATTTTCA
This sequence comes from Sambucus nigra, assembly GCA_949130495.1. NCBI lineage: Eukaryota > Viridiplantae > Streptophyta > Magnoliopsida > Dipsacales > Adoxaceae > Sambucus > Sambucus nigra. Next base: position 437,380,245 of record OX422210.1, read on the forward strand.
ATGAAGTAATCAATGTCACTTTCAAAATCATTTTCGATTAAAACTTGTTTTCCTTTGGCCTTTTCATTTGACTTGCTTTCCAAAGGAAGAGCCATTTCTTCCTTGGATTTAACAAAGAGGACTGGTTTGGAAAAATCATTTATTTTCGTAATAGGACCATCATAACCAAACCCTCTTGTATCACCATGATAACGTTGGACAGCAATCAACTCTTCAAGGTCAAAGAATTTTATGTCACGACTACGACACATTTTAAAGGCAGTTTCACAAACTTCTTTAGACTTCTCAACTTGCAAAAGTGCAGCATTATATTTGTCTTCTAAAGAAGTCAGATTTTCATTTAGAGTCGTAATCTGAAATTTAAATTCAAGTGACTGTTTTTCAAAATCAATTTTGACATTGCACATTTCCACGGAATTTTGTTGAGTTATCTTACACTGATTCTCTAGGGATTCACTAAGCAATTTAACCAGATTAGATAATTCTTGCCTATTTTGCAATGTTCTCACATACAGTTCAGCATAATCATCATAAGCAACCCTATTTTCATTATTCACCGTGTCACTGGGTGAAATGGGGCAATCTTCGGGTTTAGTGTCACAGAAGTATGCACGTTTAGCATCAAATGGTGCAGTTAGTTCTAGCATAGATGGCTGATTAACTAGTAAAGACTTAGTAGCAGCAATTAAATCAAACACTTCATCAGAATCAGAATTATCTTCAGAATCAGACATTCCAGCAAGATATACATCTCCACAACAGTCATAAACTTCTCCTAAAAACGCAAGGTAATTTGATTCAGTTTCAGCTTGGTCTTCATCTGATTCAGAATCAGAGGAATCATCCCAAGTTTTTGTAATGTTTGCCTTGAGCTTTTTAGGATACTTTGACTGTGGTTTGGATCTACATTCAGCAATAAAATGTCCAAGTTTACCACAATTATGACAGGCCATTTTCGATTTATCAATCTTACTAGTAGAACTATCATGATCAGCCTTTACTTTAGAATTTCTATTATGGGGTCGATTGGCCTGACGAGATTGATTATTCTCTTGCATACGTCTTTTAGCAATAGAGTTTCTATGCTTCAAGAGTTTCTTAAATTGAGAAGACATAAGTGCAAGTTGATTGTCAATCTTATCAATGTCATCCGACTCAACATCAGATTCATTATCAGACTCAGATAGTTGCCTAACTACCTCATGTTTGTATTTATTAGGACAGGCAGTTTTGAATGCAACTTTAGAAGAACTGGTCAGATCATTCTTAGTATAAGAGGTAAGAGTCTTTCTAAAAGCTGTTTCAAGTTCCATAGTTCTCAATTTAGAACTGAGCAATTCAGGCGTAAGAGAAGGATCATCCATTTCTTCAATGATATAACGTTTATGATCAAATCTAGGGGCAAGGGATCTCAAAATCTTAGCACATACTTCTTGATCAGTATACTCAACATCATTAGCATGCAACAGGGTAATAATATCAGTCAAACGCATATAGAAATCGTCAAATGGTTCGTTATCTTTCATCACAAGCATATTGTATTGTTGGATAAGCATTTGAGTTTTACATCTTTTTACCCTAGCATCACCTTCATGTGCTATTACTAATGTATCCCATGCGTCCTTACTGGTGGTGCAGTGACAAATACGTTTCAGTTCATTTTCACTTACACTCATGAAAATGGCATTCTTACCCTTATTATTGAAATTGCTTATCTTTTTCTGATCAATATTCAATTCAGTGGTTTTAAGTTTTCTAAAGATAGTGCTGCCTTCTGCTATAGGAGTGGTGGGGTGTTTATAACCATTTTCAATTAAATCCCACACGTCATCTCCTAGTGTGCCTTGAATAAATGCTACCATCCTAATTTTCCAATACGAAAAATTTGAGCCATCAAAAATAGGAGGTCTGCTAAAATTGCCAAGCCTAAGAAATTGACTTGAATCATCCATTAAAACAAGGTGAAAAGTGTTTAACAAAAGTTTTGAAAACGATCTTTAAAAGTCTAGCTCTGATACCACTTGAGGTTACCCCAGCAATGCGGATCGGTGCGCAAAGACTTTATGTGCGGAAGTAAACTATTGTTTGAGTAAACACCTTAAACCTACGAGTTTATATGAATGATGCCAAGGGGGACCAAATTAAACTTTTACTTAATTCGATTAACTTTTATGAAAATAGTTTTAATTTTCAAAGTTAATTAAAGTCCAAAACAGATTCAATTTTTAGGCGAGTTTCTAATTATTAAGTCCTACCTTTTCGTGTGAGGTGAAATGCAAGAAATGTACAACACACGGTATTTATTTAACGTCGCAAAAACCCTTCCCCGGGAAAAACGACGGACTCCTCTAGGAGTCACCTAAACTACTTCCACTAAAACAATAAAAGAATAGGTACGAGTTACAAACAACAAACGTAGCAATTAAAGAAGAATGATCTAGCTATTATCCCACACGACCAAGTCTCTAACCAGGTTGCTTATTCAGTTCTCTCTTTAACTTGTCCTCACTTGTTTTTGCGTTCTTCACTTCCACGCCTCCCCTTTAACTTCTTTAAGCGCAGGTTGGCTCAGTGCCTATTATTTACTTTCTAGTGAAGTGTGTGTGATGCAACAGAATATATAACACCTATATCTTTGCAAGTCTTGTGTTATTCAAATCAAATCAGTTTGACTTTGAATACACCTTTGAAAAACTTCTTTTCTCTTTCTTTAAATCTCGAACACTAGACTTGTTCAGATATTACACAACCAAAGATGTGTCTACGTGAATACGTGAGTGATTATATGTGAGTGATTATATGTGAGTGATATGAGATGCAAAAAATTTCTGAATCACTTAAGCAATCAAGTAAGCATGTTCACACAGATATATTTCTACACTGAACAGAAATAAATCATATCAAGCATACAGTCAGAAATAATACAAACTGTTTATAACTAGTTCAGATTAAAATGATTTAATCCAGTTTAGTTTAAGTTCCAATCAGTCTGAACAGTTCAGGTTCTTGATTAGGTCCAGTATGTTCTTGTTCTCAGTCCAAGTCCTTGGTCAAGTATACAGGTACAAATATGTTTAGTCCAAGGTCATATTTCCAGTACCAGGTAGTTCTGTTCTGGTTCACAACTCGTATTAGGTTTAAATCTCTAAACCTAGAATCAGTTGTACTTTAGTGTAAATCAAATTTCCAAACAATCAATTTAAAACAAAGTGTTTTAAATGAAGTAAGATCAATACTGGTTCTAGTGTGTGTAGTGTTTATAAAATATATCAGCACAATACTTACACAAACACTTTAGATCTAGCACATAACAGATCAGAAACTACAAGAAAACAAGAACAATAATAGAGATACTCACAAAACGATTTTTCAGAATGAAAAATCAATTGATTTGGAAATGCAGAAATTCTGAGATCTAAAAACCTTCCATTCTTGAATCCACAAAACGTCTTGAAGACTCAGCAATGTTTTGTAAGGAATACACAAAAGATTTCACTGAAAATACTGGTGTTTAGTCTCTCTCTCTCAGAATTAATTTTGGCAGAATTTATGCTCAAAAACGAATTTTCTCGGGTTGAAAAAATGAAGACACAATGTCTCTATTTATAGAGTGCACAGGTGTGTGCTGATAGGTGTAAAATAGAATCACAAGGATCACTAAAAAATTACACAGAACCGTTGATAAGCAATAGATCTTGTGGCTGAGAAAGAAACACAAAAGGTTCCATTAAAAATAAGACACGTGTAAAGCAAGTTGTTACACTAACAGATTCAAGAAGCAATTTGTTATTTAAAACGCAGTCGTTTTTAAAAATATAAAGCCAGCTGTAAGACCAGTAGCGTAATGAGAACGCCCAAACAAATATTACCGTTACTCAAAAAAAAATGAAACTGCGTCGTTTTAAATTAAAAACCAAAAACCATTTTCGGATTTGAGTAAAACCGCGGGCGGTAAAAGGCAGTAATGAGAGCCAGCTGGAACGCACTAAAAACTTACCGTTATAAAATAACTGAACCGGCGTCGTTTTAGAAAATACCAGCTATGGTATACTTAAAAACCGTGGGCGGTAAAAATTTGGAAGACAGCTGGAACACATAAAAAGTTACCGTTGTTAATAGAAATAAAACGGCATCGTTTATAAAAATGGAAGCCAGCTGTTCAAAAAAATTGCCGTTGACAATAGAGTGGCACGGTGACGTTTTAATAGATTGGAAACCAAGTGACGTCGTTTATAAAAACAGAAAACCAGATTTAAAAAGAAACCGGGGCGGTCTTATCTCAGCTTCTGAAACAAAGTAAAACTGTTTTAACAACTGAGCACACCAACAGTAAATGGGAGACACGCTATCAGATATTGACAGCTACAGGCCGAGCCAGTAAATGGTGTAAGACAAATGTAATTTCGGCAATAGTGATCATAGTCAAATCAGCATGGCAAATACATTAAATAATATAATATATTAGCATACACATGTGATAGGCCAATAGTCTTTGGCTAGGAAAGGTACACGCATATACACCCCAACAGATGTGGCAAAGCAAAAGGCATGGGTCAAGTCTGCCAAAAGCTTTAAATGCTAAAAACAATCCTATATATATATAACATCACAAGTGAAAGGCATGCATACACATACATATATTAACATATATATAAAAACACACGCACGTATACAACATATATTATGTATACATAATATATATATATATATATATATACACGCATACATAAAAACATATATTAATACATATATATGTAAGAGCCACGCACATGCATATTTTAAATCAAAAAAAATATTTTTAACTTCAAATATTTTATTCCGAAAATTTTATTAAAAGAAATATTTTGTGTCAAAATTTTATTTTCACAAAAATATTTATTTTTATAAAAGCTTCAAATTAAAATATTGAACTAAAAAAAAAACTTTATTATGACGAAACAAAATATATTATCATAAGATCTGATAAAATGCAAAATGCAACGTGATGTCGTGTCCTACGTGATAAAAAATTCCTATGAGCCATAACAATGAAAAATACCTTTCTCTGAGATGGCGGACTGAATGGAGATCACATTTGATGTAGATGGACAAAGAGAGCTTGGAGTCGATATGGGGACACACAAACCTAAATTACAAAAATATTTTGTCAAAATTCTAGTCCAACTAGATGAAGTCCTATATAGCTAAAGCACGAAAAGAAAATCCTAGGTGTGCTCTATATAGGGCCTTCACATGTGAAATTCCTTATGCATAATCGCAGAAAAAGATTTAACTTCAGAGTTTGAAGTTGAGCCAAAAATGATGTCGTCTACATAGACTTGGGCTATAATAATGTTTTTGTCAAAATGTTTGACAAAGAGAGTCTGGTCATTTCCTCCTCTCTTAAAACCCTTATCCAACAAAAAGTTGGAAAGGCGTTCATACCAAGCTCTAGGAGCTTGTTTTAAGCCATACAAAGCCTTTTTTAGACGAAAGACATGGTTAGGGTATTTAGGGTCAATGAACCCTTTGGTTTGTTCTACATATGTTTCTTCGGACAGAATTCCATTGAGAAAAGCAAATTTGACATCCATTTGATAAAGTGTAAATTTTAAGTGACACACTATGGCGAAACGAAGTCGAACAGATTCAAGACGAGTGACAGGGGAAAAAGTCTCGCTAAAATCTATTCCTTCTATTTGTGAGTAGCCTTGAGCAACTAGTCTATCTTTGTTTATAAGGATTACCCCATTTTCATCAGATTTGTTTTTAAAAATCCAACGTGTCCCAATAACATTTTTGTTTTGAGGCCGCGGTACAAGATACCAGACATCATGAATGACAAATTGTAAAAGTTCTTCCTGCATAGCAGAAATCCAGTGTGTGTCATTCAATGCTTCATTAACATTTTCGGTTCCACAAGAGAGACGAAACATGCATAATTAGCATAATTTCTTAACTGGGATCTAGTACGAACTGGCTCATTAGGATTACCGACCACGTTGTCAATGGGATGATCTTTAGAGACCCAGCCAGGTACTTCAGGACTCTCACTAGGTAATGAGTCATCTATTTCTGGTGAATCAGTTTTGAAATCATTTTCAGATTCAACCACAATAGGTGATTCAGATATCTTATTTTCGACAATAGTGTCGCTTACAATTACATTTATCGATTCCATAAGGGCCTTAGTACGCAGATTGTATATACGATACACACGACTGTTTGGGGAGTATCCTAAGAAAATGGCTTTATCACCACGAGTTTCGAATTTAGACAGATGTTCTCTGTCTTTACAGACATAACACTGACTTCTGAAAGTTCTTAGATATTTCAGATTGGGCTTCTTACCGTACCACAACTCATAAGGAGTTTGTTTAGAGTTTTTCCTAAGTTAAACCCTATTTATGATATGACATGCAGTTCTAATAGATTCTACCCAGAAGTATTTAGGTTGAGATTTGGCATGCAACATGACACGTGCTATCTCTTGAAGAGTTTGGTTTTTCCTTTCAGCAATACCATTCTGCTGAGGAGTCTTAGGGGCACTAAATTCATGTTTATAACCGTTATAGTCACAATATTCAACTATTCCTGTGTCTATGAACTCTCCCCCTCTATCACTACGAATGCGATTGACTTGTGTGTCCTTCTCATTTTCAATTCTTAGTAAAATTTTCAAAAAATTCTGAAATGTGTCAGATTTTTGTTTCAAGAAGGCAACCCAAGTGAATCGTGTGAAATCATCAACCATGACAAGGATATAACTGTGTCCACAAAGACTAACAGTTCTAGAGGGACCAATAAGGTCCATATGGATGAGATCTAGAGGTCTAGAGGTGAGAATGTCTTTAACCTTTTTATGCGAAGTCTTAACTATTTTTCCTTCCTGGCAATGACCACAGACAACACTTGAAATAGGTTTAATTTTAGGAATTCCTCTAACAATCTCTTGACTAGACAATCTATCAAGGATATCATAACTTAAGTGACCCACACGATTATGCCAGATTTCATTGTCATCCATTCTGACAATGTTACAGGTTTCAGAACCAGTCTTGACAGTATAACAATTGTCAGGTGTTCTAAATCCGATAATAATGCATTTACCTTTATCATTTAGAATTTTACAATTGTTCTTTAAAAATGTAACAGTATGGTCAGAGTCACAAAATTGTGATACACTTAGGAGGTTGGCTTTAAGGCCTTTAACTAATAAAACATTTTCGAGAACAGGCATTCCTTCTTCTTTTAGGGTTTCTTAACCTATGATCTGGGATGAAACTCCATCACCAAAAACTACTTTCCCACCAGCAAATCTGGTTTTGTTTAAAAGTTTGGTTTCATCTCCTGTCATATGTTTGGAGCATCCTGAATCTAAATACCAACCAGATGAAGTGTGTTCGGCTTTTAAGGCAGTGATAACAATGTTACACTTCATTTGGGGTAAAAGATCATCTTTTCTAACCCAAATAGCTCTAGTTTTAATTTTGCGCAAGTTTGCCCTCATTTGATAAAATTTTCGTGAAACAGCTTTTTGTCGAAAAACATTTGGAGCAGCAAACTGATTATTGTGGAAAATTTGAGCTTTTGGTTTAGGAAAGTTTCTGGGAGCCTTTCTCTTAAATGAACTCTTAGTTTTGGTCTTTCTATTCCTGTAGTTAGAGTTCTTATCAGGTTGTCTTGGAAGGACATAATGGTTACGATTTTGCCTAGAATAGTTAAAGTTCTTGTAGACAGAAGAGTTGTACACAGGGGTGATTAGACGCTTAGCATAACAACCTTCAAATGAATGACCATAAATGTCACAGTAGGAGCAATATTGATTGCTTGAGGGATGAACTTCCTTAGGAAAACTTCTAAAAATGGGTTTAATAGTATTCTGTTCAGAAGTCCTATTCCTAGGAGGTATGGTCTTATAGGTAGAATCAGCCTTTCTGATCAAAGGACAGACGTATTTAGTCTTAAGTGGAGTGTCAGCCTTAGAATTACTAGACTCTCCAATGTTTTTCTGTTGTTGCTTTTGATCAAATTCCTCTTTAATAAAATGAAAGTCTGGACATGTTTCAATTGGTCTTTTGCCCCCAGACACAAACTTAATAGGTTCATGATTTGTAGTTTGTGGTTTGTTCTTAGGGCAAAATCCAATACCGGTTCTATCATCAGAATTGGTCTTGGAGTCAACAACAAAGTCAGTAAAACAATTTGAATTGTTTTCAAACTTAGAAATTTTTTTGAAAACAGTAGCTGTCTTTGTTTTTGCTTCCTCCAGTTCTAATAATGTTCCCTTGTATTTCATTTCCAGGGTTTCATTAGTTTTAGTCAACTCTTTTAATTTTTGATCAAAAGTTTCAATTTCAGATTGATGAGTCAGACACTGGTTAGTGTACTCTTCAGCATTCAACTTCACAATAAGACTTAGATCATCTAATTTCTTAGTCAGGTCTCTAACAGTCTTCTCCAATCTAGTGCCTTTTTTAAGAGTTTTAGCATACAAAGTATGGATATCAGGGAGGTCATCTGTGTTTGAGTCGCTAAGTGAGTCGCACCCATTTACATCATCGTTATCGAGATCACTTTGACTCACACACACGGAATTAGAACTAGCAACATTTTCAGATAATAAAGCATCTAGGCCAGTCAAAGCAGTATTCACACAAGCAGAAGTAGGAGCATCATTATCACACACAGGTATATCATCATTGTAAATGATCTTAGCATAAAAGGACATGCAAGGGTCAAGTACATTTGATGACTCAAGTTCCTCTTCATCACATTCACTTGAATCATTCCAAGTTTTACAGACATTGGCTCTATTGTGTGTGTTGGCTTTATTCAGATTAACTCTGCAATCGTGAGCAATGTGACCTAGTTTCCCACATCTAAAACATTCAATCTTTTTAAGGTCTCTAGTGGGTCTGGAATTTTTGTCCTTAGGATGTTTGTCAAGACCTCACTCATGAGGTTTGGGATTAGACAGAGTAGGATAATTGGGCTTGCCTTGTTTAGTTGCCTGTTTGTTTCGAAATTTGATAATTTTCTTAAATTGTTTAGACATTTAGGCAATCTGATTATCTAGTTTGTCTATATCACACTCCTCATCAGAGTCAAAGTTGATCAAATTAGACTCAAGTTTAGATATCTTAGAGGTAAAACTCAAGTTAGAGTTGGGCTGTTTTCTTTGAGAATGATTTAATTGTTTCTTAAAGTCTAATTCCATTTCCACAGTCCTAAGTTTGCTACTGAGTAACTCATGGGTAAGGTTTTGATCACTCATTTCCTCAATAGCATACCTCTTGCTATAAAACTTTTGTGGTAATGATCTTAGAATTTTAGAGACAATTTCATTCCTATCATAAGTTATACCATTAGCATGCAACTTAGTAACGATATCAGTTAAGTTCATGTAAAAGTCATCAAAAGACTCAGAGTCAGACATAATCAAAGAGTTGTACTGCTGGGTAAGCATTTGAGTTTTAGCAGCTTTAACTCTTGAGTCTCCTTCATGGGCAGTGATTAATGTGTCCCAAGCTTCCTTAGAAGTGGCACAAGATGAGATTCTCTTGAACTCATACTCATTAATAGACATAAAAATGGCATTCTTGCCTTTATTGTTATTTCGAGAAATAATTTTCTCTTCTTGTGTAAACTCACATAAGATTTTCTTTACCCTCTCATTGCTTCCTTCAGTGGCTGGTTTAGTAGGATAAGTGTATCCATTTTCAATAATGTCAGAGACATCATCTACTAAAGTCCCTTGGATGAAGGCAACCATTCTTACTTTCCAGTAAGCAAAGTTGTTTCCATCAAAGAGTGGAGGTCTGGACAGATTACCAAACCTTTCATTCTTCTCGTCCATAGTTAGGTTTTCCAGAAAACGATTTCAGAAACACAAGATCTTTTTGAAATAAAAGTTAACAGGGCTCTGATACCAATTGAAAAACGTTGCTAATGCCGTTTAATACAAGATTAAACTGTATAAGCAACTCCGAGATGTTTGTTGAAGAAACCCTTTTCTTTTGAAAATAAAGATTATAAACAACAAGATGTGTTTACAAAAAAACTTATGTACGAGAGTAATTAAGACTTTGTAATTAGTTTTTAAAACTAAGACAGTTTCAAAAATTCAGCACACTTATAAAATGAGATGAGTAGATGAAGATAATTAACACACAGTTTTTAACGTGGTAAAACCTCTCCCAACAGAGGAAACATCCACGGTGACTTCTAAGTCACAAAAACAAAAATCCACTAATAACAAATAATAGTTACAAACAATACAACATACATGCACACAAATCAACCTATTCTAAGTTTAGGAATATACCCCACTTGGTGTCCTTCTAACTTCTCATAGATCTGATTGTTGATGATGTTCTTCCAGTTTGATAACTTCCTTTGCTTTAGCTTCCTTATGTCGACTCAATGATCTTTGATATTATACACAACACTTTCAGTGTAGTAGTGTGTTAAGTGTTTGTGAAGTGATTCCTATTCACATGCATGAACTCACACACACTTAGATTTACAGACAGTCCTATAAAAATTACATATAAAGTCTATATGCTGTGATTTTGTTTTCTTTCTTTCTTAAAGAACTAAAAACCTTTTTGACCTTTAATATAACCCAAATTCCACGGATATCTCGCTTCAAAATCGGTCAAGATCTTAATCAATCTCGGTTTTAAAAATATTTTTGAGATTGAAAATCTCCAAGTGTGAATCCAACTAGGTTAAGGTTAAGGTTAAGTTTCGTAAGAACAGAAACCATAAAACATTTTCAAAACCAAATCAGTAAAGATTTTCTTAAATCAAGTAAGAAATATGCAGATCTAGTGAAAATGTAACATGCAGAATGTAGATCTAAAGTTTCTATGAAAAAGAAACACAGATCTTCACACGAATGTTTAAGTTGTAAACAAGATCAAGGACAAAGAGGTTACAGCTTCAAATGAACAAACCACTCTCTCTCAAACACTCAAGGTTGTGTTTGGGGTTAGGTGTATACGAAGATTTGATTCAGAAAATGAAGTGTTTATGGTTAGGGTTTGGTTTCTGGCTAACAGTTTTTCCCTTTCTCTCTCTTCTCTCTTTTCTTTTCTCTCTTCTCTCTCACTTCTCTCTTCTCTCTATTTTTTTCTCTCAGAAATGACGAATGCCCAAAAGTCTTGAAAGTCTGAGAAGTGGGGGGTTTATATAGGGGTGAGGGAAGATTCTGGAATGACGAAGGCAATCAAGGGTTGAGATCAAGTCTTTCAAACATTGACTTGATCCAAGGGTTATGAAATAGCGGTGGTTAAGATGGTTGTGATTGGTTCATAGATATAGCACCAGGATTAACTAAAAACACATGCAGGCCATCGATTAGGAATGATCCAACGTTCACCAATGCACCAGGCAATCCTCTCACATAAGAAACACAAATTGAAGCATCAGGAGGATGACAAGTGTAGGCGTGTGATAGGTGTTCAAACGCGCGTCAACTGAATTACAAAGCATCACCCTGAAGTCTCTAGCGTTATATTCTACCCAACCAAACAATTTAATGAAAACTGAAGTTTCCAAAATAGAATATTAACCCCACAAATTTATAACCACATTTTATTAATGAAAAAATTTATTTAAAAAATGTTTAAAAATTCCCAAAAATAATTAAAACCACATTTTAAGGGAAATTAATCACACAATCAATTTTAAGCAATATATACACATGTATGCACTTCTAAATGTGTGTAGTGTGATTCAATTTATACCTTCATGGATCATTGAAGAGGATTAGAGAGATAAGTTCTGAGGCTTTTTGGATTCTAGGATAGACAACCAATTTTGTCACTATTTCCAAACTAGATGAACACTTATACAATATAGACTTAAGCAAGTCAAAGGTATAAGGTGCTTCAGTAACACTAGGCCTACACACGAATACTCCCCAATATTTTACGTGGCAAGGGCAATCGTACTAAGTCCTAAATCACATGGCGTTTCAAGGTCTTTCTATTTGATCCGCATTACAACCATGTGCCCGATTCCGGTCGTTTATCTCTGACACGGCACTCGAGCGGAACCTAACCGGATCAATCATAAAAAATCGCATTCAACTTGTGCCTACGTCGACCGGAGGACTAGTCTAGTGTATACTCGACAATATACATGTAAAACAATTTCACGCTTACGTATATATATAATCATGTCAAGTCTCTTACTCGAGTTATACAATAGTCATTATTTTTAACATAACATAATTTTCATCATTAATTTACTAATTCAACATCAAATCATTTCAAGGTTATGTATCCCTAATAACCCTAAGTATGTGATCAAGTTAGGATATTAGGCACAACACCACAATTATCTTACTAACAACATGAAAAATATTATCACTCTTATTTCAACAACATGTTGCCCAGAATTTAAAATGCAGATTCGAGGCTCTTCCGATCCGTTTTTGGAAGAACTTAAAACTACAAAGTTGTTCGTAATGTGATTTTCTATATGTACGCACAAGCACGTTTCCATAGCCTGCATAAAACAGACCCAAAACTAATATATAATATTCTCCCCTATTTTCGATAACTTTCTGCCCAGAATTTTAAAACGCCGATTTGAGGCTTTTTCGATCCGTTTTTGGAAAAACTTAAAACTACAAAGTTGCTCAGAACGTGATTTTCTACAAGGACACATGAGCACGCTACCGTAGCCTGCCTAAAACAGACCCGAAACTGACATATACAGTTCGGACCTGTTCACGACGACTTTCTGCACAGAATTTTAAATCGTCGATTTGAGACTTTTTAGATCCATTTTCGGGAAAACTTAAGACTACAAAGTTGTTCAGAGTATGATTTTCTACCGGGCAACGTGAACGAAACATCCATTTTAAGAACCAAAACAGCTCAAAACAGTTTTTAATATAACGATTTACTTAATTTCATAGATTTCTAAAATTCAAGAGGTTGTTCTACATCCCAATCCCTATAATTATGTTATTGCATTTGAATCTACATGTATGATGATCCTAATACATTGCATATCATTTTTAACATCAATTTCTTATTAATTTAGGGATCCAAATACATGTTCATGTGAAATTTCATTATAGATACATAATATACAGATATAGGTTATTAACTTGCCTTGGATTGTATGGAGAAGTTGAATCTTCTTGAAATCCTCTTAGCTTTCTTCTCTTCTTACTCTCTCTCTACCAAGCCCTAGCCCCCATTGTGAAATGATAAAATGAAGACTTCTTCTCTTCTTTTCTATTTATACCTAGGGTTACTTTATTTACAAAAATGCCATTGCCCCAAATTTAACTCTCTCGATTCTTTTACGCGTTAATTCGCTTCTAATATTTAAGTCGCACATTCGTATCTCAATGAATTCATTTTAACTTTTCATTTCCAATCATTTTGAATATATATACTGACATAGTTTCATTTCCAAACATTTCGAATATATACACTGGAATAGTTTTGTTTTTTCAATTTCAACTCAATAAAAAATGTGGGGTATTACATGCATCTTAATAAGTTGTTTTTATTATTAAGTCTCGACGCAGGTGCGAGATATTATGAAAAGTCTTAACAAGTAGTTTTTATTGTTAAGTCACCACGAAAGTGTGATATATTGAGAAAAATCTTAACAAGTGGTTTTCATTATTAAGTCACCATGCACGTGTGAGAATTTGAGAAAATCTTAACAAGTGATTTTTCATTGTTAAATCACCAGTTGGGTGTGAGATTTTGAAGAAAAAAAACTTAGCAAGCGATTTCGTTGCTAAGTCACCAATTGGTGTGAGTTATATTTTTTTAAATCACGTATAAGATAACTTATGCAAATGAAAGGAAAAGATAAATTACCTCAACAATTGGCACATGGGTAAAAGGAACCGATGGAGGAATAATACCCTCAGTTACCTTAACAACCTCAGAGGGACATTCTGGCACAGGAACCTCAGGGCGTTGCAAAGCAGGTTCCCCACGAAAGGGCATGAGTGCCAAAACGGGAGAAGGCTCCACTGAAGCATTGGATCCCCAATTGTCTCAGTTACTACAGAGGCTGAAGGAACCTTAGGGATGAGAAGCTGAAGCAGCTACAACTTCTGAACCCTTTAGGAACCTTAGGTGCAGAAGATGGAGAAACATTCTGAGAAGGCTACACAAAATAACTAATTATTAGATAACAAACACTCTATATGAGTAAGGGAAAATACACAAAGATGTTAATGTTACCTCAATAATTATGGGGAAAGGATCCAATCTAGCGATGGGCCTCACCAAAGGAAAATGAATTAATGTTCCAGTAAGTGTTGTGGCCAACAAAGAAATAATTACCTAGAAAACAGAGCACACATAAAACTTAGGGTTGAAGAAGTCAAGGTTAAAAGATTCTTCAGAAGGAGAAAAAATTACCTCTGTAGGGCTCGAAGTAGCTAGTATCACTGTTAGAGGAAGCACAAGTAAAGGGGATGTCTAAGAAGAAATAAAGGGAGTCCCCTCTATCTGAGGAGAGGCTCCATCGGTGCCAATAGATGCAATAACTTTGCGAGAAACTTCCTCTACATGACGTGAAGGGGAACGTATGAAGTAGGTAAGTTCAGTCATGGTAGAATGGGGAGGTGCAACGACTTTAGAAAGTCGTCCTCCCATAACTGGACTTAGAGGAGAAGAATATCCACCTGATTGACGTTCCTGCAAAGACAAAGACCATTTTTGTTTTATGTTAAGTGTTGAAAAACATTTCTTGCTTAAGGCATGGGGAAAATATAGAGTTATAAAAGGGGAGATTACCTCTTGAACTGGAGAAGAGGGCTCCGAAAGAGCTATAAGAGAAAGGGGTGGTAGGTGTATCGTGGGGGCATTAAATGGTCCTTTCTCCTCTATAGGACTATTGTCTATTTGTATAGGCTCAGAGCAAGGTGAAGGAGGAGATGTCTTGGGATTTAAAGGAATGGATGTTGGGTGTATATCGTAATCACAGTTCTTCCGAGTCTTCGTGCCCAAAGTCTTCTTTATTTGTGAAGAACCACCAACGCCAGGTGCTCCTTTAGATATTTTACATCGCGAGGTGTCTCCCATCAAAGGAGTTACGGAAATTGGCGAGAAAGCAGATGAGGGAGGCACAATAACATTGATTCTTGCAAACTCAACCATAACTCGATCCATCTCAACTTGGCAAGTCACTTTAATTTCTAAGTTTCTAGGAGGAACTTGGTCAGGGGAACTTTAATAATTAATGGAAGAATTGTTGTGGTTTTGTCCTTGGACTTAGAAGAATTTCCACTATTGGAGGTTTTTTCTCTCTTGGGGACTAGCTGAGAAGGCCCCTTGCTAGGTGCACCTTGGACAGAAATGGTGTGGACATAGGCTTTCTTTGATTTTTGAGTAGTGACTCCAATAGGGGAATAAGGAGGTAACTCGGACAAAAGATCCTTGGGTGTACTGCTGAGAGGGAACTCAGTCCCTAGAACAGAGTTAATTTTGAGGCGAAGCTCAAAAGGGGGAAATGATAACATTAGGGGATAAATAGAAGGACTTTGGATGAATTCATTTATCTTTGCCAACTGCATGTGCTAGTATTTCATCACAAATTCGAAAAACACATCGCCCTTCCTTAACGAACCAGGAATGATGGTCTTACCACTAACTACATAACCCAAATTTGAGGTACTTGAGATGGTGTAACTAGAATAAGCTTCAAAGAAGGTTGCCTTGGGATGAGAAGACTAATAAACATGTCAACCAAATTGATGTGAATAACAATTGGGGTTATAGGTATCTGAGGTAGTACCCCACTCAGTGTATAACGTTAAGAAAGATATGAGAAGCACTATAGCCAATGAGGTATCTTTAGTATTAAGTTCCTCAGATACAACTTCAATCTTTATGGACTCTTGAGGAAAGAAAGACCAAGAGAGAATGAAAGTCTCCTTGGAATATGGCCTCTGCACAAAGTAGTTGTACTTATCAAAGATGGTTAAGATGTCCAATGGGCTCTGTTTTTTCGACCAATGGGGCAAGCGATGGGAGTTGAGGTTTTATTGAAATTGCAAAGTCACTTCAGAAGGAGAAATCTCAGGGAAATAAGTATAGATGAAACATGTTAAGAAAAGTACGTTAGAAAAATTGGCCACGTTATACCTACCAAGGGAACACTCCATAACCAGATGGGTCCTGTCCAACCAAGTATAGAGGAACCCCAAAGCCATTACAGCTAGATGGAGCTTGAACCCCTTTGCCAGTTTGATAGAGATATTAATCAAGTCCCTTTGGGGTTGGCCGTTAGGTTTTTCGAGCAAGAGAAATTGAGAAAGAGGGATAAAAATGTATGTAAGTAACTTTAAGGGCGTGTATTTACCCTTACCATAAGCAGAGGATCCTTCTTTGGAAAAAGGGGCATGGAAGAAGTAACTAATGAAAGGAATGTAGGGGGATTTATTTAAAGTTCTTGTGCAACTTTGGAAAATTTTATCAAAGTCCACATGGATAGTTGTCTCTTCAGCATCGAATGGCTCATCAGAGTAAGATGTTTTACCTATGGGCACAACCCCAAGAAATTCATCCTCAAGGGTGATGGAGAATTCTCCTCATGCTTCCAAAAAAATATAAGTGGTGATGTTCCATCAAGACACCAACACTTGGAGAGAAGAATTATGTTTTAACAGAGTAAAATCCCCAAACCAAGAAGCACAATAGAGGCTAACCTTCGTGAGGGAATCAACATAAGTAGCTTACATGTAGCTAGTCTAAGCAGTAAAATGATCTGGGCAACCTCCAATCCCTTCGAAATTGATTTGGGAACAAGGAAAGTCCTCACGGTCCAAAAGGAATCTCAGAGTTGCCACTTGGGGTAAGAAGCCCTAAGTTGCATTATCACTGCCTTTGTCATCAAGTCGCATTGGGTAACGCTTGGAATTGGTAGAGAAGGTTATGCACTCATTAGAAAAGTCATCGCCTGGGCCAAAGATGGGGGCGTGACGATAGAAATGTAACTGTTCTTAACGTGGCACCATAGTGGTGTTTAGGGCATCAATAGTGGCAATAGTGGTGGATGGAACAATGGGGACGCTTGAAGAATTCATAAAAGAAACTTGAAATGTGAAAAAGGTTGTGCTTTGAGAAATAGAGGAATGAGAGGGATGAGGATGGTAGTTATGGAGGAAAGAGAAAGTTTTTCAGAGCTTAAAGCTTGGAAGAAAGTTAACAATGGCAAAAATGGAATTATTTCTCTCTCTAAAAGCTCTGATGAAGGCAAAGGGAGATGAAAGGTAAGAAAATGCTAAGTCTGGAAGTATTAGCCGTTTGATTTTTTTTTTTCAAAAAAAACTCTTCAGTTTTTCACGCTAGCACATGCTCAATCACCAGTAATCATTTCGAAGGATACGCGACACTTTGGGAACAACTCTCGAAGTTGAAGAGACAATGCCACATCATTAATGAGGTCATACGTGGAAGAGAGATAACGTTTCTTCGAGGTGAAGTAATAACTTGACGCTAAATTTAAAAAAATGGGAAGTCCAAAGGTTTTAAGTGAATGCTATCCCCTTGCTACATGCCCAAACGATGATAAAACGTGTTGAGATACATCGAGGAGAATTTCACTACAGATGTGAACTTTTATCAAATGGGGGCTACTCGCAGAAAATGGGCACCGGTCTTTCACGCAAAGTTTAAAAACTTCATGATGTCCCCTCGCTATAAGCCCAAACATTGAAGAACTTTAACTCGGTACATCGAGGAGAATTTTCCTTTTTGAACAATCAGAATGATGACAACTATAGCTCAGGTGCATCGAGAGGAATTTTTCCTAGGATAACAGGTATTTCATCTGATTGAGAAGTTTTGTGCAGAAATTTCTTGAGCTCACAACAAATATATTCAAGAAGGGGAAAATATAAAGGGGAATTGAAAGTAATATTATGATTAGAGATAACTACCCCTCTTAATAGAAGAATCTCGAGAGAAGGATTGAAGGAAGGAGCAAGAAGGCAGCAAAAAAGCTTAGTGAGGAAGCTTAAGGCTACCTACGAGGAGGCTTGCCAAGAAAGATCATCTTTATTTCCGTTTTGGTTACTTAGTCAAATTGTATTTTTATTATTATATTATATTATAAGCTATAACGATTGTGACTTTGAGTGTGAGGTCAAACGGTACTCGCGAGAGACCAAGTCTGGCAGGGCTTGGGAGAGCTTACATGCTCTATCAAATGATCTTTCCATGAGAACCTCATAGGGATCTGGTTTGGAGGATTGAAAAGTAAGGAAGCATTGAGTCTTGTCTTAACCATTTTAGATACACCTGGTAAAACACTGAGAGCTCGTATTTTGAGAAATCTTAACTAGGTTAACATTGAGTTTTGTCTTACATTGAGCCTTGTGCCAAACAACCCTCTATCAAATGTCACATCTACTTTGAGTAATGTCACACATTACATACCTCCTGCCCATTCATAACTTGAGTACACCTTGGTAGTTTGAGGATCTGTTAGGTGGTTTAGTGGAAAAATCGTTAACGTGATAGTTGCCTAACGCAATTGGTGGCTAAAAGGTGCTCATTGGCATTTAATGCCTAGGACCTAGACCTGTCTAGCACACCAGCTATTTAATGTTTTTGACTTAAAATAAGAGGGTAATGTCTTTCACATTTATTAGGATTAGGATACCTCAGGATAGGTGTGGGGCTATTTACCAATCCGAACCACTTATGAGAAGAGAGAGTTCTTCCCGGGGAAAGAAAAATACCCTTCTTGAGAGCAAAGAGTTATTGTAAACCAGAATTTTACTCATCCACCATTGGTATATATAACGAAGATTTTATTAGCTACCGGGGACATTTATTATTGTTGGTGTGTTAGCTGCCTGACAAGGTGTATCTAGGGTGCTTACTTCTCTCTCCCTTTGATTGAGTTATTTTCGAGGTTCATTTATTATTGCCTGAGTTATACATGAATTATTTATGAGTTCAATCTGACTATTTTTTATGTACAATATTGTGTATTTATCTGGTGATTGTTAAGAACATTTGGGTTAGTGTTAGTGTTTTATCATCATATCTACTGGGGTTCTGCCTCAGTTAGTACTGTAATACCCCCAACCCCCAAGAGGACTCTCCTTTTACAATACTATATGCCCAAATTTTAGATTTCTAAAAATTTCTTCCACATATTAAAATCTATATAACTCAAGTATTCCAAATGTCTTGTTAAAGCCACACATACAAGCAAACCAATTAGATCTAAATGAATATGATCAAACAACCACACCTAATACAAATTCAATCTAACATGAGAGATCTAAACAAACTAAAGTTAATTGTATGATCAAATGTGATATATATGAAGATAGCCACACATAAACTATCCACAAGATAGATTCTATGAGGAAAATCTCCTAAGATGAGATATTTTAGAATGAAGGAAAATACTTTCTTCCAAATGGAGGGAAAATAAGACTATTTATAGAAAAATGTCAAAAATGGACGCCGCCGTGCGAACGGTATGATCTGGCTGTGTGAATGATTTAATTCACTATGAACATCATGGCTAAGCCATGCGAATGGATACAAACTTCTGTCATGCGAACTGGCCATTCGAACAGATTTATTTGGTTGCCGTGCGAACGGCTCCAAAATAAAATCCCTGTAAAAATATTTTCTTAAAAACCAACCTTGATTTCCAAAATCAAAACAAACATACCACTCAAAAAGATTAATTTTCAAAATTATTTTATGAATGAATTCTCTCAATTTAGAAAATACACGAGTGTGTGCAAATAGCCAAAATTAAATAGAACTTTCGTAAAAGGAGAAAGCTTAAGGGATAATTATATTTAGGTCCTATTTGTCGGGTCAACATTCTTATAAGTCCTATTGACTTTTCAACAATCCTATAGGTCCTATTCCAACTTTTTAGGGATTTTTTTCACAATTTTACCCTCTTATAACTAATCATCCGTAACTTTCTTTAGGAAGTTACATAAGTGGTTGGACTTTTTTTAATCTTTAAATGATCATAACTTTTGATTCACAAATCCGTTTTTCGCAAAATTACTATTTTTGAAATCTGCTCGACGAGATCTATCAAATAAGATCCATGAAGGCTACAAAATTCCAAAGAAAAAAATTTACACAAATAGTAAACTTTACTGTATGCACTAGAATATGAAATAGTTTTATATATGTGACATTTTCATAAACAGACACTAATATTTACTGTGGTAATACTATACAGTATATATATATATATATATATATATATATATATATATATATATATATATATACGGTGGATCCAAACCCTCTTTTTTCAAAAATACCTTATATTTAAAGCTTCGCGCTAACGGCATCCAATCCTTACCACCATTATTGGAGCTTCAACAACCTTCGTCAGAGCTCCGACTTGGGGTGGGTAGGGGTGGCATGTGGTGCCGCTAGTGCGGGCCTTTGAAAATAAGAGACTTTTGAATAAATGGGTTTTTGATCGACCGGAGTGTCATGGGGTGCCGCTGGCGCAGACCGTTGAAAATAAGATTGGATAAATGAGATCTGGATACTCTTGAGCACCGCTTTGGGGTGAGTAGGGGTGGCATTAGGTTCCGGTGGCGCAGAGCTTTAAAAATCAAAGCATATTGAATATATATATATATATATATATATATATATATATATATATATATATATATATATATATATATATATAATAAAGTAGGAAACTTATGTATGTCATAAGTTTACTTGATGATGTCATCTATATAAATTATTCTTGCAATTCCTATTGTGCCCCTCAATTATTTGATTTCCCCCTCTTTTCTTTCTCACCCCTCTTTTACTTTAATTCAAACACAAGACAATTTTGATAAAAACACACTAAAAGCACAACTTCTCAGCCCACTCTCCCATACACTCACCCAAACCCCCACGATTTCCTTCTCAAACATCATCCTCCTTCCCTTCTAACCAAAACCCTCGCCTCCCTTCCCAGACCTACGCATACGGTGCCTCCATCTGCCAAAACTTTTTTCTCTCTCTCAGGTAACTTCTCTCTCTTAGATCTCTTCAGCTTCTCTCTGCGATACTATTTTTTGTTAGGGTTTGTTGCTACGCATTTCAAAATTGATGTATGTGTTGGGGTTTAAGGGATTTAAAGTTGGGGGTTTTGAAATTTTAGATTAGTATACATCTTTACCATATTTACTCTCTTCTTTATGAATGTTTGTGTTTATTTGAAGTTCTTTTAATATTTCTTATATGTTGCTGGTGCTCATGTATTTTAATTTTTTAAGATCTGAGCCATTTTAATTTATTTTATGTCGGAGGTACTCATGTATGTTGCACGTAATCTTTTCTCACATCTCCCTATTTTTATGTCTATAAAATTTAGATTTTGAAATTTTTAGTAGTTTTTAGTTGTGTAGCAAATATAGCCTCTAGCCACTCAAGTATCCCATTTTAATGTCAAACGTTTATTCTTATTTGATTCGTGTAAGATAATATTATGAGAAAAATAATTATGCGTATTTTATTTATACTATGTTTCGGTCATTATATTTTTGGGAAAAAATATTTCCACATTGTTCGATTCAATGTCTATATGAGCTCATCCTATTGTTTTAATATATATTTCCCCATTGTTTGGGTTCGTAAGATGGCTTAATTTTGATTTTGCAGATTTAAAGTTTTTATTTTTTTTGCTTATTTTTTTGCTACTATTTTTCTACTTTGCAGATGGTTGTTAGGATTCAATATCAGTGGTAGTCCCGATAATCTTATGAATGTATTTCCATCCACAGATGGTTGGGATTAAATATCAGTGTTACGCCCGATGTTTTGTAATTATGTGTGCGCGAAAAAGAAAATTAGTTAACGGGTTGAGCCTTAACAGGTTTGGGTCCTATTGGGTGGGCATGATAAGACACGATAGTTAACTAATAATATATGTTGGTTATACATTAGTCCTTAATAGGTATTTTCATTAAGTAAAATTAATTTATTATTTCATACATATTTCTCCATATTTCTCGAACTGTGTGGGTTTCTCGGCTCTCTATCTATATTCTAAAATTTAGGGCGATTTGAATAGGAGCTTGGGATTTTTTAACCTCCCAATTTTTGGGTTAGAACTCTGAGGTAATATATGATTTTTTTCCTTTCCAACCTTTTTAATTTCTTACCATTTTACTGCCCATATTAAATTACATATAGGTTTTCCTCTATATAGATTTAAAGATGCATATCCTATCATGAGCTTAAATGATTGTGGTTTCCTGTCATTACTTGATTAATTTAAGGGAGCAATGTAGGTAATTTCATTATTTTGCTTATCTTCCTCATAATATGTGTAATTTTCTTATATTATATAAGGCTTTAATATTAATTTTATGCGGAATTATTCAATGTAGGTACATGAAGTGATTGCATGATAAAGTAGAAAGTGGGAGTCGAAGTCTAAGTTCTCCAAGATCCGGAGGATTCAATACACAATTCAAAAACGAACACAAGTTTCGTGTATGGGAAACAACACTATATGCATCTAATGAACTGATCGTTTAAGTTTAAGCTTCTTTTCCTGACATCTTTGATGCTTTATATGAATCTAATGTGTTTCTTATATTAATTTTAGTGTTTTTTTACAGATGATTATTACTTAGAAGGTGCAAGCCTCAACTTGGTATTTTAAGCATTACGATACCATATATAGACAAATAAGGGGCACTAACATGGGTTTATATACTTTTTTCATAATTAAATGATGAAGTTTAGTGATGTGAACCAAAGAGATGGCCAAAAAGCTTCTAATATCTCAATGGAGAATGCTTATATTCTAGGTGTGTAAGTTTATTATGAGTTTTTTGTGTACTCAAAGTTTATTCGGATCCAAGTAATATGTATAACTAAAATTGTCTGTTTTGTTGGTGAAGCAATAAAAGTTAACCATTTATTGTAATTTTTCTTTGAGTCACTAAATTGGTTTCACTCATAATAATTCTATTATGGTTCTCTTACTCTTAATACATGTACTTTATCATTTTATTTTTTGTAAAGTTTTATTATTTTACTAATATGATACACATATTTGTATTCGATTCAGAGACATGACTGGAAAGATGCTTGAGATGTGTTACACGTATTTGTATTTGTAACATGTAGATATAAAGACCTCACCTAGCAACAGGTAAAGCTTTAAATCTAATACAAACAATTATTTATTCATTTTGTAATTTAGAAAGGGTAAAGCTTATACATATGCCTAATATAAGTTGGACTGCCAAAAACATCATTTGGACGATCAGGGAGAGGGCCTGGAGCTCTTCCTCTTGAGTTATTGTCTAATCCTCCCACATTATCTCATCCAGCGATCTTTAGTGGAGGTATTGGTCACGACAGACTATCAAAAATAGGTGTAAATCCATTGGTGGAGGTATTGGATGTTTCTCCACATAAGTTTTTGATCGACTGTTAGTGATAAAGTTTTTAATCAAGTTTTTGATTGACTGTTATTTTGATTTGGTCCAATCAAGTTTACCAAGAGGAGAACTAATAAATTTCAGTAGCAATTTTATATTGTTTACTGATGTCATTTTTCTGTGCTTAAGTAGAGTTCTATGTTTATAGAGTTTTTGTCATTTTCCTATGATTAAAAAATGTTATGTGTTTATATTTATGCGATGAATCAATGTTCATATTGTTTGCATTATCATGTTTCTAACATTATCTCCATTATTTTCCATTATGATATTTTCAATCGAATGTGGCATTGTGATATTTGCCATTGTGATATTATCAACTGAATATAGTCCCTTCAAAGATCCAAATCCAGTTTACTGTTTAATAAACGGATCCTGAGGACCCCATACATTTACAGGTCTTAGCAAGTTAATTGCTAAGGAATATTAGTAGTTTAGTGGGTTTCTTTCTTTTACCCTAGAAATAATAACGGAGAGGTATTGGATGTTTCTCCACACAAGTTTTTGATCCACACAAGTTTTTGATCGACCGTTACTCCTATCAATGCTTTAGTAGCTGAAAGGTACTTTTTTCATCTATTGGAAGTTTCACTCTTTTCTACTTAGATGAAGGTCATATATAACCTTTGATCCCTAGCAAAATACATTGCCTGAAGTACTATTACTTGAACCAAAGAGATGGCCAAGAAGCTTCTAATATCTCAATGGAGAATGCTTACATTCTAGGTGTGTAAGTTTATTATGAGTTTTTTGTGTACTCAAAGTTTATTCGGATCCAAGTAATATGTAGAACTAAAATGGTCTACTTTGTTGGTGAAGCGATAAAAGTTAAGAATTTATTGTAATTTTTCTTTGAGTCACTAAATTGGATTCACTCATAATAATTCTATTATAGTTCTCTTACTCTTAATACATGTACTTTATCATTTTATTTTTTGTAAAGTTTTATTATTTTACTAATATGATACACATATTTGTATTCAATTCAGAGACATGACTGGAAAGATGCTTGAGATGTGTTTCACGTATTTGTATTTGTAACATGTAGATATAAAGACCTCACCTAGCAACAGGTAAAGATTTAAATCTAATACAAACAATTAACCATTTCTTTTGTAATTTAGAAAGGGTAAAGCTTATACATATGCCTAATATAAGTTGGACTACCAAAAACATCATTTGGAGGATCAGGGAGAGGGCCTGTAGATCTTCCTCTTGAGTTATTGTCTAATCCTCCCACATTATCTCATCCAGCGATCTTTGGTGGAGGTATTGGTCACGGAAGACCGTCAAAAACATGTGTAAATCCATTGGTGGAGGTATTGGATGTTTCTCCACACAAGTTTTTGATCGACCGTTACTGATAAAGTTTTAAATAAAGTTTTTGATTGACTGTTATTTTGATTTGGTCCAATCAAGTTTACCAAGAGGAGAACTAATAAATTTCAGTAGCAATTTTATATTGTTTACTGATGTCATTTTTTTGTGCTTAAGCAGAGTTCTATGTTTATAGAGTTTTTGTCATTTTTCTGTGATTAAAAAAAGTTGTGTGTTTATATTTATGCGATGAATCAATGTTCATATTGTTTACATTATCATGTTTCTTACATTATCTCCATTATTTGCCATTATGATATTTTCAATCAAATGTGGCATTGTGATATTTTCCATTGTGATATTATCAACTGAATATAGCCCCTTCAAAAATCCAAATCCAGTTTACTATTTAATAAATGGATCCTGAGGACCCCAGACCCCATACATTTACAGGTCTTAGCAAGTTAATTGCTAAGGAATATTAGTAGTTTAGTGGGTTTCTTTCTTTTACCCTAGAAATAATAACTGAGAGGTATTGGATGTTTCTCCACACAAGTGTTTGATCCACACAAGTTTTTGATCGACCGTTACTGCTATCAATGCTTTAGTAGCTGAAAGGTACTTTTTTTCATATATTGGCAGTTTCACTCTTTTCTAGTTAGATGAAGGTCATATATAGCCTTTGATCCCTAGAAAATACATTTCCTGAAGTACTATTACTTGATCAAGAGTTCATGCGCATGTCTCGAGAAGCAGGGTATAATTGCCAACATATTTGTCAGCTAATATGAACTTTCCTTTTTAGATTCAACATATTTGGTTATAATTTTGAACATGCATGTTGGGGAGTTAGGGGCCTTGAATTATTTGGGCTTCTATCCACCGACTCAGTTCCCCCTGTATCTTCATAGAGATTTCACCTTGGACAAGGCATTAAACATTTTCCCAATATTGTTAGTTACGGTGAAATCACTCACATTGATCTAGCTACTGCAAATGTTATATTCTGTTTCTTATCTTCAATATTATTGATCTTACTGTTGTGATGGCATCTTATCTTTTTTGCATTACAAAGGTTCAAAATCCACCTTTTGTCATTTTTTATTTCTGATGGATTTTTTATGATGTTCGGATTGAGAAAAGTTTAAAGATGACAAAGTTACTTGCTGAGGTGATGCAGTCGATCAAAAGTAATTTTTTGCTTCCTATATCTGCAGACTGCAGCTAATGTCACATGTGCTTCACAAGGAGTAGAGGGTAATGTAGAATGTGGGTTCGTATATGGAAGCTATGAAGTTAGCTCCATGTACATCAACAGGACACTTTTTTATGGTAAAATATTACAAATGTATTCTTTAATTAGGACACTTTTCATAGTTGGATTCAAGTGTCAAATGAACATAATGTAACTAATATATACGGTGATCCAGTCAATCAAAAGTAATTTGTTGTATATTTATTGTTTTATACATCTAACATAGTTTTTTTTATGGTTTTGCAGATCTGATCACCAAAGTCTTTATATGTGGTTCATATATCATGTATAGATCTGTTCATATCTTATGTATAGACTCTCTTGAAATCAATTTATTGGATTTTATGAATCTAATCAGTGTTTTATGGATTTGATATATTGTGGTTAAACAGGTCTCTTTGTTTCAAATTTTTGGAGCTTCAACAGTGGTGATAAAGCATAATGAGAAGATGGCGTGGTACGCCACAGTCAGGGGTGATAAAGCAATGAAGCTTCTGGAGAGTGGGTTGAATGTGAAGGAATACGAGCTCTTGAGAAGGAACTTCAGTGTTGTTTTGGCTTTGGTATACAGGAGCACATTGATTTGGGGATTAAGTATGACCCTTCTACTCATTTACGGTATGCTTTTCTTTGTTGTGCTGAAACATCCATGATACTGCGTGGGACACCATCTTAGGTGCAAGGCACGAGTTAGAATCTAGCACATGGTCACAAAGGAAGATGCAATGATGTGGTTCCAACTTAACAAATCCCAGAATATTGGGGGTTAAGTATTGAATCAGTTTTTGTATGGTGGCAAGTTTTTTTGAGTTTAGACATACTGAGTTCTATGTTTTGGATAGTTGCATTTAAAAAAAAAAGTATTTCTCTCTGTGTTTGTGTTTTCTTTTGTAGAATCTTTGCGGATGAATTTATGTATTTTCTATTGTATTATATTTGTTGTTTTTGTTTCATGTTTTTTTTTTCTTTTGAACAGTTGTGGATTTTTGCCCTTGAATTAGTGACCATGTGCTATATCTTTATCAATTTTAGATGTAAATGGTATTGTAGAACTGCCTTGATAAGGTGAAGATTTTTGCAAGTCTATTCAAATGATGTGAAAATTTTAACCTATATCAAAAATATTTATAGTGTTTCAATTCTTACTGTCATAAGGTGGAAAATATTGTAGAACTGCCTTGATAAGCTATGTAATAACCAGTAGACGCAAGGAATCCACAACAGGAAGTATCCAAAGAATTAAAGTAATGTCTTTCTTGCTTCCATTTGTCAATTTTTTACCATTTTCTTTTTGGTTCTTTCCCAATGGCTAATCTACGTGTATGGGAATTATCTGCATATGTGCAATTAGTATTACACTATGTTTTTGGTACAACAAATTCTAGAAGCCTCATCTTAGTTTCTTCAGCTTTAAATGCAGGCATGAAATTCACACATAGACATATGTTATTTCATGTTTAGATGTGACCTGATTATGTTCTTTCATGTTTTAGCATTATTCCTTCTTATTGCAACACTGGTATTCGATGTTCACTACTAAGCCTTCAATATTGTGGGGTTTTATTTTAAAGATATCCCTCCCTAACAAATAAAATTTGATTCACTTGAAGTACATACATCATAATCTTAGATTTTTTTTATCCAGTGAGGTTGGGAGAAGACAACAAATGTTCTTATACAATATGCAGTTATGCTAAAAAATATGTAGTTATATTATACAATGTCATTTAAAATAAAACTGTTTTCCCTCTTCAACATTTATTTGCTAATTTTTTGAAAGAAATATGTTGTTTTTTGTTCTTAATAACTTTTCTAATAATTGAATGAATGTTTATAATTTATATTCAGTTCTTAGTAAAACCTCTTGTACAACAAAGATGGAGCAAGGATACAAACATTATACTGTACAATATTTCATAGAATTTTTTAAGTAACTTTACTTCATGCATTCTTTATGTTTTTCATTAGATTACTTTGCATATTTTATTATCCTCCTTTCCTATTTTATCCCATTTTGGGGCACTATAGATTATTTCATTAGTACGACACTCACCCATCCTCACGGTTGTTCCTAATTCATCGTATTTAATTTTTTACTCTACCAAAAAGAAATTATACTCATTGTTTGTCGGGTTTTATTGTGTTATATCATTTTGAACTTAATTTTCCTTTAGCAAGGGATATTAAAATCTACGTGATATAATTTTTTGTCATTTTTAATTAATTTTCACTTTTTTTTACAATTTGAAGAGGTGAAGTCCCTTGATGCCGATGATGCTGAGTAATATTTTTTTTACGATTTTACTGTTTATATTATACACGACTTTATACTTTTTAAAATTATCAGCGTGCCTTCAGGCACGGGCATACCCTAGTATATATAATCTGATAACACAGTAAATGCTATTGTTTGTAAAAATGTCATAGATATTAAACTTTTTGTATACACCAGAAAATAAAATAGTTTTATATCTGTGACATTTTCACAAACAATAACATTTACTGTGTTAATATATTTATGAAATAGTTTAATATATATAACATTTTCACAAACAGTAACATTTACTGAGTTAATATTACATAATATATACACACACACACACACACGGTAGATCCAAACCACTTTTTTTTCTTCAAAATTACCATATTTTTAAAGGTTTAAGCTAGCGACATTCAATCCCCACCACTATCCACCACCATTGTCGGCGCTTCAACGACTTTCATCAGAGCTATGATTTGGGTTGGTAGTAGTGGCATAAGGTGCCGCTGGCGCGGACCTTTGAAATTAAGAGAATATTAGATAAATGGGGTTTGGATCCATCGGAGCTCCGATTTGGGGTGAGTAGCGGTGTCATTGAGTTAGGTTTATATCTATAACATTTTCACAAACATTAACATTTACTTTGTTCATATAACACAGTATATATATATATATATATATATATATAGAGAGAGAGAGAGAGAGAGAGAGAGAGAGAGAGAGGCTCCTGTGCACACTAAGTTTGCACATTACCTTTTTAAAGTGTGCAAACTTAGTGCTGGTGCACACCAATTTTTTTATGTGATATTTTAACATTTCAACGGACTCGCATAAAAAAAATTAGCTCAAAAAAACTTTTTTTGCTATTTTTAAAAAATCGGTCAAACTTTCGCAGTTTTTAAAGGGTTTAAAAGCATAGAAAGTTTTACCGATTTTTTAAAACTAGCAAAAAACGTTTTTTTTGAGCTGATTTTTTTTATATGGGTTCCTTGAAATGTTTAAATATCACACAAAAAAAAATCAACTCAAAAATATTTTTTTTACTACTTTAAAAAGGTAATGTGCAAACTTAGTGTGCAAACTTAGTGTGCACAGGAGCCTGCCTCTCTCTCTCTCTCTCTCTCTTTATATATATATATATATATATATTGTATTATAACACAGTAAATGTTAACGTTTGTAAAAATGTATTAGATATAACCCTAACCCAATGTCACCCCTACTCACCTCAAATCGGAGCTCCAGTGGATCTAAACTCCATTTATCTAATATTGTCTTAATTTCAGAGGTCCGCGCCAGCGGCACCCTATGCCACTACTATGCACCTAAACCATAGATCTGATGAAAGTCGTTGAAGATTCGACAATGGGGGTAGGTTATGGTGGGGATTGAATGTCGCTAGCGTAAATCTTTAAAAATATGGTAATTTAAAAAAAAGGTTTGGATCTACCGTGTGTATATATATATATATATATATATATATATAATGTTAACTCAGTAAATGATACTATTTGTGAAAATATTATATATATATTGTGTAATATTAACTCAGTAAATATTACTGTTTGTGAAAATGATATATATATAAAATTATTTCATAAATATATTAATATAGTAAATGTTATTGTTTGCTAAAATGTCACAAATATGAAACTATTTCATTTTTTGGTGTATACAATAAAGTTTAATAGTTATGACATTTTTACAAACTATATATATATATATATATATATATATATATATATATATATATATGCTCCTATTTTTAAAGTTCTGTGCCACCCCTACTTACCCAAAATTGGTGCTCCAGATGATCCCGATCCCATTTATCCAATCTTATTTTCAAAGGACCGCGCCGGCGGCACCCCATGATACTCCGGTGGATCCAAAACCCATTTATTCAAAAGTCTCTTATTTTCAAAGGTCCGCACCAGCGGCACCATATGCCACCCTTACCCACCCCAAATCGGAGCTCTGACGAAGGTCGTTGAAGCTCCAACAATGGTGGTAAGGATTGTATACTGCTAGCGCGAACTTTTAAATATAAGGTAATTTTGAAAAAAAAGGGTTTGGATCCACTGGATATATATATATTGTGTAATATTACCACAGTAAATGTTACCGTCTGTTTGTGAAAATAACACATATATAAAACTATTTCATATTTTAGTGCATACAGTAAAGTTTACTATTTGTGTAAATTTTTTTCTTTGGAATTTTATAGCGTTCATTGATCTTGTTTGATAGATCTCGTCGAGCAGATTTCAAAAATAGTAATTTTGTGAAAAACAGATTTGTGAATCAAAAGTTATGATCATTTAAAGATTAAAAAAAAAAATTCAACCACTTATGTAACTTCGTCAAGGAAGTTACGATGGTTGGTTATAAAAGGATAAAATTGTGAAAAAATTTCCTAAAAATTTGGAATAGGACCTATAGGATTGTTGAAAAGTCAATAAGACCTATAAGAATATTGCCCAACAAATGGAACCTAAATATAATTATCCCAAAGCGTAAATGTTTACCCACATGATTACCGGGGCGAGACTGAGTTATCACCAAACCCGTATTTATGTAATTCCTTTAGTATTTTAGGATATTCCCTGCACAATCGGACCTTAAAATGTGGACAATAGTGAACGGGTTCAATGTCTAAAGTTAATTTATGGCACCAACTTAGGGCTTAACGGAATTCTTCATCGTAACTCCATTATTTCTACAGGCGGTAACTACATGTACTCCTGGAACTCTTGATTTACTGAGTTTGGTTTGGTATTGAATCTTCCGAACTAAGGATATGTCAAAAACCTTGAGCATGCCACACTCACAATTTGGGGGGGGGGGGGGGGGGGGGGGGGGGGAGAACCTTATGATAGGACCAAATGACTAAAGAAGGATAGATGCATATGTTATTGATACTCATCTTCTTACTTTTGCCTTTGATGGTCCGTTTTCCTTATTTCTGTTTTGAAGTCGATTACAACAAGAACATGCCCCTTCTCAGTATGTTAATATTTATCTTTGGAAGATTTGGATGACGATGATACTAATAAAAAGAGTCAGGGAGAGAAGAAGAAAGGTTAATGAGTTTTATACACACACACACACACACACACACACACACATATATATATATATATATGTATACAAATTTCATCTAAAAACATGCTTATGATATTAAGTGTAGAGAACTGATAGAGATGTAAGAATGAAACTATAATATGTGCAGAAATTATAATAATTTGTTAATATAGGTAAAATAATAATATTCTCTAGAAATAAGAAAATTTGATATTTTATTATCATGAATAAAGAAAATTACACATTCATCCTTTAGGTTACATATACATGCATTGTGTTTCTTAATATATTTGGAACCATAAATGGTGATTCGAGATAATTTTCCTGTATGTGTAGAATTTTATTACTAATTATGCTATAAGTGATCTTAAATAAAAAAAACTTGAATACTTACTCTTATGAACAACTGTATGCAGTGAACTATATCATGTGAGAATAGTTGTGATCCATAAATATGTAGAGAGTTGATATAATTGTATCTTGAATTGCAATGTAGATGCTCATAATTGTCTTGTTATATTGATATGAGAAATTGGTTAATTTATGAATATAGATTCCCTCAATATCCACAACGTATCGATCAATTTGATGATGTAACTCTGTGTAATGAATGATGGTGAGAAGAGGAAATCACAAGTAAAGAATAATTACATGAAAATATTGAATTGATGACCTTTTACTCCCCACCTTGTTATATTTTAGCATTGCCTAATATAATGTAAGATGACTATTTATGTATATAGACTTGCCTGTGAAAGTAGACGAGTTATAAGTATTTGCACGCTAGTTACCATATACGTTAAACATATATGCATATTTAACTTCAAAGTGGGGTAATGTATTTGTAGAGGCACAAGATATATGAGTAAATGACGTGTAAGATTTGAGGTCGCAATAGTGAATAATAAGGTGTTAAAAGTGTTGAAATGTGTATTTTAATATGTTGTGTCTTTCAAAACTATAGTAATGTTACCGATAAAGACTCTCTCGAGTTAAAACCTCAGTGAAGGGATCAACCATATAATTAATTGTTATATGTGTATACGGGAAAACCAAAAATATAGTAATAAATTGGAACGACTTATCTGGATGCTGAGGTATGTGTTAGACACACAGTCCTAAGACAGAAATATCATCCGCACATTAATCAGTGATGCTTCGAGCCTCAGATAACTGTCCCCAGGATTCAACAGCACACTTCATCTGATTGAAGCACTCAATGGATGACTTTAAAACCACAAGAGATTATGCCCAGAATTGGAGTATGAAGAGGACGTTTTTTTGAGAGAGAGAGATTGATTGAAAAACGTTATTGGAAACTGATCTGCATATCCCTCATTTAAGGGGATGCATAAACCACCCACTCCCCCAAAACGTGGATGACCACTTCTCCCACTAAACCACTCCCAACGGTAAGAAAAACGTGTTTTAATTTTAATCATAAAATAATTCTTTAATTAATTAAATAAAACGATTTTTAATATTAATTAAAATTTAATTAAATAAAATTATTTAAAGACAAAATTAAAATTAACTAATTATTAGGACCCAAGACCCAAGCCCAAGTTTTGATATATAATATAATAATTATATATCTATTTAGGTATAAATACCCCAAATCCTCTTAAATTCCCTTAGTGGGACTTGAATCCATGACCTCCCCTAAAGGGGACTCAAAAGTTACCACTAGGCTACAAGGTCTTATTGTGAGTATATCATTCACACCAATAGTTATACACACACACACACACACACACACACACAACAATCCCCCACATGAATGAGATACGAGAAGAAAGAATAAATAAAGTTTTGGGCAATAACAATGTCATTAATAGGCAGAGGTGTCTTTTGGACTTGAACCTTGCTTATTGTATGTCCATTGGGCTTACAAACTATTCAGTGAATTACATATCTTGAACCGACCAGTTATTTTGGTAAACCAGTTCAATAGAATACACACATGACACTTTAATACACTTGTGGTTCATAACAGTTTTGCTCATTAAGGCCATGAACTATATCCCAGTATCATGAGCGCTCTAGAGAATTCAGCCACAATTCCCATAGGTAGCGGCCCCACTACCACACTCACTTAGGTGAATCTATCAAGAATGTCCTGTCGCATCCCGCTTGAAAATCCAAGCCATAGATTCATTAAGAGTTTAACTCAACCTTTCTCATTACAGGTCGCCCTACTACTATTATTATTAACACCATAGGGATAAGACAATGATAAGTCTTTGTAGCGCTCACATATAATTATACACAATTAGTTTTCCCATGGAACCTATATCCTGGGATCTCCATTCAGATAGGTTGGGTATCCATCATGATGATTTTACTCATAAGGCTTTAAGCCCATCCCCCTTGATGTTTTGTAAATGATATCTCTTGACAACCCTTTGGTCAACGGATCTGCTAAATTATCATTTTACCTTACAAAGTCAATGGTTATAATGCCATTAGATATGAGTTATCTCACACTATTATGCCTGCGACGAATATGTCTTGACTTTCCATTGTAAGACTTGTTGCTTGCTTTTGCTATTGATGCTGGGCAATCACAGTGTATAATTACAGCAGGTACAGGTTTAGACCACATTGGAATGTCTGCCAGAAATGTCCTCAGCCACTCGGCTTTTTCACCTGCTTTGTCTAAAGCTATGAATTTAGACTCCATTGTTGATCTCGCGATACATATCTGTTTTGAGGATTTCCACGATACGGCAGCCCCGCCTAATGTGAATACATATCCACTTGTAGATTTGGATTCCTCTTAGTCTGAAATCCAATTAGCGTCAGTATAACCTTCAATCACAGCAAGATATGAGACATAATATAAAGCATAATCCAAAGTAAATTTCAGGTATCTCAAAACTCTAATAAGTGCATTCCAGTGATTACTATTAGGATTACAAGTATATCTACTCAATCTCCCTACTGCATATGCAATATCAGGTCTGGTGTAGTTCATAATGTACATTAGGCTACCAATAATTCTTGAATATTCAAGTTGTGACACATGTTCTCCTTTGTTTTTCTTTAGTTTACTATTTGGATCATAAGGAGTTCTAACAGGAGTAGATTCATATTGATTGAATTTTCTTAACACACTTTCTATATAATGTGATTGTGATAATTTGATTCCCACAAAATCTCGTATTATTTTTATTTCCAAAATGAAATCTTCAACTCCCAAGTCTTTCATATCAAATTGTTCACATAACATCTTTTTAGTGATTTTTATAATACTCATATGTGATCCAAATATTAACATATCATCAACGTGTAGGCAAACAATCACACAAGCATCTCTATGACACTTAAAATACACACATTTATCAGATTCATTTATTTTAAATCCATCATTAATCATTACTTGATCAAATTTTTCATGCCACTGCTTAGGGGCTTGTTTTAGTCCATATAAGGATTTAACTAGCTTGCAAACTTTGTTCTCTAATCCCTTTACAACAAATCCTTTCGGTTGATCCATATAAATTTCCTCTTCTAATTCCCCATTTTAAAAAGCTGTTTTAACATCCATTTGATGAATTTTTAGTTAATAGATGGATGCGAGGGAAATTAGAATTCTAATAGAAGTAATTCGCATAACTGGAGAATACTACACCAAAAACAGGAAACTGGCACGGTTTAAAACCGTGCCAGAATTAGGCGTGCCAGATTTTTTGGCGCGGTTTAAAACCGTGCCAGATTTTCCAAACTGGCACGCTTTTGGCACGCTTTTAAACTGTGCCAGTTTTTTAATCTGACACGCTTTTAAACCGTGCCAGATATTAAATCTGGCACGCTTTTGGCACACGCCAAAGCTGTGCCAAAATATCTATTTTCTGGCATGCTTTTGGCACGGTTATAAAGCGTGCCAGATTGTTTTATAAGCGTTCTCATTTTTTTTGCATTGGCACGGTTTAAAACCATGCCAGATTTTTCAGTTGATTAAAAAAAATAATAATAGGAACCAAATCTGGAAAATCTGCAAATTCCAAATTCGATAGGAAAAATATTTATTATTTGAAAAAACAAAATCAAGAAAATTCACAAATTATGAATATCGCAGGTTGTTGATAAACTAATGTGCATACAAACTTCAAAAAATTACAAGAGATAATACCAATGTAAAGCAACACATGACCATAAAAGTCGACAATAACTTCAAAAAATTACAAGAGTTAACAGTTCCCATATCAAAAAAAATTGGGCAGAGTTTCCTCTATTTTTTAGCATTCCAAAACCTACTAACATAAAATATGCCCATATAAAGACGGCACGGCCATAAAAGTCAACAATAAAACTACTATAGCCAGCACGACCATAAAAATAAACCATAAAACTACTGAAGTCTCCTCGGCCATAACACAAAAAATAGAATCCTGAATATTAACGACACTAAATACACAATCCCCCTGTTGTAAAGCATTGACTTCTTCGGGCGTTCCAAGTGGATAAAAGCTAACGATTGAATGTCATCCTACAAAAAAAATAAGACACAAAAAAGATACAACATTAGTAACCAAGTCATTTTTAAAAAAATCATATTCAAGCAAAAAAATTGCATATACAAGAAGAAAAATTGCATATACGACTACGCGGTCAGTTCCTACAAGTTACATTGGTCCCGTGCGAGGTGTTTGTGCCTCCTACAGGTCGTTTGGGGGATGGTTAGGGTTTTCTGTTTTCAAGTCTAAGTGTGATTTTCACAAATTATCGTCATACTCTTAAACTGAGAGACCCGGGACTACGCAGTCAGTTCCTATAAGTTACATTGGTCCCGTGCGAGGTGTTCGTGCCTCCTACGAGTTCGTTTGGGGGCTAGTTTGGGTTTTCACCCATTAACAGCCTGCTTTCAAGTCTAAGTGTGATTTTTGCAAATTATCATCATACTCTCTAACCGGGAGACTCGGGACTACGCGGTCAGTTCCTACAAGTTACAATGGTCACGTACGAGGTGTCCGTGCCTCCCACGGGGTCGTTTGGAACAGGTTTGGGTTTTCACCCTCTAACGACCTGTTTTCAAGTCTAAGTGTGATTTTTGCAAATTATCGTCATACTCTCAAACCGGGAGACCCGGGACGACGTGATCAGTTCCTACAAGTTACATTGGTCCCGTGCGAGGTGTTCGTGCCTCCTACGACTGGTTTGGGTTTTCACCCTTTAACGGTCTATTTTCAAGTCTAAGTGTGATTTTTGTAAATTATCATCATACTCTCTAATCGGGAGACTCCGGACTACGCGATCATTTCCTACAAGTTACAATGGTCCCGTGCGAGGTGTTCGTGCCTCCTATGGGGTCGTTTGAGGGCTGGTTTGGGTTTTCACCTTTAACGGTCTGTTTTCAAGTCTAAGTGTTATTTTTGCAAATTATCGTCATAATCTCAAATCGGGAGACCCAGGACTACGCGGTCAGTTCCTACAAGTTACATTGGTCCCGTGCGAGGTGTTCGTGCCTCCTACAGGGTCGTCTGGGGGCTGGTCTGGGTTTTCACCCTTTAACGGCCTGTTTTCAAGTCTAAGTGTGATTTTTGCAAATTATCGTTGTACTCTCAAACGAGATATGCGGGACTACGCGGTCTGTTCCTATAAGTTACATTGGTCCCGTGCGAGGTATTCGTACCTCCTACGGGGTCGTTTGGGGGCTGGTTTGGGTTTTCACCCTTTAATGGCCTGTTTTCAAGTCTAAGTGTGATTTTTTCAAATTATCGTCATACACTCAAACGGGGAGATACGGGACGACGCGGTCAGTTCCTACAAGTTACATTGGTCCCGTGCGAGGTGTTCGTGCCTCCTACGGGGCCGTTTGGGGGCTGGTTCGGATTTTCACCCTTTAACGGCCTGTTTTCAAGTCTAAGTGTGATTTTTGCAAATTATCGTCACACTCTCTAACCGGGAAACCCGGGACTACGTGGTCAATTCGTACAAGTTATAATGGTCCCGTGCGAGGTGTTCGTCCCTCATACGGGGTCATTTGAGAGCTGGTTTGGGTTTTCACCATTTAACGGCATGTTTTCAAGTCTAAGTGTTATTTTTGCAAATTATCATCATAATCTCAAACCGGGAGACCCGGGACTACACGGTCAGTCCCTACAAGTTACATTGGTCCCGTACGAGGTGTTCGTGCCTCCTACGGGGTCGTTTGGTGGCTGATTTGGGTTTTCACCCTTTAACGACCTGTTTTCAAGTCTAAGTGATTTTTTCAAATTATCGTCATACTCTCAAACTAAGAGACCCGGGACTACGCGGTCAGTTCCTACAAGTTACATTGGTCCCGTGCGAGGTGTTCGCTCCACCTACGGGGTCGTTTGAGGGCTGGTTTGGATTTTCACCCTTAAACGGCTTGTTTTCAAGTCTAAGTGTTATTTTTGCAAATTATCGTCATACTCTCAAATTGGGAGACCCGGGACTACGCGGTCAGTTCCTACAAGTTACATTGGTCCCGTGCGAGGTATTCGTGCCTCCTACGGGGTCATTTGGGGGCTGGTTTGGGTTTTCACCTTTTAACGGGCTGTTTTCAAGTCTAAGTGTGATTTTTGTAAATTATCATCATACTCTCAAACCGAGAGACGCGAGACTACGCGATCAGTACCTACAAGTTACATTGGTCCCGTGTGAGGTGTTCGTGCCTCCTACAGGGTCGTTTGGGGGCTGGTTTGGGTTTTCACTCTTTAACGGCCTGTTTTCAAGTCTAAGTGTGATTTTCGCAAATTATCGTCATACTCTCGAACCGAGAGACTCGGGACAACGCGGTCAGTTACTACAAGTTACATTGGTCCCGTGCGAGGTGTTCGTGCCTCCTACGGGATCACTTGGGGGCTAGTTTGGGTTTGCACCCTTTAACGGCCTGTTCTCATGAAAGTGTAATTTTTGCAAATTATCGTCATACTCTCAAACAGGGAGACCCGGGACGACGCGGTCAGTTCCTACAAGTTACATTGGTTCCGTGCGAGGTTTTCGTGCCTCCTACGGGGTCGTTTGGGGGCTGGTTTGGGTTTTCACCCTTTAACGGCCTGTTTTTAAGTTTAAGTGTTATTTTTGCAAATTATCGTCATACTCTCAAACCGGGAGATCCGGGACTACGCGGTCAGTTCCTACAAGTTACAATGGTCTCGTACGAGGTGTTCGTGCCTCCTATGGGGTCTTTTAGGGACTGGTTTGGGTTTTCACCCTTTAACAACTTGTTTTCAAGTCTAAGTGTTATTTTTGCAAATTATCGTCATACTCTCAAACCGAGACTAAGAACTCTAAAAGTTCTGGAGTGTACACCAGAAAGAGACTAAGAACTCTAAAACTTTAATACAATACATTCTTAAATTACTACCATAAGACTTGTGTGCTTATTTTCTTTTTTTATATTCTTATCCGTATAAGATAAAATTCCATTTCCCCCCTATTCAATTCCTCATTAACAGAAAAATACCTCATTATCTACTTCTAAACTTTTATTTCTTCTCTTTACCCTTGTTTTTATCACAATTAGTTGGAGTTCTTTTACACATTTTGGATTCCTCATTGTTGAAGAAAGTTCATCATCCCAAAGAGTTTAATGAAAGATGGCACTTAATTTTGAAAACAATATCTTCCTTGAAATAACTAAAAACTGTATGACCCCCAAAAGTCGGCAAACTACCAACTGTCATATTATTTCTTAAAAACTGATTCACTTGAAAAAGAAAATAAAAAACATAAAAAACAACTTAGGATATTAAATGAAACTAAGAGATTTTGAAGATGCTATCACCTCTGGGCCTTGTTTGTGGCTTGAAGTTCACATCGTTAGGCTAGCTGCTGGGCACGTGCTCCATGCACCACTTTCGACTGAGGGCAGTCTCAGTGGGAGTTGTCGAGAGGCTTGGGCATTAACCTAGTGGCTAGCTGTAGACATAGAACAAGAAGAGCAATTTTCAGAAGGGGAGGAACACGAGATGCAAACTAGGCCAAATAGCTTCAATCAAAACATAATTCTAGAACTCAAACAGGACATTGCACCATGGTAATCTATCTTTAGCATTTTATCAAACATGTAACATACCACATTTTCAATAGATTGTAACATACAAATATATCTAGTATGTAAAAGAAATTTATTATGGAGACATAAAGGAAACACGAACCAAAATCCATCGGAGCTGAAACCACGGGCTCTCACTCATCTTCTCCCTTGTCGTATTATGATCACCATTAATTATACACAATACTATCCTAAGACAAAAATAAATAGCAAAATTAGGCATGAGAATATATAATACAGTGAATAAGAATCAATGTTTCATTTCAGATATACTTCACTAGAGTATGAATTCGATAAATATATCAACTAAATAATTTCTAAATCTAACACACAATTGAAAAGCCTAAGTAACAATGAAATTTGTTACAAGTGAAGATATGTTTCATCGAAGTACTCGAAAAATACATTAATTCATCTATTTAGAAAGATAATATGGAACTAGTCGTTGCCTAAGACAAAAGTAAAATTGATGCCATGACGAACTACTCCTTGCCTAAGATAGTTAAGGCTCTAAGGTTATGCTTTGGATTAGCGTTTTTTTATAGAATTTTTTTGAGAAGATATATGTCCTTATCAGTAAGCCCTTGACCATGATGCTCAAGAAGAAGAACTTTTAATAGTCAACTGAATCTATAAAAACTTTCAACAAGCGTAAAACAGCTATGACTACTACTCATGTTCTAGAAATACTGATTTTATTCAACACTTCATGCTAGTAATTAAGGGATTAGTGTTGATCTTATGCAAGGCTCTTAGCATTACTAAGCAAGGCATTACCTCCAACGAAGGCATTAGCTCCATGAAATCTACTAACAACAATGTGATAAACACCTCCATGGCAACCACTTATTATTCTCTATAAAAAATGATACTATCAATAAAAAAATAGTAGGTAAACTAAATTTCAACCAATATTCATGAAATCAAACAAGAAAAATTATTGAACCATGTCTGGATGTAGAGTTGGATCTGAAGTTGGATCGTGAGACTCAAGCAGATTGACCAAATCTTCAATCTCAAATTTCTTATTAGATGGAATGCATAAATTACCTATGTTGATGACCAAACCAAATTGTCGAAGCTTTTGGAGATGACCAAACCAAATATTCAACCAAACCTTCGGAGGTTGGTCTGACCTAAGTCCGATGGCAGTTCGTGGATGGCCAGAAGAAGAGGATGATGGCAGTTCGTGGATGAAGCGGAGGCTGATGGTTGTTCATAGACGAAGTAGATGATGGGGTTGCCTAGTAGTAGACGAAGCAGAGGATAGGCGTTGATGGAGGCGGAGGGTAGGCGGCGGGTAGTGTGGATGATGGAGGCGGCGGGTAGCAGCAGGTCGCCTGGTAGCGTGGAGAGAGAGAGAGAGAGAGAGAGAGAGAGACTTAGAGAGAAGAGAGGAGATCAGATTGATGTCCCGCCTTGAAAGTTTTGGTCCCCGATTGAAATTTTAGGATATTATTTTTTTAATGAACTGTACCCATATTTGGCACGGTTTTACACCGTGCCAGAATTTGGCACTCATTTAAACCGTGCCAGTTTATGCTAAAACCGTGCCAAATTCTGGCACGGCTTAAAATCGTGCCAGAATCTCCTTGCCACAGCGTGCCAGATTAGCATTTTTGGTGTAGTGTAAGTGTCAAAGAAATCGATTACCTCCTTTTGTTTATATCCTTTGGCTACTAACCTAGCCTTATATTTTTCTATGGATCCATCAGGTTTCATTTTTCTTTTAAAAATCCATTTACACTCTATGGTTTTACAACTTGGTGGCAAGTTAACCAAATCCCAAGTGTGATTTTGCATAATAGATTCTATTTCACTATTAACAGCCTCTTTCCAAAATGGAGCTTTGGGAGAGATAAGAGCATCGTGATAAGATTGAGGATCCCCCTCGGACAAAAATGAAATATAATCAGGCCCAAAAGATTTATCTATTTTACATCTTTTACTTTTTCTAAGTTCCTGTATTTCCATATCATTCTCTTGCCTACTACTAGATGGCATATAAATGTTTGAAGGAGCATCCTCAAGTCTAGTAGTGGGATTATGTGGAAAAATATGTTCAAAAAATTCTGCATCACGAGATTCAATAATAGTATTTATAGATACACTATCTACATCTGATTTAAACACAAGGAACCTACATGCACTACTGTTTTGAGCATTTCCTATAAATACACAATCAACAGTTTTAGGTCCGAGTTTAGTTCGTTTAGGTGGAGGCAGGACTACTTTTGCTAAACACCCCACACTTCTAAGTATTTATATGAAGGCTTTATTCCTTTCCATTATTCATAAGGAGATTTATCAGATTTCTTACGGGGGATTTTATTTAAAATATAACAGGCTGAAAGTACCGCTTCACCCCATAAATTGTGAGGAAGACCCGAACTGTTTAACATAGCATTTACCATATCCTTTAGCGTTTGATTTTTACGTTCCGCCACACCATTTTGTTGTGGGCAATATGGTGCCGTAGTTTGATGTATTATGCCATGTATTTTACAAAAATCATTAAAAGGCTCAGAATATTCTCCTCCTCTATCTGATCTCACAATTTTAATTTTTTGATTTAGTTGATTTTCAACTTCTGTTTTATATAGTTTGAATTTCTAAAGTGCTTCATCCTTAGATCTCAAAAGATACACATAACAGAATTTTGTGTGATCATCTATAAAGGTGATAAAATATTTTTTTCCACCCCTCGTTTGAATTCTTTTTAAGTCACACAAATCGATATGAATTAAACCCAAAATTTCAGTAGAGCGTTGTAAGCTTTGAAAAGATTTTCTTTTGAATTTTGATTCAACAAATATTTCACATTTGTGTTCGACATTTGCAGGAAGTTTAGGAATATCTCCTCAATTCATTAATCTTCTAAGTGAATCAAAATTAATATGTCCAAGTCTACTGTGCCATAAATATAAGGAATCAGAGAGATAAGCGGAAGAATTAACTACATTAAAAACAGAGTCAACAGTTACATTTGATTTGAATAATCCCTCACACATGTAACCCTTTCCCACAAACACTCCATTTTTAGATAAAACAAACTGATCAGATTCAAAAACCATTTTAAAACCCTTTTTACTCAACAGCGAGCCTGAGACCAAATTTTTCCTAATGTCGGGCACGTGCAACACCTCGTTCAACGTCAGGACTTTTCCATAAGTGAATTTTAAATCCACCTTCCCTTTTCCAGCAACAGCAGCTACTGAAGAATTGCCCATGTAGAGCTTTTCATCACTTCCCACCACCTCGTAGTGGGAAAAAACACTCCTGTCTCCACAGATGTGTCGGGTGGCCCCAGTGTCCACCCACTAGTCCTTAATGTTGCTAACCAGGTGTGCCTCTGAAACAACAGCAGAAAAATTGTCAGTTTCAACAATTGAAGCTTGTCCACCCCCATTAGGTTTTTTGAGATTCTCATTATTTTTCCTTTTGTAGCAGTCTTGGGCTCGATGTCCAGGTTTACCACAAACAAAATAGTCTCCCCCGAATTTCTTAATCCGACCTTTAGGTCTCGTAGCATTATTTGGTGCTTTTCCTTTTCCCTTAAATTTATGTTGGTACTTATTTGGCTTAAACTGATTTTTGGTCCCCCCCACTACTTTCAGCAATGTTTGCTTTGGCAGCCATAGCCATGGCAACGTCTCTTTTTTCCTTAACGCAATTATCCTCTTCAATTCTAAGTCTAACAGTGAGATCTTCCATAGTCATATCTTTACGTTTATGTTTAAGGTCATTTCTAAATTCTTTCTTGGAAGGGGGAAGTTTCTCAATAACAGATGCAACTTGAAAACCCTCACTAATTGACATACCCTCAGCATGAATTTCATGAATAATGACTTGAAGTTCCTCTAATTGTGACAAAACAGATTTTTCGTCAACCATTTTAAAATCCAGAAAACGACTAACAAC
This sequence comes from Sambucus nigra, assembly GCA_949130495.1. Taxonomy (NCBI): domain Eukaryota; kingdom Viridiplantae; phylum Streptophyta; class Magnoliopsida; order Dipsacales; family Adoxaceae; genus Sambucus; species Sambucus nigra. Next base: position 437,423,542 of record OX422210.1, read on the forward strand.
AAATTTCTTACTTCCAGCATCTTTAGTTTTATATTTCTTATCTAACATCAACCATAACTCTCTAGGAGTGGGGACAGAAAAATAAATATCATACAGGGCATCATCCAAATTGTTCAGAATATGATTTTTGCACATAAAATCAGATTTTTCCCAAAGTTGGTTAACAACAGTTTTTGCAGGTTCGGTCTCTTCAGAATTATCTTCCTTGACTTCTAAGGTGTGATCGAGTTCCAACAGGTTCAGATAAAATTGCATTTTTTGTTGCCAACGTTTGAAATTCAAACCAATAAATTTTTCAGGCCTAGCAAAGGCGATAGCAGCAGGATCAAATTTTCCCATTGTACGAATATAAAATTTTATTTCTGTCTTAGATTGTTATATGCGTATACGGGAAGACAAAAAATATAGTAATAAATTGGAACGACTTATCTGGATGCTGAGGTGTGTGTTAGACACACAGTCCTAAGACAGAAATATCGCCCGCACATTAATCAGTGATGCTTCGAGCCTCAGATAACTGTCCCCAGGATTCAACAGCACACTTCATCCGATTGAAGCACTCAATGGATGACTTTAAAACCACAAGATATTATGCCCAGAATTGGAGTATGAAGAAGGACGTTTTTTTTTTAGAGAGAGATTGATTGAAAAACATTATTGGAAACTGATATGCATATCCCTCATATAAGGGGATGCAGAAACCATCCACTCCCCCAAAACGTGGATGACCACTTCTCCCACTAAACCACTCCCAACGGCTAATTAAGAAAAACGTGTTTTAATTTTAATCATAAATTAATTTTTTAATTAATTAAATAAAACGATTTTTAATATTAATTAAAATTTAATTAAATAAAATTATTTAAAGACGAAATTAAAATTAACTGATTATTAGGACCCAAGCTCAAGTCCCAAGTCTTGATATATAATATAATAATTATATATCTATTTAGGTATAAATACCCCAAATCCTCTTAAATTCTCTTAGTGGGACTTGAACCCATGACCTCCCCTAAAGGGACTCAAAAGTTACCACTAGACTACAAGATCTTATTGTGAATATATCATTCACACCAATAGTTATACACACACACACGCAACATTAATAACAGGGGAATGGTTATACAAGAGTGTAGGAAGGTTATCTTACAATATCAGTCGGTCACTTTTTAACCTAGTAGAGAGAGTCTAGGAGGGAGTTATCATTTTAGATTTCTAGCTCGAGGCAAAAGCTGCACGAGAGAGTCTTGTTTAGGGAAGAGGGACGTTCTGTTGCTGAGCTGGTGCCTGTAGGAGGCTTCGAAGAAATCTGGCGAGTTCTACAGGAAGAGACAATACATTAATAGGGAGGTTATTGTATACACGAGGTTTAGTGAGAGTAAGGCTTGGCTTAATATTGTCATTAGAGATGATAGAAGACCAGCATCGTTTATGTTATCGGTGGTGACCGAAAGGGGTTGGGGATTTGCTAGAAATACTTTCAAGAAAATTATACTGAACTTGACCCAATGAAAAGAACTGACCTCGTTGTGCATGACGACTCTTTCCTTGCGAGGGTCATGTTTTTCCAAATATCTCTACTAGGAAGGGTGGGCACTTTAAAGATATCTCCATCATCCATGATAAAACATGAAGAACTGGGTCAAAAAGAGGTGGAAACCAAATGAGGAAGTGCAAATAATACGTAGTTTTTACTCCTCACTATTCCTGTTTGTTTTCACATCAGTCAATGAGGCAGAAAGGATATTGGAAGGAAAGAGATGGCTATTTCATGGAGACCAGCTATGTATACAAATGTGGCATCCTTTAGAGGTTGGTGGATAGGCCTTTGTTTTGATGGCTTTGAGTAAAACACAACAGTGTTACTATGATGGCGAGAGAGACCAGGTTGACATTGGAGATGGATATTACCAAAGGCAGTATCAATATAAAGGCTGGAAGACCGTCGGAGGGGAAAGGCCGAGGGAGGAACGAGTGGACGAGGAAGTATGCGGGGATGTCCGCGGATGCTACAGGGAAAAGGCCATAACTCAGACACATGAAAAAAGAAGAGGCTCCGGTAGAAAAGGCGATGCTATTGCTGAGGTTGGAGCTACATATACCAGAATCAAAACTTTTAAAAATGCGGTGGGAGCAGCTATAGCTAGAAACGATGATTATGAAAACGCGATTGGAATCACATGAGATAGTGGCGAGGAACTTAAAACACAAGAGGATTTCTCATATTTTAAAAATTACATTGAGCTTAAACCATCGGAAATGAGTCCGATTATACATGTGGTCGATCTCAAAAGGAAAGTTGGGGCACCAGTGGTCAGGAAAGGAGGGGAAGAAGGGGAAACAGGGGTAGGGGTTGCCGTCGGAGGGATCGATGAGGATAAGAGTGGGGATGCTAACATACACTTGGAAGGAAGGGAAAAAGTGAAGGATATCAACACAAAGGACAAAGTGAAGGTTGGGGGAGAAGCCTTGGGCAGTGAAAGCATGGTATTAAAAAAGAGAGTAAGTGGGTCTTGTGTTATTAATAGTATGGAAGACAATAAAAGTGCATGGGAAGAAGGCATTGGTAAAAAATGAATAAGTGTAAAAAAAGATTTGCGTGGGTCTGTTAGGCCAAATGGGTTCAAAGTGGTGACACAAATATCTGATTATATAATATTGGGTCGTAACCCAAGGGGTGTGATAGAGCGGAAGGGGTTCTTCCTCTCTTAATCAAGGATCGGGGGTTCGATCCCCGTCTTGGGCATGGATCAGCCTTAAATCCTTGGGCCAGCTGTCCCACCCATTGAGGTGCCTACAAATCAGCGAAGGGATTAGTCACTAAGTCGCTAGTGGATACCCTGGTGTAAACAAAAAAAAACAATATTGGGTCGTCTGCTTCGGAGAAAGGTTAGTCCCAAATGGAGCTTTTTTGGGGAGAGCAAGGTGAAGAATTTGTAAAAAAAAGTAGAACACAAAAACTTATGAGAAAGGAGCTCTATTTTGGGTCAGAAAAATGTCAGTGCACACATTAATTCATGTAAAGCAGCGAAAAATGGGCTTAATAAGGGGAAAACAAACTAAAGGAGGGAGGAAAGACCACAAAAGAGAACGGAAAAAACAAGAAGTTATAGGAGGAAAACAATTATGATGAGGTATTATCTGCATTTGACGTAGGAGAAACAAGCGGGGTGAGGAGAGTGGGTAATTACCAAATATGTACTACCCCAGCCAAGGCAAGAAGAGAGAGGGAGGAGAACAAATATTAATTTTTTGGAGTTAAATATGTTAAATCATATTGTTTTGTTAATCACAAATTAGAATATGAATCGTAAGGTTACATCATGAATAAAACTGTTTTGACATGAATCCAGGATGTTTATCTTCATGCAATCACAGAATCGAAAATTCCTTAAAAATACGATTTAAAAACTGACCTTTGTCCATCCTGGTTGAACGAATTAAAGTGACTTGAATGCTCATTTAATTCCTTTCTTAAACAGCCCGGAATGAGAAAAATGGATTTTGGATTTTTTCTCCCTCCTTAGAAACAATGTGTATTGAGACGACTCTAGATGGTGTAGATGTCTCTATTTATAAGGGGAAGAGGGCTGGAATCCTAGTAGAGGTGGGACTCTTTCCAAGTCTCCCACTAATGCCACTAACCATCATGTGACTAACGGATAAGGTTTACCCAAATCTTTTAATATCTTTATTTATCACATTCCTAATTAATTATCTGATATTTATCAAGACCACAATTATGGAAAATTTGGAATTTAATAAAATTGAAATTAAATAATTAATTTCGTTACTTGACATTAATTTCCAACAGTCTCACACTTGGTCTTAATAATTCGTATAATTAAATTAGGTATCATAAGGTGCACAATTATTGATAAATTCAGTTTGCTAAATCAAATGATTCACGGATGCGAGTCATGGCGGTTCCATGCTATTCAAGGGCATGGTTCCTTCCATGTACCACAACACCAATGTTTCATTCAACTGAGCCTTTAATATTGGGTATCATAATAGCCTCATAATGTCCTTTTCAATAAGGACTATTTTTGTCAACAATAATTCATAATTATATGCATGCTTTCTCAAAAGACAGAAATAATAGAAATCAGAAACACTTTTATTGAATTCAAGTAATGGTGTCAAACAACTAAGCCAAAATAGCAATCATAGTCTAACTAATCGAGACCCATCTCTTTAACATGTTCCATAAAGGTCTTCGGAGATAGTCCTTTCGTAAGAGGATCTGCTATGTTATCACGCGTACTGATGTGATCAATTGACACTCTTTGTTTCTGAACTTCTTCTTTAACTGATAGGTATTTCATCTCAATATGCTTAGGAGCCTTAGTATACCTATCGTTCTTCGAGAAGAAGACTGCTGCGACATTATCACAGTGAATTTTCAGTGGCTTAGATATTGACTCCATAATTCTAAGTCCTGAAATAAAGTTTAGCAGTCATAATCCATGATTTGTAGCTTCGAAGCAAGCTACGTATTCAACATCCATAGTAGATGATGCAATGACACTTTGCTTAGCACTTTTCCATGAAACGGTTCCTCCAGCCATAAGGAAGACATAACCCGAAGTGCTCTTCCTACTGTCAAGGCATCCCCCAAAATCTGAGTCTGAATAACCAATCACCTCAAGGTGATCAGTATTTCGATATGTGAGCATGTAATCCTTGGTCCCTTGTAGGTACCTCAGCACTTTCTTTGTAGTTTTCCAATGGTAAGTCCCCGGATTACTTTGATATCTGCCTAGCATCCCAATGAAAAAATTGATGTCTGGTCTAGTGCAGACTTATGCATACAACAAGCTCCCTATGAGCGAAGCATAAGGCATGCCTTTCATGTGCTCCCTTTCTAAATCACTTCCAGGGCATTGGCTTAAGTTGAATTTATCCCCATTCTGAAGTGAAAAATTAACGGGATTGCAACTTTGCATGCTAAAACTTTCTAAAACTTTGTTAATCTAAGCTTCCTGAGACAGTCCCAACGTTCCTCGTGATCTATCCCGATATATTTCTATCCCGATCACGAAGGATGCCTCACCTAAATCTTTCATTTCAAAGTTTTTAGAAAGTTACTTATTGGTTTCACTTAATAAACCAAGATCATTGTTGGCGATAAGTAAGTCATCAACATATAGTACTAAAAACACAAACTTACGCCCACTGATCTTCAGGTATATACACCGATCAACAGTGTTTTCCTTAAAAAACCCAAACCATGTAATGGTATCGTGAAACTTAATGTACCATTGACGAGAAGCTTGCTTTAGACCATATATTGACTTCTTTAACATACAAACCATGTTTTCTTTTCCTTCCTTTATGAAGCCTTGTGGCTGTGCCATGTAGACTTCTTCTTCTAAACTCCCATTTAGAAAAGCTATTTTTACGTCCATTTGGTGTAACTCCAAATCATAATGAGCCACCAACGCTAATATGATTCTTAGTGAGTCCTTCTTTGAAACTGGAGAGAAGGTCTCATTATAATCAATTCTTTCTCGTTGATTAAAACCTTTGGCAACAAGTCTAGCTTTATGTCGTTCGATATTGCCTTGTGAGTCAAGTTTGGTCTTAAAGATCCACTTGCACCCAACTCGTTTTTGTCCTTCTAGCAATTCGAGAAACTCCCAAACTTTATTGTCATTCATAGATTTTATTTCTTCATTCATGGCATTAACCCATTTATCTGAATCATCACTATTTACAGCCTTTTCATAAGAAACCGGGCCATTAATATCCCCTATGTTAAATTCGGTCTCTTGAAGGTATACCACATAGTCATCCGGAATTTCCGATCTCCTTTCTCTTTGAGATCTTCTTAATGGCACTTCCTGTGGTGCTTCAAAAGTTTCATCGGTTACAGTCTCATTATGTGGTTGTTCAGTTGGTTGATCATTCACTTGTTGTTCATTGTTATTGATTGGGTCAATAATCGGTGCAATAACTGCATTAGGAACAACAGGTATGTTATGAACTCTGGGTATAGGAATTTGTACCCTGACTTGTTGAATGATTACCTCCCTCTCTTTTATACTCACACTTACTTCACGTTCTTCAATGAATTTAGCATTTCCAGATTCTATGATTCTATTTGTATGATTTGGACAGTAGAATCTATATCCCTTCGACTTTTATGGATACCCGATGAAATGACAAGATAATGTCCGAGGATCCAATTTCTTTTCATGAGGGTTATAGATTCTAGCTTCCGCTGGGAAACCCCACACACGTAAATACCTTAAATTGGGTTTCCATCCTTTCCACAGTTAAAAAGGGGTTTTTGAAACTGACTTACTAGGAACCCTATTTAATATGTGTACAGCGGTCCTTAATGCATGTGTCCACAAAAATGTAGGCAATTGTGTCCTACTTATCATACTCCTAACCATTTCTATAAGGGTACGATTACGCCTTTCAGCTACACCATTCTGCCAAGGTGATCCTGGCATTGTGTATTGGGCGCAAATACCTAATTTCTCAAGGAGTTTAGCAAATGGGCCTGGGCGTTGCCCTGACTCATCGTATCTACCATAATATTCACCACCTCTGTCAGACCTAATAATTTTCACCTTTTTGCCTAGTTGCCTCTCAACCTCATTAATGTATATTTCAGCGACGTTCACAGACTGAGATTTATCATGCAACATGTATAAAATGCAATGACGTGAAAAATCATCAATAAAGGTGATGAAGTATTTCTCTCCACCAATGGATGGAATATCAAAAGGTCCACATATGTCTGTATGTATTATTTCAAGTAGCTGGGTGCTTCTTGTGGATCCTTTCTTTATATGTTTGGTCTGTTTTCCTTTAATACAGTCCACACATACATCATAATTGGCCCAATCCAAGTTATGGAGTATTCCATATTTAATGAGCCTTTCAATTCTCGGCCTGGATATGTGCCCTAATCTTTTATGCCATAAATAAGCATATTTTTTTATCATCAAGTGTACGTTTCGTACCAACATTAGGATGTAGGGTGACAAGGATTTCAGAAAAATTCTTTTCAAGATTCAATCGATATAAACCATCTAATAAAAATCCAGAACCAACATTATTAGAATTTTTAATCAAACCAAAACCATTGTTATTAAATTCAATTGCAAAACCATCAAAAGCGAGTTTAGAAACAGAAATTAAATTCCTAGAAACTGAGGGAACATAAAAAGTTTCTTGCAAATATAAAATAAATCCCGTGCTTAAAATCAGGCGAAAGACTCCAATAGCTTTTATTTTAGCCTTTGCCTTATTGCCCATGTAGAGAAAATGCTCATTTGGATTTGTTTTGCGGATCAAAATGAAGCCCTGCATCGAATTAGAAACATGACACATAGAACCAGAATCAATCCACCAAGTCTTAGAAGGAACATTAATAAAGTTTGATTCGAAACAAACATAAATAAAGGGTTTACCCTTTTTCTCGAACCAGGCCTTTCGTTTATGACAATCCCTCTGGAAATGGCCCTTCTTTTTACAGAAGTGACACTTGTCATTCTTTTCCTTCTTCACAGCAGCAGTTGATGGTTCATCTTGATGAGACGGCCCATGACCTTTCTTAATGCCCTTGTCGAACTTCTTCTTAAAACCAGCTCCTTTAACTGTAAGATTTGCCACATGTCCCTTAGTCACATGGCCATTCTGTTTCTTAATCCTTCCTTCCTCATGTACCAACATGCTTTGAAAATAAAAGATAGTGTTGTAATTGATTTGGAAAGGCCCATACTCAGGAGGTAGGGAGTTTATGACGAATTGGACGAGAAAAGACTCGTCCACTGTCATGCCTAAAACTCTAAGTCTAGCAGCCAGATTGGTCATTTCTATAATGTGCTCATTCATGGTTCGAGTACCATCGAACCTCATAGTGGTCAGGTCAGCAATCAGTTTCCCAGCAAGGGATTTATCAGCAGTGTGAAAGCATTCCTTAATGTTGTTCAAATACTCTTTCGCTTTCTTAGTTTCAGGTAGGGAGGTCTTAATGTTAGCAGCAACACACATTCGCATAAACATTAGGGCCAACCTATTGGATCGAGACCATGCTTCATGGACAACAATTTCATCCTTGCTACTGATATCAGTAATAACAGCGGGTTCATCACACATAATTTCCATGTCCAGGTCAAGAACCCCTAGGCTAAACTCAATTTGCTCATTCCATTCAGAAAAATTAGTTCCATCAAATTTGGAATAGGACTGAGCTTGTGAATACAGTTTAAGGGGAACTGCAATCAATAACAATGTTCACAGATTAAATTTTCACACACAATAAAAATTGCAAGGGTCAAATATTGAATTCTTGACTAAAATTTTGGTGATTCGTATCGAATATTGCACATATATACCCTCGAAATTTATGCATTTTAGCCCCCTCGGGTACTTTAATGCCTCTAATTATGCTCGTTAATCAGACAACCTCCATTTTATAAGCTAAAATATTATTTGAGGTATAATTGAGCTTTTATACGTGTTAAAGTGCTTAGTATGAAGTTTGGGTACGCTCCAATTAAGTTTCGTCGCGATTCGCACGTTCAGGGGCATTTTCGTAATTTTACACTTTGGGATTTTTGCCCAAGTCTTCACGGAAGTTGTAGCCCTAGGGCCAAGCTTCACGTGGTCGTAAAAGGTGCTCGAATCGGAGTTCGAACGAAGGAAACACGGACCTTTAATCGAAAAGAATTATAAAAGATTCATTAACAATTTAAATAATTCCATCCATGTCCCTTTTCTTATTTAATAACAAATTCATTAATTCCATCTATGTCCCCAAAACGTTTTTTCAGCAAATGAAGATGGCGATTTGGCCCTAGGCTCGGGTTTTGGGTTCGACCGAAATTCGACCCTTTCGTCCGAAATTGGAGCTTGATTTGGGACCACACACGCAAATGGGTCTCTTTGGCCAATTTTTGGAGCTTGGATTTTGGACATTTATGGCTATGGAGAATGTGGAGCTTTGAAGTGGGTTTTGGCATTTTAATGGTGGAAGACTAGTTGGTCTCGGTTTTGGCTTCCAAGAATGGTTTTGGGCATATATGGAGTTGGGTTTTGTTGGCATTTTTTTGGAAATGGATTTTGATTTGGTGTTTGTCACCATTAATGGACACGGAGCTTTTTGGCCATGGGTGTGGCTGTATGAAGTTGTGAGCTGAATTGGAGTTGCAGCGCAGCCGGTCGATCGGCCACGCTCCGGCGGTCGACCGGTAATTTGATTTTTTCCTTTGGTCCGAGATAGCGCGCTCCTCCCCTATTCACCGGTCGACCGCGTTTTGGCTATCGATCGACCGGTCCCCTGTTTTGTGCGTTTATTGCTGCTGCCCATTTTCTTTTTCCTTTTTCCTTTTCTTTTTCTATTTTCTTTTTATTCCTTAATTAGGAGACTTGTCCTTATTTCTTTTCTGTTTTTCTTTTTCTTTTTTTCCTTTTTCCAACTTACTATAAATAGAAACTTTAGTTATTTTTGTAAAATATCTAGTTTTTTTCTCTAGTTTCTCTCTCTCTCTTAGATTAGGTTAGGATTTGTAATATTTGGGAATTTTGTGGAGACCTCCCCTCTCCTCCATTTTCTTTGTGTAATTCCTCCATTAATGTAAGTTCTAGTTTACTATTCATTATCATCTTCCTCTACTTTAAGCTTTGTTCTTTATTTATTTCATGCTTGATTATTTCTTACCTAGATTAATTGTGTAGTTAATTTAATTAGTGTTAAATTAATTAGTTAATTTATTTTATGCTTTTAATCATGCGTAGCGGCTAATTTAAATTAGGGTGCGATTAATGGAACTCACATAGGGTTGATTTGTTGCTTCGCTTTGATGATGGAGATTTACGTATTTATTTCGAGTGCGTTGTCCTAGTTTTTATGCCTAGGAAATTTAACGGTGTATATCATGTATGCGCCATGTTTACGACCTTGCGTGCGTAATTTTCGGGGTATTTGTTGACGCCAAAATATTATTAGTCTTTTACGCGAATTTAGGGGTGTAACAACTCTTAATTTAATTAATTGACGAACGAGATGCAATCTTAATAATTCGCAGTCCCATGTAACCATTTATACATGTTAACTCAATTTGAGGGATATTAGTCGCATCCTATAGTTTTTATTCGCTTTGTTAATTTTAGTTTAAATACACTCATGCCTAGTTTATCCTTTATTTCTTTTCAGTTAGAAAAATTTCTTTTACACTTTTATTGAGAAGTATTAAATCCATTAAATTCTAGCAACTCATCTCTGTAGATTTTCGATACCCGAACTTGGCCGCTATACTCCCTTTTTGAGTGTAGTCATAAGTTTAGGTTTTTGTATTGAGGCGGTGAACAGAAAACAATGATCGGCGTTTGACACACGCCGCTTTTTGCACTTAATCATTTGGCATATTTCATTTACATTCTGAATATCACGGAATCTGTATTAATCATCACATAATATTCAGATTGTAAAGGTATATTACCTTATAATTCATTTATCATGGTCCCATAATTTTGGCATCTGTGTTTGTTGCCTAATTCATTTAATGCCATGATTAATGGACTTAATGTCAACTATTGTGCTTTTACAAAACTAGTTCTAATGTTGTTCAATTCAGATATTAGCATATGTTGCGCTTCAATCCAATTTTATAACTGACATTAGAATAAGTCTTTAATGAATGTAAGTATATTATTCGTACATGCAGTCGCAGCCTGTGTTTGGCCTTTGATTTAACTCAAATGAATAATTGTTTACATGTCTCAACTTAAATATAGTTAATCATGCATTAATATTCACTATAATACGTAATCTATCAGTAATTACAAAGATACCAATAGCATCTTGAATGTCTCAAAAACAGAATTGCCCAGGTATAGTAAAAACACGTAATACATGAATTTTGCCAAAAATGGAAAAAATGAGTTTTCACCATAGAATTTAAGTAAAAGACGCCAGAAAACCAAAACTTTTTGCGGAACGTCAATATCAAGTTTCTGTAAAGATTTATAAGCCCCGAGATTCTTTCCTAAAATGGCAAAAACGGGGTTTTGAGGGCCTTAACTGACTCGGATTACCGAAAAACACATTACATCATGGCCAAAGGCTGTGAAATTCGATCGTTGTCTCGTTTCCAGTCAACCTACTAAGTTTCAAGTCAATCGGACACCAAAAATTTCAAAAACACTATTCACTACGTCAAAAAAAAATTCTTTCGAAATTTGTTTTGCATCAAATCGCATTTTTCACATAATTAATCTTAAAAACAGTTTCGTTTTCTTATCATGATTAATAAAAGTGTTTTTCAGAACGCTTACACAACTTGAAACAATAAAATCACGCTAACGACACATTAGGGTTCTTAATAACACGAAAAGGAGTTGAACAATTATGGGACAGTTATTATAGGATAAGGACTGTATACAACAATACCGTTCTTAATATCATACATGACATAAATTCGTATTATCATATGCATGATTACCAGATTGCCTAAAAATTCCAGATTTCCAGAAAAACAAAATTTCCAGATTTCCAGATTTTCAAAAGATCATAAATCAGAATGTTGTGAAGAAATTTTCATTAACGGAAAACATGAGATTATAAATCGAAGGCTCTGATACCACATGTTAAATCATACTGTTTTGTTAATCATAAATTTGAATATGAATCGTAAGGTTACATCATGAATAAAACAGTTTTGACATGAATCCAGGATGTTAATTTTCATGCAATCACAGAATCGAAAATTCCTTAAAAATACGATTTAAAAACTGACCTTTGTCCATCGTTGTTGAACGGATTAAAGTTACTTGAATGCTCCTTTAATTCCTTTCTTATACAACCCAGAATGAGAAAAACGGATTTCGGATTTTCTCTCCCTCCTTAGAAACAGTGTGTATTGAGATGACTCTAGATGGTGTAGAGGTCTCTACTTATAAGGGGAAGAGGGTCGGAATCCTAGCAGAGGTGGGACTCTTTCCAAGTCTCCAACTAATGCCACTAAACATCATGTGACTAACGAATAAGGTTTACCCAAAACTTTTAATATCTTTATTTATCACATTCCTAATTAATTATCTGATATTTATCAAGACCATAATTATGGGAAATTCGGAATTTAATAAAATTGAAATTAAATAATTATTTTCGTTACATGACATTAATTTCCAACAAAATAATTACAAATTATGGGTGGAAATTGAGTTATTAAGGGTGGACTGGGATTTAGATATGGGAGGGAATACTAGTGAGTCTGGTGATTCAATGGAGAACAACATGAAGGATTGGTTGGGTGAGGAAAATGACTATATGGTAGAAAAGGGAGGGGTGGGTGGAGAATATGGTTGGAGGATTTAGTCAGATTATAAGGGTCAACTATGAGGGGAGTGAGAGTGAATCATTGATGTTATTTGAGAAAATGGAAAGAAAAGGTAAGGGAAATTTGAGGATGGAAGAGGGGGAGAGTTCATTTCTTCAGGGATTAATAGGGGGGAGGGTGAGGGCGTTATCGGGAGAGGGGGGAGAAAAGGAAGGAGGGGAAGGAGAAGACACCATATGAATATTCATCTAATCTCATGGAATGCTAGGGGTATGAAAGATGCTAAAAAGAGTGGTATTATTTGTGGTTCCATTAATAGGTGGAGGTCAGGAATTGAAGTTGAGTCATATGAGTGGAAGAATAACTAAATTAATTTGAGGAAGGAGGAGGATTAAGTGGTGTAACTTGGACGCTTTGGTCGTATTGGGGGGAGTTATCATCATGTGGGATTCCAGAATCGGTGAATTGGTGGAGACTATGGAAATAAATTGGTCATTGTTTTGTTTATTAAGGAATGTGGAGGACCAATTCACATGGTACTTTTCTGGGATTTATGGTCCAGTGGAAGACGCTAGTAGGTGGGAGATGTTGGAGGAGTTAGAAGGAGTTAATACATTATGGAGAGGTCCTTGGTGTATAAGGGGAGACTTTAATGTAGTGATAATTTCGTCAGAAAGGAGTAGGGGATGGATAGTTACATGAGGGAGTTTTCAGACTTTATTAATGAGATGGAATTGATGGGTCTACAGTTAGCTGATCGATCATTTACATGGTCTAGCAGTAGGGACACCCCAATCTTATCCCGGTTAGATCGCTTTCTTATATCACAGGATCGGGAGGAGCACTCACAAGGGGTAAATCGGTATTATCTTCCCAGGATAACGTTGGATCACTATCCAATTATTTTAGAGTATGGTGGTGGAGGAGTCAACGAACCTCATTCAGAGTTGAAAACATGTGGCTAAAATAGGAGGATTTCAAGAACTAGTCAGGGATTAGTGGCAAGGTTATGAGGTGGAAGGAGATTCTAGCTTTATTTTGGCTAAGAAGATTTCTCTTCTTAAGAAAGATATCAAGCGATTGAGTAAGGAGGTTTTTAGGATTGTTAGGGAAACTATAACAAGGTATATAGAGGATATTAGAATTTTAAATGAAAAGGAATGGAGGATGGGGCTCTCGGTGGAGAAGAAGGCATTAAGGGAGGTGAGAAAAGGTGAAATAAGGAGAAGATTGATTCATGAGGAGATTAGTTAGAGGCAAAAATCTCACGTGTTATGGCTAAGGGAGGGATATATGAGCATCAAATTCTGTCATAAAGTGGCGAATTCATATCAATGCTTTAATGACATTCGAAATATCTCAGTGAGAGGGGAAGAGTTTTAGGAGGAGATTGAGGTTAGGGATTCCATCTCTCAATTTTACAAGATTTTGTACAATAAAGAGGAATTGTGGATACCTTCCCTCGATGGAGCCAAAATGGGGAGCATTACTGGGGATGACGCTGAGGCATTAAGGAGGACCTTTTTAGAGGAGGAGAGCCGGTGCTAGGGTCCATGAGTGGATATAAGGCTCCCGGCCTAGATGGATTCACTATGGCTTTCTTTTTGCATTATTGGTCAGTTATGAGAGGGGAGGTGATGGCTTTCTTGTACGAGTTTCTTGATAGAGGCTACTTCATGAGAAGACTGAATGTGACGTTTTTAACTATGATCCCTAAGAAAGGGGGGTTCACTGATATCCGTGACATCAGACCTATAAGTCTGATTAGGAGTACTTATAAGTTACTTTCCATGATGTTTTTGGTTAGGATTAGGAGAGTCAATATCAGACTCATTTCTTAGTCATGGAAATGTGTAAGGGAGGCAAATCCTTGATGTGGTGGTGGTGGCGAATGAGTTTGTGGAGTCCAGGTTAAGAAGTGGGGAGGACGGTATCGTGTGTAAGTTGGACATTGAAAAGGCATATGATCATATCAACTGGGGGATTCTCTTATATCTACTTGAGAGGATGAAATTTGGAACGAGGTGGTATCGATGGATGAAGACGTGTATATCTTCTGTCAGATTCTCTATGTTGATTAAGGGGGTTCTAAATTTTTTTTTCACAACTCACTCGGCCTCCATCAGGGAAACCCACTGTCCCATTTCTTTTCATATTGGCTTTCAGTAGGATGATGCGGTGAGTGGTTGAATCAGGGTTCACTAACGGTTTCATGGTCAACCATCCGAGTATGAATTCGATCAGGATTTCCCACCTCTTATTTTCAAATGTTACGATTATTTTCTGCGATACAGAAGTAGGGCAGGTGAGATATTTGAGTCTTTTGATTTTGTGCTTTAAGGCAGTGTCGAGTCTCCATATCAATGTTTGAAAATGTGAAATAATTTAAATAGGGTGCGATGGAAGCGTGGGTCATCTGGCTGAGAGGATTAGCTGTAAGGTGGGTTCGCTTCCTTCTTACCCCGATTCGCCATTAGGGACCAAATTTAAAAATAAATCTATATGGGACTCGGTTATGGAAAGAGTGAGAAGGAGGATGGAAGGATGGATATTTGTCAAGGATGGAGGTTAACATTTATAAAAAGTACGTTGTTGAGTCTGTCGAATTACTTCCTATCCATTATATCATTGCAATTCTCAATGTGTAAGGAATGGAGAAAATGATGAGAGATTTCCTCTCGAGAGGTAATAAAGAGGAGTTTAAATACTCACTTATGGGGTGGGATGTGCAAGCCGATTAAGAAGGGAGAATAGGGGTGAAGAAGCTATATTGATTTAATAAATCTTTGTTAGGGAAGTAGTTGTGGAGATTTCCTCATGAGGGGACTAGGTTGTGGAGGAGAGTAGTGGAAGCGAGGGGGTTCCATTCTGGGGTGGGGCCCAGGAGTGGGGTGGTTGGCTCACGGGGTGGGGATATGGAAGCATTTTGAGAAAGGGTTGGAGGATCTCTCTACATACATGACATTTCAATTGGGAAAAGGGGAAAATATTAGATTTTAGAAGGACAAATGGATCAAAAATGGCTTCGTGGAGGTTTAATTCCTAGGATTTTTAGCATTAGAGGAGATAAAGACGACTAGTTGTAGATCACATGATGATTGGGGAGTGAGTCATATGGAACTTGAAATTCTGAAGGTGATTATGGAACTGGGAGTTTGAGGAGGCAAATGCTTTTTTTGAGTGGTTGGGGATGATTCTATCCCTTCAAATGGGGAAAATGAGTTGAGGTTGGTGGCTACTAGAAAGGGGATCTTCACGGTGAAAAATTACTACTCCGCATTGACAGAGAAGGGAAATTGGGACACAAATTTTCCATAAAGAGAGATTTGGAAGTCCTTCCCCCCGAAAGGCATGTTCTTTACATGGACCGTGGAGAGACAAGCTATTTTGACGACTAAGGGCTTATAGAAAACGAGACGCTTGATGTCTAACCGGTGTTGGTTGTATAAGGAGGAGGATGAGACGACTAATCATTTTTCGTTGCATTGCTGGGTGACAAGGGGATTGTGGGGAGTTTTTATATCTCTGAGACGGATTCCATGGGTTATGTCTAAGTCGGTGAGGAATTTGTTAGAGGCATGGCATCGCCCATAGGGTTGGAAGGGGGTTGGGAAAATTTAGAGCATGGTCCCTCACTGTATCTTCTGGACGACATGGCGAGAGATGAATGAGAGATATTTAAAGGGAAGGAAGCAACACCATCTAGTATTCGTTAATTGTCCTTGGCCATTCTATTGAATGAAACAATTTAATTATGTTTCTTTAGTTACGTCTCACTCTGAGCAATAATTAATTTCATGCAAATTGAAATGGAAGTCAATTCATATATCCACACCCTAAGTGAGTGAGTGAGTGAGTGTGTGTTTTTGTGTGTGTGATAGAGAGACTTGGTTTCCTTTATTATTTTGTTATTATATCTAGGTTTTAGTGTTTTTAAACTCTTAATTAGTGTTCGAGTCTATTTATGGTTATTTTTATATATATGTAAAAATTAGATCACCAGTTAGTTTTTATTATGAACATAGCCATTGATTAACCATTATAATAATTCAATATTATTGAGAGTTTAACAGGTATGTGTTGATGATGCCCAAATCTGATTTCAAGTGAGATAATATAGATGGTAGATACTAACTGAGTAAATGTACAAGGAGATGATAATTCTGGATATATACAAACAGTAAATATAAGAGAAGAAAAAAGGAAATAAGACCAATGCATCGGAAATTAAGGAGTTCATCCCTTTAGGCCTACATGTACTATAGAACATTTTTTCTCAATATATGACTTTGAATAAAAGAGAATGAATAATTTCCCAATAGGTGGCTCGAGGTGTAATGCGCACCCCAAGTCATATGGCATATGTTTACTTGATCAGATCCCATAAGATTGTGACATGTGTCCTTCTCGAAAGTGTGGGAAAATGTATAATTGTTTCCTTCCCGTGCGCTTGTGGTCCCAAAATTGATAGTTGAGAAGAATAATGATTGAAATATCATTCTTTTGGAGAAATCTGCACAATACTGTCTGATGAAACATGGGCGACCCCTTACAAGGGATAGGTCGACCCACAATGGCCGATGCCAATTAAAAAATGGCCCTTATAGGAGGGGTATATTCTATTTTATTATTATAAAATGGAAGCCCTCCATTAAGTCTCCTACACTGTGAAGCTGTCCACGTAGGCGACTATATGTTAAATACAATCAAACCTGCAAAAGACTAGCCCCTCCACGTGTCACCTAATTTTTTCCTCCTCTATCTACATCCAACACTTAGGTTATCCCAAAATATATATTTTCTCTATGCATCTCTCATCTACATGCCTCTCTCTCTTCCCAACTTTTCCCATCCCCCACACTCTCTATCATCTGAAACATCTATCTACTTATTCTATATATAAATGGATTAAACATTTGGGGCTTGGGTAAATGAGTTTTTTTTACAAGTTTCAACATCAAATCAACATACCTACTAATGGAAATACGTTGGGGACAACAGGTTTTTCATTTTTTGATCAACCACATACATACATGGTAAGTGTAGGCTAAATGATGGAGTTGCACAACATTTCCTTCTCCGAAGTCGACGTCAGAATCTTGAAGGTGCCACGATCCCCCGAGATTTCACCTGATGCCGGAACCTCCTTTGCATCATCCACTTTTGCCATACCGAAACAAAATTCACCCATGTCCCGTGCAATGAAAGTTTTTTTTATCTTCACACCTGGATGCTTTGAAAATTAAATTGACATTTTTGAACAATGAGAGTTTCTTGAGAGTAAGAAGGAGGTGTTAGGTACTTTTTTTCCTTTGATATGTGCATGAAGAGAGATTTGATACTTGTTTGTAGACTCTTTTCCCATTAAAAAAATATACAAATAAAAAGTTGCATTGTAATTTATGTAGTATTTTTTAAGTAAAGAAGACAAAAATAAATGTAATATTGTACTACCCCATCATTTTTTATGATTACAATTTTTTTGAAGTGTTTTGAATTAACACGACATAAGTAACCTTTTAGCACGACTACCACAAATGTGATGCAACTTTGATTTAGAAAATCCCGAGACAACCAAAATATATTATATGATTTTTTAGTTAATTTTTAGTCTATGTTTTCGTATCATGTAAAATTGTCACCCATATATGATTCAATACAATATTAATAGAAGAATCTTTTTAGCGTGTCATTTTTTATAATTTCTACCACTATACGGAATTTAATATGTAATTTTAATAATATATTATTTTAAAAATTAACTTGAGAACCTAAAATTCAAAGTTTGAAATTCCAAAGCATGTGGAAAATAATATATTATTAAAAAAGAAAAACTCAAAAAAGAAAAATTTTCTAAATCCAAAGATGCCCTAGTTAATCTATAATCTAAAATACTAAGAAACGAGTTTAAGAATTTTTTTACCATCTAACAACCAAGGTCATGCAAGATGCCTCGGTAGAGTTGAGATGTTGCCGTTGCTGAATGAAGCTTGGCAAGTAGATCATTCCTCTCTTCCTCCCACTTTTGGCTTTTCTCTTCTATGTTTCGTGAAAGGAAATGGTAAAACTCAGATGATGCTTTTGCTGAACAAAGCATAGTAGAAATCTTGTTTTTCTCTTCCTCCCACTTGTGACGATCCTCCTCGTATTTTTTTTCAGCTTTCTTCAATATCTTCTCCCATTTAGCTTTGTTTTGCTTCAGCATTTTCTGACAATCTTCCTCAATTTCTTGCTTCCCCTTCTTTACTTGATTGAATTCAATCTCCAATGCCTCAAATTTCTCGCCCCACATCAATACTTTATTCGCAAGGTACTCAGACACAGCTTCCGTATTCTGAGTTTCTTGGTTCAGTTCGTCACTTGCTTTCTTCTCAATCTCCTTATCTCCTGCACTCTTCAATTCCTCACTACTTGAAGAATGGCTACTTGAATCTGCTTTCGGAGAGTCACTATCCACGTTAATTTTTTCCTCCGAAGATAATTTTCCAAGTAGCTGGTCCTGATGGGGAGATAGTGGATCAAACAGTGCCTTGATTGGTATCATATTCTTATCTTTGTATTTACGTCAATTAAGATAATGAAAGTACATAAAGATACGAAAATGTCACTCGTACATAGCAAAATTTACAATTAATTTTTTAAACGATTATATATGTATATTTTTTAATCTTTTACTCACCAATATCTTATGCTTGTTAATTTGCAAAACAAAAATTATTCAAATATTTGTACCTTTTTAAAACTCATATGACATATGAATGTCAAGATGAGGTGTCATGGTGTATGCTATTTGCAGATGATATTGTTTTAATCGATGAGACTAAGATGGGGATAAATGCTAGGTTGGAATTGTGGAGAGAAACTTTAGAAACAAGAGGATTTAAAATAAGCAGAACTAAAACATAATACGTGGAGTGTAATTTTAGTAGTAATAGGAGGACAAATGGAGATGTGGTGAAATTGGAGGGTCAAGAAATACCTAGAAATGATCATTTTCGTTATTTATGATCGATTATACAAAAAGATGGAGATATTAGTGATGATGTTACGCATAGGATTAGAGCAGGCTGGGTTAAGTGGAGAAGTGCGACCGGCGTTCTGTGTAATAGGCACCTTTGAAGTTAAAAGGAAAATTTTATAGGACGGCCATTAGACCCGCCATGTTATATGGGACAGAGTGTTGGGTAACCAATAAACAAAATGTGCAGAAAATGAGTGTGGCGGAGATGCAAATGTTAAGATAGATTTGTGGTAAAACTCGAAAGGACAAAATTAAAAATGAACAAATTCGTGAAACGGTAAAAGTAGCTCCTATAGTAGATAAATTGAGAGAAAATCGACTTAGATGGTTTGGACACGTCAAGCGTAGACCAATGGATGCTCCTGTAAGGAAGAGTGATTTAGTTAGTATTGATGGTAACCCAAGGGGTAGAGGTAGGCTTAAATTAACTTGGTGGGATATTATAAAAAAGGACATGATATCATGTGGTTTAACCGAAGATATTGCACTGGACAGAATGAAATGGAAAAATAGGATTCATGTAGCGGACCTTAAATAATTGGGAAAAGACTTTGTTGAGTTGAGTTGAATTGAACAGTGGCTTCATATGTTTTATTTATACAACTTAAATCACTAATGGTTGATTATCTTAGGAAACTAAAGATCGAATGACTTCATGTGTTTGGTGTATTGATCCTTTTTACCAAAATTATATGTGCAATCTCAAGAATAAAGGACCGTTATAATAGACACATCTTACACTAATAATACAAAGAGTCATTGGATGAAATATAAATTTATTTTATAAATTTTGGTTAAGAATTTCAATGCCCTTAAAATATTTAAAACTTTCGAATAATTAAGAGTTTGAATATATTATCTAAAATATGGGACCACAAGTATTTAATCCTAATTTTAAATATTATTTTCTAGTCACTCTCATATTTTTATTTTTTTTTATCTGTTAGTCATGTTGTAACAACTATAGAACAAATGTCAGTTTATGCGAAAAGAAAGATGAAAAATTACAAGGTGGTTGATGGTGATTTTGGATGGTTATAAGACTTAATACAATTTATAAAATATATGGGATGAGAGCCTAAAAAATTTTGGAAATAATACTAAACCCAAAAAAATATTTTATATCATACACATAATTGTCTATTTATGTATTGAGTGCCCCAAAATAATTATATGGGTAACAACAACGACTTTAATGAACTGTGTATCCAAAAATTCTACTTCACACCTTATTTGTAATAGATTAATAATTCTATATATGCACAAATAATACAATTTTATCAGCAATTTACAAAACGTCATTATTTAAAATTCTAGTTTACACATAAATTTACTGTAGTGTGACCGATTAAAACAAACTAATAAATGCAAAATCTATTAAAAAAAAAGTCATAAGATATTGTAGCATATGAGCCAAATTAAGATTTGCATATAATTTCATATTTATATTAACATACCCTACACTATATCTTATGGAGAAGGGATCTCGAGTAGGTCTTCGAAGCGTACCTACTAACGGGTCTTAGAATAAAAGGCCACGTGAGCTGTAACGGCACAACCGACCAAAGTAAAAATAAAAAGGGCTAATAGTTAGCAAGTCTCATTCACTTGGTCAACGAGATAAGAGATCCTTTGACTGAGTCAATAGTGTCAAAAGCTCTATTTTTCCAACTCAATACATTCAAATGATAAATACACCCCAAAAATATCTTTGACCGATGTTACCTTATTTTTTGTAAAAAACAAACCACCAACTCTTTAAAAGACCATAACTTCAAATCTACAAATTCAAAATTCACAAAATTTATATATTTGAAATTTACTCGTCAAGATTTATCAAACAACACCTACATTCGATAGTTTTTGCCGAAAAAATCAAAGGAGATAAAAAAACTGTTTCTGTAAAACCTAAATTTTTTCGGTGAAACTCTACTTTTTCAGCCAAAACTCTTCTCCAGCGCCGGCGATGGTGCTGCTGGTGCGGACCAAAAAAAGCAAAGAAATAGACGAAGAGAGAGAGAGAGAGAGAGAGAGAGAGAGAGAGATGAGGAGAGAGAAACACTCCGGTGAGAATTCCAACCGCATCTGATGAGATTTTCCGGTGGACTGTTTCCGGCGAATCTCCTGTGAGGTGGGGGTGGGGATGAAGGTGGGACTGCTAGAGAGAGAAAGAGTGTGAGATTATGTGTTTATTTTTAGAGAGATAGTAAGTGAATTTAAAATAGATATATATATATAATGGTACATTTGTTTAAATATATATATTCTATAATGAAAAAGGGCTTGTTAAAAAAAAGTCAATTGAATTTGATATATCTTTGATCCAATAAATAAGACTAGTCTTCACTTATACTAAATAAAAATCCAATCCCTCTTTTCTCTCCATTCTCTCTCTTCATTCCTACAGTAATCATAAGATCCTATCTTCATTTCTCCTTCTTGCCCACCACCTAAGTGAAACAAATGTCACACATTTTTTCCTTCCATCCTTTGAATCTTGTTTCTAGGCAATTTGTTGGTAATATAGGTCTAATCATTTGTTTTTTGGGTTAATTACATCTAGGACCCCTCAACTATACTTCTACCAACACTTTGTCACCAGTTTTTCATTTTTTTTTAATTTACCCTTCTAACTTTGAAAACGACTACAATTAACCCCTTGTTGTCTAAAGTCAATAACTTTTGGCAAAAATCGTTAGTCATGTGCATGACACATGACTTTAAACTTTGTCCAAATGTAATTATTTTTGAAAGAAAATATTTAATTAATAGCAAAAAAAATTTAAAACAAAAAAATATAAAAAAAATTGGAAAAAATTCTAAAAAATGAATATATTTGTAAAAATTATGGAAAATACCAAAAATATTTAAAATCTGCAAAATTTTAAAATACTAATACATATTGGAAAATAAATTTTGAAAAAATGAATAAATACTTAAAAATTCTTCAAAATACCAAAAAAATTCTTCAAAATATGAAAAATATTTAAAATCTGCAAAATTGAAAAAAAATCAGAAATTATTGTTAAAATAATACAAAAAAGGTATTTAAAATATGAAAATTAGTATCATTTTTGTCCTAACATAAATCTTTTTGAGCGAAAACATTTAAAAATTAAGAAAATACTAAAATATATTTTAAAATTTTCAAAAAAACTTTGGAAAAAAATTTCAAATTTTTTAGAACATTTGGAAAATCCGAATATATATTTAAAAATTCTGAAAAATACTCAAAAATTATTTAAAATATGCGAAATTCTAAAAAAAAAAGTTAATTCAGATAATATCTTAAAAATATTTATAAAAAAATTATTTTCCACAAAGAAAAAAATATTTTCAGCAATAAAATATTATATTCGTCAATATAAATTATTTCAGCATATAAAAAATAATTTTCAGCAAAGAAAAATAATTTCTAACAATAATAAATTATTTCAAACAAATAAATATGATTTTCAGCAAATATATATATATATATATATATACACACACACACACACACATACAATTTTGCTCTTGTACGTAGCAGTCCGTATTTTAAGGGTGCGGACTAGACATGTGTCACCCGGCGGTGAGCGCAGAAAAGAGAGATAGTGTGCGTATAAATTACGTTATAATTTCTAGACGCACTGTCAGGTAACACATGTTTGGTGCGCATTCTTAAAAAGCGGACTGATCTCCACAAGAGTATATATATATATATCCTAAATTTTTTATAAAACATTTGAAAATTTGTAAAAATATATATAATATTTTATAAAAAAAATATCTTAAAAAATAACACAAATATACATAAAAACAAACATATATGTGATCAGATCTAAAAAAAACACCTAAAAAAATACATTTGAAAAAATAAAACAAATCTAAAAAAAACTACCATCAAATATTAGGAAAAAAAAGAACAAATAAAAAAGGCCTCCAACAATCTCAAAAAAAATCGGAAAATGCCACCGGGTCAGAACTGATTAAAAAAATCAATTTCAAATCTCAGTTTTTTGCTTACCCATAACCAACGAATATGGGTTTCCTTACCCATAGTTTTTTGTATTTTCCTCATGTTTTAAGATGGCACGTAAGGTAGCCATCTTAAAAGCCACCGGAGAATATTAAACCAACAAACAGATATGGGTTACTGAATTTTCAGTTTTAAACCAACAAATCTAAAAAAAAATCCGAAAATATTGAAGATCCCAGATATGGGTTGCTGATTTCTTGTGCCCATGTAAAAGAGGTAAGGGGGAAGCTATGGAAGAGGAGTCCAAGAGCTATGGCCAGAGGTCGCTAGGGTGGTGGCGGCTGGTGCGGATGGGGTGAAGTAGGGGTGGTCATAGGCCCGACGCCCGCCAAGCCCGCCCAACCCGCCCAATAAAAAAATAGGGCTTGGGTAAGGTAAATAGGCCCGCAAAGCGGGCTTGGCAAAATTTTATAGGGCCGATTTTTTTCGGGCGGGCTTGGGCATGAGTTCTTAAGCCCGATGAGGCCCGGCCCGGCCCGAGACCCGAAATATATATATATATATATATATATATATATATATATGTGTGTGTGTGTGTGTGTGTGGGGGGGGGGGGGGGGGGACTTCTATAAATATAAAAACGTATACCAAGTCTTTTCATGTAAAGTGAGAAACTTTATATATGGACTTTGTAATATATGGAGTTTAAAACAGATTTTTAATTAAAAAAATTGGTCTTTAAATAAAAAAATAGGTATTTTAATTTTAAAAAAAAATCTTTTAATTAACATTATAGGGCCCGATCGGGCGGGCCTGGGTAAAGAGCTTTCAAATCTGGGCGGGCTTGGGATTACATAATAAGGCCCGATCTAGGCCCGAGCGGGCTTGGGATAACACTTAATTTTTCAAGCCCGGCCCGAACCCGACCGGGCTGCCCAGGCCCGGCCCACGGCCACCCCTAGGGTGAAGGACTTGGCTGAGATCGAGGGTGTTGGCTGTGGTATGAGAGAGTGGAGAGAGAGAGAAAGGGAGAGAATGAGATAGGGAGAGAGAGGAGATGTATACGGTTTTACTTTTTTGCCCTTACTTATTCATATGAATATGATCAATTTATCCTCACTTTAAAACTTCTATGTGAGACACACATACCGAATAAACGACATTCATAAAATAGAAATCTATTATGATTTTATTCGATTCATCATTGTCGCAATAAGTAATAAATTAAAATGAATAAAATCATATAACAGAATAAATGACATAATGTTTGAAATTTTTTTCAAGTAATTAAATATTTTAAATCAATGAAGCATGTAGCGTATTATTTTAACAATTAAATTCACTGGTCCCACTCACGTAAGACAAACTTCACCTCTAATCTATAGTGCGCACTTGACGAATTTATTTTATTATCCTAGTTATACTACCCATTCCAAAAAGGGCAATAATCGATATCAAATCCCAAACTTGATAATAGTCACCATTTGCTAAGTATATACTACCCTCAATAGGTATACGTACATAAATAGTATCGTAGCGACACACGTTCTATAAATGAATGTTCAGACATTATAATAACATAGATACACCCATGCCATAAATAACTATACACACTATGTCGTATAAACATACATATATAACGCTCGCTATATATGTATAACGAAAAGTATCCCCAGAGCATGGACCTAGTGGATACTTCCCTTTTTTTCTATCAGACTCCACACATATCACGCATCACACTAAGCCACCGTGTCGAAATCTCACCACCGAACCCAACGCAAACACAAATAAATGGAGGTAGACATAAACATATGTCCGGAGTTTGCAACCATACCATATCGTTCCCAACCAGTCTCCAAACTAATACCTATACTCACACATGGATAGTGGTGATGCAACAGTACTATGACCTGGGGAATTAATCCAACACTTATTGATCAACACTAGAATGGACTACCCACGACGCACAACCTCCTGACAATAGCACCACCGAGTATGTATGTTCATTATAAACAAGTAACACACACACACACACACACACACACACACACACACATATATATATATATATATATCGTACGCAATCCCACAACGTACTAGTCTCCCTAATTCCGAATCGACTTCCAGATTATGCATATAAGTGTTCACTCACTTGAATTTTTGGTTCTCCTCACCCGAACCCATCCATGCGTTAGCCACACATAACAAACCCTGAAAAACATTCCCTAGCAGTCCCACTCTACCCCGAAAACCCCAACTACTATTTCCCAAACTCCAATAGTTCAAAACAGTTAGTAAAGAAAACTGGGCAGGCTAGCAAACTCATCCGGTTCGTTTGGCAGACCAAACCAATTTGGTCAAGAGAATCGATTCGCTCCTCCAGCGAACTGATTCGGTTTGTTCAACTATCAATCCACTTCTTACTCGGGTTTTCTCCTCTAAAACCCTCCAATGGAGATTCCAAGCCTCCCAAAACGTCAAATTAACATCCTACATCAATACCTAACCAACCTAGAAGCATTAAAACTATGAAATATACAAGAATCCATAATTTAAACCCTAGGATTTGTAATCACTAATCAATTCATTCAACCCCATAATTAATTAAATTTGAATTTCCATTAATTCTAACCCTTATCAATATTATACATGTTCATACTTGTAAACCCGTAATTTAATCACGAATACATATTCATGATAATTTAATTATCAATTACATTCAGATATTCACCATAACTTAGCAATCTTACTTCAATTCTTTAAGTTTCCACCTTTAATCTCCGATCTAGTCTTATCAACTATGAATATAATTAATTACATAATTTTACAATCTAAAGCAAGTAAATACTTGACTTATGGATCTGAATCCTAAGTCTCATTAGTAGGGATGATTTTGAATCTGGAGATTGCCACTTTCCTTCTCTTCGCTAAGGTTTTTTCTCTCCAT
This sequence comes from Sambucus nigra, assembly GCA_949130495.1. Taxonomy (NCBI): domain Eukaryota; kingdom Viridiplantae; phylum Streptophyta; class Magnoliopsida; order Dipsacales; family Adoxaceae; genus Sambucus; species Sambucus nigra. Next base: position 437,449,770 of record OX422210.1, read on the forward strand.
TTTCTTCCTTTTCTATTGTCTTAAACTCTCCCTTTAGCACAATTATGCAGAGATTGAAAAGTGGGTCGCCCTAACCCTTAAATACCTCTTGATTACACCCTAATCTCCCCCTTATTTTTATTAAAATCTAGGTGTTAAAATACCACTATACCCCCATACGTGTCCTACCATGTCTAAAAAGTCTCCAGAATCCAATTATAACACCCGGGTACCTATTTTGAACTATTTCGACTCATTCTAAATCACTCGTGCACTAAACAATGTCATCCAAGTCACCTAACTACAAATACATCAATATCTCATTAACGGGTCCTAACACTTGCGTACAGTATGCATCGCCCATAAAATATATTGATCCGCCGATATAACTCTCCATTGACATAATATAATAAAATGCCAATTTTCACTCGTAAACGACATATGATAAATTATATCTCCATTTACTCATCATATGCAAGTAAATAATAATAATAATAGTAGTAGTAGTAGTAGTAGTAGTAGTAGTAGTAGTAGTAGTAGTAGTAGTAGTAGTAGTAGTAGTAGTAGTAGTAGTAGTAGTAGTAGTAGTAGTAGTAGTAGTAGTAATAATAATAATTATAATTATTATTATTATTCCTTTACTTGCTAATTAATTTTTATCGAAACCCAATTTAATTTCCCCAATTAAATTAATAATGATAACCACACGAAAATTCAATAATCATAAAAGTACAGGGTATTACATTCTCCTTCCAATAACGGAATTTCATCCTCGAAATTCGAACGTACCTGCCACAAAGAACTCTGGATACTTTTTTCGCATGTCATCATCGTGCTCCCACGTTGACTCAATAACATTGTGGTGTCCCTATTGTACTCGCACTAATGGTACTACCTTTAATCGAAGCTTTCGCTCATTACGGACGACAATAGTAACATGTATCTCCTCATAAGTAATATCCGACTGTAGGTTAGTCTCCTCCAACGCTATATGCTGATAAGCCATGCCATCTTGAGTTACCTCCTCAACGATGACATATAAAACACATCATGACTCCGATGAAAATGCTCTGGTAAGGCGGGCCTATATCCAACCGACCCTACTCTCTCAATGATGGGAAAATGCCCCATATACCTCGATGTTAACTTTCCCTTCTTCTCGAACCGCATCACTCCTTTTGCATTGACGTAACACTTTAGAAGGTCCTAAGCTACCCGAATATGACCCCTGGTCAACTCAATCTTCGTTGATGTTGCCTGAATCAAGTCCAGCCCGAGATGCTTATTGTACCCCATATCTAACCAATAAGAGGGCACATGACAAGATCTTCCATACAATGCCTCAAAGGGTGCTATGCTATAGTAAACTGGTTCGAGTTATTATAAGAAAACTCTACCTACGATAAATGCTGCTCCCAATTACCCTTAAGTCCTAAATACACGTCTTCAGCAAATCCTCTAACATCTAATTCACACTCTGTGCCTGCCCATCAGTCTGCGAGTAATACGTTGTGCTCAAACGTAACTCCATCCCCGTCGTCTCTTAAAAACTCTTCCAGAAGTCGGACGTAAAGATCTTATCCCGATTTCAAACAATATTAAGCAACACCCCATGCAGTGTCACTATCTCTACTACAAAAAGTTGGGCATAGTATCCCATCTTAAAATCCACCTGAACTATCAAGAATGAGCTACCATGGTTAACCAATCCACAATGACCTAGATGGAATTGTGAACCGTTTATGACATCAGTAACCCCATGATCAAGTCCATCGTTATACCGTCCTATTTCTATACAATAATCTCTAACGAATGTAAAATCCTGACTGGTCTCAGATAATCAACCTACACCATCTAATAAGTGATGCACATGGAGCTAAACTTTTCTATATCATGCTTCATACTTATCCACCAATGCTGCCTCCTCATATTCTGGTACATCTTATCCCCTCTGGAATATACCGAGAATTATAACCCATGTGCCTTCTCCATAATTGTGCACCGTAGGTCCTCGCCATCTGGGATAATCAACCTCCCATTAAAGCGTAAGCCATCCTCAGAACTAATAGAGTAAGACTCCACTTTTCCTGCCAATAACTGTTGTATCCTCTCCTGAAAAGAGGGATCCCCTGATTGTGTCGCCACAACCCTTAAAATAATCTCGGGTGTGATTGGCATCACTGTTATATAGGCCCTGACAATTTTATCCTCCTGACGAAGCTTATCCCACTTCACTTTCCACATTGCTGCCAACTGCCCTGCTAGCATACGACTCAATGCATATGCTACTGTATTAGATTTTACTATATAGTACTTATGAACCTAAACCACGTATAATGTCTCATATTCAGATCATTATGTGTAAAATGATACTGCAGTTACTTGTGGTTTGTAAACAACCAGAACTTCTCCCCCAGTAGATAGTGCCTCCAAATCCTCAAGGCAAAATAATTTTCCACTAAATCCAAATCATATATGGGATAGTTCTTCTCACCGGGCTTAAGATTGCGATATGCATAAGATATAACCCTCTCTTCATGATGTAGAACTCTCACAAGTCCTTATAAGGACGCATCTATAAAAACAAAGTACTCCACTCCTCTCCTAGGCAATATGAGTACTGGTGCTGAAGTCAACTTATCCTTTGAATCATCAAAAGCTAACTGACAGTGATCATCCCAAACAAAATGTACTCCCGTATGAGTCAAATTCGTCAAGGGACTCGCAATATTAAAAAATTCTTTAATAAATCGGTGGTAGTAACCTGCTATCCCCAAAAAAATATCAACCTTCGTCGATGTCATGGGCTGACCCCACTCCCTCACTATTAACCCCTTACTCGGATCCATAAAAATCCCTCTCTAGGGGACTATGTGACCCAAGAACTACACATCCCACAACCAAAATACACATTTCTTGAACTTGGCATGCAATTGATTGTCCCATAAAGTCTGAAAAAACCATACATAAATGTGTCTTGTATTCTCCCTCTGTCTGAGAATAAACCAAGATGTCAATTACGAACCAATGACCAACTGATCTAAGAAATCCCTAAATACCATGTTCATATAAACATACATATATATCACTTGCTATATACATATACCTGTATTACCAGAGTATGGAACTCACGGATACATTACTCATGTGCTATCAGTCTCTAGGCATATCACGCATCGCACTGAGCCACCGAGTCGAAATTGAGCCATCAAACCTAACGTAAACAAAAATAAATGGAGGCGGTCATAAACATACATCCAAAGGTCGCAACCATACCGTATCATACCCAACCGATCTCCAGACCAACACATATCCTCACACATGGATAGTGACCACACAACAGTACTACGACCTGAGGAATCAATCCAACACCTATTGGTCAACGCCAGGGTGAATTGCCCAATACGTACAACCTCCTAACGATAGCACTATCAACTAGGTATGTTCAATATAAACAAGTAAATATATATATAAAGTAATGACTTCTTACGCAATCCCACAATATACTAGTATCCCAAATCCCGAAGTCTAAATTAACTTTTCGATTATGCATATAAGTGTTCACTCACTTGAATTTCCAGTTCTCCTCATACCAACCCGTATCTTTGTTGGCCTATCATACAGGCCAAACCCTGAAAAGCATTCTCCGGTAGTCCATCCTACCCCGGAAGCCCCTATGCTCATTCTCTAAACTCCACCGGGTCAAAATAGTGCGTAAATAAAATCTAGGCAGGCCATTAAACCAAACTGGTTCACTTGGAAGACTGAACCAATTCTATTAAGTGAACCAATTCCCTCCCCCATCGAACCGATTCAGTTGGCTAGCTGCCAAACTCCTTCTTCATCGGTTTTTTTCGCTAAAACAATGGAGGTCCCAAGCCTCCCAAAACATCAAATTAACGTTCTACATTAATATTTAACCAACCTAGAAGCATTATAATTGGAGAATACATCCGAATACATAATAAAACCCAAGGATTCATAATAATAAATCTATTCAACGAAGCCCAAACTTAATTAAATTTGAATTTCTTTTGATTATAACCCATGTCAATGTTCTGCATGTTCATACTTATAAACCCATAATTTAATCATGAAATCCTTATATATTCATCATCAATTAATTATCAATTACAATTAGATATTAATCACAACTGAACTCTCTTACTTTAATTCTCAAAGTTCCAACCTCTAATCTCAGATTCAGTCCTATCAATTATGAATGTAATTAACTACATAATTCTAAAGCAAGTACATACTTACCTTATGGATTTAAATTCTAACTCTAATGCGTATGAATGATTTGAATTCAAAGATGAGCTCTCTAAGGTTCTTCTCTCCCTTTTCTTCCCTTTTCTATTCTCTTAAACTCTCCCTTAAGCACAATTATGAAGAGATTGAAAAGTGGACTGTTATCCACCTCCCTAATCTTTAGATACCTTCTAAACACAGTCTAATACCATTTTCAGGTTAAACCCTAGCTGTAAAAAGACCATTATACCCCATACGGGTCCTGATATGTCGATAAAGTCCCCGAAACCCAATTATAACACCCGAGTGCTTATTCTAGCCTATTTCGACCCATTTCGTATCACCGGCACACTCAACAAGGTCATCTGAGTGGCCTAACTACAAATATATTAACATTTCATTGACCGAGACTGACATGTGTGTATAATAGGCATCGCCCATAAAATATACCAATCCACCGATATAACTCTTTATCGACATAATATAATAAATTGTTGCTTTTTACTCATAAACGACATATAATAAATCACATCTTCATTTTCTCATCACACGCAAGTAGATAATAATAATAATAATAATAATAATAATAATAATAATAATAATAATAATAATAATAATAATAATAATAATAATAATAATAATAATAATAATAATAATAATAATCCTTAACTCACAAACTGATATTTATCAAAATCCAATTGAATTTTCCTCAATTAAATTAATAATTATAAGCACACAAAAATTAAATAAACATAAAAGTACAGGGTATTACATTCTCTCAATAACAGAATTTCGTCCTCGAAATTCGAACACCTTCCATAAGGAGCTCTGGGTTCTTTTTCCACATGTCATCATCAGGCTCCACATTGACTCGAAATCATTGTGGTTTCCTCACTGTGCTCACACTAATGGTACCACCTTTGATTGAAGCTTCTTCTCGCTACGGCCCAAAATGGTAACATGACTCTCCTCATAAGATATATCGGGTTGTAGGTCAATCTCCTCTAATGCTATATAACGATAAGCCATGTCATCCCTGAGATACCTCCTCAACGATGACACATAAAATACACAATGAATCCGATGCAATTACTCTGATAAGGCGAGCCTATACACAACCGGTTCTACCCTCTCAATGATGGAAAAAAAGGCCCCACATGCCTCAGTACCAACTTTCCCTTCTTCTCGAACCACATCACCCCGTTCATGGGAGATACCTACAATAACACCTGATCACCCTTGTCAAACTCCAAAATATTTCATTCTCATCGATGTAAGTCTTTTGTCGATCCTGAGCTACCCGAATACGACTCCTGATCGTCTCAATATTCGTTAACATCTTTTGAATCAAGTTCGACCCTAAAATCCTATTGTCCCCCTCCTCTAACCAACAACAGGGCGAACGAAAAGGTCTCCTATACAAAGACTCAAATGGTGACATGCTAATAGTAAAATAGTACTAGTCATTATACACAAAGTCTATAAACAACAAATACTGCGATAAACTACCTTTAAAGTCCAAAATACATGTCCTTAGCATATCCTCCAACATCTGATTCACCCTCTCCGTCTTCCATCGGTGTGAGGATGATACACTATGCTCAAACATAACTCCGTCCCCATCGCCTTCTAAAAACTCTTCTAGAAGTGGGACGCAAAAGTCTTATCCGATCTGAAATAATATTGAGCGACACACCATGTAGTTTCACTATATTTACTGCAAAAAATTGGGCATATTATCTCATCATATAATCCACTTGAACTTGCAAGAAATGAACAACCTTAATCAATCGAATCACAATGACCTATATGGAATTGTGACCCCTCCGCAATGTCGGTAAACCCATGATGAAGTCAATTGATATATTCTCCCATATCCATATCAGAATCTCTAACGGCTATAAAACCCCCACTGGCCTCTGATGATTAACCTTCATTATCTGACAATTGGTGCATTAGGAGACAAACTTTGTTATGTCATGCTTCATTTTATCCCATCAATACTGTCTCCTTATATCCTGTTGCATCTTATTCCCTCCGGGATGCACTAAGAATCATAACTCATGCGCCTTCTCTGTAATAATTTCCCGTCGTAAGTCCTCGTTATCTGGGACAACCAACCTCTCATTAAATCATAAGACACCTTCATAACTCATTGAGTAATAGTCTGCTCAGTCTACTAATGATTTTTGTAACATCTCCTAATAAGAAGGATCCCTTATATGTGCCTTCAAATCCCTTATCACTAACTCTAGATCGTGAGTAGGATAGTTCTTCTCATAAGGATTTATATTTCAAGATGCATAAGATATATCCCCTACTATAAAACTCCCCCAAGTCTCTGTAAGAATGCGTTGATAAAAACAAAATACTCCACTTGTTCCCTAGGCAATGAGAGTACTGGTGCTGAAGTCAACTTTTCCTTTTGCTCATAGAAAGCTAGCTGACAGTCATCAAAGGACCCAGAATCTTTGAAAATCCTCTGATAAATCGGCGGTAGTAACCTGCCAACCTAAAAAAACTACGCACCTCTGTTGGTGTCATGGGTTGGACCCATTCCCTCATCACTTATACCTTATTCGAATCCACATAAATGCTTCTCTCAGAGACCGTGTGACCCAAGAACTGCACCTCCTACAACCAGAATCCACACTTATCGAATTTGTCATAAAACTGATGGTCCCATAAGGTTTGAAGAACCATACGATCCAAGAAAGCCTTGAACACTCTATTCTTCAGATCTATGAAAATTATCGATGGATTGGTTAGCCCAAACGACATAACCTTGAACTCGTAAGACTCGTATCCCGCAAAAAATTCAGTCTTAGGAACATCCTTCTCCCTAATACGCAACTGATGGTACCCTAATCTCAAATAAATATTAAAGAAGTAGGTTAATCCTTTTAGCTGATAGAACGAGTCATTAATATGCGAAAAGGGATACTTGTTCTGAATCGTGACCTTGTTCATCTCCCTGTAGTCGATTCACAATCTCGACGACCCATCCTTCTTTTTCACAAATAGAATTGGGGCACCCCAAGGTGATGTAATCCTGTGATAAAACCCTGCCAAAAACATACTGAATCTGGTCTCAAATCTCAAATCTCTAAAGGAGCCATATGATACGGTGCTCGCATTTTTTACCTAATCCATAGTGCTAAGACGATCACAAACTCAATCTCCCAACTTGGCAGTAACCCCTATATCTCTAAAAACATATCATAATAGTCCCTAACCATAGGGATCGAATCTAACGAGATGACTATACCCACCAAATTCTCCTCCTCAATATATTATAAATGCATGATTGACCCTCTCTCCAAATGAGGCATCACCACAAGAAATATCTCATGTCCTGGAATAGCAAGCACGATAGTCCTACTGTAATAGTTCACCATCGCTCTATACGTCACTAACTAGTCCATACCGAGAATAACCTCCAAATGTGAGTGGGTGTGGACATTGGGAGGTTATGTTTAGTAGAAAATCTGCTCATTTTGGAGATGTACGAGTATGATGTTATTCTGGGTATGGACTGGTTAGCGATGTATAGAGCGATGGTGAATTGTTAAAGTAGGACTATCATGTTTGCTATTCCAGGACATGAAATGCGTCTTGTCGTGATGCCTCACCCGAAGGGAGGGTCAAGCACTCATTTATATTATATTGAGGAGGACACTTCAAATGGTATAGTCATCTCATTAGATTCGATCCTTATGGTTAAGGACTATACCGATGTGTTTCTAGAGATATAAGGGTTATCGCCGAGTTAGTAGATTAAGTTTGTGATCGACTTAGCGCCCTAAACTAAACCGTTAATATGAGCATCGTGTCGTATGGATACTTTAGATTTACGAGAGTTAAGAGATCATATTCAATATGTTTTGGGTAGGATTTTATCCTCAAGGGTAAATCACCTTAGGATACCCCACTTTTGTTTGTGAAAAAGAAGGATGGGTCTTTAAAATTATGAATCAACTACCGAGAGTTAAATAAGGTTGCGATTTGAAATAAGTTTTCATTTCCACGCATCGATGACTTGTTCCATCAGCTGATAGGAGCATCCTACTTCTCTACGATTGATTTGAGATCAGGGTACCATAACTTGTGTATTGGGGAGCAGGATGTCCCTAAGATCGCATCTTTGACGAGATGCGAGCCTTTTGAGTTCAGGTTTATGTCATTTAGGCTAACCAATGCACCGATAATTTTCATTAATCTCATTAATAGAATGTTCAGGGATTTCTTGGATAAGTTTTCCATTGTGTTCATAGATGTCATCTTGGTTTTTTCTAGAATAGAGGGCGAGCACACAGAGCATTTGCTTATGGTTCTTCGGACTTTTTGAGACCACCAGTTGTATGCCTGGCTCGAGAACTGTGGTTCTGGTTGCATGAGGTGTAGTTCTTGGGTCACATAGTATCCAAGAGAGGTATTTATATGGATCTGAGTAAGGTATCAAAGGTGAGTTAATGGGGCCATCCCACGACACAAACGGAGGTTCGTAATTTCCATGGGTTAGTAGGTTACTACCACTAGTTTATGAAAGAATTTTTGAAGATTGTGAGTCCTTTGATGAATTTGACTCATAAGGGAGTACCTTTTATTTGGGATGACCACTATCAGTTAGCTTTCGATGAGATAAATGACAAGTTTACTTCAACACAAGTGCTCCATTTCTAAGGGGAGGTGTGGAGTACTTTTTTTTATCAATGCATCCTTATAGGGACTTGAGGGATTTTTATAATAGGAAGAGCAGGCTATAGCTTGTGCATCTCGTAAGCTTAAGTCCCATGTGAAGAACTATGTCATTCATAACCTGAATTTAGCAAAAAATATTTTTGCCTTGTGGATCTGGAGGCATTATCTACTGGGGGAGAAATTCTTATTATTCACAAACCACAAGGCACTGTAATATCTTTTCACATAGAAAGATTTGAATATGAGACAATGTAGGTGGCTTGAGTTCGTAAAGGTTTATCAGTCTGATATCCAGTACCATTCAGGAAAGGATAACGTAGTGATAGATGTGTTGAGCCATATGCTTACAGGGATGTTGGCAGTAGTGTGGAAGGTGAAGTGGGTTGGGCTTTGTTAGGAGGAGGAATTAGTTCGGGCTTATATAGCAGTGATGATTGTTACACTCGAGATCATTTTGAGGGTTGTAAAGACATTGGTAGGGGATCCTTCTTATTAGAAGAGGATACAACAGTTATTGGTATGTGGAGTGAATTCTTACTCAGTCAGTTCTAAGGGTGGCTTAGTCTTCAATGGGAGGTTGAGTGTCCCAAATGATGAGGACCTACGATGTGTAGTTATAGAGGAGGTGCACGAGTCACGATTCTTAGTGCATCCTAAAGGGAATGAGAAGTACCAAGACATGATGATGCATTATTCGTGGGCCAATATAAAGAGGGACATAACAGAGTTTGTCTCTAGGTTCACCACTTGTTAGATGATGAAGGTTAATCATCAAAGATCAGCCAGGATTTTATAGTCATTGGAGATTTTGATATGGAAATAAGAGAGAATTTCGATGGAATTCATCATGGGTTATCAACATTGCAGAGGGGTCTCGATTCCATCTAGTCCATTGTGCATTAGTTGACCAAGGTATCTCATTTTTTACTAGTTTGGGTGAATTATACGATGGGACAATATGCTTAACTTTTTATAGAAAAGATAGTGAGATTACACAAGGTATCGCTCAATATTGTTTCAGATCGAGATAAGATCTTGATGTCCCACTTTTGGCAGAGTTTTCAGGAGGCGATGGGGGCGAAGTTGTGTTTAAGCACAATGTATCACCTGCATGCCAATAGGCAGACAAAGAAGGTGAATAAAATATTAAAGGATATGCTGAGGATGTGTATTCCAGACTTTAAGGGTAGTTGGTAGCAATATTTGTCATTGGTAGAGTTTGCATATAATAAATCATACCAGTTTACTATGGCAATGATACCATTTGAGACTTTGTACGAGAGACCTTTTTGTTCACCCTATTATTGGTTAGAGGTGGGGGACAACAAACTTCTCGGGTCGGACTTGATTCAAGATACATTATAGAAGATTGAGTTGATCAGTAGTCGTATTCGGATATCTCAGGACCTTCAAAAGAGTTACGCCAATTCAAACATGAGATTTTTGGAGTTTAACACGGGTGATTAGGTTTTGCAGCTGGTATCTCCCATGAAGGGAGTTATTTAATTTGGGAAGAAGGGGAAGTTGACACCGAGGTATGTGGGGCCTTTTACCCTCATTGAGAGGGTAGGGCCTATTGCATATAGGGTTGCCTTATCAAATAAGTTTGAGTAGATTCATGATGTGTTTTACCTATTGTCGTTGATGAGGTATCTCGGGGATGATATGACTTATCATCATTTAGTCAATATATCATAATTGATCCAAATATGGGTTCATAGTGAATTATGATTAGTTAAAGAAAAGAGTAATGAGAGTTAAGATGTACATCTTTAATGGTATGAGTATATTTAGTGGATATTACTCTTGTGATGTTTTAAAATGATTACATGAATAGTAATGTTGAGATGAGGTATTGAAGAGTTGGAAGTTTAAAAATATTGAGGAGTCCTTTTAAGAGTATGTGTTGTGTATGAGTATGGAAAGATTATAATCGGGTTTGAATATCAACAACTGGTTTGGGTGAATATTGAGTGGTATTTTTAATTGTACGTATGTATTATCACTAATGGTATGTCATATAATGAATATGGTTGACATTAGAATGAGTCACTAAGAAGTATGTGTAAGGATAATGTGCTATGTGAGATAACATAATTTGATACATTAAGGTACTTATATAGTCTATCTGAAAGAAATACGACATATTATAGTTAGAGAAGTATTATGGGGTTGGTAAGTATGGTTTAGGTTTTAATTTGTTATGATACATTTAAAATCCATGTTACCAAATTGGTAAAGTGAATGTATTGATGATTTTGTATAATACTATCATGTATTCTTTACCATATAATGCATAATAGATGTTTGGAAATATTTTGAAGACATATATAAAGATTATATGGTGTTACTTTAGGAATAATGTTGATAAATGAAAAAAAACACTGATAGTGCCACTAAGAATTGTGGTAAGATTATGATTGTAAAGTTATTGTGTTGGGTGGATGATTTGTTAAGGTTATTGCATGTTTAGTTAAATAACAATAAAATAGTGTTGAAAAAGGAATATAGTGAGAAGTTATATTGAGTTCATAGTGAATAACTACACAATATACATGAAAGTGAATATGGAATCTTGATTAAAAATAGACATTTGGTGAATACTTATTCATTATTGATAAATGAAAAGTAGTGAGGCTATATTTGGATTAAGGATTGTAAGAATGATATTTAACATACTCTTAAACTTCAGAGATGACGTGGATAGTAGTTAAAGTCAAACACATGTATTTGGTATTGAATTGAAGATGGAGAAATAAAGTATAAGAAGCCAGTCTAAATATTACACAATGATCAGGATAAACTATAGGAATGAAGGGAGAAACGTAAAGAATGATATTAGGTTTATTAAAAATGTTCACTCATTTTGAATATAAGATGATACAGTCGATAATCTATTATGTGTGAATGTTTGGCATATGTATATAAAGGCATGAAGTAATATATGAGTTAGGAATGGTTATCATTGATAAGAAATCATTAGACAATTATCCTTATGTATAAATGATAAAGAAACCGCAGATAAAATGAAAGAAAATTTGTCGTACATCGAGGAGCCGGTGGAAATTCTTGATCGTAAGGAGTAAATATTAAGGAATAAAATTATTTTCATAGTTAAAGTGCTATGGAGTAGCCATTAAAATTAAAGAAGAAACTTGGGAAAGGGAAGATATCATGAGGAAACGGTATCCCCAATTGTTTGGTAAGCGACATTCATGTTAAATTTCAGGGATAATTTTTTTTTAAGACGGATAGAATTGCAAGGCCTTAAAACATGATTAAGAATGTTAGTTACATGATTAAGTATAAGTTATGATTGATAAGTCACTAAACATTTCAAGTATCATGTTTAGAGGACGCACACTCACGTGATATATATATATATATATATATATGTGTGTGTTATTTGCATTAGATTCTAATAGAGCTTATGATCGGTGATAACATATTTAGACATATGATTAGTTATGTGATTAATTGCATCATAAAATATGTTTTTAATGCATCGTTATGTTAAAATAAACTAGGGTGTTGGTACGAAATTTGGGATGTTTGATCACTAAATGTGAAAGTTTTGGGATTTTGGGTACTCTCCTATTCGATCCCAAATTAGGCATATTAGCTTTATGATTTTGGAAAAACATAAATATAAAATTTGTAAATATATAAGTTGTCTACGTGTGGGCGTAAAGGGAGAGTAAATTGAGGTCCAGAATAGTGAGTTATGGTAATTTTACAAAGGCATGACAAATCTGTCATTAGTAGTACTATTTAATTTGACCTTTTGTCCAACAAATCACACACAACCACATTAAAATGGTCACATGGCCCGATGAACATGTTTTTATGGTTATATAGAAGACCTTTATCATTTTTTTCAGTTCATATTATGATTTTACGAAGAAATATTCCTATGGAGATAGAAAAGGGATGTTAAGGAAGAAATTGCTTTGAAAAATTACTATAAATCAAGGAGTATAAGGTAATTACCTCTTTGTTAAAGTTGATCACATGAATGAGTTTTACACTTTGTATACTTTTGTTTCTGATTTTGATAAAGATTTGAATGATACTCATATTGCCTTATTGTATTAAAACGAGGATGATTTAAGAACATATATAAGAACTTGTGATAGGATAGTAAATGTTAACATTAAAGTTCTAGTTTTGAATCACCTTCTTGTGAAGCTTTTTAATTTAGGAAATTCATGTGTATGATGTGTGTATAGGTTAAAACGTGTTTAGTATATGTTTCCATGAACTAATTTCCAAAATAGATAGTGTGCAAACTTAATTGTACTTTGGACCTAGTTGTATTAAAAGTGTCATTACTCATTAAGTACGTACGTAAATCAAGTGACTCCAGTTGAAGATGTTAGATGACACATATGAGTATAAAATAGTCGAATATGAACATAAAATACCTTTTAGTTTGGCTTGTTTTTTTTTTCAAGGTGATGATTGTAAATCGGTACATAGTTGCCATTTTCATAATCCACTTGGATATTTCCTGAATTTGATAATGCTTTTGACATAGCAAATAAACTCTGAAAATTATGAAACTTTAATTTGGTATTATTCAATGTGTGTATTGAAATTGGGTGGAAGATCATAGAAAGTTATGATGTATAAAAATTATGAAATTTCTTGGAAGTTGGCTAGACGATAAAGGAGCATATAGGGAAGATTTTCTATGTAGTAAATAAATGGGCATATTTTGCTCTAGGGAACTTGAAATGATGAGCCATATTTCTAATTGAAAACTAATATGTTAAGGAATGAATTTCCAAGAATAAATTGAGTTATGTTTGGGTTATGATTTGGATATATTAAATATTTTAACATGAATTTAGATGGGACTTTATTTATGATAAATAATTTGAATGGGATCACGTGATGCTTATGAATTGGGTTACACTTAAATTATTCTTTGGACTATTGATATTCTTATGATGATACTAACATTGTAAGAATGATTGGAAGGGAAGAAGGATCCATTGATTAAGTGTCAGACAAAGGCACACGAAAGTCACATTAAGTTGCCAAGGTGAGTGTATTCACTGGTAAGAGGTATTTATACATGGTTATGGATATGATCAGAACATTACTCACTGGTAAGATGTATTTATACATGGTTATGAATATGACCAGAATATTATGAATATGAAATTGTTCATTTCGATTTACCGAAATGGGAGGTTACTCCCCGACCCAAAATGGGGGAGAATCATCTATTACAGACGTGATATGTTAATCTGGATTAAAAAAATTTGGTCATTCATAATGAATGGGCCGAATAAGTTTATACATTATTATAAGGATATCATTTATTGCCTTTAATTTTATGCAATATTGTAGTAGTGATGCATTCACTGATCTATTTTTCTCATGATTCCAATGTTTATGTTTTTTATGTAACGTGATGTCATCGCCAAATCTAAGAGGCCAAGTGGGGTTAGCAAGGGATGCATAAAACCATGATTTTGGTCAAATGTAAATGTGGTAAATTTAAGCCTATTTATCCTTTACGTAAGTTTGAATAAGCATAATGACTTTAAAATTGTGAAAAGCTTTTAGATTTATGGATTCATGTTGATGAATCAAAAAGGATACTCTTGTTTATGGTTTGGTTAAGGAAATTATAGTTTGACTCACTTTGACTTTCAAACTTAATTATAAGTGGTGTGTCATAGTACTCTTGATGTGATGATCCTTAAAGTTAATTTTGAAGACGATATTTATTTGGCAGATCGTTAGTATAATTTTGGGTATATCTAGTATGGATGCAATTATGTGATTTAATTTGAGTACTTAGGTTTTGCGATGACTTTAGAAGATAGAATCGAGTCGTAGGAGATCATGGTCCACCATTATATATATATATATATATATATATATATATATATATATATATATATATATATATATACTTTTGTTCGCGGGGTAGGTTGATGTAGGATTGGGTGTATGGGCGCCCAATCGCAGCATTCTACGGGTAGGTATATGTAAGCCTTGTTTTATTTGCGCGATTTATGTCTAACGTTTACGCTTCGTCGAGTTTTGAGGACAAAATTCCTGTACTAATGGGGGAATATGTAGCACCCCGTGATTTTTAAAACTATAAAATCTCTTATAAATAAAAATTTTGAGAAAAATAAATTTTTGGAATTAATTAATTTTATTGTTAAAAATGTTGGTTTTGATTTAAGTAAATGAGATTTTAATCAGAATTGAAATTGGGATTTAATTCGAGAAATGACAATGTTTTATATAAAAACAGGGGGGGTCTCGATTTGGCAGGGGATCCGAACCGGTTCTGCCCTAGAGGCGAACTAACTCGGTCTAGTGGCAGTGAAGATCTGGCTTATTTTTGTAATGTTTATGTGGGACTCAAACTCTTTTCTTTTCTTAAAATATAAAGGCGCGGGCTTAGAATTTTTAAATCACATTTTAACCTTCTTAAAAGGCAGTACCTCGCATTTTTATACCTCCTCTCATCTATAAAACCTAAACCCCATTTAAATCAACGTTCAACCCAAGGTTTGAAGAACTAAACCAAGTTTTCTCAAGATTGTTCAAGAACGCGTCTTTATTATTTTCTCGAGAGGAACGAGACCATGCAATCAGATTTTTTAGAGGACTTTTTATAGGACTGAATACACTCATTGTTCCCCTTTAATATTATGCGTCTTAAATGTTACCTAGACGCTAATAATCATTATGTTCTTACAATAAATTAGAGATGCTAAATAAGGTAAAGTGAAACTAAAGTTGAGAATATTTTTATTCAAATATCTAATACGAATTAAGACTCAAAACTCTCACATTAGATTGGAGGTTGGTATTTCGTTATAATATGTGGATGTTCGCATGATAAAATAAATCGTTTAAATTTTATAAATTGAATTCAACTTGCATATTTATGTTACTTATTTGTAGCTTGTAGGCTAGAAATTTATTATTGTATGCCCCAAAAATATGCATGTGAATTAAAATTAGATGCATTGTTGAAAAGAAATGGAATTGATAAATTGATATTTTAATTATAATTAAACGGAAATAATTTGAATAAATAGTAATCTTGAGATTAATTGGATGAATTATTGTGATAAGTTAAAAACACGCCTTATGCGATTTTTATTTGTGTAAATTGTCAACACCTCGAGGACGATGTGATTTTTTGGGTAGTCATGCTTTCACCTTACTTTTAGTTTGCTTGCTAGGTATGTGATTAGTAGGTAGGCCTTGGTTATTATTAACACTTTCTAGGTATGAGACTAATTATTGTGGGTTTTAATGATGGGTAATTCCTGAGTGGAACTGAATTGTACGTCACTCCATTGGTTCGTTAGCTTAGGTATGAGACTAGGTAGTAACTACTAGTAGGTATTCTTCCTAAATGATTGGTTAGGACATACTTTACCTCTAGGTATGGGATTAGGAGTGGTTTGAGGATTTATGCTCGAGTAAAGGGTGGGGATAATAGAAAATAATGAGAACTTGAGAAAATTGAGAAATAATGCCTAAGATAATAAACAGGTATTAAAATGAATTTGCGTCGTGAGTATGTGCAAGGCTAACAAAGGGGTGAACTGGTTATAGAGACGTGGGTGTGTATTGGCGTCACGAGTATGTGCATGGCTAATGAAATTGGACGAACTGACTTACGTGTAGGACCCGAAATAGGGTAAACTTGCTATACTGGTGTCGTATAAATAAAATGGATTGAATTTATTTAATTAAATTGGAGAATCTGAATTTATGTTGAAAAATCATAATTGGACTTGAATCTTGTGTGGCCTAGTTATGTGGGTAGATAATGATTGTATTTTATTCGCATTATTAATATATCTCTTCTCAGTTAAAATACTTTATTGTGATATTTATTATGTATAATGTTACTGTTTGGGTTTACGGACCCTAATTAGGAGGAGCAGCTAGTATTCATGCGGTGGGCTTTGACCCATTGTGGTGACTAACATTTCAGATATAGTGCTAGAGTAGCTGTATAGGTGGATTGGAGATCTTTGGAGTGTAGCTGGAGTTTATTTTATTTTCTTTAGTAGTTTAAATTATCTTTCCATTTCGTCGTTCTTAAGATGTGACTTTCATTTATGGATTTGGTGGGCCAATCGGTTCCACAGATGTTTATGGTTTCAGTCAGATATTTATAGTTGAATTATTTCATTGGAGTTTTAATAATTGGAGTTGGACTTGTTTTGTAGATAGCTTGGTGATGGATTTTAATTTGTATGAATGTTTACATTTGTTGGATAAATTTTAATTATATCTTGTGGAATTAAAGTTATTTAAATGTCTCATATTTCTATCACGTGCTCATAATTATATTTTATTTAGTGATACTCAGTGTAGCTTGGCGACGGCCGGGGCCAGAGTGCGCGGGTTGTTACACCTAGTTAGACTTCGTAGTATGATTAAGATAGTAAAAAGAATATGTTAGGTGCGCACTGTAGATTAGACGCGAGGTTTCAGACTCATGTGAGTGTGACTTGTAAATTGATTATGAAAATGATATACTATATGTTTTATGGATTTAAAACATTTGATTAGTTGTAAAATATTTTCAAATGTTTTTGGGATTTGACTGGTGGGAAAATTTGTTTTCTTATTTTCTTTTAAAAAACCCATCTGTACAACAACATCACCAGGGACATTAGGGTAAATTTTTCATGCCATTGCGAGCAGTAGATATGAATGTTACGAGTTGATTTAACTACCTCATCTTCTTTCTATCCTAAATACGACTCAGTTTATTTCCAGTATTTTTCATTTGGGCGTGTTAACCGTAGTTTGATAGGACTTTACTTCATGCTAGAGATATTTTGTTTATCATCTTTTTGTATTTGGATGATTACTATTAGTGATCGATGATTTATTCGATTCACATCTATTTATTCATGCACGCCATTTATTCTGTTCATTTAGTTGTATGATTTTATTCGTTTTATATTTATTGCTTGTTATGATAGTGACGTTGCTGAGAATGAAATCTTATTGGATTCCTGTTTTATTTTAATAAAGGATTGGCCACCCGATAAGAGAATAGGCAGGGTATCACAATAGGCCGGGTCAGTGTGATATATGCGTGTTTTTTTATTTGTTTGGTTTGTGGGTTAAGTTAGAAAAAGAGAGACAAGGGAGTAATGGGAGATGGTTAGACTGGAAAGAAGGTTGCATAGTTGGTGGGTTTTAAGGTGGGTTTATGTATATATTTAAAACACACTGAAGAGTAATGTAATACGTCTCAATTATGACTCCTAAATCATCCCCAATCAGACCTACTATTAAGAGGCAAGTGTTTAAATTGCGTTTATTTTAAGCATGTTATAATACCCATGTATATTAAGGTTGGATGTCATATTTTTGAAAGATTTAATATGTATTCGGGAGGGAAAACCCATGAATTGAAGTATGAATTGCATGTAGATATATTCCTTGATGTTAGTAATAAGAAATCAGAGGGTTTGGGATGATGTAAACGAAAGTAATATGGGTATCTTGATGAGTAAACTTGAAAAACATATAAAACTAGGGTTTATGGGATTTTAGAAATAATCAAATCTTGAATCGAATTCGTGATGAATTAATGATAATTTTACATTGGAAATCATCAGTATACATTCATATAATGATTAGACATGCGGGTTTGAAATTTGGTGAGGTTTCTTGAAGATTTGAGAAAGTTATTTGGGTGACAAAATCGTAAAAATGCAAGGTTGTAGAAGACTTTCTTGGGCGAATCAATTCGGCCCAGAGGCGAATCGATTCGGCATCCTGGTGAATCGATCCGACTGCCCAGAAAATCATAAATTTTCTTTTTTGTTTATATATCCCAGGGAATTGAATTACGAGAATCTTTGGTGATAGATTAGTAATGATGTGAAGAATTAGGGGAGGCCAATATGCATGAGGTTAAGATTCGATTTATATTCATAAGGTTTATGTTGGAATATTTAACCGAGGCTAGTAATGGAGTGAATTGTACACCAGAAGAATTAGGATTTGGATTACGGGAAGGGCAAACCAATATCTAAGAATATAACGAGTAGGGTATAATTATAGTAACTATTGAATTAACATAAGGGGTAACGATGGGCCCTTCGGGTAGATATTCATACTCGGGATAATACGATGGTGAGTTAATATTGTGGATAAATGATACGATAGGTATTCAAAGGATAAATATTACGTATGAACTATTATTTTAGGTTGAGTGTATACCTATATGGATTATGTTTGTAGGTTGAGTGTATACATATATAGATTATGTTTATAGGTTGAGTGTATACCTATACGAATTATTATTATAGGTTAAGTGTATACCTATACAAATTTATGTTTATAGGTGTAGTGTATACCTATATAGATGATATTCATGGGTTGTGTGTATGCTTATATGTGACATATGGATTAAGTTGTGTGCATACCTACTATATGCTCTCATATGTGTGTGAACATACCTACGTTGCTTGCTATTACAGAGATTCCCACGCAGTGGGCGATCCCACCTTACCGATTCCAGGGAGGTTTGGATTTATGCCCCAGAACATAAAACTTAGGGCGACTCACTATGTATCATGTATTAGTGGGACTGTCGTATCATTTTGGTACGTTAGGATGTGCGTAGTCCAAAGGCTTAGAACTATGTTCGCCTCCATTGTTTGTTATTTGATTTGATTGATGGTTCAAGGAGGCCTTCTGAACCGAGAGTCCATGACTAGGTACGAGAAGTATTTGGACTAATAACAGAGTATGCGAGTACGCATCGTTATGACCAGATAAGGAGATGCGGTATTATATATATATATATATATATATATATATATATAATGTTACATAAGTGTGACAGTAGTGGGACTAGATAGTGTATATCTAAACGAACATAAATCTATTAATGGGTAAGTAGTAGGAAAGATAAGCAACATATGTCTAAAGAAAGATTTAAGTAGGGAAACTTAATGAAAAGGCTTGAATGAAAACATATGTGGAATGTTAACTTTGGTTTAATAATAACATAAGGGAGGTGTTAATTATTACTTAATTTGATAAATTACTGTATGGGCGGTACGAGTAAGTTGAGGAGAAACTTAACTAAGGACTTAATGATAATTTAGGGTATACTATAGCATACTGTATCGTACTGTATGGGCGGTACGGGTAAGCTAGATTAGTTAGTAGTTAGATATTGGAGACCTAGTTAGTTTGGGTAGCATGACTAAGAGGGCAGTAGAAAATGTTAGGTGCGCACTATAGACGAGAGGTGAGGAACTTCAGGGAGTGTTCGCAACCTAACATGTGTATCTAATAACTGTTCATTTAAAATGCAATTTAAATGCTTGATAAATGTTTTCAAATGATTTTTACTTGGGTTCTGACCCTTACTTGCAAAACTTTTTCCAAAACCTTTTAGGTGTGTGGATGCTTGCCGGATTTTGTACTTAGTCACTTCAGTGACTTCATTCCTAGTGCAGGGTGAGGTTTGGTATTGCTTTCGAACGTGTAGCCCTCAGTTATTCCATTTATGTCAGTCAGACTTTATATTCAGATTTTATTCTTATTGGACATTAATATTGGATTTGGGAACCGATGGTTTATTCGGTATTATTTTATTTCAGCTTTTTTCTGGTGATTTTTTGGATTATTTTTATTGCATGGTATGCTGATTATTGTAATTATTTCTCCACGTTGATGTTGTTTAAGTAAAAAGATAAAACTTGGCACAAATGTTTTGAATACTAGGTGGTTAGTTAAAAAAATATTTTCGCCACTGATGCCAAGAATGAACCAAATGGAATCCTATTTTAGTTTAATAATGGCCTCATCACCGGGTAATTAATTAGACGGGGTGTCACAAAAACTATCAAAATGTAGTTAACATATCAAATATATATATATATATATATATATATATATATATATATATATATATATATATATATATATATATATATAATATTTTAGCACAAATTTGGTAAAAACCTAAACAAAAAACATAATATTAAACTATTTCAAATAAAATTGGATCTACCTATTTAGAAAAAAATCATGAATATTTTATATAAATATAAATAACAAATAAAAAACATCGGGTTAAAAGTCTAAACCGGATCTACCTAATAAAAAAATTCATTCCACATATTGGGAAATAAAGATAAAAAACTTAATTAAGAATAGAGTGTCGCCCAACAACATTTGATGTATGGAGATTTACTTCGTTCAAAAAGCCAAGTGAGATAAAGAGATGGAGTGTGACGTGATGTAGGGGATGGAGATAAAAGAGGGATGAGTAATACTAGTGATGATACGAGAAATCGCACACAGGTAGATCTCGTACCAGCAGATCAAGTGTAAGTGTAGAATAAGTTGATAAAGCAAGTAAATAGATAGAGAACAAGGTATAGAGTGGTTCAGCCCTTAAAATAGGCCTACGTCCACTGTGTTGCTCCGTTCTCATTATATACGATGCACTTTACAATATAAGCCTGCCTAGAGAGGCGTACAAGTATGAGAAATAGGGAGAATACATGGCTGTCGAGGTTCCGGGTGTGCCGGAGGTCAGGCCACGTAGCCCCCAAGTCGTATGTTGAGGTCGTACGGGGAGAGCCGTGCGAGGCTTAAGCAAGCGTTGAAGAGAGTGTTCCAGAGGAGAGGAAATCCATGCCTTATTTCGAGGTGCGGTCCTCTATTTATAAGAGTGATGTGAGGTGTCACGTGCTATGAGCACATGGTCCGTAGTTGGTTGCAGTGGAGAGGGATGCGGCCTATAAGATAGATGATAAGTGCGGCACCATATGCTGAACAGAAGGTGTCGGGCCCTCCAAGGGAGGGGCCGCGGCCTGTGTATGTAACGCGAGTTGGTTAGGGCCGCACCCTGTTGGTTAGGGCCGCGCCCTGTTGGTTAGGGCCGCGCCCTGTTGGTTAGGGCCGCGGCCTATAAGCCCGCCCATGTATGAGTACCTATCCGTGGCGGGGTGCTATATGTCATATCAATAAGCCCCCAAGCCGTAGTGCCAATTGGTAGAATGTTGGGGCTGCGGCTGAATTATGTACCAACCGCGGATGCTGAGAGATGTTTCGTGCTTATTGAATTATGTTGCGGCCTGTTTGATCCCAGGCAGCGGTGTTGCATGACGTGCCGCGGCCTGATCAAGGCGACGTTTCATCTTCCGCGTTCCCTTATATAAATGGCTTCTGGCCGTGGACTTCTTTACATTTTCGAAACCTTGAGAGAAAATTCTGTTCCTCCTTGTTCTTGCGTTTTCCGGCGACTTTCGAAAGCGGTGTGTGGCGGTTCCGTGGTGGTTGAAGGCTGAGCACCGCCGGTTTCTTCATTAAAAGGTAACTTTTCCACCCATCAACCTTTTAACAGTTCTTTTAACTTCTGCATTCGTAAATATCTCAACCTAGAATCATGTATTCTCCTTCGTATTAGATTTGCCATGCTCTTTTCTGCATAGTTGTTTTGGGATTTGTACTGGGTAATAGGTTTTGAATAGAACATCAATGTTGCAGTTTAGGGTTAAACTTTAGGGCTTCTGAGTTCCCATTGTGTTCTTGAGTGTTCTAGGGTTTTGATCTTCGGATTTACAACTGCTGAAGTAATTACCTGTTTGTGTTTGAGGCCGCGGAGTGAAATAATTTCTTAAATAACTTAGAGCTGCTCAGTCAACATATCCTTCATTGCTTAATAAAAATCATCTGCGGCATGTAGTAAATAAGGGTTGTAACCAGTATTAAATAAAGGTTGCAGCCTGTAGTGACTCAGTTTTAGATTAGATTCCGCGGCTACGCAGAATTTGTCTTTATCTCAATAACTTTAGTCCGCGGCTACAAACATCCTTTAGGGCTCTAGAACCCAACACTTGGCATGTTTAGCCCATCTTGCTACTCCACTTTAATCATATTAATAATCCTGCCGCGGCTTCCTAGGAGCTTTTTAGGACCATATTGGCTGCGGCACCTAACTGCGGTCTGCTTTTCAGGTACTGCTGCAGCCATATGAGCTTTGACCCAGACAACTTTCTGAAGGGCTTTTGGGCAAAGCACTTTGGGACTTCTCCTCCTGAACTCTCTTTCGTGCCCCCCTTAAGATCAATAGGGTCTTGCCAATTGAAGGATTGCCCCAACTGCATAACATTAGATTCTGATTCCGCGGACTCTGATTCTAAGCTTGATTCTCAGTCCGTGCCGATGGAGGAAGAAGCCAATTCGAGCAATCATCCACTGGAGGCAGGAGGTACTGCCGCGGAATCTAGAGACCCCCCAGCTGGTACGTCTGGGAGGGCTGAGCGACCCTTAGCTGCTCTTGGCATCCACAGCATCATGACCCAAGATTGGGTCGACCAGGTAGCGGAGTCCTTCGAATTTCCATCAAATTTGATATGCTCAGCTCCTGCCGCGAACCAAAGGCCGTGCGCGGCACTCACTGATGGGATATGCTTTCCACTTCATGCATTTATTTACGGGCTGCGGTTGCCTGTTCCTGTTCCCATCCGTCGACTTTTTCAAACTATGAAACTGGCCCCAGCCCAGTTAGATCCCAACGGCTGGAGAGCTGTTCTTGCCGCGGTCGTTCTTTGGGAGAATTTGTTCAAAAAGGACATTACTCCCGCGGAGTTTTTCCATTTCTACCGCCCGAAAGAGAACTCTGTAAAGTTCGCGGGCTACTACTACCTTTCCATCCGCGGCAGGGATGAGACCCTATATACTGGGAGGCCAACCAGTGTAAAGAACTGGAAAGGGAAGTACTTTTTCCTTTCTGGAGAGGGGTGGGAGTTCCACCCTGAAGAGAATGAGAGGGAGAGGTCTTTTCAAATGCCGCAGCGATGGGGGACCCCATCCAAACTAGGTATCTTTTTAATAGCCGCGTCCCCTATTTATAATTTGCCACTTTTTTATACCAACCCTTGTAATGTCTTCTGCAGTCCTTGACAATTTGCAACTCAACCCGCGGCAGGAGAGGAGAGTTGCCGAGGCCGCGGCTGTTTCTGCTGATAAGAAGAGATTCAGCACTCTAGTGACCTCTGCCACTATATTCAACGCAGGCTTCTTCCCTAATAAGTCGATCCCCCTGAAAATGGCCGTGGAAGGTAACTTTTAATCTGCGGATTACAACTTGATTTTTGAGTTCTTCAAATGCTTGTGCTTAACATTGTTTCTCCCTTTCAGGTGAGGAAGTGGACAGGGAGTTGCTGAACGCACAATTGGCGGAGATGGACGAGGACGCGGTGGTCCTCAATAATACTGCGCGGAGCAGAAAGAGGAAGAGGGCAAAGACAAAGGCCCCCACCGCGGAACCTTTGGGGGAACAAACTACTGAACAAACTACTCCTGCCGCGGAGAAGCCAACCACTGCTCCCGAATCTCAAACATTTGATGACGATATTGGAGCCAATCTGGCTGCGGCAGGATTGATTCCTGATATGTCTGCCCAACAATCCTCACCTCCGCCACCACCAGTTGTGGCCATTAATGCCAACTTGCCACCTCCACAATTTCGTGGAGGAGCTAGACCTGATGGTAGGCCGCGGCCACAACTAAGACAACCTGATCCCAACTCTTCCTGGGATACCACCGCGAAGGCTGCCAGAAGAATGAAGAGAGCCTTAGATGCCGCGGACCTTGACAGATTGGTCGAGGAAGATCAGGACGACCTGGAGGACTGCGGCCTCCACAGCCTTCTGAGGGTACGTACCTGTCGTCATTCTTTCAACTTTTACACCACATGTATTTTTCATATTTCCTCTTTATTTCAGGCCGCGGATGTGATTGTTGTTCAGAAGAGGAAGTACGAGGCCTTGTACAGGCTGAAGGAGATCGAGAAGAGTGCCCATGCCGCGGACTTGCAGGCTGCACGGACCTCTTCATTTGAAGCTGGGAAGATGTCATCTGCCGCGGCTCTTGAGGCAGCAAAGATGGATTTGGAGAGGGCTAACAAAGCCAGGGAGGAGGCAGAGCTCAACTTTAGCCAGGCCGCGGAATCTCTCAAAGCCTCCCAGGCTCAGACCGTGGCCGCTTCCCAGGTCGCTGAAGTGGCCAATAGCAAGCTTGCCCATCTGCAAAAAAACTATGAACTGCTGGAGGCCAACAATGTCGCGGCCATACAGAAGATGCAGGCGGACCATAAAGACGCCCTTCAAATGGCCATTGACCAAACTGTGGAGTCCTTCAAAAACTCCAAGGAATTCTTCCTTATAAATAACAGGGCCTACCTCCGCGGCTTCCAGGAGCTGCGGCAGAGGGTTATCAAGAATCTCCCTGAGGCCAAGGAGATTGTCCTTGGCTGGAAGCTAAGTGATGCAGAACACCAGGACTGCATTGCTGAGCTTAAGGCTGCAGCTGAGGAAAGAGCCAGGTTGAGAGCCGAAGCTGAGGCGGAGGCCGCGGCAGATGATGAAGAGACTGAGACGGCCGGGGAAGGTGATGAGGTTGATGACAACGACGACGCAGCATCTTGAACTTGTAATCTTTCATCATTCATAGGGCTGCGTCCCTTTTGTCATTTTATCTTTGTTGTGGCTGCGGCCCAGTTTTGTAAACATTATAATGTTAAGGCTGCGGCCATATATTCCGCTTTATATAAAGTTTATTTGTTGCATCTCTTTGCCCACTTTCCTTCTCATGCCTTGATGAATGGTTGAATGTACTTACTTTCCACTTTGCAAATTGAACTTACTCATAGGACTAATAATAGCCGTGGCAACATAGCATAATAAATTAGCAATTTGCCTTTGAATAAACTTGCATGAACTAATAGTGATGGCCGCGGCAGCCTAGCATAATAAATTTGCAGTTTGCCTTTGAATGAACTTGCATGAACTAATAGTGATGGCCGCGGCAGCCTAGCATAATAAATTTGCAGTTTGCCTTTGAATGAACCTGGTCGAACTAATATTAATAGCTGCGGCCCCAACTCTTTGTTGAAACAAGGATTAGATACATGCCGCGGTGCTTTAGTCGCCAGTATGATGACTTGCTTATGATGCAGAGTGTGCCGCGGCTTCATGGCATGGATTCTGAAATCTTGACATCTTTAAAATGCTTCTATAACTGCCGCGGTATTATGACAAATTTCTTCAATAACCGCTTACTGAACCGCCAGTCCAATAATTGATGACCATAGCCATATCGACATGGAGGGGCTTTTGAATATTAAACCCTTTGGACACAAGGCTGCAGCACCACTTTATGTGTGTATTCTTCGTGAAGTCCGCGGCCTGTTGGGACAATTTCATGCTGTAGATGATCGCCTAGGCCGCGGTGCCAATGAAGTATGGCTTTAGGGCTGCGGATTCTCTTCTAGTCTTGTAAGAGTGCCTCAGATGTCTTCAGCCATATTGATGGGCTGCAGCAATTTTCCAGGCTCCATTTTCCAGGCTGGGTTATGTTTTCAAGCCACCCACAGCTAATATACGGGATACTATCAAGCCTCCCCAGGCTGGGCTATGTTATTAAGCCGCCCACAGCTAATATATGAGACACTATCAAGCCTCTCCAGGCTGGGCTATGTTATTAAGCCGCCCACAGCTAATATATATGAGACACTATCAAGCCTCCCCAGGCTGGGCTATGTTATTAAGCCGCCCACAGCTAATATATGAGACACTATCAAGCCTCTCCAGGCTGGGCTATGTTATTAAGCCGCCCACAGCTAATGTATGAGACACTATCAAGCCTCTCCAGGCTGGGCTATGTTATTAAGCCGCCCACAGCTAATATATATGAGACACTATCAAGCCTCTCCAGGCTGGGTTATGTTATGAAGCCACCCACAGCTAATGTGTGAGACATTATCAAGCCTCTCCAGGCTGGGTTATGTTATGAAGCCACCCACAGCTACTGATATACACAAAGCCCTCCATAGCCAGAGATTATAAGCCTCCCGGCTTGATGACGCGTCCCAAGAGATGAGAACAGGCATTGTAAGCCCCCGTGGCTAATAAAAGCTCCTTGAATCCCCGGACGCTTTCATGATTGTAATCATCATATGATAAGATACAGTTGCACATCGTGAGGGGAACTTTTGAGCTAATTAAGACCGCAATCCCTCCATAGGTGCATCCCAAAATAGTAATAATCTTCCAAGATAATGTGTTATTCTTCCCTTGGAATCTGTTTAAGACAAAAGGTCTTCTTGTGAGATGACAAATTATGAAAACAAGAGAGGAATGAGATATGGCAAAATTTGCTAATCCATATATTTATATATGTATGTTTCAGCTGATGGCTTTGCTAATAAAACATAAAATCTTGAAGATAAAGGCTGTAATGAGCTTCCTCAAACATAAACAGAAAGATCTGAAAAACAGAAAAACTAAGGGAGAGATGTGGCCTGCGGCCTATGTTAGGTCTGGCTGCAGCCTTTAATCATTCTTGAGGAACCTCCTCAGCATCCCTTGCCCAATTAGTCTTTCGATCTCATCCTTCAGAGCATAGCACTGCTCCGTTTCGTGGCCATGGTCCTGATGGAATTGGCACTGAGCGGCTTTGCTTCTCTTGTGGGGCGGAGTTTTCAGCTTTTCTGGCCACCTCAAAAGTTGATCTTCCTTGATGTACTCAAGTATCACTTCAATCGGGTAGGCCAGCGGGGTGTAGGGCCCTGACTTCTTCTCTGCCTTCCTCTTTTGGCCGCTGATTGCCTCTACAGCTGCATCCTTTGAAGATGCCGCGGTCGTCAAGCACGCGGGTGCTGCTGAGATGAGTGCCGCGCCCGTATTGGGTGAGGCCGCGGCTTCTAGCATGAGTACCCTCTGAGTTATGTAGTTGACCTGGGTCTGGAGCGAGGCATGGCTGTCATACAGATGGTTGAGATGGCTGTACAGCTGCACAATTTCGTCTTTGACTTCTGTGCTTTGACTGGACTCTCCTTCCATCCTCTGCTTTTGTTAGTCTTTTACAAAATATATATATAATATGAGACAAAACTAACAGCAGTAAGTAATCTCACAAATAGCGGAGTAACCAAGTAGAAAAATGGGGATGCAGCGTTTGCACTGCCACATGGGCTTACTGCCGCGGCCGCCGGCCATAGCACATAGATATACTGCCGCGGCCTAAATTGATTCCAATTTAGAGCCAGTGCTCCTCCGATTCCGCTTCGCAATTTTTGAAGCTTGTTAAACAGCTACGCTGGTAGAGGCCGCGGCCATAAGACATTTTCACTGTCTAGTCGCATCCCCTCATAGGCAGCAAGGAGCAATCACACTTACTCCTGAGGGCCGAGTTTTCCTCCCGGCGCTTACAGAAAGCATACCTACTAGGGTTTGTTCATGAGGACATAACCTCACGATGCACAAAGTGGCACAGCTTGAACGATAAACCCTAGATCACAGGCCATGTACAATAAAACAGGAATAGGTACAATCCTTCCCTAATCGTTCATCTTTTTGGGGTTAAAACCCATCGTGCTTTTCAGCACCATCTAGGGGGAACGATATCATCGGGGAATGCAAAACAGATTTAAAGTTATGAAACAGAGGTCCAAGAGTAGATCTGGACTTGAGAAATGACCATCAAAGGGGTGAATATGAAGCAGAGCTCAACTATCCAAAATTCACACATGAGATTCTGATCCAAAGGATCCCCATGTGTAAGATAAGGTGTTTATGAACTCAAAATGTAGAGAAACAAGATTGAAATATCTCGTTCCCACAGACGGCGCCAAACTGATGATACGAGAAATCGTACACAGGTAGATCTCGTACCAGCAGATCAAGTGTAAGTGTAGAATAAGTTGATAAAGCAAGTAAATAGATAGAGAACAAGGTATAGAGTGGTTCAGCCCTTAAAATAGGCCTACGTCCACTGTGTTGCTCCGTTCTCATTATATACGATGCACTTTACAATATAAGCCTGCCTAGAGAGGCGTACAAGTATGAGAAATAGGGAGAATACATGGCTGTCGAGGTTCCGGGTGTGCCGGAGGTCAGGCCACGTAGCCCCCAAGTCGTATGTTGAGGTCGTACGGGGAGAGCCGTGCGAGGCTTAAGCAAGCGTTGAAGAGAGTGTTCCAGAGGAGAGGAAATCCATGCCTTATTTCGAGGTGCGGTCCTCTATTTATAAGAGTGATGTGAGGTGTCACGTGCTATGAGCACATGGTCCGTAGTTGGTTGCAGTGGAGAGGGATGCGGCCTATAAGATAGATGATAAGTGCGGCACCATATGCTGAACAGAAGGTGTCGGGCCCTCCAAGGGAGGGGCCGCGGCCTGTGTATGTAATGCGAGTTGGTTAGGGCCGCACCCTGTTGGTTAGGGCCGCGCCCTGTTGGTTAGGGCCGCGCCCTGTTGGTTAGGGCCGCGGCCTATAAGCCCGCCCATGTATGAGTACCTATCCGTGGCGGGGTGCTATATGTCATATCAACTAGGAAAACCTATTTTTCAGAATTTTTTTAACCAAGTGATGTGTTAATAACGCATTTGGCGGTACTTGTAGTTCATATGAGGTCCATTATAATAACCATCCAATGTGTGCTTGATACTAGGGGTGCACACATTTCATTTTCATTCGGTTTCTCTATTAACCCAGGAATTGAACCGGGATTGGTCAGTTCCAAGTTTTTGGAACCGCGACTGAACTGGAGATATTGTTAATCGAACCAATTCTATAAAAGCAATCGGGTCGATTTCAGTTTGGTGTCAATTATGGTTTGATCCGTGTTTGGATTACAAATTATTTTGGTTTGGATTTATATTGGAATTGAGAATCAAATCGACAAATCATTTTTTAGAACCGGGACTGAACTACTAGTCTAAAAAACCATACCAAACCAACCCAATACAATCGCTTTGGTTCAGTTTATCAATTTTTCCAGTTCCGTTGTGCACCCCACTTAATACATCACTGGCTGAAAAAAAGTTCCAAATAATGGGTCTCCCTAGTATTACTCAAGAAGAATTTTTACTTTGACCGGTTAATAATGTTTTTAGGGTTTTTACTCCTCACACGTGGCTTTTTTTTCTTTCTAAGACCCGCTAGAGACCCCTTCTCATATATATATATATATATATATATATATATATATATATATATATATATATATATATATATATATATATATATAGATATACAGTCTTGCTCTTGTGCGGACTAGTTCGCATTTTAAGAATGCGGACTACACATGTGTCACCTGGCGGTGAGTCCAGAAAAGAGAGAGACTGTGCCTATAATTTAGGCGATAATTTCTTGGCGCACCTTTAGGTGACACATGTCCGATCCACAATCATAAAATGCGGACTAATCCGCACAAGAGCATTATATATATGTATCTATACAGTACTGCTCTTGTGAGAATTGTCTTGCATTTTAACCGCGCGGATTGGACATGTGTCACCTGATAGTGAGTCTAGAAAAGAGAGAGATAACTCACTTATAATTTAGCCGATAATTTCTGGGCTCAGCTCGAGGTGACACATGTCAGATCCATACTCTTAAAATGCAAGACAGTCTGCACAAGAGCATTATTATGTATCCATATACCTTCTTAGACAATTCTCAATTAATATCTTCAAAAGAGCCTCGTTGACCACTTATATTCTTTTAATTGACTAGAAGCAACTTGATATTATAATTTCCTTTGGCATAGTAAAAAACAAATATATATTATTCGACATTATGAAAACTAAGATCATTGTGAATCTTACACTCAATTAGTTAATGTATTACAACTTTTGTTACTATTAGTGATGATTTTAATGCCTATAATGATAGTGCATAATAATGTAATACTGTTTTAACTGGGTCAATAAATCTGGACTCGAATAATATTAGAGTCTGAATGTTCATGGATGGCATTTTTTACACGATACACGATGACAACTCAAATAAAAAACGAAGTTAACAGATTAGGATTGACTCTTTCTTGAGGCAGACCACCCCCAACAAGAATGATAAAAAAGTCGAGTCAGTGCCAAACACGAATAAATCGAAGTGACACAAATAGATATATTTGGCTAAAGATTTTATGGATAATATATCGAGTATTTTATACGTCTTGATATGATACTGTATAAGAATTATTATGGAATAAGATGATAGATTATTTATTTGTTGCTAGATTTTGAGATTGATGAAAATTTTAGTTTATGACAGGCCAATAGGTAGTATGATTGTTTAACAATAAAGATGACACTTGTCTTATATTTGGGTTGACGGGTTATTTGTGTCAACCTGAACATGACATAATTAATAAATATGTTGACTTAGTATTTGGTCCTCTGAGACGATTAGTTAAATAGGCTGACTCAGAGTTTAATACTTAACACGAATTCTAAACGGCCTGACCCAATACGACACGGCACCCATGAATTTTCATCCTTACCTCACACCTAATTAGCATATGCTTTAAAGGAAATAAGAACCAATGGCAAACTGTATGGACTAAGAGAATAAAAACCAAACTTTATGACTTTTCTTAGATGAATTATCACATTATAATGTAAACTCCAGCCCTTGAAATATTTAAACCAACTTTATTGAACATTAAAGTGTACTTTATGTCCATAAGCCCTTAAACTATTAATTTTTTTGTATTAAGCCCCTCCATCCAAATTCGTATGTTAAATTTTAATTTCTCAATTTCGATGGAGGAACTTAATAGAAACAAATTAATAGTTTAAGGGTTCAATAGATAAAAAAATTATATTAAAATTCTTTCCATACTTTAGGGATGCACCTGTAATTCACCCTAATTCATAATTAGCATGAACTGAAAGAACCCATATTAGGTATATTCAAACAAAAGAGACACAACCCTGTCTTTAGTGAGATAATTCATCATGTATCTTAAATTTCACATGTAATCCAATCCATATATACCAACATATACATATATTGGCTGGTAAATACTGGATGTCTAATTTCTCAATAGGTAATAACATTATTAGTAATCAACCATTAAATATAAGTAAATTCCTCGGAAAATATTATTCAGAAGCGATTAATAATATTTTTTTGTCTACTAACAAATATGTTTGAATTCATGAGAAATGTATACATTATACTTAATAAGTAAGGAGAAAGGGAAGGGAGTTGTTAGGGTCTGATATGTTACCTGTTGAGGAATTTTGAGTGCCTCATAGAAAAAGAGCAAAAGGTAGCCGATGTTTGTAACTACGAAAATGCCAGTGGCCAGAAATGAAGTATCCTTTGCTGAATCCCTTACAAACGAACTGAGCATCACATAGCAGGTGGCCAGCCTTTCAATCAAGAACGATTGTACCCGTAAATCTTGAATACGTGACCTCTGACCCTCCATTGCATGCACGCAACTTTAGAAGATGAGAGGAACTAGGGTTTCACACAACACACAATGAATAAACGTGTACTCCACTTTAAATAAGTGTGCGTTCTTTTTGGGTGGGTGTTTATGTATATTTATAAAGGTAAAGAAAGATTAGAGTTCATGACGTACAGGAAAACTCTTTCATGACTTGGTATTTATCTACTAAACGAGTTCCTCAATTTCAAAAAAAAAAGAAAAAAATTGAGAATATGCGGACGAAACGTTTGGCCTTTACGAAAGAGTGGTGTGGTCTGGGGAATGGGTGTGAGGGCTAATTGGGGTGTAATAGTCCACATAACACCGTATCGGATAATTTTCTTATTTCTTAACCACAATATTAATTTATGATTAATAATAATCTGAATTCGTACATATTGCTAATTTTTGAAACGCGCACAACAACGTGCAATATGTCACTACTAGACACGTTTAGTATTGCAAATCGATGATTGAAAATCTAAATTTGTGCCATATTTGAATTTTGAGAGTATTTATTGGGATAACACATTTAAACAACCGGAAAAATAGATATGGATAAAGGTATATGTATTCTTCATTGACAATCTCTATCGAGGCAGAATATCCATTTTCTTAGATATCCGTACTCCTAAAATATTTAAATTTTAATTCTTTAAAATTTTATTCTTTATTATATAACTTATATTTATATATCTATTTATAGTGAAAAGATCTATATCATCATTGAAGTCGTGTGAGACTAGGCCTTCTGAAGAGAAGGAGATCCTCATACGGAGTCGTAAACTTACTTGACTTCTATCAAATGGGGCGGGAGCAATAAGATAAGTTGGAATGGGTCGATCCCCTGGGGCTAAAAAAATCACAGCCTAAGCTTTACTTAGCCACACTAACCCTTTTATTGGTATTTCTTTTTTCTTAGTGATTGGAAAGGAGGGCACCTGGGTATGTTATAGAAAGGGAAGGTAGAGGCATCAAATGGCGAAGAGAGGCAGTTCGGTAGGGAAGGAATGGGAAACAGTCAAGGATGACTTCTTTGTTGGCGAAACGAAGGGCTAAATAACGCTAGTGATTCTCTGAGACGGTCTGGATTTCCAACGCCTTGGGAAACTGGTCGAGATAGATGACAACACATTTTTTCCCTCTTCCTTATTGGGAGAGCAATCTTCTCTTATGGCCTTCACCTCCCGCCCGACCCAAAAATAGAGAACCCCGCCCCTTTGATCCATTCATTTCTACAAGAAGGAAGGATCCAGAGCTAAGCCCCTTCCTATTTGAGGTCGGGTGGCCTCGTCCCACAAGCACCTAACCTTCCTTTTTCTCTTCCTTCGATTTGCCTCCATAAATGCGCCACCTAGGAGCCCTACTCATATTCCAAAGGCACTACTTTAATTCAAGCGCAAGCCCCCCTTCTATTGCATAACCTAAAAAAGCTATAAACAAAGTACCAACCTAACCCAACCTAGCGGGAACGATACGCTTTGGTTACTGGGGAACGCTTCCAAAGGTGACTAGATTTCAATACTAGTTGTTATCTTACGCTGCCATTTTTCCAATATTATTGAATAGCATGGCCTGGGGCTAAGATAACTCAAGTGGGAGAGCAGTGTTATGGGTGACCTTATTGCACGGTTCAGAGAGCACTTGTGTATGTGATGCAAGTGAACATGTACGAAAAATCTGTCATAAAGTTTAGTTGTTTGTTTCGTCGTTGACTCTATCTATGTTTCTACGATTGCCTAAGAACACGGTCATTCTTCAGCCGTAGAGAGACTTTTGAATTGCGAGGTACCATTACGAGCTTAATATATACGAGTGTTATTCCGTGAAATAACTCGAATTTCAAATCATTCACTTGCTTTAACTACTCATGCTATGGATGTTGGAGCATTAACTCCATTCCTGTGGGCTTTTAAAGAGCGGGAGAAATTATTGGAATTCTATGAAAAAGTTTCAGGAGCCAGGATGCATGCCAGTTTCATACGACCAGGTGGAGTGGCACAAGATCTGCCTCTTGTCTTATGTCAAGATATTGATTCCTCCACACAACAATTTTCTTCTCGTATCGACGAATTAGATGTTTGGAAACAACGATTAGTGGATATTGGTACTGTCACTGCAGATCAAGCAAAGGATTGGGGATTCAGTGGTGTAATGTTAAGAGGTCGTGTGACATGAAGACATTGATAGCAATTTTGGGGAAGTTCCATCAGGTAACAACGGTTCTGCCTGACCCTACTTAAGCATGCATATTATGTCAGTGAAGACTTGGTGTGAAGCCTTGGAGCTTACGTTAAAAGAGCAAAAGGCCCGGGGCTAAGGTGAGCTGAGGGGGGACAACGTAAGTGAGAATGTGTGTAAGCCCAGTCAAACATGACTGTTCTAGGCGGGTCGGGCCACCCACCTTCGAATTGTGTTGGTCCTCCGGACCGTGAACGGATTCGCCTCTGGCCTCTGGGAACGTCGGAATCACATGAGTTCATCAGGGTGGAGCACGGTCCGCCAAAATCGGCATAGGTTAGGTGCTATTGATGGAACATGGTAAGCCTATCTTTCTCCACACTATGTTACTACCATTAGTCGTGAATATGAAGGAGTATAATCAGCTGCTTGAGAAGGCTCGCCATGAGTGAAACTGTCCTTCTTGATCCTATTTTTTGTCCTAAGGGTCACGTGGAACCCGAAGCTATAGTTCGCAATATGATTTGAAGTCAAGGTCTCCGAGACTTCGCATAGTGAGGAAATGGTAGTATGCAGGCAGAAAGCCAGATATAGTAAGAGGCGCACTCCTGGGGGCAGGAATAGGAAAGGTTTCGAAATCCTATGAAAGCCTATAGGGCAGGGGAATCCGAAAGGTTTCTCGCTCAATCCGATATTTATTCAGTGCCTTGACCTTTATAAGATAATCAATTAGTGAAATTCGATACATTTGATATCCTTCTTAAGCTTCAGAACGAAGATGGTGGGCTCACGTGGGTAGCTCTCGTCTCCTGTAGCCGCCTTATTCTCTGTTAGTTCATAAAGTGCTTGTGTAATTAGGGCACACATGCAAAGTCATGACAACCAGACTAAACTAATAACGTTACAAGAAGAGCAAGGAAAAGTCTGAACGCTTTTCGCAAAGATGCTGTTAGTTAGTCCACTTAGACAAGAAAGTGGGAAACATCGACGGGGAGTGAGTTAAGAAAAAGGAATCTTTCAAATCTTTCTTCGGGTTCCTGCTTCTTCACTCGGTGATGAGGCAGTGATATCATCGTATTCTTCTGGCTTGAATCAGTTGGATCCGACTGAACACAAGCAACGGTTGGCTAGACTGCTCGATTATAGGATTGGATTAGCTTGTTGTGACTATTGTTCTTCATTTTCCTTAGTTGTGTGTGGGGTCAACGGAGACACTTTCACTTACTGGTCGTACGTACTCACCTTTATCCTCAATCCGTACTTCTCTCACTGACTCATTCATCATTGGAGTCGGGTAATGTTACGATAAGGACTCACCGGGAAGTAGTTAGTAGGTCCTCTCAAACGACGAGGACTCACTAGTACTACAAGACTTTACAAAATGAGGAAAAGAAGTTAGTAGATTATGATGCCCTATTAGATAGACCATGCCTTTCAAATGATTATTTATAATTAGACTGTGTTGCTTTGCTGATAAATGAAAATCTCCATGCCAAACAACGGGATCGTACTCACTCCTCACTAATGGATCACGTGTAGTTCTTTCTCTCCAGGTGGAAAAGCGCGTACAGATTTCCTCCCCAACCAAGGGCATTATCATTCAAAGCCTCATTACCGTGCTCGTCTATGAGCTATGCTGGTTCTGTAGAGTAAAGGTGCACAACAATGAGAGAGAGAGACGGGCTTGGAGACCGCTTATCTAAACTGACATTGTTATGGCTATTCCTTCTGTACTATAGTTCGGTGGAGGAGATGTAAGAAAAAAATTTCAATCCGTGCTCTAACTCGACATATTATTCTTAATCATATTCAAAATATTCGTATCTTTCTTTTAAATCTTTAACATCTTCAGCGGAATCTGCATCTTTCTTCTTCAGTTGATGATGCATATTCATATTGAACTTCAACCATTGTCACTTGCTCAACAACTGCCTTCTTCCACAGTAGCTTCATCTCTATCCTAAGGCGAGTCCACAAAGAAAATATTTCCCATTTCTTCTGCGTCTGTTGATGATGCTGAAGCGGATTTCACTTCAACGGGTATTGGTAGATTTCCAATGGCCTTACTAAATAGGGGAATTTATGGCTTAAAGGCATGCTTTCCTGGCTCCTTTCAAAGTTAGGCTTATCACTGAGGATAAACCAATCGATCTACGCTCGAACCTCCTAGAAGAATGACTGGTCAGAAATAGGTTATCCACCGACAAGAAAGGGCTCCACTACGAAGGGACGAATATCGTTTCACATCTGATGAAATTGAAACAACTAATCTAATGGCATATCATATATAGTTTTATCGTCTTGTAGATGTACTTAATAGATTCACTAAAAGTCTTCGATAGAACCCCATCAAAAAAGGTCCTTTTCGATCACCATTGGCTTAGGGTGTCCTCTCTCTAACTGAACAACTTCCAAGTCAACCTTCTTTGCTTAAGCGATTCTATTCTCTGGGCACATGCTCTCCCAGTGGGAATTTTATACCCTTGTACCACTGAAGGGCTATGGCTCTCTTAGGAAGGTCTCTATCAATTAAAAGACATGTCACTCTCCATGTTCTCTGGAACGAAATCTCAATCGTTTAAAGTATAAGATGAATGAAAAGCCCCGGAGTTAAAGCTATAGGTTTTTTCACCCTGTTTATTTGTTCTCCTCCTGTTTTTCCTCCACGAAAGTAAGCTCGGCTCACTTCAAGCCTCGTTATTTTCACATTCCTAGTCACAAGATGACTTTTCTTGGGGGTCACCCCCTTATCCCTTATAATATAAAGAATTGGTACTAGTGGGTCTTCTCAACAATATGGTGGTTCTTCCCCCTCCATTGGATATTATTGTGATCTTATTCATTTTGCCCAATGCTCCTCTTCTAGCGACTCGACACTAGAGACCCCGAAAGGGAGCCAAGACTTGACTATATGCCAGGGAAATAATATGGGTCCTCCCTATCAATTGGCGAGGCCTCACGTAGTATGTTTCTTTCCTTCCGAACTAGAAAAAGGATACTATGACATCACTTTGAGTTCTACGCCACCTCACTCATTCAGAAGTAGTGGGATCCAGGTGCCCCTCTTTCCAAGCTTGCACCACTCTATTTTAATAGCTCCCTCACTCGTCGATCATCTAATAGGGAACGAGACTGAAGTGATCCCGAGCGGAAGGGAGGACCCCTAATTCGGGGGTTGAGTTAGAATAATATGCACTGATAGAATAATATACACTGAGTACTCGAACATAGTAATAGAGAGGGGTAACGACTAGGGAGTTGTAAGACGAACATCTTAACACTGATTTTGTTGGAAGATTTTTGTCCTAGTTCAGTTCTTGTGATTCAACAAAGTACTCGTACTCATTTAGTGGAGTTGTTGACCATAGATAAGGAATGGTACGTACGCATGTATAACATCATATCATGCTTCCTTTTTCTTTCTCATCCCCAAAGCAAGCATCTTTTCCCACTTACCGGCCTACTTTGTAGGCCTATCCCACTACCCCACCTGCCCCTATTTGAGTAAGCTTGTATCAGAAGGTACTCTTGAAAGTTATAAAACCATTCCGTTACCAGAGGGAGAAGACGAAAGCACACCCATGCAGGGAGGTTCGTAAGGCCAGTGAGGGCAAGTGAAAGGACTCAAGAAAGTCCCATACCATCCAGTCAGGTCTCTTGGCTTTATAGGGATAGGCGGCACCAGAAAAGGGGATAGAAGAAGCACCCTGAGAGGGAAGGTAAGGATGTGTCTGGTGGACAAGTACCTTAAGTGACAGTTCAATCAGAATCTTAATAAGAATAAGTAAAGTAAAGAGTTTTGTGTCTATATCCTCGAATACATTGGAGAAGGCTCGTCTCAAAGAAATTTGGATTCTAGGTCCAGATGTGGTAGAAAGAAGGGCTTAACACGAATAAGGAATAGTAAGAGTTTATAGACTGCCTCACTAATAATCTTCCTTATCATACTACTGTACACAACTAGAAAAGGGGCAACAACTCTTGACTGAAAAGCAGTATCTCAGTATCTAAGTAGCCCTTCCTTGACTTAGTGGTCAATTACGATATGCGATATCCGTACCCTTGGAAATGAATTCACTTATTTCATTCCCCACCACCCAGGGAAAGTTCTTCCTTCTCGGATTAAGGGATTCCTATTCAGCGGATTCGACATCTGATGGTGAGGACTATGATGTTCCGAAAAGAGTGACTAGTAGTACCACGATGAAAATGACTTGATGAATGCCAAAAATAAATGTCCCAAGG
Source organism: Sambucus nigra (assembly GCA_949130495.1). Lineage (NCBI taxonomy): Eukaryota > Viridiplantae > Streptophyta > Magnoliopsida > Dipsacales > Adoxaceae > Sambucus > Sambucus nigra. The sequence goes on from OX422210.1 coordinate 437,488,403, forward strand.
GACAAAAACGAGTGCCAAAAATAATGATTTGACCTAAAAGAAGGTCCCTAATGCCATAAGGAATTACTAGACACAATGAGGCATTTTATTCTTATTTACAAATACAAGTTGTCGAGAAATACGGTGTTGAGAAAGAATAGGATGCATTAAGGCGCTAAACATGTGGTCGTAGATAAAGAAAGGAGTGGATGGAGAGGAGTTACAGTCGAGTCGCTAGCTAGGAAACAATTTTCCACTGCCTAAGCTCCGAGCTCACCCACCTCGATAGCTGACTAATTTCACCCACTTTTCAAAGACTTTTCTCAGAAATTCATCAAAAACAGAGTCCTTTTTTGCTACTTCTGATCGGTACCCTCTTTTTGAACCCAAAAAAACAAATCTCCCCTACTCCTATAAAGGCCGGTGGGCGGCCTATTAGAGGGAGTAGTTCCCTTCCTTGTACCTACTAACCCTACCCATATGCTCACCAGACATCAACCCCCGTTTTGATTTTTCATCAGACCCATTGCTTTGATGACTGAACCCACATATCATTATATTTGACCATCGACCATACACTCCATATCTTGTGTAAAAAGAAAGACCACATCCCTTGCTTCACTTCAGCTTCAGGTCGACAAAGGAAGATTTCATTTCTTGATCATTCATATCATGTTACCTAGCGATTTATCTTGTCGAAGAACCTAGAATCCCTAGATTCTTATTTTTTAGTTGAAGCAACTATAGTTTAAGCAACGAATAATCCCATAGTTTTATATCCTTTAGTTGCAACAAGTACAAAAATGTGCTTGCACTCATTTACTTGGGTAATAGCTGGACAACTGACTGGGCTAGAATTGATCGTGAGATGGAAAGTAACGACTTATCTATAGTAGGGGAGTTTTGTTACCGTGTGTAATTCTGAGACTATTGGGCTATCACGAAAGTAAGTTAGAAGAGCAATAATTTACTCAGTTGATCGAGAGCAAGACCCAGCTGCAGAAGCACCCGCGGCATGGAGTGGTAGGAAACCACAGGAAGAGGCTAAGGCGGCTAAAGCAAGGGCAAGGGAAAAATCCACTCATCAATTGCTTGTGAAATGCGGATGGAGTAGAGGATCCAAATCCAGAAGCAGGGGTAGGAGGATCATCTGACCCTAGCATGATCCTCTACCAGACCAAGCTGATAGAGAAGGTTGGACCAATCGAGGGAGAAGTAAAAGCTGGTTGACTCTAAACTAGAGTAACTGTACTCACCATTTTCTTAGAGTGGATTGAGGAAGAAGTAGAACTTCGATGAGAATGTAGTATTGGTGCATCCCCTGAAGGAGAAGAGGCTAACCTATCCTTAAAAGAAGTTGGATCATCTGGAGTTAGATCAGGTGGAGTAGCTACTTACCCTACTGGTGTCCGACGAAGTCTATTGGTACAGATGTCATATGAGATGTGAAAGATATTTTCGACTGAAAGACTACTAGTTGACTAATAAGTAGAGCCGAGTGTAACATCCGACCAGAGAGGTTAGCCTTACTCAAATAGGGGCTAGGGAAGAAAATAATGGAATGTTTGTTCATGATTTTATTTGATTCTAATTTTTCAAGAGCAAGCCATAAGGACTCTGTAGATCGCGAGAATGCATGTTCTGATGCTTGCACGGGTGAGAGCTCATCTGCTTCCTTAAAAGTAAGTTTCACAGAAGGGAGGTTAGCGAGATCCATACTCTGAGGAAATAAAAGAAGCTCGATCATGAAAAGGAGTGGAAACCACAGCAATAAGGATGTCTCTCGAAAGCTTGGTCCGTATTACATTAGTGGGACTACGGCTGGATCTTTCTCCTCAATCGGTGGTAATGCCATTCTGAACATCTTTCGCTACCTTTATTTCACAAGTGGCAGAATTCTAGGCCATATAATAGAACCTTACCAACTAAAGAGACCTACTCTATCACAGTAAGGGCTTAAGCGATCGAAGTGACCTAACTTAACTCCATCTAGAAGGTATCCTATCCTTTAAAGCATCTATTTCGTCTTTGGAAATCCTAAAATAGTTTCCTTGCACCAACAAGCCTAGCTGAACGAAAATGCAAGTCCTTCGGTTACAGGTTCGAGTGACGGTGAACCGATAAGAGATCAACGAAAAGCAACCCTTCTTCCCAGTTTGAACTAAAAGAAAATAGTTGAAACTTGAGACCAAAGAGTGTACGTTACTTAAGGAAGTGTACTTAACGAGGGGCTGTTGAGTAAGGGAGGGGTCGGTATACTAATATAAGTCTTTGTATCTACCCTAGCTAGAAGAAAGAAACGGTATTCTTACTCTAATAGGGGGCATAGAAGACCTAAAAACACTAAGCCTAATTCGAATCAGCCCATGAAAAGTAGTTCCATATTAATCAAATGGGAAAGCAAGAGAGCTATTGATGGAAGAGGAATCGCCAAGTTGTTTAGTTCATTGGTTGGAAAGCTAAGATCCTTAGAAAGGATTGCTTTTAGTAGTGGGGGAAGGTGAACCCTTTTGTTTGCTTTTCCTGTTTTCTACCTAATAAGAAATTGACTCTTTGTTTGCTTGTTACCCAACTCTTTCATGAAACTCTGCAACCAGTTCTTTACATGCCTCAGTTGCTGCCACATATTCTTCTTTAGTGGTATAGAGAGTCACTATCTTCTGCAGCAACCTTTAAAACTGACTGCTGCACTACCCATGGTGAAGACATAACCTGTAGTGCTCTTTTTGCCATCAATGTCACCTGCCATGTCAAAATAAAAATAACCATGCCACTTTCTTTCATAACCACTGTAACGAAGCGTTGGATCTGTAGTACCTCTAAGGTATATCATAATCCACTTCCTTGGCTTGATAGGAAAACATAGTGCTCATTTCCTGAATTTTTCATCAATCTGCTGACAACTCCCCCCCTTAAATAAAGGGTTGAGCCCGATCTTGTTCCCACTGCTTGAGCCGAGTCTTGTACAAACCATAGCATAACTAATCGACTACCAACTGCTAATGCATATGGTACCTTGGTCATGTAATCTCTTTTTTCCTTGCACCTCACCTAACCACTCTATTTCTCCTAGAAGGAAACATGATAAGAAACTTGACTTCTTTGATCACTTGAAAGAGTTTATCGGGTGGTATCCGTTAAAGAAATGTTCATAATCAGCTTTCAAATAGGCCGAGGTATCTTTCTTCTTTTATCTCTCTGCTCACTCTCAGTTCTAAGATAGGTAAGGTTAGTTGACTTCTCGACCAAAGGAAGAGGCAGTGAAGTAGGGAAGCTCAGTAGGGTTAGGGAGTGAAGTACTCTAGTATCTCGCCAGGGGAAAGCTCAATAGATAGTATGGTTCTGAAAGAACTCAATAAAGAGTAAGGATAATTTTTAATTAGAAGAGGGGGGATTTAGCTTTCTTCTCTTTATTTCTCGCATGGGATTAGTAGTCAGGCAGAAGACGAAAGCGCAGAAGAAATCGTTTCATCCGCTCTATCTCTTTAGTCAGGAAAGCGAAACTAACCTTTCTTACTGTATTTGTAATTGAGTAATGGAAGCATTTAGCTTTAGGTACGATGGCAGGTACTGTTCTAGTAGTCCAGCCAAGCCCAAGCAAGACTGACTTAGTATGAAAATTTGGAATGAACGTATTCAAGGGCAAAGAATCAAAGGGGCAAAACGGAAAGGGGGTCAATTGTCTTTACAGTGGGCATTCTGAGGAACTTCTACTCTTTGCGAGGCAATATGTAAGATTTTCTTGATTAGAAGACCATATGTCTTGGGGCAAAGAGGTTCATTTTGTTTTTAAGGGGTCTTTCTATCGACTAGAAGAGGAATTAGTTGACTTCTCGGCCAGAGGTAAGCTTAACTTACGAGTAAATCGTCCGAAAGGTTCGAAAGCCCTAGGAAAGAGGAGCGAATTCATCTAACGTCGTTTCTTACAGGGATCTTGAATAAATCTCTAAGAAAGATTCCTTCGTAGTCCTGGGGTCATCTTCCACTGTGAAGAAAGAAGCAATATGGAGAAGAAGAAATTCTTTATTGATAGGAAAGCTGAAGGGAAGAAGCAATCCATGGAATATGAATATCAGGAAATGAGCCCATAGGGAGGTAGTTTCATAGGAGATGCTCAAGTAGTTATGAAGTATGGTATACTATAGTAAACTGGTGAACAAAACCATCCTATTTGGTTAATCAACTTCATTAAATTAGCTATATCAGGATATTTACTTATCCAAAAATTATAGCAAAGTTCAGCAATGTTATACTTATCCTTATAACTTAGTAACGAACCACAAAAATCACGACTATCACACCCCATTGTTATAATCGTCTACCATATATCAAGGGCATAAAGAGTTGTTTAACGAGATTTCTTGTTAATTGTGATTCAATGATAGCATACCTAATATTATCCAATCTGGAATTCACATACACCAGAAGTTCATCTTTTAAATGTGAATACATATCTTGGATTTATTTATCAAATGACGGGAGAAGATTTATCCGAATACCCATTTCTATTTTAAGCAAAAGATAACTCATGATTTAATAAGCACTCGCAGATGCATCTTGACTAACATGATCCCTTGTCAAATTCCTTTCATCATTGTTAGACAGAACCTTAGCTATGAACTGAAATGGTTCACTAGCATCCAATGCAAAGTTAATAAAACTTTTCTCAGATGAGACCATATCTACTAGATTATTATCTATATACCAGCTATAAGCTTTATTAAACGTTGGAAATTTTTTATACTTAAAGGATGCAGCACATGATAATTGCATTTTGAGATGTGTTTGATCAACTTTATTTATCTTTTGATTATTTGAAAATAAAATCAAACTTTTTGCTAAATCTCGCTCGTGAAAATGCAATACACATGCGCGATAGATTCTTCCTCGAAAATCCATGAATGCAGGGAGATAAATTTTATAACCAGCGTATGCATTGGCCATAATAATAACGAATTCTTCATACCTAGCTCACGCGCTTAACTAATTGTGTTAACAAAAAGTGACAGCTACACACGATCATCATGGACGTAATAGTAACTCAATAGGTCAGAAGCTTCTTGTAGATTCACCTTTGTTAAAATTATATTCATAATAAGACCCACCTCTTCAAAATAGTCCTAGTTATCTATAGTGTACAACAAGAGATTTTTATTTATTTCAAATTCTTGAGACTGAAGTTTATTTAAAACATTGTACATACTCTTTAGAGATTTCAACTTGATATAGAAATGGCTATAGTTACGTGAAGTTAATAGACAAAACCTATTATAGATTTCACCTGTGAGAGAGCTTAAGTACACCCTTCAATATCTTCTAACGTTGTAGGTACATCTATATTATCCTTATATTTCCATGGTAAGGGTAGGATAACCATTGAGAGATTGACTTTCATTGGCAGTATACTTAAGTCAAAATTACAATATGCATAACAATTTAAGGGAATATACCCCATTTTCTTAGATACATGTAAGACATCTTTATAACTTGCTTCTGTTTTCAGTGAAATCAGTTTTCTTTCTACCAAGAACTCAACCAACCCTACCCTGATAGCAAAATTCCTTCTACTCATTTTGATATGATTTTATTTGTTCATTTGATCCTTATCTACGAATTTCTTGTATCCCATATTCAATGCTTGAACACATACAGAAGTATCCAATTGATCGATCAAAGTAGATACCCTAACTATTGGTAATTCATTTACATAGTTGAACATAGAGCCTAGTGCATTAATTATGATATCCTCCAGTATATATGTACCAAATATATGAATAGAACTTAATTCTATATCAGTTAGGTTACACCTCTTCTGTTTTAGATATTCCTTTGCTTTAATCATATCATCTCCTATCAATAGTTTGATCACACTAGGGTAACTTTTAAAAACACTACTCTCATCGTATCCCATAGTCAGATTTTCAATTTCCATATGTAATAACAACAACTCATCCATTGTAAATTCTTCATTTTTTCTTACCTTTTCATCCCTAGCATTCTTCAATAATAGTACTATTTCATTATGATATTTATACACATTTGTAGACTTATGAACATTTGATAACAAATCAGCATCTTCTATTTTTCGGTAAAAAGATAACCAAAAGGGTTTCATTATTATCTATTTTTGGGTTTCATCACCGCTGTGAACTGAATATTGACGTATTCTCCCTAATAAGGATAATATTTGGTATTTGTTTTTCTAAATATGATTAAGAAGGGATACTATCCCATTTTGTCTTCACACATGGGTTACCCAATACCTAAAAGAATTAGGTAATTAATTACGATACCATCCCATATAATATATATATATATATATATATATATATATATATATATATATATATATATATATATTATTGAGTAAATGGTCTCTTTCTCCATGTTTGTTTGTTTGGTGAGATATGCTCCTTAAATCCTCCCTTTGCCTTAACCACGATGTAATATCCCCTCTCTCTAACGGTGATGAAATATGATTCAATCAACTATCTCATTATAGAGAGTATTCGAGGAGGATCACCAACTATTGGGTAACTGGAAATACCTATTACCCTAAAGAGGAGGCCTTAGTACTTTGTATTTTCCTATTACCATTAAGAGTAAGACTGCATTCTTTGTATTTTGATCGAACGAATCTACTTTAGGGACTCGCTGACCTTTTCTTTCTCATCTTGAGTACCAAATTTCTTATCTTATTTGTAGTGACTTTGTTCTTCTTTCTCGTGGATCCCGTTGGGTGTTTTGGTTTTATTAGGATGGACCATAGATGCTTCCTTGTACTGAAAGGTGAGAGAATGGGGAAAATCATCTCAATAAACTCTATCGAGGAACCCGGTTCAACAATCTAAGCTACGGGTAGAATGAGTCCCTCCTTTACAAAGTTGCTCGCTTTGCTAGTTTTAGGCTCTGATATTTATGTTGTTGGCTACCATTGTAATATTTTCTCTAGATGATCCAAACCTGTATTTTGTCTATAGGTTCCTTGACTTCATTTTCAATCTTAAGAAAGTAGCGAAGGGGGAAAGCCACCAAAGAAGCCTATGATATGGATCCGGGCTAGCCGAGTTATTGGGTTCTCAGGGATTGGTTTTCAGGTTTGACCACTTTATTGGAGGACATCGACTCTATCCTTGATTCCATTAGACTTGCTTGAAGGAGCTTCTGATTCTTGATCTTTTTTTCTTTCAATGGCAAGGTTGACTAATCTGAAATCAAAGTTTGAGATGCTTGATAGTCTATATTTTTCTATCTATTTTGCTAAAAGAAAATATAAATAGAAGGAGATCGAATGCTCCTAGAAGAAGAAGATTGGATGAAGCAAGGATATCTTGCCAATGAGTTCGGACTTCAATCATAACGATCAAGTTGAGGATTGAGGAAGGCACATGCTAGCGAGACTTCAACCATTCCACGGGCTTGGCTATTAGGCGTGACCCTTTGAATTGGTTTCCTGGTCGAGTCAATTCTCCAGTATGGCTCTGGCGCGTATGAGGTTTCACCTAGGCAGGTTTTGACCATTTTTGGATGCCCCTCTTTTTATGTTCTAGGATCGAAGTTTTCAGTAAAGAAACTAGCCATTTCAACTATTCTTAAAAAATAATATAAGGGTTCGAAGTCGAAGTCTAGGATGGTACGCATCCAGCTGACTTTAGATTCGAGTCTGAAAGGTCTGCAGTGCCTAATCCAACTGAGAGGAATGGATCGAGAAGTGGACTCCCCTTTTTTGAGATACAAGAACAGCTAAGGCATAAGGCATAGGGAAAGAAAGATGAAGAGGCAATTGCTTGAGGAAGGTTTGTATTTTGGAATCCGCTTTGATCTGATCATGATTTTATTTCACGTTCTCCGAAACGGATAGCGAAATGACTCTAACAGCCAGGCAAGGAAGGGAACCTAGCAAGGAAGCTAAAAAGAGGGCAATGATCGCTATTATTGACGCTGCAGGAGCATCCAACTAGCAAAGAAAGGAAGGATTTTTTCTTAAATAGATTCTCCAACAGGTGTGTTTCATCTGAACGATCAAACTTGAAGAAAGTTGGTGTTTTGGCTTCAAATCGATCTTTTTGTAATCCACTGCATCTTGGCAGAGCAGGTCAACCAGCTGGAGTTTCTGTCCATTCAAAAATCACTACATCTTACTGTAATGAAGGTGCCTTATTTTTCTCATCCCTTATGGTTAAGGAGTCCCACTTGAAGCCGAGGAACCCATCAAAAGATCCTCGTTCCACCAGAAGTAGTGGAAACCGACTAGCCCCTAGCCCTTCCTTAGAAGAATGGACTTGCATGATTTCGTATCCGCTGCCCCGGATAAAATCATTTGGATTGAAGGGTGAGTGATAATTGTTAGAAAGAGCAGGCCTTCTCAGTCTATGTCCATCAATCGTCTTTCTCTCCTCTCAGTTACCAGTGTTCATTCCTTCTTGAAATAAGACCAGCTATCGCTTTCTCTCTTCGAATCGAGGGAGAGTAGTCATTTCAATCATATCACCAGTCACAAGAATAAGATGTCAATACTTTATGGTAAAGATAGAATACAAAGGTCATCATTGATTTCCCCATTCGTGATAGATGTCTCCCCCAGGGGATAATAGATCCAAGAGGCGAAAACCCTTCATCAGCCATCAACCCTAAGCTCTCCTCCCTTATTCCAGGCTGTGCCTCTATGAGTTTATGATGGAGGTTCTCATATTTTGGGGAAAGGAAGCCCACAATAAGTCCTATAAATCCACCTGCTATACGGAGATCCCCTCCTCCCCTCATATCCTATAATCCCTCGGGTTCAACCGGTTTGGAATAGAAAAGAAAAGATTCATGATGTTAGGTTTCATTTCATTTCGTCAGTGCCTTCCTCAATTCTGTAACTCATTAATCTGGATGGGAGGTATTCTTGGAGAGGTAAGACAACAAGAAATTTCCACCTATGAGTACTTAAGAAGTGGCATCTGACCACAACATACCACGGAGGGAGTGCAGTCAATCCAAAGGAGTTCCATCTGACTTGATTCTCCTGCCTTGTCTCTCCTAATACTAAGATCTGCCTGCCTAAAAACTCCTATTGATAGCCAGTGGACTCAAGTCATTTGGTGTCCCAAAGAATAGGATGGCCCCTATCTAGATGATATTCGAAGTTCCTATGCACTCTATATCCCTCGAAGTTGCATATCACCCCAAAAAAACTCTCCTATGATATGTCAGTTATCACTCCATTTCTCCTAGAGAGTCCTAAAGTGAGTGGGATGGCGAGCAAAGAAAGAAAGGTTATAGGTTGGGAGTTCCTCCTTCTTCGGTAAATAGCAAATCTAGCAAGGCTGTACACTCTCATTGAAGATAGGATGAGCCAACAACTACTATAAACTCCTCGGCTTATTCTTATTAAAAAAAGGGGAGTGTTGGCAGGTTCCTTCATTCGAGTTGCTCCCTTATCTCTAAAGGGTAAGGGCGGCTATTTCGGATATTTTCTATATATTCCTCATCGTCGATGACGATTCTCTTTGATTCTAATAGTCGTGAATTACCCTTATCAGCAACCTGGTCCTCCAACTCATGGACAAGCGACCTTTGAGGGGAGGAAGATGCTAGAAACCAATATCTTCTATAGGAGGGACGGTTCTTCTTCCAGGGTAGTTGATGCATAGGAAAATAAGCATGAGAAGTTCGGAGATATTTCATAGAAAGTGCATTCGTGTGAGGAGGGTTGTTTTGGTGAAAGAAAATGAGGAGTGGATAGAGCAACCATTTTCTCTTTCCATGAATCAAAGGATAGCAGAAGAGAGAAAGGATGGAGGGCAGATTCCACTGATAAAAGAAGCCAGGCTACATACGAATCTCTAGGAATGGACAGAAGAGGCTACGAGATTCGCACACTAACATGGCCAATCAGCGAGACTTTTACAAGAAGACTAAACAAGGAATTGACTGAATAGGACACGAGTGGATACTTTCAAGCCTATGTGACCAATGCACTTATGCTGCCTTCACTCAAAGGAAAACACTTTAAAATAAGCAAGGTATGAAGGGTAGGAGTTTCATACTGAAATCGATTCACTAAGATAGCTTCACTCTTTCACTACTTGAACTAGAGGAACGGTATGAGCTACTAATAGGCTTACTACAAAAGAAAGACTATTTTAGATCCTTTTTCAAGGTTCAAGTACTCTGACCCATGAGATCGGAAGACCCATTAAAGAAGGGGAACTCATTCCAGATATCGATTAATTACTCGCCAACTTATCCCTAGACCTACAGATTGACCCACTGACCCCGCGACTTCATTGACTCCACGGACCTTGCTTTGATTTCCAAAAATAGACTTAACATAATAAAAGACCAGATATAAGTGGTGAACGGGATGACCATCCCTATTTGAAGCAAAAAAATGTTGATTGACCATTCCCATCGTGACCCAGTTCCTTTGTTTGCTTATGCGCGTGTTGCCTATTCAAAATACGAGGTGAAAGAGAGATGATTATGAGCTTCAGAACTTCTAAATAAGGGGATTCTTATAGGACAATACGCCTATTCTGATTTTAACAATAGCGATTGAAGCTCCCGATGGTGTGTTTGGTCAAGCTCAAAAGAAAAGTTCCTCTTTTTGGAAGAGTCACTATGCCCGTATCTTCACATACCAAGTTCGATTGCTGATGAGATTTCGATTTAGGTTGCTTTGCTATCCCTGCACTAGCTGCAGGAAGTATGCTGTTGACTTAATGATAGTTACAAAATACGAAGTGGTCTTCTTTCGCTCTCTTTTCTTCTTCTTTTTTTAGGCTGGGTGAGCGCACTTTACTAATATAATATAAAGGGGTGGACGGGGTCAACTCTTCTATCTTCCAATTCCCTTCTTCACTTAATAACTTACAGAATGACTGCCAGACTGATAGTCAAAGAGACAAACCGACTGCTCTATCTATAACTAGGGATGAGTTGACGACCATATTCGGGATACCTTCACTTGGACCAAACCCAGACGCCATTCGATAAAATCACTCAATTCTTGCAGTTGCATGCCGTGACCATACTGGGAAATTACAAAAAGCATGGACTTCATATGCTCTAACCACATCCCCTCTAAAACCAGAAGAATTTGCTGCACTATTTGCATGTCGAGTGGCATCATCCCTACAGCCATGTGAGGATTTGATAATCGAAGGAGATGCCCTGAGAATATGCCAAACGCTCAGTAATCCGAACAACTTAGCAGACTAGTCTATTTCCTCGATTCTCTCTGATATAAGAGATACGCTTCATGACCACCCCAATTGGATCTTCACCCATGTGAAACGTAAAGACAACATGATTTCCCATCAATTGGACAAGCTGACTATCCAAATTGACCACCCTGGGGCATCAATCAATAATCCTCTCTATAGTTCCTTTCCCGAATGTGAATCTCTATCCATAGTGGGACCGGAGTGAACCGATCCTCAGTTAGCGAATCTTCCCGCTACTCCTTTTTTTTTGGTTCATACCCTTCATTTTCCCTTAATCAACGCTATGCCCCTTAGGCTAATACTGAAAGAGAAATCCAAGACAAGAAATTGACTCTTTAAAGGAAGAATTTGACTGCCACAGAAGGAGCTATAGGACAACTCGGAATCGTATCCATTGTGATGTTATCCGCAGTTTGATAAAAGACTTGTCTCGAAGAAGCAATGCCACATATGACTCAAAAGGGATCGATAAGCCTTTTCACATGATATGACTGAACGGGAAAACCCCCGGAGGGAATAAAGATGGCATCGAAGAAGAAAATGGATGTTGTAGAAAGTGTGCAAGTGAAGAAGAATGCTTGAGATTCCAAGTAAGGGAATTATCTAACGAGGGAAGGAAAAACCTCAGTAAAGATTGCACCCACGCAAGGCACAAAGCCTCTCCCTAGATGCATCGAATTCGAGCTTAGCACCTACTTCCTTTCGTGAAAGAGGATCAACAAATCAAGCGATTTGACTCATTTTAGTCAAAAGTGTGAAAAGATGGCATGCAACTTCTTTTAGCGCGATAAGCTAAAGCTAAGCCCACTCTCCCAGAAGGGCGAAAGTGGCCAAGCCAAGCAGAGGAGGTAGCGCGAGGCAAATACATAATCCCTAACACAACTCGAATTGTCCACTAGCAGCCTATAGAGACAGAGCCCCTTCCCCCGATACGGCTAGGAGTTTTATTGCTTTTTTATCGACTTTTCCCTAATTTGTTAAAAAAAAAATAAGCCTTCCCAATGAATTTCCTATCGATATAGTCTTTCTCCTTTAGGCTCTCTGTCCTGTGCGTGTTCTTTATAAGAAGGAAGACCTATTGCTCTAACTTCTTTCACTACTCTTTATCTTAGCAAAGTCCTCCCACTATTTCTAGTTATAGAATTTATTTCTCTGCGCAACTATTGATGCGTTCGCTGCTAGTTCACCGAAAGCTAGCTAGGGCTATTTTAATAAAAAAGAATTTGTGCAGAAGATAAGAGAGTAGGCAAGAAAAGAAGAATCAGCCCGACAGCAAGGGAATCATAATATACGGTGAATTGGATTCTAAGAGAGATGAAAACAACATCAAATCCTGATCTTCACTCTTTCGAGATAGCCAGTCTGGGTGTGGTGCGGGGTAAGAGCTAACCATAGAAGTCTAAGTAATCAATTGAAGAAGAAATGGGGAATCTGCCCTTCTTTGGTTCTAGCAGTTCCAACGAGAGAGAAGCCTCCAGGAAAAACAGTTTAGGGAAGAGAGGAACATCCCATTCAAGGGAAAGAAGGAACTGAAAGCCTTAATATATCATGTCTTAAGGAATGCCAGCTCGAGAAGATAAAGAGATAGAGAATCTGATTTTCAAGGCCGTCAAGGCTTGCTTGCTTGTTAGAGTCAGGAAAATCTCCTTTCTCTAGATGAACAGAAATCATGGTAAATACTCGAGAGCATCCCCGAAAGAGACCACTTCTCACTAGCTTTTTGATCTAATTCCAGATGTTTCATTCCAAAGAATTTCTTTCGATGTCAAGAGTTCCTCTTCATCTTCCTAAGATGAGGATAAGGAAGTCAAAAACTTAGAAAATCCTTTTCACAGACGGAGATGGACTATAGAAGTTTTATCACCAAAGACGAGATGAGGTAAGTAAGAACGCTAGTGTTATGGCCCCAATCAAGACTGCCTCTATCTTAGGCATAGAGGATGGGGACTCAGTCACTTAAGGCTTCACGAGTTTCTTTATTTTTTGCTCTTTCAGTTGCTTCAAAAATTTCAATGTGAGCTTTTGGGGGCATGGTTGTTGTTTCGCCATCTTCCATGATATAGCGCAACCCCTTCCAGGTTACTTTAGATAGCGGTATTTTATGTATAAGATTGGCATCCCTCTTATAAGGTTACTTAGGTCGTGTCGTGTGTTCCGATCAACATCTTGACGATCTTAGTAGCCTTTATTCCTAACCCGCGTAAGAACATTGGGTTTTTCCCCCTCTGTTTTTGCTCTCCTTGCTTTAACTAAGGAACTGCATTTAAGTATGACTCTAAGAGATCTACCTTAGAATGAGTTAGATTTCCTGTGTTATGTTAACAAGAAGGAATGGCAGGACGCTAAAGAGATGGCTATGAGACTAGTGCAATCTGGTAATCGACCAAGTAATCCACATATATGAGAAAAGAACATTCCTGCGTACTTATCCACTGGCATTGAAAGAGAAGAATGCCGACTATTTCCCAAGGGTACGAAATACGGCTTGCCCTATTCTTATACTATGGATGCCTCACTCCTCACGGAACTAGAATGTCACCTACTTTGTGCTTGCTGAAGAGACAGATAAGCATTCCCTGTCCTTCTTCTCCCAACAATGACACTGTGTGTATTGCTACCTCTCGTGATGGGACTTCAAAACCTACTGCACTCCCTACCAAAACACGCTTTTATACTTACTGCACGAGCTGTGACCATTGATAAGAACGAGTGACCTATACTTCATAGGAGGGCTGCAGCTTTAAAATCCAACCCAGCCCCTTAGTCCAAATAGTAAGAGTTCTCTGGGCCGATTCACCTTTCACCTAAAACACCCTCTGCCCTGGATACTGATGAAAATACATTTTTCCCCTCGTGGTCTCCCCAGAGCTAGGGGACATATATTGCTCGGATTATTCGTTCACAATTAAGACCAGGTGCTCATACCCAACAACGGAAATAAAGTTAGACTTCGAAACTAAGATAAAGACGCTTTTAAGAATCATTCAGACCGATAAAGTCCGATCGAATAACCTAAACTAAAGGAATAGGATTTTTCCCTAAAGCGGGATGATTGTTGTTTTGGGGCACTCAAAGTACTTCTTGGGCTAGGCTGCACTTTTACACCTTTCGGTAAACCCAGAGTAAAGGGACAAAGAACTTCTCGCAAAAAGACCACTTCGAGTAGATGTCACGCCCTCGGGTCACTACACCTATCTATGTCAATAGATACAAACCATCAAGTAGTACGACAAATAGGTGAACATGCCATCAAAGTCTTTCAAGTTGGAGGTTGATCCAATAGATGTGACTACGTGTTTCTCTTTTGGAATGGCAGGGTTAGATCTTGAAAGGAATCCCTATTTCATTATAAACAGCATCGGAGCTTATCTCCTACCGAACTTTCTTTTTAGGGATTTTATGGAATCCCCCGCTAACGAAACATGAGTGGTGCTACGAGTCGTCCTTAGGAGACAAACCTCTTAGAGAATTGTGCTCGCTAGCCTTCCATACCATCGGCTTATCCTGTGAGTTAGGCTTTTCCCTTAGGTATCTCCTTTATTATAGCGAACAAGCATAGGATTGCCCGCGCTTCCCGCTCAATAAGGTTGATTTTTCTTTCTCGTCTTGAGTGCCCAATTTTTATCTTAATAGGGGGCTCAACACCCATATTGAACTACGTTCATTTCTCAGGCAAGGGATCTAAGAATATACCGACTGAATGAGGTGAATACCTTATTTAATTCAATGATTTTTCTAGAACCATCAGATCTGCTGAGATGCCGATAACACATAGTGAGATGAGAGTCGTTGGCCTAAAAGGCTCCTTACTTGGTCCAGGATGGATTTTTTGACCTATAATCACAACAACCCAATTGTAAGAGTGGAGCTCTACCACTGAGCTATATCCCCCCTCTTACAAGGTGAGTGGAAGGTGTGACCAGGTGGAGCAGATGCCTCGACGAATAAAAAAGCCCTTTTCTTCTTCATACTCTATTGTCTTGAGCAGTGTGGCGAATGGATTTTCCAAGCCAAGTTGGAGATGAACCACCAGAGTCAATTGATCTGTTCGATTAAGTGGTGTAACTCCTTTTTGCTTCTTGGGGAATGGGATCCCGTCTCATTGTTGCCTACCTTGCTTTATGGGGAAGGGGGCCTCGAGGAAGGTTTGATTATCTAAAAAGAATCTAGGTCTTATTACGAGTTCATCCCTTTCAGTAAAAACTAGATCAATTAGGTCTAAATAGACAAGCACTAAGTCAATCAAAACTTCTTTACGTGAAGTAGAGTTAGCGAATGGACCCTGTAATTAACGCAAGCTGGGATGGCAGCAAAGTTCCTCGTGCGAGCGATGTCTTTCACTCGACCCACCACCCCACTGAAAAGTAAGGCCCTTAGGACTAAGGATAAGGAAGCGTGAAAAGTCCCTACTGTAGCTTAGGATTCGTATAGGTGATATGGGAAAGAGTATTTGTGTTTTTTTACTTCCTTAGAGGAGGTGCCTATGAATTATGTGATTTTACTGTTCTCGATTAAGTGGTTAAATAGCTAGTGGCGTGTACCAAAGGAACTCTTGTGTGTCTGTTCACAGGATATGAAAAAGGACGTATCCCTCGACTTTCTATTTTTTTTAAAAGAGTATTGATACCTTATAGTGTAAGAGTGACCGTTTACACACCTTCTTGGGCCAGTGTAGTGGATCTTTCCCATTATGAGAGTTCAAGGATCAAAAGATGTCGATTATAAAGGCAAGACCTTATAGTCTTTCTTCTCTAGCTCTACCAATCGCCAAGAGAAGGGTAGACCATAAAAAATGGAAACAAAGGCAAGGCTCATCCAGTAGGGGAGGAGAACCTACCAGTGCCCCTTCGTATAACTACTCAACAAAGCTTAATACGATATGGGGATTCTAGCGAGGTCTTATGGCCCCTTGCTAATTTATGAATAAAAAGATAGAAAGACTGCTTTACCCGCTTCCATAGCCTTATAGATGATTGGTCGGTCAAAAAGCCTGAAATCACTCTCTTGCTTAGGACAGGTAGCAATGGGAGTTTCATTACAGGCTTCCCATTAGAAAGAATGAAAAGGGATAGCTACTAGCTTACCGAAGTGTCTTAATAAAGTGTGTATGCTCCGTTTGCTACTGGAGCAGCTTCTCCAATCGACTATTCACGCCCGGTCGTGTGTTAAACTTTTCACACTTCCCGCTTGAGTGGGAAAGAAAGTCTTTTCCTACTCACCGAGATGTGGAAGCTAATGGAGAAAGTTAGGATCTTGCCTTTGGGATTGGACCTCAATAGGATCCTTCAAACCTTCTACTCATAGAAAGATTCAAACCACTGAAAAATAACTTCTTAGTTCAAATCTCCCAGTAGTGCAAGTTCCTTCTCCCAGAAGCCTAGATAAGCAAAGGAATAAAGAACCTTATCAGTTTACTCGATCACTGAGTCAAAGTGGAAGTTCATTCACTGATCCTGGTATGGATGTGGATATCTAAGACCCTCTCTCGTTGGTCGAGTGATGCAAGGTTCTTTGGTTCGGATTGGTTGGGACTATCAAGTCGATCATCGATTCCTATTCCTGACTTCGAAATGCTTCCTGTCGCTACTTTTTTTTATTTTAATCGCTTAACCTTTCTGGTAGCTGCACCTATCTAATCAGGCTCCTTTCCTCGAGACCATAGGATAGTGCAAGCGGTGCTGCGTAGTATTAGGTAGGGCTAAGTAGGGATAAGTTTACTTTGCTCAAGACGATCATCTTAGTTACATGGAGACCTGCTTCTTCCCGCTTAGATTTCATTTAAGACTGAAGCGCTCTTGCTGACTACCAGGATTCTGTCCTCGGTCCTAAGAAATAGCTTATTTATTCGTTAAATTAGATAGATGAAAAGACCTTACGTTATTCCTTTAAAACGTCAAAAATGGAGGTAGAGGCGTCAAGTTACTAGCCTTAATAGATCTTCGGGACTCTACGGGGTAGAGAAAAAGAGTTCAAAGTTCGGTCTATCTTATTGTATTGATTTTCTATGTGAACTTACTTTACTTTAGCTTAGCGTGATTGCTTTAGGATTTAGCCTTTAGAATGTCGAGATAGGGATTCCCTTTCTTCTTTCTCTGATTTCTTTTGACCTTTCTTATTTTCAAAATCGTAGTTCCTCCTTCTCGTAATCAGAATCTGACTCGGAACCCTAAATATCAACTGGAACACCATAAGATATGGGGGAGGCAGTGACTCTTCCAGCTACTGTATTTCCTCACAATTTTCCTTTCTATTTGAAAATCACAGGCCCTGAAAGGGAATTCTTTTCATGCTTCTGCGCATTAATTGGAAAGGTATCTTACTCGTGATCAATGATTAGGCTACGCAGATAGTTTCATGCCTATCCGATGCTTTACTGATCGATCCATTGTTCTATTTTTGAGTCCCATACCCTAAGTTGGGCGATGACTCCACTCTTAGCCAACGAGCTTTCATGTTAGCACTTTTAGGAAAGAAAGCCATCGCAATTAAAAAGGAAACACGCAGAAACAGGCTCTTACCCTTGACTACTGCCAGTAACTCTTATAGAGCTCAATAGTGGCTAGGCTAGGCTTCGTCCTCCACTCATATGCATCTCATCATACCTACGAGTTCAGCTAAAAGAGAGTGACTACTGACCGCTTTTTGGCTTAGGGTCATGCTTTCTATTCCTAATACAATGTTATAACATAGATAAGGAGAAGATAGAGATTATAAGAGAGGAGCTCAGTTCCATAGACAAGAGTTGACCTTGGACCAGAGAGAGAAGATTCTTGGCCAAAGTAGATAGGGTTTAGGGGAATAGGGAGAAGTGGGAGTATTGCCTTTACACATGCCTTTTTCTATGAGGGAGATCCTTGTAGCAATAGGAAGAGTTAAGGAGTCGCCTATATTATGGATGGAATAAGAGATCCGCCTCGACACCCCATAAGCATGAGAAAGGAGCTAAAGTTGGACAAGTGCAAGTAGTAGTCTACTATATCAGTTGAAGTGCCTATGAAACTATTGCAAGCAAACTGTACTTAAAACAATACCGCACTAATAGCATTATTTCTCCCTTAAGAGTCCGTACTTGTCATTTCCCCACATACGAGTTGACTGGTTGACTTAGGGGTTTCATGGTACTGTAGCTACTTGAATTCCTGAGTGAGTTACGGGCTGGTCATGTGAAGTAGTTTAAGCTTAAGACCAATTGGATTATCACTATATGATGCGAACAGGACAATAAAGGATGAACGCTTGAAGCAAGCAATCGTACGAAAGTTCTCACTTAGAATGCGATTCATCATCTTGTGTCTTCCTATGCTAAGACACTTACCGTGGAAAGTAGCAATGGAATACGGCTGTTACAACTGTAGCTGGACAAGCAATGAAGGAGGGCAGCCCAAATGCAGGCCCTATTAGAGTCTCGCTTAAGGTAGGCCTTGTATATTTCTCTCTAAAGGCGGCTGTTCCAACTCCTTATCGTTGTCTAATCATCTTCCCCTCTTACTGTTTAAAGTAGGACCATTCTATATCTTCAGTTGATAGAGACCAAAGTTGGCTTTGAAGGGGCAGGCGCCCAAGCAAGAAAGGGTTCAATGAATGCTGCAGTTTATGATGCATAACTTCTAACTAGCTCGGAAAGGCAAGAGCCCTACTTTTGAGTTTAGAGGTATAGTTTGCAAAGAGAGGTTTCTACTGAGCACTGCCCTGGGATGGGGACAGGATTGGGAAAGGTTTGATCTAGAGTTCAGAGGTCTCCATTTCATTTGGTAGGTGAAGAACCGACAAAACGATAAAATTGGAGGAAATACAACATGGCATAAAGCAAAAGTCCCCTTTATAGATGAGGGGGGTGGGATCAGAAGGATCAGAGTTGAGGAAGACTTTGCGACATGGATAATAGGTGAGACTTTGAATCAGTCCTCCCAGCTTGGCAGAAGGTTCCATGCAGTGGAAGTGAAGTTCCGTATCATCATTCAGATTCAGCCTTGGACTTCCTTCTTCTACCCAGTTAACGAGAACTCTTCCTTCCAGTCTAGGTGTGAAGTTCATCCTATCAATAGGTGGAAGCAGCTCTGTTGTCTGGTTGTCTCCTTCTCTGTCTAATAAAGATGACTTCCATTGGTTCCCAAACAAAGCAACCCCAAAGCCCTAGGGAGTGTCGGGGAAGCAGGCAAATCTTTCTTCTGTTAGTTTCCCTATTCTCTCTCTAAAAGTCCTAAAGGGTTGGGAGCCATAGATGTATTCTTGTTCATTAGTCCCCTCTATCTATTTTCATAGAAGGAGATAAGAATGGGACTCTTAGCTGAAAGAAGGGATTTTAGGCCCTCTAGTAAGGTTAATTTTGACTCTTGGGAGGGGATAAATCTATAGGTTTGAATCTCCTATGTCCACCTTCTTCTACAGTTATCGGATCTCCGACCGAGCTCCTTGCTAAAATTTAGAACAAATCAAGAAAGAATAGGCTACTTGACCGACCCCTTAAATAAATAAAAGAAAGAAATAGGCGCCCCTAGGTGACGGAGGAATCCAAGGTTCGGCCATTGCCATTGGTAGAATAAGGTCTGGAAGCACCTTCTCGCCCATCTTTGTGGATGTCCAAAAGCCTCCTCCATTCTCTGTGCACCTAGCTGCCTAAGCTCTTTTGCCCGGGGTTTCTATCGAAAGTCATTGAGAAGAGCTCCGTAGGAGGGATTCTCATATTTTGGTTGGGATTTTTTCTTTCCCGTACTATTAGCTCCTGAAGTTAGGTTGCTTTGCCTCTCCTGCTCCATCCTATTAGCCTATGTAGCGATACTCGGACCTCTCTTCTCGGCCAGCTTCCGTGCCTTATCTCCCTCTCTCTTCTCCAGGGCCTGAGAAATAATAGAGATGACAAAGTACGGATCCTTATTTATCAATCCCTAAGTAAAGTGAGAAACCATACCTTTCCACATGGAACTGGGTCTGATAATACCATTCTTATCCCTCCCTCCGTCCCTAGTGAGTGAGCAAAGCAAGCTATACCTGATATCGAGTAAGGAAACTTCCACTATTACATTGATCATGGAAGTAGCGGAGATCAATATATAGGTAGCAGATCAAGTTTTTACAGATACGAGAATGCCAAAGAAAAGTTGGTTTCCTGTTATGGATATCTCCCTGGAAAGAAGCACAAAGGTACAGCTTCTTGCAGCTAAACAACAAGTAAGTAAGAGATAGTCTTTCAAGGAAAGACAAGGCTTAGTGCAGTTTACTTGATGAACCTCTTTTTTTAGGGAAGGTTACCAGATTCCTAGTCTGATAGAGTCTATTGCACGCGTGAGATCTTTCTATGCTTATCGCTAAGAGTGGCACTTTCCTTTCCTTCGATAGTAGAGGGGTGAACGTAGGAACGAAGAGTTTTACCGAAGACTAACTATTAGCATAGAATACAGTGACTTCCCTCGCTTTGGCTTATTCACCCTCTCTTATATCTTCAGTTATGAGGGAATTTGAATTGTGAGTGTGAGTTCATCTTATCACACAACAGGCCGTCAAGAATGCAGTTAGATGTCAGATTGGATGAAGTCTCATCTTAGTCACTCTCTCGTCGTTCTTGAGATCGTATGTTAGGATCGAACAAGAAGAGTTTCTTCGTGTAAGATCATAAAAAAGACTTTGACACTAGGCTTCCTCTAATAAGAAAAGAAACCGTTAGTAGTCCCGATTAGGGTTTCATACCAATCTCCCTATTCTGATAGCAGAGTAGTGTGAAAACAAATAAGATAAGTAGGGTCGATGCCCTAGTCTTTAAACACAGTCAACATCCTCAGTTTAGCAGTCAAGTGACCAGTTCATTGATGGGTATTCGTTCTTTGAGTTGGTTTAATTACAATCTCAGTCCATGGTGCATCCCGAGCACCATTAGTCTCACTCTCTTTTTACCTTTCCTTTCATCTCTCTTATAGAGCAAGATGGGGGATGTATGGTAGTCAATTTGATTCTTCGCTAACCACTCTCTCTTCGCGCTCTTTCTAATCTCCTCTCTCTTCGTCCTCGGGGACTCTTTCATTCACTGTGGTGCTAATACGCTCTTTTACCCGATTCTTAAAGGAATCTCGTCGTCTTACCTATGGAATGCCGTCTATCAAAGCCTCATTCCCGATCTCCTCATTAAGCTTTTCTTCTCTCTCTTTTAAGTACATACCACACAATAGTCTTCACATCTACTCGATCATATCTAGGATTCATAGTCCCTGCCACCCTCGCACCCGTCATTTTCAATAAATCAAGAAGGTCAAGTTCCACGGAATCTAAGGCTGGGCCCAACAGAGGTTGTTTAAAATACTTTCGAAAATGGGATCCCTTTTTTATGATACTAGTCGACAGATGGCACTTGAATGAGTGTGCTTGCTTCGGTTGCTCGTTGGTAAAAGATAATAGAACATTGAGAAAGATGGCTCTCGTCTAGTGAAATTGCACTTTCCTCTGCGTATCATGATTTTAAGCACCCTTTTGAGCGCGGAGACCCCCAAGTAATAGAAAGACAAGTGTTCGAATTCAAAGTCCAGGTTTTTTGACGAATATAGGTAAGAGAGCTACGAATGATTATTTTGATCCTTGATGCTGGAATCATTAGTTTTCAGGACTAGAACAAGAGAAATAGGAGAGGAATCCAGAGAACAGGAGCAGGATAGCTTAGCCTTTTGAGCTTCTATTCCTATTTTCGAGCCAGTAGACGAAGAAAGATACGAAGAATCTGTTAGTTCGCTTCCACTGGATTCGATATAAAGAGATAGCTTAGAGGGTGTTATTTTTCCTTTCAAAGGTCTTAGTGAAGGGCTTAGTCAGCTTCCTTTCCTTCTTTATTTTGATGGAGCAGATGGCGATTGACCCAATGAATTGCCTCAAAATAATGCTCCTCACCTTCTATCTCTCAGCTACTTGCTATAAGGGAATAGAAAGCTTTGTAGTTCCTTCTTATAATCCATTAGATCCTCGGTTTTAGCTTTTAGTGCTCATTTATGTTCTTCTTTGTGTCCACCTAGCTTTTATATGCCTGGCTTATCGAGGCCTACTAAGCCCAAGTTAAGTCGATTGTGACTCCGCTTACTCCTAAAAGCTTGCTGCTTCCGCTGTTGTGAGTTTGGTTCGGTCTACCAGATGTGCCTCACGAGCGTAACGTCTTCGTTGTTCGTCTTTCTTTCTTTTCTCTAGCTAGATGGGTCTACGTAAGGATAAAATGTCTCTCTCTTCTTTCTCTTTAGTGGAGTCCCGATAACGGATTGGTTCCTCCATCAGCGGTGTTTCATTCCCTCCCATATTCTCATCATTTCATTTTAGTTTCCTCATTCTTATCCAGTTTCATGAAGCAAGCCTGCCTAGGGAGACATGGAAACATAAGGAGTTGAGTAAGGGCAATCTCTTCGGATCCCCCATTCATTTCTGTTGTTAATTAGCGATCGGAGCAAGTGAAAGGATCTTCGTTTTCTTTCCTTCACTTATCTATTAGTAAGCAAGGTTAGGCATTTGGAGATTCCTTTATTGCTTCAACCAGGAAAGGGAAATGTTAAGCCAGAAGGACTCGCTTCCATTTGTAGTACAAGTAGCAGAGATCTCGGTATCGAATTCAGGATGGAATTGGGATGGATGTCCGCCTATCGATACCCATCTTTATCTCCCTCCAATCGATCAAAGTAATCATTAACATTGCTTGGCTTGTACCAATCCTCTCTCTCGAGCGAGGTTGTCTTATTATTTATAAGGCTATTCCAAGATTGGGGGTGATCTGAAGACCCTATGAATCTGAGGCTAGTGTCGATGTCTTAAAGCGATGAACTACACAAGTGAAGGAGCCATCCTTAACTTAAGGTGGGGATCTACTTTTTTGATTGAGATGGGAAGTACAGAAGGCACAAAGGTGGGAAGTGTTTAGATTATAGATATGAAGTGGATTTCTCACGGCTCTCTTAATGAATCCCTTTTATGATATACAAGCATAAATAATAACCATTTAGAATACCTGTTGGTCGAGGGAGAACTTTTTTGATTCATTTTCCATATAGGGAAGCATAAAAGGAAAGCGACCCCTTACCTTGTGACCTCTATTTCCTTCCCATAATCGAACCTTCCAGAGAAAGCATCTCATACTCGGTAATAAGACTTGAACATGGATTCTTTTCGATCAACTGGACCTTTCACAGGGACCAAGACGAATAGGGAACGGGAACTACTCTTTTCTTTTCTTTTTAGGATTTGAGTGGGTACGATCAGCAGGACTAGCAAGATGAACAATCGGACCAAGCAAGATTGCAAAGAAATCGAGGCAAGAGCGTGAATCATCTTTTCCCGAACCAAAGGATCTAGGTTCTCTTAAAAGAAAATATCCATATCCCTCAGCATCAGGCAATGTCTCAGTATCATCTGCATCCAAAATAGAATTTAACTCTGAAGAGGGACAACTCACTTTTCCAGAATCACCCAACAAGTCAAATCCATATCATCAGAATAGAGGGCATTGGACTCTTTGCCCTAATATGAACTAGGATCAGAAAAGGTTAAGCTCAAAGATGTAAGAAAAGCACACTTAACGCGGTTCATCAAGTTTTTCAGAGGCTCCTTCTTGTCTTTCCCACCACCCTGCTTCAACATATCAGTTTCCATTAGTAACGAGAAGCAAATGACTTTTATGTTTGTGGTCCTGTGTGAAAAGCTTGCTAAACGCGCGTTAAAAGCTCTTTTTTCACCCTTACTGAGTCAGTTTGTTGCTTCTTTCGGAATGCACTAAAAAACTCAGCGCGCTCCTATCTAGGTTGGGGGTAATCAAACTGTATAAGCAAGGATTGGGATATGGGGATATGGATTTCACCTTATGGGGAATAGGCTGAAATAGCAAAAGGAAACGAATACTTATAAAGTGCGTCCAGGATCACTTTACACTCAAAAATGGGATTCAAAATATGAAATAAGTTTGCAATAGGAGAGTCGACGAAGGGATCAACAGTCTTCCTTCAGTAAGGGCCCATCCAGGTGTTTTCACCCATTTTTACGTATGCGATTGTTCGCTCGACCTGGATGCCTAGTTACGAAATATATATCTATAAAAAAATCTAGAAATAGAAATAAACTTAGTTGCTCAGTCTCTAGGAATTCCCAAGCGTCAGTGAAGAAAGAAGCCTACTTAAAGAAGGCTGCCAAGAGGAGCAAGACTACATCGAGAAAGTTGACTCACATTATGTTATATAAAGAGTTCTCTTCGCTATTACGACCCAGTTATTCCACGAGTGAAGGCCCGTAAAAATGGTCTCAAATATTTTCAACATATCAGTTCTTCCACGAGCAAAGGCCCGTACTTGAAGAGGCTCTTCCGCAGGCGCCAGATCCAATGTCAAGCAATAGAGGACTTTCTTTCGCTGCCTAAGGTCCTGATCCTTGAACCTATCATGATCACCATCCGTCTTCCATTTTCGTTCTCTTCCCCGCTAGATAAAAAAAGGGTGGTATAAATTCCATTTTGGTTCCAGTCCTTTTCTTTCTTTTTACTCCTTCATTCTTTCTTGATCTCGTAGGAGAAACCTTATCTATAGAAGACAAGGATCCGGATTGAAGACTTCGCTTGGGCCCGCCTCTCTTTCCCACTTATTGATTAGGGGAGGATGAGGGCGAGATTGTTCCTCAAATAGATTTATAAACCATTCCTTTTCGGGATCACTAAGTCTCTATCGGAAATCTCATCCGCGAATTGTGGAAGGAGGAGCATCTTAGGCGACCCCTTTATGAAAAGGTGGAGCAGATCGTGTTAATCTTGGAGGGGATATGCATGGGAGAGTGGAAAAACTTCCTGAGATTCTTCAAGAAATGCAGGAGAATCCACTCCCAAAGTCTATACTACAACGAGAGTCACTTTACTTTATAGCCTATTAGTATGCCTAAGCCCTACTGAAGCTTTCTATTGGAGGGATTCAAATCCAAAGTTTTGACTTTCGTTCTAGTCTTACCTGTGGACAAATTCCATCGTCGAAAGGGGGGCCTTGGTCAATCATTTTATCTTCCTTATTGTATAACACCCTCTTGTCGTATAACCTCTTCAAGTACGAGACCGACCCGCTCTGATTCTCCCAATATGTCTTTCCTGGGTCACTCTGGTTGGAAAAATGAAATATTTTCCCTGGAGTTTCTTCTTAATTAATGGTCGGACAAGGGGCCGATCTTTCCTTTATTTGAGTAAGTCATTATTTAAACTCCTGGTTCTTCCTGTGGATTCCCTACCAAACAAATAAATGGGGACATAGGCACTGAAGACCATGCCTTTCCTGATAGTCTTCCTATCTATTAGTAAGTAGGTTCCTCGAACCCCGGTCACTCCGGTAGCTTCCACGCCATTCAACGAGGTAAGTAAACCCGGCTATCCCGATATTGAGTCAACCCCTCCAGTTGTTAGTATTACTCGACACTATCATGGATATTGTTGCTATTGAATCTACATGATCTGAACTGTAATTTAAAATAGAGTGATTTTGCTTCCCCTGCCTAAAGGCATAAATGAATAAATAAATGCATAACTCAAGTGATTCCTCTTCTATGGGATCGTGTAGCTCTTACTTAGTATCTTCATTAAACGATTATTAATAAGATTAGATTCATATTTCTTCTACGTGGAAGAAGGTCTGCTCTCTTGGATAGAGCACTCTGGAAGAAGGTAGTCTTCCCTCGAGCCTGGTCCCAGGGCATGGCTCCTCTAATAGCAGGTTGACTATGTCCCCTCTTTATTATTATTAAGAGACTCGATTTTGTATTATAGTAGGTTGTACCCCAAGCTGGCAAGTCTGGGATTCCTTGCTAAAGTGAGGACTGGTTCCAGTTCGAGTTTGAGCTCCAATCCAATCCCAAGGAAAGAATGATGAACCATGGCTAAAGGCATAAATAGAGCGAGTCCTCAGGTGATCGGTTCTGGTTCTTCCTATGGATTGCCTACCAAATGAAATGGAGACCGAGGAACTAAAGTCAAGACCAGGAAACCCCTTCAATAGGAGAGTGTGGAACCTCAGGTTAGGAGGTCTACTAGAGAGCACAGAGCCTCATCTAGATATCCGACTTCAGAGTCTCTTTTGCTTACTGATGAGGGGGAGCCAGAGAGCTTTCAAGAAGCTCAATCTCATAATGATAGGGTCAACTAGATGAAAGAAATGCAAGAAAATATGAATTATCTCCAGAAAAATAACACTTATGAGTTGGTGGAACTTCCCAAGGGCAGGAAAGCTTTGAAGAACAAATGGGTATTTAAACTGAAGAAAGACGGCAATGAGAAGGAAATACAAATCTCGGTTAATGGTAAAAGGCTTTGTTCAGAAGAAAGGAATAGACTTTGATGAGATTGTATCTATAGTGGTGAAGATGAGTTCTATTAGAGTTGCCTTGGCTTTGACAGTTAGCTTGGACCTTGAGATAAAGCAGAAAGAAAAGCAAGTATTTACCAAAAGAGTTAGATTCTCCCAAAAGGAAGAGATCCACATGGCACAAACAGAGGGGTTTGAAGCAAAGGGAAAAGAGAAAAAGAGTCTCTATGAGCTAAAGCAAGCCCCGAGATAATGATACAATAAGTTTGATTCATTTATGGTGAGTCACGGGTACAAGAGAACAAAAGCAGATCATTGTGTTTACTTCAGGAGGTTCAGTGATGGGAACTTCAAAGTCCTTTTTCTCTAGGATGATATGCTTATTTTAGGTCAGGATGATGGGAAGCTCAAAGAAGCTTTATTCAAGTCCTTTGACATGAAGGACTGAGTGTCAGCGCAACAGGGTATGAAAATCCGTCGTGACAGGAAGGCAAGGAAGATGTGGTTAACACAGGAGAAGTATTTTGAATGGATCCTTAAGAGGTTCAACATGAATAATGCAAAGTCAACTAGCCCACCCCTTGTTATTCACTTCATCCTTAGCCAAAGTTTATGCCCGACACCAGAATAAGGGGGAAAGGAAGCTGAGAAACCTTACTCCTTAGCTGTAGGGAGCCTTATGTATGCCATGGTGTGTACAAGACCGAACATTGCACATGCTATTAGTGTTGTTATCAAGTTTCTTTCTAATTCGGGAAAAGAATATTGGTAAGATGTGAAATGGATCTTCAGTGAGGGGTACTTCAAAGACGTTCTTGAGGGGGATTTACCAGTGTTATAGGGGTTTATAGACTCAGACATGGCGGGGGATTTAGATCAGAGGAAGTCTACTTCTGGATACTTATTCACTTTAGCTGGGGGAGTAGTCTCATGGTAGTCAAATATCCAAAAGTGTGTAGCTTTGTCTACTAGGGCCAAGCAAAAGGAATGCAATCGGAGTAAGAGCAGCCAGTGTACGTGTAGGAGATGGAATAACTACAAGTTCTGAAGAGGGTGAGCTCTTAATGTATTACTCTTCCAGAGCCGTCACTTCCTCCTCTAGTGCTATTCACTTTTTTCTAAAAGATTCATAGAGTCGAAACTGGAAGCATTATCGCCAATTGGAACACAAAGAAGAAGGAAAGGTACGCTACTAGCACTGGAACAAAAATCCGATTATTATAAATCGCCAACCTCTTTTCATCGAGAATAGGAAAGTCCTTTGGCTTCTGTGGTGACTACTCTCTCTTCGAATGCTATTTGGTTGACCATTAGAAGGGAATTTCCCCCAAAGAAGCCATGGCCCATTCTATTTGCCTAAACGAGTCCCTCGGAGTGTGCTATGCCACTATTCGCTTGGGGTTGGTTTGGCCTCTCAAGCCCGACCTTCTCTTCGAAACACGAAATCAAGGGCAGGCAGAGTAGGAACCTGGCACACGAAATCAAGAAAGCGAGATAAGACCCGTCACTCTTCTTTTCTGTCTTCTTTTAGCTCTTTTAATTAAGTAGGAACCACCTTTGATGAGCCCTAGCCTAGTAAGCCATTGGAATGAGTAATAGTAGACAAAGTCAACCTCGGCCTTACGTATGTGTATACATAATATAGATCATTATCATCAGTCAACGAATTATGATCAGAGTCCGAATGAGTGGACTAGTAAGCATACTGGGAATCTCTATCCCTATCTGAGTGCGTGTCAAGTCAACCTACTAGGAAAGACACTACGAAATCATTAAAATCTGCATAATCAGAATCAGAAGTAGAAGAGGATAAATATACGAAGAACTATAGTAACTGATTTTGGCTGTAGCGACTCCACACGGCTGGGATTGACCAGCAGTTGTTCATGGGAAGGTGCTGGAAACCACATTCAGAACCGTGTGTGTTCATGGAGAAAGGATTATCTCCATTTGGATATAGATGAGCGAAAAGACCCAGCGCATGACTGATTGATGTGACTAGGCAAATAAAAATCAGATAGATAATTTTATGCTACAGTTGGAGATAACTTTTATACGAGGAAAGATGAGTACCAAAGAAAGGGGAAGAGTGACATGACAAGACTCATATTCCCTAATGGGTGTATCTCTTAGAAGTCAAAGTTCTAGCAGTCCCGTTCTCTTGGAAGTCAATAGTCAAGAATTGTCTCTAAACGGCTTTAACTAGCCCTAACCATTCAAAGACTGGAGTTGCTTACGCAATAGCACGAGATAAATACTTAAAAGTCGACCTTCTCTTATTTTAAAAAGCAACTGCTATCGTCTTCCACTCGAAATAGGACTTCTCTTCCCTAAGTATTTAACCCGAACAAGAATACTTTTTCGATGCCTATTACGTAAGGTCCCTCCACTCAGGCTTAGAGGAATGAACTCTCTGATCAGCTTATGACTGGTAGTGTGCCTTCTAGTTTCTATGAGGAGTGAGGTGGCTCCTATTATGCCTAGCAAAAGTAAGTTGGGCAGGATCCGAAAGAATTCAATACCAAAAAAGCCAAGGTAATGTCTTCAAGAGGTTCCATTCGCCATCAGTCCCTTTCAGTAGATCGTTCAACTGGCGCTTATGTTAGCCTTTCGTTCACTTACAAAATAGAGGAGAAGAGCGAAGCTATGGTATAGTGTGACTTGACTGCTTCCTTTGAGAATTTGCTTATTCTTTTTTTGTAGACTATTTCCATAGCCTCACATTCGCCAGCTGAGCCTGTTGGCTAGTTTGGATCACCCCGAATTTGATTTCTCGTGCGAGACGGAGGTAGATGATATAAAGGTTAATCGCGGTTTAACTACTTATTGGATTTGAAATACCCATTGATGGCTATTCTGCTTGCTCTCAGGATCTTGAGTTGACCATTCGTTCAACTCGCCCGAAGGAGATTAGACTTCCTTAGATAGAAAAACTCACTTCGTAACCTTCGCTCCCTTCACACTCGTTTCCCAGTTGTTCTTATTATTTATGATTATACCATTTGCATGCATTCCTGGACAAACTGACTGTCTTGGGATCCTTTTCCCTATCTTCTTCAACATCATCCCCGCCTTCATTGCTAGTGCAATTGGAGAAGAAGGAAGTATCCTTAAATGTCTTCCATATGATCAGCTTCAGATGATAACTCGAAGTCAACTTCAACTTCTGGCTTTCCTCGCTCGATCTCAGTAATCGTGGAAGCAGCCTCAGAGAATCTCTCATTATCGATATTCTACGGCTAGGTTACTTTAACAACATCATTCGTTTCCCACCTCTTCTATTCAATTTGGTCTCAAGAGGACTCATATGACTGAAAAAGTAAGCCCTTAAGCGGGAAAATCAATGACATCCCAAAACGGAGTATCATCTGAGCCCGACAACATCCTTTTCCTTGACAATTGGATTAGCCGAGTCGAGGAACCCATTATTGCTTTGAACCAATTTGAGTCTTGACCCCATGTCGCTTAAATTAATCTTCTCTTTCCTTGCTGAAGATCTAACCATAAGCAGCTCACATAGATTTCTTATTAGAGAAATTGGCCTTAAAATAGAAAATGAAGAAAGTATAAAAGTTGACGATGTTGATTCTATATTCAGGTGTCAAATGTAATTCGGTACTTGGTCCTTCTAGACCTCTCTTTTGGTACAACGAGAAGGAGTTTACTATGGTTAGTGCAATGAGATTTGTTGAACAAATCATGCTCTCAGAGGCAAGGAAGGAGATAAAGCGACTCCTCCAGAGAGAGTAGCACCTGGTCCGAGAGAGAAGAACAATAATCTCTCTTAGACAAGACAATTAGTAAGGAAACTCTCTTCTAGTAGCAACCTCTCCTTAGGCGTGAGACCTCGTTGAAAAAATCATATAATAAGAAAGAACAGTTTTCGCCTTCACCTTTCTTGTAGAATCTTCCTAGTCTAAGTCTGAGAGATTCTTTTTGTGAAGTCTACCTGAGTACAAGATTGAAAAGTTTGCTTACAAAAGAAGTTCTTAAAGAAGAAAGGTTCAGACTAGACAAAAAGTAAGAATTGAACTAACGATTTATTTTTGTTCATAATCGGTTGTTAGCAAAGAAGATGGTCTTCATTGGCTCGCTCCTTAAATCTTCCTCTTCTTCAGTTGATTTCCCTTGCTTGCTCTTTTTTTTAAAGAAATTGCTTAAGCGACTTTTAAATCTTACCTTTAGCAATAGCGGGGGTCAGTCGTAGTGCAATACCTTTAACAACCCTTAAAGCGTGCGAGCAGGCCTAGCTAATAAAGTTGCAATATTGAAAGGTCGGAAGGACTAAAGCTAAGGTTTTTTTAATAAGTAACTATGTAAAACAACGGCTCTTAAGGCCTTTGCACGATTGGGCGATGGATGTTCTCTGTCGCTTATCGTGTGATGGGACCTTTGACCAGCCAAAACCTTTGATTTGGCTAACGAGGCGGTCCATAGTTTCTAATTGTGACCTGACTGCAGCTACTGATAGATGGCCTTATCAGCTAATCTCTCAATTAGTCGAGTCTTGGTTGGGTAGGGGAATCCCTTTAAGAGGGCTCACCTAGAGTCATACATTTATCATTTGAATTTATCTTATATAGAAAGATCTTATTCGCATGAAAAAAAAGCTTGTCTCATTAGAGAATTTGTACCATATTATGGTGCCGCTACAACAAATTTCAACCACTCGTCTTTCTGCTCCTTAATCCCCCACTATTTCGGCTTCTAATGCCATTAGTGAAGGAGTCAAGCCACTTGCTAATGTTTTCCAACATTCCAATTTTCCTACATTGTTACCACGGGGGGGGGGGGGGGGGGGGGATTCTCTTAAACCTCCAACCATACTTGACGCCCCTTCGTCCTCCGATTCTCCAATGTCAGAAACCTTATTTTTGAAAAACATCCACGCGGGGGTGGATGAGCTGCAAGGGCTGATTGAGAAGGAAGTCTCAAGTATTACCGCATCAAGCGGCTATGGTGGATTAATGGAGGATGCCCCCACGTCCTAGGACAATGGGTTCATTTAAAATGCACCGATGTAGGGGTGCTTAGATCGATTTTTGAGGAGTTCCTCACTAAAGGAGACATCGACCTCTTTTTTCAAGACGCGCTGAAAGCGATTGGAAGTTAGTTTTTAATTACGCCCAACAACCCACTTGAGAAATTTGCCATTCTCGCATTGATTCCTGTGAATATAGGAATTTTGTATTTCTTATTCACAAATCCATATTTGTTTATGCTACTTAATCTCAGTTTGGTCCTACTTTTGTTTCATTTTGTTACTAAAAACGGAGGTGGAAACTCAGTACCAAATGCTTGGTAATCCTTGGTAGAGTTTGTTTATGATTTCGTGACGAACCCGGTAAATGAACAAATAGGTGGTCTTTTCAGAAATGGTAAACAAAAGTTTTCCCCTCGCATGTCTGTCACTTTTACTTTTACGGTATTTCTCTTTTTTAGAATTGGAAGAAAAAGATTGAAATAACTGTTCAAAATTTCACCTATCGGTTCGGAAACAGAGCTCTTTTAAAGCGGCATTATCCCTTGACTCTAGCACTCTCTATGCCTAAAGAGAATCATGGAATTCTCTCATAATCCGTTGAACGTTTTCACTTTCATATATAGCATTTTACTGACTCTAGTGATAGTAAGAGTTAGGTGTTGATTATGGAGCGGCCATCCTTATCATTTCACAGTCATGCTGATGACGGTGTGCAGCCTCCTCTTCAGCAGACAAGTTGCAGCAGCGGAGGTACTCAAGGGTGTGCAATAATTTTTCCACTGTGAAGTTCCTAGGATTGGCATGTTCATCTGTGTATCTCGGCACACCAGAAAGAGGTGGCAGTTGCATTATCATGGTGGTTGAAGGTCGAAAGAGCATGGATTCGTCATTGGCAGCTCCGGTAACAACGATGATTCTTTTATTTCCCCTTCAAAAAAGTGAGCTTTGCACCCTTCGTAGAAGCCTCATTTGCATCAAGCTTTGGCAGCATCGTTTTTTCCCCCTTTAAACCAAGGAGATGCAAGACTTTCATAGAGTTCCCTCTCTTTCTTTGGCAGACGGTTTGTGCCATGATGAACATGGTTTCCCATATTCAAATCTTTATCTCTACGCTGGACGTGGTTTTATTTGAACAAGCCTTGTTACTATAGCTTGTTACTAAAGAAAGAATGCCATACTATCGAAGCGAGATGAAACAAGCAATGAAAGAGTTCTGACAAAGCGATTGATCCAGTTAGGATCGATAAATAAAGTATAGGGAAGGACCAAGGGGACATAGGACATATTTATTTACAGGAATCACTAGACAAAACTAAAAGATAAAAGAAAGATGCCCTAATATTATAGGGGACCATGAATCAAACTATAAACTTCTATTCAGGACCGATGACCATCAACGGACCTCTATAATCTTATAAAACCCTTACTATAATCGATTATTTGCATAAATCTACTGAAATAAATCCTATATTCGTATTTGAATTTACCTCTCGTACTGAGGATGACCTATTATGAGATGGCTTACACTAGGCTTTCTACTAAATCAAAGAAGCCATAGAGAAGAACTAATGGACAGACCAAACCGCATAAGACTACTGAAATAGAAAGAAAGATAAGGGATTCATGGGTAGGGTAGGAAGATCCTATTTAAAGAAGTAATTCGTTAAACAAGGGATTACCGCATGAACGAAGAGCTCAAAAGAAAGAGCAAGGGCTTCTGCTCCCTAATTACACAAGTCTAGTGTTAAAGGAAATGGAAGAGACTACTTATTTAATAAAAAAAAGAATCATACTGATGAGTGCCTATCCGACTCTGAACTTCTACTTGAAGACAGTCCCTAGCGCCTACAGACTGCTTAAGGGAAGATTTTCATAAATCTTAGGAAGAAGGAAACAAGGGATGAGTGTTGACCAGGCAGTTTAATCTTATTATTTTACAGTTGACCTCAGACCTATTCCCGATTACAGAAGCAGAAGGGCGGACAATTTATACTGGTTGGACAGTTGATCGAAGAGTTGCTAAAAAGAATAATAAATAAAATTCATTAAAAAAAAGAATTCAAAGAAGGGAATGAAAGCGCTATTCGTGGACTGAGCAATGGATAGATAGAGTTTATTAAAGCTATACAGATCGATTCGATAAGAGCTAACACGGACAATAATATTTCATTAATATAGATGTTGAACAAACTGATTAAGCACATAGAGATTGAGCATAGCGAGCTAAAGGCTTAATTTCTCCTATTTGATCGTTTACTAAAGAGAAATTACCAATAAATGAGAGGCAAGGGCAAGCTTTTCATAAGGCTATTCGATAGATTTTACGGGGCTTCTTCCTGAATATCAATTACTAATAGATCTCAGACTGATTCAAGGCTTGAATAGACATGAAGAGATGTCTAAAGGAAGATTGGATATTTTTATTCAAAGAAAGCCCTTTTTAGTATGTTTAGTGAACCTATAGATGAGACCCTACATAGCCCGTAAACTCCCAATTCAGACATGAAAATAGGCCATTCTGGACCTTTTCCTCATGGAACGAGCATAACGATGCCACTATTGCCTATTGGCTTTGCTTAATAGAATATATTCAACTGTAAGGGAAGTGCACCTTGACTCTGAAAACTCAAAGGGAAATCAAGGGAAGTGAGGGCTAACTAATGGCAAGGGACGAAAATAAAAAGTTTTGAAGGGAATTGCATTCGAAGCAAAGAAGCATCGATCTATTTAAGGAGGGGATTCGCCCTATCCACCAACTATTAACTGCTACACGAGTGTACAGCTAACCTAAGGGGGAAGAACATATTGAATTAACAGACGGGAATCCAATCAAACTATTGAATTAAAGGAAGGGGATTACAAAGGAATTCTAGACTCAACTAATTGTGCCTCCCGTTTTGTTTACTCCACTTGAAGAGTGTCCCTAGCGTACTATACTTTGATCAAGAGAATGCTATCGATACTTGAAAGACTTATCCTCTGGCAAAAGCTGTTATTGAAAATCCTACTCCTTCCATTTTGATAAGTGAAAGAGATTTCCTCTCCCGCTTATTGATTAGGGAAGGCCAGTTTGAAATTCCTCTCCCAAAAGGAGTATATGTACAACTCGCTATAGATAAACTTTTAAATCATACTACAAAAGAGAAGCGAAAGATCAAATTCCTCCCTTTCATGTCGAGCTTTCAAGTAGCGTTTGGAATGGCAGGATTCAATCCATTATTTCCTATTTCATTCCCTCTTTCTATAGAGATCTAACTAAAAGGTTCAACAACAGCCGAAGAAGCATAAGTTATGATTTCGGGTCATAAGCTGGGTATTTGGTCAATCGCCTCACTACATTTCCACATAATGGATTTAAAGATAGATATAGTGAAGATCTATTTAGTGTCCTTTTTCCCCCAGCATCATAAGTTGGTAGATAAGAGAGGTCCCTAGAAGGATATCTTTCACCAGAACTCCTAGAGGGTGCTTTAAAAATAATAGTTGCACTTGGATAGAGAGACTTCAATCTGCCCCAGCATCCCCTACAATCAAGCTCCTATCCATATGATTCGGTCTCTATACGTATCCCTCTTTTCGTGCTATGTTCTAGTTATGTCATGATCTCTAGTAAGGATCGCGTGTTTTCAAGTTTTAAGTATCAGACTAGAGTCTTTAGTCTAGTATCTAAAACCTGCATATCTTTTCTCGCTTCCGCTCCTATATTAGAACGGGATATTAGGGTAGACACAGGTGATAGGAACTAGTTTGAGGTACAGGTTCTC
This sequence comes from Sambucus nigra, assembly GCA_949130495.1. Lineage (NCBI taxonomy): Eukaryota > Viridiplantae > Streptophyta > Magnoliopsida > Dipsacales > Adoxaceae > Sambucus > Sambucus nigra. Next base: position 437,523,621 of record OX422210.1, read on the forward strand.
CCCGTACTGGTACTAGAAAAGGTACTAGTTCAATTAGTAGGTTTGGTTATAGGAATTAGGTTGGTTATAGGACACGGTCTCTAGTTGCGAAGTTTCAAGCTCCTATTTATTTCGTTGCCTACCCTTATCTAATAGGTAATGTGATATCAATCATCACAAAATAATAGCTAAAAAGGGCACAATTTTTGAGTGCTTGAGCCTTAGTATCAAATAGGGTTCTCCTCCTCGGCACTGGATCCGTCACTAAGTGAGTCACTATCAAACCATCCATTTTTCGATTCGGTGTGTCTTCAGCAGGCACACGAATCTATATAATCTACGCTACTACTGTATGGAACTTATTTTAGACAATCAGTTCCTCCCCACTTCCATAGCACGTAGCCATTGATCCCCTTATCCCAACTAGATCATGGTGATACTCCGAGAGAGCCTTTACTGCCAGTAATGCTCGATTCCTACCTTCTACTCTATCAGCTACTGTGACTAATTTTGAGTAGTCATAGGTCGTCATCTTTTAAAGATCACTTTGCAGGTTAGAACAAAGACGAAAGAGAAATTATTTAGACGAATAACGTGCCGGTGATATTTCCCAAAAACCCTTACATTAGCAGTTCGGGAAGAATCATACATAAAATGAGTCCCAGAAGATCGAGGAGCAAGTACATGGAAGAAGGCCCACTCTATCTTGTCCTATTGATACATGAGGCACCTATTCACATACTCAGCAACGTCGTCTTGCATGCCCGGCCAATAGTAACACCTCTTTTACAAGGGGTCCACATAGACTATTTTGTGCCTAATATATTAGTTAATGCCAAAACTTCTGTACAAAATGTACCATGGTGAGTCCTTCTCTTTCAGTTGTGGTGTAATTGCGCTCTATCGGTGATAACCTCCTACTCCACAGTGGGATGATCTAGTTTGGAATGTCCTTCTTGATCTATTTACAGCAAGAGGACTCTCCTAATCTCAAGGAATTAAGGGAGCAGAGTTGATTAGATGGACTTCTTGTTTGCAATGATGGAATGGAATAAGGGGACTTTGACTTGAGTTCCAAAGGTGTCCCCTGTCTTGTCTTTATGAGTACGTTTATTATAATAATAGTAAAAAATAAAATCCCTTAATATTGAGAAAGTCTCTGTAACCTATTAAAGATGCATCTTAGTTCAATCCTCCTTTCTTATGTTTCATCTTTCTTACAAGTTGACAATAAACAAACTATGAATAACAGTAGCCTAAGTAATAGCATCAATTATAGCACAATTCCCTCTATTATGACTGATTCACCTAACGCCATAGCTAATATCACAGCTCCAATCATAGCAGCCAATTCTACTGTTCGAGTGTTTGGCATAAGCTGCAACAAATCAATCAAATACCTCATGTTCGGTAAACGTTTCTATTTAGTACTTGGTCGTGGATTCAGTAATGAACACATTGAAAACTATTCTACCTCATCGGGCACTCAACAACTTCCTAAAGTGCACTTCCTCATCAGTCGTAACACTAACACATTACTATATCTATGAATGAGGCCCTGGAGAGCAGCCCGCCCAACTCCACTTACTATCATAACTTCGGTTCCATTATCTGAAACCTACATTCCAAACCGGGGCCCCTCTAGTCTATTATTCCTTTCATCATGGGTAAGACAACTCTGCCTATTCACACAAATAGGTGGGACTCCCAGTCAAGAAAATGGCCTCTCCTCCACCTCATTTTGGAAGTCAATAAAAAAATTGAACTCGCCAAAAAAGGGATCGCAAACAAGAAACTAAGATAATGTAATGTCATCCGTGATAGATTCATTCACTGAAGCAAGTGACCGATACATAACGCAATTTTCTTATATTTTTCCACCAATTAGCCTTACCTGATTGCAACAGATACTGATTACCGAGGAGGGAAGGAAGAAAAGGAATAGACTAATAAAGACAGGAGAGAGGAATGCTTGGGATGATACCATTGACCTCACACCATATTTCCTCTTCCCGATCTCCCCAAAAAAGGAAGATGCTTCTGTAGGTAGGAGCTACTTCACTTTCGATGTTCGGTTCGGCGCTCCCTTCGAACTGATAGCCAAAGATTCTTTGTAAGAGAATGGTTTGAAATGACAGTTTATTACAGGTTTTGGTGACATAAATAGGATGAGCATACGAATGAGCCGGAACATGGATGCTCACGCCCTTTATCAAAGAATTTAAAATTTCTTTGCGAACTCAAGACTGCCTCTATCAGAGAGCAAAGACTTCAGTTTGGATCAAGTCCAAGCGATTGATGACATCCTTATAAATGTTCACAACCGCATCGTCTCCGATGACGATATCATCTCTTAATATTGAGAAAGTGCGTACTTACTAAACTTCTTTCCTGGGTATACCTTGTCAGCACAATACCACACCACAAAATGATGTGATAGAGCGAACAAAGGCCAAGACGAGAGGTACCCTAGAGGCTGTGTCCTGTAGAAAATAAAAAAATATAGGTGGCTCCCCTGGTGCGCAGGGGGCTAGAAAGGCATTCGTTCCAAGCCCCGCCCAAGCAAAGGTTGTCTCTAAATTGAACAATATTTGTATTTTCTTGCTAAAACGCTTGTATAGTAAGGGGAAAATGATTTGTTGCCGCCGATAGATCAGAAGAAAGAAAATCATCTAATTTTGACAAGTGCTTTAAAGGATAGGGGAGGCCCTTTGCTTGACTTGGGCTCGAAAGTGATGGGAAGCTAGCAACATGAATCACTCATTTCAGCGATGGCTTTGTTATCGAAAAAGTAGTGGTAGCGGGTTCTTTCGAGATATGAGCGCATTTTCTATTTCTGACGCTTCAATCGCTATTTTAACACCATTCTTGAGTTATTTTATGTCTTTATCGGACGATCTCATAGCGGTGGCCATATAATTAATAGGTTCCCTCATTCATAGAAGGGAACGATGATTGAATGCATAACCTATTCTTGATTGAAGCTATCATCAATATTAATTATATGGAGGAGGAGGGGATTGCTTAAAAAATCCTTCTTCTTCCCCTTCTAGACCTAGTGGGTAAGGGGGAAGTAAACTACCCTAGAGTACTACCCGACGACTTCCCTTTCTCGCTTTTAATCCGATGAAGGCGTTGGAAGTGCTGTTGATTATGCTCCTCGAAGAAAGAAGGTCAGTATCTCTTTATTTAAGGGGGAGTTACAATCCCCATGGAACAATGGTCTAGCCCCACGGACTAGTTATTCAGTAGTCTTAGAGAGCAGTTACTCAATGGTATAGTTTTTTATGAATCGTAGTTGTTGGAATCACACAACATAAGTCTCTAGCCTGCTGTATAACCTACCGTCAGGGGCTCGACAAATGAAACTCAGAGCTGCCCAACACACCACCAACCCTTGGCACAACGATCAGGTCAAGCAAAGACCTACAACCAAAGGGGCGCAGTGCACACATAACTCTTTGATGAAAAATCAAAAGCAGGGAGTTTTCAAGATCTTCACATTGTGAAACTAGAATTCTTGAATTTCTTGATGACATTCGATTTCGTTCCCTCGGTGATCCTCGTTATCATGTCTCCTTGTGTGTTTTGTTCCTCTAGCTAGGCTAGAGAAATATATTCTAGATGGAAATAATGACATAAATAAAGTTTGAATCCTTCGCGTATTAGGAACCAACCCAGTGTTTAGCTATGTATAGGACTTTTCTTGGGATGACTGATTGACTCTAATGGGAATGAGTAGCCCCTTACCCCAAATAAACGAGAAAAATAGAGCTTACAGTTGTCGTCTATCTTTGATCGATCACCAAACTGTCAGTCTTAACTCCTTGAATAATTTAGTAAATTAGTAAGTCCATCCATCTGTAGTGGAATAGTATCACCAGCCCGTAGAATAGTCCAATAGTGGGTGAGTAGAGTCTGTGCTTTGGTGGGCACCAGATAGCACAGCAAGAAGCTTTTCGACCGCCCTATCGCACACGAGATGAGAGTATACAGTACACGTAACTAAAAGCTATCAGGAATAGTGAAATGAGTGGGGTCAGGCTCAACCAACAAAACTTGGTTTGGATCAGAGCACCAGTGTTGACCTTATTGCTTCCCTTCTTTTTGAACCTATTTCCTTTTTCTTGCTATCCTCAAAAATCTTCTCCCCCTTTTCCTTCCCAACTTCTTACTTTCCAGAGTAGAACAATTTCCGGCTATCCCATCAACCGATAAGTCAGTAATAGTCAGAGCTTTGGGCACCGAGCACACAGTAAGAAGTAGCTCCATCAACATAACTCTAGGCGCATGCAATCCGCTAAGGAAGAGAACAACTTTAACTAAGTAAGAGAGGCGATCAACTCAATTGAAAGATGGGGCCTTACTTATTCAGGGGGCATAAAATTCTTCGATTTCATTTCTTGCCTGTTGCCCCAATATCTAAAGGTGGTAACAAATTTCATTTATTGACCGGACAAGTGTAGACTATGGAAGAAAGGAAGGAGATTTTCTTATCCCACATGTCTAGGAATTAAGTGAGAATGAAAAGAAAGGATTCGCTGCTTCAACCTCTTTTCTCGAGGTAGGTAGGAGAGAGTAGAAGGGGGAGATTCGCTGTAGTGGATGCCTTGGCTAAATTCCTGTATTCCTTCACTCAACCTTGGCTTGATAGGCTCATCATGGTACTAGGGTTCTTCAGGCCCGACTCGACATGGTTCACAACATTCCTCTACTATTTTGGCTTGTTATAGTTCAACCCCGGCTCCTATGGCCTATGATTTCTCTCCTTAAGACCCGATCGTTCATTCGAGAGGCCCATTACGGTTCTTCTTGGGGCGCTTCTGCAATAAATAGCGTATAGAGTAAAGCGATAAGATAGTTCCTTCCTCGCGGGTGTCTCGATCTTGGATCTCTTTCTTTTTTGTGCCCTTCTAGGCGGTACAAACGAATCCGAAATGAGCACACTGATAACCCCGGACCACGAAAATGTTATAATCCACCTCGCCTCTCCCCTTCCCCACCTTACCCCCCAGGCTTTACCCGGATTTTGACAAATTCCAATATCGTTTTCTTCGTGTCAGTTCGCGAGCCCAATAGCTATTCCTTCTTTTTTCTCCAGATCAAAAAGGATTTTTTTCAATTTATCGAGGTCGATTTCACCGTCTCCCTTTGCGATAAAGATCCGCTCTCGGATGGACATCGAGTTTTTCCATTGATCCTAGGGCATGAGAATTTTTTTTCTTTGTGGGAAAGGTGAGCGATGTCCCAATCAATTAATGCAGCCTGCTGCTCCGTAGAGAATTCCACTCCCTTATCTCTAAAGTGGGGCACTATACGATGCTATCGAGTTCCTCCCTTTCCAAAAATACATCCGCAACTACAGGCGCTTGCTGGCTTCGTACTAATGGTGGGGCCACCCAGTCATCCACCATCGGTGGCGCCATAGTCAAATCTGAATGAAAATCTCTCCCATATGGAATGGGATGACCAAGGACTAACTCTAAATTGAGCCCTGATTGAGCTTTCATATGGAGAATTGGAAATAAATGAGTCCATACGGCTACAGCTGGAAAATGAAAGTATACTCAATAATGAATATTCATAAATCTAATCAAAATCTTTATCTTTTTACAAAAATGCGTTGCTCAAAAGAAGTTCACACTTCCCGAAGGTGAATGGGGTGAAAACTTGAATTATGCACATACAACTTGGTGGAAAAGAAAATCAATATGATAAGATGGAAAATTTTTAATGTGAAAATGGAACAGGTGGGAGGATCCAAACAATTTATTTTTTCTTTCATTTCAAATGAAGGGGACGAGTGAAATACGTTATTGCACTGTCAAATAAGCTTATACCATTACGCTCACGAGCAGAATCTTTGAAATTTGCATTTCCTCACCGGTCTTGGACCATGTCTCCCGAACAATATTAGTACATATGGCGCAAGACGATTCCACATATTGAGGTCGAAATGGGATCGGGTGTTTTCACGTCTCATCGTAGTGCCCGGTCTGTCTTTATTTTTTATTGATGAACAAGAAGGAAAATGGAACTCTTTTATTTTGTGACTTGCCCCCAGCTACGTGTCCTTTGGACCCTTCGCCTACCTGCCACCAGTGGAAGCAAGCTAGCCCCCTATATTGGTTGGGAGAAGAAGGCATTTCCATCACAAAGGATTCAATCCAGCCACTGGTTACCCTACGGCTACCTTATTACGACTTCACCCAAGTTGAAGACCCCATCGTGGTATGTGCTAATAAGACCACCAAAAGACTTTATGGCACAAGTGGTACACATAACTCATGGGTGATGATTGGTCCGATGCTTCGAACAAAACCAATTCCCAGGGTGTGACGGGCGGTGTGTACACGGCCCAAGTACATATTCACCGCGGCATGCTGATCCGCGATTACTAGCGATTCGAACTTCATGTTCCCGAGTTGTAGAGAACAATTCGAACATAGTCAATCTTTCTGGATTCGCTCCTCCTTACAAACTTGCTTCCCATTGTAATTGCCATTGTAGCACGTGTGTGGCCCAGCCCATAAGGGCCATGCAGACTTGACGTCATCCCCACCTTCGTCCAGTAAATCACTTGCAGTCCTTTGTGAGTGCAGTACACACCTTTTTATATATTTAAGAGCCGTTTTGGCAGGTGGTACTAAACCCACTACGTACCACACCACCGGGCGGCTCACTTGAATGCCGAGTCTTTCTCTATCGTCAACTCGACGTCGTCATCACCTGCAAGATAAGGCCGAAAACTTGACTTTACTAAACAAGCGAGAAAATCCCTTTCTATCTTAAAGATCGCTATTCGATCGAAAGAGAAAGCGCACATTAAAAAGTGCTTCGAAAGGCGCCAGATATCTTCTTACTGACAGCGCATCTACGTACTGGCACTCAATTAATAGCGCTAGCACGTCACTCAGCTCCTTGGCTCACTTCAGTTGCAAGGACTTTCTCCTTAGGAGCATGTCTCAGCAACACAAAACGAGGGTTTCGCTCGTTGTAGGACTTGACCAAACATATCACGACACGAGATGACAACATCCATGAGGCACCTGTATGAAAGTTAGTACCATCCCGTTAAGGACAAGTTTTATTATTCATATGTCAAGGGCTGGTAAGGTTTTACGCATTGTATCAAATTAAACCACATGCTCCATCGCTTATGTAGGTCCCCGTCAATTCCTTTGAGTTTCGGTCTTACGACCGTACTCCCCAGGTGGAGTGTTTCACACGTTAGCTGGAGCCCTAATCCACATAGATCAAGGACGAATACTCATCGTTTACGGCATGGACTGCTGGGGTATCTAATCGTGTTCGCTCCACATTCTTTCGCACCCCAGCATCGGTAGGGACCTAGAGAGCTGCCTTTGCTTTTAGCGTTCCTTCGTATATCTCCGTATTTCACCCCATACACACAAAGTTCCACTCTCCTCTCTCTCACTCAAGTGAATTGGTTTCGAGAGCATTCCGCCAGTTTTTGGCGACTTCCACTTTCAACCTGATTCACCGCCTATGTGCCCTTTATGCCCAGTCATTCTGAAGAACACTTGCCCCCCGTCTTACCGCGGCTGCTGGCACGGAGTTAAACGGGGCTTCTTCCTCGAGTCCTGTCATGATCACGCACTTGACGAAAGACCTTTACAAACGGTATTACCCTTCTTCACTCACGCGATATTTATGGATCGAGCTTTCGCCCATTGTCCAAGATTCCCCACTGCTACCCCTCGTGGGAATTCGGGCCATGTCTCAGTCCCAGTGTGGCTGATCATCCAAAATGACCAACTAAGCATTATTGGCTTGGTCAGCCTTTACCTGACCAACTACCTAATACTAAGCAGGCTCATTAAACAACGCTTTTTAGCTTTCTTCAGGATTTGGCCCAAACTGTTCAGCAGATTCCCATGCGTTATGCACCTGTTTGCCACTTTGTTCTCAACTGTTCTCACCTCCTGGGAGAGATAACTTTAGCTAGGAGCCTCTTTTCCTTCTTCCCATCTCCCCAAAAATAACGTTCGACTTGCATGTGTTAAGCATATAGCCAGCGTTCCTTCTGAGCCAGGATCAAACTCTTCTTTTGAGTATGATTTGGCCCTACAGTGATAGAACCTGGTGAACCGAGCATACTACTTCCCAAACTTCTGTAAACTTTGATTCTCTTATGATTTTTACTACTTTTTTTTTTAGTTTAGTGATTGATATCTTAGAGAGTATAAGTCTAGTCACTCAACTAATCCACTCGTGGAGTGCTAGTGGTTTAGTAGTTGTGTGGTAGTTGAGACTCCTCCCCTTCTTCTTCAGTAAAGTCGAGCCCAACTATGGATTATTCCAAACATAGATTTAGAGGCTCTTACTAGATAGGGCGGCAGAATAGAAGTCTCACCACTATCTTTTAGTCTTAAGCACGCAGTGGCGGTAAGGAATGAACGTTCTACTATACTATCCGCCATTTCATTAGGACATCACTTGCTTAGTCTTTTTCTAGCTTGATTGTGAAGCATGGTGTGGAAAGGTCAGCTGAAGACGGTATATATCTTAATTCAAACCTATTCCTTTATGGATGGCCCTAGTGCTTAATGTCAGGTTGCCTCCATATATGAAAAGTAAGCCAGTCGTATTAGCTCATCAACTCGCCTTAACATACCCTCACTATATAGGTCCGGACTTGCGTACAATATCACTTGCCTAACTGCTACCAAAAGCAAAAGCTTTACTATTGACAGGCTTATTATCTCCTTTATAAAGGGAAAAGAAGATAGGTATCAATCCCCCCATCACTTAAAGGCAATCGCTAACTGTTGTGCCTTCCCTTCCGCTTACACAGTTTCTTTATGAATGATTCTCTTTGCTCGTTGGCGCGTTACTTCCGCTAGAAACTCGCTTCATATTCTCTTTAAGGCCTCTATATACAGGGGTTGAGTAAGGATTTGAATAGAAAGTCTATTTTGGGGCTCAATGTTGCTAGACTCTACTCCTCCCCCTGGGCAACTTTCCAGCCGCTCTATGACTAAAGCTTCAACTCAATCACTTGGCCTTAGGTGTAATAGGGGGATTTGGCCTACCAACTGCAGGCTTGGGTGGGAGAATGGTATCCATTGCCTGCTGCCCCATCCCAATAATATGTGTTTCTCAACCACCCATGCACGTGTGGGCTCTCCATTTAGGTAGCTTCCTGGATCTCCCACAATAAGCGTAAGTGGTTTCGCCTAACGAAGTTATAGTTGGTTCATTTTCATATGATAATTGCTCGCGAACCTACCTTCACGTCTCGTTCCTTCGGAATGGTATCCTTCGGAAGCTTTTTAGATACTCCTTTCGCCTTTATGCATGCGATATTTTCTTCTTTTATCCAATTGTTATGTGGTGCCAGATTTAGAGGCAAGGTAGGATTTGACTCACCGTATACATTCAGGAAGAGGAGGAATGAAGTCACTCGACAAAAGGAAAGGGATAGGTACTTAATGAGGGGGGAATGGAAAAGACGATATTAAAGCGCCCTATTTAGAAAGTCCACACTATTAAGAAATATTGGACATGTCCTATTCTGATGTAGGGCCAATGTTGTTACCTCATCTACGACTACAAGCCAAGTCAGATCATGGATCTCATAGAGTTGCAGGGTGTTGTGCTTCTTTCTATTTTACTGTTCTTTCTGAGTTAGGTCCTATTACTTTGGAGATTCTTAAGAAATTGATGCCTACTATCACTCAGAAGATTGAAGATCTCGGGCCTTCTCATTCTGTAAACATGGAAAATTAGGTATCTGGATTTGCTACTTCTTCTTCCATTCCTAGGATTCATCAATTTCGGGGCTATCAGTCACATGTCATGTGATATCTTTCTTTTCCTATCTCTTCTCCTTTACCTATCAAAGATTCTGTTAACATTGCAGATGGAACTCTCTAACCTCTTTCACACTGTGGGTCTATGCCTTCATCCCAGATTCTTCATGATAGATTCTTCATGCAGCTAACCATTTTTGTGTCATCTTTTCTTCTTCTAAGTCGCTTATCCAGGATCAACGCATATGGAGGATCATTGGCCGATGGGGAAAGCTTTATTATCCGAATATTCTTCTCTACATTCCTTTTTTACAGCTTCTTCAGTAGGATAAGGAATGGGACCCCTCCTTTAGGGCGCCTTAGACATACACAACACATAGTTCAAGACTTCCTCCATTGTCTAGGGTATATTCCTGGATTTCATTCAGATGGGTTTAACAATTCATGTGATTGTTTACAGTTGGAAATTATATGCTCCCAGATTAAACATAAGAATCCAAATGAAAGTGTGACTTTCTTTGGATTGATTCATTCGTTAGTGTCCACTTGTGATTTGACCTTGTTTGACCTACGACTGATTTAAGGATATATAATTAACAACTACTTTCATTAAGGGTTCCTACTCGAGTGTAGTCATTCACAGGTGCAAGGTACTTTACTTACTATTATAAGTGGATGACTTCAGTAGATACATATGTATTTCTTTACTTAGAGAGAAGTCCTAATCTCTTTCTAAGTTGAATATATAGAAAGTTTGGAAAAGAAGTCAAATCTCCAGATCAAGAGGTTGAGGTCTGAACTCTGGCGGAGAATACGTGCCCAGGGTGTTTGATTTCATGCTCCTGAAGATATGAATCAAACATGAGCTACTGTGTGCTCATACTCCGCTGCAGAATGGGGTGTCAGAAAGAAAGAATCGACACCTGGTGGAGTCTTGCAGGGCCGGGCCATGCTACAAGCGAAGTTCCGAAGATTTCTTAAGGCGAGTGCATTAGGACTGCAGCCTTTCTACATAATTAAACTCTGTTTTCAAAAATTTCCAACAAGACGCTATATGATATGATACACAAGAAGGTGCCAGATGTTGGGAACTCACTTATGTCTATTTGGATGTGTCTGTTACATTCACCCGCCTGAACTGTCCAAAGGGAAGTTGGACAAGAAGGCGATCAAATACGTGTTCGTTGGATCTTCCACCGAGAGGAAAGGGTGAAGGTATATGGATCCTTTGGCAATAAGAGAGTATGAGTCCCATGACGTCGTGTTCGACGAAGGAACTCATTGGGGTGGGTTTGCAGCAGAGAGAGAAGACGTAAATAAATCAGCAACCACAGTTTGATCGAAATGTCGAAAGGAAAACTTAAATGTATTGATCGAGGTCTCCCCTTGAAACGAGAACCAGACATAAAAAGTGGTAGCATAATAATAAGGAATAAATACCTCGTATTCGCAACTTTGGATAATAAATAAGAGCCCACATAGCTACCGATAAGGTATAAGCCCTCTTTTTGGATGAGCGGGCACTTGAGCCTGGAATTTAAGTACGAAGTAAACGAACTGCACATAAACTAAAGTGCAGATGTCCAATTCCATGGCTATAGGAATGGGTGGGCCAGGCAGAATGACCACCAAAGATTAGACTTTGACAATAAGCGAAAGATCTCTCAGTTGGCTTCACCCGTTGCTTGTTGGAGTTTTTTTTATTTTGTTTACGTGAGAGTTCGTTAGCTAATTCTTATTCAGTCTCACTCGTGGATGATCTCGAGGATTTTCCTAACCCTCGTTTGGAAGATTTTTGATTGTGGTCGTGATGTATTTTGTAAGGAGGGATCCTGGTTGTCAGAATGTAATCAAATTCCTCTTTTTCATGATTTGATGTCAAGAACTTTACATGAATGAAATAGAATATTTTTCTGTAGGAAATTAACTTGTCTCTACCTTTTTATGAATACTAAACCCCATCTTCTTTTATGTCGAGAGTCTATGATACTCGTCGAGTTCTTCAGAAGAAAGAAGGATTGCCTGGCTTGGTTCTACGAATAGATGATCGGGTTGCCGTCTTTTGACAATAAAAGGGTCGTTCACTGCTTGAACGTTAGGGATCAGACACCCGTAAGCCCCCGAGGAAACCCGATGGTTATAGAAACAATTATGGTAGAAGTGGATGATCAACGTGGACTTGCGAAGTTACAGTACACTACCTGGCTGGCCAATCTCGTTCCAGTCAAAAAGAAAAATGGCAAGAGAAAGATCTGCGTTGACTACCAAGGCCCCAATAAGGGCTGCCCAAAGGATGACTTCTCTCTGCCGAACATGGATATACTTACACATTGATTTCATTTATAAAGGTTCAAAAAAATTTCATTTATAGATGGCTATAGTGGGTATAACCAAATAAGGATGGATCCCGAGGATGACAAGAAGACTGCATTTCGAACGCCCAAGGGGAACTTCTATAACAAAGTGATGCTATTCGGGAATACGGGTGCTACATATCAGTGAGCCATGACCATAATATTCCAAGACATGATGCACAAAGAGATCGAGGACTACATCGACAATATAGTGGTGAAGTTAGGCAAAGAGGAGAATCACATTGCAGTATTGGATCGGGTCTTCGAGAGGTGTCGAGCGAATAAGATGAAGATGAATCCACTGAAATGTGCCTTTGGTGTCTCAGCTGGTAAATTTTTGGGATTCGTTGTCCATCATAACGGAATAGTTCCTTTGAAGATCAAGGCAATAATCGAGATTCCACCTCCGACCACTCTGAAATAACTAAAGAGTCTCATGGGCATCCTACATTAGCTGATTTATTCCAAACCTCTTTTAAGAGACAGGGGAAAGGCCTTTGTCGCAAAAAGAAGTGTCTCGATCTTATTCTTTCCTAGCATTATTCTTTTAAACCATTTGATCCTAGTCGTCTTGTGTGGAAGGAGCCAGATGATAGAGACTTTTCTTTTCTCACCCCTCAATATATACTATTAGATTGTGTCCGACCACCCGATCGATGAAGACTCGAACCTAACCACTCCACTTTTGGAGATGACGAAGACTTTACTCTACGTCTTGACCCATCCATATTCTTCTAATCTAATCCCAATGTCTTTGATCCTGACAAGCTTGGATATGACTATATCTCTGTCTTTTGTTTGTTACACAACACTGAATGTACAGTTTCTTTGTTCTTCCGGCTATGGTTCTTTTTATTCTTATTTCCTACTTATTTATGGTCTGGCCTTTTTCAATCTCTTCTTCAGGTGGAGTATCTGAATATGATCCTTGTTCATATCTCTCCAGATAGGGCCCGCTACCTCGATAATCCCGTAATCCCTTGAGGCAAGGCTAAAGGGAAGAGATGCCCTAGCTTTCTTTTGTCTTGAACTAGCTCCCCGCTCGAGAATGAATGTTGGAAATTCTTCGATGACATGTTCCTTTGAGTGCACGATTTCTTATCCGTGCCTGTTTGGTACCGAGCTCTTTGATGGACTTTATTTATCCATTCATGCTAAAAGGTAGTGAGTGGAGTTAGGCACAAAGCGATCCTCAGTAGCCGAAACAAGCCTTATTCAGTCTCCTGTTGAAGTGGTGACTCACCTGTAACATAAGTTTTGTAAACCTAGGTGAATGGTTGGTCCTGGTTCTACTAGACTAAGGCAAAAAGAAAGGGATAGAATAAGATGGTTTTTCAGGCGTATAGAGAATGAGACGATCATCTAGCTTTGATTCTCTCATCATTTGATTCTCGAAAGGCGAAACTGAAGAACGCACTATTTGGGACTGGGCACAACCCCTCTTCTTCTTTTTTTCTATCTTTTTTTATTTTTTGGATGTGGATTGAGCATTTTTTTTGAGTCTTATTTCTGCGCTTGTTAACCTTCTTCTTTTTGACTGGACAACTGGATGCGAATCTTGCTCTACCACCCATTTCTTTAAAAATAAATAACTCTAGTAAATGGCTAAGAGGAGGTCCCTTTGGTAGTCCAGTTTTGAGATGGCCTTGATCTTCTAGTGACTAAACCCAACCCAGTAATATTAGCCTTATCCAATCCGTTTTCCAGCCAAGGATACTGAGTCTACTTACTAAAATAGGGGATAAGGACATCTATCTTGGTTGTCTAGCTATGACTTAAAAACCTACTTATGACAACTCAACACTGAAAGCTTTGATGAGACTCTTTTTGCCAGCACACGACCATAAGCTGTCTTTGCTTATTTCCTTGCTTGGCTACCCTCGAATGTCTCCCTCATCCCTATTAGTTAGTAAAGCTTGGATGTTGATCAGTGGTCTATTTATCGAATCATGATTCTTTTGAGTCCTATATTGCAAACAAATAAGACAGTGCTGATTCCGATGTATTCTATTTTTATGACATGGAGTCAACCTTTTTTTTTCTTGTACATGACCTTTTGTACAGTTTTTTTCAGGCATTCAAACTAACCGATTTTATTTTGATTGAAATCCTGGCGATTATACAAAATCGTTCTTCCAGCGAAGTGGTTTAATTATAGCCTTCTTCCTCTGTTCCAATCATGTATCTCGAGAAGAGAGCGAGTGTGTTGAGGTAGGGGAATCTGGATAGCGCATTATAGTCTTAACCCAAATGCTTTCTTTCATTTCTAACCTTTCGTCCTTGGCTTTGTCTCATATGGTATACATACTTTAGTTTATCGAATCTCTGTTAAGGCTTTCTATATCCTCAGACATTGATTTCTATAGGAAATGTAGGATCCACTCCTATTAGTAAGATAGGGCGAGAGAGGAACGAACTGAACCAAGACTCGAAGCCCCCCGAAAGTGGAAGGAACGAGCCTATAATAATTTTTCTCATTGACTTGCACTTACTTCATCCTTCTGTTTACTTCACTCTTACTGAAGTTTATTTAGTGGCTGCTTCTTCTCTTGCGGGTCTGATTGAACTGAACTACTCGGTAACATTGCTTGCCTGACAGCTTTGGCTGCTCAACTCGATACCTCCACTTCTCGTACGTTACTACCCATATCTACAAATCTTCTCTACCCGACACTCACTGCTCATCGCCTTATTTTATCACTGAGAGAGGAATTGAGTCTGATCCAACTAAGGTGAAAGCCATTGTGAATCTATGTCGTCACCTCGTAACCTCAAAGAGTTACGTAGTCTGTCGGGCTGGCTCCAGCCTTTGATCTCAAAAGCTAGAACTCGATGTCAATCATTTTCCTGTCAAGATGCAAACTTTATTTGGACTCCAAATCACAAAGCAAGAGGATTCCTCAAGCTTGATCTGATCTTTCTTATGTCTACTCTCATCTTGTCTCCTCCTGGTGGGCCACTCCTACTTTTTGTGTTCACCACCGATGACATTTCCTTCTTTTGGGACGTTATGGCAAAAGATGATGACTCTTGGAAGGAAAGATAAGGCCACTGACTACCTCAGACCTTGCTCGTAAAGACTAAAATAATACATCATTTGGTACTGAGGAGAGCCAACCATTAATGAGAGACCCAATTTAATCAACAGATGGAAAAAGCACACTTTGATTTACCTTTTTGGGATAAATAAGATAAGAAGGGAGATCAAAGCCCAACATCACCTATTGAGCTCAGATTTTGACTAGGAAACCAACTCTATTTGGTTAAACAAGAGAAAAGAGTAGGTAGAGCATGATCTAAATGATCAAGCAATGAAATCCTCCTTTGTCGACCTGAAGCTGAAGTGAAGGAGGGAATGGAGCTAGAAATCATCCTGGCTTTTGTGAATCAGTTGTAGTTATGTCCTTACTTGATCCCATCTTTGTTAGAAGAGACTCTGCTCAGGTTTGGAACCCATTTTCAATGCTGGATACAAAGCCCTTACTAGATAGAGGTAGCGACATATTGTACTAGATCCGTAACCTATAGCATCAGAGCTAGCGGCATATTCTTTAGCACTCGTACCTTAATTATGAATTAACTAGCCCTTACTAGATATGGGTAGCGAATTCAGTAGCTTATCCAGCTCCTGTAGTGGGGGAGGCAAATCACCAGTGGTAGCATCGGTACCGACATAGCCTCTTTTTACAACAAAGAAAGGACTGGTACTGAACTAGTATATACGGTTGAGTCAGTTATTGATCCAAAAGCGGTAGAAATGGTAGTAGCATACCTTCCATATCAAGATCTATAGATAAGTGATGGCTTTCCCTGTACAATAGACCCAGCAGATCCAGTTGATTATGCTCGCGCTCATAATAGGGATTCAGTTTAAGGCGTGAGTTTCAGTTCCTTATCTAAAATCATACCTAGATATATACCTATAGTACCTATCTTCGGTAGTGCTAACATCATATCAACCTATGACTAGTATACCCATACCAACAGTATACTTTAGCATTTACAGATTTATTCCGTTATCCTATTATCCGGGTGACTCCCAGTACAGAGTAAATTGAAGGCCATTTAATTTAGAGAAGGTTCAAGATCCATACCCGGGCGGGGAAAGGAACATGGGTATAGGAAGTTGACTTAGTGAACTGAGCTTAAGTGGATTCAATAGATTATGCCGATTAAGACATCTAATAAGCCGTCGAAGTCAATCCCATCTAAGCCAGCCTTAACCAGTGATCCATACACAGTATATCCATAGCTTCTATACCCGGTTGATCCAGTCGTCTATACAGTAGCTCCAGATCGAAAAGCCCAATGAACCCCAACCACGTGATCGAGACCCATACCGAGTTCCTCCTTATGATCATAGTAGAGATTCATACCTCACACGTGATCGAGACCTATACCCCTCCCCTCCTTTCGTTTGGTTCCAGGTCCAATCATGGAGCCTATTAGGTAGGGATATGTCCCACAGCAGCAGTAGAATCATTGGATACAGCACCAACAACCGCAGCAAATCCAAAGGAAGTTCTAGTCCTTGTCGCAATGCAATAGTTAGAAAATCCAATACCAGAGATAAAAGATGTAGCAGATTCATATACTGAACTTAGTGATATAGATCCATACCTAGGTATAGAACGAGACCCTTTAGTGAGGTCTATATCGGTAATAGAAAGACCTGCCACCAAAAACATTTCGATGGAGCAGAAGTAGACCCTTCCCCCGTCATAATAGCACCACCTAGCTTCGCTGCATCGGAATAGTAGTAGCACATATTTGTATTTAGTGATTGTTATAGGGATAATGAAACCAATGATAGAGTTGACCTAGCCTAGAGACATCCATCCCTTGTCTCCTACCGGGAGATATAGACTACTTCATGCGTAACTTCAACATCTCCTGCCAACGAGTAGACCTTTTTAAGACCCCCTTTTGGAAAACGTGAATTCGTTTGGTGGGTTATCCCTCCATGGTTGAGACTAGATCAACTTCTTGTAACATGGAGGGATCCCATTTGACTTTTAATAACATGGGTGTCCAGCGAAGAATCGATTTCGTCTGGAGTGGGTTTAGGAGGAGAAGAAGATCTTGATTCGGTAAGTCATTTTATTAACTGAAATCTGAGAAGCGTTTATCGAATCCAGGAATGGATTGTTTTCTCACCCACAATGAACAGTAGTATGGTGGATGTGTATTCCTTTCTTTGGGCATCATTCCCTTCTGAGGAGGGATGAGCGAATGGATCAACCAACGAATTTACGGATAGATCATCGGTGTAGACGGGTAATTTAACCATGTCAGGCGGTGGTCAAGCCCTTTCCTTATTTTTGTCTCACTCGATGTCCCAAGATTACTTTCGAGATGAGTATCAAATGTGGTTACCTCGCTTTATTTGGTAGTAGGGGTAGGGAATCACGACTGGTATCGAATTAAGAAACGAATTGTGAGTTTTTTTTAGAAGTTTAAGAGACAGTGAGGAAGAATTTGAGGTTGGCTTAGGCTATCCTTCGATCGAATTCAGTGATGGATTTTGAATAAAAGTAGATCTAATAGATGCCCAATCAAAGTCTCTCTGACTTCTCGAGTTTAAGGAATGATGGGGATCCCTTTCATATATACTATTCTTAGTCGGCCAGTAACCAACTTATGGCTTTATTCTCGCACCTGCCAATCGATCCAATTCCTATTACTAGCGAATGAGGAAGAGTACTCGCTCGACCATGAACCCTTATATCTGTAATGGTTTAAGCTGTAATAAGAACGTACCTTTAATGGTTGGAAGGGGCCAGTAGCTGCGAGTTCCTAGTTTATTCCCTCTCCCACTTTTTCTATCTATCATTAGAAGTAGAGCAACCGTCGATCGATGAATTGAGAAAGATAGTACCGGGGATTCCATTTCAATAGAGAAAGCTATCGATGGTCACATTGGGATGGGAATAGATGGGAACCCCCAATTTTCTTCCATTTTTTGTTCGGATGAGATGGAAGTGAGCAATCGATAGAGACCAAGGGATGATAGTGCCCATATAGAATAAGTCATACATCGCTTTAGTAGGTTTAGGAAGATTTGGCATCGGGATGCATTACAATAGCTAGGCCGGGTGGGATTTTTTATTGGATGGTTATTCTAGATCCTTTGCCCCTTACCTCAGTAGCTGGGCCCGAAAGGGGGTAATAGACTTCGGTGAAAACTTTTCCAACAATCAATTGCGAGGGAGCCAAGACGAAGAAGGGGAACCAATTTCGAATCAATCGGTAAAATCACTCGATAGCAGAAATGAATCTATTAAAAGAGGACCATTAGCCCAAAACTTTCGTCGTCCAAAACAAACTCCTATTCTTGGCTCCAGTGGTCTCTTATATTCACATTCAAAATTTTCAGTATGCGGTCCCCCCTGAATAATTAAGGGACTTCTGCTTGACTGCCTATTGAAGGGCCTTTATGTCTTGTAGTTGGCTACTTTCCACTTGGCCACTTCTTACCTTATATCTCAGATATGTCCAGCCTGGTGATGAATCTTATTCCACTCCTAAACCTCTAAGGAGTCATAGAGCAATGTCTTTATTAGCGGTTGCGCGACATTGGATTGAAGATACTTCTGCGGATTGAGACTGCACCTGGCACTGAATCAAGGATTTCATTCGCTCAAGACGTTGATGCGCCCTCTTATATAAAAGGTCGACCCACAACTGGTCCGACGCAACTTACCGGTGATAGTCGTTCTATCACCCGCTATGGAAACCAAAAGTCTGGTGCACCCTCCTCTACTCCTATTTCGGCTCTTATACATGCTGCTCCCTGGCCTAGTCTTTCTGTGGCCATCCCCGATCCTTTTCGCGAGCAGGCTCATGACGGACGATCCTCGGGTCCTGCGCGTCCCTCTCGGGAGCGCTTCGATTGGCGTCATTTGAGATGAGGTGTAAAAAATGTAGAGAGATTTAGAGTCACCAGTCTATTTTACTCAAAACAGATAAAAAAAAAGGGGGAAGCCATCCCGAAGGACGGCATCCAAAGACATACTGGTGCATACAAAACTAAAATGATTCGAGAAGGGTTCAGAGGCTAAGTTACGAAATGGGAAGGTGTTAGGCACCCATTCCTCCCTTTCGGTCTCTCATGGATGTTTTCTATTTCCCTTTTTATTTTCCCCGTGATATGTGTTCATGTGTATATATATAGTGGAGATAGGAATCCTCGACTTGTTTCGTGGAAGAGATAAAGCAAGTCATCCGTAGGAAGCAATAAAAATAATTTTAGAAAATAAGATTTACACGATTACCCTTATGTTGATCGTTATAACAAAACGATAACACATATGGGGTGATACGTCACTAAGAATAAGTATATAGAATATAAGAAAATTGGATTTAGAGAAGATACAAAATGAGGGAGAAAGTGAGAATAAGACTCGAGTCTCGGGTTTTACCCCGAGACGCCTACGTAGCCTATAAAGGCATCAAAGTCCACGTAGTTCGCATAAAAAATGAGGGGTGGGGTTTATCCCATAAATCCTAATGGGGGACCTCTTATTTATGAGTGTGTGTGCATGTAGAAAAAATGTTTTAGTTGTGAGAAAAATGTGAGAAAAGTGTGAGAATTCTTATTTGGAATTTATGAACAAACACTCTTTTTCTTGTTTTTTGGGTTTTATTTATATGAAAATAAGAGATGTGCAATAATACTAAATAAAAAGTATATTAGGAGATAATAAAAGTGCTAAGTAATAAAATAAGTTATTGCGAATTTAAGAGAATTTGAAGAGAAAGTTGAGAAAGTTAGACCTTCTTGAAGATCTTGAGCTTGATATTGAATGTTGGAGAGAAGCCCTTACACTTGGATGATGGTGGAGAGTGGATAATTCACCAAGTTTGATGAAAAGGATGGTGAAAAGTGGAAGTTAGAAAGGGATTTGGATGTTGAAATCGCACTGTCTTCGAGAGAGGTTTTGGGATTCGCTGAGAGAGATTTTTATCAGAGCTGGGCTCCCCTTGCAAATGAGGTGAAGGCCTCATTTTATAGGCCCAGGTCACTGCCGATCGGCATAAACCTGGTCCTGCCTATCGACACCTGTCGATAGGCAGGATCTGGAACCTGCCATTTGGCAGTGTGTTTTGGGCCTTTTCAGAAAATTGGCTGCCGAGGGAAAATCGTTGGTCAGAATTGTGCACGAGGTGGACTGTTGGAAAGGTAATTCAGAGATCTTTGAAAGTCCTTTGGACCTCTCCCAGGTTCGGGAGTTGACTTTGGGTAAAATATGGCTCGGAAGCGTTTTTCGATCCATTGGACGGGGAGTCATTCGGACGTAAACGGATCGTTCGGACGCATGGTAAGTCCAAATCGCGTACGGGGTGGACCGTTGGAAAGGTTACAAGATTTAATTCAACATTCTAAAGAGTTTGTCCCGATTTGGAGAGTTGACTTTGGTCAACCGGGTCCTGGAAGCATTCGGTGACCTCTTGGAGTCAAACGGATCGGTCACCCGCATGGTAAGTCAGAATCATGCACGGAGAAGACCATTGGAAAGGGGTTTCAATTACCTTTGAAGATTCATTCAATATTATTTGAGCTGAAGAGTTGACTTAGGTCAAACAGAGCCCGAGAGCACCGGTGGCCTTTGGATCAAGTTTCGAACGCAAACGGATCGTTCGTCCACATGGTAAGTCAAAATCGATCACGGAGCGGACTATTAGAAAGGGACTTCAGTGACTTTCGAAGATTCATTCAGCCTTGGTTGAGATGAAGAGTTTGACTTTTTGGTCAAACGGAGCCTGGGAGTGCCCGATGGCTTCTAGGTCAGTACTCGGGGTATGACCTGGGTTTGTAGTGATAAAGGGAGGTACTAGGGACCTAAGGAGAGTTAGGGGTAACAGAATGGAGTGTCTATAGAGCCCCTCGATGGGTGAGTTTGGAATAAATAATAACCGTCGAATAGACACCACATGATGCTTTCGAGGGAGCATGACCGGTTCAGAGGGTTGAGGCCGATTCTGAGGACCTGAGGGGTGTGCTAGGGATGGTTTGAATGGTTTAGGTATATTTTGACGACCTGAAGTGATGCTGGGGGATGACCAATTTTGTGGGTCAAAGCCAAATATGCGGGCTTAAGTCATGAGGGTGACCGATTCTGAGGGTCAAAGCCAATTCTGTGGGCTTAGGGTGAAGATCTAATAACCGAGGTCAGTTATGACCTAAGAGTGGTGACAAACGAGGACCGAGGTCAATTTTAACCTAACTCAGGTGATGATCCAAGACCGAGGTCAATTCTGACCTAAGAGTGGTGACGACCGAGGACTGAGGTCATTTCTGTCCTAACTTTGGTGATGATCTTGGGCTGAGGTCAATTTTGACCTAAGAGTGGTGATGACTAAGGATCGAGGCCATTTTTTACCTAACTCAGGTGGCGATCCAAGACTGAGGACAATTCTGACCTAAGAGTGGTGACGACATAGGACCGAGGCCATTTCTGACCTAACTCAGGTGAGGATCCAAGACCTAGGTCAATTTTGACCTAAGAGTGGTGATGATCGAGGACCGAGGTCAATTCTGACCTAACTCAGGTGACAATCCAAGATCGAGATCAATTCTGACCTAAGACTGGTGACGACCGAGGATCGAGGTCAATTCTGACCTAACTCAGGCGACGATCTAAGACCGAGGTCAATTCTGACCTAAAAGTGGTGACAACTGAGGACCGAGGTCAATTCTAACCTAAATCAGGTGACGATCCAAGACCGAGGTCAATTCTGACCTAAGAGTGGTGACGATCGACGACCGAGGTCAATTCTGACCTAACTCAGGTGATGATCCAAGACCGAGGTCAATTCTGACCTAAGAGTGGTGACGATCGAGGACTGAGGCCATTTCTGACCTAACTCAGGTGACGATCCAAGACCGAAATCAATTCTGACCTAAGAGTGGTGACGACCGAGGATCGAGGTCAATCTGACCTTACTCAGGTGATAATCCAAGACCGAGGTCAAATTTGACCTAATAGTGGTAACGACCCGAACCGAGGTCAATTCTGACCTAACTCAGGTGACAATCCAAGACTGAGGTCAATTCTTCCCTAAGATTGGTGATGACCGAGGATCAAGGTCAATTCTGGCCTAACTCAGGTGACGATCTAAGATCGAGATCAATTCTGACCTAAGAGTAGTGAAGACCGAGGACCGATGCCATTCCTGACCTAACTCAGGTGACGATCCAAGATCGATGTCAATTCTGACCTAAGAGTGGTGACGACCGAGGACCGAGGTCAATCTGACCTAACTCTGGTGACGATACAAGACCGAGGTCAATTCTGACCTAAGAGTGGTGACGATCGATGACTGAGGTCAATTCTAACCTAACTCAGGTAATGATCCAAGACCGTGGTCAATTCTGACCTAAGAGTGGTGAAGATCGAGGACCGAGGTTAATTCTGACCTAACTTAGGTGAAGATTCAAGATCGAGGTCAATTCTGACCTAAGAGTGGTGGTGACCGAGGATTGAGGCCATTTCTGACCTAACTCAGGTGACGATCCAAGATCGATGTCAATTCTGACCTAAGAGTGGTGACGACCGAGGACCGAGGTCAATCTAACCTAACTCAGGTGATAATCCAAGACCGAGGTCAATTTTGACCTAAAAGTGGTGACGATCGAGGACCGAGGACCGAGGTCAATTCTGACCTAACTCAGGTGACGATCTAAGATCGAGGTCAATTTTGACCTAAGAGTGGTGACGACCGAGGTTCGAGGTCAATTTTGACCTAACTAGGGTAAAGATCCAAGATCGAGATCAATTCTGACCTAAGAGTGGTGAAGACCGAGGACCGATGCCATTTCTGACCTAACTCAGGTGACAATCCAAGATCGACGTCAATTCTGACCTAAGAGTTGTGACGACCGAGTGCCGAGGTCAATCTGACCTAACTCAAGTGACGATCCAAGACCGAGGTCAATTCTGACCTAAGAGTGGTGATGACCGAGGTCAATTGTGACCCAAGTCAGGTGACGATCCGAGACCGAGGTCAATTTTGACCTAAGAGTGGTGATAACCTAGGATCGAGGCCATTTCTGACCTTAACTCAGGTGTCGATCCAAGACCGCGGTCAATTCTGACCTAAGAGTGGTGACGACCGAGGACCGAGGCCATTTTTGACCTAACTCAGGTGACGATCCAAGACCGAGGTCAATTCTGACCTAAGAGTGGTGACGATCGAGGACCGAGGCCTTTTCTGACCCAAGAATGGATAAATATTGGATTTTGATTCTGCTGGAGAAAGTGCTTTGTGATTTTGATTTGAGCTGGGGAGCTGATAACTAGGTAATCTTTTGTTTCCTAAGGAGGCCTCGTAAGGGGGAATAACCAATTTTGGTGCTGTAAAAACTCCACTGGGGAAGTGATCAGGCGATCCTTAGGGATCCTACGGGGTTTTGCTGGGAGGAGATTCACTTGGTTTTTGAGGATTCCGGTGGGAAAGAAGGGTTTTGCTTAAAGGAATGCAAAAATTTTCGGGTGAAAATGTTCTGAATCCTTCCTGGGATTTTTAGGAATTTTTTAAGGATTTTTCGGGATTTTCTGGTATTTTTTAGGAATTTCGATACAAAATTTAAGGGTGTGCCGGTCGGCATGGTATGAGGGGTGCCATTCGGCAGTGGCACAAACTTTTGGATGGCCTCAGGAAGGTAAGGAGTCAGTGCCGATCGGTATGGTTGGGGTCAGTGCCGATCGTCATGGCGTTTGGCATTCTATATAAAGGGGGCGAATCCCTTCATTTTTTCACAGCTTCTTTGCGTTCTCTCTTTCTGCGATTCCTCTGCAAATCGTTATAGCATTCCAATTTTCAATAAATGGCCGCCTTTGTGAGCACTGTAGTCCACAGGGAGTGGTTGAGCATTGATGACTGGGTGAATGTGGAGTGGAGGGCCATGGGGCCTCTTGCTTTGGGGAATGAGAACTCCTTTGATGCATTTGAGCTTGTTGAAGATGAGCGGACTTTGCTGCGGGAGTCGTCACATCATCTCTCTTCGAGAGTGAATCCTGGTGGTTATGTAAGTCACCCGAACTTTGGCATTCCTTTATTTTTGTTGATTCTTCTTTCTTTATTGACTTCTTATGAGATTTTTCCATTCTGCCAGTCTGAAATTTCTTTGAAGAACATACGCGCCCGAGGGACGATGGGGCTCAGGGATATCTGGGAGCATCTCCCACCTGTGGCGCGTTGGGTGCTATCATTAGCGGGTTTTGGGAGGTTGGCATCTGTGCTGGATGAGGCACCTCGTTCGACAGCGGTCCTGTGCGCTTTAGGGGAGAGGTGGTGGGATACTACCCACACCTTCCATTTCGGCTTCGAGGAGATGACTGTGACTCCCATAGATGTGCAGCAGCTGTTGGGTCTGGATTGTGATGGATATCAGATAGAGGTGGATCGCTCTTTGCGGGTGAGACCAGAGGCAGTGCGTGCAGCACTTGGTGATGTAGGGAGGATAGTTTCTGGGGATTTTATCCGGCTGTCCCACCTAAAGGATGTTCTATTGGGAAGGGTTATTGATGTGGAGGATGGTCTCTAAGTGAGGCAGATGGCCCAGTTATTTATTTTGCTGGTATTGGGAGGTTTTATGGTGGCATTGAGCGGCGACGTCATCCATTTTTGGTTCTTGCCGTACTTGAGGATGTTTTCGAACATCCCTTTCTATAATTGGGGGAGTCTGACTTTGGCGACCCTTTACTTTTCTCTGGATGCATTCAGCCGGTGCTGGTAGTAGACCTTTACAGGAGCCATGTACCTTCTTGAGGTATTCTTCAGTTTGCGCATTTCTTTTCATGCATTTTCATTTTCCTTTCATGCATTCGCATTTTCCTTATGCGTCTCTTTTTGTTTGTGAATTCTTATCTTTGACAGACGTGGTTTTATGAGGTGATTGGGTGCAATACCCCACTGATCGCTCTGAAGGACAACACTGTTGGGGACTCCTGCCGATTGTATTGATGGCGTAAGGCCAATCGACATTCGAAGGGATCTCTCTCTCTGGAGGCGGTGGGTCAGGTCTTGAATGACCTGAGCAGTGGTAGGGTAAGAATCTTTCCATTTTCAATCTTGGTTTTTGCGCCTTCTGATCTTGTATTGATTTATGCCTGCTTGGAGATTTTCAGGTGACCTTTTATCCCTGGGGGACAGCCATTCAGGATGCGGGGACGACCAGGGTGAACGCGCAGATGAGGCATTTGCTGTCATTTGAGTTTGGCCATTCCTAGTATCTCGAGGAGAGGTTGGTTCACTAGATTGCTGAGGAGGAGGTGGTGGTGCCACCTGCGCAGCCTCATACGTCTATGAGTTGGGAGCAATTTCTGTTGAAGGATGCGAGGATCGCGACGATGATCGGCGAGTCCTATTATTATACACTCATACAGTTGCGCCGTATGACTATATGGACTTTATGACGAGCTGGTTGATAGCGCCCAACATATATGATGCCCTGCCTTTCCCTCCTACGAGTTTGAGTCGGGCGGTGGGATCTTCCCACAGTGGCGGCGATCCGACGGCATCTGTGGCGGCGACTTTAGAGGTTCCGTTTGTGCAGTTGCACACTCCTTCATATAACATCCGTCGGGCTGATGGAGTAATAGTGCCTAGTTGCATCGTCCTCATGCGATGGATCTGGAGGAGTTGGGTTTGACAGAGGAGGTCCTTCGACCTGTGGTATACCTTTATGTTCTTCTCTTTCTTTATTTTCTGTTTTGGTCATCTCTGCTTTGATACTGATTTTGCCTTTTTCTTGCAGCAAGTCCGAGTGTCGACCACTTGGCTAAGAGACGTCAGAGACTGGATATCTTTGACGACTGCCCATATTTGGGATGCGGTTCCTGTTCCTTCTTACTTGGTGCCATCTTCTTTGTTTGGAGAAGACTCTGTCTCGGGTAGTGGTGGTGCATAGCTCGCCGTAGGGGAAAGAGAGCACGTCACAGGGGTGGAAGCTCTTCGAGAGAAAAGTAGGTGCGAGAGAGAGAAAGAGAATGTGGGTTCGAGCTGAGTCCTGTTGTTTTTGCTTTTTCTTTTTATTTCTTGCAAAATTGATGTAACACAAAACAAAATAGATGCAATGCAATGGAGTTTTTTATTATCTTTTATTAATGATGAATGAATGGATGCACATGCGCTTTTTACTTTGCTGCTGAGGCCGTAAAAAGGAGTATTTTTGGAATTTTTGAGGGAAAGTTTTTTTTTAATTAAAAGGGGAAATTATATCAGGAGGAAAATGAACTTTGAAATTCTGTTGAGAATATCATTTTATTTTTATTGAGTTTTCCTTTGTCAAAAGAGGAAAAAGGGGAAATTTCTAAAAATGGGGGGTTGCCGATCGACAAGAACCCTGTCCTGCCTATCGGCAGCTCAGTTCAGTCCCATTAATTTAAAGCTTGGATTGGTACCCTCTTCAGTCTTTTTTATTTTTTGCGGTAGGATTCACTTCGATTTCTCCAGGGATTATGTCTCTTGTGAGGGTTCTCAAGTATAAAGTGGGGTAAGGGTGGAGTGTTTTCATTACACCCTCGCATTCTTACTTACTTGTCCACTATCTCTTAGGCTTGCAAGATGGCTCTCCCTGGTAGCATTAAGTTTGCCAACTACCTCGAAGCCTTGGAAGCAATGTGCTCTTATAATGTCGACTATGATGCTTTCAACATGCATCGAGTCTCCTTGTGGCACAATCGACCTTTTGAGTGGAACATGCTGATGGCGATGGTACAATTCTGGTACCCCGAAGACCATGTATTCCGCTTTGGGTTGGATGCAGTTTGTCTTACCTACGAGGAATTTTTTGCCATGTTGGGTATAAATCCTAGTGTTCTTGCGGCTTTGCCTGAATTTTCCCGTTCTCCCAGGGATTTATTGGCTGGGCTTCTTCATATTTAGCCTTTAGCGGCCAGATCACTGGTCGCTGGAGGAATGATCTCCCTCCTGGCGGTCCTGCAGTCCGTGCATTTGCGGGAAGTAGGTGATGCTGGATATACTGGAGCCGTTGCTCTATGACTGGTTTCAAAATTTCTGCTGGTGACTGGGGACTGCTGGTGGACCCGCAACTTACAGCCATTACTTTATGGATGTCATACCGTCGCAATCTTGCGGGGGTGATACTGGAGGAGACCCTGAATGGTATGGATGCCTAGAAATAAGGTCGTTCTAACTTTCTGAGGGGTAGCCTCATGATGCTGTTCATGTGGTTTGTACAGCATGGGGCTCAGAATTTGTACTAGTCAGTACCTTGGTGGGGGCAGTTGCTCCTAGAGCTATGAGAGTAATCATATGTGCGGCTGGTTGGTCTCAGACAGACCTCTTTCTATTTCCTTTGAGAATTATGCGCCAATTTGGTTGGGCACAGGTCATGCCACCCCAGACACTAAATTTCTTTTCGGTAGACATTTTGATCGAGCGCCTGCATCTGTTGCTTGGATCTCTATGGGAGAATCGGCGTCCATCGACCCGTCCCTCTCAGTCTGTTGGGAGAGTTTGGCATGTCCCTGGGGATTATATGAAGTGGTTGTAGAGGAGAATAGTCAGCAAGATGTTGGCAGTGGAGACTGGACAAAGGTGGCTTGTTTTATTTAACACCATGGAAGGCGGTGTTGTGGTTTTTTCGAAGCTGGTTCAGGCTTATCGGTCCATGGAGTGTTTATGGAACTCTGTTCAGACAGGCGAAATTTGGGGACCCCAGGATGTAGATGATGAGGGTGCAGGCTCCTCTGGTAGTGGTGGGTAGGACTCTTGGAGAGTTTATTTGTGTAATAGGGAATAGATGTGGGGATTTTATTTAGCTTTTTGTGGCAGTAGGGGGAAGGGAGTTATCCGTTCCTTTTCTTATGTAATCTATTCTGTAATTTCTTATTAATGAAATAATCAAGTTTTTGATCATCCAGCTGTTCCTTTCGATGAATTTTGTAATTTTTGAATTATCTATACCGATCGCTAAGGCATAAATAATCCTTTCGTTCAAGTATTTGTTAGAATGAACTGCCGTTCTCGGAGATAAGAAAAGAATAGTTTTTTGTGAAAAAGAAAGGGTCGTTCTCCTATAATATGTATGAGCTACCTATGTACCTCTGGAGATTTTGAATTTGTTTTATTTTTCTTGAAAAATGTTTTTTCATAGAAGATCAGGCCCACATAGTTCTGGGTAGAGGAAAATAAAGAGAATTTTTTTTAAGAATAGAAGGGGGATGAGAAGAGTCATAGCGCACCGAGATTTCGGACTAGGGGTATAATTTTTTGAGACGGTCCAGGTTGACTGGACGATCCATCTCCTCCCCATCTAGGTTAGTGATCATGGTGGCACCGCCGAATAATATTTTCTTCACAATGTAGGGGCCGGTCCTATTGGGCTTGAATTTCCCTCTAGGGTCCCAGATGGGTTCTATTATCTACTTGAGGGCTAAATCCCCTTCCCGGACACCGCGATCTTTGACTCTCTTGTTGAATGATCGCGTTATTCGGAAATGGTAACCTTGTATGTGGTAAAGATATTTCAATCTCCTTTCATCTAGGAGGGTCAGTTCGTAGAGACGGCTTTGGCACCAGTCTTCTTCATTAACTTTGCTTTCGAGCATGACGAGTAGTGAGGGTATTTCTAGCTCCATAGGTAGATTGCTTTAGTGCCATTGACCAGCGAGTAAGGGTAGCCCCACTAAAGGTTCGAATTGATGTTTGATATCCCCAGAGGGCGTACAGGATCTGATCGGCCCAATCCCTACAGCTTTCGATCATCTTGCTGATGATGGCTTTGAGGTTCTTATTAGCAGCTTCAACTGCACCATTAGTTTGAGGTCGGTAGGGGAAGATTTGTGTCTCAAAATCCCGTACTCGTTGACTACTTCTGTGACTTTTGCTTCGAAGTGCAAACCATTATCTGACACTAACTCGTATGGGACCCCATATCGGCAGATGATATTTTTCTCGAGGAATTTGGCCACTTTCTTGGCGTTCAATACTGCGCATGACTCGGCTTCGACCCATTTGGTGAAGTAATCAATGGCAACTAGGATGAATTCATATCCGTTTGAAGCCTTTGGTGTAACCTTCCCTATGATGTCGACACCCCAGGTGGAGAACGTCTAGGGAGAGGTCATGTTGTATAATTCTCGCGGAGGCAGGTGTTGAAGATTGGAGAACTGTTGGCATTTGAGGCATCTATGGACATAGGCAGTG
Source organism: Sambucus nigra (assembly GCA_949130495.1). Taxonomy (NCBI): domain Eukaryota; kingdom Viridiplantae; phylum Streptophyta; class Magnoliopsida; order Dipsacales; family Adoxaceae; genus Sambucus; species Sambucus nigra. Next base: position 437,552,908 of record OX422210.1, read on the forward strand.
CAATCCTGGGCCATGGTAGTCTAGTAGTAGCCCTGTCGGATGATCTTCTCGGCAAGCATGTGACCATTCATGTGGGGCCCGCATTCCCCACTGTGGATCTTCTGCATTATCCTCTCAATCTCAGCCCTTGCGATACAATGTAGATGAGTTCCATCAACGTTCCTCTTGAGTAGAGCTTTATGACAGATGATGTGCTGGGCGAACAGTCTTCGGAGAGTTATTCAATCTTTCTTGTTGGAAACCTTGGGATACCTACCATGTTTGAGGAGGCACCAGATATCATAGTATGAGCAATCGGCTAGTTCAGGATCTTCAGTGGAGGCAAGCTCAATATGGTTGCAGTGGGTTAGTTTTTCTTGATTTTGAACTAAGAACGGGGTCATTGTTATTCCTTTGGGCATGTCGACCATGGAGGCCATGGTAGCGAGAGCATATGCTAGGTTATTCTTTACTTGAGGTAGGTAATGGAAGGTGATATCTCGGAATCGGGAGGCTAACTCTTCTAAGTGGGCATGGAAGGGTTGGAACTTTTCGTCCTTGACTTTCCACATTCTTAGCACTTGATCGATGATGAGGGTAGAATCCCCGTAGACATCAAGGTATTGAATACCTTTCTTGAGAGAAACTTTGAGGCCTATTGTGCATGCCTCGTATTCCGTCATGCTGTTGGTGCAAGGGAAATCCAATTTGATGGCGATGGGAGTCATCTGGGGTGATCAGAAGTATCCCAATGCCATATCCCTTTTTGTTGGAAGCACCGTCAAAGAACATTTGCCATTGAAGGTGGTCTTGAGCAGTGCAGAGGATATTTTCATCTAGGAATTCGGAGATCCAGGCATTTGCTTCTTCTATGGGGTAATCAGCGAGGTAGTCAAAGATGGCTCTTCCTTTAATGTCTTTCTGCGTGATGTACACGATATCGAACTCTGTTAGGAGCATCAACCATCGGCCCATTCGAATGGATAAGACGGGTTTCTCAAGTAGGTATTTGATGGGATAAATTCAGGATACAAGTTTGATGGGGGAGGCGAGCATGTAGTGTCGTAACTTTTGGGTGACCCAGACAAGTTCGGCACACGCCTTTTCCAAAGTAGTGTAATTAACCTCGTACCCAACCAATTTGCTACTGGTGTAATAGATGGATCTTTCTTTGTGAGAGTCTTCAAGGTATTGGGCTAGCAAAGCCCCAACTGCAGTGTCAGTTATGGTTAGGTATAGGAGCAAAGGGAGACTTGGTTGTGGTGGCATGAGCACCGAAGGTTGGGTAAGATATTGTTTGATTCGGTCCAAAGATTCTTGGCAGGCTTCATTCCAAAACTTGGTTGAATCCTTTCGGACCAACTTGAAAATTAGTTCACAGATGGAGGTTAGCTGGCTGATGAACCTGTTGATATATTGTAATTTCCCAAGAAAACCTCAGACTTCTTTCTCTGTTCGGGGCGATGGCATCTCAAGTATGGCCTTCAGCTTTGCAGGATATGTTTCTATCCCTTTCTCACTAATCATGAATCCCAAGAGTTTTCCCTTTGTAACGCCAAAGACACATATCTATGGATTGAGTCTCATCTGATACAGTCGCAGTCGTTCGAAGAACTTTCAAAGAGCGGGAACATGACCTTTTCTTGTTTTGGACTTGATAATCATATCATCCACATAAACCTCCACTTCTTTGTGAATCAGATCATGCAGGATGGTTGTGGCAGCCCTTTGGTAGGTAGCCCCAGCATTCTTAAGACCAAATAGAATGACGATGTAGCAAAAGGTTCCCCATGGGGTGATGAATATGGTTTTTTCTTGGTGGTCTTGGTGCATCTTGATTTGGTTGTATCTGGCAAACCTATCGATGAATGACTTGAGAAAATGACTGGATGTGTTGTCCATGATCATGTCGATATTGGGTAGCGGATAGTCATCCTTTGGAGAAGCTTTATTTAAATCTCGGTAGTCCACACACATTCGAACTTTCCCTCCTGATTTCGGCACATGTACTATGTTAGCTAGCCATATGGGATATTCGATCACACAAATGAAGCCCACGTTTAACTATTTGACCACCTCTTATTTGACCTTGAGCGACCATTCGGTGCGTAGCTTTCTCAATTTTAGTTTAACCGACTTATAATCTGGGAGAGTGGGGATCTCGTGCTGAGCTATTTTAGGATCAATGTTGGGCATATCATCATAGGACCATACGAAGACATCTATGAATTCCTTTAACAATTCTTCGAGTTGTTCGCGGTCATGCTCATCAAGGGTGGCCCCTATCCTAATCTCGCACAGTTGGCTACTAGAACCGAGATTAATAACAACAATCTCTTCTTCATTAACTTGAAGGCGATTATGTTGTTTATTATTAACATTATTTAGATCAGTTAAGAATTGTTCATTTGAAAAATTATCATCATTAGAAGTTTGATTAGAATCCAAACAATTAATGTAAGGCACAATAAGATACTCAAAATATTCCTTTATTTCATTGATAGGATAAATAACATTGAGAACCTTATCAAAAGAGGTATCGATTACATTTGAACAAAGATAGACAACAAAAGAAGAAATAGGGTAAACATTAGGGATAGGGGAGATTTCAAGAGGTAGACCTGGCTCAGCATGCCAGTTGAGGAGGGGTGTATCAGCAGCTTTAATCAGATGGGATGGATCCATTGATGTAGTGTCTGAATGAACCATGCATAGTGCCAGCCCTAGTTTCTGTAGGTTGAAATAATCCTCAGAATCACTTTCCTCAGTCTCTTCGGTATCTTTGATAAGCGGTTGTACTCAGTGTTGGAAAATTTCAGCCCATGGGTAGCTATCTTAGAAAAAAATCTCTATTCCAGGCTTCATCTTCTTGTTTGTATGGTCATACCATGGTTCTGGAAAATTGCAAAAAGGGAAGTATTCGCCTTATGAATCGTCCATTCAAGGAGTCTCATGGGATAGTTTGGATGCATTCTAATCTCTCTTTGGTCAGGACTGGTGGATCATTATAAGTTCTTGTTCTGATGGTTGATAACCCAAGCCACAAGGAGGGAAAACTTTCTTCAGTTCAATGGGCTCAAGTATCCCTTGCTACCTTTGCCCTAGCCACAGTTCGAGCATGAAGTGCATGTTTCTAAACATCTGAATCACATTGATATTGCTATGAGGGTCATATTCTGGACAAAACCTTTCTTTGAAACTGTCCCCTGTCAGGAGTAGGAGTGGCTCAACTCAGAATCCTGATAGGAGCATATCATTTTATCCATGCTGTATCTCAAGGATTGGACTGTTGGTGCTTGCACCCTCGACATTTTCGTCGTTGTCCAAAATGGTGATGACTTGCCCATCAGCGAAGAACTTCAATTTTTGATGGAGTGCGGAAGACACACCCTTGACACTATGGAGCCAGGGTCGTCCGAGAAACAGGTTGAAACAAGCTGGGATGTCTACAACTTGGAATTCAACGACAGGGATTATAGGTCCAACCCCTATTATAATTTTTATGGATCCCATCACCTCCCGAAGGGTATTATCATAGGCACGTACAACGACGGAGGTTGGAACGAGGACGCTTTCTTTCAGGCCTAAACACTTGAAGGTTATCAGTGGCAGACATTCAAGGCGGATCCATTATCGATAAGAGAGAGTGGCATGACCTTACTCATAACTTCGACGGAGATGTTGAGTTCATGATTGTGATTTGTCTCAATTCTGGGGATTTCATCTTCAAAAAATGATAGCATTCGGGTAGAGGTTAAGGATCCAACCAAATTTACTGCTTCTTCTGGTGTGGTAGAAGGAGGAACTGTGGGTCCAGTGAGTAGCTTGATTAAAGCATTTCTGTGCAGTTGGGAAGACATGAAAAGCCCCCATAGAGTGATGTTAGCTTGAGTTTTTTTTAGTTGATCGAGGATCTTGCTCTCCTGGATGGTCATCTCTGGCATAGGAAGGTTTTCAACGCCCTTCCCTTCGCCATTTACTGGTAGTGAGCTTGGAATCTGGTAATGTCTCCCTGATCTGGTCATGTGATTTACTAAAGATGGGAAGAACATGAATCCCGTTTCCTCATCAATCTAAGGTTGTTTTGTCACCCTGTTTATTTCTCCGAGGAGTTCTTCAAATGATATCATCCCACATATGTCAGCTATTGGGCTAGTTCTTCCTGAATCTTGGTCTTCACTCGAATCTTTGAATTCTCCCACCCCCCCCCCCCCCATCCGGTGGCAATAATTATGTATTTCCATGTAAAATCAATGCATTCCACAACTTCAACGGCTTCTTCATACATGCCTTCCCATTCTATGGGGATATGTATGGTTGAAGGGACCAAGCGCCCTTGTAGCTTCAAAATGTTAAATAACCCGGTGATACTATAAATTCTATTGGTTTGCTCGAATAATTCTGCCATAATCTGGACAACATCATCTAGGATGACTTCATCGGTTGGTGCCACCCACTTTTCTGAATCTCGAGCCCATTTTAGTGCTTCCAAGAACAGTGTACTAAACTTTTGGCAATCGATGACCATCTGTGAGGGTAATTTCAGTCTGAACTCTAGGAGTTGGTTTAACGTCTCTGATAATTCCATACTTCCTTTTTCAAATGGGTATGGACAACGATCCATGCTCTGGTAAGGAGCGACAGTGCCTAATCAGCGAGGCTAGTAGGGTGTAGGAGGAAATATGGGAAAATTTGAAGAGGTTTAAGAGAGTATATGGGTGTGATTTGAGTTGAGGGATCGAGATCTGGGGTTTATTCCAAGGAGATGACATTGGCATGATTTTGAAGTGGATTGTGAGTAGTGTTTGTCTTAGGATTGGCTGGTGGGGCGATAGTACCCCGGTCAATGCAATCTTGGATTATGTTTCGGAGGTGAAAGCATTGGTCGGTGGTATGGCCAGCAATTTAGTGAAAGGCGTAATGAGCATCGACCTTGAAGTTTCTTGGGAGTGGATTTGGCAATGGACGGGGATCCAAGGGTTTGATGAGGTTTCAGCTTAATAGGGCTTGGTAAACTTTGGAGAGGGGAGCGTGGAGCTCAGTGTATTCCCTTCGGATGGGGGACAAGGCAGCTTTCTAGTGCCCATCATGTGGTTGGTTAAGAGATGTTGTTGATGGTTGAGACTGTAGCACTGGTAGGCTTATCATACTTTCTAGGGGTAAACTGTCCGGACACCTTCTTCAGTTCAACCTCTGTTTTAAAAAAGCTTTCCTCGATTTCTACTCCCAATTCTCTGAGAGCTCGAAAGTGGGGATAGTATTGCCCTCCCATCGCCGCTCGGACATGGGGCAAGAAGTTCTTCTTCACTATGTTGACTTGTTCTTCCTCAGATGGTCGATTGGTCATGGTAGCTGCTTGCTCCCTCCACTGGGTTATGAAGTTACTGACTGATTCCCCAGGGTTATGTTCGAGAATCTCTAAATCACGACGGGTGACCTCAAGCACTTCGTTGTATTTATACTGCAACATGAATTCTCGGGCTACATCCTCCCATCTACGGATTATGGATTCCTCGAGAGACAAAAACCATCGGAGGGCACTATCCTTCAAAGTTTGCTGTAACAATTGGGCCATTACTTCTTCAAAATCCCTTAGTAGAGTCATGGAATGATGATAACTGTGAAGATGAACAATCGGGGGTCCACTCCCTCTGAACTTCTCGATATTCAGTATCTTGAACTTCTCGGGTAACCTCTCTTTAGGATAAGGAGACATGTGGGTGTAGTCTATGTAATTCCCAGAGATTCTAACTTGGTCGAACTTCTTGGTGAGCATCTTAAGATCCTCTTTGACTTTACTCAACTGCTCCTCTTTTGGATCAGTGACCATGGCGATGTTTGGCATCGGTAGCTGGGCAGGCGATGGCTCATTGACAGGAGGGGCACGTGGAGTGTGTTGATATTCCTCGAGAACCTAGATAGGCTCGGGCGGACCCATAGCACGAGGGAATAGGGCCTTTGGCTCTTGAGGAATAGGAACCTGGTTTCGTTGCATCTCTCGGACCTCAGTTTGGAGGTTGTCAATCTTGGACACAAGTTGAGCTAGGACTGTCGTCAGATTCGACTGTATGACTGGTACTTGATCTGTATTCCCCGTGGAAAGTGGATGGATTCTAGACACGGAAGAAGTAGTAGAGGAACAAACGAAACTCCGGGGTGATTTAACTGAAGATCGAAGCCAATAGGGAGCCAGGCCAAGGGCTTGCGATTGACTTGAAAAGGCATAAAATGGGATTTATTTTTGAAAAAAAGAGAAGAAACTATTTTTGGATTTTTGATAAAAAAGGGGGAAATGTTTTTTGGAGACGGAACTCAGCATGATTATTACGATTATTATGTTCTCACTTGTATTTAATTCTCCTAAATGCAATGCCGGACGGGACCCGAGCCTGAAAAAATGGGGTTTTTAATATATGCAAAGCTATGGATGGACTTGTAACTAGGCTCACGGACAGGGTACCATTTTAAAAATGCTCAAAAATTTGGGTGGAAGGCCGACCGTTGGGTTGAAACCGAAAATCTAAAGTGTGTGTCCTAAGTTTGACACCTATATGCGGGTATGCAATTGGTTGGGTGAATCGTAATGGATTCCCCCTTGGCGCGAATTCCACGATATATGTCTTTCTCTTGTGGGCAATCGGTACATGTGCACAAGCCATTTGATATACTTGAGTGTATGTGAATTTCCTCCCTATATACCTCGTGGGGACGGTACGTGTGAGAGCGAATTCGATATACTCGGCATACGTGAATGAATTCCCTGTGATATACCTCCCATCATTACTTTGATCAAGTGTGATGCGGGGGAACCGTTCGATATATGATGAAGTTACTTGGCCAATGAAAGGTGAGAGTCATATCGCTTGCGCTAACTGCGCCTTGACGAACTAGCGCCCATCACGAAGTGACCCTCTAGTTACTGGGTAAAATTTGGTCAATAACAATGCTCTTTGGTGATGTCGTGTGAATCATGCATGATTATCTTATTAGTATCTTATGATGAGAATGATTTTCTTTATTATTCCAAACAAGGAGCAAAGTTCAAGTACCAAAGGTAAACCAAGTATGGATGGGTGATGCATGCAACATGTGGATGTATGTGATCCTAGGTGCATGTGGTGTGAAGTGTACATTGAGAATTTTCTACAAGTGTGTGAACAGAAGAATAAGCATGGGATACACATGGAAAAGGGGAACATGCAGATATAGGGAAAATATAAACAAATATACCATTCATGTAAATAAAGTCAAGCCCTCAAAACATACAAGTCCCCAGCGGAGTTGCCACTATGGCCATCCCCGATCCTCACCGCTGGCGGGCACGCAAAGGAGGATCCTCGGGTCTCGCGCATCCCTCTCGAGAGTGCTTCTGTCGGCATCGTTTGAGATGAGGTGTAAAAAATGTTGAGAGATTTAGAGTCGCCAATCTATTTTACTCAAAATAGACAAAAGAAAAAAGGAAAGCTATCCCGAAGGACGAAATCCAAAGACATAATGGTGCATATGAAATAAAATGATTCGACAAGGGTTTGGAGGCTAAGTTACAAAATGGGAAGGTGTTAGTCACCCAATCCACCCTTCGGGTCTCTCATGGATGTTTGCTATTTTACCTTTTTATTTTCCCCGTGATATGTGTGCATGTGTATATATATAGTGGAGATAGGAATCCTCGACTTGTATCATGGAAGAGATAAAGCGAGTCATCTGTAGGAAGGTATAAAAATAATCTTAGAAAATAAGATTTACGTGATTAGACTTACGTTGATCGTTATAATGGAACGATAACGCATATGGGGTGATACGTCACTAAGAACAAGTATATAGAATATAAGAAAATTGGATTTAGAGAAGATAAAAAATGAGGGAGAAAGTGAGAATAGGACTCGAGTCTTGGGTTTTACCTTGAGACGCTTACGTAGCCTATAAAGGAATCAGAGTCCACGTAGTTTGCATACAAAATGAGGGGTGGGGTTTATCCCATAAATCCAAATGGGGTATCTCTTATTTATGAGTGTGTGTGTGTGTGTGTAGAAAAAGTGTTTTAGTTGTGAGAAAAGTATGAGAATCCCTATTTGGAATTTATGAGCGAACCCTCTTTTTCTTATTTTTTGTGTTTTAATTGTATGAAAATAAGAGATGTGCAATAATACTAAATAAAAAGTATATTAGGAGGTGTGAGATGAGATAATAAAAGTGCTAAATAATAAAACAAGTTATTGCGAATTTAAGAGAATTTGAAGAGAAGGTTGAGAAAGTTGGACCTTCTTGAAGATCTTGAGCTTGATCTTGAATGTTGGAGAGCAACCCTTGCACTTAGATGATGATGGAGAGTGTCTAATTCACCAAGTTTGATGAAAAGGATGATGAAAAGTGGAAGTTAGAAAGGGATTTGGATGTTGAAATCGTGCTATCTTCGATAGAGGTTTTTGGGATTCGCTGAGAGCGATTTTTATCAGATATGGGATCCTCCTGCAAATGAGGTGAAGGATTCCTTTTATAGGCCTAGGTCACTACCAATCGGCATAGACCTGGTCCTGCCAATCGGCACCTACCGATAGGCAGGGTCAAAACCTGCCATTTGGCGGTATGTTTCAGGCCTTTTTGGAAAATTGGCTGCCAAGGGAAAATCGTTGGTCAGAATCGCGCACGGGATGGATCGTTGGAAAGGTAATTCAGAGACCTTTGAAAGTCCCTTAGACCACTCTCGGGTTTGGGAGTTGACTTTAGGTCCAATATGGCTGGAAAGCATTTTTATGTCTATTGGACGGTGAATCATTGGGACGTAAATTGATCGTTCGTCCGCATAGTAAGTTCGAATCGCGCACGGGACGGATCGTTAGAAAGGTTAGGAGATTTACTTCGAAATTCCAAGGAGTTTGACCCGATTTGGATATTTAACTTTGGTCAACCGAGCCATGGAAGCATTCGATGACCTATTGGAGTCAAACGGATCATTCATCCGCATGGTAAGTCGAAATCGCGCCTGGAGTGGACAATTGGAAAGGGGTTTCAGTGCCCTTCGAAGATTCATTCATCACGGTTGAGCTAAAGAGTTGACTTAGGGAAAACAGATCCCGGGAGTGACCGGTGGCCTCTAGATCATGTTTTGGACGCAAACGGGTCATTCGTCTGCATAGTAAGTCAGAATCGCTCACAGAGCGAACTATTGGAAAAGGTATTTCAGTTCCCTTTGAAGATTTATTCATCTTTAGTCGAGCTAAAGAGTTTGACTTTTTGGTCAAACGGAGTCTAGGAGTGCCCGATGGATTCTAGGTCAGTAGTCGGGGTATGAAATGGGTTTGTAGTGATGAAGGGAGGTACTAGGGACCTAAGGAGAGTTAGGGGGTAACAGAATGGGGTGTCTACACTTTCTACCCAAGAACATCTTCCAAGACCTCAAGACTCATTTTGATATGCACATATTGGAACCGATGAGTGATCAGAGCGACCCGCAACTTACCAACCCCTATTTGAGTAAGGCGAGTTACGATGGATGCCAAGATAAATACTCCTCTGTGCCTAGGATTAGGGATAAATAGTTGGACCGTAAGACTTTATCTCAAATCCCACTTCCTTCCTTTCAAGACCACTCCTCTTCCTACAAACCTCGTTCCCTTGCTTTGGATCTGTATTCAGAGAAAGGTTTGGAACCCTTGCCTAACCCTGATGAGGATGAGGACCGCTATATATTTGTTAAAGATAGAGGGCTAACACAGGCGTTGTGGGGCCATGTCTCTCGAGGTCAGTCCTCCTCCCCTTTCAATATAAATTTCATATGGCCTAGCGGTTTTTTAGTTATTATACTTCTTAGAATTATAAGGCGAGGAGCCGACCCATAAGAAGGCTCTAAGCCAGCTATAGTACTAATAGTATAACTCTAATCGAACAAGATCAAGATCCCGATGAAAAGAAAGATTATAATCAGGTTAATGGATAATGAAAAAGGCATGAAAGTAATAGAAAGAGATATCAAGATTTTGGAATATAAAGATGTAAGGATGGCTATCTAATCTTAAATAATACATCTAAGTCCAAGTCTAAAAAAGGGTCAATAAAGTGAAGATAAGAATCTTAAGATCATAATTGATATTAGAAAGGGGCTAAAGAGAATCAATATACATAAATATACGACAATGCCACTAAGGAATACCTATAGCACTACTGGGGTGGTGTGGGGCGAGCGCGGAAGCAGCTCAACTTCCCTCCTTATACATTAGATAAAGGTAGGGCATACACTACTCATATTAAGGCTTGTATAAGTCCCAACAATCTTTCGAAAGCGCTAACGAGCAAGAAATATTGGATTAGTAAGTGCGCTAATGCCCTATCGATAGTAAAGGGCTTTCGCGCAGCCTATAGTAGTAAGGGGCTTCTTGGCTTATATTAGAATCTTAGTAAAGAAACCTTTCACCTTTATTGAGGAGATATAAAACAAGAAACCTTACTAATAAAGCGACAACACTTCTTTCTCAAAGTCAAGTTTCTCGCTTGTTTAGTATTGCTTTTATTTTTTATAGAAGTAGGTGCTTGCAGGGTGTAGGAAGAGATTACGGAGGAGCATCATACACATCCATCGAAAAATATGAATGGAGAAGCGGATCCAAATTCGTAAGCAGGGGTGGGAGGATTATCTAACCCTAGCGTGATCCTCTATCGGACCAAGCTGATAGAGAAGGTTGGGCCACCTTTATAGATGAGGGGGAGGGAGTGAGGCTTTCAACCGGATCGGGGAGGGTAGAGCTGTATTTTTTTAGGAAAGGTTGGACTGGAATCAACAGAGATTGGTGTTGCAAGGGCGAAGCGAATCCGTGTCGCTTACTGCGCGAAGTCAAACTTCACTATGGAAGTAAGAAAAGAAAGAAATTATGACTTCACCAACCACTTCGGCCTAATCATCCCACTTTTTTCCTCAATCCTAATAAAGGATATCGAGTTCCGATAACCACTTTCACCCAATCCAATTCCCCTCCATCGAGCCAGCGAACTAGTAGATCATCTTTCCTGAGGATTGAAAGGATGTAGCGGTAATCTAATTCTTCGGCTACATGATGAGAATAAAGCATTCGTGAACTACTTACTAATATTTTCTTCTATCTGGTACTTAATTAAGATGAAAGCCGATAACAAGTGCATTTTTCTTGGAAAGATTGTTGCCGAATAAAGGGCTATTAGATGGGAGATTCCCCCCTTTCCATTGAAGTAGGGAAAGAGGGATGAAAGCTCTAAGCCCACATCTTCAGCTTCTATTGGAGGGGTAGCGGATCCAATCCATTCGAAGGGGGAGCAGAGCAGCAGGCAGGCAAAGTAGGGGAAGAGATATGGACGAAAGGAATGCCCTCTTTTTCTTGGGCTAAGTTAGAGTTGCTTGGGCTAAGTCAAAGTTGCTTGCGCTAAGTCAAAGTTGATGATCTCTTTTTCTTGTATTCTCTTCCTTGGGAAATACACCTCCCACATCATCTGCTGTCTCGCATCCATCCGAATGAGTGTTGCGTCTATTTTATCTTCCCCTAAGGTCTATTATATTGAAAGGCCATCTCTCGAATCTGAGCAACGAAATGAGGAAGTTGGTGAACCATATAGATATTCAGTAATGAATACGATGTGGATATGTTCTGAAGCCCCTAATTCAAAATATAGTGTGAGGGGGACAGAGGTTCCATTTCCAAGTATAATCCTCCGCCTCAAGGCGTTCTTTTTTCCAGGAATCTGTCAATCGGAGGAGCGTAACCAAGTTTCAAACCTCAAAGCCCTACAAGGGATGTGAAGCACTTCCTAATGTCTTCCACTCGCCCAGTGGATCCAGGAGGAAAGGGGAATCCGTTGATTGAATCAATTCCTAATGATGTTCCTCTAATAAGGCCTACCTATTCTCCCGACCGGTAGGGGCATAACATTCAATCATATCTTAATATATGCTCCTCCAAGGCCTGAGGGTGGATGGAATCCAATCCCATCAGCATAGGCGGGTAGAGTTCACTTATCCGATATCTAGGGGATGATGAAAAAGTATGCTATAGCTTCTCACCTTTTCGCTACCTGCCTTTAAGTGATAGGGGCGTCCACCAAGCAATCTTTCGTTCTCTCTCGAATTCTTGATCTTTGGTGCTTAGTAAAGGGAACAAAGGAAGAGGGAGACGAACTCCCTACCCTAGAAATGGGTTGGATCTAATGAATGAGATCCTGTAGATAGGGATGGTAGGTATGAGTCGATCGGATGCAAGGAAGCCTAGGCAATCCGTTCCTGTCAATCATTCATCAGGAAGCAGTGGAGAAAGAATCGTCTTTTGAAATCTCATTGTTGAAGGCATAGAGATGGCTGAAAAAAGATAGGAGAATTTTGTATGGCCATATCGTTAATAAATAATTGTTTCATTAATTGGACCAACAATCCTTTGTCCGATAGGAAATTTTTGTGCAACTATGGTTTTTGTAGTCCCTACTATGCCAGCAATGAGAACACACTATATGGTTGAATTACTTGAGTCTGTGTCATATAGTAGTTCCAACTAGTTTGGATATCGAGACCAAATAGGATTAGATTTTTTCGAGTTACTCTATCTCAAAAAGGCATCAAGCTTCACCAAAAGCATCACAGTCCAAGTTCTCCAATGTGACACAAAGGTAAGTACAAATCTTGAACCACAATTAGGACACATACACTGGATATAGATGTTTATTATGTGTACATATTTTTTATGGTGGTGTTGTTGCTTCAAATATTTTTTTTTGGGAGAAAGAAATTCATTTGAATATTTTTTTAATCATTTAAAATGATTTTTCATTTAATTGAAATATGATTTTAAAAAATATATTCGAGGGTAACATAAGAATATTTTTTATGATAAAAATTTGATTGGTTCAATATTTAATTGATTAATATTTTTTTTGAGTCAAAAAATATAATTTTTCCAAGACATTAAAAAACACATGTGCATTATTTTTTTAATAAGGCTTTTAGTGTTTCTTTAGTGTCTTGATGGTTAGACTCATTTGTGACCCAAGATTGAGTGGTTATCTATGAACCATATTATTAGTGGCTCAATTCTAGTGAACACCTTTTAGCCAATCAAATTTAGTTATCCACCTTCTTTCTACACCCTTAGATCTTGGAGATTTGATGTAAGCCATCCATTTATAACAAACCCTTTTGTACCTCATATATAATATCTTAGGGTTTCTTATTCTTTGTTTTTAGAAGAGATAGTGGCGGATGATAGAACAAGAGAGAGAGAGAGAGAAACTCATCTTCTCCATTCCTTTGAGAGAAGCCAAAACTGAGATCAAGAGAGAGAGAGTGCTCCCGTCATCGCCGTAAAAAAGAACGAGAGTAGGAGGAGTTGCTGTCGACCGAAAAAAATTTAGGAAGAGAGACGAGACGCTATCGTTGTTGGAGCTGTTTAAACCGACGTCGTCGGATCCATCATTGGAGGAAAGCGAGAGTGAGAGAGATCGAAGCTGCTGTCCGAAACCCGAAATCGTCGGAGGTTTAATTTATTACTCAAAGCCATTGCATTGGCGGAAATCGAGACCGGGAGAAAGAGAAAACGATGCTGGAGATACAACTGGACAGAAAGAACTCATCGGAGTTTTTCTCGCTGAAAAACTCGCCGAACTTTGAACCTAAGTCAGATTTGTGTACTCCTCAAAACCTATATCTTTTAGGGACCATTTTAGTACACTAATTTTTTAGGATTGCTGTGTTTTTGTTCTTGGATATTTATTATATTGTTGTTGTTATTTTTTGATCCAAGAATATAGTTTCAAATAAATTTGAAACTCAAGACTTATTGTTTTGGCTTATATTAAGATTTGAGAAATATTTTTTTTGTTTCAAAAATTAATTTCATAAATTTGTGAAATAAATTTTAGAGATAAATAATTTTGAAACAAAACTTGATTTGAATTTTTTTTATTCCGAATCTGAAATTTTTTGAAGTCTTGAATTCAAAGAATATTTGAGATTAATTGCATTTCATATAGAAGTGGTTTGTAATTAATAGGATATTGGTTGTATTTGATTGAGAGGCGTGAGAAGCATTATTGCATCTAGTTTAATACACAAACACTATCACTATCAAATGAACACTTAGGGTTTGTGGTTCTTGGTGAGATATTTTGTTTGTGGGACTGCTGGAATCCGAGATTCAAGGATAAAATAGAAGCTGCATGGAGAAGAACAAATCAAGATAGGATGCCTTTAAGAGTGGAGTAACTCGGGTAGGTACGTTTTCTGATCTTGTATTTTGGTTCTTAGTTGCATGCTTTAGTGTTGTAACTTGGTTTTGATTCTAGTGTACTTTTTTATTTTTCTCTGTAGAGGGGGCCGTGGATGTTTCCCTAATTTTAGGGTTTTACCATGTTAAAAATCACGTGTTAATTTTCTTGAATCTTCATAATTACTTTGGTGAACAATATCATACTCGAAACTTAATTATAGGTTTGGAATTTTAAAAACATAAGGTAATCAATCTAACAAGTCTAAAGATCATATTCAAAAAAATTGTTTATCACATCTAGTGTTCATTTTGAAAAGAGTTTCGTTCAATGAGTTTATTTAGGAGTTTACTAAACTTGTAAATTTTTGTTATTAATCTTGTAAACAAGTTTTTTCAGGAAATAGGGAATCCTTAGAAAATCAGAACTCCATAATACGATATGTAGAACCAGACTGCAAGTTGCGTGATAGTTTGATTCCCCACAAATGAGGAGTCTCCAAGCTTGACCCCTCCCACACAGGGGCGATTGGCTAGGGAAAGAACTCGAAAGCCATAATTGCAGTCTTGACACAGCCCATTTTAAGACTGGGATGAAGGATTTGAGTTCCACATAGTCTTTTAAGCGTCTACTGAACTCACACCTTTCGGCCCCTATTTTAAACTTCTTCCTTGGGACAAGAATAAGAGAATATAATCTTTTCTCAAGGGTCAAGTGCTCCTGCCCCCTTCCTCTTTAGGGATCCTACTGCTTCCCGGTTCTTTTGTCATTTTGAATCGGAATCGGTACAACCCACCGATTACTACATGGATGAACCCAATTCGGAATATGAACCGTAAAAGAAAAGACCTATTGAACCCCCCTTACTCACCTCTGAATCTATACAAAAATCCATTTCCCCTTTTCACTAGTAGAGAAAGCTTCGCGAGATGCCCCTTTGATCTATAGAATTGGATGGAAATGCCCGCCCATTATTCCAAACGTGTCTTGGAGCCTCCTCTTACTATACAAGGGGGCGGGCTTCCCTACTATTGGATCGTAAATCGATGCAGTATGGAAGACTCTAACCACTGAGTTAAGTAGGTCAATGAGAGTTCCTATTCGATCCATTTCTTTTCTTCTTAAATTGGTTATAGCAATGCTATTCCATGACTCCCACTGGGTATAAAGTGACTAGGTTCCAAATCTCACCCTTGAAAAAAAATAGATTTAAGTTGCTTCATAGATTTTTGTATTTATGTTATGCGACAGCATCGTGGTTGTTACAGCCGGCGCTTTGCGTTCATGATACTGGGGTGGGATTCCTTGATATTAAGGTTTCAAGCCCTTAATTATGTGCGGGAATTGCCCTATTGAGTAATGGGAAGAGGAAGAAACTAAAATTTGACTCTCTTTAGCTGTTGGAACAGGGGCGGTTGAATAAAGTTGCCCTATCTCTTAAAGGGACTAGAATGCCCGCCCTGATCCATGCGAAATTTGTCGAGATGGGATCATGATGGAAATGCATAAGTAAGAGGATATGGGAGTAACCGGGCATTCTATATACTATGATTCACCTTTTTCATTTCTTTCATTTTATATAAAGACGTTCTGCACTTCTATAGCCTTTAGCCTTTATAGTGAAGTTCACTCGAAACCTCCTTATCTTATTTTAGCAGCAGAAATTTCCTTCTTCTTTGTTGCTACAGCGAAAACCTTCAAATTAAAAGAAACTTTCCCTTTGGATCTGAAGCTATAGAAAAAAAGGCTACTGATTAACTTTGAAATAGGAGCTTGTGCGTGGGCCGAAGCTCTATAGGAAATCAAATAGCATAGGCATTGCATCAGTTACTCTTTTGCGCTAGGAGTTATGCATTTTTCATTTCGTTTTGCTTTCATTTAGGAGTGAAAGGGAACATCTTTATGAGATGAACATAATCTATATCTCTCCTTTCTTTGGTTAGGAACAATTTAATAGCTTGCTTTAGGGGCCTTAACATCGAATAACATAGCGAGAAACTACTAGCTTGCTTCGGCTCTTACTATGAGCTTAGGTTCCATAGCTTTAGGAGCCTTCAAAGAAAATTGAATAGCTTTGATTAGCGGCTACTACTTTCTTTCTAGTAGCTTCTTCGATTTAGGAGCCATTTGGTGTAGAACAACATAGCTTGCTTCGAAGCTATTGTATTGATAGGCATGGCTTACCGGTACAATAAAGCAAATAATTGAATCCTTTGCAAATGTTGCTCTAGAACTCTTTTAGCTTGAGTGAGTGCAATTTATATCATACTTGCTCGCGCAAGTCATTTGTTGTGCTCGCTCTAGCAAGGATAGTTCTGCAAGGTAATTGCGTAGGCCTTACTAGATTTTCCTGTTTGGTTCTACAGCTACTAAAGCAAGGCTATTTTTCTATTCTACAGCTTGAAAATGGCTCCTAAAGCTAACTACTAGCAATAACTATTCTCACTTTAGGTCTCCTAAGGTTATGGAATTTCTCTGCTCCTAAGTGACTAAATTTAGCTATCTAGAATCTAAAATTCTTTGCTAGAAAATACCTCCCTAAGCAAGAGAGTTGCTCCTCTCCTAAATATATTGATCCTAAAGTACTAGCAAGTGCTAATAGCAAAAGCAAAGCTAGTAGTTAGCCGCTGCTATCTCTTCCTATATAGCATAACTTCCAAACATCCCAAGTTATTGTCCGATAGAGCTTCCGCCCTCCCTACACTAAATCAAAGGAGCTCCTAGAACAGCTAAGGTAGTAGCCTTAGATTTCGCTATAGCAGCTCAAAATTGAGCTTTCAAGATTTGCTTTTGGCTTCATTTAGCTGTAGCTGATTTGGATTGAAAGCATGTAACAGCTTGGAGAACACTCGATTGAACTCACACAGGGAGTAGTCTTACCCAACAACGGAATTATAGGACGTCGACATTGGACAATGAGGAGATTAAGCGGCAGTTGAAAGAGCTTCTCAAAAAGGGCCATGGTTATTCCAGTACATCCTCTTGTTCCTCGACTCTATCTCTAAGGGGTCTTGGTGCTGAAGAAGGCTCGTGGCGC
The DNA here is from genome assembly GCA_949130495.1 of Sambucus nigra. Classification (NCBI taxonomy): domain Eukaryota; kingdom Viridiplantae; phylum Streptophyta; class Magnoliopsida; order Dipsacales; family Adoxaceae; genus Sambucus; species Sambucus nigra. Next base: position 437,570,138 of record OX422210.1, read on the forward strand.
ATGTGCGTGGATTAGGGTTATCGCGCCTTTAACAAGTTCACAGTAAAGAATCGTTATCCTTTGACAAGGATAGATGTCTGATTCCCATTTGACTAGTTGATGGAGCCCATTACTTTACCAAGATAGACTGAAAGTCGGGATACCACCAAATGGTGGAAGGCGTTGGAAGACCTCTTTAAAGACAAGGCAAGGGTTATATAAATGGATCGTCATGCCATTCGACCCTATTACGGTAAGGACAACGCACCTGTAACCTTTATGTGACTGATGAGCAATGTTTTTAAGCCTTATTTAGATTGGATGAATTCGTCATGGTCTACGACAATGAAATATGGTTTATATCCAGACCTGGGAGAAGCATCTGAAACGCGTAAAGACTGTTCTAGAAACTCTTTGTGAGCACCAGCTGAAAGTCCATACAGAGAAGAGCTTACTTATGAGCAAAAAGGTATGTGGGAGCTGAGCTGGTATACTTGGGGCACATCATCGTCTCATTCGGAGTCAAGATAGATCCTGAGAAGACGAAGTCTATCCGGGAATAGAAGTCGGTGGCGGAGGTAAGGAGTTTCCTCAGCATGACCAACTACCTCCGCACTAAAGATTCATAAAAAATGACTCTCGGTTGATCTTATCTTACTCGAGGTCCAGAAAATAAACAAACCTTTCGATGGGGAGAGGATCCAAAGCATGCGTTCCAGGAACTTAAGGAAAAAGTCTATGAAGGATCGGTTCTAGCCATGCCAGACGTTCAAAAGTCGTTCGAAATCAAGGTTTATGAGAAAGCGCTTATGCGCATGCTTTGGGCAACAGTTACTATTGGGATCCAATTCTGAGATCAATTCGATAATGAAAATCTTTAAGTAATGATATTATCTGTGTCATTTCTCTTGACGCGATACAAAAGATGACTTTCGAGAGTCACTTAGCCCTCTTAAACTATCCCACATACGAGAAGGAGATGTACACGATAGTGCTGGCTTTGAAAGACTGGAGGCACTATTTTCTCGGGAAGGAGACACTTTACGAATAGGCCACTCTGATCAATAAGCCCCTTCAGTATTTACAAATGCAGTCTAAGCATCAGGAGGCGTGTCATATGAAGTGAGTTCCAGTTCCTGCAACGATTCAAGTTGGTGATCAAGTACAAGAAAAGAAGGGCCAATGCCGGTTGCATATTTTTTACCCCCTTTTTCTGTTATTAGTAAAGCGCCACAACTGTTGTTTTTACCATGGACTTCGGGGACTTTACGGCGGAGTACTTAGAGGGACGTCGAAAGGCGTCTGGGAGAAGATGACCCAACTATAGATGGCAGATGGCTACAGCCGGCTAGATGACTTCTCTACAAAGACGGAAGAGTATGTCGGGCAAACAAAGTCGTCTCGCGGTCCTTTATGACACCAGAGTTTTATGAAACTTTGGACTGGATCAAACTTTGGCTCACCTGGAAAGGCATTCTTATTGGCCCATAATAGAAGCAGATGTCCAACGGTGATGGGTTCTGTGTGCTCTATGCAGCACGTCAAAGCCGTCCAACAGGAAGTTGGGGCTTTATTAGCCCAATACATTCCTGGCCATGGGAAAATCATAATCGTAGATTTCGTTGGAGGATTGCCCTATCTCTTAAGAGGGTGGGGGGGGGGGAATAAGTTTTTATCGTAGTCAACCTTTTTAGATTCAATAAGATGGCCATTTTGTACCAGGTCGATGCGCTAGCCGAATTCTCCTTCAAAAATGTAGTGGTCTAATGATGTCTTTGTAAAAAATATGTTGCAATCTTCAATAATCGTTCATCGAGCGCTTTCTCTCATCTGCCAAATTATATGGGCGGTACGGGTGAGCTAGATTAGTTAGTAGTTAGATACTAGAGACCTAGTTAGTTTGGGTAGCATGACTAAGTGGGAAGTAGCAAACGTTAGGTGCGTACTATAGACGAGAGGTGAGGAACTCAAGGGAGTGTTCGCAACCTAACATGTGTATCTAATAACTATTCATTTATTCTACAATTTAAATGCTTGCTAAATAATTTCAAATGATTTTTACTTGGATTCTGACCCATACTTGCAAAACTTTATGATTTTTCATAGATGAATTATCACATTATAATGTAAACTCTGGCCCTTGAAATATTTAAACTAATTTTATTGAATATTAAAGTATACTTTATATCCATAAGACCTTAAACTATTAATTTGTTTCTATTAAGTCACTCCTTCTCAAGTCTGTGCTTGAGGTATACCTTGGGTCATTGAATAGAGACTCAGTTTCAGTGCATGAGTGTTACTGATCTTCTTCTTCAGTCGAGAGACCCGGATCTCGAAACTCCTTGTTTTTAGTTGGGCAGAGACGAAGGATTTTTGAATTTCGTATCTTCAACGATCGTCTAACGGTCGATAGGAAGAGTCTCCACCTATCTTGTCACAGGTGGGATGAAGATACCGTCCAACGGATACTTTTTCAAGCTAAGATTTTTTCTGCTCTATTTACAAAAGTGGAACAAACATCTCGTCAGCGCGTTATCAGATTATGAAGCTCGGACGAACATGGTGTTTGATAATGGGCGTGTCGACAGTAGAAATGTGAATACTGGGCGTGCCGACGTGCTTCATCTGAGTTGTATTCGGATGGTCCCTTAATATCGGCGAGCTGCTATTATGAAAGAGACATATTCTTTGTTTCTGCTTTGTGTTACTTAACTCTTCTACCTTAAGGCCAATTTCCAATCTCTAGGACTTCCTCCCAACTTTGTGGGGTCTTATTCTTCTTCCTTTGAGTTCTGATGGGCTTATTCCTCTATGTGGCATTGTCTGTTGATGATTTACCCTTTGACTCCTTCATTTACCTTATTTTTGGTAGCATTTTTTTTATGAGCATTTCCCTTGTGAATTTTCTTGTAGTTCAGGGAAGCTTTCAGTTCTGCTTGTGGGTGCTGCTTCTTCTCTTCTTGGCTGCTCTCTGGTGCTTGTGTTGTTAATGGACTCCTTGTGATAGCACGAGGTCTTCATGGTTTAACTTAATCAATGTCACCTGTGTAATTACCAAATCAATCTAACCTATACTACTTTGTCATTAAATTGCTAATACAGTTTATAAACCTTGGGTTCAAATGCATTAACACAGTTTTGGGATACCTTTTACAAAAGATCACATGATACAGTGTAATATGCATTGATGCGGAAGAAGCAAATCGACTGATGATAGACTCTGAATCCGCTAAAATTCCAATGGATCGAAATACGATAGATATCAGACCCTCTCACTATCTTTAATAGGTATTAGGCTTTCAGGTTTTCCCCTTCGCCATAGGCTCTTTTTAAAGAACTTTGACTGGGTTCCCTTCCCCTTAAGATCAAATAGTTAAGACTCCAGGGTGAGAATTCGAGACTCCTCCCCCCCGTTTGTTTTAGGGGGGTCATTAATGCCCTCCTTCCCTCCAGCATCAGCCAAAGGCCATCCCTCCCCTATGAAAAGTAAGGTAACTCCTTAAGACAGGAATCAAAACCTATTTTCATTGAAAGGTTAGGGTGGCTCTCTCTATGATATGGCCCTAATCCAATCCAGGAAGGATCAGCTGCTGAATTGATAGTATTTCTCTCTTTATCTTTCCATTCTTTCCAGATGAGATCTTGGGGGACCCCCTCCCACTCACTAGCAGACTCTGGGGAAGAAGCTTGACTGTACCACACCTCCCTCCCTCTATATCGAATAAGATCTATTAGATTCGACCAACACATCTTATAGTTAGTGTCGATTCCCCGCTGTTACAGAGCCTTCTTGGTTGCAAGGAAGGTCCGTCTACGCCCATAAGTAATTATAATTTAAGAAGGAGATGGTTCCTACCCATCAAGGTGATTGGCCAGGAACACGTAGGCTACTGTCCAACAACGACAAATGAAAAGACAAATATGCCCTTATAGTCAATTCCTCAGAGCTTTGAAATAAAAATATTTCACTAAAATCTTTCCTCCATATAAAGAGTTAGTCAATCACTCTACTACAAATCCTTGTAGAGATGCGTAAGTAGCTGAATCCTTAGAGCAGTGGGGAAGTTTTGATGCTAGAAGGTGTCAATGGATCGACAACGAATGGTACGTACCCTGAAAACTAAGCTATCCCCACCCCCAACTGGAGCATTTGGGGATGATGCATCACAAGCCGTAGGGCGACTCGGTTTCATGTACACTCTAATCTTAGTGGCCGGTCATAGGAATATCCTACCTACCCGTGAAGAACCGCTATTTACTTGCTCCGGGTCAAACTACTACAGTGAGGTAAGTGCGTCTTATTATATACCTTAGGGTGAAACTACAGTACTCTACTACATATGATATCATAAATAACACCTATATGGAGGAAATGACATAACACACATAAGGATTGAAAACCTTTCCTTTCTTCTGACTATATGATCTCCCACTATCTCAACAAAACCTTACCCACCCCATATAAACCGTAGTTATCTCCCATGCGGGGAAAAACCACTACACTAGCGAACCTGAGCCCTTACGTCATTTCACTACGAGAAAAGTTGCAGTACTTGGTTTCCTTACCTTACTCAACACAGAGGATTTCACTCTTTCAAATAAAGACACTCGGAGCTACAGAATGTATCCAAATGGAATGTGTATCCAACAACTATAAACATTTGTTTGATGATCTAATGTAATCGTATTGGAAGAACAATCAAAAGCCTGCAGGCAATGAGTAGAAATTCCTTTCCCGTAGGAGTGTATCCAACAACGTAAGTGATTCGTAGCGTACTTGATTTATGTTATTTCAGGTTCAATGCAGTACCCATCCCATTATTCGAAACTTTCTTCGAACGAAAGAGACGGACACAAAGGGTCATGGCTAGTTGAGAGACAATTAACTGTGAGGTCACCTCTCGGAGTCTAGTTCGAACTATATCAATTGTTAGTTATTTTGATGTAACACGTTCCATGATCAAGATTTCACTCTCTCTTTATGGGTATGGAAATGTGGCAAGTAAGATAGTCGCCAGTTTCAGTTGCCATTGAGTAGCACTCTGGTTTCCTTAGTAGGAGCATGCTCGAAATTTCGAAATGCTTATTTGTGGTGGTCTAGTTTCTTTACTTGGGACAATGGGAAGGGCATAATACAGAATATAACACATTAGACTATAAAACTGATAGTGGACTTCTCCGCCCGGCCTCTAAGAAAAGTGTGAACTCTTTTTTCCCTAGCAGGCACTAACTATTAGGCCTAGCTCCTACATATTGATTAGGACAAAACATTCATTCGTTAGCCCAACATTCATTCATTCGTTAGCCCTACATATTGATTGGAAGCTTTTTATCGAGTGTATAGCCACCCTTGCTTCGATTCTCTCTTTGGCTCTCCATTACTTTGGGTACGCACTTTGCTTCTTATTGGCAGCAGAAATAATCCCTCAAGAGGAAGTTATGGTGTTAGGATTATCGACTTTCTTAAGTAGTTAGTAGTGCAATTTCCACCCCCGAGATAGGGCAAATGATTTGATAAAGTCGTACGCCCAGCCTCCCCTGGACGATTAAACACTTCTCGGCTATGAACTTCTATTTTTTTAGGTGGTGGATCAGAGCAGAGGAAGGCCCTCGCCATAGGGAGAGACCTCACACAGGAATGGGGAGCATAGGGGGGAGGAAACTTTTCATAATTGACACTGCTACTAATGATAAGAATCACTTTGAGGTACTAATTCATAGAATTGCTTTGAGCCTTAAAAAAGAAATATAAGAAAGCATATGAGCTTGGTGGCTAGAGAGATAAACCAATGATAGGTTTAGGTTAGCTCCGTCCGGTGCCCTTGATTCGACAAGCTCCTACTCCCTCAGTATATTCCCCATTTCTTTCCACTAGGTCCTATCATCCGATATATTATTAGATGAAGCATCAATGGAAGCCATTGTTTTAGATGCTGTGTCAGTGGATGCTCAAGTTAGTGAGCCATAGATAGTGGGCACCACCTAAGTAAAGAGGTTTACTATGGCAAAGAGGCGAGGGAGTAAGGTCAGAACTACCAGTCATGTGGTTAGTAGCTCCGGTGCCCATGATCCAAGTAAAGTAGCAATAAATGAAAAAGGCATACTTTAAAGAAAGGAGCACTCCTGCATGGCTATTAGTCTGAAAGGTGAAGCAAGTCATTCAGTCAGCTAGGTGATTAATGAGAATTGTGCCGTCCCTTTACTTGATAGGGACTTGAATGAACTGTCTTTTTGGGGATCAACTGAATCATCCTAATATGAAACTTGTCGAATCAGGAGCAGCGGAATCCACTGAAGCAGATATGGGCGCATAAAGGGAAGGAAGGTAGCAGCAGTTCAAGATGTAGCTAACTGAGTTCTAGCAGCGGATTCAGTGACTAAGTTCGAGAGCATGCATTAAAGACATAAGCAAAGGCAGAGACAGTAGCATAGGCGGCATAAACTAGGGTTGTATAACTTTTTTTTTGAAGTTATTGCTTATTCATACCCACATCCAGTAGTGTATCTAGTACCAGATCCTTTTGAAGTACCATACGTACCACATAATAGCAACATTTGTAGCTAAGATAGAAGTATACCTAGTATAAGATCCAGTAGTTCCAGCTTATCTACCAATAACAAAGGCATTTATCGATAACACCAAGAACAAAGGTAGGAACATAGGCATAAGCAAAGCCATAAGTATATGTACGAATTAACAACTCCATTCAAATAAATCAAGAAATGAATAAGAGGACTACTTTTTATCTCTCTCCTACGCTCTTCGATAGCTACTTGGCTTACAGGAACTACCATATGGCTAGATCTTCTTTCTTATTATAAATTCTATCTTGATCTACAACTACCAGTAGGAAGAAAGTTACCATCAAAGACATTCTTAGCTGGCCTAGCTTGATAGAAACCTAAAGTAGCTACATCCAGCTCAATGAATCAAACTCCTCCTTATTCCACTAGAAGAGATACATTAAGGACTAACCACTCGGAAGCATTAGAAGAAAGGATGACTCACTCATAGGGATTATCTTAAGACAAGACCCGAAAGATATAACTCGTTATAAGGCATTAGAGATTGATATAAACATACCAGTAGGAGTATTCTCTTAATAGGAAGAGGAAAATCAGACAAAAGAGGATAGTATTATATCTAGGGAAAAGGCTTCACTCTTTAGGCAACTTCCCCATTTTAGAGAAGGTATCAGAGTATAGATGGACTATATTTTCCTATAACGTATACCAGGGGTGTTAGGAGGGAAAAGGAAGTGTAAGGCAGCAACATTTCAAAGATACTCAATAGAGGGAGAAGTAGGACTAGTAGACGAAACAAGAAGAGAATACAGGAGCAAGATGAACTCTCAGTTAGGTTAGTTACTAAGGAAGAAAAAGATAGCATACTTTCTACACTTATTAAAGCAAGTACTATCGTAATGAGGATAGAGAAAGTAGCGTTCAAAGCGAGAGGCCTTAAAGAAAAAAGAAGAGAAAGAAGAAACTCGTAAAGTGATGATCGCATACTGATATGGTTTCCTCGCTCATCTATAGCTAACTGACAACATGGGCTCCCTGTTCAACTCTCCTAACTCTTCAGAATGAGCCATAGTTGCATCTCCTTCGTCCAATACTGGTAGCTTTGATTCTCATCAATATTACCTTGTAACGAATTAGATTTGAACCAGCACCTCTGGGATTTACGGAGACTAACTCTCTGACCAGAAATCAAACTCGCACAATGTATGGCGCATCACTCTAGCTTGAGACTTTATTGCTTTAATAAAAGTATGAGTTCATCTGTGAAAAACAAATGAGATATACGAGGACCTCCCCTAAAAGCCACAACTAGACACCATTCCCCCCGTTCAACCTTTTTAGAAATCAATATAGACAGTTTCTCCATACATAGCATAAACAGATAAGGATAGCCTTATTCAATGTCTAGGGATAAGCCTTTTCTAACATATTTCACTAACGAAAGAAAAACAGAAACAAATGCATTCTTAAAATCAAAGAAAAACCTTGTCAGAGTATATACTAATAGGAGACCTCAGGGCGAGGCCTTTTTCTATATTTCGTGGTGAAGGTCCCAATATAGAGTACACCTAGGGTTTGCTTTATGTGCTTTAGCTATATAGGACTTCATCTAGTTGGACATGAATTTTGACAAAATAATTTTGTAATTTAGGTTTGCGTGTCCCCCCGTCGACGCTAAGGTCTCCTTGTTCATCTACATCAAATGAGCACTCGATTCAGTCCGACCTCTAAGAAAAAGGCAATTCTCATTTTCTATGGCTCATAGGAATTTTTGTCAAGTAGGACACGACACCACGTTGCATGTGCAGGTAATTTATCATATCTTATGATAGTGATGGATTTTGTCATAACAAATTTTTTTTGAAGTTCAAAACTTTAATCAAAGTTTTTATAAGAAAAATGTTTTTTTGTGAAAATAAATTTCGACACTAAATATTTTTTTTAATAAAATTTTCAAGATTAATTTTTTTTAAAGTAAAAATAAATTTTGTTACAATATGCATTAACGTGTACATTTGTTTTTTTTAAACATCTCGGATTTAATTGTTTATATGCATGTAACTATATATATATGTTAGTGTATATGGCACTGGTACCTGTTACCGAAGTGACCTTAGCAGGTGATGTTATGTTATATTATAGTACATATATTCTTTTATATGTGTTATATTTTGCCAAGCCATTCTGACCGATTGGTTGTATATATATATGCTCGCATGGTATTACGCATGTATATATGTTATTACTTGCCTTAGCTTTTATAGCCTAGTAGGACTTGATGATTTTGATTTGAACGCATATGCATATATATATATATATATATATATATATATATATATATTATATATGTTGGTTATTATCCTCATATATGCTTAAGACCCTAGCAGGTCTTTACTTGTTTGTCCGCGCCGATTGGACATAAACTGTGGCCTTCCAAGGTTGACGCTCAACAGGTCATTAAGACCTTAGTATACTTGTTGCAACGTGACTGTTATACATTATAGTTGTCGCCTTAAATAGTTGGCGTGTATTACATAACATACTTTACTGATTTGATCGTAAGACTTGACCCCCTTTAACTGTTGCCCTACTCTGTTTAATATTGCCGAGTTGACCCTTACCAGGTCATAAACTATAACAATTGGTTTTGTATAAAGCTGTTGTTTGCCAGTATCGCCCACAGTTTTTCTCTTAAAATCGAAACCGCATTTTTTTAAACAACGTCGGTTTGATTATTACCGCCCACGGTTTTCTGTTAAAACCAAAAATGGTTTTTAGTTTATTAAAAGCGACGTCGCATGGATTTTATCTCTCAACGGTAATAATATGTTGCGTCTATAGTACGCTATCTTACAGCTGGCATATTTTTAAAACGACTGTGTTTTAATAAACGTTTTGTTTGTTATTTTGCTAGCGTGTAACAGCTTGCACTACACATGTTACATTTTTAACACTACACTTTGTGTTTCTTTGTGAGCCCATAGATCTGTATTAATCAACGGTTGTGTGTATTCTTGTGTCAATCCATGTGACTCTATTTTACACCAATCTGCACACACTTGTGCACTCTATAAATAGAACCCTTTGTGTATCATTTTTGCAGAGCTGAGAAATTAATTTTTGTAGTTAAACTCTGTCAAAATTTTTAGAGAGAGAGAGAGATTAAACCAGATTATTTTTGTGTCATCTTCAAGTATTGATTTTTGTCAAAACGAAAATGAAGATTGGACTTCTCTCATAGTAAATCTGCACTTACGATTTTTCTAGAGTACATTATTTTTGTAAGTGAGTTCTCTCATTCTTGTGTGTATTTTTAGATCAGTCTTTAGATCTAATATTTGTACACAACACACACTATTCACGAAATTAATTTTTGTGTGAATATTCTGTTTGTGAGATTTTGAATGTTTTTAAAACATTTTGTTTTAAAACATATTTTTCAGAAAATATTTGTTAATATTCAGATTGGTATTGTTTGTGGTTTAGAAAGTTAAACCTAAGATTTTTGAGATCGGATTTATGAAGATTTAAAATCTGAACTGGATATTATTTTCTTGTGTGCTTAAGACTGTTTTGATTTAATTTGAAATATTTGTGAAAATAGTCTTGATAAGATTTTAGATTAAAATCTGATTTAATCTAATATTTGTTTTCTGAAAAATAATATTGTGAATATTTGACTGTGTGTTTTTATTGAATATATTTTCAGCCATATTCTATGAACATGATTACTTGATTGTGTAAGTGATTTTCAGGATCTGTTTTCAGCTCATATCACTCACACATATTCTATCACATCATAATCACGTAGACACATTATTGTATGTGAATATCTGAACAAGTCTAGTATTCAAGATTTGAAAGAAAGAAAATAAAGCTTTTCAAAATTGTATTCAAAGTCAAGAAGACTTGATTTGAATGACATAAGACTTACAAAGATATATAGGTGATATAGTCTATTGCATTGCTTTTTGTGTGTATTCATTAACTGTGGGTGTGTATTCATATAGGATAGTACACCACACACTATCACTTCACTAGAAAATAACAATAGGCACTGAGCCAACCTACGCTTAAAGAAGTTAGAGGGGAGGCTGAGACGTGAAGAAAGCAAGAGCAAGCGAGGACAATTTAAAGAGAGAACAGAATAAGCAACTAGGCAGGAGTCTTGGTCGAGTGGGGTAATCGCTATATCTTTCTTCTTTATTTGTCGAGTTTGTTGTTTGTAAATCGTCCCTATTGATTTATTGTTTTAGTGGAAGTAGATTTTGTAACTCCTAGAGGAGTTCGTCGTTTTTCCCAAGGAAGGGTTTTTGCGACATAAAATAAACACAGTGTGCTTTATATTTTTCGTATATCACCGCACGTGAAAAAGTAGGCTTAACTAAATAGAAACTAGCCTAAAACTGAATTGGTTATTATTTTTGTAAATCATCTTGATTTAAAAAGATAATAATTTGGACTGTTAATTGACTTTGAAAATCAAATTCACTTTCATAAAGTCAACAAATTAAGTAAAAGTTTAATTTGGTCCCCTTTGCATCATTCATATAAACTCGTAGGCTTAAGGTGTTTACTCAACAATAAGTTTACTTTCGCACGTTAAAGTCTAACGCAGCCGCACACTCACATGTCTATCTTGATAACTGGACTGAATATCTCATCATATTATAGCCGTTTACCCCCTTGCTTCTTGTAGCCAAAGGCCATCACGCGAACCTTGTAGCGATCAATAGTTCCATCAGACTTTGACTTGACTTTCTCTTGTATAACCAAGACCACTTGTAGTAAAAAACTTTCTTAATCGAAGGTAGTTTACTTTCTTATTGGCTAGAATAAGGTCTTTGGCCCGACAATGAGATTCATCACGCAACTTTGACTATACAAGATACCTAAGCTGGAGCCTGAAACTAAACCTAAAAGGGGGAGAGACGGATCCGGATACGAAGTGAAGGTTGAAATTATCCAATTAGAAGATAGCCATGTCAAGAGAATATTTCATCATGTGAAACTAGATGTTTATGAGTAGCCCTTTGAAAGCAATGCAGTCGAAGAATTTGGAAATGACATCATCATGGTCAATCGAGACCACTAAATAGTTACGCGCAACCCCTGGTTCTATCAAACCAGACACTTCATCCCTGGAAAAAAAGAAATAAAAATATTCCTTCCTTGATTACTAAGGTTGCAGGAGTCCATTTCTAAAATCCGCAGCAGGTCGTTATTTTCCTCATTTCTTTAAGCCGAAAGGTCTAATACTGAGGTTTCCTATCAAGCCAAGGAAGTGGATTCCCCTGCAAGGGTACGATATGATATCTATTCTTCATTTTCTTTGCTATCCCCCTCTGAAAAAAGTGAATCCGTTGTAACCATAGAAAGGGAAACTATTTGAACAAGGACAAGCAAACCAGAAAAAACATTTGAACAACTCATTGTTGCCTCTATTTAAGTTCATTTCTTCATCACTTGATTCCGATTCTTTTTTTCTTTCGAAGAACTGGGTCACGAAACTCTCTGCCCTTTTCCCCTTGGCTTGGATATGAAACCAGGCTGTGATACGCATTGAGAATTCATGCATCTCTTTAGTTCGAATGATTTTCTGCTAGAGAAAATGTGTATCCAAAGTCCATTCTCTCACTAACATCTATGTTATGCCCAAAGCGCCAAAAAAGGTTGATTTTCTCCATCTAAGAATCTGGGATTACCGACCCTTAGTATTAAGGGATCCATCCCTTCTTTATAGTCTAGTAGACCTTCTGAAACAAGATTCAATAGCTTCTCCTTCTGTTGACTTCACTCCTTTTGAGCTAACAGCGGATGATGACATAGCAATAGCAGCTCCCATTTCTATTCTATATATGCTAATATCCGTTTATGATGAAATCGACTCTCACTTCTCACCCGAGGGTTATCCTAGATAAACTATTTTCTTCCTAGCCTTCTTCTTTCACACCCGAAAAAAGCTAAGCTCGAAAGTTCTTTACTATAAAGGGCTCCCAAAATCTTTCTAACTTATAAGCGAGGAGGGGCATCCTACTTCATTTCTAATCTAAATTTCCCATGTTCACGCGAAAAGTAGAAGACAAAGAAGACTTTTGCTAAAGACGAGCTATTCTTTATCCCGGGATCAGAATCAGAAGGAAAGGTTAGGAGCTCAAGCTATTTTACTATGCTATTCTTCCCATCTTCCAAGTAAGCCAGGTTTGAACACCTTTGGTCCCGATAAGGGAGTAAGGAAAGGAATTTCTCCCCTCCTCATCTCTATATCTCCCCACCAAAAACATGGTCACACCATGAGCACCAACAGAAAGAGAACCCTCGGTCAATCGGACCACGACTAATCATGTCGGGAATATAGTTTCGAGTCGCTAAAAGAGAGAAGCTCCCCTCTCTACACTAATAGATAGGCCTCCACTTTGTATAGTAAGCTCTTCGAGAAATCATAGCTATATTTGGTGCCTCCTTCTTCACTACGGGGGATTTCAGTAGTCATCCTCCTCCTCAAAAAAAGCTTAATGCTCCAACCTTTGATCATACCAATGAAGAATCTATAGTGTCTCTATTTCAAGCACTCAAGAACCAATTGGGGAAGTATTTGAGGTAAATTACCTCAAATGAGATTGTGGTTATTTCGATTAGATGGACCTTCTCAAGAGTCACCCTGAGTTATCTTTTCGACATGTCCCAGTCATTCAGGAGCTATCGGAAATATTAGATGATCATCAAGACTTTACTTTTATCCTAGGACGCACGGATGCAATTATGAAAACCAAGGAGTGCCTCATTCTACTGCTTGCCTAAGAATTGTATGTCTAAAAGGTGGAATCTGGACGTGAAGCACTCCGAGCCTGGGTCAACTCCAAATTGATATCGCAAATCTTAAAGAGAAGATACCGCAGCTGATTGTCCCACTAGCAGAAGAAAATCAAGAACTGGAGCAAAAGAATTGGAATGAAAGACTTTTGCATTGCACTATTAAAGGAGAAGACCAGTAAGGGCCATAATAACTAGCTCGTCTTCGGGCTCGAGATAAATAGAAAAAAAAGATTCGACAGTCCAGGAAACTCCACCAAAACCGAAAAGTGGTTCTGAAGAGGATCATCCTTCTCCACAACGACGATTTTAAGCGGAGAAAGAGTCAAAGTTTCGGCTAACAAGACATTTTTCATTTATAAAACTTCTCTTTCCCCGAGCAAATATTCATATTAAGTGTCGTGATTTAGTTCACGTGACACTATTTCAATCGCAACAAGAAGCTGACGAACGGACCATTCGTACCGCATTTATTTAATACTCATTCTATGTCTATTCACCACATAGGAACCAACTGGATTCGTACTCACTTTGAAAAGTCAAATGAAAACTCATGCCTTGAATTATTGTATAGGGCGTTCCACAATTACAATTCAATCTCTTCAGTCTTTCTCTCAATGACTACTAAATTGCTAAATAGTGACTATTTGTTCTCTTCTCTCTCTTTCTGCTTCGAATCGTCCGTTGATCTTTTTTCTCTTATAAAATGGATAGTTAGCGTTGACCTACTCTTGCATTTGAACCCTAGGAATAGGAATTGGTAGTTTCTTTAGCATCTCTAGTAAAGGCAACATTCATAGAGGATTCTATAAGATCGGTTGAAATTGATACAGTTTCAGGATATGATTCAGCCTCCGCTTTGTATAGCTGTGCATTGAGGGAGAAGCAGTTGAGTTAGGAAAGGTATATGCTGGGAAGTTAAAAGGCAATACCACTAGTGAAGCCGATCAAGAATATGGTTTTGACGATCGATAAGAAGGGGGTTGCTAATGATGAAATATACAAAAAAGACCACCCATGCAAGCATAATAACTAGCCTTGGAAGGGCCTAACCTTCTGGGTAAAGTTAGACAATAGGAATTGATTCCTTAGCTAAGGTAAAGGAAGAATAGCGATTTACTCTGCTGATAAGATGGGTGGATACCATACGTTAGCCAGATGCTTAGTAACTAAGCCCTAATAGACACTAATTAACCAATAGTTGAAAACCAATACTAAGCCCCTTGTCCTTTTCTGCTGAATGATGGATATAGCCATGGGAATGAGGAAAGGGAGATTCCCTATGCTTCCCTCTCGACTAGAGCCCTTGATACCATGAATAAATTGTTGGATTGAGGGTCATGGATCCACATGTCTCTGTTCCCTTCCAACGGGGCCTAGCAGCAATCCCTAGGGTCGGATTCATCAGAATGCACTGCTGATGAACTCAGATTTTGATCAAAGGCCCTTTGGCCTCATACCTGAGTGATGAATCTGGAGATGTGGGAGATTCAGATGTAGCACTCAATGGACATATTCCTTTTTTCCTCCGCTTATTGGTCTTATTAAAGATGATGGATTCGAACGAGAGAGATAGAGGGAGAGCCAGGTGGGTGCGCGGATGGAAAAGAATTGGATCCATGCACATTATAAAAAGATTCTCATCCAATAGAATATTAATGATCCAAGTCTGGATGATGGATATGAATCGAGGTACTGACCTTACCCGCCTCATACCGGCCTTGACTCATCGCCAGGGGGAACGAAGGACTTTTGATGCCATCCCTGAGCCGACTTGGTAGGATCCCAATATCGATATGCTCTTCCAGAATATATAGATAGAACGAAATATGGATCGAATTTGGGCTCGGATACACTTGTTTGCCCGTCCCTTATTTCTCCGTCTAGATGACCAGAGAGGATTAAACAAAACAGGTTGAGATTAGCCATTCATTGTCACGATTCGGCTCTGACTGGTCTGACTTCGGGGGTTCTTTTATTAATTCGGTGCCGATTCGTAACTATTGGTTCCTTGGAAAGAGGGATCACTAGCAGAGGTTGGCTCTCTCTTAGATGTTCAATACCCGTAGTGCCCCAACAAAATTATAGTGAATGAGCTGGTCGTTGCTTGGTTTCCCCCTCCTCAAAGTCAAGCTTGGAGGAAGGTTCAAACCATTTCGGATGCAACTTCTCTAGATGGAGGTTATTCCCCGCTAGAATGGGATTCGTCGGTGCCAGGTGGATTGGAATTCTTTGATTGATGGCCAATAAAGGGAGACAATTAAGGTGGGGATTTAATATATTAGTTCGAACTGGCTCATACCACCTTGAATTCGTTCAAGGCAAGGGGCGGCCTTGAAGACTTGGCGGAGGAAAGGACCAGGAGATGAAGGCGGAGATTAGGAGCTTGAATCTCTTTCAAATGGAGAGATGGAAATAGAAAAGGATGGATGTTCATTCGCTTCAATGTATTATCTTGCCTCTATAGAAGAGGGCCTACCCGCTTGCGGCGCTTCTGTAATAAATAGCGTATATTATATAAAGAGATAGTTCTTTGTTGGGTGTCTTGGTGTTAAGATAAGAAAAAAAAATCCTTAATAGCAACTTTAAGTGATAGGGGGGCCTTTGAAATTGCCAAACGATTCTTTATTAAAAGAGGATCAGTCGATGCCTCACCGATATCGATGAAATCATTCTTGATGTGTCGTTCTACTCTTGGCTTGTCTATCGTCAAGTGATAGTATAATATTAATAATTGAAAAGTCTTTCTGTGCTTAGGTGTTGCTGGTTAGAGAGGCAAATCTTGGTTAAAATTGTCTTGAAGGACGATGGACCAGATTGGCTTTATATATGAAAAAACCCGACCATTGTACTCCACTCAAATTTGAGTTCAGGTTGGCAGGAAAAAACCTCAATCCGTATCTTAAAGGCGAGTTGTTCTCCCTAATTATTAAAAGGTATGCTAAACTTAAAGAGCTCCAGTTGCCTTATGTGACCAAGGGAGAGAGTGACGGCGTACTTCTCCATGGAGAACATGAGAGAATTGAGCGCAGTCTCGTGGTCGGATCGATCATTCCCATATGATATTCTATATAGCAAGCATAAGTACACGTTGATAGGTCTGGTAGGCACAAGACATTGATAGATTTATTGGGCACAATATAGGAATATGTTCTTTTTTTATATGTTTAAGAATTCCTTCCCAGAGGAATGATGCTTAACGAGCCCTCCATTCAAGACAGGAATGGCAGCTAAGTTTTACCCTTGTCCTATTGCGAAGGAAGTCCGCAATATTCTCTTCCTGACTCTATTCAAGACTAAAGGAAGGAAAGCTAGCTTGGCAGACTAGAAAGAAAGAGCGGATAGGTTCAACAGAGAGATCGGGTGCCCTTGAACCTCATTTTTGTATCATACTAGTGCGCTATTGGGCTTAATATCTATTCTCTTTGTTTCATAGACGCCCTTCCTGATAGGAATGACAAAAATAAAGAGCCTAGCGAGTAGGATAGAAAGGTCGACACTTAGAACTTAGATCATCTCATTGCAGACGTGCGGATGGAATTGAGGGATGGGCTTTATACTTATAGTTATAGATAGAGATAGGTTTTCAATCTAGATATCCCTTTTGCCTAGAAGAAATTCACTCAATAGGGATAGGAAGAGATGCATCCCATTAGAGGCCTTCCAGTCTAAGCCATTATTTTCTCTCCTTAGCTATTATAACCTTCTTACAGGCAGGAGTCACTACCTATAGAAGACTGATTTCACAGGAGATCGAGCTACACTTTGATCTCTCTTCACTGAGCTAACATCACTCTTAGTTAAAGAAGATAGTTACCATGCTTTCATAGACATGAGGAGAATCGGATGATAGAAGAAAAGGACAATAATGTTAATGTCCTATCGTCCGCTGCATAGCTTCCTACTAGTCGGATAGGAACTACTCAGATAGGAATGCTAACATCCAAGAAGAGAGCTACCATTTAGCGACTGGGCTCAAAGAGGACTACTAGCTACGAGGTTAAGCTAGTTTTATGCTTTACACATTCAAATCATAAAACTACCACTCCTAAGGCCTCGCCAATTGATAGGGAGGATCCCTATTATTAGCTATTAGTGATCCAGTAGCTGGAAAGCTACTAGTAGTCTCAACTAGAGCAGTTAGAACTCTTAGCCAAGTAAGCATCCTAACGAATACCAATAAGTGGAGTTAATGTTATATCTCATGCTTTCCTTCCCTTACCGCGCACCTAGCCAATCTAGATTAAAGAAAGAAACAACAAGCAACTACTACGCAAATGGGGCTTAGTCAAGTAACTTCACTACATAAAACTATAGTTTGGGATTCACTTATCCAGAAGAGATAAGGGGAAGTGACGAGTTGGAATAGTATTACGACAAGCAATACGAGAATAAGTCCGTAGTGCGCTAGTTGAATCTAGCCATTAAGTCTTGGTCTTTAGTGTACATGGATGCATCAGTTAAGGCTAATCAGTGTAATCTCTCGCGATTAGCTTCATTCATTCCATCTAGTCCATATTTAGATGAATTTCTATTTGAAGGGAACCGATTTCTAAGAACCGTTATGAACTATGGATCGAAGGCAGCAACACTCACTTTGCTTAGGCTTAGTGTGGTAGGGAGGAACATCCTTGTCAACCTGCTTAGTGTCAAATGCTGCGGAAAATGGTACGGAGGAATTCTTTCGCAAGGGAGTATTTCCCGGTAAGGAATAAATCGTGATATGCGTAACGTACTCTATTAAGATTAACGACACTATAAATTAGTAGAATAGGAATTTCAACTGAGAAAGTAGTACACTACTTTAAGTGGTCACCGGTAGCTAAGAACCTAGTATAAAATAAGAAAGAGGGCTGCTAAGTAGCACCAGTCAACCTGTATGTGGGAATCGAATTGCAAGGGAGAAAGATGGAGTGGAGGAGAAAGATCTTGCTGTGAGGCTGGCTATAGATCTGATGCTTCCATATGGCATATAGAGAGCTAGTGATTGGAGCATCACGGGAAGGGGAGGTTCAGATGTTGCTTCGTATCTTATTTTCCTGGGACTGAAAAAGAAAAAGAGATGGATTAGACCACTATTGCTAGGAATGGATTTTCAGGCTTGACTATATATCCATAGATCGGCTAGCAGAACCAAGAGAGCTCAGGGGACCAGAAGTTATGCGTCATGCCAGTGCTTATGGTTGACCCTTTTATTCCGTAATTCTGTATTTCTAGTAAGAAATTAGAGTTCAATGCTGATCCGTCCTACGGAAAGTGAGATCTAGGGTCACAAGATTCGCACTTCCACTTTGAGTATAAGAAGGATGTTCCCTTAATCCTAGCTAAGGAGCAAACTAGGGCCTAGGTATCATTTTTACCCACTCATAGAGGCCAAACCAACCGCTCGACCCCATTTTATTTATTTGATGATGATTCCAATGTCTTTAAATCATGCAAACAGTCTTCTCTGAGATTTCATTGGATTGCTTTGATAAAGGAAATTTGGGAAGCCTGAGGGAACTATATGATAAAAAAGAAAAAGGAAGGATCTAAAAAAGATATTTTGTTCTTTACTCTGGATCATCCCCTCATATGATTAGCTTAAACGAAATTTACAGTTAGATGGCCTCTTCAAATGTTGATTTAAGGTCGATCTAGGTCATCGTCAAGAACATTCTCTCTAGAAGGCAATGAACCTTAAACATAGAAGAGAAAAAGGCAATCTCGCTCATTCCCACCTATCTTATTGGCCAACCCCTCAAAAGTGAATATACCTCGTCAGATCAAAAGCCTTCAATTGATTAAAAGCGAATCAAAAGAAAGATATAAATCATTCCCGCCCGCTCATCTCAAGGCCCGAAGCAGAGAACCTACCCTTGCTTGCCTCACTTTAAAGCCTTGATCGATATGAGAAAGATGCAAACACCCTTATTCAGCTGAAGCCACCCGAGGTAAGGTAGGAGTGAGGGATGAAACGTACTGAACCCAAGGGATGGTCTTTCCTAAATGCAGTTATAGTTTGAGAATTTCAAAAGGTGGAGGAACCTTAGTGATAAATAGGAGAGTGGGGCTTCATTCAGCCTGGATTGACAGTATAGGTCTGATTAATATTAATATTTCCATGAGTTGGGCAGGCGTGAATCTATTCAACTTCACTAATGAGAAGAATAAGCTCCCTAATGCCTTAACTCTACTCTTTCTTGCCTTATAGATGATCGGGTTACTCTTTAACACCAATGGAGAAAATGTGATTTTGGTCTTTCAATTTAAGTAAGATTGGGATACATAAATCGATGCTTATAAATAACAGGTTAGTTAGGCATAGGATCACAAGGAGTATTTCCTGGGCCAAATAAGGTGTAATTAGATTCGTTAAAATCAATAATTGAGAATTAGGTGTACGGTTAGACCTTTGGCTTTACGAGGAGAGTGTCAAAGGGAGATCTAAATTTATCTGTTCTCCATGCTACATGCGAGTAGTATCCATCCAGTGAATTAAAGAAAGTCCAAATCTCCCCACAACCTTATTGACCTAACGAACATTTGGGAAGCCAGAAAGGATGACTAGGGGTTGGACGCTTGCCAGTTCTTCATTCACTGTTCTCATTTGCTCACTTCTTTTGTAAGAATACTCATCATTAACTCATCATTATAGTTAATTCGTACTTAACCATTTCTTATGGTAAAAGGTATCCCTATTTATCTTTATCCATTGGTAACTACTGAGACAACTTCCTTCATTCATCTCTGTTGAGATACGACTTCTCTCACCTCTCTTCCTTGGCACGAACAAAAGCGAATCAATGCTTATCATCGTGCTCCTTACTGAATTAATAAAGGGGTTTCTCAATTAGCTATTTCTAGTCCAGTTTGCACAATGAGAAAGTAAGGGACTAAATAGAATCTCCTTCTTGATGGCGATAAACCTTGGAATTAGCCTGCCCACCCGAATTTCATATCAGAGACTTAGCCTAAAGGCGAGGCAATATCATATTGAACTATTGTTGATAAAAGGAAGGATGGAGTAAACCACTAATGTCATTAGATTTTTGGCATGCGAAATTTCCTTTGGCTAGCAAAGATGGAAGGAGCACACACATTTCTCTGCTTTGAACCAAGAACCTAACTAAGCCCATGAACCCCATTTCATTGTAGGCTAGAGTTTTAACCATATCTGTCATAGCTGGAGGAATTCATCTGTATGGGTCCTTGTCTTTCTCTACTTCCATCCACCTTGCTTGCCTGACCGAGACCTTGTAATTCCTAATTGGGCATTACCTCACTCACGGTAATAGCCGCTTGGCCCTGTTACACTATTGGAATAGGGGGGTTTACATTGCTATTTAGATTTTTTCTTGGAGGAGTGGAATTCACTTGAGAACACAGGTATCACTATAGAAGTTAATTAAAAGAGAAGGCGAATAGGCCCATTAGCGTAGCAGCTTTCCTCACGTCATTCCCACTTTCTAGATCAGAACTCGAGAATCATAAAAAAAGCCTTTCAAGTCCAACCAATAAGAAAGAGATGAAAAACTATATAACTGAAATAATTGACGAGATGAATCATTCGTTGAATGAGGGTAATGAAATGAAAGCTTTGATATTCTTTACCTTTATCAGTCAGTCAATCCAGTTGAACTCACTCCTTGCTACATCTAATGCTTTAGAAGCGCTGCTGATGCTCCAGTCGAAAAAAGACATGAGAATGAGGGAATAAATGGATACTTTAAGAAGGCGTCTCTTTGCTAATGCTCATTGAACCAACTCCTACACAAGCTTGGGAAACCTTCCCTTCTTACTTTATGCCTGTCTTTCCTTAAGAAATGACACGGAGCGGAATTGACGAAGGCAGGAATTTGTGATTCAGAAAGAATAGGGAAAGGCGAGTGATAGGCGGCTAGGGCTCTCACTTGGGGAGGGTAGAGTTCCCACTATTTCAAGTAGTCATTTCTACACTATATGAAACTTATAGTGTTGCACATTCAATATTTTGTATTGTAAATCATATCTATTATAAGCAATGAAAGAAAAGGGATACGGAACAAGCAACTACGTATAGCCCTACCTATAAAGCTGTTGCGCTAATGCGCATACGTTTTCTTATTGGGCATAATTTGTTTTTACTGATTTTGCTGCTATATGCGAGAAAACATTTTCAAAAATATACCTCATCTCAGGCCGAAAATCATGTTTAGTGATTTTCCATCTATATTCGACTAAAAGTTTTCCAATCGATAACTGCGTTTAAGATCAAGGGAGTGAAAAAGGCGGCGGGAAAGGACTGAGTCGACCAAAAAAGGCACGAGCACCCTATTTAATCGTAGACCACCCTTGCTTTTGTTTGACTTGATTAAGGCACGCGTTTTTTTCAGGAAGTTGTTGTTGCCTTGCTTGCTTATCCTCCATCGACGATTTAAGTCTTATCTCAGTAGGAGCCGTAGTGAACTCTATCAGATCGAAGGCTTGTGTGTGATGGCCCACGATAGTATGGAGGAGGAAACTAGGCCCCCTCGTCTCATCCTTATTTCTCCAACAAATTCTGAGCACCCGCCCTTCATATGCTTCCCATCCCAAGCCTAACAGCTGATAGTTGATTTCCCACTTCCTAGGGTTCGAAGCCATGGGAGTTTGTTTCAGTGAGCGGAAAGATGAACTAAGTGATTGGACTGAGACAGGAGAGGAATATATTACCTTGGTTGGTACTATAAGCAAAGCAAGCCCCATCTCAACATGCATTCGGCGTAAATGAGAATATAGTGGATTTTTCTAGACATTCCATCCAAGTAAGACGAGATTCGGTTACCTAATTTTACTTATTGCAATATTCTCTACAACTCTATCCCTCGGTCCTAGGTTTGCTTCATCCACTACTTTTCTTAAAGCGATGCGCCATGATGGAACGTAATGAGAAAAGAAAGGTATTCGATTGGGCAACTCTATTTCGGATCATAAATGAGTTTCCCTCTTTCATCTCCCTTGAAAAGGAAACCCTCATTCATTGGCAACACTATGGAAGATAATGGTGGACTTATGCTCATCATATGATTTAAAGGCCTCTTGCTTCTTGTCTTAGGCACGAATCGATTACCTTCCTCTTTCTTTGGTAATGTACCTGTGGCCAGGATCGCGAGCTGTGTCTTATAGGTGAACCAACCCCATATTTAGTGGAACCGGGGCCTCGATCACGAGGGAATTTCTTCTTTCTTTTTCTCCAGCTTGCTTTTCTTTAAAAAAATATTTTCTTTCGCTTACAAGAACCTTCCCCGGTGAACCTGCCAACTACGTACCTGCGTAAGCACCTACACAATCATCACACAAAAAGAATATGCCAAAAATGCACATCTCTCCCTCTCTCTCCTCTGAGTCAAAGGGCCCTGGTCCCTTTCCTAACCTTTCCTGATCCCTATTTCAGAGCGATATCCGTCCGGGCCCAAACACCCGCCCCTATCTCTAAAGGGGCCCGAAAGTGAGTAACAATGCTCCGGCGCATCATTCGCATGCATAAAGAAATCAAATCTCTCTTAGTGGGATGGTTTGCCTCCCTTCTTCTCCTCTGTCATCAGCATTCCTTCCGTCTGTCTGGGAAGGGGTTGTTCATCCCATTGTTGGCTTGCCAACCTCTCTTTTTCTAGTTCTTCTTCCTGTCCTGCTCTAAGAAAGAAAAGGGAAATAGTTCATCATTAAGTGGTGGGGTGGGACCGATAAACCCAACAACTTGGAAAGCCTTATTATTAGTAGACTGAATCTCATTTAATACTAAGGCTCAAGCCAAGGAGCGTCTCGAAAAGCAATAAGGAAAGTCCCTTTATAGATGAGGGGGCGGTACCATTAGAAGGGAAGCAAACTCACTTAGGCAGTTGGAAGAACATGGAAGGTATATCGATTAGTCCCACCCAAAAAAGACAAAAAGGGAGAACCGTGGAGGTGTCCATCCTTAAGATATTGACGAAGGAATGCCCGACTCTCAATCAAAGGAGAGCGGCACATTATGCGAAAAATTTTATGGCGCTCAATGAAACGATACGAGATCTATGCCAATTTCATAGAGCTAGAGCTAGTCTAGTACTAATAATACAAATAAGGCATATATTCGGTGCCCCAAATCACTTCTCCTAAAAGGGTTTATGCCTTATTGACGTGAACGGGTCTCTAACGTATCGATCCAGAGGGAAGAATATTAGTCCAAAACCCAAGGAAGGGAGAATCGAACGCTTTTGCACGGGGAATTAACTATCAAAGGCATCTGAGAAATCGTCTAATTTGGGGTCCTAGGGATAGAAGGTTTTCCACCGAGAATGAATGAATAGAATCATATGAAAAAATCGTCTGATACGAGAGATAAGAAATCCCTTCCCTCTTCTGTCTCGGGTGAAGGCTTTACCCCTTTATTATCGGGCTTACCGGACTAACTCGAGTTTACCGGGGAAGCATACCTTATCATAGTTAGCGGGGTTCCTTCTACCTACTTTCATTTTGGGGATCCTTATTTACTGAAATTGCTAGCAACGGGATACCTACATAATAGAAGAGTAGTCACTTCACCTGGACGAAGGTTTTATCGTTCTTTTAGCTCAGCTTGGGTTATGTACAACCTATTAACAACAAATTCCCTTCCAAAAGAGGTTGTAGAAAAAGAGCGGTTGATACCAGGGGACCAATGAATGCCTATAAAAGATAGCATAGAGAAAGAAGGGTCAAGTCTCTTACATAATCATTTTGGTACATAGCATGCACCGTAGCCATTCACAATCATAAGGGTCAATCCCATCCCGACAGTCAGTTCCCAAGAGAATGGTAACTAGAAACCACACACAGCAGAGCAGCAACCCCTACCATTATATTTCATAAAATGAAAGCTGACTAGCAATCGCTCATTTTTCTTATTCGCATGGGATTTTTTATGTTAATAATGAAAGACAGAACATATATTTAAGGAATTCCCTGGGGAATTCCTATTAATTTCTGATGGATAATAATCCATCTTTCTCGCGTTCGCTCTTTCTCCTAATCAGTCGCGAGGGTTCCGGGCATGAAAACAAAAGTGCCAGAATCAAATAAAAGGTCTGCCAGTTTTTTGAGCCGAGGACGAAAGAAAAAATGCTCCCCTATTTTAGTAAGAATTTCATGTCGGCGTATTCCTATCGATTAGACGTTGGGAATGAAATCCATCGCTATAATGAGCAGATAACGGGCATTTACATCCATTTCTATAAAGCAAATGGAACTATGCTCGATTCTCTTGTGAATCATCTTCAGTAAGGTATGGCATTCAGGGTCTGAACCTGGGGAGAAAGATTTATTCATAGATACAAGACATTCATTGCTTATCTAAAAAAGATCTTGTCCTGTAGGCGTTAGCGGACGTTTTTCATTCTTCACCCGATCCTTAGTAGCGTTTCCAAAGTAAACCTAACTTCTTTGGAAATGATCTAAACAGGCCTATAGGTTCACCTTTCTAATAGAATAAGTATAATTAGATAGAAGTATATAGAGATAGCCATATCGTCTGAAGCAAGAACATAATCGCCTTTGTTTCGAAGGCCTAGCGAGTTAAGCGAGTTCCTTTTTTTCAAAGGGGGCCATTTTCTTTCCCCGGATCGATGACTCCCTTATTCAGTACTTTTAACTATTATAGGAGGATGCCATTCCCTCGGGACTACCAGTAGCTTCGATTGTTGAATCTCATGCAAGTTAGGTTGTGGTTGTATTAGCGGCAAGAAGAACATAAGTGCTTTAGGTGTGTGTTGACCATGCACTGTCGCATCGTGTAATGTCGTATGTATGATAGAGGTGGTGTGGTGATTAACCTCAATTCTAATGGTTATCCCCAAAGTTAAACAAATGAATGAAGTTACGATCCAGATAGAGATGATGGTCTTCGTCTGATGTCTCCAAGCTAGCCATAATAGAATAGATAGGTGAAGCAGCCAATAGCAGTCTATTCTCGCTTATCGATAGATAGCAGGTTACTTTCAAGATCAAACCATTTGAAACAAAATTATGACTTTTTCTTGTTATTAATATATTGGTATTCTCCACCCATGTAAAAGAAAGTAGAGGGAGTGGAAGAGAGAAGTAAAAAGATCAAAGTAAAGTCTAATGGGAGAAGAATGACTGACACATTGACTGCCTTTGATACTATAAAATATAAGCCAAGCAGCCCCGGGATAGACCCCAATCGAAATACACTAGATGGAGTAACGGCAAGCGAGATAACGAAAGCAACTGGCCTTATGTGTAGTGTAAAACCTTGTCGCGTGAGAGTCTTTCTCCAATGAAAATAAAGACTATTTTTGGGCAAGACAAGAAAGGAACTCACCCTTTAACACCAAGGGATAAGAACTGATTTCTGGCGATGACTTGGTGATGGAAATCTATGAGAGAAGTTTCTTGAACCGAGTTCTAACCGAATAGAGCACGGAGACACTGAGTTCAGTCGAACAACATAACGAGTCTAAGGGAGGGATCAATCTTAAAAGGAATGGACGGGCGTAGGCTTAATAGTGAATACAGACCCCCTGCTTATAGATATGAGATCAATGACTTAAAAGACAAATGTCGAGAGAAACTATTAGACTTATTTATTGCGTTGCGAAGAGAGATCGAAGACGAATATTTCTGACCTTAAAATAAGGGAGGCGGGCATTGGATGGAAAAGACAGATAAGGGCCACCGGAAGGGCAAACCTTAAGGAGCACCAATCTCCCCTGAATCTATCTGCATGAATCCTACCTATGAATAGAAAGATGCAGGAAAGGAAAATGAAAGATGAAAAAAAATTATGATCTAGGAGTGTGAGATACGCGGACGGGGAGTACACAGCTGAACAACCGCAGGGGCTTCCAGTAGTGATAGTTGAACTAACCAGATGGGCCACCCCTGGAGCTGACATTGAAATCGAAAATCAATGTCGGATCTCGGATATCCAAAAAATGCAGCCCCTACCATTATAAAGAGCAGAGGATCAAAAAATTCAACACGGGTGAACCAAACGCTTGCATGAATGAAAAAGAGAATCCATCAAAATGAAGCCTCAACCATAGGTGAGGAGAGGCAAAAGAGAGATTTTCGAGCCTGCAAGCAGCAAGAAACAACGAGTTCTCAGCCGTTGCGCGCTAGCTTGTAGTTTAGGGGTATAGTAAGTAGGGGTGACCCTTTCTAAATCGAAAACTTTTCTCTAATATAATGTAAGATTTTTTGGAATCCTAGTTTTGGAGTTTTCCACAACCTATACCTTACTAATCAATAGGGCTTACATTTTTCAACTGTATTGTACTATCGCGGAAATAATGGATCCAATGGGATGGATGAGCAACCTTCTCTGAAAAGGAATAGTGAAAAGACATGTCACTTGGAACTGGTTGCTTACTTGTTGACTTTTAGTAAGACCATTTTTTTGGTAAGTAAAATGATATTCGATTATATAGGCATGGTTGTTTACAAGACAAGAGATAGATTCTAGATGTTCTTCGCCTGAACATATAGAAGAAGCAACCTTCTATCTGGCCTCTGTACCAGTAGTGGCCACACGCAACCCTTGCGACTTTATATCAGAAAAGGTAGATTGAGCAAGGCAAAGGAGAAAGAAGTTATCCCCTCTTCTCTGCCGTCGCCGTATATGTAAAAAAAGAGGGAGTGGGGGAGGAAGAACAACCGTTTGACTTTATCAATGAGGTGGCGGGTTTGGCTAGGTAACATAATGGAAATGTATCGGACTGTAAATCCTGGAATGACGGTTTGAGCCCGTCCTTGGCCTCGAGGAGTGGTGAGCTGCACGGAACTTGAATCAATCAAATGGCATGGCATAGTATTAGGGGTAGGGGGATTTCCTTTGTTAGAAATCCACAGACAACATTTTGGAACTTCCAAACTAAAGAAATGCAACATGAGAAGGAGCTTTTTATGTGAAGCTTCAATAGAATGAATTCGACAAAGGTAAAATATTCCCTATGGTCGATCGAAGGTCCTGTGCCACTTGAACTCAAATCTATATTACCTTCAATCCATCTTTTCCAGCACATAACAAAATGTTAGACCAATCTCAGGGATGACACAATCGAATTCGTTGAGTAAAAGGAAACCCTAGTAACCAAGCACTCCCACCCCCAAAAACGAATACCGAAGAACCGCTAGGTTGTCGAGGACACATTTGAAGAGGAGGCGGGCACCCTCTAAGTTGACCACCCTACCCACTAATGGACTATGAAGGGGGAAGGCGAATGGGAATCGATCGAGAATTGCTTGGTCTACGCGGATTAGGGGCCCCTTCATACTCGATTCATTAGGGTTGGGAATGGATGGAACCAATCAGAAGTGCAAATTGCGCAAGCAAAGCTGGGAAACAAACCGCAGCGCAATGACTAGGACTCGTGTCATAGGAGTTTTGAGCGTGAGCTACCATTCATGCAGCGACAAGGACCCGTAACTCTCGAAAGGGCCACCAACCGCCTGTGTAGCAAACCATCATTTTACTCAATGGATAACGCTTATTCTCTATCAATCAATAAAATTCGAAATGGGGGAGAAAGAAAAGAAAGAGAGAAAGAGGTCTTTATTAAAGAGGCTTTGCACCTGAAATAGGACTAATGCAAAACCAAAAGAATGGGTCTGGGCTTTCGAAAAGATAAAGGCGCAAATGGTAAAGAGAAATTATTTTGAACAACCAACCAGACATAAGGATTCTAGCTCGCCCACTTAGAGCAGATGGAGATTCCCCTTTTGTCATAAGGCAGGGAAAAGCGGCACTCGACATCTATTAAACAACACTAAGAACAAATCCATACCATTCCCTGGGGATAAAGACGTTCTGATTGCCATGAATTCTTCCCTCGAGGATATGTACAAGAAGGTCTTGCCGATTCCTATCAACATGGTGCACCTTTTAGTAGAGGGGCGTGTAAAGACCGTGGAGACTTTGACCGAATGAATATGTATCAATTAATAGAAATTTTGATTGAGGAAGAGAATCCAGGATGAACTCTTTTTTCATTTGCTATGCACTGACTGGATGCGTACTCACGTGATCAATCGATGGACGGTGGAATTACGTGAATGACGTGATCGGCCTAACCTAAAGTAAAGGATCTTCCCTCTCTGGAGGGCGAATCTTGATTGAATGACACTAGGAACCGATTCAGAGAAAGAAGAAGCATGGAATGAGATAGGCAGCGGAAAAATGTCTGATAGTGAATTATTTGACTCAATGGATGAAGGGAGAGTTTCCAAATCAAGAACGAAATCCATATTGAGTCAACAATCATCGAGAGGGGAATCACCAAGAGAGATCGAGATCAGCCCCATGTATAGGGTTCCAACCTGCACTTCTTCAAATATCCCATAAATGAAGTAGGGGATTCAAAGCTTGACTAACAAGCGAGAAACTTGACTTTGAGAAAGAAAAGTGGCGCGCTATTCGATCGAAAGAGAAAGTGCTAACGAGCAAGAAAGGCCCCTTACTATAGATAGAGAGTTAGCGCTTTACTAATAACATATATAGGGCTTTTTAAGCTTGAGAGGAATCAATTCTATGATTGAATACCAGAAGTGATACTTAGTAGTAGAAACTCAGAGAGACAGACATAGAGGGGACTCTTTCATACCTGCTAACTCCTAGGATGAGAAGTAGGACCCTTATTTTTGGTAAAACTAGTTCTAGACTTTGTTTACCCTCGGTAGAGTGAGTCTACTTAGAGAACTGTTAGGATACGAAGATTGATTGATCAATATGAATCTCAAGAGTGGATGGTTGATCGCCGCCTCCTTGTCCTGGAGGCTCTCCAACGGGGGAGGGACTTGATATCGTAACCTTTTCTCCCGGTGTATGTGAAAAATAGTTACAAACTCATTTTTATTCGGCCATAGGTTGGTCCAAAGAATGAGAGTTGGCTTTCTTAAGTCCGTTGCTCCTCAGTAGCTCAGTGGTATAGTGATTGGCTATTAACTGACTGGTCGTAGGTTCAAATCCTACTTGGGGAGAATTTCTAGTTATCGCTTTTCTGACCGAGCGCCCCCTGTCCTTCGACTGTCTTTCTAAACTAGCAGAATCATGGGACATCAAAAGTGGGAAGTTTATTATTGGTTTGTATTCCTCACTCTTGAATATGTGAACTTGGTTCGTTCAATTCTTAGGGAGAAGAATTATCCACTGAGAATGAATGGGAAGATTTGAGTAGTATCTTCATTAGCCGGAAGGAATTAGTCTCCACTAGCCTCATTCGAAGAATAAATAAGAAAAGGGTTACTGTTTAGGTAGTATAGATGGATGTGGTCCAATGGATAAAGCTCTGCCAGCTTCTTGTAGACTGACTTCTCTTTAGGCTCCGAGTGGTTTTTGGGTGAGATGGTTAAATGTTTCTTCGCCACTAGTGGCAACGAATTTCTTTGTAATTAGCAAGGGGGAAGGAAGATCTCCACTAATTTCATTCATTCAGTGCCTGCGGTGAAGTGCGACCCATAATAAACTAAGGGGGAAAGATTTTTTTGCTTACTGTAGCCCTATTTTTGTAGATTAGGCTTGGTAAGCGTAATCTATTTAAGTAGTCTCGAGAAGGGTAGGCTCGTAGCTTCGCTCAGTAAAAGAGCCTTACTTTTGATTATCTTAGTCAAGCACTAGCTAGTGCCCAACCTATACAAGGGCTTTGAAGGGATAGGGGAAGGGAAGAAAACAAATATGGTCACTCATTTTAGGAGCAAGGCTCATTCATTCACTTTCTCATGAACTCGCAGCTTCGTCAGAAGAGACTAGTCGCCTCCTTTCCTTCGTCAAAAGATGCTTAGCCAGAAGACTAAGGGGGAATAGGGAAGGCCAACGACTACATGATGGGGAAGCTATCGTAGAAGCTTTTCCCCTTGCTTTACAGATATTATTATTAACTGATTAAATGACTAGATTCTCCAGAAACACTAGCTAAGCTAATAGTCTTAGTTCCCTTCAATTAAATCAATAAGCTTTTTTATTGATTAGGGGCGCCGCCCTCATTCTTATAACCCATTGAGGGAGGCTTTGTCCCGGGAAGGGGAGAGTGGACGAGTGGTCAAAAGCGATAGACTGTATATCTATTGAAGTTTTTCTATTTAGGTTTGAATCCTGCCTTGCCCACTTGTTTATTGTAGACTTCAGAGAAGAGAAAAGAGGCATTCGTCAGCGTAAGAAGGCTAACCGAGTGAAGCTCTTTCTTTTTTTTTGGTCATGCCGTGATGTGAAATTATATCGTATTTTAGTTACAGAGGTTGGAGAACTACTACAATCTATAGATTCCCCATCTATATTATATCCAATCCCAACGAAAATAGAAGTGAGTCACTCTCGACTTGGCTTGTAGTCGTAGTATTTTATCTTATGTAGTGGTCGGCCTTCCTACATGCACGCACCCACCAAAATGCCTCCTTGATTAAGGACGATGCCAAATCGATACATAAGATAGGCGAAGGAAATACCCCTATTTCATAGAACCTGGGGAATGCAAGTTTGATCGGGGATTGGAGATGAGAGGTGGAAGAAAAGGCTCGGGATGGATTTAAGAGTCTTTGTGCGAGCCGTATAGGGTGAGAGTTACACGTACAATAATGGGGAGTTCACGTCTATACGTCTATACGTATGAAATCACTAGTGCTCGATCTAGTGGTATTTTTATGGGGATTCTATCTATCGCTGTAGGATCCCTATTCAACATCACTGCAGTTCCTTTTTGGGTAGCTGTAGGACGGACGACCGTCTATAGATGGTAGGGTAGGGTGGCTGGTACCGCTCAGATTGTGGCTAATATTCCTAACCGTGGCTAATATTCCTAACCGCTCAGTTATAATTGAATTATTATGGTTCTTCACTTTCCTTCAGAATGAAAGTCGCTATGAAGCCCCTACTACTTACTTTGTTTGATTCAAAAGGCGAACATCCCCCCAACTAGTCGTATGGGATGGGGTGCTTGTGATAAGCTTCCTTAGATATGAGGAATTCGTACAAAAAAGGCAAAGTCTGGTATTTGACGAAGATATTTCTTCAATAGATAGGAATGAGTGTTCGATATAGGGGATAGGATCCATTTACTCTTTATCTCTCCATTTTTTTAGAGAGATCAGATATAACGATATAAAAAAGAATCGGGAGATGATAAAGGATACATAGACATCTAAAGGTATGTCTATTCTATTCCTTTTTTAGATATATATATATATATATATATATATATATATATATATATATATCGTTTATATATCTCTTGTCTATCTCTCATTGATTCTATCTATGAATAAAGTCAAAAGACTTCATTTTTGGGTTCCCCGAAGAACCTAATGGATTGGATCGTTTCTGGCAACGAAATGCACGCGGAGCCCGTTCCGAATGCTTCTTCGATTCGGAAGTTCTTGCGAAAAGAATAAGATTCTACCCCCCCTCTCTCTGTCTTTTCTCGCTTTGTGAATTTTCCCCTCTTACGAGGGGCCATGCGGCGGCGGGTGTGGGAGAAAGAAAGCTAAGAAAATACGCTCTTCTCTTAGGTCCTTTTTTTTTCAGTGCAACACAGGAAAGCGCCCTCCTTTTTTCATCCTTGCTACTTTCCATATTTTGTATGGAATGCATGGCGTAGGTAGGACCCTTCAAATAATGTTTGAGCTTATGTTCAAACCCACCCCCTATTTGAGTAAGGCTAGAAAGAATGCCCGCTAAGTTCAGATAAGGGAATGCTTCCCCCAACCATTAAAGGAAAGTCTTTAGGAAGGGAGGGAGGTGCGGCGGGGGAAGGTAAATGCTTTCAGAGATCGATATTTTCTTTGTTTTTCATTAAAAATTAAGAAGGCCGAGGATGGCCTACGGTGCGTCTTATCTGAAGGGAACACACTTTTTCGACCGCGATGGTATGATTTTCAGGCCCTCTCCTTGTTCCACCCGCTGGCTTATTGGGATAGAAGCCTTCGAGATTTGCTTACCCTTTATATTAAAGAATTATGGCTCAGTCCGGGAAAGCACCGACAACAACAGAAAAGAAGGGGTCCATATAGTTGCTGCGCCCGCCCCCCTCTTAGTCAATAGGGCTGCAGGTTCGACATCTAGTAGAAAAGAGATAATACACTTGAGATAACCATGCCTCTGTTAGGCATCATGTGGAATGACCGAGAGCGACCCTTTTTGGATATATAATCCAAGTCGAGAGTAGAGTTACAGGAACAACCATCTAATGGAAAATGACTTTCATGTTCGGTTCAGAGAGCACTTTTTTCGTTGATAATTCCTCGTTCCCTTTCGTATAAATTCCCCAGCGGCAAATTCAAAACTTGTGGGGCCCTATCTATTCTATCTCTCGATCCCCGAAGAAAACCCCCCTCCCCTTCAGATTCAATCTCTTTTTTTACTCTATATATGTGGGCACCTGATATCTATGAGGGTTCACCTATTCCGGTTATAGCATTCCTTTTTATTGCGCCTAAAATCTCTATTTCTGCTAATATTTCATATGTTTCTATTTATGGTTCTTATGGAGCTACATTGCAATAAATCTTCATTTTTTGCAGCACTACTTCTATGATCTTAGGAGCACTAGCCTCCATGGCCCAAACGAAATTCAAAAGACTTTTAGCTCATAGTTCAATTGGACATGTAGGTTATATTCGTCCTGGTTTCTCATGTGGAACCATAGAAGGAATTCAATCATTACTAATTGGTATCTTTATTTATGCATCAATGACGATAGATGCATTCACCATAGTTTCAGCATTACGACAAACCCATGTCAACTATATAGAGGATTTGGGTGCTCTGGTGAAAACGAATCCTATTTTAGCTATAACCTTCTTCATTATTATGTTCTCATACGCAGGAATACCCCGTTAGCCGTCTTTTGTAGCTAATTATATTTGTTCTTCACCGCTTTGGGTTGTGGGGTTGACTTCCTAGCCCCAGTGGGAGTAATGACTAGCGTTATAGGTTGTTAGGCGGCCGAAAGGTTTCCACGAGTAAGTCAGTTTGGGAGACCGAAGGTAGCTTTCCGTGCATCAGACACGTAGCTTACCAAATCAGTTACGACATAGATGGGAATGCATTCTATGAAAGATAGGGTCGAGTCTGATATATCAACCACCTACTCAATATCCTTGTACGAGTCCACAATCACTACACGAGATGAACCTTGGTTTGATGAATCGAAGTTGGCCTTAGGTGTAATAGGACTCCCAGTTACTGCACGCGATCGTATACTGAGGTGCTCCCTATCGATTGTTGGAATGACGCGAGCCGGGGCAGGTGTCGATTCAGAAAGATGAAGGGCCCAAAAGTATAAATAGGGGGTTACAAATTTCCCATCTCATTGGGGGCGGAAAACGAATAGACATCTCGATGTGATATAGCCTTTTCTATTTTAGTTGAGAAAGAATGGTAAAGTCCATCCGAACCGTCCAATGAAGAATAAGAGGAGAGCAAATTTCCAATGACGCGCGAAGCGCATGCAGAACGGGTACGGAGAAAAATAAGTTTGGAGGAGAAGCACCCGATCTCATTGCCTTCGCTTCCTGGGCCCAAAGCAGTGCAGTCTTTCCTCGCCAAATTAAGGATTTGGGGCTTCTTGCTATGCTACTTAACTATAGAAATCCATTTTTTTAGTAATATATGTCAATAGAAAAATAAATCCATCCATCTATCCTATCCTATCCTATTTTTATTTTGATAGCTAAAAAAGAATCGATTTCATTCAACGTTTGATTCAAAGAACTGTGCTTAGCCCCCCCCCCCCCCCCCCCCCGCCTCATAAAACGGCTCTGCAATGGATGGCAGAGGGTCCATAGTACCCGAAGCACTGGAGTGATCCAATAGCCGGGAAGGGGTTTAGAAGTTCCTACTATTACACCACACTATACTTGGCTCTACATATTTACAGGGCTAACCCCTATCCAGTGCCTGACAGAGCTAAGGGGGCTTCAATCCTTACTTTTTATCCCCATCCTCACTCAGGCTAACCGGGCCTTACTTATTCAGGGGGAGAGTGGAGCCTCGAGAAGCACTGTTGAGAGGAAGATCCTTGGCCCCTCTTCATTCTCTATAAGGTTGCAAACCTTTCTTCAACATAGGTGACAACGAGCTAGGCAGAGATGTAATAGATCAAACACGGTAATAAGAAGTAAGCTCGCCTTCCTTTTTGATCATTTTGATAGAGGGGGATGGAGAACCAGACCCAACCGCAAAAATAGACTTGCATTTCTCATCGAACAAATAAAGGAAAAGAAGAATATTAAAAACTATCCTAACCCAACTCTTTCCTTCGTAGAGTCGTGTATTGTTAGTGATTCGAACCTGCCCGGAGCGAGCCCCCCATAGAGGCTAAGTTGGTGAGCCGTATGATGGGGAACTATCTCCTGCAGTTCGGAGAGGACTCAGTTGTGAATGAGTACCCCCTTTTTTTCGGAATTTTACCCGTTCACTCTATTTTATTATATATGCTTAGCAAAAAAAATGTTTTTTGATACACCTACGACATGGATTCTACATTCAGGAATGGATCGTGAGAAGTTGTTACTACTAGCACTGACTTCATCTTTCATTAATTCATTCTTTACATATCCCTATCCTTTGTTCTCAGTGACTCATCAAATGACACTCAGTTCATATCATTAAGTAAGACCAATATTTCAGTTAGATCATTGACGAGGTTCAAAGAAAAATGGTTGTCCAAAGAATCAATTCCACAATGCTAGCATATGGATGGATCCTTACTAAATAGGGCCTAGACTACCCCTTTCTCTCTTTCAGCAGACCAAAAAAACAAGTGGGTGGGAAAAAGGTTCTGTTCGTTCAACCAGCATTCTGAAAATAGTACATTTAGAAGAAAGGCATGGGATCTATGAGAATTAAGGTGATGAAATAAAGAAGAGGGAGGGTCCTCCAAACGCTTGTACTTGACGGATTCCCTCACACTTTCTATCCTCTCTCTATACAGTGGCCGACTTGAGTTGAAATACAGACTAGAAGATTCTAAGATGCTTCATAGCTTTATGAAAGGGTAATGTGTTGCAGGCTTCTTGTGCACTATGAGATAAGGATGATAATCCTATTCTTCTTTCTCCCTTGACTTTTCTCTCCTAACCTGAAATAGCATCCCTCTAATGCATCCCTTCCTCATCCTTCTTAGATACATTGACTTTCAAGTCACAACATCCTTCTTAGACACATTGACTCTCAAGTCACAACTTCCTTGTATAGTAAGGGACCAGGAGGTCATGAAAATCACAGCTATCATTCTTCTCTAAAGTCAGAATCATCCTAAGGCCACTCTCTACCTCGGGAGGGCTATGCTCATTAAAATGGGTAAAGGCTTTAAGAAAGTATGGCTATTCTTCTTCCTCTTTGTTTTATTTCCACATCCTGTTCCGGTTCCTCTTTATTTTGTTTCCACATCCAGTTCAGGCTTTAATTCCTTCTTTGTCCACTAGTGCAGCTTACAGCTCCATGTATGGTAGTTGCTATCGGTATTCTTCATCCCAATTAGCTCGTTCGTGCTTGGTTATCCTTGGTCCTATGTCCTCTTTTCGATCTGCGTGATAAGAAAGCTCTCTATCCCGTTCATGAAATAGACCGGTCGTACTGCAACTATACCAAGCCCAATCTTGGTTCCTATGCTACAGAGACATGTTATAGAACTAGGTATTGGTCCTGGTGCGGCGGAGATAGGTCTTTCTATTTTTATCTCCTTCTCTCTTCTCCGGTGTAGAAGCATCCTATTTTGTTCTTCACTTTTCGCTTTTCTTGCAGGGACTCTTCCTTTGGCCGTCTTCTTGAGAGACTCTCGAGACTCCTCTCTTGTGTCGATTGTTCTTCTAGCTCCTCTTTGGACAACCATCATAAAGGAATCAGGTAAGTAAGCCTCTAGATATCTATCACCACTTCCTACTAGCAATACCAGAATCAACCAGTTTAATTCCAGACTACAAGAAAGCAAGGTACGAGAACGAACAAATCACGATCGCTTTGGGTCCCCTTTATATTCAAGGGGGGAAGAAATTTAGTAAGGCGCCGGGGAACCCCACCCCAGCTTCGCGGATAAGAGGATACTGTGACTCTAGAAGATATATGACTATCTCTCTCCCTACTTTTAACGATAGAGATAAAATGTGGGGGAGAGTGACTTTTTGAAATTTTCTCCTTTCCAAACTTGTGCAAGGTGGGGCCAAGCACGACTCGTCATCTATTCCCCCAAGTATTTTATGGGGCACTTGCATCCCGTCCAAGTAAGCATTCTTTGAATTGATCGACACCTTGGACAAAATACTAATGGTAGATCATCTTATTATTGGAGTTTCTAAATCCCTTGGATGTATATAATGCACAGTGGAATGGGGGTGACTAGAAAATAAGTTGAACAAAAGTTGTTGTGTCTTATCACATCCATTTTCTTGCTCGTTAGCCCTTTCGTTTTCCATAAGGGACAAAGCTTGAAGAAACGAAGCGGTTCTTCGTCGTTCGTTCTTTGATCACTTGACTTGCGTCAGATTCCTAGTCATTGCCCTTCAAGTGTAAAGAGACTTACTATCTCTCTGCTCTTTTTATATTATACGATATGCAATATCTTTCGATAAAAGAGCGAATAATGGTTTGTTCTCATAGTTTCCTATATGATACCAAAGTTATATGCAACACTTGACTTTTGGCATGATAAATAAAGTGGGGGAAAAGTATGTACATATACAAAACACAAGAAAATGTGTTACATTTAAAGAGAGAAGCAAGCACTCCATTATAATGCAAAAGAGGATCCCGTATAAAGTTTACACTTTTCTTTTGGGGTGAAAAATGGAAATGAATACTCTAAGATGTTTTATATATCCAACAAGTGAGAAAGTCAGTTTTTGTTGCTTTCAACCCAAGTGGGTTACACTTCCAACGCGACCTATATTGATTGTTGCAAGTGGGTTTCTGGGTTTGCCAAATCTAAGAATTATCACTCTCATATATCATTTTCCCTTTGTTTGTCTGCTAGGCAGATCTGATTCCACGATAAACGCCAACCTTATGCAAATAATGTTGATCGTTCGACATAACTTCTCCGTGTTTTTTTATTCTTTGGGTTTTCTCACTCTTGTCTCCTTTCTCTTAGCTAACCCATGTTCTTAGTTTGAATTTATTTATCTTAATCCCCTCGTTTGGAAGCTCTCCGACCTGTTTGCTCTGTAAACTCCATCAGATCTCCTTTTTGGATAAACGATTCGATATCATTATTTAGTAGGATATAAAATCTGTATCATGACCGTTGTCAAGGTGAAAGGTGAAGGTGTAATTAAATGCCCTATATGGCAAACTCATTAACTTATTTTAGCATGCGAGTATCCTTCATGTGTACCAGGACTTTACCGACTAAGGTATTCACCTCGGTGAATCGATCGTACGTGGTATGATCTTTGTTATCATTGTGGTTAAACCCACACTCTTTTTATCTTGTCTCCATTTGAACCATTATCATAAGATTATTCATCTCCATAGAGGAGGAGACTATTAATGACCATGTCCTCTGCATGGATATCTTTTCCACCACCTTCATGAGGTCCATCATATTGGTTGGTGGGCTCTTGGAGAGGGAGTTAATAGTAATATTACTAGAGATTAATATTCAAAATATAGAGACCACCATCCATTCATTAAGGTGTTTAATAACTTAGAGTTCTTCGTTGAAGCGCTTGCGAACTCTCTCAAGGACTTATCTTTCTTTTACTGCACATTAAAAATATATTAAATCATTTTTTTGTTCACGTGGATACTGACTACTGGAGGACGAACATATTTATGAGTTTATTGTAGAAAGTTAGCCAGAAGTTCCTA
Source organism: Sambucus nigra (assembly GCA_949130495.1). Classification (NCBI taxonomy): domain Eukaryota; kingdom Viridiplantae; phylum Streptophyta; class Magnoliopsida; order Dipsacales; family Adoxaceae; genus Sambucus; species Sambucus nigra. The sequence continues at coordinate 437,608,233 of OX422210.1, forward strand.
GCCATCATGGTCAGTGTGGTGGGACATTCAATGTCGAGTCTTCTCCTCCTGGTGCACCAATTAATATCCTTCTTGAACGAGTGTTGGTGAAGGGAGTTGTTGTAATTGGGCGATGATCTAATCTAATTGTTCCTATAAAACCCCGTGTGGCTCAATAAGCCAATTAATGGCCCGAGTCACTTGTTGTCCTTCATGGCCCGATGAAGTATCTCTTTCCACAAACGACACCAAAGAATTTAAAATGAAAATTAACACCTTAGATTTGTATTTGTTAATTAGGAAAAATATGTTAATATAGACTTCAAATGTACGAACATGGGGCTTTGTTCGGTCTATGTCAACAAAGATTCTTATTATGAATAAATGTAAGAGAGATTATATAGTTTCTTTTGAATATGCTCTCATTTTCAAGCTACTCCCCCTATATATTTTAATACTAGCGCTGCATCAAACCCCTTCCTTGTCCACCTCACAAGAAGGTACCAATGAATGTGTTCGTCCAAGTGGCAATTGTTGATGCTAAATAGTTGTCCCCGATTTCTTTAGCAAGCGAGGGAGTGACTACTTGTAGTTATGTGATCATGGGTTGTGGATCTAATAGGCCTACAATCTTGTAACATCGCTTCTGCACTCTTAGGTTACGTGGTAGATTAGGTCAAACCCTATGTCATATAATGATGCCCCCTTCGTCCACTCATTCGATTGTGTGTGATAAAGTTGATCAGGCCTCGTAGTTTGGATGATCATAAAAGACCTTTGTTTTATGTAAAAAGGCCTATTGATTGATTCATGTAAAACTCGACTTGACAAATTTAAAAAAAATCTCATTTGATATTGTTGTCGAGGAGTGTTTATCAACTTACCACAATCAATTGAGGACTTTCAAAATGATGTGCTTTTGCTCTCACTATAAATCCACCAACAACTTTAATCAATTGTGACATTGACATTTACATGACTGAGTTTCAATCAATATTTATTGCCAATTTCATGACTACTAGATTTTAATTCCGCGTGATGTGCAGGCGGTTTATAGGCATAATAGAAAATTGTGCGTTATATCTATTTATATAGATGAAATTGAAAATAAAAAAACAACTAAATTATTTAATAAGAACATAATACATGAAAAAATATACTCCTTTTATAAGGTTGGTGAAGATGTGACTAAAGGAAACCTATATTAAATTGTTTATTAAATAAAAGAAGACAAAATAAATATGATTTCGCAAATTCAAGTAAAATGTACATTTAACTATGTGTGGGTTTAGAACCTAACGAATAATGATAAAAAGACCAAATCAATCTCATTGAGTCATCTATTTTTATTCTATAAAAAACATGGTTATGTATAAACAAACAAAATCTCATAAGTAAACTCTTCTTTATTACATTTTTCTCCAATTCTCTAAGTAGTACTGATTCAAGCTAATCCTATATATCTAAAATTTAGAACTATAGATTCCAATATAAGATGTAATTGAATATTTGATGAAAATTAAAATAAACATTGAAGTCTTTTGGTGAATTATTGTATAGATTCTTAGTTGTTGCAATATTTTTAAGAATCTACTGAATTGATATTTCTGAAAAAATGGTTCATAGGTACAAAGGAGTCTCTTTAAGAAGGAAAAAAATAATTATTGAACAAAAGGCTCACGGTATAACTAAAATCTTAAAACAAAGTAGTACAAAAAATTACTTCTCCACACCAGATTTCACTACCTAAAACTGAATAATTTAAATTATTTCATAAACACACCAAAGTTCACAACCTTAGCATTTCACTAGCATTAAAAAAATTGTCACAATGAAAATAATTATACCATGACAATGATATGTATTGCTTTCTATTCTCATAAACCAGGTAACAATTTGTTTGTAGCCCTGTAACAAAAATGCATATGTAAAATATTCTCAATTTCGGCAAAAAAATTATAAGGAAGAAGTCAGATACAAATAGTTGTAAGAAGACAGAGAATCCACATCAAAATTATCGGCGAGTGGTCAGTTAGTAACAATTTTCGAAGAAAAAATCAGTTGCATAATAATATGAAGAGAGGGAGAGTCAGATACCGACGCTGTGTATTGTACTAATTGAGTTAAATACTAGCTCGTAACTTGAGATGGTGATACATGATCTCAACATAAAATAATTTATACACGTATATAAATAAAAAAACATAAAATACCAAATAATTTCCTTAAAAAATATACAGAAAATTGACAGAGTGAGTATTGTTCCCGGGGGGAGTCTCCAAAGGTTATCGCTTCATTTTTCTATATCCTGATATGCCCAAGTGTAGCCTCGTCTCTCATCTAGACTCAGCTCATCCAGGAAGACCCTTTTCATTCCTCAGGAGACACAGTAGGGGGTCCTCTACAACAACCCTTTCTCAATAGTTTCTACCTCGTACCAATCTAACAGGCCAACACCTACTAGCTATCTCATCATAAGCTCACCAATATCGACCTCATAGTGGTCTTACAGGCTGAGACCTAACCGCTGTCCCATTAGTCCCTCACCAGTCTCGTCTCAGCTTGGCACCACCCCAGATAGCCAAGACCACACTTCAGTTCAGACCATCAGTTTCCCAACAGGACATCCGACGTCTCATCCTCGGTCGGTCCGAGACCTATCAGGATGATATAAATCTTACGTGTGACACAGGTTCCCAGCATAACTAATCCATAAGTCCAGGAAGTTATAACAAGATTTCAAGAGCACGTTAGGGAATATTGCATCATCATCACACACTTGTGCCATAGACATGTGTCTATACCCTATTGGAAGCTTCACCATACACATGCTTCCTACATGATTGAGGGTACAATGCACACACCAAGCACTACATATACTCATCTTTTTCCCTTGTGAAAAGGATATGAAATTACAAACCCTAGCCAAACTCTATCTAATTTATAGTAGAGAGAGAGAGAGAGAGAGAGAGAGCTTGAGTGTTGTACAACCAAGGCCATTAGAGCCTCATTCATAGTGAAAACCTCACATCTCTGCATCGTGGAGTAGGCTGAAAAGATGAACCACTAATATACCAGTGTTCTTCCTCTTTTCCTCACCTCCTTCTCTTATTTTCATATATGTTTGCGTATCTCCATTGTTGTGTTGTGTTTGAGCTTGAGCTACATATACTAATTTAAATGGTGATTTCGTAACATTATCATTTTGGTGCCGTTTATGGGAACGAAGGATCATCTACTTACTCTCCTTTTTTAGCTTGATTCTCTAGTGGTGATCTAGTTTCACCCTTGGTTGGATTTGTATCACCATTGAAAGAGCACTTGTTAAGTTATTCAAGCTTTTTTCCCGCTCACTCAGCTCGCTTAGTTCGTCTTTTATTTTGCCATAGAAAATGGACTCTGATCTACCTCTAGGCATTGGTCCCATCTCCATCCAGGCACTACCTCAGTCAGAAATGGTTGAGGTGGCGGGGCACTGTGCTCGCTAGTATTCATCCAATCGAAAATGTATGAACAACTTGATTCTTTTAGCCAAACTATGATGGCCAAAACTTCAAGCGTTATGGCGAAGATGATAACTCCAACCACCAGAGATGGTTTGGATGCGAAGACAGGGGGACCAACGCTGACCCCACATAAGGAGGCGCAACATCATGAGAGGCGTAGAGATGTGGCTGATGTTAGGAGACTCCACCAGGGGAAACAAGTGTAGAAAGGTCCAGACGAACTTAATTGTGACGAGGATGACTGTTCAAAACCGTATGAAATATCTAGCAACACGATTCGCGTAACACTAACTTACAAGGTAAAAACCAAGAAGGCTAACCTAGGGCTTTAGCATTCAACAAATTAAGAGAAGGGCCAGCTTTTGACCTTCTCATCCCGATAGGAGACCTACAAGACCGAATTTCTCTATCCTATAGTATTACGACGTCTAGAGGGAATGGAGAATGTGCTAATCGTCGACTATAATAAGGCCGATAGAAGGAACATAATGGAAGTAAGCAGTCGATAGAGTAAGGCCGAGAGCCTGTACCTAACCCAACTGATAGAGAAGGAGGAGGAGATAATATTGTGGCGGGCGAGAAACTATGGAATAGTTTAATCCAAATGCTAGAAAATAAGATCAAAGACCTTTTGAAAAGTCGAGACCCTATCTAAAGGGGGTATGTGGAAGGGTCTCCCTCATAATAAGGATTGTGAGCTTTCCTACTCTAGTCATGTTCAAACCTCCAACTATCACTTCTAAGTATAATGTGAGTACGAATCTAATACATCACATAGAGATGTATCAATCTGTGACTGGCATCTACTCTTTTTCAGACGAGATAAGATGAAGGGCATTATCTATCCCTCTCACCGGCGTAGCTTATATATGATACACTTTTCTTCCTAAAAACTCCATAGAGAACTTCAAATAGCTGTATGAGAAGTTCATCCACAAATTATGCTTCATTATGAAGCCTCCCCAGAAGAAGATAACCCATCTCTTGTATGTAAAGTAAGGGAAAAATGAATATTTGAGAGACTATATCGCACGATTCAATAAGGATAAGCTTGAGGTCAAAGATTACAAAGAAAATATTTCCATGACAGCCCTCATGGGTGGACTAAAGAAAAGGTAATTACTTTAGAAGTTATTCAAAGACCCTCCTAAGTTCAAGAGAGTCATGGATGCAGAGGAGACCATGGAGTCCAAAGGAGAGGATGAGAAGGAAGCTAGTGGGAGTAAGTTTTATAAAAGAGATGGAAAAGATGTTAAGAAAAGGTCGATTGATGAAAATTTTGCTGACTAGACTTCGTTAAAAGTAAGCCTTGACTTGATCTTAAAGGACATTCAAGACGATACAGATCTCTGGTAACCTGAATGGCTAAAGTCCCCTCCCCATAAGAGGGAAAAAATACGGTGGTGTGATTTCCACCAAGACCAATGCCACATTACCGACAAGTGTTTTGCTCCAAAAGACAAGATTGAGAACATGTTAAAACAAGGCAAACTACGAAAGTACATTGATTGGAATGCTTCCAAAGATGATGTCCGAAAGAAGAACGACGGATCAAGATATGAGAGGCCAAGATGGAAACCTCAGGTCGATAAGAAAAATAATCAGTCTGATAACGGTGAGGATGATCCAGACCTCTCATCAAAAATTCCTGAGCCTAAGGGACATATCTTCATGATCTCATCCGATGTGAAAATGATCAGTGGGGAGATGATCGGTAGTGGGATAGAGTCTTCCGACTGTAAGGTGAACGCCATGGAAGTAAAGTCAACACCCAAACGAATAGAAGTATACTTGATTGCTTCAGAGATGAATTCGGGGAAGATATATGGACACACTAGTTGTGGGTTTCTCACGGTTGGTCTTCAAGGGTATTTTATCCCCCCATGATGACCCTTTGGTCATCAACACTAGGGTTCATGGGTATGATGTGTCTAGAATTATGGTGAATAGCGGTAACTCAGTCGAAGTTATGTTCTGGGAATACTTCAAAGGTTTAAAGCTCAGTAAGAAGAGGTTGGATCCTTATCGTCAACCCCTAATAGGATTTAATGGAGAAAAGTGCACCCACTTGGGGCGTTCGAAATGGATGTATGCATGGGCACCTGGACGAGATGCTTCATAAAGAAAGTTAGCTTTTTTTGTGATGGATAAGAATATGTGTTCGGACTACAACATCATCCTCAATCATGTGACCATGAAAGAGTTTAAAGCAGTTCCCTCCACTGTTCACCAGATGGTAAAGTTCCCAACCCCTTATAGGGGAAGTCTAAGGCGACTAGGTAGAGTCTAGGGAGTGTTATTTTAGCTTGACAGAACAGAAGGAGGCCTAAAAGAAACTCATAACCTATAATAGTGATACTCTTGACCCAATGGATGAGAGGAAAATGAATAAGGGTGAAATCATAGAGGATGTAGAATCCATAATACTCAATGAGGATGAGCTGAAATAAATCATCCAAATTGGCTCATCATTGAAAAGGGAGGTGAAAGAAAAGTTAATATTGCTGTTAAGGAAGAGGCAAAGCGTCTTTGCATGGCGCTAAAAAGACATGCCAGGAATAAATCCAAAGGTCATCTGCCACAAATTGAATATTTATTTGAAGGCGAAGCTAGTGAAATAGGGAAGAAGGATCTACGCAAGAGACAAGTATGGGGTCATCCAATAAGAAGTCAAGAAACTCCAATAGGCTAAATTCATCAGGGAGGCACGGTACCCAGAGTGGTTATCCAATGTCATAATAGTCTCATAGGCCAATGAAAAGTGGAAAATATGCATTGATTTCATTGATCTAAACAAAGCTTACCTAAAAGATAGTTTTCCTTTACCCCATATAGATCAGACGGTTGACGCCACAGCTGGGCATGAGATGATGAGTTTTATGGAAGCATACTTAGGATATAACCATGTCTTCATGGGCGAAGCCAGTGTAGAAAAAACTTCCTTTGTTACTGATAAAGGAACCTACTGTTATATTTCCATGCCTTTAGGCCTTAAGAATTTAGGGGAAACCTACTAGAGGTTGGTTAGTAAAATTTTATAAGAGAAAATTGGTAAAACTATGGAGGTCTAAGTAGATGACATGCTGATGAAGATCCTCAAGGTTGAGAATCATGTGTCCAACCTTGAGAAGATGTTTGACATGATGGATATTTACAAGATGAAGTTAAATCTAGCCAAGTGCATGTTCGGCGTTAGTGCAGGAAAATTCCTTGGCTTTATAGTCAATCAAAGTGGGATTAAGGTGAAACCAAAGAAAATCAAGGTGTTGATAAAGATGAAGATGTCCAAGATGATAAAGATGTACAGAGACTGACAAGAAGAGTCGTTGCTCTCAATAGATTCATCTCTAGGGCCACAGATAAGTGTTTTCATTCTTTAAAATTTTGAGGAGAGCATTTATTTGGGATGAAGTTTGAGAAAATTCCTTTCAAGAACTTGAAGATTATTTGGGTTCTCCAATGATCCTGTATTGGCCTATACTTAGCAGTGTTAGAATCGTCCATAAGTGCACCTATTTTCAGAGATGATGAAGGAGTTCGAAAACCTGTGTAGTTCAATAGCAAGGTTCGGTAATGACCCAAACTTAAATACCTAAAGATTGATAAATTAGCTTATGCTTTGATCCATGCCTCTAGGAAAATGAAGCCCTACTTTCAAGCTCATACTATGGTGGTTCTCACCGATACTCCTTTGAGACAAGTCATCCATATACCTGAGAAATCAGGTAGGCAAATGACTTGGTCAGTCGAGTTAGGGGAGTTTGACATCGTATATTAGCCAGGGACTGCAATCAAAGGGCTAGTATTAGATGACTTTATAGCTGAGTTCACTTGCGCCAAGGCTGATGTTAAAGAAGATGAAGTTGAAATGTTGCCTAAGAAGACAACTTTGGGTTCGGCTATAACCGATGGTTCCAGGGCAGACCATAATGAAAAAGATATTTTTTTGAGAAATGGGACAGTAGATGTACCTTCTCAAACTATGGTCCAATATAGAGTTTATTTGTGTATGGCTCCTCTTGTGAAATACGTAGTGGAATAGGTTTTATATTATCGACTCTAAATGGGACCTATTTTGAATATGCAACGCGATTCAATTTTAAGGCCTTAAATGACAAATCTCAGTATGAAGATTTGTTAGATGGCATGTCTTTGTCCAAGGTGTTGAAAGCCAGCCATATGATAATACATAGGGACCCTCAATTGGTGATGATTCAAATTCTAGGGATTTATGAAGCCAAAGATGATACAATGGCTAAGTACTTATCAAGGGTGAAGAAGGTTTGGAGTCGCTTCAAAGAAGTGAAGGTGAAGAGAGTCCCTCGACTAGAGAATGGACGAGCTGATGCATTAGTAAAGTTGGCTTCTGCCACCCGAACAAAAATTAGGACCGTACAGATTGAGATCCTCTACACGCCAAGCATTGATGAGGATGATAGTAGGATCAATTTTTTCTTGAATTTGAACCTTAAAGCATCATGTATGGACCCTCTCATCTGATATATCATAGATGAAGAGCTCCCAGAAACAAAGGACGATAGGAAAAAGTTAAGGCATAGAGCGACAGAGTTCACCATTATAGGTGGCATCCTATATAAAAAGGGGTTTTTACTCCTTTTGTTGTGATGTCCCCACCCCATTGAGGTGGAATAAGTCTTGAGAGATGTGCATGAAGGGTCATTCTCAAGCCACACTAGGGAACAATCTTTGACAAAATGAATTGTGATGCAAGGCTACTCATGGCCGACCCTTACTAAGGGTGCAGTCGACTACGTCAAGGAATGTGGAAAATGCCAGAGGTATGCTTGAATCCCCCATCGTTTTCACAAACCTTTATCATCCATCACATCCCCCTAGCCATTTGTACTGTGGGATATCGACCTAGTAGGGCCTTTATCCAAGGCTGCATTTAATTATAGATACCTGATTATGGAAGTTGACTACTTTTCAAAGTGGGTGGAGGCTAAGGCCATAATATCCATAACTGAGATGAAAACCTTCAAGTTCATTTGGAGTAACATCTTCTACAGGTATGGTCTTTCCTACACTTTGATCTCAGACAATAGAAAGCAGTACAAGAATAAGTCCTTGGAGGCCAACGATGAAAGGGTCGACATCAAACAGTTTTACTCAGCACCAGGAACCCAAGCCAACAGTCAAACCGAGGTAACCAATATGACAATTATATATGGATCAAGAAAAAGTTAGAAGATTCTAAGGGACTATGGAAATACGAGTTGCATGGATTCCTGTGGTCTTACAAGACGATAAAAGGAAACCTACAGAGGAGACACCCTTTATGCTGGCTTATAAGTCAGAGGTCTTAATACTAACTTAATGCAACTTACCTAGTCACAGAGTCCAGACTTATAACCCAAAGATCGATGATGAAGAAATAAGGATGGACCTGGATTTGATAGAAGAAAGAAGGGAAGACGTTGAGGTTAGATAAGTGGAAAATTATCAAAGGACGACCAAGTTCTATACCAAGTTCTATAGGGGATCTCGTTTTAAAGAAGGTATGGTAGAAGCCAAAAAAATTTCACCGAAATTGGCATGGACCATACAGGGTCACTGAAGAGGTCATACCTAAAACGTATCGATTGGAGAACTTAGAGGGATAACCTTTTTTCCCACCCATGGAATGCAGACCACTTGAATAAATATTATCAATAGACTTGTATAAAATTTATGTCTCTCTTTATATTTCATCCTCTTTGTATCTTGAATACCTCAAAGTAATGAATGAAAAAATCACAAGTGTTTCCTCGTATCTTTTGGTCCAATTATCCAATTCATGGTTCGAATTGTTCTAATCTAAATAACATCGTTCATATGGTGAGTTAATCTTGCTTCATTCTCGGTGATACGAGAAATCATGGGAGACTCATATCGTCCATGAACTCTTAGTAACACCAAGAGGGGGGAATTATGTGATAACACCATTTGGGTGGTGAAAAACATAAAAAATCTATTTAAAATCATTTTATTATGATTGTTTTAAATATCATTGACTTAGTGGCCTTCTCGTCTTGGACGAGAGGGGACTTGGGATTAACATAATTAATTTAGTGGTCTCTAAAAATATTATTTATTTGGTTATCTCTCTTGGATTGGATGAGAGGGTTCTTGAGATTAACACCATTAATTTGGTGGTCTCTAATTCAAAATCATTAATTTAGTTAGCTCTTTTATCCAAGATGAGAGGGGACTGGAGAATTAACACCATTGATTTGGTGGTCTCTAATTAAAATCATTTATCAGTTATCCCTATCAGGCCGACACGAGAGTAAATGTATTATTATAAAGCAGATATGAAAGTGTCATGAGAAAAAATGATGATATATCAGAGCTGACAAGGAGAAAATTTCCATTAAAAAAATTAATACATCACATTACAAAAGATAGTTCAGATATAAATTAGAGACGAAGGCACACATGGCCAAATTGTTCAAAAACATATTCTAATAATTAACAAACTTATACAAGTGGAAAGGGAAGTTAAGTGTAATACCCCGTATTTTTATGACCTTTAATTTTGGGGATTTATTAAATTTAGCGAGAGATATTAATTTAATATTAATTCTAAAAATTATTTAAATACTTACTAGCATGATGAGAGTTAGTAATTATTGGAATTTTGTTGTAAGTTACTTTATGGGTAAAGTAAGAGGTGTAATTGAATTTATTAAAATTATCACAAGAATCTAATTTGATAATTTTAGAAATTTATAGGGATGTGCCTGTGTCATGTCGGGATAAAATTCGAACTATTAAAAGTGAATAAATTATAAGTCACCTGTATAGTCATTTTGAGTACGTCAATATGTCCGAAAGGGTTGAGATAGTCAAAATAATGTACCCGAGGGTTTAATTTGGGTCTCGGGGCATTTCTAAGCCTAATTAACATCCTGGGAGAGCGTTTTAGACATTTCGTATTTTTGGGAAAGGAAACCCACGAATTTATAAGGCTTTATCAGATGTTAGGGATTGTATTCTAGGGTTAGCATAACCAAAAAAAACAAAGACAGCCCTTGGAGGGGAAGAGGAGAAGCTTTCCAAGGAGCTCTAGGCCAAGAACTCCACCGTTTGCACCGCCGTCGCCGCCAAGTTGTGGATCACGCAAAGAGGATCACAACCACACCAATATTTTCCACAAATCTAAACCAAGTATTCCCAGGAAAGTATCTATCTTAATTTATTTCAGTTAATGCTTCAATGATATTATTATAGGGTTGGTTATGACTAGTTCTTGTGAAAGAAAGTATGTATGGGAGACTCTAATTTGCATGTTGTTGAGGTAAAAGACGTATTCTGGAAATCCAATTCATATGTAGAGGTTGAACCACGAAATTTCATTGAGTTAGGAGTAGAAAATATTGGAAAATAATGGGAAGAACTAAGTTAAATAAAATATTAGGGTTCTTGTTATTTTTATGGATTTTGACCCTTTTAATTTGTTATAACTGATGAAAACTCGCATGTATTATGTAAAATATTCATTATTTGGGTATATAACACTTGTGGTATAATTTGATGGAAGTTTGGAAATCAAATATGATGATTTGGATGATTTTGGAATAGCAATCCCGCAACTGGAAATTCTGCAGTTTCGTCATAACTGCTTGATCGATCGATCGACCCAAGAGCATCGATCGATGGAGCCTGTGTCATCGAGCGATCGACTCCTCCTGAAAAACTCAAATTCCCCTTTTTAAATAGGTTGTTCCAACTTAAATGAATCGAAATCCTTGGACATTATTGTTAGAACATTTTGGGATATAAAGAAGACCAGTAGGACTTTATAAAAATATAACCTTTAATGTAATACGAGATTTACATTTAACGGAGGTGTTTTACACTTAAGAAATAATGGGAACGTGGGTCTAAAGGGTGAGACTCGTAAGGAAGTTAAGTCGTAAAATAAAAGAGTACCTACTGAAATTACACTTGGGGAGATAGAATTTCACGAGTGTTACGTAGTAAGTTGGAATAATCCCATAAATAAGAATAAAAGAGACAAACCATTATACGGGATAATCTAGTAATGTGTAATAAGAATAAATATCATAAGTACGGGTTCTGGGTATACCTAATTTAGAATTGGGAATAGTAGTACACATATATGATTGTGATTGTGCGTATATTATATATACATGTAAAAATCATGTCTGCGCTACTTGCTATCATTGAGGTTACCGCGCTGGGATAGTCTTATCTCGATGGGACCTTTATAAGGGATATTGACTTGTACCCTAGAACATAGGAATCCTTGGTGCAGGCTATCGGATCGATAGTCATACGGTCCTAAGAGACGTGACGGTTTGTGCTGACCTCTTAGTGACTTGGAACTATACTTCGCCTCAATATGTATGTGTTTTGTGTTAGTACAGTTCGAGAGTGATTCCGAACTAGTTTTTCCCTTAGTACGAGTGATACGGGGACTTGATAGCAGAGTATGCCAGCACCATAAATTTTATGTGGGGTGCCGATAGTATATATACATTATATGAGTGATTAATATATATATAGACTCGAAATTTGGGAATTATCTAATGTGATTAAAGGTAGGTAAAAATGGAATAATTATTTCAACTTGGGTATAAGTGTTTGAAAAGTTTGAGGCAATGCTGAGAAACTTTATAATCAAATAGGGTATAAGAGAACTTTGCTTTTAAAAATTTATTTTCTTAACACTATAAATTGTCGGCATGAAACCTTGTGAGTAACTTAAGATGAGCTAAACTGTTAGAATTAGTAGTGCGGTAGGTGTGCACATTAGAAGAGAGGTGGAAGTTTCTCAAGTGAGTGGCGCACATTAATATGATTTTTGCATTAGCCGGTAAGCATTTTAAATACTTGCTAAACTAAATTTTAAACTTTTTTACAATCGGGCTCTGACCCGTTTCCTATTTTCTCTTCTCTCTTGCATAGGATCCTTTGGAAGGAACGTGTTTCAGCTTTGGTGGGAGTTGCAGGCCTCTTGCTTAGACGACCTCATTATTGATTCCACTTCTAGTTCTATTTCATCCAGTTGGGCATGTGTCGCCCTTTTTCCATTATTCAGTTGGTTTTATCAGAGATTGTGATTCGTTTACTTCCAGTATTTATACTTTGGGATTGTTACTGTCAGGATGTTTTCCTTTGAAGTTTTAAAGTTGGAATTAATTAGTTGAATTATGAAATTGCTTCGATTATCTTTTCCAGTCTAGTTGTTGTGTGATTTTTAAACCATGGATTATGAAAGGTTATAAATATTGGTTTTAAATTAAATTTGGAATTGATGTCTTAAAAATGGTTTTGTTACTTAGCTTAATTAGTTAGGGTGTTTAATTTGTAAAGTTATTTTTTTTTACGACAGTGATGCTAAGAATGAACCAACTGTTCACCTTGGTTATGATTTAATAAAGGACTGATCACCCGGTATTTAATTAGGCGAGGTGTCAGAGCTGGTATCAGAGCATCAGGTTCTAGTGTCGTTTAGGATCTGTATGGCTTATGTCACTTTCAGCTTAGCGTTCTTGCTATAGAGCCCTATTTTTAGGATTGTTGTATTCTTGTTTTTACGCTTATGTCTTCAGCTATTTGGAAATTTGCTAATAATTGTAAACTAATAAATTTCCTTACATTTTAGATGCCTCCAAGACGCACACCCAAGGACAGACGTGCCCAGGCCGAGCAACCAACAACTCCGATTCAAGGAACGATGAACGCAACAGAGGTAGCCACTATCTTTGCTCAAGCGGTGAATTCCGTGTTGGCAGTAGTGCAGCAAGCCCCACCCCAGGTCCAAGCAGTGGTGCCAGTACCAGCACAGCTTCCTTCTGCATGGGAGCAAGTTATGGATGCCTTCCAGAAGGCACATCCCACAGAGTTTGCAGGTAGTTCGGAGATCATTATAGCCAGCCAATGGAAGAAAGATATCCAAAGGCATCTGCGCATGTACGAGTGCACGGACGTGCAGAAACAGCTGTTGGAATCCTTCAAGCTAGTGGGGGTCGCTTTGCATTTGTGGGAATCCACCACCACCTTGTAGGAGAGGGATATTATCACTATTCAGTCATTTTGGGCGCGGTTTGACAGCAAATACTTTCCATCTGCCGTGCAGATCGAGATGAGGAAGAAGTTACTAAATCTAAAATAGGAGAATACGACTGTTGCTGAGTACGAGGAGGAGTTCACTAGACTTCTCACTATAGTACAGATGAGGCACCCACTGAGGGAAAGAAAATACTATTTTTTGTGGACGGGTTGGCTTCGAGGATCCGTCAGCACCTCATAGGCAATCTGTCACTGAGTACCTACACAGACGTACTCAATGTTGCCTTGTTATACTGCTAGGATCACCGCTTCCATCTATAGGAAAGTAAACGAGCATGAGAGTCCAACTAGCAGGGCAGGGCAGGACAGGGGTAATGGTACTAGTGGATCACCGACATCACAGGGCAGACTCGTCAGCATGAGCAGAGTTCCCATCAGGGGGACCCTTCCAAGCGATTCCGATTAGGTGACTCTAGGCATGGATTTGGGGGATTTAGGCAGGGCTAGCAGGGCCAGTCTAATCAGTAGGGCAAACATTGTCAGTTGCAGGGTCAGCAACAGGGCCAACAAAGGCCAACAACATTTTCAGCAGGGCCAACAGGGCTAATGGTGGGGTGGTAACGTCCATCAGGGCCGTTATCAACAGGGACAGAGGGGAGGAAATTTCAGGGGCCGATGCTTCGGGTGTGGTAAAAATGGCCACAGGCGCATGATTATCCAGAGGGAGATAGGGCCCCACAGCAGCAAGGTGCCCGTAATAAGCCACAGAGGCCACAGTTTCATATCACCTTCCCAGTGCCAGCTCAAGCACCAACCCTACCAGCCATCCCAGCAGCTCCAGTGCAGCAGGGGCAGTTACAGTACGAACGTGTCTATAACGTCCACCAGGCGGCAGCTCCTCAGGCACCACCTGCGATTGATGGTATGTTTCCTATCCATGGTACTATGGGTCGGGTTTTATTTGATACTGGGGCGACACACTATTTTATAGCTACTCATTTTGCAAGGTCCTTAGGGTTATTAGCCACAGTAGAGAGCACTGTGACATGCGTAGACTCACCACTGAGGAATGGATCGTTAATTTTCTTTATATGCCGAGGTGTGGGAGTAGAGATTGGTAGCTTAATCTTACCAGCAGACATGTCAGTCTTAGATATGCATGAGCACGACGTTATTATTTGCATGGATTGGCCCGCAACATACAGAGACATGATAAATTGTTTCAGTGAGAGTATTGTCTTTACCATTCCAGGGCAGGAGATGTTTTTAGTGGCAATGCCTCGCCCAGAGGGAGGCTCTACCGCTCATTTGTATTACATAGAGGAGGATACCTCTAAGTAGGTCGTGATTCCCTTAGACTCGATCCCAGTCGTTCGTGAGTATTCTGACATATTTCAGGAAACACCAGGACTACCCCCTAGTCAACAAATAGATTTTGTCATAGATTTATTACCGGATACTCGATCGATAACACACACTCCATACCGTATGGCTCCGGTAGAAATGCGAGAGTTACGAGATCAGATAGAGTAGCTATTAGGTCAGGGCTTCATTCGTAGGAGTACCCCACCTTGGGGGGCTCCAATTTTATTTGTGAAAAAGAGAGATGGTTCACTGAGGCTATATGTGGACTACCGAGAGCTGAACAAGGTCACGATATGGAACAAATATCCGTTGCCTCGAATCGATGATGTGTTCGACCAGCTGAGGGGACCAACTTTCTTTTCGAAGATAGATTTGAGGTCAGGATACCATCAGCTATGGATTAGGGAGAAGGATGTTTTGAAGACTTCTTTCTTGATGAGATATGGGTCCTATGAGTTCAGAGTGATGCCATTTGGACTCACAAATGCTCCAGCCGTATTCATGGACTTGATGAACCGAGTGTTCAGAGAGTTCTTGGACTAGTTTGTCATCATCTTCATCGATGACATCCTGATATATTCACACACTTAGGAAGAGCATGTTGAACACTTGAGGCAGGTTCTTCAGACACTATGAGAGCATCACCCGTATGCAAAGTATGAGAAGTGCGGATTTTGGTTACGAGAAGTGCAGTTCTTGGGACATGTTGTTTATGAACTGGGGATAGCGGTTGACTTGAGTAAAGTGTCAGTAGTGAGGGAGTGGGGACAACCCACGACACCGATGGAAGTGCGTAGTTTCTTGGGATTAGTCGGGTACTACAGGAGATTCATCCGAGGATTCTCCAAGATAGCTGGTCCATTGACGAACCTGACTCGTAAGGGGGTACCATATGTTTGGGATGATACTTGTCAATTGGCTTTCGATGAGCTAAAAGACAAGCTGACTTCGGCACTAGTCCTTACTTTACCCAAGCCAGGTGTGGAGTATTTGGTTTATACCGCCTCCTCCTTATGGGGACTCGAGGGAGTACTTCAGCAAGAAGAGAAGGCCATAGCTTTTTCCTCCTGCAAGCTTAATCTGAACGAGAGGAATTACCCCACTCATGACTTAGATTTAGCAGCGATCGTCTTTGATTGGAGGAAATGGAGACACTATTTATTGGGGGAGAAGTTCCGCTTGTTCACAGACCACAAGTCACTGCAGTACCTGTTCACTCAGAGAGAACTGAATATGTATCAGTGCAGGTGGTTAGAGTTTGTGAAAGACTATCAGTTCGACATACAGTACCATCCAGGGAAGGCCAATGTAGTTGCTGATACATTGAGCGATAGACCGGTAGACGATATAGCGAACGTCTAGAAAGCAAAGTGGAAAGAGTTGGGTCACCAGGATGCGGTATCCCGTTCATTCATATCTCTCATGACAGTGACACTCAAGATTATTACGAGGGTAATACAATCACAGATAACAAACTCATTTTGCTAGGAGCAAATTATACGGCATTTAACCGAGGGTGCTGAGTCATATTCAATTAGTTCTGATGGAGGTTTGAGGTTTAATGGGAGGTTGGTGGGCCCAGAAGGAGCAGACTTACGTCATGAAGTGATGACCCAGTCTCACGGGTCCCGATTTATGGTGCATTTCGGGGGAGATAAGATGTACCAGGATAGAAGGCGACAATACTGATGGAGTGGGATGAAGAAGGACATTGCTGAGTTCGTGTCCAAGTGTTATACTTGCTAGAAGGTAAAGGTGGACCACCAGAAACCTTCGGGGTTGCTTCAGCAGTTGGAAATACCCACGTGGAAGTGAGAGAGTATTTCTATGGATTTCATTACTGGGTTGCCTATATCACAGCGGAGCCATGAATCCATCTGGGTGATTGTGGACCATTTGACCAAGGTGGCTCATTTTATGCCAGTACGGACAGACTATACCACGGGCCAGTATGCTCAATTATTTATTGTTGAGTTTGTTAGACTACATGGGGTTCCCCTATATATTGTGTCAGATAGAGACAAGATTTTTGTGTCACATTTCTGGGAGAATTTTCAGGAGGCCATGGGTACAGAGTTGAGGTTGACTTCAGCTTATCACCCACAGACAGATGGCCAAATAGAGCGTACCAATCAGATGTTGGAAGATATGCTACACATGTGTGTCCTTGATTTTGGGGGAGTTTGGGAGCCACATCTTCCAATGGTAGAGTTTGCTTATAATAACTCTTATCAGTTCACAATTGGCATGGTTCCATTTGAGGCATTATATGGCAGGCCTTATCGTTCTCCCACTTGTTATCTAGAGGTGGGGGAAAACAAGTTGCTCGGACCAGAGGTAATTCAGGAAACCTTTGCTAGGATTGAGCATATCAGGAGTTTCATTAGGGTAGCGCATGACAGGCAGAAAAGCTACGCCGATGCAAAATGGTTCTTTCAAAAATTTAATGTGGGGGACCAAGTATTACTGCGTGTATCTCCTATAAAAGGAGTGATGAGGTTTGGGAAGAAAGGGAAATTGGCCCCGAGGTACGTGGGACCATTTCCCATTATCGAGAGGATTGGGCCGGTAGCGTACAGATTATGACTGCCAGAGCATTTACACCGCATTCATGAATTATTCCACATCTCTTCGTTGAACGATACCTTCGGGATGACATGTCCCACACTCACATCGCGATTGAGGAGATTGACTTACAGCCTGATAGCTCTTGCAAGGAGAGACTAGTAGCTATTCTAGACCATAGTGAAAGGAGATTGAGGTCGAAAGTAGTCCCACTTTTACGGGTCTAGTGGAAGCATCATAATGTGGATGAATCCACTTGGGACCATAAGGCAGACATGCGTGAGAAGTACCCAAAGTAATTCTTACCAGGTATACCTTATATTTTTTTCGAATTTCGTGACGAAATTCCGTTATTAGGGGGGAAGTATGTAATACCCCGTATTTTTATGACTTTTAATTTTGGAGATTTATTAAATTTAACGAGAGATATTAATTTAATATTAATCCGAAAAATCATTTAAATACTTCCTAGCATGATGAGAGTTGGTAATTATTCGACTTTTGTTGTAAGTTACTTTATGGGTAAAGTAATAGGTGTAATTGAATTTAGTAAAATTATCATGAGAATCTAATTTGATAATTTTGGAAATTTATTGGGACGCGCCTGTGTCGTGTCGGGATAAAATTCGAACTATTAAAAGTGAATAAACTATAAGTCACCCATATGGTCATTTTCAGTACGTCAATGTGTCCGAAAGGGTCGAGATAGTCAAAATAATGTACCCGGGGGTTTAGTTTGGGTCTCGGGGCATTTCTAGGCCTAATTAACATCCCGGGAGGGCGTTTTAGACATTTCGTATCTTTGGGAAAGGAAACCCACGAATTTCTAAGTCTTAATCAGATGTTATGGATTGTCTTCTAGGGTTAGCATAACCAAAAAAACAAAGATGACCATTGGAGAGGAATAGGAGAAGCTTTCCAAGGAGTTCTAGGCCAAGAACTCCGCTGTTTGCACCGCCGCCACCGCCAAATTGTAGATCGCGCAACGAGGATCACAACCACACCAATATTTTCCACAAATCTAAACAAAGTATTCCCAGGCAAGTATATATATTGCTTTATTTTAGTTAATGCTTCAATGATATCAGTCTAGGGTTGATTAGGACTAGTTCTTGTTAAAGAAAGCATTTATGGGAGACTCTAATTTGCATGTTGTTGAGGTAAAAGACGTATTCTGGAAATCCAATTCATATGTAGAGGTTGAACCACGAAATTTCATTGAGTTAGGAGTAGAAAATCTGGGAAAAGAATGGGAAGAACTAAGTTAAAGAAAATATTAGGGTTCTTGTTATTTTTATGGATTTTGGCCCTTTTAATTCGTTACAATTGATGAAAACTCGCATATATTATGTAAAATATTCATTATTTGGGGATATAACACTTGTGGTATAATTTGTTGGAAGTTTGGAAATCAAATATGATTATTTGGATGATTTTGGAATAGCAATCCCGTAACTAGAAAATCTGCAGTTTCGCCATAACTGCTTGATCGATCGATCGACCCAAGAGCATCAATCAATCGAGCCCGTGTCATCGATCGATCGACCCCTCTAGGAAAACTCAAATTCCCCCTTTTAAATAGGTTGTTCCAACTTAAATGAATTGAAATCCTTGGACATTATTGTTAGAACATTTTGGGATATAAAGCAGACCAATAGGACTTTATAAAAATAGAACCTTTAATGTAACATGAGATTTACATTTAATGGAGGTGTTTTACACTTAAGAAATAATGGGAACGTGGGTCTAAAGGGTGAGACTCGTAAGGAAGTTAAGTCATAAAATAAAATATTACCTACTGAAATTACACTTGGGGAGATATAATTTCACGAGTGCTACGTAGTAAGTTGGAATAATCCCATAAATAAGAATAAAAGAGACAAACCGTTATACGGGATAATCTAATAATGTGCAATAAGAATAAATATCATAAGTATGGGTCGTGGGTGTTCCTAATTTAGAATTGGGAATAGTAGTATACATATATGACTGTGATTGTGCATATACTATATATACGTGTAAAAATCATTCCCGTGCTACTTGCTATCACTGAGGTTACCACGCTGGGACAGTCTTATCTCGATGGGACCTTTATGGGGGATATTGACTTATACCCTAGAACATAGGAATCATTGGTATAGGCTATCAGATCGATAGTCAAACGGTCCTAAGAGATGTGAGGGTATGTGCTGACCTCTTAGTGACTTGGAACTATGCTTCGCCTCAATTTGTATGTGTTTTGTGTTAATACATTTCGAGAGTGATTCTGAACGAGTATTTCCCTTAGTACGAGTGATACGGGGACTTGATAGCAGAGTATTCCAACACCATAAATTTTAAGTGGGGTGCCGATAGTATATATATATTATATGAGTGATTAATATATATATAGGCTTGAAATTTGGGAATTATCTATTGTGACTAAAGGTAGGTAAATAATGAATAATTATTTCAACTTGGGTATAAGTGTTTGAAAAGTTTGAGGCAATATTGAGAAACTTTATAATCAAATGGGGTATGTGAGAACTTTGATTTTAAAAATTTATTTTCTTAACACAAGAAATTGTTGGCATGAAATCTTGTGAGTAACTTAAGATGAGCTAAACTGTTGGGATTAGTAGTGCGGTAGGCGTGCAAATTAGAAGAGAGTTGAGAATTTCTCAAGAGACTGCCACACACTAATATGATTGTTGCATTAGCCGATAAGCATTTTAAATACTTACTAAACTAAATTTTAAACTATTTTACAATCGGGCTCTGATCCGTTTCCTATTTTCTCTTCTCTCTTGTATATATATGTATATATTACAGGTTCTTAGCCACATGGGCGTCTTGGATAGGATACTTTGGAAGGAACGTGATACTGCTTAGGTGGGAGTTGCAGGCCTCTTGCTTAGACGACCTCATTATTGATTCCACTTCTAGTTCTATTTCATCTAGTTGGGCATGTGTCACCCTTTTTCCATTATTCAGTTGGTTTTATCAGAGATTGTAATTCGTTTACTTCTAGTATTTAAACTTCGGGATTGTTACTGTCAGGATGTTTTCCTTTAAAGTTTTAAAGTTGGAATTAATTAGTTGAATGCTTAAATTGCTTGGATTATCTTTTCCAGTCTAGTTGTTGTGTGATTTTTAAACCATGGATTATGAAAGGTTTTAAATATGGGTTTTAAATTAAATTTGGAATTGATGTCTTAAAAATGGTTTTGTCACTTAGCTTAATTATTTAGGGTGTTTAATTGGTAAAGTTATTATTTTTTTTGCAACAGTGATGCTAAGAATGAACCAATCGTCACTACAAGAAAAATGAATATTAGGGACGGGAGTATTAGGGACGTCCATGTCCTTTTGTCCCTAATACTATACCAGAAGGGACAGTTTTAATTACCGTCCTTTTTTATAGTAACAAAAGGAACGATTTTTAAAAAACCGTCCCTTTTGGTATTTCTCAAAAAGGACAGTAATTAAAACCGTCCCTTAAAGCATATACGGTTTTTTAGCGCTAATTTTTCCCGGGTTATTTTAAGGGACGAAATTTAAAACCATCCCTTTTGCTATATCAAAAGGGACGGTTTGTAAATTCCGTCCCTTTTGATATAGTAAAAGGGACAACTTTAAATTCCGTCCCAGTTAATAAAAATTAATTTTTATTTTTTCCAAATGAGTATTTGGGACGGATTGTTTGAACCATCCCTTTTAAGATACCAAAAAAGACGGTTTTAAAATCCGTCTCTTTTGATATAAATTATTTTTTATTTTTCCCCCATTTTTTTGGGCAAAAGGGACGGTTACATCCGACCCTTTTAATGTTTTCCCTAATTTTCCCCCACTTATTCCAAAAATTGGCCTAATTCATGTTTTGGACTCCCGCTCTCTCTGTGTGCTCTCACGCTCTCTCTCGCTCACTCCGCTCCTCTGCCCGCCTCCGCTTCACCTCTCATGCTCTCTCTCGCTCACTCCGCTCCTCTGCCCGCCGCCGCTGCTCCTCTCACGCTCTCTCTCGCTCACTCCGCTGCTCACGCCATTGCTCCCTACCCTCCGCTGCGCATCCCTAACCCTCCGCCTCTCCCCTGCTCAGATCCTGAGCCTCCGCCTCTCCCCTGCCTTACCCCCGCTCCACCCCTCCGCCTCCTCCTCTCCCCCTTTGCCTCCGCCTCTCCCCTGGGCACATGTATTAATCCCTTCTACAATATATATACACATACATATATATAGACACACACACATATACATTATTTGTATTGATTTGTTTAGACATTTGTTAGGGATTTATTTAGATTGTTATCATAGTAGTTTAGGCATTTTTTACAGTTTTGTTTAGTGATCTCTTTACATATTTTAACATACTAGTTAGGGCTTTTTATGAATTTAACATCAATAAGTGTAAAACAAATTTTTAATTATTTATAGCAAACCAGATTTAAAAAATAAAAAACAAAAACCAGATTGGATTACCGGATCGGACTACCGGATTGTTAACAAATTCGGATTCGGTTGCCAATGTACTGATCCGTGTCTGACTATCGGATCCCGTCTGAATCCGAAAATTTCAAACGGATTCTAGCTACAAAATTTATAGTTTTTATAATTTTCTAAATCCCATGTTCCAAATGAGAATGAAGGATTTCATTTTTTTCCAATTTATTGTTGCTTTGTACTCCATCCATGTTTAATTAGGAATTCATGTTTATAACATTGATACGGACACTTTTAGAACATTGACACGAACAAATGATATTCAAATGCAATTTTGTATATATTTATAAATCTTTTTTTCAATTTGTAATAGGGGTTCAATAAGATCAATATGGATAAGAGTTGGATCGGAGGAGATAGGACCACAAAGGCGTACGCCGATGGAGTTCAAATCTTTATTGATTTTGCATATAGAAATAAGGATATTCTTACTTCTAGCATCAAATGCCCATGTAGTACTTGTGTTAATCGTGTCTACTATAACTCACAAACTGTGAGGAATCACATAGAGATGTATGGTTTTGAAAAGAATTACAAGAATTGGATTTATCATGGGGAATCATTGGGTGATTTTAATATCAACGTAAATAGTTGGAGCGATGGTATGGTTGTTGATGATGTATTAGCTGATTTGAACTCGGGGGCAAGCATGATTACAATGGTTCAAGAAGGAAGGGGGATTCCATATAGAGAGGAAAATATGGGCAATGATGAAGAACCTAACATCGAAGATCATGACGTGCCCGACGAAGACCTCCCAGAATATTTTAGACTTTTAAAAGAGGCACAAAGTGAGTTGTATGAGAATTGTCCTAAGGACATTACCGAGTTGTCATTTCTTGTTGAACTATTTCACTTGAAACAACTAAATGGATGGACAAATCGTTCTTTTACGATGTTGATGTTATTCTTGCAGAAGGTGTTCCCGAAAGCCAAGATTCCAAAATCCTTTTATCAAGCTAATAAATTAACAAAAGATTTAGGATTTAAGTATGAAACGTGGGATGCATGTCCTAAGAGTTGTATGTTGTTTTGAAATGAGAGCGAGAATCTTGAGAAATGCAAAATTTGTGAGGAACCTAGGTTCAAAAATGAATTTGATAGTGGTGAGGGTACAAAAGTAGCAGCGAAAAAGGTAAGGTATTTTCCTTTGAAACCGAGATTATAACGATTGTATTGGTCATCGCATACTGCTCCACTAATGAAATGGCATGCTGATGAACGAATCGATGATGGCGTGTTGAGGCATCCTGCTGACTCCCTTGCATGGAAGACATTTGATGAGCAAAATCCATCTTTTGCTAATGATTGCCGCAATGTTAGACTTGCACTAGCAACTTATGGATTCAATCCGTTTGGTAATATGAGCATTGCTCATAGTACTTGGCCTATTGTGATAATGATATTAAACTTGCCCCCATGGTTGTGTATGAAACAACCCCACTTAATTTTGTCTGTTCTTATTGACGGACCAAAAGGGCCCGGTGATAAAATTGATGTATAGTTACAACCACTAATTGATGAGTTGAAAGAGTTATGGGCTAATGGGCTACGTACTTATGATGAATCAGTGACATAGTTTTTTTAGTTACATGCGGCGTTGTTATGGACAATTAGCGATTTTCCTGGTTATGCCATGTTATCAGGATGGAGCACAAAAGGTGAATTTTCTTGTCCTTGTTGCAATAAGGACCATCAAGCTATACGATTGAATAACGGTCGTAAGTACTGTTATTGGGGTCATCGTCGATTCTTACCAATGCGACATAAATTTCGAAAAGAAAAAGTTACATTTAATGGCAAGGTTGATATGAGGCCACCACCATTGAAACTAACTGTATCACAAGTTTTGCAACAATTAAATGAGCTTGACGTTGTAACTGAATATAAGAAAGAAGACGTGCTGAAAAGAATGATAAGAGACCAAAAGGAAATTGAGCTTGCAAAAAAAACTAAAGGTAATATTCCGAAAAAAAGACTGAATTGGAAGAAGAAAAGTATCTTTTTTGAATTGCAATATTGGGAGCATAATTTGATTCGCCATAATCTTGATGTCATGCATATTGAGAAGAATTTTTGTGACAATATTCTTTTTACATTGTTGGGCATCAAAGGGAAAACAAAGGATAATTTAAATTCTCGCAAAGACCTCAAAGAGATGAGTATTAGGCACGTGCTACATCCTCAACCGCGAGGAGAAAATCAACAGTATGTGGCCCCAGCAGATTTTACGATGAGCAACAAAGAGAAAGATATATTCTTGAAAGTGTTGTTGAATCTCAAAGTTCCAGATGGTTATTCTTCGAATATTTCACGATGTGTGCACCCTCAAGAGAGAAGCATTTGGGGACTTAAGAGTCATGACAATCACATTCTAATGCAACAACTACTCCTGATAGTTGTACGTAGGGTATTGCCAAAGCATGTTGTCAAATCTTTAATTGAATTAAGTAATTGCTTTGCGATACTATGATCAAGTGTAAATACTTTAGTTGACTTGGAGAAATTTGAAGACCGTATGGCTCTTACTTTATGCAGTCTAGAGAAGATATTACCTCCAGGATTTTTTGATGTGATGGAACATTTGCCCATGCATTTGACTGATGAACTATTAATTGCCGGGTCAGTGCTTTATCGTTGGATGTATCCAATGGAAAGGTATCTACACACATTGAAACTCTATGTGCAAAATCATTCTCATCCTGAGGCCTCAATTGCTAAGTTTGTCGTTTTAGAAGAGTGCATGACCTTTTGCTCGAGGTATTTGGGTGATAACGTGGAAACCAAGTCTAGTCGACCTATTAGAACAGATGACAAAGGTAGTGACTCTGGTCGCGCTGTTGCGAAAAAAGTTCAAATTCAGCTTGATGAAGAAACATTGGTTCAAGCTCATCGTTATGTGCTTTTCAACACTGATTCAGTGGCACCGTTCATCGAGTAAGTTAGGTTTTTGCCTTAACAACTTGCACAACTTTGTTACTTGTAGGTTTTGATACATTACGAAATTGACATGTGTGCATTTTTATAGAAAACATCTTGTGGAACTTTCAAAAGAGTATCCTCAACTTTCACAGCACCATATTCAACGCCTTCATAACGAAAAATTCAGCACATGGTTTAAGAATCATGTAAGTCGATTTATTCCTTGTTAATCTTAATAGTGCTCTAGTATATTTGCTATATAAAATTTTGATTACCTTTTTTGTTGGGCAAATATCAGGTGCGCAGTTTGACAAATAACGCCCAACTACCCGATGAAATTAGGAGTTTGTCTTTAGGCCCTTTAAAGGATGCTTTTAGATTCCACTCTTATATTGTTCGTGGTTTTCGATTTCGGACAAAGGCAGTCGATCAACGTAGAAAAACTCAAAATAGTGGGGTGGTTCTAAAAGCTGCACAGATGAGTTATTCTAGCCGTAGAGACAAAAATCCTCTTTTAGGGGATGTTACTTTCTATGGACAGGTTACAAACATCATTGAGATTCGTTACCTTAACGACATGAAATTTGTCTTATTCAAATGCGATTGGATCGATAACCATATGGGTAAAAAATTAGATGAATTTAACTTTACGCTCGTTAACTTCAACTATTTGTTATACAAAGATAGACGAGTTGGTGGTGAACCTTTTATCCTAGCATCTCAAGTAGAACAAGTTTGGTATGTGGAAGACCCGTTAGAATCAGACTGGCATGTTGTTGTTTCGATGACACCAAGAGACAAATTTGATGGATATTTAGCCAATGAAGACTTAGATGTCCATGAAGTTGAGCCACTTAGCATGCAACAACTAGATAAAGATCAAAATGTATAATGGACGAGGCAAGGGATAGATGTCTCCATAATTGACACAACCGTTCTTGATGATGACGATGGCACGGAGGAAGAAATGGATGAAGTTATTGAGGAATGAAGGGATGGTGGTTGAAATGCTTGAACTTTTTTACCCCTGCATTACGTTAGTGAGAACATATCAGAATTACAAAATGATGATTGAAATGGATGTTTTATTAAATCTTTGTTCTCGTATTCACATGTGTTGCCTTTTATTTTTTAATATTAACGGTTATGTTATAAATGATGTGCTTAAATGTTTTTTGATATTGTGACAGGAAACAAAGCGGTTTTCTGTAAATTTTAATGATAATATTAAGAATGCATTAGAAGAATTTGAACATTCATCTTTTAAAGAGGGCACTCCAATTACTTTGTATGGATTCCGTAAAATTGAATTATGTCGTTACTTGCAAAAATGTGGGAAACAAATATCAGAACAATATTTGTTTGAAAAAATACTCCAGACGCTACCACTATGTTGGGATCAAGAAAAAGAAAAGATATTTCAAAAGAATAATCCAACACGTGGGGAGAAATTAGTAGAGCTACTAGATGAGGAAGAACGAGAGTTTCATCCTTTATGGATAGAATTTGAGCAACATAAAATGAGCCCAAATTTAAATGTGCGAGATCATATGCATAACAAAGAAAGAATATAGAATATTTTAAAGAGGAGAGGCTTTTGTCCTAACATAATTGTTCTCGTGCATGCGATTGTGAGTACGCTTCCACCCACTTGGCCAATTTCATCTATTATTAAAAGGATAAAATGTGGTTGGCTCAATATGAGGGATTTGGCAGATTTTTTGGAAGAAATAGAAAGGTATTGAAAATGCATACTATCAAAGGAAATACGATGTATTATAAGTTTTCATTTTGTGTATTATGTATAACGTTTATTCATATTTATTTTGACATATATGTTTTTTTATACAGATCTATCATGCCAACTAAAAACCCTTATCATTCCGTGGGAGTAGGAGGGTCATCGGATTCTCAAGCAGAAATGACCCCCCATGTGCTCAGACGTCTATAGGATCACATCGGTCTCAACCAGAGTCATCTCAGCCAATGATATGCCAACCCTCAGATAATATGGGTGGAGGTATGTGTCTACCTATATAGTAGATAATTGTAAAATTCTGCTACAAATATTTTACTTTTATAATTATTCATGTCATATTTTCTTTTGAATTTTTATTAGGTAGTGCTGAGGGTACACCATTACCAACTCAAAATGGTCCCGCTACTAGTGTGAAACGTAGAGGGTTTTCGAAACCATGGAAAGAATGGGATAGTGGTCAAAAGTTGATAATTGGGTGGAATAACGACTGCTAGCCAATCGAACCCAATGGGAAGAAGCTTGCGAGTCAGTTGGGATATTTCGCTAGACAATGATCGTTATTTCCTTTGGATGTGGACGATTGGAGACGAGTATTGAAGAAAAATCTCGATATAGTTGGGGAGAGTGTGACGGTACTTGTCTATCATTGTGAATATAAATTTGAATATTTTAAAATGCTCAGTTAGTACGTCAATCAAATGATCTATTTATAATTTATTTATATTCTTTTGTTTGTAGCGCAATACAAATGCCCCTGAAGGATTTAAGCCAATTTTTTTCAAATGTTGGACAATGCTTGGAGGCGCTTTAAGTATCGTATAAAAAAGGACTATTATGAGGCATATGACAATGACACAGATCAACTTGAAAATGTACCTCTCCAAGTTGATCCCGATATATGGCCTAAATTAGTGTCTTATTGGGGTGAAAAAGAAACCGTGGTATGACATATGTAGAATTACTTTCTATTTATTTTTGTTGATTGTTTATATGTATAAAAATTGTAACATGATTTAACTCTTTATATAGCAAGTGGCGGCCAAAAACGCCGAAAATAGGGCAAACATTTGTGCCCACCCTAGGATTGGGAGGACGTCAATTCCTCAAGTTGTAGAAAAGGTTAACATCATATTTTATATTCCTTACATATTCTTTTATGCTTTTAGTTTGAGGAGGATAATGTTGAATTCATCATTACTATTATGAACGTAATATATTTTTTTTCTTATCTTACTTAAAAAATAATAGATGAAAAAAGCCGACTTGCCTATCGACAAGCTTAGTGTGTATAGAGTTACTCGAAGGTCAAAGGATAAGACGTATAATATGGAGGATGGAGCGGCTGGTATAGAGGTATCATATTTGAATGTCCATCCTTGTTACCTAATGTAAAAAATATTGCAATAAATTTTTTATGTTATTGCACACTGTTTAAAACTCTTTTCTTAATTTGTAGGAAAGTATACAAAGACAGTTGAATGCGATAGAAGAAGAACAACAGAATGACCCGAAAGTGAGAGATAAAATATTTGAGGATGTCATTGGTCATGACGGATATGGACGTGCATTATGTAGGGGAGTTGGTATTCGACCGCCATCTGTAAGGTCCATGCCTTCTCACTTTTACGAGAGTGAGATCGAATGGTTGCAAAAGAGGATTGAGGAGGGAGAGACTCGTCATCGTGAAGAGATTCAAGAGTTGAAAGAGACCACCAAAAAATTGTTTCGTATGATACAAAATGATGGATTCCCAATACCACCAGATGATTCCCCGAGTACTTCCAATGTTCAGATGTAGGGAATATGTATCCTCATTTCTCATCATTATCCAATTATCAGAAAGAAATTATTTTGGATAGGAATACTAAATTGTACAAAGAAAATCGGCGCATTTGTTTCTTGTCACTTCTTGTGTGTGGGGGAGTACATAAGCATAAAAACATGCCATCGATGGGTGAATATGTAAAATAACCACAAAACGGTCCCGTAAGAGTCACGAACAACTCGCACGGGACCAATGTGACTCGTAGGAACCGACCGCGTAGTCACGGGGATCCCGGTTTGAGTGTACGACGTAAATTTGCAAAAAATAGACTTAAAGCATAAAAACATGGCATTGAAGGGTTAAAACGTAAAACAGCCTTAAAACGGTCCCGTATAAGTCACGAACACCTCGCACGGGACCAATGTGACTCGTAAGAACAAACGGCGCAGTCACGGGGCTCCCGGTTTGAGTGTACGTCGTAAAGTTGCAAATAATTAGACTTAAGCATAAAAACATGCCATCGAAGGGTGAAAACGTAAAACATCCTTAAAACGTTCCCGTAAGAATCACGAACACCTCGAACGGGACCAATGTGACTCGTAAGAACAGACGGCGTAGTCCCGAGGCTCCTGGTTTGAGTGTACGACGTGAAGTTGCAAAAAATTAGACTTGAGCATAAAAACATGCCATCGAATGGTGAAAACGTAAAACAGCCTTAAAACGGTCCCGTAAGAGTCACGAACACCTCGCACGGGACCAATGTGACTCGTATGAACAAACGGCCTAGTCCCGAGGCTCTCGGTTGGAGTGTACGACGTAAATTTGCAAAAAAATAAACTTAAGCATAAAAACATGCCATCGAATGGTGAAAACGTAAAACAGCCTTAAAACGGTCCCGTAAGAGTCATGAACACCTCGCACGGGACCAATGTGACTCGTCGGAACCGATCGCATAGGCATTGGACTCCCGGTTTGAGTGTACGACGTAAATTTGCAAAAAATAGACTTAAAGCATAAAAACATGTCATCGAAGGGTTAAAACGTAAAACAAACCCAAAACAATCCCGTAAGAGTCACGAACACCTCGGATGGGACCAATGTGACTCGTAGGAACCGACCGCTTAGGCACGGGACTCCCGGTTTGAGTGTACGACGTAAAGTTGCAAAAAATTAGCCTTAAGCATAAAAACCTGCTATCGAATTGTGAAAACATAAAACAGCCTTAAAACGGTCCCGTAAGAGCCACTAACACCTCGCACGGGACCAATGTGACTCGTAAGAACAGACGGTGTAGTCCCGAGGCTCCCGGTTGGAT
This sequence comes from Sambucus nigra, assembly GCA_949130495.1. Classification (NCBI taxonomy): domain Eukaryota; kingdom Viridiplantae; phylum Streptophyta; class Magnoliopsida; order Dipsacales; family Adoxaceae; genus Sambucus; species Sambucus nigra. Next base: position 437,637,926 of record OX422210.1, read on the forward strand.
TGTACGACGTAAATTTGCAAAAAAATAAACTTAAGCATAAAAACATTCCATCGAAGGGTGAAAACATAAAACAAACCCAAAACGGTCCCGTAAGAGCCACAAACACCTCGCACTGGACCAATGTGACTCGTAAGAACAGACGGCGTAGTCCCGAGGCTCCCGGTTGGAGTGTACGAAGTAAATTTGCAAAAAAATAAACTTAAGCATAAAAACATGCCATCGAAGGGTGAAAACGTAAAACAAACCCAAAACGGTCCCGTAAGAGTCACGATCACCTCGCATGGGACCAATGTGACTCGTTGGAACCGATCGCGTAGGCACGGGACTCCAGGTTTGAGTGTACGACGTAAATTTGCAAAAAATAGACTTAAGCATAAAAACATGCCATCGAAGGGTGAAACGGAAAACAGCCTTAAAACGGTCCCGTAAGAGTCACGAACACCTCGCACGGGACCAACGTGACTCGTAGGAACTGACGGCGTAGGCACGGGACTCCCGGTTTGAGTTTACGACGTAAATTTGCAAAAAATTAGACTTAAGCATAAAAACATGCCATCGAATGGTGAAAATGTAAAACAGCCTTAAAACGGCCCGTAAGAGTCACTAACACCTCGCACGGGACCAATGGGACACGTAGGAACCGATCGCGTAGGCACGGGGCTCCCGATTGGAGTGTACGACGTAAATTTGCAAAAAAATATACTTAAGCATAAAAACATGCCATCGAAGGGTGAAATCGTAAAACCACCTTAAAATCGTCTCGTAAGAGTAACGGATACCTCGCACGGGACCAATGTGACTCGTAGGAACAAACGGCGTAGTCCCGAGGCTCCCGGTTGGAGTGTACGACGTAAATTTGCAAAAAAATAGACTTAAGCATAAAAACATGCCATCGAAGGGTGAAAACATAAAAAAACCTTAAAACGGTCCCGTAAGAGTCACGAACACCTCGCACGGGACCAATGTGACTCGTAGGAACCGACCGCGTAGTCACGGGACTCCTGGTTTGAGTGTACGACGTAAATTTGCAAAAAAATAGACTTAAGCATAAAAACATGCCATCGAAAGGTGAAAACATAAAACATCCTTAAAACGTTCCCGTAAGAATCACGAACACCTCGCACGGGACCAATGTGACTCGTAAGAACAGACGGCATAGTCCCGAGGCTCCTGGTTTGAGTGTACGACGTAAAGTTGCAAAAAATTAGACTTGAGCATAAAAACATGCCATCGAATGGTGAAACATAAAATAGCCTTAAAACGATACCGTAAGAGTCACGAGCACCTCGCACGGGACCAATGTGACTCGTAAGAACAAACGGCCTAGTCCCGAGGGTCCCGGTTGGAGTGTACGACGTAAATTTACAAAAAAAATAAACTTAAGCATAAAAACTTTCCATCGAATGGTGAAAACATGAAATAGCCTTAAAACGGTCCCGTAAGAGTCATGAACACTTCGCACAGGACCAATGTGACTCGTCGGAACCGATCGCATAGGCACGGGACTCCCGGTTTGAGTGTACGACGTAAATTTGCAAAAAATAGACTTAAAGCATAAAAATATGTCATCGAAGGGTTAAAACGTAAAACAAACCCAAAACAGTCCCGTAAGAGTCACGAACACCTCGGATGGGACCAATGTGACTCGTAGGAACCGACCGCGTAGGCACGGGACTCCCGGTTTGAGTGTGTGACGTAAAGTTGCAAAAAATTAGCCTTAAGCATAAAAACATGCCATCGAATTGTGAAAGCATAAAACAACCTTAAAACGGTCCCGTAAGAGCCACGAACACCTCGCACGGGACCAATGTGACTCGTAAGAACAGACGGCGCCCGGTTGGAGTGTACGACGTAAATTTGCAAAAAAATAAACTTAAGCATAAAAAGATTCCATCGAAGGGTGAAAACATAAAACAAACCCAAAATGGTCCCATAAGAGCCACGAACACCTCGCACGGGACCAATGTGACTCGTAAGAACAGACGGCGTAGTCCCGAGGCTCCCGGTTGGAGTGTACGACGTAAATTTGCAAAAAAATAAACTTAAGCATAAAAACATGCCATCGAAGGGTGAAAACATAAAACAAACCCAAAACGGTCCCGTAAGAGTCACGATCACCTTGCACGGGACCAATGTGACTCGTCGGAACCGATCGCGTAGGCACGGGACTCCAGGTTTGAGTGTATGACGTAAATTTGCAAAAAATAGACTTAAGCATAAAAACATGCCATCGAAGGGTGAAACGTAAAACAGCCTTAAAACGGTCCCGTAAGAGTCACGAACACCTCGAACGGGACCAATGTGACTCGTAGGAACTGACCGCGTAGGCACGGGACTCCCGGTTTGAGTTTACGACGTAAATTTGCAAAAAAATAGAATTAAGCATAAAAACATGCCATCGAATGGTGAAAATGTAAAACAACCTTAAAATAGCCCGTAAGAGTCACCAACACATCGCACGGGACCAATGGGACACGTAGTAACCGATCGCGTAGGCACGGGGATCCCGATTGGAGTGTACGACGTAAATTTGCAAAAAAATATACTTAAGCATAAAAACATGCCATCGAAGGGTGAAATCATAAAACCGCCTTAAAATGGTCTCGTAAGAGTAACGGATACCTCGCACGGGACCAATGTGACTCGTAGGAACAAACAGCGTAGTCCCGAGGCTCCCGGTTGGATTGCACGACGTAAATTTGCAAAAAAATAGACTTAAGCATAAAAATATGCCATCGAAGGGTGAAAACATAAAAAAACCTTAAAACGGTCCCGTAAGAGTCACGAACACCTCGCACGGGACCAATGTGACTCGTAGGAACCGACCGCGTAGTCACGGGACTCCCGGTTTGAGTGTATGACGTAAATTTGCAAAAAAATAGACTTAAGCATAAAAACATGCCATCGAAGGGTGAAAACGTAAAACATCCTTAAAACGTTCCCGTAAGAATCACGAACACCTCGCACGGGACCAATGTGACTCGTAAGAACAGACGGTGTAGTCCCGAGGCTCCTGGTTTGAGTGTACGACGTAAAGTTGCAAAAAATTAGACTTGAGCATAAAAACATGCCATCGAATGGTGAAAACGTAAAACAGCCTTAAAACGGTCCCGTAAGAGTCACGAACACCGATTAGGGTGAGGCACTTGTCGCTCGTCCCTTCTTTATGAAAATACCGAGCTTTATGCTTTTTTCCAAAACAAAAGTTTCTCGTCAACCTAAAAACGGAGGAGTTCCCTCACTCCAACTGGTATGCATATATATACTGCATATACTAGTATATATACGAGTATATATACATTATATATATGCATATATATATATACTAGTATATATACGGTATATATAGTATATATATGCAGTATAATATACAGTATATTACTGGATATATATACTATATATACAGTATATATACTAGTATATATGTGCATATATATGCATGTATATAACTGCATATATATGCATGTATATAACTGCATATAACTACATATATATACTGTTATATATCCATATATATAACTGTATATATATATATACATATATATGCAGTATATATATCCATATATATGCAGTATATATACTAGTATATATATGCAGTATATAACTGCATATATATGCATGTATATAACTGCATATATATGCATGTATATAACTGTATATATATTCATATATATGCAGTATATGTATGCATATATATGCAGTATATATATGCATATGTATACTGCATATATATATAGTTATATATACTGCATATATATACAGTTATATAACTGTATATATATGCAGTATATATAACTATATATATATGCAGTATACATATGCATATATATGCAGTATATATATGCATATATATACTGCATATATACTCAGTACATATACATTATATATGCATGTATATAACTGAATATATATGCATGTATATAACTGCATATATACCAGTATATATATGCATATATATACTGCATAACGATTGGTTTGCACTTGAAACAAACATATATTTTAGCACACTAGTATTTTAACATCTTCTGTCTGGGATTGGTAAAACATTAGTTCAAGTTGGTTTGTTACGTAGGAACTAAAAATTGTTAAAAAATGTTAAAATGAGTAGGAACTAAAAATTTACGTAGGAACTAAAAATTGTTACGTAGGAACTAAAAATTTCTTCCATTAAAACTAGTATTGTTAAAAAATGTTGGTTTGTTAAGTAGGAACTAAAAATGAGTGAATATTGATCACAAGTTTTTAAGGGTTAAAAATTGCATAACAAGTAAAACTAACTTTTTTGTTTTGTTTCTTATATTTTTTTGCAGGTTAACTTTTTAGGGGTATATTTTATTCGCGTGAAACACATGAACGAAGCAATGGTTTGCGACAAGTAAATTGTTTATTTATTATTGTTGTTGATATGCGAGATTGTTTTTTTTTACTGGCCGTGCGGGCTTTTGTGTTGATTAAACAGGTTGGCTTTCATGTATAAACAAAGGAGACTCTGCCGATTTTTTTTAAAAATTGTAATGAATTGTTGATTTGGGAGATTTTTCAATTTTTTATGGCCGTTCGGGCCTTTGTGTTCATTAAATAGGTTGGTTTTCATGTATAAACAAAGGAGATTTTGTCGAATTTTTTTAAAAATTGTAAAGAATCGTTGATATGCGAGATTCTTATAGCTGTGCGGGTTTTTTATTGATTAAAAAGGTTGGTTTTCATGTATAAACAAAGGAGATTTTGTCCATTTTTTTTAAAATTTGTAAAAAGTTAGTGGTACGATTAACTAATATATTTGGATATTTTATTTTACTATAATAATATTTTGATAAAATGATTATTTATTGATTGCAGGTTGTGCACAAGAAGTTGAAGAGATGGGATTTTGAGTGTCTACTATATGCGACACTAAGAGAAGTTTTTGAAGCGTGACAACCATATTTATCATCTTAATTTAGGGATGATATTTTTTTTACAGTTGTATATCTTATTAATTAGTATGATTTTGTACTCATTTAAATATTTCGACTTGAATGTAGTTTAATGGAAGAAATTGTTATTAGATACGTGCTTCAATGAATGTGGTCGATATATTGTATTTTTGATCGGATGATTTGATTTATAATGCATATTAGACGTCAATTATTATTGTAACATAAAACATATAATAATATAACTATTTATGATAATTTTTTATTTATTAATTGGGACGGTTATAAACCGTCCCTAATACTTATTTGTATTAATTGAGAATACCTTTTGGGACGGTTTTTACCGTCCCTAATACTCATTTTTGCATCAACTGAAATTACCTTTAGGGACGATTTTTACCGTCCCTAATTGGGTAGCTAGAATCTCAGTAGTATTAGGGACGGTTTATCCGTCCCTAATACTATTGGCGGGAGCGGGGATTTTTTTGCGGGAACACTATTTGGGACGGTAAAATCCATCCCTAATGTCAAATGCAGAGTGTTCATGAATTAAAATTTAGGACGGTAAAATCCGTCCCTAAAATATTTAGGACGCCCAGTATAAGGGACGAATTTTTGCCGTTGCAAATACCGTCCCTAATACTCTTTAGGGACGGTTTTTGTACTTGTAGGGACAGTTTTTTACCGTACCAAATACTCATTTTTCTTATAGTGCCTTCACCTTGGTTATTATTTAATAAAGGACTGATCACCCGGTGTTTAATTTTGGCGGGTGACACGGGTGGTATCAGAGCATCAGGTTCTAGTGTCGCTTAGGATCTGTACGACTTATGTTGCTTTCAGCTTAGCATTATTGCTATAGATCCTGTGGCCATCCCCGATCCCCGTCGCGGAGGGAAAAGGATCCTTTGGGTCCAACGCGTCTCCTCTCGGGAGAGCGATTCGGCCGGCGTTGATTTGTGAGGTGTGAAAATGTAGAGAGATTCAGAGTTGCCAGTCTATTTTACTCAAAACAGACAAAAGAAAAAAGGGGAAGCCACCCCGAAGGATGTCATCCAAAGGCATACTGGTGCGCGCGAAACCAAAATGATTCGAGAAGGGTTCGGAGGCTTTAGTTACGAAATGGGAAGGTTTTAGGTACCCATTCTTTCCTTTCTATCTCTCATGAATATTTGTTATTTTACTTTACATTTCCCCCCGTGATATGTGTGCATGTGTATATATAGACTGGAAGTAGGAATCCTCCACTTGTGTCATGGAAAAGATAAAGCGAGTCATCCGTAGGAATGTGAGATTAATGTAGAAAATAAGATTTACGCGATTACCCCTACGTTGATCGTTATAAGGGAACGATAACGCGTATGGAGTAATACGTTACTAAGAACAAGTGTATATAATATAATAGAAAAATGAAATAAAGAGAAGATAGAAAATAAGAGAAAAAGTGAGACAAGGACTCGAGTCTCGGGTTTTACCCTGAGACGCCTACGTAGCCTATAAAGGCATCAAAGCCCACGAAGTTCGCATACAAAATGAGGGGTGGGGTTTAACCCATAAATCCAAATGGAGAAATCTCTTATTTGTAAGTGTGTGTGGGTGTATAAAAAGTGTTTTAGTTGTGAAAAAAGTGTGGAAAAAGTGTGAGAATCCCTCTTTGGAATTTATGAGCAAACCCTCTTTTTCTTATTTTTTGGGTTTTATTTATATGAAAATAAGAGATGTGCAATAATACTAGATAAAAAGTATGTTAGGATATGTGAAATAAGATAATAAAAGTGCTTAAGTAATAAAACAAGTTATTGTAAATTCAAGAAGATTTGAAGAGAAAGGTGAGAAAGATGGACCTTCTTGGAGACTTTGAGCTTGATCTTGAATGTTGAAAAGCAGCCCTTGCACTTGGATGATGGTGGAGAGTGGTTAATTCATGAAGTTTGATGAAAGGTATGATGAAAAGTGGAAGTGAAAAATGGATTTGGAAGTTGAAATCACGCTACCTTCGAGAGAGGTTTATGGGACTTACTGAGAGTAATTTCTTTCTGATCTGAGCTCCTTCTTGCAATTGAGGCCAAGGACTCCTTTTATAGGCCAAGGGGTCTATCAATCGGCATTGCCATGGCACTACCTATCTGCAGGTGCCGATAGGCAGGGTCTGGGACCTGCCATTTGGCAGTGCGCTTCAAGCTTTTTGGGGAAATTAGCCACCGAGGGCAAATCGTTGGTCAGAATTGCGCATGGGGCATACCGTTGGAAAGGTATTTCAGAGACCTTAGAAATTCCTTTGGACTGTCCCAAGTTTGGGAGTTGACTTTGGGTCAAATGTGGCTCAGAAGCGTTTGTCAGTCCGTTGGACAGGGAATTGTTCGGATGCAAATGGATCGTTAGTCCGCATGGTAAGTCCAAATCGCGCACGAGGCAGACCGTTAGAAAGGTTAGGAGATGTACTTTGACATTCCAAAGAGTTTGACCCAATTCAAGGAGTTGACTTTGGTCAACCGGGATCGAGAAGCATTCAGTGACCTCTCGGAGTCAAACGGATTGTTCGTCCGCGCAGTAAGTCAGAATCGCGTACGGATGGACCGTTGGAAAGGGTATTCAGTGCCCTTCAAAGACCCATTTGGCCTCAATTGAGCTGAAGAGTTGACTTAGGTCAAACAGTGCCCAGTAGCGCTCGATGGCCTCTAGGTAGGGTTTCGGAGGCAAATGAATCGTTCGTCCGCATGGTTAGCCAGAATCGTGCACGGGATGGACCGTTGGAAAGGGTATTTAGTGCCCTTCGAAGATTCATTGTGTCTCGGTCGAGATAAAGAGTTTGACTTTTGGTCAAATCGAGCAGGGGAGTGCCCGATGGCTTCCAATTCAGTGATCGGGACATGACCTAGGTTTTTGGTGACAAGTGGAGGTACTGGGGACCTAAAGAGAGTTAGGCGGTAACAGAATGAGGTGTCAATAGAGCCCCTCGATGGGTGAGATTGGAACAAATGATAGCCGCCGATTAGACACCGCATGATGCTTCTGAGAGAGTATGACTGATTCAGAGGTTCGAGGTCGATTCTGAGGACCTTAAGGAACGTGCTGGGGGATGACCAAATCAGAGGGTTGAGGTCGATTCTGAGGACCTAAAGAAGCGAGGGTGACCAATTCAGAGGGTTGAGGTTAGTTCTGAGGACCTAGGGAAATGAGGATGACCAATTCAGAGGGCCGAGGTCAGTTTTGAGGACCTAAGAGTGGTGATGATTGAGGACCGAGGTCAATTCTGACCTAACTCAGTTGACGATCCAAGATCGGGGTTAATTTTGACCTAAGAGTGGTGACGACCGAGGACCGAGGTCAATTCTGACCTAACTCAGGTGACGATCTAAGACTGGGGCCAATTCTGACCTAAGAGTGCTGATGACCGAGGACCAAAGTCAATTCTGACCTAACTCAGGTGACGATCCAAGACCGAGGTCAATTCTGACCCAATAGTGGTGATGACCAAGGATCGAGGTTAATTCTGACCTAACATAGGTGACGATCCAAGACCAAGCTAATTCTGATCCAAGAGTGGTGACAACCGAGGACCGAGGTCAATTCTGACCTAACTCAGGTGATGATCCAAGAGCGAGGTCAATTCTAACCTAAGAGTGGTGATGACCGAGTACTGAGGTCAATTCTGACCTAACTGAGGTGACGATCCAAGATCGAGGTCAATTCTGATCCAAGAGTGGTGACGACCGAGGACCGAGGTCAATTCTAACGTAACTCAGGTGACGATCCAAGATCGGGGTCAATTCTGACCCAAGTCCGGGCTTCTTCATATCTCTCCTTCGACGGCTAGATCATTAATTGCTGGAGGAATGATCTCCCTCCTGGTGGTGCTGCAGTCCGTGCATTTGCGAGAAGTAAGTGATGCTGGCTATGCTAGAGCCGTGGTTATGGGCCTTGTTTCAAAGTTTCTATTGGTGACTGGGGAGGTGCGCGTGGACACACAACTTGCATCCATTACTTCATGGATGTCATACCGTCACAATCCTACGGCGGTGATATTAGCGAAGACCCTGAATGGCCTGGATGCCTGGAGAGAAGGTCGTTCTGACTTTTTGAGGGGTAGCCCTGTGATGCTGTTCATGTGGTTGTCTTAAATATTTCATTTAGCGACTCCTTTAGAGTATCCCTTGTCGACTGTACCCAACTTCTTTTCGCTCTACTTCATCCGCATGGGCCTACATGATGAGAATTGGGAAAATTGGCTTGTGGAGCATGGGGCTCGTGGACTGTATTGGTCAGTGCCTTGGTGGGGACAGTTACAGCTAATTCTGGAGATAGGAGAGGATTCATATGTGCGGCTGGTTGGTCTCAGACAGACCTCTTTTTATTTCCCTTGGCGGCTTCTGCGCTAATTTGGCTGGGCGCAGGTCGTGCCCCCTCGGACCTCAAATTTCTTTCCAGTAGAAGATTTGACTGAGCACCTGCGTCTGTTGCTTGGATCTCTGTGGAAAAATCGTCGTTCATCGACCCGTCCCTCTCAGTCTGTCGGGAAGGTTTTCCATATGTCCAAAGATTATATGAAGTGGTTGTGGAGGACAGTAGTCAGCAAAATGTTGGCAGTAGGGACTGGTCAAAGGTGGTTTATCTTATCTGACTCCATGGTAGGGGGTGTTGTGGTTTTTTCGAAGATGGTTAAGACTCATTGATCCATGGAATTTTCGCGACACTCTTTATTCAGGCATGGGAAACTTGGGGTCCTCAGTACGTGGATGATGAGGGTGCAGGCTCTTTTGGTAGATGTGGGTAGGACTCTTGGGGAGTTTATTTTGTGTAACAGATGTGGGGATTTTATCTGGATTTTTATGGTAATAGGGGGAAGGGATTTATCCATTCCTTTTTCTTATGTAATCCGTACTGTAATTTCTTATTAATAAAATAAACAAGTTTCTGATCATCCAGTTGTACCTTTCGATGAATTTTGTATTTTGAATTATCTATACCGATCGCTAAGGCATACATAATCCTTTTCTTCAAGTAGTGTTTAGAATAAACTCTCATTCTCGAAGATAAGGAAAGAATATATTTTTATGAAAAAGAAGGGGTCGTTCTCATGTGGGATGTATGAGCTGCCTATGTACCTCTGGGGTTTTTTGAAAATTTTTTGTTTAAAAATGGTTTTTTGTAGAGGATCAGGCCCACGTAGTTCTGGGTAGAGGGAAATGAAGAGTTTTTTTTTAGAATAGAAGGGGGATGAGAATAGTCGTAGCGTGCCGAGATTTCGAACTAGGGGTAGAATTTCTTGAGACGGTCCAGATTGACTGGACGAGCCATCTCTTCCCAATCCAGGTCAGTGAGCATGGCGGCACCGCTAGATAAGATTTTCTTCACAATGTAAGGGCCGCTCCAATTGGGCTTGAATTTTCCTCTGGGGTCCCAGATGCGTTCTATTATCTCCTTGAGGGCTAAATCCCCCTCTCGAACACTGCGATCCTTGACTCTCTTGTTGAATGAACGTGCTATTCGGCGATGGTACCCATGTATTTTATAAAGAGCTTTTAATCTTCTTTCATCTAGGAGGGATAGCTCATCAAGACGGCTTTGGCACCAGTATTCTTCACTAACTTTGCTTTCGAGCATGACGCGTAGCGATGGTATTTCCAACTCCACAAGAAGGACTGCTTCCATACTATAGACCACGGACTAAGGGGTAGCCCCTGTAGAGGTTCGGATTGAGGTTCGATAGCCCCAGAGGGCGTACGGGATTCGGTCAGCCAAATCCCTACAACTTTCGGTCATCTTGCTGAATCCCATACTCGTTGACTATTTCTGTGACTTCTTCCTCGAAGTGCAAACCGTTATGTGACACTAGCTCGTGCGGGACCCCATATCGGCAATTGATATTTTTCTTAATGAATTTGGACACCTTCTTGGCATTTAATACTGCGTATGACTCAGGTTCAACCCATTTGGTGAAGTAATCGATGGCAACCAGGATGAACTCATGCCCATTTGACGCCTTTGGCGTAACCTTCCCTATGATGCCGATACCCTAGGTGGAGAACGGCAAGGTAGAAGTCATGTTGTATAATTCCCATGGAGGTAGATGTTGGATATTGGAGAACTGTTGGCATTTAGGGCATCTCCGAACATAGGCGGTTCAATCCTGGGCTATGGTGGTCCAGTAATAGCCCTGTCTGATGATCTTCTTAGCAAGCATGTGACCGTTCATGTGGGACCTGCATTCCCCGTTGTGGATTTTCTGCATTATCTTTTCAATGTCAGCCCCTACGATACAGTGAAAATGAGTTCCATCAAAATTCCTCTTGAGTAGTGCTTTATGATAGATGATGTACTAGGCGGCCAGCCTTCGAAGGGTTGCTCGATCATTCTTATTAGACACCTCGAGATATCTACCGAACCTGAGGAGGCACCAAATATCATAGTATCGGTAGTTGACTAGCTCAGGATATTCTATAGTGACGAGCTCGATGTGGTAGCAATGGGTTGGTTTATCTTGATTTTGAACTAGGAAGGGGGTCATTGTTATTCCCTCGGGCATGTTGACTATGGAGGCTAAGGTAGCGAGAGCATCGTCCAGGTTATTCTTCGTTCGGGGTAGGTAATGGAAGGTGATATCTCAAAATTAGGAGGCGGACTCTTCTAATTGGGCGTGAAAGGGTTAGAGATTTTCGTCCTTGACTTTCCACTTTCTGAGCACTTGACCGATGATGAGGGCAGAATCCCCCTATACATCAAGGTATTGAATACTTTTCTTAAGAGAGACCTTGAGGCCCACTGAGCATGCTTCGTATTCCATCATGTTATTGGTGCAGGGGAGATTCAATTTGATGGCGATGGGAGTATGAGAGTCATCCGGGGCAACCAGGAGTATCCCAATGCTATATCCCTTTTTATTGGCAGGGCCGTCAAAGAACATTTGCCATCGGAGGTTATCTTGGGCGATGAAGAGGACATTCTCATCTGGGAATTCGGAGATCCAGACATTAACTTCTTCTATAGGGTAATCCGCAAGGTAGTCAAAAATGGCTTTTCCTTTATTGGCTTTCTGTGTGACGTACACAATATCGAACTCGGTTAAGAGCATCAACCATCGAGCCATTCGGCTGGATAAGGCGGGTTTCTCAAGAAGGTATTTGATGGGATCCATTCGGGATACAAGTTTGATGGGGAAGTGGAGCATGTAGTATCGCAACTTTTGGGTGACCCAGACAAGCGCGACACACACTGTTTCTAAAGCAATGTAGTTGACGTCGTACCCGAACAATTTGTGACTGGTGTAATAGATGGCGCATTCTTTACGGGAGTCTTCAAGATATTGGGATATAAAAGCCCCAGCTGCATTATCGATTATGGTTAGTTATATAAGCAAAGGGAGACCAGGCTGTGGTGGCATGAGAACTGGAGGTTGGGTCAGATATTGTTTGATTCGGTCAAAAGCTTCTTGGCAGGTCTCATTCCAAACCTTGGTTGAATCCTTTCGGAGGATCTTGAACATTGGTTCATAGATGGAGGTTAGCTGGCTGATGAACCGACTGATATATTGTAATTTCCTAAGAAACCTCGAACTTCTTTCTATGTTCGGGGTGGTGGCATCTCAAGTATGGCTTTCAGCTAGTCGGGATCTTCTTCTATCCCCTTCTCACTGACCATGAATCCTATGAGTTTTCCCTTTGTGACGTCGAAGACACACTTCTGTTGATTGAGTCTCATCTCATACTACCTCAGTCGTTCGAAGAACTTTCGGAGAGCGGGAGCATGACCTTATCTAGTTTTGGACTTGATAATCATATCATCCACGTAAACCTCGACCTCCTTGTGAATAAGGTCGTGCAGGATGGTTGTGGCATCCCTTTGGTAGGTAGCCCTAGCATTCTTGAGACCGAATAGCATAACGGTGTAGCAGAAGGTTCCCCATGGGGTGATGAATGCGGTTTTTTCTTAGTGGTCGGGGCTCATCTTGATTTGGTTGTATCCAGAAAACCCGTCGACGAATGACTTGAGAGCATGACTGGCTGTGTTGTCCACGATCATGTCGATATTAGGTAGCGGATAATCATTCTTTGGAGAAGCTTTGTTTAAATCTCGGTAATCTAGACACATTCGAACCTTTCCTCCAAATTTCGGTACAGGTACAATGTTGGCTAGCCACGTGGGATATTCGATTACTGAATGAAACCTACGTTCAACTGTTTGACCACCTCTTCTTTGACTTTGAGCGACCATTCGGTGCAGAGCTTTCTCAATTTTTATTTAATCGGCTTGTAATCTGGGAGAGTGGGGATCTTATGCTGGGCTATTTCAGGATCGATACTGAGCATATCATCATACGACCATGCGAAGACATCCACGAACTCCTTCCGTAATTCTTTGAGTTGTGCACGTTCATGCTCGTCAAGGGTAGACCCTATCCTAATCTCGCGCAGTTGGCTACTAGAATCGAGATTAATAACAATAGTCTCTTCTTCATGAACTTGAATGCGGTTACGTTATTTGTTATTAACCTTATTTAGATCAGTTAAGAATTATTCATTTGTAAAATCATCATCATCAAAAGTTCGGTTAGAATCTAAATAATTAATATAAGGCACAGTAAGATACTCAAAATCTTTGTTTATTTCATTGATAGGAAAAAAAACATTGAGAACCTCATCAAAAGAGGTCTCGATTACATTTGAGCAAGGATAGACAACAGTAGATGAAACAGGGTAAACATTGGGGTTAGGGGAGATTTCCAGAGGTAGAACAGGCGCAGCATGCCAGTTGAGGCTAGGTGTATCCGCATCCTTGAACAGATGAGAGGGGTCCAGTGATGTGGTGCCTAAATGAACCATGCAGAGTGCCAGCCCCAGTGTCTGAAAGTTGAAGGAATCTTTGAAATCACTTTCCTCGGTTTCTTTGGTATCTTTAGTGAGCAGTTATATGCGGTGTGGGAAACTTTTGGCCCATGGGTAGCTATCTTGGAAAAAGATCTCCATTCCAGGCTTCATTTTCTTGTCTGTGCGGTCGTACCATGGTTCTGGAAAATTACAAAAGGGAAAATCCTCGCCCTCTTTGATGAATTGTCCATTTAAGGAATCTCCTGAGATAGTTCGGATGCGGTCTAACCCTCTCTTTGATCGATTCTGGTGGATCATTCTGAGCTCTTGTTCTGATTGCTGATACCCTAATCCACAGGGAGGGGAAGCTTTCTTCAATTCGATGGGCTCAAGTATCCCTTGCTGCCTTTGTCCTAGCCCCAGTCCGAGCATGAAGTGCATGTTTGTGAATATCTGAATCACGTTGACATTTCCATGAGGGTTATATTCTGGACAAACCCTTTCTTTAAAACCGTCCCCTATCGGGAGTAGGGATGGCTCAACTCGGAATCCTGATAGGAGCATATCATTTGACCCATGCTGTATCTCAAGGATTGGACTGCTGGTGCTTGTACCTTCAGTATTTTCGTCGTCGCCTAAAATGGTGATAACTCGCCCATCGACGAAGAACTTCAATTTCTGATGGAATGAGGAAGAGACACCCTTTATGATGTGGAGCCAGGGTCATCCGAACAATAGGTTGAAATACGCTAGGATATCAATGACTTGGAACTCGACGACAGGGTTTATAGGGCCAACCCCTATTGCACGTTTTATGGATCCCATCACCTCCCGACGGGTGTTATCGTAAGCACACACGGCTGCGAAGGTTGGAGCGAGGTCACTTTATTTCAAACTTAAACATTTGAAGGTTCTCAGTGGGCAGACATTCAAAGAGGATCCGTTATCAACGAGGGAAAGCGGTACAACCTTCCCGATAACTTCGATGGAGATGTTGAGTGCATAATTGTGATTTGGTCCAATTTTAGGGATTTTTTCTTCAGAAAAGGACAACATTCGGTTGGAGGTCAAGGATCCGACCAAATTTACCGCTTCTTCTGGTATGGTAGAAGGAGGAACTATGGGTCCTCTGAGCAACTTGATTAAAGCGTTTTTGTGCAGCTGGGAAGACATGAGAAGCCCCCATAGAGTGATGTTAGCTTGAGTTTTCTTCAGTTGATCAAGAATCTTTCTCTCCTCAACGGCCATTTCTGGCATAGGATGGTTTTCAACTCCATTCCCTTTATCATTTACTGGTAGTGAGCTCGGAATCTGGTACTGTCTCCCAGATCTGGTCACTTGATTTACTGAAGAAGGGAAAAACTTAAATCTAGTTTCCTCATCAATCTCAAGTTGCTCTGTCGCCCTATCTATTTCTCCGAGGAGTTCTTCAAATGATATCATCCCACATAAGTCTGCTATTGTGCTAGTTCTTCCTGACGCTTGATCTTCATTTAAATCTTTAAATTCTCCCCCCCATCCGGTGGCAACGATTATATTTTCCCCTGTGAGGTCAATACATTACACAACTTCAACGACTTCCTCATATAGGTCTTCCCATTCTGTGGGGATGTGTAAGGGTGAAGGGACCAGGTGCCCTTGTAGCTTTAAAGTGTCAAGTAGCCCAGTGATGCTGCAAATGTTATTGGTTTGCCCGAATGCTTCTGCTATGATCTGGACAACATCATCTAAGCTGACTTCATCGGTTGGCATCACCCAACTATCTAATTTTCGGGCCCATTTCTTCCAAAAATAGCGCACTGAACCTCTGGTAATCAATATTCATCCGTGAGGGCAATTTCAGCCCGAACTTTAGGAGTTGGTTTAACACCTCTGATAATTCCATACCTCCATTTTCAGAACGGCTCCGTACAGTGATGCACGCTCTGGTAAGGAGTGACAGTACCTGATCAGCGGGGCTAGTAGGGTGTAGGAGGAAATATGGGCAAATTTGAAGAGGTTTACGAGGGTATAGGGGTGTGATTTGGGTTGATGGATCGAGATTCGTATTTTCTTCTAAGAAGATGGCATTGGTGTGATTTGGGAGTGGGTTGTGAGTCGTGTTTGGCTTAGGATTAGCTGGTGGGGCGATGGTACCCCGATCGATGAGATCTTCAATTATGTTTCGAAGGTGGAAGCATTGGTCGGTGGTATGGCCAGCTGTTTGGTGAAAGGCGCAATGAGCATCAGTCTTGAAATTTGTAGGAAGTGTATTGGGTAATGGACGGGGATCCAAGGGTTTTATAAGATTTACACTTAACAGGGCTTGGTAGACTTTAGAGAGGGGAGTATGAAGATTAGTGTATTCCCTTCGGACGGAGGCAGGACGACTTTCTAGTTCCCATGATGTGGTTGGTTGAGAGATGTTGTTGATGGTTGAGACTGTAGCATTGGCAGGCTTGTCATACTTTCTAGGGGTGAACTGTTCGGACACCTTTTTCGGTTCAACTTATGTTTTGGCAAGACCTTCCTCGATTTCTACTCCTGCTTCTCTGAGAGATTAAAAGTGGGGGTAGTACTGTCCTCCCATGGTTGCTCGGACATGGGGCAAGAAATTATTCTTCACTATGTTGACTTGTTCTTCCTCAGATGGCCGATTGATCATGGTAGCTGCTTTTTCCCTCCATCGGGCTATAAAGTTACTAACTGATTCTCCAGAGTTTTATTTGAGCAACTCTAAATCACGGTGGGTGACCTCGAGCTCTTCGTTATATTTTTACTTCGACATGAATTCTCGGGCTACATCCTGCCAGCTACGGATTCTGGATTCCTCAAGAGATAAAAACCATCGGAGGGCACTATCCTTCAAAGTTTGCTGAAACAGTTAGTCCATTACCTCTTCAGAAGCCCCTGGTAGAGTCATGGAACGATGATAACTGCGAATATGGATAATTAGGGGACCACTCCCCCTGAATTTCTCGATATTTGGCATCTTGAACTTCTCGGGTAACCTTGCTTTAGAATAAGGAGACATGTGGGTGTAGGCCATGTAATTACCAGAGATCCTGACCTGATAAAACTTTTTGGTGAGCATCTTAAGATCCTCTTTGACCATATTCAACTCATCCTCCTTCGGATCATCGACCACAGGCAGGTTAGACACAGGCTGGGCAATATTTGGCATCAAAAGCTGGGCAGGCGGTGGCCCATTGGTAGGAGGGGCACGTGGAGCGTGCTGATATTCCTCCGGGACCCAAATAGGCACGAGTGGGCCCATAGCACAAGGGAACAGGGCCTCGGTCTCTTGAGGAATAGGAACTTGGTTTCGTTGCATTTCTCGGACCTTAGCTTGGAGCTTGTCAATCTTGGCCACGAGTTGAGCTAGGATTGTCGGTAGATCCGATTGTATGACTGGTGTTTAATCTGCATTCTCCATGGAAGATGGATGGTAGAGGAACGGATGAAACTCCAGGGTGATTTGACTGAAGACCGAAGCCAATAAGGAGCCAGGCGAAGGGCGTGCTATCGACCTGAGAAGGCGTAGGATGAGATTTATTTTTGAGAAAAAAAGGAAGAAACTATTTTTGGATTTTTGATAAAAAGGAAGGAATGTTTTTGGATTTTTAATAAAGAAGGGAGAAATGTTTTTGGAGATGGAACTCAGCATGATTATTATGTTTATTATGTTTTCACTTGTATTAATTCTCCTAAATGCAATGTCGGACGTGACCCGAGCCTGGAAAAGTGGGGGTCTTAATATATGTAAAGCTACGTTTGGACTTGTAACCATGCTCGCGGCCCGTTTTAAAAAAATAAGCAAAAAATTGGGCGGCAGATCGACCCAGAATTTCGGCAGAGTTTCGGGTTGAAACTGGCAATCTAAAGTGTGTGTCCTAGGTTTGACACCTATATGCTGGCATGCAGTTGGTTGGGTGAATCGGCATGGGTTCCCCCTTTGGCGTGACTTCCATGATATACGTCTTGCTCTTACGGGCAATCGGTATGTGTGGACAAGCCATTTGATATACCTGAGTGTACTTGAATTGCCTCACCATATACCTCGTGGGGACAGTATGTGTGAAAGAGAATTCGATATACTCGGTGTACGTGAATGAATTCCCTGCGATATACCTCCCGTCATGACTCTGATCAAGCGGTACGATGCGGGGGAACCGTTCGATATACGTCGAAGGTACTTGGCCAATGGAAGGTGAGAGTCATATCGCTAAGGCTAACTGCGACCTGTCGGACCAGCGCCCATCATGAAGTGACCCTCCAGTTACTGGGTAAAATTTTGGTAAATAACAATGCTCTTTGGTGATATCGTGTGAATCATACATGATTGTCTTATTAGTATCTTATGATGAGAATGCCTTTCTTGATTATGCCAAACAAGGAACAAAGTACAATTACCTCAAAAGGTACCCCAAGTATGGATGGGTGATGCGTGGAACATGGAGATATACATGTGGTCCTAGGTGCACGTGGTGTGAAGTGTACATGGAGAATTTTCTACAAGTGTGTGAATAGAAGCATAAGCATGGAATACACGTGTGAGAAAGGGGGATAGGCAGCAGATATGGAGGTAAACATAAACAAATATAGCATCCATGTAAATAGAGTCAAGCCCTCAAAATATATAAAAGTCCCCAGCAGAGTCGCCACTGTGGCCATCCCCGATCCCCGCCACGGAGGGAAAAGGATCCTTTGGGTCCAGCGCGTCCCCTCTCGGGAGAGCGCTTCGGTCGGCGTCGATTTGTGAGAAGTGAGAATATAGAGAGATTCAGAGTCTCCAGTCTATTTTACTCAAAACAGATAAAAGAAAAAGGGGAAGCCACCCCGAAGGATGGCATCCAAAGACATACCGGTGCGCGCGAAACCAAAATGATTCAAGAAGGGTTCGGAGGCTTAGTTACGAAATGGGAAGGTGTTAGGCACCCATTCCGCCCTTTCGGTCTCTCATGAATATTTGCTACTTTCCTTTATATTTACCCCTGTGATATGTGTGAATGTGTATATATAGAATGGAGGTAGGAATCCTCGACTTGTATCATTGAAAAGATAAAGCGAGTCATCCGTAGGAATGTGAGATTAATGTAGAAAATAAGATTTACGCGATTACCCCTACGTTGATCGTTATAAGGGAACGATAATGGGTATGGAGTAGTACGTTACTAAGAACAAGTGTATAGAATATAATAGAAAATGAAATAAAGAGAAGATAGAAAATAAGAGAAAAAGTGAGACAAGGACTCGAGTCTCGAATTTATCCCCGAGACGCCTACATAGCCTATAAAGGCATCAAAGTCCACGTAGTTCACATACAAAATAAGGGGTGGGGTTTAACCCATAAATCCAAATGGAGAAATCTCTTATTTGTAAGTGTGTGTGTGTAGAAAAAAGTGTTTTAGTTGTGAAAAAAGTGTGGAAAAAGTGTGAGAATCCCTCTTTGGAATTTATGAGCAAACCCTCTTTTTCTTATTTTTTGGGTTTTATTTATATGAAAATAAGAGATGTGCAATAATACTAGATAAATAGTATGTTAGGATATGTGAAATAAGATAATAAAAGTGCTTAAGTAATAAAACAAGTTATTGCAAATTCAAGAAGATTTGAAGAGAAAGGTGAGAAAGATGGACCTTCTTGGAGACTTTGAGCTTGATCTTGAATGTTGAAAAGCAGCCCTTGCACTTGGATGATGGTGGAGAGTGGTTAATTCATAAAGTCTGATGAAAGGTATGATGAAAAGTGGAAGTGAAAAATGGATTTGGAAGTTGAAATCACGCTACCTTCGAGAGAGGTTTATGGGACTTGTTGAGAGTAATTTCCTTCTGATCTGTGTTCATTCCTGAAAATGAGGCCAAGGCCTCCTTTTATAGGCCCAGGGGTCTGCCGATCGGCATTTCCATGGAACTACCTATCGGCAGGTGCTGATAGGCAGGGTCTGGGACCTGCCATTTGGCAGTGAGCTTCTGGCTTTTTTGGAAAATTGGCCACCGAGGGCAAAGTGTTGGTCAGAATCATGCACGGGGCATACCGTTGGAAAGGTATTTCAGAGGCCTTCGAAAGTCCTTTGGACTTCTCCCGAGTTAGAGAGTTGAATTTGGGTCAAATGTGGCTCGGAAGCGTTTGTTAGTCCGTTGGACAGGGAATCGTTCGGACGCAAATGGATCGTTCGTCAGCATGGTAAGTCCAAATCGCGCACGAGGCAGACCGTTAGAAAGGTTAGGAGATGTACTTCGACATTCCAAAGTGTTTGACCCAGTTCGAGGAGTTGACTTTGGTCAACCGGGCCCGAGAAGCATTCGGTGACCTCTCGGAGTCAAACGGACCGTTCGTCCGCGTGGTAAGTCAGAATCGCGCACGGGATGGATCATTGGAAAGGGTATTCAGTTCCTTTCGAAGATTCATTCAGCCTCGGTTGAGCTAAAGAGTTGACTTAGTTCAAACAGAGCCCGATAGCGCCCGGTGGCCTCTAGGTCGAGTTTCAGAAGCAAAAGGATCGTTCGTCCGCATGGTAATTCAGAATCGCGCACGGGATAGACCGTTGGAAAGGGTATTCAGTTACCTTTAAAGATTCATTGAGTCTCGGTCTAGATGAAGAGTTTGACTTTTGGTCAAACTGAGCCGGGGAGTGCTCGATGGCTTCCAGGTCAGTGCTCGGGACATAACCTGGGTTTGCGGTGACAAGCGGAGTAACTAGGGACCTAAGGAGAGTTAGGGGGTAACATAATGAGGTGTCTATAGAGCCCTATTTTTAGGATTGTTGTATTCTTTATTTTACGCTTACATCTTCAGCTATTTGGGAATTTTCTAATAACTGTATAATAATAAATTTCTTTACGTTTCAGATGCCTCCGAGATGCGCACCCAAGGACAGACGTGCCCAGGCCGAGTAGCCAGCAGCTCCGGTTTAGGGAACGATGAACGCAACAGAGGTAGCCTCTATCATTGGTCAAGTGGTGAATATCGCATTGGTAGTAGTGCAGCAGGCCCCACCCCAGGTCCAGGCAGTGGCGCCAGTACCGGCACAGCTTCCTTCTGCATGGGAGAGAGTTAGGGATGCCTTCCAGAAGGCGCATCCCCCAGAGTTTGTGGGTAGTTTGGATATCATTGTAGCCAGCCAATGGAAGAAAGATATCCAGAGGCATCTGTGCATGTACAAGTGCACGAACGTGCAGAAACAGTTGTTGGCTTCCTTCAAGCTAGGGGGGCCGCTTTTTATTGGTGGGAATCCACCACCACCTTGGAGGAGAGGGATATTATCACTATTCAGTCATTTTGGGTGTGGGTTGACAGCAAATACTTTCCATCCGCCGTGCAGACCGAGATCAGGCAGAAGTTACTGAATTTGAAACAGGAGAATACGACTGTTGCTGAGTACGAGGAGGAGTTCACTAGACTTCTCACTATAGTGCCAGATGAGGAACCCACTAAGGGAAAGAAAATATTGTTGTTTGTGGACAGGTTGGCTTGGAGGATACTTCATCACCTCATAGGAAATCTATCACTAAGTACCTACACAGACGTACGCAATGCTGCCTTATTAGACGGCCAGGATCATCGCTTCCATCTACAAGGAAGCAAACGAGAAGGAGAGTCCAGCCAACAGGGCAGGACAGGCGGTAATGGTACTAGTGGAGCACCGACATCCCAGGGGTAGACTCATCAGCATGAGTAGAGTTCCCATCAGGGGGACCCTGTCAAGAGGTTTCAATTAGGTGACTCCAGGCATGGTTTTGGGGGATTTAGGCAGGGCCAGTCTAATCAGCAGGGCCAACAACCTCAGCCGCGAGATCAGCAGTAGGGCCAACAGTGTTTTCAGCAGGGCTGTAATCAGCAGGGACAGAGGGGAGGAAATTTTAGGGGTCGATGCTTCGGGTGTGGTAAAAATGGCCACAGGCGCCATGATTGTCCAGAGGGAGATAGGGCCCCACAGCAGCAGGGTGCCCGTAATGAGCCACAGAGGCCACTTTTTCCTGTCACCCTCACAGTGCCAGCTCAGGCACCAGCCCTACCAGCCATCCTAGCAGCTCCAGTGTAGCAGGGGAAGTTACAGCACGCGTGTCTATAACGTCCACCAGGCGACAGCTCCTCAGACACCACCCGCAATTGAGGGTACATTTCATATCCATGGTACTATGGTTTGGGTTTTATTTGATACTAGGGCGACACACTATTTTATAGCTACTCATTTTGCGAAGTCCTTAGGGTTATTAGCCACATCAGAGAGCACTGTCACATGCGTAGACTCACCACTGGGGAATGGATCGTTAATTTTCTTTATATGAAGAGGTGTGGGAGTAGAGATTGGTAGCTTAATCTTACCAACATACATGTTAGTCTTAGATATGCATGAGCAGGACGCTATTATTGGTATGGATTGGCTCGCAGCATACAGAGCCATGATAGATTATTTCAGTGGGAGTATTGTCTTTGTTCTTCCGGGGCAGGAGATGTTTGTAGTGGCAATGCCTCGCCTAGAGGGAGGCTCAACCGCTCATTTGTATTACATAGAGGAGGATACCACTAAGGAGGTCGTGATTCCCTTAAACTCGATCCCAGTCGTTCGTGAGTATTCTGACGTATTTCAGGAAATACCAGGCCTACCCCCCAGTCGAGAAATAGATTTTGTCATAGATTTATTACCGGATACTCGATCGATAGCACGCGCTCCATACCGTATGGCTTCGTCGGAAATACGAGAGTTACGAGATCAGATAGAGAAGCTATTAGGTCAGGGATTCATTCGTAGGAGTACCTCACCATGGGGCACTCCAGTTTTGTTTTTGAAAAAGGGATATGGTTCTCTGAGGCTATGTGTGGACTACCAAGAGCTGGACAAGGTCACGATATGAAATAAATATCCATTGCCTCGAATCGATGATCTGTTCGACCAGCTGAGGGGAGCAACTTTCTTTTCAAAGATAAATTTGAGGTCAAGATACCATTAGCTACATATTAGGGAGCAGGATGTTTCGAAGACTACTTTTTTGATGAGATATGGGTCCTATGAGTTCAGAGTGATGCCATTTGGACTCACAAATGATGCAACCGTATTCATGGACTTGATGAACCGAGTGTTCAGAGAGTTCTTGGACTAGTTTGTCATTGTCTTCATAGGTCACATCCTGATATATTCACACAATGAGAAAGATCATGCTGAACACTTGAGGAAGGTTCTTCAGACTCCATGAGAGCATCAGTTGTATGCTAAGTATGAGAAGTGCGGATTCTGGTTACGGGAAGTCCAGTTCTTGGGACATGTTGTTTCTGAACTGAGGATAGCTGTTGAGCTGAGTAAAGTGTCAGTAGTGAGGGAGTGGGGACAACCCACGACACCGACGGAAGTCTGTAGTTTCTTGGGGTTAGCCGGGTACTTGTGGAGATTCATCCGAGAACTCTTAAGATGAGCTATGCTTTTAAAAATTTATTTTCTTAACACTAGAAATTGTTGGCATGAAACCTTGTGAGTAACTTAAGATGATCTAAACTATTGGGATTAGTAGTGCGGTAGGCGTGCACATTAGAAGAGAGGTGATAATTTCTCAAGAGAGTGTCGCACACTAATATGATTGTTGCATTAGCCGATAAGCATTTTAAATACTTGCTAAACTAAATTTTAAACTGTTTTACAATCGGGCTTTGACCCATTTCCTATTTTCTCTTCTCTCTTGTATATATAAGTATATATTATCGGTGCCTAGTCACGGGGGCATCTTGCATAGGATCCTTTGGAAGGAACGTGCTGCAGCTTTGGTGGGAGTTGCAGGCCTCTTGCTTAGACGACCTCATTATTGATTCCACTTCTAGTACTATTTCATCAAGTTGGGCATGTGTCGCCCTTTTTGTATTATTCAGTTGATTTTATCAGAGATTGTGATTCGTTTACTTCCAGTATTTATACTTTGGGATTGTTACTGTCAGGATGTTTTCCTTTAACGTTTTAAAGTTGGAATTAATTAGTTAAATGCTAAAATTGATTGGATTATCTTTTCCAGTCTAGTTGTTGTGTGATTTTTAAACCATGGATTATGAACGGTTTTAAGTATTGGTTTTAAATTAAATTTGGAATTGATGTCTTAAAAATGGTTTTGTCACTTAGCTTAATTGTTTAGGGTGTTTAATTTGTAAAGTTATTTTTTTTGCGACAGTGATGCTAAGAATAAACCAACCGTTCACCTTGGTTATGATTTAATAAAGGACTGATCACCCGGTATTTAATTAGGTGGGGTGTCACATTAAGCCACAGAATGCAGCCCAGTAATTACAACTGAAAAAAAAATCAAGTTGTTTTCTTTGAAGACCTCTGTCCTGAGTGGAGACGACCTTGTCGACAATAAGCTAGGCATTAGCTCTATCATCATTGGTGGCACCCTCAGTTGTCTCTGAACCTACTTGCTCAGTAGTCTCAGACCCGGCCTGCTTAGCCGTCTCTGCAGGGGCAGTCGTAATAGCCTCCACCTTGGCAGTAGTGCTTATGAGAGGATCCAAAAGATTAAGGGTGGGATGCAGTGTCCTAACCTCATGGAGTTTAAGGACGGCCCAACGACAAGATATCCTTACTCATTTTTTGAGGTATTAAAAGGAATATCCCGTAAACTCGTCGAAGGCCTTGAACTCGGCCACTGCTTGCTTCTTCACCTCATCCAATGTCACCTTCACCGCAGTATCTATGTCGGCCTATCTCTTGTCATCCAAGACTTTGAGGGCATCATCATGTTTCTTCTTCAACTTATTCACAACATTGGTGTGCTTCTACTAGACTACGACCACGGTCATTTGGTGGTCCACGGCCTGACAAGATAGCTCGTCCCTCAGACTTTTCTCCATCTTCTCAACATCCTTACCTTTTTGGATCAAGGGAATTTTCTTCTTAACCCACTCACCAAGTCATGTCGAAGTGAGTAGAGACTGCAAGAATGATAAGGGAAATGGGTTGGTGCGAGATAGCACTTGTAAACTTAATAGCAAAAATGTTTAAAATTGTTACTTGAGTGGCCTTGTGAATGCCAAACTCGATAAGACGAGTGGCATCAATTTCTTCATGTAAGAGCCTATCAACGCCAGACATCATAGACATTGTAGCAGCCCAGATCGTTTGGCTGCATCAATCAAAGTCTCATCACTTTGGTTCAGCAATTCGAGACGAGCTTCCAGAGCAACACTGGATGATATTAGGATCGCCTTGTATGATCCCCCTTGGACAAGACGTCCTTTTGATTATTCTTTTAAGGATCATTAATTATAGTATCATCCACCACCTCTTTCCTTTTTTAGATATATCGGCATTGCCAGGGCCACTGACAGTGGTTTTATTAGTCGAGGCTGGAGGATCCAACTTCTTCCCAAACTTATTTAGTATGGTAGAGATGTTTGGGGAAGTCATCTTCCGGATATATTCTGGTGAGTTATCTATCAGACTAGCAAAAATTTAGAAGAGATTAATATAAAAAAATATTAATTAAAGATAACACCACATGCAAGTCTAACAGTAAAGACTATAATTAAGAGGAAAGGCTTACGCATTTCAGTGAGGGGTTAACACCCAATCTAGTCTCGACTACGACTTCAGGGGTCTTGAGATGCTCAAATTGAACAAGCCCATCATGCCCCCCTGTTCTCAAATATGTTCGACTATATCCTGATCATCTATACTCAGGCTGAGGTCAAGTTTGGAAGACATTGACTCTTTTGCTTATTTTTATAGGGCCCTTGGCTCTGAGGTAGGGCAGGTGACATCAGAAGGGATCTGCCACGCACCATAAATGAAAAAATATCGAGGTTTCCTTTGATGGTTAGATGTTTGGTTGGCATGGATGACCTTCTTGGTGGACTTCCTGGCTACGACGTAGTAATAGCAAGGTTGGGCCTTAGTGCAATAAATAGTGTAACAGACCTTGAATACACTAACGGGAAGGTGGTATCTGAAACAAAGCATCCAAAGAGATATACAGCCGAGAAAAATCCCCCATGCGTTAGGAGAACGATGGGATGAGGCCAAACCTAGACTATCAAGTATTGTATGAAAAGTAAGATGGACGGGAATGCATAATCTAAGCTTGAACATTTGATCGTAAATAATAGTATCTCCTAGTTGACTGTCAAATGCCTTCCCGGCCTCCTCAAGGACCCTCATATGGACATAGAATTTGATCCCATACCATTTCCTCCATTATAGGAGGTCAACGTCTCCCACAATGCTCTAGAAGGTTTGAGCATAAGATGTGTTTAATGTTTCCTCGGCCTCATATCCGAAGTTGATGATTTCAACGGTCGGTACTCCATTGGGAAACCTAGTCTGAAGCTTCCTTCACTCATGGATGAGATATTAACTACCATATGAAGAGGAGGTTGGGAAACTATAACTCTTGGCCACTCGAGGGTTGAGGTCTCAGCAACCTGAATATGTTCACCAGACCTGACGGCCCCTAAATCTTCTATACGAGAAAGAGGGACTCTCATAGCCAGCTCATAGGAGTCAGCCTCCCTAAATACCCTAGAAGTAGAGGAGCTACATCCTTATGAAGATGAGGACAAACTTCCATTCTAAGACAAGCTTCCACTTATAGAATACTCAATAATCTCAATAATCGAAGGACAAACGTTAACCAAAGAAATAGGAAATATAGGGCATATAAGGTCGACCCCGACTCTTCTCTTAATCTTGACCTCTGCCTCACACTTTTATATTTCTATAAGAATACGACACTCAAGATGGGGAAATTGGTCAATGAGTTCGTATAATGTCTTCAACATTCAAGTAATTTGACTTAAGTAGATCAAAAGATCAAATGGTGGCATATGAATCACTTTCACTCAAAAACACCAAGAACACATAATTGGAGCTCTCTGGAGAAGACGACTGAAAGAACTCCGATGACTCACATAGAGGGCAAGAAAGGCAAAAAAAATCCCAAAAAACCCTAGACTACTATCGTAATCTCTAAACCACCAATGGACCTCCTAAAATAAGGCCTAAAACCTCCACCTAAGGCTATCGAAAAAGCTTAGAACTCACTGAAAAGAGCCACAATTGATAAAAATAGCTCAGAACCATGAAATCTTGAGGAAAAATTGAGGAGGGTTACCTGGTGGAAGAAGACGCTAAAGGATCAAGAAAAGATATTAAAAACGGGCCGAAAATAGCTTGGACAAATGAGAGAGATGTGTGCAAGATTTTCTCGAGAGAGAGAGAGTTTGAGCACGAGAATGGAAGTGGAGAAGAAAGAGAAAATGGGATTTTCAAACCATATAAATAGTTACAACCATAATGCCCAACTTCCCAAGAATTCATCATTATGGCACAACTTCCCAAGATAGGCCTACGACCGTCACTCTTAGGCTACATGCTAACCCATAAATGATTTCCAAGTGTCCACTCAAGAGATATTATCCAATATTTCAGACCTGGTAGTGAAAGGACAATTTAACCTTTAATCAAGGATGTGTCATGAACATATACTCTCTGACACTTTTACTCTTCAACAGTCTACTCATATTGAAGACTAAGTGCTATGGGTGATTGATATGCCCAAGTGTAACCTCATCTCTCAACTAGATCACTCCTCAAGAGAGATAGTAGGGGGTCCTCTACAATGGCCCTTTTTCAATAGTCTAAGCCTTATAAAAACCTAAAAAGTTAAGACCTACCAACTATCTTATCATAAGTTCATCAGTCTCGGCCTCATAGTGGTCTTATAGGTCGAGACCTAACCGTTGACCAAATAGTCCCTCATCAGTCTCATCTCGACTTGGCACCACCCAAACATCTGATACCATACTTCAGCCCCGACTGTCAATAAGACATCAAATATCTCATCCTCGTCCAGGCTAAGACCTCTTGGGATGACATACATATCATGTGTGACACATGTTCCCAGCATGACTAATCAACGTGGGCAGACAGTTATAACAATATCTCAAGAATACGTGAGGGAATATTGCATCATTATTAGACACTTGTGCCATGGACATGTGTCTATACCCTATCGGAAGCTTCACCATGGACATGCTTCTTACATGCTTGGAGGCACAATGCACACCCCAAGAACTATGTATACTCATCTTCTTCCCCAATGAAAATGATCCGAAATTATAAACCCTAGCCAAACTTTGTCTAATTTACAGCAGAGAGAGAGAGAGAGAGAGAGAGAGAGAGAGAGATGTACAACTAAGGCCATTAGATCCTCATGTCATAGTGAAAACCTCATATCCCTCCACACTAGAGTAGGATAATAGGCTGAACCACTTACATACCAGTGTTCTTCCTCTTCTCCTTACCTACTTATTTTATTTTCATATTTGTTTTCATATTCCATTGGTGTGTTATGCTTGAGTTTGATTTACACATATAAATTTAAATGGTAATTTCTTAGCATCATCATATTCTACTCTGACTTTTGATGATTTTAGTTAGCAAACATGTGGGAGATAAATATAGAGAAAGGTTGGTATATATGTTTGGGATTTATTTTAAGAGAGAATATGAAGGTGTAGAAGAAAAAAGAGAATTAAATATCTAGAGTAATGAATTGCAAGGGAGTGAAAATGAAGGGATGAGAACTCAAATGTAGAGCTTCGTTCTTAATAAGAAAGAGGAAAGTAAATGGGTGAAAGTTTTTTTTTATTTCACATACATTTTTAGGCACGTAGTAAAGATAAAATTAGGGAAACCAATTTTAATTATACAAGATTGCATCTTCGTGCGGCGTGAGAATGCTTATCAATGGTATTCATAAACAAAGTATTATAAAAGTGAATTCCATTAACCAGTTTTGAATAAGAAATAAAGTTAATATGTGAGATAAGACTTTTTTATATTTTAGTCTTTCATAATAACGGTGATGTCTAAAAACAAAAATGGTAATTTTTTTTGGATTATGTGGAACACTAATTTTCTACACTAGTCTCCAGTTAATGACTACATATAGCGGTGAAATGGAAAGGAAATAAAAAGGATATGAACCAGTAAATCGAAAGAATATAAATAATTAATGAGAACCCACTTGAATGGAGTAAAGCATTCAACTGAATGGAAAAAATAAAATAATCACTTGAACTAGAAAAAGGAACCAAGTGACTGGGAAATTCACAGACCATTCACATCAGAATTTCATAAAAAAAAATCTACTCTGATCATCACCATCACTCTCACTCTCTCTTCTTTTGGCTGGCATAACAAACATTTATTTATAAAGTCTTAAAATTGAAAACAAAACATTGTAGCAGGTAAAAATTTCCAAAACCAAAGTACAATAAACATCCCTTTATTGAGTTAAAGTATATGATGAAGATATATTGAGAAAGTACGAAAAAAGTATAGTGGGATAACCACAGTTTATGACGTGATCATAGAAAACCAAAATTTATTCATCCACAAACCTTTTGGAAATGGTGATTACAATTGTGAGATTCACTTTCGTATTTTACATCCTGCATTCAAACGAAATAGATATTGATGAGAAGCAGTGCAAATTTGATTTATTTCTAACTATCATGGTAGATATAAAACATGTACTATGTCATCACGTTTTAGTTCTAACAAATCAAATATATAAACATTTAACATTTGGGGAAAATAGAATTTTCAGTTTTGAATGAATATATTTATGTCAAAGTACGTAGTTTCATCAATTGTATATACATTTGAATATGAATCCATCGCATTATGTAATCGTCTCTAATTGATTGGAAAGATTTTCATGCCAAAAATATTGAAATGAATGGCATGCAATGATAGTACATGAAATTGGGAATAAAGAAAAACTAAAAAAATCAAAAGTCAATCTGCTCAAACCTTTGGAATCCGTAGTCCGAATTTTCTAAAATGTATAATATTTCTAGTAACATCTACATTATAGTTCCAAATATCCCAAAGTAATTAAGATTTCAATAAAATAATGGTACGCGTACATTCTGCATAAAACTAATACAATAATGAATCCAAAATATTTCAAATGTAAAATATTGTTACTAAAAGCAACTTTATAGTATGACTCTCCCAAAACAAATGTAGATTCCAATAAATTTTGAAGTACATATGATTTTCATTAATGGTTTACTATGTTAAAATTAGAAATTATTTTTTTGCAAAATTTTTAGAGAATATATATTCATTCATTCAGAATTCTGAGTTTATAAGTAAGAAGATTGTAGAAAGGGAAAAAAAACTTTTGCATAGTTACCAAAAGAAATTATTGCATACATATGCTTCAAGTAGTATGCAAAATTTATGAAAGAGTAATAATAAGTAAAGTAACATATATAAAATCAAAGTTACTTTAACATGTCATTGAGGAAAATAAAATAGTTTTTTTTATTATAGTCTTATATTTAAAGTTTTGTTCGACTCACATCTCATGCATTTTTTAAAATTATAGTGAGTTCCATAACCACCAAAAACTGCCCTCAATCGACCTGTAATCGCCTCTAACTACCCCTCTTCCTTTCCGCAGAGAATGACACTTGTCACATAGCTGTCACAACAAGACCAATAACTAAAAACTAAAAAACATGGGAGTCGCTCCAAATGAATCATTAAAAAAGGGACTAAATACTTATTATATTTCTTTTTACTGTATTAGAGAACGTCGAGAACATTATAACATCCACATTATTCAACTTATAAGAGGCTTATAGAATCTCAATGGGGGAAAATATTTCGTCCTTCACTATGCAAGGTTCAAAGCCAGTGCACGAAGCTCTTGACACTACGAGGTACTGGGCGGTTAGATATACGCAGCTTTACCCATGCATATGCATAGGGGTTGTTTTTGCGACTTGAACCTGTGACCTCCAGGTCACAATGGGATAACCTTACCCTTGCTCCAGGTTCATTATGTGAATACAAATAAACTAATATTTACAAAAAAGCATAAAAATTATTTTCGAAAACATTTAGGGTCAGAAATTAAATTAAAAATATTCACTTATAATGAGAGCTAATCAAGATAATGCTCTTTATAATCAGATTTTCTAAAACATAATGAACAAATAAAGAAATATAGGATTTTCTAAAACATGATTGTAAAAAAAGGATTTTCTAAAAGAGGATTATAATAAAATAGGATTTTCTACACAATGAATGGATAAAGAAGAATGACATTACAATCTTTTGGAAAGGAAAAAAACCAGATAAAACTAAGTAATACGTAAAGTCTAATTTATATGACATTTTACCAAATTGTTGATGCCAAAGTATATATAAAAGGAATTAAAGTAAATCAGAGTTTGCAATAAATCATTATTAGAGAAAGAAATGAGAAGAAAATCAAACATTGTGTCAAGCATATTTTCCATATTGTCAAATGGGTGTAGTTTTCTAATATATTTATTCACCAAACAATAGAGGTTATATAGATATGAAAATGAATTTCCTCATTTTTATTTACTTTTTTCCTTAATGATCAACAACATATTTTTTTGAATTGCTTGCACATTGGCACGTAATTTCTACATTAAGGCATCATTTCATTGGAAACCAAAGGTTGTGAATGCACATCTAGAAGCCACCACCCATAGATAACAAGATTTTTGCATGATTTATAGCACATAAAATGATTAAACAATTTAATTGACTCACCAAACATCTTATTATTTATGTCAAAAAGATGTTTATTGACTCACCAAACAAAATAAGTCACGTGAAAGGTGGGCAGTGGGCGACTAAGCTCAGGGAGATCACAAATCTAAAAGAGGTAAAGTCAAATATTGAGAGATTATGTTAACAGATTGGGAGACTCTTACCAATAGAATTCTACAACTTAGTCATGATAAATATAAAAAGACCTAGGATTACAGGGCGCCTAAGCCTATAAATAAGGAGGATCTTGCTCATATTAAATCAATTGTATCTGGTACAAAACAACTTGAACTCTCAACTGGGATCCCTAGCACTTTAATTGTCATTATTATTTTTAAGTTAATAAATGGGTCTCCCCTCTATTTCCCTGCAAATGTAGGCCAATCTCACTACCGAACCACATACATCTTTTCATCTTTATTATTTTTCCTCACTCAAAAATATTTATGGCTAATCTCTAAATCACCACTTTTATTGTAGGTTTAAATCCCTTACAATTTTTAGACATGGGGAAAATCAAAGTTCTCACCACTATTAAAGACACTAGCCCAAAATTCATCATGAGTGAAAATTTATCTCATCCCACACCTGAGAGAAGCTGGGTTCAGTACGAAATGCACGTCGTAAGGAGGGACCACACTCCTATTGGGCTCCCTTATCTCCCACGACATTCAAGACACTAATGATTGTCGTCCGGGAGATCAAGGTCTGTCGGCAATATAGCACATCATCGATCAATTGTCCAAAGGGAAGAGTTATTTCCCTTATGGACAGTATTTATGAGGAAAGGAAGTGTGATTTTGATAAAGAGATCACCTGTTTGAGGAGGCGATTGATTCAGCAATCAGAAGATCGCATGTCTAATTCCCGTGGGTACACTTTTGTCGACTAGGCCCATAAGAGTAGCCGACCAAGCCCAAATGAAAACAAAACGTTCTTGGCCCAAATTATGAGTTCTAGATGACAGTTAGAATAAAAAGATATGGCTAAGTCCATCCCTAAAATCTCGGATGAGATATTTAGGGATACTGGGCTACGTGTTGGTTACCAACACTTTCTTTCTTTGAACTCAATATATATTGTACCCCTGGTTCAGGACAAAGGGCATGTAAAAAAATATATTAGAGCTACTTAATAAGAACATTAGACCTCTCTGTGGATGTAGGTAATTTGTCGAACCACGTATATTCTTATGTTGTGTAATTATGATTGTGATTGTTGATTTTTTTTCATATCGGTGATTGTTTTCCTTTATAAATTATTTATGTTGAGATTTTTGTCACCACAATTGGCGTCGTCTATCGAAAACGATTGTTTTTCCTACTAAAAACTTCACCAACAAGAATAAAAAATGTCCCATCATAGCAGTCACGTTCCTCAAGCAAGAGATATTCAGCAGCAATGGAACCCCCCAAGAGTAAGGTCTATAAAATGCGCCATTCAAACCCAAGACTTTGCCAGGAGATATAAGTATCTGAATAATGCTAAGGGATACCCAGGTCCACACGAATTTCTAGGTTAATTGATGCCTATGAGTCCAGACTCCAAGAGCACGATGAGGCCACTTGCCAATAGGAGAATGAGAAAGCTCACCATAAAAGGTGAATGGAAAGACTGGAGAAAGAACTCCATCAAAATACAAGGCGATGCCACAATAGGACTTCTAGCCCTTAGGAGAGAAAATCTCGCAGCCGAGGAAGAAGCCCAAGACATGGCTCAGAAAGAACAGAGAGACACAGGTCAAATGATAACCATTCTGAACAATTATAACCAGCTCATCGGTACATGAGTCCTGATAGGCAAAATTATGATATATGAAATATGGTCTAGAGGGAGACGGACCAGCACCCAAGTCACCGTCATGCTAGATCAACAAGGGATCTGGAAAAATGAGCGCTTAAAACTAAAATGAAGTCCCATTTTTTAAGGGAGATAGAAGAAGAAGAATCCCCGAAGAGGTTCGCGATTCCCAGGTTCAAGATTTACGATGGGAAGACTAACCCCATCGACCATGTTAGGCAATACAGGCAAGCCATGACTCTGTGGAGCCATATCGATGCACTCATGTGTCGAATATTTCCCTTGAGCTTGCATAATGTGGATCGAACGTGGCTCGAGAAGCTACCTCACCGATTCATTCGAAGTTTTAAGTCTGTGACTAAGCTATTTATAGCTCGCTTCATTACGAGCAGTTATCATCCGGAGTGGATGGATGTTTTGCTTACTATAAAGAAAAAGCCACAGTAGAACCTCAGAGAGTACATAAAGAGGTACTGGGAAATGTTTAACTACGTCAAGGATTGCTCAAAGCAGGACGTTATTGCATCCTTGAAAATAGGTTTGCCTAGCTCCTTCCTCCTGCACCAGTCCTTAAAGAAGGAGGCCACAACCATCGATGACTTAATGGTCTGTATTGAGAAATACGCTAAAGTCGAGGATGTGACCTATCTTAATGCAGGGAAAAATGGTCGTACAAAGGCAAGAAAAGGGTTTGACAAGACTGAACCGTCGAAGAAAGGGAATAAGAACAGGGGCAAAAATGCCTCTAAGAATGAAAAAAAGAACGATGCCTCTAAGTCATTCTAGGCTATAAACACAAACTTTAAAGAGCCTATGTATAAGATTCTTGCAAATATTAAGGATGAGCCATTTATCAAATGGTTAAAGAAGACGGGAGGATATCCTTTCAAGCAGAATAAAGAACAAAGGTGCGCATTCCACAAGGAGGGCGGATATAAAACTGAGCACTGTAAATCCCTCAAGTATCACCTCAAGGAGTTGACCCAAGTTGGACATCTTAATGAGTTTATAGAGAAGAAGATAATTAAAGAAGCAACAAATGGTGAGAAGAGGATCGATAATGTAATGGAGGAGGATATTGGCCATGAGTTTGCAGTAATAACATGGGGCGTCAAACTTCAAACAAATTCAAGGAAATGCGGATCGAATGGAAGTTAAGAAGCTTACAGCAGTAATGCAGGCATTCTAGATTGACCCAGCCAAGTCTCAGGTAGGGAAGCATCAGCGACCAGAGGACGTCGACTATAATAAACATATTGTTTTCATAGATGAAGATTTGGTGGGATTAAGAATCCCACATCATGACGCACTGGTCATTACACTTACGATAGCCAATTAGGACGTCGGTAGGTAGCTCGTCTGAAGTAATGTACCTTGAATTATTCAGCAAGCTGAAGCTAATTACATTCGATCTCAAGGAATCCACTGTTTCATTGGTCAGCTTTATCAAAAAGATCATGATCCCTCTTGGAAAGATCATCTTGCTAGACAGGACAGGAAACATCTCAAAATTAATTAAGTTTCTTATTGTTAATATTGAATCGCCATACCAAGCCATCCCGACCGGGGATGACCCATGCAATGAAGGTCGTCCCATCGACATATGACCAAAAATTGAAGTGTCTAACTGATCGAGGAGTAATTGAGATCCATAGAGACCAGGCTATGGCAAGGAAGTGTTCGTCGCGGCCATACGCCCCAAATAGGAGAAGAAAGTGGAAGAATCAAAAGGCAAGGAGTAAGCCCAGAAGGGGTTACTGCCCTCCAAATAATAATTAAGGTATGGTCGAATAGGAGTGTAGGAGACTAGGCTCCTCCCATCTAAGAGGGTCGTTGAAGACCTGGAAGAAGTCGCAGCTAGGAGTTGCTCGATTGAGAAAAGGTTCCTAATCGGGACCTCTCTGACCGATTACGAGAAGAAAGAACTAATTTCCCTCCTCTGGTGTAATATGGATGTTTTTTCATGGGATCCTTACGAGCTTCCTATAATTGATCCCTACATAGCTTGTCATCAATTACACATAGACCTAGCCTTCAGTCCAGTAACACAGAAGGCTCTCCGAATAGCCCCGGAGAAGGCTAAGGCAGTAGAGAAGGAGGTCGAGAAGCTACTAGATGCAGGATCCATACGAGAAGTTCATTTTCCTAAATGGTTATCCAACCAAGTAGTAGTTCCTACAAGAAATGGAAAGTGGAGAGTTGTTATCGACTTCACCGACCTCAATAGAGCCCATCCTAAAGACAATTTTTCCCTTCCAAATATTGATCAACTAGTCGATGCTACAGTAACACATGAGATGATGAGCTTATTAAATGCATATTCTGGATACCACCAAATCCCCTTTTACGTGCAAGATTAAGATAAGACCTCCCTTATAACCACTGTTGGTTTATATTCTTATAAAGTTATACCGATCGACCTTAAGAATGCAGGAGTGACTTATCAACGGCTAGTCACAAAGATCATATAGGGGATACTATAGATGTTTACATAGATGATATGCTCGTTAAGAACAAGCTCAAGGATGACCACCTCCCCTTTTTGGGAAGGACCTTTAAAATCCTCAGGAAGTACCGAATGAAACTTAACATGAGCAAGGGTTCTTTCGGTGTCCAGTCAGGATACTTGGTCAGTAAAAGAGGAATCGAGGTAATTCCTGACCAGATCGACGCTATCAATAAAGTCCAGCCCCCTCAAATAGTAAGAGATGTATATAAGCTCACAGGAATGCTCGCCGCACTCAACCAATTCATTTTTAAGTTTTCAGAACGGTGTCAACCGTTCTTATAATTATTAATAAGAAATAAAGGAGTAACATGGCATGAAGATTGCTTGAGAGCTTTAGAAGAACTCAAGTTTTACCTTAGTAGGCCCCTTTTGCTAGTGATCCTTAAGGTGAATGATCTATTGTACCTCTACCTAGTAGTATCAGACCATGCTATAAGATTTGCCTTATCATGTGAGAGAAAGGGAATCCATCATCTAGTTTACTATGCAAGTAAAACTCTTTTGGAAGCTCAGCAGTGATACCTTCCATTAGAGAAGCTCGTCTATGCACTGGTGATAGCCTCAAATAAATTGAAGCATTATTTTAAGGCTCACTCCATCATCGTAGTTTCCTCACACCCCCTCAAGGATATTATGAGGAAATCAAATATTTCTGTATGACTATCAAAGTGGTCAGTCGAGCTCGAAGGTTTAACATTCACTATCAACCAAGAACGACCTTCAAGGGGTAAGTCCTGGTTGATTTCATTACTGAGTTCATAAGGGAATAGCCTTGCAATCACCCCGAGGCCAATCGTTAGAGGGAAGGCGGACATTATAAGTTGATGGATACTCCAACTCAAGGGGGATAGGAGTACGTATCTTGCTAGTGAATCTTGAGAATATAGTGCTCGAGTAAGGAATTAGACTGGATTTGAAGCCTCCAATAATGAGGAATAATACGAGGCACTGATTTTCGAACTACACAAAGCACTGTTGCTAAGGGAGAGGCACCTTTAGGTCTTCAGCGATTCGCAACTAGTTTCCAACCAAATAATCGATGACTTCAATGCAAGGGATGAAATAATGGCAACTTTTCTTGCCATTATGAAGGAATTAATGGCCAACTTTGATCAAGTAGATGTTCAACAGTTCCTTAGGGGAAAGAACAACCATGTAGATGCCCTAGCAGATCTAGGCTCAGTAATAGACTCCAACTTGAGAAGGACAATCCAAATTTATTTCCTCGGGTAACCTAACATTCATTAGGCTATTGAATTATGGAACCCCGAGAAAATTCTCCATATTGCAAGACCTACGAGCTGGATGGATCTCGTTATAGATTAAATATGAAATGATAAATTGCCAACTGATAAGAATACAGCTCATCCAAAAAGTGTCAATGGCGTTAAATTTCACTAATATCCCGAGGGCAAGTTATATAAGAGATCCTTCACTGGCCCCTACCTCTAGTGTATTCACCTACAGGACGTTCAGTAAGCTCTGCACGAGATTCATGAAGGAATTTATGAAAGTCATGCAGGAGGAAGGTCGATAGCCTTTTGGGCAATAAAGGAAAGATACTGGTGGCCATATATGCAGAAAGATGCTGGAGTCTACATCCGAAAATGCGAAAAATACCAAAACCACTTGCTCATGATCCACGAACCCGCCAACGACCCAAAGTCCCTAACTAGCCCCTGGCCCTTTGCCCAGTGAGCTTTGGACATCGTAGGTCCTTCGCTGGGGTGAAAATTCGGGTTTGTCGTGTTATTTTCGGGTCGCATTGATTTTTATTTGAGTATACGTTTTGGTTACTCTTAAATCTATACAAGCTAATCGTGTCAATTTCGGGTCATTTCGGGTTATTACCATAAACGGGTTATCGTGTCAAAAATTTCCAGCCCTATCCTCCGCCTACTACAGTAGGAAATCAAAAGTATCTGTTGGTCGCCACAAACTACTTCATAAAGTGGATAGAGGTAGAACGACTAGCGAACATCAGGGACACGAATATAATGAGGTTCTTATGGAGAAATATCATAACATGCTTTGGCATACCCAGGAAGATTATTACCGATAATTGGACCCAGTTAGAGAGTGGCTCCTTCCAAATCTTTTACAACGATCATGGAATCAGGCACTACTTCATCTTTGTGGAATATCCTCAAAGCAATGGTCAAGCTAAGGCTTCCAATAAGACAGTGATCGATAAATTAAAAAAAGTTCCTAGAGCGAGCTGAAGGAGCATGGGAGAATGAATTTCCCCACATCCGTTACCCCAAGGCGAGCAACTGGAGAGACACCCTTTGCACTCACATATGGAATGAAAGAAATTATTCCACTAGAAGATGGTCTCCCTACCATAAAGTCCACGTTAGTCGACTAATGCCACAATGATGAAGCATTTCTCACTGAACTTAAGTTAGTCGACAAGCGGTGAGAATGGGCTCTAGTTAAGATGGCATCTTACCAGCAACAGCTAGCCATACAATACAATCAGAATGTCAATCCAAGAAAATTCCAGGTCGGAGACTATGTCTTAGGGAAAGTTTTTAGTAGTGATGTGAGACCATCAGATGGAAAATTAGGACCTAACTGGGAAGAACCATTCAAGGTGATAAGGGACGACCTACAAGGAGCTTACCACTTGGAAACGCTGGAGGGAAAGAAGATACCAAGAGCTTGGAATGCGGCTAACCTAAAGAAATTCTACTTCTAGATTTATTTATGCACCGTTAGTTTAGGCAAATTTTCATTTACAAATTAATGTTGCTCCATGTTCCTGACTTTGATCAATAAAACTCTATTAGCCTTAGCATTCTACATTTATTGGTTATCTCAAGTATATTTTATTGTGTGCACCCTTTAGACGTTATAGGCTGCACTATTTTAACATATATTATAAAGAGCATGGATAACCGTAATTTGGTTAACTCGCTCTAGTCGAAATATCTGTTATGCTAGCCTCTTATGATTGTACCACAGTGGTTAGGTTTATACCAGCTCAACTTCTCAAAAGCATGGCTAGCAGGGTTAACATATAATAACCCTCCTCAGTCCTTTGTTCATAACACAACTTGCCTCTTAGGTTTCTCCGACAACAAATGAGGACCTACAAGGGACCCTTAGGCAACATGGTCAACCCAGGTCGGTCACTAACATAGCTTGGCTCCAAAATCTTACTCAGACGGATTTCCCATTGATCAGGTGTATCCTCGCCATTGCCCTACTTAGGTCTAAGGCAGTGTGACGACATGACCTAAAAGGTAAAGTGAGGTGGAATGGTATGCTTATAACATACTGGGCTAGGAGAATACTCATTCAAAAATAAACTATGAGTCATATTTAGTCGGCTGAGAAGCCCAAAATAGCTAGAGATTATAAATAAAAAACAGACAACGTATGTTTAGTCGGCAACTGCCTAAAACATAAAAAATTTATTGCTAAAGGTTATATAGTTACACATACAACAACGATAAAATGAATTAGATCCTAAAGGGGACCAGGTTGCTAATCAAGGTAATCATCTACTTGCACCCTTCGACCATCATCTGGATAAGGGGAAAAGTCCTCAACCTCCTCCGGGCTTGACTCTAGCAGCTACCTAGGGATTCTATCTATTAGGATCCAGCGATCATCCCTTCTAAATGCAGTTGGATCCAAGGACGAGGGGGTAATCTCATGTCTGTACCAGAGGACATAATTCTTGGGCACCTTTAACTCCCTGATGGCACTTATCCACCCTTTGATAAAGGCCAACTCCTTGACCTCCTTTATCTTTGTGGGAGGATCTGTTCAGCCTTGGTTGTATCCATCTACACACACTTACTGAGGACTTTTTTTGAATAAATTCCTGAGTTTGGTGACCTCCCTCTGAAGCCCAACATCTATCACATACGCTCGACGCACATCTCCCCTCAGTTCGACCATCTCTCTTAGGGAACCGCTATCGCCAATTCTAGCTCGCTGCCTTATTGACGACGAAGAACCCTTTATAACTGAAGTAGTAACGCTCGGTGCATTCTCCCTAAGGCGTATAGCTTCCCTCCTTAAGGTATCATTTTCCTACTACAGAACCTCTACAACCTGATTAATCTTCGAGGTGTCCAATAGCTTAGCCTTCAGAGCATCCATCTCCTCTTGAATGGAGGCACTAACCTCCTACATGTATGCAAGTCTATCCTTCAGCCTGGAAACTACCTCAAACTGATCTTTATAATCTTACTTTCTTGTCCTAAGGAATTTGCAAATCTTTATAAATGCTCGACGAACTTGGTCGATTACATTTGAACTAAGGATTTGGTCTAGACGAGAAGTGACGGGAATGTAATCGTTAAGATCTACAAACTAAAAGACACAGGATACAAATGAAAAGTATATCAGTGAATGCAAAAATAAAATTCCTTCACTTCGTTGAAAAATGGCACTATCCAGGTAAAAATACATGGAATGATAAAAAGAGAAAATAAATAATACAGAAAAGAAAATAAGCCTATAAGTCTATTGGTCGACCTCGACCTGCTCTGTGGGGGTTGGATCCTTCCTCTTGTTAGCAGTAGCCTCACTCGTCTCTGCCCCAAGTGCATGGGCATCAGTAGTAGGAGCAGCGGGGGCATCAACAGTAGGATCAGCAGGCCAGTTGACAGTAAGGGCTTCTTCATCAACGTTGGGCTTGGGCCCAGGATTATGCATGCCAAATATAGGTGAGTCAGTAACAACTCCAATAGTGACTAAGGCCCGATCCCAAACTTTCTTGAACTTAGCTCGGCTGATGTAGTCAATCTGCCGCTCGACATCTTCATAGGCTGCCTCTCAGCCCTCATTATAGCCATTCTCTCTAATCGTGGTCACATCTACCTCCAGGCTCTTCACCTTCTCAGCGAACACTATATTCTCATTTGTGATGAAAAGTTTGATCTCCACAACCAACTCATAGGCCTCACAAAGTTCCTTCAGCTCCTTGGTCACCCTAACCCTCTCCTTGGCGAAAGAGGCCTTAGCCTCTATGGGAGATTTCTCGAAAGACTTATAGGCCTCCTGTGCAGTTCTCAGGCTCCCCTCGAGCTCATCGTTCCTCCTCTCTAACCCATCTCGACTATAACGAAGGACGGTGTAGTCAAACAGAAACTGTAAGAAGAAACAGGTGTGAGACAAAAAATACAAGGAAATAAAATAAGAAATAGAGAAGAAAAAAAAATGGCCTTACCAAAGAAAGCCCCTGATCTGCCTTTAGGGATAAATGGTTTGGACCCATCTTCGAAGATCGTTCACGGTCTGTCATTAGTACTGATCTCCCGAGCATCATCAGAGCAAGCTGAGGGGGTAGATCCATAGAGGGCCCCTCAGTTGGGACAACCACAGGCACCAGGGAAGCCTGTGACTTCTTTATTCTTTTTTCACCTCTCCTCCTCTCCTCTTCTTTCTTCTTCTTCTCATCTTCTCCCTTGCTCTCTTCTTCTTCTTCTCTCTCTCTCTCTCTCTCTCTCTCTCTCTCTTCTTATTATTATTTTTTCTTCCTCTCCAGCTCCTTCTCATGAGTTGCAATCTGAGAACCATTAGCAGTGTCCCCAGACATTATCTTCTACATCATTAACTTGTTAAATAACAGGACGTCACCATCATCATCATCTCGAATCGAGTTTTTTCTTCTAAGGGGAGCCATGTCCTCCTCGTTGGAGGTCTTCAATATGGAACCTCCTAAGATAGAAACCTCCTCGCTAGACATCTTTCCACCTGACTCTAACTCGTTGTATCCCTCCTACCTAGATCCTGCCTTAGCACTACCACCTCTGCCCCTATAGCAACACCAAACTCTGAGTTGCTCTCCTTTTTTTCTAGCTCGATGAGTGGCAGAGAACTTTCTTCCTCCTCTTCTTCCTCTAGAATGTCAATATGATGGATAGAATCTACTAAATGAGAGATAAAGCCAGAGGTAGTATTCTTGTACTCCAATAAAAAGGAAACCAACCTGGTCCATTAACCTTCTACAATTGAGTCCCTTATCTGCCAGGCTTTGATTAACTCAGTAGCACGGATTTTATGGAGAGCAGGCTCTTGATTCTTGGACTTTTTTGGAAAAGAAAAGAAAGTATTAGAGGAATAACACATTAGATAAACAATCAAAAGGTAGTAAGGTTGAACAAAAACCGATATATTCCTCCCCATAAGTAGCGATTCATAGTACCCTGTACCTTGCACCCCCTACTTGGGAAGGGAATTTCCAATTCCTAGCAATAAATCCCTAAAACCAGTAGTCTTTATGGGAATCAGGTAGATTCACTACTAACACCCTGTCTAGACTCCTCGCTTTCAAGTAGAGAAGACTAGCGCTGGTACGAGAAAATGTATAACAAAAGAATATTTCAACTAAACCTAAATTAGTGCCATAGAGTTGGTTTATTCTATAGATGCCATTTACAATCTTCCAAATATTTGGAGAACACTGGGCTGGGACTATATCGAAATACTAGAAGAAGTGTAAGAAAAGGAGATTTGGGGGAAAAGTTAAACCCCCTTGAGACAATAAAAGAACGTGAATCCAGTGGCCATCCTCAATGTCACGAACATTACGAGGAATAGGGGCACACTCAAAATTCACTTAATTAAGAATATTATAACATTTCCTAAATTCTACCAGAGGTTTGTTGTCTATCCTAGCCATGAGCAAACCCTAACTATAGTAGAAGGAAAAATGACGAAAGGAAATACAGGAGAAGAAGAGATTGAGAACTTATGAAGCAGATATTAAGATAGGAATGATGAGATTCCACGGGTGGATGAAGATGAAAAGTCGAAAATATATTTCAAACGACGAAGAATGAGATTGAAGGTAATATGAAGCTTGAGAGCAAAGGATAATTTGGAAGCAAGAGGAAACATAGAGTAGAAGTGGCAAAGTGGATCGTCTGAATGCCTCGGTTTAAACCCCTCAATAATAGCGCACGATAATAAAAGAAGATTTTCCGCTCGAAACTATCGCATAACGATTCACTCCCCTCTCAATTTTAAAAATTACAGCGGTGCCATCAGAAGCAGGCTAGGAGCGCCATTTAAATTTTTTAGCCAAATTGCGGCCCTAAAATTTTAGGGGTAATTATGGGTACCCTTTCGTCGACTAGGCCCGTAAGAGTATCCGGCCAAGCCCAAATGAGAATAAAAGGTGCTCGACCCAAATTATGAGTTCTAGATGACAGTTACAATAAAAAAATATGGCCAAGTCCATCCCTAAAATATCGAATGAGATAATCAGGGGATACTGGGCTAACATGTTGGTTACCAACACTCTCTTTCTTTCAACTGAATATATATTGTACCCCTGGTCCAGGGCAAAGGGCATGTGAAAAACTATCTCGAGAGTTACTTAATAAGAACAGTAGACCTCTCTGTGGGCTTAGGCAATTTGTCGAATCACGTATATTCTTGTGTCGTGTAATTGTGATTATGATTGCTGATGTTTCTTTCATATCGGTGACTATTTTCCTTCATAAATTATTTGTGTTGAGATTTTTGTCACCACAATTCCCATACCCAGTAGCATTGCATGAGACGACCTCCCTCTATAAGAATTCACGGATTATATTAACCTAGTATGTACTATCGTGCAAGAAGCCCTTGAATAATTCACAACCATCAGTGGTGTGACAACCGTCCCCCGGGAGAATTTCCATCAATCACATCCACCATCAGTTTCAGGCTAGTGAGTCAACATAAATAGAAAACTTGAC
Source organism: Sambucus nigra (assembly GCA_949130495.1). Taxonomy (NCBI): domain Eukaryota; kingdom Viridiplantae; phylum Streptophyta; class Magnoliopsida; order Dipsacales; family Adoxaceae; genus Sambucus; species Sambucus nigra. The sequence goes on from OX422210.1 coordinate 437,681,224, forward strand.
CGTCCAAAGGTGCAGACAAATCGTGTAAGGAGCGACGAACTGAAAGACCTCATCCAAAAAGAGTTAGAAGGAAGGATGAACATAATTATGTCCAAGACTCCCAATGATCTAGCTAGAAAAGCACTAGGACACAGATTCTCATCCCCTTTATTGAGGAGATAGAATCCTTTGAGCCATCTAAGAAGTTCTCTAAGACAAAGGCCACAACATATAATGGAAAGGTAGACCCCTCCTATCACTTTAAGCATTATCGATAGACCATGTATCTTTGGAGTGATCATGATGACCTAATGTGCTAGGTGTTCCAATTTACCTTGGAGAGATCGGTCCAAAGTGGTTTGAGAAATTTCTCCCCCCTCAGATCCATCTTATCTTTTGAGACTTAGATGAGCAATTCGAGGACCTATTTATCATAAGAAATAAGGTAAACAAGGAGGTTTATTCGCTAATCTCTTTTAAGAAAAGGAAGGGAGAGTCTCTCAAGAAGTTACGCTCAGAGGTAATGGGAATTGTATAATGAAATTCATTATCTTGTTTCAATATTGGTTTGGAGCATTTAGATGACCTCTACTAGTCACTAACAAAGAAGTCGACCTCTACAATGGACGATCACATATCCATATTGAAGAATATGCCCAGATGGAGTGATAAAAAGCTTTCTACGTGTGGCCATTGTCTTCAAAAGCCAATCTCAAAATCCCTTAAATTACCTACAAAACTTGCTAAAACAACTCGTATTACGGTAAGTACGGGTGTCAATCCAACTTCCAAGGTGAAACAATTATTGCGAAAACTTGCAATTCATTTTTTTTCTGAATTTTTTTTATTTTTTAATATTTTTTTATTTAAAACAACATCAAGGAAAAATTAACTAATAAATGCTAAAAATTATTGAATGACTAAATAACAAAAAAATAATCTTCAATCGAGTGTGAAAAATGTGAGAATGTCAAGAGATGGGATTGCACCTCATTATCAATTATTTTAATTTCTCAATTTATTAATTTGAAATATTCGAGACAGTATTAAATTGATAATCTAACTCTCGTTACAATTATAAATTTAATAATATCTTTTTCAAAAAACTAATTTAAAAATGACACACGATGAAAAATTAAGAACTATACTATTCTTAAGAAAATTACCCGCTAGGATCAAGTTAATAAAAATAATATCAATCCTCAAATTTCAACACCAAATTAATATTTAGATTTAGTAAAAACCTACCTCCATTTTGATTCATAAAATCAAACATTAATTTGTAAAATTAATTTACTATCTCTCGATACATAAATTAATTTGTGACAAGTATAAATTAAAGAACCTAGAAATATAAAATTAATGAAATTAATATCCTACGTAGTGCATCCCACCCCGTGAACAGAGTGTTTAGCCAAGCATTCCCATGTGTGTATAAACAACAATAAATAATATGTCAAGAAGGAAATAAATTGAAAAGAGAAGTAAGGAATACAATACACAATTTTTTCCACAAATATGTCTTGAAATGCGCCTTGACATGCACTCAACTTCTTCACAATTTTCAGCAATTGATTACAAAAATAAATTTAAAAACTAAACCTAAAAATTATTCCAACACTAAACTATTTTTTTGGAGTTCTTTTGTTTATATAATATATAGTGTGTCTCTATATTTTGCACTCTCTCGATCTAATATTATGTTAGAGTCCTCTTCAATATGAGCTCCTTCCCCCTTGTTTTATAACCGACGACTTTTGTTGTTGCATGAGAGATTTGTGGGATCTTTTGAAACCAAGTCAAAGATAATATATATTTTTTCTTTTTTGTTCCAAGTTTTTTTTTTTTTTTTGGGGGAGGGGGGGGGGGGATTTAAATCTAGGCAGGGGCTTGGTTTTAGGTTGTTGAATAGGGGTCCGATTGGTTTGGTCGCCGAGTATGGAGGGAGCTAGGCCGGTGCGGGTTCGAAAGGTTTACGGGTTTGGTGTTGGTGAGCTTCCGGGTTCATGGGAACCGCATCGAAACAGGTGGAGATGGGGGGGGGGATTCAGTTGGAGGCCTGGGTCGATTTTGGGTTGGGGTAGGTAGCAAGTCCGGGTTTTGGGGCTGGTTTAGTGTTTTGGATGGAAAATGGACATGGGTTTTGGTTATGGTTATGGTGGTTGATGATGGGTTATGGCTATGGAGTTTTGTGAAGAGAGAAAGATGGAAGTTGGGGAAGATGATGAAGGGGGCTTTTGAGTGTGTGAGGGTGTAAGGCAGAATGGTGAGGGTGAGGGTTGGTTTAGGTGTATGTGAGTGTGTATGGTAGTGGGGTGTGGGTGAGTGTAGAATAGTGTGGTGTGTGTGTTTAATTTGTACCTTAAATAAATAAAAAAAGAAAATAATAAAAATAAATCTAATAAAATAAAAGCAAGTAAAATAAAAATAAAAGCTAAATTAAACTAAAAATAAAAATCAACTAAAAATAAAACTCACTTAAAAATAAAAATAACACGATACACAATACACAATACAAACTCTAAAAATTAAACACGACACAAATAATAACTAATAAAATAAAATAAAACCAAAACAAAATAATAATAATAATAATAATAATAATAATAATAATAATAATAATAAACTAACTAAAAACAATAAAATAAAGGAAAATAAATACTCGACGCACTAAAAAAAATAAATCCTCTAAAAATAAATAAATAAAATCTATTACAAATAAAACTTAAATAATAAAAAGTACAAAAAAAGTAAAAATAAAACATAAAGTCCTAAAAATATAAAATCTAGCAAAACTAAAAATAAAGACTAAAATTAAAAACTAATAAAAAAATGGAAAATAAATTATAGAAAATTCTAAATAAATCTATAATAAATCATAAAAATAAAAACGACTCAAAATTAAAAATAATAAAAACACAAACTAAATACACACGAGGCTCGGGGTCTAGACTGTGCTTGGTGTAGGATTATGTTTGGTCTGGGGATAGGGTTTGGGACATCGAAACTCCCCGGGCAAGTTCAATTTGGGACTCTGACTTCACGAACGTTTTGAATTTCATCATTTAACACTTTTGATCGCTATTGAGTCGCAATTGGCTTGATTTAACATCATTTGATGTTGCAACTGCTGGTTGACCTGAAAAATAATAAAATACAACATAAGTCCAATTTTAATTAAAACGAGTGATTAAAATGCATTTATTCGGGGTATAAAATAGACACTTTTGGGTGCTTATCACACCACCCCCAAACAAAAGATTGCTAGTCCTCAAGTAAAAATAGAGAGAAAGCAGAGATAAGTAAACAAAAGTGTACCACTTTCGCGTGTACTTGCGATTGCACTTAACATGTGAAATAAGACGTTAAACCTATAGATTGCCTTATAGAACGAGTGGTGCCTCGTAAGGGTTTGTAGTGAATGTACCCACAAAATTCTAGAATTTTATTGAAAGGTAGTTTTTTATATGATGATGAAACGCTATACAACCCAACTTTAAAGGACATCAAGGAACACCGTATTCAGCTATCAAAGTGAGATATAAAATTACTTAATACCAAAAGCGTAATCTTTCCTAAAACTCAGCTTGTGTTTATGTAAAACATTCTTAAGTATCCTTGGAGTAATTCTTAGATCGGATTTAGAATCAACGCTTTGAATTCAATTCTCACTGGCTATATCTCTCTGAATCGAACTCTCTGAGAATTAGGTAAGTGTATTTTTCTAGTGTGTGAGGATGTGAGTAAATGTAAACAAGTTCAAATGTCTCACACACTTTATAAAAAAGACGAATACATGAAAAAAATTGATCTCATGAAGGAATACAAACTGCTATATCGAGAATGTCGAGTTATTCACCATATATAGTCTTCTCATTTGCCCGAACATATTACCATGGGTGAAAATGTGGTTTATGAATGGTGTGAGGGGATAATGAAATGAAGAAGACGAATGATAGGGTTTTTGAGAAGAGTGAAATGCATTTTGACTGACTAATATCTTCATCTTTTGAAATTTTTATCGCATGATTGTTTTTCTTTTCCTTTTTTTTCTATTTTTTTCTTTTTCTATTTTTTTTATTGCAATACATTTTTCAGTTCATAACAAAATTGAAGACAATTTACATTGATAATTTCAAACACTATTTTTCTCAAAAATGATGGTAGTGATGAGAAAAGGATATATGGATGGTATATAGAATGGACAAGGAGAAATAATTGGTGGAGTTAGGGATAAAAATAGTAAGTGTATGGAAAAATCAGTTTATTGCTCAGGACAAACTACAAGACACATGTTTCTTGCAACTCGAAAGTAATGTCATTCTCAGTGATTTAGCCAAATTTGACAAATAATAAGACCATGCAACAAATAAATGTGGTACCAAAAGAAAGTTGAGTCAACTTGTGACTCTGAGATACATAAAAATCCTCAAAAAGGTGAATAGCTCAAATATCCCAGTTTTAAGTCTCCACTAAAGATCTTATTAGGCTCTCTTTATAATATAGCTACTCTTCAACTTTTGATTATAAACGTGATAGTGTAAAATTACTGAGTTTAGGAATTAACAGTGAAAGTACACTTTAAGACGTATTAATTAGTTTTATAATAAAAAATGTAGTTTTAGGGTCGAACACGGATATTTCGAGATTCTAAAAGAGGGATGATAGACAATTTAAGTCATAAAAATTTATTTTTAACTGCACAAAAAGTTTAAAATCACTTGTTTCCGATTTTTTTTCAAAAAGAGGTATGATTTTGGTAAATTTCCCACCCGCAAACAAAAGAGAACATCGTCCTCGATGTTTAAAACTACATATAAAAAATGAAAATCACAAGGGAGGAAAGATATTTCCATAATGAACTGCTTATGAAAATGTACCACATGATGGAGCAGAGATAAAACCGGAAGGACAAATGTGCACAAAAATATGTACAAGTCTAGAAATCATGTAAAACCCATTAGGTGATGTGAAACACCACCCCCAAATATGATAAGACTCATACTCAGAAATAATGAAACACGCGCTGCCTCCTGGTAGTGCTAAGTTTAATGTCTTCAGTCAGACCTAACCATTCTCACCCAAAAGATAAGAACTATGAAAGTGCGGGGCGGCAGAAAAATTGGGTGATGAAAATCACCCCCAAATAAGTTTGAAGCATCAGTTTTGTTGGATAAAAGGGCAAAAATGGTCAATGCACTTATATGGAAAAGTGCATCACACGATGCAAAGCATCGGTGGACCATGGGTGGGTGGGTATTCTGGTAAGGATGAGAAAGGAATGGGAGGATAAGCATCGATCACAGGCCTTATTGAGCCGGAAGGTGAGGGCAACAAGGGCCCTACAAGAATGGTGCTCCAATTGGATGGGGAGGCAAACTGGTGTGGCAATAGTGAAGGGGTGGGCCTCATAGAAAGCGCATGACCGTTATATAAATGGATGATGATAGTGGTCGCGCCGTGACACTTCAGGGAGCTCTAAATGGAAAAAATCAGCACGACAAGGAAGTGGTGTGCATAAAGGAGCAATATTGGTGTCACATATGTTGAGAGTAGCACAAATACTCTCAAAGATATCTGGGTGGAAGAAAAATGCAAGAGTGGGATTATGAAGCACTAGGGTGGAGGTGAGGACCTAAATGCTTAGATGTTAACATGGAAGGTATATTAGCGAGATCCAAATCAAGTGGTGGGTTGGTAAGGACAGTGAGTGGGTCGGGTAGGACAAAGGGTGGGGAAAATGATCTAACTCACGAGTAGGAGAAACACACTCTGCACGAGGCTCAGAATGATACTCAAGGGCACACGTAGGAGGAGGTGTGACAGTAATTGATGGAGTGATCAACTTATCCACCCGAAACGACAGCATCCGAAGTGGTGGAAAAATATAACGAGGCATATAAATCTGAGATAGATGAATCAACATTAATATCTGACTCAACTGGAGCCAAACATGGTAGGATAGGATCCATATCCAGAGATGTAGGAACCAGCGTGGATTCAATATCAGGTTTGTAGGTAGCACTCGCAGTTGGAGATAACATATAAAGAATTAGTTCCTCGGGAACACATAGTAAAGGATCAAAAGGTGTAGACTCATGTATGAATAAGGATTCTATGGAATGGGAAAAGAGAACCTCAATGGTGGGTTCGACAGGGTAGGGCGGAGTGCGATCTGTCTCACATTCAATGGATATGTCAACACAATTATCAACTTCGTGTCCGGACCACTGGGTGGTCTCAACATCAAGAATCTTAGGAGGATAGGGTTGTTCACACTCAAAACCAATGGCATAAGACGACACATCATCGTCCCACGCGAGGGCAATAATGAGTTGAGTTGGGGAGAAATTTGACTCATTCGCACACTCAAATGCAGTAAACCGATGTTCAAGCCGTTGAAGGGCTTCATTTTGAGATTGAAGAGTGTGTACGAACGTTTGTAAGAGGTTCTCGAGAGAGGATGTGCAAGGTTGTGGGGTGATGGTCGTGGAGGTGGACACAACTTGCTAAAAACACTAGGATGTGGAGAATACTTATATGAAGTGTGGGTAATGGGGACAAGTTGGTCATACACGGGAGACGTATCTCTGTGAGAGACAAAGGGTTGATCAGCACGAGGAGCATAGAAAGGGGACCGCTAGGTATTAGGTGCACTAGGTGGCGATGATGACTCTTGGAAAACGTAAGGATCCACAACATGGTGTTGGGATTCAAGTTGCACGGAAGGGTGATCAGGTCGCCATGAATAGATGGGGTACTCATACCCCTCGATATTAGATATGTCGTGACAATACACCGAGGTGGGTCCAAAACAGTGTCATAGGGATACAAAGCATGGGATGTGTTGACACTCAGCACCAGAGGCGGTGGAGTAGGAGATGTGGGCGTGGATGAAACACGAGTATCAACGGTCGACGTGTGAGAGTTAAAGCCGTGAATTAATGAATGGAGGTACAATTCAGGCTTAACATCAAACAAACTTCATCGGCCATGACGAGAGGAATATTTTTGGATTTTTAAATATTTTTCAAAGAAAAAGATTTTTTTTTGTGTGATTTTTGAAAATAAGAAAAGGAAAATCTTTTTGGCATTCTAAATATGGAAAAAAAGAAAGATTTTTTTTTAGATTTTTGAAAATATTTAAGAAAAGGAAAGTATTTTTGGGATTTTTTGAAAAAGGAGAGAAAATGGACTCTAGATGTGGTCGAACAAACTAAAACTGACTACCGAAAGAATTGAATTGGACACACACGAGTCAAGAAAAAATCCTAACGAGCAAGTAGCCAATTAGTATCTTCAAAATTAGTGAAAGGGGTAGTCAAATTTTAAATAAGTCCGCGGGAGACAAAAAATCACAGAATTTATCTTTGTGATCGCCTGTTGCAAAAATATTTTCCTACTAGGCTAGCTAGTTGATTGATTTAAAATTTAATTATAGTTAGGGTAGCAGACAATGGATAAGGGAGTGAGTCGGGTGATGAAATCCATTCTCGTTTCAATGACCGGGTCTAGGTCTTAGGTAGAATAATTCATCAAACCATTCAATTTAAGTGCGATGCAAAAATTAAAAGCACACAGGAGCAATTAATTACACAAAAATGAACTCGCTTGCACGAGATTCGCGAGGGATGAAGAAATGTACCTCCCACGGGTTTTACACACGTGGGACCGAGTTGAGTCTACCGGGGGGAGATCGCGCCTATCTCAGTCATCCTAGGGAGTCCTATCGATCCAAAGTAGAGAGGCTTCTAAAGCCTCACCTTGGACGCCATCTCTCTACCTTGTCCGGTTTTCCTTTTTGCTTTTTGATTTTTATAAATAATTATTACAATAAATCGGTGTCAAAATGCACCAAAATAAATACAAAGCTTCAAAATTCCTATACAACCAGTCTAAGGAGGGAGAAGACGGAACAACTACACTAAAAAAATTACAAGTCTTCAACTTTGTTTTCACATCAAGAAAGCGACAACGGCGCCATTTGATAAAAAGCTTTTTGCGAGTGGTAGTTGTCTTCAAAAGAAAATCTCAAAATCCCTTGAATTGCCTACAAAACTTGCTAAAACAACTCGTATTGAGGTGAGTAAATGTATCAATCCAACTTCCAAGGTGAAACAATTATTGCGAAAACTTGCAATTCAATTTTTTTTCTGATTTTTTTTATACTTTTTTATACTTTTTATTTAAAACAACTTTAAGGGAATATTAACATATATATGCTAAAAATTATCAAATAACTAAATAACAAAAAAATAATATGCAATCGAGTGTGAAAAATGTGAGAATGTCAAGAGATGGGATTACATCTCATTATCAATTATTTTAATTTCTCAATTTATTAATTTGCAATATTTCGAGATAATATTAAATCGATAATCTAACTCTCGTTACAATATTAAATTTAATAATACTTTTTTCAGAAAACTAATTTAAAGAAGTCACACGATGAAAGATTAAGAACTATACTATTTTCAAGAAAATTACCTCATAGGATCTAGTTAATAAAAATAATATCAATCCTCAAATTTCAACACCAATCAATATTTAGATTTAGAAAAAATATATCTCTAGTTCGATTCCTAAAATCTAACATTAATTTGTAAAATTAATTTACTATCTCTCGATAGATAAATTAATTTGTGACAAGTCTAAATTAATGACCCTAGAAATATAAAATTAATGAAACCAATTAATTAAATTAATACCCAACGCAGTGCATCCCACCCCTTGAACAGGGTGTTTAGCCAAACATTCTCATGTGTGCATAAACAACAATCAATAATATGTCAAGAATGATATAAATTGAAAAGAGAAGGAAGGAATACGATATGCATTTTTTTTCACAAATATATCTCGAAATGCGCCTTGACATGCGTCCAAAATCTTCACAATTTTCAGCATTTGATTACAACAATAAAATTAAAAACTAAACCTAAAAATTATTCTAACACTAAACTATTTTTTTTGGAATTTTTTGGAATTTTTTTATGTACATAATATACAGTGTGTCTCTTTATTTTGCAGTCTCTTTATCTAATATTCTATTAGAGTCCTCTTCAAAATGAGCTCCTTTCCCCTTGTTTTATAACCCACGACTTTTGTTGTTGGATGGGAGATTTGTGGGATCTTTTGAAACCAAGTCAAAGAGAATATATATTTTTTTATTTTTTGTTATGAGTTTTTTTGGGGATTTAAATCTAGGCATGGGGCGTGGTTTCGGGTAGTTGAACAGGGGCCCGATTGGCTGGTTCGCCGAGTATGGAGGGAGCTAGGTAGGTGAGAGTTCGAGAGGTTTACGGGTTTTGGGTTGTGAGCTTCTGGGTTCGTGGGAAACGCGTCGGAGCAGGTGGAGATGGGGGGCCTGGTCGGATTCAGTTGGAGGCCTGGGTCGATTTCAGGCTGGGGTAGGTAGCAGGTCCGGGTTTTTGGGTTGGTTTGGTGTTTTGGATGGAAAATGGATATGGGTTTGGGTTATGGTGGTTGATGATGGGTTATGGCTATGGAGTTTTAGGGAGAGAGAAAGAGTGAAGTTAGGGAAGATGATGACGGTGGTTTTTGAGTGTGTGAAGGTGTAGGGTGGAATGGTGAGGGTGAGGGTTGTTTTAGGTGCATGCGAGTCTGTATGGTAGTGGGGTGTGGGTGAGTGTAGAATAGTGTTGTGTGTGTGTGTGTGTTTAATTTGTACCCTAAATAAAATAAAATAAGAAAATAGTAAAAATAAATCTAATAAAATAAAAGCAAGTAAAATAAAAATAAAAACTAAACTGAACTGACTAAAAATAAAAATCAACTAAAAATAAAATTCACTAAAAAATAATAAATAACACGATACACAATACACAATACAAACTCTAAAAACTAAACACGACTGAAATAAAAACTAATGAATTAAAATAAAATAAAAACAAACAAAAAAAATAATAATAAACTAAATAAAAACTAAAAACAAACAAAAATAATGGAAAACAAATACTCGACGCACTAAAAAAAATCCTCTAAAAATAAATAAAAAAATCTATTAAAAATAAGATTCAATTAATAAAAATAAAAATTACAAAAGAATTAAAAATAAAACCTAATGTCCTAAAAATATAAAATCTAGCAAAATTAAAAATAAAGACTAAAATTAAAAAATAATAAAAATAAAAAGAAATAGAAAATAAATTCTAGAAAATTCTAAATAAATCTAAAATAAATCCTAAAAATAAAAACGACTCAAAATTAAAACTAATAAAAATAATAAAAATACAAACTAAATACACACGATGCTCGCGGTCTAGACTAGGCTTGGTATAAGCTTAGGGTTGGTCCAGGGATAGGGTTTGGGACATGGAAACTCCCCGGACAAGTTCAAATTGGGACTCTGACTTCACAGCCACTTTGAATTCTTCATTTAACGCTTTTGATCGCTATTGAGTCATAATTGACTTGATTTAACATCATTTGATGTTGCAACTGCTGAATGACTTGAGAAATAATAAAATACGATAAAAGACCAATTTTAATTAAAACGAGTAACTAAAATGCATCTATTCGGGGTATAAAATAGAAATTTTCGGGTGCTTATCATGGAGGACAAGCTCATCAACGCGGATTCCCCTGTTGACAAAAGGAAGAATGATCCTAGGAAGACCCCCAAGGGAAGAAATCAACCCTTTCGTCCAAGAAGGGATCTAGGAGTGAAGCCTCAAAGGGTCTCCCCAGATCTCAGTCCGAGGAGAATAGCTACAAGGTGCTGGAGACAGTCTTTAAAGAACCCATCTATAAGTTTATTCCATAGAAAAAAATAAGCCTTTCTTCAGTAGGCCTCCTAAGATGACCATCGATCCAGGTGACAGGTATACTAAACTCAGGTGCACCTATCATCAGGACTATGGACTGATGATGCTTGGATTCAGCACCACCAGATAAGTGATGATGAGCTCAAACAGTAATAACCATGGCATCCATAGAGATGTATATGTATAAGTATATAGAAGGAGGTGAGTATAAGAGGAATGGAGACAATGATGTATAGTGGTTCAGCCAATTAGGCCTACATCCACTGTGAGTGTGTGATACACTAAGTATGGGCACTGATGGCCTTGGATACAATGCACATAAGCTCACTTTCCATCTCTACTATGTGTACAAGCAGAGTTTTTGTTAGGGTTTGAATTATCGATCCCTCTGTAGGGTTGTAGGTGACAAGTATATATAGGTCTTGGGGGGTGTAGTGTACCCCCGAAGTATGCAAGGTGCATGTGAATGATGATCTAGCCAATCCCCTGTTGACACCTGTAGATGCCACCTGTGACTAATGATGACATAATATTCCCTCACATGAGGGGGTGATATTGTTATAAAGGTCTTCCACGTGCCATGTGAGCCTCACACGCACTGTTCCACGCGTCTCCCAAACCACGAGCTGCGACGATGTCACCCTCGGCCTATGATATGAGGTCGAGGGTAAAGTTCCTTCTGGTAGTGAGCCTGGACTAATTTAGGCCTCGTACTGTCGTACCCTCGGAGGGTCGTTTGGACTATGATGAGGGGTCATCCCCTTGAAGGGTCGTCTGGACCTAATGAGGGGTCGGCCCCTTGGAGGGTCGTCTGGGCCTGATGAGGGGTCGGCCCCTTGAAGGGTCATTTGGGCCTGGTGAGGGGTCGGCCCCTTAGAGGGTCATCTGGGCATGATGAGGGGTCGTCCCCTTAGAGGGTCGTCTAGGCCTGAGTAAGGGTCGGCCCTTGTGAGGTTCGTCTGCAGCCTGATGGAGGGGTCATCTCCTTGTAGGGTCATTGGGGCCTGATGGAGGGGTCGGCCCTTTAGAGGGTCATCTGGGCCTGATGAGGGGTCGGGCCCTTGGAGGGTCGTTTGGGCCTTATGAGGGGTCAGCCCCTTGGAGGGTTCATCTGATATCGACCAAGAGAGGTCATCCTATCCCCGTCCAGGTGCAGGACGCCCTCGACCTGGCCGAGGATATATATGGGTATATCAATCACCCCCCAGCCCTTAGTCATCGATGCTATTGAGATGGCTGAGGGATAATGTTGCTTTTGAGAATGGTCAGTTAGATGAACGGAACCTATCAAGATGATGTGACACTTAAGCAAATATCCATTGTCGTTCCAGTTTCCTAGGTGAGGCGGTTGCACACTTCGCTTAGGACTTTATGCCCTAATGATGCCCTCCTCATGGGCTGTGTTCTTTCTTGGTTAATGGGCCCACTCATTAGCAAGGTATTTAAGAAAATTTTGAAATCATTTCTTTTCTTCTTCTTCTTCGCGCCTCAAATATCTCTCTCTCTCTCTAGCTTCTCAACAGCTTCCATAGCTATTTCAACAACTTTTCTGTACCAAGCTACATTTTCGTCTTCAAGTACTTTTCTTTGCCATAAATTCCATTTTTAATCTTCATTTTCATTTCATGCATTAGGGTTGACGCCCCTTGTAGTGTTTCTAGGGTTTCTTTGTGTTTTTTTATCCCTTCTCCGAAAGTCGAGTTCTTCCCTTTCTTGAGTGTTCTTGATCAAAACCCATTCCTTCTTTGGTTTTGATCCAAAAGTCCAAATTAGTCAATTATGAGAATGTTTGTAGTTGGCTTAGATAAATACTTCTAAGTGTAGGGTCCTCCTCTTAAAGCTTAGGAGACTTTATGATTTAGCTAAGGAATTCCCCTCCCTGAGAGAGAAGTTCTTTGTAGAGATAAGATGGGTAGAGGAAGAGGAGGAGAGAAGACGAGGGCCCGACCCTAATTGGGTATGACCCATTTTTCCCATTCCACTAGTCATAATATTACCATCTGAGTTCAGCGGGTCATCTTGTCGTCCAGCCGAGAGTCATTCATAATAAGGAGAGATGGATGAGAGAGCATCGTCGCCAACAGGTGCTGGGCCTTCTAGGAGGAGAGAGACATCTGATCTAATCCCAAACCGAGAGGATGAGGGGGTGGTCCCTTCCGAGGCTGTTCTTGTGACAACTTTATCCCCTCATGCCTTCTAGATGGCCTTTCCTCATGGACCTCTGATAGGTGATGAGGCCGAGGGAAAGGGGACTGAGGATGATGGTGAGGATTCATACGCTGACTAAGTTAACACCTCCCACGCCTCGGCTTATGTTTCCACTGTTAGGGATCGTGACCTCCTGTTGTGGAGTCATACATTTGGTGTACCCCCCAACGTAAGTATGAGGGATCCCTCTGAGTCTGAGAAAGTCTTCGAGGGTGATGAGGGATAGATCGTTGTATATGAACAGATGTTAAAGGTCAGCGTTAGGTTCCCTCTGCTCCCTTCCATAGTCAATATATTGTCAGCCCTCGGCGTTGCCCCCTCTCAACTTCCTTCTAACTCTTGAAGGACTATCCTCGGCTATGTCTCCTTGTGGAAGAATACCTTTACTAACGAGCCTTCAGTCGATGTGTTATTGGCTAGCTATAATGTCACTTCCTCATCTAAACAGCCTGGGTACTATCATCTTGGGGCGAGGAAGTCTGATAAAAAACTTCTCCACATGGCACAAACCTCTAACCTTGACTGGAATAAGAGACTTTTCTTCATATCTGGGGAATGGGAATTTACTACCGGGGCTCAGCCTTTGGATGACGATCCGAGGGTGCCAAGGAGATGATCTAACCCATCCTGGAAGGCCAGGTCAGACACCGAACTTAGTCTGGATGAAAAGGACATAATCGAGCATCTGAGAGAACGAGGGAAAGAGGATGAAATTACAAAGTTTGAAGATTTGATGACCCCTCGATTCCTCAAAGAAGCTAGTTTGAGGGCCCGCCCCTTGACAAAGCTATGTGAGTTATTATTTTTGCTCAACCTTTGATTTTTTCCAAGCGTTTCATGTTTGCTTCTGTATTTTTCTGACATGTCATCTCCTTTTCAGGTCGTCCTACAGGTATCTTTGACCATCTTTGGGAAATGACTGCACCAAACTTGTTGTCTGGTCTGGGCAAGAAGAAAGTCAAGGAGACTCAGTAGCCTCCGAGGAAGATAAAGGCCGTGGGGCCGACACTTGTTAAGCCGACTGCTGACAGTCATAAAAGAAAAGATCTAGAAGTACCTGTTGACCCTCTGCTGGATTCAAGGACGAGGGTGAGGGTGGAGTCGTCTGAGGGGAGTGGCTCCTCTTCTAGCATGGGAGCATTTTGGTCCTAAAACTTAGCATTTTTGAAGGCTGAGTAGTCTTCCCTGATTGCCAATCGAAGAGAGGCCAAAGCCTCCATGTTCTCTGCCCCCTCGGCAGCTGACTATGATTTCCTGTCAAAGATGACCCCAGACAAGGTGTATGACTATGGTATGCACACTCTGGCCCAGGTATTTATTTTTATTTTTCTTCCTTAGTTTGAATTTTTTCACTAACTGTTTCCTCTGCCCCCCTAACATGTGTCTTTTTCTGTGCAGTCTGTTTGTGCCTTTATATTAGCCACCAAGTGGATGGCTGAGAACCAACAGAAATTTCATAAAGCCGAGAGGGACATTCAGCACGAGGCTGACCTGCAGACCGAGCTCGAGACTACAAGGGCCGAGTTGGAGAGTGCGAGGACCGAACATGCAAGGGTAATTGACGAGATGACGAAGCAGCATGATGCAGACTTCAAGGCCAAGGACATACTTATTAAAGAGAAGGATGAGGCCTTGATCAACCTGGGGGTCCAGTTTTAAACTGAGCTTGATGGGGAAGTAAAGAAAGCTGAGGCCGATGCTATGGAGGCCTATAAACTCTCGAATAAGTTTCGAAGCTTTGATCTTGAGTACTTAGAGAGAAGAATCAGGACGACCTATCGATGGGTCGTTCTAAAGTTCGTTGATGCAGTATCGTCCATCTTCCATTCTCTTGAGGCAATTCAACTGGATGATCCCCTCATTCCTGAAGCCTTAGCTCAAGTGTAATCTCAATATGTAGAAGACACAGGCACGTTTGAGGCTCGGCCTATCTTAGTCACAGAGGATTCTCCCGTAGATATTGAGGCTTTGCCCTTTGATGCCATTTAATAGGGTGACTATTTGTAGCCAATACCCTCTTTATGTATCACATTTTTGTACCTTATTTTTGTTAAACAAACATTAACATTGTGTAATATAATGCCTCTTTCTGTCTTTTATACTTGTCTCTTGTATGATTTGCATTGTGATGTTTTTAAATTAACAATATCACTAACCCCTTCCTCATCTTTTTTGAGGGTGAATGAGGGGTCGTCCCCACCATTTTCCCTCATTACAGTCGAGGATTGTTTTTCACCAACCTAATGGTTTTTCAAGTCCCCCCTCGTCTTTCTTGAGGGTGAATGAGGGGTCATCCCCACCATTGACCCTCAT
This sequence comes from Sambucus nigra, assembly GCA_949130495.1. Classification (NCBI taxonomy): domain Eukaryota; kingdom Viridiplantae; phylum Streptophyta; class Magnoliopsida; order Dipsacales; family Adoxaceae; genus Sambucus; species Sambucus nigra. The sequence continues at coordinate 437,696,508 of OX422210.1, forward strand.
CATAGCCGAGGGTGATTTTCCACCAATTATAGCGGAGGGTGTTTTTTCACCAACCTAATAGTTTTTCAAGTCCCCCCTCGTCTTTCTTGAGAGTGAATGACGGGTCGTCCTCACCATTTGCCCTCATTATAGCCGAGGGTGATTTTTCACCAACCTAATGGTTTTTCAAGTCCCCCTGTCTTTCTTGGGGGTGAATGGGGGGTCGTCCCCACCCTTGACCCTCATCATAGCCTAGGGTGGTTTCCACCAACTTAATGATGTTTCAAATTTCAAGTCCCCCCTCGTCTTTCTTGAGGGTAAATGAGGCGTCGTCCCCACCATTTGCCCTCATTATAGCCAAGGGTGGTTTTCCACCAACTGAATGATGTTTTAAATTTTAAGTCCCCCCTCGTCTTTCTTGAGGGTAAATGAGGGGTCGTCCCCACCATTTTCCCTCATTATAGTCGAGGGTGGTTTTCCACCAACTGAATGATGTTTTAAATTTCAAGTCCCCCCTCGTCTTTATTGAGGGTAAATGAGGGGTCGTCCCCACCATTTTCCCTCATTATACCCGAGGGTGGTCCTAACGATTATCACCCCAATCACACTAGGAGTAATTAAACACAAAATGAGGGATCAATGTGACTGTTGATACCAAATTTAGTCTGCTGACGTGGACCAATCACTTGAAGACACGTAGAGATCTACCTGTCAAATACAAACATTATGGATGAGTAACTCAAGTGCCCCGAGCAACTCAGGCGCCCTGAGCAACCTAAGCGGTCCGAGAAACTTAGGCGGCCTGAGAAACTTAGCGTGCAGAGCATCTGAATTGAGAGAATTAAAGGACGATTGTGCATTAAATGCACATTATTATCATACAGAGGTATATGTCTACTTGATAACAACGCATTATTCTTTCACATGTACAACCTCAAGGTTATAAATACATTGTAACCTCCTCATTAGAAGGGGACTTTGGATCTCTTGGTAAATCACTTATCGAGATTTCCAGGAAAACAGTCAGTAATACAAAAATAGTGGACGTAAGCTATTCTCATAAGGCTGAACCACTTTAAAAATTTGTCGTCTATATTTATTAATTCATTTTTATCTGTGATTAAAATAATTAGATCTAATCTAGTTTTTTACATCAACAGATTGGCGCCGTCTGTGGGAAACGACTGTACTTAGCATTTTTCACCAAAACAATTCATCATCAATGGCTAATAACCCAGCATCCAGTAATCGAAACGCTGGGAACCCTCCAAACCCTTTTATTCCCCCAATTTTTCAAGATTTGGCCGGCATAATGGCTAATCTAGCCCAAGGGCAAACGGCTATGCAGGAAACTATGCGTCAACTTATAAAATTGTTCGAGGTGGAGTGCCGGCCCAATTAATACAATGAAGTGTTCAGAGAAATACCCAATTACCCTCTTCACGAACAAGGTGAACACTATTCACCAAGGAATCTCAATCTAGATGCACTGAATCATATCGTACTGAGAGATCTAATGATCTTTCTTATCAAGTTGGTCGAACTTTGTCAGTACGAGCTACAGATTCTCAACGAAACATTACTATATCCCCATAAAGGACTAGTGCTCTAGAAAGGTTGAGTAGAGTCTCTCCTTTTGATCGTTTAGGACCTAGGAGGAATAGAAGTCCTCCTAGTATTGCGTTGAGGAACTCCCCACGACCATCCGATCTAAGGGAAGGCTCTGTCTAATCACAACCAGCAGCTCGATCTCAAGAGGCAAATTCAACACGATCAGTTTCTTGAACCAACAAGCCTGAGTAGGGAAATGACGCATGGAAGGGCTCCATTCAAATATTGGAGGGCAGATTAGGGGAAATGGCTAAAGCCAAGAACCCTCTACAAAGAACTTTTGTCCAAGGGTCACCATTTGTGCAGGAAATTATGGATTTTCCCACACCATCAAAATTCAAAGCTCCTATGGTGACACCAAAATATGATGGAAAAACTGACCCTGTCCTTCATATAGAATAATACCAAGCAACTACCGATATCTATGTAGTTCCATATGAGATGAGATGCAAGGCATTTTCAGGAACTCTTATCGGATCATCTCAGATATAGTACAACAACCTTCCTCGGGGGAAAATGGAGACTTTCTTTCAGCTTGCAGAGATTTTTATCAGGAACTTCTATTTTGGAAGGAAGCCAGTCAAACGAGTAGCACACTTACTAAGTGTTAGACAGAAGGCAGGTGAAAGTACCAGGGACCATATTACTCGTTTAAATAATGAGAAACTTGAAGTAATTAATTACGAGGTGAAAACAGTAATTACTTCTCTAATGAGTGGATTGTTGCCAGATAAGTTGTACTGCACTTTAGCCAAAGATCCACCTAGAACCATGGTAGAACTGATGGCAAAAGCAGCCAAAATTATGAATGCCGAGGAAGCTATGGATACAAAGAAGAATGCAAAAACTAAGGAGAACAAGGTGGAAGATGGTAAAATCGAAAAGAAGGATCAGAAGAACAATGGTGGCAACAGGCAATCAAAAGGAAAGCAAGCACTAAAGCAGATGAAGAAATTTGGAAATTACACTCCTTTAAAGGTATATATAAATCACATTCTAGAGGAGATCAAGAATAGCGAGGAGCTAGCCTGGCCAGCAAAAATGAAGGCAGATCCTGGCAGAAGAGACAAGACCAAATATTACGAATTTCACAAAGATCATGGCCATACGACTAAAAGTTGCATAGATCTCCAGAATGAAATTGAAGCACTCATCAGTCGAGGAAAATTAGCTAAGTATGTTGATCGCCAAGGTGGTGGAAAGGCCAATGAACGAAGAAGTCAAAGGTCTAGATCACCTCATCAAGCGAAAGAAGACAAGAAAAGAAATCACGAAGAAGATCCAGAAGATGATCAAAATGACCCCGATCTCCCTAAAAGACCAAGATAGCCAGAACATGAGGTATTTTCAATCCATTTTGGATCATTTGATTTTAATGTTATTCGATGCAGGAGGTGGAGATTTGACTACGGAGAGAAAAGCCTACCTCAATGAGGCTCAAGCCTGTTCGTACATTCAACGAATAAATATAGTTGAAGATGATCGCCCGAGAAAGGTGAATAAAGACAAATTAGTCATTGGTTTCTCTAAGAATGACCTGGCAGGTGTACTATATCCTCATGATGACCTATTGGTGATCAAGATGAGAATGAAGAAAGTGGTGATTTCACGGGTACTGGTGGATAATGGTATCTTGGAAGACATCATGTTCTACCCATGTTTTGATAGTTTGAATCTAAAGTTAGCCCAGTTGGAGCCATATCATAGACCCCTCCTCGACTTTACTGGCGAGAAGTTTTTTCCACTTGGGATGATCAAATTGGATATGCTTATCGGTACATGGCCTACTTGTCGAATAAAAAGAGTATGCTTTTTTGTAATGGATAAAAATGTCCAATCAGCTTACAATATAATCGTGGGGAGGGTGGGCCTGAAGAAGTTTAAAGAAGTTCCATCTACTGTACATCAATGTTTAAAATTCACAACCAACTTTGGAGTAGGAGTGGTGAAAGGCGACCAGAAAGTAACTCGGGAGTGCTACAATTCATCTGCCGAACAAGAGGAACACGAAGAATCTAGAAAGAAGACTACCACTTATCAAGTGGATGAAATAGAAGATACATAAATTGAAACGTTAGACCCTAGAGATGAGTCTCAGCTCGTGCAAGGACAGGTTATGGAGGCTACCAAAAATATCATTCTGGACGACGAGCATCCAAAACGAACAACTCAAATTGGTGCATCACTAGATACATCAATAAAATAGGAATTGATAGCATTTATAAGATGCAAAAAGAAGACTTTTGCATGGAGTCATGCAGATATGCCAGGGATAGACTAAAATTTCTTGTGTCATGAGCTCAACGTGAACAAGGAAATCAAGCTAGTAAAGCAACGAAGAAGGGTATTCAGTCCCGAGAATAACGAAGCCATACAGGAAGAAGTAGAGAAACTATAAAAAGTTTATTTTATTAAGGATGTCAAATATCTTGATTGGCTAGAAAATGTGGTAATGGTGAAGAAGAAAAACAACAAGTGGAGGATGTGTGTATACTTCACTGATCTTAATAAATCCTGCCCAAAGGATCATTTTCCTTTGCCCCGAATCGATCATCTAGTGGATGCTACCTCGGGGAATGAATTGTTGAGTTTCATGGATGCTTATTCTGGTTACAACCAGATTAAAATGAAGCCTGAGGATAGGGAGAATACCTATTTTATCACCCCAAGGGGAACTTATTGCAATAATGTTATGCCTTTTGGACTTAAAAATGCAGGTGCAATATATCAGCGACTGATGAACAAGGTATTCGCAGCGAAAATCAGTAATAACATGGAGGTTTATGTTGATGATATGCTGACGAAGAGCAAGAAAGCTGCTGATCATCTAGTTAAGCTAGGTCAGACCTTTGATCAACTAGAGAAATAACAAATGAAGTTAAATCCCCCCACATGCATATTTGGAGTGAGAGAAGGAATGTTTCTCGGGTACATTGTAAATCAATGAGGTATTGAGGCAAACCCTGAAAAGATCAAGGCTCTATTGGAGCTACTATATCTAACCATGAAGAAGGAAGTACAAAGCCTCACAGGGCGAGTTTCAGCACTTAATAGGTTCGTGTCACGAGCAACAGACAAGTGCCTCCCATTCTTCAAAATACTTTAAAAAACTTTTGAGTGGAATGATGAGTGCGAGGAGGCCTTTCAATAATTGAAAACATATTTAGGGACACCTCCATTACTGTCCAGACTAGTGATGGGAGAAAGACTATACTTGTATCTGTCATTTTAAGAGAATGCTATTAGCTCGACATTGATAAGATTGGAGGATGGAGTGCAGAAACTAGTCTACTACAATAGAAAGGCTTTTCGAGGAGCAGAGATCAGATATCCAAGGTTGGAGAAGTTGGCACTAGCGTTGATTGAAGCAAGCAGAAGAATGAGGCCATACTTCCAAGCCCATACTATAGTGGTGTACACCGATATGCCATTAAGACAAGATCTGCATAAATCGGAGAAATCAGGAAGATCGAGGTACTGGGTAGTAGAACTTAGTAAATATGATATAGTTTATGAGCCTAGATCATCACTCAAAGGGCAGACAATAGCAGATTTTATCGCAGAGTTTACTCAGGAATATACTTCCGAAGAACAGGAGCTGAATACAAACCAACCTTTGGATGTTACAGGATCATTAAATTTAATCCCTGATCAACTTAGATCGGTAGATGTGCAAGAAAAGATGAACAACGACCAGCGATAAATGCCGAAGAAGGACAAAAGGATGCACCAAATATTCCACCGAGGAACTCTATCTGATAAAAAATTTGATGATAAAATACCCGTGTGGAACTTGTATGTGGATGGCTCTTCATACACTACATGCAGTGGAGCAGGAATTACTTTAAACAGTTCGAATGAGATTGATGTGGAGTACGCTCTGCGTTTTCAATTTCAGGCTTTTAACAATAAGGCCGAATATGAAGCAATGATTGTGGGTCTAAGTTTAGCCAAAACCATGAAAGTAGAGAAAGTCGTTGTGTTTAGTGATTCCCAGTTAATCGTAAATCAAATTCTGGGGGTGTATGCAACAAAAGGAGAATTAATGATCAGGTGTCACACAAAATCAATGGAGGTGGTATTGAGTTTTAATGCAGTTGAATTGATTAAAATACCAAGATTGGAGAATGCAAGAGTAGACGCTCTAGCTCGTTTATCATCGGCCACATGCACCGAGCTACGAAAAATAATCCCAATAGAAATCCTGGTTGGTCGGAGCATAGACGAAGATCTGATGGTAAACTTCATTGCCCTAGAATTGGGACCATCTTGGATGGACCCCATCAGGGCCTATATTGAAGAGGGGGCATTGCCAAATGATAACCTCGCAGCCAAAAAACTGAAGTTTAAAGCTGCTCGTTACGTATTGACCAGTGGCATTTTATATAGACGAAGAGTTATAGCAGGGCTATAAAGATGTGTCCATCCCTGCGAAGTAAAAGATTTGATCAAAGAGGTTCACGAAGGGTCTTGTGGAGCCCATGTAGCAGGTCGAAAGCTTTTGCAAAGAATAACAATGTAAGGGTATTACTGGCCAATGATGAGAGATGATTGCGTAGCCTACGCTAATAAGTTCGATAAATGTCAACGTTTCTCTTCCATTCGAAGAACTCCTCAAGCATTGTTAAAACCCATAACATCCCCTTGGCCATTCACTATGTGGGGGATAGACTTGGTAGGACGACTTCCAACGACCAAAGGAAGATTCAAATACCTCGTGGTTGTTGTGGATTACTTTACCAAATGGGTGGAAGCTGAGCCTCTCATTGATATAACATATGAAAAAGTCTATGAATTTATTTGTAAGAGTATTATCTGCAGATATGGTCTCCCACATGCATTCATTACTGACCATGGAACCCAGTTTGATAATGAGGAGTTTACTGCGTATTGTCATCAATCCAAGGTACTGAAGCTCCACTCTGCACCAGGCTATCCCTAAAGCAATGGGCAAATTGTGGTGACAAATATAACACTACTGAACGTATTGAAAAAATGACTGGATGATGCAAAGGCAAATTGGATTAACGAGCAACATTATGTGCTGTGGGCTTATCGTACCACACCACGAACAGCAATTGGAGAATCTCCATATATACTCGCATTTGGGAGTAAGGCTGTCATACCTGCTGAATTGGGTCTACCCATGCATAAGGTACTTAATTTCAATTCTCCTGTGAGTGATTTGATGAGAATATTAGACCTGGATATGCTCGAAGAAGTTAGTGAAGAAGCAGCAATTAGGAATGCAGCATAACAACAACAAACATCTTTGTTATATAACAAAAGAGAAAAGAAATGTAATTTGAAGGACGAGGATTATATACTGAAGAAAGTGATCCAAAAGCATAACAAACTGGAAGCCAACTGGCATGGACCCTACAGAGTAACAGAAGTTGTTCATCCAGGGACATATAGGATTGAAACCTTGGAAGGAGAAGAATTTAAGAATGGATGGAATTCAGAGCATCTGCGCAAGTATTATCAATAATTGAAATTCCTATGTAATGAAGTTTATTCAATATGAATAAAGTGATGTTTCATCCAGTTTCTTTGTTGAATTTTTTTTCGGAGTATTAGTGCTACTACACACCAAATTCAGAACAATTACCACCAACTCCGGTTGGTCGGGAAATCAATTACCACCAACTCCAGTTGGTTGGAAATCAATTACCACCAACTCCGGTTAGTCAGAAACAATCACCACCAACTTCGGTTGGTCGGGAAATCAATTAACACCAACTCCAGTTGGTTAGAAATCAATTACCACTAACCCCGGTTGGTCGGAAATAATCACCACCAACTCCGGTTGGTAGGGAAATCAATTACCCCCAACTCCGATTGGTCGGGAAATAATCATCACCAACTCTGGTTAGACGGCAATTCAATCACCATCAACTCTGGTTGGTTGGCAATTCAATCACCACCAACTCCGATTGGTCGGGAACTATATACCACCAACTCCGGTTGGTCGACAAACTGGACAAGAAGTTGGACGAACTCCAGGGGCATCCATTGTCTAGCCAACAATGTAATTCATACGAGATTCCTACAACTAAACAGGAGCATGGAGTGAAAATCATTCCATTGCTTAGGCCTAAAGAGTGACAAGTCGCTATAATCAAATAACAAATGGGATAAGTATAGTACACACACACACACACACACACACACACACACACACACACACACACACACACACACACACACACACACACACACACACACACACACACACACACATACATTTACCAACTAATAAGTACAAACATTCTACAAATTATTTAGAAGACAATGAAATAAAAATTTCTTCATTCAAATCAAGTAAAATTACATATGACGTGAAAAATACACTGCATTACATAAAAATCCCTACTCTATTGGTTTTTTCCCTTCTGCCTTTGAAACAGGTTCTATCCCAGCAGGAGGATCATCATCATTCTGACATTCATTACAGATAGCTGATCAAGTAAATGTTCTGGGCGAGATATCTTAAAATTGGCATGAAAATTGTAATCGTCGAGATACTTAGAGATCAAGCACTGAGGAATTGCCCGAGCAGGAATCCAACTAATGTCAAGCTTAAAAGGAGTCACGCGAAAATCAAGCACTCCAGGGTCATAATAATCCCATAAGTAATGGCCCTACTCCAATTTTAGCACACACAGTGCATTCAACCACCCTTTCTTGTACCCCTCGTTATTTGACTGTTGAATCCGAGCATCAAGATGGTAAAGGGCTTCATTATACCCAGCCATCCAAAACTCTCTGGGTTGATTATGGAACTAATATGTTAAGCTCTCTAGTTGCTCGTAGAGACTCTTCGCCAGAATTTCCTTATTTTCCAAAGCAGAACTCTGGGAAGAGAGTTGGTTGGTCAAATTTAGAATCTTCTTGGATATTTTTGCCAAAGCTTGATTTTTTGCCATCAGCTAAATTTCCTGATTCTCCAAAGCCGATTAAGTTCTTGCTTCTTCAATAGACATTCGACCAACCCTTTCTCATCCACGAGAAGAATATATTGCTCGTCCATGAGTGGATGTAGAGGGTCCAGCTCTTTTCAATGTTTCCAACTCATCTCGTAAGTTGGCATTTTCAACTTCTAAGAAAGAAAAACCTCATCATTAACGGGGACCAAGGCTCCCGAGGAAGATGCAACTAATTTGAGTTGTTTTATCTCTTCTTGCAAAGCAATGTTCTCCTACTCCTGCAACTTAGCGATATGCATGTGCTCTTCAACTTCAAGCTTCAGAACATTCTCTTTCTTCTCATAAGTAGAGATGAATTTATCATACCCTTTGTCAGCACTCAACTTCTGATATTTCTTCTCGTATCTTTGATGCAGAAGTGTGGAGGGATCTTTGTACTGCTGTTGGAGTTCCTCGATTGTTCCTTGGAGGTTTTCAATCATCTCATAGTAGGCCACATTGTTGGCAACAGCGCGATTGAGAAAGCACTTTAAGTATTGATAACCTTCAACTACTCGTTCAGAAGCATCTGAACCAAGGAATGTCAATTATCTGGGCCTCATTAAGATCTTCATGACCAAATTTAAAATAGTCATTGCATTTATTCATTAATTCTGTGTCATGAGATAATAAAAGATCCATCCTGGCCATAAACTAGCAAAGAGAAAAAATAAAAAGAATCAATAATGATGTAGACAGAGCAAGTAAAAGAAAAAATTTAAGACGAACAACCAATGTTTGAAATTTTATTAATCATAAGAAGGTATACAAAGTTCCAAGTTACATTCAAGAAAATAGTAAAATAAAAAACCCGAACAACTTTACACCTTCTCCTTATTTCTTATGAGTTCCTTGGAAGGTTTGGATGAAGGAGTTGGTTGCTCAGAAGGCAAGGGAAGTTGCTCGGCAAAAGGGCTGACTGGTTGGAGTTACTCGCGTGGCTGAATAATAGGAACAACAAGGACTTGGTCTCCAGTCATCATTGAAGATTCATATGAAGCAGCTTCATCATCTTCTTCTTCTCTTGGAGAGGGAGGAGGGCCATGATTGTGTTGCTGGAATGACTCATAATTCTCGAAAACCTTCAACTCCTTTAATGCTGCCACCCATCCATCTCTAAAATATTTGATGCTGGCATACTCCATCTGGGACGTCATGATAGCCAAACCCTTGTTCCATCCTTTATCCCAACCAGCACTGAAAGATTTTTTAGCTGCCTTTTTGCTTTTTACCTTCTCCGAGGAAGTCATTTCCCTAAGGAGCTCCTCGGTGACCTTTAACTTCTCCTCCACCTCCTTTTTCTGTCGCTCAACATCTTGAAGTTTAACAACTTCATCTTCAGCAAACTTGAGCTTAGCCTCAAGTTCCTTGTTGCTCTATTCAAAATACTTATTGCTCTGCTCAAACTCCTTCAATTTCTTCTCCAATTCCTTGGAGACATTCACATCTTGATTTCTCTTTTGCTCAATGGAATTGAATAGATTCTCCCAAGAAACTTTATCTTCCTCGTACTTCTGACGAGAATCCTTCAAAGATTGGGTTAGCCCGATAAAAGCTTCCTCTACCCCACCCGAGGAGCTTAAAGCCCTAATAGCTTCATCCTTCTTCAATATGCTGTTGAAGCATGTCACCAGCTGAAAAAAGAAATAAATTTAAGTTAAGACATGAAAATAATACTAAAAAGTAAAAGAATCAGCTCAACAATACTTACTGAGGCAATGTGTTGAGCAGCCAGAGTAGTAATTCTCTCCCGAGAAAGAGTATCTTCAATGCCTTGGACTTCTGGGACAGTCCAGGATCTTACCAAGCCCACAGCAGAGCTCAGAGGAACAAAATTTGGAACACCACCTTCAATATTTAAAGGATGAGAGACAGGTTCAGTAGGCCTCTCATAAGATCTTTTCTTTAACCTCCTCGGAGGAGCTGGAACACTTTCAATTAATGATGTTGTCTTTATTGGTGATATGACAATAACATCACTTGAAGAAGAGACAACAACAGTATTACTCGGAGCCACAAAGGGCTTCTTGCCAACTTCCTAGGCAACAACAGGAAGGGGTACATCTATTTTCACTATCCCCTCATCTGGGACATCTTTTTTACTCTTCTTTACCTCCACAGGGGCAAAGGTAGACTTGTCAAAAAAGGCAGGACCTCTTCTTTTCTTCATCAGATTAGTGATAGGAATATTCGATTCAGAAGAAGAACCTTCCACACTAGTCTCAGAGGCTGGTGCTGGTACTTGGTCAAGATCAGCCACCACTGGACGAGGACAAGCAGTGAAACATAAAGTGTAACTTTTGTATTGCAGTAAGTAAGAAACAGATCTAATATGCTCCTCAGTAACAGATTGGTGCAAGCTCCAAATAATTTTTAAGTTCTTTATATTAACCTCAGTTTCCTTGGGAGGCTTCCTTTTACTATCAATTGTAACAAACAAAATCAGTTGTGAGTGATGCATTTTATCAAATATAAAGAAAGAAAGATTTCAAAAATAAAAACAACCTATCCCATTTCCATAAAGTGGACACCTGGGACCTTGGTATACATCATCTCCATTTAATGGAGGGTGTTGCCAATTTTTCATCACAACACCATGATCAAAATAATCCCTAATGGCATCGGCAATATTGACAACTAGCTCTCTATTCAAAAACCTAGTGTTTAAATAGAAAGTACTTTCACTGGTAACCCAACTGTAGTAATACAAAATATCTGGAATCCCTAAACGAGTTCCATGGAGTTGATTCAACCTATGTACACCATTAAATATCCTCCATGTGTTTGGAGCTATTCTTGCAGGAACAACATCAAAGTATTGGCAAAACTCCAAGAACAATGGATTTGGTGGGAAAGAAAAGCCACATTCGGCTATAAAAAGACCGGGGAACCAATGTCCCTCAGCCAAAGAAAAATAATCAGAAGGTTCAGAAAGTTCTTCTATAATAACCCACAAAGGGATTGAAAACTCAGATCGAAATTTGTCTAACGATTCAATGGGATAAACCATGGAGAATAAAATAAAGAGGAAGTACGAAAATCTTACAGAGAAAATAGAGATTAGTTGTCAATGAACGATGGAAGGAACGAAGGCAAAAGAAAGAGAAAAGATAAAGATTTCGAAGAAACAAATTTGAAAAGTGAAAGAAGACATGATTTCTTTCTCGTTTAAATACTTTAACTCGGGAATAGAGAAAGGCAATGATTACAAGGAAAGACGTTTGCATTTCTGGCGGCTAAAAGACGAAAAGGGAACAAATATCGAAGTGGTCATGAAAATTCAAAATATTTATGAAGCCGGATACTATGCACTCAAAGAAGGAGTTATATACAACAAAAATTTTCCTGAAATCCTTGAAGACCAATAATCCAAGCAGTTTTCAAGCAAAATGTTCCACACTCTCCTTTAACCTCAACTGTGAAACATTGGGGGCTTCTGTTGATACCAAATTTATTCTGCTGACGTGGACCAATCACTTGAAGACACGTGGAGATCTACCTGTCAAATACAAACGTTATGGACGAGCAACTCAGGCGCCCCGAGCAACCTAAGCATATCGAGCAACCTAAGCGGTTCGAGCAACTTAGGTGGCCCGAGCAACTTAGCGTACAGAGCATCTGAATCGAGAGAATTAAAGGACGACTGCACATTAAATGCACATTCTTATCATACATATGTATATGACTACTGGATAACAACGCATTATTATTTCACATGTACAACCTCAAGGCTATAAATACATTGTGACCTCCTCATTAGAAGGGGACTCTAGATCTCTTGGTAAATCACTTATCGAGATTTCCAGGCAAATAGTCAGCAATACAAAAATAGTGTACGTAGGCCATTCTCATAAGGCTGAACCACTTTAAAAATCTATCGTCTTATATTTATTTATTCATTTTTATCTGTGATTAAAATAATTAGATCGAATCTAGTCTTTTACATCAACAGTGACGTCCTTATTAACATTCCAAGTGTTCTGTTAGAGCAACACATTCATTACAACTATGGTCCGATAGGACTTTACAAAATTATTGATAGTATTTTTTCAAATGATCCGCATTCCAGGGGTTAGAAAAGGGTTCCCCTTCTAGGTTTTCTAGTCTATAGGTTCTGGGGATAACTTCATCAGTGACCCTATATGGGCCATGCCAGTTTGGATGGAGCTTGTTGGGCTTATGCCAAGTCTTTTTTAGGACTAAGTACCCTACTGCGATTGGCCTCTGCTTCACCCTCTGGTTGTAAAACCTTGCAGTCCTTTGCTGGTAGGCGGCTTGCCTTATCTCGACGTCTTCCCTCCTTTCCTCAATCAAGTTTAAGTCAATTATTCTCTCTTCCATATTTCTCTAGGGGTCATACATTTGGACCCTGTGAGTAGGAAACCCAATCTCTATGGGAATGATGACTTCTGAGCCATAAGCAAGCATGAACGGGGTTTCTTCGGTAGAGGTCTTTGATGTCGTCCTATAGGGCCACAGTATAGCATATAACTCCTCAACCCATATTATTTTTGCCTCCTCAAGTTTCTTCTTGATATCGTCTAGGATTGTTCTGTTTGTGACCTCAGTTTGCCCATTAGCCTAAGGTCGACCTGGGGTAGAGAAGAATTATTTGATACTCACCCTTTCACAGTATTTCTCGAGAGATGTATTCTTGAATTGAGTCCCGTTATCTGAGATGAGGGTGTTGGGGAGACCATATCTGCATATAATATTTTTCCAGATGATTTAGAAGGTCTTCTGTTCGATAATCGTGACCATTGGCTCTGCCTCCACCCATTTTGAAAAATAGTCAATTGCTACGATGAGTAACCGATAGTTATTGATGGACCTAGGCAAGGGTACAATTAGGTCTATCCCCCACACTGCAAATGGCCATGGGGATGTAATGGAGTTAAGAGGCTGATGGGGTTGATGAGGGATGGTGGTAAATCTTTGACATTTATAACACTTTTTTACATATGCCGCAGCATATTTCCCCAAGGTCGGCCACCAGTACCCCTGGGTGACCACCCTCTTCGCTAAAGATCTACCTCCAATGTGGCTTGAACATGACCCCTTGTGCACGTCTTGCAAAATGTATGGGACTTTATATGGGTGAACATACCTAATTAAGGAGAGCAAAAACCCCTTTTTGTACAAGGTGTCTCTGATGACAGTGAATTTCGAAGCTCTGTATCTTAACTTCTTCCTTTCTTGCCTTGCTTCTGGCATCTCCCCCTCTTTAATGTATCTGATCAGAGGGTACATCGATGAAGATTCCTTAGAAACATTTAAGCAAGTGCCAAGTGTTCCCTCAGCATCTTTAATAGTTGGTCGAAGAAAAATTTCCAATGGGACTGTCCTCCTGATATCTATCCTAGTTGACGAGGCCAACCTAGAAAGTGCATCAGCTCGGCCATTATCGAGCCTATGTATCCTCTTCAATTTCACTTCTCTGAAGCTCTTCAGTAATGACCTCACCTTCTCAAGTTACTTGGCCATCCGCTCATCCTTGGCCTCGTAGGCTCCTAGTATCTGGTTCACTACTAGCCTTGAATCACTCTGGACCAAAATTTGTCCGACACTAAGAGACTTGGCCAAGGAGAGGCCTTCTATCAAGGCCTCATATTCGGATTCGTTGTTGGAGGCTTTGAAGTTGAAACTCAGGGCGTACTCAATGTCTGTGCCATCGGGTGCTGATACTATCAGTCTAGCTCCATTTCTGCTATCGCAGGAGGACTCGTCAACAAAGAGGATCCACACAATCTATCTCGGTGAGGGACCCCTGTCTGAAGAAGTATCTTCCCTCTTCAATTTCGGCCACTTTTCCTCTAGCGGTGCTTATCTCAGCCTTATCTGCGGGTGTATCGGTGAGTCTGCCTTGTAGGGTATTTGTCTTCCCGAGGCTTTTATCTTCAGCTTCGTCATCTTCCCAAGTAAATTTAGTAATGAAATCTGCCAATGCTTTCCCCTTAATGGCCATCCTAGGTTGATACACAATGTCAAACTCCCCCAACTATATAGCCCAGGCCATTAATCTACCTGACTTTTCTAGCTTGTGTAAGACCTGCCTGAGAGGAGAGTTAGTGAGGATGGCCATTGTATGGGACTGGAAGTATGGTTTCATCTTTCTTGATACATGGATTAAGGCGTAAGATAACTTCTCCATCATTGGGTATCTTTGTTCTGCCCCCTGGAGTTCCATACTGTTGAAATACACTGGCTTCTGTACTCCGTCCTCTTCTCTCACAATGGTTGCGCCGATGGCTAATTCTGAGATGGCTAAGTACACATGTAGCTGTTTGCCCTGTACTGGTCGGGACAACAGCAAGGGAGACCCCAGGTATGACTTTAACTCCTTAAAAGCCTCATCACACTCTTCACTCCATTCGAAGGCCTTTCTAAGAATTTTAAAGAACGACAAACACTTGTCTGTGGCTCTGGACACGAACCTATTCAAAGCAGCCACTCACCCCGTGAGCCTCTGAACGTCTTTAATGGTCTTGGGGGTCTTCATCTCTAGGAAGGCCTTTATTTTCTTAGGATTAGCCTCAATGACTCTTTGATTCACGATGAACACCAAGAATTTCCCTGCTTAAACTTCGAAGACACACTTGGTCACGTTAAGCTTCATCCGGTACTTGTCCATCGTATTAAAGGTCCTCTCAAGGTCAGCCACATGATCCTCTGCCTTTAAACTCTTAGTAAACATGTCATCTACAAAGGCCTCCATAGACTTCCTAATTTGATCTTCAAACATTTTATTTACAAGGCGCTAATACGTTTCCCATGCGTTCTTCAGGCGAAAGGGCATGACCCTATAACAGTATGTCCCCTTGTCGATAATAAAAGAAGTTTTCTCCGAGTCCCCAGGGCTCACAATGATCTAGTTGTAACCTGAGTAGGCATCCATGAAACTCATTAGCTCATGGCCTGTGGTAGAATCTACCATCTGATCAATGCGTGGGAGAGGGAAGCTGTCTTTAAGACATTGCTTGTTGAGGTTGGTGAAGTACACACACATTCTCCAGTTTCGGTTGGCTTTTGGGACAATGACTGCGTTGGACATCCATTCGGGGTAGATGACCTCTCTGATAAACTCAGCATCTTCTAGCTTCTTGACCTCATCCCTTATGACCTCATATTTTTCTCGAGAGTAAATTCTCCTTGTTTGCTTTATCGACTTTGCACCCTCTACCACGTTGAGCTTGTGGGACATGATTTCGAGGTTGATCCCTAGAATATCTGCATGACTCCATGCAAAGACGATATGTCTTCTCCTCAATAACTTGATGAGATCTTCCTTGATGTTTGGCTTCAGAGTCTTGCCGACTTGGACAGTTTTTTATGGCTCATCCTCATTGAGGATGATGGATTCTACCTCTTCCGTGGCTTCCCCTTTCTTCAGTTTTGTCTCGTCCTTGGGGTCAAGGGTATCAATATTGTAAGTGGTTATTTCCTTCTTGTGTGACTCTTTTTTTTCGGTAGAGTTAAAATAACATTCCCGTGCTGTCGTCTGGTCTCCATGAACTTACCTTACCCCGTAAGAGGTTTGGAATTTAATTATCTAATGGATCGTAGATGGCACAGCTTCAAACCCCTTGTGGGATGCCCGCCCTAATATAATGTTGTAGGCCGAAAAGACATGTTCATCCATCACAAAGAAGCTGACCTTATTAGTAATCCATCTTAGCCACTCGTCCCCATCCTGACATCGGCCTCATACACTCCAAGGGGGTGAACCTTTCCCCTACTAAACCCAATCAATGGGTGATGGTATGAGACGAGTCTAGTACGACTGAGACCTAAGGCTTTGAAGCATGGCCAGAACATCACATCTGTAGAGCTACACCTATCTACCAAGATCCTCAGCACCTCACATCCATGCACCCTGATAGTGATGATGAGAGGGTCATCATGTGGGGCTAAGAGGCCTTTGAAGTCCATTCTTGAGAACCCCACTATCAGAGTATCCATATCGACCTTCCTCCTCTTTTCTAACTTTGCCTCAATAGAGGTTGAGTGTACAACTTTTGTCACTGCCTTGACTTCAGCTACATGGGCCTTCCTGTCGGCCACCTCCGACCCTCCTCTTGATAGGCCCCCGGAGATCATCCCCACACTAAGAGAGATCATATTAAGTCTCTTGACAGGGCCGTGGTCATCTCTCGGAGGGAGGTCAGGGTCGTCCTCATCGTCAGAAGGGTTGTCCCTTCTTTTTGGAGGACCTTCTCTACATTCCTCAACTCTATTCTTTATGGGGTCATCCCCTCGGCCCCTCTTGAAGGCACTCTTATCAATGTACTTCCTTAGTTTCCCTTCTTCTAACATTTTTTCAATCTCATCTTCCAGAGCAAAGCATTTGTCTATCACGTGGCCATGATCTTGGATAAATTCACACCATAAGTTTGTGTTTCTCTTGTTGGGGGCTATCCTCAACTTTTCAGGCCACTTCAAGGACCGATAACTCTTTATCTCAGTGAGAATATGTTCACAGTTGATCGTTAGAGGGGTGTAATCAGCGAAATTATCATCCGTGGACCTCTTCTTCCCCTTTTTTTTCTTCTTAGGGTACTTACCCCCACTATTACCTCCTTTTTCATCTTCATATTTTGCGGCCATCACCTCTTCGGCGTTCATCACCTTTCTTGCTGTCGACAGCAATTCATTCATCGTCCTCGGAGGGTCTTCAGCAAGCTTCCATACCAGCTTCCCCTTCTGGAGTCCTCGTATGAGGGGTATTATGGCTATGCTCTCTTCATAGTCTTCCACCTCTAAATTTTCTTTGTTGAATCTGGTCATGTAGTCTCTTAGACTCTCGATCTTCCCCTGATTAACATAGAGCATGTGTGTGGTCTTTCTCTGTGGCCTCACCCCAAAGCAAAAGTTGTGGATGAACCGGTCTTCCAACTGCTTAAAGTTTTTAATGGAGTTTTTTGGAAGAGACATATACCAAACATGTGCAGCTTCAATTAGAGTGAACAAAAAGGCACGAAACCTCATCTCATCTGAGATAGAGTATATGTCTGCCGCTGACTGATACATCTCAATATGATGGACATGGCTTGTACTCCCATCGTACCTTGGGGTTACCACAGGTGTCTTAAATTTGATGGCGTATGGAAGTTGACTATCTTCGCCACAAAGGGTGAGCCTATGGAGTATCCTCTCTGAAGAGGGTCCCATTTCTTCAGAATATCACCAATCCTATCCTCCAGTCACTGGATCGAGTCATTCCAGGGTCTCGTAGGGTTGGCTTGGCCGACGTTATCCCCTTCCACCTCTTTGAGGTGGACCAAGGGTTCTACTGCGGCAGGCCTGTGTCGGCTTTTTACTTCCCCCTGACCGTCGTCCCTTCCAAGGGGTCGGCCCTCGTGGGGTCAGCCATCTACTGCCTCCCTTATGGACCTCGCAGCACTCCATCTGGATAATTTTCCCCGCAGGTCATTTAGTGGGCCTAGCCTCTCAAAGGCCGACCCCCTTCTCAAGCGATCAAAAGCAGAGCCTCTCAAGAGATCGTCAGGATTTTTCCTTCCACACTTCTCTCTGCTCTCCTGGAGAGGTCGCACAGTATTGCTGGAGACCTCATACAGATCCCAGCACTCTATGGGGGCCTCCTCTCCTTCCAGATCATCATACCTGTCCTCAGGGCAAGGATTTCCTTTCCTTCCCAGGCGTAGACACCAGGGGTCAGCATCATCCCTCCGCCGCTGTGGGGCTGGTAAGTTTTTGCGTGGTTCCTAGGGCGGTTCCCTGGCCTCATGGTGCCCTGGAGCCGCTTTCAGAGTAATCATCTTAGGTGAGACCCCTGGTGGTCTTAGTATGTTCTGGCTTAGAGCTTTGAATTTCTCCTGCATGATTCATTGTTGCCACATCAGCCATCTCAGACTGAGGTGGTGGCTGACTAAAACTGGGTCCTACTCCACTATCCAGGGGAGGAAGTGGTGGTGGTGGCATCTTCGTTGCCATGTGTTTGAGCTAGGAAGAGCTGAACTGAAGAAAAGACTAGTGAGCTTGAGAACCTTAATGGGCCTCTTTCAATGGTGAAACATCTCCACACAGGGGGCGAACTGGCTCACCACCAGAGTTCCCAGTGAGCTCAAGTTGTACAAATGAAGAGATGTCTTCTCGTTCCCACAGACGGTGCCAAACTGATGATGCTTGGATTCAGCACCACCAGATAAGTGATGATGAGATCAAACAGTAATAACCATGGTAGCCATAGAGATGTATATCTATAAGTATATAGAAGGAGGTGAGTATAAGAGGAATGAAGACAATGATGGATAGTGGTTCAGCTAATTAGGCCTACATCCACTGTGAGTGTGTGATCCACTAAGTATAGGCACTAATGGCCTTGGATACAATGCACATAAGCTCACTATCCCTCTCTACTGTGTGTACAAGAAGAGTTTCTTTTACGGTTACAATTATCGATCCCTTTATAGGGTTGTAGGTTATAAGTATACATATGTCTTGGGGGTGTAGTGTACCCCCCAAGTATGCATGGTTCATGTGAATAATGATCTAGCCAATCCCATATTGACACCTGTAGATGCCACCTGTGACTAATGATGACATAATATTCTCTCACGTGAGGGGGTGATATTGTTATAACGGTCTTCCACGTGCCATGTGAGCCTCACACACACTGTTCCACGCGTCTCCCAAACCACGCGCTGCGACGATGTCACCCTCGGCCTATAATATAAGGTCGAGGGTAAAGTTCCTTTTGGTAATGAGCCTGGCCTAATTTAGGCCTCGTACTGTCGTACCCTCGGAGGGTCGTCTAGACCATGATGAGGGGCCGACTCCTTGTAAGGTCGTAAGGGCCTGATGAGGGGTCGGCCCCTTAGAGGGTCGTCTGGGTCTGATGAGGGGTCGGCCCCTTGAAGGGTCGTCTGGGCATGATAAGGGGTCGGCCCCTTGGAGGGTCGTCCTGGACAAATGAGGGGTCGGCCCCTTGTAGGGTCGTCTAGGGCCTGATGGAGGGGTCAGCCCCTTGTAGGGTCGTCTGGGCCTGATGGAGGGATCGGCTCCTTGGAGGGTCATCTGGGCCTCATGAGGGGTTGGCCCCTTGGAGGGTCATCTGGGCTTGATGAGGGGTCGACCCCTTGGAGGGGTCGTCTGATATTAACTAAAATAGGTCATCCTGGCCCCGTCCAGGTACAGGGCGCCCTCGGCATGTCCGATGGTATATATGGGTATATCATGGACACCTCATGGATAACTACAAATGTTTAAGAAGTATCTGGAGGAGCTCATCCCAGCGAGGTACTTAAAGGGGCATATCAGTATGACAAAAAAAAGTGATGAGAAGATTAACACAGTTCAAAAAGTGGATAAGGATGTACCACCAGTTGGATTGGTCATCGACATTCATGGTCACACCGATCTAGCTCAACACATTGGTAAGAAGCTGAGGGAAAGGGTGAGAATCATAGCTAACATCCTATAGGCATTTCAACTGGACTTATCCAATCTCGTTACTTATATAAGGGAAATAAAATATTTGGATACTGATCGTGCTATTGTATTCACCGATGATGACTTGGTCGGAGTCAACTTTACCTATAAAAGGACTTGGTTCTCACCCTGCGAATATCAAACTTTGATGTAAGAAGATTCCTAGTAGACCAAGGAAGCTCTTCAAAGATCATATACCTGACTTTACAAGATCAGATTTAGTATCAAGGACCTTGATACCAATGTGGGCTCATTGGTTAGCCTTAATAGGGATGTAAATATCCCATAGGAAAAGTCAAAGCTAATAGTAAAGATTGGTTCAACTAATAAATGAGCAGAATTCCATGTAATCCAGTCGAAGTCACCCTACAATGCCATAATGGGTAGAGGATGGCTTCATAAGATGAGAGTTGTCCTCTCTTCCCTCCACCAGAAGCTCAAGTTCTTGATCAATTAGTGACTGGTAGAGATCATAGGATATTAAGTAATAAAACGAAGTTGTTTTGTCTTAGCCATTAAAGTAAAGTAGAATTATTTTAAGAAAAGTTAGGATGATGACAATTCAAAGGATGATCAACATAAGTAGCATCCAAAGGGAATTTGATCAGGAGTAGAAGAAATTCAGTTGAATCGCGTCGAACGCGTATTGGAGGAACTCATCTCCATTCCTTTGGGTTCATCACAGCCAAAAAGGGAATTTTCTTATCTGATTAAAGCCACCCGTGGATGAAGTGAACCAACTCTCTCCCTTAAAACTAACGCAGACGTCTTCTGGCAGCCTTATGATCTTTAGAAAATAGACCCAGATATCACTTGCCATAGACTACACGTAGATCCGAGTGTTAAGACAATCAAGCAAAAGCCCAGTAAGTCAGCCTCGAAAAAGGTGAAGGATGCAGAAATGAAAGTTGATCACTTATTCCAGGTTGACTCCATCATAGAAGTCCAATTACCATATTAGATCTTCAACAACATTTTGGTTTGGAAAAAGAGAGACATGTAGAGCGTCTGTGTGGACTTCATCGACCTTAACAGGAACTGCTCCAAAATATCTTCATGTTACCACAAATAGATCAGCTCGGGAATTCCACGACAGGACATCAACACATGATCTCTATGGATGCATACAATGGTTATAAATAGATACCCATGTTCGGCTCAGACCATGAAAAGATCTCATTAATCATGGCCTTAGGACTTTACTACTATAAGTAATGCCGTACGGTTTAAAGAATGTAGGGGCAACCTATCAGAGGCTTATGACCAAAATGTTCTAAAGGAAAATCGGATCTACTAAGGAAGTGTATATTGATGATATTCTTATCAAAAGAAAATAGCCAATTAAATACATCAGAGATATCACAAAGACTTTTAAGAGCTTTAGAGAGTACAAGATGAAGCTCAAAGATTCCAAATGTATTTTTGGAGTCAGCTCTTCCAAATTCCTTAGATATTTAATTTGTTTACACGATGGAGAGCAAAGGTCGGTCTACTATGTCAGTCGTATTCTCCTTGAGTCAAAAAATAGATATATTCATATTGTGAAGTTGGTTGTGGCATTGGTGACTTCTACTAGGAAGCTAAGGCACTACTTTATTCCTTATGCCATGATCATCCTTATGAACCATCCTCTCAAAGATGCACTCAAGAAGTTTGATCTCTCAAATAGAATGACCGAATGGTCCTTTGAGCTAGCCTATCTTAACAATAAGTATGAACACATAACGAAAATTAAGGATCAAGTCCTAGCATACTTCGTTAAAGAATTTTTAACATCCCCAATAGGCAAGGATGAACAATTGCATCCCATACTAGAGTCATGGTCAATCAGCAAGGATGAATAGTATTGGTAGCTCTTTACGGATGGAGCATCAATAAGAAGGGCATAGGAGTCAGAATATTTTTATGACATCATAAGGTAGTCTTATTGAGAATCCATCAAACTGGGATTCAAACGCTCAAATAACATGGCAGAGCATTAAGCTATAGTGTGTCGTTTTTGTAGGACAAACAGTTTGGTTTCTCACCATATTATGGTGTATTGGGACTCCAGATTGGTCACAAACCAATTATACAGGGATCAAGAAGTAAGAGAACCCATGATGATAGCTTACAAGAATAAGGTGAGAGGTTTTCTTCAATCGTTCAAGTCTTCCTTAGTGGAGAAACTTTCAAATAACGACAATAGCCACGCGGATGCTCTTGCCACTCTTACTTATGCCATATATACCAACCTAAAAAGAATAATCAAAGTGGAATGCATAGACCGAACAAGTATTGAAGAGTTGGAGAAGGACTTAGGCATCCTCTAAGTGGATATCGCTTCGTCCTTAATGAATCCTATCATTTCTTACTTAAAAATTAATGAGCTACCCCCAGATCCTAAACAAGCACACAAGCTAAGGATCATATCGGCTAAATTCTGCCTCAAATCTAGCAGAAAAATGTACAAAAAATCATCTACCATCTCTGCACTGGATTGTGTATACCCAGATCAAGTGGTAAGACTTTAGAGAAAAATGTATAAAGGCAGTTGCAGAGCACACATGAGTAGGTCACTCTCCTATGGACGATCTCTTAAGGAGAGTGGTGGTCATTCATGCAGAAGGATGTTGTGGGGCTAGCCAAAAAATTCCCCAAAGTGTCAGTTATTTTTACCATTAATCAAGAAGCTTACGGGATACTTTATCCCTCTTAAAATTCCATGGCCTTTTGCTAAATGGGGTATGGACATAGTGGTCCCACTACTTGTGGTAGTGAGGAATAGAATGACTTGATAACGGTGATCGACTACTTCATAAAATGGGTTTAGTACAAACTTCTCACCCACATCAGAGAGCTGGATGCGAGGAGGTCGTTTAAAGGAATCTCATCACAATGTTTGGCATCACAAGATCATTGGTTACAAATAATGGAACTCAATTGGATAACGATTCTTTTCGTGACTTTTATGCCAAATATGGAATCAAGATCCACTTTGCATCATTAGTCTTCCCCCAATGTAATGGACAAGCATAGAACCAACAGCCCTTCTGTTAGGTATCAAGAGCCGATTAGAGAACGTAAAAGGATAATTGATGG
Source organism: Sambucus nigra (assembly GCA_949130495.1). Taxonomy (NCBI): domain Eukaryota; kingdom Viridiplantae; phylum Streptophyta; class Magnoliopsida; order Dipsacales; family Adoxaceae; genus Sambucus; species Sambucus nigra. The sequence continues at coordinate 437,719,595 of OX422210.1, forward strand.
ATGAGCTTTTATCCATTATGTGGGTATACAAGATGACCCCTAAAATGATCATAAGAGAAACTACATACTCCCTTACTTGCGATATAGAGATGGTGATCCCATTAAAGATTATATTTCTAACATTTAAATCCGAGGTATTTGAAGATGTCCAAAATGATGACCAAATAACTTATGAGTTGGATCTGGCTGAGGAAAGAACTCAAATACATTTGGCTACCTATTAGCAAGAACTGGAAAAATAACAAGATAAGAAGGTCAAGCTCAGAGAATACTAGGTAGGCAACCAGGTCCTCAAAAAATTCATGCCTGCTATAAAGAATCCATCAGATGGGAAACTAACATCGAACTGTCAATGACTTTATTGAATATCCTCAAAAGGAGGCGGGGGATCATATCATTTAGAAGAGTTAGATGGGAAAGTAGTTCAAAGGTCATAGAATACCATAAACCTTATAAAGTTTTATTATTGGGTAGGGAGTCAAATATTTTTCTTTTCTTTTAAATCACAATAAAATGATATGCGATTAACATTCTAAGTTATCCAAAATATCTCTTTGATTTATTAATTTTTAAACCCACTCAAGTAGTGGTATAACTGATCATGAAGGTCGAGTTCCTAAAAGGAAAAAAATCCATGTAAGAACTGCAAGGTACAACTCATATGTGAGTTGGTCGTCCACCTGTGGAAACAAAACCCCACTTGAAAAGTGGCCAATTTGAGGCAGATCAGTCAAAATTCACTAAGTGATTTGATATAAAGCAGATCATCCTAGAAGAGTAAAAAACCCATGTAAGAACTGCGTGGTACAACTCAGACGTGAGTTGGTCACCTACCTATGGAATCAAAAACCCACTTGAAAAGTGGTACGACCTAAGGTAGAACGGTCAAACTCCATAAAGAAGTTGTGATATAAAGTGAATCCGCCTAGAAGACGTAAAAAAATCACTCATGAACTGCATGGTACAAGTAATGCATTAGTTGGTCACCTATGATAGGCACCCAAAACTTGCTTTAAAAATCAACGTGCTCTAAAATAGATAAGTATAATTAAAGGGAAAAATTCCTTTTAAAAATGATGTGATTTGAGGTAGATTGATCTAATAGCGATGAAAAATCCACCAAATAAAAATTTCCTTGAGCTATTTCATCGTTGTTCAGCCTTGATAAATAACTGCACATCTGCTTTGATAAAGGCCAATCAAGTATGATCATGAACAAACTATTTGCATTTTTTTGGGGGGAAAAAGGGAATCTTAGGAAAGTAAATAAGAATAAAGAAAATAATCAATCATAGTCTAACATACCTAGATTATATAGTAACAAGGCTATATTCAATGCACAAGTAAAAGACCAATGAAAGTGAAAGCATTGATTTTTCTTTAATCGTTCAAAAATGACTTGAGGCCTACACAAATGGCCACCAAGGGTTAAAAATACTAAAGATTGAAACAAAACCTAACTAAGTTTAGAGAAACCCAGGTTAACCACATCAACAATATTAGATGTCTTAATACCCTGAACTAGGGCCAGGAGTGGTTCTGCCAGGAAAAAAATAGGGGCAGGAAGATCTATGGAGACCGGGGCTAAAGCGTCTATAGGAGTGTCGACTAGAGGATTTACTATATGGGTGTTCGATGTAGGTATGATCTCCATCACTAACATTACCCCATTCTGGTACATTCATCTAGCCTTTGTTAAATGAAATGGACTCATAGTGTTTCAGTTAGGTAGCGACCTCCTAGATGATCGTCGATTAATCCTTGTTAAATGACTTCTCTAAGTCATCCTCATGAGTTTTCTCCATTTGGATCTTCTATTTTTGGAGGATAAGATTCTTCGTTATCTTGCGTCGAATGGAGGTCTTTAGTTTGGACAGTTCGGTGTCCACCCTACTAAAATCTTTTTATGTCTACTTGACTTCCTCCATTACCTTCGCCTTAGCATCAATATCAACCTTCTTCTTTTTATTCAGGTCTTCCAAATCCTGGCAATAGTTGGCGACATGGCCTTTAAGATTAATGTTGGCCTTTGATAATGAGTCAGTTCTCTTTCAGTAGCATTCTTTTAAGCCAACAAACTCCTATTTGGCCTGCATGCTCTACACAAAAGAAATAGAAAAAAATGGAAGGAAGTCAAAAATAACCTATGAAAAGTAAAACTGATCGAATAAAAAGCACATAGGTCACCAGAACGTTGTGATTAAGGCCCTATTTATATACCCTCGCCAGAGTAAAGCCTCTTAAATCCTGCATATCAAACGACAACATCGCCGATTGAGAAATAAAGATGGCCACCTCTAAATATTTGTGCGTAAAATATGCCTTGGTGACCGATTCCTTCCCCTTACAAAAGAAGATCTCCCAAGGGTGAGAACGTCTCCCCTGGAGAGGAAGAGTCTTTGAATATTTCCTCTACCTCTGTTGGGGTTCGTTAATGATGAATGGTAAGTTGGAAACAGTAGGGGGGAGGAACATCGCCAATCGGTATCTCATTCTTCTTCTTCTTCTTCTTCTTCTTCTTCTTCTTCTTCTTCTTCTTCTTCTTCTTCTTCTTCTTCTTCTTCTTCTTCTTCTGATCTCGTTCATCCTTCGCTCAATGTCGTTCCATTTCTAGGGCTTCATTATACTTAAGGGATAACAATTTTCTGGTCCTATTATCATAGACGACGTCGATCTATTTGACCCGGGCATTTACAGTTGATTATTTCTTTAATTTATCTCTAGCATCTACCAGGTCGATCGGTTTCCTCGATCTAACAATCATGTCTTCCAAGTCAGTGGGGACTAGTGGGAGCGAAAAGTCTTTTATGGATAATTTCTATTTACCTCCTCCCAAGGACGACCAAGATTACTAACGTTGTAAGACAAAAGTGGATCAAGATTGCCCAAGAACAAATCAAAATCCTCTTCCTCTTCCTCTTCCTCTTCCTCTTATTCTTATTCTTCTCTTTCTTCTCCGAGACCAGAGTCACAATCTGTTGAGACGACATATAGGGATGATTTCCCTACATAAATACCTCTATCGATTTGGATAGGAACAGGAGAGGCTGTTGGGATAGAATCATCACCGAATACATTATAATCGTGGACTTGGACTTCAGGGATGGCAGTAAAGTTGGTGATCAATTAGATGGTTAGATCATAATTTAGTAAGACGTGAACCACCCTCTAATGTGGGTGAAATACTATTAGGGTTTTGCGGCTCCAAATCCTCTCCAGGTCTTTAAGATTGACCTAGTAACTGGATGACTTTGTGTTCAGAATGCGATCTATAAAAAGAAGTCAGGTTGGTTAATAATGAAAGATTATTATTTGAATAAAAGAAAAATTAACTGGGCTACCTACCAGGTGGCCCTTAGTCACAGAAACCCCAAGACTTTCGTATCCCTCACTATATATGTCCCCAGATACCATAAGAAATTTTTTCTCAATATACTTTTATGATCGGGGAAAATAGGTAACCAAATTGTGGGGTTTTTTCCTAGCTTAGAAGGGGTACAACTCTATATTTAGGTAAACCTTCACGTTATAACAGCATATGATCTCCTCAAGACCTAGGTTCATCTCACAAATCTAGTTTATGGTTAATGTTCCCATCACAATCTGGTAGAAACTACCAGTTTCTTATGTAAGGAGTATTTCCTAATAATGGTACACCTTTACTAATAATGGGTGAGGGGAAAGCAAGCTCCCCCATCTAGTATGGAAATTGTCAAAAATAACTTCCCTAGAGGAAAGATAAAAAATACCATATTCTTCTAGGGAAAAACTAATGTTAATACTATCAACAATACTTTACTTATCATGGAATTACCAAAAGTTATTAGTTGGGAAACTTCATATTTCCTTGCAGAACTAGACATGGAAAGAGGATGACGAAGAAGAAGAGTGAATATAGAAAAAATATATATATATCTATTGGAAACTAGAGAGAAAGAGCAAAAGTATAATACCTTAGAAAATCCATAAATGGTATGGTATAAGCCTTAAAAAGCCTTATACTTTTATGTTCCCGACACATCTACCTCCCCCCGATGCTTGGTGAAAAGTGTTACACACCTACGTGCTATTATTGCTCTGGATAATAAAACTGAGTCCCCTGGCCCTAGGATGGTAATACATGCTAAATCATTGTGTAAGAAATTATTAATGTTCCCCCGCATGTTCCCAAAGATGAGTGCGTGGGAAATACAATGCCATACTTAAAAATGCATGGAGGGCAAATTAAAAACAAGGAACGACCGATCGACGTGTTGTCCAATCACCCCCACTTTGGGGGCAATTAAAGGGAGTGTGACCGAACTGCTGCCACATGGCTAAACATATGGAACATCACATGAAAGTGGGTGGTAAATGACTAATCTCAAGGAGATCACAAATCTAAAAGAAATACAGTCAAATATTGAGAGATTGAGTTAATAGATAGGGAGACCCGTACCAATAAGATTCTACAACTTATTCAAGATAATAATAAAGAGACCCAGGATTGCAAGATACCTAGATATATAAATAAGGACGATCTTGCTCATATTATATTAATTGTATTTGACACGTGACAACTTGGACTCTCAATTAGCATCCAAGGCATTCCAATTGTCATTATTCTTTCTAAGTTAATAAACCAATCCCCTCCCTTTTCTTCTGGACATAGGTCGATCTCATGGTCGAACCATATACATCTTGTCTTCTTTATTCTTTTTCCACACTCAAAACTATTTGGGGATAATATCTAAATTATCACTTTTATTATGGTTTGAAATCCCCTACAATTTGGTGCCATGTGTGGGAAAATCAAAGTTATCACTGATCCTTAAACTTAATAATTCATTTATTCCTCTATGAATATGAATTGAAAAAACCTACAATCAAACAGATTTCTTGTAAAATAACTTAGGAAACAGAAAGATAAAAAGAGAGGGAAGTGAAATGCATGGAGGCACATAAAGTGGAGAGAAAAAGGATACCATTTTTAGTGGGTGGACGTGAAGAAAAAGAAGTGATTGGGATATGAAAAGAGTAATTAGAATATAATAGAATAGTCTGCAACTTAAAATGATAGAGCTCAAGATGCAAAGGGAATGGAAAGTAAACAGGCGGAGAAATAAAGGGTTGGGACGTTTGGGTTTATAGATTTGGGCTAGCATGTGTTATTTCCTTTCCACGTGTCAATTGAAAGCTTTGTGTATAGCTTTTTGGATGTCCATTTTCAACTTTAGTAACTAGATTTTAAACCCTCGCAATGCACGGGCGAGTTATACACCATATGTGCAATACATTCAAAGATAATATATATATATATATATATATATATATATATATACACACACACACACACACACACATATATATTAATTGTTATCTGATTGATATTTGCTTGAAAAATTATTAATCCAATCATATGAGAAAAATATTCCAAGGTCAATTAACGTGAAGATGGAAATATTATGAATTTATAATTAAGATTGACAAAATTTTATATTGTTGTTATGCAAATATAATAGTTTGAAGATTGAAAACAATATCAAGAATATGGGCATATGGATTAAATATTTTGGAAATGGGAATTCAGATGAATGCCATTGTAGTTCATCACTCAATTTTGACATTATTTATTTATCACGCTTGAATAACTTGGTCTCTAATGCACAATCGATTCGAGTGTATTTATAAACACTATTAGCTCAAATCTCAATAAAACTAATATAAATATGGAGTAAATTCTCTATATTACTACCTATGTCTCTCTCTGTAAATGAGCAATACTATTTTTTAAAGGTGGCTAGGTGTGTATGGGAGATTCACTAAATTGAATAATAAAAAATTCAAACTTACAAAATATAAAAGTATACTTGCTAGGTCATCTTCATAAACTTCATTACCCAATTCTAGTAAGTACAAATTTAAAATTCACCAACCTGGGAAAATGCCTTAATGTTTTATTTAACTTTTAAAACATTTTATTAACTCTCATAAGTGATCCTATTATTCATTCAAGGATTTAGTTCAATTATGCATTATCATTGAAGCAATAAAACTAATATTATTATGTTATAATTACCCAACCCCAAATGAGCAATGTTTGTATTTCTTAGTTTCCGTCAAAAGCATTCTCAAAACAAATTTTAACAATGTTTATCCACGCTCAAACCTAATCCCAATATAAAATAACTTCCATCAAAATTAAATTTGTTTCCTTCAATTAATTGCTTGAGGTTACTAATTTACAACAAAAATATTATCCCCTTCACTAACTACCCCTTTAGTGTTAGGATGGGGCCATTATGAAAGAGAATTTGATGTTTTCTTACAATTCAGAAAGAAAATGAATAAAACTTATGAGTCCAACTGTATATGTAGTAGTAATAGCAGAAGCAACAAATTACGCAACTCTGAAATGATCTGTATATGGCATGATTTCTAAAGGTCAAATCCACATACTCAATCACATGATCAAAAGAGAAAAGAGGAAAAAATCAAGGAAAAAGGATAGAATAAAGTTCTTGTATAAAGTGGAGATAAATCTACTTCTAAAGCCCAAAGTGAGTTAACGAAATATCTAAATTTACCATTTTAAAAACATAAAAAATGAAAAAACCATGATAAAGAGGTGTTCTATAATAATGCAGGAAATTTCAAAATTATTGCAGCTGTGGAAAATCTCTTAGTATTGCAAATATCTATCCCAAATATGACACATTTTAGTTCGACCATCACCTTGTAGAGGTAAACAATTAATAAAATCACTTCATTACACAAATAATATAAAACAACACATTTTATCAAGAAATTATCTATATTAAACTATCTCTAATTGTCTCACTATTGGTGATACTTTAGTACAAATAATCTATGTAACACATAAACAAGAAAATAATATAAATAGAAAAAGACTATACGATTCTAGTAGGTGGGTACCTTTTTATCTATTTCTCATGTATGAAAATATCTTAAAAAACCTGAGATATATAGAGAGAGATGTACAATCAAACATTTGCCTTATATGTCATTGACATAAAAATGCCCAATAAGACCAATTGTTTAAGGCCATCCATCTTGAAAGGCAATACCCTGCAAACGAAAGAGAGAAAAAAGAGAGTAAACACAAATAATGTCATTACTATATATTAAGATTGAAATTGTAATAGGAATAGTAAACATAAATCCATGATCAAACTATTGACCATTTTCACATTGGAAGTTAATTAATTACCTTAGTTAAAATAAAAGAAAAAAAAATACCTTATATAGATCGATATGTACCAAATCGTTAATAGAAATTTGTAAATATTTATATCTAAAAACTCAACATTTTGGTAGATAAATAAGGAAACTCAACTTACATAGAAGCACAAATGAATTCATGAATATAATCAACCCCTTTCAAAACATCCAAAAAACCAAAAATAAAATAATGGCAGTGGTAGTCCTTCAAAGAGGAGGGTTAAGAAAGGAGGGGAAGTATTTATCTTGAGAGTGAGGAAATTATTTAAGATAGGGGATATTACATGAATATGTGAAAGGATAGAGGATATAAATGGATAGCATGAAAGGAAATGTAGATGCTTTATTTTTTTGTGATGGAAAAGAGATGGGAATATACAAATGGGTATGCATATTCAATGAAATTTAGAAACATAATGGAATGTAGGTGAGAGAGGACTGGCCTAACAGAGAGTTCAAAACCCTTCATTTCACTGAGGGGAAGGGGCAATCGTTTCAACAAATAAAATCATGTCTCTTCAAACCCAAATGTCGGATACCCTAACGTATTGATTTTGATACAAGTGACATGAAGTGGAGTAATGTTGATCCTGTATTGATTTCAGGACACATGTCATGAAACTAGTGTGGAGCTTCCATTATTAGATTAAGTAACTAGAATATAGCCCCGCGCGATGCGTGGGCTCTTTGTCGAGTTGTATGCAATCAAAAAAGAAAAAAACTAGAATTGGCACAAGGAAGATTTTAACTGTTAAGAAAATGTAGCAGAGTGATGTAATGATTTTTTTGAAGAATGAATAATACTAGAGGAAATTGCTGAGATTAAAATTATATTTAGAACCCTAAAATATTATTTTGTTATTCCATAGATACAACCTCCTTAATGAATGTGATCTATCTTTTGAAATTTAAAAAGTATTTGTTAACACTAAAATTGGAACTAAATATCTAATTTGATGTCAAAAATATATATCAAACTCTTCAAGTATCATTTATCATCAACAATGGAATGACAAAACAATGTTTTAGTTGTACCAATTAATGGAAAACCTACAATAAGATAATACTATTAAAATTCCATCCAATAACATTTTAAGAAATGAACAATTCACAATTATGTACAATTATGCAAATCAGAATTAAAACAAAAGATTTTAAATTAATAGTAATAAAATTAAAAAAAATAGATAGAAAGCAAAAACTCATGCTATCACATAGAGTTTATCAATACTATTTTAGCTAAACATTTGTTGATTCGGAATTCGGCGTCTTGAGATCCCTATTTTATCTAAACATATGTTGATTCAGAATTTGTCTCCATGATATCCCTATTTTATCTAAACATTCGATGATTCGTAATTCAACTCCATGAGATCCAAATGAGAGGAAAAATGAATTTTTTATTATTAACCTAGGAGTACTCCAAAATTATTAAAATAAATCAAATCTAATCATGTTTGTCAAATCAACACATCATATTAAAAATCACCTAGATGTAATTCTTTTACATTGAAAAATGTTATATGTAGAAGTAACAAATTTAATTCCAAATAATGTGGGAATATTGGTTCGTTATAAAAGATAATATTATATTGCACTATCACATAATTTGATATAAAAGTTTGGTACTTAAAACAAGTAATATAATCATTTCTACTTACACATCATGACCATCTTATATCCATCCTCTCATTTTTTTATTCATTAATCAATATTAGTTGTTCTAACAACAAATAACTTCTCTACTTAAGTTATTGACCTTGAGGAACAATACGTGCAATGGTAAAAATGTAATAGAAATTATTTTTTTAATAAAATATTAATATCCTTAATTACAATGAGAAAAGTACAAAATAATCCAAAAGCCCAAACACACACTATAGTTATAAGACCATACATAGGCCAATCCCACAATCCAACACAAAATATGGTGTCTTGTCTTAAACTTGAAAAATAATACCCAAACCCTCCACCACTAGCATAACATACATACTAAATGAAACCTTCTTGCACTAAATACCTATCACCATTAACTACTCCGGTAAACAATCACCGTCGCGAATCATCTCCGATCAATAAAGAACACACTTATAATCGTATGTTGATGTGCTTACAAAAAATAATAACCATAGAATTTATGTATGAGTACATGATCATAATAGTATCATGTTAAATGAAAAGAAAATAGACATAATAAGTTAAAAAACTATATGCTGTTCGATAATGACCAAAAATAAACAAAGTGTGTGTGAGGCGTCGATCTTTCAAATGGTTTTGATTCTATTCAGTGATCACTAGAGATTCCCAAGAACTCTTCACGAAAACTTGAATTCCCTCTAATGTTCGTGGAATCTGTGTTGTTTATCATGTGCTTTTATATAGAAAGTGGAGAAGAAAGGATAGAGAGACGAGAAGAAATGGAGGAGTGAAGGTCATGAAACAATTGGGATGTTATAAATAATTAATGGGAGTGGAAGGGACAAATCTCTTATTAAATAGAGAAGAGAAAGGGAACATTTTAGATGAAGAGATAGAAGAGAGGGTTAGACTTTGTTCCAAATTTCTGCGCACATTGGAAAATGTATTATATATATAAATTGAGCTCTATGTGTCGCCAAATAAGGCACTACCTCCATTTTCCATATTAAGTATTAAATGTGATATGACTAGATCTTAGTCTGCATGATACATAGGCGGTCGTATAAAGAAAACTTAAAATATGGGAAAATAAAAAATAATATAAACTGCAATGCAAATGTCGATCAGGAAAAGGCTACAAATATTTGTCACTGCTTCTTTGTTAAACAACCAAGACAACCAACTTCTCTAATTACAGACTGCAATGCAACTGTTGGGAAAACATTTAATCCCAATGCATACTCTAATTTGGAAAAAAGAAAAAAAACATAAAATATAAAAATTGACCATACACTTTGTACAATGTAATGCCTCAATCCGAATTAACGGGTTACTCGTAGTTAATTCAGTCGGACTCGAGCGTTAGGTGTGAAGTGCAATAAAACAACCTTTATAATGATTCTACTCCAGTTTTATTTTAATTATTGTTAACACCGGTTAACATGCGATTCTAGTTTTCAAATGAATTGTGTGAGGGACCCATGGGGAGAACCCCGAAAATCCAAGTATACAGATCCACTAACGTAAAAATAAAGAAGGTACTTACCTGTTTAAGGCCCTCAAAATACGAAATCGCTCCTAACATGCCGTAACCAATCGAGGTTGTGAGCCTATGCCTAATGGAAAATATACAAATGAAGCATATAATCGAACGACAAAAAAGAGACTCAACGCATTATGCCTACGTGCACACACAACTACATTGTATACATAAACATATACATACATACCTATACATATGCAAAATGCATGAAAAGGTTATTAATTTCGAAAATCTTACTTGTCTATATTAATTACCTTAATCTTGTAAAAGACTTCCTTTTATGCATTCTTAGTATTTCTCACTTTATTTAACACACCCGTTCAAAAATTGAAACCACTACATTTGATTTATCCGAACACATTCCTTTACCCGAATCACCCTTTTTATTTATTTCAATACGCTTTAGTATTTTCATTGAAATTCACCATTTCAACACACGCGAACCCCGTGTTAGAAAATACTTATTTAATCTTTGAAATTTTGTTTACAACACGTTCTTGTGTTAATTATGGGTTTAACTGCTTAGGTTGCTTAATAACCAATTTACCCACTCAATTTACTTTTTTTCCTTACTTTATGGACATTAATCAATTACACTTTTACTTATGCATTTTAACCTATATTGGAACATTTATTTATTCATTAAAGTTAGGTTGTATTAACACATTTCACCACACAACCCATTTCTTGACATGTTCCTTATTTCTTTCATCATTTTTCGAAATATTTCAAATAGCGTATACTTTAACGGGCTCCACACCGCCGTCTATGCGCACCATATGCTCTAGCTAGTGGTTTTGGTCTTTTCACCTTAAGGCTCCGGGCCCCCTCTTGATTAATCCCAGTGTCATTAGAGTTCCTTTTAAGGTGTTTTAATATTTTATAAATGTCCACATTATTACACTTTTACGTTATACCTGGTCGAAGCCAAACCCGGGGTTACACGCTAGTTTGTGTTACACTTGAAATTTTACCATTTCATGTCCTTTACACTTTACCTTGATTTATTCCAAAATCATATTCATTTAGGACTACTTGAGTAACACCTTTTCAATATTATTATTTCATAAAAATGTTCCCACCCTTAAGTAAAATTACCATTTTACCTATTTGTTTCCCAAATCACCTTTTACTCCATCTCCACAAGTGTTAATTTCCTAAAAAACACTATTAGGTCATCGATACTAACTTTCTTGAGTGTTTTAACACATTAACACCCTTCTTAACCTTGGAGTAATATTGTTCTTTTTAAAAAACACTCTTACCTCTTTAGTTATTTTCAATTTCATAAGTGTGAATATTTTACTACTAACTTTTCTTATTTACCCATTAACATTTATTGAATATCTTTATCAACAATTTCGCAAACCACACATTTTTTACTTTCCTTATTCAAGAAATACATTTACCCTTAAGACTAATTTCATAAGAAAATACCATATCAATTTATTCTACATATAGTCTTACACTTTATTCTTCTCTTACTTTTAACCCTTGTTTCACACACTAGAATTTTTACTTTTTATCATCCCATGTTTAAACCAATAAAACCTTCATTAAACATGTTGATACACTTAGTGTCAAAATACTACAAGTTTATGTCCAAGAGAGAATGCATTTTAAACCTTAAAATCCTATTATATGGTTAAACATATTTTTAATTCTAGAAATTCATTATACTTGCAAAAAAAATACATTTTCAAGACATAGAAGACATTTACTCTCTGCAAACTCAATAAATATCTATTTTTCATCAAATTATCAATTTTGCAAGAAACATTATTTCATCAATGTTTTCCAAAATAAATCAATATTTTCAAATATTTTATTTCATAAAATTTTTAACATCAATCTTTCTAGAAAATAAACTATTTTCATAAAATTACCAGCTTTTTATTATTTCAAAACCTTGAAATATGTATTCATACTCTAATTTCAATAAATAGAATTTTCCAACATTTTTATTTCATAAAAATGTTTATAATCTTCTACACAATAATTAAACCATTTAACCAAATGAACCTTACTCATATAGTCTAACTACAAGACTACAAATGTGAAAAATAAAATCTTACACAAAGATTAAGGTTTTTCCACCTCTAATGGGCTCCAAAATGATAGGCATGAAAGATCTAAGAAGATGGCAACCACTCGCCTCCTAAGGGGGTCTCAAGGAGGTTTCCCCACTCTAAAAGTATGTTCCCATAAATATTGCAAGAAAAAACCCCTTCTACTCCATAAAAATCCACCTTCATCTTCTGCAAAAATCTCCCGAACACTACACCAAAATCTATAGTTCTTCTGATACAATGGTGGATATGGGTATTTTAGGCTTAAATTTGGTCGAACATATTGTAAAAAGGTGGTGTAATGTTGGTTTAGTGGTGGGTGGAGGTGGAAGACCACTTCTGGCATTCTTTCCCAACCCCAAATAACCCTTAATAAAACCCTCCCTAAGGCCAAAAATCTCGTTTTACACCTTCTGGGATAATCTGAGATCGACAGCTCAAAGATTTTACGGTAGAAAATTTGTGACAACGCATAAGGTTAACTCAGATTAAAATCCTGTGCGTTGTCACAAATTTTTGGCCTTAGGGAAATCTTAAATAGATGGGACCATCAAGTGACATGGTTGGAAGGAGAAAAAAGAACAAGCAAGCAAGCACTCTCGGCACAATAAAGGCATTGCCAAGAAATCAATGCTCAGTTAATGCTCAATAATGAGGGTATTAATGGGCGTTGGGAGAATGTTTGGGCAATTAATGTTCTCACAAGAAGCTCTCGTGTATGAGGGAAATTCGACAGCAATTCTAGATCAATATTACCATCCTCGTAAGCTATTTGGTTGGTCTATTTATATGGAGTCAAGGTTACTCGAGTAACCTAGCTTGCATTGAATGTGATTGACTGACATTAAATGTTAAAGTATCCTAGTATTAATGTCTACGATATTTCGTTAAATGCATTGGATATTATATTTTAATGGAAAACTACCCAACTAATTAGAAGCATGGTGGCGTTAATGAGGGAATATATCATGGCAGCTCAAAGGCTTATCTTAGAATGGCTATGAAATTAGATATGGATAGATAGGATGCCTGCCATCCTAAGGTAAACTCACCTAAGTGATGTAATTGCGAGTCCTTAAATGCCAAAATAAGCATCACTTGATATTTCTCATAAAACTCACTTGAGTGATGTAACTAGGCCTGCCATCCATTTTTTCTACAAAAATAAACAATATCTATCGACAAATAATCATGTCATAATAAGCATCCAATTATTCGAAATAGAGAAGTGTGTGTGAGGATCTTAGCTAGTCCTTCTTTCGAACTACTTCGTCTTTTAAGTGCCTATGATATTTCTAATAACACCATTCCTTAATGGAACATTATGATTGCGTGTAACAGTTATCTTGGGGGAAGTGTAGAGATTTGATTCAAATTTCTCCCAAAGCGCTTTATCTCCCCCAAATTGGAGAAACTCTAAGCATGCCTTATTTACTACTCTGGTCGTATCACATTTTATGAGTTGTTGTTTACACTTCCGCGCTTTACAGGTAGCGGTTTTGGGGTTAGTGAATTCCCCCTCACACAAGAGTATTCACGCATCGTTTCTTGAAGCTTCCTTATTACGGCCTCTAGATTTCTTTCCCTTACGCATGCAGGGCCACTCGATTGTCTCTATGTTTCCTAAAGAACTATCATTTGCCACCTATTGGGGTTTGTACTACCCCTATAAAAAGGCACACTTTCACTTTCAAACCTTCACCGTTGGGTTTATTTGCATTCGTTGAATTTTGAGAGAGAACTTCCAGTGCTTGTCTTCTGCCTTTGTTCCAAACCCTAACCATTAATTTTTTTTCTTCTCTTTTCTCACTTCTTAGTATCCATTGCACCTATTGTGAAGATAACTGCTTCTGTAAGGAGAGTTTCCCCCCATACCCAAGCGCGCTAACACCAGTGGGCAAGCTATTATGGTGCGCCATATTTCAGTGATTTCAATAGCTTCTAGACACTAGCTAAGAATTTCCTGGTGGCCTCGCGCCTATAAATCCTACAGATCTATTGATGGAGGAGAGTGATAGAGATGAAGATTTTGCCTACATCCCCCACTGCTACCGTAACTCAATTTCGCATTGAGCAAGGTGCTAACCCTATTTTAAAGGGGAGAAGTTTGAGTCCACATCTAGTACTATGAAGGTCTAGTTCCATGGACCGACTATATCCATGCAAAGTATTCTATGTAAGTATCTTTGATTGGTTTGTCTTCCCACCAGCTAGTTGGGTGATCTCGCCGTTGGAAATAACAACAATTCCCTTCAATTTCTCGCGTCTTGATGGAGCCACACGTCCCACATATATGTTGCTTCTTGGGGTGAATTTAGCATCACTATTCATGATGTCTGTGAGATATTAGGTCTGGAAGCTGCAGGTTTTTGATACCTTCTTTAAGGAGGCAGTGTCAAGCACCGAGAAGGCAATTCGAGGAGAACTAGAGGCATTAGTGAAAGATTTCATGGTGACTTATAATAAGTGTACTTACTCAGAGGTGATTCAATATTTCTACTTCATTGAAGATAAGGATGTCATTAAGTCCTGCCAAGTGGCCAAAGATAATCCAAAGGGTAAGTAAGTGTTAGAGTATCCCCCAGCTAGGAAGGGATTTGGTTCAAAGATTGAGCTTACGGGTTATATTTGGGGTCATCCTATCAAAGATATTTCTTCCTATTAAATCCCATGACTACCCCAAGAATTATCTGATTAACATGTACGTTTCGCCATGGCCGGTGGCATCAATCTTCCTTTAGCTTCCATCACCCTTGCTTCTTTATACACTTGGTTAGATCACGTGCAAGCTAATATGGCCCAATGAATCGACAAGTTTGATGTCTCGAACTACGCTAATCACGTGCTGCTGACAGCCTTTTTGTATGCTCATTTCCTGGAGTATGCCCTACTCATACTTACCCCAGATCTCATCCCATCAAGGTCCCTTTGTATCTTTAATTGACAAAGTGGAGAATTTTTTCCCTCGCCCTTATGTTGGGGTAGATATTTTTTTTACAAACTATTTTTTTATGGATGAGGAGCATCCCATCACCCCAATCGAGGAATCACTAGCCAGGAACTTTTCGATGAACAATGTTCCTTTGTTATTGATTCCCTCTTGACTTCTTTTGTACAAAAAATTGGTCCTCCTTTTATTCCATCCACTGCCCGAAGGATCGTGTGGCTATGTAATTTGTCTACGATCAAGGTAATCCCATGTTAATTCATTTCACCCACGAGAAGCCTACTAACTTTTCTTTGGCACGAGCAACTTCCTTACTTCTTTCGTTGTCAATCATTATTTGAATTATGTTTGCCAAATCTATTAGTCTGATCAAGGGAGATCGAGGGGGAAGGTCTGTGATGTACTTGATGATATTTTGGCACAATCAGTTGAGTTGTTTCCAAAGTAATCTTCTTAAGGAACCCCGATTCCCTAATGTTGAAAGGTTTCCCTCTGACAGAACTGGGGGTTGAGGAACTTCACTACCTCCAAGTACCTATTTCCTCTTAGCACCACCAACAGTTCTACCCTTTTTAAGTTACCTCCCTTAGACCCTATGGAGCAAGCTGTAGTAGAGAAGAAGAAAGTGACATAATCTTCAATTCCAGTTGAAGTGCCTGCTATTGCCTCTGGTCTCTTAAGGCCAGTTAAAGGGGGTGATACCTCCCATGCTTGCTCTGATTGGGGCAGTTGTGACAGCCACAGAAAATCCCCCAAGAGAAAGCTCAAGGTGACCCAAGAGGTCTCACTGAACTTGATTCCCGATTCTAAGGTTATCCATGAAGTTAACATAATGTTCAAGCAGCTTCAAAATACCAGGGATAATTTTTCAGGGTAGGATAGGGATTAAATGTCAGCCCAGATCGGCAGTCGAGGGTTTTCCTATGAACACCCAGCTATTGCAGGTAGCAAGAAGAGAAAATTGGCTAGCCCTTTCAAGATTATGCTGGAGGAAGCAGGTGACGGGAGAGAGGAGGAACATTTTGAAGAGGTGGTAGATGTTGGTGAGGAAGTAGTTGATGAGCATGATAAAGAGGTATGAAGGATAAGTAGGGAAGTAAGTGGTCCTCTCATTTAAAGACGTATGTTATGAATAATGGTTTATTTCTTCCAAGGCCTTCTTCAACCTCCTCAAGATTATGAAGTTTTAGAGATATTTTTGAGGAATTTTTGGAGGAAGGCGTATGTCTGCCATTCTCCCCTTTTATAAACTTTTCCTATTTTTCCCTTATAATATTGACTCATGTTTATCCTTTCCAGGTGATGTTCGAGGTGATTTGCTCGATGACGTCAAAGTTGGTGTCCCGTTGGAGGAGGCAACTGGAGTTTCACCTATCTCGAAGGAAGCTACACCAAAGGGGATAGCTGTCCCTATAATCTTCTAAGTAATAACAAATTTCCCCATAGGGGTAGATATATCTCTTTATTTTGTTGAATACAATAGTGGTTATTCGCCCAACCTTGCCTTCTTGCGTAACTAGGCTGGTCTCGAGTCAAGTGCTAATGATGAAGGTGTTGTTGAGTATGTTATTGAAAAGTCCCCTGTTGCTATTGTACCATCGATTATGGTAAACTTTTTCCTTTATCTCTGAACACCTTGTGCCATATTCTTGTTGTTTTGATCTTGTTCTCTGTTGTTCTTTGCAAATTTCACTCCTCGAACATATTGCCCCGCTAGCCCATCCTCCCTCGAATGAACAGGTCTTGGTTACTCTCTTTGGTCCCCCAATCTAGAGGGGGATGAGGTTGTTGTTACTGGTCAGGTAGGAGGTGTCTAGGAACAAGTTGTTAAAGTTGGAGGTACTACTATTGTTCCCACAGAGAAACATATTTTTATGGATCCAGGAGATTTTCACGAGGAGGAAGATTTAGTACAGATGGCCACCCGACAGTTCGTCGATGATTAGCAACCAGAGGTATGATCTTCTTTTATGTAACTCCTGTATTTAAATGTTATTTGTCTTAACTAGTAAATAGGGATTTGAATCTCCCAGAATCGAGGGTCAGGCGGGCCAAGTCATATTGGTCTTATAATCTCCCATAACTAAGGGTCAGGTGAGCCAATTCATATTGGTCTAAAAATCTCCCATAACGAAGGGTCGGGAGGGCCAAGTCATATTGGTCTTAAAATCTCCCATAACCGAGGGTCAGACGGGCCAAGTCATATTGGTCTTAAAATCTCCCATAATCGAGGGTCAGACGGGCCAAGTCATATTGGTCTTAAAATCTTCCATAATTGAAGGTCAGGCGGGCCTAGTCATATTGGTCTTAAAATCTCCCATAACTGAGGGTCAGGCGGGCCAAGTCATATTGGTTTACAAATCTCCCATAACCGAGGGTCAGGCGGGCCACATCATATTGGCCTTAAAACCTCTCATAATTGAGGGTCAGGCGGGCCAAGTTATATTGGTCTTAAAATCTCCTATAAATAAGGGTCGGGTAGGCCAAGTCATATTGGTCATAAAATTTCCCATATTGGACTTTAATTTTTACTTGCAAGCCAATTTGTACATTTTTCTAACTTAATAATTTCTTACATTTCAGGTTGAGGTTAAGCAGTCGGCTGCGTGAGACCTGGAAGTTGAAGGTATCGCACATAAAATTATGCAGGCGAGGATAGTGGTTAGTTTGGCAGCACTGGGTGAGACTCCTAGTTTGTAAGTTCCAGCAGCGGCTCAAATTATTGGTGTGCTGACCGAAGTGGTTGCCTCCATATTATAAGAGAGTGACAGCGCTTTGCACACTCGACACCCTTTTGATAGCTATTGTGTTTTTAGTGTGCAACCTCCTGAGGTTTCCTCCAAAGTAGTTTTGAGGCAGTCCTTGCTCGATTTACCCTATATCCTAACTGAAGGTCCTCGCACATTGAATGAGAAGCTTTTAGGTAGGTTTCCTTTAACTTTTTTCCCTCTCAGCGTTCAACCCAAACCTGTGATGATGGCATGCAGACTGCTTGGCTTAGTCACTATTTTAGATGAAATCCTTAACACTCCTCTAGAGTCTTTAAGCTTTGATACAATCAAGGTTTTGGTGGGGAAGGTCAATCTGCTGATCAATGATATGTTTTCATGGTCTTGGTTGGTGAAGCTTCTGCGTGACTTCAAAAAGGCTGACATACATGCTCTTTATCACCGGTTACATAATTATCATCGCTCGCAAGTGGTTATCTCAGAGGAACTAGTAAGCTTGAAGGATGAATTAATTATATCTGAGAAAAAGGTGGATGATGCTCGTAATGTTATTCCTCGAGCGGAGGCTAAGTTACTCAAGTTTGAGCAAGATCTGGATAATGTTCAATAGATAAGGGAGCTCCACCGAAAGGACTTTGCTGATCTAATCTCCCACCATAGTATCCCCGAACAGATACTTCCTCAACACCACCATCGATTTATTTTCTTAGCTAACCCACACTTCATAATGAATGCCCCCTAGAAGCTTTTTATTCTAGTTCCCCCTTTATTTAATCTCTCTCTCTCTCTCTCTCTCTCTCTCTCTCTCTCTCTCTCTCTCTCTCTCTCTCTTTACTATCTTGGAACCTCTTTGGCATGTAACACAATATTTCTCTCTTTTATTTAAATAAACTACTTGGCGTTCGGTTCTCTTCATTATTTATCTTACTAAAATCTCTCTCTCTCTCTCTCTCTCTCTTTACTATCTTGGAACCTCTTTGGCATATAACACACTATTTCTCTCTTTTATTTAAATAAACTACTTGGCATTTGGTTCTCTTCCTTTTCTGTCTTACTTGAATATTGACTAGGCTAGTACAGCAATGAAATTTACACAATGTATAACAAGGAAAGAAAAAATGGGCCAAAGATTTTGAAACAAGGATGACTTTATACCATATTAAGTATATAATCCAACATTTATAGGGGACATTCTCCCTAATAACTAATAACAAAACATAATGAAATAAATTGTTGGGTGTAAATCGAATACATTCAAACATAGTAAGTTTTGAGCCACTTGTTGTTTAGTTTGAAAGTAATATCATCTTCTACTTTGGATATCTTGCAGTAGCCCGAATCATGAGCCGCTCGAATGATGTAGGGTACTTACTAGTTGGCTATCAACTTAGGCAATGAAAATCCCTTGATGTGCCTCATGTAATCCTTCAAGACTAGAAATCCTTCCTTGAACTTTCTTAGTCTAACCATTTTATCATAGGATCTAGACAACTATTGTCTATACATTTCGAAATTCCTCACAGTGTTGTCTTTATGCTCCTCTAGTGCTTCGAGTTATGCATGCTAACTATGGGGAAGCATGACACTTTGTAAGTTATACAGAGAAGAAGGTGCTTTGAGTTCCACTGGTAAAACAACTTCTTCACCAAAGACCAAAGAAAATGGGGTATAACCTGTGGGTTTTCTCTTTGTAATTAGATAAGACTATATAACCTTGAGTATCTTGTCATCCAATGTGCCCGATATATCCTCCAGCATTTTGGCCAAGATATTTACCGGAGTCTTATTGGTGGCCTCTACCTACTCATTTCACTTTGGGTATGCCACAATTGACTTGTGGTGGATGATAAAGTATTTATCTGTCAGCTTACTTACTTCATTATTCATGAAAGGAGTGTCATTGTATGATATGAAGACCTTAGGGATACCAAAACAATAAATGATGTACTCCTTCATGAATCGAGTGACTACCCCTGTTGTAGCTCTCTTCAATGGCATTACTTCTGCCCACTTGGTAAAACATTCAGTGGCGACAAGTATCCAAACCTTTCCTCTCAAGGAGGGATTTATTTACCCTACTGAATTGAATGACCATATGTGGAAAGAAAAAAGGAATGGAGAGAGAATTTAAGTCCACCGAAGGAGCGGGGATTATATTTCCATGTAGCTGACAGGCCTTGCATGGATTTTATTTCCATCTAGCTGACATGCCTGCATTTATGAATGAACTCTGTTGATTCTTTCTCCATCATAGACCAGTAATACCTTAGGGTCATAAGGTGATAAAAAAGTTTGGTTCCCCCAATGTGTACTGGCTCGTGAGCCTACTTCAGCACTTCTTTGGATTTTTCCCCCTAATGCACCTTAGAGGCCTGTCATGATAGCCTCATCGGTATAATTTCCCTTCTTTGACATAATATATGTGTGCTCGCCTCTTTAGTTTTGTAGCATCATCCTTCTCTATCGGCATTACTCCATCCAGTAGCATGTCTATGTATCGCTGCCTCCAATCTTCAGGTTGATCAATGAAGTTTCACTCCACTGCCTGATAAAACAACTGACATTTCCCATAATCTCTTTGTACTATTACAACATCTTATCTCATCGAGGAACACAAGTAACCCGCACATTGGACCTTTCTATATAAGGGAACCTCAGTGGTCTCATAGTTATCTTCATACACTTCGATTAATTTCCTATTGGCTTCCTCGAGGTCGATGCATCTAGATAGATAGCCTCCTTTATTCTTGTATTTAAAGTTACCTCTAGCAATGAAACACTGCGCTAGGACAACCAAACTTAATGGACCTTCACCTGTCTCCAACTGTTTCCTTACTTTTCCCCTCGAATCATCGACGTTATCTATTGGAAGCATCTTTAGTATGGTCTAGGGATACATCTTCTTAGTTATTCAAACAACTGTTGAGTCTCCATCAAAATCAATCTTTTAGTAAATGGTGGCATAAACATCAGCGTGTTGATTCATCGTTCGAGGGAGTCTTTTGATCTTTACCACCTCGAATTTCCCAAGCAACCTTTGTATAGTCGTTCGATAGGGTGCAAAGCTCATGTGCTTTAAAGAAAAATCACATGTCATCTATTCAACCCCTAAGTTTGAGTCCACTTTTATCGTGAGAACCTAGATTCCCCTTCTAAGTGCTTCGAATAGTCCTAGTACCAGAGCTTTATATCCAGTTTCATTGTTCAAACACTTGAAAGAAAATTGAATTTCTTCCCCGTTCTTTCTCCAGATGACACCTAACCCCTTTTTTTTATTCGAAGATCCATAAAATTCCATGATCCATTTGCCTAGGTTAGCTGCTATAATATTGGCTTGAAGATCATCACCCGAAAGCTCGTCCACAAGTGGATCGCATGCAGCATAGGGAAAAATGGCTTGTAAGACTGCATAAGCTTGGATCTTGATATCTCGAGGAACTATACATTTAATATCATACTTTGAGAGGATTAAGAACCATCGGGTTACACTGCCTATTAGCAAAGTTCTAGCAAGAAAAAACTTTATAGGATCACATTTAGTTAGAATATGGACAGTGAATGATAGTAGGTAATGCCTAAGCTTTTATGCTACAAATACTAGGGCTAAAAAGTTCCTCTCAATGCTAGTGTATCTGGCCTCTGGAACCTGTGTAATCCTTCTCAAGTAATAAACAAGTTTCTCTATACCGTTCATCTCTTTAGGCTAATAACTTCCCAATAGATCTTTCAGTAGATTTGAAATCTAGCCGCAAAGGGATACCTGCCTTCGGGGGAATCATCGTCTAAGGGGATGTGAGGAGAGTTTTAAGATTGTTTATGGTATCCTAGTGCATCTGTTCCAATTCAAACTTGGAGCCCCCTTTCTTAGCATCTCCATTAGTGGATGTGTCACTTCAGCCAGTCCTAGCACAAACTTCCTTAGGTAAGAGACTTTCCCTTGGAAGATCTTCAACTCCCTCATTGATTTTGGCCTTGGCATATCAATAATAGTCCATTGCTTGTCCAACTCCATCTAAACTACTTGTCGATTCACCATAAATTCAAGGAACTTCCCACTTGTCACCCCGAATGCATAATTCAGGGGGTTCGTTTTTAACTAGTACTTTTTGCATCGGGTGAACACATTCCTCAAATCGTCCAAGTGAGAGGTCTCCTTTTTTGACTTGATCACCAATATAAAATTCCACGATCATGTGAAATAGGTCATGGAAAATGTCCATCATGGCTCTCTGGTATGTGGCTCTTGCATTCTTCAAACTAAAAGGCATAATTGTGTGCATAATATTGCCCAAAGGTGTTCGAAAATGATTTTTCAGCATTAGCTGGGTCCATATTAATCTGGTTATATCCCACATAACCATCCATGAAGATATACAATTCGTGTCCCGCAGTTGCATCAATCAGGTTGTATATAAAAGGCAATGGAAACTCTTCTTTTTGGCATGCTCGATTCAGGTCCGTGAAATCTACAAGAATCTAGATTCGACTCTTATATTTCTTCCCCACAGGCACAGTATTGGGCAACCAAATTGAATTCTAGATAGGGACGATGAAGCCAACTATAAGTAAACTTTGGATCTCTTATTTGATCTTCATATCTAGCTCCTCCTTGTACGTTCGGGTGGCCTGCTTTACTAGGATGGTCGATGGTAAAATTTTCAACCTGTGGAAGCTCACCTCCTTGTCGACCCCAGGCATCTCGGTATATTTCCACATAAAAACATCTTTGAATTCCTGGAGCAACTTGATGAGATCCTCTTGAGGTTCCCCTTTCAGGTGCTTCGTGATAAAGACAGCGCTAGGGGCATCGCCCTCGTTAGCCTAGTCTATCGTCTCTAACTCTTGAATTTAAGGTTTGGATCTATCCTTCATACACTCAGGTTCCTCCTCTACCTCTTCTACACACTCTTGGACTTTCGAATTGTCAATCACCAAGAATTGTCATTGGTTGTCTACCAAGAAACATTCATAAATTGTCTTAGCCTCATTGTCCAGGACTTCAACTTTCTGCTCACACCTTTATAACTTATAAATGATTCTATCGCTAGGCAAAACCACCCTCTTGCAATGCCGATAACTTTCCTCCCTATGAGGCCCCTTTCGACAATTTACTTTTATTTCTCTTACAGAGTTCCTTCTGAGAATGCTCTGGGATTGGACCTGGTGTTCGATTGGATCAATGTTTAGCATCAGTCGATCACGTAGCTTCCTTAAAAAACTGGGGTCCTTACTAGCTCCTAATCATGTTCTTATTTATAGGTCACCACTGGTCGAATAGGTGCACACATTCTCTCTTGAGTGCTTGGAATCCTTATTCCTCTTTTATACTTCGTTACCACTGTGGCCTCCTCGAACAACTCAGTGTAAAATGCAGGAACCACCAAGTGCACTTCTTCCTTAGCAAAAGGATTCTTAGATGCTCAAATCACCAACTCTTTTCCCTTTATATTTTCCTTGGCACATTGGTCGTAAGTAGAGGGCACCAATTCATGATTGCACATCCACACACTTCCTATTAGGAACTGGTACGATGCCTCATAACCCATGATGTGGGATTTAATATGGGAAGTAATATTCCCCATTGTGATACGCACACTAACGTATCTCGAATATTTAGATGACTTATTATCGTACCCCGAGATTTCCAATGAGTGCGTCACTATTCTTATTTCAAGCAGGCTAGTGGCATAGAAAGATCTGATGGGCATTATGTTAATGAATGGCCCTCCATACAATAACACATGAGAGAAGACACAGTCATTCACGGATGATGTAATATAAAGGAGTTTGTTGTGAGGATACCAGACCAATCTATCTGCCTCTGAGAATGTGACTTCAGAAATGGACCTCCTCATAAGCTTGGCCATGGTCCCCTTCCATTTTAGGTATATCTCCATGTTCTTCTTTGCAATTTCCAAGATGGCTAGAGTGACCTCCAGTCGTGAGCTACGAGCGTGCAACTACTGGGCATTTAACCCAAGGGTATGTTTGTTCTTCTTCGAGTTCATAGACTTCCTCTGCATCTCTGTATGCATCGTAGGCTATCACTGCATTTAATGCTTCTAGAGAGCATATCCCCATCTGTTTGCTTAGACTCTCGATAGGGTCATCTTCATCATGTTGTTCATCTAGCTTATCCTCTAATTGTAGTTGACCAGATCAAAAGTTTACTCTTCTAAAGACTCCTCAAAGTATTTCTCGAGGAACCATTATTCCTTCAACGGTTGCTTAGCCTCTTCGTCAACATCACTGGCCATGTGGACCCCATGAGATGGTAGATGATTGTCGTTCACATTGCCTTGGGGAAATTCAATGTCTCCTTTCTTCACGTGGTGATCGATCAACCGCCTTAGTGAAAAGCAAACCTTGATCGGGTGATTCACTCTATTATAAAGTGCACAATAGTTTGCTCATCTCTATAGTACTGGTGTTAACTAGTCTACAAATTTTATCTCGAACCATTAGATCATATAGGTTTATATCTTGCTCCACCATGTATGGTAGCCCAAGGGGATTCTCTCACCTTTGAATCTACTCTTGTTATCTCCACCTCTTCTTCCTCAACCTCCACTACCTTCCCTCTACCTCTATCATCTACATAATTTACCATCGAGGGTATTCCCCTCCCTGAGGTAACTGATGGTCTTAGAGATAAACTTGCCAAGGCAGGTGAGGGTGGTGTGGGCTTCACCACTAGGGCAATATTCCTCGTTGCTTTTAGGAATGCTATGACCTTACCCACTCATTTTTCATTGATCAGATGGTAGATGTATTCTGGCAGCAACCCCTATGGACATACTTTCAAGAGCTTGTCTTCTCCCGTTTCCTCCTTCACATCTAGGGGCACTCGCAAAACATCCTGGTGTAGGCAACAAGGTCCTCTCCTAACTTTTTCTTCTCTCGCATGAGTTGTGTGAGTGTAAAATCATCCTCAACAAAAAAGAACTTTTGTACAAAAAAAACATGTAACTCTTTCTAAGAGGCCACACTACATAGGGCCAAGTGGGAGTACCACATGTAGGATGTATCTATAAGGGATTTCTAAAACTTCCTTAGCCTCAATTTTTTCTCATTATATTTTCAAAGTTTAGTGGAATATACCTTACTGGGTAGGGTTCATTATTATATTCCTCTGGGTATGGAGTGTGAAAGTCATCATAAACTGAGGACTATCTCTAGCCTTGGACACTGTTATGAACTTTAACAACTCTTTGTTCATTTCCTCCGTGCTAGGTGGTGGCGAACTGATTGGCGGCGTTATTGGCTGGCATCGCTTGTACATCCAGTGCTCTTCTTCACACCTCCATCCGTTGCATGTGCTATTGAATCCATTCCCTGGACTTGCACAACCGATCCTGTTGTTACATGTGGGATAGTAAGAGGTCGAGCAGTGGGAGGAGCCTTACCAAAGGTAGGTGGAGCAATGGGATAACACTACTGAAAGCAGGTGTGGAAACTCCACCCATAAAGGAGGGAGATGATATCCCCGTCAGTGGCATTATGAATGAGTTCTCTCCTCCAGTGATTCCCAGATTTTCCTGGGCTACTGGGATTTTGATGAACTCTGTGAACAACCCCACCATTTGCATTGAGCCTATTCTGACTTGCACACCTGCCATCTCCGTCGCACCATTAGGAGATGTGCTAGGCTCCATCAAAGTTACTCTTACACCTTCGGGAAATACAGTGAGATCTGCCTCTTCCTCACGATGCATGGCGTCAAAATTAAGAGCACTAGCAGTATTATCCTATGGCATCTTTTCAAAAGAGAATACCTCCCAAGCGGAGTTGCTAAATGTAAGATGTGGGTTCTTGGAATACAACTAGTGTCAAATGAGGTGTAACCCCTTATTAAGATCGATATTGGTGCTCAAGATAATATTTAATAATGACAATAAATGAGGGAAAGAGGGACAATAACATTCAACACTCAGACTAGTATTAAATGAGATTTTTACACCATAAATACACTATAAATACAATAAATAGATGGGACCAACAAGTGACTTGGTCGGAGGGAGAAACAACAAGCACTCTCGACACAATAAAGGTAAGGCAGGAACTCCAAGCTTAGTTAATTCCCAATAATGAGGGTATTAATGTTTGTCGGTAGAATGTTTGGGAAATCAATGTTCTCACAGAATCTCTCGTGTATGAGGGAAATCCAATAAAAATTCTAGATCAAGAGTCCAGTCCTCATAAATTATTTAGTTGGTCTATTTATAAGGAGGCAAGGTTACTCGAGTAACCTTGCTTGCGTTGAATGTGATTGACTAACATAAATGCTAAAGTACCATAGTATTAATGTCGAAACTTTGCATTAAGTGCATGTCATATTATATTTTAGTAGAAATCTGCCAAACCAATTATAAGCATGGTGGCATTAATGAGGGACATGATGTGGCAGCTCAACGGATTACCTTAAAACAATTATGAAATCAAATATGGCTAACTACGCCTGCCATCCTAAGGATAAACTCACTTGAGTGATGTAGCTTCTAGCCCCTAAATTCCAGATGTTATAATGTCATAAAGTAGGTGAAAAGTGACCCCACTAGATGTGTGGTCACATCAATCAAAAGGATAGTGTATGGTTTTGAGGTTGCTTGGCTGGAAGGTAGCTCGAGCATTGGATATGTTGTTTGTTGGCTAGAAACAGTCTTTAGGCCATGGATAAAAGACTGAGGTTACTCGAGGAGGTTCCTCCGAATGGGTTGAATGAATTAGCTCGAGCAACCATTTGTACTGAATGAAGTTTTACCCAAGTGTTCTAAGAGGGTTGGTTATTGCTTTCCCAACATTTACTTGCTCCCAATCCTCCAAACCATGTCCCTGCGAGGTTCCCAAGAGGAGGTTATTTGATAGAGCATGTGAGTTATCCCATTCCCTACTAAGCAAGGTCCATCTAGGATACTTAACAACCTCGCTCACATTACAAAGTAAGCTTATTCAACAAATAAAGTATAAGACCAAATACAGTTTGCTTTATATTACAAAATATTTTTATTTGAATGACTTTGGTCATCTAAGAGAGTCCTTCAAGGAATGTATGTGGAGGGTCTTCGTGGGAAGTCCTTCGAGATGTCTTCATCTTCTTTTTAAGTTACTAAGTATAGGGTTGATCATTCTTTGGTGGGTACTCCCCTTACAAATTACAAAACCTATCACCCTACCTTAGGAATTACACTACACTATATGCTAATTTAGGAGGATGTATTCAATACGTATGCTATAAAACCAACAATCTCGGATGTTGGAAACGTAGACCCCCAATTTTAAAATATTTAACTTTAATTTCCTTTTAAATGCGGAATAAAGATGGTTCAACATAACAATTTAATTTTTCAAATCTTATTTGATTTTCTTTTCTTAAAAAGATGAAAAATTAACTTAAACACAAATTTTAATTTCTACAAACAAAGTTGAAATTAATTTTAAATTAGTGAATTATGGTGAACACACCCACAGAAAATCAACAAATTAACTTGAACAACTTAATTCAATCCAAGTCCTAAAATTTTCCTAATAAGATTAATTCATTTTTCTACATAGGCCAAACCAAATTTTATCGAACTAAAATTAATGACATGAACTAAATTAATTAAATATTACCCAAATTAATTTCAGCACCAAATTAAGCATGAGAAGTGAATTAAACAATATTTTATCTTTTAATCCTAAGCATGCATTCTAGGAGATTTGCAAGATAAAATAAATTCACAACCACTACGCCGCGATGTAAGAGGAAAAACCCACAACGGGAAAAAACCTCGGATAACCCTAGCCTTAAGTCCACTAAGTACGGAATTTTACAAGTACAAGACAAATGACTTACTCAACTCGACTCGACTACATTCAAGACCCTGACGCATCTTCTTGTACCAACCTCTGCTTAGTCGATAATCTCGAAATCCACTGGAACCTTGGAATCCACCAATGAAGCTTTTAGACAACTGTCAACCCTCGCACAATGCCTTTCACCATGTGAGTATGCTGCAACAAAACAATGAACTTCTTCTTTATGGGATGTAGAAGTAAACCCAAACAAACTCTTCAATTTAGTAGAGTAAAACCCGGTGCCCAACAATCTCCAAGAAAGAATATAACAATAGAAACTTGAATTGGACTTAAACTAATGTGTGTGAGTGTTTTTGTAGAGATTAATTCATGGATACTCAAAAACACTAAACAATGAACTTTTGAACTAAGAATTTTTTCTCTCTAAAAATGTTCTCTCAAAATGTGTTTAGGAAATGTCAAAAATTGGTTTTCCAATGTTGGTTCCTGCACATAATAATTCTGGAAAAGTTAGTGGGAACAAAAGAGTGGGATAGTGGAGAAAAACTACCAAAAACTGCTAAAAAATTTTCCCATCGGAAATGTCGTTCGAACGAGATTTTCGTTCGAACGAAGTCTCATTCGAACGACCTTATAACGAAGTTCCAGTGGCCAAAAGAGAAAATTCATTGGCAAACTCGTTCGAACGAAATTCTCGTTCGAACGATAATTTCGAACGAAATGTCAGAATGGTTAAATTACATTTTAAGCCCAAAAACTTTTTATTCAAAGTTCTAAAGTAACCTACTGAAAATAAAATTCATTTTAAAATAAAATTACACCCATTAAAAAATATTCCAATCTCCTATATATATATATATATATATATATATATATATATATATATATATATATATATATATATATATATATATATATATATATATATATATATATATACGTAGTGCATTCATACCTTAGGGGAGATTGGAACTAAGTTGATGACGTGAAACGATGCACATGTAAACCGACAATGATGTTCTCTTGATAAGTAGGTTGCAACGTCTTCAACTTTAACATGTCATAGTCTTGATGGATGATCAACAACTCTATTCTATGACTCAAACATTTTTGTCCGGAATTAAGCCAACACTACATTAAGACTCAATCGGAGACTTGTTTCCTTACAAATCTCCCCTTTTGGCTATTCTAGGAGAAAAACCAAAACAAAGTCCTAAAAGGCCGTCAAGAACTCCTAAACTCAAAAACATACCACCCAAAAATAGAAAACTTGACTCAAGACCCAACGATCAATAGCTTTGCCGATGAAAGGTTGTTGATAAATAGAACTCCTGCACACTTAAGTAAACATTAAACGCATAGGGAATATCAAAGATTTAAATGCAATGAAATTAAATACTCCCCCTAAATTAATTCTCCTTTATCAACAATGATCAACCTAAAAAGATAGCACTCTCCCCCTAAGTTAAATCTCCTAAACTAAGATATGATTATAATAGGATTAGATACCATTTGTCTCCCTATCATTCTCCCCCTTTTTGTTCAGAAATAGACAAAGGATAAAAGAACTAATAAACAAGATGATGCATAAGGCAAAGAGAACATAAAAGTATATGGGCAACAGTAAGATAACTAATCCAAAACAAATAAATGGATACCAACATATGATGCAAAAAAAATTATACGAATTTGACTAATAAGATACTAAGCATGTGATATCAAAAAAACATTTTGCAATAGGATATGTACCACTTTTGAATTAAAGCATATGCGGACTAGTGAACAAGGCAAAGACTAAACAAAATAAAATATCATATATATATGTATACACCTTAGATATAAAATATATGCAAGCACACATATATAGATATAAACACCACACATGACACACAATACATTAAGCTTTTCACACTCGTATGGCAAAAATGTGTCCAAATACATGGGGTAAACAGAAGTGTAGGGGTGTGAACTAGTAAGAATTAAATTTACACCCGATCACTTAAAGCATGTTCACAGAGTTCTAATTTGATTGCATAATTTTATCACATTTAAATATATCCTTATGTGACAATATAAATTAAATTCAATGGACAAACATACACAATGCACATGAGCCTAGAATTTTGATGATTTTACAAACCAATAAAGTAATGCAATGAAAGCGAAACTAGGATAAATGGACATTGTGCAAAACCGTTGATATACCATCCAAACTCCCTCAAAATATGTATATAGTTATGGAATGACTATATCAACTAAACAAAATAGGCATTGGAAAATATTTTTCTTTTAATGCCATTTTATTTTAGGCCTTTGGACCACATATTTCTTTTAGGTCCATTATAAATGATGGCTTACTCGCAAAGGATAAATTTCCTTTCAGAGCCCTTCCCCGTGCACATACATATAAATATCATTTTTATATCACACAAATGTCACGTGCAACGGATTTTAAATGCACTAGTCCTCCTAGGTCACATAGAATGTAGATGGCTAGATTGGTAGGTGAACACCTCATAAAGCTCAAATATATATTGCGAAGTTGAAATTTCAAGTGAGCTCGTGCATATATTAATTGAGGCATATAAAAACAGAATCCATTAAGCAACTCAAAATCCAACTACTCCAGGTAAGCATGGTAAAGAACATTTTAATAATTGACAATCTTAACCAAAAGTTCTAGCCACATGGAAATGAAACAGAAAGGATTCGAACACAAGTATATGCCACATAAAGTGTGTCAAATTAAAATACACAAAAAAAAAATCTTTTTGAGTTTTTGAAAATTTTAACCAACCAAACAAAAATATTTACATAAAAGAAAAAACAAAATCATTTGAAGTTTTCATTAAGCCTAAATTACTCCTAACATAAAACACAAATGATAAAATTTTTTTTTTTGTAATTTTCATTTAATGCAGACAAAATAAATACAATACAAAAGATAAACACGCCATAATTTCTAGCATAAGATATGAAATAAAACAATGACTAAAAAATGACTAAACATGCATACACCTAAAAATGAAGAAAAAAAAGCTAGAGTATGCAAACAACTAACATATTCAACCTTTGGATTTATCAAGGGAGATATCGTGTGAAAGTAAATGAGAATAAAAAATTATATCTCGTAAAGCTACCGAGTCGGATTTCCGGACCCAAACTAATGATGGTTGACGATCTCGGGACATAGGAATCTTGTCTAACCCGGTTTCCTTAATGTGGGATTTTATAGAAAATATTTTAAGATCAAACCAAAATTTCTTAAGATGAGTTTTTCGATCGCAGTGTGAACAAGTAAAAACGCGTTGAAAGGTGTAACCTAAGGATTGATCTCTAAAGGCTTTCTTAGGTGATTCTCTTATAACTTTGGTTCTGGCTTTATGAGTTGACTCATTACATGTATCGAACCCTAAGCCACACATGTCATTTTTAATTTGGATCATTCCTAAGATTTTATCTAATTTCTCCGAACGACACTCCAAATCAAATTTGACTTTACTAGAGTCTTTTAATTTATTTTATAAATTTAAAATGTGAGACTCTAATAAAACATTGCGCTCTTTAAACGCGAGAAACTCATTTTTCAAGGATTCCATTAACACCTGAAGGCTATCTCTCTCCCATTCTACATACACAAGCTTCTCTCGAATAGCTCCCTCTTGTGTCCTAAGGTCATCAACTAACGCACTCTCATCGACAACCTTGGCACACTCCTTTAAACTCGCTTCTAACTTCAAATTTGATATGTTTAGTTTAAAAGATTCTTCATATAATTCTTGAAATGGAAATTGAAGTTCACTCACATCAACATCTTCTTCATTTTCACTCTCTCTTTCTTCTCCACTCTCACTACGATCATCTTTTATAGTTTCATAAAAAAATTCCTTGGAAGTGTCATGAATTTGTATATCTTCAAGAGAAGATTCATTACCGGTGCTCACATGACTTGTTATGAACGCGACGAAGTCGCGCTCAATGGGGGAAGCGGATCCCTCTTCCTTATCACTATCACTAACGGATGCATTGTAAGAAATTGGTTGCTTACCCTCTCTCCTTAGTTTAGTGGGGCACTCAAAAGACCTATGGACATACCCTTCACAACCATAACACCTATTTGACTCGTCCCTATTTAAATTTTCATTACAAGTTTTAGGGATATTTTCGGCTTTGTCATGCTTAGAATTTTCAAATTTCTTAAAATTATTTTTAAATTTATCTTTCTGAAATTTAAGAAATTTAGAAAGCTTCCTAGAAAATATATCCATATCTTCTGAGCCACTATCACTCTCATCAATCACAACTTGTTTTTCTTCCTTTCGGGCTTTGAAAGCAATGGCCTTATCTGTTTTTTTTTTTCATTTTTGGAAGGGAAGATATTTAGCTCATAAGTTTGTAAATCACCTACTAGTTCCTCAAGTTTGGTAGAGTGTAAGGTGGGTAAAGAATTTAACACTGTCACCTTAGGGATAAATCTATCGGGTAGGGACCTAAGGATTTTCTTTGTAACTCGATCGTTGGGTATTTTCTCTCCTAAATTAAATGAAAAAATTACTATATCGGAGAGTCTAGCATAAAACTCATCTAATGTTTATTTTTCATTCATTTTGATGGTTTTAAATTGAGTGGTGAGGTTTTAGAGTTTAGAAGCTTTTACGACACTACTTCCTTTATGAGTGAGTTGTAAAATATCTCAAGCTTCCTTAGCAGTTTCACACGTCATGATATGCCAGAATTCACCCGGTGTCACCGCCCTAAATAAGGCATTTAAACCTCGAGAATTAAAATTTGCAAGTTTAAATTCATTATCACTCCATCTATCTGCTGGTTTGGGAGCACGCTCATTTGCTACCAAATATATAGGAGGAGACCACCCATTAACAACTGACAACCAAACCCTCTCGTAGATAGATTTTAGTGCCAATTTCGTACGCGCTTTCCAATATGCATAATTAGAACCATCGAAAATAGGAAAATTAGAAAATGGAGAAAATTCCATTTTAACCAAAAATATATAAAAGGACCTTAAGGCAATAATTTAGCGCTCCAGCTCTAATACCACTTGTTGAAAACGTAGAACCCCAATTTTAAAATCTTTCACTTTAATTTTCTTTTAAATGCGGAATAAAGATGGTTCTACACAACAAATTATTTTTTCAATTCTTATTTGATTTTATTTTCTTAAAAAGATGAATAATTAACTTAAACACAAATTTTAATTTCAACAAACTAAGTTGAAATTAAACCTAAAGTAGTGAATTATGGTGAACACACACACTCACACACATAAAATCAACAAATTAATTTTCACTTAAACAACTTAATTCAATCCAAGTCCTCAAATTTTCCTAACAAGATTAATTCATTTTTCTACATAGGCCAAACCAAAATTTACCAAATTAAAATTAATGACTTGAATTAAATTATTAAATATCACCCTAATTAATTTTAGCACAAAATTAAGCATGAAAAGTGAATTAAATAATATTTTATCTTTTAATCCTAAGCATGCGTTTTAAGTAATTTTCAAGATAAAATAAATTCACAACCAATACGCCGCGATGTACGAGAAAAACCCCACGACAGGAAAAAACCTCAGATAGCCCTAGCCTTAAGTCCACTAAGTACGGAATTTCACAAGTACAAGACAAATGACTTACTCAACTCGACACGACTCTCTTCAAGCTCCTGATGCGTCTTCTTGTACCAACCTCTGCTTATTAGTCGACAATCCTGAAATCCATCAGAACCTTGGAATCCACCAATGAAGTTTTTAGACAATCGTCAACCCTCGCACAATGCCTCTCACCGTGTGAGTATGCCGCAACAAAATAATGAACTTCTTCTTTATGTGATGTAGAAGTAAACCCATACAAACTCTTCAATTTGGTAGATTAAAACCCGGTGCCCAACACTCTCCGAGAAACTATATAACAATACAAACTTTGATTAGAATTAAACGAATGGGTGTAAGTGTTTTTGCAGAGCTTAATTAATGGATACTCAGAAACACTAAACAATGAACTTTTGAACTAAGAAATTTTCCTCTCTAAAAACGTTCTCTCAAAATGTGTTTAGAAAATGTCAAAAGTTGGTTTTACAATGTTGGTTCCCGCACATATTAATTCTGGAAAAGTTAGTGGGAACAAAAGAGTGGGATAATGGAGAACAGGTGCCAAAAACTCCAAAAAAGTTTTCCCGTCGGAAATCTCGTTCGAATGAGATTTTTGTTCAAACGAAGTATCGTTCGAACGACCTTCTAACTAACTTCCAGTAGACAAAAGGGAAAAGTCGTTGGCAAACTCGTTCGAACAAAATTCTCGTTTGAACGATAATTTCGAACGAAATGTCAGAATGACTAAATTACATTTGAAGCCCAGTTAGATCCCAATGGCTGGAGGGCCACTCTTGCCGCAGTCGTGCTTTGGGAGAATCAATTCAGAAAAGATATTACTCTCGTGGAGTTTTTCCACTTTTATCGCTTGAAGGAAAACTCTGTAAAGTTTGTTGGCTATTACTACTTCTCCATCCACGGCTGGGACGAGAACCTTTACTTTGGGAGGCCGACCAGTGTAAAGAACTGGAAGGGGAAGTATTTTTATATCTCTGGATAAGGGTGGGAGATTTGCCCTTAGGAGAACGAGAGGGAGATGTCGTTTAGGATGCGGCGGCAGTGGGGGTGTCCTTCCAAACTAGGTATTTTAATTAAAGTTGTGTCCCCTCTTTATAATTGCTTATTACTCTTTTCAAAATAACTTTTGAAATGTATTCTGTAGTTCTCGAGAACTTGCAATTGAGCAAGCAAGAAGAGAAAAGAGTTGCCAAGGCCGCGACCATTCCTGCTGAGGAAAAGAAATTCAGCGACCTTGTAACCTCTACCACTGTATTTGAAGCAGGTTACTTCCCCAATAAATCCATACCAAAAGAGATGGCTGCGAAAGCTAATAAGTCGATCAATAAATTTTGTTTTGCGGCTATTTATATTTAAATCTTCAATTATTTACTATTGCCTTTCTTTTTTCAGGTGAGGAGGCCCAAGATCAAAGTGTGACACCCCGCCTAATAAAATACCGGGTGATCAGTCCTATACCAAATTAAAACAGGAATCCCAGTTGGATCATCCTTAGCATCACTGTCGAAAACTATTTAAAACTTACTAACCAACTAGTATTCCAAAAACTGGTGCCAATTTTAACTTTTTAATTTAACCAAAACAATACATGCGGAATTAAAATATAAATCCTTCACACAACTAAATGAAAGTAAATAGAATAATAATAACACAACTTGTCGAATAAATCACCGGCCACCAAATACATAATCCAATACAAATATTCAACACCTGAATGAATTACACCTGAAAACTGAACCAAGAAGTCTGGGCTACAAGCCCTAAATAAAACTGATACTGATAAAAGATTCCTACTCTAGCAATGAATGAAGGATGCATCTAATCCAAACTCCTGCTAGCATCCACATATGCCGCAGCTCCATGTCCCTGGAATAGAATATCAATCCTGGCGTCCCTGTGGCTGGACACCTAAAAGGTTTTGAAAATAGTTTTATAGCAAGGGTTAGAACCCAAAACATTTTGAAAATATTTAGCAAGTGAATTAACCGCAGTAATTTAAAATGCATGAATGCGCTTCATATTTAAGTTAGTGTCGCACTCCCTTGAGGACATTCTCACCCCTCCACTATTGTGCACACCTACCGGTTACCTTAACCCCGCCTAGTTGTACTACCCCGTCCAACTAGTCCTGATATAACCTTCCCTTACCATATTACTCTAACCCGAGTATAATGATTCTTGAATTATAAGTTATTTCACAATTAACTTAATTAATTCCTCTTAAATAATAGCCTATAAACGTCTCACAAGTTATATAAAGTAAATACATCACACACTGTATTATTCCAGCAAATGAATAACTTAATTAATTTCTCATTAATTAACAGCATATAATTGTAACCCGAGTTATATAAGGCAAATACATCACACACTGTATTATCACCTACATATAATATTTACAACCATATTATACATACCTTTACTAACATCCACACATATATCATACGTGTATCCATCCTTCCGAGTATACCCTCACCGGATGATTCACTCTAAAATGCCATCTCACTAGGTGTGCTCACAAAACCTAGTTTTCCAAGTTGGATTCGCTCACCAACCTGATCTACTACATAAACGAATTGGAGGCGGTCATATTCCTTCCTGAAAGTGAGATAATCTCCTCACCCATTACCGGACGCTATGACCAGGGGATAAACTCACCCTACTCCTCAAGCTAGGGGATTCACCCACATCGCGCAACCTCCCTTGATAGCATTAGAGTATATAATTTGAATAAATATCTAGTCACTGATATTTAATGTCACACACAATATATACACGTATATAGATACTATCACTACACCGTATATATATAATATAACTCCGGCTTTACCGTGTACTCAATATCCCGTATACTGCCAGAAATTTAAATGTCACGCACAATAGACACGTATATATATATATTATAACCCTGGCCTTACCGTGTACTAAATATCCCGTATACTGCCTGAAATTTCCTGAGTCCGTGGCTCGACTCAACGTAATTAATTTTCTCACTTAATAATTTATCGTCTCCCCGAGTCTATCACCTAACTCTAATTAAATTAACTAACTCACATATTAATTTAATATCTCCCCGAGTCTATCGTCCAACTCTAGTTAAATTAATTATTACACCCATTAATTTAAGACTTACCCGAGTCTACAATTCGACTTTTATTTAATTAATTTACACATTAATTAATCAACACATATCCGAGTCTACAATCCGACTCTAATTAAATTAATTATCTCATTTATTATTTTAATAACTTGGTGTCACCCAACCATTATCCCCGGACTCTCTCACTTGGCCCGTACCTCAATATTTCTCGAGTCCATGTTCCGACTCCAAACAAATTACTTTCTCTCAATAATTAATTTAAATGCCTTGATGTCACTTAACCAACATACCCGGACTCTCTCACTTGGTCCAATTTACATCTCATAATATAATACCCACATTTTCGCCTACAATGTGTCACACCTTTATTTCTATAAGTTTCCCAATTATATTTGCCTATAATAATTAACATACCCGGACTCGATCCACTTGGCCCGAAATTAAATATTTCCCGAGTCTATATCCCGACTCTAAATTACTTAGTTTATCTCCAAACTTAATTCACTACTTTGGGGTCGCTTGACCAATATACCCGGATTCGCTCACTTGATCCGTATCTCACTATTTTGAAATAAAGTCTCTCAAATTTATCCATTAAATGTCCCACATAAATTCATCCTAGTCCCAATTACTCTCTCCTATAATTACTAGGTATAGGTATTTCAAAATTAATTATCACAATTTACAGTATGGGAATTAATTTATAATTAATTTTCCCCTTATATCACACACAAGCCGAACTGGCCAGAATTTCCCATCATCGATCGATCGACCCCTTCGTTACAGCTCTTCTTCCCCACTGTTTTCCATCATTAACGAACTTCATGGTTTCTAAACCATAATTTAAACCTCTAATTACATCATCCCATCATCTACACATGGTTAATCCACATCCTATTCATCATAGAGACCATTAAGATAATCAACTTCTCTACTTATCTCATAATTTTCGAAATGGGTCTTTCTCCATAAAATTCAATTTTCTGTTTTAAATCTCAATTTCCCGATTGGATTTCCACTCTTTTATGTTCTGGATTTCTCGTTCAAATCATATATACATATTCAGATATCCATCACCCATCTAAATCTTACTTTGAATCTCATTCAAGTGTTTCAAAAACAAAAACCACATTTTGTACCCATTTACACCCAAAAACGAATTTTGGTTTACACATCACTATAATATGAATTGATTATCATGCTTTAAGAATCAAAACAGTTAACCACTTGCCTCTAAGTGTTTGTAGTGTCTGATCCGTTGTTGATGTCCCTTAATTTGGCTCCAAAAACCTCCAATTTGCTCTTGATTTGTTTTTCCCCAAATCCCCTCTCAAACCCTAGGTTTAGAATTGTGTTGGCTTCTGATTTCCTAATCCCTCACTTAGGTTAAAAACCCTCCAACCCGTTTTTAGCCTAATGGGCTTAATTAAAGTGGCCCAACTCACCCCGTGTGGGCCCGGCTATGTCCAAAATTACCCCGAGACCCAATTACTACCCCCGGGTACTCTTTTCTGACTATCTCGACCCATCCGGACTCAACCGCGCACTCAGAATTGGCATCCGAATTAATTTATAAAAATCCTTATCTCACACCCAATTTAGTCTATACCGACTCCCGGCTGGGATAAGTGTATACCTTGTCATTAATACTCGAAATAACGTAATTAAATTATTACTATTCACAGTAAATAAATTTCCCTAAACATTAACCATTCACTCCACGATTAATATTTAAATATATATTGCCATAATTAATTCAATTAAAATTATAATACACAAGTAATTTAAAATTCTCGAATTAATTAAATATTAAATGTACAAAAATACGGGGTGTTACATACTTCCCCCTTACAAAGGAATTTCGCCCTCGAAATTAAGATAAACCTAGTGTTCCGATATTCACATCTTTCTCACTAGTCATGTGCCTCCAAGCCCTCTATATCTATCCCATCTGTTTCTAACCACGTTGCACAAGTATGCATTTAAAATTTACCCAGGGCGCCCATACACCCTATCCCCATACTTAACCACATAAATTTTTTGCCTTAATTAACCCAGGTGCCCATAAACCCTATCCCCATGCCCTACCACACGAAAGTTACCCAACTATGCTAGTCGTAACCCGTAATATAACTTTGAACCCGTAGTCATATCACACACATATATAATTACTGTCCGGGTACTCAACCCATGCTACGTCCAACTATCTCCCCATAAATACTTATCTCTCAACACAAAAGAATATACGCTTACCTTTATGCTACCAAAGACACATAATACCGCGCCCTTACTACCATTAGTCCTTGCGCAAAATAAACCCCGAGCTATCTCTCTTTGCTCGAAAATTCAATTTAACCACCCTGATTCACTTCAGTAAACGTCCCCACTTACTGGGATAAAATGTGAGAACACAAAACCTCACTATGTGCCATCGCACCACGCAATATAACATATATATCCACATATATATAGGCTATACGCCCTCTCCGGTGATACCTAGTACCAACTATACCCTGGTGTCACGGACACCAAAATTTAACTCCACTATCCACAATAGTTAAATTCCATCGCTATCCAGCCGATGTTTAAAAAGTATTATCAACCCTACTCCCATAAGTCTCAAAAGTAGTAATTCCTCGCATAATTCAACCAATCACTCAGTGTACGCCTCCACTCTCCCATGAAGAACACTAAGGGACTCCGCTACCCTACATAAAGTTTACCCACATGCTATGGCTACTACCGCCAACGCACCCACTAAGTTCGACTCACCTGTGAGCTCTAGTGAAAAATAAGTCTTATACTGTGACATACTCTTTGTCACTCACCAATATACCCCATGCCCCTAGGGTAAAATAATTACTTCTATACTCCAGCTACAACGGCTAGTTCTCGGATTTTTGGAGCAGCTTCTCCCTGCCCGAATGCACCCGTGACTTGCTTTAATGGCTGTAC
The DNA here is from genome assembly GCA_949130495.1 of Sambucus nigra. Lineage (NCBI taxonomy): Eukaryota > Viridiplantae > Streptophyta > Magnoliopsida > Dipsacales > Adoxaceae > Sambucus > Sambucus nigra. The sequence continues at coordinate 437,759,227 of OX422210.1, forward strand.
ATCCAGGACCTCGTCCTGTAGTTGACCCCTTCCTCGCTTAAGGCAATATCTCTTCATGTGTCTCGCTTTTCCCACAAACGAAACACTTTCTAATATGTTCACCTTTCCACTAATCCCTTCCATGCCAACCTTGTTGGAATTCCTGACCATCCCGCCGATAGCCTCCAGTTCTAGATCATTTAGCATGATTTCCTTACTGGAAATCCTGCCCCTGATCTCCCCCAGTCTGCTGCTAGGTTACCCCACTAGTATTATTCCCTTTTTCCTCATTCGACTGGTTAATCCCCACTCCCTTCCCGCTTCATTTCGCGTGGAATCAATATTCCCAACAGTGCCAGAGTGTTGCATTAATGACATCAGTATAACCTACTAATGCGGAATTATCAATTAAATGTTGTCTGATTCTCCAGACTAACCCATTCATAAACTTTTCTTCCTTTATCCTTTCCTCGCTTACCTCATCCGGTACAAAATTTGCCAACGAGTGAAATCTTCCTTGTAATCAACCACTGAACGGTCTCCCTTTGAGTCTCCTCACAAAATTTTCTCCTCATTTCGATCTCGACCGCTGAAGGAAAAATACTTGCGGTCGAACCGCACCCAAAACTCTGCAGTAGCTAGTGTGTCCCTTTCCTCAACTGTGGTGATCGACCCCCACCACTGTAGCGCCGCTCCCACTAACTAAAAGTGGTTAGCATTTATTTTTGCACCCCATCGCAATCTCCCATACGTAGGTGACGCTGGATACCTCTCTTCCTCGACACGCTAGTACTACACCTGAACTTCCTCGCAACTCTGGTGGGTTCCTACTAAAAATATCATCTCTTTCCTGTTTCCACCCCGACGACCCCGCGTGAGTCTGAACATCCGGTGCCAATAACACTTGTGGCGGATCCCGTGGAAAGTACCTTGTCGTTTGCGACTACCGTCGTTTCAATCGCCCGTGCCTTTAGTTCGGTTACCTGTGCTGGCAAAATTATCTTTAGCAGTTGCTTCCGTAACTCTTACTCCTGACGAGCCTCCCTCGTCTCACCTCCCCATGCTGCCCTAGCTGCTCTCCCTCTCCTGGGCATCATCTGGAATGAGAATCAAATTGTATGAGTTCACTTTCAAAGATAAATTTCGTAGAAGAACGTATATGCGCATACGTATGAGAATACAACAATCCTATGATAGGGCTCTATATCAAAGATTGCTAAGCCGAAGCGTGAAAAGCCACACAAATCCTAAGGACACTAGAACCTGATGCTCTGATACCATCTGTGACACCCCGCCTAATACAATACCGGGTGATCAGTCCTATACCAAATTAAAACAGGAATCCCAGTTGGATCATCCTTAGCATCACCGTCGAAAACTTTTTAAAACTTACTAACCACCTAGTATTCCAAAAACTGGTACCAATTTTAACTTTTTAATTTAAACAAAACAATACATGCGGAATTAAAATATAAACCATTCACACAACTGAATGAAAGTAAATAGAATAATAATAACACAACTTGCCGAATAAATCACTGGCCACCAAATAAATAATCCAATACAAATATTCAATACCTGAATGAATTACACCTAAAAACTGAACCGAGAAGTCTGGGCTACAAGCCCTAAATAAAACTGAGACTGATAAAAGATTCCTACTCTAGGAATGAATGAAAGATGCATCTAATCCAAACTCCTGCTAGCATCCACATATGCAGCAGCTCCGTGTCCCTGGAATAGAATATCAATACTGGCGTCCCTGTGGCTGGACACCTAAAAGGTTTTGAAAATAGTTTTATAGCAAGGGCAACCCAAAACATTTTGAAAATATTTAGCAAGTGAATTAACTGCAGTATTTTAAAATGCATGAATGTGCTTCATATTTAAGTTAGTGTCGCACTCCCTTGAGGACATTCTCACCCCTCCACTATTGTGCACACCTACCGGTTACCTTAACCCCGCCTAGTTGTACTACCCCATCCAACTAGTCCTGATATAACCTTCCCTTACCATATTACTCTAACCCGAGTATAATGATTCTTGAATTATAAATTATTTCAAAATTAACTTAATTAATTCCTCTTAAATAATAGCCTATAAATATCTCACAAGTTATATAAAGTAAATACATCACACACTGTATTATTCCAGCAAATGAATAACTTAATTAATTTCTCATTAATTAACAGCATATAACCGTAACCCGAGTTATGTAAGGTAAATACATCACACATTGTATTATCACCTACATATAATATTTATTACCATATTATACGTACCTTTACTAACATCCACACATATATCATACGTGTATCCATCCTTCCGAGTATACCCTCACCGGATGATTCACTCTAAAATGCCATCTCACTAGGTGTGCTCACAAAAACTAGTTTTCTAAGTTGGATTCGCTCACCAACCTGGTCTACTACATAAAAGAATTGGAGGCAGTCATATTCCTTCCTGAAAGTGAGATAATCTCCTCACCCATGTACTGAACGATATGACCTGGGGATATACTCACCCTACTCCTCAAGCTAGGGGATTCACCCACATCGCGCAACCTCCCTTGATAGCATTACAGTATATAATTTGAATAAATATCTAGTCACTGATATTTAATGTCACACACAATATATACACGTATATATATACTATCACTACACCGTATATATATAATATAACTCCGGCTTTACCGTGTACTCAAAATCTCGTATACTGCCTGAAATTTAAATGTCACGCACAATAGACACGTATATATATATATATATATATATATATATATATATATATATATATATATATATATATATATATATAATGCTCCTGTGCGGACTAGTCCGCATTTTAAGAATGCGGACCGGACATGTGTCACCTGACGGTGCGCCGAGAAATTATTGCCTAAATTATAGGCACACTCTCTCTCTTTTCTGGGCTCACCGCCAGGTGACACATGTAGTCTGCATTCTTAAAATGCGGACTAGTCCGCACAAGAGCAGGACTGTATATATATATATATATATACTATCACTACACCGTATAAATATATATATTATAACCCTGGTCTTACCGTGTACTAAATATCCCGTATACTGCCTGAAATTTCCTGAGTGTGTGGCTCGACTGAACGCAATTAATTTTCTCACTTAATAATTTACCGTCTCCCCGAGTCTATCACCCAACTCTAATTAAATTAACTAACACACATATTAATTTAATATCTCCCCGAGTCTATCGTCCAACTCTAATTAAATTAATTATTACACCCATTAATTTAAGACTTAACCGAGTCTACAATTCGACTTTTATTTAATTAATTTACACATTAATTAATCAACACATATCCGAGTCTACAATCCGACTCTAATTAAATTAATTATCTCATTTATTAATTTAATAACTTGGTGTCACCCAACCATTATCCCCGGACTCTCTCACTTGGCCCGTACCTCAATATTTCTCGAGTCCATGTTCCGACTCCAAACAAATTACTTTCTCTCAATAATTAATTTAAATGCCTTGATGTCACTAAACCAACATACCCGGACTCGCTCACTTGGTCCAATTTACATCTCATAATATAATACCCACATTTTTGCCTACAATGCGTCACACCTTTATTTCTATAATTTTCCCAATTATATTTGCCTATAATAATTAACATACCCGGACTCGATCCACTTGGCCCGAAATTAAATATTTTCCGAGTCTATATCCCGACTCAAAATTACTTAGTTTATCTCCAAACTTAATTCACTACCTTGGGGTCGCTTGACCAATATACACAGATTCTCTCACTTGATCCGTATCTCACTATTTTGAAATAAAGTCTCTCAAATTTATCCATTAAATGTCCCACATAAATTCATCCTAGTCCCAATTACTCTCTCCTATAATTACTAGGTATAGGTGTTTCAAAATTAATTATCACAATTTACGGTATGGGAATTAATTTATAATTAATTTTCCCCTTATATCACACACAAGCCGAACTGGACAGAATTTCCCATCATCGATCGATCGATGCCCCCGATCGATCGATCGACCCCTTCGTTACAGCTCCTCTTCCCCACTGTTTTCCACCATTAACGAACTTCAAGGTTTCTAAACCATAATTTAAACCTCTAATTACATCATCCCATCATCTACAAATGGTTAATCCACATCCTATTCATCATAGAGACCATTAAGATAATCAACTTCTCTACTTATCTCATAATTTTCGAAATGGGTCTTTCTCCATAAAATTCAATTTTCTGTTTTAAATCCCAATTTTCAGATTCGATTTCCACTCTTTTATGTTCTGGATTTCTCGTTCAAATCATATATACATATTCAGATATCAATCACCCATCTAAATCTTACTTTGAATCTCATTCAAGTGTTTCAAAAACAAAAACCCCATTTTGTACCCATTTACACCCGAAAACGAATTTTGGTTGACACATCACTATAATATGAATTGATTATCATGCTTTAAGAATCAAAACAGTTAACCACTTGCCTTTAAGTGTTTGTAGTGTCAGATTTGTTGTTGATGTCCCTTAATTTGGCTCCAAAAACCTCCAATTTGCTCTTGATTTGTTTTTCCCCAAATCCCCTCTCAAACCCTAGGTTTAGAATTGTGTTGGCTGCTGATTTCCTAATCCCTCACTTAGGTAAAAAACCCTCCAACCCGTTTTTAGTCTAATGAGCTTAATTAAAGTGGCCCAACTCACCCCGTGTGGGCCCGACTATGTCCAAAATTACCCTGAGACCCAATTACTACCCCCGAGTACTCTTTTTTGACTATCTTAACCCATCCGGACTCAACCGCGCTCTCACAATTGGCGTCCGAATTAATTTATAAAAATCCTTATCTCACACCCAATTTAGTCTATACCGACTCTCGGCTGGGATAAGTGTATACCTTGTCATTAATACTCGAAATGACGTAATTAAATTATTACTATTCACTTAGTAAATAAATTTCGCTAAACATTTACCATTCTCTCCCCGATTAATATTTAAATATATATATATTTCCATAATTAATTCAATTAAAATTACAATACACAAGTAATTTAAAATTCTCGAATTACTTAAATATTAAATGTAAAAAAATACGGGGTGTTACACAAAGCTCCAGCCGTAACCCCTTCTGATGACAAAAATCCATCTGCCCATGCCCAAAATCTAGCCGAGGAAAAAAATATCCCTACTGCAGCCCCACTCCAAGAGGAGTTTGACGACGACATTAGGGCCAATTTGTCCATGACATGTTTGATGTCAACATTCGATGCCCCCGTCCATTCAACTTCTCCCCCACCGCTATCTATTGTTACAATTAATGCCAACCTGGCGCCTCCTTAGTGCTGCGCCAAGGTTTGTCTTGACGGTCGATCGCGGCCACATCTTAGACAGTCAGACATTGAATCCTTATGGGATACTACTATGAGGGTTGCCGGCAGGATGAAGAGGGTCCCTGACGTCGCGAACCATGATAGACTAGTGGACGAAGACCATGACGACCAAGAGTATTATGGTCTCCATAGTGTTTTGAGGGTAAGTGCAAGTACTTCTCAATTTTAATTTTACATGCCATACCTCGCTTATAACTTTATATGTTCAGGCCACGGACGTCATGATATCTCAAAAGAGGAACTATGATGCCCTGTACAAGCTAAAAGAGGTTGTAGAGAGGGTACACGTCGCTGACTTGGAGAGGGAACAAAAATTTTCCTTCGAAGCTGGAAAGTAGTCTTCTGTCGTGGCTCTTCAGGTAGCTCACTTGAACTTAGAAGCTGCAATCAAAACCAAAGAGTAAGCGGAGGAAAATTTCAACCAGGTCGCGAAATCCCTCAAGGTTTCTCAAGTCCAAGACGCGGAAGATTCCTAAGTTGCTGAGTCTTTTAATAACAAGCTGAGACTCCTTTAAAATAGGTACGAGGAGTTGGAGACCAAGGTTGCTCGTGATGCTGAAGCTCATGCCGTAGCAATTAAGAAAATGGAGGTACATCATGGAGAATCCCTTCAACTGGCCATCGACAGCACTGTGGAGTCATTCAAGGTCTCCAGAGATTTTTATCTAATAAATAATAGGGCCTACCTTCATGGTTACCAAGAGCTCAGGCATAGAATCATAAAGAACTTCCCCGAGACTAAAGAGACCATTCTTGGGGACTTGGTGATAGTGAGCATCAGCAATGTATAGCTGATTTCAAGGCCTCGGCCAAGGAAAAAAGCAAGGTTGAGGGAGGAGGCTGAGGCAACGGTCGTCGATGAAGAGACCGAAATAGTTGTGGAAGGTGATGAAGGGGATGTCAATGATGACCTCCTGATCTTATAGCCTTTATAATCTCAATTTTTTGAACTGCTCATCCATATAAGGTTGTGTCCCTTCCAATTTTTGAATTTTGCATATATAGGATACGTCCTTCCTTACTTTTTGTCTAATCTTAACATTAATAGCTGTGAAGATTTTTGGCACCCTTTATTATCAAGGTTGTGGCCACCTTTGATGTTGAATGCTTTATTTTCTAGTAGATTTTTATTCTTTTTATTTTTCTTGTTGCAACACTTGAATGAGTGCTTTCCATATACACCTTTGACTGCTTGAACCATATAGTTGTTTGTTATCGTCCCATAACCACTATGGAATGTGAAGAACAGACAAGGCCTCAGCCTATTTACTATTAAGGTTGTGGCCACCTTTAGAAGCCAATGGTTTCTGTATGATATTTTCATGATTTTTCTTCCAATGACTTGACACTTCAACTGACACTTTTACATTTCACTTGCTTTCTTGAATAAAACCTGATATAGTTTAACGCTGCAGCACTGGAACATAGTTTTCCACATAAATATTCTTCACATAGGCTGCGACACCTTATAACTAGATCCTCATCACCATGTCGCTTCTTGAATATGGCTGCGGCAGGTTGACAATCCTGCTTGCCTTTTCTACCGTGCCTTCTGAATGCGCAACCATATATTTGACCCTTTAGGAGATTAAGGCCATCCTTCTGTAGTTTTGGCATGCTTTGTGATCATAGAAAAATAGCCACCTTTAGTCGCTTCAATTGCCTTTCGTGGATTTCCTTTAGTCACTTCAATTGGATTATTGTCAGCCCCCCCCCCCCCCACGGGCTAGGAATTATAAAGCTTCCCCAAGCTTATGTGGATATATATAAAGTCTTCCCAGGCTACAATAGAGTTATCCTTAGATAATTAAGTCTTTGGTCCTTTCAGATATTAGATTATCTGTAGAGAATCAAGTCTCCGACCCTTGTGGGTTATTTTCAGGCCTTCCCCAGCTAGGTATTATGAAGCTTCCCTAAGTAAACATGACATCACCAAGTTACTAATGTTTAGTCTCATATCCACTAAGTTAATGATGTTTGCTGGGGTAGTAACCTCCCCAAGTTAATGACGCATCCCGAAAGCTAAGAACGGGCATTGGAATCCCTTGTGATTGATGTTGCAAACCAACAAAGGTAGTTGCTCTCCTCATTTTCAGTTGTCACTTGCTTTCAGAAAATCAAGTGCATTGATGGACATTTTGTGCTCATTTAGATGTTCTCATTACCGATATAACATATTATCTCAAAGCAAGATTTGTTTAAGATAAAATGGTCTTTTATAAGATAATATTTAATGAAATTGAGAAATCGAAGCATGGCACTATAGAATGAACTTGGTTTCATGTATCTATTCATATATATATATGTATATGACTTTGTAAGGATGATACAAAGTTTAATTTAAAACAGCATAGGAAGAGTTTTCACTGTAAAGTGGAAACAGATGAAATATAAGACATATGCATAAAAAATGGGCATGTTGTATGTGAGACTAGACTTCATCCCTTAAATATCTTTGAGGAACCTCCGCAGCATCCCTTGCCCAATCAGCCTTTCAATTTCATCCTTTAGTGCACAACACTACTCAGTGTCATGGCCATTGTCCAGATGGAACTTGCATAACTTGGCTTTATTCCTCTCGTAGGGTGGAGCTTTGAGCTTCACTGGCCAACTTAGCATTTTTTCCTCCTTAATGGTCTCAAAAATGTCTTCAATTGGGAAGGCCAATGGAATGTAGGCCTTAGAGATCCCTTTTGTCTTCTCTGATTTCCTTTTCTGACTCCTATTGATTGCTTTCGCGGATGAAAGCTCTAGTATTACCGCGACCGCGAAGGCTATCGAAGAAATGTTCCTGGGTTCCGCCCCTACATTGGATGAGGCCACGAACTCTAGCATGAGGACCCTCTGAGTCAAATAGTTGACCTGGGTCTAGATTGAGGCATGACTGTCGTAGAGAGGGTTTAGGTGATTGTACAGCTGCACAATCTCATCTTTGACTTCTTTGCTCTGGCTGGATTCTCCTTCTATTTTCTTCTTTTGTTAGTCTTTACAAAGTATATATAATCTGAGATAAAACTAACAGAAGTGATTAATCTAAAAAATATTGGAGTAACCAAGTTGGGGTGTAGCATTTGCACTACTACAAGGTATTACTGTTGAGGCCGCGACCAGTATGGCACATAGGTGCAGTGTCGTGGCCTTTGTATGATATTCACCAAGGTTGATCTGGAGATCCTCCGAGTCCATTCCTCAATGTTTTAAAGCTTCAGTAACAAAGCCGTGCTAGTAGAGGCCGCGACCATAAGGCATTTTAACTGCCCGGTCGCACTCCCTCCTAGGCAGCAAAGAGGGCAATCACAGAGTTTTAAGCCCAGACTAAGTTTTTCTCTCCCAACATGTGGAGAGCATACCTACTAGGGTTTGTTAATGAGAGGACAGCCTCACGGTGCACAAAATGACACAGTTTTAATGTCAAACCCTAGATTCATAGGTCAAGAACAGAAAAAAATAGGGTTAATACAATCCTTCCCTAATCGTTCAACTTTTCAGGGCCAAGCCCATTACGCTTTTTAGAATTATCTAGATGAAACGATAAAATAGGGGTATGTAAAATAGGTATAAGGTCACAAAAGAGAGACCATAATAGATCTGAATCTATGAAATACCCATTTAAGGTTGTAAATATTAGACAGAGCTCAATAACTAGAATTTACTCATGAGACTATAATCTAAAGGACCCCCACGAATAAACTAAGGTGTTTAAGAACTCGAAACATAGAGACACGAGATTGAAATATCTCGTTCCCACAAACGGCACCAAACTGATGATACGAAAAATCGTCCACTAGGCATTCTCGTACCATTAAATCATGTGTAAAATAAGTAATGAGAAGATCAAGAAAGTAAAGAGAGATAAGATAAGATATAGAGTGGTTCAACCCCTAAAATAGGCCTACGTCCACTTTGGTGCTCTACTCTCATTATATGCGTTACATTGTACAGTATTATCAAGTCATATTAGGCGTACAAGTATAAACAAAAGGAGAATACATGATTGTAGTGGTTTTAGGTGTGCCAGAGATCTGAATACGATGTAGATGAGTTTCCCCCAAGTTGTATGCTGAGGTTGTGTAGAGAGAGTTTGGCAAGGCTTCACTAGGTGTTGTAGAAACTACCCTGAGGGAGAGGAATTGAACACTTATTTCGAGGTGTGGCCCTCTATTTATAAGAGGTATGAGAGTTGTGATATGTGCCCCGAACACGTGACGTATATCAAGTCTTGAGTTACCGTAATAGAGAAGGATACAGCCTACAAGGCAAGTATATATGAGTGTTTCATCACGAGGCTATAGTCAAAGGTGCCGCGCCCTGGACTTGGTAGGGCCGCGGCCATTATATAAGGAAAAATGATAAGTGTCGCACCTTGTGCTTGGTAGGGTCGTACCCTGTTCTGAGTAGGGCCGCAGCCTATAAGATTATGTACATGCCTGAGTAACTGCCGCGGCATGATGCTATATTTGTACTATCAACCTCTAAATCGGTACTCAAAGTATGACCTAGAGTTTGTGCAGAATGGGTAGGTGTTAAGGACCTAAGGAGAGACTTAAGAGGGTACTATAATGTTTTGTCTACAAAGTTACTCTACTTGTGAGCTTGGAACAAAGTCGTCGAATAGACACCAAATGATATTTTGAGAAAGAGGTCAATTCTGCAGTCCAAAACAATGAGGGTGATCGATTCAGAGGGTCGAGGTTAACTTTGAGGACCTAAGGTAAATCTGGGGATGGATAATTTTGAGGGACTAAAGATGGGATGACCAATTCTGACAGTTGATATAAATTATGAGGACCTTAAGTAGGAGTGACCAATTCTGAGGGTCGAGGTCAATTATGAGGAACTTAAGTGGGAGAAACCAATTCTGGGGGTCGAGGTCAAATCTGAGGACCTTAAGTTGGAGCAACCAATTCTGAGTACCTTAAGTGTGAACGACCAATTCTAAGGGTCGAGGTCAATTGTGAGGACCTTAAGTGGGAGTGACCAATTATAAGGGTCAAGGTCACTTATAAGGACCTTAAGTTGGAGCGACCAACTAGGAGGATCAAGGTCAATTCTAAGGACCTTAATTTGGAGCAACCAATTCTGAGGATCTTAAGTGGTAATGACTAATTCTTAGGGTCGAGTTTAAGTTTAATGACCTTAAGTGGGAGCGACCAATTCTGAAGGTCAAGGTCAATTTCGAGGACCTTAAGTTGGAGAGTCCGATTGTGAGGGTCCTGGTCAATTTCGAGGACCTTAAGTTTGAGTGACCAATTCAAAGGTTTAAGATCAATTTTGAGGACCTTAAGTGGGAGTGACCAATTCTGAGTGTCGAGGTCAATTCTGAGGACCTTAAGTTGGAGAGACCAATTCAGAGGGTCGAGGTTAATTTTGAGAACCTTAAGTAGAGGTGTGGGGATAGCTCTGTTGGGGAATTTTAAATATACCTTTCTTGAGACTCTATTGGGGAAGATACATTTGTTTGAGGATTTTTTCTTCTTGAGAAGAGATGAAATTATTAGTTTGGAAATTTCACATGGGGAAACAATTGATAGCTTGAGGTCTTATGATTCCGCTAGGGAATGTGTTGCTGAGGAGAGATGTCTAGTTAAGGCTTCTAGCTCTACTTAGGGGAAATTGGAATTTTTCTAGGAAAGAGTTTAATTCGAGAATTCCTACTGGGAAAACTGGTAGGTTATTACATAGCCCTACTGAGAAAGTGTTTGATTTCTGTTGGTGAGTTTTTGGGATGCGGGTGCACTTATTTTAGGGTTTAGGCTGGGTAAAACGTGCTATTAATATGGCTAGGGTTTTGGGATCTTGAAAAATGGTTTTCTTGCTGAAAGAAATGTTCCAATATTTCTTTCATAATTCTAGGAATGTTTCGGGAATTTTTTGGCATTTTCTGGGATTTTGTAGGAAATTTTTGGGGTATTGCCAATCGGAGTGTGGTAGGGATTACTAGTCAGTAGTGGCACGGTCTTCTGGGCTACCTTAGGAAGGGGAAGGGATAGTGATGAGCGGTGGGTATTAGGAAACTGCTGATCGGCATGCCCTTTAGCTTCTTATAAAAAGGGGCTAATTCTCTTCATTTTTCACAGCTTCTAGCTTTCATATCTTCTACGTATCTCTTTTGCAATCTTCTCATGCATTCTTTCCTCATTCGAGACTAGAAAATGGCGTATTTCTCAAGTAGCGCGACCCACATGGCATGGTTCGGCGTTAACGATTGGGCGAACCTGGAGTGGATGGCAAGGGTGCCCTTGGCTTTAGGCAACAAGAATGTTTTCTACTTATTCGAGCCTGTTGCTGATGATTGGGCTCTTATGCATGAGCCTTTGCACCACTGATCATCTAGGGTGATGAAACTTAATGGCTATGTAAATACTTTATGACTTTTGGCATTCTTTTTCTTCTTTTTATCTTTTTGTTTCTTTGAATTTTAACAAAGGGTTTTTTTCTCTTTTGACAAACTAACATAACTGCTACGAGCTTTCTCTCCTGGGGGATGATGAGATTTGGGGATGCGTGGGAGCACCTTCCTGCGGTGGTGCGCTGGGTAGTTTATTCTACGATTTTTGGTCGTTTGGCTTTTGCTTTGGAGAGACACCGCGCTCTACAGCCGTTCTCTGTGCATTGGTGGAGAAGTGGTGGGACACTACCCACACTATACACTTGCGATTTGAGGAGATGACAATGACCCCCATTAATGTCCAGTAGTCGTTGGGGATAGACTACAAGGGTACGCAGATAGACGTGGATCGGTCCCTGAGGGTGACACCTACAACGGTGGATACGGTGCTGGGTGATGTGGGGCAGATAGTCTCGGGGGAGTCGATTCGTTTTTTTCTTCTCTAGGAGGTTTTGCTGAGTTAGAAGGTTGACGAGACTGACAGGCTGTAGGTAAGGCAGATGGACCTCTTATTTATTCTTCATTTGTTAGGAGGGTTTTTTGTGGCATCGAGCGGCGACGTCATCCACATATGGTTTTTACCATATTTGATGGTATTTTCGAATATCCCTTAGTATGACTGGGGGAACCTGACTTTGCGGACCCTTTATTCTTCTTTGGATTCTTCTAGTCAGTGCTATTGTAGACTTTTACCGGAGCCAAATATTCTAGACATAATTTTCTTTTATGCATTTCCTTTTGATTTCTTCTGATTGCTGACTCTTGTCCTTTTGCAGACGTGGTTCTACGAGGCGATCGGGTTCAATTTTTGTTTGATTGGTTTGCATGATGAGTCGGTGGGAACTTCTATCGGATGTACCGATGGCGTAAGTCCAATCTAAAATTGAAGCAGTCTCTTTCCTTGTCGTTAGTACGTCATGTCTTCAATGTCCTGAAGAGTGACCAGGTTATTTCTTCTTTTCTTTTTAAAATCCTTTTCTTTGAAATTTTCTTTATTTGTGCGAGTATTGAATTTATCTTGGAAAAATGCAGGCGAATTTTTATCCATGGGGGATGGCTATATAACACACAAGGGTGACCAGGGTAATGCACAGATGTGCCAGCTACTGGTGCACAAGTTCGTCTATTCTTGGTATTTGGGAGAGAAATAAGTTTGGAAGATCTTGGAGGGCGAGGTGGCAGTCCCACCGGTGATGCCCACGGGATATATGACATAGGTGCGAGAGATGTCAGAGGAGGCTACGGGGTAGGAGATGATTGGTGAGCCCTACTCATCCTATACTAACACGGTGGCCACTTACGAATACCTTGACTTTGTAACGAGATGGCTGATGTCTTGCTATATCTATGATGAGGTAAATATGCCTTCACCTCCTATGTCTTTGGGTAAGGATACGAGTTGACCGTTGGGGTTAGCCCACAACACTTGTCATGCATCATTGTCAGCGGCAACTAAGGTTCCATTTGTTCGGCTTGCTCCTCCCTCCTACATTATCAAACTAGCTGGAGGGGGATTATTAAGTATGCATCATTGCCCTAATGCGATGGACTCGACGGTGTTAGGGCTGACGGAGGACGTCCTTCAGCCAGAGGTATATCTTTTTATTTCTTTGCCCTTTTTTTCTGATTCCCTTTTTGGCTTTAGACTGGATGATTTGTCTATTTGTTTTCTTGTATCATGTCTGGGTGTCGACTACTTGGCTGAGGGACATCCGAGACTGGGTGACTTCTGCAACGGCTCATATTCAAGATTCGATCCCGATTCCTTCTTGTCTGGTGTCGTCAACTTCTTTTGAAGAGGGATCCGGATCAGGTATCAGAGGTTCCTCAGCTCGTCCCAGGGGGAAGTGCATGCATCACAAGGATGGGGGGTCCTAGGGGGAGAGAGAAAGTTTGAGGTTTCGAGCTGAGTCCCGTTATTTTTCTTCTTTTTCTACAAAAAATGTATATATATATATATATATATATATATATATATATTAGCAAATGAATTAAAACTCTCTCTGAACCCTAGCTAGGATTGCAAGGCTGCGCCCACGTCAAACCCCAACCATGCTGAACTAAAAACCCATGATCCTCCAACTACATGGAATAAATCATTTGTAAACGTATTGAAACCTAATCTTAAACCTGATAACACCCCTATAATCAATATATCATCGTTCAAAGGAGTGCCTGCAATTAAATTCTCTGAGGAGGACATCAATAAACTAGCCGAGAGTTTCAAATATTCAGCTGTGGGTCAATTTTCTCATAGACAACCTTCTCTAGAGATAATCAAGAAAACCCTACAAATTGTGAATCTTAAAGATTCTTTCCATGAAGTCTTACTAGATCAGAAACATATTATCATCAGGTTATTTAATTATGAGGATTTTACGAGATTATGGATGAGGAATTAATGGTTTATTAGTCGACTACTAATGAGAACATTTAAATGGATGTCTGAATTTCGACCTGAACGAGAGATTTCCATTATTCCTATTTGGATTTGTTTCCCATCACTTCCCACCCATTTTTTCCCTAAACCTTCATTATTTTCGACTGCCCAAGTTGTTGGAAAACCTTTTAAGGTTGACAGTTCAATAGCATACATTAATAGGCCTAGCATAGCTAGAGTTTGTATTAAGTTTAATCTCCTCGGATTGAAACCTGCTCGAGTGTGGATTGGTTGCGGAATTGATGTTTTTTGGTAAAAGATTATATATGGGGATATTCCTAGCTATTGTACAGTATGTTTCAAATAAGGGCATGATAAAGAAAAATGTATTCTATCCCATTCAACAGTTGGTCAAGTTTAAAATGGCAAAAAACCCAAGAATCCCACCACACACATCCATAAGCCCTTGCCAAAAATCCAAGAAAAAATACCTTACAAACCTAAACATCATTTTTCTGTCCAAAAAATATCTAATCCCCTTACCCTAGCCCCTACAACTAACCAAGTTGACTCCTCAAATCCCTCACATACACTTAATAACATCCTACCTTCTAATCAATCAAAAGAACCCTCAAACACTAATACTACATGTTCTACAGACATCCCAAATGCTAGCTTGATCCAATCTCAACAAATAGATCTTCCACATACAGTAATCCCCTAGTGTACAAACCAACCACATCCTAATTTCCTTTCAAACACTATCCAACCAAACCACGATCCTCTTAAGAATTCAGTCGAACCTACCAAACTTTATTGCCATATTCAAGAATTCATCCACAAAATCCAAGATGAAGAGATATAAGACAGAGAAATGGTTATTTTAAACAGACTTATGCTTTCATTAAGGGGAACAGATCTCCCTAGCTTTAAGAAACATGATCTCCACATACCTCTAGCTGTTTCTGACCATGAAGATGAAGGAGAATAAGGTCATCCTGTGATATAAGAGCTTTCACTATTCTCTAAAAATGTGTCAAAAATAGTTGCAGCCTTTCAAACAGTCGATGAGGACTAACTGGTGGAGATTGATGTCTCTTGTATAAAAATTGTAGTCTCAGAGAATAAGGCATTGGCAAGAAGAAGACCTCCAGACCCTATATTCAGAAGGTTAACTAAGGTTGCATTCAAAAAATCAGAAGGTAGTGATCCTAAACATTATCAATGATAAATTTCATTATGTGGAATATTCGAGGGTGTGCTAATAAACCTTCAGAGAAAAGGATCAGAAAGTTGTGTAGTCTTTATAATCTCCCATTCATAGCTCTTTTAGAACCAAAATCTAAGCAGGAGAAACTGGAAGAATTGAGCAAAATAATTAACTTTGAAGGATGTCTTAATAATTTGAACAACAAGATATGGTTCTTATGGAGATATGGAGTTCAAGCTACTATTCAGAATGGAGAAATTATTTTAAATATTTCCCACCCTCACTTACCATAAGAAGTGTTCCTTTCTATTGTCTATGCTAAATGTTCCAGAATTGAAAGACAACCTCAATGGGATGATCTCAATCAGAATAAGTTTTTGGTTGACTCTAAGCCTTTGCTAGTGATGGGTGACTTTAATGTAGTTACAAAAAGTGACGAAAAACTTGGGGGTAATGAGGTTGACTCCAATTCAATTGAAGATTTCAACAATTTCATTATTAACTCTTCTCTTCAGGAGATTAGTTACAATAAATCGAGGTTTACATGGCATAAGTTCAGGGATATAGGCAAGATTTGGGCCAGACTTGATAGAGGACTTGCTTCTATTGAATGGATCACTACTTTCCCCAATTTTAAACTCTCTCATCTCAACAAAACATGCTCTAATCATTCCCCTCTCATTTTCTCTATTCTAACTCATCTTGACTATATTCCTAAATCATTTAAATTATAAAATATGTGGTGTAATCATAGGGACATTAAGGGCATCATTGAAAACTCTTGGATTACTCCTGTTGATGGAAATCCTCTAAGATTTTTCTCTAATAAGATCAAAAGGCTTAAGGAAGATCTTAGTATCTGGAATAAGAGTTCATTGAAAAATGTTTTCAATGAGATCCAGAAGATTGAAGATGAGGTTTTACAAAAATAAGTTCAATATAAAGTAGCCCCTTATTCAGACAATAGAGAGAAGTTATCCAAATCTAAAGCCTTACTCCAAGAGGCTCTAAAAAATGAAGATCTTTTCTAGAGGCAAAAAATGAGAAGTAGATGGATTCTAGAGGGAGATTCTAATTCCAAGCTTTTCCATCCATCTCTGAAGGCTAGAAGAATTCACCACAAGATCCACAAAGTCAAAAAATAAGATGGAACCTGGATATACAATATAAAGGACATTAAAGCAAAATTTGTGTCTTATTATCAAAACATTTTCCAAGCAACTCCTATACAAGGTGAAGATGTATCATAGGAGCTATTGGCCAACAAATTTCATCTGCCCAATCAAGTATGCTAGATGAAGTTCCAACTGAAGAAGAAGTTTGGCAGGCCATTAATGATCTAAATGGAGATAGTTGTACAGGCCCTGATGGTTTCCATGGAGTGTTCTAAAAGACTTTTTAGGACATCATTAAATCTGAGATTTTACATGATATATCATATATTTTTTACAGGTGGTATGATACCTAAGAGTTGGACAAGCACAAATATCATGATTATTCCAAAAGCTAGCAATCCTAATATTTTCTCTAATTATAGGCCAATAATCCTTCTTAACTATTGCTTCAATATTATCACTAAGATCTTAGCAACTAGATTGGCTTTAGTGCTCCCTACAATAATAGGCAACTCTCAAAATGGATTTATCAAAGACAGGAAGATCACTAACAACATCCTTTTGGCTCAAGAAATGATGCATTTAATTGGTAAGAAGGCTCATGGGTCAAATGTGGTTATTAAATTGGATATGTATAAGGCCTATGATAGAGTATCCTGGCTATTCCTTATTAAAACTCTTAGACAATTTGGCTTCTCTGAAATGTGGATTGATAGAATTTGGAGGTGCATCTCAAATAATTGGTTTTTTACAATTATCAATGGCCAAAGTGCTGGATTTTTCAAGTCCTCTACAGGCTTAAAGCAGGGAGATCCCCTATCCCCAGGTCTTTTTGTGTTAGTACCTGAAACTCTCAACAAAGTCCTACATAATATGGGATTAAATGGCCCAGTTAAACCATATTCTCTTCCTAAACATAGTCTTATAATTAGCAACCTTAGCTTTGATAATGATACCATAGTTTTTGAAATGGTAGCACTAATAGTCTTAAACATTTGATTGGTTTCCTCAAGAGGTTTGAATTGGCATCAGGTAAGGTTATTAATTTCTCAAATAGAATCTTTACTATGAACCATTCTGTCAGCTTTACTAGAATACGAGCCATATCTAAACTCACTGATTTAACTCTTAAGAAAATACCTCTGAAATACGTAAGTTGTCCTATTTACTATGGGAAGAGCAAACATTTTTACTTTGAAGAAATGATTCAAATATAAGGTTGAAATTAACTTCTTGGCAGACTCTCATCTCCTCAATTCTTACCTCTATACCAATTCACAGTATCGCATCCCTAAAGCCTCCTAAACAAACAATTCTTCATATCTAGAGGATTTTCATCACCTTTTTATGGGGTTATTCAAGAGATTATGGTTGTAAACATCACTGGTTGAAGTGTCCTAACATCTGCTTACCAGTGGAAGAAGGAAGGCTTGGTTTGAAACTTGAAAATGACTTATGCTCATCTTTTAGTTTGAAGATTTGGTGGAGCCCTAACACCTATAAAACCATCTAATAATGGTTTTTCTAGAATAAGTACAAGAATAGACCTATCACAATGCTCTCAGACTTATAAGAGTATCCAACCTATTGAAGAAACTGCTGAACAGTATATGTTAGAGATCGAAGGGGAAAAATACTGTACTCCAACAACTGGTGGTAAATTCTCAACAAAATCTTCTTGGACCATTATTAGGAACAACAAACCATCATATCTCATTTGTAAATTCATATGGAACCAAGGGTACCCTCATAAAATTTTTGTCTTCCTATGGAAATATTTTCACAAAATTATCCCAACAAATGAGACCATTCAAACTAAAAGCAACCCCTTGTCATCTAAATGTCACTGCTGCCAATCCAGCATTGAACCTTTGACCATTTTTTCCTTAATGGTCCTATTTCCCTTAGTAATACGGAATTAATTTTCTAATTTATTTGGTCTACATGTTAATTTTTCATCATTGAACTTGATGCTCATGTCATGGTGGATCAGGAAACCAAAACAATATTTCAATCAATTCATTTTCATCAATATTCTCGGTATCATACTTTGGGAAATATGGAAGAGCAGGAACTATTACAAATTTGAGGGAGGACGTATAGATCACAGACTTATCATCACTCAAGTTATTCACCTTGCTTCTATTTGTTGCTCAAATAAAAGATTATATTCTAAGGATCTTCAATTTGGCACATACCTATGATTTTCAAGTTCATCATCTATAAGAAAAAGAAAGGTTGCTTTCACCTGATTAAATAGATCAAGCCCAATGAAGGAGTGGTAAAGTTAAATACAGATAGTGCTTCAATAGGTAATCCAGGTCCATCAGGTTCAGGGGGCATTCTTAGAAACAATGAGGGAATTTTTATAAAAGCTTTTTCCTCTTTTGAAGGCATTGCTTCTAAGAAAAAAACTGAATGTTTGGCCATTTTAAGTGGTTTAAGGCTTTGTATAAGTCTCAATCTTCATACTGTTATAGTGGAATCTAACTCTAAATTTATCATCGATGTTCTTAATGACACCATCCAGCCCCCCCCCCCCCCCATGGCACCTCATTGAAGTGGTTTCCTCCATCAAAATTATTCTATCTCGTCTTTATGTTACCTTCACCCATTCTTGGAGAGAAACAAACTTTGTTGAAGACATTTTAGCTAGATAAGGAATCCATTCTAAAGTCTACTCCTGCTTGAGTCAATTTATGGAGCTTCCAGGCATTGCCCGAGGTCATTATAGAATGGATCTTCAAGGAGTCCAATCAGTCAAACTTGTTGTTTAATTGCTCTTTATTTGTTCTTAATTATACTTTTAGATTATTCTTCAAGCTCTCTTTATATTGTTTAAGCTACCATGATAGGGTTCTTCTATCATATCTAATAAATTGGGGTCCTTGAACCTCTGTATATATATATATATATATATATTGCTTTAAATGACTTAATCTGCATGCACTTTTTACTTTTTTGCCGAGACCGTAAAAAGGGTTCAAATTAGTCAAGAGAAAATTTATTTTGAGAGAGGATGAGTAAAAATATAGGAAGAAAAATCCTCAATTCTTTAAAATAAAGATTATTTTTCTGAGTTTCAGATTTAAACACATAAGAAAGATGGAGTTTTCTAAAAATAGGGAGGTGCCAATCGGCATGTCCCTTGTCCTGCATAACAGCAGGTTAGTTCAGTCAAATCACCCCAAGGCTTTGATTGCACTTTCTTCGGCTACTAGTACTTGATGGGGCAGTCTTTCATTTGGAATTTGCAGACTCCTTATTTTATAGCTAAATTTTTCAAGTATAAAAGGGTATAAGTAGGTGAGGTTTTTTCACCCATTCACATTTTCTCGCTTTTGCTTACTTCTTGCCTTTTATCTTATTATTTCTAAAATGGCCCTTCCCGTGAGTGAATAATTTACCTCTTATCTCGAGAATTTAGAGGCTATGTGTTCATACAATGTAGGCTATGATGCTTTTAATATGTGCTGAGTTTCTTTGTGGTGCAACCAGCCCATCGACTGGAACATGCTGACGAGGGTAGCACAAATTTGGTACCCCAATGATCATGTTTTTCATTTTAGGTTAAATGAGATCTGCCCGATTTATGAGGAGTTTTCAATTATGTTGGGGTCAATCCCAGTGTGGCGGTGTCCATGACTAAATTCTCTCGATCTCCTCGGGCACTGCTAGCAGGACTTCTTCATATTTCTCCTTTGGTAGCTAGGACATTAGTCACTAAGGGAATGTTCTCCCTCCCAGTTGTACTGTATTCCGTGCATCTGCGGTATTTTACAGATACGGGCCACGTTGGAGCCATTTCCCTTGGCTTAACTTTGAAGCTATTGCTGGTGACTGGGGACTTGTTGGTGGACCCTCAGTTGGCTGCCATTACTGCGTGGATGACATATCATCACAATCCTACAGTGGTGATATTGACAGAGTCCCTGAATGGTCTAGATACTTGGCGGGAAGGTCGTTCTAATTTCTTGAGAGGTATCCTAGTTATGATTATCATGTGGTTGTTTGAGAGATTTCGCTTGACAGTCCCCCTGAATATCCCTTTGCAGTTGTACCGAATTTCTTCACTCGTTATTTCATCAGCTTTGGCCCATCCATAGAGAGTTGGGTAAACTAGTTTGTGGATCACGGAGCTCGATGTATACGCTAATCGATGCCCTGGTGGGGAGTTGTATCTTATTCTAAAATTGGGGGAATACCGATATGTTCAGCTAGTTGGTCTCCAATAGACCCCATTCTATTTCCCATGGATGCTCCTGCATCAAGTCGGATGGGAGCAAACTGTGCCTTCTCGTACCCTGGATTTCTTTCATGTTGAGGATTTGTCTGAAGGCTTATGCATGTGACTAGGTTCTCTGTGAGAAAATTTTTTCCCATCAACTCGTCCTCCCAATTTGTTGGCAGGGTTTGGCATATTACTAGATACTATATAAAATGGTTGTCGAATAGGGTAATGGCTAAGATCTTGGTAAAGGAGACCGGATAAAGATGGTCTGTCATGTTTGACACTACAGAAGGGGCGTAATGGTTTTTTCTAGGCTGTTATGGGATTATCATTACAAGGAGCGCATTTGGCATAACATCTAGGCAGGGGAAGTTTAGGGGACTCAAATGGCAGATGATGACAAGTTGGATCTTCTGGCAACTCTGGATAGTGTCTTTTGTGAACCTTGTTATTACTTGTGAAGCTTTCTGTGATGGAGATGTGTTCGGGTTTTTTGGGTTTTTAGGGAATAATTGAGGAAGGCTTGGTTAGTTTGTTTTATGAACAGTTTGGTTTGATTTGTTTTTAGGACAGTCAGGTTGGCGGGGGTGGTTATTTGACTTCCTACGCTGATATATACTGTAATTGTGTGGAATTTTACCCTAATGGAATAAAAAGAATTTTAATTATATTGTTGTTCCTCTTGCTTAGTTTTACATTAGAATTATCTATACCAATCACTAAGGCATACATAATCCTTTTGTTCACGTAAATGATAAAATGTAACGTTGTTCTCGGAGATAAGAAAATAATAGCATTTTGTGAAAAGAAGGGGACCGTTCCCATGTAAATCTTATGAGCTACCTACGTGCCTCTGGGGTTTTTGAAAAAATTCTGGGTTTTATTTTAAAAGCAAATTTTTTTTAGAGGATCAAGCCCAACATAGTTCAGAGTTAAGGAAAATGCCGATTTTTTTTAGAATAGAAAGGAGATGAGAGGAGTCGTAGCGCTGTGAGATTTTGGACTAGGGGTAGAATTTCTTAAGATGGTCCAGGTTGAATGGACACGCCATCTATTTATGTCAAGGTCACTGGGCATAGTGGTACCACCAGACAATAATTTTATCACTATATAGGGGCCACTCGAGTTTGGACGGGTTCTATGATTTCTTTCAAGGCTAAATCCCCTTCTCAGACACCATGGTCCTTAACTCTCATGTTGAATGATTTCTCTATCCAGAGATGGTACCCCTATATATGATATAGAGCCTTTGGCCTTCTTTCGTCCAAGAGTGGTAACTCGTTGAAATGGCTCTGATGCTAGACTTCCTTGTTGACTTTGCTTTCAAGCATGACGTTTAGTGAAGGTATTTCTAGTTCAACGGGTAGGATTGCTTCCATGCCATATATTACGGATTAAGGGGTAGCCCTAGTAGATGCCTGGACAAAAGTATGGTATACCCAAAGGGCATAAGGGATCTGAACGGCCCAATATCGATAACTCTCGATCATCTTACTAGTGATTGCTTTAAGGTTCTTATTGGTGACTTTAATTGCACCGTTGGTTTGTAGTCGGTAGCGAGAAGATTTTTGTTTTTGAATACGATACTTGTCGATCAATTTTATGACTTTTGCCTTAAAATGTAAGCCGTTATCTAACACTAGATCACGCAGAATCCTATATCGGCTAATGATGTTCTTTTAAAATAACTTGGCTACCTTTTTAGCATTCATCACTGTGTATGACTCAACTTCAACTCATTTATTAAAGTAATCAATGGTAATCAGGATGAACTCATGCCCATTGGCAGATTTATGTGTGACTTTCCCTATGATATCGATGCCCTATGTATTGAGAGGCTAGGGCGAGGTCATGTTGTTTAATTTTTATAGGGGCAAGTACTGGAGATTTGAAAACTATTCACACTTAAGGCATCTTTGAACATAGGCGGTGCAATCTTGAACTATGGTAGTCCAATTCCAACGCTGTCGAATAATCTTCTTGACGAGCATATGGCCATTCATATGAGGTCTGAATTCCTTATTGGGTATCTTCTGCATCATCTGTTCAATGTCAGCCCCGACGATATATTGTAAGTGGGTTCCATCAAAGTTTCTCTTAAACGGTTCTGTATTATAGATAATGTATTGGGTAGCCACTTTATAAAGGGTTGCTTGGTATATCTTTTTGGAATCTTGGGGGGTACCAACCGTGCTTGTAAAAGCGCCAAATGTCATAAAACTAGCACTCAGGGATATCGAAGTACTCTTTTGTGATGAGCTCAATGTGGTAGCGGTGGATTGATTTAGCTTGTTTTTAGACTGGGAAAGGGGCATCGGTATTCCCTCGGGCATGTCGAACATGGAGGTGAAAGAAGCAAGGGCTTCGGCCAAGCTGTTCCTTGCTCAGGGAAAGTAGGTTGAGGTGATATCTCAGAATTGGGAGGCCAGTTCTTCTAGGTGGGCGTGGAAGGGTAAAAGTTTTTTATCTTTAACTTTCCATCTTCGAAGGACCTGGACGATGATGAGGACAAAATCTTCGTAGATATCTAGGCACTAGATTCCTTTCTTGAGAGAGACTTTGAGGCCTAAGGTGCATGCCTCGTATTTGGTCAAGTTAATTGGTGCAGGAAAAATCTAGCTTGATGGTAATGGGAGTATGAAAGTCATTAGGGGCGATCCGGAGTATCGTAATGCTGAATCCCTTTTTGTTGGCAGCACCGTGAAAGAACATTTTCCATCGAAAGTCTTCCCGAGAGGTGCAAATGATGTCTACGTCCTGGAATTCACACATCCAAACTTTGGCTTCTTTCATAGGGTAGTCAATAATGTAGTCAAAGATGGCTCTCCCTTTTATGGATTTCTACGTGACATTCATAATATCAAACTCGGCTAGTAGCATTAACCATCGGGAAATTCGGTTAGACATGGTAGGTATCTTAAGCAGGTATTTGATAGAATCCATTCACGACACGAGTTTAATGGGAAAAGTGAGCATGTAGTGCCATAATTTCTGAGTGATCTAGACAAAGGTGACACATGCGTTATCCAAGACAGAGTAGTTGACTTTGTACCCGGCTAGTTTACAACTGGCATAGTATATGGCCCTTTCTTTGTAGGATTCTTTAAGGTATTGGGATAACAAAGCCCTAGTTGTGGTATCTGTTATGATCAAGTATAGGAGTAGAGGGAGACTAGGCTGTGATGGCATGACTACCGGAGGTCAGGTTAAAATACTTCTTGATTCGATCAAAGACTTCATGACAAGATTCATTCCAGACTTTGGTAGGATTCGTTTGGAGGATTTTAAAGATCGGTTCATAAATAGAAGTCAATTGGCTGATATACTGTAATGCTCACAAGAATCCCCGCACTTCCTTCTCCATTCGGGATGGTGGCATTTCTAGTATGGCTTTTAGTTTAGCAGTATCTTCTTCAATCCTCTTATCACTAACCATGAATCCCAAAAGCTCTCCTTTGGTAAAACCCAAAACATATTTATGTGGGTTAAGTCGCATCTAGTACCACTATAATCGTTCGAAGAACTTTCAGAGAGTGGGAACATGACCTTCCTAAGTCTTAGACTTTATAATCATATCATCCACATAGACCTTAACCTCTTTGTCTATCAGATCATGCAAGATGGTTATTAAAGCCCTTTGTTAGGTAGCCCCTGCATTTTAAATATCGAATAACATAACTGTATAACAAAAGGTTCCTCAAGGGGTGATGAATGCGATTTCATCTTGATGATCAAGGTGCATTTCCAGCTGATTATATCTGGCAAACCCATCAACAAATGACTTGAGAGCGTGACTGGTTATGATGTTCATGATCACGTTAATATTGGGAAATAGGTAATCGTCTTTTAGAGAGGCTTTGTTCAAATCTCGATAATCGATGCACATGCGAACCTTTTCTCCTAATTTAGGAATAGGTACAATATTGGCTAGCCGTATGGGATATTCGATCACCCGGATGAAGCCTATGTTCAATTGTTTGACTACTTCCTCTTTAATATTTAATGACCATTTGGTGTGGAGCTTTTTCAATTTTTATTTGACAGGTTTATATTCCTGAAGAGTTGGAACCTCATGTTGAGCTATTTCAGGATCGATGTCGGACATGGCATCATGGGACCATTTAAAGACGTCCACAAATTATTTCAGTGGTTCTTCGAGTTGTGCGCACTAATGTTCATCGAGGGTGGACACTATCTTAATCTTGTGTAGTTGGATACTAAAATCGAGATTAATAACAACACTTTCATCTTCATTAATTTGAATGCAGTTATGTTATTTGTTATTAACCTTATTAAGATCATTTAAGAATTGTTCATTTGCAAAATCATCATCATCAAGAGTTTGATTAGAATTAAGACAATTAATGTAAGGTACAACCTGATACTCAAAATCTTCTTTTATTTTATTCTCGGGAAAAACAACATTGAGAACTTTATCAAAGTATAAGAAAATGCAGGAATAACAAACGAGTAAGAAATAGGATAAACATCTGGGTTGGGTTACATTTCAGCAGGTGGAGCTGGCATAGAATTCTAGTTGAGTAGGGGTACATCAGCAGTCTTTATTAGAGTGTATGGTTCAGGTGATGTAGCGCCTGAGTGGATTATGCAGAGTGTCATCCCCGTGTTTGAATACTGAATGATCTTTCGGAGTCACTTCCCTAGAAAACATCAGTAACAATTATAGTCTTCTCAACGAGTGGTTGATGCTGGGAACTTTCAGCCCATGAGTAGATGTCTTGGAAGAATGTCTCCATCCCTGACAATATCTTCTTATCCACATGATCATATCTTTGTTCGAGAAAGACATAAAACGTAAAATCGTCACCCCTCTTTGACGAATCTTCCATTCAAAGAGTCGCCTAAAACTGTCTTGGTATTTTCTAAACTTGTCTTCAACTATGGTAGGCGAAGCATTTTGAGTTCATCTGATGATGGTTGATAACCCAAGCTACATAGAGGAAAGGCCATGTTAAGCACTATGGGTTCCACTATCCCCTATTGTAATTGTCTTATCCCCAGTCTAGACATGAAGTACATATTCTTGAACATCTGTATCAAATTGACATTATTGTGAGGGCTATATTCTGGACATACCCTTTCTTTGAAATCATCCACTTCTAGGAGTGGAAGTGGTTCGATTCGGAAGCTAGAAAGAAGCATACCATTCGTCCCATGTTGTATCTATAGTACCGAGTTACTGGTGCTTGCATTCTCAGTATTATCATCATCTCCCAAGATAGTGATGACTTGGCCCTTGGTGAAGAACTTCAGTTTCTGATGGAGAGATGAAGAAATGAATATCTTAAAATAAGAAATATGTTAAAACAAGTAGGTATGTCAATAACTTGGAACTCGGTAATGAGATTTATAGGGCCATCCCGTATTGTAAGATTTATGGATCCCATCACTTTTTGATGAGTATTATCATAAGCACGCACTACGGCAGAAGTTGGAACAAGGTCACTTAATTTCAAACCCAAGTAGTTGAAGATTCTTAATGGGCAAACATTGACTGTTAGTCCATTATTGATGAGTGAGAGTGGGAATGTCTTCCCCATTACTTCAACATAGATGTTAAGGGCGTGGTTGTGATTAGGACCAAACTTTGGGATTTCTTCTTTAGAGAAGGAAAGAATTATAATAGAAGTTAAGGACCTAACCAAGTTCACAATTTCTTCTAGAGTGATGGAAGTAGGGACTGTAGGACCGGTAAGTAATTCTATCAAGGCATTTTGATATAGTTGTAAGATGTGAAGATTCCCCATAAGGTGATTTTGGCCTTAGTTTTCTTCAACTAATCAAGGATCTTGCTCTCCTCGATGATCATTTTTAGCATGGGGAGTGCTTTGAAAACACACTTTCCTTTATTTTTCCCTGTTTACTGTGGAATCGAACTCCGGTAGTGCCTCCCATATATTGTCATATTATTCATAGTGAAGGGGAAGAACATAAAACCCATTTATTCATCTACTTTGGGCTTTACGACCACTTTGTTGATTTCCCTTAGTAAATCCTCAAAATATATCACCCCATATACACTAATTATCAGCCTTACATTTTCTTGGCTTGGCTTTTCATCTGAGCTATCAAACTTATCCCCCCATCTGGTGGCAATGATGTCGTCTTGACATGAGAAGTAAATGCATTTCAAAACTACCATTACTTCTTTATTAATATCCTCCCACTCAACGGGGAGACGCATAAGTGAAGGGACCAACCGCTCTTATAGTTTTAAAGTATCAAGTATCTCGAACATACTTCAAATATCACTGGTTTGTCAAAACATGCTTATCATAATCTAGACTGCATCATCTAAACTGAATTCGTCAACAGGTACCACCCAATTATCTGACTCGCGATCTCACTTTCAAGCTTCCATGAACAGTATGCTAAACTTTTGGCAGTCAATGGTCATTTCAGAGGGAAATTTTAGCCCAAACTTTAGGAGTTGGTTTAGTATTTCTCACAATTCCATATTTATTCCCCCATAACGAGTATGAACGGCAATGCCTACTCTTGTATAGAGTGGCAGTGCTTCGTTGGCAAAACAGGTAGGGTATAGGAGAAAATATGGGCAAACTTTCACGGGTTTAGGTGAGATATGGGTATAATGGTGATTTACTGGGTAAAATACGGGTAGATGGGTCAAATTTTGGATCATTTTCTGAGAAGATGGCATTTTCATGATTTGATAGTGGATTATGAGTGGTGTTAGGTTTAGGATTGGCTAGTGGGGCGATAACACCCCGATCAATCAGACCTTGGATTACATTTCGTAGATGGAAGCACTATTCAGTGGTTTGGCCAGCATTTCGATGGAAATCACAATGGGCTTCAATTTTGAGAAGTGGGTTGGGTTATGGATGAGGCTCCAAGGGTTTGATGAGATTTCAGCGCAATAGGACTTGGTAGACTTTGGAGAGGGAAGCATTAATCTCAATGTATTCTTTTTTGACTGGGTTGGCACATCTTTCCGGTTCCCAAGAGATAGTAGGCTATGAGATGTTATTGATGGTCGAGGCTGTAGAGGGCTTTTCATACTTTTTTTGGAGTAAACTGTCTTGATACTATCTTTTGCTCAACTTCCATCTTGGCAATACTTTCTTCAATCTCCAATCTTGCTTCCTGGAGGGCTAAAAAATGGGAGTAATACTATCCTCCCATTGTCTCTCAGACATGGGGTAAGGAGTTTCTTTCTTAATACTAATATCCTCCTCTTCGAAACGTCGGTTGGGCATGGTAGTCTCTTTCTCCCTCCACCTTGCTATGAAATTGCTGATAATTTCTTTAGGATTATGCTTGAGAAGTTCTAAATCATGGCATGTAATCTCCAATTCCTCATTATAGTTGTACTGTGACATGAATTCATGGGAAATATCCTGCCTACTATGAATTCTGGATTCCTCGAGTGATAGAAACCAACGAAGAGCGTTGTCCTTCAAAGTCTGCTAGAACATCTGGGCTATTATTTCCTTAAAGGCACCTAAGAGAGTCATATCTCGATGGTAACTTTGAAGATGAACGATTGGGGGGTTGTTACCCCTAAACTTCTCAACGTTAGGCATCTTGATATTTTTTGGTAGACTTATTTTAGGGTAGGGAGACATATGGGTGTACTCCATGTAGTTCATGGAGATTCAGACCTGATCAAACTTCTTGGTAAACTGCTTAAGGTCCTCCTTGACCTTGTTCAACTCTTCTTTCTACGAATTGATAGTTCTTGGAAGGTTAGCCCCTGGCTAGACAAGATTCGGTATAAGGAGATGGTCTAGTGGTGTCCCATTAGCAGGAAGGGCATGTAGATCGTGCTGATATTCCTTCGGGACCCAAGTAGGCTTAGGTTCAGGTGACCCATAGCATGAGATAAGACAACCTCGAGCTTTTCGAAAATAGGGACCCGATTTTGCTTCATCTCATGAACCTCTATTTGAAGGATGTAAATCTTAGCGGTAAATTGGACTAGGACTATTATCAAATTAGGTTGCACATTCGGTACCTGGTCTAAATTTTCCATGGGTAGTGGGTGATGCTGGATTCTAGGCTCGAAGGAATTAGAAGGAGAACTGATGGCACCTTGAGGCAATTTATTGGAAGACTGAAGTCAATAAGGAACCAGGCCAAGGGTCGGGTATGCGATCGACTTGAGAGGGAAAACTTATTCAAATTTATTCTTGAAAGAGAAAGGGAAGAATCTTTATTGGAAAAGAGGAAAATATTCTTGATATTTTTTTGGGAAGAGGAGGGAAAACTTATTTTGGTATTTTGGTAAAATAAGAACAAAAATATTTTTCGGTATTTTGATAAAAGAGGAGGAAAATTATTTTTGGACATTTTTGGTAAGGAAGGAGGAAAAACGAGAGGAGACTCTCAATATGATTATTATTATTATTATGTTTATGTTTTCACTTGTATTAGACTTACCTAAATACAAAAAGAAATGTCGGATAGGACCCGAGACTAGAAAACATTGGGTTCAAAAAATATGTAAACACGGCTTGACTTCTTACTAGGCTCGTGGACCCATTTTGGAAAAAGAAAATATAGTGCAAACATTTGGGTGGCATGCCGACCCGATATTTCGATAGAGTTTCGGGTAGTAATCGACAAAATAAATATGAGTGCCCTAGGTTTGACGCCTATATGAGGGCATGCAGTTGTTGGGTTAGAGGAAAGGTTCCCCACTTTGGCATTACTTACACGATATACGTTTTACTTTTAAGGGCAATTAGTACGTGTGGGCAAGCCATTTGATATACCTAAGTGTACATGAATTGACTCATCATATACCTCGTGGGGATAATACGTGTGAGATCTAATTCGGTATACTCAACGTACTTGAACGAGTTCTCTTCTATATACCTCCCCAAGCGATAATATGTCGGGGGAACAGTTCGATATAAGTTGAAGGTACTTGTCTAATGGAAAGTGAGTCATATTGCTTAGGCTAATGCTTGACCAGCGCCCATCACAAAGTGACCCCCCGTATGGGATAATTTTTGGTAAATAGCCATGATCTTGGTGATGTAGTGTGCACAAATGCATGATTATTGATTAGTATAATAAGGAGAGAGTATTTTATTTGGCATGATGAGAACTATACTAATAGAGAAGAGTGTATAAGTATCATGACACGTAAATCTAGCATGGAGCATGAAGATTACACTAAGCATGGGTATGTGAGAGTGAGTGATGTGTGAATATCTATAAGTGAGTGTGTGGTAGTGAATCTAAGCATGGATCAACTATGACTGGGGTGTGATAAGTATAAGTGAGTGTGGATATATACAGTTGTTATTAGTGGAGGTGTGTGCTAGTGACACCTAATCATGGATATTTTAAGTAGTGTGTGCAACATGTAACTATATGTGAACTTCTATACAAGTGCAAGTAGTGTGAGGTGTACATGGAGAATATTTTCAAGTGTGTGAAGTGAAAAGTGAGTGAGAGGTGATATAAACATAAGGTAGATATATATAGAAGAAATAATCGAGGAGAAAAGGGAACATACAGGTGGGTTCATATGCACACAAGCAGGAAATGATAACACCCATGAAAATAGAGTTTAACCCTCTTAAGTAAGTCCCTAATAGAGTTGCCATTGTGGCCATCCCTAGATCTTCCCCTCCCTGGGCGCATTCAGGGGAAAGAGGGAGCATAATGGTCCCACGCTCCTCTCTACATTGTGGGGTGCTTTGGCCATCGTCGGTTTCAGGGTGATGTAAAGAGATAGAGTCGCCAGCTGTTTTGCACAAAACAAGCAAAAGAACATGTCACCTCCTCGGGAGAGCGACATCAAAGACAAATATATGCTTTCAGAGGTTCAGGGGCTATGTTAGAATGGGAAGGTGTTAGGCACCCATCCCGCCCTTTCGGTCTCTCATGGTCATGTGTTACTATTTTCTTCAATTTCTTCGTGAAATGTGTGTACGAGTATATATAAATGGAGATCAAATTTTCTTGACTCGCATCATGGAAGAGATGGAGTGAGGACATCCATAGGAATGTTCCCAAAATAATAATTAGAAAAATATGATGTGTCTGATTGAGATATTGATCGTCATGATGAAATGATAATATATATTTGATAAGACGCAATTATGAATCACAAGTATGATATATATGAATAATATATGGATAAAATAGGAAAAATATGAAAATAGGACTCGAGTGTCAGGTTTTAGCTCGAAACGCCTACGTAGACTATAAAGGCATCAAAGTCCATGTAGTTCGCATGCGGCATAAGGGTGGTATTTATCCCATAGATTCAAGTGGGAGTTTATTGTATATATGTGTGTGTAGAAAAGATATTTTTAGTTTTGAGAAAATATAATGAAGAACCCCGTCAAAAATTTTAGGTGTAACCCTCTTTTCTTTGTTTTAGGTTTTTTATAGAAAATAAATTATGTGCAATACAACTAATAAAGATGAGGTATTAATGTGTACGATCTAAAGTAAAAGATAAATTAAGAATTTATATAACCAATGCGAAAATAAAGAAATTTAAAGAGAGAAAATGATGTTTGGACCTTATTTGGAGACTTGAAACTTGACCTTGATCCTTAATGAGATTCCTTGCAAGTTGGGATGAATGTAGGATGAGAGAGAAAGAGATTTTTTCTAAATTAGTTATGAAAGTGATGGGAATGAAAGGTGGAGAAGAATTTCATACAAGGAAACTTTGCTGATTATAGAAGAATGTTGTTGAGATCACTGATATTAATGGATCTAAGGTGCCTCTCGAAGTGAGTTTATGCTATACTTATATAAGTTAGATGGATACTGATAGGCACTGTCTATCGACAGGTACCCCTAGACACGCTGTCGATAAGCAGGGAAATGAACCTGCCAATTAGTGGTCTCGTGAAGATTTTTCAGAAAACAGTCGTAAAACTCAATTCATAAGTCCAAATCGCACATGGGGAAAATCATTAGAAAGGTAATTGAGAGACCTATGAGAATCCTTTGGGACGCTCTTGAGTTCAGTAGTTGACTTTGGTCAAATGGGGCCCGTAAGTTACCTTTAGTCCTTTAGACAAAAGATCGTCGAATGATGATGGATAGTTTGTCAGAACCGTAAGTCCGAATCACACACAAGGTAGACCCTCATAAAGGCTGTGCAAGGCACTTATATTTTCCAAAGAGCTTAGCTCGATTCGAAGAGTTAACTTTGGTCAAATGGGGCCCGAAAGAGCCTAGTGAGCTTTTGAAGTAAAACGGATTGTTTATTCGTACAATAAGGCTAATTCGTGCATAAGGCAGATCGTTGGGAAGGGTATTCAGTTACCTTTGAAGAGTCATTCTGTCTCATTTGATTTTAAGAGGTAACTTTGGTCAAACGGAGCATGAGAGTGCCTAGTGTCTTCCAAATCAATTTTTTAGGGAAAACAGATCGTTCGTCTGAACGGTTATGCCATTTCATGCACGGGGTGGATCCTTGAAAATGTTTTCAGTTCACTTAGAAGATACATTGAGCTCTCACTCCAACGGTGAAGTTGATTAGCGTCAAATTGTGTCCCGAGAGAGCCTAGTGGCCTCTTGATCGATTTTCGATAGTAAAATGCTTCATTTATTCGAATAATTATGTCGATTTGCGTACGGAGAGGACCTTTGGAAAGTGGATTCAAATACCTTCGAATATTCATTGAGCTTTTGCTCTGACGATGAAGTTGATTGGAGTAAAATGGGACCCGGGAGCGCCCGATGGCCTCTATATAGGTGCTCGGTGTATGAACTTGGGTTAGTGTTGAATAGGGAAGTGCTAGGGACCTAAGGAGAGACTTAAAAGGGTATTAGAATTTGGTGCCTACACCGATAAGATTTCATTGTCCATACCTTTATCATTATAGGTGAACTATACCAACCTTTTGATACCCACATTGCAATTACTTGGTGCTCGAAAAGACATTAGTCTAATACCTTCTATCTATGGTGAACCTTAACAATCACACACCTCAACGTGTTACAATGATCGATATTTATCCATAATGATGCCACACATATTTTATCCTATGGCATTTCAATGTGCCTATGAACTAGTCTCACACTAGGATTACCTCGTGCCTAGCCATTACCTCTGTGGCTATGATGACTATCTAAACTTAAATACTAATCTTATCTTTCTTCCAAATGGCTGTGACTATAATCAACATACAAACCACAACTAATTCTACTTTAGGTTATGGCAGGATACATGATGTTGCCTGCAATCTATAAAGGTCAAGGTCTACCCCACCTAATCCTTAATGAATGTTTAACTATGGAAACTAAATTGCCTCACTAAGTAAATATCATACCATGTGCTAATCTACCTGTTAGCACGACTATATCAATCTTGGTAGGATATGGAGCGTCGGGTGGCCTATACCGCATACACCGCGTTGGATCCTCTTCCTCAATACCACATTATAACCAAAATATATTAAACCCAAGTCCTAAACCAAAGGAACTAATACATTCTCACCACAAAATCAATACTTATTAATGTCTCTCAGTAATCTAACCTCCACAAGTTAACCATACAACCTTTACAACTAGGTCGACACGTACGTTTCTCATTCTCATCACTACCAAGGTTAATCTCGTCGTCTTGGTTATCATACAATACATCTCACACAAATGATCATGATATTGCCATTATTAGTCTACACAACTCCCTGTGTTCAGCGAATTACCACTAACTGCAATATCACCTAAGAGTCAAGTTTGTTTTATTATGTTACCAGCGTTAATTACCCATAAGTGCCACACCTAAGGATTATATACTTTTCGATCACCAGTGCCTAGTCGAGACACCCTAACTATCAATCTCTACCACTGACTATATGCAACTCGTGCCACTTTCCCAATGGGTATCATTTTACTCTATTAACATTTAAAATGATTTTATGTCACCAAGAATTTAACACAAAAACATCACACTAACAACCACGGTGTCACCATTATAGACTTACATGGACACCCATAAATTACAACAATTCTAATCAAAAGCGCGGAAGCGATTAATAACTATCAATTTAATTGTGTGCCACTTGGCACTAACTCGTTGTCGTACTAACCTGTCTGACTCTACCGTCGAGGACATGAACTAAACCGTCAACAAATTAGCATGACCGTACCAAACCACACTGATGTTGAAATATCCCATACCGACCTCACCACATCAAGGAACCTTGAACCTAGATTTCTGGTACCATTTGTAACACCCCAACAAAGATTTATGGATTACCTGTAGTCAACCGGGTCCGACTCGAGCTTTAGGTGTGAAGTGCAATAAAACAAACTATATCATGTTGCTAGTCCAATTTTATTTTAATTAACATTTCACTTGCTAGTATGCTATAATAGTTCTCAAATAAACTACGTGAGGACCTATAGGGAGCACCCCAAAGTCCAAGAATAGAAATCCACTAACATAAAAATAAATAAGGTACTTACCTATTTAATGCCCTCAAAATAGGAAATCGCTCCTAACCTTTTGTAACAAAGTGAGGGTGTGAGCCCATGCCCAGTGAGAAATATACAAATGAAGCACACAATCGAACAGTAGAAAGTGACTCAACACGTTATGCCTATTTGCACATGCAACTACATTGTATATATATATATATATACATATACAAAATGCATGAAAATGTTGTTAATTCAGAAAACCTTACTTGTCCAGATTAAATTACCTTAATCTTGTAAAAGACTCCCTTTTACTCATTATTAGCATTTCTCACTTTATTTAACACACCTGGTTCAACACTTGAAAGCACTACATTTGATTTATTTGAACTCAATCCTTTACCAGAATCACCCTTTTTATTTATTTCAATACACCTTAGTATTTTCGTTGAAATAAACCAATTCAATGCACGTGAACCCCATGTTAAAACATACTTATTCAATCTTTGAAAACCTTTTTACAATATTTTCTTGTGTTAATTATTAGGCTGCTTAGTCACCCATTTATCCATTCACTTTACCTTTTTCTTTACTTTATGGACATTAATCAATTAAACTATTACTTGTCCATTTTAACCTTTACCGGAATATTTATTTATTCATTCAAGTTAGGTTGTATTGACACATTTTACCACACAACCCATTTCTTAACGTGTTCCTTATTTCTTTTAGCTTTTCTTGAAATCTTCTAAACATCGTATACTGTAACGGGTTCCACATCGCGGGCTATGCGCTCCATATGCTCTGACCAGAGATTTTAGACTTTTCACCCTAGGGCTTTGAGACCTTGTTGCTTATCCCGGTGTCATTCGAGTTCCTTTTAATGTGTTTCAATCTTTTACAAAAGTCCATATTGTTCCACTTTTTCCGTATTACCCAGCCAAAGCAAAAACCCGATGTTACACCCCAACTTGTGTTACACTTGAAATTTTACCATTTCATGTCCTTTACATTTTAACCTTAAATTTATTCCATAATCATATTCAAGTAGGACTACTTGCGTAAAACCTTTTCAATATTTTTATTTATGAAAGTATTCCACTTAAGAAAAATTATTATTTTACCCATATGTGTCCAAAATCACGTTTTACTCCATCTCCACAAGTGTTAATTTCTTAAAAAATACTATTAATTCATCCACACTAACTTCTTAAGTGTTTTAACACACTAACGCCTATTTTAACCTTGGAGTAATATTGTTCTTATTTTGAAACACCTCTACCTCTTTTGCTCTTTTCAATTTCATAAGTGTTAATATTTTACTACTAATTTTTCCACATTTACTCATTAACACTTATTGGATGTCTTTATCAATAATTTCCCAAACCACACATTTCTTTACTTTCCTTATTCAAGAAATTCATTTACCCTTAAGACTAGTTTCATAAGAAAATACTATTTCCATTATTCTACATGTAGTCTTACACTTTATCCTTGTCATATTTTTAACCCTTGTTTCATACCCTAGAATATCGTCTATTTATCATCCCATGTTTAAACCCAACAAAACATTCATTAACTTATTTATACACCTAGTGTCAAAATACAACAAGTTTATGTTCATGAGATAATGGATTTTAAACCTTAAAATCCTATGAAATGGGTTAAACACATTTTTAACTCTAGAAATTCATTATACTTACAAAAAAAATACATTTTCAAGACATAGAAGACATTTAATTTCTTCAAACTCAATAAATGTCTATTTTTCATAAAATCTTCATTTTTGCAAGAAATATTATTTCACCAATGTTTACCAAATTAAATCAATATTTTCAAACATTTTATTTCATAAAATGTTTAACATCAATTTTCTAGAAAATACATTATTTTCATGTAATGCCAGCTTTTACTATTCCAAAATCTTGAAATATTTATTCATACACTATTTTCAACAAAATGAAATTTTACCAACATTTTTATTTCATAAAAATATTTATTATCTTCTACACATTAATCAGGCCATTTAACTAAATGCACCCTACTCATATAGTCTAACTAGAAGACTATAAATATTCAAAATAAAATCTTACACTAAGAGTAAGGTTTTTCCACCTCTAATGGCTCCAAAACGATAGGTACGAAATGTCTAAGATTATGGCAACCTACCGCCTCCTAAGTTGGCCTCAAGGAGGTTGCCACATTCCAAAAGTATGCTCCATCAACCTTTTAAGAAAAACCCCCTAGTCCTAGTCCTAAACCTGTTATAAATGAGGATGCTCCCATCGATCGAGTTGTCGTGGAACCTATTGCTCCTGCTACTGGTGTCCCTGCTGGAGACCAGGGAGTGAATGTTTCCCTGGTCGAGGGAGGTGTACTTGGGGATGAGATGAGGGGGTTGCCGCTAAAAAGGGGAAGGATCCAGCCGCCACCGAGCAGGTTGATGCTGCCAGATAGACTTTTAGGCTTTTTCTTTAACTTGTTTATTTTTTATTCTTTCCTCTAGTCATTCGATGTACCTATATTTAGCCAGTGCAATTTTTCAATGAAATGAAGAAATTTTGTTTTTATATTCACTAATATATGGGTTTTGTGTGTTCAATGTCTTATAGTTTTTCGATCTTGATAATTACATTCCTATCGCCTCTCGTCTAGGCCAAATCCTTGGTTTGAATGTAACGGACCAAGCTAACCAAGCTTTTATCAAGATTTGCAAATCCCTTAGGGTAAGGAACAAGGATTACAAAGATCAGCCTGAAGTAGTTGCCAGGATAAAGGAGAGGCTTGTAGACATGGAAGAGATTGGTGCCCTCATTCAAGAAGATATGGATGCTCTGAAGGCTAAGCTTTTGGATGCATTCGAGATCGATCATTTTGAGGAGGTGCTCTAGTAGGAAAATGATGCCTTAAGGAGGAAGATTATGCGCCTTAAGGAAAATGCTCCAGGCAGTGCTCCCCGAGTTATCAAAGGTTCTTCGTTGTCATCCACGTAGCCAGCTCGGAGAGACGACAACAGTTCCCAAAGGGAGATTATCAAGCTGAAGGGGAATGTTCGGTGAGCATGCATAATTATCACCAAACTACAAAGAGACGTCACAATTCTACAACACTTATTTTAAAAGGGTCCTCGATAAGTGTGGGATGATGGATATGATCAAGGCTGGATATATGCCACCATAAATCTGAAAGGAGTGGAGGAGTCGGACTTTATTAGAGGTGTCTAAGTGACCTAATGGAGTTGATGGTTCCCAAAAACTCTCCACTGTGGTACAGGCATGAGATCACTCCCTCAATCTTAGAGCCAAATCCTTTTTGAAGGGACGACCATTGGATTCCCATAGATGACTTTCCAAGGCAGCTGCTGGAACCGAGCTCGGAGGAGGCCGTGGAGAGCTCTTCCCCTCACCCTGATGATGTTCGAAGAGCTCGAGTAGCAAACTACCTTGCTCAACGACCTGGATCCTCTGAGGGTTGATTTATTTCATTAGTGTTGTACATATAACTATGTAATTCTTAGTAAGGAATAAAATATTTATTTTTTAGGCATAGGCCGACTAAACATGTGTTTCTTGCTTTCGACTTGCTAATAAATTCTTGTTATTTTGGACACTTTAGTTAACTAAATTTCAATTATAGTTTAATTTTAATTGAGTATTTCCCCAATCCAGTATCCCTTAGCCATACCATTCCACCCACTTTACCTTTTAGTTCCAGTCATCACACTACCTTAGGCCTTAGTAGGGCGATGGAGAGTATACACCTAATTAATAGGAAATCCACTCGAGAAGGATTTTGGAGCCAAACTACGTTGGCAACTAACCTGAGTTGGTCATATTGCCTAAGGATCCCCTGTTGGTCTATATTTATTGTCGAAGCAACCTAGGAGACCAATTATGTTTTGGAACAAAGGCCTGAGGAAGGTTGTCACCTGTTGACCATTCTAATTATGCTTTGAACAAGTTGAGCTAGGATAGTCCTAGCCACTGTGTTGCAATCATAAGAGGCTGGTTCAAAAGATCCTTTGACTGAAGTAAGTTAACAAACTTACTGTAATCTAAGAATTCTATTATACTCATAAAAAGAGTGGAGCTTGTAACATGGAAAGGATGCATATAACAAAATACACTATAGACAACCAATACATGTAGAATGCCAACGTCAATAGAGTTTTATTAATTGAAGTCATAAACAAGGGCAACATTAGTTTGTAAAATAAAATTTTGCCTAAACTAATGTTGAATGGATAGATAAATCTACAAGTAGAATTTCTTTAAGTTAGTCGTATTCCAATCCCTTGGTATCTCCCTTCCCTCCAGCATTTCCAAGTGATAGGCTCCTTGCAAGTCATCCATCACTACCTTGAAAGGTCCTTCCCAGTTTGGTCTTAATTTGCCATCTGATGGTTTCACGGCACTGCCAAGGACTTTCCTCAGGAAATAGTCCCCAACTTGAAAAATCTTTGTTAAACTACTTCCACTACCGACTTCTTCTAGGTCTTCTACGAACCTTTCGGAGGGATGGATCCTGGTCTCCTCCACTCCTGGATGACCATACCTTAGTATCTCTTTAGAGGGTATCAACCCCTCTTGGGCCTCTTCCTTACTTTCTGATTCATCGATTTTCCTTTACTGCTTGGGGAAAATGGCCACAATGAAACATTTTCTGGCCATAGCTTGGTCTCTATATATCTCGACCACTCCCCAATATGTTTTATATTTCAGATTTTGATGGTATGTTGAGGGTACGGCCTTCATTGCATGAACACACCCCCGTCGAAGATGGAGTGGTACGAAGATTCAATGTCAACTACTAGAAACTCGATCATTTTTTAAATGTTTCTTTCCCTGACTGGTAGGAAAATATTCCCCAGAGGAACTGTAATCTTTCCAGCGAAGCCGACCAACGAAACTTGGCTTCCTTGAGGTTGGCTACGCTCATTTTCAACTTTCTGAACAACTCTAGCTACATCACTTAGGACAAACTACCTTGGTCGATGAGCAACCTATCGACGTCCCATTTGGCTATCCAGAATATGATGACTAGTGCATCATGATGAGGGGTTCTCACTCCAATAAAGTCTTCACCCGTGAACACAATGTGCTTATTATAATCGACGTCCTACAGTCATCGATGCTTCTCGTCCTGAGTTTTAGCTGAGTCAATCTGAAAGTCTTGCATGACTGTAGTAAGTTTCTTTACTTCCATTTGAGCTTCATTTTCTTGAATTTTCATGAGGTCTGATGCCCTATGTATCACCGTGAACTCGTGGTCGATATCCTCCTCCAGAACATTATCGGGCCTTTGCTCTCCATTCGCTACTACCTTCTCTGTCTTTTTTTCCAAGAACTCATTAAGATGACTGGCTTGGGCTGACTCCTCGAGATGAGATTTGAGGGCTTTACAATGCTTAGTTTTGTGGCCGCCCTCCTAGTGAAAGGCGCACCTTAGTGCGTTATTCTGCTTGGAGGGGTATCCTCCGATTTTATTTATCCACTTAATAAATGGTTCATCTCTTATCTTAGAAAGGATCTTGTATATTGGCTCTTTGAAGACTATATTCACATCCTGAAATTCCTTTGACGAATCATTTATGTTTCCATTCTTGGATCCATTTTTGTCCCCATTATTGTTCCCTTTCTTCTGACGGTTGCTTTTCTCCACTCCTTTACCACTCTTCGTGCGACCATTGTCCCCGGCATTAATATGGGTCACATCCTTGACTTTGGCATACTTCTCAATACAAGCCATTAAGTCGTCGATGTATGAAGCCTCCTTCTTAGTTAAGGACTATTGCAGGAGGCAGGAGATCAACAAACCAATTTTTAAGGATACTACGGCGACCTTCTCCAAGCAATCCTCAATTTCATTAAATACTTCCCAATAACTCTTCGCGTACTCTTTGAGATTAACTTGCATCTTCTTCTTCATAGTAAGAAGTGCATCCATCCTCTTCGGGTGGGAGTTGCTTGTTATAAAGAGATTTTAGACAGACTGTCTCTTTTGGTACTGGGTTAATTATTTCTTAAATTCTAATTCCATTTCTGTAGTTCTAATTTTTCTACTGACGAGTTCAGGTGTAAGATTTTGATCATCCATCTCCTCAATTGCATAACTCTTATTATCAAATTTTTGTGGAAGTGATCTTAGTATTTTAGAGACAATTTCCTTTCTATCATAAATAATCCCATTAGCATGAAATTTGGTCACAATGTCTATCAGTCTAATATATAAGTCATCAAAGGACTGAGTTTCAATCATGATCAAGTAGTTATACTACTGAATTAACATTTGTGTTTTGGAAGCTTTAACTCTGGTATCACCCTCATGTGCAGTCAGTAGGGTGTCCCGCGCTTCTTTAGAGGTAGAACATAATGATATCCTCTTAAATTCATGTT
The DNA here is from genome assembly GCA_949130495.1 of Sambucus nigra. Classification (NCBI taxonomy): domain Eukaryota; kingdom Viridiplantae; phylum Streptophyta; class Magnoliopsida; order Dipsacales; family Adoxaceae; genus Sambucus; species Sambucus nigra. Next base: position 437,799,716 of record OX422210.1, read on the forward strand.
CATTAATAAACATTAATATGGCATTTTTTCCTTTATTGTTATTAAGTGAAATTTATTTCTCTTCGTTAGTAACTTTCTAATCCTCATAGTACTTACTTCAGCGGCTGGTTTAGTAGGAAAAGTGTAACCATTTTCAATAACTTCCCATACATCATCTCCCAATGTCCCTTGGATGAATGCAACCATCCTTACCTTCCAGTAAGGAAAGTTGGTTCCATTAAAGAGAGGGATCTTGGACAAGTTACCTAATCTCTCAAATTTCTAGTCCATAATTTTTTTTGAGAAAAAATTTCAAAACCTCAAGATCTAAAGAATTTTTTGAAAAATCAAAGCTCTGATACCAATTGAAAAAATACCACTTAAGTCGTTTAATTCAAGATTAAACTATCTCATGCATTCTGAACAGTTTGTTGGAGAAACTCTTTTCTTAAAACAAATTTCAAACACAAGATGTGTAAAACTGTATGAACGAGTTATTTCATTTAGAGGTTTACCAGTTTTGAAAAAAAAAACTTAAGAAAATTAAATCAACACAACCTTAAGAAAGGGATGAGACGAAGATGAAGTATACACGAGAAATTTTAACGTGGCAAAACCCCACCCAATTGGGGAAACATCCACGGTGACCTCTAGGTCATAAAATAAAAAATCCACGAAATAAGAGTAATACGTTACAAGCTATATAACAATCAAGACACACAATCAAACATAAATCTAAGTTCAGAAATTATACCAACTCCTCTGGCATTTTCTGACTTCTCCCAAGGTTCTGATTTTGCTGATTTTTCCCCAGCTTCCTAAGTCCACTCGTTTTAGATTTACTTCGACTCCAAAGTCAAATATCTTAATACCAACACTTTCAGCATAGTAGTGTGAAGGTGTGGGTGGTGATGTGCTGTAAATCACATGCATGAAACTCACAAGCACTTAATTACAAACAGTATGAGTAACAAATTACAAACAGATCACTTAATATGAAACATTTCCAAAATTAATTTATTCAAAATAATCTGACTTTGGATCTTTAAAATATCTGCAGATCAAGAGGTAATCTTGCTATAAAAACTAGCCAAGATCCTATCCACTTTCCTTATTTGAAAATATGTACTTATTTCACAAAACGTGAAATATTTTAAAGTGAAACACCCAATCAAGATCTCAACTAGATCTAAGTCTGAATATTTGAGTAAACTGAAATTAGAGAGGATTTTGTTGGTTTAGGGTTTGAAATCAACATATCAGTTTGAAAATTACCAACAAAAATAAGATTTCTCGAAATAAGAAATCGAGACTAAGAACTAACTAAGTGAACTATATCACAGAGGCGTAATCTCAAGATTCTATGAAAAGAAATAGATATTTAACCAACGTGATTAAGTTGGGAAAGAGATAAAGAACTATAGAGGATAAACTTCTCAAATCTCAAACTAATTTACTCTCATAAAGGGTTTTATGGTGAGATTTGGGTTGAGTTAGGTTTAGGGTTTCATTTCACTCTTTAACTATTTCTCTCTCTCTCTCTCTCTAACTCTTATTTTTTTCCCTGGTTTGAATGAAGGGTAAAACTCTCAAATGGCTGAGGCTTGGATCATTTATATAGTGAGTGAGGAAGGATCGAGAAACTGAGAGGCAATCCAATGGATGAGACTGATCTTGACCAGTTGTTTAAAAATTTAATGGTTAAAATAAAGTGATGGAAATAGCCAAATTGGGGAAACATCCACGATGACCTGTAGGTCACAAAATAAAAAATCCACGAAATAAGAGTAACAAGTTGCAAGATATATAACAATCAAGACGCATAATCAAACCTAAATCTAAGTTCAAAAATTATACCAACTCCTCTAGCATGTTTTGACTTCTCCTAAGGTTCTGATGTTGCTGATGTTCTCCCAGCTTCCTAACTCCACTCCTTTTAGCTTTACGTCGACTCTAAAGTCAAATATCTCAATACCAACACTTTTCAGTGTAGTTGTCTGAAGTAGGGGTGGCCATAGGCCCGAGGCCCGCCAATCCCTCCCAATAAAAAAATAGGTCTTGGGTAAGGTGAATAGGCCCGCAAAGAGGGCTTGGTAAAATTTGATAGGCCCGATTTAGTTTCGGGCGGGCTTGGCAATAAATTCTTTATCTCGATGAGGCTCGGCCAGGCCCGATGCCCGAGAGTTATATATATATATATATATATATATATATATATATATATATATATATATATATATATATATATATATATATATATATGTGTGTGTGTGTGTGTGTGTGTGTGTGTGTGTATGTGTGTGTGTGTGTGTGTGTATTAATTTATTATTAAAGTTTAAGACTACAAAGTTATAAATAAATAAATATATAAAGTGGGTAACTTTCATAAATATAAAAACATACACAAAGTCTTTTTATGTAGAATGGGGAACTTTATATATAGACTTCGTAATATATGAAGTTTAAAACAGGTTTTTAATTAAAAAAATAGGTCTTTGATTGAGAAAAAATATATTAATTTATTTTTAAAAAAAAGTAATCGGTGATGATGCTGAAATCTAGCACCACCAGGTAAGTAATGATGAGCTCAAACAGTAGTAATCATGGTAGCCATAGAGATGTATATGTATAAGTATATAGAAGGAGGTGAGTATAAGAGGAACAAGACAATGATGTATAGTGGTTCAGCCAATTAGGCCTACATCCACAGTGAGTGTTTGATCCACTAAGTATGGGCACTAATGGCCTTGGATACAATGCACATAAGCTCACTTTCTCTCTCTACAGTGTGTACAAGAAGAGTTTCAGCTAGGGTTACAACTATCGATCCATTCATCCCTGTGTAAGGTTGTAGGTGACGAGTATATATAGGTCTTAGGGGGTGTAGTGTACCCCACAAGTATGGATGGTGCATGTGAATGAGGATTTAGCCAATATCCTGTTGACACTTGTAGATGCCAAATGATGACATAATATTTCCTCACGTGAGGGGGTGATTTTGTTATAACGGTCTTCCACGTGCCATGTGGGCCTCACGCGCACTGTTCCACGCACCTCCCAAGCCACGCATTGTGATGATGTCACCCTCGGCCTGTGATATGAGGCCGAGGGCAAAGTTCCCTCCGGTAGTGAGTCTGGCCCAATTTGGGCCTCGTACTGTCGTACCCTTGGAGGGTCGTCTTAACCTGATTAGGGGTCGGCCCCTTGAAGGGTTATTTAGGCCTGATGAGGGGTCGAACCTTGAATGGTCGTCTGGTCCTAATGAGGGGTCGGCCCCTTCGAGGGTTATTTGGACCTGATGAGGGGTCGGACTCTTAGAGGGTCGCCTGGGCCTGTGAGGGGTCATCCCCTTGGTGGGTCGTCTAGGCCTAATAAGGGTTTGGACCTTGAAGGGTCGTCTGGAATTGATGAGGGTTAGCCCCTTGAAGGGTCGTCTGGGCCTGATGAGGGGTCGATCCTTGAAGGGTCGTTTGGACCTGATGAGGGGTCGACCCCTTGGAGGGTCATTTGGTATATGTTGAGAGGTCGGCTCCCTAGAGGGTCGTCTGGGCCTCATCCAGTTGCGGGGCGACCTCGGTCTGGCCGAGGGTATATATGTGTATATCAATCACCCCCAGCCCTTAGCCATCGATGCTATTGAGATGGCTGAGGGATAATGTTTCCCTTGAGATGTGTGTGGTCAGTTAGATGAGTGACACCTGTCAGGCTGGTGTGACACTTGTCAAATTCTTATCCAATGTAGTTCTAGTTTTCTAGGCGTGGAGGCTGCACACTGCTTGGGGCTTGGTGCCCTATTGATGTCCTCCTCGTGGGTTGTGCTCTGAATTAGTTAGTGGGCCCACTCATTGGCAAGGTATTTAAATAATTTTTGAAGTTTCTCTTTCTTCTTCTTCGCGCCTGAACTCTCTCTCTCTATAACTTCTTCTACAGCACCATTGCCATAACCATTTCTGCGACTCTAACATCAAGCTTCGGCATTCCTTCTCAGGTAATCCTTCTGAGCCGATGTCCTCTTTACATTTCATTGCTTTTTACACCTCGACTGCTTTAGGTCTGTAGGACTAGGCTTTTCTTTTAGATGTCTCATAGTTTTTTCGGCGTATGCTCCGGTGGTCTGTTCTTGTACGTTCTTGACAAAAACCCTTTGATTTATTTGGTTTTGATCTAAAATTCCAACCTGGTCAACTATGAGATTGTTTGTAGTTGGCATAGCCAAATTTTTCGAAGTGTAGGGTCTTCCCCTTAATGCTTAGGAGGCTTTACAGTTTAGCTGAAGAATTCCCTTCCCTGAGAGAGAAGTTATTTGTTGAGATCAGACGAATAGAGGAAGAGGAGGAGAGAAGACGAGGGGCCGACCCTAATTGGGTACGACCCATTTTCCCCATTCCTCTAGCCACATTAAGACCATCTGAGTCTTGTGGGTCGTCATGTCATCCAGCCGAGAGTTATTCAGGAGAGATGGATGAGAGAGCGTCATCGCCAACTGGCGCTGGACCTTCTGGGAGGAAAGGGACGTCTGATCTAAGCCCAGGCCGACAGGCTGAGGGTACGGTCACTTTCAAGGCTGTCCCTATGACAACTCTATCCCCACGTGTTTTCCAGAGGGCTTTTCCTCAGGGGCCTCTGACAGGTGATGAGGCCGAGAGAGAGGGGACTGAGGATGATGGTGAGGACTCAAATGTTGACCCAGTTGACACATCTCATGCCTCGTCCTATATTTCCTCAGCCAGGGATCGTGACCTCCTTCTGTGGAGGTATGCATATAGTGTGTCCCCCAACATATCCATGAGGGTTCCCTCTGAGTATGAGAGGGTCTTTGAGGGTGGAGAGGAGGAGATAGCGGTATACGAACAAATGTTTAAGGTCGGTGTCAGATTCCCTCTACATCCTGCCATTGTAGATATTTTGTTAGCCCTCGGTGTTGACCCCTCTCAGCTTCATCCCAATTCCTGAAGGACGATCCTCAGCTACATCTCCCTGTGGAAAAATGACTTCACCGACGAGCCATCCTCCGACGTGTTCCTGGCTTGCTATAATATCACTTCCTCGTCCAAATAGCCTGGGTACTATCACCTGGGGGCGAGGAGTTCTTATAAAACACTTCTTCACGTGGCACAAACCTCCAACCACGATTGGAAGAAGACATTTTTCTTCATTTTTGGATAGTGGTAACTTATCGCCGAGGCGCGATATTTGGACGATGGTCCGAGGGTTCCCAGAAGATGGTCTAACCCCTCGATGAAGGCCAGGTCAGATCCCGGACTGAGTCTGGATGAGAAAGACATAGTTGAATATCTGAGGGAACGAGGTAAAGGGGGTGATATTGCAAAGTTTGAAGATCTGATGACCCCTAGGTTCCTCAAGGAAGCTAGCCTGAGGGTCGGCCCCCTGACAGAGCTATGTGAGATATATTATTTTTTGCACAATCTGTACTTTTTTTTCAAGTGTTTCATCTTTGCCTCTGCATTTTTTTGGTGTTTCGTTCTCCTTTTAGGTCATCCTTCTGGTATATCTGATCAACTCTGGGAGATGACTGCCCCTAGTTTGCTATCTGTCTTGGGCAAGAAGAAGGGCAAGGAGCCTCAGCAAGCTCCTAGGAAGACAAAGGCAATGGGGACGACGGATGTCGATCCGACACCTGATAGGCAGAAGAGGAAAGAGCCATAAGTCCCAGTTGAGCCTCGGCTAGATTATAGGACGAGGGTAAGAGTGGAGGCGTCTGAGGGTGCCGCCTCTTCTTCCAGCATGGGGGCCTTCTGGTCCCAAAACTTGGCATTTTTGAAGGCCGAGCCATCTTCTCTGATCGCCAACCTGAGGGCGGCTAAGGCGTCCATGTTTCTTCCCCCTTGGCTGCTGACTACGAGTTTTTGTCCAAGATGCCCCCGGCGATGGTGTATGATTATGGTCTGCACACCCTAGCTCAGGTATTTGTTCTCACTTCATTCCCTTAGTTGCATTTTTTCACAAACTATTTTCTCGGCCTCTTGACAACTGTTTATTATTTCTCTGTGTAGTCTGTATGTGCCTTTACTTCAGCCACCAAGTGGATGGTGGAGAATTAGCAAAAACTTCATGAGGCCGAGAGGGCCATTCAACGTGAGCCTGATCTGCAGACGGAGCTGGAGACTGTAAGGGCTACACTGGAGAGTGCCAGGACCGAACATGACAGGGTCTTGGACGATCTGACGAGGCAGTACGATGTAGATTTACAGGCCAAGGATGCACTTATAAAGGAAAAGGATGAGGCCTTGACAAACATGGAGGTTCAACAAAAGACCGATCTTGAGGCGGCTGTCAAGAAAGCCGAGGTCGATGCTGCGGAGGCCTACAAACTCTAGGATGAGTTTCAAGGCTTTGTCCATGAATACTTGGAGAGGGGGATCAGGACGGCATGTCGGTGGGTCATCCTCAAGTTTGGTGATGTCGTCTCTTCAGTCCGCTCCTCTCTTGAGGAAATTTAGTTGGACGACCCCTTGGTTGCTGAGGCCTAAGCTCACGTGTAATCCCAAGTGCACGTCTGAGGATCAGCCTGTCTTGGTTGTTGAGTAGACTTCTCTTATCGATGTTGAGGCCCTGCCATCTGATGCTTCTCAATAGGGTGGCTGTCTTTAGCCAATACCCTCTTTTTGTACCTTATTTTTGTAGAACAATCATCATTTTGTAATACTTTATTTATAATATCATCTGTCTTGTTGTCCTTCATACTCGACTTTCTTGCATTGTTAACTTTTTATATTAACAATATCACTAACCCCTCCCTCGTCTTTCTTGAGGGTGAATGAGGGGTCGTCCCCAACGTTCACCCTCATTATAGCCGAGGGTGATTACCACTAATTTTAATTGATGAGGTTAATAAATTCATCCCTCGTCTTTCTTGGGGGAAATGGTGGGGTCGTCCCCGCCATTGACCCTCATTATAGCCGAGGGTTGTAATTATTAAATTAATAGTTTTTAAGTCCTCCCTCGTCTTTCTTGAGGGCAATGGTGGGGTCGTCCCCACCATTGACCCTCATTATAGCCGAGGATTGTAATTACCAAATTAATGGTTTTCAAGTCCTCCCTCATCTTTCTTGAGGGCAATGGTGGGGTCGTCCCCACCATTGACCCTCATTATAGCCGAGGGTTGTAATTACCAAATTAATGGTTTTTAAGTCCTCCCTCGTCTTTCTTGAGGGCAATGGTGGGGTCGTCCCCACCATTGACCCTCATTATAGCCGAGGGTCGTAATTACCAAATTAATGGTTTTTCAAGTCCTCCCTCGTCTTTCTTGAGGGCAATGGTGGGGTCATCCCCACCATTGACCCTCATTATAGCTGAGGGTTGTAATTACCAAATTAATGGTTTTTCAAGTCCTCCCTCGTCTTTTTTGAGGGCAATGGTGGGGTCTTCCCCACCATTGGCCCTCATTATAGCTGAGGGTTATTCCCCAAAGATGATCCCAGGCGTACTAGAAGTGATAAACACAAGATGAGAGGAAACACTGATATTTCTCATTAACATTCCAAGTGTTCTGTTGGAGCAACACCCATTACAATTATGGTTCGTCAGGACATTACAACACTACTGATAGTATGTCTTCAAATGATCTGCATTCAAGGGGTTGGAAAAGGGTTCCCCTTCTAGGTTTTCTAGTCTATAGGTCCCTGGGACAACTTCGTCGATAACCCTATATGGGTCGTGCCAATTAGGATGGAGCTTGTGGGGATTATGCCAAGTCTTTTTGAGGACCAAGTCCCCCACTACAATTGGTCTCTGTCTCACCCTATGATTGTAAAACCTTGAAGTCCTCTACTGGTAGGCGACTGGCCTTATCTCAGTGTCTTCCCTTATTTCCTCAATCAGGTCTAAGTCAAGTCTCCTCTCTTTCGTATTTCTCAGGGGGTCAAACATTTAGACCCTATGAGTAGGAAACCCAATCTCAGTGGGGATGACGGCTTCCGAGCCATAAGCTAGCATGAATGGGGTCACTCCGGTAGAGGTCTTTGTCGTCGTCCTGTAGGCCCACATTACAGCATATAACTCCTCAACCCATCTTCCCTTTGCCTACTCAAGTCTCTTCTTGATCCCATCTAGGATTGTCCTGTTTATGACTTCTATTTGCCCATTAACCTGAGGTCAGCCTGGGGTAGAGAAGAATTATTTGATACTCACCTTTTCACAGTACTTCTCGAGAGATGTATTTTTAAATTAAGCCCCATTATTCGAGATGAGGGTGTTGGGGAGACCATATCTGCATATAATGTTTTTCCATATAAACTGGAAGGTCTTCTGCTCGGTAATCGTGACCATCGGCTCTGTCTCCACCCATTTTGAAAAATAGTCAATGGCCACGATGAGGAACCTATAGTTATTGATGGCCCTAGGCAAGGTTCCTACTAGGTCAATCCCCCACACTGCAAATGGCCATGGGGATGTAATGGAAGTAAGAGGCTGATGGGGTTGGTGAGGGATGGTGGCAAATCTTTGGCATTTGTCACACTTTTTTACATATGCCGCGGCATCTTTCCCCAAGGTCGGCCACCAGTACCCTTGGGTTATCACCCTCTTCGCTAAGGACCTGCCCCTAATGTGGCTTGAACATGATCCTTTGTGCACGTCCTGCAAAATGTATGGGACTTCAGATGTGTGCACACACCTAAGTAAGGGGAGCAAAAACCCCTTTTTGTACAAGGTGTCCCCAATGAGAGTGAACTTTGCAACTCTGTATCTCAACTTCTTCCTTTCTTGCCCTACTTCTGGCATCTCCCCCTCTTTAATGTATCTGATAAGAGGGTCCATCCATGAAGTTTCTTTAGAAATATTCAGGCAAGTGCTAAGTGTTCCCTCAGCATCTTCGATAGTTGGTCGAAGTAAAATTTCCACTAGGACTGTCCTCCTGATATCTGTCCTAGTCGTCGAGGCTAACCTAGTAAGGGCATCAGCACGGACATTGTCGAGCCTAGGTATCCTATTTAATTTCACTTCTCTGAAGCTCTTCAGTAATGATCTCACCTTCTCGAGGTATTTGGCCATCTGCTCATCCTTGGCCTCGTAGGCTCCTAATATCTTATTCACTACTAGCCTTGAATCACTATGGGCCAAAATCTGGCCGATACTAAGGGACTTGGACAAGGAGAGCCCTGCTATAAGGGCCTCATATTCGGACTCATTTTTAGAGGCTTTGAAGTTAAACCTCAGTGCGTACTTAATGTCTGTGCCATCGGTGCTGACACTATAAGTCCAGCTCCACTTCCGCTGTCGCAGGAGGACCCATCCACGAAGAGGCTCCACACAGTATCGTCTGAAAAATTTCCCTCAGTGAGGGACCCCTGTCTAAAGAGATATCTTCTCTCTTTATTTTCGGCCACTTTTTCTCTAGCGGTGCTTATCTCAGCCTTATATGCGGGTGTGTCTACGAGCCTTCCCTGCAGGGTATCTGTCTTCCCGAGGCTCTCGTCATTAGTTTCATCATATTCCCAAGTAAATTCAGCCACGAAATATGCCAATGCTTGCCCCTTGATGGCCTTCCTAGGTTGATACCCAATGTCAAACTCCCCCAACTCTATGGTCCAGGCCATTAACCTCCCTGATTTTTTTTGCTTGTGTAAGACCTGCCTAAGAGGAGAGTCAGTGAGGATGACCATTGTATGGGATTAGAAGTATGGCTTCATCTTTCTTGATGCATGGATCAAGGCATAGGCTAACTTCTCCATTCGTGGGTATCTTTACTCTGCCCCCTGGAGTGCCTTATTGTTAAAATACATAGGCTTTTGTACCTCATCTTCGTCTCTCACAATGGCTATGCTGGTGGCTGATTCAGAGACGGCTAAGTACACATGCAGCCGTTTTCCCTATACTAGTCGGGACAACAGCAAGGGAGACCCTAGGTACGACTTTAACTCCTTGAAAGCTTCATCACACTCTCCACTCCATTTGAAGGCCTTTCTGAGAATTTTAAAGAATGGTAAACACTTGTCTGTGGCTCTCGACATAAACCTATTCAAAGCAGCCACTCGCCCCGTGAGCCTCTTAACGCCTTTAATGGTCTTGGGGGTATTCATCTCTAGGAGGGCTTTTATTTTCTCAGGGTTGGCCTCAATGCCTCTTTGATTCATGATAAACCCCAAGAATTTCCCTGCTCTAACCCTGAAGACACACTTGGTCGAGTTGAGCTTCATCCGGTATTTGTCCATCGTGTTAAAGGTCCTTTCAAGGTCGACCACATGATCCTCTATCTTCAAACTCTTAGTCGGCATATAATCTACATAGACCTCCATAGATTTCCCAATTTGGTCTTCAAATATTTTATTTACAAAGCGCTAATACGTTGCCCCTGCATTCTTCAGGTCAAAGGGCATTACCCTATAACAGTATGTACCCTTGTCGGTAATGAAGGTTGTTTTCTCCGAGTCTTTAGCGTCCATGAAGATCTAGTTGTACCCTGAATAGGCATCCATGAAGCTCATGAGCTGGTGGCCTGCGGTAGAGTCTACCATCTGGTCAATGCGGGGGAGTGGGAAGTTGTCTTTAGGACAATGCCTGTTGAGGTCGGTGAAGTCTACACACATTCTCCACTTCCCATTGGCCTTTGGGACGATGACTGCATTGGACAGCCATTCAGGGTAGATAACCTCTCTGATAAACTGAGCATCTTATAATTGTTTGAACTCATCCCTTATGACCTCATACTTTTCTCTAGAGTAAATTCTCCTCTTATGCTTTACCGGCTTCGCACCTTCTACCACATTGAGCTTGTGGCACATGATCTCGAGGTCGATCCCCGGTATATCTGCATGACTCCACACAAAGATGCTATGTCTTCTCCTCAACAGTTTAATGAGGTCTTCCTTGATTTTTGGCTTCAGAGACTTGCCGACTTGGACGGTTTTTTGGGTCATCCTCATTGAGGATGATGGATTCTACCTCTTCCACGACCTCTCCTTTTTTTATCTTCGTCTCGTCTCTGGGGTCTAGGGTATCAATATTGTAAGTGGTTGTTTCCCTCTTGTGTGCCTCTCTTTCTTCTGCGGAGTTGTAATAACATTCTCGTGTTGTCAGCTGGTCTCCCTGAACTTCCCCCACCCCGTAAGGGGTCAGAAATTTAATCATCTGATGAACTATAGATGGAACGGCTTCGAACCCCTTGAGGGCTACCCGCCCTAGTATAATATTGTAGGCTGAGAAGACATATTCATCCATCACAAAGAAGCTGACCTTCTTGGTAAGCCATCTCGGCCACTCGTCCCCCATCCGACATCGGCTACCAGTCCTTCGACGATCATCCCCACGCCAAGAGAGATCAGAGTCGTCCTCATCATCAGAAGGGTCTTCCCCTCTTTTTGGAGGGTCTTCTCGGCATGCATCACCTCGCTTTTTTTGGGGTCGTCCCCTCGGCCCCTCTTGAAGGCACTCTTGTCAGCGTACTTCCTTGGCTTCCCTTCTTTTAATATTTTTCAATCTCATCTTTCAGAGAAAAGCATTTGTCTGTTATGTGGACATGGTCTTGGTGAAACTCGCACCATAGGTTTTTCTTCCTCTTGTTGGGGGTTGCCCTCAACTTCTTAGGCCATTTTAGGGACCGATCACTCTTTATGTTATTGAGGATATGTTCACAACTGACCGTTAGAGGGGTATAATCAGCGAACTTGTCATCTGTAGATCTCTTCCTTCCCTCTTTATTCTTCTCATGGTACTTACCCCCACAGGTGCCCCCTTTTTCATTTTTGCCTTTGATAGCCATTGCCTCTTCGACGTTCATCACCTTTCCTATTGCTGACAGCAGTTCAGCCATCATCCTCGGTGGGTCTTCTGCAAGCTTCCACAGTAGCTTTCCCTTCTGGAGTCCTCCAATGAGAGCGATCATGGCTATGCTCTCCTCATAGTCTTCAACCTCTAACTTTTCTTTATTAAATCTGGCTATATAGTCCATTAGACTTTCATTCTTCCCTTGATTAACATAGAGCAAGTGTGTGGTCTTCTTCTGTGGCCTCACACCAAAGCAAAAGTTATGGATGAACCGGCCTGCCAACTGCTTAAAGTTTTTAATGGAATTTTTTGGAAAAGACATATACCAGACATGTGCAGCCGTCAGGGTACCAGAAAAGGCACGACACCTCATCTCATTCGAGATAGAGTATTTGTCTGTCGCTGATTGATACATCTCAATATGGTGGACAGGGTTGGTACTCCCATCATATCTTGGGGTGACCACTGGTGGCTTAAACTTGGAGGGCGTTGGGAAGTTAACTATCTTCACCACAAAGGGTGAGACTATGGAGTATCCTCTTTGAAGAGGGTCCCGACTCTTCAGTATATCACCAATCTTATCCTCTAGTCACTCGATCGAGTCATTCCAGGGCCTCATAGTGTCATCTTGGTCGATGTTATCCCCCACCGCCTCTTTAAGGTGGACGGAGGGTTCTGTTGTGGCAGGCCTGTGTCGGTTGTTTACTTCTCCCTGGCTATCGTCCCGTCCTTGGGGTCGTCCCCCGTTGGGTCGGCCATCTACTGCCTCCCTTCTGGACCTCGCAACACTCCTCGATCTGGATAATTTTTCTCGCAGGTCATTTACTGGGCCCAACCTCTCAAAGGCCGACCCGTTGCTCAAGCAATCGAAAGTAGAACCTCTTGGGCGATCGTCAAAATTTTTGCCTTTCATACTTCCCTCTGCTCTCCTGGAGAGGTCGTACATTATTGTTAGAGACCTCATACAGTTCCCAGCATTCTATGGGGGCCTTTTCCCCTTTCATATCATCATACTTGTCCTCGGGGCAAGGGTTTCTTTGCCTCCCCAAGCGCAGGCGCAGGGGGTTAGCAACATCCCTACACTGCTGAGGGGGTTGCAGGTCTTTGTGTGGTGCCTGGGGTGGTCCCATAGCTTCATGCTGTCCTGGAGCTGTTGCCGGAGTAATCATCTCAGGTGAGACCCCTGGTGGTCTTAGTATGTTCTGGCTTAGAGCAACGAACTACTCCTGCATGATTTGCTGGCTTGCTGCCAGAGACTTCAAGGATGCCGCCACATCAGCCATCTCAGACTGAGGTGGTGGCTGACTGTAACTGGGTCCTACTCCACTATCCGATGGAGGGAGTGGTGGTGGCGGCATCTCAAGTGCTATGTGTTTGAGCTATGAACAGCTGAACTAGAAAAAAAGGTTGTGAACTTGAGAACCATAGTGGGTGTCTTTCAACGATGAAACATCTCCTCACAGGGGGAGGATCGGTTCACCACCAGAGTGCCCAGTGAGGTTAAGCTATACAAAGGAAGAGATGTCTTCTCGTTCTCACAAACGGCGCCAAACTGAGAATGCTGAAATCAAGCACCACCAGGTAAGTAATGATGAGCTCAAACAGTAGTAACCATGGTAGCCATAAAGATGTATATGTATAAGTATATAGAAGTAGGTGAGTATAAGAGGAACAAGACAATGATGTATAGTGGTTCAGCCAATTAGGCCTACATCCACTGTGAGTGTGTGATCCACTAAGTGTGGGCACTAATGGCCTTGGATACAATGCACATAAGCTCACTTTCTCTCTCTACTGTGTGTACAAGAAGAGTTTCAGCTAGGGTTACAATTATCGATCCATTCATCCATGTGTAAGGTTGTAGGTGATGAGTATATATAGGTCTTGGGGGGTGTAGTGTACCCCCCAAGTATGCATGGTGCATGTGAATGATGATTTAGCCAATCTCATGTTGACACTTGTAGATGCCAAATGATGACATAATATTCCCTCAGGTGAGGGGATGATTTTGTTATAACGGTCTTCCACGTGCCATGTGGTCCTCACGCGCACTGTTCCACGTACCTCCCAAGCCACGCATTGTGATGATGTCACCCTTGGCCTATGATATGAGGCCGACGGCAAAGTTCCCTTCGATAGTGAGTCTGGCCCAATTTGGGCCTCGTACTGTCGTACCCTTGGAGGGTCGTCTTAGCCTAATTAGGGGTCGGCCCCTTGAAGGGTCGTCTGGGCCTGATGAGGGGTTGGCCCCTTGGAGGGTCATTTGGGCCTGTGTGGGGTCGGCCCCTTGGAGGGTCGTCTGGGCCTGATGAGGGGTCGGCCGTTGAAGGGCCGTCTGGACCTGATGAGGGGTCGGCCCCTTAGAGGGTCGTCTGGTATATGTTGAGAGGTCGGCTGCCTGGAGGGTCATCTGGGCCTCGTCCAGTTGTGGGGCGCCCTCGGCCTGCCCGAGGGTACATATGTGTGTGTGTGTGTGTGTATTAATTTATTATTAAAGTTTAAGACTACAAAGTTATAAATAAATAAATATATAAAGTGGGTAACTTTTATAAATATAAAAACATACACAAAGTCTTTTTATGTAGAGTGGAGAACTTTATATATAGACTTCGTAATATATGAAGTTTAAAATAGGTTTTTAATTAAAAAAAATAGGTCTTTGATTGAGAAAAAATATATTAATTTAGTTTTTAAAAAAAAGTAATCGGGCTTGGCCAACAGGCTTGTGTAAAGAGATTTCAAATCTGGGGCGTCTTGGGATTACATAATAAGGCCCGATCTAGGCCCGAGCGGGCTTCGGATAGCTCATAATTTTATAAGCTCGTCCCGAGCCCGACCAGGCCTGCCCATGGCCACCCTTAGTGTGAAGGTGTATGTGGTGATGTGCTCTAAATCACATGCATGCAACTCACACACTCTTAATTACAGACAGTATGAGTAACAAATTACAAACACATCACTTAAGATTTCCAAAATCAATTTAGTCAAAATAATCTGACTTTGGATCTTTAAAATATCCGCAGATCAAGAGGGAATCTTGCTATAAAAACTAGCCAAGATCCTATGCACTTTCCTTATTTGAAAATATGTACTTATTTCATAAAATGCGAAATATTTAAAAGTGAAATCCCCAATCAATATCTCAACTAGATCTAAGTCTGAATATTTGAGTAAACTGAAAATAGAAAGGATTTTGTTGGTTTAGGGTTTGAAATCAACATATCAGTTTGAAAATAACTAACAAAAACAAGATTTCTCGAAATAAGAAATCGACACTAAGAACTATCTAAGTGAACTGTATCACAGAGGCATAATCTCAAGATTTTATGAAAAGAAATAGAGATTTAACCAACGTGATTAAGTTGGGAAAGAGATAAAGAACTATAGAGAATAAACTTCTCAAATATCAAACTAATTTACTCTCACAAAAGGGTTTTCTGGTGAGATTTGGGCTGAGTTAGGTTTAGGGATTAATTTCTCTCTCTAACTCTTTTTCTCTCTCTCTAACTCTGATTTTCTCTCTGGTTTGAATGAAGGTCAAAAGTCACAAATGACTGAGGCTTAGATCGTTTATGTAGTGAGTAAGGGAGGATCGAGAAACTCAGAGGCAATCTAATAGATGAGATTGATCTTGACTAGTTGACTAAAGATCTAATGGTTAAAAAAATAAAGTGGTGGAAATAGCGAGCAATGATTGGTCAAGAGAGGTTCACATGGATTAAGTCTAAACACATGTAGATCGTCGATAATATTGATCCAAGGGTTCTCAAAGAAACATAGTTCAGTGAGAGTAAATAAATACATAATCAACTAATGAGAGAGCAGCACGTGTTGACAAAATATGGGTTATAAAATCGTACCAGACGTAATTATTTTTACACCCTGAAGTCTCTAGCGCTTTTGTTTCCTACCTAAACCAATATTAAGTTATTAAAAGAATTCACACAACAGCCCCAAAGGTTTCTAAACGACCAATTTTAATTTAAAAAAAAATCATTTTAAAAATCTTAAAAATTATATAATATATCCCAAAATTAGTAAAAAAATAATTTAAGGGATTTAACTGCCACACAACAAAATAGAGCATAAGACAGTGTATGTATGCAATCCAAGTGTGTGGTGTTGGTGTACTAACTTTAGGAATTTTTAGAGAAATCAAGTGTAGAGTCTGAGGTTTTTTGGTAAATAATGATGGGACTCAAATTTTGTCACTATTTCTAAACTAGATGAGCACCTACATAATATAGACTCAAGTAAGTAAAAAATATAGGGTGCTTTAGAGCTATAAATTTCTCCGCCAAAGATTTGAAATTTCGGATGGACCTATGAGGTAGCTTCTCGAACCACTTTTGGGCCACATCATGCAAGCTCGAAGGGAAGATTCGACTCATGAGCGCATCATTATGACTCTATAGAGTCATAGCTTGACGGTATTGCCTGACATGGTCAATGGGGTCAGTCTTCCCATCGTAAGTCTTAAACCTAAGAATGGCAAACTTCTTTTGAGACTCTTCTTCTATTTCCCTTAAAAAATGGGACTTCATCTGGGTTTTGAGAGATCACCTGGGTAGCTCTCTCATAGATCTGGCACCGAGATGAGCTGGGTGCTGGTCTATCTCTCTTCAGACCAAACTTCGTATGTCATCATTTTATCGACCAGGACTCCTGTAACGACGAGCTGGTTGTAGTTGTTCAAAATGATCATCATCTGACCAGTTCTTCTCAGTTCTTTCTGACCCAAACCTCAGTATCCTTCCTCGACTGCGAGACTTCCTCTCCTGAGGGCTAGAAGTCCAGTTGTGGAGTTGCCTTGTGCATCGATGGAGTTCTCTCTCTATCCCTTCCAGTTGCCTCTTGAGATGAGCATTTTCATCTTGTTATTGATGAGTAGCCTCATCCTATTATTGGAGTCTGGCTTCATGGGCGCCTATCAATCTAGAGATCTGCATGGAGCTGGGTGACCCGTGGCTTTCTTCAGAGACTTGCCTCTCCTGGAGAAGTCTTGGGTTTGAATGATGAATCTTAAACCTTACCCTTGGAGTGTTAGGCTACTAGTAAATTTCAATTGCTTAAGGGACGTTACTGCTGTGACACTAGTTCTTGTTGATGAAGGCTTTCAAAGGAATAACAATAAATTCTCAGATACAACGCCAATTGTGGTGACTGAAATCACAACACAAAATAATAATGAAAAAAATTAATCACCAAGTAGATAATAATATCAATAATCACAATCGTAACACAAGAATTTACGTGGTTCGGTAAATTACCAACGTCCACAGATAGGTCTACTTATAGTATTTAGTAACTCTCGAGATGGTGTTCTCGCTACATGCCCCTATGTCCCAGGCTAGGGGTACAATATATATTCAATTAATTAAAAGTGTTGGTAACTAACACGTTGATCATGTTTCCCTTGAATATCTGTCCGAGAATTTTGGGGGTAGACTCGATCATATCTTGAAATGTAACTGCTTAACCAAGGCTCATAATTTGGCCCGAAAACCTGATTAACTCACTTGGGCTTGGTCGGCTACTTTTATGGGCTTGATAGAGACAATAGGTACCCATAATTAGTTTATTCGATGAGATAAAAATAAAAAAAATTGTGATATACCTTCAAAATGTGCCTAGAAATTATCGTCGGAGGATTCACACCTCTTTAACAGGAGGGAAGGGGCCGTCGTTTTTAAGAGACACTGAGATCTTATTTTATACACAATGAACCACCGAAGGTCTATGTGGGTTTATACTAGTGAGTTTGGTTTGTGTAGTTAGGGTTTTGGCTAGGGGAGGTAATTGGGGAAGGTGAGAAGTACTGGTGATTGTTATGGTGGTTGAGAGGTAATGACAAGAGGGATAGTAGAGTTGTAATGATTGTGAGTTATAGTGGTTAAGAGAAAAAGTCGGGAGTCGACTGCAAAAGTAAAGGAAATCGGGAAAGATGTTTTTGAAAAAATTGTAACATTAACTCATAAAACATCTATAACATGTTTTCCAAATATCGTGATTTAAACACAAATTTCAAGACACAAGACTAAAATCGTGTTTTGTGAAAATTTAACAAAATAAGGTTTCAAATTGGTTTCTAAATTATTACACTAAAAACACAGTTATAACAAGGAACCAAATGCACCATTACCTTCTCCAGGATATCAATTTTGAGAGTCCCCATCTTGATGAAATTTTTCATAATGAAATCCTAATTTATGGGCCAAATGGATATATAACGATACATAAGGTGGAGTCTGAATGTGTCCTAACAAAATGTAAGAAATGCAAAATATTTGGGCACATAGAGACTAATCACAAATTTGAGAAAAGATAGAAGAAAATATGGACAATGAAAACAAAAGAAGATGAAAAAAGTTTGGAATCTAAATTGTAAAGTCAATAAAAGAAAAACTCAAAGAAGATGGAAAAACAACCCCAATAGGTAAACGGTCTAACTAAAAATATTATAACAGAATTTGATGGAAGGGATTTAGAAACTCCAATGAACAAAGGAGGGAAAAAATTTGAAATGGAGTTGGGTAATAATTATGAAATGCTTTAAGGCCTTCTCTAATGATTTTTCGCTCCAAACAGTAGTTAAGGGTCTTTCTTTATCTATGTGGAAGAATTTCTAAATTAATGGTTCACTACTTCTAATTTACGTCTCCAGTGCTATTCCTTTCCATTTGATATGGCATGATTTCAGAAAAAAGCGTTTGGATTTCAACCACCCACTTGTACATTCAAATTAATATGAGTGGTTAAATTTTGTCCTAGTCATATTGGCTAACCGTTCTCATATTTCTACGTGTAAAAATAGCACTAGAAAATTCTATATAACTCAGCAGCAATATCATATCATCTATGGTTGTTAAAGCAGTTTTTTGCCTTCCAAAATTTCTAAGATAGAAAAACTGTAAGATAGAAAAGGACATTGGAGATGGCCTAATACCTAGATGATGAAGATTTCTAAGAATAACCTACAACTATAATAGTATCATAAGTTGAAGTCAAAGATAGTGAACGAAAGGTGAGTACCTAGCATTAAGAGAAAAATAAAAACAAAGGAAACTCATCTAGGAAAATAGGTAAGGGTGTGAGAATAACCATAAAGGCATATTCAAATAATTTATAAGATTTCATTATGAAATATAAAGGGTTATATTACTCCACATAAATAGAGAGAGGTTAGAAAATTCATTTATATTGCAAAATTGCAATTATGTTCTTGTTAGAGATTAAAGTTAGAAAGAACAACATTAAACAGGTAAATAATAACTATTTTCCAGACTGGAAGCTATTGCATAATACTTCTAATAAGCATCCAGGAAGAGTATGAATTTCTTGGGACACAAATGTTTTTTATGTGCAGATTATCAATTGCATTGATCAAGCCTGGATAGTTAGAATAGAGTTTAAAGAAAATCATTCTTGGTTCTCTCTCACTCGAGTGTGTGGTGCAAATGATATATATAATATGAAATTGCTATGGAATTATTTAGAAAGTTTTTAAGATCTTGTACTAATGATGCTTGGATTATTTTAGGAGACTTTAATGTAGTTAGACGAGTTATTGAAAGAATTGGTGGAATAGGTATTGATTGGGATGAATTTCAGGAGTTTAATGATTATTTAAAAAAAATATTTACGTTAATGAATTTGCAATTCAAGGTAGTTGCCTTATATGAGACAATAGCAGAGGTGGGGATTCAAACATTTATATTTGAATAGATAGATCCCTCCATAACGATAATTGGTTATAAAAAATCATGGAAACTCAAGTAATTGTTGAACTTCCAGGAATGTCTGACCGTGTTCCTATTATGTCATTGATCAAGAAGAATATAGAGAACATAAACAAACCATTCAAGTTTTTTACCTTTGGATGAAGAATAAAGAATTTAAAGAAATGGTAAGTAAACGTTGGGTATTATAAGTGGAAGGTAACCCAATGTTCACTATTTCCAGAAATTATAAAAATATTAGAAGAAATAAACCCCGCAGAAGAAAAATTATTTAATATTAGAAGCTGAAACCTCAACATCAACTAGAACTAATGTAGATTATTCTACTCACCAAAAATTAGACGCAACTAAAGAAACATATAATGAAAACACCAAACTTGTTATGGATATAAAAGTCGTAGTAGATATATATTTGACACTAACTCTAATATAACACAATATGGTAGAATATTAAATTTAGATAATATAAACCCTCAAGACTGGGAGATAGCAATAGAAATTGGGGAAATGGATGTTTTAGGACCTGTACACCAATAAGCTTTGAAAATCAAACAGAATGTGAAGCATATTTTGAAAATACTCTACAAGGAAGCGTATCTAATTGGTATTTAACATTTAAACTTTCTGAAGAATATAAATAATTTAAAGAAATATTTAATGTAGAAAGATTCTCTCATTTAATAAAAGGAGCATTTATAGGAACAAATAGACTTTTACATTTAACAGAACGAAAAACATATGTACTAAGAAATTTAGAACAATTACAAATATGTAAGTTAGAATATATAGGAGATTACACTAGGAAATTTGTAGAATATTGGACACAAACTGAACGAACAACAGATATTAACCTATTAGATAGATACATACAAAAAATACGAGGTAATATAGGGGAAAAAATTTGGAAAAATTGGCAAAAACACACAGACACAAAAAGAGATATGGCTATAGGAACTAGAATAAAAACTGTATATGATACTGTAAGAGGGTACTTTAGATTATAAATGGAGGCTTGACCCCCTATTGAGTATGGTAACAATAAGTCAGTTGGTTAAAGCTTAGGGTTAATGATAGAACACATAAAACATGAACCCAATGAGGATAGACTCAACTTAAACTCACAAAACTCTCGTGTATAACTCAGGTCATAATAATGGACTTTAGAAGTGGCTTAGCCAGAGGGAGAGGGAAGTAAGCACCCTAGATACACCCTGGTGGGAAAGTAAAAACACACAAAACACCCTCAAGAATCTATGTCAAGTATTAAAAGCTTCGTAATAAATGACAATGGTGATTCAGTGAACTCTCTAGTTTGCAATAACTCTTTTCAATTCTCAAAGAGGGGATCCTCTCCTCAAAGGTGGTTGGGGTCCTTAAATATCGCCCCCCCACCACCACCACCCCCGAGGCAACTCAGTCATTAAAGACTATGAAAGACATCCCTCATACTTTATGTCACAACATTAAATGCCTGATGCACTAGTTGTCTCCACATCATAAACATTAAATGCCAAGACATGCCTTTCGCCTAACCACTGTGTGTCAGGGGGTTGTTGTTGCAGAGGTGGCTCACCAACTGCCTGACAGCCCCAAATACCATGGTGTTTACTCAAGTGCATGTCTGACATTGTTTAGATGGCTAGTGACATCACCCACAGTAGATGTGATATTAAGTAGAGGGTCGTTTGGTCCATAACTCAATGCCCGATGGAACTCCAAGCTGCTCCGCTTGAGGCATGGTCAGGGTCCTTCGGCGTTTTACCAGGTGTATCTAAGATGGTCAGGACAAGCCCCAACGGTGCCTTACTTCTCAATCCTCCAAACCAAATCCCTCTAAAGTTCCCATGGTGAGGTCATTCGATAGGGCATGAAAGCCCTCCCAGGTCCTGCCATGCCTGGTCTCTCGTGAGTACCGTTTGACCTCACCCAAACTGTATTATTATTATCGTTATGTCATTACAACCGTTATAGCTTTACAGTGAATGTAATCAAAGGTAAAATATGATTAACACAACAACCTGAAGTATGAGTTGCCATGCTTGAGTTGCCACGCTGAGCTGCCTCCCCAAGCTGCCACACTGAGCTGCCTCACCAAGATGCCACGCTTGAGTTGCCACGCTGAGCTGCTTCCCCAAGCTGCCACGCTGGGCTGCCTCACCAAGATGCCACGCTTGAGTTGCCACGCTGAGCTGCCTCCCCAAGCTGCCACGCTGAGCTGCCTCACCAAGATGCCACGCTTGAGTTGCCACGCTGAGCTGCTTCCCTAAACTGCCACGCTGGGCTCCCTCACCAAGATGCCATGCTTGACTTGCCACGCTGAGCTTCAAGCCCCCTCTACAGTACATTAAAATCAGAATGTAGGAAACTAAAAGAAGGAAAATAAATTAAAAAATATTATTATTATACATGTCAACAAATAGATTTACCGCCACAATACGGATGCGATAATAAATGTATAATAACTAATAAACATAAAACTAAAAAGAAATATAAAACTTATAAAAACTATAGAATAAGACCTAGTAAAACTTATAAAAGAATACTATAAATATAATAAATATAAAAGAAAAAGACCATGGTATAAAAAACGAAACATACATAAAGATAATAAAGACTTAAAAGATAATAAAAATAATAAAAGAACTACTAACTGTAAATGTTTTATATGTGGAGATCCTAATCATATTAGACCAAATTGTCTTTATAGACATAAAAATAATAATATAAAAAAAATTCAAGAAAAATAAATATATTAGATGACATTGAAGATGATTTAGGAGACGCAATAGAATTAGAAAGTACATATGATGAATATGAAGAAATAGATATTATTAGCATATATAGTATAGAATCAGAAGACGATAACATAGAAACTTTAGAATGAAGTTTAGAAGACTTAAATTTTTTGTATAATATAGAAGAATGTGAATATAAATTTAAACAATATATATTTATAAAACTAAATTGTATAAAATGTTCAATAGAAAATAAATAAATGTTTTTATGTGAAATATGCAATAAAAATTTATGTATAAAATGCTATGAAGAAATAAAAAATAAACCCAAAGAACAAATAAATAGTACAAATAAATCAGCACTAATAACCTTCCCTGTAAAAATAAAATCCGCAAACAAAATAATAGAAACCACAGCAATGTTAGACACAGGAGCAACAAAAAGCCTAATTCATGTAGATTTAGTAGAACAAGAAAACGCGAAAGATTTAAATTACCCCGTTTATATACAGCAATTTAATAAATAAGCAATGACCATAACACAATGTATACAAAATATACCTATATATATAAATGAAGAACAATTTATATTACCACAAATATATATATATAACAAATATAAAAAGTCATCACCCGTTTATATTAGGACTAAATTTTACTCAATCTTAACTAGAGGATTTATGTATACACCATTAGGAATACAACTATTTAAAAAATGAACACATATTATACCTAATAACCAACATATTAATAATCAATAAAACAATAATATAGAAAAACAAGAAAATAAGTTAATCCTTAATAACAACATAATCTTAGAAACAGTATAATAGTTAAACATTAAAGAAATCAATAATAAAGATATTGAAGAAAATTACTTATATGAATATTTACAATATATAAAAGATAACCAAAACAAAAAATAAAATTTGATAAAATAAATAATATCATGTTTAAAAACACAAAATTAGAATTAGAGGACCTAATCAGATTAGCTGAAAAAACTGAAATAATAGGAGAAAACCTACAAAAATATTGGAATAAAAATAAAATAGAAGTTAAATAAAATATAATTAACCCTGACATAACAATAAAAAACAAAAGGCATAGCTTGTGAAATAATTGACCAAGAAGAATTCAAAACTCAAATAAGAGAACTCTTAAATTTAGGAGTAATACAGAAAAGCACAAGTACAGAGAGAAGCCCCGCATTTATGGTAAGAAATCATTCAGAATTAAAAAGAGGTAAAACACGTATGGTAATTAATTATAAAAGACTAAAAGATAATACTTATGACGATAGCTATAAAATACCTAACAAAGACGAATTAATTAATAAAATTCAAAATAAAAATTACTTTTCTAAATTTGATTGTAAATCTGGTTCTTGACAAATAAAAATGAATAAAGATGCAATAGAATGGACCGTTTTTACTTGTCCAGAAGGACATTTTGAATGGTAAGTCATGCCATTTGGATTAAAAAATGCACCTCAAATATTTCAAAATAAAATGGGTATTATTTTTAAAAAACACTCAGATTTTTGTATAGTATATATAGATGATATTCTTGTATTTAGTAACACTAAACAGGAACATAGAAATCATTTACAAATTATTTTTAAAGAATTTATAAATCAAGGATTAACAATTAGCAATAAAAAGATGCAATTTGAAAAACAAGAAATATAATTTCTAGGATTATTCATAAAAGGAGGCAAAATAGAATTACAGGAACATATAGTTAAAAAGGTATTAGAATTCCCGGATAAATTAGAAGAAACTAAAAAACTACAAGCATTTTTAGGATTATTAAATTGTTGTAGATCTTTTATTCTAAACTTATCTAAATTAGTATGACCTTTATATAGTAAATTGGGTAAAAATGGACAAAAATACTTCAATATTGAAGACATAAAACTAGTTCAAAAAATAAAATAAATAGTTACTAAATTAGAACCTTTATCCTTACATATAGAAAGTAGTTATAAAATTATACAAACAGACGCATCAACAATAGGATGGGTGGGAATTTTGTTACAAAAACGTAATAAAAATAGTAATAAAAATGAAGAAGTAATTTGTAAAAACTGTTCAGGTAATTTTAATGAAGAACAAAGTAGGTTACCTTCAACTGACTTAGAAATATTAGGAGTAATAAATACTATAGAAAGATTTCAACTATTTTTAGGAAAAGAATTTTTAATAAGAACAGATTGTGATAATATAGTAAAACACTTTAATAAAACTAATAAAAGTAAATCAGCCATAAAAAGATGGCTAAATTTTATTGATAACATTATAGGAAAAGGTTTTACCCCTCAATTTGAATATATAAAAGGTAAAGATAATCAATTAGCCAATATCATGTCTAGATTAATTACTAACATTTCTTAAATTTTGCAGATGTCTCATCATCAAGACTCCTCATCAGGAACAAGAGAAAATACTAACCAATTATTTATTGTTCTTAAGGAGAGGCAAAAGTTCAGGTCAAAGGTACAAGTAACAGAAGAAGAACAAAAGATCCTTGACAATCTCTTGTTCAACCGAGAATATAATAAAGGATCATTTATACACACTATGAATTATCTTAATACTTACTTTTTCAACATAGCGCACCATGTTAATAATCTAGAAGCACGAGCAAACTATTATAACTCTTTTAATAACCAACAACTTATCAAAGAACATGATACTATAATAAAACACTTTAAAATATTAAATATCAAAAAGCAAGATATTGAAAAGAAATTAGAACAAGTAACGCTATACAGTAATAGTAACTTTTTATCTTCTTTTGACCCCTACTATAGGTATATATTACGTACAAAAGTAGAAACCCTTTTATCAGATGCAATAGCAGAAAAAAATTATGTTTGCACAAGAAAAAGATATAAATAATTGAGTTGCAATACAAAATTATTTTCGTTTTTACTTAGCCCCTGTAGGATGTACATATAGATATGAACATGTGTCAATAAATTCTCAAAAGAAACATGACACCGTAATTTTATTAGAAATAGATTATAGACTTTTTGAAAACTTTGTAACCAGTAAGCCCAATAAAATATTTACTCATAATCGACGAATACAAATAGAAGTTACTATAAGTTTACTATTAGAATTTGGCATGGTAGCTAGTATATTAATACCTCCTCCTTCTACTAGAATAAATAACAATTTACCAAAAGGTTTAATAGAAGCACCAGTTGAACAACAGTGTTAGAGGACCACACCACCTCACGTTTTATTAATAGTAGATAGCATACCACCAGAATGGATAGGCTTATGACAAATCATCCATAGAAGGCACAATATTTTAATTGAACATAAAAAAGATAAAATCTCTAATTATTTTGTTCAATGTACATATTACGACTCCCTTATACAAGACCAAGATGCAATAAAAGATTTAATTGCAACACATAAAGTAAATGAAATAATAAACGAAATCCCTTCTTACCCTTAGTGTATGATAAAAGAAACGTTTAATATGAGAATTTTTATTCCAAAACACCCTTTTAGTCTAAACATAAAATATTTTAGTAAATCGCAAAATTCTTTAGAAGTAGAAGAGGCACTAGAAGAAGAAGAAGAAAGATCCCATTATATATATAACAACTATACACACACCGATTCAGACAATGACTCAGTTGACTAAGTCACCAGGCACAATATTAATAGCATGATGGAACCCTAGAAGCAAATAATTGTTACTGACGCCTATAATAACGTAACCAAAAGACGAACAAAATAATGAAGCAAGCAATGACATCACAGCAAAGAAACAAAAGATCACTGTTCACTCACCAGTTCCCCTACTGTATAACTTTTGAAAAGAAACACAAGATATTATTGTTGATCACTATTCACCTTTGAAAGAATTCAGAATCACAAGGCCCTATTGTACATGGGTTGAAAAACCAGAAGCAAAACAAAAACGTCGTCTTCAAATCCCTTATATTTTAATTTTGTGTAGTTTTAGGAATCTTCACGTTCGAACCTCTTCTTGTATAAATAGGAAGATTCTCTCTCATTTACAAGATACACAGAAATCCCACAACTCTCAGCAACCAAACTCTCTCTCTCAGAAAACCTCCGTTTAATTTTTCAACCAACTCTCCGACTAGCTTTGTAATCCACCAACAATAGTTGTATATTATCTTGTAATTGTAAGTTTTCTATCATCTGTAAATTATGGCTTGTATTACTGTTAATCTCTTGTAAATTAAAAGTTTGTAATCGCATGTTACATTTTCAGTAATAAAATTTAAGTTCTTATTATTTCTTTCGGGTTTACCACTCTGAGTACTTAGATAATATTCTTATTACAGTTTGATATATCATTAAAGTATCCTTGAGGATTTATTTTTATGGAAAATATGGATATAAGTATCTGATTGAACTCTAGAATGATCTTAAATTTTTAAATTTTTCGATGTCCTGTGTGTTGTCATTGTCGTCGTTGTTGCCGTTATATTGGCGCTTTTAAGCTTGACTGGGCTGCTACAGTAACCTGTAGTACTGTGGACTTGAGGAATTATTTAAAAGTTAATGTTCATACTACTGTTCACTTTTACTATTCATGCTTTTATTGTTCATGTCACTGTTCATTCATAAAAATAATGGTGTATATATATATATATATAGTGTCTCTACACACATATGCATATATACCTTCCATCTTATTGATACATTGTTTGACTTCTTGAGCACAATCCTCACAACACATGTAAATTTTGAGTAGGAGTTCCTTCGCCTTTAGATGTTTAACGCATCAAATTAGATTACCAAATCACACAGGCATGCACACACACAAATTATAAATTCAACACAATATCCATATACATATTGTACCTCTTCTTTTTTATCTCTTCTTATCATGTTTCTTCACGTTTGGCACGACGTGATAGATAATATCCACGTGTTTATCAGTCCTAGTTCAACACCTCACCACCTGATTATCAAATGCATAACAAATTTATATTACATAAACAAAACCTCTAAACTAAAAAATATGTGATAAATTAAATTACCGTCAAAGTCACATAAGCAGTTGAATATTTCATCAACAAATCCCATATGATAAGTTGATTGTTCATTGATTGATCATGTAGGGAATACAATTAGTTAGCTAAATATTATTATAGACTTAGACTCTATCTCGTATCACTACTCAATCAATCATTGGTTATCCAATAAAATTGTTCAAAACTCCTCGCAAAAATAGAGAACGCTCTCCGTGTTATTTAAAAAATATAACACAATAATAATCAACAACTAGACAAATGAAAACATTTAACGCTATTTAATTACAAGAGTTAATGATATGACTTCACTTAAAAGAGCCATTTATGAATGTTCACTTACTTTTTAATTTCAGATGGTCATCCTATCTCCTTCTTTCTCCCTTAAGATATTGAAATACGACTGTTGATACCAAATTTAGTCTGCTGACATGTCTCAATTGAGTGAAGACACGTGGCAATCTGTGTGGCAACAACAAACACTTTCGAACAACACCTTGACTCCGAGGAACCATACCGCAACGAGGAACTCTGCTTCCCCGATCAACTCAGACGCTCCGACCAACAAGAACTTTACGAGGAACTTTTTAGTACCGAGGAACTTCTGAGTACCGAGGAACTTAGGCGGTCCGAGCAGCATAGGCGGTCCGAGCTGCACCTCGAACAAAGCATTAATAGAAAGATAACCAACAGATTGACTGCACATTAAATGCTTATTATTATCATACAAATGTATACGCTTAAGGGACATTGAATGTATTACCCTTTCACATTACAGCCTTAGGGCTATAAATACATTGCATTATCCTCATTCTAAGGGGACCGAAATTTCTGGAGAAAACTTGTAATCGAGAATTCCCAAACAGTCAGCAATAACAGAAACAGTGGACGTAGGCCATTCTTATAAGGCAGAACCACTTTAAAATTTCTTTGTCTCATTTTATTTATCTGTGATTAAATAATTAGATATAATCTAATTTTTTACATCAACAGATTGGCGCCGTCTGTGGGAAACGACTGGTAATATCATTTTTCATCAATAAACAATTCATCACAAATGGTAGATATTCCAGAACCCAGCAATCGACACGCTGGAAGCCCTCCAAATCTATCTGCTCCGCCCAATATTCCAGATCTGGCTGGAATAATGACAAATCTGGCCCAGGGCCAGACAGTCATGCAAGAAATTATGCGACAACTCATACGAACCCTCCATGGCGGTGCACCAACCCATTCATAATCGCGAAGTATTCAAAGAAATACCCGTTTACCTTCTTCGCGTACTAGGCGTACCGATTCATATCGTACTGAGGAGTCTGAAGATTTTTCTTATCAACCTGGATGAACTTCGTTGGTACGAGCCACAGATACTGAGCAACGTATCACTCTCTCTCCATAAAGGACCAGTACACTAGAAAGATTAAGCAGAGTATCTCCTTTTGATCGATTAGGTCCTAGGAGGAGTAAAAGTCCTCCTAGAGCCGCATCAAGGAGTTTTCGATGACCATCAGACTTAAGGAAAGGATCTGCCCAATCGCGACCAGCTGCTCGTCAAGATAGATCCCAGTAAGACACATCAACGCGATCAGTTGCTCGAACTAACAGGCCCGAGGTAGGAAATGATGCGTGGAAAGGTTCTATTCAGAGGCTGGAGGATAGATTAGGGGAAATGTCTAAAGCCAGAACCCTCTACAACGAACTTTTATTCAAGGAACACCTTTTGTCCGGGCCATTGTAGATTTTCCAACACCATCAAAGTTCAAAGCACATGTTGTGACCCCCAAATATGATGGAAAGACCGACCCTGTCCTTCATATAGAATAATACCAAGCTGCAGTCGACATCTATGCTGTTCCAGATAAGATGAGATGTAGATCATTCTCGAGAACTCTTACCGGATCTGCTCAAATATGGTATAATAATCTTCCTCGGGGTAAGATCTCAACTTTTTTTCAACTGGCCGAGTTATTCATTGGGAATTTCTATTTTGGGGCAAAGCCAATTAAACGAGTAGCGCATTTGTTAAGTGTTAGACAAAAAGCTGGTGAAAGTACCAGAGATTATATAACTCGTTTTAATAACGAGAAACTCGAAGTCATTGATTATGAGGAAAAGACAGCGATTACCGCCTTGAAGAGTGGCCTACTGCCCAACAAGTTGTACTACACTTTGGCCAAATATCCACCTAGAACCATGTTAGATCTGATGGGAAAAGCAGCAAATATTATGAATGCCGAGGAGGCTATGGCTGCGAAGAAGAATATGGATACCAAAGAAACTAAGGTGGAAGGTGATAAAGCTAAGAAGAAAGAGCATAAGAACAATGGTAGTGACAAACACTCAAAAACAAGGTCGTCATGGGAAGTATTGAAGAAATTTGATAATTATACTCCTTTGAAGAAAGACATCAACCATGTTCTAGAAGAAATCAAGAACAACGAGGAATTAAACTAGCCAGAGAAAATGAAAGCAGACCCTGACAGGAGAAATAAGGAAAAGTATTGCGAGTTTCACAAAGATCATGGCCATATGACCAAAAATTGCATAGCTCTTCAGAATGAGATTGAAACACTCATCAGACAAGGAAAACTGGTAAAGTATGTTGATCGAAGGAATGAAAGAAGAAACAACGACCGAATAAGAGAGAGGTCTAGATCTCCTCGTCGAGCAGAAGAAAACAAGAAAATAAACCATGAAGTTGATCCAGAAGACGACTCCGATCTTCCCAAGAGACCAAGGCAGCCAGAACGTGAGGTATTTTCAATACGCTTTGGGTCATTTGACTGTAATGTTATTACAGGTGGAGATGCAGGAGGAGGAGACCTTACTGTAGAGAGAAAAGCTTACCTCTGTGAGGCTCAAGCTTGCTCATACATTCAACGAATAAATCTAGCTGAGGAGGATCGCCCGAGAAAGGTAAACAAAGAGAAATTGGTCATTGGTTTCTCAAAGAACGACCTCGCAGGTGTTCTATATCCTTATGATGACCCATTGGTGATCAAAATGAGGATGAAGGAAGTGATGATTTTAAGAGTACTGGTAGATAATGGTAGCTCGGCAGACATCATGTTTTACTCGTGCTTCGACAGTTTAAATCTAAAACTATCTCAACTGGAGCCTTATCACAGACCCCTCCTGGGTTTATTTAGTGAGAAAGTTTTTCAACTTGGGACGATCAAGTTGGATATATTCATTGGTACATGGCCTGCTTGTCGAACAGAAAGAATACGCTTCTTCATGATGGATAAGAATGTTCAATCAGCATACAATATCATCATGGGAAGAGTAGGATTAAAGAAGTTCGAGGTTGTACCATCTACAATACATCAATGCCTAAAATTTCCAATAAATTTTGGAGTGGGAGTTGTGAAAGGTGGTCAGAAAGTAGCTCGGGAATGCTATTATTCATTCGTCGAGCAAGAGGAACTGGAGGAATCAAGGAAAAAGACTACTACCTATCAAGTGGATGAAGGTGCAGAAATTAAAACATTGGATCCTAGAGATGAGTCGCAACTCGTGAAGGGTCAAGTGGTGGAAGCTACTGAAAATATCATTCTGGACGACGAGCACCCTGAACGAACTACTCAAGTAGGTTCCTCGTTGGAATCCTCATTAAAGCAGAAATTGATAACTTTCTTAAGAAGCAAAAAGCAAACTTTTGTGTGGAGTCACGAGGATATGCCCGGGATATACCCAAATTTCTTATGTCACGAGCTCAATGTGAATAAGGAGATCAAGCCTATGAAGCAGAGAAGAAGAGTATTCAGTCCCAAGAAGAATCAAGCTATACAGGAGGAAGTCGAGAAGCTCCAGAAAGCTTGCTTTATTGAAGATGTTAAATATCCAGACTGCTAGCAGATGTGGTGATGGTGAAAAAGAAGAACAACAAATGGAGGATGTGTATAGACTTCACCGACCTCAACAAAGCATGCCCAAAGGATCACTTTCCGCTGCCCCGAATTGATCAACTAGTGGATGCTACCTCGGGACACGAGCTGCTGAGCTTCATGGATGCTTATTCTGGTTACAATCAGATTAAAATAAAACCTGAAGACATAGAGAGTACTTCTTTCATTACCCCTAGGGGAACTTATTGTTATAATGTTATGCCTTTTGGTTTGAAAAATGCAGGTGCAACATATCAGCGGCTGATGAACAAAGTGTTTGCAGAACAAATCATTTGCAATATGGAAGTCTATGTTGACGATATGCTGACAAAGAGCAAGAAAGTTGTTGATCATCTAGTTGACTTATGCCAGACCTTTTATCAACTAGATAAATATCAAATGAAGTTGAACCCGACGAAGTGCATATTTGGAGTACGAGAAGGCATGTTTCTCGAGTACATTATCAATCAGCGAGGCATTGAAGCTAACCCTGAAAAGATCAAAGCTCTATTAGGGCTGCGATCCCCAACGATGAAGAAAGAGGTGCAAAGTCTTACAGGACGAGTAGCAGCACTCAACAGATTTGTATCACGAGTAACTGATAGATGTATCTCATTCTTCAAAATGGTCCGAAAGACTTTTGAGTGAAATGATGAATGTGAGAAGGCTTTCCAAGACTTAAAGAAATATTTGGGAGCACCTCCACTGTTATCTAGGCCAATGATGGGAGAAAAATTATACTTGTATCTGGCAGTGTCCGAAAATGCAGTTAGTTCGGCATTGATAAGAATGGAAAATGGAGTATAAAAACCAATCTACTACATAAGTAAGGCCTTCCGAGGAGCAGAGATCAGATATCCAAGGCTAGAAAAATTGGCATTAGCATTGATCGAGGCAAGTAGAAGAATGAAACCATACTTCCAGGCTCATACTATAGTAGTATATACTGATATGCCATTGAGGCAAGCCCTTCAAAAACCAGAAAAATCAGGAAGATTGATGTGATGGGCAATAGAACTTGGTGAATATGATATAGTTTATGAACCCATATCATCGCTAAAAGGGCAATCGGTAGCAGATTTTATAGCAGAGTTCACCTATCCTGATACCCCTGAGGAGCAAAAGTTGCTCGATGATCAACCTGTGGATGTTACAGGATCATCAAATTCAAGCCCAGACCAGCTTATGTTGGTAAAAGGGCAAGAAAAGATAATCGACGAATAGCAATAAATATCAGGAAATGGTGAAAGGAAGCAACAAATATTCCACCGAGGAACTTTGTCAGATCAGAAATTTAAAGACGAGTTACCTATATGGAGTCTGTATGTGGATGGTTCATCCTACACTACAGGGTGTGGCGCAGGGATAGTTTTGAACAGTCCAGACGAGGTCGACATGGAATACGCCCTACGTTTCCAATTCAAAGCTTCGAATAATGAGGCTGAATATGAAGACATGATTGCAGGTCTTAGTTTGGCAAAAACTATGGGGGAAGAACAAGTTATTATTTTCAGTGACTCGCAATTGGTCATAAATCAGATGATGGGAGTATATGCAGCGAAAGGAGAATTAATAATCAGATATCATGCAAAGGTAAAGGAACTGGTGTCGGAATTTGCTGCTATTCAGCTGGTCAGAATACCAAGAATGGAGAATGCGAGAGCAGACGCCTTAGCTCGATTAGCATCAGCTACTCGTACCGAGCTATGAAGAACAATCCCAATTGAAGTTTTAGCTGGTCAGAGTATAGATGAAGATCTGACGATAAAATTTAATACCCTCGATTTAGGGTCATCATGGATGGATCCATATATTGAGAAAAGGGAATTACCAACTGACAAACTTGCAGCCAAGAAACTAAAATTTAAGGTTGCTCGTTATGTACTGACTAATGGTATTCTATATAGATGAGGAATTATAGCAGGTTTGCAAAGATGTGTGCATCCCACCGAGGTGAAAGATTTGATTGAAGAGGTCCATGAAGGGTCCTGTGGAGCCCATGTAGCAGGTCGGACTATTTTGCAAAGAATGATGACTCAAGGATACTACTGGCTGATGATGAGAGCTGATTGTATAGCCTATGCCAAAAAATGTGACAAGTGTCAGCGCTTATCCTCCATCCGAAGAACTCCCCAAGCATTATTGACACCCATTATTTCCCCTTGGCCATTTTCCATATGGGGAATAGATCTGGTCGGGCCACTACCGATGACCAGGGGAAGATTTAAGTATCTCGTGGTCGTTGTGGATTATTTTACTAAATGGGTTGAGGCTGAGCCTCTCATTGATATGACGTACGACAAGGTGTACCAATTTATTTGAAAGAACATCATTTGTCGATATGGTCTTCCTCATGCCTTCATCACAGACCATGGAACACAATTTGACAACAAGGAGTTCGCTGCATATTGTCATCAGTCAAATATCTTAAACATCCACTCGACACCAGGTCATCCTCAAAGAAATGGATAAACTAAAGTG
The DNA here is from genome assembly GCA_949130495.1 of Sambucus nigra. Lineage (NCBI taxonomy): Eukaryota > Viridiplantae > Streptophyta > Magnoliopsida > Dipsacales > Adoxaceae > Sambucus > Sambucus nigra. The sequence goes on from OX422210.1 coordinate 437,833,290, forward strand.
ACAAACAGAACGCTGCTGAATGGTTTGAAAAAAAGACTGAATGACGCGAAAGAAAACTGGATCAACGAGCTACAATCAGTGTTATGGGCTTATAGAACTACTCCCCGGGCAGCAACAGGGGAATCTCCATATATGCTAGCATTTGGAAGTGAAGCTGTTATACCCGCCGAATTGGGTCTCCCAACACACAGAATACTGAATTTTAATTCCCCTGTCAGCAATTTAATGAGAAGGTTAGACTTGGACATGCTCGAGGAGGTTAGGGAAGAAGCAGCCATTAGAAATGCTGCTTACCAGCAACGAACAACTTTGTTCTACAACAAGAGAGTGAAGGAGTGCGACTTGAAAGAAGTAGACTATGTGCTAAAGAAGGTAATTCAAAGTCACAACAAACTGGAAGCAAACTAGCATGGACCCTACCGAGTTATGGAAGTTGTTCGACCAGGGACATACAAAATAGAAACTTTAGAGGGGGAGGATTTTAAGAATGCATGGAATGCAGAACACCTGCGCAAATATTATCAGTAATGTAAACTCTCATGTAATGCAGTTTCATCAGTATGAATAAAGTGACAATGTTCTGCCCAGTTCTTTCCTTTTATTGGAATTTTTTGCGGAATACTAGTGCTACACACTACTCAGCAAAACTCAGACTACTCAAATCTATTCCTAAAAATTCCACCTTTGAGAAACCGAATAGGTTCGGCATATGATAATTGCTTTAAATTAAATTAAATTAAATTCGCAAGATTCCAAGTAACCCTTATTTAATTCGAGTCTATTTAGAAACAGCCCATAAACAAACAACTACATGTGTGTATGTCAAACCATAAATAAAGCATGCTACACAAAGTTAAGGAAAAATCCCCGCAGGGCAAAACCTTTTATTTCACTATAATAAGTAAATCGCAACTTACACAGATTACAATGAAATACAGTGACACACGAATACCCGCAGGTGTCAGCCGGTGTCGGCAACAATGAATCCACACGCAGCGAACCCACATGAACCTCAGTCCAATCAACAAAGGAAGAACCGCAGCACTCCTTAATGACACGCAGCCATAAAACTTTGTAGAGACTCCCTCAGCAATGACACGCAGCCCTCGGTTGCAAAGATCTCTCCACAAAGGTTTTAACAAACTAAAAAGTTGTGTTCTTGGGTTACCAAAAAGATTCACAAAGATTTGGCAATTTGTGTGAATCAAAAAACCTAGAGTCTTGGGCTCAATAGGTGAAGACTTAGAGTAATTAGGACTCTGAAAATCATCTTGAAAAGTCTTAGAAAATAACTCCCCGAAGTTGGCTTAAATAAAAAAACTTTGACCTTAAAAAATCTCAAACAGATCTGGCCGAAATTATCCCAGGCGAACCGGTCCGGCTTGGGGGCGAATCGGTCCGGTTGATCGGATCGGTTCTTTTATTCCAGGATTCATCAGTTCGCTTGCGGTCCGGGGTATACTAGCATTCCGTAAACGGATCGGTCCGGGTCTGAGGCGGACCGGTCCGGTTAGCCGGATCGGTTCTTTTATTTCAGGCGGACCGGTCCGGTCAGTCAGACTTTGATTCCTCTTCTTCTTTTGATATTCGAATCCGTTGATGAATGTATGAATCTTGAATTTCTTCAACGGTGTAACGATGTGCGACATAATAAATTGTTAATGGACAAAAATGTCTTTACAAATCTCCCCCTATGTCTATGCCGGTACATACATAAAAACAAAACATCTGAATTATCAAACAACTAAAAATGCCTATACAAATCTACCCTTCCATGAACCCAAAACTGGAAAGATACAATTGAATAAGACTACAGCGTTTGCTCTTCAATTCTTCAGGAATCTCAACACTTTTCTCATCTGGGTGTGCAATCCAATGATAATCCATGTAGTACCTACACACATGAGACAAAGCAAAATACCCAGTGACATATCGAGTTTGAAATGAGATAAACATATATACCAATTTATGAGCAAACTCAAACTTTCAAATCTCCCCCATAAAAAGATAATTTATTCTCCCCCTTTTTATGATGTCCCCAAATAGACAAATGAGAAAAATGAATCAAATAGGCAAAATCGGGGTGTCACGGTGCACAAAACAGGGCATCAAATAATATGGTAAACGTGCTCTTACAAGGAGATGCTCAGAAATAAATGCACAAACTATTTTTTATTTTTCAAATTTTTCAAACAAAGATAGGATACCAATATGAACAAATATGATACAAAAATCACACCATGGATTTCGACTCAAACAACCAAGTCATGGAAATGGAATGAATGGGTGTGAAGACATTCGATAGGTAAATCAACTCAATCAATCATATGTGCACGATGCATATGTGTACCCCTAACGAATGAACATCAAAAGTATCCTTAGGTGAAAAGATTGTTGAATTTAGATGACATCGTCTTATGCAAATCAATAAATCAAAGTCAAAATGATTTCCACACCAATAACGTCCAAAACTATGTAGCGCATTTTCAAGCATTTCAAGGACGTGCAAACCCGTTTTAAATTCTTCAATCAAACTCCCTCATATATATTTTCTTTTAGAGGTAATCTAAATTCTCAAACTTTGGAGAATTGGTGCAAAAAGCTAAATGGCCCATAATTGGCATGAATTTCTTTTTATTGCCTTTTAATTTTTCGGGCCCTTTTAACCTCTTTGGACCTCGGATAATAAAATTTCTCCATTTTTTAGGTCCAATTTAACGGTGGCTTAGTATTCGCAAAGGCTAAAGAACCTTTCGCTGCCCTTCCCCGTTTTAAAATAAAGCACACAAACTCACAAAACGGTTTTTATATGCACAATTTCCTTATCAAAATTTATCGCGCTTGGTTCATTTTAAGGACAGGATTGAAGTGACAACACCCAACCAACATGTGATAAGACGAGCACAATAATCAAACAAATCCGTGCAAGTGTGCATTAAAGGAAACTATGAGTCAAACATGTAGGAAGTAACACTTCATTACATCTTAATGACTCCAAACATTATAAAGCACATGGATGAATTGACCTATTGTCTCAAAACACTATCAAATAGTCACATAAAAATAATGGAATAATGTTATGACTCGGTCATCCTAAGTGTCCATCCATAAACGGTGCAACCAAAAAAAACAAAAATCTTTTTGTATTTTTCAAAAAAATTCAAAAAAAATATATACAAAAAGTACATGTCACAATGCTAGCAAATATAAATATCATGAAGGATAACTAGCATATGACAAACATGCAAACACAATCATCTATATGATATGGCAAGAGAAGAATCGTGTGCAAGTAAATGAGAATCAACTTTTCTAAAATCTAGTGTATCCAAAAGTGATTTCCTAACCCAAACGGATGTAACATGTCGACACGGGGTTTTGGGAACCAACAAAATACTAGACTTCGAATTCCTAGGACTGCTTCCAAGATCAAAACAAAATCTCTTAAGGTGACCTTTCCTACCACAATATGAACATGTGTAAACGGGTGGAATGACACCTAAAGTGTGATCTTTTCTAACATCCTTGGAATTAGTTGACCCTCTAAAATAAATAATGGTTTTGGCTTTAGCACTAGAAGCATGAGAACAAGATGAGCCATTACCATCACAATCAAACCTACTTGAATCGTTTAAATCATTTTTCATCTTCAAAATATTTGATTCAAGCAACAAATTAGACTCTTCCTAAGACAGGGATTGCTTTTTCAAATTTTCAAAAATTTCTAAAAGGTTATCCCTCTCCCCCTCAATTAAAGAAAACTTTTCCCTAAGAGTCTCTTCACGTGCCACAAACTCATTGATTAAAATATTTTTCTCCTCTTTGGCACAAACACAAACCATCGAATTTTTAAGGTCCTCTAATTCTTTCTCTAAAACTAGGACTCTCTCATCACTCTTCTTTTTGGAAATTTTCAACGAATCAAAATCAGTACACAAATTACCAAAGTGCTCACGACAAATATCATTTTGAGTTTGAAACGCTTACAAATATTCAATCTTGCTTTTAAAGAGAGAATTTTCTTTTTCCAAAACATTAATTCTTTCGCAAAGTTTCAAATTCAAACTTTTTAATTTTTCAGCACGGTCGTGAACTTTTTCAAAAATAGGCTCCTCATTAAATGGGCGTTCCATTGAAAAATTGCGATTTTTCACAAAACTGATTTTTCAAAAAATATCAATATCACACGATTTCGTGAAAAATAGGATTACGCGATAAATTAGCGTAACCCGCTCTGATACCAATTTGAGAACGTGAGTAGACAAATTGTATCAGAAAGTAAATCCTCGAAAAATCAGGATCACACAATAAATTAGCGTAACCCGCTCTGATACCAATTTGAGAACGTGAGTAGACAAATTGTATCAGAAAGTAAATCCTCGAAAAATCAGGATCACGCGATAAATTAGCGTAACCCGCTCTGATACCAATTTGACGACGTGAGAAGTCAAATTGTATCAAAAAAAATAAATCCTTGAAAAATCAAGATCACGAGATAAATTAGCGTAACCCGCTCTGATACCAATTTGAGAAACTGAATAGGTTCGGTGTGTGATAATTGATTTAAATTAAATTAAATTAAATTCGCAAGATTCCAAGTAACCCTTATTTAATTCGAGTCTATTTAAAAACAGCCCATAAACAAACAACTACGTGTGTGTATGTCAAACCATAAATAAAGCATGCGACACAAAGTTAAGGAAAAATCCCCGTAGGGCAAAACCTTTTATTTCACTATAATAAGTAAATCGCAACTTACACAGATTACAATGAAATACAGTGACACACGAATACCCGCAGGTGTCGGTCGGTGTCGGCAGCAATGAATCCACACGCAGCGAACCCACATGAACCTCAGTCCAATCAACAAAGGAAGAACCGCAGAACTCCTGAATGACACGCAACCATAAAACTTTTTAGAGACTCCCTCAGCAATGACACGCAGCCATCGGTTGAAAAGATCTCTCCACAAAGGTTTGAACAAACTAAAAAGTTGTGTTCTTGGGTTACCAAAAAGATTCACAAAGATTTGGAAATTTGTGTGAATCAAAAAACCTAGAGTCTTGGGCTCAATAGGTGAAGACTTAGAGTAATTAGGACTTTGAAAATCGTCTTGAAAAGTCTTAGAAAATAACTCCCCGAAGTTGGCTTAAATAAGAAAACTTTGACCCTAAAAAATCTCGAGCAGATCTGGCCGAAATTATCCCAGGCGGACCGGTCCGGCTTGGGGGCGGATCGGTCCGGTTGACCGGATCGATTCTTTTATTCCAGGATTCATCAGTTCGCTTGCAGTCCGGGGTATACTGACCTTCAGCAAACGGATCGGTCCGGGTTTGAGGCGGACCAGTCTGGTTAGCCGAATCGGTTCTTTTATTTCAGGCGGACCGGTCCGGTCTATCAGACATTGATTCCTCTTCTTCTTTTGATATTCGGATCCGTTGATGAATGTATGAATCTTGAATTTTTTCAACGATGTAACGGCGTGCGACATAATAAATTGTTAATGGACAAAAATGTCCTTACAAACTTGGTTGGTCAGGAAGTAAATCTATTCCTAAAAATGCCAACTTGGTTGGTTAGGAAGTAAATCTATTCCTAAAAATGCCAACTTTGTTGGTTAGGAAGTAAATCTATTCCTAAAAATGCCAACCTGGTTGGTTAGGAAGTAAATCTATTCCTAAAAATTCCAACTTGGTTGGTTAGGAAGTCAATCTATTCACAAAACCGCCAACGAACGTTGGTCGGGAAGTAAATTTATTCCCGAAAATGCCAACTAAGGTTGGTAGGGAAGTAAATATATTCCTAAAAATGCCAACTAAGGTTGGTTAGGAAGAGAAACTATTCCAAAAAGTGCCAAAGATTGGTCGGTAAGAGAAATCCACTAACTATGGTTGATTGGGTATAAAAACCCACTAACTGTAGTTGGTTGAGAAGAAAAATTCACCGACCTTGGTTGGTCGGAAACATTTTATGAGTACGAGAAAGTGATCGAGCAAAAATTTTGATACTCGTGACTTTTTAAATTACTGCAAAGTTGGTCGAGAAATAAACTATCATCAATTTTGGTTAGTCGTCAAATGATTACCACAAATTCAAGATAGTCGACAATAAGCTTTAACAAACTCCAGTTGATCAACAAATAACACAATGTTGTTATCTTTTTAACAGATATGCATGCACAGATGTAAAGTGTTCTATAATTACAAGACAATGGCAGTCAAGATTTGTAAATAAAATTATTTCATTAAATGTAGAACAAAATACATCGAGAATGAAATACAAATTTATTACAACAAGATTCCTATTCAATTAGTTTCTTCCCCTCTGCTTTTAAAACAGGTTCCTCGCCAGCAGGTGGATCATTTAAAGCATGAGAGGAATTTATGAAGTTAAGATCTTTAAGCATCCTGATATTCATCACAGATGGTCGATCTAGTAGGTGCTCGGGATGAGATATCTCAACATTGGAATGGAGATTGTAATCGCCAAGATATTTGGAAATCAGACACCGAGGGATGGCCCGAGCAGGGATCCAACTCATATCAAGCTTGAATGGTGGCACTAGTAAGTCGAGCAGCCCAGGATTATGGTAATCCCATAGGTAATGACCCTGTTCCAGTTGCATCACACCTAAGGCATTCAACCATCCCTGTTTGTAACCCTCATTATTTGCATTTTTAATACGATCATCCAAATGGTAGAGAGTCTCGTTGTAGCCAGCCATCCAGATTTCTCTGGGATGCTTGTCGAATTGATATGTCAATATTTCCAGCTGCTCGTGGAGATTTTTTATAAAGAGTTCTTTATTCTCCAAGACAGACTTCTGCGCAAAAAGCTGCTCGTCCAAACTCCTGGTCTTCTTAGACATCTCAGCCAATGCCTGGTATTTTGCCATCAGTTGGAAGGCCTGGTTCTCTAGAGAAGATTGAGTTCTCTGTTACTCGACAGGAATTCGAGCAGCTCTTGCTCGTCCCCGAGGAGATCTTGCTCGCCCTCGAGTAGATGTAGAAGGGCCAGACCTCTTCAAGGTTTCTAACTTGTCCCTCAGGTTGGCGTTTTCGACCTCCAAGAAAGAGAATCCCTCGTCGGTCACTGGGATCAAAGCATTTGAGGTGGAAGCTGCAGACTTCAACTGAGGCACCTCTCTTTGCAGGTTATTATTTTCTTGCTCTAATAACTCATCTATATGTCTGTGCTCTTCGACCTCAACCTTCAAAGTTCTCTCCCTCACATCGTAAGCAGCAAACCATTTATCGTATCCCTTATCGACACAGATTTGCTAATACTTCTTCTCGTACCCCTCATGCAAAAGGGCAGTAGATTCCTTATATTGTTGCTGAAGTTCTTCAAGAGTGCCTTGGAGATCTTCAATCATATCATAGTATGCTACGTTGTTACCCATTGCACGATCGAGCAGGCATTTCCAATACTGATAGGCTTCAATTGCTTGCTCTAAAGCATCTTGACCGAGGATGTCAATAATTTGAGTTGCACTCATGTTTGTATGACTAGCTTTGAAATACTCATTGCATTGCCTTAACAGTTTTGAATCATGAGCAGACAATAATTCCATCCTGTCCAGAAACTAGTAAAGGAAGAAAAAGCAATAATCAATAAGAGTACAAACAGAGCATGAAGAAGAGAATCAACAGTATGCATAAGCAAAAGTTTAAATTTTATTACATCATGAAGGAGAAGTACAAATTTCAGAATTATATTTGATAAAGAAAATAAAATAGAGATAAATCCAAACAACTCTACACCTTTTCTTTATCTCCCAAAACTTTCTCGGGAGGCTGGGACGAGGAGGTAGGTTGCTCAGATGGAACAGAGGGTTGATCGGGAAGTTCTGGAGGTTGCTCGGATGAAGTAATGGGTAGCTGAAGTTCCTCGCCAGTGGGCTGGATAGCTGGGGGATGAGAAATTTGATCTCCCATCACCATGGAAGATTCCTCAGAGGCAGCTTCGTCCTCTTCTTCTTCTTCAGGAGTTGGAGGGGGGCCGGGATGTGTCGCTAAAATAGTTCAGAATTTTCATCAACTTTCATCTCCTGCAGAGAAGCGACCCATCCATCTCTAAAGTATTTGAGACTGCCATATTCCACTTGCGACATCATGACAGCCAAACCTTTATTCCACCCTTTATCCTAGCTAGAGCTGAAAGATTTGTTCACAGCCAATTTCCTCTTCATCTTCTCCGAGGAAAGCATCTCAGAAAGAATATTGTCAGCAGCCTTCAGTTTATTCTCAACTTCCTCCTTCTGACGTCTTACTTCCCAAAGTTGACCCAACTCCTCCTCAGCAGCCTTGAGCTTATTTTCAAGCTCCCTAGCATTTTTGAGCTTCCCTTCGAGCTCTTTATTCTTCTTCTCTAAATCATTTATTTTTTTTTTCCAACCCCTTGGAGACCTCAATAACCTGAGCCTTCTCCTGCGCAGTCGAAGTAAGCCTTTTCTCCCAAATTGCCTTATCGTCATCATATTTCTGATGAGAATCTTTCAAAGACTGCGCCAGGCCCACCAAAGCTTCCTTTACACCATACGAGGATCTTGAAGCTTTAATAGCTTCATATTTCTTCAGAATTGTATTAAAACAGCTCACCATCTGTGAAAAGAAAACGAAAGCAAGTCAGTGCACAGATACAAAAAGGAAAGAATGAATATTTAAGACTATAGGACTTACAGAAGCAATATGACGAGCTGCTAATGTGGTAACTGTGTCCCGAGAAAGGTTTTCTTCAATACCTTGGATCTCGGGAATGATCCAAGTCTTCACCGAGTTCATTCCAGAGCTCGGGGGAACAAAAGTGGGAACACCACTAGTCGGGGGATGAGAGACGGATTCAGCCAAATTGATAGAGGATCTTTTCTTCAGCCTCCTCAGAGGAGTGTCAACTTTCTCGACTAACGATGTAGTCTTAGTCGGAAAAATGACAATCACCTCGCTTGGAGCAGCAACCTTGCTCGGGGCCACTGGGGGCTTCGCGACAACCTTCACAGGAGCAGCCGAGAGAGGTGCATCAATTTCTTTATCCCTTCTCCAGGGACATCAAGCTTACTTCTTTTTGCCTCTCCAGCACCAGAGGCAGGTTTCTCAAAAAGGGTAGGAGGTCTTCTTTTCTTCATCCTTTCACTCAAAGGAATATGTGATTCAGGTGAAGAACTTGTAGAGGCTGGTATTGGTTCTGCGTCGCTTATCACCGGACGAGCGGTAAAAGAGGAGGTGTAACTCTTGTTCTGCAGCAAATATGAAGCTGACCTAATATGCTCGTCGGCAACAGTCTGATGCAAACTCTAGATAAGTTTTAAATGCCTTATGTTAACGGCTGCCTCTTTTGGAGATTTTCTTTTGTTGTGAACTAAAAATAAATCAAAATTAAAATATCAGTGCCACATTTTATCAAACACAAAGGAAGCATAATTTTGAAAATAAAATAAAATAAAAACAACCTATCCCATTGCCATAGGGAGGACATCTGAGACCCTGGTAAACATCATCTCCAGTTAATGGAGGGTGTTACCAATTTTTCATAACAACCCCGTGCTCAAAGTAGTCCCTATTGGCATCTGGGAAATTGACCACTAAAGCTCTATTTAAAAACGTAGTTTTTAAATAAAAAGTATTATCGCCCACAGCCCATCTATAACAAAACATAATTTCAGAAATTCCTATACGAGTTCCAAGAATTTGATTTAATATATAAACATAACTAACTATTCTCTATGTATTGGGGGATATTCTTGCAGGAACCACGTCAAAGTATTGACAGAATTCCAGACATAGAGGGTTTGGGGGAAAAGAAAATCCACACTCAGCGACAAAGAGACTGGGGAACCAATGCCCCTCAGCCAAACGAAAATAGTCTGAAGGCTCATAAAGCTCTTCCAAAATAACCCATGAGGGAATAGAGAAATCAGAGCGAAACTTATCAATCGATTCTACAGGATAAACCATGATGAAAGAAGGAAATCAAAGAGAAAGAAGAAAATCTTACAGGAAAGGGATGAGTCTGTGGAAAACTCAAAGAGACAAATTTGAAAAAGTAGAAGACGATGGAATTTTCTGCAACGTTTAAATACTTTGCCTTAGGAAAGGGTAAAAGTAATGATTAAAAAAAGAGACGGTTACGTTACCGGTGGCTAAAAAGACAAAAAGGGCGCGGGAATCGAAGCGGTTAGAAAAATTCAAAAAAGACCGATTCTACGAATTTGGAAGAAGAAATAAATACAAAAGAAAATACTCCTAAATTTTAGGATGACCATTTTAAACCGCCATATTTTGAGAAAGAATGTTCCACACTCCTCAAATTTTGAACTATGAAACATTGGGGGCTTCCGTTGATACCAAATTTAGTCTGTTGACATGGCTCAATTGAGTGAAGACACGTGGAAATTTGCGTGGCAACAACAAACACTTTCGAACAACACCTTGACTCCGAGGAACCATACTACAACGAGGAACTCTGCTTCCCCGATCAACTCAGATGCTCCGACCAACAAGAACTTTACGAGGAACTTTTGAGTACCGAGGAACTTCTGAGTATCGAGGAACTTTTGAGTACCGAGGAACTTAGGCGGTCCGAACAGCTTAGGCGGTTCGAGCTGCACCTTGAACAAAGCATTAATAGCAGGATAACCAACAGATTGACTGCACATTAAATGCTTATTATTATCATACAGATGTATAATCTTAAGGGGCATTGAATGTATTACCCTTTCACATTACAACCTTAGGTCTATAAATACATTGCATTATCCTCATTGTAAGGGGACCGTAATTTCTGGAGAAAACTTGTAATCGAGAATTCTCAAACAGTCAGCAATAACAAAAACAGTGCACGTAGGCCATTCTTATAAGGCTGAACCACTTTAAAATTTCTTTGTCTCATTTTATTTATCTGTGATTAAATAATTAGATATAATCTAATTTTTTACATCAACAACGACAATGATTTCCAATTCCGAGTGATCTTCCCATGTTGGATCCTTAGGCATTTGAATTTTTCCACTTAAATAGAATACATGCCTACATATAACACTGAAAAATATTAATAAAATATATGATAAATAACTGACCCAGTTTTTAGATTAGACAAAACCCTAAAATTATGACGTTGACGTAAAAATAGTAATAAAATATATGGGCCTACATATAACCATTATATTATTTTTCATCATCTCAAGATACATATTTTAGATTATACAAAGCCCTAGAATTACAATATTGACAAAAGCCAGTGTTTTCCTAAAACATTACATTTTTGGGTATATGTCATGAAAGAAAATCAACTATTTCTTCAAACTACAAACTCAATATTCCTTTACAATTTCCCATGCCTTTTCTTCTCGACACAACTAATTAGGAAAACTAAACAATCCAACATAATAGAAAAGAAACGGCCAATCGATCTCAATAACTATATAGAAACCCTAAATCACTTAATAAACCAACATAATCAATTGAATCTCTTATGTTTGAAATTCAAAATCGCAATTAATAAGAAACATTGAATAGTTTGGTGATCAAAGTTAAAAATCCAAAATTTTAACAAGTCAATCAAATAATTAACTTTGAAGAACATGAAAGGATCTATACCTTCTGCAAGTATAATAGTATTGAAATGTATTAAGAAAAACACAAGCATATATAGCATCGTTATTTGCATATCCAACACCATCCCTTAAAATAAAAGATTACTAAATAAAATCGTGTAAACAACATGTACAAATCATACCTTGTTTTGTTGAAAAAATTGAAAACGATTCTGAAAATATCAGTTGAAGAGAAAGAGAGATTGGAAAGTAGGCCTTCGTTTTGGAGGGATGAATTGGGATGAAAAAGAAAAAAACAGGCGCGTGTTTTCTTTTAGAAAGTGTTAAATATTTTTTCCATTTTTTAAAATTGTAAACTAATATTAGTAACACTTATATGAGATTCCTAAGAGTGATGTATTATGAGAAATAGTAATGGTATAATAGTGTTACAAATATTAAAAATAGTGCGTTACTAAATGAGCATTTTGGTGTAGAGTATGGTGAACTAAGAGGGGTTCTTAAAATTGACATAATGAAGTCATGCGACTCAGGTAATTGGAATTACAGAGATGTTCTCGAGGTTATGAATTTTCCTATCACTATGGTAAAGTGGATAATGGAATGTGTGCAATCCACCAGTTATTTCATTAATATCAATAGAGGGCTCATTGGGAATTTTAAAGGTACCAAAGGTTTTAAGGCAAGGAGACCCGCTGTCTCTATATCTTTTCTTTTTAATCCTTGAATTGTTTTCTTGGATCCTGGAAAATAAGTTGAAGATGGAAATTTTGGCTATCATCCTAAGTGTGACTAGTTGAAGCTATCCCATATTATGTTTTCCGATGGCCTATTCGTTATTGCAAAAATTAATGAGGATTCTCTAAAAGTCATTAATAGGGCCCTTATAATTTTTAGTGAGTTATCTGGTTTGTATCCTAGTAAAGAAAAATGTGAAATTTTCACTGCAGGGACTAATGAGGAGGAAAGAATATTACTTAGTGAAACTATAATGATAACAGAACAAAATATCCCGATCAAATACTTGGGAGTCCCTCTCATCACTACATGATTGAAAGTTGCATATTGTAAAAGCTTGGTGGAGAAAATTACAAGGAAACTCAATAACTGAACTTAAAGATGGCTGTCCTATTGGGGGTGTTGGAAGAGGTTGTTTATATATTTAGGGGAGGGAGCAAAATATATGAAAAAGAGTGGATAACTATTTGGTGAAAGAAACTCTTTTATTAGAACTCACTAAATTTTTCTTGATACAAAATGTGGAGACAACACCCCTATTTATACTATCCTCCAACTCAAATGAATGGTGGAGATTAAATTTACATCAAGGGTCAAGATTGAATCTCTAAAACCTTGTACACTTATCTCCACTAATCTACTATTTCTTACACTCTCCAAAATACACAAGAGGGATCTAGAATGTTCTTTGGAAAATATCACTCTTAATGGATCTAACTTTATGGAGGCATAATACTAACTAATTAGTCAACCCAAACATTACAAACTAATAAAGCCCAATTATTTTAATTGCAAAAAACAAGTTTAATTTTCAACACCCCCTCTTAAACTTGGTTTTGCAACTCCAAGTAGTCTTCGTAGCTTGTGGAACACTTCATGCTTGAGTGGCTTGGTAAAGATGTCGGCAACTTGATCATGAGACTTTACGTACTTCAATTGTACCTCCTTCTTTTCCACACATTCACGAAGGTAGTGATACCTTGTGTCAATGTGCTTGCTTCTGTCATGGAAAACTGGATTCTTTTGCTAATGCAATCGCCGATTTATTGCCGACGCATATCTCAACCATATCTTCAGGTATGTTAAGCTCGTTGAATAAATTCTTCAACCAAATTTCATGACATACACAATTTGCTGTGGCGACGTATTCAGCTTCACAAGTGGAAAGAGTGACAATAGGTTGCTTCTTTGAACTCCATGTGAATGCAACGTCTCCCATGTAGAACACGAGCCCACTTGTGCTTTTTCGGTCATCTAAGTCTCCTCCCCAATCACTATCACTGTAGCCAACAAGCTTGAAACTGTTAGAGACTGAATAAAACAATCCATAGTCAATTGTACCTTTGACGTAGCGAAGGATCCTTTTTACAGCCTTCAAGTGTGTTGTTGTTGGAGTTTCCATATAAAGACTGATAAGTCTAACTCCAAAGAGTATATCGGGCCTTGTGCATGTTAAGTATCGCAAGCTTCCAATGAGGCTCTTAAAATATATTGGATCCATTATTTCTGCTTCTTCATGCTTTGACAACTTGGTTCCACATTCCACGGGAGTGCTTACGGGCTGACATTCATTCATCTTGAATTTCTTGAGAACTTCCTTTGCATAGCTTTCTTGAGAAATAAATATTCCTTCTTTATCTTGCTTTACTTCTATGCCAAGATAGTAGGACATGAGCCCAATATCTGTCATCTCGAATTCTCTTATCATCACCTTCTTAACTCCTCGATCATCTTTGCATCATTTCCTGTGAAGATTAAATCATCCACATACAAGCAAACAATTAAAATATCTTTATTTCCATTCACCTTTGTGTATAGGGCATGCTCATAAGGGCATTTTTTTAAACCATTTTTATGAAGATATTGATCAATTCTACTATTCCATGCCCTTGGTGCTTGTTTTAGGCCGTATAATGCCTTATTCAATTTTAACACCTTATCTTCGTTGCCTTTCACAACATACCTCATGGGTTGCTCTACACATACTTCTTCTTCAAGATGGCCATTTAAGAAAGTAGACTTCACATCCATTTGATGGATTTTCCATCTATTTTGAGTTGCTAAAGAGATAATTAATCTTATAGTTTAAAGATGAGCAACTGGAGCAAATACCTCTTCATAGTCAATTCCATACCGTTGCTTAAATCCTTTGGTGACTAGTCTTGTTTTGTACCTCTCCACTTCTCCTTTAGCATTCTTCTTGGCTTTATACACCCATTTGACTCCAATAGCTTTGTGCCCTTTCGGAAGACTTGTCAACTCCCATGTGTCATTCTTCTCAATCACTTTTATCTCATCATCCATTGCATCCTTCCATATCTTGCTTTGTATGGCCTCTTCAAAACCTATAGGTTCACAATCGGCAAAAAGATAAAAGAGAGTTATATCATTTTGATTTTCAGTTAGCTCATATATTTCATCCAAGCTTCTCAACCGTGGGGCTCTTTCATGTGAACTTTGACTTGATGATGATGATGATAGATCTCCATGAGTGGATGATGGTGGTGATGGAGGTGGCGTAACAGGCTCTTCTACATCTCCATTGCTGCTATCTTCATCTTCTTCTTCAAACAAAGGAAGAAAGTCATAGTTTTCCTCCTAGGTATCCCAGTTCCACGATCCTTCTTCATCAAACTTGACATCTCTACTCGTGATGACTTTTCCACTGATTGGATTGTACAACTTGTAGCCTTTGGAGCGTGAATCGTAGCCAACAAATACATATTTTTCACTCTTGTCATCAAGTTTTGTCCGCTTTTGATCCGGCACATGAGCATATGCAATGCTCCCAAATACTCTCAAATGAGAAATTTTGGGTTTTCTCCCGCTCCATGCTTCTTGTGGAGTTTTATTCCACACACTTCTAGTGGGGCTTCTATTTGATAGATAAACGGCATAATCCACAGCTTCGGCCCAAAATTCTTTTGGCATTATTTTGCTTTTCAACATGCTTCGAGTCATATTTAAAATGGATCTATTTTTTCTTTCAGCAACTCCATTTTGTTGAGGTGAGTATGCAACCGTTAAAGGACGGCGTATCCCATTTTCTTCACAAAACTTTTCAAACTCTTTAGAAGTGAATTCGCCTCCTCTATCGGATCGCATAGATTTTATTTCATAACCACTTTCTTTTTCCACAAGTGCTTTAAATTTCTTAAAAGAACAAAATACTTCTGATTTTTCTTTTAAGAAATAAACTCATGTCTTCCTACTAAAATCATCAATGAAAAGTAGAAAGTATTTATTTTTTCCAAAATAACAAGGAGTAATAGGGCCACACACATCGGTATGAATGAGTTCTAGGGGCTTCTTTGCTCTTGTAATTGACTCTTTTGGAAAACTCATTCTATAATGTTTTCCAAGTAAGCATCCTTCACATAATTGATCCGGATGATTAATGGAAGGCAACCCATTAACCATTCTTTTGTTATGCAACAATTTTAAGCCACCAAAATTTGGATGCCCAAACCTTAAGTGACAAAGCCAAGACATGTCTTTAAAGCAAGCTTTTAAACACATTGCCCCTTCAGTTTGAATGTTTAGCAAAAACATTATATTTCTTGCCATAGGTATTTTAGCAATTAAATTCATTTTTTGGTCTCTTAAAGAAAGACTATGATCTTTCATGTGGATATCTTAACCTTTCTCTAAGAGTTTCCCCAGACTCAAGATATTTGTTTTCATGTTTGGCACATAGTAGACATTTAAAATAAATTGGTGCTTCCCATTTTTCATACGAATCAATATCTTACATTTTCCTTTCACTGGCACTTTTGATTCATCTCCAAAAGTAACATTGCCCTTTATCGATTCATCAAGTTCCACAAACATGTCCTTTTTTCCACACATATGGTTGCTTGCTCCCGTATCAAGATACCACGTCTTGTTTTCTCCATTATGTTCTCCTTTGTATGCTAATAACAATGTCGAATCCTCGTGCTTTTCCTTTTCAACATAGTTAGCCTTCTCCTCCACAATATTCAAATTACTTCTGCATTCCGAAGCATAATGGCCGAGTTTTTGACAATTATAACACTTGATTTGAGATTTTTCGTACCTTGGTCTCGTGTTTCCCCCTCTTCCATGTCCTCTTGCTGGATATGAGTTTTGCCTTTCATTATTGAAAAACTTCACACCGCCTCTTCCTCGAAATTGACATCCGCCTCTTCCTCTTTGGCTCCGTTCATTGTTGTATTCTCTTCCTTCTTTTAGAGTAAGATTTGTTTGAAGAGCTTGCTCTAAAGTCTCCTGACTTTTCCTGTTAAGTCTCTCTTCATGGGCTCTTAAGGAACCCATGAGTTCATCAATTCCCATAGAATATGTATCTTTAGATTCTTCAATTGCAACAACAACATAGTCAAACTTGGAACTTAAAGAGCGGAGGATTTTTTCTACCACCCGTGTGTCGCTCATATTTTCACCATTAGATTTCAGTTGATTGACAATAGCCAAAACTCAAGCAAAATAATCTGAAAGTAACTTGGAATCTTTCATATGTAAAGACTCGAACTCACCTCTAAGTGTTTGGAGACGAACCTTCTCTACCTTCTCAATCCCCTTATGAGAATTTTGTAGAGTCTCCCATGCTTCTTTGGTGGTTGTGGCAAACGCAATTTTCTCAAACGTACCTTCATCCAATGCTTGGTGAATGAGAGTGAGAGCCTTTTGATCTGTCATCCTTGCTTCTTTTAATCCATCCTTTTGATCTTAGGATAGAGTGGCTTCATTTTGAGGCTCATTGTAACCTTTTTCAACGATCTCCCAAACATCTTTAGAAGCGAGTAACACCTTCATCTTGATACTCTAATGGTTGTAGTTGTCTTTGGTGAGTTGAGGGATTTGGAAAGGAACCATACCATTAGCCATTTTAGAACCTTGGCTCTGATACCACTTTGTTGGAAAAGGTTTTTTATATATTTAGGGGAGGGAGCAAAATATATGAAAAAGAGTGGAGAACTATTTGGTGAAAGGAACTCTTTTATTAGAACTCACTAAATTTTGCTTGATATAAAATGTGGAGACAACACCCCTATTTATACTATCCTCCAACTCAAATGAATGGTGGAGATTAAATTTACATCAAGGGTCAAGATTGAATCTCTAGAACCTTCTACATCTATCTCCACTAATCTACTATTTCTTACACTCCAAAATACACAAGAGGGATCTAGAATGTTCTTTGGAAAATATCACTCTTAATGGATCTAACTTTATGGAGGTCCAATACTAACTAATTAGTCAATCCAAACATTAACCCAAAAATTACAAACTAATAAAGCCCAATTATTTTAATTGCAAAAAACAAGTTTAATTTTCAACAGGGGAAAGGTTCAATTGGTGATTTCAGTGTCGCAAAATATTCATATATATATTGTATCAACCTCTTTGTTATTCCTAAAAAGTTATTAAATAAATTGATCAAATTCTCATAATGTTTTTATGGTCATGCTTGGATATGAAGAAAAGAAGAGCCAAAGTTCGCCGGAGACTATTTTCTAACTCAGAGAAGGAGGAGGCTTAGGTAGGCCTGTAAATTGATCCAAGAAAGCCCAAAGCCCGCCCGTTCGGCCCGATAAATTCGGGCCGAGCTTTAAGTGAGTTTGGGCAGAGCCGAGCTTGAGCCAAATTTTGAGGCCCGTTTGTAATTCGGGCCGAGCTTGAGCATAGCAGTTTGAAGCCCGATTTGGGCCCGGCCCGAACTCATATATATATATATATATATATATATATATATATATATATATATATATATATATATATATATATATATATATATATATATAGAGAGAGAGAGAGAGAGAGAGAGAGAGAGAGATAATTAGGTATA
Source organism: Sambucus nigra (assembly GCA_949130495.1). Taxonomy (NCBI): domain Eukaryota; kingdom Viridiplantae; phylum Streptophyta; class Magnoliopsida; order Dipsacales; family Adoxaceae; genus Sambucus; species Sambucus nigra. The sequence continues at coordinate 437,851,406 of OX422210.1, forward strand.
TTTACCTTTTAGTCCCCTAATGAAAAATACATTATTAGAGTTAACTGGTGACCATTTGGTCATTTTATAACAGCAAAAAAGGGGAAAGAAACAGCCATGTAACCCCCCCCCCCCATTTCATAAGTTACGCTCTCTCTCTCTCGTTCTGGACATTTCGTAACCCCTAGGGTTTTTTCGACGCCGCTGCTGCTCTGCTACTCTCAACCTCCGATCTTAACCACCGTCGTTGCCGCCGCTACTCTCTGCTGCTCTCAACCGCTCTCTCTCTCTCTCGTTCTGGATCTGGTGGAGAAAAGAAGACATTTCATAACCCCTAGGGTTTTTTCGCCGCCGCTACTCTCTGCTGCTCTCAACACGATCCCAAAACCGCGGCTGCTCAACCACAAAACCTCTCTCATCTCAGCCACAAAATCGTTGTTGGTCTGTGTTTTTGGTAACAGTTATACACTTCTAAACTGTTTTTGGTGTTTGTAACAAATATTGAAATATCTGTGTTTAAACCAAACAATTTCTGTGTTTTTTGGTAACAGTTATACACTTCTAAACTGTTTTTTTGCTGATCTGTGTTTTTTTGTGTGTTTGTAACAATTTTTGTTCATACAAATTTCTAAGGTTACATTTCTAAGGTTACATTTCTGTTTAGACAAATTTCAAATCCCAAAGCTACATTTCTGTTTAGACAAATTTCTGTATGAAACCAAAGGGGTTGTTTGAAATTTCTGTATGGTATCAAATTATTTATTGATTGGAATTGGTAATAGTTACAATTTTGAATTGGTAACAATTGTGTTTTTAACATTTATGGTTTTGTGCTTTGCAGATTCTACTTGCTAATTGCATTGTTACTTAGCAGAACTCAGTATTTGTAGAACTCAAAACGGGAAATTCGGAGGAGGTATGAATTACTCTTGTAATATAATTGAATGTTAGTTGTCTTAATTTATAATTATATAATTTTTATGGTATATACTAAATTTAGTAGATGTCGGATGCAAACAATGAAGTCGATGCAAATAATTCTAATACCAATCCAAGTGATCCGCCTGATTCAAGTGTGGGTGATAAGCGAAAAAGAGAAATGAAGACAAGATCTAAAGTGTGGTTGCATTTCTCAAAGGTTCCACCTAAGCCCGGTGAACGTGATGAATGTAAGTGCAATTATTGTAATAAGTTATTTTCTTGTCCAAGAAAGGGTGGAACCACCCATTTACTTAGCCATATTGATAATCGATTGTGTCATAGTTATAACAAATTGAATCCCATCGAAGGAGATACGTCCCAAAGTGTTCTCAAGTTTGAAAAAGGGAAATTGGGGGAAGATTGTACTCTTGTCCCATGGAAATTTGACCAAGAACGTTCTAGGAAAGACTTGAGTGATCTTGTCATATGCGCGGAGCTATCCTTTAGTTTTGTGGAACACCCTTCTTTTCATAAGTATATTCGTGGTTTATGCCCTAAGTATCAATTTAATTCTTGAGCCACGGTGAGGAGTGATTGCATGAAACGTTACAAACAAGAAAAAGACATTTTGAAGGGTATGCTGCAATCAAACAAATGTCCACGAATTTGTCTAACAACCGAAACTTGGACATCTCGTCAAGATTTACACTTTTTGGCACTAACAGCTCATTTCATTGATAATGGGTGGAAGTTGCATAAGAGAATTGTAAACTTTGTAATGGTGCCTATGCAAGCAAGTGGCGAAAATCTTGCCGATGTTATTATAAGTTGCTTGCTTGAGTGGAATGTTGAAAAGATATGCACCATTACAATGGACAATCATATCGCTAATGATGTTATTGCTAGGAATCTTGCGAATCATTATTCTTCTCGAGGATTATTATTGCTTTGTGGTGCACATATTCAAGTACGTTGTTGGGCGCATGTTTTAAATTTGTGTGTTCAAGATGGATTAAATGAGATTAAAGACTCCATTCGTAGAGTGCGAAATGCAGTTAAATATGTTAAAGGGTCCGGTAGAAGGAAACTTGAATTCCTTAAATATGCCGACCAAGAACGTATTCCTCAGGGTAAGATGTTGGTTATTGATGTGCCCACGCGATGGAATTCAACATACTTGATGCTTGGGGCTGCATTGCATTATAAAAAAGCATATAAACGTATGAAAACACGTGACCCACATTTTAAAAATCCACCAAATTCGGAGGATTGGGAGAAAGCTGCAATTGTTCATCAATTTTTGGAGGCTTTTTTTATTGTGACAAAAGTGTTTTCGTCAAATAATTCTTGTACCGCAAATCTCTTTTTTCGTGAGGTCTATAGAATTTTAATATTGTTGCATGAAACTTCTTTGGATTTGAACTCTTTGCTTGGGCAAATGGCTTTGAACATGCTTGTAAAATTTGAGAAATATTGGGCAGAAAAAGAACCAAACATTTTACACTCCTTTCTCTTATCCTTGACCCAAGATTTAAAGATAAGTATTTGAAGTTTTGCTATGGTAGGATCTATGGTTCTTCAACGGTTGATAGCTTGATGGCTCGTGTCGATAATGTTTTTAGAGATCTTTTTTATGAGTACAAGGCTTCATATGAAGCTTCCATTCATTTGGAAGAGATAAATGAAAATGACAAAGAAAGGGATGATTTATCTTGTGGTGCCTCATCTACACTTTCAAAAAAAATGGATTTTATGGAAGAGTTTTACAAGTTTAGTGAAGAGGAAGATATGTCACACAGTAAGTCGGAGTTGGATGTCTATTTGGAAGAAAAGCTTCACCCTAGCAAAAATACAAATGATGAATTTAATGTTTTACAGTGGTGGAAGCATAGTTCTTCCAAGTTTCCTATTTTATCGAGGATGGCACGAGATATTCTAGCTATTCCCGTATCTTCTGTTGCTTCTGAGAGTGCCTTTAGCACTGGGGTCGTGTTCTTAGCTCATTTCGTAGTTCTTTACTTCCTTCTACGATTGAAGCATTGATTTTCACTCAAGATTGGATTCAAAATGCACCCGTGCAAACTGAATTTGAGGAGGAAGTTGATTCTGCATTTTCTGGTATGTTTGTGATTCGGTACATTTATTTTAACTTCTTTTTTAATTGATTACTATTTTTTATTAATTGTTATGCTTTAACTTCTTCTTTATTTATTGACGACTATTTTTTTATCCATTTTCAGATTTGACCATCTCTAAGGAATGATTCATGTGGTGTGAGGAGCTGATTTAAAGTGCTGATTTTTTTTCACTTTTTGTCCGCTGTTTTGGACACAATTATGTTTTAGCGATGTAAGGACTGTTTTGTCCATTTTTTCCCCACGTTTTGTGCAACTGTTTTGGACACAATGCTGATTTAGTGCTGAGTTATATTATGTATGTATGCATGACTGATTTAGTGTTGAATTATTTTATGTTATGCAACTGTATGCATGCACAATATTGATTTAAAAGTATGCTGCATCATTTATTGGACTTGAAACAAGTGTGCTGATTTTTTTTGAATATTTTTAAACTAAAAGTGTGTTGATTTTTTTAAACTAAAAAAGTGTGCTGATTTTTTTGAACTAAAAAAATGTGCTGATTTTTTTGAACTAAAAAATGTTGCTGATTTTTTTAAGATTTCTGAACTAAAGTATGCTGATTTTTTTAAACTAAAAAAAGAGTGCTGATTTGTTGAAAATTTCTAAACAAAAAGTGTGGTGAATTTTTTAAACTAAAAAATTAGGTTGGTTTTTTGAACATTTCTAAACTAAAAGTGGGCTGATTTTTTAAATTCAAATATTTTTCAATTAAAACGTTTTTCAGATTTCAAATCGGGACTGTCCGAAAATGGGCCGGAAGCCCGTGAGTTTGGTGAGCCGAGCCTGAGCATAAACTTCTTATTTCAATTCGGGCCGAGCTCGGGCCTGGGATATGGATATGAAAATTCGGGCCGAGCCTGAGCTATTCCAAGCCCGGCTCACCCAGCCCGATTTACAGGCCTAGGCTTAGGTATTAAAAACTTGATCGACTGGAACAAAGCTTGAATGATCAAACATATATGGGTTTTAGCTAAGAAACAGAACTGCTTTTAGATGAAGTGGATTCATACATTTGTGATAAAAGAAGACCATTTATGGAATGTTAAAGTAAAACCAGAAAGTCCACGTACTTGGAGAAAATTGTGTAAACTCAGAGATTTAGCAAAGAATTTTTTTAAATATCATGTGGTCAATGGGGAAAAAAAATTCTAGTTGGATAATTGGCATTATATGGGTCCACTAACTGATAGATGTGGTCCTAAAATCCTCTATGATGCTGCGAGTACTATGAGTGCTAAGTCAGGAAACATCATACATAACGGGAGATGGAGGCTTCCTAATTTGATTTCTAATGCCCTCATAGAAGTTGGAGACAATATTAATTAGTCATGTTAGAATGTAGAGAAGAGGGTTACTTGGGAGAACTCAAGGAATGGGGAATATAACTGTTAAGATACGTATAATCAAATCAGAAATTGTAAGCCTAAAGTGATTTGGCACAAGGTGGTTTGGTGTAAAAACATATGTCCCTAGATATGCATTTATAATGTGGTTAGTCTGTTTGGACAAAATTTGGACCTTAAAGAAGCTCTACAGATGGGGGAAATTGAAAATGATGTGTGCGTACTGTGTAACAGTGAAATTGAAATACCAATCATTTATTCTTTAAATGTCAATTTTCCGAAGACTGTTGGAAAAAAAGGTTTAAGAAATACAGGGGTCTAGAGAGAGGTGAAGAATTTGGGTGAGGATATTACTGAAATTATTAATCAGTCCGAAAATTTAAAAAGCAAATTTTAAAATCTAGCACTTGCTTGCACTATATATCAGATTTGGTGGAGAGAGAAATACACATATTTTTAACCAAACTGTAACTCAGTGGACTGTGAAAATTGAAAAAGGTATCCAAAATCGTGCATGCAGATGGAAGAATGTTCTCAGAACTAAACAAAATTGGGAGGGTTTTTAAAAGATGGGAGATCTCAGAGAGCATACTGAAGATATAACATTCAAAATAAGTTGAGAGAATCATACGATAGGAATGAAGTAACAGATATCAAGGGGAAGGAGATTCATCAGCACATTCCAAGAAGAAAACGAGGCATGCAAATAGGGGATGGGGAGTTATTATTACAGACATTCTCAGTCTCTTTTGCTGAGAGATTGAAGAAATCAAAATAATAATTACACATTCTGAGGAAAATAGAAAGGTTGAAAGAACATAGTTGTTTTGAGAGATGGTGCATCCACCCTGGTGTTCCCGTGATGATCTACGCAAAATTTTGGTGATTATTAGGTATTTGTTAAAGACAGTTAAAATCAACTTATAAGATGGATTTTTTGGGGGGAAACAAAGCTTATCTTGACGTGTTTGTTTGTTATGATTAATCCGGTTGTTGTGTGGTCTAATTTATTAACTTTGAGGTGTTTGGTGTTGCGTGAGCTTGAAGATGATGTATATTTTGATAGATGTGGCCTCCAGACTGGTATTTCGTTGAAGATCTGCTATAAAACTTTGTTCTTGTTAGTTGTTGAAGCCAGGGTTATATTCATCTAATAAGATGGAATTTAGTGGAAAACAAAAACTTATTTGTTTATATGATGGAGGAGCCTTGTAAGCTGAAGAGTTTCATCTTTTTGATATACCTCTTAATCAGGTTTCTCTGGGGTTAGATTTTTGGTTCTTGAGCTTTTTTAGGTTTTGGTGTTGCGAGAGGTTAAAGATAATGTTTGTTTTAGACTTGTGGTTTGAATGATTGTGGTCTTTGTCTGTTTGTTGTTGCCTTACGGCTGTTTGGCACTCCTTTGCTAGGGTTAGCTGTTTGTGGGTTGTGAGATATTGTTGGTTTTGGATAGTTTATTTAGTCCTTTTTGCTTGATCCACACCTTTAGTTTGATGTTTTCTTTTTAGGGCATGTGTTTTGGTTGTTTTGCTTATTTGGGGTAAAATGTAGCCTGAATTATCCATATTTTAATCTTGTTCTAAATAATACATTTAAATTTCACCCAAAAAAAATCCCATAAGACTATCTACAATGGGAAAGCTAAATGTATAATTTTACACATTCTGAGCTCATAGTGGATAGCATAAGATGCATCTTCTACTATGAAAATGCGTATGTTCAATATACAAACTTCCATTCCCACCACACAATGTGTAAGTGAGCCCATTAACTTGGACGCTAGATTGTTTAGCGTGTGGGAGTTTTGAATGCTAAACGGTATAGCACCCACTAATGGAATATTTTTAAAAAAATATCCTTCAATGGTTACAATCAAACGATCGTTAAATGCTACGTTTGGTTTTTGTATAAATTCAAATTATCCCCCATTGTTTTTCACCTCAAACAAAAACCAACATCTAGATTTTTTTATCTATCATCCAAAAATGGCATCTCCCTCAAACGTCACTCGCCTACGAAATTTCACCCAACACGAAGAAGTGCTACTATGTCACTCCTATATAAAATATTAATCGGCAAGGAAATTGGGACAAACCAATTCGATGGCAATCTATGGGGAAAAATAACTCTTACAATGTGGAGAGGAAATCATTCACAAGTGCACTGACAATGCATTACAGAGGAAATTTTGAACGATAAATAAATATTGTTTATTGTATTCTGTGAAGTTGTGTCTAAGTTACGAATCTGGTCATGAGAGTGGGACCCCTGAGATTAATTGGGTAATGTCTTTATTTATGTTAAAGTAATTAATTATATTTTAGGTTAATATTTTATAAAACTAATTTCAATAAATATTTATTTGTAGATCTCCCATTTCAAGCGTGATACCAGTTGTGCATTTGCATTTGACCATTTTTACGCGTTGCTTAAGAATTTACCAAAATATAATATGTCAATTATCAGGTCACAATTTATGGATGATGACAGTCAGTCAATCCCACACACTCCCCGAGATTCAATGGACATGGACAATAATTTAGGGGACATGAATACTCCACTCGAGCGGCCCATAGGGCATAAAGTTACAAAACTAGATATGAGGAAACGAGCAGCAATGAATAAATCGTCCACACACATGACAATCCTACAAAATTCTGACGTCTTTAATGCATCGTACAATGCAAATTTGATCGAGTCGCAAACCAATTGCAGAATTGTAAATGAGAAGTTACATGATTTAATTCAAATTTATACAAAGTACAAGGCTCAACTATGTCGAGACGATGAAAACTTGCAATGCTATGAAGATCAAATTATATACATGGATACCACTAACTTTACGCGACAATAACATATATTTCATGAAATGCTGATGAATTAAATAATGCATCGGTGGAATCAAGCATATCAAAATTCATCACACCGAAACATTAATCCTTGAGTTACTTATTTTTTAAAGTTATGTAATTGTTATTTATTTCATTCTTTGCATTTCCTATTAAAAAATTATATGTATCAGAAGCATATTTAATAGGTTTTGATTTGAGTCAAATATTTGAATATTACCTTAACATTATGATTGGGTAAATATAATTAAAAGGAATAATAACATAACATTACAATATTTGAAATGAACAAACATGCACAATAGTTAGATAATTAATTTGATGATTCAACATGGTGGTTCCAAATATGTTCCATGAGGTGATCATGTAGTTGGTTATGGGCTCCCTTATTTTTCATCTTTGCCTTTCACACCTGGTACTGATAATATCCTGAGAGGCTTTGCCTGATGAAGCAGGGTGGTGCCTCAGGAAACAGTTGGTCAGCACGTTAAGTTTCGTCCCACAACTCATCCTTAACAATTACATTAGGTAATATAACTCACACCTTCATTATTTCACGTAAGTATTTATATTCCTACAAATTTATTGAGCTCCTAATGAAATGGAAACGTGATTGTAGGATGCCACAATCCCTTTCAACATCGTTTCTTGCGCCATATTGAGCTCTTATTTACACGTTTTGTTTTTTAGTGGCTAGTCTCTTAAAACTATTAATAATAGTGGCGAGATGAGGGTAAATACCATCGGCTAAGTAGTACCCGGTGTCATATGTGTTATAGTTGATCTCGAAGTGCAAAGGCATTCGATTTCCTTCTAATAGATCTCCGAACATGTGTTATTTAGCCAAAATATTAAAATCGTTATATGAACCAGGCATTCCAAAGAATGATTTCCATATTCAAATGGCACATGATGTTACAACCTCAAGGATTACAGTTACAGCGTGACAATGTCCCTGGTATTTTCCTTTCCAAGCATATGGATATTTCTTCCATTGTTAGTGCATACAGTCAATGCTACCAGTCATTCCAGGCAAACCGTAATGCTTATTTTTTTATTGCGGGCAACATCTTTTGTAGTCAGCCTATGACAATACTCTTGGCTAAATACCTTGATCACGACCCGAGAAAAACATTTCAAAGTCTAAAGTGTTTTGGTCTCAACGATTTTTTAAATATTCTTATTATCGTACAATCTTTTGTTGCGTACTTAATCTCATCGGAGCACAACAATCGGGCTTCTGAAAAAATATGAATCTTTCTCACAAATGGCTTCCAAAACACGGTTGAACATGGCCTTGTTCATCCTAAAACGATGGTTGAACATATTATTAGACATAGTTCGAACAAATTATATGCTTAAATGTTTGTATAATGTTTAGAATGATAATAATGGGAGTTGATATAAATGTATAAATTTAACATCAATGGCATATATTTTCAGTTCTAAGAGAAGTTATGGTATTTTGGGCATAAGACAACAAGCACAGATCTTTCCTTAACGATGAAAAAGGTACATAACTTTTTATTAATATTAGAATCTCAAAATACACTGAACCTAGTGATTTTACTTTCATTACAAGTTGATAATAACATCATTCATATCTTCACACTTCAAAGGTAATTTGGAGCATAAAGTAAAATATTCTAACAATGTCCAAATAGTAACGGGTAGACCATTTCCGCTTTTGCGTAGAAATTTTAAAAATTATTACATTTTATGTAGCATGGGTAAATTAGTTTTAAAAAATATTATAATTTTTACCACATCGGTCGGGTCATCATCTATTCTAGCGAAGTTCTCCTAATTGTCATGAATTGCATAAAAAATACTTCTCTTTTTATTAGCATCCATCGCCTCTGACGCTTAAACAAATGTCTTTCGGCACTACACCAAAAACAGAAATTTGGCACACCTTTATATTAAAAATTTGGCATAGTTTAAAACAGTGCCAAATTTTGGCACGGTTTAATGACAATCTGGCACACTTTAAAACAGCGCCAAAATTTGGTACTGTTTTTAAGTGTGCCAAAATTGAGTACACTTACTAATATATAAAATGCTCTAAAAAATTAGACTTCCTCACTTTTGAGCCTCCCGCTCAAACCCAAAGATTCATCTCTCCCTCTCTCTCACGCAGGCACTTGGGTAAGCGCCTCTTTCAATTAGTTGGTTCTTTCTCACACGCAGGAACTCTAACAAGCCTTGTTAGAGTTCTCATCATCTCTCACCTAGCCTACTCCACTCTTCAAATGTATGTTTTTGTGTATCTATATGTATATACGTAGTTATAGTTATAGGTTTAATCTATATATTAACTAAGGATTGATTTTTCTATGATAATCGAGCTTGAGCTTTTGTTTGTTTTAATTGCAGATATGACTTTTCTTAAGATCACCGAATTGGAGTTCTCTTCACCCCTTATGAATGTAAATCCTCACTCTTTTTGAAAATATAATAAACCTAAATCTCTTAATAACACCTAATAACGCTATCCCTCTTTGATTTACTTGATTCCATTGACACTATACTTAAACCCTAATTTAATGTGCCTAATGGGTTAATTTTTTTCTATGCCATCTAATTTCATTGTTTATTATAACAACCGAATTTTTAGGGTTATTTGAATGGTTGAATAATTATTTGAGTCTTATGAAGTCGTTTGATGAATTATTAGGTCATATTCTAATATGTATGCATGCTCTATTTACATATATAATTCACTATCGTATAAATGCTACTTTTGTAGAAGTATCCCAACATTCAAATAATTTTATAGAGCAATTCCATAAATATGGAAACTCAATTAAATATCATTATATAATAATGAACACATACATGTACACCTCGACTATATATGTGTGTTTGTTAGCATATAGATATAGGGTTACTACAAGGACGGGTATATATGAGGTTGACGATGGTGGTTAGGATGGAAAAAGCTAATTACATATAGAAATCGTGTTAATTATGTCCAATCTCTCATGAATCTTATTTAGAGACGTATATAGAATTCTTGTATTCCCGTATTGGTGTGTCACGATTACCAGTCTAACCAGAATTACTAGGGGCAGCTCAAGCCGAAGTGGGGCTCTAGGAAAAATCTAAAATAGAGGCCTTACTGTTTAGTGTAAACATAAAACAATCCCTCGGATCTCATGACAAACTATTAAACTTAGATTCATTAGAGTGTGTGCACACACACACACACACACACACACACACACACACACACACACATATATATATATATTGCTGAACTAAAAAAATGGGTAGCTATATATTTCTTGCATAACTAACTGACTCTATAAATAAATGAAATTAAGTGACAGTTCGTTGTAAAATTGAAGTTGTGGTTACAAGTGAGAATGGATTCTGGAGAAGGGACGTTCTTAATTGCTTCGGGCTGCAATTGCCATGGTAACAAACACCATTCATTTCTCACTTTCTCTCCATTAATATTTTTGTTTGTGTAATGTATTAGTTGAAATTTCCATATATCAGTTGAAACTGCCACCCAAATTAATATAAGTGTACAGTGATTAACACGGTCACCAATTTGACATCTCTGCTGCCATATATCAGTTGAAATTACCATCGATCAATCCAGTTCACGTTTGTTTGACAAACCATGCCAATTATTAGTAAATAATTTGACACTGTTAATTGGGAAATTCTTCTCCAAGTTCTTTATAAATTTTGCTTCAATTCAACATTTTCGAGTTAGATTTATACCTTACTAGACTTAACTAAGTTTTCTATGTTGGTGAATGGCACTCCCAATGGATTTTTTAGCTACTATAGGTGGGGTTGGATAGAAGGAACCCTCCTCTATCTTTTTTTTCCATATACATACAGAAAAGTCTTAGCAGAGTTCTAACCACTCCCATTAACAATAGTGATCCTGATAAATTTAGGAAAAAATTGATTAACAACATGGTGCTTTAATATCCAAATGGAGGAATCAGTAATTTATTCAATATGTTGGCTTGGTTGAAGGGTTTAGAACTTTAAGAATGAGGCTAATTACTGTAGTATTCCATGACATAAGTATTCTCCAAGATCTGATTAGGACAATACCACTTAAGTTACATATTCCTCCTTAATCACCTAATTTTTATAGTTAATTTTAAGAAGCAGGAGAGACTGAGATGGTTCTTCAAATCGGTGAGAGTTTGTTGAGAGAGAGGCTGTCCAAATCATTCAAGAAAGATGTAGTTTTAGCAATAGCGCTTGCATATGTCGACATATCCAAATATGCTATGGCCGTGTCACCGTCGAATTACATTAAAGGTTGCGAAGTGCTTTAATGGGCATTGAAGTTATGGCAGGTCAGTGTTAAAAACTTACATGATGTACTTGTATGTTTATTTGATGTCATTTATAAAATTTTGTCTTAGTAGTTGTGTGATAAATTACTAATAATGCTAACATGGGAAAATAGATTGATTCATCATCTGAATTTAAAGATGTTCTAAATGCTTTAGTATCTTTTCTTTTAACTTCTTTATCATTATCTATTAATTTGGGGATTGTGGATGAAATTAGTTGCAAAGAGCATTAGAGTAAAAAAAACAAATACTGATATAGTGTCCCACAACATTGAGCAATGGGCATTTGCTTTTATTCACTACTTTCTTCCTTATATTTCTGACTGGCAAGGCCCTACCTTGAGGGGAGGCGAGATAGGCAGTCTCGTCGAGCCAAATTTTGAGTAATCATTTTACATAACCCGAGCTTCGATTTGTAGTTTGTATATGATAGATACAACTCTTCGCAATTATAATTTGAACCTGGATTAACCTTTTCTTCTACTTTTCATTTTAATATGGTACATAAACTATTTATCTGTTGCTATGTAATGGTATCAATCTTTCTTATAAGATTTTATAAAGAAATTAAGATTTTTTAGACATCTAACAAGTCAATTCTTTTGTCATGCAGGTTGAGGATCCAAAGATGAAGGTTAAGAAAGCAAACATATGTGTAATTGAGTTGGTTTATGGAGGAATGCTCCCTGCAGATGTGCAGAAAGTTCATGTCTTTAGGATAAAGACTTTAAATGTCTTAGGCAATTCCATGCTATAAAAAATACAAGTCCAATGCTCAGTAACAAATACAGTTTTTACAGGGAATTTTTGTTTATATTTTGAAGATGAAGCCTCAAAACCAAGTCCAATTTTATCATACCCTGATTTTCCATTACTCACTAAGTTATCTAGATTTTGAGTCTGATTATCAAAGACCTGATACTTCTTGATTGCATAACAAAGTTTTTTCTTTCGATTCCTCTAATTCAATCAAGGTATCTTTAAATTTTTATTTCAAAATATCATTGTAGCCTGCTTTAATTTTGGTTTGAAATTAGTCACATGAGTATTATATGCAGGTGGTAAACTTCTTTTGGAGCTGAATCATCTATTTGCGCCCTGGTGGTTTCTTTGTGTGGTCTGCTACTTCTATCTACCAAAAACTTCCTGGAGATGTTGAGATTTGGGAAGGTTGGTGATTGATTCTCTTACATAATATTAGAGATGTTGAGATTTGGTTCACTGATTATTAAAAATTGTGCATTCTTCTGGAAATTATTGGCAACAATGAAGAAAATAACAAAGTCAATGTGTAAGGAAGTTGTACCGATTAGTAAGGATAAAGTTAACGGAGTGGGTGTGGCTGTATATCGAAAGCCTAAATCTAATGAGTTCTATGAGAAAAGATCACAGCATGACCCTTCACTCTGCAAAGAATCTGATGATCCCAATGCAGTCTGGTACTCCATTCTTCATCTGAGATTAGAATCATACGTACAATATTTTTCTTTTTCATTTTTAAAGATGCCATGTAATTTGTAATCGACGTTTTTTCATCTTTATAAACTCGATACAATATAAGAGCAAGATATTGTGATGTACTTTGAAAGTACATAGTGGGGTATTGAGTTTTTGCTTGTCTAACAATAATGTAATGTGTGTAGAAGTGTGTCGTTGCAAGCGTGAATGCACAAAGTGGGGAATCAGAACGCGGGTCATAATGAACAAAATAATGGCCTTCAAGAGTGGAGACGTCACCTTACTGGTTGTCGAGTTCACAGGTTGGAGTTTGTGGGAAACCCGCACTATAGGATTTCACTGCAGATTATGAACACTGGAAACGTGTGGTTACCAAGTCATATATAAGTGGCTTGGGGATAAACTAGTCCACTGTGAGGAACGTTATGGACATGGGAGCCGTCTATGGAGGGTGAGTGCAAACATTTATGGGGATAAACTAGTCCACTGTGTCACTTATCGCTCGAGAAGGTGTTGAAAGAGAGGGAGAGGGTGAGGGAGATAAAAATATAAAGAGAGGGAGAGGGAGAGAGATGATTCAGCTTCCTCAACCTAGTCATTATGCTTCAACACGCGCACACACAGTGAGGTAGGTGATTACTCAAAACACCACAACATGGTGGTGGTGGTGGTGGTTGAGCTGCTGTGATGTGGTTCGGTTGACCAATACAACTACTCTTCAAGAAGAAAATAATTAGTAAAGAACTTGTATTGTCCATAAGGTGGTTCTTATGGAACCCATAGCCGCCAACCCATCCAATCTTGTGTAAGGTGAATAGAGCTCAGTTATATGTGTTTAATATGTGTGTGTCAACAAAAACCCAAATTTAAATGTTTTTTTTATAATTTAGCATAATGACATACTTATTTATATATGCAGATCTATGAAACATACAACATAGTGACATGTTGATTTACTAAGAATGCTGATATACAATGTTGAGTATGGTGTTGAGACCGCTATTCAATTGGATGAGGATGTCAATGCAATGGTTCATTCATTTGTTAACCAGTTGTGTGTTGCAATATGGAGCCGCTGTTCAATTGGGTGATTGACAGTTATCTTAGGTAAACTGGCCATTTTCAATAGAGTTATATCAAGTATACTGACCTTTTGTGAGTAGTATTGTGACTGACGAAGCCAATCCATAATACTGATTCTAACAGTTTCACCGTGTCCCACAGATTCAATTGTGTCCGCCCATGTTTGTTCATCTGCTCGGTACTTACCAAATGACAACTCTGGTGGAGAAAATGAGAGATAGACAAGTTGAGGCTAAAGCACCTCCACCATTGGTGGTTCGATCTGATTCGTTTGGACCCAATGAATCAAGTTCGGTTTCAACAAAATCTTTAACTTTTCCATACAAGAGGTAACGATTTTCCTTCCTAAATTATGTTATTTGTAGTATAAGAGTTAATTGTTTGGAATCTTAAAGTCTCACTGATGATGTTTGCTTTGAAGTAAACCACTGATGAGGATGCTATGGTGGAGGCTGCTACGGGGCTGCTACGGTAGCAGCTACTACGGGGTTGCTATGGGGCTCTCCGGTTGCTGTCGCCCTCTCCGGTTGCTACACTTTAAGATCCTCTCTTTAGAAGAATTATAAGATCCAAAGCTAAGGTATCCACAAATTCCACGTAGTCCGTCGGTCAAACCAAAGATTCTCTTCTCAAAGTAATAAAGAGAGTCTTTTTATTTTTTCGGTATGTAGCTCCGCGAACTAGGAGCGCATCACTGCTATTATATATATATATATATATATATATATATATATATATATAATCCTACTTTGTACGGATTCATATTCATCGATCATTAATCGATGTTAGGAATTTTTTTATCATTAATCGATGTTTATTTTTATTTTTTCAGATCACCTTATGGTCAGTCTTTGAGAGAAAGTTATGAGATGCAACGGGCTATTAGGTATTGTAAGACGTTTATGAGATCCATATGATGTAGCCTCTAGATTCATACGCGCATATCGAGTCAAAGTTTTACACTTCTGATTTCTATATCTGTTTACGGATTGTTTCACTTTATCAAATTTTATCCGACTTTACTAATATCAAATTTTTTCGAAATTTCTTCAAAAGTTATCCGAGAAATCATCAAGGCGTGTAACTAATGGACATTAATGTATGTCTACTGAGAAAACATCTTCATGTAAGCCTCTGATTAATGGGCACGATTGTTGCATATTACTATGGTTGTGGTTTGAGTAGTTTTTAGTCGTTAAACAGGGTGGATAGTCCTATAAACAAAGGGAACTCTGCCCAAATTTTATAAACTGTTTACAAGTGGTATGCAATTCACATCTATCTCAACATGAAACTTTGGAATTAGTTATGTAAAACGCTTACTTGCTACTTTCTTTATTTCACCAACATTTTATGCATATTTTAGTCTTTTTCAGGTTCTCAAGTAATTGTGACTATACACACAATTTTAGTGCTAATACCAGTTCTTGCTTTGCATCTGCAGGTACCAACTCATTAGAGTTCACTCATGTAGCCTTGGAGATTATTACAAGTGTTTAGAAATGTTCAAAAACGTTGACGCTTTGACCGACTATGATCAATTCATGAACAAAAGCAATGGAGTTTCCACGAACAAGATGTTGGCAAGCGAGAATCTCTTCGAAAGGATCGATGGTTGTGCATGTATTGAGATGAATTTAATATGTATTGACATGAATTTTCTATTAATGGAATTTGAGCCAATAATTTTTAGTGGGCATGTTCTACGTGTATTAGTGTTATTGCGGACTATTTGTATTGTTGTTGTACTATTTTTGCCATGCTGGTTTTAGATTATCATTGAATTTTTGTTATTCTAAAACAAGAACAAAAAATAGTGAAAATGTTGTTGATTTTTTTTGGGTAATATTATTTATAATTAATTTTTTTTCTTTGATCCAAAAATTTGGCACAGTTCAAAACCATGCCAAAAGTGTATCAAATTTTGGCACAGTTTTGAACTGTGCCAAAAGTGTAGAAAAATTTACTCAATCTGGAACAGTTATAAAGTGTACCAGAAGTGTGCCAAAAATTTTAAATTCTGGCACGGTTATGAAGTGTGCCAGAAGTGTACCTGTTTGGTCAAAACTGACACACTTTTTAACCGTACTAGAAAAAACCGACCATTTTGGAACACCTGATTCTGGCACAGTTTTAAACCGTGCCAGATTGCTATTTTTGGTGTAGTGCGGGTTCACATTCCAAATCAATAATGTATTCAATGTGAACCCTCTCCCACAATGAGTTAGAATTATCAAATTCATTTGACAAAGTATCGTGCACAATTTTAAGCAAAATATGGCATATATTTACATCCTCCCATATCGTAAAGCGACTCATTTTTTAAAAGTTATTTTACTTCTCAGCCTCCCATATGGCACGAATGATATTTATACTAACTGTAGGGACCATAATTACGCTAGCACGTGCTCGACATGAGCATTCGGGCTTCTTGTACTCCAAGTTAATGAAGAGTTCAAGTTATAGAAGACTCCCATGTATCCATCACTTAAAACGGATGAAATTGATAAAGGATACATCCAAATGTTTAGGGATAGCTATTGACGGAGCTTAGGACTCTCCTAAGTTTCTCAATAAATATAAACCCGCTCACCTTTGAGGTCGGTATGTGATATTTCATCATCAAGTAGTAATATAACTCGACCAACTAGTTCTATAAAGTAAAAAAAATAGCAAACCATAAGCTCCATGGAGGTAGGCACATTATCGAACCACATACATCTTGCATTGTGTGTGTGATTCCATTATTCTTTTTTATGTTTATTCTTATTTGGCTTGTGAGCATTAGATACTATCATCTGTAGAAAATTACCACCTATAATCGACCTCATCTATGGGAATGACCTATATTCTTTACCATTAGCTAATTTTCTGAGATGTCTCACTCACATAACCAACATTATCAAAATCTTGATGTTGAAGAGGGTCATCAACATCACGATTTTAGGAACCCAAAAGGCAATCTCCTAGACAATAACGATCATGATGAATATGAAGGTTATAAACCATCACCTCTTTCTTAGAGGGTTAGATATGATATTAGTCATTATTACCAATCCTATAATTCATGATACTGTGCTTAAGAGGAAATAACGATGAACATCGATGAGATTAAATGATCTAATCAGATCTCAAGGCTCCCCGATAACTATGACAAGCACCTCCAAGATGAAAGGGCTACTAACAGGCACCAATAAGAGAAGAATGTTGCGCTCCAATGGCGACTCGAAAAGCTAAAGAGATAAACCAATAAGGAAAATCCCAAGCATGAGTACAATTTGCGAACCTATATGTAAGAGCAAGTTTTATAATTGCTTAATTTAGTTTTATATCTCTTATCTAGTTACATTCCACTGCATATTCATGACTACTTCTGCGTATTCGAAGATAATAAGTTTATGACATTTTGGAAGATTAAATATCATTCGTCTAAACATCATTTTGAAATGGTATGAAGTGGTTTGCTAAAGTCTTTAGTTATCTAGGGGATTTTTATAATTAGAGTTTGTATTAAAAGTTTTCAAAATGTTTAAATTGATTTTTAAAAGTTTTTGAAAAATTTCACCGGCTCATTAGAATGAGTTTGATAGGTCGTTCAGACAAGTTTAAACAGTGTTGTTATAACGAAATTCCTTCATTCGAATAAAAAGTACGGGTGTAACAAAAAAATGATTGTAAAAAGTATGACATGCTAACTATTGTCATCCAGTTTAGTGTTTTGTGTGCAAGGGGCATATACTCTATTGCCATCATTAGATATTATAATAGCTATATATAAGATAATGAATTTTTCATTAATGCTAAAGTGTTATTTCCCTTAAACCATTTAAGTTGAAGTTTCATCGTGTTTAATTATAGTTCACGCATTTAAATAAATAATATTGATTTCTCATTTCTCAATGTAACAAAATTAAAATGATATAACATTTTTATAATGGATAATACATTGTTTACCATTTATCGATATTTTGAACAAAATTGCCCGCGCATTGCGCGAGTTTACACCTAGTCTTTCATATAGTGCTCAACAACAATACCCACCCAATTTCTACGATTATCTAATCCTCCCGAGTAAAATAATATATATATATATATATAGCATCATGTACTTAAAAGATAAAAATATTAATTAAATAATCCTCAAGTGAGGTTGAAAATAAATAATGCTATTTTTGTTCCCCCATTAATAAGAGTTTGGTTTTCTAGATTATGTATCAAACTAATAAAGTTGGTCCGAAGGAGCAAAGAGCATGGCAATCCAAATGTCGCACGAGAATTTTTTATCTTTTAACGATTTTTGATATTTTTATTTATTTTTCACCATTTGTGCGACAATTGAACAATCGCGCAAGTATTTTTGTCATTTTTTTTGCTTATTGCTTTAGAGCAAATAAACTTTTTTGAAGCGCAAAGTCATTTAAGCATATTGGGGAATAAAAAATGATCTAATGGTTTGGAGATTATTTTAAGAGATACTTCTTCCATCCCAAATTGATAGTCCACTGTTTTTTTTGTCCCAAAGTAATAGTCAACTTTTCTTGTTTGAACATACTGAACGAATCATATTCGATGATGGTGAACTATAGTTAATTATCTTTGAATGTGTATATACTTAATTTAAACAAAATAAAAATATGAACTCTTAATTTGAAATGAACGGAATATATGTTAACAAACTTACTCAAACCCAGGGGTGGAGGTAAGAAGAGCATATGGTGGGCAGCTACCCACCTTGTCTTTTCGGCCAAAAAAAATTCAAAGACAAATATGTAAACTTAATTAGTAATAAGTTAAAAGTTTTAAGGGTAAAAAAGTCATTACCCACCTTACCAAAAGTCTCATAGCTGGTCAACTGTACTTACTCTGGTACTAGTATCCCTGTAAATGATATTTGGTTCAGAGATAAAAGTGGCTTTTATAATCTTGTAGAGAGAGAGAGAAAGATTGAGAGAACCACAAAAGTAGACCCTTAACAAATTAAAAAGCTTGGCTTGGTAGCTGTTGTTCGTTCGTGCTGTCATAGAGAGAGTTACAGAGTGGATTTCTTGTCTAAGCTAAGGTTAGTTTTAGTTTAAATATGAACTTACTTTGTTCTTTAGTGGAAAAATATGGAACTTTGATTTAATTATTTGTATCTTAAAATCTGAGGAATCATATTGTTTTTTTGTGTAAAAATATGGATGTGTTGTTCGTGTAAAAATATATCTTTTTTGTGTTGTTAAATATGTTTTTTTTTTTTTGCATTATTAAGAGAGTTAGTGTGGTTTTCTTGTCCAAGCCAATGTTAGTTTTAGTTTAAATATGAACTTGCGTTGTTCTTTAGTGTAAAAATATGGAACTTTGATTTAAATATTTGTATCTTAAAATCTAAGAAATCATATTGTTTTTTTTACGTAAAAATATGGATGTGTTGTTCATGTAAAAATATGTTTTTTTTGTGTTGTTAAATATGTTTTTTTTTCATGTTAAAAGCCAAGGTTTGTTTGTGCTGTTCCAGTATGTTTTTTTTTGTGCTCATTTTGATTTTATTTGGATAAAAATCTGATTTTTCTTTTATTTTTTTGCTTCTAGTTATGCTTAGGTACTTCAAAAAAAATGTCTCGCCATTGCCTCCCTCTTTGAGTGATGAAGATGCCTACGATCAAAATCATCCTAAGAAAAAGAAAAAAATGCCTAAAATAATTTATTCAAAGTCAGATTTTGATCCAAACAAACTTCCAGCCGACCCCAGCCTACGACCCCCTGTCTCAAATTATCATCCGGATGTTCAAAATGAGGTTCGAATGATATATTGGCAAAAAGGGCCTTGTCAACCTCGTGATCATAAATTTCTTCAAAGAGATCAAGGGGGATTAAGGTGATTTAATCCTTCTTAGTTTGATGATCACCCAACTTAGTTAGAATATAGTGTCCACAAAGAGGCGGCATATTGTTTATGTTGTTATCTTTTCAAAGTGGATGGTAAGGACCATGCACGTAGTTGTGATGCATTTGTTGTGGTGGGGTTTACCAATTGGAAAAGGAAATAAAAAATCCAATTACATGTTGGGTTGCCCACCGGCACTCATAACAATGCTTTGAGAAATTATCAAGCTTTATTGAAGCAAAAACAACACATTGAAACAATCTTGAATAAGCAAACTGATCAGGCTCAATATGATTATCGAATTCGCTTGAATGCTTCTATTTGTTGTATTCGATTTCTTTTGAAGCAAGGACTTACTTTTTGTGCTCATGATGAATCCCATAACTCGGCTAACCAAGGAAACTTTCTTGAGTCATTGAAGTTTATTGGTGGCCATAATGAGGATATCAATAGGGTTTCTTTAAAAAATAGTCCCGAAAACCTCAAAATGATTGCACCAAAAATTCAAAAGGATATTGTGAGTGCATGTGCTATTGAAACGTCTAACATCATCATTGAAGATCTTGGAAATGCATTATTTTCTATTTTAGTTGATGAATCTCGTGATATATCAACTAAGGAGCAAATGGAAATTGTTATATGTTATGTAGATAAATGTGGACATGTGATTGAGCGTTTTTGGGGTATTATTCATGTTGCGGACACCACGTCTTTATCGCTGAAGGTGGCAATTGATAATATGTTTTCCAAACACAATTTGAGCATATCAAGTCTACACGGACAAGGATATGACGGGGCTAGTAATATGCAAGGACAATTTAATGGACTCGAAGCTCTAATTTTGAGGGAGAATCCCGATGCTTATTTTGTCCATTGCGTTGCACACCAACTTCAATCGACACTTGTTGTCGTTGCCACTAAAAATGAGTAAGTCGATTTACTCTTTACATTGGTCAACAATGTGGTAAATGTTGTTGGGGGATCTTGCAAACGCAACGAAATTCTTCAAATGACTCAAGCTATCAATATAATGAAAGCACTTGAAAGTGGGGAGCTTTTAAGTGGACAGGGTCTAAATCAAAAGACTAACCTCAGGAGAGCTAGTGATACACGATGGAGTTCACATTATAATACGTTGATTAGCTTGATTACTATGTTCACTTCTGTCATTAATGTGCTTAAGTTTGTTGCTAAGGATGGAAAGTCTGACCAAAGGATTGAAGCACATAGATTGTTAGATTCATTGCAATCTTTTAGTTTCGCATTCTATATACTTTTGATGAGAAACATAATGGGAATTACAAATGAATTGTCATAAGCACTACAAAGGAAAGACCAAGATATTGTCAATGCAATGTCCTTGGTTAGAATATCGAAGCAAAGATTGCAATTGATGCGCGATAATGGATGAGACTCGTTGTTGCATGAAGTGTCATCATTTAGTGCTACACACAACATAGATGTCCCTAGCATGGAAGAAGCATTTGTTATTCCTGAACGATCACGACGCAATATAGAGAAAACGACGAACTTGCATCATTTTCGAGTTGAGGTGTTTAATCTAGATATAGATTTGCAATTGCAAGCACTCAATAATCGTTTCAATGAAATTAACAATGAGTTGCTTATATGTGTGGCATGCTTGAACCCTGATGATACATTCTCTGCCTTTGATATGGAAAAATTGATTCGTCTAGCTCATTTTTATCCTTTTGAATTTTCTTCTACACAACTTGTGGCACTTGACAATCAACTTCAAACATATATCCTTGATGTAACATCAGATGCTCAATTTTTAGAAGTCAATGGAATTGGGGATTTGGCTAAGCAAATGGTGAAGGGGAAAAATGATATATTGTATCCATTTGTTTACGAGCTTCTGACTTTGGTGCTAATATTACCTGTTGCTACTGCAACTGTTGAGAGAGCTTTTTCTATTATGAAGATAGTGAAGAATCGATTGCGGAATCAAATGGGAGATCAATGGATGGCTGATACTTTAGTCACATATATTGAGAGAGAGATTTTTAATGACATTGAAAATGAGGTGATCATGCAACGTTTTCAAAAAATAAAGTCTCATCGTGAGCAATTGTAGTTACTTTTGTAGATGATGGGAGGGTTTTTGGGATAACTTTTTGTACATGATTGCTTTTTGTCTAACTCTATATGTAAATGAGTGCAACCCTCTTCTGGTGTTGTTCTAATGAAATTCTAAACACCATTACTATCTAATTGTTTCTCTTGTTCTTGTTGAATTGTTTTCGCTATTATAGAATTTTTTTATTTTGGATACCCTCGCCCACCTTAGCAAATATTTCTGGATCCGTCACTGCTCAAACCTATTAGGGTTTGCTTTGATAGCAAATTTTGACACAACCAATGATTTTTATTTTTTGAATTTGTCTTTATTTATCGTGTTTCATAGAGTTCACTTATTATATTGCATGTTGTCAACTGGAAGTAAAGTATCGTATACTCATGCATTTTGATGGTCAAAAATGTCAAAATTTAAATTTCCTTTAATATGTGATAAGACAAAAATATATATATAATGTTTATCCTATCCAACCAGCCCTTAATTATATGATATAAAAGTGTATCTAGTAATGTGGATTTTCACGGGATTTTAGGATTGAGATTCCATAATTTTTAATGAATTGTTCATGTTTTAATTAATTATATTTTTTTTATTTGACAACAGTATTATAAATAGTTTTCAGACTAATTTCTTTTATCGGTCCGGATCTAAAAATGTCATAAAAAAAAAAGGAAAAAAATCATTTGCTCCGTGATTTCAAAATATTATTATGAAGTTTAAGTGACTGCATTTACAGGTTACATCCGATAATAAAGTTGGAGGTCATGTTAACATTAGAACTCAACAGATTTGGAATCAATGTTGTGAATAGAAGAAGGCAGTAAAATCCAGATGCGAAAAGATTGCGGCAAATGGGAATAGATATGATATGAGGCCATTATTGTCAATAAATACGAAAACGATTCGTTGCTATCGGAAAGCGTAGCAGCCTAGGCTAGCCTAGTCTAGCCTGGCAATTTAACGTGCGCCCAGGGGTTAATTCACTCATGGCCACAAAATCCCATCCCACCCACCCCCAAAAAAATTTCATCGTGTTTTTCACCAAATTCGGTTCGGTTCGGTTTTTCTCCTCCCAAAACCGACATGGTCGGTTCGGCTCAAAAAACCCGCCCAAAACCGAACCGACCGACCCGTGAACACCCCTAATTATGACCGTTACACATTGAAATGAAAACCCAAAGGGCAAACTTTTGGAGGACCATTTCCCAACGGTTATAAGCCCGGAACACTCTGGAAGGAATCATCAGGTGTCCCTCCAACAAGTGATACGTGTAGGGATTTTTTAAATGATTTCTTCCAAAGGTGATTGCTTTTTTTTCTGGTTCTTCCAGTAAAATGAAGTTGCTTGTCGTGTGTGATTCATAATCAACTATCAAGAATTGATTGATTGATAACACCAGCTTCTTTGATTAATTAATAATTAAATTATTTTAATTCCCGATGTAATACCTAATCATCTTTACCTCACCTCGCCACATGTCCTATCATAATTAGACTTGTTGTCATTTTTACGTTTGTGTCAAAATGCATACTGGTCCGATTGACGACTCTATATCATTTTAATTGTTTACATAAAATACATTTTACTGTAAAAAGTTTCTATACATAGTACTTTTTATATCATTTATATATATTATATATTTTTTAAATCCTAAAAAAAAAAAAATTATCTATGAAATTAATATATTAATCAACATATGTTCTAAAAATTATGTCAAATATAATTTTTAATTATTTTTTAAAAATTCAATAAAAAAATTGTTAGAAATACCTTATTTATAAAGATTTTTATCAACAAAATTTTTTGAATCTTTTAAAAATAGATAGAAAATATATTTTATCCTAATTTTTTCAACATGTGTTGATTTAGAGATTAATTTCAATAAAAAATAATAAATTTGAAAAAAATATTTCTTAGAACGAGAATTAGGTGTGATAATTATGTGATGAATAGAGTTTGATGTAAGAGCGTCTTTCTCATCATACATAATCCTCATATAGCTAAATAATATAGTATGTATAGGCCACATGCAAAGACAACTTTTATAATTTTTATGATAGAAGTATAAAATAAATAATATCTTTTATAATAAGAATTTTATCTCCACTCCTATATTACATGTTTGGGTTAAATAATGTAATTATCTAATGAGAATTTGTACGTGACATCTATTCTCTCTATAAAAGTTCATTTAGATTTCTCAAATTGTGACATGTGAGTTTTGAAAAGCCTTAATATTAGTTGAAGAGTTTTCGTAAAGAGAGAGAAACTCACGCCCAATTGCAAAACACACTCACAAACCCACATAGCTCCCTCATATTTCTCTCCTCACCTCTCTATCTCATAGCAGTTCATTTTGATAAAGACCAAGCCTACTGATGATGCTTAGATTCAGCACCACCAAATAAGTGATGATGAGCTCAAACAGTAGTAACCATGGCAGCCATAGAGATGTGTATGTATAAGTATATAGAAGGAGGTGAGTATAAGAGGAATAAGACTTTAATGTATAGTGGTTCAGCCAATTAGGCCTACATCCATTGTGAGTGTGTGATCCACTAAGTATGGGCACTAATGGCCTTGGATACAATGCACATAAGCTCACTCTCTCTCTCTCTCTCTCTCTACTGTGTATAAAAGCAGAGTTTCAGCTAGGGTTACAAGTATCAATCGATCCCCCTTTGTAGGGTTGTAGGTGACAAGTATATATAGGTCTTGGGGGGTGTAGTGTACCCCCTAAGTATGCATGGTGCATGTGAATGATGATCTAGCCAATCTCCTGTTAACACCTGTAGATGCCAAATGATGACATAATATTCTCTCACGTGAGGGGGTGATATTGTTATAACGGTCTTTCACGTGCCATATGAGCCTCACGCGAACTGTTCTACGCGTCTCCCAAACCATGTGCTGTGATGATGTCACCCTCGACCTGTGATACGAGGCCGAGGGCAGAGTTCCCTCTGGTGGTGTGTCTGGCCTAATTTAGGCCTCGTACTGTCGTACCCTCGGAGGGTCGTCCAGACCATGATGGGGGTCGGCCCCTCGAAGGGGTCGACCGAGCCTGATGAGGGGTCGGCCCCTTGAAGGGTCATCTGGGCCTGATGAGGGGTCGGCCCATTGGAGGGTCGTCTAGGCCTGATGAGGGGTCGGCCCCTTGGAGGGTCGTCTGATATATGTTGAGAGGTCATCTTGTCCTTGTCCAAGTACAGGGCGCCCTCGACATGGCCGAGGGTATATATGGGTATATCAATCACCCTCAGCCCTTAGCTATCGATGTTGTCGAGATGGCTAAGGGATAGTGTTTCCTTTGAGATGAGTGTATGATCAGTTAGATGAATGACACATGTCAAGCTGATGTGACACTTAGGCAGATATCCACTGTCGTTCCAATTTCCCAGGCATGATGGCTGCACACTTTGCTTGGGACTTTATGCCCTAATGATGCCCTCCTCGTGGGTTGTGCTCTGCCTTGGTTAATGGTCCCACTCATTAACAAGGTATTTAAGCAATTTTTTGAAATCATTTCTTCTCTTCTTCTTCTTCGCGCCCAATCTCTCTCTCTCTCTCTAGATTTTCCACAGCTCCATAGCCATAGCCATTTCTGCGACTTCTGCATCAAGCCTCGTCGTTCCTTCTCAGGTAATCCTTCTGAGCCAGTGCCCTCTTTACATTTCATTACTTTTTAACACTTCGACTACTTTAGGTCTGTAGGACTAGATTTTTCTTTGGCTATTTCATAATTTTCCGGCGTTCTTCTCCGGTGACTTGTTCTTGAGTGTTCTTGGTTAAAACCTTTACTTTCCTTAGTTTCAATCCAAAAATCCAACTTATCCAATTGCCAACTTGTTTGTAGTTAGGTGTGATACCCTGCCTAATTAAACTTCGGGTGATCAGGCCTTTATTAAATTAAAACAGGTTTCTCAAATGGTTCATTCTTAGCATCACTGTCGAAAACTTTTTAATTACTAATCCCCTAAGTAAAATTAGACCGGTGCCAAATTTTATCTTTCTTAAAACAAATAAAACAACCATGCAGAACAAAGTAAAAATAATCATGTACTATAACCCAATCAACAAAGTAAAAGTACAACAGAACAAAAGTATTACCGAATAAACCAAAGGCTAAAAATCTCAAACAACAATAAAATAACCACTAGTCTGAAACTAACATCTGAGACTAATACCGGACAACAAGTCCATACATAGAATAGTGTGAGATCCTGTACTAGATCTGAATGAGGGATATCGTCTAGTCAAAATCCTGTAAGCATCCACTGTGCTACAGCTTCGAGTCCCTGGAATGGAATCATCATACATGGCGTCCCTGTGGCTGGACACCTAAAAGGTTTTGAAAATATTTTATAGCAAGAGTTAGTACTCAAAATATTTTGAAAATATTTAACAGGCGTTTATCACAATATAAAATGCGGTTATTGATTACACATGTTAGGCTCTCGTACACTCTCTTGAGTTAACTCACCCCTCATCTTTTGTGCACACCTAACGTTCTACACTTAGTTTATCTAGCCATACCTCCCAAGCTAACTAAAGCCAAAGTAGTCAACTGAACTTATCTGTACCCAAGTTCCAGTACCGCCCATACCGTACAACGGTTTCACTAACATCTCGCGTATGTTAAATAAATTCTCAGGTAACATTTCCTCTATGTTATTTTTCAAGGCTTCTCATTTAGTTTCACTACTAAAGTTACCACAATTCTCATAATTGTTGACTTCCCACTTGTGTAATTAAGTTTCGCTACTTAAATTACTAAATAGGTTTTCTCTATCTAAAGGTGCATTTCGTAATTAAGTTTCACTACTTAACTTACCAGTTTAGTATGTATCTTTAAATACATAATATACATCAATCTACTAATACACAGAAGTAGAATATCCTCAAGTATATATATTTCACACACAATATATACTAAATATCAGTCATTACTATTTTGCCCTTTTTATACACGTAAAGGACTCTTGGTTCGGAATGATTCATTGACCCCAAGTAAGAATTGGTTCGGAATGATACATCGACCCCAATTATTTATACACACGTAAATGATTCTTGGTTCAGAATGATACATCGACCCCAAGTGAGAGTTGGTTCGGAATTATCCATCGACCCCAACTATTTTAAAAATATATATGTACACATATTCTGGTTCAGGACTCTTTCATCGCGACACCAGTTCAAGGTTTGGTTCGGCATTTCTCATCGACCCCAAACATATAATAACTTTATGTTAGTTCGAAATGTCTCATCGACCCTAACATAATTAATTTAGGTATAAATCTCTCGGCCTAAAAGATCACATAATTCAGTAGGTACACGCCCGACCTATTAATTATATACGTATGCAATATTTTAATCTCATATATCTACCGTACAATATTCGCTTTACGATTTATCTTATTAATCGCATTTATTTGAGTATTCACACAACTCTAAGGGTCCTAGTTACCCCTTACATATAATTTCAGTAGTTATTTTTTACCCTACTGGTCTATTACTTAAATTGAATTTACTTCGCCTCGTAACTCAATTTCCGAAGTCCCCGATACTCTACTAAATCGGATTATTCTCATTGGTCCGTAATCCAAGCCCTACACCCAATGGCCTTATCGGACCTCAATAATAAACCTACTGGTCTTATTCTCACTCCCATATAAGTATATTATAAACCCTAGGATACTCATTCATTCCCGAAAATCAACTAAGACTTAAACACGAAAAATTCAGGAAAAACAGCTTGCGTCGATCGATCGACTGTTGGGTTCGATCGATCGACATAGTCGATCGATTGCTAGTTCGAGATCGATCGATCGATCGATCGAACAGGGACAGACGCAGTTCGTCTTCTTCGTTAATCTTTTCCTCAATTAACAAATCTTCAAACTCCATTATAGTCGACCAAACTTCGACCCAATGATCCTAATATGTTTTCACGTATACTAGGACAATTTCTAACGTGACAAATACATCACAAACTCCAATTCCTTTAAAGAAATAGTTAATTAAACCCAAAATTTCTTGAAACCCTAGTTATGGTGTTCTTCCCATATTATCATTCAAAATCCAGATTTTAAACCGAAAAATCATCAAGTCTAATCTGAATCTTAATCCTCTACATAAGGTAAATCATTCTACATGCGATTCCTATCCCAACATGTATAAATATCATCCTTCTCTAACCAAGATAATGATTTACACAAAACTATTCAAAAACCCTACACATGGGTATTATAACTTTATAATTTTTTCAATAAACAACTTGCCTTTGTGACACCCCGCCTAATTAAATACCGGGCGATCACTCCTTTATTAAATTAAATCAAGGTAAACAGTTGGTTCATTCTCAGCATCACTGTCGATAAAAATAATTTTTCCAATTTAACACCCTAAATAATTAAGCTAAGTGTCAAAAACATTTTTCATACAAACTTCCAAATTTTAATTAAAGAAAAGATTTATTTACACAAAACAACATTTCTACGATATAGAATCACACCACGATGAACTAAAATAAAACCATACATTCGTCAATCGAATGTCAACATAATAAAACTAAAAATCATAAACCATCCTGAATAAATCCCGTAAGACAATACTGGAATAACTGAAATATAAAAATCCCAACAATAAATGAAATGATGGAAAGGGCGACACGTGCCCAATAAATGAGAGTAGTAGGAGTGGAGTCAATAACAGAAGCCGTCTACTCAAGTGACCTGCAACTCCCACCTAAGCTGCAGCTCGTTCTTCTCAAAGGATCCTAAGCAAGACGCCCCTGTGGCTGGGCACCTGAAAATATACATATATATACACAAGAGAGAGAGAGAAAAATAAACGGGTCAGGGCCCGAAAGTGTGTTTGATTTTAAAATACGTTAAGCAAGTATTTAAATTGATAAAGGCCAATGCAACAACATATTAGTGCGTCTCTCTCTTGAGAAATACTCACCTCTCTTCTAATGTGCACACCTATCGCACTAACCTTCCCCACGGTTCGTTTTAACATCTAACATACTAGTCTTTCTAAAAACTTTAACTTAACTTAGATTACCCGCAAGATTTACAATTCACGACTTCATTTTAAAAGGTGTTCCAATTTGTAACCAAAATTCTCTATTTTTATTTTAACTTTATAAAACGATAAAGTCTTCCAGTGACATATTATACTTTTCAATACAAATATTTAATAATATGCGTTAACAACCATGTCCTACTATCACATTGCAGTAGACAGTTTCAATTGTCATAATCTCATATATATATATATATATATATAATCTACTCGTATAATATATATATAACAGCACCCCGAACAACTATGGTGCGTGCATACTTCCACTATCCACCCCATACCACTCAAATCAAGGGGAATACAAATTCGGAATCACTCTCGAATTGTATTAACACATAAACAAACAATATCGAGGCGAAGCATAGATTCCAAGTCTCTAAGAGGATGGCACATACTCGCGTCTCTTAGGACCGTCTGAACTATCAATTTGATAGCCTGTACCAAGGATATTTATCTTCTAGGGTACAAGTCAATATCCCCCATAAAGGTCCCATCGAGATAAGACTGTCCCAGCGCGGTAACCTCAAGGATAGCAAGTAGCGCGGTATGTTTTTCACATGTATATAATATATGTACACACAATCATATAAATATACCATTTTCATATTAATATAGGTTCTTCCCATCACCCGTAATTATACCGTTTATCCTTAATTTCACAATTATAGAATTACGTATAAGGTTTTATTCCTAACCTTAACTCGAAGGGTTTTCTCACTCATTACCTAACCCTCATGGATTATATCCTCGCAAATCTGAAATTCAGTAAGTGACTTTATTTGATTCCAACGTAACTCTCTTACGCACCTCACCCTTTAATTTCATAAATCTACCGACCTAAAGTACATATCCCATGAATACCATTCTCGTTGAAGATTAAAGGTTCTAACATTTATCCATATATCCTACTGGTCCTCAATATCTCCCAAATCATTTTATTTAGAATGCCCAAAGGTTATTCCACGATAAACTTAATTTAACTAATTAAACAAGGGAAATAGGAGTCTTCCAGGAGGGGTCGATCGATCGAAGCTTGGGGCTCGATCGATCGAACCTTCGATCGATCGAAGCTCTATGCTCGATCGATCGATCAAGCAGGTCTGGGCAAAAATTCTGCAGAAATTGCAGTGACGGGATTGAATAAAGTTCTTCATCAAAACTCATATTTTCCAACACTAATCGACCCAAAAAGTCTACTGCTAACATTCTAACATAATTCCAGATATCTTTAACGTTCAGCATGCGTGTATACATCATTAAACATGGTTAAACAACCTAAAATTCCATCTAATCATCAAGGACCCTAAAGTTTTCTTAACTTTTATTCTAATCAGTTTTCTCTAGAATTTCCTTCTAACAAATCATTACAAATTCGTGGGTTAATCATCTACTTCACATAATATTTCCAGAATATGGTTATAATGATTTCTACATGCAAATTCCTATCAAAATTGGGGTTTTCTTCCATGGGTTATACTCTTAATCATTCCTACACTAATATGAATATTGCACCAACGAAAATACGCAAGTTAAACACTTGCCTGGGATTTCAGAGGTCTGGTTTCCTGCTGATATTGGTGTGGTTGCGTTCTCCTCCTCGCGATCTACGCGTTGGTGGTGACGGTGGTGCAATCGGTGGTGTTTTGGGCCTTGAATCACCTTGAGAGCTCTCTCCTCTTTTCTCCAATGGCCGTTCTAGGGCTCTGAATGTTCTAACCCTAAAAGGCTGACTTAAATGGCTGCTAAGGATGCCTGAAATTCGTGGGTTTAATTACCCTATTTTGTAAAATGACCAAAATGCCCTCCCGGGTCACTAATTAGGCCTAAAAACACCCCGAGGCCCGAACTAAACCCCCGGGTATACTTTTCTGACTATCTTGACCCTTCCGGACGCGTTGGCGCACTCAAAACGACCATACGGACAACTTATAAAATATTCCCTTTTTAATTAACATAATTAGTCCCGACGTGACACGGGCACGTCCCGACTTAAATTTCCGAAATAGTCATTTAATTTACTTATGACATTCAATATAACCAATATAATATATTACTATGCTCATTAGTAATATACAACAAGTTTCCCATAATTACTAACTCTAGTCACGTTAATAATTATAACATAATTAGTTTCCGGATTTTTATTAAATAAATCATCACATTAAATTTAATAAATACCCAAATTAAATATAGCATAAAAATACGGGGTATTACATACTTCCCCCCTAATAACGGAATTTCGTCCCGAAATTCGGAAAATAAGGCATACCTGGTAAAAACAACTCTGGATATCTCTCGCGCATATCTGCCTCACGCTCCCAAGTGGATTCCTCCACATTATGATGCTCCCACTGGACTCGCACAAGTGGAACTACTTTCGACCTCAATCTCCTCTCACTATAGTCTAGAATAGCCACTGGTCTCTATTCGTAAGAGCTATCCGACTGTAAGTCAATCTCATCTATCGCAATGTGCGTATGGGCCATATCATCCCGAAGATATCGTCTCAGCGACGAGATGTGGAATACATCGTGGATGCGATGTAAATGTTCTGGCAATCCCAACCTGTATGCTACCGGCCCAATCCTCTCGATGATGGGAAATGGTCTTTCGTACCTCGGAGCCTACTTCCCCTTATTCCCGAACCTCATCACTCCTTTCATAGGAGATACACGCAACAACACTTGATCTCCCACATTAAACTCCCGGAAGAACCGTTTCGCATCGGCGTAGCTCTTCTACCTGTCTTGGGCTACCCGAATACGACTCCTGATTATCTCAATCCTCGCGGAGGTCTCCTGAATCACTTCTAGCCCTAATAACTTGTTGTCCCCCACCTCGAGCGAACAAGTTGGAGAACGACAAGGCCTGCCGTACAAAGCCTCAAATGGAGCCATGCCAATCGTAAACTGATAGGAGTTATTATAAGCAAACTCTACCAGTGGAAGGTGTGGCTCCCAACCTCCTTCGAAATCGAGAACACACATGCGTAGCATATCTTCCAACATCTGATTAGTACGCTCTGTCTGTCCATCTGTCTGTGGGTGGTAAGCTGAACTCAGTCTCAACTCTGTACCCATAGCCTCTTGAAAGCTTTCCCAGAAACGTGACACAAAAATCTTGTCTCTATCTGACACAATATTCATGGGCACCCCATGCAATCTGACAATCTCAGCGATGAACAACTGGGCATACTGACCCGTGGTATAATCTGTCCTCACTGGCAGAAAATGAGCCACCTTGGTCAAACGGTCTACAATCACCCAGATAGAATCGTGGCCCCGCTGTGATGTAGGCAACCCGGTAATGAAATCCATGTAAATACTTTCCCACTTCCACGCGGGTACTTCCAACGGCTGAAGTAATCCTGACGGTTTCTGGTGGTCCACCTTCACTAGCTGGCAAGTAGAACACTTGGACACAAATTCAGCGATGTCCTTCTTCATCCCACTCCACCAGTACTGTCGTCTCATGTCCTGGTACATCTTATCGCCTCCCGGATGTACTGCAAATCGGGACCCATGAGAATGAGTCATCACTTCATGACGTAGCTCCGCTCCTTCTGGAACCACTAATCTCCCATTAAACTGCAACCCTCCATCCGAACTAACAGAATATGACTCAGCACCCTCGGCTAGAAGTCGTACAATCTGCTCCTGACAAAACGGGTCTGTGGTCTGTGCCTGTATCACCCTCGTAACAATCTCGGGTGTGACTGACATCACGGATATGAAAGAACGTGCTACGGCGTCCTGGTGACCCAACTCCTTCCACTTTGCTTTCCAGATGTCCGCTACCTCGTCAACCGGTCTACGGCTCAACGCATCAGCAACTACGTTGGCTTTCCCCGGATGATACTGTATATCGAACTGGTAATCTTTCACAAACTCTAACCATCTGCGCTGACGCATATTCAGCTCTCGCTGAGTGAACAGGTACTGCAGTGACTTATGGTCTGTGAACAAACGGAATTTCTCGCCCAATAAATAGTGCCTCCAAATTCTCAATGCAAAGACGACCGCAGCTAACTCCAGGTCGTGGGTGGGGTAATTCTTCTCATGCGGCTTAAGCTTGCGGGAAGCAAAAGCTATAGCCTTCTCCTCCTGCTGAAGTACTCCCCCAAGTCCTCGTAAGGACGCATCTGTGTAAACCAGGTACTCTACACCCGACTTCGGTAAAACAAGGACTGGTGCCGAAGTAAACTTGTCCTTCAGCTCGTCGAAAGCCAACTGACAAGCGTCATCCCAGACATATGGTACCCCCTTGCGAGTCAGATTCGTCAATGGACCCGCTATTTTGGAGAATCCCCGAATGAACCTCCTGTAGTATCCGGCTAACCCCAAGAAACTACGCACTTCCATCGGTGTCGTGGGCTGCCCCCACTCCCTCACCGCTGACACTTTGCTCGGGTCAACTGCTATCCCTTACTTAGAAACAACATGGCCCAAGAATTGTACCTCTCGCAACCAGAATCCACACTTCTCGTACTTAGCATACAACTGATGCTCTCGTAGAGTCTGAAGAACCTGCCTCAAGTGTTCGGCATGCTCCTCCTCGGAGTGTGAATATATCAAAATATCATCTATGAAGACGATGACGAACTGATCCAAGAACTCTCTGAATACTCGGTTCATCAAGTCCATGAAAACGGCTGGGGCATTTGTGAGTCCGAACGGCATCACCCTGAACTCATAGGACCCATATCTCGACAAGAAGGAAGTCTTTGAAACATCCTGCTCTTCGTAACTGATGGTACCCCGACCTCAGATCTATCTTCGAAAAGAAAGTTGCTCCCCTCAACTGGTCGAATAGATCATCGATTCGAGGCAACGGATACTTATTCCGTATCGTGACCTTATTCAACTCCCGGTAGTCCACGCACAATCTCAGTGAACCATCTCTCTTCTTTACAAATAAGACTGGAGCGCCCCAAGGTGAGGTACTCCTACGAATGAAGCCCTGACCTAATAGCTGCTCAATCTGATCTCGTAGCTCTCGCATCTCTGCCGGAGCCATACGGTACGGTGCGCGTGCTATAGGTCTCGTATCCGGCAATAAATCTATAACGAAGTCTATCTCACGACTGGGCGGTAGGCCTGGTATCTCCTGAAACACATCGGCATACTCCCTAACAACTGGGATCGAATCCAAAGGAATCACAACCTCCTTAGAGGTATCCTCCTCAATGTAATATAAATGAGCGGTCGAACCTCCCTCTGGGCGAGGCATCGCCACTACAAACATCTCTTGCCCCGGAATGGCAAAAACAATGCTCCCACCGAAGCAATCAATCATGGATCTATAAGATGCGAGCCAATCCATACCAATGATCCCATCATGCTCGTACATGTCTAAGACTAGCATGTCTGCAGGCAATACCAAGCTACCAATCTCTACCCCTACTCCCCGGCATATAAAGAATATAAGTGACCCACTCCCTAGTGGTGAGTCGACACACGTCACGGTGCTCTCTGCTGTGGCTAACAACCCTAAGGACTTCGCAAAATGCGTAGCTATAAAATAATGTGTTGCCCCCGTATCAAACAAAACTTTACCCATAGTACCATGGATAGGAAACATACCCTCAATCGCGGGTGGTGCCTGTGGAGCTGCTGCCTAGTGGACGTTATAGACACGTCCATACTGCAATTGCCCCTGCTGCACTGGAGCTGCTGGAATGGCTGGTAGGGCTGGCACCTGGGCTGGAGCTGGAAGGGCAGGTGGAAAAAGTGGTCTCTGCGGCTCATTACGGGCTCCCTGCTGCTGTGGGTCCCTATCGCCCTCTGGACAATCCTGGCGCCTATGGCCATGTTTGCAGCACCCAAAGCATCTGCCTTTGAAATTACCGCCCCTCTGACCCTGCTGTCCACGACCCTGCTGGCCGTTACCTCCTCGCCACTGGCCCTGTTGGCCCTGATGTGCACGCTGTTGGCCTTGCTGGCCCTGCTGCTGTCCCTGCGGTCGGTGTTGGCCCTGCTGGACCTGCTGATTAGACTGACCCTGATGGCCCTGCCTGAATCCTCCGAATCCCTGCCTAGAATCACCTGAACGGAATCGCTTAGCAGGGTCCCCCTGATGGGAACTCTGCTCGTGCTGACGAGTCTGTCCATGAGTTGGTGCCCCACCGGCACTATTACCCCCGGTCCTGCCCTGCTGGCTGGACTCTCCTTCTCTCTTGCTTCCCTGAAGATGGAAGCGGTGATCCTGGCAATGTAGTAACGCTGCATTGAGTACGTTAGTGAAAGTACTCAGGGATAGATTTCCAATAAGGTGCTGACGGATCCTCCAAGCTAACCCGTCGACGAACAGCAAAATCTTCTTGCCCTCAGTGGGTGCCTCATACGGCACAATAGTGAGAAGTCTTGTGAACTCCTCCTCATACTCAGCTACCGTAAGGTTCTCTTGCTTCAGATTTAGTAATTTCCGCCTCATCTCAGTTTGCACTGCGGGTGGAAAATACTTGCTGTCAAACCGCTCCCAGAACAACTGAATAGGGATCGTGTCCCTCTCCTCCAAAGTAGTAGTGGACTACCACCACTGTAATGCGGCTCCCACCAGCTTGAAAAAAGCCAATAACTGCTTTTGTACTTCGGTGCACTCATACATGCGAAGATGCCGCTGGATGTCTTTCTTCCATTGGCTAACCGTGACAATGTCGGAGCTACCGGAGAACTCAGGGGGATGTGCTTTCTGAAAAGCATCCTGAACCCTCTCCCATGCAGATGGAAGCTGTGCTGGTACTGGCGCCACTGCCTGGACCTGGGGTGGAACCTGCTGAATCACCGCTATCGCGGCATTCACCGCCTGAGCAACAATAGAGGCTACTTCATTCGCATTCATTGTGCCTGGTGCCGGAGCTGCTGGCTGCTCGGCTTGGGCACGCCTATCTTTCGGAGCACATCTCGGAGGCATCTGAAACGTGAACAAGTTTATTAGTCAACAGTTATCAACAAATCTCGAATAGCAGAAGACCTAAACGTAAAAGCAAGAATACAACAGTCCTAAAAATAGGGCTCTATAGAAATAACGTTAAGCTGAAAGCGAAATAAGCCGTACAGATCCTATGGACACTAGAACCTGATGCTCTGATACCACCTGTGACACCCCGCCTAATTAAATACCGGGCGATCACTCCTTTATTAAATTAAATCAAGGTAAACAGTTGTTTCATTCTCAGCATCACTGTCGATAAAAATAATTTTTCCAATTTAACACCCTAAATAATTAAGCTAAGTGTCAAAAACATTTTTCATACAAACTTCCAAATTTTAATTAAAGAAAAGATTTATTTACACAAAACAACATTTCTACGATATAGAATCACACCACGATGAACTAAAATAAAACCATACATTCGTCAATCGAATGTCAACATAATAAAACTAAAAATCATAAACCATCCTGAATAAATCCCGTAAGACAATACTGGAATAACTGAAATATAAAAATCCCAACAATAAATGAAATGATGGAAAGGGCGACACGTGCCCAATAAATGAGAGTAGTAGGAGTGGAGTCAATAACAGAAGTCGTCTACTCAAGTGACCTGCAACTCCCACCTAAGCTGCAGCTCGTTCTTCTCAAAGGATCCTAAGCAAGACGCCCCTGTGGCTGGGCACCTGAAAATATACATATATATACACAAGAGAGAGAGAGAAAAATAAACGGGTCAGGGCCCGAAAGTGTGTTTAATTTTAAAATACGTTAAGCAAGTATTTAAATTGATAAATGCCAATGCAACAACATATTAGTGCGTCTCTCTCTTGAGAAATACTCACCTCTCTTCTAATGTGCACACCTATCGCACTAACCTTCCCCACGGTTCGTTTTAACATCTAACATACTAGTCTTTCTAAAAACTTTAACTTAACTTAGATTACCCGCAAGATTTACAATTCACGACTTCATTTTAAAAGGTGTTCCAATTTGTAACCAAAATTCTCTATTTTTATTTTAACTTTATAAAACGATAAAGTCTTCCAGTGACATATTATACTTTTCAATACAAATATTTAATAATATGCGTTAACAACCATGTCCTACTATCACATTGCAGTAGACAGTTTCAATTGTCATAATCTCATATATATATATATATATATATATATATATATATATATATATATATATATATATATATATATATATAATCTACTCGTATAATATATATATAACAGCACCCCGAACAACTATGGTGCGTGCATACTTCCACTATCCACCCCATACCACTCAAATCAAGGGGAATACAAATTCGGAATCACTCTCGAATTGTATTAACACATAAACAAACAATATCGAGGGGAAGCATAGATTCCAAGTCTCTAAGAGGATGGCACATACTCGCGTCTCTTAGGACCGTCTGAACTATCAATTTGATAGCCTGTACCAAGGATATCTATCTTCTAGGGTACAAGTCAATATCCCCCATAAAGGTCCCATCGAAATAAGACTGTCCCAGCGCGGTAACCTCAAGGATAGCAAGTAGCGCGGTATGTTTTTCACATGTATATAATATATGTACACACAATCATATAAATATACCATTTTCATATTAATATAGGTTCTTCCCATCACCCGTAATTATACCGTTTATCCTTAATTTCACAATTATAGAATTACGTATAAGGTTTTATTCCTAACCTTAACTCGAAGGGTTTTCTCACTCATTACCTAACCCTCATGGATTATATCCTCGCAAATCTGAAATTCAGTAAGTGACTTTATTTGATTCCAACGTAACTCTCTTACGCACCTCACCCTTTAATTTCATAAATCTACCAACCTAAAGTACATATCCCATGAATACCATTCTCGTTGAAGATTAAAGGTTCTAACATTTATCCATATATCCTACTGGTCCTCAATATCTCCCAAATCATTTTATTTAGAATGCCCAAAGGTTATTCCACGATAAACTTAATTTAACTAATTAAACAAGAGAAATAGGAGTCTTCCAGGAGGGGTCGATCGATCGAAGCTTGGGGCTCGATCGATCGAACCTTCGATCGATCGAAGCTCTATGCTCGATCGATGGATCAAGCAGGTCTGGGCAAAAATTCTGCAGAAATTGCAGTGACGGGATTGAATAAAGTTCTTCATCAAAACTCATATTTTCCAACACTAATCGACCCAAAAAGTCTACTGCTAACATTCTAACATAATTCCAGATATCTTTAACGTTCAGCATGCGTGTATACATCATTAAACATGGTTAAACAACCTAAAATTTCATCTAATCATCAAGGACCCTAAAGTTTTCTTAACTTTTGTTCTAATCAGTTTTCTCTAGAATTTCCTTCTAACAAATCATTACAAATTCGTGGGTTAATCATCTACTTCACATAATATTTCCAGAATATGGTTATCATGATTTCTACATGCAAATCCCTATCAAAATTGGGGTTTTCTTCCATGGGTTATACTCTTAATCATTCCTACACTAATATGAATATTGCACCAACGAAAATACGCAAGTTAAACACTTGCCTGGGATTTTAGAGGTCTGGTTTCCTGCTGATATTGGTGTGGTTGCGTTCTCCTCCTCGCGATCTACGCGTTGGTGGTGACGGTGGTGCAATCGGTGGTGTTTTGGGCCATGAATCACCTTGAGAGCTCTCTCCTCTCTTCTCCAATGGCCGTTCTAGGGTTATGAATGTTCTAACCCTAAAAGGCTGACTTAAATGGCTGCTAAGGATGCCTGAAATTCGTGGGTTTAATTATCCTATTTTGTAAAATGACCAAAATGCCCTCCCAGGTCACTAATTAGGCCTAAAAACACCCCGAGGCCCGAACTAAACCCCCGGGTACACTTTTCTGACTATCTCGACCCTGCCAGACGCGTTGGCGCACTCAAAACGACCATACAGACAACTTATAAAATATTCCCTTTTTAATTAACATAATTAGTCCCGACGTGACACGGGCACGTCCCGACTTAAATTTCCGAAATAGTCATTTAATTTACTTATGACATTCAATATAACCAATATAATATATTACTATGCTCATTAGTAATATACAACAAGTTTCCCATAATTACTAACTCTAGTCACGTTAATAATTATAACATAATTAATTTCCGGATTTTTATTAAATAAATCATCACATTAAATTTAATAAATCCCCAAATTAAATATAGCATAAAAATACGGGGTATTACATATGATAAGTAGGGTCTGATTTCGTGGTTGTTGTTGATGATTGATGATCTTCATCCTTCAATCCTTCTTCCCCAACAAGTTGATAGTGAAAATCTCCTTTGAATCCTTCCCAATTCTTCCTTTTGCCTTAAGAATGGTTTCTCTCTTATCTTTCATGGCTATGGTGTGTTTTCATGGGCTTTCTAACCCTAACCCCTCTATCATATGGCCGATATAAAGCTCTCAATTTCGTAGGTCTCCATACCCTGTCATGTTAAAAGACCAAAAAGCCCCCGAACGGTCTCGGTTTATTCCAAAATTACCCCGGGACTCAACCAGTACCCCCGGGTATACTATTTTGACAAATTTGACCCTTCCGGACTCATCTGTGACCTCTAAATTATTATTTGAGTCACTTAAAAATATTACTCATTCTCACCCCAACACGGTCTACACGCGTTAAGCAACTATTTACCACTCGCACTAAGTAAATATAATGAGGCAATATGAATCGGTATCTATCTCTCGATTAATATTCCATAATTACAATTTTAAATAAAACTCCTTAAATTACTACTCTTACGTAATTTAAATTAAGCCGTATATTCTCATTTAATTCTCCAACCTAATTAAATAGAATATTTGGAATATTCAGAAATTCGGGGTATTACATACTTCCCCCCTTACAAAGGAATTTCGTCCTCGAAATTAGGATAAGGTTGGTATTAGGACTAAGGAACTTAAACATCATTGCATCCTCTAATACCCAAAATCAAATCATATCATCCTAACGGTCTCCCCAAGTACATGCCTTGCTTCATTATAAACTCTTATCGCATGTTACCCATGTTGCATATATCATAATTAAGTTTCATTACTTAATTTCTCGATAGATTTTTCCCAATCTAACGTTAACTCTTGAAATTAGGTTCCTCTTTACTTAATTTTACCCTTTTGATGTATATCTCTATATATAACATCTATGTGTCTACTATCACTCATAAGTAGAATATTATAAGGTATATATTTCTCACACAATATATACTATAAGGAAATTGGTCCGGCAAAATTATTGGCCCCAATAATCCTATAATTTACATTGGTCCGGAAATCCCTCGACCCCAAGGTAAATGTAACGCATATGCTGGTTCAGACCTTCCGTCGATACCAATATTTATCATCGATTTGGTTCGGAAACATCATTGACCCCAAATCGATCCCTCATGCATTGGTCCGGAACATCATCGACCCCAATACAGAATTTAAGCACACTTATCATCGCACATAAGTAGAAATATCATTAGGTATATATCTTACACATAACATATACTATAAACACTTATTTTCTAATCACCCCCCCCCCCCCTTCTGTAACACTTTTGGGGTTATTGGCTCGGAATCCTTCCTCGATCACCAATGGTGATTAATTATATTGTCTCAGAATCACATCTCGAGCACCAATGTATGTATGTATGTCTCATCGCACATGAGTAGACAGTTTGTGAGCCATATATTACACATTTCATATACCCTAAAATGTCATACTCCAATAGAATGTACTCATATCACGCTTTAAGGACTAAAAGTTAGAAATGTCTCCTCGAACCACCACTCAAAGTACACATGTCCTCGAACCACCACTCGAAGTACACATATGTTCATAATAGGTATCCAAGAACCTAAACTTTATGTACAGATCATATAGGCACTCACACTACCTATAAATATGCTCATATAGGTATACATTCAACCTACGAATTTATCAGTGGGCTTCTCCAAAATTTCACTATCGTAAGGGCGTATTATCCTCCTTTCTCACTAACATTGAGTCGTAGGCAAACACAACATACTCAAAATAATACTTAATCTCTATTCCTCCCTGACCATCTCTCACAGGGTGGAATTTTAGGATTTTCTCCTGATTCACAATCATATAGAGCGGCACCGTGCACTCTCCCTTTTCAACTACATACTAATCCATCTCGGTCACCCCATTTCGCTGCCCCAACGAAATGTTGGCTTAATTATGATGTTCACAACCCATCAATAATTTATAAGTCTGTCTCCTCATTCCATCATTGGAAATGTAGGTTCACTACAACATTTCGGTTGCTCATTTCGAGTCCATCTCGCTCTATTAACTAGAGGTGTGTCTGGAGACAATCTCACTATGTCTCTCCTCAACATCGCTTCCCACTTATCAACATTTTAGTAACGCGTAAGTCACTCTCAACACTCAGTTGAGTAACCCCTTGTATCACTTCTTCACAACAGTTAGGCCTCCCAATTCAAGAGATAACTTTTGAACGGTTTCCCATCGACTTTCATCCCATAGGGTGTGCTGGATCTCTCAGCACATATAATCTTGGATCATCGTCTATCTCCCATGACGTTCAACCCATTTCATCGATACGACTTGTCTCCTAATTTCCCCACCGTCGTACAAAAAAAAATTCCGCATCCCTCTATCTCGGATGTCTAAGGAATCCAATTGATTAGGGCGCCCATACACCCTTTTCTCCGTGTACATTTGCAAAAACATTGCAAGCGTCGTACCCGTAACATGTTTTTCCTCAACTCTATCCTTGTGTACATGTCGTGACTACAATCTTGCGGGTATTCTCCACCCCCTATAGACAAAAATCAAATCCTTGCCCACAAGGTTCCACTTATCCCTTCGTGGTGAAGTAAGCCTTTCATTATTTCTCCACAACACTACTCCACTGATGTCCTAGCATCTAACAACGTCTCTTCTCCTGACGTGCATAAAAATTCAGTCGTATCCCCTTTCACAACCGTACTTAAACAAGGGACCTCTCCCCCATGCATTCTTATTGAGCATTGTCGGAACAACACATAGTCGAGATGCCCAAATCCCATTCCTCGATAATATGTGCAACCATACTCCAATATTTCTAAAGGAGTCAAGTGGCACCGTTCTTATACTATTACTAAGTCCTTAGCACTAATTACAACAGCGAGCTCGATCTCTCTGCTCAGCGGTCTTGCGACATACCTTGACACACATCATTTAGGTTCCTACACACCGGAATCAATTACTATGATACGTTCACAATCTCTTAAATCTCTCACTTATTGATGAACAATAACAACTCGACCCACTTTCAGGTGAGGCATCATCATATACCCCATTCACTCGAGGCTAAAGCCTATATACTTCCTTGTCCATCACTCTAGTGGTTCAGATAGTTTCCGGACGTAACACGCTTGTCCTCTACGGAATGCAAAACTTATTGGAGTTATTATTTCCTCTAATAACTTCATGCTAAAATAAAATGCATGGCCCTAGAATCCACACTAGATATCTTTTCAAAAATCCCTGACTCCAGGCCATACTGACCGGTTTAGGTATCCCCCCTCTCGAACTTGGTAGTGTCGATCCTGAACACTATCATTCTAGTTCCCTTAGTTCTGCTGACCAAGAGGAACGCACTATAGGACTTAACAGTCCTGACTTAGAGTCTAATCATTAAATCCCCTAGCAGGTCTCCACTTATGGCTTGCATAAGCCCCATTACATTTAGTCTTACTCTTTGACTAAATCCTTAAACTCTCTTAGCTCCGCCCACCTAAGAGCATTTACCTTAACCTTGTAAGAAGTACCATAATGTCTTCATATACATAAGTCGTCCAAGAAGAGTTTTACCAAAATTGCGAATTACAACTCGAGGGTCCATTCTCTCAAGGGCTCTTTTTCCCTTATACCTATCTTATTAGTACAAGTTCACTTTAATGGATAAATTTCTCTCTCACGATTGGCCTCTACCAGGCTTTCACGTGAGGGGTTCAGATATTCCCATTCACTTCGCTTATGAATCCTCATTGGAGAACTTTGTGGTTAAACTATACGTAAGGTTCCTCTATTTGTATACGGACCCTCGGTCCAGATGTGGTGATTGGTATCCCCGCCACATTACCTCAAAAATTTTACCCAAATTTTCACTTCTGGGTATTTATACTTTATCCCTAAATGCCAAAACCTCTGTACATTCTACTTCCATTGGTTACCATGCACAGTCGTCGTTTTATCACATATTACGGCTCGTTCTCATCAAAAATTTTCTTCAGACTCCCTCCCACTATCACTGCATTGGGCGGGTCTAGATTAGCATTCCCCCTTGCCGTCGCGACACTTGGAAAATGCCTTCTATGCCTCAACAACCCTTGCAGCATCTACTTCCATTACATGCTAGGAGTGACCTCGACAACGGTCATCTCTCCTATGATTACCATCTTCGAACACCCCATGCTTTATGCCGAGCTCCTCCCTCCTGCAGTCCTTCTAACGCCAATGCTGGTCCTACCACCATATTCGACGTACCGTGCCCAATCGAACTCGTATATATAACACTACATCTACTAAATAGCAGGAGAACGTAAACTACGTACGTAGAGGAGTACAATAATCTTAAGATAGTGCTCTATATCAATCAAACGATACGCTAAAAACG
The DNA here is from genome assembly GCA_949130495.1 of Sambucus nigra. Classification (NCBI taxonomy): domain Eukaryota; kingdom Viridiplantae; phylum Streptophyta; class Magnoliopsida; order Dipsacales; family Adoxaceae; genus Sambucus; species Sambucus nigra. The sequence goes on from OX422210.1 coordinate 437,895,179, forward strand.
TAGTAAGCCGTACAGATACTATGGACACTAGAACCTGATGCTCTGATACCATTTGTGACACCCCGCCTAATTAAACATCGGGTGATCAGGCCTTTATTAATTAAAACAGGTTTCTTAAATGGTTCATTCTTAGCATCACTGTCGAAAACTTTTTAATTACTAATCCCCAAAGTAAAATTAGACCGGTGCCAAATTTTATCTTTCTTAAAACAGATAAAACAACCATGCGGAACAAAGTAAAAATAATCATGTACTATAACCCAATCAACAAAGTAAAAGTACAATAGAACAAAAGTATTACCGAATAAACCATCGGCTAAAAATCCCAAACAACAATAGAATAACCACTAGTCTGAAACTAACATCTGAGACTAATACCGGACAACAAGTCCATACATAGAATAGTGTGAGATCCTGTACTATATCTGAATGAGAGATATCGTCTAGTCAAAATCCTGTAAGCACCCACTGTGCTACAGCTCCGAGTCCCTGGAATGGAATCATCATGCATGGCGTCCCTGTGGCTGGACACCTAAAAGGTTTTGAAAATATTTTATAGCAAGAGTTAGTACTCAAAACATTTTGAAAATATTTAACAAGCGTTTATCACAATATAAAATGCGGTTACTGATTACACATGTTAGGTTCTCGTACACTCTCTTGAGTTAACTCACCCCTCATCTTTTGTGCACACCTAACGTTCAACACTTAGTTTATCTAGCCATACCTCCTAAGCTAACTAAAGCCAAAGTAGTCAACTGAACTTATCTGTACCCAAGTTCCAGTACCGCCCATACAGTACAACCGTTTCACTAACATCTCGCGTATGTTAAATAAATTCTCAGGTAACATTTCCTCTATGTTATTTTTCAAGGCTTCTCATTTAGTTTCACTACTAAAGTTACTACAATTCTCACAATTATTGACTTCCCACTTTTGTAATTAAGTTTCGCTACTTAGATTACTAAATAGGTTTTCTCTATCTAAAGGTGCATTTCGTAATTAAGTTTCACTACTTAACTTACCAGTTCAGTATGTATCTTTAAATACATAATATAGATCAATCTACTAATACACAGAAGTAGAATATCATCAAGTATATATATTTCACACATAATATATACTAAATATTAGTCATTACTATTTTGCCCTTTTTATACACGTAAAGGACTCTTGGTTCGGAATGATTCATCGACCCCAAGTAAGAATTGGTTCGTAATGATACATCGACCCCAATTATTTATACACATGTAAATGATTCTTGGTTCGGAATGATACATCGACCCCAAGTGAGAGTTGGTTCGGAATTATCCATCGACCCCAACTATTTTAAAATTATATATGTACACATATTCTGGTTCGGGACTCTTTCATCGCGACACCAGTTCAAGGTTTGGTTCGACATTTCTCATCGACCCCAAACATATAATAACTTTATGTTAGTTCGGAATGTCTCATCGACCCTAACATAATTAATTTAGGTATAAATCTCTCGACCTAAAAGATCATATAATTCAGTAGGTACACGGCCAACCTATTAATTATATACGTACGCAATATTTTAATCTCATATATCTACCGTACAATATTCGCTTTATGATTTATCTCATTAATCGCATTTATTTGAGTATTCACACAACTCTAAGGGTCCTAGTTACCCCTTACATATAATTTCAGTAGTTATTTCTTACCCTACTGGTCTATTACTTAAATTGAATTTACTTCGCCTCGTAACTCAATTTTCGAAGTCCCCGATACTCTACCAAATCGGATTATTCTCATCGGTCCGTAATCTAAGCCCTACACCCAATGGCCTTATCGGACCTCAAAAATATACCTACTGGTCTTATTCTCACTCCCATATAAGTATATTATAAACCCTAGGATACTCATTCATTCCCGCAAATCAACTAAGACTTAAACACGAAAAATTCGGGAAAAACTGCTTGCGTCGATCGATCGAACAGGGACAGACGCAGTTCGTCTTCTTCGTTAATCTTTTCCTCCATTAACAAATATTCAAACTCCATTACAGTCCACCAAACTTCGACCCAATGATCCTAATATGTTTTCACGTATACTAGGGCAATTTCTAACGTGACAAATACATCACAAACTCCAATTCCTTTAAAGAAATTGTGAATTAAACCCAAAATTTCTTGAAACCCTAGTTATGGTGTTCTTCCCATATTATCATTCAAAATCCAGATTTTAATCCGAAAAATAATCAAGTCTAATCTGAATCTTAATCCTCTACATAAGGTAAATCATTCTACATGCGATTCCTATCCCAACATGTATAAATATCATCTTTCTCTAACCAAGATAATGATTTAAACAAAACTATTCAAAAACCCTACACATGGTTATAATTTTTGCAATAAACAGCTTGCCTTATGATCAGTAGGGTCTGATTTCGTGGTTGTTGTTGATGATTGATGATCTTCATCCTTCAATCCTTCTTCCCCAACACGTTGATAGTGAAAATCTCCTTTGAATCCTTCCCAATTCTTCCTTTTGCCTTGAGAATGGTTTCTCTCTTATCTCTAATGGCTATGGTGTGTTTTCATGGGATTTCTAACCCTAACCCCTCTATCATGTTAAAAGACCAAAAAGCCCCCGAACGGTCTCGGTTTATTCCAAAATTACCCCGGAACTCAACTAGTACCCCCGGGTATACTATTTTGACTAATTTGACCCTTCCGGACTCATTTGTGACCTCTAAATTATTATTTGAGTCACTTAAAAATATTACTCGTTCTCACCCCAACACGGTCTACACGCGTTAAGCAACTATTTACCACTCGCACTAAGTAAATATAATGAGGCAATATAAATCGGTATCTATCTCTCGATTAATATTCCATAATTACAATTTTAAAAAAAAACTCCTTAAATTACTACTCTTACATAATTTAAATTAAGCCGTATATTCTCATTTAATTCTCCAACCTAATTAAATAGAATATTTGAAATATTCAGAAATTCGGGGTATTACATTAGGTTAGCCAAATTCTTCTAAGTGTAGGGTCTCCCTCTTAATGCTTAAGAGGCTTTAGAATTTAGCTGAGGAATTCCTTTCCCTGAGAGAGAAGTTATTTGTTGAGATCAGACTAGTAGAGGAAGAGGAGGAGAGAAGATGAGGGGCCAACCCTAATTGGGTACGACCCATTTTTCCCATTCCTCTAGCCACAATAAAACCATCTGAGTCTTGTGGGTCGTCCTGTCATCCAGCCGAGAGTCAATCGTGCGAGGGAGAGATGGATGAGAGAGCATCGTCACCGACAGGTGCTTGCCCTTCTGGGAGGAGAGAAACGTCTGATATTAGCCCAGGCCAACAAGCCGAGGGTGTGGTCCCTTCCGAGGCTGTTCCTGTGACAACTTTATCCCCTCATGCCTTCCAGATGGCTTTTCCTCATGGACCTCTGACAGGTGACGAGGCCGAGGAAGAGAGGACTGAGGATGATGGTGAGGACTCAGACGCTGACCTAGCTGACACCTCCCACGCCTCGGCTTACGTTTCCTCCATTAGGGATCGTGACCTCCTACTGTGGAGGCATACATTTGGTGTGCCCCCCAACATAAGTATGAGGGTCCCCTTAGAGTCTGAGAAGCTCTTTGAGGGTGCAGAGGGAGAGATCGCAGTATATGAACAGATTTTTAAGGTCGGTGTTAGGTTCCCTCTCCACCCTGCCGTAGTCAATATCCTGTCAACCCTCGGCGTCGCCCCCTCTCAGCTTCCTCCCAATTCCTGCAGGACCATCCTCGGTTTCTCAAAGAAGCTGGTCTGAGGGTCGGCCCCTTGACAGAGCTATGTGAGTTATTATTATTTTTTGCCCAATCTTTGATTTTTTCCTAGTATTTCATCTTTACCTCTGCATTTCTCTGATGTGTCATCTTCTTTTCACGTCGTCTTATAGGTATTTCTGACCATCACTGAGAAATGACTGCCCCCATCTTGTTATCTGACCTAGGCAAGAAGAAGGACAAGGAGCCTCAGCAGGCTCCGAGGAAGTCGAAGGCCGTGGGGCCGACACGTGTTGAACCTTTCGCCGAGGGTTCCAAAAAAAAGGTCCTGAAGTTCTTGTTGACCCTCAGACGGATTTAAGGACGAGGGCAAGGGTGGAGGCATCGGAGGGGACTGGTTCCTTTTCCAGTATAGAGGCCTATTGGTTTCAGAACCTAGCATTCCTAAAGGCTGAACCATCTTCTCTCATTGCTAATTTGAGGGCGGCCAAGGCCTCTATATTTTCTGCTCCCTCGGTCGCGGACTATGAATTCTTATCAAAGATGCCCCCGGCTAAGATTTATGATTACAATCTGCACACACTGGCTCAGGTATTTATTTTCTCTTTATCTCCTTAATTGAATTGTTCACAAACTGTTTCCTCGGCCTCTTAACAAGTGTCTTTTTCTGTGCAGTCTATCTGTGCCTTTACCTGGGCCAATATGTGGATGGCTGAAAACCAACAAAAAATTTATGAAGCCGAGAGGGTCATTCAGCACGAGGCCAATCAGCAGACAGAGCTTGAGACTATAAGGGCTGAACTGGAGAGTGACAGGACCGAACATGCCAGGGTCTTAGATGAGCTGACGAAGAAGCACGGTGCAGACTTGAAGGCCAAGGACTTGCTTATAAAAGATAAGGAGGAGGCCTTGATCAACTTGGGGGTTCAGTTCAAGACTGATCTTAAGTTGGTTGTAAACAAAGTCGAGGCCGATGCTGTTGAGGCCTACAAACTCTCAGATGAGTTTCAAGGCTTCGATCTTGAATACTTAGAGAGGCGGATTAGGATGGCCTGTCGGTGGGTCGTCCTTAAGTTTGCTGACGCAATATCATCTGTCCACCCCTCAATCGAAGCAGTCCAACTGGGCGACCCTCTTATTGCTGAGGCTTTGGCATAGGTGGAGTCTCAAGTGCACACTGAGGGCACCGGTACGTCTGAAGATCGGCCTATCTTGGTCATCAAGGAAACCCCCATCATTAATGTTGAATCATTGCCCTCCGATGTTGCTCAATAGGGTGGCTGTCTGTAGCCCATACCCTCTTCGTGTAATCAATATTTTTCATACTCTTTTATCGGACAAACATCTTCATTTTGTAATATAATGCCTCTCTTTGTCTTTTGTACTTGCTCTTGTATGATATGCCTTGTGATGTTTTCAAAAATTAACAATATCACTAACCCCTCCCTCGTCTTTCTTGAGGGTGAATGAGGGGTCGTCCCCAACATTGACCCTCATTACAGCCGAGGGTTATTTTTACCAACTTAATGGTTTTTAATGAAGTCCTCCCTCGTCTTTATTGAGGGTGAATGAGGGGTCGTCCCCAGCATTGACCGTCATTATAGCCGAGGGTGGTTTTTAACCAACCAAATGGTTTTTAATGAAGTCCTCCCTCGTCTTTCTTGAGGGTGAATGAGGGGTCTTCCCCAGCATTGACCCTCATTATAGCCGAGGGTTATTTTTAACCATCTTAACGATTTTTAATGATAATATCCCCCTCGTCTTTCTTGAGGGTGAATGAGGGGTCGTCCCCAGCATTGACCCTCATTATAGCTGAGGGTGGTTTCCCACTAACTTAATGGTTTTTAATAAAGTCCTCCCTCGTCTTTTTTGAGGGTGAATGAGGGGTCGTCCCCAGCATTGACCCTCATTATAGATGAGGGTTGTTTTTAACCAACTTAACGGTTTTTAATGATAATGTCTTCCCTCGTCTTTCTTGAGGGTGAATTAGGGGTCTTCCCCAGCATTGACCCTCATTATAGCCGAGGGTTGTTTTTAACCAACCTAATGGTTTTTAACGAAGTCCTCCCTCGTCTTTCTTGAGGGTGAATGAGGGGTCGTCCCCAGCATTGACCCTCATTATAGTCGAGGGTGGTTCCCCAAAGATGATCCCAGACATACTAGAACTGACAAATGCAAGATGAGGGGAAACACTGATATTTCTCATTAACACTCCAAGTGTTCTGTTGGAGCAACACCAATTACAATTATGGTCCGACATGACATTACAACACTACTGATAGTATTTCTTCAAATGATCTGCATTCCAGGGGTTAGAAAAGGGTTCCCCTTCTAGGTTTTCTAATCTATTCGTTCCAGGGACAACTTTATCAATGACCCTATATGGGCCTTACCAATTTGGGTGGAGCTTATTGGGCTTTTGCCAAGTCTTTTTGAGGACTAAGTCCCCCACTGCAATTGGTCTCTGCTTCACCCTCTGATTGTACAACCTTGCAGTCCTCTGCTGGTAGGCGGCTTGCCTTATCTCGGCGTCTTCCCTCCTTTCTTTAATCAGGTCTAAGTCAAGTCTCTTCTCTTCTATATTTCTCTGGGGGTCATACATTTGGACCCTATGAGTAGGAAACCCGATCTCTGTGGGGATGATGGCTTATGAGCCATAAGCCAGCATGAAGTTTCTCCGGTAAAGGTCTTTACTGTCGTCCCGTAGGCCCATAATACAACATATAACTCCTCAACCCATCTTCCTTTTGCCTCCTTAAGTCTCTTCTTGATCCCGTCTAGGATCGTCCTGTTTGTAACTTCTGTTTTCCCATTAGCCTGAGGTCGACCTGGGGTAGAGAAGAATCATTTGATACTCACCCTTTCACGGTACTTCTCTAGAGATGCATTCTTAAATTGAGTCCCGTTATCTGAGATGAGAGTGTTGGGGAGACCATATATGCATATAAAAATTTTCCAAATGAACTGGAAGGTCTTCTGCTCTATGATAGTTACCATCGGCTCCGCCTCCACCCATTTGAAAAATAGTCAATGGCTACGATGATGAACCGATAGTTATTGATGGCCCTAGGCAAGAGTCCTACTAGGTCAATCCCTCACACAGCAAATGGCCACGGGGATATAATGGAAGTAAGAGGCTGATGGGGCTAGTGAGGGATGGTGGAAAATCTTTGATATTTGTCACACTTTTTTACATATGCCGTGGCATCTTTCCCCAAGGTCAGCCACCAGTACCCTTGGGTGATCACCCTCTTTGCTAAGAACCTGCCCCCAATGTGGCTTGAATATGACCCCTCGTGCACGTCCTGTAAAATGTGTGGGACCTCAGATGGGTGCACACACCTAAGTAAGGGGAGTAAAAACACCTTTTTGTACAAGGTGTCTCCGATGACAGTGAATTTCGTTGCTCTGTATCTCAGCTTCTTCCTTTCTTGCCCTGCTTCTAGCATCTCCCCCTCTTTAATGTATCTGATCAGAGGGTCCATCCATGAAGCTTCCTTAGAAACATTCAGCCAAGTGCTAAGTGTTCCCTCAGCATCTTCAATAGTTGGTCGAAGCAAAATTTCCACTGGGACTGTCCTCCTAATATCTATCCTAGTCGCTGAGGCCAACCTAGAGAGGGCATCAGCTCGACCATTATCGAGCCTAAGTATCCTCTTCAATTTTACTTCTCTGAATCTCTTCAATAGTGACCTCACCCTTTCAAGTTACTTGTCCATCCGCTCATCCTAGGCCTCATAGTCTCCTAGTATCTGATTCACTGCTACTCTCGAGTCACTATGGACCAAAATCTGGCCGACACTAAGAGACTTGGCCAAGGAGAGTCCTGCTATCAGGGCCTCATATTCGGACTCGTTATTGGAGGCTTTGAAGTTGAACCTCAGAGCGTACTCAATGTCTGTGCCATCGGGTGCTCATACTATCAGTCCAGCTCCACTTTCTCTATCGCAGGAGGACCCGTCAATGAAGCGGCTCCACACAGTCTGTTCTACTGAGAAACTTCCCTCGGTGAGGGACCCCTTTCTAAAGAGATATCTTCCCTCTTCATTTTCAACCCCTTTTCTTCTAGTGGTGCTTGTCTCAGCCTTATCTGCGGGTGTGTCAGCAAGTGGGCTTTGTAGGGCATCTGTCTTCTTGATGCTCTCATCTTTAGCTTCATCGTCTTCCCAAGTAAATTTAGCCACGAAACCTGCCAATGCTTGCCCATTAATGGTCGTCCTAGGTTGATACACAATGTTCCCAACTCTATAGCCCAGGCCATTAGCCTCCCTAACGTTTTTGGCTTGTGCAAGACCTGCCTAAGAGGAGAGTCAATGAGGATGACCATTATATGGAACTGGAAGTATGGCTTCATCTTTCTTGATGCATGAATCAAGGCATATTATAACTTCTCTATCCTTGGGTATCTCTGCTCTGCCCCCTGGAGTGCCTTACTATTGAAATACACAAGCTTCTGTACCCCGTCTTCGTTCCTGACGATTACTGCGCTGATGGCTGATTCTGAGACGGCTAAGTACGCATAAAGTTTTTCACCCTACACTGGTCGTGACAACAGTAAGGGAGACCCTAGGTATGACTTCAATTCTTTGAAGGCCTGGTCACACTCTTCACTCCTTTCAAAGGCCTTTATGAGAATTTTGAAGAATTACAAACACTTGTCTGTGGCTCTGGACACCAACCTATTCAAAGCAACCACTCGCCCCGCGAGCCTCTGAACGTCTTTAATGGTCTTGAGGGTTTTCATCTCTAGGAGGGCCTTTATTTTCTGAGGGTTGGCCTCAATGCCTCTTTGATTCACAATAAACCCTAAGAATTTCCCTGCTCTAACCCTGAAGACACACTTGGTCGGGTTGAGCTTCATTCGGTACTTGTCCATCATGTTAAAGGTCCTCTGAAGGTCAGCCACATAATCCTCTGCCTTCAAACCCTTAGTCAGCATGTCATCTACATAGACCTCCATAGACTTCCCAATTCGGTCATCAAACATTTTATTTAAAAGGCACTGATACGTTGCCCCTGCATTCTTCAGGCCAAAGGGCATGACCCTATAACAGTAGGCCTCCTTGTCAGTAATGAAGGCTATTTTCTCCGAGTCTCCAGGGTCCATGAAGATCTGGTTGTAACCTGGGTAGGCATCCATGAAACACATTAGTTCATGGCCTGCAGTAGTGTCTACCATCTGATCAATGCGGGGGAGAGGAAAGTTGTCTTTAGGACAATGCTTGTTGAGGTCGGTGAAGTCTACACATATTCGCTACTTCCCTTTGGATTTTGGGACAATGACTGCGTTGGACAACCATTCAGGATAGATGACCTCTTTGATAAACTCAACATCTTCTAACTTTTTGACCTCATCAAGAGTAAATTCTCCTCTTCTACTTTACCAGCTTTGCACCCTCTATCATGTTGAGCTTGTGGCACATGATTTCAGTGTCGATCCCCGGCATATCTTCATAACTCCATGCAAAGACGCTCTATCTTCTCCTCAACAATTTGATGAGGTCTTCCTTGATATTTGGCCTCAGTGTCTTACTGATTTGGACGGTTTTTTCCAGGTCATCCTCATTGAGGATGATGGATTCTACCTCTTCCGTGGCCTCTCATTTCTTCAGCTTTGTCTCGTCCCTGGGGTCGAGGGTATCAATATTATAAGTGGTTGTAGCCTTCTTGTGTGCCTCTCTTTCTTCAGTGGAGTTGTAATAACATTCCCATGATGTCATCTGGTCTCCCTGAACTTCCCTTACCCCGTAAGGGGTTGGAAATTTAATCATCTGATGGACCATAGACGGTACAGCTTCAAACCCCTTAAGGGATACCCTTCCCAGTATAATGTTGTAGGCCGAGAAGACATGTTCATCCATCACAAAGAAGTTGAACTTCTTGGTAAGCCATCTCGGCCACTCCTCCCCCATCCTGACATCGGCTTCATACATTCTAAGGCGATGAACCTTTTCTCCACTGAACCCAATCAATGGGTGATGGTATGGGACTAGGGCTGACAATTTTTGACACGATAACCCGTTTATGGTAATAACTCGAAATGACCCGAACATGACACGATTAGCTTGTATAAATTTAAGAGTACCCAAAACTTATACTCAAATCAAAATTAACGCGACCCAAAAATAACACGATTAACCCGAATTGCCACCCCTATATGGGACGAGTCTAGCACGGCTGAGATCCAAGGTTTTGAAGCACAGCCAAAACATCACATCTGTAGAACTACCCCCATTTACTAAGATCCTTGGTACCTCGCATCCGTGCACCCTGGTAGTGATTACAAGAGGGTCATTATGCGGGGCCAAGAGGCCTTTGAAGTCCATTCTTAAGAACCCCACTATCAGAGTGTCCATATCGACCTTCTTCCTCTTTTCTAATTTTGCCTCCAGAGAGGTTGAGTGCATAGTTTTCGTCACTGCCTTGGCTTCAGCTACATGGGCCTTCCTGTCTGCGACCTCCGACCCTCCTCCTGTTAGGCCCCCGAAAATCATCCCCACACCGAGAGAGATCATATTAAGTCTCTTAACAGGGTCGTGGTTGTCTCTTGGAGGGAGGTTAGGGTAGTCCTCATCATTAGAAGGGTCGTCACCTCTTTTTGGAGGATCTTCTCGGCATGCATCACCTAGCTTCTTTCTGGGGTCATCCCCTTGGCTCCTCTTAAAGGCACTCTTGTCAACGTACTTCCTCAACTTCCCTTCTTTTAGCATTTTTTAATCTCATCTTTCATAGCAAAGCATTTATTTGTCACATGACCATGGTCTTGGTGAAATTCACACCAAAAGTTTTTGTTCCTCTTGTTGGGGGCTGCCCTCAACTTCTCAGGCCACTTCAGGGACCAGTCACTCTGTATCTCATTGAGAATATGTTCATAGCTGACCGTTAGAGTGGTGTAATCAGCGAACCTGTTGTCCGTATACCTCTTCTTCCCCTCTTTATTCTTCTTAGGGTACTTACCCCCACTAGTGTCTCCTTTTTCATCTTCGTATTTTGTGGCCATCGCCTCTTTGGCGTTCATCACCTTTCCTGTTGTCGACAGCAATTCAGCCATCGTCCTCAGAGGGTCTTCAGTAAGCTTCCACAGCAGCTTCCCCCTCTGGAGTCCTCCAATGATGGCGGCCATGGATATGCTCTCCTCATAGTCTTCAACCTCTAACTTTTCTTTATTAAATCTGGTTATGTAGTCTCTTAGACTCTCGTTCTTCCCCTGCTTAACATAGAGCAGGTGTGTGGTCTTCTTCTGTGGCCTCACCCCAAAGCAAAATTTATGGAAGAATCGGTCTGCCAACTGTTTAAAGTTTTCAATGGAGTTTTTTAGAAGAGACATATACCAGACATGTGCAGCCCCAGTCAGAGTACTAGAAAAGGCACGACACCTTATGTCATCTGAGATAGAGTATATGTCTGCCGCTGATTGTTACATCTCAATATGGTGGACAGGGTTGGTACTCCCGTCATATCTTGGGGTGACTATAGGTGGCTTAAACTTGGATGGCGTTGGGAAGTTGACTATCTTCGCCACAAAGGGTGAGCGTATGGAGTATCCTCTCTGAAGAGGGTCGCGGCTCTTCAGAATATCACCGATCTTATCCTCCAGTCGCTGGATCGAGTCATTCCAAGGCCTCGTGGGGTCGGCCTAGCCGATGTTATCCCCTGTAGCCTCTTTGAGGTGGACAGAGGGTTCTGTTGCGACAGCCTGTGTCGACTGTTTACTTCCCCCTGGCCATCGTCCCGTCCTAGGGGTCGGCCCCCCTGGGCTCGGCCATCTGCTGCCTCCCTTCTGGACCTCACACCACTCCTTGATTTGAATAATTTTTCCCGCAGGTCATTTACTGGGCCCAGCCTCTCAAAGGCTGACCCCCTGCTCAAGCGATCAAAAGCAGAGCCTCTCGGGCGATGATCAGGATTTTGCCCTCCACACTTCCCTCTGCTCTCCTGGAGAGGTCGCATAGTATTGTTGGAGACCTCATACGGCACCTAGCATTCGATGGGGGGCTCCTCTCCCTCCAGATCATCATACCTGTCCTCAGCGTAAGGGTTTCCTTGCCTCCCCAGGGGTAGACGCCGGGTGTCAGCAACATCCCTCTGCCGCTGTGGGGGTGGAAAGTCTTTGTGCGGTGCCTAGGGTGGTCCCCTGGCCTCATGCTTCCCTGGAGCCATTGCCAGAGTAATCATCTCAAGTGAGACCCCTCGTGGTCTTAGTATGTTCTGGCTTAGAGCTGTGAACTGTTCCTGCATTATCCGCTGGCTTGCTGCCAGAGACTTAACGATTGTCTCCACATCAGCCATGACAGACTGAGGTGGTGGCTGACTGAAACGGGGTCCTACTCCACTATCCGGTGGAGGAAGTGGTGGCGGTGGCATCTCCTGTGCCATGTGTTTGAGCTATAAAAAGTTGAACTAAAGAAAGGACTAGTGAGCTTGATAACCTTAGTGGGTCTCTTTCAATGGTGAAACATCTCCTCATTGGAGGAGAACTGGTTCACCACCAGAGTGCCTAGTGAGGTCAAGCTGTACAAAGGAAGAGATGTCTTCTCGTTCCCATAGACGGTGCCAAACTGATGATGCTTTGATTCAGCACCACCAGATAAGTGATGATGAGCTCAAACAGTTGTAACCATGGCAGCCACAAAGATATGTATGTATAAGTATATAGAAGGAGGTGAGTATAAGAGGAATAAGACTCTGATGTATAGTGGTTCAACCAATTAGGCCTACATCCACTGTGAGTGTGTGATCCACTAAGTATGGGCACTAATGGCCTTGGATACAATGCACATAAGCTCGCTCTCTCTCTCTCTCTACTGTGTATACAAGCAGAGTTTCATCTAGGGTTATAATTATCGATCGATCCCCCTTTGTAGGGTTGTAGGTGACAAGTATATATAGGTCTTGGGGGGTGTAATGTACCCCCTAAGTATGCATGGTGCATGTGAATGATGATCTAGCCAATCTCATGTTGACACCTGTAGATGCCAAATAATGACATAATATTCCCTCACGTGAGGGGGTGATATTGTTATAACGGTCTTCCACGTGCCATATGAGCCTCACACGCACTGTTCCACGCGTCTCCCAAACCACGCACTGTGATGATGTCACCATATGCCTGTGATACGAGGCCGAGGGCAGATTTCCCTCTGGTGGTGTGTCTGGCCTAATTTAGGCCTCGTAATATCGTACCCTCAGAGGGTCATCCGGACCATGATGAGGGTCGACCCCTCGAAGGGGTCGTCCGAGCCTGATGAGGGGTCGTCCCCTTGAGGGGTCGTCTTGGCCTGATGAGGGGTCGGCCCCTTGGAGGGTCATCTGGGCCTAATGAGGGGTCGGCCCCTTGGAAGGTCATCTGATATATGTTGAGAGGTTATCTTGTCCCAGTCCAGGTACAAGGCGCCCTCGGCCTCGCCGAGGGTTTAAATGGGTATATCACCTACTTACCGGGCGTTATGTTGATAAACTAATTTCTAAAAATTAGGGACAACATATTGCACTTCTTTTTCATAAACTAATCGATTTGAATTGGGTTTTATGTTCCTATTTCTTAGTCCGAATATATTTTAGTTGGTTATTTTAATGCTTGTTGAGGGTTTTATAATATTGAAAAGGGCAACGGATCATCGTCTCCACACATGTATGCCATTTAACGATCTATTCAATGTCATAATTTATTAGAAGATCTAATGCTTGGTGCCCAAATAATTAAGAGCAATTAGTATGTATATACCCCGCGCGATGCGCAGGTGATAATGTGTAGTACGGCATCTATTTAAATTAAATAATTAATTTTCTTACACTCGCATAAAAAATTATTTAATTATATAGAAATGAGCTATGTAGTCACATAGCTTATGTCTAAGAAAAAGTTTCCAATATTTATTATAGCCATTGTGTTGTACTGAAAAGAACCAGAAATATAATGAATATTCAAATGATCAAATGTATTCGGCTTTCAAAATAACTCTGTGCTCTCTCAATCATTGATATCTATTCATTTGCTCCTGCAAAATAATGACATTTAGTTATAAAATATTCTGATATTTTATAAAGTAAGTTTCTTTTGTAAAGCATATATGTGCATTTAGCATTCATTATTGAGTTTACCTTTTTGTGTTAAGTCTTTTTCATGTCCTTGTGTTGTTTCCTTCTTATGTAATTTTCATATTTAAAGTTTGATAATTCGAGAATTGTGTGACATGCATGTGTCAAATCCTCTGCAAATGTGTTCGGACTATCCTCTTTTTCATTAGGTGAAATGGTAGTGTCCTGCATTACGTTAAATAAATGTATTCGTATTAGTAGCATTGTGTAATGTGATTTGAGTGGAGAATGATAAAAAAATATTAATTGAATAAAGATTGTGTAGAGATTAATTAATTGAGTCTAGAATGAATCATTTTTTAAATTTTCAATAAACTTTTGATTTATTCATTTTTTTTGTTTCAAAGAGATTTTTAATTTATTTATTTTTTTGATTTCAAAAAACACAATGCTTAAGAATCTAATCAAAGAAGAGTAACATCACTTATTGCCAAAACATTACATCATCAATTTGGAATATGGAATGTAATAGTTGACTATTAGAAATGCTTAAGAGTATATTCAATTTCTTAACTTTTATCATATTTTTTAACAGGAACTCATTCTTAAGTAGAAAATGTTACAAAAGATTTGACACTCTTTAGGAAGCATACGATTTGAAGTTTAATACTGAAAAGGTTGTTGTAATATATTCAGAGTGCGGTGACAATTATATTCAACATAAATAAATTAGAAAAGCTCAATCACCAGGGAAAATAAAGAACATAAAATGCCAATCACACAACACAGTATGTACGTGGTTCAGCAAGAATGCCTACGTCGACGGTGGTGCAGTCAGTATTATTTCTATATACTCTGGGGAGCGTTTACAGAAAATACAGTGCGTACCTCTTACCTCAGGCTTAGATTTTATTATATACATGTTTATCTTCGGGGAGTGGGGGTGTTGGACTCCCCCACGTCCATCTTTCTCTCCTCGAATATCTCTATACGAGATTCTAGGAGAAGACTAAGTCATATCTGAATTTAGTTAAGGTGCGAAGGGCTCGGACTTTGGGCCATTTTTATTAGGCTACTCATTTGGGCCCAATATGGCAAATCCGGGTACCCACAATTGCCCCTAAAGTTGTTGTGCCACAATTTGAGCTCAATAAATTTAAATTATTTGCCATAATGGCTCTTTTATAAATCGTGTAACTCTTCCCAAAGTTGAGAACTGATAATGGCGGCAGATGCTTCGTGTCCTGTGCGCGATGATTAGGAGCATTTAAAAGTTATTTGGAGTGGCGTTCCATAGTTGTCGTTTCAAACTTCCTAGTGTTCCCTCATCTTCTGCAAGTTTTAGATGTTTTACCCTCTTCTTCGTGTTTTTATTTTATTCGCTTTCAATCTCCCTCGTCATTTGGGCTTGGGATCTTGCATCGTCCAAGTCAAACTTTCAGTGTCTGTTGAGTTTTTTGTGCTTTATCTGTTGAGTTTTTTTTGAATTTTCAATTTAAGGTTTACAAATGACAATGATAGGTAATAGATCAGTGTCTGAGTTTAGAAAGTTTTATAATATCCTAGAGTGGGTAGAGATTGAGTGCGCCTCTCTCCCTAAGAATGTTAGAGAGATAGAGATCGCTCACTGGATTCATGTCATGTTGCTTTCCCAAGGGGGGACTTACTTTTCCTCCAAACAATTTGTTCCTGCAATTCTTTGGTTATTTTAATATTGTCCCTGCACAGTGTTCGCCCAACGTCTGGAAGATAGTCAATGGTGTCCATAGAATAAACCAACTTTATGGCACTAAATTAGGGCTCGCTGAAGTTTGTTTTTGTTATTCCTTCTCTCGAACGAGCTCTAGTCTTCTCTACCTCAAGGCCAGGAGTCCTGACAGGGTATTGTTAGTAAATTTACCCGATTCCCACAAGGACTACTGGCAAGATGGCTTTCTTGCTAGGAATTGGCAGTTCTCCCCCCAGACTGAGGGGGCGAGGTCTGATAGATTCAATGTTCCCTTTTATGGGGAAGAGTGCATAGGTAGTATTTACTCTGATCTTTCGATCTCCTTGGTAATGTGTGATTTTTTTGATACTTTCCTGTTTTCTTTTCAGCGAGAACAAAGAACTTGGAACCTGCCCTTAGCGAGGTTCAAGCTGCCGAGTTCATTAAAGCTTAGAATATCAAGGAATCTATGGCTGACGGTGAACATCCCCGGTCAGCTGCTTTCCTGTTGGAGTACAAGAACATCGGATCCAGTTTTATTACTAGACCTGTGGAAAACATTCCTGACTTAAATATTTCTGAAGAAGCTGCTGCCGATCCCATTTAGTTGGACGAGGAAGAGAGAAGATCTGAAAGTGATATCAGAGGAGGTGCAAAAGGCGATTCTGGTGAGGCGAGCTTCAGTAGTGAAAGTTCCTCCAGCTCAGAAGAGGTTTCTGAGGCTCAAGATTCTTCAGTACATCCAGCAGTTCTGGCGAGGAAATGGCTCCCCCCAGGAGGAACCTGATCTGCGATGATGATGATCAGGATGATGTGCTTCTCGCCCAGTGGTCGAAGAAGACAAATTCTAGCAGTGGGGATATTACCATTGGTTCTCAGTCTTCTGCTCATGACCAGGAGAAGAAGAGAAAAGAAGAATAGCAGATGAGTGAGAGAGAGAGAGAGAGAGAGAGAGAGAGAGAGAGAGAGTGAAGACGAGAGGAAGAAGATTGAAGAGAAAAAGAAAGTGGAGGAGAGGAAGAGGGAAAAGAAGGAGAAGGAGAGATAAGAGGAGAGGAGAAGAATGGAAGCGAGGACTAAGACTGGGCAAGCCTTAGTGCCTGTGTCTGCGTTGCCAGAGGAGGCCTCGGTTGCCATTTCTCCCCAACTGCCCCTGCACTGCTCGAAAGAGCAGTCCTGCCTGTTGATCACCAAAGGGAAATGGGGACTGACCAGTTAGCCTTGCAAGCGAGTCAGAGGCTAGCCTTGGTAGGTCTATTCCTTCTCTTTAACACTTGTAAAATTTTATTTTTCTTCTAATGCCTTCTTTTACTCGTAGTTCGTGATTAACTTTGTCGTGATCTATCGCTCTCGCAACGAGCTGGTGAATTAGAATGGTGAGCTAAAAAAGCAGAACACTGCTCTGAAAGTGAAGAGTATCGAGCTTGAGGCCCGCTTAAAGGCTTCCGATGCTACTCGGATGTCTTCTGATATGTCCCTTGTTGAATCCAATCGAGCGAGGGAGGCAGCGGTCAAAGAACTAAATGAACTGCGGCGGGCCTATAATTTAGTCTTCTCGAGCAAACTGGTGGTGGTGAAGGAGAATAAGGTGTTGGTGGAGAAGTTGAAGGAGAAGGAGTCTGAGGCAGCCACCATTAAGGAAGATTCATATAATTCCGGGTGGGCTGCCGCATATGAAGATGTTGAGGTTTAGATAGGCTACATCAGCCGTCTGAATTTCAAGAAGGGCTAAAATAAGGCCCTCTTGGCTGCCGAGGTGGATGTTAATTCCCCCTTATTCGATGAGCATGATCCAGGCCCAAAGCCTGTCGTAGTTGAGGCTCCTGCCCTAGCCACCGAAGGTGTTGACCTCGCCTCTCAATCAGTTCCTGTTGATTCCCTTCCTGCTCAGGCGAAAGAAGTTGTCCCTTCTGGGTGAGATGCTCCTACTGCTGCTGATAAGGGAAAGCAGCCAACTTCTTCTAAACAAATCGAGGTCTCCAGCTAATCTACTCTTAGGATAGCTTTTGTATTTTTGACTTGTTTGTAATGTTCCGTTTTCATTCTCAATGTACTTTGATCCTTTATGAATGAAATGAAGAGACTTTTTCCCTCAGTGTACTGATTCATTTTATCCTTTACTGCTCTTTTATGGCCTGTAGTCGATTGATGTAGATGAATATATACCAGCCACTTCTCAACTGGGAAGAATTCTTGGTCCTGATGTGAGTCCTCAAGTTCGTCAGACCTTTGTAAGAATTTACAAATCACTGCGATTGAGGAATAAGCGTATCATAGATCATACGGAGGTCATTGCTAAACTTAAAGACAGGATTCAGGAAATAGAAGAAGTTGGAGCTTATGTTCAAGAGGAAGTGAACACTTTGAGAGTAAGACTCCTCGATGCTACTAAGATTAACCAAGTCGGAGAAGTTTTGCAATAGGAAAATGAGTCCTTGAGGAGGGAAGTGTTGCGCCTCAGGGAGCATGCACCGAGCACTGCGCCTCGCATTTTGAGGGGTTCCTCCTCATCATGAGCTGGCACAGAACCAAGCAATGCTCCTTCGGTGGTGCGAGGTTCAATCTCATCGACTGTTCCACGAGCTAATACAAGCGTAAGAAGCCCAGCTAGGGAAATGGATGAGCTCCGTGAAAATGTCCGTCGATCATACGTGATTGCTGGTGGGCTTCAAAGGGATGTCACACGGCTGAGGCATCTGTTTAAGAGAGGACCTCAGCGAGTATGGGCGGATGGTTATGACCAAGGTTGGGTAGATGCTCCGACGAGGCTGAAAGAGTTTGAAGAGCTCGCATTTATCAGGGGATGGTTGAGTGCCCTCGGGGAGCTACAATTTCCAAGGAACTCAGTACTCTGGTACCGTCATGAGATCTCTCCTTCCACTTTAAGGCCTAACCCCTTTAGTAGGGATGATCGGTGGATCCCTATCGATGCCATCCCCCGGCAGCTATTAGAGTCACACTACTAATAAAGAACAACAAATCCTCAGTGTCTAAGTAAGAATCATGCAATTGAGCCGTGGACATACCCATAACCATCCCTCGAGGGTAACCCCAATAATGCAGTTTGCCCCAAGTTAACTACTAATTAAGTGGTATAACCCACCAAAAATGTAACACCTTCCTCTTTAGGAGATATCGATACAGCGGCCCTACTGACCTTGCCTTTATGGTCGATACTATAAAAAGTTGGCCTCGTCGGCCTTGTTATCATTGGCTGTGGCTCCACTAGCCATAATAGATCATATTGTTTACTCTTGTAAAACTCTTGAGGGGATGCTTCCTTTATGTGGTTCCTTATGATGGTGAGGTCTTCCTTACTCAAGTTAACTTTACACCATCGCTAGCCATGTTGTCATACTTTGGCCTCACTATTCTCAATATTAGAAATCTCTATCCTTCAAATATTTGTGACGGTCACTATGCCATAAATAGAAAATGGACACGTTTTTGGATCCTGACCCCGGGACATGGTCACGGCTATGGACCATGACCATTTTGAGGGTGACAAAATTGGGTGTCACAGTCAAAATTCATGACCCCAATATGGGTTCACATTCCCATGGGTGACATTAATGTTGAGTGACTAGTCACGATTTTTTATCGCAACCTGGTAGTCACAACTCAAAATTGTGACCCACCCATGACCCAACTGTCATGGTGTTTTAGTGGTCATGGTCACAAATTGTGATCACAAAATGAGGATTTTATTCTTGGTTATGATCATGTTTCTGAACTGTGATCATATATTAATTTTTAATTTGGTCGAGGTCTTAATCACGATTTTGGACCTTGACCATTTTTAAAAATATAAAATACATTTATCCAAAAAACTGTACATTTTTTATACCTGTATACATTTCCATAAATAAATATTAAGCCATTATGCCATGCATAGCTACTACGCCATCCATAAACAAAAATAATAATAATACAACATAAATAAATTTACTATTAAACCGTCAAAATGTTCAACAAAAAGAATAATTCAACTCATGCTTGCGACAATATGATAATAACATCGCAATATCTTCATCAAAATCAAATGCGCATTGTGGATATCCACTCAACACATACGATAATGAAATATATTCATCTGAAATGTCAATCCACCTAGGCCTGTAAATAAGAATTCAAAATGTTCCTAATGGTAAGTAAGAAAGGGCTAGAATCCCATAGTGACTTCGGGATGCCTACGTAGCCAAAAAATGACATCAAAGTCCACATAATTCGTATGTGTCGTTCGAACGAGGTTTGCCAATGACTTGCCACTGGAACTTCGTTAGATAGTTCGTTCGAACAAAATGTCGTTCGAAGGAAAATGGCATTCGAACGAGATTCCGGCGGGAACAATTTTTGGCAGTTTTTTTTGGCATTTTTCCACTACTTTGTCACCACTAAATTTTCACAGTTTAAATCAACTTCAGGACCAAAATTCTTCTAAAGAACTTTTTCCATCTCTTGGAGAGATTTTGTGAGCTTAATTCTTTCATAAAAAGTTCCCTTTGTGTTTGTTATTCAAATTGATTTATTCAAAGAACAAAATCAAGTTTACACCCAACTGTTTGTTTTTAATACAAGTTTCTATATATATATATATATATATATATATATATATATATATATATATATATATATATATATATATATATATATATATATATATATATATATACATCTTGCTTGGAGAGTGTGTTTGGCACCGAATTTATCTCTACCGTAAAAGAGAGTTTCGATTTGATTTTACATCCCTCAAAGAAGAAGTCTCATTATTTTGCTACAGCATTCTCACATGGTGAAAGGCACCATGTGTGGTTGACGGTGTTCCTAAAGTCTCATTGGTGAATTCCAAGGTTTCGGTGGAAGTCCGGGGTTATCGACTAGGCGGTGGTGTTTACAAGAAGACGCGTCAAGACTTGGAAGGAGTCGAGTCGAGGAAGTAAGTCATCTGTCTTGTAATTGTAAAACCATACTTAGTGGACTTAAGGCTAGGGCCGTCCGAGTTTTTTTCCCGTTATGGGTTTTCCTCGTACATCGCGCCGTAGTGATTTATGCATGCTTAGGTAAAAAGATAAAATTTGATTCAATTCACTACTTACTTAAATTGGTGCTAATTTAAATTTTTACTCACAAGGAAGAAGCAAAACCTCACCGGTCTCTCCAAATCACAGGGTCTCAGCACGTGGCTACCATCACGACCCATGAACATCTGCAATCGTCATACATCCTAGGATTTCTTCCTATAGTTGTCCCCTCTCACCATGGACAATTTATTCCATCTTATGGATTTCACGCCCATTATTAAAACGTTGGCCCAAACTCTCCAGGCCTCAATTATAGCATTATTAAACTCCCGTTTACATCCTGGGTCCCGTAGACCCTGACATCGTGTATGCTATTATTAACGAGGACTCTACTGGTCCAGACTAAACCCATCATTCTCGGGTTATAAATTTTCTGGGCCTAATTTTCTTGACCCTAAATTCTTTCGCTGGAAGTCTCGCTCCTCCAATCGTTATGCTTAACTGGCACGGTTTACCATTTCTAATCTTTTCAGTCTCACTTCTCAATTGTGGACAAATTTAACACTTGTAGAGGAATTAGCTCCTCACCCGGATAACGATCGAAGAGCAAAGGTGGCTGGTTATCTTGTTCAGAGGCGTCAGCCTCATTAGGATTTTACCAGTTGTAACTCTGCGTATATATGAAATAAAGTAACGTAATATTAATATTTTGGGCAATTTCTCCGATTAAACACAGGTTGGACATTCTTGTTGTAAATGTGATGAAGTAATATAATATCTATGTTTTGGGCGAACTCGCCGACTAAACATTTGTTCTATATTTTTACGTCATTTATTCTTTGCTTAACAATCTTGGGCGTCGTGTGGTCGACTAGATTGGTAAGTTTGCGTTATTGAGTAAGTGTCCCTTCAGTCCAGTATGCTTATGAGATACCATTCTTCCTTATTTTACCTTTTAGGTCGCGTCGTCACACTCCCTTAGGCCTAAGTGTGTCAATTGGCAAGGACACACCTGGTGTTGGGTGCTCTATCCGATCAGGGTTTTGTTAACCAAACATTGTTTGGCGACCAATTTGACTTGGCCAGATTGCTTAAGGATCTCCTGTAGGGATTTATATATTGCCAGGGGAAATGCTAAGAGCTTGTTAGTGCTTCATAACGAAAACCTAAGGAGGGTGTTTTCCCTGCTATCGTGTACTGAGTAGTGTGCCTGTCACTTGGAAAGGGTGTGCAAGTTATAAAGTTCATATGTTAGTTAACTGACACCTCATAGAATGCAACTACCAAACAACTTTTATTAATCACAAGTAAATGAGCTGCCAGTTTCATAAATCTGGTAAAGACGAAAGAAAAAGCTAGAAATAGAATTTCTTAAGATTGGCTGCATTCCATGCTCGAGGTATCTCTCTGCCCTCTAGCGTTTCTAAGTGATAGGCTCCTTGCAGATCATCTCTTGTTATCTTGAATGGTCCTTCCCAGTTTGGCCCCAACTTGCCATCTTATGGTTTTACTGCCCTGCCAAGGACTTTTCTTAGGACATAGTCTCCGACTCGAAATGCCCTTGGATTGACCTTTTTGCTATAGTGTCTTACGAGCTGTTGCTGATAGCTCGCTAGTTTCACTAAGGCAAGTTCTCTGCGTTCGTCGGCTAGGTCGAGTTCAGCGAGCAATACTGCATCATTCTGGCCCTGGTCGATAAGGGTAGACCTCATAGTTGGTAGGCCTGCTTCTAATGGGATGACCGCTTCCATTCCATATATTAGTGAGTATGGGGTTTCCCCCGTTGCCCAACGTGGGGTAGTGCGATAAGACCACAGAATATGCGGTAGTTCGTTCACCCATGCACCTTTGGCTCGCTCTAATCATTTCTTTAACCCATCGATCACCGTTTTGTTGGAAGCTTCGGCTTGACTTTTGCTCTGGGGATACGCCACCGAGCTAAAATAGTGCATGATCCCGTGTTCATTGCAAAAGTCCTAGAAAGGGCTACTCTCGAACTGTGTTCCATTGTCAGTGATGATGGTTCTGGGGATTCCAAAACGGGTAATTATATTTTTTCATATGAATCTCATCATATCTGCATCTCGGATATTTTCCAGTGGCTCTGCCTCGATCCATTTGGTGAACTAATCTATTGCGACTAACAGATACTTGCGATGATGATGGATTACTTACATACTCTTGAATTTCATGCTCAATGCACTCATTATGAAGAATATGTAGGCATTCTCTCATAGTCTTGGGAGTATAAGTTGGAAAATTATTCTCATAACAATTAAGGTTATCTAAAGAGTTATAGCGAGACATTTCAATTTAGACAATTCAATAAAGCGACAAGCGCCAAAATTTCAATTTCTTGAAACAATCTAGCACAAGTAAAAAAGAAAGGGTAAAATAAAGAATACAACTATGAATAAAAGAAATATTACAAAATATTAAATCAACTCCAATCTATAACAAAACAATCCTCGTCAACGGCGCCATTTAGATGTTGCACAAACTAAGGGCTCGTGCAAAAGCACTGTCGTTATTTTCTGTTCATTGCTAATATACAAAAACCTAAACTACGACTACACTCGATAAATGAGTATAGCGGCCAGTCCGGGTATCGAGAATCCACATGGAGTGTCGTATATATTTTAATTGATTTATCACTTCAAAAATAAAAGTGTAAAAGGTGATTAGAAATGCCAAAAATGAAAATTAAGAAGCTAACACTATACTACAATTAATGAAACGAGAGTTGGAATCACATCCCCACCATGGGTTAAACGATGAATAATTATAATTTCGATTTGAAAGCATTTAACCGATAATTTTTTAGTTAATAATAAACATCACACATGAAGGGATTTTAACCCAAAAATGCGAGATAAAACATTTAATAAAAAATTGTCACGCGCGTCTTAAATTCGGATTATCGCTATAAACACTAACGTTGCATGACAAAGAAAGTTAAACATAAAATAATTGGACTTTTATACACAAGGTTTCAATTAAATGCATTTTTTTTCAAAAACTAAGTTTCGGAGCTCGACGCCCATTAATGGCGGAGAAGTGACCCCAACCCTTAAACTAAGGACAATACATAAATTAAACTAATTAAAACAACTACTAAGTGAAGAAAACAATAAATAAACAACCAATAACAAATTAACTAAGCATGGAAATTAACTACAAAGCTAGAAATCAAGTAAATAAAGCATTAACTAGGTAAGGAAGATAATGAATAGTAGAAATTACTTACATAAAATGGGTAAACATCCAAAGAAATGGAGGAGAGAGGAAAGCTCCACAAAATCCCCAAAGTTCTAACCCTAGAAGTGTAAAAGAGAAGTCATCCACTTATTACAATGTTTTTACCTAAATACCCAACCAAAAACAAACTTACAAAATGAAATATGCGGACTTTCTGGCATTTCGAATCGATTTGGCATTTGGCCGAATGGATTCGCCTAAGCAGGTGTGCAATTATGCGGCTTGGATCAACAATACGGAAAATACCGTAACTTCTTCATTATAAATCGGAATTAGGCACGGTCGGAGGCTACGCGAATATAAATCAGAGGGATACAACTTTCAAGGAACATTAGGCCAAAAACCCAAATGATGGAATGGCTAAAATGCCCTTGAATGTTCCCTTGAGCATGATTTTGAAGAGAAAATCATCCTAAAAATGCCATAACTTCCTCATTATACATCAGAACTATGTATCGTCAACGGCCACGCAAAGACAAATCAAAGGGATTTAACTTCTGTGGTCCAGGATTAAAAGCCAAATGATAAAATTACTAAAATGCCACCGAAACTACAATATTTAACGGAACTTTTACGAAAAGCGTCCAAACTTCACGCTAATAACTTTAATACCTATAAAAGCTCAATTATACCTCATAGAGCATGTAAACATTTAAAACGAAGGTCTTCTGGTTAACGAGCATAAATATTGGAATTAAGGTATCTGAGGGGGCTAAAATGCATAAGTATAAGGGTGAATAAATATAATATTCGTGCCGAATCCGTAGGTAAAATTTTTGAGGGAGTGTGTGGCGTTGGTGAGTCAAATATATAAGTTGAAAGTTTCTTTGTATGAGCAATTGATTGTGTTTGGGAAGGAGAAGTCCGATTAGACCAACATTGTGGCTAGTCTTACGAGAGATATTCAAGCTTCATCGGATTCTCGTGAGAAACTTGTAGCCCATGTTTCCCAACTCGAGAAATATCGCAAACGTACCTGGGAGGTCAAGGTAACTATAGAGGACACATCGATAAAGGTTGAAAAGATGTTCCTTAATCCATCATTAGGCATTAATGAGAGGAAATAAATGTTGCACCCGAACTGATTCTCGAGTTTGTGATGGATCCTTATGGTCCTTGACCTAACCCACCAAGGAGAGCATATCCTAGACGTTTTGATCAAGGTAGACCCAAACATGTCTATATTTATTCCCATTGCAAACAAAGAGGTCATCTTAAGGAGTTTTGTTTGAAGCTTGGGAGAGTTTCTCACATGCGCGTTTCTCGATATGCTCCACACATGATGCCACACACGATCAAAGATATTTTGAGAGTTTTCGAGAGAGAGTACACTTTTTGGTCAAAACTTCACAAAGTTTGATGGAAAATTTTCATAAGATGCCTATTCTTATTGAGAACACCTCCCAGACCAATGATTGAGTTTGGGTAATTTATGTAGTATACAACAATTATCATGTTCTTATAATTTGTCCATATTGTTATTGTATTTTTATGTTTATATATGCTTTTATTTTGGAAAAATCTTGAAAAATCCAAAAATATGATTGTTTCTTTAAAAAAGGCTTGAAAATTTCCAAAAATATTTTATTTTGAGAAAGTTTTAAAAAATAAAAAGAGTTTTATATTTTTATTATTTCACCATATATGGATATGCCTTTAAGATGTTCAAATCACCCATACATTCATGTGACTTTTTCATGGTGTTTTGATAGATGGCTTCATTCCTTTGGTGTGCTTAATAATGCGTGCATAGCATTTCATTATTCATTGATGATTACTTTCTTCATGCTAGACCTTTTATCACTTTTATTGCACCTATGCATAGACTTTTTGAAAACTTTACTTTCTTATCACATGTCGAATACAGTGCTCTCATCTTAATCGTGTTTAATAACGAACCAATTGTACTAGATATAACTTGTGCTTATAAGAACCACTGCTCGAATTTTGTTTCTTGAAAAATTTGTTTATGTTAAGCAGTGGAAAGGGGCTATGAAGGAGCAAATTATCTTTCCATCAAAAGCCACCATTTTCAAAAATAGCCTATATGATTAACGATACACAAAAACAAAAGTGCCAAGGACATTTTTCTTTTCATTGATGCTTCGCTACATATGAGCATTATGATATTTCAAAATTTTGAGAGTAAATTCTTAAATATGTGAGATTTTGAGGGCGTTATAACGTAGAAGATCAATGGGTTTGCATAACGGACTCTCTCGAAAAGCACTAAGTAATTTGGCATTATTGATTTGAGAAGCATTTAAATTCATGGCATGTTGCATAAGTCGAGTCAATTTCATTTATATTCAATATTCTTACACCCAAGGTTTATATTAAGTTCTTTCTTTAGAAATATCTCATTGACATTGTGCACCTATGTTATGAATGCCTATGTGGATCTTCCTATAAAAAATGTTCACACAATTACATTCCACTTTAATAAGTTGAATATTTTAGTGCTATTCCATGGTGTGATGTATTTGTACTTTTATGTACTTTTTATATATATACTCGTTTTTATACTTGAGAAAATTAAAAAAATTCAAAAATAAGTTATCGCCTTTTTAAAAATTCATCGCATGTGCTTTATTGATTATCTTTGTTATGTTCATTCTATTGGATTCGAATTATGCTAATATTTCATGATTAGTTTCTTATCCTTTGCCTGTTTTGGACAAAAAGGGGGAGAACAAATTGAGAGGGAGTTTATTTTTTTTTAAACTCATACGTGTCACGGTATTTATTTGGTCTCATGTGTGTAGGTCATCCCACCTTGATAATGATTTCATGGACCACACAAGATGAATACATTTAATTTAAACACTTATACATTTATGGATTTTCGTTTTTTAGTTTGGGAGAGCAGTTGTAATAGTCTTAAGGGGTCAATTTTGCTTTAATTTGTGTTTTGTACCAGAATATCAAAATGGGGAGATTTGTAAGAGTAAAATTTATAATTGCTCATTTTATTTTTATTTGACGTATCCCCATACACACCACTACACCTTCATGATCGTTCTCAAGTCTTCAAAGAAAAGAAAATTTAGTAACATTTGCAAAGATTGAAGATGGTTCGTCAAAACTATACTCGAAAAGAGTTATCAAATGGTTTGGTAAAGGTTAAAATTTCCAAATGTCATTTTTAGAAGAATTTTCATTTAAAAGTATTTAAAATATTTTTAAAATGATTTTTTAAAGAATTTTTGAAAATCTCGTTGGCTCGTTAGAACAAATTGAAGCGTCGTTCGAACGAGATTTAGTGGGTCACTAGAATGAGGTTTTCATTCGAACGAGATCTGGAATGACACCTTATTAGTTCATTCTAGAATGGCATTCAAAGTTTCGTTGGAAACTATACAAACGAGATCAGGTACATCGTTCAAATAAGGTGGCAGTTCGTTCGAACGAGTATACATATTTTTTATTTTTCATTAAATTTTTTCAAATTTTTAATCCCTATCATTTTAAACAAGTTCCCCTATAAATAGAGTTACGTGATTAGACTTTTCAACAAGCCTTTTTATAGTTCTTTTTGTGATCAAACTCTATAATTTTTCATCCAAACCCCTTCGATCTTTGAATATCACTTTTCTAAATCAATAAAAATATAAACAAAAGTTTAGAACTCCTATAGAGAAATTCTCTATTGTTGATTTGTGGAGTTGAGACTCTATTGCTGAAGAAGAAATGAATCACATATTCTTGAGGCTGATTGGTGCATGCTGAGGGAATGTCTGCTTCCTGTGGGCGGTGCTGGACTACATCATTTTTTGCTAAAGATTTGAAGACATCTCCGCATTATAATTAGTGCATCACTAAGTAGTCTGTAAGTCATCTTGTGTCTGTCAATTCTGATACAGTGATGGATTAAAGGTTTTTGTTTGAAATGGATTTTTCCTCCATTTCTTATTCTTTCTATTTTTATTTGAATTTTGGCTCCACATCACAGTTGCATGTTCACTTTAGTTTAAATAAGATCAAATTTGGTAAAAAGTGAATTTAAGTGTTTGGCCTAAGATACAAGTAAATTTATACGGTCCCTGTACGCACTTTATCTGGGTACAATAATTTCCGCCACGACTTCATAAAGTGGGTAGCGACGTCGGTCTCTTGAGATCTTATTTCTTCTAAGGTCATGTGTTGTATCTAAACTAGATGATATTAATCTGTGAAGTCCATATCTGACTCGGCCTTAGTATCTTGAGTTGATCCGAGACAAATGCCTTTTACCATTTCACTTGTGCGGTTTCAGCTCTACTCATGGCTAGCAGCAGCTGGCAGATCAGGCTAAAATCATCGCACGTGCCCCCGATCAGATCACGCACAATTTTGAACTCACTTCTCATTTTCCCATGGCACTCGTGTCACCCAGATGTATGTTTCATCATTAGTCTTCCAAGCCTATTTAAATCGCCTTCTTTCCTCAATTTAACCTTTCATTATCTTTAACATCCCATTATTGTAGAGAAAGAAATTGTGAGAAGTTATTTTTATGAAATAATTACTTTTTTCATCTATGAAACTACCATTGAGTTGGTTAGCATAGGATTTAAGGATGAATTTTTTATTGTTTTTCCATCTGATTATGGTAGGGGAGCTTTGGGGTTACCTACCCTCCTTTTGATATCTTAACCCTCATGAATGACTAGTTAGAATGGGTTGTTGAGGAAATTACGTAGGGTTAATAGGAGTGTCAATTCCCCTGTCACTCTTATGCTGATTTTTTTGTCTATAGCATATTCTTCGTTAAAATAGGGAACCTCCAAAAATTATCCTGAGGTAATAGTGTTTGACCCCTTAGAGTTAGTTAGCTCTGCCCATTCTCCTCGAGGCATCCAATACAACAGGCCTGCTCATGGTGTGTAATAGTGGACACATGAATTCGACAAGTGAGACCTATTCAAAGTTTACTACCCCCCCTCTTGGTTACCAACCCAAGAAGCTTTGTATTATCATCCCCTTTCTTCATCTACTATCTCTCCTATAGTGGTGTCCATGGAATTATGTGAGTAGGGTTCACTTTCATCTACGAGCTCTTATGACCCCTCAAAAATTGACGCCATTAATTATCGTTGAGACATTACCCGACGGAGCTATTTGAGTACTTTGACCTTTACATATTATCCTTATTATTCCTGGTGGACAGTCGAGATAAACAAATGGGACTGTGATTTGATTTATGAGGAATAAATAACTCTCATTCTATCCTTGGAATCTTTAACGGTTATGATATAACCACTACCCAACTTGCTCTGAATGCTTATAAGGGGATCTTATGGGATATGATTTACTAGAGAGAGGTGTTTGGGCTTGACATCACTTAGAGAATTTTTAAGTTTAATCAAAGAAGAGGTTTATTGAAGCCCCAACTATTTTCGAGTTGAAGAAGGTCAAGTATACCCAGGAGAATGGTAAGACCACTTAGGGTCCAATTATCATAGAAGGATTCCATGATCAAATCTTCTGCTAAGGTGGAAGCTGAAGATGAACCCCCTTATGTTAAGACCCCTTCTTTCCCTATCTCTTATGAGATTCTTCAGAAGGATAAGAAGTCCATCTGTGATAGTTCTCATAATGCCACAAATCACATGGGTTATATGGAATCTGACCCATATTATAAGTATCTCAGATCTCTGGATATCAACATTGTCTGGTTCTACTCCTAACATCAGGCCATGCAGGTAATAGTCAACCCAGATTAGCGATGACGTGTGTCGTACTTTTCCTTAGTGGGGACATAATAATGGGTATTCACCACATGTAATCTTTGTTATTATGGTTACATGCATTGTTTTAGCACTTCCTTAAGTAATTATGGTGCATCAATCATGTGGCCTAGGGGTGTCAGACTACAATGCTACAAACAAGATGTTATTTCTTTATCCCCTATTTATAATTAAAATTAAAGGGGTCCAAAATCCATTTAGCCTTTTTCCTCTTCTCACTTTTATCAGGTACCTTATTTTCCTTTCTTTCTACTATCTTCATGCTCCACATCTCTTTATAAGATTTATTTTTCTTAATAACTCCATCTTTTTCCAAATTTCTTCTTTGTTAGAGATCTCCATGGCAAATCCATTAAGGAAATATGAGGTCTTCTCAAGAAAAATTTATTTATGTTTGTACTAAGTAAAATAACCTTGAAAATGTCCATATTAGGATCCTTGGTGACAATGAAGACCTCTTTAGCCTCGACTCGAGACACATTTCTATGTACATTATCACAGTGATGGATGGGGGAATTCATTTTCCCTTTCACCCTTTGCTTGTATAGGCACTCCATCACTACACATTGATGCACCTCCAAGAAAACATGAGCTTTTTTCGCATTTTCATAGGACAATGACGATCCACCAAATTATGGCATAAGTCTAGGCCTTGATGAGATTAGTTATTACTTTAGCTTTAGTCTAGTACTGAGTCTAAAACCTATAACTTCGAGGTTGTACGAATGCTCACGATTTAGTTGAGTGGCTATTGAATTATAATAATAGCATCGATAATAACATGCGCATGCTCTTTGTGCCCCTATGTACATGGAGTAGTCTATAATGGTTGGATCATGGATGTAAAACTAGTAACGCTAGTAGTATAACACCTATTGAACTACTTCTAAATCCTTTTGATTAATATTTAATTAGTCTTCTTTTGATTGCATATTCAAACTTCAAAAGCAAGCCCAAGGACTTTCGAGTAAGCTTGTTTGGTCTACATAAGTTTTGGAAGAGGATACTCACCTAAGAATTAATTTTTCTTAAAGAGGTTGTCATATAATTTTGGGATACAAGCTCACAGTCACATTAACCAAGAACTTCATCATGATGACAACTACTATAGCGGCTAACTACACTGTTGTTCGTGATTTAACCATCACCACTACTTTCCTAGTCATAAATGAGGGTGCGAGAGGGGTGTAAGTGGGAGTGGAAGATTTCCCATCCCAAGTTATTTCCATCAACTCTAAAGAGATAGAATTTGACCACAATTAAGCCCCGTCGTAAGGGTAAGATAAGAGGGACCAAATGTCCATCTTTGGTATGTCTTGGGAGTACGATAGTTAAGGGGAAGTAAATGCCCATTATCCAATTAACCTTACTGAATGGCTTAAATTAATTATATATATTGGGTAACCCTTGTTACACCTAATGGATTTGGTGTTCGCCAATGTCAACCTCAATAAAAAATGTCCTCAAACCTCTAGTGCTCAATATGGGAGACAAGTCTACCAGAGAAAGAAAGAAAAATGAGATAAAAAAAGATGAAAAGGCCAATAAGTAAAAGGAGGACAAGACTCTTTTTCCCTCATCAACTAATCCTATTGGGTGGAGTGATTAAACTATGGTGATCGCCTCTAGGAAAAATTCCTCTACCCCTCTGTCTTCACAGTCTCGGGCTCAGCCCTAGGAAATGACCTTTTATGGAATTTTATGAGTTTATCGTAACTAATGACTTAGCCTACCAAATTATCGAGGTTAGTTATACCATCAGTAGGGTCTTCATGTTACCCACATATATGTTTGCCTTGAATTATCGAGAGAAGAATTTCCTCAATAGGACATTAAATATTTGGGGTTGCAAATAACAATTACTTTTTATATTTTATAGGTCTTTATAGACCTATACAGACTGATAATACTATATTTGTAATCTTTAAAGGTATGTAAGCCCTCTAAGAGTCCCATAATAGATAAATGCACCTACATTAGAGTAATGAGGTTCTACATAATCAAGAAAACTGAATGGATAACTAGCTTATTGACTGAGATAATAAGATAGTTACTCTAACTAACCAGCTCGAGGACATGTCCTTTTACAAGGAAAACATGAAAAAAAATAAGCAGAGTCCATCTATTTTACATATAATAAGGTAAATTCCTAAATCATTGAGCTGGAGAAGGCTCGTGACTTAGTGATTATGGATAAGGGCCTACTCCAAAAGGAAGACTACTCATTTGCTATCGAGATAAATCATGAATGGAAGAAGGCTGAGGAGGGTGTTGACAAGGCCTTCTATAAAAAGTTTGATGTTGGGATGGAGATATGTCATCCAGATGGACTAATTTGAGTTTGGTTCTTTAAATAAAGACAACGTGGAAGGCATAAAAAGTGGAAATGTGGCCAAAGGGGACGATAAATTTAAATAAATCCTCCCCTTCTCAAACCTATCATTGGGGAAGGGGAATTATCCTCAGCATATGGAAAAGAAGTAGACTAATCGACCACCACTATTCCTCTTAATGAATGCCAAATCGGCCAACAGATTGAGGTAGGGGGAGTTCAGGGAGAGGTCACCCCTAAAGCCCAGGGCTATGAGCTATATTTTGTTTTTATCTTTTATTTCCTAGAGACACTTTAGTACTATTCTTTTCTGTTTGATGGAGATCGTTGGCAATCATATTATCTATGAAAAGTATGTTTTGTTATTTTTTTTTTTTTATTTATTTAATTAATGCTTGGATTATTATAACATTGATAATAAGCAAAGCATATTTCTAAAGTTAATAATTATTGGTAGTGAAGTGTAAGTACGCGACCGAATTGATATTTTGGTAAAAGTTTGAGATCACCACAAGTCAACAATATTATTAACTTATTATCTTATCAATTTTATAATCAACTTAAGGTTTATTATACTTACTGACTTGATTACATATAAAGTAATTTAACTGACCTATTAGGGAGCAGAGTTGAATGATTATAACAACATGTTAGTTTTCAAGTTTAAACAATTACTTGTTAACCTTGTGTTAAAAGGGCGATGAATAAGTGATAAATACTACTTCAGTCATTGTGCCATGGACTAGCAGACTAGTGTTTCATAATTTGTTATTGAATTAGTTCTATGTCATGTCCTTTCACTGTATTAATGACCTTGGGCCATTTTTGATCGTTCGGGGTGAATTTAGCTTGTTGGGACATGTTTGGCCTGCCTTAGGACCATGTACACAGAGGAATGACTTGTCATACTTAGTTTTTTCTTGATTTCTTTTGTTCAAGTTGGCTACTTTTAAGTGAATTGAGTCTGCTTAGAGTAATTTGCTTGTTCTAAATAGAATTGGTCCTTTTAGGAAGAATTGACTTATTATAAGTTAAGCCTATTTATTTTAAGCAGATTTGCCGCCTTTTTTTTAGTGATTTGACTTCTTTTAGATTGGTCTACCCATTTTAGGTAGGTTTTATCCATTATTAGGTTGAACTAGCCCATTCATGGGTTAGACTACGAATGGGTCAGTTTAGAATAAAGAGGACTAAAACTTACCTAAGAATGAGTAGTCTGACCCATGAAAAATTAGTTATTTTTTACATTCTTATTGTGTTGCCTAGAAATTTCCTTTTGGTATGCCTCTACGAGGAGAAGGGTTTATCCATTTTATCCTCTATTAGGTCCAATTCGTGACCTAATTGGTCATCCTTGAGATTTTCCTTGCAGATATCAAAGATAAGTAAAGGTGGGTCAATTTATAGGGAAATACTGTATTTTATGACATTGTCCAAAGGAAATTGAGTATCTAAGTTGATCTTCTTGGAGTAGTTTGGTAAGACCATGAGACAAAGGAGATTTCATCCACCCACTCCCCCTTAGATTTCTCTTATATTCGCTTAATTTTAAAAAGGAGCTTCTTGTTAGAGATCTC
Source organism: Sambucus nigra (assembly GCA_949130495.1). NCBI lineage: Eukaryota > Viridiplantae > Streptophyta > Magnoliopsida > Dipsacales > Adoxaceae > Sambucus > Sambucus nigra. The sequence goes on from OX422210.1 coordinate 437,928,589, forward strand.
GACCTCTCCATTGCTCTGAGGGAAAACCATTGATTTATAGTGGTTATGAATACTATATTTTTTGCAAAAGTATTCAAGTTTTCGTTTATAAATTGGGTTGCACTATCTGATACAAGGCTTCTAGGGATCCTAAATCTAGTAACGGTGCCCCATTACATAACTATTATGGTGTCAACTCTGAAATAATATGTGTTTAAGGATATATGTTCAATGAATTAATTACTTACTTAATTATAGCATCACAACAAATTAAATCCTTTTTAATCTGAACCAGTTTTAATCTTCATTAATAAAATTAATGAGGTTATATTTTCATGCAAGTGATTATCAGGGGAAGTAAATAAATAAACCAATCACAAACATCACACAAGGATTAAGATTGGAAACCCTCGCGAATAAAACCACTCTCGCCCCAACCCACACACTCCACTAGTATTGAATAATATTTACAGGTTTGATAAGGACTCAGACACAACTTACATATATAACGATAGTAACCTCCATGATGTTGTTCCCTAGTGTTCTGATATGTTGCATTTGTCCATACTAGCCATAGTTGTTCAATTCAAGGATTGGTTGCATAACATCCAAGGCCTCGGTATCCATCGATCTTTAGTTGATGATGATTACACGACCTCTCTTGTGATTCTTCTTCTAATGTAAAATATTATAAGGAGATTATAACCCCGACATCTACTTTAAAACCTAGGTATTTGAGAATCTCTGACTCTCAGAGGACTCTTTTAAAACTAAGAAAAATGTTTTGTAAAAAGTTGGGGGTACATTGAAAGATGTGTTTATAAAGTTACTTATACTTTAAAAGTGAAAGAATTTCACTAAAACACATATCCCAAAAATATAACCCTCATTCGAACCACGTGTGATCATTTGAATGAGGTCACTTCCCATTACGGTCCTCTTGATTGAAGTTCTTATCTTACAAAGATCCCTAGAAGGAAATCAGGATTTAAGTTTTAAACATGTTTATTTCGAAGTTCCCTCATTTAAAGCAGTCTATCTTATGAGTTTTGTTTCTTGAAAAATAGTGACCTGATTAAAACATCTTCTGATCGAGGGAATATTATTCGAATAAGATTCTTATTTCTTAGTATCTTTGTAAAATAAAAAAATATTTTCTACTCTTTATAAAACCAAGTTGTGTCCTGTCAATTCTTTACTTGAAAGATAAATTAAAGGAAGTAAAACACTTGAAAAGCATTCCCAACCATAAATAGTCTTTCGTTTGAAAAGTACAATTTAGTATGGTAGTCTATGTCACAGTGTTTTATCTCTTTATTTTAAGTGATACATAATTACAACTACATTGACTCAGTACAAAAATACTATAACATAAAGAGTTTGTTTCAGAATTAAACCAATACCAAATAAACCTAGGGAGTGTAAAATATGTCATTACAAGCTTTCCTGATGTGAGTTAATGAATCTACTTCAATCTACTTGGTGAATTAGTCAATTATTGGGGGAAGTAGTCAGTCTTTATGATGAGGAATTTATGGTTGCTTAGGGTCCCTGATAATGGGCAGACTATGTCCAGTCCAATCTGATAAAATACTAAGGACTTATGAGAAATTTCAAGTCTCCTATCAGTTTTTTAGTGATCACGAGGAACTCTTGACAATTATTTCACTTCTAAATTAATTGGACTTCAATTTTTTTCATGAAGAATTGCCAATGTCCTTGTGATTATTCTTTGTATGACACTAGTCAACCAATGACGTGAGCTTCACAGCTGCCTTCTTGCATCTCTCATAGCAATTTTTCCTTTTATTTTGGATGAATGCATTTGAGTATAGGATCGATGAAAGATCATTGATAAATATGGGCAACTGAGTTAATGCAAAACCTATACGACTTTACATTCAATTTGTGATCTTCCTTTTATCATACGAAATATGATTACTCTTGAGGTAAATGATGGTCGAATCCATCCAACTGGATTTATGGTCGACTTGTATGACCACTATATCTATTTTTGGATCTTTAATGCTCAGTCGCTTGATGAATTCTACTTTAATTATCCTTTTTAAGAAAGTATCTGGGGAAATAACGTGACTAATTCATTTCCTCAGTAATTGTCCAATTGATACTTATATTAATGCCTTTAGCAACCACCTTTCGGTATCACGGTAGGCCAAAATCCTTAGGATTTGGGCCTCATATTCTCCATTTAGCTCATCTTGATCAAGAAAGAGTCATAATGGATGGATAAATATGTCCCCCCGTTGTGATTGATTGCTTGAGGTTGACTAACTTGTCTTTATACTATGTTTTATTGGGTCCTTTGAAACTTAGTTACAAGGCATGTTCAATCATGGGTCCACATAGTTTCATTATGATGCGGTCAACATTATTTCCTTGTTATTCGTAAGACCCATCCATAAACAACCTCTATTTGGAAAGGCAATTAATGAGATAGTAAAGGGATTGTCCCTCAAAATTAATATTAAAAAAAATCTCCAGGTGTGGGCTACGATGGACAACTTCTTCTTTAGACTGCATGGGAACTCTGCGATAAAATTGGACAAGACCTACCCTTTCATTATAGTTTTAGTCTCATATTTTATATTAAACACCAAAGACCACTTGCTCATCATGTTGGTGAGGTCAGGCTTTTTGGGGACCTTCTTTAAGAGGAAAGAGGTAAGGACGATTATGGAGTGGTACTTATTTAGGACCTCCTTCAGTCTATTAATCTCTTATAAGACTTTAATTTTATCAAAGTTGGCCTTTATGATCCATTGGGTAATGTGGTATCAATGAATGTTCTTGAGCTCACCCCAAAGGCGTATTTAAAGGTTTTGATCTTCATTTTGTAGTCCCTAAGGATCTTAAAGTTATTTAAGAGATCATTTATGTGGTTATCATCAAACGTTCTTTTTATGACCATGTCTTTGATGTAGGCATCCATGATTTGAACATGAAAAAACATGCAGAGTGGTGAAATTATATGATCAAATGTAGAATTCATAGATTAGGTCTCAAACAAGACAAATTTAATTTAATACAATTTTATCTTGATTAATTAGGTGAAACTAAACATGTAATACAATGAATCTAAATCGAACACAACAAACAACAACATAGGATATGAAGAAAAAAAACTTTCAGGAAAAACCTTTTTTTCAGCACTGTTAGAACTAAAGTCTTACATAATAACACAGACAGACTTAGAGACTTAAACTCCACTAAGTATTTCACAGTTATGTCTCCTTCCTCATTTCTAACAAAAAGCAGTGCAAATTGATGATACCAAAGATATCATCACTTAAACTAGTATGGAGCTCAAGCTTGCTAGCTATAGTAATGGAGATAAGAGCGCAGTAAAGTAGATACAAAAGGAGATGAGGCAAAGAAGATAACACAATGGTATAAGTGGTTTAACCATAGCCTACTCCACTATGCAAGGTGTTTGGAGCTGTTTTAACTATAAAATGAGGCACTAATGGCCTTAAGAATACAACTCTTAAGCTTTCTCTCTGTACTGTATATTTGGACAGAGTTTAGCTTAGGGGTTCAATATTCGATCCTCCTCAAAGAAGAAGATAAATGGTATTTATATCCTTAGGGGTGCACTATGCGCCCCCAAGCATATAATAAGCATTCATAGGATGAAGTAACTTATTATATCCATCCACATGTCCCTGGCAAATATATTTCATGATGATGAAATATTCCCTCACGTGCCTATAAAGATCTGTCATAACTACATGCCCACGTGGTTTAATTTTGATAGAACCTTGTGTCACACGTGGGGTAGATGTTGTCCCTAGTAATCCCAACCTGGATGAGTCCGACATAGAAAACCTTCTTTGTAGATAATAACAAAGCTGAGTCAAATTGTAGTCTTGTCTTGCCAGGGTGATACAAGGCTGAGACGAGGCTGCTGAAGTTGACCTTGGTTCGATTGATGAGTCTCGGTCACCTCATCTTGGTACGACGTCAAGACGATAGAAACGTCCGAGGACGAGACTGCTGAAGATGGACCACATTGGTGCGACCCATGACTGTCCAACTTGATAAGTGCGTGAGGTCAGCTTTTCCAGATGGAGACCTTTTAAGGACGAGGCCTCACTTATGTGTATCAGAAATCTAGCAACGCCCCACAACAAGATCCACTTTCCTCGATTTCCATCGATCAGCCTTAAAAAATTCTTTTCCTAACTTTAGTAGTGAAGAATTAACTCTATAGGGATATGAACATGTGATGTGTTCCTCAAGGTTTGATAAAGTGATCATAAAACATTCAATGGGTTTAGATTTGGAAAACCAAAGTCTTTTATCACAAAATATCTGGAAAAAGGATTGCAAAGAAGTTTAGGTTCATATCACTTAAATAGGGAGAAATTTTTCAAAGAGATAGACTTAAAAAGATTATGTTTTAAACCAAGTAAAAAATAAGTTTTTGTGGGCTTGTTCGAACAAACTGTACCTCTTTCAAATAATCTATGCAAACTCGTTCGAACAGTATAGAACGAGAGATCTAACGACATTCTAGAAAGGTGAATAAAATGGTTCACTTAAATTTTTATTCAAACGTCTGATATCTAACAAGTTTAAGAGACTCGTTCAAACAACCCTTCATAACTCATTTTAATAAGATGCCTTAAAAATGAATTTTTGATTAAAAAATTTTAAAAATATATTTATTATTTCAAACACTTTAAAAATACCCTTAAACATAATGATTACAAAAAATCAACCTCATATACCTTTTTCGATGATTGTAGTGATGATCTCAACTCTTCGATCATCGATTATTGCATTCAGTCACTAACTTATCTTCGATTGAAGCTCTTGAGAATGTATATGATGATATAGAGGTGAAAAAAAAATGCCGAACTAAAAAAATAATAATTAATTACAAAAATTACTCTTACAAACATTTTGGTGACCAATCGTTGATAAGGTTCCCTAGTGTTCTTGACACTGAATGGCATGACCTAATAGCAATAAAACACTAGGGTTGTAATGAACGTAATATTCTACATGTTTGGTCGAATGAAGGTATTTGATGATACCCACAGTAAGTGTCTATAAACCCATACTTATATGTTCGGTCATTGATTCAACAAGTTTATCAATCCTTAGTAAAGGAAAGTTTTCCTTATAATAGGTTATTTTTAGATCGATGAAATCTACACAAACCCTCCACTTTTTACTCTTCTTCCTTATGACCACTATATTGGAGATCCAAATTGAAAAATATACCTCTTAATGGAAATGACATTAAGTATCTTCTCAACCACATCCTTCATTTCTTTCACTTTGGGAGGGATGATTTTCTTGGCTTTTGTTTGATAGAACGACTACTAGGATCCATGTCTAATCGGTGATAAGAAACCTTTACATATACGCATGGTAGGTTATAAATCTATTATGCAAACGCTTTGACATTTTGTTTGAAAAATTCCACCAGTTATCCAACCTCATCTTCAAGTGGATCTAATCTAATGATAAAAAATCTTGGGATGTGAGGGATCAAGAGGAACCATTCAAAGTGACTCCACTGCTTGATCGATAAGTTCATATTTTGTTACTTTACCTGTTATTTGTCCAGATCAACCCCAGAGTCATTATATTCTTAGTCTTTATTGGTCTTAGCATATTTTTGCTTTATGTCAATGATGAAGTAATGTTCGACTTCCATTTGATCTCCCCTAATTTCCATTATGCCCTGGTCAAGTACAAACTTCAAATTCTGATGAACAGATTAAAATAATGCCCTTATAGTGTGGATACATCCCTTTTCTAAGATGGAATTATAGGATTATTCCAACCATACCACATTCCCAATAGGGTTTCCACCTTGTCATAAAATGAATGTGCAACCTCTGCTAAAAATAAAAAATTCCTAAACCTTCCAGGACTCATCATCAATGAATACTGTAATACAATGTTTCATAATTTTAAATACTTAAATAAAAAACAAGGAAAATAAATCCTACATCAACTATAATGAGATGAAGCTGACATGTGAGTGCAATAACTCTAACTGATATCTAGTTCTTATCGATGATAGGTGTACAAAAATAACCTTAGATAAAACAATGAAGGTGGGTAGGACCATATCAAGAATTACCTATAGGTGATCCCAAATAATAGTGAGACAAGTATTAAGTAACATAGTTTTTAACATCTTAACGGTTCCTTACCCAACACTTGTAAGTAACTATACCCGCACACACGCACACATTTCAATACCAAAATGTCATATTCCTCCATCTCAATCAAACAATGACTAAGGTCGAATAATGCATCGCGCTACACATGTAGACATGACCCTCACATACATCTTGCCACTACACCCAAAACATGATTGTAGAAACCCCATTTTGTTACCCCCTAAACTCTCCTTAGGTCCCTAGCACCTCCTTTCATCACTACAAACCTAGGTCATACACCAAGTACTGACCTAGAAGCCACCGGGCGCTCCCAGACTCTGTTTGACCAAAAGTCAAAGTCTTCAGCTCGATCGAGACTGAATGAATCTTTAAAGGGCCCTGAAACCCCTTTCCAACGGTCCACCCCATGCACGATTCTGACTTACCATGCGAACGAATGACCCATTTCCCCTGAAATATGATCTAGAGACCACCGGGAGTTCCAGAGGTCCATTTGACCAAGTCAACTCTTCAGCTTGATCGATACTGAATGAATCGTCAAAGGGGACTAAAACCCTTTTCCAACGGTCCGTCCCGTTCGTGATTCCGGCTTACGGTACGGACGAACGGTCCATTTTACTCTAAAAGGTCATCGAATGCTTCCAGGGCCTGATTGACCAAGGTCAACACCCCGAATTGGATAAAACTCTTTGGAATGTTGAAGTAAATCTCCTAACCTTTCTAACAGTCCCTCCCGTGCACGATTCTGACGTACCATGCGAACGAATGATCCGTTTGCGTCCATTGATTCCCCGTCCAATGGATTAACGAATGCTTTCGAGCCATATTTGACCTAAAGTCAACTCCCAAACTTAGGAGCAGTCCAAAGGATTTTTGAAGGTCCCTTAATTACCTTTCCAACAGTCTGCACCGTGTGTGATTCTGATCAAATTTGCGTTCTGCGACAGATTTTCTGAAAAGGCTTGAAAGACACTACCAAATGGCAGGTCCCAGACCTTGCCTATCGGCAGTGTGCCTAAATGCACCTTTTGATTGGCAGGAACGGGGCTATGACGATCAGCAATGCCTTGGGCCTATAAAAAGGAGTCCTGGCCTCACTTGCAAGAGGAGACCAAATCATAAACATATCACTCTCAGCAAATCCAAAAAACCTCTCTAGAAGTCAGCGTGATTTTAACACCCAAATACCTTTCCAACCTTCACTTTTCATCATCCTTTTCATCAAACTTGGTGAATTCACTACCCTCCATCATCATCCAATTCTAAGGGCTGCTCTTCGACATTCAAGATCGCACTCAAGATCTTCAAGAAGGTCCAATTTTCTCAACCCTCTCCTTAAATTCTCATAAATTCGCAATAACTTGCTTTATTACTTAGTACTTTTATTATCTCATCTCACACATCCTAGTATACTTTTTATTTAGTATTATTGCACATCTCTTATTTTCATATAAATAAAAACCCAAAAAACAAGAAAAAGAGGGTTTGCACATAAATTCCAAACGGGAATTCTCATACTTTTCTTACATTTTTCTCACAACTAAAATACTTTTTCTACATACACACAAATAAGAGAATCCCCCGTTTGGATTTATAGGATAAACCCAACCCCTTGTTTTTCGTGCGAACTACGTGGACTTTGATGCCTCTATAGGCTACATAGGCATCTCGGGGTAAAACACGAGACTCGAGTCCCATTTTTACTTTTCTTTCATTTTCTATTTTCTCTAAACTCCACTCTCTTATATTATATATATATATACATATATTTGTTCTTAGTGGCATATTATTCCACATGCGTTCTCGTTCCATCGTAATGGTCAACGTAAGGATAATTGCGTAAATCTTTTTTTTTTAATATTTGTATACCTTCCTACGGATGACTCACTTAATCTCTTCCATGATACAAGTCCAAGATTCCTATCTCCACTATATATACACATGCACACATATCACGAGGAAAATAGCAAAAACCCATGAGATACCGTAAGGGCGGAATGGGTGCTTAACACCTTCCCATTTCGTAACTTAGCCTCTGGACCCTTTTCGAATCATTTTGGTTTCAGTATGTCTTTGGATGTTGTCCTTCGGTATGGCTTCCCCTTTTATTTTGTCTGTTTTGAGTAAAATAGACTAACGACTCTAATCTCTCTACATCTTTCACTTCATCCAAATGACGTCGGGCGAAGCATTCCCGAGAGGGATGCGCGGGACCTAGGATCCTCCCTCACGCTCTCCTACCCGTCACGAGGATCGGGGATGGCCACAGTGGGGACTCTGCTGGGGGATTTTTATTTTGAGGGCTAGACTCTATTTACGTGGGTGTTATGTTTTGTTTATATTTTCCCCCAATTTTGCATGTTCCCATTTTTCATGTGTACCCCATGCTTATGCTTCTATTCACACACTTGTAGAAAATTCTCCATGTACACTTTGCACCACATGCACCTAGGGTCACATATATCCACATGTTACACGCATCATCCATCCATACTTGGTAAACCATTAGTACTTGCACTTTGCCCCCTGTTTGGCATAATCGAAAAAGATATTCTCATAAGATACTAATCAGAGGATCATGCATGATTCACACGACATCACCAAAGAGCATTGTTATTGACAAAATTCTACCCAATAACTGGAGGGTCACTTCGTGATGGGAGCTGGTCCGGCATGACGCAGTTAGACTAAGCGATATGACTCTTACCTTCCATTGACCAAGTACCTTCAACATATATCGAACGGTTCCCCCGCATCGTACCGCTTGACTGATCACTGGGAACTCATTCACGTACGCTGAGTATATCGAATTCTCTCTCACACGTACCGTCCCCACGAGATATATGGTGAGGCAATTCACTTACACTCAAGAATATCAAATACCTTGTCCACACGTACCGATTGCCCGTAAGAGCAAGACATATATCGTGGAAGTCACGCCAAAGGGGGGAACCCTTTTCGATTCACCCAACCAACTACATACCCACATATTGGTGTCGAGCCTAGGACACACATGTTAGACTGCCGATTTCTACCCGAAACTCTATCGAAATTTTGGGTCGGCCTGCCGCTCGAATTTTTTGCGCATTTTTAAAACGTAACCCTATTCGTGAGCCTGGTCACAAATCCAGCCATAGCTTTGCATATATTACAAACCCAATTCTTACTGGCTCGGGTCCCGTCCGGCATTTTATTTTTCTTTTAGGAGAATTAATACAAGTGAAAACATAATAATTATAATAATCATGCTGAGACCGTCTCCAAAGAGAAAATTCTGTTTTTTATCCAAATTCCAAAAACATTTTTTCCTTTCCTTATCAAAAATCCAAAAATATTTCTCCTCTCTTTATAAAAAATCCAAAAATATTTTGTCTTTGAATCTCGAAAAAAAATGTCAAAAAAAAATTTCATCCCTTTTCCTAAAAAATAAATCCCATTTTACACCTTCTCTGGCTCCTTATTGGCTTCGGTCTTCAGTCAAGTCACCCCGGAATTCTGTTCATTCCTCTATTACTCCTTCCGAGTCTGGAATCCATCCACCTTCCATGGAGAGCACAGATCAAGTACCCGTTGTGCAGTCGGATCTGACGGCAGTTCTATCTCAGCTGGTGTCCAAGATTGACAACCTCCAAACTGAGGTCCGAGAGATGCAACGAAACCAGGTTCCCGTTCCTCAAGAACCCGAGGCCCTATTACCTCGTGCTATGGGTATACCCGAGCCCATCTGGGTTCCCGAAGAGTATCATCACGCTCCACGTGTCCCACCTATAAATGGGCCACCACCTGCCCAGTCTGGGGCTAACTTGCCTATGATCATTGATCCGAAGGAAGAAGAGCTGAACAAAGTAAAGAGGACCTCAAGATACTTACTAAGAAGTTTGACCAAGTTAGAATCTCAGGGAATTACATGGAATACACCCACATGTCTCCTTATCCTAAAGTGAGGTTACCCGAGAAGTTCAAGATGCCAAATATCGAGAAATTCAGAGGAAGTGGACCCCCGATTGTTCATCTCTGAAGTTATCACCGTTCCATAACTCTATTAGGGGATTTTGAAGAAGTGATGGCCCAATTGTTTCAGCAAACTCTGAAGGATAGCACCCTCAGATGGTTTTTGTCTCTCGAAGAGTCCAAAATTCGTAGTTGGGAGGATGTGGCTCGAGAATTCATGTCACAGTACAAATACAATGAAGTGATTGAGGTGACCCGCCATGATTTATAGCTGCTCAAATAGAACCCTGGAGAATCAGTCAGTAACTTCATCGCTCGATGGAGGGAAAAAGCAGTAACCATGACCAATCGACCTTTCGAGAAAGAACAAGTCAGCATAGTGAAGAAGAACTTCTTACCCTATGTCCGAGCAACGATGGGAGGACAATACTATCCCCATTTCTGAGCTCTCAGAGAAGCAAGATTAGAAATCGAGGAAGGTCTTGCCAAAACATAAGTTGACCCAAAGAAGGTGTCCGGACAGTTCACCCCTAGAAAATATAATAAATCTGTCACTGTTGCAGTCTCAACCATCAACAACATCTCTCAACCAACCACATCATGGGCGCCGAAACCATTATGTCCCAGTCCGAAAGGAATACACCGAGCTCCATGCTCCTCTCTCAAAAGTCTATCAAGACCTGCTAAGTCGAAACCTTATCAAACCCTTGGATCCTCGTCCATTGCCAAATCCACTCCCAAGAAACTTCAAGGCAAATGCTCATTGCGCCTTTCAGCAAACTTCTTGCTATACCATCGACCAATGCCTTCACCTCCGAAACATAATCCAAGGTCTAATTGATCGTGGTACCATTGCCCCACCATCTAATCCTAAGCCAAACACTACTCACAAGCCACTTCCAAATCATACCAATGCCATATTTCTAGAAGAGAACCTAGAATTAGATGCCTCAACTCAAATCACACCCATATACATTTCTAAAAATCTCCAAATTTGCTCATATTTCCTCCTACATCCTACTAGTCTCACTGATCAGGCACTGTCACTCCTTACTAGAGCATGCATTGCTATCCGTACCCATTCTAAAAATGAAAGCATGGAATTATCAGAAGTGTTAAAACAACTCCTAGAGTTCGGGTTGAAATTTCCCTCACAGATGTTCATTGATTGCCAGAGGTTCAGTGCGTTGTTCTTGAAAGCACGAAAATGGGCCCGAGAGTCAGATAGATGGGTGGTACCGATCGATGAAGTCAGTCTGGATGATGTCGCCCAGATCATGGTAAAATTATTCAAACAAACCAATAACATTTACAAATGACCGAGTTACTTGATGCTCTGAAGCTATAGGGGCGCCTGGTCCCTTCACCCTTACAAATCCCCACAGAATGGGATGACCTGTATGAAGAAGCCGTTGAAGTTATGGAATGCATCAACTTCACATAGAAAGACATAATTATTTCCACCGGATGGGGGGAAGTGTTCAAAGATTCAACTGAAGAGCAAGCTTCAGAGAAAATTATCCCGAAAGCTGACATATGTGTAATGATATCACTTGAAGAACTCCTCGGAGAAATAAATAAGTTAGCAGGACAACTCGAGATTGACGAGGAAACGAGATTCATATTTTTCCCTTCTTCAGTAAATCACATGACCAGATCAGGGAGGCATTACCAGATCCCAATTTCACTACCAGCTAATAAAAAAGGGAAGGGCATTGAAAACCTTCCTATGCCAGAAATGATCCTCGAGGAGAGTAAGATCCTTGATCAACAGAAGAAAACTCAAGCTAACATTACTTTATGGGGGCTTTTCATGTCTTCTCAGCTACACAGAAATGCTTTGATCAAGTTGCTCACTGGACCCACAGTTTCTCCTTCTACCACACCAGAAGAAGCGATAAATTTGGTCGGATCCTTGACCTCTACCCGAATGTTATCCTTTTTCGAAGAAGAAATCCCCAAGATTGGGCCAAACTACAATCATGCACTCAACATCTCCGTCGAAGTTTTGGGGAAGGTTGTGCCACTCTCTCTTGTCAACAATGGATCCGTCTTGAATGTTTGCCCACTGAGAACCTTCAAATGTTTAGGCCTGAAAGAAAGCGATCTCACTCCAACCTCCGCTGCTGTGCGTACCTACGATAATACCCGTCGGGAGGTGATGGGTGACATGCCCCAAGTGTCACCTCAGCTCAGAGACATTAACCTCGGCCGAGGATATGGCCGACGTTAGAAAAGCTTTGGATCAGTGACAACAGGCCTCGGCCGTAGCAGGGTCGGCCCAAGCCGACACCACTGCAAACCTCATCAAAGGGAGACTGTGTGTATCATCGGGGTCAGCAGTTCGACAGTTCACCCGAGAATGACAACCTCGACCAGGGGTAGGCCGAGGTTACAGGGAGACTTCCTACCAAGGTCGACCCCATCAGTAAATCAACCAATATTCCATGTACATGCCAGCTTAACCTCGGCCCAGGCCGACCCTAATTCTGTACCTCGGCTTCACTTAAGCCGAGATCTTCATGTCTCGTCTCAGATTGAATAAGCAGCATGACCTTATCAACCTCGGACTCATCCAGGCCGAGGTCATGATCAAGCACAGGCCGAGCACTTATTGACATGTGGATAAGGACACGTGGACACAAATCAGTTATAACAAATCATTCCCCCCACGTGAGGGGAATATTTCATCATCATTCTCTACATGTGACAGTGACATATGTCTTCACTAGATTGGCTAGATCAACACACACATGCTTATTGCATGCATAGGGGGTACATTGCACCCCCTAGGTACTATATATAGAGGTCATCATCTACCTTGCAAAGGATCCAAAATGAGCAACCCTAGCTAAAACTCTGTTCAAAGAACACAGTAAAGAGAGAAAGCTTGAGAGGTTGTATCTATGGCCATTAGAGCCCACCTACAATGATACTCATCATACACTTGCACAGTGGACGTAGGCCAAATTGGCTGAACCACTTATATTCCTGTGTGAATCCTCTTCTCCTCACCTCCTTCTACTATGTGTATATCTACCCTTTTACTGCCATTGTTAACATTGAATTGAGCTCACAAACACCTTGAAGGGTGGTGTTGTTTCCACCATCATCATTTTGGCACCGTCTGTGGGAATAGAGAAGCTATTTATTCCTCTTTTTCAACTTAACCTCACCGGAGACTCTGGTGGTGAACATGGTACCACCCCTTGAGTGGAGCTGTTTCACCATTGAAAGAGGTCCTATAAAGTATTAAGCTCACCTGTTACTCAAGCTCTTTATTGTTAACACATGGCACCAGAATTACCACCGCCTCTTCCGCTGCCTGGTAGGGGAGGGCCCAGTTCCATCCAGGCACCACCTCAGTTCGAAATGGCGGAGGTAGCTGCAGCTTTAAGGTCTTTGGCTGCAACGCAATAAGCTGTGCTGGAGAAGTTTGCAAAGCTCAGCCAAACTATGATGAGGCCACCTAGGGTTTCACAGAAAATGATCACTCTGGAGGCTGCCCAACCTCATCCCGATTCCAGGGTACCACCCCAGGCATCAATGAAGGACCAACCTTCACCCCAGCGGAGGAGGGACGTTGATGACCCTAGGCTCTTACGCTTGGGGAGGTAAGGAAACCATTTCTCGGAGGATAGGTATGACGATCTAGAGGCGGAAGAGGTCCCGGAAGATTGTTGGGAGCCGTATGAGGTTTCGAATAATACGGTACGTCCTCTTCAGCAGAGCCGAGGATGTGTCGGCCGAAGAGGTGAAGAGGCCCTACAACGAGGATCAGCTTTTGATCGATTGAGCAGAGGGTCGGCCTTTGAGAGCTTGGTCCCAGTGAATGACCTAAGACAGAGGTTATCCAGATCGAGAAGTGCTGCGGCTCACAAAGAGGAGACTGATAAGGTCGGCTCGACCAAGGCCGACCCCGTAAAGGAAGGGGAAGAGACTAGGAAGAGGTCAACAATCGGTGTTGTGCTGCGACAGGTGAACCCTCAGTCCATCCCTTGGAAGTGGCTGGGGATAACCTAGGCCAGGACGAGGGTAGGAGACCATGGAATGACTCTATCCAATGCCTTGAGCAGAAGATAGTATATCTCATCAAAAGTAGGGATCCATTGCAAATGTGTTACTCAGAAGGCTCTCCATTCGTAGCTAAGATAGTGAGCTTCTGGACCCCTGCTAAGTTCAAATCGCCCGTGATGTCTCCCAAGTATGATGGTAGCACCAACCCTGTACATCACATTGAGATGTATCAGTCGGCGGCGGACATCTACTCGATACCTGATGAGATAAAGTGTAGGGCCTTCTCAGGGACCTTGACCGGGGCAGCACACAGCTGGTTTACTTCTCTTCCGAAGAATTCGATTGAGAATTTCAAGGGCTTGGCTGAACGATTCATCCACAACTTCTGCTTTGGGATAAGACCTCAAAAGAAGACCACACACCTGCTATATGTCAAGCAAGGCAAGGACGAGAGCCTAAGAGACTACATCGCCAGGTTCAACAAAGAAAAACTTGAGGTTGAAGATTACGAAGAGAATATAGCCATGATTGCACTCATAGGAGGTCTTCAGAAAGGGAAGTTGTTGTGGAAACTCGCGGACGACCCTCCCAGGTCTATGGCAGAGCTACTGGCGACTACGGGAAAAGTCATGAATGCCGAAAAGGCAATGGCCTCCAAGTATGAGGATGAGAATCTTGGTAGTAGCGGGAAGTCCCAAAGAAAGAAAGAGAGAAAGAAGAGGTCAGCTGATGACAAGTTCTCTCACTATACTCCTCTAACTGTGAGCTGTGAGCATATCCACAATGAGATCAAGAATGACAGGACTCTAAGATGGCCAGAGAAACTGAAGGCCCCACCACATAAGAGGAATAAAAACTTATGGTGTGAGTTCCACCAGGAACATGGCCATGTTACAGACCGATGCTTCACCTTGAAGGATGAGATTGAAAAGATGTTAAAGTCCGAATAGTTGAGGAAGTATGTTGATGGCAAGGCTCCTAAAGGGGGAAGAGATGACCCTAAGAAAAGGAGAAACGACAGACGCCGTGACGATGCCCCAGCTAGAAGAGATAATGATTCAGAAGGTGATGATGAAGACGATCCGTACCTTCCACCGAAAGATGACAACACCCCGGTGAAGAGGGTTGGCATGATCTCCTTTGGTGTTGACACCATATGCAGAGGACTCGCGGGAGGTGGCTCTGAAGTGGCTGACAGGAAAGCTCATGTGGCACAGGCCAAGTCAGTGGCGAAGCTTGAAGTTATAAATCTAACGTCTTCCGATACAGTGCAGAAGAGAAAGAAGGTGGACATGGACACCATTATAGTGGGGTTCTCCCGACTCAACTTCAAAGGTATCTTAGCTCCCCATGATGACCCTTTGGTAATAACAACAAGGTTTCATGGGTGCGAGGTGCAGAGGATCCTCGTGGACGGGGGGATCTCAGTAGACGTGATGTTTTGGCCTTGATTCAAGAGCCTGAGTCTTAGCAGAGCTAGGCTGGTACCCTATCATCATCCTTTGATGGGCTTTAGCAGCGAAAAGGTCCACCCATTGGGCATGTATGAGATGGACGTACGGATGGGTGACGAGTGGCCTAAGAGGTTGACCCAGAAGGTAAATTTTTCGTGATGGACGAGAACGCCTTCTCGGCCTATAACCTCATCATAGGAAGAATGGCCCTTAAGGAGTTTAAATCTGTGCCATCGACGGTCCACCAGATGCTAAAATTCCCGACCCCCTATGGGGTAGGGGAAGTGCAAGGTGACCAGACCATAGCACGAGAATGTTACTTCAACTCGGCCGAAGAGAGAGAGGCCCATAAGAGGGCAACCACCACTTATAGCATTGATACACTTGACCCAAGCGATGAGACAAAGTTAAAGAAGGGAGAGGCCGCGGAAGAGGTAGAATCCATCGTCCTCAATGAGGACTAACCGGAATAAACCATCCAGGTTGACAAAGCCCTAAAGATAGAAATCAAGGAAGAGCTGATAAACTTCCTGAGGAAGAGGCAGAGTGTCTTCGCTTGGAGCCACGCAGACATGCCTGGCATCAACCCTGAGGTTATGAGTCACAAGCTCAACGTGACCAAAGAGGACAGGCCAGTAAAACAAAGATGAAGAGTTTACTCCAGGGAGAAGTACGATGTCATTTGATAAGAGGTTAAAAATTAGAAGAGGCCGGGTTTATAAGAGAAGTCATATATCCGGAGTGGTTATCAAATGCAGTCATCATGCCCAAAGTCAATGGGAAGTGGAGAATGTGTGTTGATTTCACTGACCTGAACAGGTCTTGCCGAAAAGACAGTTATCCCTTACCTCGGATAGATCAAATGGTAGATGCTACTGCAGGGCATGAGCTCATGAGCTTCATGGATGTGTATTCAGGATACAACCAGATCTTCATGGATGCGAAAGACTCAGAGAAGACAACCTTCATCACCGATAAAGGGACGTACTATTACAAAGTGATGCCCTTCGGTCTAAAGAATGCAGGGGAAACATACCAACGTCTTGTGAATAATATGTTCAAAGATTAAATAGGCAGGACTATGGAGGTGTATGTAGACAATATGCTGACGAAGAGCTTAAAAGCTTGCACTCATGTAGAAGACCTCAAGAAGACCTTCGATACTATGGACTTGTACAAAATGAAACTCAACCCCGCGAAGTGTGTCTTTGGGGTAGGAGCTGGGAATTTCCTTGGATTTATCGTCAATCAGATAGGAATCAAAGCAAATCCTGAGAAAATCAAGGTTTTGCTTTACATGAAGACACCAAGGAGCATTAAGGACGTCCAAAGACTCACAGGGAGAGTGGCCGCACTCAACAGATTTGTTTCCAGAGAAATGGACAAGTGCCTTTCGTTCTTTAAAGTGCTTAGAAAGGCCTTCCAGTGGGACGAAGAGTGCGAAAAAGATTTCAACTAGCTCAAGTCTTACTTGGGGTCTCCCTTGTTGTTATCTCGGCCCATAGTAGCAGAGAGATTATATGTGTATCTAGTGGTCTCCGAATCAGCCATCAGTGCAGCCATAGTATGGGAAGACGTTGGAATCCAAAGGCTAGTGTATTTCAACAGTAAGTCCCTTCAAGGGTCTAAATAAAATTACCCTCATATGGAAAAATTAGCCTACGCCCTGATACATGCTTCAAGGAAGATGAAGCCCTACTTCCAATCCCATTCCATGGATGTCCTCACCGACTCCCCACTAAGAAAGGTCCTACATAAACTTGAGAAGTCTGGAAGATTGATGACCTGGGCCATTGAGTTGGGGGAGTATGACCTTACCTACCAACCAAGGACAACCATCAAAGGGCAGGACCTCGCAGACTTTGTTGGTGAATTCACATGGGAAGAGGCCGAGGTAGAGAATGACCCAGAGGGTGCTGAAGGGTCAAACAGCTGTGTCTTTCGAGAGCAGGAATAGATGACACCAAACGTCTTCTGAGAGCAGGAAGAGGTGGCACCAAACATCTTCCGGGACCAGAAAGAGGTCGCGTCCAACAAGATTAGGAGCAGAGTAGTGGAGAACGAGGAGGATCGGTACCTCTTCAAACAAGGAGTCATATCAGAGGGGCCTTCTCATCAGATACAGACATTTGGAATCTCTTTGTTGATGGTTCCTCCTGTGACCGTGGAAGCGGTGCAGGGCTGATACTTTCATCTCCAGATGGTGCCAACATTGAATACGCTTTGAGATTCAACTTCCAGGCTTCTAACAATAAGTCATCGTATGAGGCCATGATAGCAGGTCTCTCATTGGCAAAGACTCTGGGAGTAAGACGACTCCTACTTCATAGCGACTCGAGATTAGTTGTCAATCTAGTATTGGGAGTCTATGAAGCCAAAGATGAAAGGATGGCTAAGTATCTTAAGAGGGTGAGAACAATGTTAGAATATTTCAAAGAGACAAAACTGAAGAGAGTACCTCGGCAAAATAATAGCCACGCAGATGCATTGGAAAGGTTGGCCTCGACGACGAAGACAGACGTCAAAAGGACAGTTCCGATCGAGGTCTTAGTAAAATTGACCATTGAGGAGGAAGAAGTATGCAACCCTTGTCTAAATTTTAACCTAGGAGACTCATGGATGGACCCCCTCATCAGATATATCAAAGAGGGGGAGCTACCGAAATCCAAGATAGAGAGGAGGAAGTTAAGATATAAGGCTGCCAAGTTCTCCATAGTTGGAGACGTCCTGTATAAGAAGGGATTTCTGTTGCCTCTCCTCAGATGTGTGCATCCCGCCGAAGTTCCCTAAGTCTTACAGGAAGTTCACAAGGGATCTTGCTCCAGTTACATAGGAGGAATACCATTGGCCAAAAGAATTATTACCCAGGGATATTGGTGGCCAACCTTGGCCAAAGACGCTGCAGCTTACGTGAAGAGGTACGATAAATTTCAGAGATTCTCCACTATCCCTCATCAACCTCATCAACCTATGACGTCAATCACCTCTCCATGGCCATTTTCAGTATGGGTAATCGACTTGGTAGGACCCCTACCAAGAGTTGCTAATAATTATCGGTTCCTGATAGTGGTCATTGACTATTTCTCAAAGTGGGTGGAGGCAGAGCCAATGATAACGATCACAGAACAGAAGACCTTCCAATTCATTTGGAGGAATATCATATGCAGACATGGCCTCCCAAACACTCTCATCTCAAACAATGGGACCCAGTTCAAGAACTCCTCTTTAGAGAAGTATTGCATAAGGGTTGGGATAAAGCAGTTCTTCTCATCTCCAGGCCGACCTCAAACAAATGGTCAGACCGAGGTCACAAACAGAACAATCCTCGACGGAATCAAGAAGAGGTTAGAAGAATTGAAGGGAAGATGGACTGAAGAGGTCTACGCTGTGTTATGGTCTTACAGAACCACGACAAGGACACATACAGGAGAAACCCCGTTCATGCTGGCACATGGCTTGGAGGCCGTCATACCAACAGAAGTGGGACTTCCTACTCATAGGGTTCAGACCTATGACCCTGATAAAAATGGGGAAGAGAGAAGGGAAGACACAGAAATCAGACAAGCAGCTTACCAGTAGAGAGTAAAAAAGTTCTACAATCAGAGGGTGAAGTCAAGACCCATTTCCGTGGGAGACTTGGTGCTGAAGAAGACCTTACAGAAAACAAACAAACTCCACCCAAACTGGCATGGCCCCTACAAAGTAACAGAAGAGGTTGTACCCGAAACCTACAAGCTAGAAAACCTAGAAGGGGAACCTTTTGACAATCCCTGGAATGTTGATCATCTGAAGAAGTATTACATATGATGTTGCAGAAAGTTATGTAAATGTACCATCTTATAAAGAGATTATTAATAAGAGATCAGTTTCCATGTTGGTTCTTGCTTCATTGTGCTCTAATGGAAGAAATTATGAGGATAACATCTTAGGTGATGACCTCAGACCCTATCATTAAGTGGAGACAAGGTCTGAGGTCAGACACCATAATTGGATGACCTCAGACCCTTAACATCATTAATTTGGTGAGATTAATTATGAGGATAACATCTTAGGTGATGACCTCAGACCCTTACAACATCATTAAGTGGTGAGAAGGTCTGAGGTAAGACACCATAATTGGATGACCTCAGACCCTTAACATCATTAATTTGGTGAGATTAATTATGAGGATAACATCTTAGGTGATGACCTCAAAGCCTAACAACATCATTAAGTGGTGACAAGTTCTGAGGTCAGACACCATAATTGGATGACCTCAGACCCTTAACATTAATAATTTGGTGAGATTAATTATGAGGATAACATCTTAGGTGATGACCTCAGACCCTTACAACATCATTAAGTGGTGACAAGGTCTGAGGTCAGACACCATAATTGGATGACCTCAGACCCTTAAAATCATTAATTTGGTGAGATTAATTAAGAGGATAACATCTTAGGTGATAACCTTAGACCCTTACAACATCAAGTGGTGACAAAGTCTGAGGTCAGACACCATACTTGGATGACCTCAGACCCATAACATCATTAATTTGGTGAAGTTGATTATGAAGGTGGCCTCTTAGTTGATGACCTTAAACCTTATAACATCACTGGGGTGACAAGGTCTGAGGTAAGACTATTGATTGAGTTTAAACAGACATCATTGCGACAAGACTTCAAAGTTAAAACATCACATGATAAAGAAGCATTCAACAAAATAAATGAAGTGAAAAATCCTCCTCAGAGGTCGTCATACAATTGTAAGATTCAAAAAATATGAGTTAACGATGTTCTTCAGAGATTACAAGCAGTCAGGGGTTACAAAATAAAGCTTCACAATTAAGCCTAAGGATTAGAAGGAAGAGTGTTGGCATCCTCGGCCTGATTTTCTTGGCCAATGTTTGTCACCTCGGCCCCATCTTCTCTGTGGTCAGCTCCGTGCCGTCCAGTGTGGCAGTCTCTATAGGCACAACAACCTCCTCTTCAACCTCCTGAAGGGCTTGGGCTAGCTGAGGGTTGGCAAAGCCGAGGCCTATGAAATCAGAGGCCTTCGAACTTCCTGCCTCCTTCTCCTTGACAGCTGCCCATTTGATAGTAGCTTTAATACCTCTTTCAAGGTACTTAAAACCGAAGATCATGAACTCGTCTGAGGTTTTATAATCAGCCAATATCCTCTCAGAGGCGTCATCAAGGGCTGCCTTCACGGCAGAGTCGACCTTCTGCTGGAGAATATCATCATTTGCCTTCAGAGCCACAGCATGGTCCTTCTTAAGTTTGGAGATCTCTTTCTCCAGCCCCTGCACCTTCTTCTCAGACTCATTAAACTCAGACTTCAGACGGTCTATTTTGGCATTCAGAGTGCTTTGCACCTTCTCGGCCTCTTGACCCTTTTGGATGAGGGGTAACTTCCTTAGAGTCCGGTTGGAAAGATGATGCATAGCGGCCAGGCCCAACAAATTATGTGATCATGTATATGAGTTGAAGATCAAATCAGAGGTTACACTTGGAAACTATAAAGAAGTCTGAAATCTTACCTGATTAGACCTGTGGAGGCCGAATTCAACCAGAAGGGGCGTATCCATTGACCCGCAGAAACATTTGTTGGCCTCGATCATGGCAGGCCGAAGGCATCCAACGCCTACAGACTGTGGCCTATTATGCTGTCATTGATTTTTAGTTGCTCTATACGAGTAGCCAACGCGTTAGTAGAGGATATTGGGATGGCAGAATCCCCACCTTTTTTCTTCTGCCTCTGATCCTTAGGGGCATGTTCGGTAGAACCTCTCTTCTTAGTGGCCATAGCCTTCGAGGTTGAGGGAGCTAGAGGAGGAGCATTCAGACCTGCCTTCTTCGTGACCTTTGTTAAACTCGGTGCATCCATTTCCAAGAGCTCGTCTGAGATATCCTTCAGACGCTCTGCAAAATTGAAAGGTCTGAGTTAGAGGATCAGATATGCATAAACTCAGATGTACAACTTGGAATAAAAAATCCTTACCAACATCGGCAAGAGGACCTCCCCCTAAACCAGTCTCGGAGAGGTAGTGGGGGGGTCATCAAGTGTTCAAATTTAATGAGCAGACCATGCATCCCCTGATCTTGAAGGTCTTTGACCTTCTGAAGGTTCTACAGGCTCAGACCAGGGTTGGCCTTGGCAGACATGGTGACCTTACCCCGTCTTAGGGACATCCTCGGCTCTAGCAGGGAAGAGGGAGCACATGGACCAAATTCCCATGGCCCTGACGCAAAGAAATATTGAGGCTTCCAGTTGTGGTTGGAAGTCTGAGTTATCTGGAGCATCTTCTTCTCAGGCTTTCGAACTATAAAATGATAGTAGCTCAGATGATTCTTGGCAGATGAGGGGACATAACAACCTACAAAGACCTGGACTGGAAGGTCTGAGTGGTTAACAGCCCTCCATAAGATAATGGCCCCAATTATTACCCTCTAGGCATTGGGTGACAGCTGGGAAGGGGCCAAGTTAATGTAGGCTAGGATGGACCTAATAATGGGATGGATGGGCAGACAAAACCCTAACTTGAACATCTGCTCGTACAAGCAGATTTCACCATCTCGGTCATGGTAGGCCCTCTCTTCCCTCAAAGGTCTCCTGAGCCTTATAGAGGGGCTGATGGAGTATAGGTATCTGAAGCAGAGAATGTCTACATCAGTAACTGAACTCTCAATCTCGGCCGCCTCAGAGACATCAACGTCACTCTCAGCATCATCGTCATCATCATTATCTAACTCAACATCGGCCGGAGCAGACATTGGAGGGCTACCTGGGAACCTCTGAGTGAACTCAGCCCCTATGACGGCCGACAGGGTAATGGCGTCAAGTATTGGTGGAATAGCCACACTCGGTGCAACAATCTCAACCTCTGAGGAAGAGGACAATTTGCTTGAATTTTTATGGGATGAGGCCCGACTAGAGACCTCAGCTTGATCAGGGACCTGATCTTGCTGAGTTGTGAAGTCCATGGCCTCCTGGAAAGAGTCCACAGACATAAGGTCTGAGGTGGAAGACTCAGACTCAGATATCGGTATGGGTTCAGCAGGGACCTCTGCTTGGCTAACTGGTTCCAATGGTTCAGGGTATATCACCTTCAGGGGTGGTGGAAAGATAGGTCTGAGAGGGAATTCCTGTGACCTACGAGCCTCCTTATGTGCTCTTTCTATTTGCCTAATTTTCTCAAAAGTCTTCTCATTGAGAGAAGGGAACTCCTCTAGGAGTTTGTAGAGGGGTCTGAGCATAAGAGGCAGACACTACACTTATGGAGACCTCCTAAACGATAAACAAGATTGGCTAATGGAATAAAGCAATTTAAAGATCAAACTGTTAAACCTAGAGCAAGAACAGTTCGCCTGAAAATATGGGGACTCGCCGAAAATCCCCAAAAACTCACTGAAAAATGCAAAAAGTAAGGGGAAAAGCAGGGAAAGTGAAGGAAAAGGAATGGAAGAGGATACCTGAGAATGAAACGGTAAGGAATAAGGAAGAAGACATGAGGAATCACCACCAAAAGCTTCAAGCAAAGATCTTTCTAGAGAGAGAAACTGTTGCTAAAACAAATCGTGCCAGGAAAGAGAAATGAGGAAGGAGGAGGGAAAATGGGGGTTTTAACCCTTAAATATGGAGGCACGTTTCCCAAGGCCCATCATTGCCTTGGGAACCCCAAAGGACGGCTGACATCACATGTTTGCCAGGCACGCCTCACTTCAGCAATGGACAAGTGTCAAATGAACATTGGCACAAGAGAGACCTCGGAGATGTAGAGACCCCACATTCACCTACTCTCGTATGCAACTAAGGGCTGGGGGTGATTGATATGCCCCAAGTGTCACCTCGCCTCAGAGACATCAACCTCGGTCGAGGATATGGCCGACGTTGGAAAATCCTTGGATCAGTGACAACAGGCCTCGGTCGTAGTAGGGTCGGCCCAAGTCGACACCACTGCAAACCTCATCAAAGGGAGACTACGTGTATCATCGGGGTCAGCAGTTCGTCAGTTCACCCGGGAATGACAACCTCGACCAGGGGGTAGGCCTAGGTTACAAGGAGCCTTCCTACCAAGGTCAACCCCATCAGTAAATCAGCCAATATTCCATGCACATGCCAGCTTAACCTCGGCCCAAGCCGACCCTAATTATTTACCTCGGCTTCACTTAAGCCGAGACCTTCATGGCTCGTCTCAGATTGAATAAGCATCATGACCTTATCAACCTCGGACTCATCCAGGCCGAGGTCATGATCAAGCACAGGCCGAGCACTTATTGACATGTGGATAAGGACACGTGGACACAAATCAGTTATAACAAATCATTCCCCCCACGTGAGGGGAATATTTCATCATCATTCTCTAGATGTGACAGTGACAGATGTCTTCATCAGATTGGCTAGATCAACACACACATGCTTATTGCATGCATAGGGGGTACATTACACCCCCTATGTACAATATATAGAGGTCATCCTCTACCTTGCAAAGGATTCGAAATTAGCAACCCTAGCTGAAACTCTGTTCAAAGTACACTGTAAAGAGAGAAATCTTGAGAGGTTGTATCTATGGCCATTAGAGCCCTCCTACAATGATACTCATCATACACTTGCACAGTGGACGTAGGCCAGATTGGCTGAACCACTTATATTCCTGTGTGAATCCTCTTCTCCTCACCTCCTTCTACTATGTGTATATCTACCCTTTTACTGCCATTGTTAACATTGAATTGAGCTCACAAACACCTTGAAGGGTGGTGTTGTTTCCAGCATCATCAATGGGATCCATAAAGCTTATAATAGGGGTTGACCCTATAAACCCTGTCATTGAATTCTAAGTTATTGACATCCCAGCTTGTTTCAACTTATTGCTAGGGAGACCTTAGCTCCACAGTATCAAGGACATGTCTTCCTCACTCCGTCAGAAATTAAAGTTCTTTGCCGATGGACGAGTTATTACCATCTTGGGTGACGACGACAATACCGATGGTGCAAGTGCCAGCAGTCGAATCCTTGAGATACAGCACGGGTCAAATGATATGCTCCTATCAGGATTCTGAGTTGAACCACTTCTACTCTCGGAAGGGGATAACTTTAAAGAAAGGGTTTATCCAGAATACGACCCTCATGGCAACGTCAATGTGATTCAGATGTTCAGAAACATGCACTTCATACCCGAACTGGGGCTAGGGCAAAGACAGCAAGGGATACTTGAGCCGATTGAACTAAAGAAGGCTTTCCTTCCCTATGGTTTGGGGTATCAACCATCAGAACAAGATCTCAGAATGATCCACCTGTCTCGACCAAAGAGAAGACAAGACCTCGTCCAGACTATCCCAGGTGACTCCTTGAACGGACGATTCATCAAAGAGGGCGAAGACTTCCCCTTTTGCATTTTTCCTGAACCATGGTATGACCACACAGATAAGAAGATGAAGCCTGGAATGGATATAGTTTTCTAAGACAGCTACCCATGGGTCGAGAGTTCCCAACACCATGTACAACTGCTCATCAAAGATACCGAAGAGACTTAGGAAAGTGACTCCGAAGATTCCTTCAACTTATAAACACTGGGGCTGACACTTTATATGGTCCACTCAAGCACTACATCATCGGAACCGTCCCACCTGATTAAAGCTGCTAATACACCTCTCCACAACTGGAATGCTGCGCCAGTTCTACTTGTTGAAACCTCCCCTAATCCTAATATTTACCCCATTTCTTCTTCTGTTGTCTATCCTTGTTCAAATGTAATCGAGTCCTCTTTTGATGAGGTTATTAATGCTGTTTTTCTTATCAATGAAATAAATGAAAATTTTGAGTATCTTGATGTGCCTTACATCAACTGTTTGGATTTTAATCAAAATTTTGATGATGATGATTTTGCAAATGAACAATTCTTAACTGATCTAAATAATGTTAATAATAAACAACATAACTGCATTTAAGTTAATGAAGATGAGACTGTTATTATTAACCTCGGTTCTAGTAGCCAACTGCGCGAGATTAGGATAGGGGCTACCCTCCACGAGCATAAGCGTGCACAACTCGAAGAATTGTTAAAGAAATTAGTGGATGTCTTCACATGGGCCTATGATGATATGCCCGGCATTGAGCCTAAAATAGCTCAACAAGAGATCCCCATGCTCCCAAATTATAAGCCAGTTAAACAAAAGTTACGAAAGTTCTGCACCGAATGGTCTCTCAAGCTCAAAGAAAAGGTGGTCAAATAGTTGAATGTAGGCTTCATTCGTGTGATTGAATATCACACGTGGCTAGCCAACATTGTGCCCGTATCGAAATCAGGAGGAAAAGTTCAGATGTGTGTAGACTATCGGGATCTAAACAAAGCCTCTCCAAAGGATGATTATTCGCTACCCAATATCGACATGATCGTAGATAACACAGCGAGTCATGATCTCAAGTCATTCGTCGACGGATTTGTCCGATACAACCAAATAAAAATGCACCCAGACCACCAAGAAAAAAACGCATTCATCACCCTATGGGGAACCTTTTGCTACACCGTTATGCCATTTGGTCTCAAGATCACTGGGGCTACCTACCAGAGGGTTTCCACAACCATCCTGCACGATCTACACTGCATCGTAGGGGCTGAGATTGAAAAGATAATGAAGAATATCCACAGTGGGGAATGCGATCCCCACATGAACGGTCACATGCTTGCCAAAAAGATCATCCGACAGGGATACTACTGGACCACCATGACCCAGGATTGCACCGCCTATGTCCAGAGATGTCTCAAATGTCAACAATTCTCCAACCATAAGCATCTGCCTCCACGCGAATTATACAACATGACTTCTCCCTGGCCGTTGTCCATTTGGGGCATCGACATCATAGGGAAGGTTACACCAAAGGCTTCCAACGGGCATGAGTTCATCCTAGTTGCCATTGATTACTTCACCAAATGGGTCGAGGCTGAGTCATACGCAGTGCTTACTACCAATAAAGTGGACAAATTCATCAAAAAAAACATCATCTGCCAATATGGGGTCCCGCACGAGTTAGTGTCAGATAACGGGTTGAATTTCTAGGTAGAAGTCACAGAGGTGGTCAGCGAGTATGGGATTTAGAGACATAAATCTTCTCCCTACCGACCTCATACCAACGGTGCAGTTGAAGCCGCCAATAAGAACCTCAAAGTCATCATCAATAAGATGATCGAAAGCTGTCGGGATTGGGATGATCGGATCCCGTACGCCCTTTGGGGCTACCGAACCTCAATTCGAACCTCTAATGGAGCTACCCCTTACTCTCTAGTTTACGGTATGGAAGCAGTCCTACCCATGGACCGTCTCAAGAAATTCTACCCCTAGTCCAAAATCTCGACGCGCTACGACTCTTCTCATCTCCCTTCTATAAAAAAAATATCTCTTTATTTCCTTCTACCCAGAACTACGTGGGCCTGATCCTCTGCAAATAACCATTTTCAAACAATGTATAAAATTTCAAAACCCCAGAGGTACGTAGGCAGATCATACACCTTACATGAGCACGGCCCTTTGTTTTTCACAAAATACTATTCTTTTCTTACCTCCGAGAACGACAGTTCATTCTAACATGTACTTGAACAAAAGGATTATGTATGCCTTAGCGATCGGTATAGATAATTCAAACAGCACAAAACTCATCAAAGGGCATTGCTGGATTATCAAAAACTTATTTATTTCACTAATTAGAAATTATGGTACAGATTACATAAGAAAAGGAACGAATAACTCCCCTCCCCCTACCCTCTTAAAAAAGCCAAATAAAATCCACACATTTATTTCCTATTACAAAATAAACGATCCCACCCACAGCTACTAGAGGAGCCTTCTCCGTCATCATCCTCTACATCCTGGGGTCCTCAAGTTTCCCCTACCTGAACAGAGTGTCGCAGACACTCCATGTACCGATAAGCTCGAACCAGCTTCGAAAAAACCACAACACCTCCTTCCATAGTGTCAAAAGAGACAAGCCACTTTTGTCCAGTCTCCACTGCCAACATCTTGCTAACTACTCTCCTTCATAACCACTTCATATAATCCCCAGGGATATGCCAAAACTCTCCCAACAGACTGGGAGGGACGGGTCGAAGGACGTCGACTCTCCCATAAAGAGCCAAGCCGCAGGCACAGACGCTCGGTCAAATCCTCTATCGAAAATAAATTTAGTGTCCGAGGTGGCACGAACTGTGCCCAACCAAATTGGCGCAGAAGCCTCCAAGGGAAATAAAAAGAGGTCTTTCTGAGACCAACCACCCGCATATACGAGTATTCTCCTAGCTCCAGAACAGGAAGCAACTGTCCCCACCAAGGCACTGACCAATAAAGATTCTGAGCCTCATGCTCCACAAGCCAATTCTCCTAGCTCGCAATATGCAGGCCAACGCTAAAGAAGTGATGCGAAAAGAAGTTGGTTACAACCGACAAAGGATATTATGGAAGAGTCACCAGGCAGAATCTTTCAGAAAACCACATGAACATCATTACAGGGTTACCCCGTAAGAAGTCAGAACGACCTTCTTGCCAGGCATCCAGACCATTCGGGTCTTCGCCAGTATCACCGCCGCAGGATTGCGATGGTATGACATCCATGAAGTAATGGCTGTAAGTCGCGGATCCACCAGCAGTTCCCCAGTCACCAACAGTAATTTTAAAACCAGGCCCAAAGCAACGGCTCCAACACAGCCAGCATCACCTGCCTCCTGCAAATGCACGGACTGCAACACCATCGGGAGAGAGACCATTCCTCCATTAACCAGTGATCTAGTCGTCGAAGATGAAATACGAAGAAGCCCAGCCAAAAAATCCCTGGGAGCATAGGAAAATTCGGGTAAAGCCGTAGCAACACTCGAATTTATCCCCAGCATGGCATAAAATTCCTCGTAGGTAGGACAAATTTCATCCAACCCAAAGCGGAATATATGGTCTTCGGGGTACAAAAATTGCACCTCCGTCATCAGCATGTTCCACTCAATGGACCGATTGCGCCACAAAGAGACTCGACGCATGTTGAAAGCATCGTAGTCGACATTATAAGATCACATTGCTTCCAAGGGTTCGAGGTAGTTTGCAAACTCAATGCTACCAGGGAGAGACATCTTACAGGACTAAGAGATAGTAGGCAAGTAAGTAAGAATGTGAAGGTGTGATGAAAACACTCCACCCCTACTCCTTTTTATACTTGAGAACGCTCACAAAAAATATAACCCCTGTAGAAATCGGAGGGAATCCTACCCCACAAAGTACAAGAAGCTGAAGAGAGCACTAATCAAAAGCTTTGAATTGATGGAACTGGACTTGACTTCCGATAGGCAGGACAAGGGGCTTGCCGATCGACAACCCCCCATTTTCTGAATTTTTCCTTTTTCTTTTTTTATCAAAATCAGAAAAACCCAATAAAAATAAAATTGATATTCTCAACAGAATTTCAAAACAAATCCTCTTCCACCCCTATATAATTTTTCATTTTTAAAACTTTCCTCAAAATCCCAAAAATATCTCTTTTTACAGTCTCAGCAGCAAAGTAAAAGCGCATGTGCATGCATTCACTCATTCACCATTAACAAAGATAATAAAAAAATCCCATTGCATGGCATAAATATATTCTTTTGTGTTACATCAAATTTTGCAGGAAACAAAAGAAAAGAAAAAAATAACGGGACTCAGACCGAACCCACATCCTCTCTCTCTCTCACCTACCCTTCAGTCCTAAGAGCTTCCACCCCTGTGACGCATTCTCTTTCCCCTATGGCGAGACGACGCACCACCGCTACCTGAGCCAGAGTCCTCCCTTGACGAAGCAGACGGTACCAAGCAAGAAGGAACCGGGACCGCATCCCGAATATGGGCAGTCACCGAAGATATCCAGTCTCTGATGTCGCTCAGCCAAGTGGTTGACACCCGAACATGCTGCAAAGTAAAAATCAAAATCAGTATCAAAAGAAGGATCAAAATAGAAAAGGAACCAAAAAGAGGAAAAGAACAAAAAGGTATACCGCAGGACGAAGGACCTCCTCTGTCAAACCTAACTCCCCTGGATCCATCGCATGAGGACGATGCAACATGGCCACCATCCCTCCATCAACCCGTCAGAAGTTGTACGAAAAGGGTATGCAACCGCACAAAGGGAACCTCTGAAGTCGCCGCTGCCGCAGACGCCGACGGACCACCTTCGTTGTGGGAAGACCCCACCGCTCGACTCGAACCCGTAGGAGGGAAAATCAAGGCATCATATATGTTGGGCGCCATCAACCAGCTCGTCAAAAAGTCCATATAGTCATATGGCACAGTCGTTTTAATATACAATAAGTAGGATTCGCCGATCATCGCCGCGATCCTCGCATCCTCCGGTAGCAGCCGCTCCCGCCTCGTAGACGTAAGAGGCTGCGCAGTTGGCACCACCACCTCCTCCTCAGCAGTCTATCGAACCACCCTCTCACCGAGATACCAAGAATGGCCAAACTCATGCGCCAGAAAATGCCTTATCTTCTCATTTACCCCGGTCGCCCCCGTATCCTGAATGGCTGTCCCCCAAGGGTAAAAAGTCACCCAAAAATTTCCTGCAGGCATAAGTCAATACAAAATCAGAACATGCCAAAAACTAATACTGAAAAGGCAAGAGTCTTACCCTACCACTGATCAAGCCATTCAAGACCTGACGCACCACCTCCAGAGAGATAGATCCTTTCAACTGCCGATTGGCCTTTCGCCATCGATAAAATCGATAGAAATCCCCAACGGTATCATCCTTCAGAGAAATCAACTAGGTATTGCACCTAATCACCTCATAGAACCACGTCTGCCAAAGACAGGAATTCACAATACAAAAAACGACGCATAAGGAAAATGCAAATGCATGAAAGGAAAGGGCGTAAACTGAAAAATATCTCAAGAAGATACGTGGCTCCAGTAAAAGTTTACCGACAGCACCGACTGAATGCATCCAAAGAAAAATAGAGGGTCGCCAAAGTAAGGATCCCCCAATCATAGAGAGGGATGTTCGAAACATCCTAAAATACAGCAAGAACCACAAATGGACGATGTCCCCGCTCGACGCCACCATGAAACCTCCCAGCACCAGCAAAATGAACAGTAGGCACTACACCAAAACTGGCGATTGGTCACGGCCAAAATCCCTGACCAAAGCTGTGGGTCGTGAACTTGGGGCGTGACCATTTCGGGCGTGACCATTTTCGTGGGTCGCGACCCAAGTCCGTGACCAAAAAATGGTCACGGCAGATGGACACGGACTTAGGCCGTAACCCATGTCGTGATGGGTCGCGGCCCTCATTCGTGATCCACAACCGTGACAAATTGGTCGGGCCAAAGTCCGCGACCCACAACCATGACAAAAAAATTTAAAAACAAATGGTCGCGGCCCTTATCCGTGACCCACAACCGTGACAAATTGGTCGCGACCAAAGTCCGCGACTCATTACCGTGACAAAAAAATATAAAAAAATTGGTCGCGTTCCTAATTCGTGACGCACAATCGTAACATATTGGTCGCGACCAAAGTCCGCGACCCACAATCGTGACAAAAAATGGTCGCGGCCCAAGTCCGTGACCCACAACCGTGACGAAAAAATGGTCGCGGACTTTGGCCGCGACCATTTTTATGCGTGACGAAAAAATAAAAATGGTCATGGACAAAGTCCATGACCATATTTAACTATAATTTTAAAAAAAATGTATTTTTTTGGTCCAATCCTAAAACTGGGGGTCTTGTGAGTGCACCATCAGTTTCTACGTGTAACGTTTGACGCGTACGAGGTGTTACAAATATTTATTATTGGCAAAATAATAAAAAAATCACAAATTGCGAATCGAGAACGTTGTTAATAAACAAATATATATACAAACTTATAAATATTACACGTCTTAATAATTCACAGACCAAAAAAAAATTGGGCAGAGTTTCCTCTATTTTCTTGACATTCCAAAACCTGTAAGTGTAAAACCTACTTATTATAAAGCCTGCACGGCCATAAAATTCAACAATCAAATTATAAAAGCCTGCACGGCCATAAAACTAAAGAATAAAAGCCCGCATGGCTGACAAAATCCTGATTGTCCACAACGTATAAATAATCTTCATGCTGTAGACCATTGCCCCCTTCGTTTGTTCCGCGTGCAAAAATCCTACAAATGATGGGATACATAAAAAAAATATCAGTAACCAAGTAGTTTTACAAAAAATTTAATCAAGCAGAAAAATTGCATATATGAGTTAAAATTATCAGTAACCAAGTAGAAATATGCAAATTATCATCGTATTCTCAAACCGGGAGTCTCGCGGCTACGCAGTCAGTTCCTACGAGTAACATTAGTCCCGTGGGAGGTGTTGGCGCCACCCACGGGGCCGTTCGGGGGCTGTTTTGGGTTTTCACCCTCTAACACCATATTTTGAAGCCTAAGTCTAGAAATATGCAAATTATCGTCGTATTCTCAAACCGGGAGACCCGCGGCTGCGTGGTCAGTTCCTACGAGTTACATTGGTCCCGTGGGAGGTGTTTTTGCCACCCACGGGGCCGTTCGGGGGCTGTTTTGGGTTTTCACCCTTTAATGCCATTTTTTTAAGCCTAAGTCCAGAAATATGCAAATTATCATCGTATTCTCAAATCGGGAGACCCGCGACTGCGGGATCAGTTCCTACAAGTTACATTGGTCCCGTGGGAGGTGTTGGTGCCACCCACGAGGCCGTTCGAGGGTTGTTTCGAGTTTTCACCCTCTAACACCATATTTTTCTTGAGTCTAGAAATATGCAAATTATCATCGTATTCTCAAACCGGGAGTCTCGCGGCTACGCGGTCCGTTCCTACGAGTAACATTGGTCCCGTGGGAGGTGTTGGCGCCACCCACGGGGCCGTTCGAGGGCTGTTTTGGGTTTTCACCCTCTAACGCCATATTTGAAGCCTAAGTATAGAAATATGGAAATTACCGTCGTATTCTCAAACCGGGAGTCCCGCGGCTACGTGGTAAGTTCCTACGAGTTACATTGGTCTCGTGGGAGGTGATGGTGCCACCCACGGGGCCGTTCGGGGGATATTTTGGGTTTTCACCCTCTAACGCCATGTTTTTAAGCCTAAGTCTAGAAATATGCAAATTATCATCGTATTCTCAAACCGGGAGACCCGCGGCTGCGGAATCAGTTCCTACGAGTTACATTGGTCCCGTGGGAGGTGTTGGTACCACCCACGAGGCCGTTCAGGGGTTGTTTCGAGTTTTCACCCTCTAACGCCATATTTTGCTTGAGTCTAGAAATATGCAAATTATCGTCATATTCTCAAACCGGGAGTCTCGCTGCTGCGCGGTAAGTTCCTACGAGTTACATTGGTCCCGTGGGAGGTGTTGGTTCTACCCACGGGAAAGTTGGGGGGTTGTTTCGAGTTTTCACCCTCTAACGCCATGTTTTTCTTGAGTCTAGAAATATGCAAATTATCATCGTATTCTCAAACCGTGAGACCCGCGGCTGCGGGGTCGGTTTCTACCAGTTACATTGGTCCCGTGGGAGGTTTTGGTGCCACCTACGGGGCCGTTCAGGGGCTGTTTTGGGTTTTCGCCCTCTAACGCCATGTTTTTAAGCCTAAGTCTAGAAATATGCAAATTATCATCGTATTCTCAAACTGGGAGACCCGCTGCTGCGGGGTCAGTTCCTACGAGTTACATTGGTCCCGTGGGAGGTATTGGTGCCACCCACGGGGCCGTTCAGGGGTTGTTTCGGGTTTTCACCCTCTAACGCCATGTTTTGCTTAAATCTAGAAATATGAAAATTATCATCGTATTCTCAAACCAGGAGTCTCGTGGCTACGCGTTCAGTTCCTACAAGTAACATTGGTCCCGTGGGAGGTGTTGGCGCCACCCACGGGGCCGTTCGGGGGCTGTTTTGGGTTTTCACCCTCTAACGCCATATTTTGAAGCCTAAGTCTAGAAATATGCAAATTATCATCGTATTCTCAAACCGGGAGACCCACGGCTGCGTGGTCAGTTCCTACGAGTTATATTGGTCCCGTGGGAGATGTTTTTGCCACCCACGGGGCCGTTCGGGGGCTGTTTTGGATTTTCACCCTCTAACGCCATGTTTTTAAGCCTAAGTCCAAAAATATGCAAATTATCATCGTATTCTCAAACCGGGAGACCCGCGGCTGCGGGATCAGTTCCTACGAGTTACATTGGTCCCGTGGGAGGTGTTGGTGCCACCCACGAGGCCGTTCGAGGGTTGTTTCGAGTTTTCACCCTCTAACACCATGTTTTGCTTGAGTCTAGAAATATGCAAATTATCATCGTATTCTCAAACCAGGAGTCTCACAACTGTGAGGTAAGTTCCTATGAGTTACATTGGTCCCGTGGGAGGTGTTGGTTCCACCCACGGGGCAGTTCGGGGGTTGTTTCGAGTTTTCACCCTCTAACGTCGTGTTTTTAAGCCTAAGTCTAGAAATATGCAAATTATCATCGTATTCTCAAACCGGGAGACCCACGGCTGTGGGGTCAGTTCCTACGAGTTACATTGGTCCCGTGGGAGGTGTTGGTGCCACCCACGGGGCCGTTGGGGGGTTGTTTCGAGTTTTCACCCTCTAACGAGTTACATTGGTCCTGTGGGACATTTCAAATGATTATTTAGATAGCTTTGTTTTATTCAAGGATTGGCCTAAACAGACCCCAAATACTAACGTTGACATGCGGAATCTTGAGATAAATAAAGAGAGGGTTAAAATATACATGTTCTAAGTGTTGTGAATGTAAAATCAGTCCACATATAACCACATCCTGAAAAAACAAAGCTATATACCACTTAGAGGTGTTTTCAGTCCACGTAAAATCGCAACCTGAATAAATCAGTCCCCGCATAGCAGATAGGTGTTCTCAATACATTGTTTTGAGTTTACATTTTTTATACCAACAATCTATATAAATAAAAAATATATACCAGTAATCTATATAAAGATAGACGGGAGAACCACTGTTGTGTATATGGTATATATTGTATACAAAACTGATGTTTATATACAAAATTGATGCATACCGAACTGCTCAAATGTATGTATTGTATCTACTCTCAAATAATGTAATGATTTAAGATGCTATAACTGTCAACCATGACATTTTGTTTAGACATTTTTTCAAATAAAGTAATGATTTAAGATGATATACTTTAAAAACATAAGAGTAAGTGTGGTTATATTAAACTATTGTATTGATGATTTGTTAGTACTCCATCTAGTCCACTCTTTAATAGGTGATATGATCAAAATTGGTAATTTACCTAACTAACATAAACCATAGCGTTGATCGTATGAGTGAATGGAATTTACTTATACAAACACAAATGAAAGCCCATATTGAAGTGACTTCTTAGCTCACGTCTGGCGCCAATGCACTTATTTCGAGATCCGATGTTCAGTAAATCTAAAAATACAAATAATAGTTTATGTATAGAATAATCATAACAACCATACAATCTCTATATCGAATAATAATGCACTGTACTTTTGATTTTTGCAAAATTACACCAAATATCTGCAAATCCAAATGTTTACACCAAAGTACAGTGCATTATTACACCAAATATCTGCAAAACAACCATATAAAGGTTTTATTGCAAATCTCTAATATACATTTCAATCAAAAATTATCATATCCAAAAACCTAAAAAGCTAAAACACAAATTAGATACAGAGTTTACCTAAGAGATACAAGATTCTGAACCTAATAAACCAACCCACTGCTAGCAGAAACAGAGGGATAATACACATCTCAACAAAATTATACCACTATAGATATCCATGGTGGCCAATCTTACTCATTTTTAGCCAGCATGGATCAAAATGCAAGTACTGATTACTGCATTATAGCAAGTGCTAGGTTTGTGAATAAATCCATTTGTCAAAGAGTTACAAATGTTGCCATCTGGCATTATTCAAATTCCAGAGGAAGGGTTGCAGGCAATTATATATGCATATATATACCATTATATATACTGTATATATAGTATATATATGCAGTATATATAGTGCATATATATGCAGTATATATATATATACTGCATATATATGCACTATATATACTGCATATATATGCAGCAGTTGCATATATATGCAGATGCAACTGCATATATATGCAACACTGCCCCGCCCCGCCCCCTGCCCCGTCGCCTCCCCCTTTCCCACGCACACACACCACACACGCGCACACAAACACACACACAAACATGTATACACTAGCATATCTGTTAAGTTTTTGGATTGGGGGTTTCACGTTGCTGTAAAAAACGAGGTATACCTCACGAATTTGTTTTAATATATTTTTGTTGAATCTTTTGTTTCAGGAAGTATGATTTATCACTGTGAAGCTTCTCATCACTGTTGTAATGGATGGCCTGATAAGTAGGATGAACTGAGCTTATGGTATGTTTTATTTCTAAATCTCTCATTTAGTTTCATATTAATAATTATATAATTATGATATGTTATTTCTCTTTCAAGTGACAATTATTTAAAGTCCTACGTGATACCGGAACCGGAGGCAACCGTAACGGATCAGATGACTGAATATGAGTGTCAGGAGGTTTGTTTTGTAGATCCCACTCTTGGATTCACCCTAGATCAGGTATACTCTCTATTTTATTTTGGATTTTATCACCAATATGCACACACTCACACGCGCACACAAACACACGCACACACGCACACACTCTCACTACATATATGCATATGCATATATGCAGATTGCATATATGCATACATGCCCCGTCCCCTCCCCCCTTCCCCACTCACACACACACACACACACACACACACACACACACACACACAAACATACACACACACACACGCTCCCCCTGCCCGTCCCCTCCCCCCTTCCCCACTCGCACACGTGCACACACACGCACACACGCGCCCCCTGCCCATCCCCTCCCCCCTTTCCCACTCACACGCACACGCGCACACACACAAACATGCACACACGCACACAAACAAGCTGGGAGCGCCGTGAATACACGGTCGGTGCCTACGACTTACATTGGTCCCGTGCGAGATGTGCGTAAGTCTTGCGGGACCGTTTTGTGGGTGTTTTACATTTTCACCCTTCGATGGCATCTTTTTTATTCTCAAGTCTAACTTTTTGCAAATTTACGCCGTATACTCAAATCGGGATCCTTGTGACTACCCGTTTGGTTCCTACTATTAACATTGGTCCCGTGCGAGGTGTTCGTGACTCTTACGGTACCGTTTTGTGGCTTTTTTATGTTTTCACCCTTCTAAGGCATGCTTTTATGCTTTAGTCTAATTTTTTGCAAATTTATGTCGTACACTCCAATCGGGAGCGCCGTGACTACGCGGTCGGTTCCTACGAGTTACATTGGTCCCGTGCGAGGTGTTCATGACTCTTACGGGACCGTTTTAAGGTTGTTTTACGTTTTCACCCTTCGATGGCATGCAAGTCTAACTTTTTGCTAATTTACGTCGTACACTCAACCCGCAAGCCCCGTTACTACGCGGTCGGTTCCTACGAGTCACATTGGTCCCGTGCGAGGTGTTCGTGACTCTTTCGAGACCGTTTTGTGCTTGTTGTACATTTTCACCCTTCGATGACATGTTTTTATGCTCAAGTCTATTTTTTTTGCAAATTTACATCGTACACTCTAACCGGGAGTCCCGTGACTACGCGATCGGTTTCTATGAGTTACATTGATCCCGTGCGAGGTGTTCGTGACTCTTACCGGACCGTTTTATGGCTATTTGACGTTTTCATCCTTCGATGGCATGTTTTTATGCTTAAGTCTAACTTTTTACAAATTTACATCATACACTCAAATCGGGAGCCCCGTGACTATGCGGTCGGTTCCTACGAGTCACATTAGTCCCGTGCGAGGGGTTCATGACTCTTACGAGACCGTTTTAAGGTTGTTTTATGTTTTCACCCTTCGATGGCATGTTTTTATGCTTAAGTTTATTTTTTTGCAAATTTACATCATACACTCAAATCGGGAGTGCCGTGACTACACGGTCAGTTCCTGTGATTTACATTGGTCCCGTGCGAGGTGTTCGTGACTCTTACGGGATTGTTTTGTGGCTATTTTACGTTTTCACCATTCGATGGCATGTTTTTATGCTTAAGTCTAATTTTTTGCAAATTTACGTCGTACAATCAAACCGGGAGCGCCTTAAACCTAGAAAGTGGCAATCCGTTGGATAATGACTTCTTTTTCTAGTGTTCACCCTAACTATTTTTTGTTCAAAAGTTATGTTCTCACCCCCCCCCCCCCCCACACACACACACACTGGAAGTGACAAGAAACAAATGCGCCAACAATACCCAAGCTATAGGGGGCACAAAAAACTTAAAATTACGGGGTTTAGACATAAATAAGATCCAAACCCAAAATAATTGAAAAATTGAATCAATGCATATTTAACCTTAAAATAAAGTTCATCATAGGTCTATCCATTACCTGGATATTTTGTTACACCCAATGCCAATCAGAACCTTCTCTATGCTAGCAGCGATGCAATTTCAGATTATGTTTGATAGTAGTTCGACCCCAACATCAATGTATCCTATGACAGTGAAAAAATAATGATTTTTTTGCAAACAGTTATGTTCAATTAAAAAAATGGTAAACCAAAAAATCAAATTCAAAACCAAAGGAAGAAAACCAGGGCTAGTTCTTTCGTCACTCACTGTCCCTACGAGTTACATTGGTCCAGTGGGAGGTGTTGGTACCACCCACGGGGTCTCACGAGGCCGTTCGAGGGTTGTTTCGGGTTTTCGCCCTCTAAAGCCAAACGATAGAGATAAATAAATGAAAACATATCTATTGTAAACAAAATAACCGATAAATCACCTAACATTTGCACAAATAGCGGGACATTACACTTAAAAGTAGATGAAATTCATAAATTAATGTACAGTGCTAATACAATGTCAATATCATAATAGGATACAAATAAGATTGATGAGGATAAAATAATATTTTGATACTCAATCTTCCTCTAAATCAACTAAAAGATCCTTCAAATTAGGGTTGTCATCAAGAGATGACTGGAACTCTTTTGGAGCCTTTAATGCGTCTACTTCAGTAGTCATACCCTTTGGTGCATTCACAATAATAGAAAAATTGCCATCGTTTATGCACTTCGAGTAGAATACCTTCTTTACATTCTGAAAGGCACAAATAAAAGGCTCGTCGACTATGCGGTCTTTAGTCTTCAGCTTTGATAAATCTACCATAATAAGTTTGGAGTCGGGATCAACTTTGCAAGCATTCGTTGTATCCTCCACCTTTACCCAATCACAATAGAATACATTTTCTGTGAAATCTAAGTAATCAAGTTCTAGGATTTGTTGAATTATCCCATAATAGGTTAGCACCGTATTCTTTGGATTTTTATCACTTTTGCTAGCGATACAGGTGGTCAAGGCGGAAATTGATATTCCACTGTTTTGCGTCAAAAGCTTTTCCTCATATGGATATGAAATGAAATCAAAACCGTTGGTGCGGAATTTCTTAAACTCTTTTGCACGAAACTAGGACCTTTTGCTAGGCGTGCAAGTCTGGAAGAGACATCACCTCTTTTTAGAAGCTGCATTTATTAATGAATTTGTATTAGGGCATGTTTTTACCACATATGAATAAATAACCGCACACATAAGATGTGAAAAGTACCTCTTTTGACACCCATGCCCTAAAGTCAGTTGTCGTCCAATTTCTCCTTTGATTTTGGATAATTTCGTTCTCGTACTTCCTACCTAAAAATTATAGAGTTTAGATCATAAAATAAAAAATACATATAATCAAAGAAGAAGAATTCAGTAGATACTCACTCTCTCCAGTCTTGGACTTCATCTTGCGATTCGAAGACATGATGAGTTGCTTGCTCGTATTGTAGGTTTGTGAGTTTCACCTCTTTAGGGTTCCTAAACGATAATTCGATCTCAAACTCGTTAGGTTCCTCTATCACTCGTTCTCCACGAGGATTAAACCTCCTCACCTCTTGTTCTGGCATATGTTCCCTAGCGTATAGCGATGATTCCACCGTTACGTATTCTTCAGCAATTGACCTTCCAATATACCGTGTATTCTTTACATAATCTTTGAAGCTTTTCATCAAGCGCTCAAAAGGATACATCCAACGATACCTCACGGGACCACATAATAAAGCTTCATCGCATAAATGCACAAGCAAGTGGATACTGATATCGAAGAATCACGAATGAAAATATTTCTCTAATACACAAACTGCCTCGGCTAAAGTTGATTTCGCAGCTGTGTTTACCACTTTTGCACAAAGTAGGGTAAAACACAAATTGATTTGCATAATTGCTCGGCGGAGATCTTGTGTTCAGAGAAGCAATGCCGAAATAACAACGAGATTAATTGGATGATTACGTGCCAGTCGTGAGACTTGCACTGTTTCAAGTCATTTGCTTGGTAGCTTACTACCTTACGTAAATTACCAGAATAACCGGTTGGAGTCTTCAAGTTGAACAACGTGTCTAAGAGGATCTTCTTCTCACTAGTAGTCAAAGTGAAAGCAGTTTGGGGGATAGAAATTCTTCCTGTCGTTGGATCATTTTTTAACCACAGTCTCTTCTTTATTTTCATATCCTGTAGATCTCGGCGGGCACGCTCTCCATCTTTGGAATGAGATCCACCTAGACATGTTCCTATCAAATGTTCTGCAACATTCTTCTCTATGTGCATCACATCAATTATATGCCTTACACGATGATCTTTCCAATACGGAAAATTAAAAAATATTTATCGCCTGGACCATGGCTTTGCTTTACTAGGGTCGTTCGGATCCTCCCTAGCTTTATGCTTCTGGTTTACAAACTGGGGGTGTTTGCCTACGTACCTATTCCCCGTAGTCGCAGCCACCGCCTTCTCCTCAATTTGCTTACCAGAAAGTCGAATAGGTGCCGTTCTTCGCTCGTGACTGACAGGCAAAAAGTTAGACTTGTTGTTCCTAAAAGGTGACTGGTCGGCAGAAATCTACGATGACCTGTGTAACTCAACTTACCACTATGTTTTAACCAACAGGCTTCAGTTTCCTCCCCACATATGGGACATCCATAATAACCATGAACATTACAACCGGACAAGGTCCCGTAAGCAAGAAGATCGTGGATCGCCCACATCACCATTGCTTTAAATGTGAACTCTTCATCCTTATGAGAATAGAACGCCGCCACGCCTTTATCCCACAACTCTTTAAGTTCTTCGATTAATGGTGCTAAGAATATATCAATATCATCACTGGGAGCCTTCGGCCCGGGTATCAATAGATATAACAATGTGAACTCCTTTCTCATGCGTAATGTCGGAGGAAGACTTAAAGGCGCCATAAGAACTGTCCAATAACTCTGACTAGTACTTAAATTACCGAAAGGGTTAAACCCATCGGTTGAGATTGCAAGATGAACGTTGCGCGGTTCCTTTGCAAATTCATGGTGTTGTGCATTTGAAATTTGCCAGATGAGTGAATCAACCGGATGACGCATCAAATTCCCACCCACCTCGCATCGAGCATGCCATGTCATGGCCTCCGCTATCCACGGTACAGTAAAAAAACGTTTTAACCGTGGCCCAAGTGGAAAATACTTCAAAACCTTTTGTGGGACTTGCGAGCACTTGCGATTTTTTGCATGTTTGCCATTTCCATTCTCACAAACCATATATCTAGGCTCACTGCATACAGGACATTCATCCTTCTCTTCGTGCTCATTCCGGTACAATATGCAATCATACTTGCAAGCATGAATAGATTTTTATTTCAAACCTAAACTCTTCAAACTCTTCTTCAATGTAGGATAATTGTCTGGTAACATGTTCTCTTTTGGGAGAATTTCTTTAACCCACTTAACAATTCCGGTTAAGTTGTTTCCAGACAAACCAAATTGACTCTTCAAATTATGCAAACCAATCATTGCATATAATACCGAGTGATCTTCATCGCAATCTTTATACAACGATCTAGCCACATCGGCTTTCAACCGTATGTATTCTCGATCTCCTATTATTTCAACATCAATTTGTTCATTTACTTGGTCATAATGCGCATTATTTGTATCCATAGGTTGGTGGTCTTGTTGGTTGTGGAGTCCGTAAGCATCATCAATTAAGTCGGTCAATGGACGATGTGTTGGTGAATCAGGTACTACTTCTACTCCTTGAGGTTCCGTTACACGGTCGGCTCCCGGTAATTCTTCTGGAACATAAGGTACAACTTTTTCACCATGGTATGTCCATATTATATAGTCTTGACAGATTCCCCACTTTAGTAAATGCAACTCAACAACTTCCGATTACTTATATTTTTCATTAATACAATGAGTGCACGAACACGAAATCTTCTCATTTTTAAGATTTTTGGAAGCGTATTTAACAAATTCATAAATGCCCTTTACATGATTAATTGATATCCGGTTAGTCTCTCCCATCCACTCTTTGTATTGTGGGAAATCCATGTAATAATCTTCAAATTTCAGTCCTGTGGTAATAGGTTAAAAAATATTATTACAACTGAAACAAAAAGAATATTCTTATGACTGAAACGAAAAAAATATCATTCCAAACGAAACAAAACCAATATTCTTACAACTGAAACAAAAAAAATATCATTCCAGCTGAAGTAAAACCAATATTCTTACAACTAAAACAAAAAAAATTATTACAACTGAAACGAAAGAAAATATTATTAAATATTGGCCAACAGATAAAGTGTCCAAGTAATAAAAGATTTTGCATAATTCCTCAATTCCATCCCATCCCCGTTGTTAACGTACACAGGTACATCTCCGCAATCGTTGTATATTTCATCGACCATTATTTTAGCCTCACCCTTCTCCAAAGGTCGGTGATGTACTAGAGCTCCAGGAACCCTGGAGATGAGTATGCACACGCCAACAAACCTCGAATTGCTCATTTCCTTGATATAGCACTCTTCGCCATAGTCACTGTGAGTTGTTGACGATGATCCGAGCCCCGTGATTGGCGGAGGTGCAGGGGAGGGGAATGTTGGAGGATGAGGCATTTGAGAGACCTTGAGTAGGAGTAGGGTAAGGGTAACCTTGAGGAGGCATTGAGGGCCTATAACTTTCCCAAAGATTCACAAGTTTCCCAATTTGATTTGTCAATAATCCCAGGGAATTTTTAATCTCATGGACATCCCCATCGGTCTTCAACTGGTGCTCCTTTTGGGATGAGATACAATTCTTGATCGAAGAAAGCTCGTCCACAAGAGGTGCAATGTGTTGAAGTTTTGTTTTTGGCATATGTGAGCCAACACCTCTCGTCCTCCCCCTTTTGTCCTTTCCAAAGGTCTTAGTCAGGGCATCATTTTCAAGGTCAAAGTCATCAGTAGGGCTCGAATCTGATTGACTGTTGATGGCCTCTATTGATTCCAGTGTCTTAGCCAAGTGCAGCGAGAATTTATTATCTTTGTCCCGTCGAGCATGAAGGAATAATTTGGACCGATTTGGGTTTTTACCGGCATCTGGACCATCTTTTGTCCTACTCTCCCATTCATTCTTCAAATCCTCATATGATTTGGATCCCAGCCTATGGATATCAGTTTTTTGTGCCCTATTTTTTTGTTTTTCTCCCTCTGGACCAACTTTTTTTCCTTCGCCTCATTCTCCAAAAACTTATTCCACTGATCCACCGACATTTCAACATTGGGAGGCACTTTCTCTTTCAAAGCCAAAATATCTGAGCTCACTGCCTCTTTCGGGAAATGTTTCTTCCGAAGGTTTCTCCTGTATGTCCTCAATCCTTCGGCAACCCGAGATAGAACCTTATTCTTGGAACGGTCAGGAAATGATAAATGCTTGCAAAGTTGGTCATGTATGTCATCTTTGACAGCTTGATCAACAAGGTTCCAATTGTCTGGTCCACCGACTCCCACGTTCATTTTTCCCAGTGACAAACACCGGGCTTTAAAGTTCATCACACTATTCCTATCACCCGTCGGGTTATTCCCGAGAAGGGAGAAGCCAATAGGCTTCTTTTCATTTGAGCGGGTGGCATCATAAGTATTGGATGGGGGCGTTAAAGCAACGGGAGTGCTGGATTGGGGCGTAGGAGCACTTGGAGTTGGACTTGGTGATGAGTGAACCATTGGTGGAGTTGTGAATTTCTCAGCCATTGGTGTTGAGAATTCGGGTT
Organism: Sambucus nigra; assembly: GCA_949130495.1. NCBI lineage: Eukaryota > Viridiplantae > Streptophyta > Magnoliopsida > Dipsacales > Adoxaceae > Sambucus > Sambucus nigra. Next base: position 437,972,310 of record OX422210.1, read on the forward strand.
CTGCACGAGATGGTGAACCTCGTTGTGGTGTCACATTGGCACTTGGTACCCTTGGGTTGTTTCCTCTCGACATTATCTACAAAAATTAAAAAATATAAGTGACTAAATAATTATAGTAATATAAAATTATATCTAATTAATCAAGATTAATTAGTTTTATATATATAGATAGATAGATAGATACCTTTTCAAAGTAAGACTTTAGAATAAGTTCAATGTGTCTGATCTCCATCCATTCGGTATTAGTTTTTAAAAACCTATGAATTTTTGCACGTGGCCAACTAGAAGGAAGGGTATCTATGATTGAACTCGGAATCCCCTATTTCTCAACTTGTTGGCAAAATTCAATTTTACGTGCGTGTGCCGCGAGACATCACTGTCTATGTCAATTCTCTTTGTACGCATTGTATCCATAACGGGTGGATTTTTTTTTCCGCCTTCTCCAACAACGTATCCAAGGTCAGGGCTATGTCGGGATTACGTGTGTGAAATATATTTTGTATAACGTCATCCCAGTTTTTTGGTAGAGAAAATAAAATACGATCGAACAAGTAATCTTGTTGGATATCAAATCCATGATTTACAAGGTAGTTAAATTGTTCGATCTTTTTATTTCCGTACCTATAAATAGGACTACCCTCTATATGACGCACGCTAATAAAAGAATTATGTGTGCGGTCTAATTGCAACCTCTCCCACTCTTGTTGACGGTATTTATCACCCTGCCTCATTTTTCCTGAGAAAAGTATACAAGGGCATGAATACAAGTCCTGCTATTAAGGTTTAGGTTTGAAAGTTAAGAGAGTTTAAACATACATATACATATAAAAAATTTGTTCATAATTACACACATAAACATACATAGACACATAAATCTATACACAATTTATTTGTTGGCCCAAGTCCGCGACCCACTGGGTATGACAAAAAATGCACATTAATCGCAAGATATGTGATATACTTTTTCATAGGCAAATCAAGAGCACACCCAACAAATTTAATAACATATACATTTATCGACACTAGTATCAATTCAATAAATTCAACATAGTATCCAACAACCAAGCCAACAATATCTCACTATAGTAATGTGCACACGTGTTTGCGACTCGTATGTCAAAATAAATCATTTAATTATATTTTCTCAAAAAAAAACAAGACAAGCATATTTTGTCGAAAAAAAATACACACATATACAATCTAGGGTTTATTGACATAATCTATACATACACACACATACAATCTAGGGTTTATTGACATAATCTATACATACACACACATACTATTTAAGGTTTACTAAACCCTAATATTTTTTTTGACATAAATCTATACATACACACACATACAATCTATACATACACACACACAAACTTAAATCTACACATACATACACAAAAATTAGGGCTTTAGATAGAAATCACGAAATCCAAATGAATTAATACATACCAACTGAAATAGATTAGCCAAATGCAAATCCAACTGAAATCCAAAATCAAATCCAACCGAAATCGCAGGAGCTCGAAATCGCACGAACCCGAACAGCAAACGAAGTCGCACGTAATAAATGAGAAGCTGGGAATATTCCTTTTTAAGACCATACTATGGTCACGGCCTAGAGCCGTGACCCGATGTGCGCGACCCATTAATGACCATGAGGCTGGCGATTTCGACCTAGTCACGGCCTAGAGTCGTGACCCATTACTGACTTGGACAATGGCGATTTCAAATTGGTCACGGCCAAAAGCCGTGACCCATGCGCGGGACCCTTTACTTACTTGCAGGACAATGGCGATTTTGATTTGGTCACGGCTTAAGGTCGTGACCTATAATGCGTGACCCTTTTCCAGCAGCCTTGGTGTTTGAATGATGTATGGTCACGACCTATAGCCGTGACCCAGACCAATAAATGGTCACGGCCCTAAGTCGTGACCCTTAATGTGTGTGTTTTATGCTTCGTCGCGCCTTTGGTCACAGCCCAAGTTCGTGACCCATCCGCGACCATTTTGGAGGGAATTTTGGCGCCAAGATGGTCACGACCTGGTCACGGCCCAAGTTTGTGACCCATCCGAGACCAGTTTGGAGGAAATTTTGGCGCCAAACTGGTCACGACCCAAGTCCGTGACCCACTATGGTCAGGGATTTAGTCCGTGACCACTTCCAGAGCATGGATAATTTAGTGTGGTAATAAAATTGGTCAAGACAAATATTGAGTGGGTCACGGACCAAGTTCGCGACCAGCTGGTCGCGGACTTGGTCCGTGACCCACTAGGAGTGACCATTCGTAGGATTTGGTGTAGTGCGGGCCATATGCCTCACCTGCAGCCTGTCCTCCACATCAACCACCCTACTCAGCAGAACATCCTTCAACAAGGACAATAGGATGGAATCCCCAGAAACTATCCTCCCCACGTCACCAAGTGCAACCCTCACCGCCTCCGACCCCACCCTCAAAGAGTGATCTACCTCTATCTTCTCTCCATCGCAATCCAGCCCCAGCAGCTATTGCACGTCTATGGGAATCACGGTCGTCTCCCCAAAACCAAAATGGAAGGTGTGGGTAGTATCCCACCATCTCTCCCCCAGAGTGCACAAGACCGCTGTCGACCGAGGCATCTCATCCAACGCAGATGCAAACCTCCTAAAACTCGCTGATGATACCACCCAATGCACCACAGGTGGAAGATGCTCCCAGACATCCTTAAGCCCCGTCGTCCCATGGGCACGCATGTTCTTCAAAGAGATATCAGACTGTCAAAAGAAGAAAACTTATCAAAACTCAAGAAGGAAGAAAAAATCACCCAGAAGATAAGAATGCCAAAAGTCAGGTTACTTACATAACTGCCAGGGCTCACCACCCTCGAAGACCGATTACGCAACGGCTCTCGCGGCAAGGTTCGCTCATCCGCAACCTGTTCGAATGCATCAAAGGAGTTCTCACTCCCAAAAGCAAGAGGCGCCCTGGCCTTCCACTCTACGTTTGCCCAGTCATTGACAGTCAACCATTCCCTATGTGCTGAAGTGTTCACAAAGGCAGCCATTTCTTAGAGATCGGAATGCTAGAACGATTTGTAGAGGAAAATCATAGAAAGAGAAAAAAGCAAGAAGCTATGAAAAATGAGGGGAATTCGCCCCCGTTATATAGGATGCCAAGGGTCATGTCGATCAACATTGACCCCCCACCAATCGATCGTCACTGACCGCTTACCTTCCCGAGGCAGTCCAAAAGTTCATGCCATTGCCGAATGGCACCCTCTGCACCATGCTGACCGGAACCCCCTTGAAATTTCATACAAAAATTCCCAAAAAGTATCAGAAAATCATGAAAAATCCTCAGAAAATTCTTAAAAATCCCAGGAAGAATTTAGAACTTTTCACCAAGAAAATTTCACACTCCCTCAAGTGAAACCCCCATTTCCCCAGCGAAACTCTCAAAATCCAAGTAAAAATCCTCCCGGCAATGTTCCCAGAGAATCTCTAAAGATCACCCTCTATGCCCCAAAGGTCTCAAGCAATACGTCCAATACCTGGACCACCTAATCACTTACCCTCCATAAAATCTCCAAGATCACAATGATTTCCCCAGCAATCGGCTCCCCAGCTCAAAACAACATCACGAGGTGATTTCCCGAGCGGAACTCCAGAAAGTCATTTTCAATGTCTCCAAAGAGCGCTCTACATTTTCCCCAGCTCATTCGTTATTCCCCAGCGGAACCCAAAATCTAATCTTTATCTTCTCTTAGGTCAGAATTGACCTCGGTCCTCGGTCGTCACCTCTCTTAGGTCAAAATTGACCTCGGTCTTGGATCGTCACATTAGTTAGGTCAAAATTGACCTTGATCTTGGATCGCTGCCTTAAGCCCGCAGAATTGACTTCGACCTACAGAATTGGTCACCTCATCTTCAAGCCCGCAGAATTAGTTTCAACTCGCAGAATTGGTCATCTCAACTTAAGACCACAAAATCGGCTTCTACCCATAGAATTGGTTATCCCTGAAACACTCCGTAGGTCCTCAAAATCGTCCTCGACCCTAATCCTCGCTCCCTTAGGCCCTCAGAATCGGCCTCTACCCTCTGAATTGGTCATCCTATTTCAAAGCATCATGCGGTGTCTATTCGACGGCTATCGTTTGATCCAAACTCACCCATCGATGGAATCTGTAGACTCCCCATTTTGTTACCCCCTAAACTCTCCTTAAGTCCCTAGCACCTCCCTTCATCACTACAAACCCAGGTCATACCCCAAGTACTCACCTAGAAGCCACCGGGCATTCCCAGGCTCCGTTTGACCAAAATTCAAAGCCTTTAGCTCAATTGAGACTGAATAAATCTTTGAAGGGCCCTGAATACCCTTTCTAACGGTCCGTCCCATGCTTGATTCTAACTTAACATGCGGATTTCAACTGAGACTAAATGAATCTTTGAAAGGAAATAAAATCCCTTTCCAACGGTCCATTTCGTGCGCGATTTCGACTTACGGTACGGACGAACGGTCCATTTTACTCCGAAAGGTAACTGAATGCTTCCAGGGACCAGTTGACCAAGGACAACTCCCCGAACTAGTTCAAACTCTTTGGAATGTTTAAGTATATCTCCTAACCTTTCTAACAGTCCACCCCGTGCGTGATTCTGACGTACCATACGGACGAACGATCCGTTTGCGTCCGACGATTCCTCGTCCAATGGATTGACGAATGTTTTCGAGCCATATTTGACCCAAAGTCAACTCCCGAACCTGGGATCAGTCCAATTACTTTCGAAGGTCTATCAATTACATTTCCAATGGTTCAGCCCGTGCGTGATTCTGATCAATGATTTGCATTCTGCGACCGATTTTCCAAAAAAGCCTGAAAGACACTGCCAAACGGTAGGTCCCAGACCCTGCCTATCGGCAGTGTGCATAAACGCACCTGTCGATTGGCAGGAATAGGGCTATGCCGATCGACAATGCCATGGGCCTATAAAAAGGAGGCCTGACCTCACTTGCAAGAGGAGCCCAAATCATAAACATATCACTCTTAGCAAATCCAGAAAACCTCTCTCGAAGTCAGCGTGATTTCAACACCTAAATACCTTTCCAACCTTCACTTTTCATCATCCTTTTCATCAAACTTGGTGAATTCACTACCCTCCATCATCATCCAAGTCTAAGGGATGCTCTCCGACATTCAAGATAAAGCTCAAGATCTTCAAGAAGGTCCAATTTTCTCAACCCTCTCCTTAAATTCTCATAAATTCGCAATAACTTTTTTTTTATTACTCAACACTTTTATTATCTCACCTCACACATCCTAGTATAATTTTTATTTAGTATTATTGCACATCTCTTATTTTCATATAAATAAAAACCCAAAAAACAATAAAAGGAAGGTTTGCTCATAAATTCCAAACGGGAATTCTCATACTTTTCTTACAGTTTTCTCAAAACTAAAACACTTTTTCTACACACACACAAATAAGAGAATCCCCCGTTTGGATTTATGGGAGAAACTCCACCCCTCGGTTTTCATGCGAACTACGTGGACTTTGATGACTCTATAGGCTACGTAGGCGTCTCGAGGTAAAACCCGAGACTCGAGTCCTATTTTTACTTTTTCTCTCATTTTTTATTTTCTTAAAACTCCACTCTCTTATATTACATATACATACATTTGTTCTTAGTGGTGTATTATTCCACATGCGTTATCGTTCCATCATAACGGTCAACGTAAGGATAATCACGTAAATCTTATTTTTCTAATATTTTTATACCTTCCGATGGATGACTCGCTTTATCTCTTCCATAATACAAGTCGAGGATTCCTATCTCCATTAAATATACACATGCACACATATCATGGGGAAAATAAAGGAAAATAGCAAAAACCCATGAGAGACCATAAGGGCGGAATGGGTGCCTAACACCTTCCCATTTCATAACTTAGCCTCCAGACCCTTTTCAAATCATTTAGGTTTCGTATGCATCAGTATGTCTTTGGATGCTGTCCTTCGGGATGGCTTCCTCTTTTCTTTTGTCTGTTTTGAGTAAAATAGACTGGAGACTCTAATCTCTCTACATCTTTCACCTCATCCAAATGACGTCGGCCGAAGCGCTCCCGAGAAGGACGTGCGGGACCTAGTATCCTCCCTCGCGCTCTCCCGCCCACCGCGAGGATCAGTGATGGCCACAATGACAATAAGTTTGTATATTGTCATATCACACATGCATAAGTAATGCCCAAAAAATACCTACTTCGCATCCAGACTTCGATTGAGAGTTAGTAATCCCCACTGCACTGCACATGCAGATGGGACACACACACACACAAACAATGCGTATCGACTAGTCTCTTAGTAACATGTCATCATATTATTGACTATATTCTTAAGTAAATTATCATAAGTTATCTCAAGTATATGAACTAAAATTCTCAGTCATAGGTTAAGGGTAAATTGCATATCCATATTCAAATTCCATACTAGTAAGGTCATATTGGTTATTAGCACTTATTATCATCTTTTTAGTCAAACACTTTTCATTTAAATCACTTATTCTAAAATTATTTACAACCAACCTATCAATTATTGCAGGTTCATATCAATATAACTTATCATTTTAATAATTTAGTTATATTAAGAGGATGACAATTCGCTACTTTTAATCTCATCGTCAAAAAATATATTCATTAACATGAATACTAATTAGATTATTTGTCAATTTTAAGTTCATATTATGATTATTTATTCACTGACATGAATGGTATAAGATTCATTTCTCAATTCCAAACTATTTCTATCATATTCTTTACTTGCATGTCTCGATATAATGAAATTTATTATCTTCTTATAAAAATATAATTCATCTCGATATGCACATGTGTCATATCCACACAAGTTCTTGAAGTTTACTCCTACCCCCCTCCCAACTATGTCGGGTTTACGGGTCAACCTCTTAAAAAAAATGACCAACAGACTCACCCTCTTAACTATTATTTCTTTACAAATAAACCTAGAATTCGAGTTTTAGCATTTTTTTAGAGAAAAATGTCGAAAATAGCCCTGGACTACATTATATCAATTTAGTGTATCTAAAATACCCTTTAGGACCTTTCCACTCCTTTATAAGAGAACCTACCCACTTTTCTCATCAACAACATTCAAAAGTTTCTCTTTAGTGCCATTGAAGCTCTATTTTTCTTCTTTCAAGGTTTGTTTATACATCACTCATATTTTTTTTTTTTCCTTTCTTCACTTTTTACCTTCATTTTTTAATGTAGATGTCTTCATAGTCCTATACTATCTTAACTTCTGAAGTAGATAGTGCATTTTTATCATGTACTATGTGTGACTGTGGTGATATTGCTTTCAAAAGGACAAGTTAGACTAAGAAAAAATGGGTCAAAGGTTTCTTTGCTTCCCAAACTTCAAAAATTGATCATGCAATTTTTTTCCTTTGGGTTGATCCAAAAACAACAACATATGACATGTATGTGAAGCTTGATGATTTGGAGAAGAAAATTAAAAATGAGAAGATTGTTGCTGCTGAATGGAAGAAGATATATAAATAAGTGGAGGCAAGTAATATTCAACTGGAGAACATATTGGAGGACATAAAGAAAAGCAATAAAAAGAAGAAATGGATTGTTTTCTTTATCTTCAATGTATTGGTGTTTTTTATGACATAATGTAATGAATGATGAAGTTATGTAATTTCTTTCTCTTCACTGTGATATGATGGAAGCAATGTAATGGAAGTAATGAAATCAAGTAATGAACATCATGTATTTCAAACACATTAGTTGATTTTTTAACTCATCTATGGTGTACAAAATATGATCAGTCAACATCAATAAGAAATACAATAATCTGTATAAATATTCTCCAACACTTTTTTACATTTCTAGCATAATAGTTGATTGATCACAAAAATATATAAGGTGTTTACGTTCAAGAAGTGGATCCTAGAGTTGAGAATATCACATCCCCAAATCTTTTTTTTTTTAGCAGCACTTGACTTGCAGTGGATTGAATTGTAGTGGCTTAACTTGCATTTGCACTAGATGCTTAACTTGCACTTGCTCCATAAATTTTGCCTATGTTTCTTTTCACCACACATGGTCTTATACCCTAACTAACACCACTTTGAGATGAACTTCCAGATTCAAATGACTGAAAGTTGGAAATATTTATAAAGTTATATAGCAATAACAAAGTTAAATAGCACCAATTTATATAGTATCTATAAAGCTAAATACCATTACAACCCTTCCTCCCATCCTTCCTCCACTTTTTCCACCTCCTCCAGTATCATTTCTTCCACCACCACTAATAGTATTGCCTCCACCTCTTGGTGTCACCCTAATTTGTTTTTGTTTTATTTCCCTTTCAAGTTTTAATATTATTACCATACCCATCATAGTTGTCACATCTCATACTATGGTGGAACCTCCTCACCCTGTATGGATTAACTAGTCTATCTTGTGCCTTTATCTTATATTTTTTGGTCTACCTGGTGGTGTCCTAAGGGGTGGTGGTAAATTTGATCATATGGTGTCTTTTCCCATAGAGACTGATCATGTATGGGATAAATTATGGACTCATAAACCTTGTTCCAACTTTCCTTCCTATAATAGTCAAAAACATAAGACGCCATATCTCGTTTATGTACAAGAATATATACCACAACATGCACACATGGAATGCCAGTCAGGTCCTACCTCCTATAAATGAACTTCTTTTTATCTATATCGATAATATATGTTTTATAAACATTAGAAACATTAAGCAATTTATTTCCAGCATAAATGACTTCATAATCCTTAGCTTCAATCTTAAGTTCTGATAACTATTTGTTAACTTTCGGACACAAATTCCACTCATGCTTTCCTATTTTCTCTTTGCTACTGAAACCAAACCATAATTTATTTCCTAATTCCCTCTAATATAGTTGTTACTGGCTTATCCCTATATTTTTTGTTGTATTGATTGAATGGCTCAGTTATGCTATTACATAATATATCACTCTTGCACCCATAGGAGAAGTGTGACATGGTCCACATAGCTGGACTGATTTTTTTTAAAGCCATTCATCTATTATGGCATCCACCTTCATCGTGATTTTCATCTGCTCCTGCCGTTCCTCCACTATCAACACACTTGCATCCCTTTACATATGATCCTTCAACTCCTTCCCCTTGAATGCTAGCTTGAAGTTTGGATATAGTTTTCTTAGGCAATATCTATGATATGCACCAGTAAGTTTATAAAACACTTAACCAAGCCCTGGAAAAATAGTTGACATCAAATGATATTAGTACAAAGTATGAAATGATATTATTACAAATCAATACCTTCTATCTAGCAGAAATGAATGTCCACCCCTTTTATTAGGCTCCCCAACTAAATCAACAAGATTTTTAAAGAACTGTACCCAATTAGGGGTTTTTTCTTACTCAATAACAGTAATAGATAGAGAGAACATTTGATTGTATCCATCTATAGTAATAACACTCCATAACTGTCCACCAAAAGGACCTTTCAAATGACACCCATCAAGACCTATTAAAGGCTTACACCCAGCAAAAAAACCTTTATTTCATGCATTATACATTACAAAACACCTTAAGAATAGTGTTGGGGAATTAGGAACAGGTTTATCCACTTTCAAGATTGCTACACTCCCTGGATTTTGTCTCTTAATAGTGGCACAATAATTCCACATTCTAAAATGTTATCCCTTATGGATTCAATTACTTTGTTTTTGGGCCTCTACAGTTGGGTGTCTGAAACATTCAACATACAATCCCTCATAATAGACCTTTTAATTGATGCAACTTTCCAATTTTGACCATCTTCTAACTTGTCAACACACTGTCTTGAAACCCAATTTGAATCAGTCTACTTATTAGTGTAAGTTCTTTCACATGTGTGTTGATTCCTTCTCAAAGTTTTAATTTGAAAAGTTAGAGTCCCATGCATTTTGTAGGTATGAATCCCCTATCCACAACCAATCGGGATCACAACAGTCACCCTATAATCTTCATTTTTATGTATGTAAACTCATAACCATTAACAACAGAGTGTTATTTTAGATTAGCCTGATAAACCCCCACATTAGGAAATATCATACCAAACACAAGCATTGGATTTTTCATATCCCTGTCAACGTTGAACTCGAGAAAGTTAACAAGTTCATCCTCATTGTCATTACTTAGTGGATATCTTAGAATTTTATCATCCACACTAATAGAATTTCGATTAAACCCTCCACTCATATTATCCTCCTGGCCTAAATTGCCAGTACTCTCATAACTCTCATTCTCACTAAAATAATGAATATGAATATCATCTTCACTAAAATCGGTATCATTTTCAGAGTAGTCACTCTACTTACTGTCATATTCACTAAACAGAGTCTCACTTTCAGCCTCAACGGTAGGTATTGCCCCTTCATCGACCACTTCTGGTTGTTCTACTGGTTGGTGAACAATGTATAGACTGACCTCTTTATTTGGACCTATTTAATGAAACAAATCCAAAACTTTTATGTCATTGTTAAATCCCATAAGCTCATCATCAAAATCATACCCAAGACGGAGCTGATAGGATTTACAAGATGTTGAAAGGTAACCCAGTTCAGTAACAATGTCACTGAGTTCAATAAATGACATGCGGTCTTGATCCACAACTACATCTTCACTTCTACCCCAAGATAAGTAAGTGGAGAACGTCTATTAAATTTTCCCTCATGTGAAACCCTAATTGTAATTCTCACATCACCTTGTTGTTTCCTAAAAAAATAAAAAATAAAATGCCAGATAGGGTGACTAAATATATAGAAATAACCAAAATAACAAAATTGAGAAATGTTATATTGAGAATCATAAATAGGGGACTATAATGTTATTAAACGGGTACAAATCATATGTGTGATGGCATTTAATCGAAAACCATGGAGTAGAAATCATATTTATGCTCACGGTCAACCAAAAAACATGCAAGACAAAGAAACCCTAAGATCAAACTTGCTACATATATACTTACTAAACCCTAGACATAAGAACAACATCATATTTGAACAACATAAACAAAAAAAACATGCTAGACAAAGAAACCCTAAGCTCAAAGCTCAAACTTGCGACATATATCCGTATTAAACCCTAGCCGTAAGAACAACATAATATTTGAACAACAATTATACCTAATAAACCATAAGAACAACATATTTGAGCATGATCTTCATATTCAATGAACTTTATCACTACAAACTCAAATCAACAAGACCCAAATCAAAAGTCAGTTGTATAGGTTAGGGTTTCACCTCAGAGTGTTGAAATCTAGCCATTAAATCTACACGATCTACGATTCTTATGCAAATGCTGGAGAGATCTAATGAAATGAGTTATGGTTTTTTCTTTACAAAGGACGAAATGTTAGCTGAGATATGGGTTTTGAAATGTTAAAAGGAAAACTCATTATATCTCCAATAAATGAAGGGTATTAAGGTAATTGAAGTGTACAAATATCTGGTCCAGGGATATTTTGTCATTTTGCATCCAAAATGTGTGAGAATCTGATTTACGAGGTTAACTACAATGGGTTGTTAATTAAGGGGGTGAGTTTGTTGGGCATTTTTTGATGGGGGAACCCTCAAATTCGAGATACTTAAAGGGGGATAGGTGAAATTTTCCCCATTTTTTTATTATCATATATTATTAACACGTGCCTCAATTCCTAATAATAATTTTAATTACATCTCTAAATTATTTCCACCAAATTACGTGTTTCAAATGAATAGAAATTTATTTTTATATTCAAGAATTTTCCTTAACAAAATCTATTGAGGAACAATCATTATCATATAAAGTAAACTATCTTAATAATTTATTTTCAACTTGATTAAAATTTAGGATTAGGAGACCAGTAATACTAAAATCTCTAAAGAATAAAATTAGAGTAATCTTGCCTTGGGTGAATTTTTATTTTTTACTTGTCAATTTGATCTCATTTTGCTTCTTGATCATACTCCTCCTATAAATCTATCAAGTGGTTTGGTTACGGTGGTTTAAGTGAAAGAGCGAGTTAGGGAGTTCATTAGGTGTTACGGGGGAAAGGGTGTGAGTATACTGCTCAAAATTTTATTGAGATTAAACGGTCATGAACAATAAATCGATGACGAATAATAATCAAAACTATAAATGAACGTAAACACTAACCATTGAGAAATAATGTAAATATATGAGATGATAATACAATAGACATGAGGACATAGATGGTTTATCCAATTGGCATATATACACGGGAGGGGGGACATTGTTGTCACTATAAAAGGTGATAATTTTCCATTTTTATAAAAGTGACAAGCTCTCTCTCTCTCTTTTAGTAATGTAACGATATTATTCCCAGTATTATATGCCAATTGAAGAAAATAACTATTCTATCTAAATTTTTCAAGGGGTATAATGCACACCCTTATCATAATTTACATGCCTTTATTCATACACTAACGAGAGATGGACAAGTGTTTAGCTATGAATAATAATGATTGGAAATATCCTTTACATAGGGGTGTAGTCCCAGGAATCCATTACAAAATATTTAAAATTCCTTTTATAGGATAATTGACATGAACAAATTAATATATGCAATGGGCGGGTTAACACAGGTCAAGGTATCTATAGACATGCGGTGACTGTGTTGCTGTGAAACTGTGGTGGGTAAAGGTTGAGAGACATAACAAAAAGAGAAGATTTATTTTGGTAGCGAGATTGTTGTAAGTCACGTCCATTCTTTTTGTAATTCTTGAATATGATTAGCGCCAGTGAATTTTAGGGTTGAAGCTCATGAGTTTTCCTTCAAGGGTTTTCATCTAATTTTAGTGTTTTGTGAAGTGCTTTTAATATATCTACCATTTTTAATTGCAATAAAAACATAAATTAAATATAACTAATTGATTTAGGTAACTCTAATTCAGCTTTATTCATAAATGGATTAAATTGATCAAAAATTTTCTATTGGTGTTAACTAGGATATGTTAAACAAACTTGATTAATATTCAACTGTATAGACAATCCAAGTTTTTTAGTTTTTCCTTCATGTCATTATACATATCCTAGATAATTTTGATATAATTAGTATGGATTTTTTACTCCATTTATTCCACGATATTATTTCTCAAGGTACTCTATTATAATCCTTTTCAATAGCTATGGAGGCCATATGTCAAATTTTGTTCAAATGTCTTCACTTTTGCATAAGTTTTCATAGTAAATAAATAGCCTTTATCGTGGGTCTTAGTAGCATAAAACTAAATTAGTTATTTTATATGGTTAACTCCTTGCTTAATACTTGTTATGTAACTTTCACCATAATTACATAGTGTGATTCATTAATTTTATTTCTTTATATTTTCGTAGTTTTATATAACTCCTTTATTATTATTATATAATGAAACTATGGTGATTTCCTTCCACTCTCAAGGAATTAACCCTTCAATAATATTTTTATTAAATAAATTTTTTAATCATTATATTTTTCTTCATTCACTACAACATTTTAGTCGGATTTTCATGGTCCTTAGTCGTGACAAAAAGAAGTTGTCACGGTCAAGGACGGTTACGACTCTAGGCGAGATAACACCATGTGTTACGATCCTTGACGTGATAACACCCCTTTGTCACGGTCCTTTTTACACTAAGGAATCAGGAAAAAAGGTGGGGTGTAAAGCCCCATATTTTTTTTACATTATTTAGGTTTGCTTGTGGTAATATGTGATGTAACTATTTATATTTTATCGGTTATATTATTTGTATTTGAAATTGGATTTAACATACGACACTTTGTTAATTAATATTTAGGATCGTATTGGATAAATATTAGTTTGGTGGGTATCAAATCTCGGGTTGGATTTTGGGGATGTTTAGAACATCCATTTTGAATTAATATATTGGTGTTTAAGTCCATTGGGTTGGTACATAATTTGGGTGGAGTATTAGACCATTTAGGCTCATTTGGTTGGGGCTTAAGTTGGGCCAAGGCCTAATTTCGTGGGAAGCCTATTATTTATGTTAATTAGCAAACCAAAAATACATTTCTGGCTTGAGAGAAATCCTAGACGCTAAGTAATGGAGAGATGCCCAAGGGAGAAGAATAATTATGAGGTTTTGCGGACTGATTTCTCAATCAATCCATAAGGCACATTTGCATCGTTTAAGAATTTAATCGGATTTATGTTATGGTAGTAGTGGTCTATTGGGTTCTGAATCAACATGAGTATAATATGATATTAATTAACTTTTGAGATTAATTTTAAACTCTAAACCCTAAATTAATTAACTCAAATGATTTAATGAGAAATCTAATTAATTAATATTGATATCAGATTTAAATTATTGTATTGAGAATCATATTTACAAATCATGAAAAATCCCCCTGAAATCGGATTGAATCTGAGTAGAAATTAGATAGATAGATGAACTTCGGGTTCTTAAACCCAAAAAGTGATTTTGATGCTTACACCTTGAATTAATCACCTAAAACTTGAGTAATTAGGTTGGTATTAATATCGTAGACCCTAAATTTAAAGGAGGTTGGGTTAAGGATTGATTAGAGGCTTGAAAGTGAGGTTTTGGGTTATTAATAGAGGATTTTGTGAGTTAGAGAAGAAAATATGCATCAATATTGTTTGAAGCTCATTCGAATGAGATGTGGCACCTCGTTTGAACGAGTTTAGTAATCTAGTTCGAATGACATAGGTTGGACCATTCGATCTACTTTGAAAAATATGTAATTATATATATTTTAATTATAAATGCGTGGGAGTTAGTTTAGTATCTTTTGTATTTTTATTAAATTTATTATGAACATCTTACCAATAGTGAGCAAGGCTGAAAATTTGGGTTTGTGCTTTATATTATGTTCGTTTGGTTAGGGTTTTTATTGGGGAAGTTATATTAGTGTTACAATATGAGATGTTAGGGTATTGATCCGAGAATAGGTGGGATTTCTACATAGTTGTTTAAGCACCTTGAGTTTAGGGCCGAGTATGGAGATAAATTATGAGGTAAATAGATAGTTATTGATTGTGCATATCACCCAATAGTTTAGAATGTACTGATAAACCGTTGAATAAGGTAGTAATTGTATTATAATAATACTGGTAAAGGTTGGGTGTGAGAGATACCTAGAATTGGAGAGCCATGGGAGATCACTCTAGTGTTATATGTAACAGATTATAGTTAATGTGTGTATTAACTAACATTAGTTATAGTCTTTATGTGTAACCCTGATGATTGGGGTTTATATTTGTTTATATGTCCCAATTCGATAGGGTCGTACTTGTTTACTTGATTTATGTGCAACATACCGGGTGTAAGTACTCATGGGATACATACTATGGGGATATCCTTATAGGGTTCATATAACAGAGACTGCGTTGGTACCCCGATAGATAGAGATAGGCTTTACCTTAGTCATGATTATCCCGAACACTATGTGCCAAAAGTGTCCATTGTATCTAGATGTGATTCACGAGGTGATCCTTTCATATTTCCTAAGGTATGGGGAAACATGAATGGTGTGAAGTCGTAGTGATTATCCCCTGCAGATGCTTTGAGGCTATAGTTATGGGACAACTTATAACTATGCCTAGTACGCGTGAGCAATCCCCAAAGGTAGTATAAATAGGCTTTTATTATGTGCGGGCTTGAGATTAGCCCATTTATGATGTATATGCCATGGATCGTACTTATGTGGATGTGTGTATATATATATATATATATATATATATATATATTGTATTCCCTTATATGTTCATATATTTGAGATATATAGACTAGTACAATTATGAACCTTTTACTTATATTCAGTTGAGATGAGTAAAATATAATCATGGGGTTCACTTAGGTTTGGGGATTAGTCGCATGATTATTTTAGGTTGTTTAGATTGGGTAACTTACATGACTTAAAAGTCACTTAAAATGGGAGGAAGATGTATTATTATTATTATTATTATTATTATTATTATTATTATTATTATTATTATTATTATTATTATTATTATTATTATTATTATTATTATTATTATTATTATTATTATTATTATTATTATTATTATTATTATTATTATTTTGGTCCAACTTCAGTTAAAAATTCTTATCCATTGTAAACTTGTTGTTTATGTTATTGTTGAATATGTTTTTACAGGTCTTAGGCTATTACTGCTGTCGAAGATTTGGGTGGATTTCGTTGGAGGAGTATCTGTAGTAAATTTATATTTCTGCTTCCTATAATGTAGAGGTCGAGCAGTGTTGCTCTTCTATCTCCTGTTATAATTTTATATTTCAGTACAGGTAGTTGTATGGATTTTATATTCGAGATACACTTTTATTACATAAATGGTTTCATTCTGTATCGGTAATTTGATGGTATGAGAGATGGTTTTACCTTATTCAGTATTTTGTCTCCCATTATATTTACTTGCTTAGTTTTTATTTATTTCTTTATGCTGAGAATGTTACCAAATATTTTTTGTTCCTGTGATTTTTTTATTAGACCTGATCAATCTATTTATGAATTTTACGGGGGCATCACAGTTGGTATCAGGGCATTCCTTGTCCAAGTGTCCTAGGGTCTTAGGTGTGTCCATCGCTTTTTAGCATTTCATTTTTTATGACTTTTGAAAAGAGATAGTTTTTCTGCATCAAGGCTCTAATAGCACTTGTAAAACGATAGGACCCTAATTTTTAAAATCTTACCAACAAAATTTCCTTTTAGAGATATGCGAAAGCGAGATGGTTCAATTAAACACACACAAACACCAAATTTTAATTTCTTTCAAATTGAAATTAAACCAAGTGAAATTAGATTAATCAACAAATACATATTTCACTTAAACAACTTAATTCAATCCAAGTCCTAGAAATTTTCCTAAGTCATATTTTCAATATTACCAAAATAGGACAAACCAATTTTCACAAATTAAACGATGACTTTATATCATGATTGTAGAGACGTGATAGTGTGTTTGATCGACTTGGTTTTCATCCGCTTTTTTGACCTTTTAGATGACAAATCATCATATTCTTGAGCTTGTTTGGATAGCTCTATACTATGCTTTATGTTTTATATTTCCAGTCATAGGATATTTTTATGTTTATGCTTAGTCTTGGGAGAGGTTCTAACACTCACTTAGGTATAGATGCAAGCATATTAAGAGGGAATTACGATTCCATAGGAATGTTACCAATAGCTCAAATTTTTTTAGATATATTGAGAGAGGTACCGAGTTACCACCTACGTAAGGGAGTTGTAATAGCCTTAGTGTTAGCACTAAAATTGTGCCCGTTGTGAGGGCATCATATTGGGTTAACTCCATTGGATATATTGTGTGTTACAGGAGCAGGAACCATAATGTTCAAGTGGTAGGTTATATCGAGAATACATCACTATGAGGAAGGCAACAAAGAGATGAACGGTTAATGGAGTTGATGTATGGACCATTTGAGACTAGGTAAGGTCACAATACGGGATGAGTGTTCATTGATGCGTACCAAAGACCTATTGGAACAGTCAAGGAGAGTGATTTTTTTGTGAACGAGTTATCACCAGTGGTAGAATTGGGAGGAGAATATTCCAATGGGTATTTTTTGATATAATATGGAGCATGTATGTCATGTAGTGCATTTTGACTGGACGGGAGATCCGTTCATTATGATTGACAATAATATCTTGTTGAAGTGATAGCTGTGTAGAAGTAGTGGATGTTACACCAAAATTTGAATCATGGGTGGTCCATGCCCAAGCGTTGAATTTTTTTACCGAGAGATGGTATTCAAGCCATAAATTAGAGGAGTTCCCTTTCTCCATTTGATAACTGGAGAAGGTTATTTTTCTAATAGAGATTATTTATTCCAGAAGGTCCTAAGCTACGAGAGGTAATTTTGACCAAGGCACATGTTTTATCATCACTTTACATCCAGAAATGATTGGACGTACAGGAATTGGGGGGAGTATGTATTATTGGTACGAGGAAGTTGCTTTAGAATAATTTATGTTGTGAGGGTTCTCCTTCCACTGATGGAGATAAAACACCAGAGATATTCAAAGATTTGTAGTTTTGAAATTCTAGTACAGAACTGGGAGGTACACCTATTGATTTTGATTGGGATCAGAGGTTCCAGAGAGGAAAAGGAGCCATTTGGGGTCATTTCAGTTACACTTACCAAGTTGATTAGAGTTAAGATAAAGTTAGTTCTTTATGTGAAGAGGGGTTTGATACACTCCAGAAGAAGTAGTGTTCAGTATAGAGAATGTGAGTGTTGCTAGAGCAGGCAAAGGAGATTTTGAATCAAACAAAAGAATGGTTTGTGGTCCTAGGAGGTAGGTGAGGTAATTTTGATGATCTTCTAGAGGATGGGAATTGTAAAGTTCGGATTCCAATGCCTAGGTATCCCGACCGATGCTTATGTCCTTCACTCCCTTGGAAATTCAATAAACTACATACATGTCAAGGATATATACTCTCTCCCCAACTGGCTTTAATGGAGTCAGGATAGTTGGGTTGAGGATAGAGTACATGTCATATCAGGATAATGAGTCAATCGGATTCGTTGAGGGGGATGGAGTAGTGGTCACCACACCCACCTTCCCCTTTCCCTTTCCTTTATCCTTCCCTTTTGCCTTCAACTTACCTTTTTTTATGATTGTGTGTTTAACCCATTCGAACATGTGGTTCATCGTTTGTTGGAAACATTCTAATTTTGAGTCAGTGTCTTCTTTGTACATGTTGAACTTAGAGGACAACCCACTATTACTACAAATGATGCCTATCATCTTCGACTTTCCTATTCCGGTGATGACACCCCGAGTAAAACCTTTTCTCTCTAGGACCATCACTTGGCTTAGTGCATCCGAACTTAGAGAGCCTTGTCAGCATCACATAGGGTGTTGTTCACTACCTTTAGCCTCTCCTAAAATAATATAAAAACACATTGTTAATTTTGAAAAAGAATATTAATAGACTATATGAAATTGACAATTTAATTTCAATTATAACTTACAATGGTCTTAACGACCTACGGATTAGCAGCCTCGCCTTTCTTCGTCTAAATTTTATAAAGGAGGCAATCCTATATGGATTTCCCATGGCCACTCCCAGAATCCTGCAAAATGCGACAAAATTAAAGAAACAAAATGTGGAAAAATTAAAGTAATTTACTTACCACTAAAAAAATGTAATTTAAATCAATTTGTTGACTATCCTATGCTCCACCTCCGCGTGAGAGTCTTCTCGGAGTAATGTACATCCACCTTCTTTGACCTATTAATCCTTGCTGAGCCAAGGGAGGATAATTGTCTATTGGACGCCTCGTTATCCACAAACCTCTACCAGTTGTTCAACATGACTGAGTCCTTTTCTAGGATGGTGTCTCCACGTTGTATCATGAACTCTCGAACCTTCTCGAAATATCGGGCGTGTAGGTTTTTCTTGCATGTCTTACATTTCCCGCCTATACCGGCCAATGCACTGTCTCGCGATTCCAGGGGAAAGTTAAATTATTGTTGTCCAATAAATAAATAATGTATGAAAGTTAGTGAATTAACATTATAAGTGTAAGATGTGGGTTCTTGGAATACCGTTAGTATCAAGCGAGGCGTAATCCCTTATCAAGATTGGGATTAATGCTCAGGACAGTATTTAATAATGATAATAAATGAGGTCAAGAGAGACAATAACAATCACCACTTAGGCTAGTATTAAATGAAATATTTACACCATAAACGCACTGTAGATACAATAAATAGATGGGAACAGAAAGTGACTTGGTCAGAGGGAGAAAGAGCAAGAAATCTCGACACAATAAAGGCAAGGCAGGAACTCCAAGCTCAATTAATGCGCAATGATGAGGGTATCAATGGGTGTAGGAAGGATGTTTGGACAATAAATGTTCTCAAAGAAGCTCTCGTGTATGAGGAAAATCCAACAGCAATTCGGGATCAAGATTGTCGTCCTTATAAACTATTTGGTTGGTATATTTATATGAAGGCAAGGTTTCTCGAGTAACATTACTGACATTAAATGTGATAGACCGACATAAAATGCTCAAGTATCGTAGAATTAATGTCAAAGATACTGCATTAAATGCATGGGATATTATATTTTAGTGGGAAACTCCCCAAACAGTTAGAAGCATGGTAGCATTAATGAGGGGTGTGCATGGAATCTCAAAGGCTTTCCTTAGAACAACTATGAGATCAGATATGGCTAACTACACCTGCCATCCTGAGGATAATTTCATTTAAGTGTTGTAACTTCGAGTCCCTAAATTCTAGACATTATGATGTCATGAAGTAGGTGAACAGTGAACCCATTAGGCATGTGGTCACATTAATCAAAAGGATAGTGTATGGTTTTGAGGTTGCTCGGCTGGAAGGCAGCTCGAGCATTAGGTATACTATTCGTTGGATAAAAACTATCTCTAGGCCAAAGATACAAGGTTGGAGTTCCTCGAGGAGGTTCCCCCAAATAGGTTAAGATCATCTGTACTGAATGAAGTTTTGCCCAAGTGTGTTAAGAGCGTTGGTTATTGCTTTCCCAACATTGACGTGCTCCCAATCCTCCAAACCATGTCCCTGTGAGGTTCCCAAGAGGAGGTCATTCAATAGAGCATGTGAGATCTCCAATGCCCTACAAGGCATGGTCCTTCGAGGGTACCGAACAACCTCGCCCATATTACAAAGTAAGCTTATCCAATAATTAAAGTATAAGATTAAATACATTCAGCTTTATATTACAAAATATTGTTGTTCGAATAACTTTGGTCTTCAAATAGAGTCCTTCGAGGAGTATTTGTGGAGGGTCTTCGCGGGAAGTCCTTCGAGATGTCTTCATCTTCCTTTTAAATTGCTAAGTATAGTTACAACTCAGTTAATCAATCTTTGGTAGGGACTCCCCCTACATTTCCCCCTTCATAGAGATATTTGTTTATTGCATAAAGAAATATCCGTACGAAATACTTCGTTAATCTTCAAATCTTTTCTACAAAAAATAAGCAATATCCATAGATAAATGATCATATCACAATAAGCATCAAATTATTCAGAAAAGAGAAGTATATGTGAGGAGCTTAGCTAGTCTTTATGATATTTTTGATAACGCCATTTGTTGATGGGACATTATGATATGCGCGTGATAGTTGTCTTGGGGGGAAGTGAAGGAGTTTTATTCAAATTTCCCCCAAAGAGATTCATCTCCCCCGAGTTGGACAAACTGTAGGCATGCCTAATTTATTACTCCGACCGTATCACATTTAAGTAGGTTGTCATTTGCACTTATACGGTTTACATGTGGCAGTTTTGAGGTCAGCGTATTTTCCTCACGCAAGAGTATTCGTGCGTCTCTTCTTGAAGCGTCATCATTATGGCCTCTGAATTTCTGTACCTATACGCACGTTCAAGCCACACGGGACCACTTAATCATCACAATGTTTCCCAAAGCACTATCGTTTGCCTCCTGCTGGGGCCTATGATGCCCCTATAAAAAGGCATACTTGCATTTTCACCTTTTCACCCTTGGGTTTATTTGCAGTCGTGCATTTTGAGAGAGAAGTTATAGTCCTTACCTTCTGTATTTATTCCAAACCCTAACCATTCAATTTTCTTCTTCTCTTTTCTTACTTCTAAGTATCCATGACACCTGTTGTCAAGAGAACTGCTTCTGCAAGGGGAGTATCCCCTAACACCCAAGCACGCTAACACCAGTGGGCACGCTACCATCGTGCGCCATATTTCAGTGAGTCCGATCGCTTCTAAACACTAGCTGATAATTTCCCCGGTGATCTTGTGCCTATGGAGCCGGTAAATCAGGGGATGAAGGAGAGTGATAGCGCTGAAGATTTTGCCTACATCCCCACTACTACCGTGATCCTATTTCATATTGAGCGAGGGGATTACCCTTTTTCAAAGGTGGAGTTTGAGTCCACTTTCGGTACCTGAGAAGGTCTAGGTTATTGGACCCACTATATCCACGCCAAGTATCCTATACAATTAACTTTGGTTGGTTTGTCTTCTATAAGCCAGTTGGGTGATCTCACCCTTACAAAGAACAACAATACCCTTCAATTGCTTGTGTCTCGATGGAGCCACAGGTCCAACACATTTGTTGCCTCTTAGGGTGAATTTACCATCACCCTTGAGGACGTCTGTGAACTATTAGGTTTGGAAGCAACAGGTTTAGATACCTTCTTTGAGGAGGCAGTATCAAGCGCTGAGAAGGCCACTCGAGCAGAACTGGAGGCAGTAGTGAAAGACTGCATGGTGACATACAACAAGTGTACTTACTCGGAGGTGATCTAATATTTCTACTTCATCGAAGATAAGGCTATAATTGAGGCCCGCAAAGCGGCCAAAGAGAATCCAAAAGGGAATCAAGTGTTTGAGTATCCCCCAGTTGGGAAGGGATTTGGTTCAAAGATTGAGCTTGCAGGTTATATTTGGGTAGTCCTATCAAAGATATTTCTTTTTGGTAAACCTCATAACTGTCCCAGGAAAGGTTTGATTAACATGGCGGTTCGCATGACCAGTGGCATTAAGCTTCCTCTAGCAGCCATCACCCTTGGTTCTTTATACACTTGGTTAGATTGTGTGCAAGTTGATTCGGCCCAGAGCATCGATAGATTTAATGTCTCAAACTACGCCAACCATGTGTTGCTAACAGCCTTTCTGTATGGTCATTTCCTAGAGTATGCCCCAGCTAGTAATTACCCCAGCTCTCATCCCATCAAGGTCCATCGAATATGTTGTTGGAACCATAAGATTTCTAAAAAACCCTTTGTATCTTTAATCGACAAAGTGGAGAAGTTTTTCCCTCGCCCCTATATTGGGGTAGATCAGTTTTTTATGAAACTAATTCTTTGCGGACAAGGAGCGTCCCATCACCCCCATCGAGGAATCATTAGCCAGGAACCTTTCAGTGAATAATATTACTTTTTTATTGATTCCCTCTTATTTTCCTTCATATACAGAGTGGTCATCCTTTCATTCCATCTACTTCCTAAATCGTGTGGCTATGCTATTTGGCTACGATCAAGGTAATCCCATGTTAAGTCACTTCACCCGCGAGAATCCTGCCAACTTTTCTTTTGCATGCAGTAACTTCCTTACTTCTACCATCGTCAATATTTGTTCTAATTATGCATCTAAACCTATTATCCCGAGCAAGGGAGCTCTAGGGGTAAGTTTTGCCATGTACTTGCGGTATTTTGGCTAAGTCAGCTAGGCAATTTCCAAAGTAATCTTTTTAAGGAGCCCCGGTACCCTGATGTTGAAAGATTCCCTCAGATGGAACTCGGGTTTAGGAACTGCACCACCTCTATCTCCCTATTTTCTCTTAGCACCACCAATAGTTCCATTCCTCCTGAGTTGCTCCTTTTGGATCCTATGGAGAAAGTTGTAGTAAATAAGAAGAAGGCACATCAATCTTTAATTCAAGTCAAAGTGGATGATATTGCCCCTGGTCCCTCAATGCCAGTCGAAGGGGGTAACACCCCTTATGCTGCTTCGACTGGGGCAGCTATGAGGGATATTAGAAAATCTCCCAAGAAAAAACTCAAGGTTACCTAAGAAGTCTCTCCAAACTTCACTCTTGATTCTAATATTACTCAACAAATTAACTTGATCTTCGAATAACTTCAGCAGACTTGGGATGATATTTTTATGGAAGATAGGGATTTTATGTCAATTTAGATGGCCTCTCGAGGGTTTTCTTCTGCTCCCCCGACTGCTGAAGGTAGTAGGAAAAGAAAGTTGGCTAGTCCTATTAAAATTATGTTAGAGGAGTCAGGTGAGATGAGCGAGGAGGAGCATTCTGAGGAAGATGAGGTAATTATTGGTGAAGAAGTAGTTGATGATGATGATGAAGAGGAGGATGGAGAAGTAGGTAAGGAATTGGAGGAAGAGGTATCTCCTCTTATTCGAAGACGTAGGTTTCGAAGAATGGTTTCCTCTTCTACGTAAGCTTCACATTCTCAGGATTATGAGGTTTTG
This sequence comes from Sambucus nigra, assembly GCA_949130495.1. Lineage (NCBI taxonomy): Eukaryota > Viridiplantae > Streptophyta > Magnoliopsida > Dipsacales > Adoxaceae > Sambucus > Sambucus nigra. The sequence continues at coordinate 437,996,328 of OX422210.1, forward strand.
GAAGATGTTTTGGAGAAATTTTTGGAGGAAGATGTATGTCTTCCATTCTCCTATTTTTTACCTTTTCCAGTTTATACCTTATAATATTGACTCATGTTTATCCTTTTCAGGTTGATGTTCAAGGTGATTTGCACGATGATGTTAAAGTTGGTGTCCCGTTAGAGGAGGCAGCTGAAGTTTCACCTACCTCGAAGAAAGTTGCACCAAAGGGGATAGCTACCCCTATAATCTCACAGGTAACTACAAATTTCCCCCAGGGGCATATATAACTCTTTGTTATGTTGAATCTAGTAGTGTCTATTCACCTGAATCTGCCTTCTTGCGCAACCAGGCTAGTCTCGAGGCAGGTGCTCATGATGAAGGTGTTGTTGAGTCTGTTATTGGAAAGCCCCCTGTCATTGTTGTACCATCGGTTATGATAAACTTTTTCCTTTTATTTTTGCCCTTATTTTACCATATTCATGTTGTTCTCATCTAGCACTCTATTGTGCTTCGCAAGTTTTACTCCTCGAACAAACTGCCTCGCTAGTCCCTCCTCCCTCAAATAACTAGGTCTTGGTTACTCTCTTTGGTCCCTCAATCCTCAATCCAGATGGGGATAAGGTTATTGTTACTGGTCAAGTAGGATGTGTCCAGGAAGAAGTTGCTAAAGTTGGAGGTACTACTATTATTCCCACAAAGCAGCATCTTTTTTAGCTCCAGGGGATTTTCACAAGGAGGAAGATTTAGTACAAATGGAAACTCGATAGTTCGTCGATGATCAGTAGCCCTAGATATGCTACTCTTTTGTGAAACTCCTCCATTTAAATATTATTAGCATTGCCTAGTAAATAGGACTTTGAATCTCCCATAGTCGAGGGTCAGGCGGGCCAAGTCATATTGGTCTTAAAATCTCCCATAATTGAGGGTCAGGAGGGCCAAGTCATATTGGTCTTAAAATCTCCCATAACTTAGGGTCAGGCGGTCCAAGTCATAGTAGTCTTAAAATCTCCCATAATTGAGGGTCAAGTGTGCCAAGTCATGTTGATATTAAAATCAACCATAACCGAGGGTCGGGTGGGCCAAGTCATATTGATCTTTAAATCTCCCATAACCGAGGGTTAGGCGGGCCAAGTCATATTGGTCTTTAAATCTCCCATAACCGATGGTCAGGCGAGCCAAGTCATATTGGTTTTTAAATCTCCCATAACTGAGGGTCAGGCGGGCTAAGTCATATTGGTCTTTAAATCTCCCATAACTGAGGGTCAGGCGGGCCAAGTCATATTGGTCTTTAATTTTGCTTGCAAGCCAAATTGTATATTTTTTTGACTTGATAATTTCTTGCATTTAAGGTTGAGATTGAGTAGTGGACTGCACGTGACCCGAAAGCTGAAGGTCTCACACATGAAATTATGCAGGCGAGGACAGTGGCTAGTTTGGCAGTAATGGGCAAGGCCCCTGGTTTGGAAATTCAGGCAACGACTCCAATTATTGGTGCGATGCCCGAACTGGTTGCCTCTAGAATGGAAGAGAGTGACAGCACTTTTCACACTTGAAGCCCTTTCTTCTAGCGATAGTGTTTTTAGTGTGCAACCTCCTGAGGCATCCCCCGAAGTGGTTGTGAGGCATTCCTTGCTTGACTTCCCCCATATCCTAACGGAAGGTCCTCGCGCATTAATTGAGCATCTTTTAGCCACGTTTCCTTTAACTTTTATCCCTCGCAGCGTTCAACTATACATGTGATGATGGCCTGCAGACTACTTGGCCTATCCACCTTTTTAGATGAAATCCTCAACACTCCTCTGGAGTCATTAACCTCTGATACAATCAAGGTTTTGTTGGGTAAGGTCAATCTTTTTATTAATGATGGGTTTTCACTGTCTTGGTTGGTGAAACTGTTGCGTGACTTTAAGAAGGCTGACCTACTTACTCTTTATCACTGAATATAGAGTTCTCATCGCTCGTAGGTGGCTATCTCGAAGGAACTAGTAAGCTTGGAGGCTGAATTATTTATGTCTGATTAGAAGGTGAAGGATGCTCGTAATGTCATTGCCCAAGTGGAGGCTATTTTAATTACGTTTAGTAAAATTTGGATGATGTTCAATGGAGAAAGGAGTGCCTTCAGAAGGACTTAGTTGATCTAATCTCCAACCAGAGTAACCTCAAGCAGATACTTCCTCAGCACCACCATCGACTTCTTGGCTTAGCCAACATGCGCTTCATGATGGATGCCCCTTAGAAGCTTTTTGTTTAAGTTCCCCCTTTATTTGTGTCCCACCTAATTTTTTTCTATCTTAGAACCTCTTTGGCATGTAACACAGTATTTATTTATTTAAGTAAACTTCTTGGCATTTAGTTCTCTTCATTGTCTGTCTTGCTTAAAAATTGACTAAGCTAGTACATCAATGAAATTTACACTACGTATAATAAGGAAATAAAAATGGGCCAAAGATTTCAAAACAAAGATTATTTATACCATGTTAAATAGATAACCCACCATTTGCAGGGAACATTCTTATAAGGACATTTTTGTCCATCATCAATATGTATATCATATGTCGTTACACCATTGAAGAAATTCAAGATCGCTTCAACATCAACGGATCTGAATATCAAAACTTCAGAAGAAAGGAATCAGATTTTTTGTCAGGCGGATCGATCCGCCTGTTTTAAAAAGGAACCGGTCCACCCTGGACCGATCCGCCTATTTGGAAAAAGAACCGGTCCACCCCGGACCGATCCACCCTTTACTCGGACTGATCCGTTTTGCACCAAACCAGTATACCCCAGATCGAATGCGAACCGAAGAGACCACTTTCAAAAACGAACCGATCCGACCTCGGACCGATCCGCATCCATACCGAACCGGTCCTCCTGGGATAAATTCGTACAGAGCAGTGACTATTTATATCTCTTTTGGTTTCTTTATTTAAAGCCATCTTCGGGGAGTTAGTTTCTAAGACTTTTCAAGACGATTTTCAGAGTCCTAAATACTCTAAGTCTTCACCTTTTTTAGTCCAAAGACTCATGTTTTGATTCACACAACTTTGTCAATCCTTTGTGAATCTTTTTGCAACCCTAGAACACATCCTTGTATTTTTTCAACCCCTGTGGAGAAGTTGTCTCTCTTCTTCATTGCTGACCACCTGGAGTTCCTGCGGGAGATTCCAGCCGACACTATTTCTAGCCGTTGCTTTGAAGGTTTGACGAAGACACCGTGCGTTACACTTGTGGGCGATTATCAGGTTGTATGTGAGTCAATGGTCTTGTAAATTCTTCAAAGTTCTAGATATAAAAGGGTTTTCCCTTCGGGGATTTTTTCTTAACTTTGTGTCGCTTGTTTTATTTGTTTATGGGTTGACACTTGCACTTTAGATGCATGATTAGGGGCTGAAATTAAATAAGTGTGCTAAATTAGAAATTTACGAAGTTAATCAATTATCACACGTTTATACGTCTTTTCAAATTGGTATCAGAGCAGGTTACGCTTATTTATCGCATATTCCTATTTTTTGCAAAATCGTGTGATATTGATTTTTTTTAAATTAGTTTTGTGAAAATTCGCATTTTTTTCTGATGGAGCACTTATATAATCAGATGCCTATTTTTTATGGGTCTATTATGCCTACTGGAAAGCTCGTATGAAATCAATTTTAAAATCTATTGACGAGCGTGTTTGGTTGCTTTGCAAAAATGGGTGGACTCCACCCACGGTCACTGTTAATAACATCACCACTTTAAAACCCGTGTCATCCTGGACTGAAGATGATTATAAATTGTCCAATTTTAATTCTCGTGGTCAGAGTGCTATTTCTGGTGCTGTCACTCCGGATGAGTTTCTCCAAATTATGACGTGCACCACATCTAAAGAGGCTTGGGATGTTTTGAAACTAACACATGAGGGTACGAACGCGGTCAAAGACTCTAAATTACAAAATTTGGCCACCCAATTTGAGACTATTACCATGTCTGAGTCTAAATGCTTTGATGAGTTTTATGCACGTTTGTCGGACATTGTTAACACTTGTTTTAATTTGGGTGAGGTGATTGATAACACGCGTGTCGTTAAAAAGATTTTGAGATCTCTTCCAAAACGCTTTATTCCTAAAGTCACTGTTTTGAACTCTTTGGGAATTTTGAAATCACTTAAGTTAGAAGAACTTGTAGAAGATCTTCAAACCTATGAGATTGACATGTTTCCCCAAACCATTAAGGCTAAGGATAATGGCATTGCTTTAAAAACTCATTTTAAGAAAAAGAAATAAAAAGTTTGTAAGTCCGACTCTGAGGAAGATTTTGATTTTAAAGAAATGGCTTTGTTTGCGAAAATTTTTAAAAAGTTTCTCAAAATGAATAAAGAAAATTCTTCCAATAAAAAGAGATCTTTTGAGTCAAATAAAAAGAAAGAGGAGGTCAAAGATAGTGACAAGGAGGATGAGATTAGGTGCTTTGAGTGTGAAGGGAAAGGGCATATAGCTAGAGAGTGTCCTACTAGGATAAGGAGAAAGGTCAAAGAGACTGCTATGCCCGCCACTCTAAGTGATAGTGAGGGTGATGAGGGAGATGAGTCTGATAAAGGTCTGGGATATGGGATGGTTGTCTCCTTTTCTAGTCGTGTGAGCACACCCACTTTGTCTCACAAGAGTGCACACGAGAGCGATGATTGTGATTTGTGTTCGTCAAATGAGGGAGAAAGCGAGGAGGAGAGTGGAAATGAAAGTGAGCTCCAAAAATCTTTTAAATATTTGTACACCGAGACCTTGAAAATAGAGAAGTATAATCGAGATTTAGGTCGTCGGGTTTTAGATTTGGAGAGAGAGAAGGAGGTTTTGATAAAGGAGAAGTATGATTTGACCAACACGTTGTCTAGTCTGACGACACGTGTATCCCAACTCGAGAGTGATCTCGAACATGCCTAGGAGGTCAAAGTCAATTTTAAGAACGCACATAAGAAGGTTGAAAAGGTGGTTCTTAAGGATAAAGGTGAGAATTTAGGAATAAGTCATGACGGTGCTTTTACTTCCCAATTAGCACCCGAGCCGATTCCCACTTTAGTGTTAGATTCAAGCAAGTCTCACCCTAATCCACCTAGGCGTCCCATTCCTTTTAAGAGAGCGCGTCCTAGAGTTTTTGAGAGAGGTGTTCCTAGGCCTATTTATGTTTGCTCACATTGCAAGAGGAGAGGACACCTTAGGGAATTTTGCTTTAAGTTGGGGTATGTGTCACGTTTTACTTCTACACGTGTTTCTGGCACACATGCACCCACACATGATACTTTACATGCTCCCAGAGACTACATGAGAGAGTTTTCACATTTAGGTGAGCAAGTTAAGTTTTTGGTCAAAACTTCACAAGAATTGATGGGGTTTTTTCATAAGTTGTCACCACCTTTGGAAAACCTCTCTGCACTTAATCATTGAGGTTTGACTTATTTACTAGCATAGGGTGATTTTCATGATGTCATTGTTTGCCTATTTCTATTATGTATCATTTTTGTATGTTTTATATTTTTTTAAGAAAAATTTTGAAAAATACAAAAAGATTTTATTTTGATAATATTTTGAGAAAATCTAAAAAGATTTTTGTATTTTGTTTGCACCGTTCATGGATGGACACTGAGGATGACCGAGTCACAATATCATTCCATTTTTCATGTGACTATTTGATAGTGTTTTCAATAGATCAACTCATCCTTGTGCTTTATAATGTTTGGAGTCATTAAGATATAATTAAGTGTTACTTCCTACATGTTTGACTCATGTTTCCTTTATTGCACACATGCACGAATTTGTTTGATTATTGTGCTTGTCTTATCACATGTTGGTTGGGTGTTTTCACTTCAATCCTATCCTTTAAAATGAACCAAGCGCGATAAATTTTGATAAGTAAATTGTGCATATAAAAACCGTTTTGTGAGTTTGTGTGTTTTGTTTGAAAATGGGGAAGGGCTACTAAAGCTTCATTTTGCCTTTGCGAATATTAAGCCATCGTTAAATTGGACCTAAAAAATGAAGGAATTTTATAATCCGAGGTCCAAAGAGGTTAAAAGAGCCCGAAAAAATTAAAAGGCAATAAAAAGATATTCATGCCAAAAAGGGGCCATTTAGTTTTTTTGCACCAATTCTCCAAAGTTTGAGAATTTAGTTTTTACACCTCTAAAAGAAAATATGATTTAGGGAGTTTGATTGGAGAATTTAAACGGGTTTGTATGTTCTTGAAATGCTTGAAAATGCGCTACATAGTTTTGGACGTTATTTGTGTGGAAATCACTTTGACTTTGATTTGTTGATTTGCATAAGACGATATCATCTAAATTCAACAATCTTTTCACCTAAGGATACTTTTGATGTTCATTCGTTAGGGGTACACATATGCATCGTGCACATATGATTGATTGAGTTGATTTACCTATCGAATGTGTTCACACCCATTCATTCCATTTCCATGACTTGGTTGTTTGAGTCTAAATCCATGGTGTGATTTTTGTAGCATATTGTTTTAAATGTATCTTATTTTTGTATGAAAAATTTTAAAAATAAAAAATAGTTTGTGCATTTGTTTTTGAGAATCTCCTTGCAAGAGCACGTTTGCCATATTATTTGATGCCCTGTTTTGTGTACCGTGACACCCCGATTTTGCTTATTTGATTCAGTCTTCTCATTTGTCTATTTGGGGACATCATAAAAAGGGGGAGAAAGAATTATCATTTTATGGGAGAGTTTGAATTTTGGGGGAGTTTTTGAAATTTGATAAAGTATGATTTCATCATATATTGGTATCTATGTTTATCTCATTTAAAACTCGATACGTCACTTGGTATTTTGCTTTGTCTCATGTGTGTAGGTACTTCTTTAATGATCTCTGAATTGCACACCCTGATGAGAAAAGCGTTGAGATTCCTGAAGATTCGAAGAGCAAACGATGAAGTCTTATTCATTTGTATCGTTCCAGTTTTGGGTTCATGGAAGGGTAGATTTGTATAGGCATTTTGATATTTGATATTTCGAATGTTTGTTTTTATGTATGTACCGACATAGACATAGGGGGAGATTTGTAAGGACATTTTTGTCCATCATCAATATGTATGTCATACGCCGTTACACCGTTGAAGAAATTCAAGATCTCTTCTACATTAACGGATCCGAATATCAAAACTTCAGAAGAAAGGAATCATATTTTTTGTCAGACGGACCGATTCGCCTGTTTTAAAAAGGAACCGGTCCACCCCGGACCGATCCGCCTATTTGGAAAAAGAACCGGTCCTCCCCTGGACCGATCCGCTTTGCACCAAACCAGTATACCCCAGATCGAATGCGAATCGAAGAGACCACTTTCAAAAACGAACCGATCCGACCTCGGACCGATCCGCATCCATACCGAACCGGTCTGCCTGGGATAAATTCATACAGAGCCGTGACTATTTATATCTCTTTTGGTTTCTTTATTTAAATCCATCTTTGGGGAGTTTGTTTCTAAGACTTTTCAAGACGATTTTCAGAGTCTTAAATACTCTAGGTCTTCACCTTTTTTAGTCCAAAGACTCATGTTTTGATTCACACAACTTTTTCAATCCTTTGTGAATCTTTTTGCAACCCTAGAACACATCCTTGTATTTTTTCAACCCCTGTGGAGAAGTTGTATCTCTTCTTCATTGCTGACCACCTGGAGTTCCTGCGGGAGATTCCAGCCGACATTATTTCTAGCCGTTGCTTTGAAGGTTTGACGAAGACACCGTGCGTTACACTTGTGGATGATTATCAGGTTGTATGTAAGTCAATGGTCTTGTAAATTCTTCAAAGTTTTAGGAATAAAAGGTTTTGCCCTTCGGGGATTTTTCCTTAACTTTGTGTCGCTTGTTTTATTTGTTTATGGGTTGACACTTGCACTTTAGATGCATGATTAGGGGATGAAATTAAATAAGTGTGCTAAATTAGAAATTTGCGAAGTTAATCAATTATCACACGTTTATACATCTTTTCAATTCTCCTAAGCAAGTATTAACAAGACGCAATGAAACAAATTAAAGTGTTGGTTGTAAATCAAATGCATTTAAAATAGTAAGTTTTTAGCCACTTGTTGTTCAGTTTGAAAGCGATATCATCTTTCACTTTAGATATCTCGCAGTAACCCGAGTCATGAGTTGCTCGAACAATGTAGGGACCTTCCCATTTGGAATAAAACTTAGGCAAGGATAATCCTCTGATGTGCCTCGTGCAAGCCTTTAAGACTAGGTCTTCTTTCTTGAACTTTCTTAGACTTACAATTTGATCATAGGATCTATACAACTATTTTCTATACATTTCAGAGTGCCTCGGAACATTGTCTCTATGCTACTCCAGTGCTTCCAGTTGTACATGTCGGCTATGGGAAAGCATATCACTACGTAAGTTGTACCGAGCAGCAGGTACCTCGAGTTCCACTGGCAAAATAGCTTCTACAACAAAGACCAAAGAAAATGTGGTATATCCTATGGGTTTTCTCTTTGTTATTCGATAAGCCCATAGAACCTTGAGTATCTTGTCATCCCATGTGCCCAGGAAATCCTCCAGCATTTTGGCCAAGATAATTACCAGTCTTATTGGGGGCTTCTCACTTACCATTGCACTTTGGGTATGCCATAATTAACTTGTGGTGGATAATGGAGTATATATCTGTCAATGGACTTACTTTATTATTCACGAAAGGAGTGCCATTTTTCTGATAAGAAGACCTTCAAGATACCAAAATGACAAATGATGTACTCCTTCATGAATCGAGCTACTACCCTCGATATGGATCTCTTCAGTGGTATAACTTATGCCCATTTGGTAAAACATTCAGTGGTGATAAGTATCCAAACCTTTCCTCTCGAGGAGGGATTTATTTCCCCTACAAAATCGAAGGCCCATGTGTGGAAAGGAAAATGAGTGGAGAGAGAATGCAAGTCCACTGAAGGAGCGTGGATCATATTTCCATGCAGATGATAGGCCTTTCATTTGCGAACAAACTTCGTTGAGTTTTTATCCATCATAGGCCAGTAATACCCCAAGGTCATGAGTTGATCGTAATGTTTGTCTCCTTCGATGTGCCCTAGCTCGATCCCTTCTTCAGCACTTCAACGGCTTTTTCCCCATAATGCACCTTAGAGGCCTGTCATGCTGGCCTCATCAGTATAATTTCCCTTCCTGGACATAATATCTGGGTGCTCGCCTCTTAGCTTTGTAGCATCATCCTTGTCTACCAGTATTACTCCATCCACCAACATATCCATATATGGTTGCCTCAAGTCCTGAGGTTGATTGATGAAGTTGCACTCTGTTGCCTGATAAAATAATTGACATTTCTCGCAGTCCCTTTGTACTACTGCAACATCTTGCCTCATCGAAGGCCAGAAGTAACCCGCATGCTAGACCGTTCTCTTAAGGGAACCTTAATGGTCTCGCAACTATCTTCATGTACTTCAATTAATTTTCTTTTGGCTTCCTCTATATCCACACACCTGGATAGCCAGCCTTCTTTATTCTTGTAGTATAAGTTGCCCATCGGGCCTTCACCTGCCTCCAACTGCTTCCTTATTTTTCCCCTCTAATCATCGCTACCATCTGTGGGCAGAATCTCCAGTATGGTCGAGGGAGCTGTTCTCTTGGTGATTCGAACAACTGTTGACTCTCCATTAAAAGCAATCTTTTAAGAAATAGTGGCATAAGAATTATCATGACGATTCATCGTTCAAGGGTGCCTTTTGATCTTTATTACCTCGAATTGCCCAAGCAACCTTTGAATAATCGTTCGATATGGTGCTAAGCTCATGTGCTTCAAAGCGAACTCTCTCGTCACCTTTTTAACCACCAAGTTCGAATCCCCTTTTATTATGAGGACATGGAAGACCCTTTTAAGGGCCTCAAGCAGTCCCAGTAGTAGTGCTTCATAAACAGTTTCATTGTTCGAACACTTGAAATCCAACTTGAAAGGCAGTCGAATTTCTTCCCCATTATTTCTCAAGATGACGCTTGTTCCTCCTTTGTTCTCGATCAAAGAGCCACTAAACTTTAAGCTCCATTCATCCAGGCTAGCTTCTATAAAATTGTCTTGAAGTTCATCACCCGTAAGCTCCTCTATAGGTGGATTGAATGTACCAAGGGGAAAAATAGCTAACATGTCTGCATAATCCTAGCTCTTGATAGCTCGAGGAACTATGCATTGAAGATAGTACTCCGAGAAGATTAAGAACCATGAGCAGCTCTGCCTTTTAGTACACTTTTAGCAAGCAAAAACTTTATAGGGTCACATCTAGTTATAATATGGATATTAAATGATAGTAGGTAATGCCTAAGATTTTATGCTACAAATACAAGGGCTAAACAGTGCCTCTCAATGCTAGTGTATCTGGCCTCTGGCCCATATATGATTCTACTCAAGTAATAAATAAGTTTCTCTATATCGTCCATCTCTTGGGCCAATATCGCCCAATAGATCGTTCAGTACTTGTAAGATATAGACGTAAAGAGATATCTATCTTCGGGGGAGTCATCGTTTAAGGGGATGTGAGGAGAATTTTCATCTTGTCTATGGAATCCTGGTGCATCTGTTCCCATGCGAACATGGAGCCCTTTCTCAGCAGCTCCATTAGTGGATGTGTCACTTCGGCCAGTCCTGGCACAAACCTCCTCAGGTAGGAGACCTTTTTTTAGGAACTCTTCAACTCCATTACTGATTTCAGCCTTGGCATATCAAGAATAGCCCGTTGCTTGTCCAAGTCCATCTGAATGCCTTTTCGGTTCACCACAAATTTGAGGAACTTCCCACTTGTCACCCCAACCACACATTTGAGAGGGTTCATTTTCAATTTGTACTTTCTACATCAGGTGAACACCTTCCTCAAATCGTCCAAGTGAGAGGTCTTCTTTTTGGACTTGATCATTAGGTCATCAACATAAAATTCCACGATCTTATGAAAGAGGTTGTGAGAAATGTCCATCATGGTTCTCTGGTAAGTGGCTCCTGCATTCTTTAAACAAAATGGCATAACTGTGTACATGAAGTTGCTCAAACGTGTTCGAAAAGTAGTCGTCTCAGCATTAACTGGGTTTATTTTGATCTGGTTATACCCCATATAATCGTCCATGAAGTTGTACATCTCGTGCCCCATAGTTTCATCGATTAGGCTATCTATGGAAGGTAACGAGAACTCATTTGGGCATGCTCGATTCATGTCCCTAAAATCCACACAGATTCGGATCTAGCTATTATCTTTCTTTCCCATAGGCACGATGCTAGATAGCCAAATCGGGTGCAGGTTAGGGATAATAAAGCCAGCTGTAAGCATATTTTGAACCACTTATTTGATCTCCAGATCTAGCGCTGCCTTGTACGTCAGGGTGGCCTGCTTTACTAGGATGGCCGATGGAAAAATGTTCAACTTGTGGCAGCTCACCTCCTTGTCAACCCCAGACATCTCGGTATATTTCCACGTGAGGACGTCTTTGAACTCCTGGAGCAGCTTGATCAACTCCTCTCGAGGTTCCCTTTTCAGGTCCTTAGAGATAAAGATAGGGCTAGGGTCATCACCCTCCTTGGCCAAGTCTATCTTCTCCAACTCTTAAATTTGCGGCCTGATTTGTCCTTCATGCACTCGATTTCCTCTTCTACCTCTTATATAAACTCTTGGATGTTTGAGTTGTCAATCACCAAACATTGTCCCTAGTTGTCTATCAAGAAGCATTCATAAATCGGGTCAGCCTCTTCGTCTAGACCTTCAGCTGCCCAGTCACACCTTCATAACTTGTAAATAATTCTATCATTAGGCAAAACCACTCTATTGCACTGTCGGGAACTTTCCTCCCTATGAGTCCTCTTTCGATAATTTTCTTATAATTCTCTTGCAGAGTGTCTGTTGAGAATGCTCTGTGTCTGGACATGGTGTTTGATTGGATCAATGTGTGGCGTCATTCGATTATGCAGCTACCTTGACAAACTGGAGGGCCTTATTACCTCCTGGTCGCGCTCTTCTCCGTAGGCCACCACTAGTCGAGCAGGTGCACGCACCCTCTCTCGAGGGCTTGGTATCCTTATTCCTCCAATATATTTTATCACCACCGTGTCCTCTTCGAACAACTCGGTGTAAAAAGAAACGTCCATTAAGTGTGCTTCTTCCTTTGCGAAGGGCTTCTTAGATGCTCGAATCACCACTTATGTGCCCTTTATGTTTGCCTTAGCAAATTGGTGGTAAGTGGAGGGCACCAACCCATTATTGTATATCCACACCCTTCCTACTAGAAACTGGTATGATGGCTCAGAATCCATGATGTGAAATTTAATGTGGGAAGTAATATTCCCCATTATGATACCCACACTAACGTATCCCACAGATTTAGATAACTGATTATCGTACCCCAAGATTGCCGATGTGTGTGAAACTATTCTTATTTCAGACAGTCTAGTGGCATAAAAAGATCCAATGGTCATTATGTTAATGGATGACCCTCCATCTAACAACACATGAGAGAAGACACAATCATTCACGGATGCTTTAACATAAAGGGGTCTGTTGTGAGGATACCTAACCAATCTATCTACCTATGAGAACGTGACTTCAGAAAGGTACCTCCTCACAAGCTTCATCATGGGCCCCTTTCATTTTAAATGTGGTCCCATGTTCTTCTTAGCAATCTCTAGGATGGCTCGAGTGACCTCCAGTCGTGAGTGCTCGGGTTGCCCAACCTGGTCGAAGAACCAACCGAACTTCTGCGAGCGTGCAACGGCTGAGCATTCAACCCAAGGGTATGTTTGTTCTTCTTTGAGTTTATAGACTTCCTCTACGTCTTTGTAAGTAGACTCATCGTAAGCTATCACTGCATTTACTGCTTCTAGAGAGCAGTCCTTCATATGTCTTCTTAGACTCTTGATAGGGTCATCTTCGTCTTCCTGTTCATCTTCTTCATTTGACTCATCCACCAATTACAGCTGAGCCAGCTCGAAAGTGTATTCTTTCAAATACTCCTTAAAGTCCTTCTCGAGGATCCACTTCTCCCTCAGTAATTGATCAACTTCTTCATCAAAATCACTGGCCGTGTGGGCCCCGTGTGCCGGTAGAGGATTGTCATTCACATTGCCTTGGGGAAATTCAATATCTCCCTTCTTCACATGGTGATCGATAAATTGCCTCACTGAAAGGCATACCTTGGTCGGGTGGTTCACTCTATTGTGAAGTGCATAATAATTTGGCTTCTCTCTTTCCTCTAAAGAGAGTTGCGATGTACTAGTGTTGACCGGTCGACAAACTTTGTCTCGAACCATGAGATCATATAGGTTTAGAGCTTTCTCCACCGTGCATGGTAGCTCGAGGGGATTTTCTTCACCTTCGAATCTTCTCTTGTCACCTATGACTCTTCTTCTTTGGCCTCCACTACCTTCCCCTATGCCTCCATCGTCTGCATAATTTACCCTCAAGGGTATTCCCCTCCCCGAGGTAACAGATGGTCTTAGCAATAAACTTGACAAGGCAGGTGGGGATGGTGGGGGTTTTACCACTAGGGCAATATTCCTCACTGCTTTTAGGAATGATGCAAATGTGCCCTCTCGTGTTTCATTGATCAAATGGAAGATGTATTCTGGCAGCAGCCCTTCTGCACAGACTTGCAAAAGCTCATCTTCTCGTGTTTCCTCTCTCACATCTAGAGAGAACTTACGGAACCTCCTGTTGTAGGAACAACATCTTCTCCCGAACTTTGTTTCTCGCGCACCAGTTGTGTGAGTGTAAACTCTTCCTCAGCCAAAAAGAACTTGTGTACAAACAAAACATGTAACTCTTCCTAGGAGGCTATGCTACCTAGGGCCAAGTGGGAGTACCACGTGTAGGCTTTCTCTATTAGAGATTTGAAAACTCACTTAGCCTCAGTTTCTTGTCGTTACAGTGGGACCCAAGGCTCTCAATGAACCTTTTCACATGCTCCTTAGGGTTTTCACTCTTCCATGTGTACTTTTCAAAGATTGGTGGAATATACCCTACTGGGTAGGGTTCGTTATTATATTCCTTTGAGTATGGAGTGCGAAAGTCATTGTAAACCAAGGAACTATCTCCAGCCTTGGACACTGCTATGAAATTTAACAACTCCTTCTTCCTTTCCTCCATGATAGGTGGTGGAGAACTTATTATTGGCATTATTACAAATCTCGCATCGTTGGTGCAGCTGGTGTGCTCTTCCTCACACCTCTATCATCGCATGTGCCATTCAAGCTATTCCCTGGCCTTGCCTAGCGGGTCCTATTATTACAGGTGGGATAGTGAGAGGCGGATCAGTGGGAGGAATGTTGCCAAATGTAGGTGGAGCAGTGGGAGGAACTTTACTGAAAAAAGGTGTGCTAACCCCACCCGTAATGGAGGGAACTGGTATCCCCGTCGGTGGTGTCATAAAAGAGTTTTCTCCTCTAGTGGTTCCCAACATCGCCTGGGCCACTGGGGTTTTGATGAACTCCGTGAACAACCCCATAAGCCCCACTATTTGCACTGAGCCTATTTATTCCTGCACGCCTGCCGTCTCCGTAACATCGGTAGCAAATGTGCTAGGCTATGTTCGTGTTACTCTTACTCCTTCAGGCAATACAATGAGATATGCCTCTTCTTCACGTAATATGGCATCAAAATCAAAAGTCCTGGCAGTATTATCCTCTGGCATCTTTTCAAAAGAGAATACTTCCCCAGCGTAGTCGCCAAATGTAAGATTTGGGTTCTTGTAATACTGTTAGTATCAATCGAGGTGTAAGCCCATATCAAGACCGGGATTAATGCTCAGGATGGTATTTAATAATGACAATAAATTAGTTTAATAGAGACAATAACATTCACCACTCAGACTAGTATTAAAGAAGATCTTTACACCATAAACCCACTGTAAATACAATAAATTGATGGGACCAGTAAATGACTTGGTCGGAGGGAAAAAGAGCAAGCACTCTCGACATAATAAAGTCAAGGTAGGAACTCCAAGCTTAGTTAATGCTCGATGATGAGGGTATTAATGGGTGTAGGAAGGATTTTTAGATAATAAATGTTCTCACATAACCTCTTTTGTATGAGGAAAATCTAGAAGGAATTCGGGATCAAGATTGTTGTCCTTGTAAACTATTTGGTTGGTATATTTATATGAAGGCAAGGTTGCTCGAGTAACCTTGTTGGCATTAAATGTGATTAATTGACATTAAATGCTAAAGTACCGTAGCATTAATGTCGAAGATACTACATTAAATGCATGGGATATTATATTTTCGCGGGAAACTTCCCAACCAGTTATAAGCATGGTGACATTCATGAGGGACATGATGTGGCAGCTCAAAGGATTACCTTAGAACGGCTATGAGAGCAGATATGGCTAACTAGGCCTTCCATCCTAAGGATAATATCACTTGAGTGTTATAACTTCGAGTCCCTAAATTCCAGACATTATGACGTCATGAGTAGGTGAATAGTGACCCCACTAGGGGTGTGGTCACATCAATCAAAAGGATAGTGTATGGTTTTGAGGTTGCTCTGCTGGAAGGTAGCTTGAGCATTGAGTATGTTGTTTGATGGCTAGAAACTGTCTCTAAGCCAAAGATACAAGGTTGGGGTTCCTTAAGGAGGTTCACCCGAATATGTTGAGATCTTCTGTACTGAATGAAGTTTTACCCCAAGTGTGCCAAGAGGGTTGGTTATTACTTTCCCAACGTTGCCTTACTCCCAATCCTCCAAACCATGTTCCTGCGAGGTTCCCAAGAGGAGATCATTCGATAGAGCATGTGAGCTCTCCCATGCCCTGCCAAGCATAGTCCCTCGAGGGTACCGAACAACCTCGCCCATATTACAAAGTAAGCTTGTTGAATAAGTAAAGCACATGATCAAATATATTCAGCTTTATATTACAAAATATTGTTATTCGTATAACTTTGATCTTCAAAGAGAGTCGTTCAGGGAGTGTCTATGGAGGGTTTTCACGGGAAGTCCTTTGAGATGTCTTCATCTTCCTTTTAAGTTGATAAGTATATGATAAACTCAGCTAATCAATCTTTGGTGGGGAATCCCCCCATAATAAAATATAACAATAAAATATTATATGAAAGTCAAATATTAATATAAATATTTAGATTTTCATACCTCTAAGGCCCCCCACACGGTCATCTTCAGTTCTACAAGCCCAGTCTTCTAACCATCGTACCTGGAACTAATTACTGATTTGAACAAGTCTAACGCCCTCATCTCTAGACCAGTATTATTTTCAACTACGCTCTTATATTTTCCAAACTTGAGTGGCTTATTGTAGACGATCTATCATCACCCTCATTTTTCTCAATTGCTCGATGTAGACATATTCTGCAAAAAATAGGCTTTAGTTCATAATATATATAACATAAATAAAATGGAAATACTCAAGTTTGGGATATAAGAATTTAAATAATACAAAACCATTCCACCCACTTGTTTTCATTAGTGAATCAAATTGAAATATTCACACGACTCTACCGGTTATTTCTTCAAGTTAGTTTAGTTTCATGTGATGCGGTCGTTCTTTTTTCGAACAGTTTTGCTGTTAATGTATGTTTTTCTGTAGTTTTAATGTAACAACCAATATTAGGGTTAACGAACAATAAATTAATGTTTTAGATCAACATTAATTTTAACAAACTACTTATTACAATTTACAAATTAGAATCCTCAATACATTTTACAACTCAAATAACTTTACTCGTGTAAAGTATCTAAAAATTGTTTCAAGTTTGGGTTATCATCCAAAATCAAATAATATTTTGTAGGAACAGCCCGATCATCCACATTAGTGGTTAAATGATTTTGCGCGTATAAAATGACTGACCACAGTTCGTTGTTGATATACTCCGAGTATAATATTCCCTTGAGATTTTATAATGCACAAGGAAATGGCTCATCACACATATGCTCCTCGCCCTTTATCTTGGACAAGTCTACCATTATCAAATTAGTTACTGAATCGACTTTGCAAGAATTTTTTTCCTCAACTCTTACCCAATCACAGTAAAGCATAACCTATTTTTTATATATATATATATATATATATATATATATATATATATATATATATATATATATATATATATATATATATATATTAATATTAATTTAAAAATATTTTTAATTACTCAATAGTATGTCATTTCGGCTTCAATGAGGTTTTTATCTTTACCACTCACCTTAAAATATGAAAGATCCTTATATGAATGACATTGTTTTGTAACAACATATTTTTCTCGTACCACCTCGACAAGAATATAAAGTCATTCAACTGGTATTTTTTATACTATTATGTGCGATAAAATTGGGTCCAGTGGCGAGACGAGCAAGATTTAACGTGACATAACCCGTCTTAAACAACTGAAATCATGGATTACGTAAGTTAATTAGATAAATTTTAAAGCTTGCAATTATTTATCATTTAACAAGGGATGTTTGATGTAATAATTACCTCCTATGACATCCAAATTCTAAATTCACTATTTGAATATGAAACCGTCCTTCATTTTTTGTTTTCCCTAAACGCATTATAATTTCTACATTGTATGAAAAAATTTATCAAGAAAGTGCTTAAGTATATAAGATAACAACACAAAGTAAAATTACAACACAAACTTACTCTCTCCAATTGTCTACTTCTTCATGGGTTTGAAACATATAACGAGTCGCTTGATTATAGTGTAAACTTTACAGTTTAACTCGTTTACCCATGACTTGACCACCCTCATCAAGGAACTCATCTCCATCAATTATAATGTTAGGGTTGGGAATATATTCCCAAGCGAACATGGATGCCTCCATAGTAATGTATTCCTCCTCGATGGATCCTTCAATGTACCTCGTATTCTTAATACATTCTTTGAGAACTTTAATCTACCTTTCAAATGGGTATATCCATCGATATCATAATGGGCCAGAAAAACAGAGCCTCATCGCATAAGTGCACCAACAAGTTAATGCTTATGTCCTAGAATGTTAGTGGAAATTACTTTTCCAACACATAAGTTGCTTCGGCTAGAGTTTCTTTTGCAGCGACAATGTGCTTTCGATTGAATAGTTTTGCACACAAAAGTGTAAAGCAAAGGCTAATCTAGATAATGGCCCTCCAAAAATCTTTATGCTTAGAGAAATAATGCTTAAACAATATGCCTTGCTTTTCTCGGCTTCATTCCCAACAAGGATGTTTTTATGCTTAACATTCTTGAATTTAGGATTCTTCCCCGGTACATTAGCCCACATTTGGATGACCTCCCTTTAATTTATGAACCTGTAAGCTTTCTCGGAGGTAGCATATGTTCAACCCTACCCGAAAAAAATTAGAACCTTTACCAAATCTAAACCTGTGATCAGGAATCAAGAATATCCTATGATAATGATATATAATTTTTCCACTATCCTTGTGATGTTGAGATATAGTTTCCTCTCCATAAATGGGAAACCCAAAGTAACTGTGAAAATTACAACCCAATAAAGTCCTATAAGTTGGGAAATCATGAATTGCCCTGATCAACATAGCTTTTAATGTGAACTCTTACTATTTTCTAGAGTCAAACTCTTTCACACCCTCTACCCACAACCCATTTAACTCTTCTACCAATTGTGCCATGTAGACATCAATGTCGTCACTTGGTGCCTTTTCCCCAGGTATCAACAAAGATAACATAAAAAATTATGGTCTCATGCACAATGAAGGAGGGGGATTTAGGAGTATTATGATCACAGACCATGCACTTTGATTGGTGCTTAGATTTCCTAATGGATTGAATCCATCTGTTGATATTACCAAATAAATATTACGATTTTCATTAGCAAAATCTAGGTAATTAAAATTTGTACTTTTCCAAATGCTTGAGTCAATTGGATGACGTATTAGATTATCCTTTACTTCTGCCCTAGTGTGCCAAGTCATTGCCTCTGTTATCCATGGTATTCCAAAAAATGTCTTCAACCTAGAACCAACGGGGAAATATTTCAATACTTTTTAGACACTTTTGAAAGTATACCTCTTTTGTCATTAGAACCATGCTTTGGCACATATCTAGGTTCCCCACATACCAGACAATGATCAAGATTTTCATACTCCTTCTAGTATAGTAAGTAGTCATGCTTAAAAGCAAGAATTGATTTACCATTTATTACCAGACCTTTCAAAATGTTCTTCATACTCGGATAGTTATATGGAAGAGTATTCTATTTAGGGAGAAAACCCTTCACCCAATTCAGAATTCCAGTCACATTATTAACAGATAAACCAAAACGGCTCTTCAAACTGTGCAAACTAACCATAACATGTAAAGTTTTTTTCATCTTCTCCGTAGTTAGGGTGCAATGTTTGGGTCGATTTGATTTTCAAACTTTCATAATCATTGTTAAGGTTTATCCCAACACCGTTATGAATATTAAAACCTCCACCATAAGATTCATTGTCTTACTTATCAGAATCCCCACCATCTTCCACCAAATGAACTCCATAAGTATCTTATATTATATCATATAACATACTATGCTCTACGGGATCCTCTTGTCCTTCCACTACTGTCCTACTTAACGGTTATAGTGGAAGTTGTTGGGGGTAAAGGGACAATGTATTTTCTTATGAAAAAACCACACTCGGTAATCGTCTTGAATACCCCATCTAAATATATGTAATTCAACTGTTTTCCACCCAAGCACTTTACCATTTCTACAACTTGCACAAGGACAGGAAAACTCTTCATCATTGAGACACCACTTTGATAATTTGATAAACTCATTAGCACCTTTGCAGTATGCATCTCCGATTCTATTTGTGTCACCCAACTACTCTTTGTATAGAGGACATCCCATAATAACTTGTAGAAATTGTTACCTACCATATGTTAACAAATCGGGTGTTTCTACTAGTTAGTTTATCCGTGTGGCTAGTTTAATCATTAATTAACTCAGACACAAGCACAATATAATTAAAAACCTGTCATGTTCAAATAATAATGTTGAAACCCTAAGACGCATATACATATCATACTATTTTTAATTATACTTTATAACCTAATCTAATCCAATTTCCAAAATATATACCAAATTAGTTTTAATAATACTTTACAAACTAATCGAATCCAATTTTTAAAATCTGTGTTGAAATCCTAAATCGTGCATACATAGCAAATTAGAAATTATGATACAAAATTCATTTTGCTCTTGATTATATTTACAACAAACAATATCAAAACCACAAATTTCCAAATCCTTCATGTTGATACCAAAAATTATCTACCTACGTGGACCAATCAGAAGTGAACACTTGTCCTCTTACGTGGTCAAAATTCTAATCAGCAGATAGTAGCTCAACAAGCATGCCGACCAACATAAAGAATGTCGATCATCAAGACCAATGAAGCGTCATCATACCAAGAGTCTTACCATACGTGATTCATACAACCAATCATCACATTCATTATGTACGGGTGTAAATGCTTAAATGTATAAAGGCATTCCATCCCTTGACATTCCAACCCTTGACATCTGGGACACTATAAATACGTTGTATCCCTTTCATCGAGGGAAAGATAGAACAAATCCTAGAATATTCTAATTTACAAGAATAACTAATTTTCTGTAATCTCTGAAATCAATACAATAACAGTGGACGTAGACTTTCTTACATAGCCGAACCATCGTAAAACCTTGTGTCAATCTTTTAACTATTTCATTGCAATTCTATATTTTATTTACGATTCTCAATTTGGACCAAGTTCATATTTTGACATCAATGATTTGGCATCGTCTTTGGGAATGTGTTTCTCATTCTCGTTTTCAATTTCATACATCCTTTACTACAGAAAAATGAATGATCCAGAGCCTAGTACCAGGAACGAAGGCAACCCAACAGTTCCATATGCTCCGCCTACAACAAACAATTATAATGGGATTCTGGCAAGTATTTCTAGGGGTCAAGACACTATGCAAGAGTCAATGAGACAATTGTCTCAGTCGCTACAAGCCAGATCTCCAGCCCTATCCAGACAATAGGCAGGTTTATCACCACGGAGAGAAATTCCACCCCTACCTTTAAGACATAGCCGACGCAGCTATACCAGATCATCTCATGATAGGACTTATCAACCAGGAATCAATTCCTTAATTAGAGACTCAGAGTCTTATAATGACCATTCTTTCACTCCTGAAAGGCCAAGCGTCTTGGAGAGATTGATTCGAGGTTCACCTTTCGACCAATTGAAATCCTGAGCAAATGAAAACCCTCCTTGAGCATTATCTAGGAACACTCAACATCCAACCGATCAGTGTGAAGCCACGATCAAATCAAGATCAAGCATCCGACGATCTGTACGGGCCGAGTAGACTTCTAAGAAAGAGAGTTCAGCGCATACACATAGTCGGGGCAACCGAGTTATTTCATATAAATTTGATGTAGGTAATCCATCATGGAAAGGATCAAATTGATGATTGAAAGATCGGCTAGGAGAGATGGCAAAAGCAAAGAATCCTTTACGTCATAGTTTTGTGAAAGGCTCCCCTTTTATTCAAGAAATTGTGTATTTTCATACACCATCTAAGTTTAAAGATCCTATGGTGACCACCCAAATATGATGGGAAAACTGATCAAGTTTTGCACATTGAACAATATCAAGTTGTCATTGACATTTATTCTATCCCCGATGAGATGAGATATCGAGCATTCTCAAGTACTATTATGGGCTCTGCTTAGATATGGTACAATAACTTGCCCTGAGGACAAATTACCAACTTCAACAAACTTGTCAAGCCATTTATTGGCAATTTTTATTCCAGGGCAAAGCCAGTATAGAGAGTAGCCCATCTCTTGAGCGTAAGGCAGTAAGTAGGGGAAACAACCAGGGAGTACATCACTCATTTTAATAACGAGAAATTGGAAGTGGTAGGTTATAAGAAAAAATAGACATCACTGATCTCATAAGTGGATTTCTTCCCTAGAAACTGTATTATACTCTAGACAAGGATCCTCCTAAAACCATGATCGAGCTCATGGTAAGGCAGGACAAATAATGGATGTCGAAGAAGTAATGGCTGCCAAGAAAAGTCCAACCATAAAGACTGGGAACAAAGAGCAGAAAGAACAGAAGTTGAAAAAATAGGACAAGCTTAAAAAATATGGAACCTACACTCCACTAAGTGTTAGCATTCACCATATCCTTGAGGAAATTAAAAATAATAAGGATTTGCGATGGCCGGAAAGGTTAAAAACACCCCCTAATAAGAGGGGAAGATCTAAATATTATGAATTCCGCAAGGATCATTGCCATACAATAGATAACTGCATCGCTTTGAAAAATGAGGTAGAATCCCTCACTCACCGAGGAAAACTGAATAAGTTTGTTGATCAGCGAGAAGGCAGAGAAGCAAGAGGAAGGTCAAATTCTCCGTGCAAGCTCAGAGATGACAGGAAGAGAAACCATGAAGATGATTATGAGGATGATCCTGATCTATCGAAGAAGCCCAAACATCCAGAATGTGAGGTAGCTATGATCAATTTTGTCCCATTTGATTGTCATGTAATTACAGGGGGTGATACAAGAGGAGGCGATCACACTACTGAAAGAAAGGCTTACTTGAATGAGGCCCGGGCTTTCTTTTATATCCAGAGAATTAATCTAAATGAAGAAGGCCAACCTAAGAAGGTCAACAAAGACAAATTTGTGATTATTTTTTCAAATAATGATCTATCTGAAGTACTTTATTCCCATGACGATCCATTGGTTGTTAAATACTATTATCTTTAGAGTTTTGATTGATAATGGGAGCTCGATGGATATTATGGGTTACCCTTAATTTCAGAGTTTGTATTTGAAGCTCAGCCTACCCTACCATAGGCTATTAATAGGATTTTCTAGTGAAAACATTTACCCTTTTGGGATTGTCAAACTAGAAGTGTTGTTCGGTACTTGGTCGGCAAGTCGTATGAAGAAAATATGTTTCTTCGTGACGGATAAAAATGTTCAATCTACCTATAACGTGATCCTCGACAGAGTAAGATTGTAGAAGTATGAAGATGTACCGTCAATAGTTCATCAATGCTTGAAGTTTCCAACTCATGTTGGTGTAGGTGTTATAAAAGGCGAGTAAAAGCCAGCCAGAGAGTGTTACTACTCCTCAGCCGAGCAAGAGGATTTGATCGAATTAAAAAAGAAAACTACCACCTATCAAGTGGATACCACTGAGCCTAATAGTGAATCTAAAGTTGAAACTTTAGATCCACGAGATGAAACAGAATTAGTCAAGGGACAGATTGTGGAAGCTACTAAAAGCATTATCCTGAATAACGATAAATCAGAAAGAACTATGCAGATGGTTCAACACTGGATCCAATCCTTAAACATGAATTGATTATATTTCTGAGGCAACGGAGAAATGTATTTTCTTGGAGTCATGAGGATATGCCTGGGATTGATCCTAATTTCCTTTGTCATGAGATCAATATCAATAAGGATTTCAAGCCGATCAAGTGGAGACGAAGGTTTTTTAGTATGAAGAAGAATCAAGCTATCCATAAAGAGGTCGAGAAACTTCAAAAATCCCAATTTATTAAAGATGTGAAGTACCATCCTGGTTGGCCAACGTTTTGTTGGTCAAGAAGAAAAATAATAAATCGAGGATGTGCATGGATTACACTGATTTAAATAAATCCTGCCCAAAAGACCATTTTTCCTTGCTTAGAATTGATCAATTGGTGGATGTTACATCGGGACATGAACTTTTCAGTTTCATGGATGCCTATTCTGGGTATAACAAAATTAAGATGAAACCAGAAGATAGGGAAAGCACATATTTTATCACCAACCGAGGAACTTATTGCTACAACTTAATTCCCTTTGGGCTAAAAAATGCTGGAGCGACATATCAAAGGTTGGTGAGAAAGGTCTATGAATAACAGATAGGCAAGAATATGGAGGTTTATGTGGATGATATGTTAACAAAAAGTAAGAAAGCTTCAAATCAGATCGGCGATCTTAGCCAGACATTTTACCAACTGGAAAAGAATCAGATGAAGTTGAATCCGACCAAGTGTGTATTCGGGGTACAGGGAGGAATGTTCCTCGCCTTCAATATCAATCAAAGTGGCATTGAAGCTATTCCAGCAAAGATCAAAACTTTGATCGAAATGCAGTTGCCAACTTGAAAGAAAGATGTACAAATTCTCACTAGAAGAGTAACAGCTTTAAACATATTTGTTGTAAGGACATTTTTGTCCATTATCAATTTGTATGTCGTACGCCGTTACACAGTTGAAGAAATTCAAAATCGCATCTACATCAATGGATCCGAATATCAAAGCGTCTTCAACATCATAACCTCTGCGAGAATGAACTTGGTAAATTTTTGTTTTTAAGTTCCTTATGCTTCATACTTAGTATTGGGAAATTTTTATGAAATGTTTTTTATAAAAATAAGAAGTAAGTTTTTTCAAGCAAAAGAAGGCTTTTAAAAGAATTTAAATTTTTCTGGATAACCGGACCGGTCCGCCCATATTTTAAACGAACCGATCCGCCTCCGGACTGATCCGCTTTGCACCAGAATATCCTGGATCGCAGGCAAAACCGAAGAGGCCCTTTGGAAAAACAAAACGATCCGAGGTCGGACCGATCCACCTCCAAGCCGAACCGGTCTGCCTGGGATAAATTCAAACAGATCCGTGAGTTTTTTATCCACCATCTTATATTTCCTATAAATATACCTATTTCGGTGGTGTATTTTTCAAGTCTTTGAGAAAACGTTTCTAAGAGTTCAAACACAACAAGACTTAGATTTTTGATGTGCCAAACATCTTTTTTATTCACACACAAAAATCCCAATTACTTTTGTGAATCATTTGGAACCCTAGAACACAAACTTTTCTATTGTTCAATCTTTATAGGGAGATCTTTGCAACCGAGGGCTGCGTGTCATTGCTAAGGGAGTCTCTACAAAGTGTTATGGCTGCGTGTCATTGAGGAGAGCTGCGGTTCTTCCTTTGTTGTTTGGGCTGCGAGTCCTTGGAGGGTGCTGCGTGTATTCTCTTGTTGAGTTCAAGACTGCGTGTCTTTGTGGGTCGGATGCACGTTAATCTATTGCAGATTTCTCTATGTAATTGTAAGTTGCGATTTATATATTCATAGTGAAATAAAGGTTTTACCCAAAAGGTTTTTTTTTTCCTGAAATCTGTGTCTCTTCATATTTTTTGTGTCACATGCTTTAGTTATTGATGGGTTGACACACGCACCTTAGATGCATGTTTAGGGACTCTAATTAAATAAGGGTTACTTGGAAACTTGTGAATTTAATTTAATCAATTATCACACAGTCGCACTTTTTCATTTGTGTCTAGGGAAACATACATGTGTTTGCCATTTTTCAAGGTGTTACGAAAAACGTTTGAGTGGAATATAAAATGCGAAGAAGCTTTCTAAGAACTGAAGAAGTACCTAGGATTACAACCTTTGTTATCCCGACCAGTTTTGGGAGAGAAATTATATTTATACCTAGTTGTTTATGAATCTACGGTTATCTCGACTTTGGTTAGATTGGACAATGGAATCCAAATACCAGTTTATTACACTAGCAAAGCATTCAGGGGAGATGAGATTAGGTATCCACGCTTGGAAAAGTTGGCTTTAGCACTTATTGAAGATTCCAAGCGTATGAAACCTTATTTCCAATCATGTACTATAGTTGTGTATATTGATATGGCTCTTCGATAAACACTCCACAAACCTGAGAAGTCAAGAAGATTGATGTAATGGGCACTAGAGCTGGGAGAATATGACATTATCTATGAACCACAGTCTTCATTAAAAGGCCAAGTTTTGGAAGATTTTAATGCTGAATTCACTTATCCAGAGGTTCCCGACCAGCAAAACTTGGTTGTCGACCAGACTTCTAAAGAAGAGAGCTCAGCTCAAAAGCAAGCTGAAATTATTGTCGATCAACTGGAGTCATCCAAAACTCAGGAGATGGTCTAGAAATATGCATAGGAGAGCAAAAAAAATATTCCATCATGGAGTTCTCTCTGAAGAAAGTTTTAATAATGATATCTCGTTATGGAATTTATACGTCGATGGTTCTTCATGTGCAACTGAAAGCGGAGCAGGTATAATACTTAATACTCCTGATGATATTGATGTTGAATATGCACTTAGGTTTTAATTCAAAGCATCAAATAACGAGGCAAAATATAAAGCTTTGATAGTTGGACTAGATTTAGCCTTTCATTAGGTACCGAGCAAGTAATGGCGCACAACGATTCACAATTAGTGGTTAACCAAGTGTTTCATTTATATGGAGTCAAGAGGGAATTGATGACCAGATACTTTACTAAAACCATGGAAGTCATTTCTAAATTTCCAGTCGTGCAAATGAATAGGATCCCCAGAATAGCCAATGCCCAAGCAGATGCACTTACTCGGCTAACTTCAATAACCAGGATTGAACTTAAGCGCACCATCCTAACAGAGATCCTAGCTAATCAGAGCATCGACGAGGACTTAATGGTTAATTTCATTTCCATAGATTTGGGACCTTCCTGGATGGATCTAATTAAAGCCTATATTGAGGATGACATCCTGTCGCCTGATCCCAAAGAGAATAAAAAGCTTCGATGTAAAGCATCGAGGTATGTTTTAGACAAGGGAGTGTTATACAAAAGAGGATTAATAATCTCCTTGCTATGTTATGTTCATCCAATGGAGGTAGAAGATTTGATTAAAGAAGTGCACGAAGGTTCCTGTGGAGCTCATTTTATTGGTCGATTATTGCTCCAATGAATCAACACTCAGGGATACTACTGACTGACTATGAGGGCAGATTGTACAGCCTTTGCAAGAAAGTGTGACAAATGCCAGAATATCTTCATAACTCGTAAAATGCCAGATGCTGCTATAACATCCACAACTTCACCTTGGCCATTCGTTATTTGGGGAATTGACCTAGTCGTTCCACTGCCAACCACTAGATGCAGGTTCAAATATTTAGTTGTTGTTGTTGATTACTTTACCAAATGGGTGGAGGCAGAACCGTTGTAGACATGCCCTATGAGAAAGTGTATCAATTCATTTGGAAGAATATTATATGCAGATATGGTTTACCATATGCCTTCATTACAGACCACGGCACTCAATTGAATAACGATGAGTTTGAAGCATATTGTATTCAGTCTGAAATCCAGAAACTCCATTCTTCACCAGGACATCCTCAAAGTAATGGTCAAACAGAAGGAACAAAAAGGACTTTGCTCAATTAACTGAAGAAGAGGCTTGATGCTACTAAGGGCAACTGGATTAATGAGTTACATTATATTCTTTGGGCTTACAGAATAATGCTGAGAAGAGCAACTGGAGAGACACCTTACATGCTTGCATTTAGGACTGAAGCCATGGTACTAGCCAAGATAGGCCTACCAACCCACAGGGTACTAAAATTTAATTCTCCAACTAGTGACTTGATGCGTCGACTAGATCTAGACATGTTGGAATAAGTCCGAGAAGATGCTGCCCTGAAAAACGCGGCATACCAATATAGAACTTCTCACCTCTATAATAAAAGGGTTAAGACGACCAACCTTAAAGAAGGTGACTATGTTCTTAAGAAGGTCATCCAGAGGAACAACCATCTTGAGGCTAATTAGCATGGACCATATCGCATTTTCGCTATCATACGACCAGGAACCTATCGACTTGAGACTTTGGAAGGGGGAGAATTCAAAACCCCCTGGAATGATGAGCACCACCGAAAATATTATCAATGATTCAAGGGATTGTTACTATTGTATATATTTTTGTTTAACGTTTTACATGACTATGGGTCAAGTTTCAATAAAATATTGATTTCAGTCCCTTCAATATTTTTTTATTTTTTTAGAGTATGGCGATATACATCACACAGGAACTCTTTTCGATCAAAAGAATATTTACCAAAGTTTAGATGCACCAACAACTTGAGGCACAATTGTTTCTCGCTCAAATGGCCAACTTCCCGTATGACTTGTAAATACAAGCCACGAACAAGAAGTAGCTATTATGGCTTTGTATAAACAAGTCACGAACAAGAAGTATTATCCGACTAAGTTCAAGAACAATTTACTTCATTTATGATTTTGTCATTGATAAATCAAGAACATGAAGGCTGTAAAAGTTTGTATATGACTAAAAAAGTTATAAACAAGTTTTACCTGACTAAGTTAAATGCAGGAAGACATGTAAACATTCCTAAATACTGGAATATAAACATATATTCCTCATACACTAGGTCACCCTAGATAATTAATGCTGAATTTGAATTAATATATCTAGGTGCATTAGTAGAATCAATGGCATTATAATCACAAGTTCACTGATTGATTAAAATAATCATAAGTTAACAACACAAACATATGGATTTTCATTCATATAAACTGTATTACATTCCAATGAATAACAAAATACATAATAATTATTCAACAAGGTATTTTCCTTCAGATTTGGAAGTCGACTGAGATGGTTGTACTCTTCTAATCCAGCAGGAGGATCATACAAAGTATAAGGACAATTAATAAAGTTAAATCCCTTAACATTTTTTTATTGCTGCTACTCGACACATTGATCAGGTGAGGAGGATGAACAAACATCATGCAAACCATAGTCCCCTAAGTATTTAGTGATTAGACATTTGAGAATAACATTAACAGGGATCCATGAAGTGTCCAACTTGAAAGGGGGATTATCACAATCTAAAAGACTAGGCTCGTTCAATACCACAGTTGGCTATTACGATCATGTTTGAATAAAGTCAAGTATTTAGTCGAACCCCATTTATAGCCTCCACAATTGGTCTGAGCAAGGTGATCATCCACATGGCCTAAAGATTCATTGTAGCCTTCCACCCAAACCTCTCTGGGTTGTTTGTGAAATTAAAAGGTTAAACTTTCAAGATGCTATTGAAGTTTCTTCAAAACACTATCCTTCACCTTCAACTGTATGAACTGGTCGGTAATGGCTTTGTCCTTATCTTCCAGCTTTGTAGACAGGTCGGCAATAGCTTGACTCTTTGCTTTCATATGGGCAGACTGGTCAGCTAAGGTTTTCTTGGTCCTGGTGTACTCAATAGTTGGTCGGCTTATTCTTTATTGTTTAGAAGATTGCACAGGTTTGGATTTCTTCACAGTTTCAAGTTCTTCCATCAGCCTGGCATTATTATTATTCAAAAAGGAGGCACTTTCATCGGCACCACTAATAAAAGACTGTTTTAAAGTCTCCAACTCATTCCAGAGTTTATTATTCTCCCCCTCCAAGAGCTTGGCGATCTCTCCGGATTCATCAAGTTCACAGTTCAGCAAGAACTCTTTTTTCCTATATGCAGAGGCATATTTTTCCAATTTCTTTTCAAAACCCCAGCCTTCACTTAATACCTTGTACTTGGCTTCATAATCGGCATGAAGTAAATCTTTGGTTTCATTATGGTCTGCCTGTAAGTCTTCAATCATCTCAGAGTATGCAACATTGTTGGCTACTGCCCGATCAAGAAGGAATTTGAGATAAGTATGCATCCCTTGCTTGATCAGAAGCGTCTGTTTCAAGCAAGTCTGTTAATTATTTATCTGTCAAGTCTAAGTAGCTAACTTTAAACATATTATTGCAGCGTTTGAGTAGGTCGAAACTAGTGGAAGCAATTTTTTCCATATTAGTAATGAACTAGAAAGATAAAGCAATTATTGATCAACAATAAAAAGGGGAGAGGGCAATAACTAAGCATCAAAAAGTGACAAGTTAATTGAAGAAAAAGTTCTTTCATTAATACATGGTAACATTATAAACAGGTACATCAGAATAAGACAAAAAAAAAGGTGAAAAATCCAAATACTAGAAGCCAAAAAAGTCTACAACTTCTTCTTATCCTTCTCTACCTCAGGGTTTATCTCCTGGTTGGCAAGAGGGGCAGCTGAGTCAATAGGAGCTTTATTTTGATCGGCAAAGGAACAATTGACTCAATTTCCATAGAGGATTCCCCTGAACCTACATCATCATCAAGGTTGGGAGGGGAGCCTGGATCATTCCTAAAAAATAACTCTGAATCTTCAGCAGTGCTAACTTCCTTCAAAGTGGCCAACCAACTGTCCTTGAAGAATTTCCTAATGGCATATGCTATTTAAGAAGATATAGCAGATATGGCCTTATCCGAGCCCTTGTTAAAGGATGCCTATCTGATTTTCTTTCTTTTGGACTTCTAAACAGATAGGTCAATAGACAGTCTGGATACTTTCTCTTTAGCAGCCTTTGCCCTGCGCTCAGCTTGAGCAAAGGCCAAAGTAGCCACAATCAGAGTTTCATCGACTTTCTGTCGTGCTTTTTTTGATAGCCCTAATATTTTCTTCCCAAATATTCTTCTTATTCTCCAAAGCTTGTCTGGACTCCTTTAGGAATTTCCTAAGACCCTCAAATGCCTCTTCTACTTCTCCCGAAGAAGAACGTAGATGATCGTCCTTCTCCAACATTTAGTTGTAATAAACTAGGAACTGGAAAAAAAGAACCAAGTCATTATAAATCAAGGAACACATGAATAATATCCAACAAACTTCAAATATGTTAATTTACCAAGGCTAAACTTGGACTAGCCCTCTCCGATAGTTTTGATCGGGACATAGAGGCAACAATAGCTCTATGGTTTAGGAGGGTACTAGCTTTGATCAACTTCCTATACAAGCTAGGACTAAAGGCTACAGATGAGCCAACAATAGATGGGACCTTATCAGCTAATCCAACTTGATCAGCATAACAACCTTCTCAACCTGCTTATCAGCAAGACCTCTCCTTAGTCTCTTAAGAGGAGCACTACACCAAAAACAGCAATTTGTCCCACATTGATATTAAAAATTTGGCACAATTTAAAACTGTGCCGAATTCTAGCACGGTTTAATGACAATCTGGCACACTTTAAAAGAGTGCTAAAATTTGGCACTGTTTTAAAGTGTGCCAAAATTGAGAACATTTCACTAAAATATAAAATACCCTAAAAAATTATTATACTAACTTTTTGGCCAGTTCACTCATTCCCTCTTACCCTCTCATCCTCTCTCTGTGTAGCTGCCTCTCGGCCCATCTCTCTCTCTCTCCCCGGCCATACTAGATTGGGTGCATACTAGATTGATGCATGTCCTATTTTGTATTTTAATTTTTTTATTTTATGTAAATACTGGGGTTTCGGTTTGTAATCTACGATTTAAAGAAACTGATTTTGGTTCAAACTAAGATTGTTCTCTTATTTATTTTTAATGTGTACATTTGGTAATTTATCTTTCTTTTGTTTTGTAGGTTGAAAAATCGGGTATTCCATTCCCACATCGAAAATGGGGGTTTTGTTTCTCTCTTATGTATTGAGAGGTAAGTTATTTTTTATGCTTCTTTTGTGTATTGAATGTACTATGTTTGTTCTTTTATATTGAATTAAAGATGAGTAGGCATGACGAAATATATTGATTTTATACTACCACTATTTGCTCTTCAAGTACAAAGGTTTATTTTGTTGTTTAAAATGTTATTTTCACAATTTTATACTACCATTATTTGTTCTAGGGTTTTTTATTTTTGCGTTCAATCTTCACTGTTAAATCTCTCTCTGAGAGTGTGTCTATTTTCTAGCCTGAATTTTATATTTTGTACTAATTTAGACATTTGATATTCTATTTTATTGATTTTTATTTGGATGTCTTAGCTAAGTTGAGGGATTTTAAAAATTCGTATTTTCTTTATTGTCCCGTAGATGTTTGACAATATATGTAAGTGACACTTTAGGAGGATATTTTTTTGTACTTTATGAATTTTGTATTACTTTTGGGGTGTCTTGCAATAATAATAAAATTTTGGATGTAAGTTAATACATGTGATAAAAGCTAGGTTAAATTCAAAATATTGTCAAGTTTGAGTTATACCCCTGAATTTGAAATTATGTGTGTTTTTATAAAGCCCCCTCCCAAGATAGTGTTAAATGTGGAATCAACATTGAACATGACCTTGAAGAGCTCATGTTTTCGTTGGTCTTCATCATATTCCAGTGCGACATATTTTATCTCTGTTACAAATGTCGTACTCACATGCAGGACTGTGATGTTATGTTTGTTAACCCCTAAATCAAGATCACTAAGTTTTTATTTGTTTAAAATTGGTATTTCATCTGATATTTGAATGCATGACATTCATTAGTGGGAAATCATTTTTTCATGAAACATGTTCTGGTGGTGGTGATTATCTGAAAATTAGTTTTTGATTGGTGTTATTTGATTTTTTAAATCAAGTAATTATATTGTTTTCATGTTATTCTTTTGATTGGTCAGGTTTTTGATTTGGTGAGTTAGAGGTAGGAGTTTGGTTTTCACACTATTAGCAACCTTTTGGGTTAAATTGAGATTTTCATTTTATGTTAATCATTTGCTTGATTTTATAAAAAAAACTCACCGGTTCAGGTAATCTTTCCCTCAAAATTATGTCAGCGATAAGAGTTAGGGCAATATTGAATCTGGAGATCCATCTAAGGCTAAAACCAGGAAAGTATTGGTAAGATAAGGTATCCGGACTTTGGGGAAAGGTGAGACTTTATTCCTACTTGCACTGTTTAGTTGATGTTAATATTATTTGTGGGATAAAATATTTTATACAGGTTACCATCCTTCAATAACTTGTATACTAACCTTATGATGTTGGGTATAATTCTTTTATTTGATATTGCAAATTTAGATTCTTATTTAAATGTCAAGCTTCTTACAAAAAACTGACATTACGGAGCGTTTGATTCCAGAGTAAGAAAAATATTCATAAATAATTATTTTTATGAGAAGTTAGAATCGGAGTTGAGTACTTCTTTTGTGCAATTGACAGTGTTTACGTTCACACCAATCTGAATAAAGACATAATATAAGACTTAATCAAAGTAAAACATGAATATGAAACAAATTACCTTTTAAAATCAAACAAATTGTTTATATATCTAATTTGAATTTGATTTTTCTCGACTTTCTCAGGGAATGGACCAACTTGTCATGAATTTCTAAGTTCATTTGTCATCCCTTAGTATTCTAGGACATCTTATTTTACTCATGATTGAAATTACCTTTATGTCTATCCTGCAACATTAATTTAAGGTTAAACTAACCACGGTATGCGACACTCCCTAACATAATGAGAGCAAAATCGAAAGTCATAAAGAAACTTATCCCCCGGGAATTGAATGTGGAAATCGAATTTGACTTGGAGGTGGTTCAAGTTACTGAACCCCACAAAAAGAAAGCAGGGGTGTTGGTTTCTTCAATAGAAGAACTGATTTACAGCTGAAAAATGAGGCTCGTGTCAGGCGGACCCACTAGAATCTCCATAGGATCTACACCAGCACTTGCGACATCGTGGACTAATGTTCAACCGCTAGGCAAAATTTGAAGAGACTTATCATGTACATTGACAAGTTAGCACTCATTGTTCCTGATCAGATGCTTTTTTCTTATGATCCTCCTTTCCGGTGAGAATTCTTCTTTAAGGGTTGCTATGCTATCATTTGTATATAAGACCTTGTTTATTGGATATAGGTTTGTGTTTTCTCTATCTCAACCACGCATTTAGAATTGTAAATACATGTTTGGTACCATCCGCAGTTTATTTTTTTTAAATAATGCTGCAGTACATAGTATTTTCTTGAGGCACCGGTTACTTCCAATTCCAAGTTTTTATATTAATTCTTGGATGACCACTATAATGTTGTAATAATTCAGGTGAATCAGGAGCCTTTCGTATTCAACGATA
This sequence comes from Sambucus nigra, assembly GCA_949130495.1. NCBI lineage: Eukaryota > Viridiplantae > Streptophyta > Magnoliopsida > Dipsacales > Adoxaceae > Sambucus > Sambucus nigra. The sequence continues at coordinate 438,030,072 of OX422210.1, forward strand.
CAATTCAAGTCAGCATTGCCTATGGGAAGGAAGGCACTGCCCCTGAGGCTGAAATTTTAGAATCAACCGAGTTGGCAAACGCTCCCCCGTTCATCAGTAGTTTACAACAGGTATCAATTCTTTGATGATATTTGTGATTTCTTCTCTGAAGCTACTGACTGTAAAGTTGAGATTGTAATTGAAGCAAAGCAATATCCGAACTGGATATGTCCTATTTGTCGTGGAATTTATAACTGCAGTTTATGTCAGCAAATAAAAGGGTGGCCTGCCGCTGGTGTTCTATATAAGATTATGATAATTTTTGTATTTATTCCTCTTATATGCTGCTTACGTGCATTTTTTTCCCACCCCAAATGTTTAAAGCTCAATGAACCTATTGTTCACTGACAAGATTTCACATATGGGCTTCAAATCAGTTGCACACTATCTCATTTAAACCAAACTTTCAAATTAGGTAGGGGAATTTGGATGCTAAGCTGCTGACCGTAATGTTATTTCTAAAGACCGTAAAGTTGAGAGAAGCGGCTCATATGTAGTACCTGGTCATCGTTGTGTAAGTTGTATGAGAAGACTGATGTTTTTGCTTTTGGGGTTCTGTTATTGGAGCTTATAAAAGGTCGATGTGAAGTTGATTCATGTCAACAAAACCTTGTGAATTTGATACAAGACCGTTTTATTTGTATAGAGCTCATAGTGTTTTGGATGATGTAAAGTTGCAAACTTTTTGCCAACGGATCTCTATTATCCACATTTGGATTTGCTTTTTATTACTTGTGCTCCTTATATGTATCTATTTCATTCGCATCTAAAAAAATCCCCACTTTTTATTTTTTTATTATCCTTGGCTTGGGTATCATTGGTTTAATACTCAACTAAAGACTTTAGTTTCTTGTAGCCATCTATATATGGCTTTAGGTTCTTCCATTATTTTTAATATAGGGATTTTTTGTCTGCTTGTTCTTCTTTTTATTTTAATAAATTTGGCTCTCTCAGTTTTCTATAAAAATAGTCTTCATCTATAAATTTGTCTAGAAGATTTAATTAGCTAAAGTTACTCATTAATTCTTTGTTACTCGATATGTAGGATTAATTAATGTTTTTGTAATATTATTTATAATTATTTTTTTTACTAATTCGAAAATTTGGCACAGTTTAAAATCGTGCCAAAAGCGAACAAAATTTTGGCCCAGTTTTGACTGCGCCAAAAGGGTACCAAAATGTACTCAATTTGGCACAGTTACAAACTATGCTAAAAGTGTGCCAGAAATATCAAATTCTAGCACGGTTTAAAAGTGTGCCAGAAGTGAACCTGTTTGGCAGAATCTCGCACACTTTAAAACCGTGTTAGAAAAAATGTCAATTTGGAACATACGATTTTAGCACAGTTCAAAACCGTGCCAGATTTGATCTAGCACAGTTTTAAACCTTGCCAGATTGTTATTTTTTTGTGTAGTGAAGACCCATCACCTTTGGTGGCTAGGTTCTTCTTGCCAGCCTCAACCTTCTTCTTTTGGGCATTAGTATTAACTGGTTTCTTGGAACCAGTAGTGGACTCCTCCTTTAGAAGATTCGAAATTTTCCTTTTCCCCATGATGATAGAAATGGGAAGATCAGAGTCAAAAGAAGAAAAAGTGCCACCATTAGCAACTTCAACACCAACACCAGCAGACTCAGTAACAGAGGAAGTAGGCATTGGATCCCTGTCCAAATCAATTACAATTGAAGGCACAACAGTAGTTGGCCGAGATACAAAAGAGGGTACAAAACTTTTATATTCTAACAATACAGAAGTTGATCGTGTATGACCTTCTCCTGTCCTTTGATAAACAGCCCACAAGAATTTGAATTCCTCCAAATTTACTTCACTTGGTTTGAAGTTATCATACATCAAAAAAGAAATAAGTAAAGAAAGGCGAGAACTGAAATAATAACCTATCTCATTCCCTAACTTAGGGCATCTGGGACCATGGTGGGCCAATTCATTCCCAAGGGGAGCATGTTGCCAATTCTTAACTACTAAAGCATGATCCCAATAATCCTTATTGGAATCAGGAAAATTCAACACTAAAGCCCTATTGTTTTGGTTTTCAAGTAATATGTGCTCTCCCCTGCAATAGACCATTTATAGCAGAACATGATTTCTGGAATCCCAATATGGGTCTTAAAGATTTCATTCAATCTATTCACACCATTGACAACACTCCAGGTGTTGGGGCCTACTGTTGCTGGAATGATGTCAAAATATTGGTATAAATGAAGAAGAAAGGGGTTTGGTGGAAATGTGAAACCACGCTCAGCTATAAATAAGGTTGGGGTCCAATGACTCTCAGCTAACTAATATACACCTATAGGATCATGAGGTATTTCTAAATCAACCCGAGATGGGATTTTCTTTTCTTCCCTAAATTCCTTTAGAGAATCATCATCAATTATGTGAACCATGACTCAGATAGAAAAGAAATGAAGAAAAATAAAGAGAAAGAAAAATTCTTATAGAAGATTAAGGATTCAGCAAGAACTATGGAAAGAAAGGAAGAACGATGACAAACAATAGCGTAAAAGCTTAGAAATAACAGCTACAGTTCGAAGATTTGGGGTAAGGTAAAATCTGGAAAAGCCTCCCACCTTTTATAGCTTGTCTCAAAAACAGCGAAAGTAATGATTAAATATACCAACTATTGACATTCGGACGGCTTCGCAATACAGAGAATATAAAATACCCATTTACCCTTTGGCGGTCCTTTAAAATTCAAATTATTTACAAAAATTCCATCTTCAAATAGTACCGCTAAAATTTTACAAGTGTGGGAGGTCGGCTACGGACCATGCACTATGAAAATACTTCGAGATACTTCGAGGATCGAATTCTCCATACTTTCATGCAAGAATAAATCATAGAGCATTGGGGGCTTATGTTGATGACAAAAATATCTACCTACGTGAACCAATTAGAATTGAACACTTGTCCTCTTACGTGGCCAAAATTCTAATCAGCAGATAGTAGCTCGGCAGGCATGCCGACCAACATAAAGAATGCCGACCATCAAGACCAATAAAGCGTCATCATACCAAGAGTCTTAGCATACGTGATTCATATAACCAATCATCACATTCATTATGTACAGGTGTAAATGCTTAAATGTATAAAGGCATTCCATCCCTTGACATTCTAACCCTTGATATCTGGGTCACAATAAATACGTTGTATCCCTTTCATCAAGGGCAAGATATAACAGATCCTAGAATATTCTTATTTACAAGAATACCTAATTTTCTGTAATCTCTGAAATCAATACCATAACAGTGGACATAGGCTTTTCTTACATAGCCGAACCACCTTAAAACCTTGTGTCAATCTTTTAACTATTTCATTGCAATTCTATATTTTATCTATGATTCTCAATTTGAACCAAGTCCATTTTTTGACACCAATGCTTCATATTTTTTTTAAAAATCATAAATTATTTTTTTAACCCAAATGATTACATTTACAACAAACAAACACATATATTCAAGCCCAAATAAATATCAAAGTCATATATTTAATTTGTAATAATATTCAAACCTAGACTTTGCACAAATTATTTGTAAAAAATCAAAGTCATGCATGTTAATACAACTATTTTACAACAAACAAACACATATATTCAAGTCCAAACAAATATCAAAGTCAAATTGTTCGAATCTAGGTTTTGCACATATTGTTAGGCCATTCATGTTAATACAACTATTTTACAACAAATACACACATGTATTCAAGAACAACAAATATATATATATAAATCATACCATTGGGTGAAACAAATGGTAGGGTTTTTTACCAAGGAGAGAGAGGGAGTCAGATTGATGAGAGAGAGGAGGAAAAGTGCAATGTTTTGGTGGAAAAAGGGGGATTTAATGGCTAAAATCCTGACATAATTGTCACAGGCTTTTTCACGATCATGGATCGTGACAAGGCCATGACAAAAAAATTATTACGAGTATTGTCACGGTCAAGGACCATGATAAGTTATGACAAATCTTATCACGGTCCTTGACGTGACAATACCTGTAATAATTTTGTTGTCACGATTTTATCACGGCCCTTGACCATGATAACACGCTTGTGTATATTTGTCATGGTTCTTTTTGTAGTAATACCTGGCCAAAAAAGGGTGATATTTTTTCTCTTTTGGTGTAGTAATTTTTTGTAGTTTATCAATACCCAATAGGACTAACCACCCTACCACCACTGTTGAAAAAAATATTTGTTACCAAAACAAAAATAAAGACTCGAGTTCATGAAAAAAAAACACGCGCAATAGCATTTTAATTAATACAGGAGCATTCCAAAAACTACTTATTATTTTTTTATTTATTTAAAGTTGTTTCTAAAACGTAAAAAAATGTTTTATATAAAAAATAAACTATTTTTATAATAATAAAGTGTTATAACTATTAATAAAAGGATCAAATACCAAAAAGTTCCACAAACATTTTTTAATACACACTTAGTTCAAGCCTTTTATTTTATATCAAAAAGTCCCTTATTCTCTTATCTTTAAAGGTCCCCTCCAACGGCATAGTAAAGCCTTTTTGGCATTTGAAGGACTTTTTGGTGCAAAATAAAAGGTCTTGGACTAAATGTGTATTAAAAAAAGTTCGGTGAACTATTTGGTATATGCCCCTTAATAAAAAAGTGTTTTTGAATAATTTTCTTTTAAAAAATACCTTTTTTTTTAAAATTGTGTTGTTTTATAAGCAAACTTTTTTTAAAAAAATAATATTATTTTTTTATATAACTAATTGTTTTAACTGTTAAGAAATTGCTTTCTTTATAATTTTTTTTAAAAATAAATGTTTTCCTAATTTTTATATATATTTATAGAAAACAATGTAAGAATGTTTTTTTATAAAATAGTTTTTATAAACTTGTACAATGTTCTTTTGAAAAAAAAATTGATGTGGTTAGTGACGCTGGTGATATGCCCCAAGTGTAACCTCGGCCTAGAGACACCAACCTCGGCCGAGATGATGGTCGAGATATTGATCGACCCTAGATAAGCCATGGGCCCACGATATCATCCCTCGGCTAGACCAGTGTCGGCCTGAGCCAACACTATCTCTTACATTTCCAATGGACGCTACGCGCATCACAGGCATCAGCAGCACTCTCGTACACCTGGGTATGGCAACCTCGGCCGAGTTCAGGCCGAGGTGATAAGAAGCCTTAGTAATCGTCAGCATGGAATCAGTCCAACCTCGGCTGGGGTCGACCCCAGCATAATGCCTCGGCCGAGATCAGGCCGAGACTGCCTATGACACATCACGGATTGAACAAACATCAAGTCCTTACACCTCGGCCTCTCCCAGGCCGAGGACATCCACCAATATGGCGGCCGAGCATCTATTGACATTTGGATAAGGACACATGAGCACAAATCAGTTGTAACAAGATTATTCTCCACACGTGGGGAGAATATTTCATCATCATTCCTTACATGTGACAGTGACAGATGGCACTCCCACATTGGTGAGTCAACCACACACATGCTCATTACATGCATGGGGGGTACATTACACCCTCTAGGAACTATATATAGGGATCATCCCCTACCTTGCAAAAAGATCCCAGTTATTCAACCCTAGCTAAAACTCTGTCTAAATCTACAGTAGCGAGAGAAAGCTTGAGAGATTGTATCCATGGCCATTAGTACCTTCATCCAGTGATATTACTCACACACTCACAGTGGACGTAGGCCAGATTGGCTGAACCACTTATATACCGGTGTATTCTCCTCTTCTCCTTACCTCTTTCTCTTATATCTTTACATAACTGCGTTGCCATTGTTGTTCTTATATTGAGCTTGGAAACACCTTATCTGGTGGTGCTGATTCCGGCATCATCATTTTGGCACCGTCTGTGGGAACCGAGAAGCTATCTCTTCCTCTTTTTCTGCTTAACCTCATCGGAGACTCTGGTGGTGAACCAGGAACTACCCCTCACGTGGAGTTGTTTCACCATTGAAAGAGGTCCTTTAAGGTATTAAGATCACTTGCTACTCAAGCTCTATAGTGTTAACACATGGCACCAGACTTACCACCACCTCTTCCGCCGCCCGGGGGTGGAGGGGCTAGTTCCAGTCAGGCTCCTCCCCAGTCCGAAATGGCGGAGGTAGCAGCAGCCTTGAAATCTTTAGTTGCAACACAACAAGCCATGAAGGAGCAATTTGCCCAGCTCAGTCAAACCATGATGAGGAGGCCACCTGGAGTCTCACCGGACATGATAACTCCGGCGGCAGTTCAGCCTCATCCTGACGCTAGGGGACCACCCCAGGCGCCAATGAAGGACCAGCCTGCACCCCAGCGGAGAAGGGACGTTGCTGACCCGAGGCGCTTACGCTTGGGGAGGCAGGGAAACCCTTGCCCAGAGGACAGGTATGATGACCTAGAAGCTGAAGAAGCCCCAGAAGACTGCTGGGAGCCGTATGAGGTGTCAAATGACACTATACGGCCTCTTAGGCAGAGTCAAAGATGTGTCGGTCGAAGAAGGGAAGAGGCCCAACAAAGAGGGTCGGCCTTCGAGAGGCTGGGCCCGGTGAATGACCTAAGACAGAGGCTATCGAGGTCGAGGAGCACAGCAGGCTCCCAGAGAGGGGGTAGGTAGGGTCGGCCAGACCAAGGCCGACCCTGTGAAAGAAAAGGCCGAGAGCAGGAAGAGGTCAACAGCCAACGTGTTGCGGCTGGGGAACCCTCTGTCCATCGCAGGGAGGTGGCAGGGGATAACCTCGGCCAAGTTGATGACAGAAGACACTGGAATGATTCTATCCAACGCCTCGAGGAGAAGATAGGAGACCTCATTAAAAGCAAGGACCCATTACAGAGGGGTTACTCAGAGGGCTCCCCATTTGTGGCTAGGATAGTGGGGTTCCCAACCCCAACCAAGTTCAAGCCTCCTACAGTGACTCCCAAGTATGATGGCATCACTAACCCTGTGCACCATATCGAGATGTATCAGTCGGCAGCAGACATTTACTCGATACCTGATGAGATGAAGTGTAGGGCCTTCTCAGGGACCTTGACAGGGGAAGCTCATAGTTGGTTCACCTCCCTTCCGAAGAACTCAATTGAGAACTTCAAAGGCTTGGCTGAGCAGTTCATCCACAACTTATGCTTTGGGGTAAGACCTCAAAAGAAGACTACCCACCTGCTATATGTCAAACAGGACAAGGGTGAGAGCCTAAGAGACTACATAGCAAGATTCAACAAAGAGAAATTGGAGGTGGAAGATTGTGAAGAGAGCATAGCCATGACCGCCCTGATAGGAGGCCTCCAGAAGGGGAAGATATTGTGGAAGCTGGCGGAAGACCCCCTAGGTCCATGGCGGAGCTGCTGGCAACCGCGGGGAAAGTGATGAATGCGGAAGAGGCAATGGCTGCCAAGTATGAGGAGGAGAACCGCGGTGGCACAGGAAGGTCCCAAGGTAAGAAATAGGGGAAGAAGAGGTCAGGAGATGACAAGTTCTCTCATTACACTCCTCTGACTGTGAGCTATGAACACATCCTTAATGAGATTAAGACTGACCGGACTCTGAGGTGGCCTGAGAAACTGAAGGCCCCGCCACATAAGAGGAACAAAAACCTATGGTGCGAGTTCCATCAGGATCATGGCCATGTCACAGATAGATGCTTCGCTCTAAAGGATAAGATTGAGAAGATGCTGAAATCTGGGAAGTTAAGGAAGTATGTGGATGGTAAGGCTCCAAAGGGTGGAAGAGATGACCCTAAGAAAAGAAGAGATGGCAGATGCCGTGGCAATGTCCCAGCCAGAAGGATCGATGACTCAGAAGAAGATGATGAAAATGACCCGGATCTTCCACCAAAGGATGACAACACCCCGGTGAAGAGGGTCGGTATGATCTCCTTTGGTGTTAGCACTATATGTGGGGGATTTGCAGGAGGTGGCTCTAAGGTAGCCGATAAGAAGGCTCATGTAGCAGAGGCTAGGTCATTGGTCAAGATTGAAGTTGTGAATCTAACGTCTTCTGATGCAGTGCAGAAGAGGAAGAAGGTAGATATGGACACCCTCGTAGTGGGGTTCTCCAGACTCAACTTCAAGGGTATCTTAGCCCCCCATGATGACCCTTTGGTCATAACAACAAGGGTGCATGGGTGCGAGGTAGGGAGGATCCTCATAGATGGAGGAAGCTCAGCAGACGTGATGTTCTGGCCTTGTTTCAAGAGTCTGGGTCTTAGCAGGGCAAGGCTGGTGCCCTACCATCACCCATTGATAGGCTTCAGTGGTGAAAAGGTGCACCCCTTGGGCATGTATGAAATGGATGTACGGATGGGGGATGAGTGGCCTAAGAGGCTGACCAAGAAGATAAACTTTTTCGTCATGGATGAAAATGTTTTCTCGGCCTACAACCTCATCGTAGGAAGGGTGGCCCTCAAAGAGTTTGAAGCCATGCCATCGACGGTCCATCAGATGCTAAAATTCCCGACTCCTTATGGAGTAGGGGAAGTGCAAGGGGATCAAACCACGGCACGGGAGTGTTACTTCAACTCGGCCGAAGAGAGAGAGGCCCATAAGAGAGCAACCACCATTTACAGCATAGACACTCTTGACCCAAGAGACGAAACAAAATTGAAGAAAGGTGAGGCTGCGGAAGAGGTAGAATCCATCGTCCTCAATGAGGACGAGCCGGAAAAAACCGTCCAGGTCGGTAAGGTCCTAGAGCAAGGGATCAAGGAAGAGCTGGTAAACTTCCTCAGAAGGAGACAGAGTGTCTTCGCATGGAGTCACGCAGACATGCCTGGTATCGACCCTGAGGTCGTGAGCCACAAGCTCAACGTATACAGAGATGCCAGGCCGATCAAGTAGAGATGAAGGGTGTACTCCAGGGAGAAGTATGACGTCATCCGGGAAGAGGTGAAAAAGTTGGAAGAGGCCGAGTTCATAAGAGAGGTTACCTACCCGGAGTGGCTCTCAAATGCAGTCATCGTGCCTAAGGCCAATGGGAAGTGGCGAATGTGTGTAGATTTCACTGACCTGAACAGGTCTTTCCCGAAAGACAGATATCCCTTACCTAGGATAGACCAGATGGTGGATGCAATGGCAGGGCACGAGCTCATGAGCTTCATGGACGCTTATTCAGGATACAACCAAATCTTCATGGATGCTGAGGACTCTGAGAAGACAGCCTTCATTACTGACAAAGGGACGTACTGCTACAAGGTGATGCCCTTCGGTCTGAAGAATACGGGGGCAACGTATCAACGTCTTGTCAATAAGATGTTCGAAGAGAAAATAGGTAAGACCATGGAGGTATATATGGACGATATGCTAACGAAGAGCTTGAAAGCCTGCACTCACGTAGCAGACCTTGAGAAGACGTTCGATGTCATGGACTCGTACAGAATGAAGCTCAACCCAGCAAAGTGTGTCTTCGGGGTAGGAGCCGGGAAGTTCCTGGGGTTCATCATTAATCAGAGGGGGATTGAAGTAAACCCTGAGAAAATCAAGGCATTACTCGACATGAAGACTCCTAAGAGTATCAAGGATGTCCAGAGGCTCACGGGAAGAGTGGCTGCCCTTAACACGTTTGTTTCTAGGGCAACGGACAAGTGTCTTCCATTCTTTAAAGTTCTAAGAAAAGTCTTCCAATGGGACGAAGAGTGTGAAAAAGCTTTCAACCAGCTCAAGTCCTACTTAGGGTCTCCCTTGTTGATGTCTCGGCCCATCACGGGGGAAAGGTTATTTGTGTATCTGGCAGTCTCTGAATCAGCCATTAGCGCGGCCATCATACGGGAAGAGGATAGAATCTAGAGGCCTATGTACTTTAACAGTAATGCCCTTCAAGGGTCTGAACAAAATTATCCCCGAATGGAGAAGTTGGCTTATGCACTAATACATGCCTCAAGGAAAATGAAGCCTTACTTCCAAGCTCACTCCATGGTAGTCCTCACTGACTCCCCACTAAGGCAGGTTCTGCACAAGATTGAGAAGTCCGAAAGATTGATGGCCTGGGCCATCGAACTGGGAGAGTATGGTCTTACCTACCAGCCTAGGACAGCCATCAAGGGGCAGGCACTCGCAGAGTTCACCTGGGAAGAGGCCGATAGAAGTTTGGAAGAGGCCGAGACAGAGAAAGGCTTAGATGATGGCGAAGAGACGAACCGTAGTGTCTTCCGAGATTCGGAAGAGACTGCACCAAACGTCTTTCGAGGCCGAGAAGAGGTCGTCCCAGGCAAAACCCAGAGCAGAGTAGAAGAGAACGAAGAGGATCGATATCTCTTCAAGAAGGGGGTTATGAGAGAAGGGGTCTTCTCATCAGATGCAGACGTATGGAGTCTCTTCGTTGATGGCTCTTCTTGTGACAGTGGAAGCGGCGCGGGGCTAATACTCTCGGCTCCAGATGGCGCCAACATTGAATACGCCTTGAGATTTAACTTCCAGGCCTCAAACAACGAGTCCGAGTATGAGGCCATGATAGCAGGTCTCTTATTAGCAACAACTCTTCGAGTAAAACGACTCCTACTCCATAGCGACTCAAGGTTGGTTGTCAATCAAGTGTTGGGGGTATAAGCGGCCAAAGATGAAAGGATGGCCAAGTACTTAAAGAAGGTAAGAAGGTTGTTAGAGTATTTTGAAGAAGCAAAGCTGAAGAGAGTGCCTCGACTGAGCAACAATCACGCTGATGCATTGGCAAGGCTGGCCTCGACAATGAAGACAGATTTGGGAAGGACCATTCCAATCGAGGTCTTAGGAAAAGCAAGCATCGAGGAGGACGAGGTATGTAGCCCTTATCACAATGTGAACCTAGGAGACTCATGGATCGACCCGCTCGTCAGATACCTAAGAGACGGAGAGGTGCCTAAGTCCAAGATGGAAAGGAGAAAGTTGAGATACGGGGCTGCCAAGTTCTCAATAGTAGGAGACGTCTTATACAAAAAGGGGTCTCTATTGCCTCTCCTCAGATGTGTGAATCCCATGGAAGTACCCCAGGTCTTACAGGAGGTTCATGAGGGTTCTTGCTCTAGCCACATAGGGGGAAGGCCCTTAGCCAAGAGGATCATCACTCAGGGATATTGGTGGCCTACCTTGTCTAAGGACGCTGCAGACTATGTGAAGAGGTGCGACAAATGTCAAAGGTTCGCCACTATCCCTCATCAACCCCATCAGTCTATGACGTCAATCTCTTCTTCATGGCCATTTGCGGTATGGGGAATTGACTTGGTAGGACCTTTGCCAAGAGCTGTCAACAACTATAGATTCTTGATAGTTGCCATTGACTACTTTTCAAAGTGGGTGGAGGCAGAACCGATGATAACAATTACAGAGCAGAAGACCTTCCAGTTCATTTGGAAGAATATCATATGCAGATATGGCCTCCCAAACACTCTCATCTCAGATAATGGTCCCCAGTTCAAGAACTCTTCCTTAGAAAAGTATTGCCTAAGAGTGGGGATTAAGCAATTCTTCTCATCTCCTGGTCGACCTCAGGCAAACGGCTAGACCGAGGTCACAAACAGAATAATCTTGGACGGAATCAAGAAGAGGTTAGAAGATACGAAGGGGAGATGGACAGAAGAGGTCTATGCAGTGTTATGGGCCTACATAACCACGACAAGGACACCAACAAGAGAAACCCCATTCATGCTAGCACATGGCTCAGAGGCCGTCATACCAACGGAAGTAGAACTACCAACTCATCGGATTCAGACCTACGATCCTGACAGCAATGGGGAAAAGAGGAGGCTAGACCTGGATCTTATCGAAGAAAGAAGGGAAGACACAGAGGTCAGAAAAGCAGCCTACCAACAGAGGGCAGCGAAATTCTACAACTAGAGGGTGAAGTCAAGATCCATTGCAGTGGGAGACCTAGTGCTAAAGAAGACCCTACAGAAGGCAAACAAGCTACACCCAAACTGGCATGCCCCCTACAAAGTAACGGAAGAGGTTGTGCCTGGCACTTACAGGCTAGAAAACCTAGAAGGAGAACCTTTCACTAACCCATGGAATGCTAACCATCTCAAGAGATATTACATATGATGTTGCATAGAATTTTATGTAAATGTACTATCTTACTGAGAAGAGGTTATTAATAAAGATCAGTTTCCATATCAGTTCTTGCTTCGTTCTTTAGACCAGAAATTTATTATGGGGATAACATCTTAGGTAATGACCTCAGACCCTCATAACATCACTCGGTGGTGACGAGGTCTGAGCTCAGACACCTTAACAGATGACCTCAGACTCTTAACATCATTAACTTGGTGAGATTAATTATGGGGATAACATCTTAGGTGATGACCTCAGACCCTCATAACATCAATCGGTGGTGACGAGGTCTGAGATCAGACACCTTAGCAGATGACCTCATACACTTAACATCATTAACTTGGTGAAATTTATTATGGGTATAACATCTTAGGTGATGACCTCAGACCCTCATAACATCAATCGGTGGTGACGAGGTCTGAGCTCAGACACCTTAGCAGATGACCTCAGACACTTAACATCATTAATTTGGTGAAATTTATTATGGGGATAACATCTTCGGTGATGACCTCAGACCCTCATAACATCACTCGGTGGTGACGAGGTCTGAGCTTAGACACCTTAGCATATGACCTCACACACTTAACATCATTAATTTGGTAAAATTTATTATGGGGATAACATCTTAGGTGATGACCTCACACCCTCATAACATCACTCGGTGGTGACGAGGTCTGAGCTCAGACACCTTAGCAGATGACCTCAGACACTTAACATCATTAATTTGGTGAAATTTATTATGGGGATAACATCTTAGGTGATGACCTTAGACCCTCATAACATCACTCGGTGGTGACGAGGTCTGAGCTCAGACACCTTAGCAGATGACCTCAAACACTTAACATCATTAATTTGGTGAAATTTATTATGGGGATAACATATTAGGTGATGACTTCAGACCCTCATAACATCACTCGGTGGTGACGAGGTCTGAGCTCAGACACCTTAGTAGATGACCTCAGACACTTAACATCATTAATTTGGTGAAATTTATTATGGGGATAACATCTTAGGTGATGACCTTAGACCCTCATAACATCACTCGGTGGTGACAAGGTCTGAGCTCAGACACCTTAGCAGATGACCTCAGACACTTAACATCATTAATTTGGTGAAATTTATTATGGGGATAACATCTTAGGTGATGACCTCAGACCCTCATAACATCACTCGGTGGTGACGAGGTCTGAGCTCATACACCTTAGCAGATGACCTCAGACCATTAACATCATTAATTTGGTGAAATTTATTATGGGGATAACATCTTAGGTGATGACCTCAGACCCTCATAACATCACTCGGTGGTGACGAGGTCTGAGCTCAGACACCTTAACATATGACCTCAGACTCTTAACATCATTAACTTGGTGAGATTAATTATGGGGATAACATCTTAGGTGATGACCTCAGACCCTCATAACATCACTCGGTGGTGACGAGGTCTGAGCTCAGACACCTTAACAGATGACCTCAGACTCTTAACATCATTAATTTGGTGAGATTAATTATGGGGATAACATCTTTGGTGATGACCTCAGAGCCTAATTACAATTCAGTGGTGAAGAGACCTGAGGCCAGAATTATTGACTAAGTATAAACAAGAACACCAACAAAATAATAGAAGAGATTGATATTCAGTAAAGAGAAGAGATCATATAGCATTCAGAGGCATTGTTACAAATATTCCTTACAAAATACCGAGGTGTTACAAGTTACAAATTACAAATTTGTTACAAGTTATAAATCCTAAAGGTTTGGGGTGGGGGGGGACATTAGCAGTCTCGGCCGGGTTGGCTTGGTCAGCATTGGTCACCTCGGCCACATCATCTGTATGGTCTGCCCCTCCGACCTCGGTCCCTCCAAGAGTTACAGTTTCAACAGGTGCAGCAGCCTCATCCTCTACCTCTTGAAGTGCCTGAGGAAACTGAGGGTCAGCAAAGCCGATACCCACGAAGTCAGAGGCCTTTAGAGTATCGACCTCCCTGTCTCTGACTTCATCCCATTTGGTAGTGGCCTTGATACCTCTTTCAAGATATTCAAAGCCAAAACCCATGAACTCGTCTGAGCCTTTATAGTCAGAAATTATTTTGTCTGAGGCATCTTCAAGGGCAACCTTCACAGCCGAGCTGACCTTCTGCTGCAGGACGTCATCTTTAGCCATCAGGGCTTTGGCGTGATCTTTGACGAGTAGAGAGATGTCTTTCTCCAAGCCCTTGACCTTATTTTCAGAGTTCTGCAACTTTGATTTCAGACGGTCGACCTCGGCATTTAGGGCACTCTCAACCTTCTCGGCCTCTTGCCCCTTCTGGATAAAGGGGCAATTTCCTCATAGCCCAGTTCGATAGTTGATACATAGCAGTCACTCCCTTCACATTTAATGAAGAGGTTAAGCGGGAGAAAAGTCAGATGTTGCACTTAAAAAAAATTTGACAAAGGAACAAATCATACCTGGACGGCTCTGTGAAGGTCGAACTCAACCAGCAGGGAGGTGTCCATAGCTCTGTAAAAGTGCTTGTCAGCCTCGGTCATTACAGAGCCGATTGCGTCCATGGCCTGCCTGTTGTGGCCGAACACACTATCGGTTAACTTTAGCTGATCCAGACGTGCCGTCAGGATGTCGGCCGAAGAGATTGGAATCGCAGCATCAGAGGCCTTCTTCTGCCTCGAGGTCGGCCTCTGATCCTCAGAGGCATGGGTTTCTGGGGCCCTCTTCTTTGAGGCCTGAGATTTGGATGTTGAGGGACTGGGGGAGGAGCGTTCAGACTAGCCTTTTTGGCAAGCCTTGCCAAGCTCGGAGCAGCCATCTCCCACAGTTCGTCTGGGATGTCTTGTGGTCGCTCTGCAAAAGTTAAAAGATATGGGTTAGAAATCAAATATGAATGAGTTCATAGGTTAGACTTTAAATAAAAATTCTTACCAAAGTCAACAAGGGGACTTCCACCCAGGTTCGTCCCCGAGAGATACTGGGGGGTCAGCAAATGTTCGAACTTAACAAACAGACCATGTGCCCCTTGGTCTTGCAGGTCCTTCACCTTCTGCATATTCTGAAGACTTAGACCAGGATCGGCCCTGGCAGACATGGTGACCTTGCCCCATTTGAGGGGTATCCTCAGCTCAAGTGTGGAAGAGGGGACGCATGGGCCAAATTCCCATGGTCCTGAGGCGAAAAAATAGCGGGGCTTCCAGTTATGATTTGAGGTCAGAGTCACCTGGAGCATTTTCTTCTCAGGCCTTCGAGCCACAAAATGATAGTATTTTGGATGGTTTTTGGCCGAGGTTGGGACATAACAACCAACGAAGACCTGAACTGGGAGGTCAGAGTGGTCGACTACCCTCCACAGGATAATGGCCCCTATGATGACTCTCCAAGCATTGGGAGATAGCTGTGAGGGGGCCAAGTTGATGTAAGAGAGAATGGATTTGATGATGGGATGAATGGGTAGGCGAAACCCTAACTTAAACATCTGATCATACAGGCAGATTTCTCCATCTCGGTCGTGATAGGCCCTCTCTTCCCTCAGAGGTCTCCTTAATTTTATAGAGGGACTAATGGAGTATAAATATCTGAAGCACAGAAGATCCACCTCAGTGACTGTGCTCTCGAACTCGGCCGCCTTAGAGATGTCAACATCGCTTTCAGCATCTTCATCATCATCAAGCTCAACGTCGGTCAGAGCAGATGTAGATGGGTTACTAGGGAATCTCTGAGCGAACTCTGCCCCTATGACGGCCGACAGGGGGATGGCATCAAGAATGGGTGGCACAACCACACTCAGCTCAAGCACTTCAACCTCTAAAGAAGAGGCTGAGGTGCTTGAGCCATTATGGGATGAAGCTCGACTGGATACCTCAGCCTGATCAGGACGAGGTGTGAAATCCATAGCTTCCTGGAAAGAGTCCACTGACATGGGGTCTGAGGTAGAAGATTCAGACTCAAACATAGGTGTTGGATCAACGGGAACCCCTGTCTGATAGAAGTTCTCCGGGGGGTCAGGATATATCACTCTCAGAGGTGGTGGAAACAAGGGCCTAATGGGAAACTCTTGAGACCTACGAGCTTCCTCCTGAACTCTCTCTATTTGCCTAATCTTTTCTAGGGTCTTCTCTCTGAGAGAGGGGAAATCCTCAAGAAGCTGGTATAAAGGTCTGAGCATTAGAGGACGACCCTAAACTTAAGGAATAACTCCTAAAACTACAAACAAGATTGACTTGTAAAATAAAGGGGTCTAAAGATCAAACTTAGAAGTTTAAAGAGAATATCGTTCGCCTGAAAATATGATGCTCGCCGAAAAACGATGAAACTCGCCGAAAAATGCAAACCAAATACCAGAAACAAAGGAAATGGAAAAGAAGAAGTACCTGGAAATGAATCGATGAATGAAATGAAGAAAACTCGCAAGAGCGTTGAGTAGAGAAGATTTGGAGAGAGAGAAATCGCAAGAACAGTTTGTGCGCAGGAATGAAGTGAAGAAGAAAGAGAAAAAGAAGGGTTCAAACCTTTAAATACATGGGCACGTTTCCCAAGGCCCATCATTGCCTTGGGAACCCCAAAGGATGGCTGACAGCACACGCCAGCCAAGTAAGTACGTTCTAGCGTGGACAGGTGTCATGCAGGTATTAGCTTGGGATGGATAGGCCTCGGAGGTGTAGTAATCCCCTATCCACTTGCTCTCGCATATGACTAAGGGCTGGGAGGTGATTGATATGCCCCAAGTGTAACCTCGGCCTAGAGACACCAACCTCGTCCGAGATGATGGCCGAGATATTGATCGACCCTAGATAAGCCATGGGCCCACGATATCATCCCTCGGCCAGACCAGTGTCGGCCTGGGCCGACACTATCACCTACATTTCCAATGGACGCTACGTGCATCACAGGCATCAACAGCACTCTCGTACACCTGGGTATGGCAACCTCGGCCGAGTTCAGGCCGAGATGACAAGAAGCCTTAGTAATCGTCAGCATGGAATCAGTCCAACCTCGGCTGGGGCCGACCCCAGCATAATGTCTCGGCTGAGATCAGGCCGAGACTCCCTATGACACATCACGGATTGAACAAACATCAAGTCCTTACACCTCGGCATCTCCCAGGCCGAGGTCATCCACCAATATGGCGGCCGAGCATCTGTTGACATTTGGATAAGGACACATGGGCACAAATCAATTGTAACAAGATTATTCTCCACACGTGGGGAGAATATTTCATCATCACTCCTTACATGTGACAGTGACAGATAGCACTCCCACATTGGTGAGGCAACCACACACATGCTCATTACATGCATGGGGGTTACATTACACCCCCTAGGCACTATATATAGGGATCATCCCCTACCTTGCATAAGGATCCCAGTTATTCAACCCTAGCTAAAACTCTGTCTAAATCTACAGTAGAGAGAGAAAGCTTGAGAGATTGTATCCATGGCCATTAGTGCCTTCATGCAGTGATATTACTCACACACTCACAGTGGACGTAGGCCAGATTGGCTGAACCACTTATATACCGGTGTATTCTCCTCTTCTCCTTACCTCTTTCTCTTATCTCTTTACATAACTGCGCTGCCATTGTTGTTCTTATATTGAGCTTGGAAACACCTTATCTGGTGGTGCTGATTCCGGCATCATCAGCTAGTGCGGATCCACATCTATTAAATGAAATGATCTGCGCGAGCGGTACTAACCAATTGCGATTAGAGACATCAATTTTTTTGCCCTTTTTTTTGCGAAACGACATAATTTTTTTTATCTAATATGAACATGATCAATACTAAAAGTGACACGACATGAAATCTATTTTTTTTACCAAGTACGAACACCGCATAAATAAAATGCAACATGACCAGAAATCTTATTTTCTCCCTAACACATTACGACAGGTGTTGATACCAAATTTAATCTGCTGACATGGCTCAATAAAGTAAAGATACGTGGCCATCTA
This sequence comes from Sambucus nigra, assembly GCA_949130495.1. Taxonomy (NCBI): domain Eukaryota; kingdom Viridiplantae; phylum Streptophyta; class Magnoliopsida; order Dipsacales; family Adoxaceae; genus Sambucus; species Sambucus nigra. The sequence continues at coordinate 438,048,053 of OX422210.1, forward strand.
CGTGGCAACAACAAACACTTCCGAGAAACTCACATGCTCCGAGGAACCATACTACAACGAGGAACACTGGTTCCCCGAGGAACTCATACGCTCCGAGGAACGAGAACTCTCCGAGGAACTCTTGAGTACCGAGAAGCTTAGGCGGTCCGAGAAACTCAGGCGGTCCGAGCTGCACCTCGAACAAAGCATTAATAGCAGGATAACCAACAGTTTGACTGTTCATTAAATGCTTATCATTCAGACGTACACGCTTAAGGGGCATTGAATGTATTACCCTTTCATATGTACATCATTTAATGTATTACCCTTTCACATTACAGCCTCAGGGCTATAAATACATTGTACAATCCTCATTGTAAGGGGATCGGAATTTCTTGATATAACTTGTAATCGAGAATTCCCATACAATCAGTAATAACATAACAGTGGACGTAGGCCATTCTTATAAGGCTGAACCACTTTAAAAATTCTTTGTTTCATTTATTTATCTGTGATTGAATAATTAGATATGATCTATTTTTTTACATCAACAGATTGGCGCCGTCTGTGGGAACGACTGGTAATATCGTTTCCCATAAAAAAAAATCCATCACAAATGGCTGATATTCCAGAATCTAGCAATCGAAACGCTGGAAGCCCTCCAAATCCATCTACTCCGCCAAATATTCCAGATCTGGCTGGAATAATGACAAATCTGGCTCAGGGTCAGACCGTCATGCAAGAAACTATGCGACAACTCATACAAACCCTCCATGGAGGTGCACCAACCCATTCAAGACCACAAAGTATTCAAAGAAATACCCGTGCACCTTCTTCACGTACTAGACGTACCAATTCATATCGCAATGAGGAGTCTAAAGATTTTTCTTATCAACCTGGACGAACTTCGTCATTGCAAGCCACAGATACTGAACAACGTATCACTCTCTCCCCAGAAAGGACCAGTGCGCTAGAAAGATTAAGCAGAGTATCTCCTTTCGATCGATTAGGTCCTAGGAGGAGAAAAAGTCCTCCAGAGCCCCATCGAGGAGTTTTCGACGACCATCATACTTAAGGGAAGGATCTGCCCAGTCGCGACCAGCTGCTCGTCAAGAGAGATCCCAGGAAGCCACATCAATGCGATCATTTGCTCGAACCAGCAGGCCCGAGGAAGGAAATGATGCATGGAAAGGCTCTATTCAAAGGCTGGAGGATAGATTGGGGGAAATGGTTAAAGCGAAGAACCCTCTACAATGAACCTTTGTTCGAGAAACACCTTTTGTCCAGGCCATTGTAGATTTTCCAACACCATCAAAGTTCAAAGCACCTGTTGTGACCCCCAAATATGATGGAAAGACAGACCCTGTCCTTCATATAGAATAATACCAAGCTGCAGCCGATATCTATGCTGTTCCAGATGAGATGAGATGTAGGGCATTCTCGGGAACTCTTACCGGATCTTTTCAAATATGGTATAATAATCTTCCTCGGGGTAAGATCTCAACTTTTCTTCAACTGATCGAGTTATTCATTAGGAATTTCTATTTTGGGGCAAAGCCAGTTAAACGAGTAGCACATTTGTTAAGTGTTAGACAAAAGGCTGGTGAGAGTACCAGAGATTATATAACTCGTTTTAATAACGAGAAACTTAAAGTCATTGATTATGAGGATAAGACAGCGATTACCGCCTTGATGAGTGGACTACTGCCCAACAAGTTGTATTACACTTTGGACAAAGATCCACCTAGAACCATGTCAGACCTGACGGGAAAAGGGTCCAAGATTATGAATGCCGATGAGGCTATGGCTGTGAAGAAGAACATGGATGCCAAAGAAACCAAGGTGGAAGGTGATAAAGCTAAGAAGAAAGAGCATAAGAACAATGGTAATGATAAACATTCAAGAACAAGGTCGGTATGGGATGCAATGGAGAAATTCGATAATTATACTCCTTTAAAGAAGGATATCAACCATGTTCTAGAAGAAATCAAGAGCAACGAGGAATTAAACTGGCCAGAGAAAATGAAGGCAGACCACGACAAGAGGAATAAGGCAAAGTATTGCGAGTTTCATAAAGATCATGTCCATATGACAAAAAATTGCATAGATCTTCAAAAATAAATTGAAACACTCATCAGACGAGGAAAGCTGGCAAAGTATGTTGATCGTGGAAGCGAAAGAAGAAACAACGACCGAACAAGAGAGAGGTCTAGATCTCCTCGTCGAGCAGAGGAGAACAAGAAAAGAAACCATGAAGTTGATCCCGAAGATAACCCCGATCTTCCCAAGAGACCAAGGCAACCAGAACGAGAGGTATTTTCAATACGCTTTGGGTCATTTGATTGTAATGTTATTACAGGTGGAGATGCAGGAGGATGAGACCTTACTACCGAGAGAAAAGCTTACCTCTGTGAGGCTCAAGCTTGCTCGTACATTCCACGAATAAATTTAGCTGAGGAGGATCGCCCGAGAAAGGTGAACAAAAAGAAGTTGGTCATTGGGTTCTCAAAGAATGACCTTGCAGGTGTTCTATATCCTCATGATGACCCACTGGTGATCAAGATGAGAATGAACGAGGTTATAATTTTAAGAGTACTGGTCAACAACGGTAGCTCGACAGACATCATATTCTACTCGTGCTTCGATAGTTTAAATCTAAAGCTATCTCAACTGGAGCCTTATCATAAACCCCTCCTTGGCTTTGCTGGAGAGAAAGTATTTCCACTTGGGACGATCAAGTTGGATATATTCATTGGTACGTGGCCTGCTTGTCGAACAGAAAGAATACGCTTTTTCGTGATAGATAAGAATGTTCAATCATCATACAATATCATCATGGGAAGAGTAGGATTGAAGAAGTTCGAGGCTGTACTATCTACGGTGCATCAGTGCCTGAAATTTCCAATAAATTTTGGAGTAGGAGTTGTTAAAGGTGATCAGAAAGTAGCTCGGGAATTCTATTATTCATCCGCCGAGCAAGAGGAACTGGAGGAAACAAGGAAAAAGACTACTACCTATCAAGTGGATGAAGGTACAGAAATTAAAACAGTGGATCCTAGAGATGAGTCTTAACTCGTGAAGGGTCAAGTGGTGGAAGCTACTGAAAATATCATTCTGGACGACGAGCACCCTGAACGAACTACTCAAGTAGGTTCGTCGTTGGAAGCCTCACTAAAACAGGAATTGATAACTTTCCTTAGAAGCAGAAAGAAAACTTTTGCGTGGAGTCATGAGGATATGCCCGGAATAGATCCAAATTTCTTATGTCACGAACTCAATGTGAATAAAGAGATCAAGCCAGTGAAACAGAGAAGAAGAGTGTTCAGCCCCTAGAAGAATCAAGCTATACAGGAGGAAGTCGAGAAGCTCCAGAAAGCCTGTTTTATTGAAGATGTTAAATATCCTGACTGGTTAGCAAATGTGGTGATGGTGAAGAAGAAGAATAATAAATGGAGGATGTGTGTAGACTTTACCTACCTCAACAAAGCATGCCCAAAGGATCACTTTCCACTACCCCGAATTGATCAACTAGTCGATGCTACCTCGGGACACGAGTTGCTGAGCTTCATGGATGCTTATTCTGGCTACAATCAGATTAAAATGAAACCTGAAGACAGGGAGAGTACTTCTTTCATTAACCCTAGGGGAACTTATTGTTATAATGTTATGCCTTTTGGTTTGAAAAATGCAGGTGCGACATATCAGCGGCTGATGAACAAGGTCTTCGCTGAACAAATCAGTTGCAATATGGAAGTCTATGTTGACGATATGCTGACAAAGAGCAAGAAATCTGCTGACCATCTAGTTGACTTAAGTCACACTTTTGATCAACTAGATAAATATCAAATGAAGCTGAACTCGACGAAGTGCATATTTGGAGTATGAGAAGGCATGTTTCTCGGGTATATTGTCAATTAACGAGGCATTGAGGCAAATCCTGAAAAGATCAAAGCTCTATTAGGGCTGCGGTCTCCAACGACGAAGAAAGAGGTGCAAAGTCTTACAGGACGAGTAGCAGCACTCAACAGATTTGTATCACGAGCAACTGATCGATGTCTCCCATTCTTCAAGACACTCCAAAAGACTTTTGAGTGGAATGATGAATGTGAGAAGGCTTTTCAAGACTTGAAGAAATATTTGGGAGCACCTCCACTGTTGTCCAGGTCGGTGATGGGAGAAAAATTGTACTTGTATCTAGCAGTATCGTAGAATGCAGTTAGCTCGGCGTTAATAAGAGTGGAGAATGGAGTACAAAAACCAACCTACTACACAAGTAAGGCCTTCCTAGGAGCAGAGATCAGATATCCAAGGCTGGAAAAGTTAGCATTGGCGCTGATTGAGGTGAGTAGGAGAATGAGGCCATACTTCCAGGCTCATACTATAGTCGTATATACTGATATGCCGTTGAGGCAAGCCCTTCATAAACCAGAAAAATCAGGGAGATTGATGTACTGGGCAATAGAGCTCGGTGAATATGATATAGTTTATGAACCCAGATCATCGCTGAAAGGGCAAGCTGTAGCAGATTTTATAGCAGAGTTCACCTATCCTGGTACCCCCGAGGAGCAAAAGTTGCTCGCTGATCAATCTGTGGATGTTACAGGGTCAACAAACACAAGCTCATACCAACTCCGATTGGTAAAAGGGCAAGTGAATGTTACAGGATCATCAAATTCGAGCTCAGACCAACTCTGGTTGGTAAAAGGGCAAGAAAAGATGATCGACGAAGAGCGAGAAATATTAGGGGAAGATGAAAGGAAGCAACAAATATTTCACCGAGGAACTCTGTCAGATCAGAAGTTTGAAGACGAGTTACCTATATGGAAGCTATATGTAGATGGCTCATCTTGCACAACAGGTAGTGGGGCAGGGATAGTTTTGAGCGCTCCGGATGAGGTCGACATGGAATACACCCTACGTTTCCAATTCAAAGCTTCCAATAATGAGACTGAGTATGAGGCCATGATTGCAGGTCTTAATTTGGCAAAAATTATGGAGGCGCAGCAAATTATTATCTTCAGTGATTCTCAATTAATTGTAAATCAAATGTTGGGAATATATGCAGCCAAAGGAGAATTAATGATCAAGTACCATGCAAAGGTGATGGAGTTGGTATCAGAATTTGCTGCTATTCAGCTGGTCAGAATACCAAGAATGGAGAATGCAAGAGCAGATGCCCTAGCTCGATTAGCATCAGCTACACGTACCGAGCTACGAAGAATAATCCCAATTGAAGTTTTAGTTGGTCGGAGTATAGATGAAGATTTGGCGATGAACTTTATCACCATTAATTTAGGACCATCTTGGATGGATCCCATCAGGGCATATATTGAGGAGGGAGAATTACCAATTGACAAGCTCACAGCCAAGAAATTGAAGTTTAAAGTTGCTCGGTATGTATTAACTAACGGTATTTTATATAGACGAGGAATTATGGCAGGTTTACAAAGATGTGTACATCCCTCTGAGGTGAAAGAATTGATTGAAGAGATCCATGAAGGGTGTGGAGCCGATGTAGCATGTCGGACGCTTTTGCAAAGGATGATGACGCAGGGATACTACTGGCCGACGATGAGGGCTAATTGTATAGCCTATGCGAAGAAATGTGACAAGTGCCAGCACTTCTCCTCCATCCGAAGAACTCCACAAGCATTGTTGACACCCATCACTTCCCCTTGGCCATTTGCCATGTGGGGAATAGATTTGGTCGGGCCACTGCTAACGACCAGAGGAAGGTTCAAATACCTCGTCGTCGTAGTGGATTATTTTACTAAGTGGGTAGAAGCTGAGCCTCTTATTGATATGATGTACGAGAAGGTGTACCAATTTATTTGGAAGAACATCATTTGTCGATATGGTCTTCCTCATGCTTTCATCACAGACCATGGAACACAATTTGATAACGAGGAGTTCGCTGCCTATTGTCATCAATCAAATGTTTTGAAGAGCCACTCAGCACCAGGCCATCCTCAAAGCAATGGACAAACTGAAGTGACAAACAGAACACTGCTGAATGGCTTGAAGAAAAGACTGGACGATGCGAAAGCAAATTAGATCAACGAGTTACAGTCAGTACTGTGGGCTTACCGAACTACTCCCCGAGTAGTAACTGGAGAATCTCCATATATGCCAACGTTTGGAAGTGAAGCTGTTATACCTGCCGAGTTGGGCCTCCCAACACACAGGGTACTGAATTTTAATTCCCTTGTCAGCGACTTAATGAGAAGATTGGATTTAGACATGCTCGAGGAAGTTAGAGAAGAAGCAGCCATCAGGAATGCTGCTTACCAGCAGCGAACTACTTTATTCTACAATAAGAGGGTGAAGAAGTGCGACCTGAAAGAAGGAGACTATGTGCTAAAGAAAGTGATTCAAAAGCACAACAAACTGGAGGCAAACTAGCATGGACCATACCGAGTTATAGAAGTTGTTCGACCAGGAACTTACCGGATAGCAACTTTAGAAGGGGAGGAGTTTAAAAATGCATGGAACGCAGAGCACCTGCGAAAGTATTATCAATGATGTGTATTTTCTCCTTTTATTGAAAGTTTTTCGGGGAATACTAGTGCTACACACTACTCGGCGAAACTCAGCAAAACTCGGGCGCTACTCAATTTTTTTCTCGAAAACACCAGCTAAGGTTGGTCGAGAAACAAATGTATTCCTCCGAGAAGTAAAACTTGTATTCCTCCGGGAAGTAAAGCTACCTGTATTCCTCCGGGAAGTAAAGCTACCGATATTCCTCCGGAAAGTAAAGCTACCGGTATTCCTTCGGAAAGTAAAGCTACCTGTATTCCTCCGGGAAGTAAAGCTACTTATGTTCCTCCGGGAAGTAAAACTTGTATTCCTACGGGAAATAAAATTATATGTTCCTCAAGAAGTAAAAATATTCCTAAAAATGCCAACTTATGTCGGTTAGGAAGTAAATATATTCTCGAAAAGGCCAACTTGAGTTGGTCGGGAGGTAAAATTATTTCAAAAAGTACTAAAAGCTCCTCGTAGAGGAAAAATCCACTAACTATGGCTGGTCGGGGGTAAAAACCCACTAAGTGTAGTTGGTCGAGAAGGAAATTTACCGACTTTGGTTGGTCGGAAACATTTTATGAATACGAGAAAATGATCAAGCAAAATTATTGATACTCGTGACTTTTTAAAATTATTAGTAAATTGGTCGAGAAACAACTTAGTGAGTTGGTCGAGAAACAACTTAGTAAGTTGGTCGAGGAATAACTTAGTAATTTTTAATGACTACCACAAATTCAAGCTAGTCGATAATAAGTTGATCGACAAACAACACAAAACAACACAATATTGTTATCTTTTTAATAGACATACATGCACAAATGTAAAGTATTTTATAAGACAATAGCAATTAAGATTGCGAACAAAAATAAAAGTCTTTCATTAAATCAAAAACAAATTACATTGAGAATGAAATGTATACTAACTATTACATCAAAATTCCTACTCTATTGGTTTTTTCCCCTCTGCTTTTGAAACAGGTTCCTCGCCAGCAGGAGGATCATTTAAAGCAAGAGGAGAGTTTATGAAGTTCAAATCTTTTAACATCCTGATATTCATCACGGATGGTTGATCTAGAAGGTGCTCGGGACGAGATATCTCAACACTTTAATGGAGATTGTAGTCGCCGAGATACTTGGAAATTAAGCATCGAGGAATGGCCCGAGCAGGGATCCAACTCATATCAAGTTTGAATGGTGGCACGGGTAGGTCGAGCAGCCCAGGATCATGGTAGTCCCACAGGTAATGACCCTGCTCGAGTTGCAGCACACCTAAGGCATTCAACCAGCCTTGCTTGTAGCCCTCATTATTGGCATTCTGGATACGATTGTCCAAATGGTATAGAGCCTCGTTGTACCCAGCCATCTAAAACTCCCTGGGCTGTTTGTGGAATTGATATGTCAGTCTTTCCAGCTGCTCGTGGAGATTTTTGATGAAGAGTTCCTTATTCTCCAAGACTGATTTCCGCGCTGAAAGCTGTTCTTCCAGGTCCTTGATCTTCTTTGACATTTCAGCCAAAGCCTGGTTCTTTGCCATTAATTGGAAAGCTTGGTTCTCCAAAGCGGATTGAGTCCTCTGTTCCTCGACAGGAATTCGAGGAGCTCTTGCTCGTCCACGAGAAGATGTAGAGGGGCCATCTCTCTTCAAGGTCTCCAATCCGTCCCTCAAGTTGGCGTTCTCGACTTCTAAGAACGAGAATCCCTCATCAGTCACTGGGATCAACGCGTTTGAAGTGGAAGCTGCAGACTTTAATTGAGACAACTCTTTTTGCAGGTTGTTATTTTCTTGCTCTAATAGTTCAGCTATTTGTCTGCACTCCTCGACCTCACCCCTCAGAGTTCTCTCCCTCACATCGTAGCCAGCAAAACGCTTCTCGTACCCCTTGTCAGCATTGAGTTGCTGATACTTCTTCTCATACCCCTCGTGCAAAAGGGTAGTGGATTCTTTGTATTGTTGTTGAAGGTCTTCAAGAATGCCTTGGAGATCCTCGATCATATCATAATAAGTCACATTGTTGGCCACTGCACGATTAAGCAGGGTCTTCAAGTATAGCTAAGCCTCAACCGCCTGTTCCGAAGCATCTTGGCCGAGGATGTCGATAATTTGTGCTGCACTCAGATCCGTGTGACCAACCTTAAAATAATCACTGCATTGCCTCAACAGCTTGGTATCATGAGCAGATAGTAATTCCATCCTGGCCAGAAACTAGTAGAGAAAGAAGAAGCAGTAATCAATAAAAGTACCAACTAAGCATGAAGAAGAGACAACAGTATGCAAGAACAAAAGTTCAAGTTTTATTATATCAAGGTTCAGAGTTACATGTTCATGGTTACATTTGACAAAAAAAAAATATAAAGATAAACCTGAACAACTCTACGCCTTTTCCTTATCTCCCAAAACCTTCTCGGGAGGATGGGACGAGGAAGCAGGTTGCTCGGAAGGAATATATAGTGATTGAGGAAGTGCTGGAGGTTGCTCGGAGGAAGTTGCAAGTAGTTGAAGTTCCTCATCAGCAAGCTGGATAGTCGGGGGAAGAGAAAATTGATCTCCCATCACCATGGAAGACTCTTCGGAGGCAGCTTCGTCCTCTTCTTCCTCTTCAGGAGTTGGAGGGGGGCCAGGGATGTGTCACTGAAAGAGTTCAGAATTTTCATCCACTTTCATCTCCTGTATAGCAGCGACCCATCCATCCCTAAAGTACTTGAGGCTGCCATATTCTACTTGTGACATCATGGCAGCCAAGCCCTTGTTCCACCCCTTGTCCCAGCCAGCGCTGAAAGACTTCTTCACAGCCAATTTTCTCTTCAACTTCTCCGAGGAAAGCTTCTCGGACATAAGGTTTTCAGCAATCTTCAATTTATTCTCAACCTTTTCCTTCTGCCGATTTACTTCCCGAAGTTGGATTAATTCTTCCTCAGCAGCCTTGAGTTTATTCTCAAACTCTCCAGCATCTTTGAGCTTCTTGTCGAGCTCTTTATTTTTCTCCTCCAAGTCCTTTATTTTCTTCTCCAACGCCTTGGAGACTTCAACAACTCGAGCCTTCTCTTGCTCGGTGGAGGCAAGCTTCTTCTCCCAAACAGCCTTGTCAGCATCGTATTTCTGACGAGAGTCTTCCAAAGACTGCCTCACGCCCATCAAAGCTTACTCCACACCAGATGAGGAGCTTGAAGCTTTAATAGCTTCATCCTTCTTCAAAATTATATTGAAGCAGCTCACCAACTGTGAAAAGAAAATGAAAGTAAGTCAGAGACAGATATAATAAGGGAAAGATGAAAAAGTTCAAAGTAAAAGGACTTACAGAAGCAATGTGACGAGCTGCCAAAGAGGTAACCATATCCCGAGAAAGATTTTCTTCGATACCTTGGATCTCGGGAATGATCCAAGTCTTCATCGAGCTCATGGCAGAGCTCGTGGGAACGAAAGTGGGAACTCCACTAGTCGGGGGTTGAGAGATGGTGTCAGTCAAATTGACCGAGGAGCTCTTCTTCAGCTTCCTCGAGGGAGCAGCAATAGATTCAACCAAGGAGGAACTCTTGGTCGGTGATATTACAATCACTTCTCCTAGAGCAGCAGACTTTCTCGGAGCCACCTGGGGCTTCTCGACAACCTTCACAACAGGGGCAACCGAGGAAGGTGCATCAGTTTTCTTTGTCCCCTCCCCTGGGACGTCAATCTTACTTTTTTTTGCCTCTCCAGCACCAGAGGCAGGTTTCTCGAACAAGGTGGGAGGTCTTCTTTTCTTCATCCTTTCACTTAAAGGAATATGTGATTCAGGCGAAGAACTGGTAGAAGCTGGTACTGGCTCTGCGTCACTTATCACCGGACGAGCAGTGAAAGAAGTGGTGTAACTCTTGTACTGCAGCAGATACGAGGCTGACCTAATGTGCTCGTCGGCAACACTCTGATGAAAACTCCAGATAAGTTTTAAGTGCCTTATATTCACGTCTGCTTCTTTTGGACACTTTCTTTTGCTATCAACTGCAAATAAATAAACATTAAAATATCAGTGGCACATTTTATCAAACATAAAAGAAGCATAATTTCAAAATAAATAAAATGAAATAAAAATAACTTATCCCATTTCCATAAGGAGGGCATCTGGGACCCTGATACACTTCATCCCCAGATAAAGGAGCATGTTGCCAATTTTTTATAACAACTCCGTGCTCAAAATAGTCCCTATTGGCATCCAGGAGATTGACCACTAAAGCCCTATTTAAAAATCTAGTTTTTAAATAAAAGGTGTTATCACCAACTGCCCATCTATAGCAAAACATGATTTCTGGAATTCCTATGCGAGTTCCATGAATTTGATTTAACCTATGAACCCCATTAACTATTCTCCATCTATTGGGGGCTATTCTTGCAGGAACAACGTCAAAATATTGACAAAATTCCAGACATAGAGGATTGTGCGGAAAAGAAAATCCACACTCAGCAACAAAGAGACTGGAGAACCAATGTCCCTCAGCCAAACGAAAATAATCAGAAGGCTCAGAAAGCTCTTCCAGAACAACCCAGGAGGGAATAGAAAAATCAGAGCGAAATTTTTCAAGAGATTCAACAGGGTAAACCATGATGAATAAAGGAAATGAAGAAGAAGGAATAAGATCTTACAGAAAAGAGTGGATCTGTTGAAAACGAACGGTGAAAAGGATGAACACACAAGAGAGTAAGATAATGGAAAACTCGAAATACAAATTTGAAAAGGTAGAAGACGATGGGATTGTCTGTGACGCTTAAATACTCTGCCTTGGGAAACGGTAAAGTAATGATTACAAAAAGAAACGATTACGCTACTAGCGGCTAGAAGGACAAAAAGGGTGCGGCAATTGAAGCGAGAAGAAACGATTACGCTACCGGCGGCTAGAAGGACAAAAAGGGCGCAGCAATCGAAGCGAGTATAAAAATTCAAAAAAGCCCGATTCTATGAATTTGGAAGGAAAAATAAATACAAGGGAAACAGTCCTAAAAATCAGGAGGACCATTTAAAGCTACCATATTCCGAGAAAGAATGTTCCACACTCCTCAAATTTCGAACTATGAAACATTGGGGGCTTCTGTTGATACCAAATTTAATCTGCTGACATGACTCAATAAAGTAAAGACACGTGGCCATCTACGTGGCAACAACAAACACTTCCGAGAAACTCACATGCTCCGAGGAACCATACTACAACGAGGAACACTGGTTCCCCGAGGAACTCATACGCTCCGAGGAACTCTTGAGTACCGAGAAGCTTAGGCGGTCCGAGCAACTCAGGCGGTCCGAGTTGCACCTCGAACAAAGCATTAATAGCAGGATAACCAACAGTTTGACTGTTCATTAAATGCTTATCATTCAGACGCACACGCTTAAGGGGCATTGAATGTATTACCCTTTCATATGTACATCATTTAATGTATTACCCTTTCACATTACAGTCTCAGGGCTATAAATACATTGTGCAATCCTCATTGTAAGGGGACCGGAATTTCTTGATATAACTTGTAATCGAGAATTCCCATACAATCAGTAATAACATAACAGTGGACGTAGGCCATTCTTATAAGGCTGAACCACTTTAAAAAAATTTTGTCTCATTTATTTATATGTGATTGAATAATTAGATATGATTTAATTTTTTACATCAACAACAGGAAATCTATTTTTTTTTACCTAAAACAAACATGATCAAAATAAAAGTGACACGACATGAAATCCATTTTTTTTTACCAAACACGAATAACACCCAAATAGAGAAATATTATTTTTTACCTAATACGAACACAATCGAATTAAAACGCGACACAACATTAATTTTTTTTCCACCTAACATGAACATGACGAAAATAAAAGTGACACGACATGAAATGCATTTTTTTTTACTAAACACGAACAATGCCCAAATAAAATGTAACATGACAATAAATCTTACTTTTTACCTAACACGAACACAGTCGAATTAGAATGCAATACAAACACCCTAAAACAAGTAAAAAAAACTACGGTGTTTGTGTTAAGTAAAAAAATTCTCCGTGTTCGGATACCGTTTTAATCCGATTGTGTTCGTGTTAAGTAAAAAATAAAATTTCTTGTCATGTTGCATTTTATTTGGACAGTGTTCGTTTTTGGTTTAAAGAAATGGATTTTATATCGTGTCACTATTATTTTGGTCATGTTCATTTTAGGTAAAAACAATAAATTTCATGTCATGTCATGTTCCAATTCAACTGTGATCGTGTTAGGAAAAAAAAAAATTTATTGTCTGGTTGCATTTTGTTTGAATGGTGTTTATGTTTTGTAAAAAAAATGGATTTCATGCCGTATCACTTTTATTTTGGTTATGTTCGTTTTAGGTAAAAAAAAATCACGTCGTGTCGCGTTTTAATTGAACTATGCTCGTGTTAGGTAAAAAATAAAATTTATGATCATGCTATATTTTATTTGAGCGGTGTTCGTGTTTGATAATTTTTTTTATCATCTCACATTTATTTTGATTATATTCATATTAAATAAATAAAAAATCATGACGTGGTGTGCTCTAACTTAGAAAATTTTAATTAGGAGTGCTTCTACAGCGACTTAAAATTAGAATTTAAAATCGCGATTCGCTGACATGTCATATAACAATTGATTAATATCGTTGATGCAAAACCACATTCATAAATGACCAACCAACAATAAGACCATGTAAACTTGAGCCCCAACTTTAAATTTCAATCTAGAGTATTCTTAATATTTTTTTTTTCAATAATCTCTTATTTTACATTAGATTCGAGTCATTTGTAATCAATAGAGAAAAAGTTTTGAAAGACTTCATGAGTCTTTGGTTTTGGCTGATTTATTGGCATGGATAGGCGGTTCATACAGAATTCCTCTTTTTAGAATAAATGTCTTCCTATTGCATTTAAAAAAAAACATATTAGAGGAGGTAAGTAGATGAGATTATGGGTGACAATTTAAATTAATCGTGTTAATTTTTATTCTAATATAAATTTTAATTACTTTTAAATCTATACAAATTAATCGAATCATGTTCTAATTATTTTGAATTGTTATCATAAATGATTTCTCGAGTCAAAAATTAGCTCCGATGAGATGAGATGAGATGAGGTGATGACCGTAAATTGATTAAGCTGGAAAAGTGACAAAAAGACAAGTAACCGTTGTGGAAAGAGTGGTTTATACTCGTTGGATGACAGCCTGACAGTCCAGCCCCATAGACGGATGATTAGCCTCACATGGTCTACGCTGTACTCCTGGCCCCACCTTCCACTTTCTCTCCATCCAGTACTCTCTACTCCCTCCCTCCTGCTTCCAAACTATTTATTATATTTTAACAAATATTTAATTTCCTACACGTCCCTTTTGCTCTCCAGATTATCCATAAATTCCCCATTTCCCTACTCCATTCTGCACTCATAAAAAACAACCCAAGTCACCATTCCATTCCATTCCATTCCACTACCTTCCATTTGTTCAGAAAAGAAAAAAATAGTGTTTTTTCCAGATGACGAAGGAAGTTGCTGAAGAAGGACAAAGCACCACCTACCATGGGAAGGACTACGTTGACCCACCACCCGCACCCCTTTTTGACATGGCCGAGCTCAAGCTCTGGTCCTTTTACAGAGCCATCATCGCAGAGTTCATAGCCACCCTCCTCTTCCTCTACGTCACCGTCGCCACCGTCATCGGCCACAAGAAACAAACCGACCCATGTGCCGGTGTTGGCCTCCTCGGTATCGCTTGGGCCTTTGGTGGCATGATCTTTATTCTCGTTTACTGCACCGCTGGTGTCTCCGGTACTATTTCTCTTAACAACTTTGTATTCAATAATTTATTTTCTTCTCTTTACAAAATAGATGTACTTGTACTGAGAGTTGTAATTATGCAGGGGGGCACATTAACCCTGCTGTAACGTTTGGGTTGTTCTTGGCAAGGAAGGTGTCGTTGATTAGAGCTGTGGCTTACATGGTAGCTCAAAGTTTGGGTGCTATTTGTGGTGTTGGGCTAGTGAAGGCCATCATGAAACACGACTACAACGCGCAAGGGGGTGGTGCTAACTCTGTTGCACATGGTTACAACAAGGGCACAGCTTTGGGTGCTGAGATTATTGGTACTTTTGTTCTTGTCTACACTGTTTTCTCAGCTACCGACCCCAAGAGGAGCGCTCGTGACTCCCACGTCCCTGTAAGTCCACCCCCTTTAAACATCGTATAACTTTTATACTATATATATATATACTCAACGTTTATGTAATACAGGTTTTGGCTCCTCTTCCTATTGGATTTGCGGTGTTCATGGTTCATTTGGCCACCATCCCCATCACTGGGACTGGTATCAACCCTGCTAGGAGTTTTGGTGCTGCTGTTATTTACAACAATGAAAAAGCTTGGGATGACCATGTAAGTTAATTTCTCCATCATGTGTATATAGAATCTTCGGTCAATTTTGTGTTTGACGTGTGGTGGTTGTGATGGACAGTGGATCTTCTGGGTTGGACCATTTGTGGGAGCATTGGCAGCAGCAGCATACCATCAATACATATTGAGGGCTGCAGCTATTAAGGCTTTGGGTTCGTTCCGAAGCAACGCTACCAACTAACTAAGCGCTGCTCTATTCTATCTATCAGTCCTGGTGTCCATTTCTCTTACCTATTTATTTGTTTTTCTCTGTGTGAAATGAAATGTGAATGAGAGGAATATGCTCTTTTTTTTTTAATAGCTTTTTATTTTGTTGTTAGCTTTTGGCTGTGTATTTATAGGGTCAGAGTAGTGAAGGGCGGTGTTGTTTCTTTTATTAAAACTGGTTTGAAATGATGAACTATGTTTCTCTTCTTCTTATCTTGGCTTTCATAAAGAACTACTTTATTAAATAAAAGAAAGCATGTACATTAACCTAATTGCAAACCAAGCCTCTTCGTTGGATGAATTGAATTTCAAGTAGAAACTTACCACGTGTCTCGTAGCCTGAGGCCCATAGATTCGTTGTCACTTTGTTGGTGCTGGTCCCAACTTTCCAAACTTTTGCCCCACTCTACAAGGGCTTTTGAGGAAATCTGGCATGACACGGTGACACCAAGTGGCTGTCCAGTTTCGGATTACAACACACGCAATAGGACTGAGCAATAGAAAGCAAGAGAAAAGGATGAAAGCAGTTTTATATTTGGGGCGTGGGGGCGTCATTGATTGCAAATACGAAAAATTATGAGTTTTTAGTTTTATTTTTTATATTTTTTTTATAAAAATCAATTCTTTGGTAGTGAATAAGAAATATTTTGTAATAAAAATAAGATTTGATATGCGGTACTTGTTATTTAAATTGGTGATTATTTTTTTATATAAAGTATTTATAATCAAAGTATTACAAGAGAACATACGAGTTCAAATAATTATTTTTTATGGAAAAAAATTTCATGTCACTCGAACATATTTTCAGAATATTTGTTGTAGTGGAAATTGCAGCTTTTTGTTCGAAAAATGAAATAAATATTGAGTTTTGAAATAATATTTATCTAGATATGGTAACAGGTTTACATTTATTTCTTTGTTCTACATCAGATTATATGTTCAAGTTCCGACTTAACAGATGCAATTTGCAATCAAAATTAATTAATGTATTGAACTTAGAGGTTCAGTTTCATTGAAATGGCTTGTAGGCAAATAATATTTTTCTTTAAATTATTACTCTGTAAATGGGTTGTAGAAATGTCAAAATATGACGTGAGATTATAATAATTCTCGAAATTATAAGTAAATAAGTTCATACATTTTGAGTTCAGATAGGATTACAATTCGATTTGGGTTCAAGTATTTTTCATCTCAATTTACTTAAATATGCTTAATATATATTATTAGAAAAATATAATGTATCTCACCCAAATAATTAAGATTTTTCCTTATTGAGTATACTTACGGTATAAATTCAATTTTCCACTCCCATTTACAAAGGAATGCAATTTCAAAGCATATATCATCCATAAGCATAGGCACGTTCCTGCATCAGTGCGGAGGAGCAAACTATTTATACACAATGAAGATTTCAAATTGAAATTCTATGTCCCGTGTTAGTCTCGTCATAGTTAAGGGATCGCATTTGAGTTTTACAAATAGGGATTTTTTAAGAGCACCTTATTTTTTCTTCAAAATATCACCACTTTATTTTTACTATAAAATACCATTTAATTATAATAGTTATTTTATAATACCATAACATGGCCACCACATATTTAAGGTTCTAATAATTATTTACACACTTTTCCTCCATCTCGCTACACATTCAAACTCCCAAACCTTTCATCTTCAACTTCTAAACTTATCATCTTCGAATCCGTTCTCCTTCAACTGAAGATTAAACATTAGGTGGTTATATTGAATACACTACCCATTTGAATACACACCTGTTTGGCCATGAATTTTTATTATCCCAACGGAAGTAAACATCGAACTAAGTAATCTTGTTGTTCGTTCGCTGTTCAACATCGAACCAAGTTCATCTTCTATACGTTCTGGTACTATAGTATGCAATCAAATTACAAAGTAAACTTGAATGTAACCTCGTCTGGACTGCTTCAAAGTAACTTGAATGAAATCGAACCAATGAATTTTTATTTTTTATTATAACTTCGTCCGGACTGTTCAAAAAGTTGAAGATACGAAACTAGGGTTTCATTCGTTATGAGCATACCGAATGAATTCCATTTATTCGATATATTCATGACGAATAATTTTTTTTATTACCTACGGTTTCATTCGTTATATTCATACCGAATGAGTTATAATGTTTCGTCATGTATACAATGAATCAATGGATTCTCAATTTAGGGTATCCGTTACATTCTGTAAGGCCCTAAAGCATTGTTGTTCGTTCCCTGTTCAACATCGAACCAAGTTCATCTTCTACACGTTGTGGTATTATAGTATGAAATCAAATTACAAAGTAAACTTGAATGTAACATCGTCTGGACTGCTGCAAAGTAACTTGAATGAAATCGAACCAATGAATTTTTATTTTTTATTATAACTTCGTCCGGACTGTTCAAAAAGTTGAAGATACGAAACTAGGGTTTCATTCAGTATGAGCATACCGAATGAATTTCATTTATTCGATATGTTCATGATGAATAATTTTTTTTATTACCTACGGTTTCATTCGTTATATTCATACCGAATGAGTTATAATGTTTCGTCATGTATACAACGAATCAATGGATTCTCAATTTAGGGTATCCATTCGTTACATTCTGTAAGGCCCTAAAGCATTATTAGGAAGGTTAATTACAAGATTAAGTATAAGTTATTAGTCATAAATTGGTTATGTGTATTAAACATGTTAATTATCATGTTTAGGGGATGCATGCTCATGTGATATATGTGTGGTTTATATTAGATGCTGATCGAGCTTATGATCGGGGATAACATGTTTAGAGCATATGACTAGTTATGTGGTTAAATGAATCATAAAATATGTTTCTAATGCATGATTATGCTTATAAAAGTAAATTAGGGTGTTGATGTGAAATTGGCAATGTTTGGTCGCCAAATGTGAAAGTTTTGAGATTTTCGGTAAATTGCTGCTTTCCTGTTCGAAGCCCAAATTAGGCGTACTAGTTTATGATTTTGGGAAAACACAAATTATGAAAGAAGTAGATATATAAATTAGGGTTGTTACACAACAAACAGAGTGTTAAATGGAGGTTCGAACAAGAAGTTATAGCGAAAGTACGAAACAAGGGTAAAATATGTCCATCCCTTAAGTGATAGTTGTCTTATTAGCACAACATGTGCTATTTTTTTATTGGTTAGAGAGTAGGTTATGTTTTGGCCGACTTAAAGCTCTTAAAACAACCCCCTTGTTCAGCCAATTCAGTCATGAACAAGAGTTTTGCCTAAAGAGAGAGAAAGAGAAGAAAGTTAAGGAAGAAATCTTTGGAAAATTTCTATAAATCAAGGAATCCTCGTAAGGTAATTACTTCTTTATTAAAGTTGGTCAGATGGATGAGTTCTACACTTGGCATATTTTTATTTTTGATTTGGATAAATATTTTAATGATACCCATATTGCTAAATTGTATTGGAACAAGGATGGTTTAAGAACATGTGTAAGAACGTGTATTAGGATCGTAAATGTTAACTTTAAAGTTAACATGATTTAAATTCCCTCCTCGTGATGCTTTCTAATTTAGGAAATTCAGGTTTTTTATATGTATATATGTTGAAACATGTTTATTATATATTTCCATGATTGATACTCAAGGTGGAGGTTATGTATGCTTAAAAATGTTAAGTTATGCTTTAATGTTCTTTTTCGACCTAGTTGTGCTAAAAATGGTATAAATCATGGAATACTTATTGAAATTGAGTGATTCTAGTTGGAGAGTAAAATAGACTCATACATGTATAACATATCCGAAAATTGTGTGAAAATACCAAGGAATGAAGCTTTGGCGATAGTTTGATGTTTTGGTTTAAAATCTACCCTAAAGGAGCAAAAATGCATACCAGGTGTTTGACGTTTTGATCAACATATAAAATGAGCCCTAAAAATTATGAAACATTAATTTTGTATCATTCAATGTGTTTACTAATATTAGGTGGAATATCATGCAAAGATATGTTGTATAAAAATTATGAAAATTCCAGGAAGTTGAAGTTGTATTGCTATTTTTCTTAAGAAACGATTTGGAGAAGGTTGTAATAAAATGGGCATAACTTTGTCTAGCGAATTTGTAATTTAATTCCGTAAATTGTGTTAGAATCCTAATTACTTGGGTGTTATATAAATGTGAAGTATCATATTT
The DNA here is from genome assembly GCA_949130495.1 of Sambucus nigra. NCBI lineage: Eukaryota > Viridiplantae > Streptophyta > Magnoliopsida > Dipsacales > Adoxaceae > Sambucus > Sambucus nigra. The sequence continues at coordinate 438,067,336 of OX422210.1, forward strand.
AATTCCTCCTTAGTTATTTTTTATTCACCAAATGATGTGATGTATTACTGGGTTTGATGTTAATCGGTGTATTCAAATACTAATGACATTGACTTGTTAGGTAGGGAAGCAGCTAATACCACCATACCAAGGAAGTAGTTTGGTTTTAATCTTAGCAAAAAATCCAAGGTGAGTGATTTGTCCTATGAAATATAGATGCTTATATGTTCATATAGAAATGTGTAGTTAAACACACGTGTTAAAATGCGTATGGAAATGATGTTGTATTTAGGAAACATATGCATGTGATTAAAAATATTAAGCGGTGTTATATAATGATATGGACTAGTGAGTCCTTTATCTAATGTTAAGGACTGGTGGGTCCTACGGGATGCCACGACCCCGCTAATCCAATTTAAAGGTTTGTTGTACTCGGGCCTAATTAGGGGATTTGGTGTTCCCCATTAACTGGGAATTAATTGGACTGGCGGGTCCAAGCTTGCGGGAGTTACACAATTCCTGTTGGGTTATAACATTAGAAAGTAAAAATGGTTATTTGAATTGGTTATATGTGTGGAATATGGTCATTCACTAAGCTTGTGTTGCTTACACTCCTATAATATTATGTTTCAGGTATGCCTATTATTTGGAGTTCACTGCCAAGTTAGGACCTTAAAACGGGGGAGTGACGGATATCTAGTATGGTTTGAATTTAAAGAATCTGTTTGTGTAAATATTAAACTACAGATCTTGGTTATGTAAAGTTGTGTAGTACTATAGGTTACATGTAAATGTAGTTATGTTTTCATCTACACATACCTTTGGGAAAAAAAAATTCATGCTATTTTTCCTTAGAGATTTAAATTAAAGCATTGTTTATTCTTTAAGGCAATTTATCTCTAATTAAAAAGGATGAGTTTAACTTAATTAAGTCAGGGCGCGACACAGTCATACCGAAATGAATGACTTAATTCGCTATGTTTATGCCGAATTGATGAACAAGTTTCTATATGTTTTTTTTGCCACTTTTACCCCGAATGAACTTTAAATTTTCGTGATGTTTATGCCAAATGTAACCACCATAGGTCGGCATCTTTTTCTCGAATGGAATCAATTATTTTGTTATCTTTGTGACTTATGTTTATGATGAATACCTATCAAATGATACATGATTACCTACGAAACGACTTATGTTTATAATCATTACATGATTGCTTATGAATTGATACAGTATTATCTATGACTTATGTTTATAATCAATACATGATTACCTATGATTTAATACATGATTACCTATGAATTGATACATGATTCCATATGAAATGATTAAGTTTATAATCAATACATGACTACCTATGATTTGATACATGATTACATATGATTATGTTTATAATGAATTCATTATTACCTACGAATTTATATACGATTATGAATTGACTTATGTTTATAATGAATGCAGGTCTACCATGGATAACCTAGTACTTACTCTCGCAAGAACCGGAAGCCTTTGACTGCCTCAGAGAGGAAGCGTCGAGAAGAGATCCATGCTCTGTCTATTGCGACTGTCCCGGATGTGATAGAGGTGGATCCCTGAGTGGTGGAGACGCATGAGGAGGTTGAGGTTAAGGTTGAGGATGAGGTTAAGAAGGTCGAGGTTGAGGAGGAGGTCGAGGAGGGTTATGAGGCGGCGGATGGGGGTTCCGAGTTGGAGGATGTTTCTCCCTAGCGGCCTGAAAACTCGGTTAGCATTTTACACAAGTTCGCAGTAGCATATAGCCAGAAGGAAAAGGTACCCGGAGAAGGCACATCTACACCGGCATACCGGCCCGCCGATCTTAGCCTATTAAAACATTTTAAGAATCATGTGGCCTACGGTATTTGGACTGGATCAGTGGTAATTTCATTTCTCTTCAATGTTAAATCATTAATGTTTTAAATTTTCCATTTCTTTCATAAACCTTAATAAATATTTTGCTTATATTATAGGTGGAGCGAGTGCCATTATTGTGCATCAATCACTGGACGAAGATCAAGGAGTGTCAATTCAGTGATCTTTCTACAAGTGTACAAAAGAGGGTTTAAAGGGCTAAGTTGGGGGGCTTATCTCATCTAGCCATCGTTATTTAGATTATGCCCTTATACCTGTGTTTGTCGAGAGGTGGCATCCGGATACTAACACATTCCATATGCCATTTGAGGAGATGACAATCACCCTCAACGACGTATCGACGATCTTGGGTGTTCCTCTCGTCGGATCACCTTTGTATAACCCTCAACCCGCAGTTGAGGAAGAAGAGGATGGCGTAGTGGTCTCGTCACTTATGGACTTGGTGGTAGAGTTATTAGGAGTGAGTGGGGAAATTGCCTTGGAAGAATTTGGCAAGCATGTGGCTGTCTATTTGAAATGGCTCACTGCGAATTTCAAGGAGAGGTCGCGGGACGCCAATGCATCGAGTGAAGATAAAGACTATTGTGCCAGAGCCTACTTGCTCTACAATATCAGGTGCATAGTTTTCCCCAACAAGACAAAGAACAAGATTTTCGTGCTATACCTTCATGTTCTTAGAGACTTGAAGAAGGTGGGGAAACTAGCATGGGGTATGGGGATCTTAGCGTATGTGTATAGGAAGTTGGGCCTTGCCTCTCTTTCAGGTGTGAGGCAAATGAATGGTTGCCTCTCTCTTATACAGGTAACTAATAACACACATTCATATTTTGTTTATGTATGTTTATCAATTTTCTGCTTTTTTTAATAAATTTGTAATGTGTGTGTTTTGCAGTCATGGACATATGAGCATTTTACGGGGGATGGCGGATGCGTTGATATGGAGTTTGATGAAACAATGCCAAGGATTGAACATTGGCCGTTGCAGTCCACCTCTTAGAAAAATACATTCACAAACTTAAACAATTTTAAGGAGCAATTGGATGATATGAGTGTTGGTTATGTGACTAAATTCAAATATTTTTTGTAACGTTTTATATTTTCTGACATCAAATTATATTTTGTTTATTTGTAGGTCATTTGGGAACCCTATCGATATTCTAGGATTGCTTATCCCTTCCATGAAGCTTCATGGTATAGTGGATAATGCCAAGGATTGCACGTTGGCCGTTGCAGTCCGCCTCTCAGAAAATTGCATTTACAAACTTAATTAATTTTTGGGAGCAATTGGATGATATGAGTGTTGGTGATGTGACTAATTTCAAATATTTTTTGTAACGTTTTATATTTTCAAACATCAAGTTATGTTTTGTTTATTTGTAGGTCATTTGGGAACCCTATCGAGATTCTAGGGCTGCTTATACCTTCCATAAGGCTTCATGGTATAGCGGGATTATGATTTATTTTGAGGCGGGGGAGCCCTATTACCCTGAAAGATGCCTTAGACAAATGGGATGGCTACAAATTATACCGCGTGATCCAATGACACCCTTGAAGGACGATAGGGGAGACAAGGCATCTCGGTATAAAGTTAAATTCGATATGCAAAAATGGTACCAAGAAAACTGGCAAGACCACATTTTATCCGAGAAATCTAGTTTTATGTCTGTATCCAGCCCCTGGGATTTTAGCAATGATTATATGGCTTGGTTCAAGTCCAAATCCCATCCTAGAGTCCAAAACTTCAAGTTTCGCAGCGTGAAACAACATCAAACGTCATTGGTAAGTTTTTTTTTGTCTAAACCTCTTCCGGTATTATATGTAATTATATATAATTTTTTTGTCTAATCTAATCCCACGATGTTATTAACTGTTCCATAAGCGGATGAGGTGCGCAAGACTATGGACTTAATAAAGAATAATATTCATGATGGAATTGCTACAGATCCGACCAAATTAATTGCACACAATGTGCAAGCCAACGATATCCTAGCAGCGACCATTGGGGTAGGCTGGCCGATTGTCATCGAGGAGCAGTGGCGAAGAAAAGCAACTCCAAAGGGAAGGGTCAAGAGAAAGTAGTTGAGGGGTCGCATAGAAGTAAAAGAAAGAAATAGGCCGAATGTCTTTGAATTTTTGTATTAAAGTGGAAAAATATTGTATGAACGCTTGGTTTAATGATAATATTTATTGATGAATGTGCAATTATTTTGTTGGTTTTGCTTATTTTGTATAAACATCCCCAATTATTGGTTGTGTATTGATAGGCTGGGTTTCGCCGCGTTGTGAGAGTCATCAACTCTATACAAAAATATAAACTTATTACTACACTCAAAAAGGGAGTATAGCGGCCAAATCCAGGTATCGAATCCACAGAGAATGTTGCTAGGTTGTAATCGAATTATTATTTCAGGAATAAAAATGTAAAAGTTGATTAAAAGAAAAGAAAACTTAATCTAAGCATATAATTAAACTAGACTAACATAAGCGAATAAAAACTATAGGTTGCGTCGGATATCTCTCTCCCCGAGTTAATTAGTATTAAATGGTTACATGGGTCAACGAATTATTAAGACTGCGTCTCGTTTTGACAGTTAATTAAATGAAGATTTTTTACACCCCTAAATTCGCATAAAAGTCTAATAAGATTTTGGCGTCAACAAATACCCTGAAAATTATGCAGGCAGGGTCGTAAATACGGAGCATACATGATATACCCCATTAAATCTCTTAGGCGTAATAACTAGGACAACCCACTCAAAATAAACCCATAAAATCCATCACCAAAGCAAAGCAACACATAAACCTTAGGTGAGTTCAATCCAACACAACCTAGGCTAATTTAACCTAAAAAGAATGATAAAAACGCGGTAAATATAGCGATAAATCTACACTAGAAAATATGTAAATAAACGCAATAAATCTAAACTAGAAAGCGAGTAAAAATGCAGTAAATAAAGAAATACAAACATTGGAATCTCGGATTGATAGAGAAAATGGGGGATAGTGTTCTACACAACCTCGACGGGCAAACCCCTCTATACGAGCAAACCCCCGGAGGGAGAAAATGGCACACTCCCCAAACCCTCCAAACCCTAGCTTCCCTCTCTAACCCTAAGTATGGAAAATGATCTATTATTACTATATAACTATAAAAAAATGAGATATTTCTTCTATTTATACTAAGTTAAGCAAAGGAAAGAAAGAAATAAAGGAAAAAGAAATGAAAAGGAAACGAGTGGCAAATATCTGATGTTATCGATCGACTACGACCACAGGCTAGTCAACCGGTCCTTTAAGTTAAGACCACTGTCTCCAAAAAATGGTAAAATGGAAAAATACGGTCGATCGGCATCAAGGGCGCGATCGACCGGTACTCTGTTTCTGGTGTTGTTTGGTCTTCACATGGGAGAAAAGCTTCAAAACGGAATCGACTATAACTTTATCAATCGAACTCGAAATGACGCGCCATTTACGACCACGCTATGCTAACTCAACGAACTACGCATCTGTGGAATTCCCATAAGCTGGAGATGAAGAGTGAATTGACTAAAATGCTCTTGAAGTAGCGCCCGGTGATGGAACTTCTTCGAAATGCAACCGAACCTCACTTTAAGCATTCCAATACCTACAAAAGCACAATTAACCCCTGAAAAACATATATATGTCCAAATCCGAGGTTGTCTGGTTAATGAGCATAAATATAGGCATTAAGAACGTAAAAGTGCTAGAATGCACAAAGATAAAGGGCATAAATATGCAATATTCGTGTCGTATCACACCCCCTAACTTAGACATTGCTAGTCCCTGGTGATGAAACAAACAAAAACAGTCCACTTAAGGTGGTACAAAACATATATATGCATAAAAATATAAATGCCACTTTCGTAGGGAACACGATTGCATTTAGCATATGCAATAAGTTGTTAAATCCCTAGGTTACCCTAGTGGACGAGTGTCATCTCGTGAGGGTTTTCAGGGATGAAACCCACAAACATCATATGGTTTCCTCAAAATAATGCCCAATCACATGAGACACACCCAACAATAGCGAAAAAGATTTCATACACATTATTAGCAAAGTGAACTGATTTCACACAAAAGTCCGTATTATTAATATTATAGAATGAACTTCATAGAATTGAAACCTTAAACTGTGGGAGGGGAGCGAGCACATGCAAAGTGTGATTTGGCAAAAACTTAAATAAATCGGATAAATGTTAAAGCAAGCATATATTCAATCCTCACGGGCATTACACTCATCAAGTGAATTCACTCGAAACATGGAGGTAACACACGGAACATACGGGCATAGAGAGTAAATGTAAATGTAAAATAGGCCGCACACATGTCACAAATGAAGAACACTATATATAAAATGAAAAATTGTAATCTATATGAAAGATACTGCTCATTAAAGATAGTGAAGTGCATTTTCACAGATTATCAAAACTATTTTAACTTTTAAATTAAATGCACTCTAAGATCACATAGGACTTGTATAGGTTTATAATGTAGTCTAGGCTAGTGTAAAAAACGAATGATATGTATGTACGGATTCAAAGTGTTCGGAGATGAAAACTCAGGATAATGGAAAATGCGGGTGATTTCAAAAATTGGAAAATGCAATCCATAAAAGGCATTGAATATAACAATGGGGAGAGTAAACAAAGCTTATTGAACATTATACATAACATATATAAATTTCTCTTTCTCTTTTTCTTTTCTTCTTTTCTCATGTTTTCTTTTCTTTTCTTTTTCACTTCTTTCTTTTCTTTACTTTTCTCACTCTCGCATGCCTAAATTGCAACCACATAACTCTAACATCATTCAATCCCAAGTAACATTACAAACAAAGGTATGTAAGGTAATAAGTATGGATTAAAACTCCAATGTGGAGTTGGTGTTGGAATTTCGGGGTAATGAAATGAAAGGCTAATATTTAGGCTTAAAGGGGTTGACGAGGGAAAACATATAAAGTGAGGTTAAGGCAAATATGGGTGATATGACAAATATTTCATAAAGTTTAAGGAATTCTCGAGTCAAAATAATATATGAAAATCATGCTCAAGTAATACATTTCAAGATATAAACTCAATTAATGAGCGATCAATGAAAGAATAAAGAGATTACCGACGAATTCAACGTTTTCAATTAGGAACGAATAGTGTATACACTAAAAAATGATGAAAGGTACAAATCTTACTCGGTGTAAGTATATACAATGCAACACAAGATTGCCGAGTCATAAAAATCTTAAACCAAATAAATAAAATAAGAAAAAGGCATGTGCTCATGGGATTAAAGTTTAATTCATGAAGTTATTCATAATATCAATAATTGAGGACTAAAGTCTAATAACTTTTAAAATCGAGACCATGCATCATTGAGTTGTCTATTGGATCAGGCAATTATTAAAATTTATCATCGAAAACAAAGGCAAAATGCCCAAAAAGGGAGAAAAGATAAAGAAAATCTTTTTGAAATTTTTATATTTTTCTAAGAAAAGCATACTTAGTAACTAACATGTGATAAACTCAATGGACAAAACGAAGAGATGGATAGAATATGCCACACCCCCTAACTTAAATGTTGCATTGTCCTCAATGCGTCCATTAAGAACACAACATAAAGAGAAAAAAATAATGATATTACCCAAAATTGGAGCGATTTCCATAAGCACGAGTCCAAATGAATCTACAAAACAAGTTAATACCAAGAATAGTAAGAACAAATAACAAAAAGTTAACTAATTACACTAGTACTAAATAAAAAGGAAAGACAAAACTGAACGAAGAAAGAAGGAAAAAAAACTAACTATTTACAACCTATTATTTACAACTTACTGTTTATAACATGCCCCCCGGAAGATATGAATTCCATTTGAACAATGAAAGGCACGTGGGAGGTGGAAAAAGTGAACCATCACCAATTTGAAATTTTGGGCGGACGATGAGGGATTTGGATAACAAGGGGGAAAGACACACTTGAGGTCCAAGAAAAATCGACTCATCTCTCAAAGGTTTTTCAATTGGAATGGGAGATGGTGCACACGTGGGGATAACATCCATCATGGAAAACAAGAGCAACAAAGAGTCATCATCATCAAAAGGTTTAAAAGTTTTAAAAAATTTCTATCGACTCACAGGAATCCACTTGTAATTCTAATGGTTCAAGATTCGAGGACATATCCCAAGTGAAACATTCAAATAGCCAGATTCAAGAACATATCCCAAATGAAACATTAGAATTACCGACAAAGCTATAAAATAGGACATGGTTACTGAATTGTTTGTAGATGGAGAATTCGAGAAAGATGGTGCGCGGCCGAGAATCCAAATTTTTTAGCGCTCAAATGTGCTATCCTGCAAAAAATAGTTAAAATAAAGAATACAAATACAAAAGAAAAAAGACTACGAAATAATAACACAATTACAATCTAAAATAAAACACTACCCGACAACAACCCTATTTTGATTAAGCCAGTTGGCGGGATCAAAGCACTAAATCAATTAAGATTCAAAGCAAATCATCCACGGTAATGGCGCCATTTGATAAGTCGGGTTTCACTGCGGCGCAAGAGTCACCTACGAGCCGGTTGTTTTATTTTCGGCTCACCAACTCTATACAAAAACCTAAATTTATGACTACACTCAAAAAGGGAGTATAGCGTCCAAGTCCGGGTATCGAATCCACGGAGAATGTTGCTAGGTTGTAATCAAATTATTATTTCAGGAATAAAAATGTAAAAAGGTGATTACAATAAAAGAAAACTTAATCTAGGTGTTGATGTAAAAAATTAGATTATATCTAATTATTTAATCACAGATAAAATAAAATAAGACAAAGAAATTTTAAAGTGGTTCAGCCTTATAAGAATGGCCTACGTCCACTGTTTATGTTATTGCTGACTGTTTAGGAATTCTCGATTACAAGTTTTCTCAAGAAATTTCGGTCCCCTTACAATGAGGATAATACAATGTATTTATAGAACTAAGGTTGCAATGTGAAAGGGTAATACATTCAATGCCCCTTAAGCGTATACATCTGTACGATAATAATAAGCATTTAAAGCGCAGTCAATCTGTTGGTTATCCGGCTATAAATGCTTTGTCCGAGGTGCAGCTCGGACCACCTAAGCTGCTCGGACCGCCTAAGGTCCTCGGTACTCAAAAGTTCCTCAGAGAGTTCTTATAGGTCGGAGCGTCTGAGTTGATCGGGGAAGCAGAGTTCCTCGTTGCAAGAGTCAAGGTATTTTTTGGAAGTGTTTGTTATTGCCATGCAGATTGCCACGTGTCTTCACTCAATTGAGCCATGTCAGCAGACTAAATTTGGTATCAACAGAAGCCCCCAATGTTTCATAGTTCGAAATTTGAGGAGTGTGGAACATTCTTTCTCGAAATATAGCGGTTTTAAATGGTCATCCTGAAATTTAGGAGTATTTTCTTTTGTATTTATTTCTCCTTCCAAATTCGTAGAATCGTTCTTTTTTGAATTTTTCTAACTGCTTCGATTCCCGCGCCCTTTTTGTCTTTTTAGCTGCAGGTAACGTAACCGTCTCTTTTTTGTAATCATTACCTTTACCCTTTCCCAAGGCAAAGTATTTAAACGTTGCAGAAAATCCCATCGTCTTCTACTTTTTCAAATTTATCTCTTTGAGTTTTCCATCGTTTCTCTCTCCTGTACGTTCATCTCTTTCATCATTTGTTGTCAACAGACTCATCCCTTTCCTGTAAGATTTTCTTCTTTCTCTTTGATTTCTTTCTTTCATCATAGTTTATCTTGTAGAATCGATTGATAAGTTTTGCTCTGATTTCTCTATTCCCTCATGGGTTCTTTTGGAAGAGCTTTCTGAGCCTTCAGACTATTTTCGTTTGGTTGAGGGACATTGATTCCCCAGTCTCTTTGTTGCTGAGTGTGGCTTTTCTTTTCCCCCAAACCCTCTATGTCTGGAATTCTGTCAATACTTTGACGTAGTTCCTGCAAGAATAGCCTCCAATACGTGGAGAATAGTTAACGGTGTTTATAGATTAAATCAAATTCATGAAACTCGTATAGGAATTCCAGAAATTATGTTTTGTTATAAATGGGATGTGGGCGATAATACTTTTTATTTAAAAACTAGGTTTTTAAATAGAGCTTTAGTGGTCAATCTCCCAGATGCCAATAGGGACTAATTTGAGCACGGGGTTGTTATGAAAAATTGGCAACACCCTCCATTAACTGGAGATGATGTTTACCAGGGTCCCAAATGTCCTCCCTATGGCAATGGGATAGGTTGTTTTTATTTTATTTTCAAAATTATGCTTCCTTCGTGTTTGATAAAATGTGCCTCTGATATTTTAATTTTGATTTATTTGCAGTTGACAGCAAAAGAAAATCTTCAAAAGAGGCAGACGTTAATATAAGGCATTTAAAACTCATTTGGAGTTTGCATCAGACTGTTGCCGACGAGCATATTAGGTCAGCTTCATATTTGCTGCAGTACAAGAGTTACACCTCCTCTTTTACTCACCGTTCGGTGATAAGCGACGCGAAACCAATACTAGCCTCTATAAGTTCTTCACCTGAGTCACATATTCCTTTAGGTGAAAGGATAAAGAAAAGAAGACCTCCGGCCCTTTTTAAGAAATCTGCCTCTGTTGCTGGAGAGGCAAAGAGAAGTAAGCTTGATGTCCCAGGAGAGGGGACAAAGAAAATTGATGCACCTCCTTTGGTTGCTCCTGTGAAGGTTGTTGAGAAGCCCCCAGTGGCCCCGAGAAAGGTTGCTGCTCTAAGCGAGGTGATTGTCATTTCTCCGACTAAGACTACATCGTTAGTCGAGAAAGTTGATGCTCCTCTGAGGAGGCTGAAGAAAAGCTCTTCTATCAATTTGGCTGAATCCATCTCTCAGCCCCAGACTAGTGGTGTTCCCACTTTTTTTCCCCCGAGCTTTGCTATAAACTCGGTGAAGACTTGGATCATTCCCGAGATCCAAGGTATTGAAGAAAACCTTTCTCGGGACACGGTTACCACATTAGCAGCTCGTCATATTGCTTCTGTAAGTCCTATAGTCTTAAATTTTCATTCTTTCCTTTTTGTATCTGTGCACTGACTTGCTTTCGTTTTCTTTTCACAGTTGGTGAGCTGTTTTAATACAATTCTGAAGAAAGATGAAGCTATTAAATCTTCAAGCTCCTCGTCTGGTGTAGAGGAAGCTTTGGTGGGCTTGGCGCAGTCTCTGAAAGATTCTCGTCATAGATATGATGATGATAAGGCAATTTGGGAGAAAAGGCTTACTTCGACTGAGCAGGAGAAGGCTCGGGTTATTGAGGTCTCCAAGGGGTTGGAGAAAAAATGAATGATTTGGAGGAGAAGAATAAAGAGCTCGAAGGGAAGCTAAAAAATATTGGGGAGCTTGAAAATAAGCTCAAGGCTGCTGAGGAGGAGTTGGGTCAACTTCGGGAAGTAAATCGTCAGAAGTAGGAAGTTGAGAATAAACTGAAGGCTGCTGACAATCTTCTTTTCGAGAAGCTTTCCTCGGAGAAGACAAAAAGGAAATTGGCTGTCAAAAAATCCTTCAGCGCCGGCTGGGATAAAGGGTGGAATAAAGGTTTGGCTGCCATGATGTCGTAAGTGGAATATGGCAGCCTCAAATACTTTAGAGATGGATGGGTCGCTGCTATGCAAGAGATGAAAGTTGATGAGAATTCTGAACTATTTCAGCGACACATCCTGGGCCCCCCTCCAACTCCTGAAGACGAAAAAGAGGACGAAGCTGCCTCTGAGGAATCTTCCATGGTGATGGGAGATCAAATTTCTCATTCCCTAGCTATCCAGCCCACCGGCGAGGAACTTCAACTACCTGCTACTTCATCCGAGAAACCTCCAGCACTTCCCGATAAACTCTCTGTTCCATCCGAGCAACTAACCTCCTCGTCCCAGCCTCCCGAGAAAGTTTTGGGAGACAAGGAAAAGGTGTAGAGTTGTTCGGATTTCTCTCTATTTTATTTTTCTTTGTCAAATGTAACTTCTGAACATGTAACTCTGAACTTTGTACTTCTCCTTTGTGATGTAATAAAATTTGAACTTTTGCTTGTGCATACTGTTGATTCTCTTCTTCATGCTCTGTTTGTACTCTTATTGATTATTGCTTTTTCTTCCTCTACTAGTTTCTGGCTAGGATGGAATTATTGTCTGCTCATGATACAAAGCTGTTAAGGTAATGCAATGAATATTTTAAAGCCGATCATACAGACATGAGTGCAGCTCAAATCACTGACATCCTCGGTCAAGGTGATTCAGAGCAAGCAATTGAAGCCTATCAGTATTTGAAGTGCCTACTCGACCGTGCAGTGGCTAACAACGTAGCATACTATGATATGATTGAGGATCTCCAAGGCACTCTTAAAGAACTTCAGCAACAATATAAGGAATCTACTGCTCTTTTGCACGAGGGCTACGAGAAGAAGTATCAGCAAATCTGTGCCGATAAGGGATACGATAAATAGTTTGCTGCTTACGATGTGTGGGAGAGAACTTTGAAGGCTGAGGTCGAAGAGCACATACAGATAGCTGAGTTATTAGAGCAAGAAAATAATAACCTGCAAAGAGAGGTGTCTCAATTGAAGTCTGTAGCTTTCACCTCAAATGCTTTGATCTCAGTGACCGACAAGGGATTCTCTTTCTTGGAGGTCGAAAATGCCAACCTGAGGGATGAGTTAGAAACCTTGAAGAGGTCTGGCCCTTCTACATCTACTCGAGGATGAGCAAGATCTCCTCGGGGACGAGAAAGAGCTGCTCGAATTCCTGTCGAGGAACAGAGAACTCAATCTGCTCTAGAGAACCAGGCCTTCCAACTGATAGCAAAGAACTAGGCATTGGCTGAGATGTCTAAGAAGATCAGGAGTCTGGACGAGTAGCTTTCTGCGCAGAAGTCTGTCTTGGAGAATAAAGAACTCTTTATAAAAAATCTCCACGAGCAGTTGGAAAGATTGACATATCAATTCCCCAAGCAGCCCAGAGAATTCTGGATGGCTGGCTACAACGAGGCTCTCTACCATTTGGATGATCGTATCCAAAATGCAAATAGTGAGGGTTACAAACAAGGATGGTTGAATGCCTTAGGTGTGCTGCAACTGGAACAGGGTCATTACCCGTGGGATTACCATAATCCTGGGTTGTTCGACCTACCAGTGCCACCATTCAAGCTTGATATGAGTTGGATCCCTGCTCGGGCTATCCCTCGGTGTCTGATTTCCAAATACCTTGGCGATTACAATATCCATTCCAATGTTGAGATATCTCATCCCGAGCACCTACTAGATCGACCATATGTGATGTATATCAGGATGCTTAAAGATCTTAACTTCATAAATTCCCCTCATGATTTAAATGATCCACCTGCTGGCGAGGAACCTGCTTCAAAAGCAGAGGGGAAGAAACCAATAGAATAGGAATCTTGATGTAATAAATTTGTATTTCATTCTTGATGTATTTTGTTCTACATTTAATGAAATAATTTTATTTACAAATCTTGATTGCTATTGTCTTGTAATTATAAAACACTTTACATCTGTGCATGTATATCTGTTAAAAAGATAACAACATTGTGTTATTTGTCGATCAACTGGAGTAAAACTTATTGTCGACTATCTTGAATTTGTGGTAATCATTTGATGACTAACCAAAATTGATGATACTTTGTTTCTCGATCAACTTGGTAGTAATTTAAAAAGTCACGAGTATCAAAAATTTTGCTCGATCACTTTCTCGTACTCATAAAATGTTTTCGACCAACCAAGGTCAGTAAATTTTTCTTCTCGACCAACTACAGTTAGTGGGTTTTTATACCCGATCAACCATAGTTAGTGGATTTTTGTTACCGACCAATCTTTGGCACTTTTTGGAATAGTTTTTCTTCCTAACCAACCTTAGTTGGCCTTTTTAGGAATAGATTTACTTCCTAACCAACCAAGTTGGCATTTTTAGGAATAGATTTACTTTCCGACCAACGTTAGTTGGCATTTTCGAGAATAGATTTACTTCCTAACCAACCAAGTTGGCATTTTTAGGAATAGATTTACTTCCCGACCAACCTTAGTTGGCGTTTTCGGGAATAGATTTACTTCCCGACCAACCTTAGTTGGCATTTTCGGGAATAGATTTACTTCCTAACCAACCAAGTTGGCATTTTTAGAAATATATTTGAGTAGTTCGAGTTTTTCTGAGTAGTGTGTAGCACTAGTATTTCGCAAAAAAATTCCAACAAAAGGAAAGAACTGGGCAGAACATTGTCACTTTATTCATACTGATGAAACTGCATTACATGAGAGTTTACATTACTGATAATATTTGCGCAGGCGTTCAGCATTCCATACATTCTTAAACTCCTCCCCCTCTAAAGTTTCTATTTTGTATGTCCCTAGTCGAACAACTTCCTTAACTCGGTAGGGCCCATGCCAGTTTGCTTCCAGTTTATTGTGCTTTTGAATCACCTTCTTTAGCACATAGTCTCCTTCTTTCAAGTTGCACTTCTTCACTCTCTTGTTATAGAACAAAGTTGTTCGTTGCTGGTAAGCATCATTTCTAATGGCTGCTTCTTCCCTAACCTCCTCTGGCATGTCCAAGTCTAACCTTCTCATTAAATCGCTGACAGGGGAATTGAAATTCAATATTCTGTGTGTTGGGAGACCCAATTCGGCGGGTGTAATAGCTTCACTTCCAAATGCGAGCATATATGGAGATTCTCCTGTTGCTGCTCGGGGAGTAGTTCGATAAGCCCATAGCACTGATTATAGCTCGTTGATCCAGTTTGCTTTCGCGTCATTCAGTCTTTTTTTCAAACCATTCAGCAGCGTTCTGTTTGTCACTTCAGTTTGTCCATTGCTTTGAGGATGACCTGGTGCCGAGTGGATCTTCAAGATATTTGACTGATGACAATAGGCAGCGAACTCCTCGTTGTCAAATTGTGTTCCATGGTCTGTGATGAAGGCATGAGGAAGATCATATCGACAAATGATGTTCTTCCAAATAAATTAGTACACCTTGTCGTACATCATATCAATGAGAGGATAAACCTCAACCCATTTAGTAAAATAATCCACAACGACCACGAGATACTTAAATCTTCTCCTTGTCGTCGGTAGTGGCCCGACCAAATCTATTCCCCATATGGCAAATGGCCAAGGGGAAGTAATGGGTGTCAATAATGCTTGGGGAGTTCTTCGGATGGAGGAGAAGCGCTGACACCTGTCACATTTTTTGGCATAGGCTATACAATCAGCTCTCATCGTCGGCCAGTAGTATCCTTGAGTCATCATTTTTTACAAAAGTGTCCGACTGGCTACATGGGCTCCACAGAACCCTTCATGGACCTCTTCAATCAAATCTTTCACCTCGGTGGGATGCACACATCTCTGCAAACCTGCTATAATTCCTGTAAGGACATTTTTGTCCATTATCAATTTGTATGTCGTACACCGTTACACCGTTGAAGAAACTCAAGATCGCATCTACATCAACGGATCCGAATATTAAAGCATCTTCAACATCATAACCTCTGCGTGAATGAACTTGGTAAAATTGTGTTTTTACGTTCCTTAAAGTTCATATTTAGTATTCGAAAATTTTTATAAATTTTTTTTTTATAAAAATAAGAAGTAAGTTTTTTCAAGCAAAATGAGGCTTTTAAATTCTGGGAAGCCGGACCGGTCCGCCCCTCAACCGGACCGATCCGCAACCGGACCGGTCCGCCCTCTACCCGGACCGATCCGCTGCTGATCTAGTATACCCCGGATCGAATGCAAACCGATGGAGCCATATTTTAAAAGAACCGATCCGATCATCCGGACCGATCCGCCCCCAAGACGGACCGGTCCGCCTGGGATATACTCGATAAGTTCCGTGTGTTTTTTACCCACCATCTTATATTTCCTATATATATTACTATTCCGATGGTGTATTTTTTCAAGTCTTTGAGAAAACGTTTTTAAGAGTACAAACACAACAAGACTTCAATCTTTGATGTGCCAAACATATTTTGATTCACACACAAAAATCCCAATTACTTTTGTGAATCTTTTGGAACCCTAGAACACAAACTTTGTTGTTGTTCATCTTTGTGGAGAGATCTTTGCAACCGAGGGCTGCGTGTCATTGCTGAGGGAGTCTCTACAAAGTTTTGTGGCTGCGTGTCATTGAGGAGAGCTGTGGTTCTTCCTGTGTTGTTTGGGCTGCAAGTCCTTGGAGGGTGCTGCGTGTATTCTCTTGCTGAGTTCAAGACTGCGTGTCTTTGTGGGTTGGCTGCGCGTTGATCCATTGCAGATTTCTCTATGTAATTGTAAGTTGCAGCTTGTATATTCATAGTGAAATAAAGGTTTTACCCGAAAGGGGTTCTTTCCTGAAATCTGTATCTCAGCATATTTTTGTGTCACATGCTTTATTTATTTATGGATTGACACACGCACCTTAGATGCATGTTTAGGGGTTGAAATTAAATAAGTATGCTATATTAGAAAGTTGCGAAGTTAATCAATTATCACACGTAATTCTCGCGTTCTCAATTCCTCGTCTGTATAGAATACCATTATTCAGTACATAACGAGCAGTTTTAAACTTCAGTTTCTTGGCTGCAAGTTTGTCTGTTGGTAATTCCCCTTTCTCAATATATGCCCTGATGGGATCCATCCATGATGACCCTAAATTGAGGGTATTAAAGTTTATCGTCAGATCTTCATCTATACTCCGACCAGCTAAAACTTCAATTGGGATTGTTCTTCGTAGCTCGGTACGGGTAGCTGATGCTAATCGAGCTAAGGCGTCTGCTCTTGCATTCTCCATTCTAGGTATTCTGACCAGCTGAATAGCAGCAAATTTCGACACCAATTCCTTTGCCTTTGCATGATATCTGATAATTAATTCTCCTTTGGCTGCATATACTCCCGCCATTTGATTTATGACCAATTGCGAGTCACTGAAAACAATAACTTGTTCTGCCCCCATGGTTTTTGTCAAACCAAGACCTGCAATCATGGCTTCATATTCAACCTCATTATTCAAAGCTTTGAATTGGAAACGTAGGGCGTATTCTATGTCGACCTTGTCCGGACTATTCAAAACTATCCCTGCGCCACATCCTGTAGTGCAGGATGAACCATCCACATACAGACTCCATATAGGCAACTCATCTTCAAATTGTTGATATGACAGAGTTCCTCGGTGGAAAATTTGTTACTTCCTTTCACCATCTCCTGATATTTCTTGATGTTCGTCGATCATCTTTTCTTGCCCTTTTACCAACCTAAGCTGGTCTGGGATCGAATTTGATGATTCTGTAACATCTACTTACCCTTTTACCAAGCTAAGTTGGTCTGGGCTTGTATTTGATGATCCTGTAGCATCCACAGTTTGATCGGTGAGCAACTTTTGCTCCTCGGGGGTATCAGGATAGGTGAACTCTGCTATAAAATCTGCTACCGCTTGCCCTTTTAGCGATGATCTGGGTTCATAAACTATATCATATTCATCGAGTTCTATTGCCCAGCACATCAATCTTCCTAATTTTTATGGTTTATGAAAGGCTTGCCTCAATGGCATATCAGTATATACTACTATAGTATGAGCCTGGAAGTATGACTTCATTCTTCTACTTGCCTCGATCAATGCTAGTGCTAATTTTTCCAGCCTTGGATATCTGATCTCTGCTCCTCGGAAGGCCTTACTTGTGTAATAGATTAGTTTTTATACTCCATTCTCCATTCTTATCAATGCTGAACTAACTGCATTCCCGGACACTGCTAGATACAAGTATAATTTTTCTCCCATCACTGGCCTGGATAACAGTGGAGGTGCTCCCAAATATTTCTTCAAGTCTTGGAAAGCCTTCTCACATTCATCATTCCACTCTAAAGTCTTTCGGAGCGTCTTGAATAATGGGAGACATCGATCAGTTGCTCGCGATATAAATCTATTGAGTGCTGCTACTCGTCCTGTAAGACTTTGCACCTCTTTCTTCGTCGTTGGGGATCGCAGCCCTAACAGAGCTTTGATCTTTTCAGGGTTAGCTTCAATGCCTCGCTGATTGACAATGTATCCGAGAAGCATGCCTTCTCACACTCCAAATATGCACTTCGTCGGGTTCAACTTCATTTGATATTTATCTAGTTGATCAAAGGTCTGGCTTAAGTCAACCAGATGATCAGCAACTTTCTTGCTATTTGTCAGCATATCGTCAACATAGACTTCCATATTGCAACTGATTTGTTCTGCAAACACTTTGTTCATCAGCCATGTTGCACCTGCATTTTTCAAACCAAAAGGCATAACATTATAACAATAAGTTCCCCTAGGGGTAATGAAAGAAGCACTCTCCTTGTCTTCAGGTTTCATTTTAATCTGGTTGTAACTAGAATAAGCTTCCATGAAGCTCAGCAGCTCGTGTCCCGAGGTAGTATCCACTAGTTGATCAATTTGGGGAAGCGAAAAGTGATCCTTTGGGAATGCTTTATTGAGGTCGGTGAAGTCTACACACATCCTCCATTTGTTGTTCTTCTTTTTCACCATCACCACATTTGCTAACCAGTCTGGATATCTAACATCTTCAATAAAACAAGCTTTCTGGAGCTTCTCGACTTCCTCCTGTATAGCTTGATTCTTCTCGGGACTGAATACTCTTCTTCTCTGCTTCATAGGCTTGATCTCCTTATTCACGTTGAGATCTTGACATAAGAAATTTGGATCTATCCCGAGCATATCCTCATGACTCCACCCAAAAGTTTGCTTTCTGCTTCTTAGGAAAGTTACCAATTCCTGTTTTAGTGAGGCTTCCAACGACGAACCTACTTGAGTAGTTCGTTCAGGGTGCTCGTCATCCAGAATGATGTTTTCAGTAGCTTCCACCGCTTGACCCTTCACGAGTTGCGACTCATCTCTAGGATCCAATGTTTTAATTTCTGTACCTCCATCCACTTGATAGGTAGTAGTCTTTTTCCTTGATTGCTCCAGTTCCTCTTGCTCGACGGATGAATAATAGCATTCCCGAGCTACTTTCTGATCACCTTTCACAACTCCTACTCCAAAATTTATTGGAAATTTTAGGCATTGATGTATCGTAGATGGTACAACTTCGAACTTCTTCAATCCTACTCTTCCCATGATGATATTGTATGCTGATTGAACATTCTTATCCATCACGAAGAAGCGTATTCTTTATGTTCGACAAGCAGGCCATGTACCAATGAATATATCCAATTTGATCATCCCAAGTGGAAAAACTTTCTCACAAGAAAAACTAAGGAGGGGTCTATGATAAGGCTCCATTGAGATAACTTTAGATTTAAACTGTCGAAGCACGAGTAGAACATGATGTCTTCCGAGCTACCATTATCTACCAATACTCTTGAAATCATTACCTCCTTCATCCTCATTTTGATCACCAATGGGTCATCATGAGGATATAAAACACCTGCGAGGTCGTTCTTTGAGAAACCAATGACAAATTTCTCTTTGTTTACCTTTCTCGGGCGATCCTCCTCAGCTAGATTTATTCGTTGAATGTATGAGAAAGCTTGAGCCTCACAGAGGTAAGCTTTTCTCTCTGCAGTAAGGTCTCCTCCTCCTGCATCTCCACCTGTAATAATATTACAGTCAAATGACCCAAAGCGTATTGAAAATACCTCACGGTCTGGCTACCTTGGTCTCTTGGGAAGATCGGGGTTGTCTTCTGGATCAACTTCATGGTCTATTTTCTTGTTCTCCTCTGCTCGACGAGGAGATCTAGACCTCTCTCTTATTCGGTCGTTGTTTCTTCTTTCATTCCTTCGATCAACATACTTTGCCAGTTTTCCTCGTCTGATGAGTGTTTCAATCTCATTCTGAAGAGCTATGCAATTTTTGGTCATATGGCCATGATCTTTATGAAACTCGTAATATTTTGCCTTATTTCTCCCGTCAGGGTCTGCCTTCATTTTCTCTGGCCAGTTTAATTCCTCGTTGTTCTTGATTTCTTCTAGAACATGGTTGATGTCTTTCTTCAAAGGAGTATAATTATCAAATTTCTTCAATACTTCCCATGACGACCTTGTTTTTGAGTGTTTGTCACTACCATTGTTCTTATGCTCTTTCTTCTTAGCTTTATCACCTTCCACCTTGGTTTCTTTGATATCCATTTTCTTCTTCGCAGCCATAGCCTCTTCGACATTCATAATCTTGGCCGTTTTTTCCATCAGATCTAACATGGTTCTAGGTGGATGTTTGGCCAAAGTGTAGTACAACTTGTTGGGCAGTAGTCCACTCATCAAGGCGGTAATCGCTGTCTTTTCCTCATAATTAATGACTTCGAGTTTCTCGTTATTAAAACGAGTTATATAATCTCCGGTACTTTCACCAGCTTTTTGTCTAACACTTAACAAATGCGCTACTCGTTTAATTGGTTTTGCCCCAAAATAGAAATTCCCAATGAATAACTCGTCCATTTGAAAAAAAGTTGAGATCTTACCCCGAGGAAGATTATTATACCATATTTGAGTAGATACGGTAAGAGTTCTCGAGAATGCTCTACATCTCATCTGATCTGGAACAGCATAGATGTTGGCTGCAGCTTGGTATTGTTCTATGTGAAGGACAGGGTCAGTCTTTCCATCATATTTGGGGGTCACAACAGGTGCTTTGAACTTTGATGGTGTTGAAAAATCTACAATGGCCTGGACAAAAGGTGTTCCTTGAACAAAAGTTCGTTGTAGAGGGTTCTTGGCCTTAGCTATTTCCCCTAATCTATCCTCCAGCCTCTGAATAGAGCCTTTCCACGCATCGTTTCCTTCCTCGGGCCTGTTGGTTCGAGCAATTGATCGCGTTGATGTGGCTTCCTGGGATCTATCTTGACGAGCAGCTGGTCGTGACTGGGCAGATCATTCCCTTAAGTCTGATGGTCGTCGAAAACTCCTCGATGCGGTTCTAGGAGGACTTTTGCTCCTCCTAGGACCCAATCGATCAAAAGGAGATACTCTGCTTAATCTTTCTAGCGCACTAGTCCTTTCTGGAGAGAGAGTGATACGTTGTTCAGTATCTGTGGCTCGTACCGATGAAGTTCGTCCAGGTTGATAAGAAAAATCTCCAGACTCCTCAGTACGATATGAATCGGTACGCCTAGTACGCGAAGAAGGTAAACGGGTATTTCGTTGAATACTTCGCGATCCTGAATGGGTTGGTGCACCGCCATGGAGGGTTTGTATGAGTTGTCGCATAGTTTCTTTCATGACTGTCTGGCCCTGGGCCAGATTTGTCATTATTCCAGCCAGATCTGAAATATTTGGTGGAGCAGATGGATTTGGAGGGCTTCCAGCGTTTCGATTGCTGGGTTCTGGAATATTAGCCATTTGTGATGAATTGTTTTTGATGAAAAATGATATTACCAGTCGTTTCCCACAAACGGCGCCAATCTGTTGATGTAAAAAATTAGATTATATCTAATTATTTAATCACAGATAAAATAAAATGAGACAAAGAAATTTTAAAGTGGTTCAGCCTTATAAGAATGGCCTACGTCCACCGTTTCTGTTATTGCTGACTGTTTGGGAATTCTCGATTACAAGTTTTCTCAAGAAATTCCGGTCCTCTTATAATGAGGATAATACAATGTATTTATAGCCCTAAGGCTGTAATGTGAAAGGGTAATACATTCAATGCCCCTTAAGCGTATACATCTGTATGATAATAATAAGCATTTAATGCGCAGTCAATCTGTTGGTTATCCGTCTATTAATGCTTTGTCGGAGGTGCAGCTCGGACCGCCTAAGGTTCTCGGTACTCAAAAGTTCCTCGGTACTCAAAAGTTCCTCGGAGAGTTCTTGTAGGTTTGAGCGTCTGAGTTGATCGGGGAAGCAGAGTTCCTCATTGCAGGAGTCAAGGTGTTGTTCAGAAGTGTTTGTTGTTGCCAAGCAGATTAATCTGTTGATGTAAAAAATTAGATTATATCTAATTATTTAATCACAGATAAAATAAAATGAGACAAAGAAATTTTAAAGTGGTTCAGCCTTATAAGAATGGCCTACGTCCACTGTTTCTGTTATTGCTGACTGTTTGGGAATTCTCGATTACAAGTTTTCTCAAGAAATTTCGGTCCCCTTATAATGAGGATAATACAATGTATTTATAGCCCTAAGGCTGTAATGTGAAAGGGTAATACATTCAATGCCCCTTAAGCGTATACATCTGTATGATAATAATAAGCACTTAATGCGCAGTCAATCTGTTGGTTATCCGGCTATTAATGCTTTATCGGAGGTCAGCTCGGACCGCCTAAGGTCCTCGGTACTCAAAAGTTCCTCGGAGAGTTCTTGTAGGTCGGAGCGTCTGAGTTGATCAGGGAAGCAGAGTTCCTCATTGCAGGAGTCAAGGTGTTGTTCGGAAGTGTTTGTTATTGCCACGCAGATTGCCACGTGTCTTCACTCAATTGAGCCATGTCAGCAGACTAAATTTGGTATCAACACTAGGCATATAATTAAACTAGACTAACAAAAGCGAATAAAAACTATAGGTTGCGTCGGATATCCCTCACCCCGAGTTAATTAGTATAAAATGGTTACATGGGTCGACGAATAATTAAGATTGCGTCTCATTTCGACAATTAATTAAATCAAGAGTTGTCACACCCCTAAATTCGTATAAAAGTCTAATAAGATTTTGGCATCAACAAATATCCCAAAAATTACGCACGCAAGGTCGTATACGGAGCATACATGATATACCACGTTAAATCTCCTAGGCGTAGTAACTAGGACAACCCACTCGGAATAAATTCGTAAACTCCATCACCAAAGCAAATCAACACATCAACCCTAGGTGAGTTCAATCCAAGACAACCTAGGCTAATTTAACCTAGAAAGCATGATAAATAAAGCGATAAATCTACACTAGAAAGCATGTAAATAAACGCAATAAATCTAAACTAGAAAGCGAGTAAAAACGCGATAAATAAAAAAATACAAACATTGGAAACTAGGATTGATAGAGAAGATGAGGGATAGTGTTCTACACAACCTCGACGGGCAAACCCCTCTATACGAGCAAACCCTCGAAGGAAGAAAATGGCCCACTCCCCAAACCCTAGCTTCCCTCTCTAACCCTAAGTATGGAAAATGATCTATTATTACATGATAACTATAAAAAATGAGATATGTCTTCTATTTATACTAAGTTAAGAAAAGGAAAGAAAGAAATAAACGAAAAAGAAATGAAAAGGAAACGACTGGAAAATATCTGATGTTACCGATCCTTTAAGTTAAGCCCACTATCACTGAACCAAGGCAAAATAGAAAAATGCGGTCGACCAGCATCAGGGGCGCGGTCGATCAGTACTCTGTTTTGGGTGTTCTTTGGTCTTCACATGGGAGAAAAGCTTCAAAACGGAATCAGCTATAACTTCATCAACTGAACTCAAAACGACACACCATTTGTGGCCACGTGATGCTAACTCAATGAAATACACATTCGTGGAATTACCATGAGTCGAAGATGAAGAGTGAATTTACTAAAATGCCCTTGAAGTAACGTCCGGTGATAAAACTTCTCCGAAATGCAACCGAACCTCACTTTAAGCGTTCCAATACCTACAAAAGCACAATTAACCCCTTCTAAACATATATATGTCCAAAACTAAGGTTGTCTGGTTAACGAGCATAAATATTTGGATTAAGAACGTAAAAGTGCTAGAATGCACAAGGATAAAGGGCGTAAATATGCAATATTCGTGTCGTATTATGTATTATTTTGAAACTTGCATCCTTAATTGTTGGTTGTGGACTATTTGTATAAACATCCTTAATTGTTGGTTTTGGTATATTTTGTGTAAACATCCCTAATTGTTGGTTGTGGATTATAATTCATCAACATCCATAGGTGTGGATTATTATTTTATTCGGCATATACATCCCGAACCGTGTCCATTCTTGTTAGAGAGTAAGATCCATTTGGCATCATTATAGCAAAAAAAGGATCATAAGGGTAATAATTTGGGATATATATATCGAAACAGTTATGGGGGAAACTTCGTTCGCTACATACATCCCTAAAATTTCCCTATATTCATTGGATCATGAAGTCCATTCAGGATCATTATAGCGAAAAAGGGTAATAATTCGGGATGTATATAGCGAAACATTAATAATTTGGGATATATATATATATATATCGAAACAGTTATGGGGGAAACTTCGTTCACTACATACATCCCTAAAAGTTCCCTATATTTATTGGATTATGAGATCCATTCAGGATCATTATAGCGAAAAAGGGTAATAATTCGGGATGTATATAGCGAAACTATCCTGGTTACAACTTCATTAATTAATCTCAACAAATAAAAAAATACAACTTCATTAATTATGGAATGGAGATAAGACATGTATCAATTAATCATACAACTTTTGAATATCATATCATACAAGTTCGTTTCACATCATACGAAAACGTTTCATACACCAAACTAATCGATATGGATAGGCTCATCGTTGGTTGCTACATCATTTGGGCAGATTTTTCAAAACTCCGCTATTTGTTGCGCATATTTATCAATCCATAATTTTGCTTCTGGCAATGAGCAACTATGCCAGTGACTTGATACCGGAGGAATCAGACAACCGTACTTCAACTTCAAAGCTACAAAGTGATTCCCACATACATGAGCAATCTATATGAACATGGGATGCACGGTTCGTTTATGTATCATTGGTAGAGATATGAGACAAAGTCTCTTCGAAATGAGGACACACGTGCACTTGTAAGTTTACGTTAAAAGATAGCCGCACTCGGGCACGATCATTCATGACTTGGGCATACATGGGCTTTAATAATCATCCAACATATGTAGAACAATGTTTGGAAACCAATCACCAAAATAATCTACATGGAATTCAGTATTTGTCATGACTTCTTTAATCAAGTCCGATCTCACTTGTTTCTATCCATCGGGACCAAATTTGAGGCATTTAGCAACGCATCTAAACCCATAATTTTCATCAACTTTAGTCTCAATGAAATCTGATACGCAATCTTTATAAAGGATCGACATCTCATTGATATATTATTTATATGCGGGGGAGTAGTTCGGGCACCATGGGGCTGGGCTGGTGAACTTTGTAAAATCAATTTTCTTCTTAGGCCTTTGAACCGCGGGGTGTGCCTTTTTTGTTGATTTCCTAGAAAGTTTGAAGCCCGAGGGATCCCTTATAGTTGACTTCTCATGCTTTTGCTCTTTAGCAGTTGGTTTTCGATCTCTCGGGCAACCTTTGCAATTTAGTAGTTATGGGACACCCGATGTCCTTCAGTTTTTACAACATGGTCCTTTGCTCATCGATAGTTTATTGTTCCCACTATTGTTTAAAAAGTATCATTTTTAGTTCGTAGTCAATCATATGGTACTTCGCTAATTTGGGCACCATTGTCAATTTGTGCCAATGTGCATCAACATCCCCCCATAGTATTGCTTTACCCTCCATCTGGTAGATGCCCAATTCATGAGCGCACGGTAGATCATAGATGTTGCGTGCCAAGTGTAGGCACAATTTAACATCCATGCCAACGGTATCACAAGTCTTCATCTCCTCAATAATTAGGTAAATATCATAATGAGAAACCCAGCCTATGAGGTCTCGCAAAATAGGAATATTGTGGGAGTGATTTAATTTTTGTAAAGAATCCTCAAACTCCCTAATGATCTCCGTCACTTGCAACTCAATGTAGTTGTGCATGCTGGTAAAAACCTTGTCAAAAGGAAGTTGAGAACTCTCTAAGTGCCTTTTCAACTTACCATGTGCTCCTTCACAACGGTTAGTAGTTCAGTTGCCCCGATGTCTAACCATATTTGTCCACGCATGAATGAAGCTCTCCCTTAGATTGTACCATGTACACTCTATGTACTGAAGCGTGTTCGTGAATGCAACCCAATCACAGTGAAAAAGCATCCACTCTTCGTTAAAATAACTCTCGATGGGGATTTAACCAAATGCATCCAATCCCTCATAAACTTCTTCAATGTATCCTCATCATTGATCTTTTTCCTATTTTGGAGCTCCACATTACGATGAACGTGGATGGTGTAAACCATAGTTCTCGACTCGGGGAACACAACCCTCAATGCGTTTATGCGCACATACTCCCGATCTGTGATGAAAATTGTGGGACATGCAAATGGGTCGAATATGGATTTCAAACGTCCCAAAGCCCACCGATAGTTCTCCACCTTCTTCGTTGCTAAAAAATCAAAGGCAATATTGAAAGTTCTACCACACGACATTATTCCAACAATCTGTAACAAAGGCATATTGTATCAATTGGTCTTGTATGTGCAGTCAACAATGACAACGGACGCAAAATACTTGGCTAGTTGGATTGAGTTTGGACGTGTCCAAAAAATGTCTTCCACCTAGATAGTAGACTCATTCATTCTATACCAATATACGTAATGTTTATCCCTAAGCAACTTCATTAACTATTGCATCGCCGTTTTACCCTCTCGTTCTGAGATCCTCAACTTCCCCTTCCCCTTGGCATTGTAAATTGTTTTTATGGTCGAAACATTACTAACATTACAACTTTTAATCGTCGTTAGAATGGCGAATGGTTTTACACCTCTCAAGGACATCTCTTCAACAATTTTTTTTCCATTGAAGTAAGTCGACTGCATATGCATGTCCAACTAACGTTTCCGACAATTGGTGATTGTGAACGCCGTTAACGATAGACAATATCCACTTTCCATTATCAATCGGAATGCCCTTCAACCAAAATGGAGAGTTGCACTTCCGAGTCGCCGTTTCCCTCTTCATACATTTTTTCTCTTGGCCACTACCTTCGTTCCCAACATTCTTCCCATGATGATCACGGTACTCCCTTCCCCTCTCACAACTAATGTGTAGACGTTCCTTGCGCTTTGCAGAAGGTGCATCGGACTTGGTGATGACTATCACTGTTTTAATAGACCGGGCTTGCTCTTGAGCCCAATCAACTAACTCTTGCCGCGTGAGATATACCTTATCCGTAAAAAAATGTCATACTAACGTCAACTCCTAAAGAAGCATCATCCCCATTGGGTATCTCCATATTTGCTAACGCCTCGTCAAATAATACGGAGTTGAAATCCAAGAAGGCATCCTTCATAAGTAAAAATATTATGAGTTGATTTTTGTATGTGCGAATCAATATAAGGGTTGGATTACTCGAATGTTTGGACCTATATGACTTAACTGTATTCCAATTCCATTCTACATGAATCTGTCGAAATTATTAGAGTATTTCAGGGTAACTATCCCGAGTCAGTATAAGTTTATTAGGGGTAACTATCGCGAATTAAACCCAATATTTTGGCATAAATATGCCGAATAATATAAGGAGAATCGGGGTGATTATACCGAATTGACCTACTTCGAAAAAAAAAATATAAGTTTTGTTTGGGATGGTTACCACGAAATTTGGACTTCATTTCGGGGCCCCGATCCCGAATCACTGAACAGTGTTCGCATGATTTTTGATTTTTTTATTTATTCAATCCCTTAGAATATATATATATATATATATATATATATATATATATATATAGGGAGATGTTCACAAGTGGACCAAAAGAATGGACTTTTTAATGGACCTTAACAAAAAACACATAATAACACATTAATTTTAATTCTTATAGTGTAATTGGTCCGCGCCAGCGACACCAAATACGCGTGTCGATCGATCCCCCACCCCCCACACGCCCCAACCAACCCACCCCCATGGCAGCCCTGCTGTCATAAGGGCTGATATGGTTATGGTGGTGGTTGGGGGGGGGGGGGCGGTGGGGGGGGGGGGGGGTGGGGGGTTAGTGGGGTGAAGGTGTGGTCTCGGGTGTCGCTGACGCGGATCAATTATACTATAAAAATTAAAATTAATGTGTTATTATGTGTTTTTTTGTTAAGGTCCATTAAAAAGTCCATTCTTTTGGTCCACTTCTGAACCTCTCCTTATATATATATATATATAAGTCAAAGTTACCCAGGTGAAAATCATTTCGTCGATTTACCCCAGGTGAAAGTCAAAAGTTACCCCAGGTAAAAATCATTTCGTCCTATTTACCCCAGGTGAAAATCATTCGATTTACCCCAGGTGAAAGTCAAAGTTACCCCAGGTTAATAGTTATCTAAATAATCAAAGCGGAAGTCAAAGCAGAGTCATCAAAAACTGTTACAACTATTAACAAAAGCACCTATACAGACTCATCCCAAGAAACTACTACAGACGAAGATATCCAGAGTATTGAGAAACAGTTTACTAATGTTGAATTAAAAAGAATAAAAAACTCTAGAACAACTCCAACCACATTAACAAAAAATTGGTATACAAGACCAACACCCCCAGATATGCAATATGAAGAAAGAAATGTCCACAATCAATTTTCAGTTTCTTCAGATAGACTTTATGAGTGGAACATAGATGGATTATCTGAACAAGAAATTTTAAATAAAATGCAACACATATCTATGGTTGCCAACAATTATTTAAACAATCAAAACATTCCCCAAACAGAAATAGTTGAGCTATTAACCATGGGATTCACCGGAACATTAAAATAGTCCTAAGTAACACCAATGGACACATTGATTATAACAATCTTACATATGGAGACATAATAAGTACAATCCAGAAAGAAGGATTAAAAATGTGTATAGATATGAAAATAAGTAAACAGGCTAATAAATAGATTCTAGTTATTATCAATAGATTCTAGTTGTTATGTTTGATCTATATTTCCAGACCAACACCCCCAGATATGCAATATGAAGAAAGAAATGTTCACAATCAATTTTCGGTTTCTTCAGATAGACTTTACGAATGGAACATAGATGGATTATCTGAACAAGAAATTTTAAATAAGATGCAACACATATCTATGGTTGCCAACAATTACTTAAACAATTAAAACATTCCCCAAACAGAAATAGTTGAGCTATTAACCATGGGATTCACAGGAACATTAAAATCTTGGTGGGATAAACATCTTACCGAAGAATCAAAGGAACAAATTAAATCTGCTGTCCAACAAGATGCTAATGGCCTCCCAATTTTTGATGAAAACATTGGAATGGGGATTCCAGATGGAGTTAACACTTTAGTTTTCACAATAATAAAACATTTTTTAGGAACACCAAGTAATATCACCTCAAGGATTCATGATCAACTAAGTAACCTTAGATGCCCAACTTTAAGTGATTTTAGATGGTACAAAGATGTTTTCACATCACGAGTAATGCTTAGAGACGATAGTAATGAACCATTTTGGAAAGAAAAATTCATTAATGGTTTACCAAATTTATTTGCTCACAAAATAAGAGAAGTCCTAAGTAACACCAATGGACACATTGATTATAACAATCTTACATATGGAGACATAATAAGTACAATACAGAAAGAAGGATTAAAAATGTGTATAGATATGAAAATAAGTAAACAGGCTAATAAAGAAAAATTAAAAGCAAAATACGAAATGGGAAATTTTTGTGAACAATACGGCTTAAACCCTGTTTCACCATCAAGAAATAAAAAATACAAGTCATATCCAAAACGATATGAGAAACATAGAAAAAACTATTTCAAAAACAACAAATTTTACAATAAAGAAAATAAGGAATTTTATAAAAAACACAAAAAACCACAAACTAATAAGAAAAGTGACAAGAGTAAAGTAAAATGTTATAAATGTGGAAAAACAGGTCACTACAAATCTGAATGTAAAGTAAAATCCCAGATTAACCAGTTACAATTATCATCTGAAGTAACACAGGAAATATATAAAAATTTTGAACTAAAAAATTCTTCTAGTGAAGGTGAAATAAACACTGATTACGAATCATCAAGTTACTATGACTCCGGTACAAACTCTAGCTCTCCAGATATAAATTTAGGATGTAAGGACAATTGCTGTAAAACTATTAATGTCCTCACTAAACAGGAAGAACAGGAAGAACTATTAATTGATTTAATTGGGAAAATAGAAAACCGAGATTTAAAATCACAATACCTATCCAAATTTAAAAAATTATTATCTAAAGAAGAAAATGCTGGAAAGAAACAACATAAGATAAGTCTTGATAATACTCTAAAACGATTTAAAACTCACAAAGAAATTACATTGCAAGATCTTCAACGAGAAGTTAACATAATTAAACAAGATATCAAAGACATCAAAATAGAAAGTAAAGAGTTAAAACAAGATATCACTATTTTAAAAGTTGACCAAACCTTCCAAAAGCAAAAAGTTATCTCCTCAGAAAGCGAACCAGAGGATGACAAAATAGTAACAGAGGAAGAAACAGATCAACAATTAAATATCATAAACCAAATTAATTTGCAAAAGTGGCATGTACAAGTTACTTTAATCATTGACAAAGAATATGAGGTAAAAGTCGTAGCATTAATTGATTCAGGCGAAGATTTAAATTGCCTACAAGAAGGATTAATTCTAACCCGGTACTATCATAAAACATCTGAACGATTAAACTCAGCCAATGGAAGTAAAATGCAAATCAAATACAAATTACCCAAAGCTCATATTTGTCAAAATAATGTATGTTACAAAACACCTTTCGTTTTAGTAAAAAATATGACAGACAAAGTAATCCTAGGAATCCCTTTTCTTTGCCTTTTATATCCATTTACAACTAGTGACACTGGAATAACCTCAATAGCCTTCGGACAACAAGTGAAATTCGAATTTCTCTCGAAACCAGAAATCAGGGATTTAAAAACTCTCAAAGAATTTTCAATATCAATAAAGCGTCTTCAATATAAGAGAAAACAATTAAATTTTCTAAATGAAGAAATAAGATACAAAAGAATTGAAAAACAACTTACACTCCAAGATGAAATAGAAAAATTCAAGATAAAAATCACAAATGAAATCTGTTCTGATCTACCAAATGCCTTCTTACATAGAAAGAAACATATAGTAACCTTACCATACACCAAGGATTTTAGTGAAAAATTTATTCAAATGAATCAAGAAAATATGGAACTATGTAAAGATGAAATTAATGAGTTGTTGCAAAAAGGAATTATAAGGAAAAGTAAATCAGCGACAAAAAGATGGTTAAACTTTATTGACAATATTACAGGAAAAAGATTTACACCACAATTTGAACATATTAAAGGTAAAGATAATCAATTAGCCGATATTTTATTACTAACTCTTCTTAATATTCTGCAGATGTCTTATCAAGGATCTTCCTCAGGAACACAAGAGCATACTAATCAATTGTTTACTGTTCTTAATGCAAAACAAAAATTTAGGTCAAAACTACCAGTCAATGAAGACCATCAAAAGATGCTAGATAACCTCTGGTTCAATAGAGAATACAATAAAAGATCTTTTATCCACACAATGAACTACGTAAATACTTTTTTTCACAATATGAATAATTATGTGAAAACTTTAGAAGCACAAGTTAAATATTATAAAAGAAGCAACAGCAGTCCACAACTCATTAAGGACCATGAAACTGTTATTAAAGTATTAAATCTTAAAAATCAAGAAAATAAAAAGAAAATGAAGACTGTAGACCTCTACTCTAAATAATAATTTTTTATTATTACATTGCAAAGTAGCTTCTAAAAACTTCTAAAGTATTCTTTTGACCCTTATCACAGATATATATTAAAAACAAAAGTAGAAATCATATTGCCAAATGATATATCCGATAAAATAATTAGATTTGCACAAGAAAAAGATGTCTCAAATTGGCTTTTTATTCAAAATTATTTCCGTTTTAATCCCGAACCTTTGGGATGTACATATAAATACGAACATGTCCATCTAAATGCTATAAATAAATATGAAACAATGATATTTATAGAAATAGACTATAAATTTTTTTTATAATAACTAGACCCAACGCAATATTCCAGACTAATCCCGAGATTGCAATAGAAGTTACTATAAGTTTACTATTAGAATATGGAATGGTTAGTAGCATTTTAATACCCCCTCCATGGGATAATATTAATTGCAACTTTCCAAAATGTTTAGTAGATGCAATAGCTGAACAACAGCCTAAAAGGGTGAATTCACCTTATCTTTTATTAATAATCGAAAGTATACCACCAGAATGGATAGGAACTGGTCAAATAATTCATAGCAGGCACAATATATTTATTGAACACAGGCAAGATAGAATTTCAAACTACTATGCTCAAGCAAGTAACGATGACTTATTAATTCAAGGAAAAGAGGCAACAGCTGATTTATTATTAATATATAAAGTTTATAGTATAATGAATGAAATTCCAGCTGACCCCTGGTATATGATTAAAGAAAATTTTAACATAAGAATATATATACCAAAACATCCTTTTAATAGAAATATAACTTATTTTATCAAATCACAAAATTCTACAGACACTGAAGAAGCACTATTTAATGAAAGAGAAAGTAATTATCATTATTTAGCCTATAGACACACCGATTCAGATAATGACTCAATAGACTCAGTAACCAGGCACAATATTGATAATATGATGGAACCATAAAAATAGATGCAATAAATATGTCAGCACTACCACGACAAAACAGACGCAAGAGATGACGTATGCAGGCAATTCAAGTAACAAAGAAATCCAGTCAGGCAGTTCAAGTAACAAAGAAATCCAGTTCAGGCAGCCAGCCAATCATTCCAGTTCAGGCAATCAATCATTCCAGTTCAAGTAACAAAGAAATCCAGTTCAAGCAGCCAATCATTCCAGTTCAGTCAATCATTCCAGTTCAGGCAGTTCAAGTAACAAAGAAATCCAGTCAAAGTCCTATGGATACATCATTAGCCAAGTTAACACATCGGATCCATATTTAAGTTCTTTATTCCAAGATGCTCAGGACCCTTACAGTCTGTAATAAATTAAATCCGTTTACCCCCAGGTGAAAATATATTCCCCAGTCAAAATTACCCCAGTCAAAATTACCCCCAGGACAAAAGTTACCCCGGTGAACCCTCGGTGAAATTATATTTACCCCAGTCAAAGTTACCCCAGGTTAATATCAGTTTACCCGTCCTATTTACCCCAGGTTAAAAATCATTTCGTCGATTTACCCCAGGTGAAAGTCAAAGTTACCCCAGGTTAATATCAGTTTACCCATTTACCCGTCCTATTTACCCCAGGTTAAAAATCATTTCGTCGATTTACCCCAGGTGAAAGTCAAAGTTACCCCAGGTTAATATCAGTTTACCCATTTACCCGTCCTATTTACCCCCGGTAAATGGAATTACCCCATTGCAATCAGCAGCTATAAATACCAAGCTCATTCCAGTCATTCAGGCTGAGTCCAATTCTCTGGAACTAAACCACTCTCTAAAATCTCTCTCTATTTACACTCTGAGTTTATATTCTGTAATTCTCAGTTTATATTCTGTATTAAACATTATGCTTTCAAGTTCATCCGGATTCAACCAACTGTATTAATCAGTAATTTTGTAAGTTTACTTTCAGTTATTTCAGTTATTGTAATTTATGTTCTTCATGTTCTTCAGTTTTCAGTATTAGTAATTTCTGTTTTATTATATGCGCTGCTTCCCTTTTGGTATCAAAAGGTGTATAGATATGAAAATATCTATACAGGCCAATTTTTAATCCAGAAAGAAGGATTAAAAATGTGTATAGATATGAAAATAAGTAAACAGGCTAATAAAGAAAAATTAAAAGCAAAATACGAAATGGGAAATTTTTGTGAACAATACGGCTTAAACCCTGTTGCACCATCAAGAAATAAAAAATACAAGTCATATCCAAAACGATACGAGAAACATAGAAAAAACTATTTCAAAAACAACAAATTTTACAATAAAGAAAATAAGGAATTTTATAAAAAACACAAAAAACCACAAACTAATAAGAAAAGTGACAAGAGTAAAGTAAAATGTTATAAATGTGGAAAAACGGGTCACTACAAATCTGAATGTAAAGTGAAATCCCAGATTAACCAGTTACAATTATCATCTGAAGTAACACAGGAAATATATAAAATTTTTGAACTAAAAAATTCTTCTAGTGAAGGTGAAATAAACACTGATTATGAATCATCAAGTTACTATGAATCCGATACAAACTCTAGCTCTCCAGATATAAATTTAGGATGTAAGGACAATTGCTGTAAAACTATTAATGTCCTCACTAAACAGGAAGAACAGGAAGAACTATTAATTGATTTAATTGGAAAAATAGAAAACCGAGATTTAAAATCACAATACCTATCCAAATTTAAAAAATTATTATCTAAAGAAGAATATGCTGAAAAGAAACAACATAAGATAAGTCTTGATAATACTCTAAAACGATTTAAAACCCACAAAGAAATTACATTGCAAGATCTTCAACGAGAAGTTAACATAATTAAACAAGATATCAAAGACATCAAAATAGAAAATAAAGAGTTAAAACAAGATATCACTATTTTAAAAGTTGACCAAACTTTCCAAAAGCAAAAAGTTATCTCCTCAGAAAGTGAACCAGAGGATGACAAAATAGTAACAGAAGAAGAAACAGAGATGCTAGACATACTAATTACAACACCAGTATTTTAGGAATGATGGAATCAAGCCTATTTAATGGTCCAATACATTTTAACTGCTTTCCTGATTTTACATTAAGCTTAACAGACCCTCACATATTAAAAACTATGACACTAAATATTAAAACATCTGGTTATGAAATGTTAGAAGGAAGTAAACCACTTGCTTTAATTTATAGAATTTATTACAAATGTTTAAGGACAAATCTAAATGTCCACGCTTTAGTAAAAAGCCCGAAAGATAAAACCCTTTTAATACAAAGCAGTACAAATGATGCTAATATTCAAGTCCCTAGGTCAATAAATTGGAAAGATATTAATTTACCAAACGATTGGTTATTAGAGAATGAAAATCATCCCAGAAAAGTACAAAACAATGCTATTAATCTAGAACGAATCCAAGAATACCTTAATGGATCAGTTAGGATAAGTTTTGATCAACCACGATTTAGAAACCTCCATATTAAAGATGATAGTAAATCCCAAACAAGTTATTCAACAAGAAAAGATGAAGATTTAATACCCAGACGTAATCTTAAGTTAAAAGAAATTGATACAACCTCCCAAGTAATTAAACCCTGCTATACAGCAACATCTAATTTTAATGATGATGAAGATCAACATTCCCCCACTCAAACAGATTTTGAAACAGGTTCAGTAAATCACCAATTATTAACGATCAATAAAGACTATAAAACTGACATGATTAAACTAGCAGAAGATTTTGAGTCAAAAGAAAACCGTACTAGACGACGAGCATATCCTGAAAAATATTCCCAAAGTGAAAAGGCTAGAATACTAAGAAAATGGAAAACTTTAATGAATGAATTAAGAACAGACATAAAATTTTTCGACTATTTAGATAACTATTATCAAACAATAAATGTCCTAACAAAAGTAAAATGGACAAAACAAGACAAAACAACAGTATCATCTAGTCACCCTCCACTAGAAACCATTTTAGTAAATCACATGGGAACAGAAGTAGTGGCTACACCCTTTAAAATTACTTCTACTAATGATGAAATCAAAAAGGTTATTGAACAAAATAATTACACTAATCAATACCTAAATACTCTAGGAAAACAACTAGAAACTATTGAAAATAAGTTAGATAAACCAAACCTACCATATAAAAAAGAAATACCTTTAATTCAACTACCCGAAGTCCGAAAAGGAGTAAGTTTACAAACAAAGTCTGAAAAGACTCTAGATAAAATAGAAAAAATGCTTAAAGATATCAAAGCAGAAGTCAAAGCAGAATCATCAAAAACTATTACAACTATTAACAAAAGTACTTATACAGACTCATCCCAAGAAACTACTACGGATGAAGATATCCAGACTATTGAAAACCAATTTACTAATGTTGAATTAAATAGAATAAAACTTCTAAAGTAGCTCCTACCACCTTAACAAAAAATTGAGGTGTTATTATTTTGACCCTTATCACAGATATATATTAAAAACACAAAGGGTTTTAACACATTTTTAATCCCTTTTGGTATCAGAGCCAAGTTTCCCAGTTATTGTGTTTGATCTATATTACCAGTTCCCTTTTGGAGCCAATTTTGAGCCAGTTTGATTCTTACACCCTTTGTGTTTTCACATCCCAACTTGTTAGATCACCTGAACAGTAAATCCGGTATCCAAACAGTAAGACCCGAGTGAGTGGCCTGAGAGGATAGGTATGAGAGGGTATGTATTGAAACATTTTGAGAAAACAAACATAAAAATTGTGAGGAGAAAATAGGTTCCTTAGAAGCTTTAAAAATGAATAGATTATTTAGATCAAATTCTTTGGCTAGTTCTAGCTCTAGATCTTCTTTAGCTTTCCCCCCAGACATAATAAACGAGGAAGAACATGTTTATGAAGAAGTAAATTTAGATTTAAATGATTGGAATATTCCCAAAGTCCCAACAAAAGAAATTTACAAAACCAGTTTTCTAAAGTCATCCTTTAGTACTAATTATAATGTTAAAACCGTTGAACATGTTTATGCTTTTAATAAAGAACATGATAGAATTCAATTATTAACTAGTGAAGCTATTACAAAGCAAAGAAAAAACGGATTCAATTTCCTACACATAGGATTAATACAAGTAGCAGTCAAACCATTAACCAGTAAAGGAATAAACGCCTCTATCCTCTTGTGTCTTAGAGATGCTAGACATACTAATTACAATACAAGTATTTTAGGAATGATGGAATCAAGCCTATTTAATGGTCCAATACATTTTAACTGCTTTCCTGATTTACCCCAGGTGAAAGTCAAAGTTACCCCAAGTTAATATCAGTTTACCCGTCCTATTTACCCCAGGTGAAAATCATTTCGTCGATTTACCCCAGGTGAAAGTCAAAGTTACCCCAGGTTAATATCAGTTTACCCATTTACCCGTCCTATTTACCCCCGGTAAATGGAATTACCCCATTGCAATCTGCAGCTATAAATACCAAGCTCATTCCAGTCATTAGGCAGAGTCCAATTCTCTGGAACTAAAACACTCTCTAAACTTTCTCTCTCTATTTACATTCTCAGTTTATATTCTGTATTAAACATTATGCTTTCAAGTTCATCCGGTTCAACCAACTGTATTAACCAGTAATTTTGTAAGTTTACTTTCAGTTATTTCAGTTATTGTAATTTATGTTCTTCGTGTTCTTCAGTTTTCAGTATTAGTAATTTCTGTTTTTATTAAATGGGTAAACTGATATTAACCTGGGGTAACTTTGACTTTCACCTGGGGTAAATCGACGAAATGATTTTTAACCTGGGGTAAATGGGTAAACTGATATTAACCTGGGGTAACTTTGACTTTCACCTGGGGTAAATCGACGAAATGATTTTTAACCTGGGGTAAATAGGACGGGTAAACTGATATTAACCTGGGGTAACTTTGACTGGGGTAAATATAATTTCACCGAGGGTTCACCGGGGTAACTTTTGTCCTGGGGGTAATTTTGACTGGGGAAAATATTTTCACCTGGGGGTAAACGGATTTAATTTATTACAGACTGTAAGGGTCCTGAGCATCTTGGAATAAAGAACTTAAATATGGATCCGATGTGTTAACTTGGCTAATGATGTATCCATAGGACTTTGACTGGATTTCTTTGTTACTTGAACTGCCTGAACTGGAATGATTGACTGAACTGGAATGATTGGCTGCTTGAACTGGATTTCTTTGTTACTTGAACTGGAATGATTGATTGCCTGAACTGGAATGATTGGCTGGCTGCCTGAACTGGATTTCTTTGTTACTTGAACTGCTTGACTGGATTTCTTTGTTACTTGAATTGCCTGCATACGTCATCTCTTGCGTCTGTTTTGTCGTGGTAGTGCTGACATATTTATTGCATCTATTTTTATGGTTCCATCATATTATCAATATTGTGCCTGGTTACTGAGTCTATTGAGTCATTATCTGAATCGGTGTGTCTATAGGCTAAATAATGATAATTACTTTCTCTTTCATTAAATAGTGCTTCTTCAGTGTCTGTAGAATTTTGTGATTTGATAAAATAAGTTATATTTCTATTAAAAGGATGTTTTGGTATAAATATTCTTATGTTAAAATTTTCTTTAATCATATACCAGGGGTCAGCTGGAATTTCATTCATTATACTATAAACTTTATATATTAATAATAAATCAGCTGTTGCCTCTTTTCCTTGAATTAATGAGTCATCGTTACTTGCTTGAGCATAGTAGTTTGAAATTCTATCTTGCCTGTGTTCAATAAATATATTGTGCCTGCTATGAATTATTTGACCAGTTCCTATCCATTCTGGTGGTATACTTTCGATTATTAATAAAAGATAAGGTGAATTCACCCTTTTAGGCTGTTGTTCAGCTATTGCATCTACTAAACATTTTGGAAAGTTGCAATTAATATTATCCCATGGAGGGGGTATTAAAATGCTACTAACCATTCCATATTCTAATAGTAAACTTATAGTAACTTCTATTGCAATCTCGGGATTAGTCTGGAATATTGCGTTGGGTCTAGTTATTATAAAATTTTTAAATTTTTTATAGTCTATTTCTATAAATATCATTGTTTCATATTTATTTATAGCATTTAGATGGACATGTTCGTATTTATATGTACATCCCAAAGGTCCGGGATTAAAACGGAAATAATTTTGAATAAAAAGCCAATTTGAGACATCTTTTTCTTGTGCAAATCTAATTATTTTATCGGATATATCATTTGGCAATATGATTTCTACTTTTGTTTTTAATATATATCTGTGATAAGGGTCAAAAGAAGATAAAAAATTATTATTAGAGTAGAGGTCTACAGTCTTCATTTTCTTTTTATTTTCTTGATTTTTAAGATTTAATACTTTAATAACAGTTTCATGGTCCTTAATGAGTTGTGGACTGATGTTGCTTCTTTTATAATATTTAACTTGTGCTTCTAAAGTTTTCACATAATTATTCATATTGTGAAAAAAAGTATTTACGTAGTTCATTGTGTGGATAAAAGATCTTTTATTGTATTCTCTATTGAACCAGAGGTTATCTAGCATCTTTTGCTGGTCTTCATTGACTGGTAGTTTTGACCTAAATTTTTGTTTTGCATTAAGAACAGTAAACAATTGATTAGTATGCTCTTGTGTTCCTGAGGAAGATCCTTGATAAGACATCTGCAGAATATTAAGAAGAGTTAGTAAGTGACCAAAGGGGGTTGTGAATGCGGTTTTGTATCTATCTTTTTCATGGATTTGTATTTGCCAAAATCCACTCTTCATATCAGACTTGGAAAAAATAGTTGCTTGGTTTAATGGGTTCATGAGGTCGTGTTTATTTGGGATTGGATATCTTATCCATTCTAAAACTTTATTAAGTGGTTTGTAATTGATGACTAACCTGGGAACTCCTCTTTCTAACTCAGCATTTTTTCTGACATAGAATGCGGGGCATGACCAGGGAGATTTACTTTTCCTTATAATTCCTTTTTGTAACAACCCATTAATTTCATCTTTACATAGTTCCATATCTTCTTGATTCATTTGAATAGGTCTTGCTTTTGTAGGAATAAATTTTTCACTAAAATCCTTGGTGTATGGTAAGGTTACTATATGTTTCTTTCTATGTAAGAAGGCATTTGGTAGATCAGAACAGATTTCATTTGTGATTTTTATCTTGAATTTTTCTATTTCATCTTGGAGAGGTTTATTAGTAAGTTTTTCAATTCTTTTGTATCTTATTTCTTCATTTAGAAAATTTAATTGTTTTCTCTTATATTGAAGACGCTTTATTGATATTGAAAATTCTTTGAGAGTTTTTAAATCCCTGATTTCTGGTTTTGAGAGAAATTCGAATTTTACTTGTTGTCCTAAGGCTATTGAGGTTATTCCAGTGTCACTAGTTGTAAATGGATATAAAAGGCAAAGAAAAGGGATTCCTAGGATTACTTTGTCTGTCATATTTTTTACTAAAACGAAAGGTGTTTTGTAACATACATTATTTTGACAAATATGAGCTTTGGGTAATTTGTATTTGATTTGCATTTTACTTCCATTGGCTGAGTTTAATCGTTCAGATGTTTTATGATAATACCGGGTTGGAATTAACCCTTCTTGTAGGCAATTTAAATCTGCGCCTGAATCAATTAATGCTATGACTTTTACCTCATATTCTTTGTCAATGATTAAAGTAACTTGTACATGCCACTTTTGCAAATTAATTTGGTTTATGATATTTAATTGTTGATCTGTTTCTTCCTCTGTTACTATTTTGTCATCCTCTGGTTCGCTTTCTGAGGAGATAACTTTTTGCTTTTGGAAGGTTTGGTCAACTTTTAAAATAGTGATATCTTGTTTTAACTCTTTACTTTCTATTTTGATGTCTTTGATATCTTGTTTAATTATGTTAACTTCTCGTTGAAGATCTTGCAATGTAATTTCTTTGTGAGTTTTAAATCGTTTTAGAGTATTATCAAGACTTATCTTATGTTGTTTCTTTCCAGCATTTTCTTCTTTAGATAATAATTTTTTAAATTTGGATAGGTATTGTGATTTTAAATCTCGGTTTTCTATTTTCCCAATTAAATCAATTAATAGTTCTTCCTGTTCTTCCTGTTTAGTGAGGACATTAATAGTTTTACAGCAATTGTCCTTACATCCTAAATTTATATCTGGAGAGCTAGAGTTTGTACCGGAGTCATAGTAACTTGATGATTCGTAATCAGTGTTTATTTCATCTTCACTAGAAGAATTTTTTAGTTCAAAAATTTTATATATTTCCTGTGTTACTTCAGATGATAATTGTAACTGGTTAATCTGGGATTTTACTTTACATTCAGATTTGTAGTGACCTGTTTTTCCACATTTATAACATTTTACTTTACTCTTGTCACTTTTCTTATTAGTTTGTGGTTTTTTGTGTTTTTTATAAAATTCCTTATTTTCTTTATTGTAAAATTTGTTGTTTTTGAAATAGTTTTTTCTATGTTTCTCATATCGTTTTGGATATGACTTGTATTTTTTATTTCTTGATGGTGCAACAGGGTTTAAGCCGTATTGTTCACAAAAATTTCCCATTTCGTATTTTGCTTTTAATTTTTCTTTATTAGACTGTTTACTTATTTTCATATCTATATTTCTTTTTTAATAGTACTATAATTACTTTGCGCTTTGTTCCAGACTCCAGAATAGAATCGAACAATTTGCTGAGGGGAATGAGCAAATTGTAACAGAAGAAGAAACAGAGCAGCAATTAAATATCATAAACCAGATTAATTTGCAAAAATGGCATGTACAAGTAACTTTAATTATTGACAAAGAATATGAGATAAAAGTCGTAGCATTAATTGATTCAGGTGCAGATTTAAATTGCTTACAAGAAGGATTAATTCCAACCCGGTATTATCATAAAACATCTGAACGATTAAACTCAGCCAATGGAAGTAAAATGCAAATCAAATACAAATTACCCAAAGCTCATATTTGTCAAAATAATGTTTGTTACAAAACACCTTTTGTTTTAGTAAAAAATATGACAGACAAAGTAATCCTAGGAATCCCTTTTCTTTGCCTTTTATATCCATTTACAACCAGTGATACTGGAATAACCTCAATAGCTTTCGGACAACAAGTAAAATTCGAGTTTCTTTCAAAACCAGAAATCAGAGATTTAAAAACCCTCAAAGAATTTTCAATATCGATAAAACGTCTTCAATATAAGAGAAAACAATTAAATTTTCTAAATGAAGAAATAAGGTACAAAAGAATTGAAGAACAACTTACTAATAAAACTCTCCAAGATGAAATAGAAAAATTCAAGATAAAAATCACAAATGAAATATGTTCTGATCTACCAAATGCCTTCTTACATAGAAAGAAACATATAGTAACCTTACCGTACACTAAGGATTTTAGTGAAAAATTTATTCCTACAAAAGCAAGACCTATTCAAATGAATCAAGAAGATATGGAACTATGTAAAAATGAGATTTATGGGTTATTACAAAAAGGAATTATAAGAAAAAGTAAATCTCCTTAGTCATGCCCCGCATTCTATGTCAGAAAAAATGCTGAGTTAGAAAGAGGAGTTCCCAGGTTAGTCATCAATTACAAACCACTTAATAAAGTTTTAGAATGGATAAGATATCCAATCCCAAATAAACGCGACCTCATGAACCGATTAAACCAAGCAACTATTTTTTTCAAGTTTGATATGAAGAGTGGATTTTGGCAAATACAAATCCATGAAAAAGATAGATACAAAACCGCATTCACAACCCCCTTTGGTCACTACGAATGGT
The DNA here is from genome assembly GCA_949130495.1 of Sambucus nigra. Taxonomy (NCBI): domain Eukaryota; kingdom Viridiplantae; phylum Streptophyta; class Magnoliopsida; order Dipsacales; family Adoxaceae; genus Sambucus; species Sambucus nigra. Next base: position 438,109,533 of record OX422210.1, read on the forward strand.
GTGTCATGCCGTTTGGCCTAAAAAATGCACCTAGTGAATTCCAGAATATCATGAATGAAATATTTAATCCTTCATCCCATTTCACGATTGTCTACATTGATGATGTCCTCATCTATTATATATATATATATATATATATATATATATATATATATATATATATATATATATATATATATATATATATATATATATATAATGGGACCCAAAGTTTTCTTCATAAATGTCATTTGTGGAGTTTTCATTTGCTTTGAATGTGTTGTCAGTCCTTAGTTAGATTATCCATTGGTATTTGTGTATTTACCAATAAAACCCTAGTTTAATAATGTAGTTGAAAATAGTTGGTGTGTTGGGGGACAAGAAATTTAATAAGTTTGCGGGGACCAATGGAAGAAAACTTTAATATTGAAGATGGTTGGTAGAAGGAAGGTTGGATTAATGGAGACAAAGTTGTCTTGTATTTTGTGAAGAAGACCAAAGGTAGAATTTGGAGTGTAGTGGGTAGAAAGAGAGAATGTGTGGGGTTTTGTGTTGAAATAATTGTGAAAAAAATATATATACAATGTGGTGGCCCTTAGCAACAAAAAATATTTTTTTATCTTGTGATATTTTGTAGCAATAAGTGTGGTGCCCTTAGAAACTCCCTATAAATAAGACTTGTAAGTTGCTCCTTAAGACTCGTATCTTGCGCCTCATTGTAAAGCTTGGGGTTAACTCATATGATGATTGAAGGGACCATTAAATTTTGATCGCTCAAATTTGACTATTTGAATTCATTTGATCCATCATTCATTATTTGATCAATGAATAATTTTGACCAAATAAAAGAATCATGTTAGCACAATTATTATTCTTTTATTAATTTTATTTTATCAAAAAATTCTTAATTTGTCAATTTTTTCATTTTGTTATCAGAAAAAAATATTTAACAAGTGTTAACGGTGTTATTAATCAAAATCAATGAGTCTTGACTTGTGATTGGTCTTTAAAACTGTTTAGGTTAACAAGTAAGCTATAGATTAATTATGAGTATTTTGACATTAACCCGGTATCATTCAATACGAACATGACTTGATATGACTCGTAAACAGGTCCAGTCATAGCCTTTCAAATAAGAAATAAAGACCTTATAAAGTCCTAATTGCAATTGAATATCTAAATCCAAATCGAGTAAAACCTCTAATTTGAAATTAAGTACAAGCCCTAAATCAATTAATAGCCCTAATTAAGGTTTTAAATCAAAGTAAAGCGTAAACTCTGTTTTTTAAACCATTAAATAGTAATTCTTGCAAAGCCCTAATTTCAGCTAGGCAGTTTCAGGCATTTATGTTTTGGGTAATTAAAAGTAGTAGATCTAACCTACATTTTTTCTTTCTTCTCAAAATAGGAGTCTATGGCAAAAAAATCATACTTTAACCACCCATACTCTCAACGCATAGAACGACTGTCAATCATGTAATAATGCAATTTGTTTAGCAAAATCTTCACTAAATTCAATTGCATGTTCTCTCATAAGCAAATGGGTGAGGCGTGCCAAAGTGCAAAAACATCATTTTTAAAGAAAGAGGGTCTTTTTAACAAAATGTATCATTTATAAGGGGATTTTGTGATACTACCTCCCGCTCAAACTAATAATCATTTTGTAAAAATGATAATATTTAAGAATTTATTCAATTAATTATCAAGATTTAGCCTTATTTATTATTATCGAATTTGATTCGTTAATTAGGTTCAAAAAATAAAAAATAATTATTAATTTGAGATGATTTTAAAAAAAATAGTAATTTAAGCTAGTTTGAAGAGGATTACTGTTTCATCTCAGGCAACTAAACAGGAAAGTTGAGGAATTATTGACATGCCATCACTCTAGGCTAATGACGTGGAGAATGAGATGTAAATCTAATCCATCTCAAGTGTGAAGCCCACTTTACTCATGAAGGACCCACCTACATTGGTTTTTCTTTCAACCCTTATCATTCCAAAAGAGAATCAACAATCTTGCCTTTCACCTAAAGATAGCTCAATATTGAGACTGATAGAGAGATTTAAACCACCGCTGCAACCGATGAGGTCAAGAGTACCATCATCGTTGATATCGTTTCAGTTTTTGATATGGTGCGAGGTCGATGCAAACCACTGTTTTTTTGGATATCGCATGGAATTTGAGGTGTAAGCTCGGGACTTGAAATTTTTTTAACACCTACGGCACCACAAGAAATGTGACGAAGGGTACGGAGCACGTTAGAATTATTTTAAAAAATAATTTTATATAATAGGCTTTATAATTATATTAATATTACTGTTCTAAAAAATTCGGTTAGATTTGGGGATTGGGACAAACGCTTCGCCTGAAGATTTTGATGCCTTATGTTTGGTAAAACTCTTAAGTCGCACTTTTTATCTAAAAACAACAAGGTTTTAGTGAAACGATATCTTCTTTTAAAGATTTTTTTCACAAATCGGACCACTATCTCATCCAAAATAATCAAATAATATTTTAATTTGTAAATATTCAGATATATTTTTATGATATGTACAATTTTAGTATTTTAATACCCTTGTTATGGTTAAAAAATATTAAAATATATTAAAAATGCCTAATCGTCTTTTCACGCCTTTTTACGCTTAAGACCCGCTTAGGCTTCTAAGGCTTAAGGTTTGACCTACACGCTTCGATCACCTCCTGCGTTTTTAGAACCTTGATTAATATGAAGAGTCACTTTGATTAACGAAAGAGTATTTTAAATATCAAGAGTCAAAAGCACCTTTGATTATCTAATTTGACGAACGGTTAAAATTAAGTGACCGTTGGAGATTTGGGTCCAGTTCCCGCATACAAATAAGTGATTGATTTTCAATTATTTAAACAAACGAAAAGACAACATAATGAAATAACAGGAGAAGGGAGAGAAATCACAATTTTCAAGTTTATGTTAATTTTCGAAATACTATTTTGACTATAAAAGAAGATTCAACCGTTGGAATGTGCTGAAATTGGAATATGTTCTTGTCATATACAAGAGGAAGTCGTGGTTCGAAATTCAGTCCGATCGGACATCGTCAAGGTCGGCTTCTCTGCCAATCTTTTCATTTATGACATGATAGAAGTATGTGATTACAATATCAATTTATGTTCTGTAATGCCCCGTATTTCCAGAATAAAATATTATGATATAAATAAATTTAATAATTTTGAATTAATTTTGGTAATAAATTAAATCGGATGAATTTAAATTTAAATGGGTAAGATTTAAATGTAAAATAAATATTTATGCATAATTATATAAATACAAGACTCAATTTGGAGTAATGAACTTACCAGTCAAAATAAATCATACGTTAATAAATTTATCGATGCGTGTCGTTTAAACACAATAAAAATGTCTAAGTGAAATGAAAATAATTAAGACGCATTTCGAAAAGCTTTATGGGCTCGTTTATGTATTTTAAACCGTTAGAAATGGTCCCGGTATAAGTTAGGAGACTTTTGGACTAGTCTAATTATAGGTTAAGGCCCATTTGGGGATTTAGACCTAACTCGGGGTTAAGAATTTTTATAAGATAAATAAAAGGTTAGGGAAACACCATTTACATAACAAAAGAAACTCTAGCTGCCTCACCCACATAGAGGAGATACCATGGTCAAAAGAAAGAGGATTCAAGAAGAGGAGTTTCCACCATCACCCTAAGGCAAGAATTTTCTTGTTTAAATTGATATCCAAGTTATTTCTTAATTTATTAGCACTTATGAGAATTTGTAGATTTAATTTATAATTGGTGACGGGGAACAGGTTTCACTATATGCATGTAGATGATCTCACTTTAATGATTAAAAAATTATAGAATTGAGAGATTTATTAGAAAATCTGAAAAAATAATAAGAATAATGTTGATTTAGAGATGGATATTGTGATTTTTTGATGTGGTAATATAGATATAATGTATACCCCTGATAAAGATTGTTTCTTGACACAAACCTATGCAAAGATACGGATCTTGAATGTTAGGAGTCATCCACTTTATAATTTTTTAAGAAGATGGTACCCTTATGAATAAATCATGATTTAGGTGTTATTCTAATGTAGAAATAGTTATTAGATGATATAAATCTCGTTAATGATCATAAGTGATGTTGAGAAAACTTTTGGGCGATGAATAATGGGTTAATTGTGAAGAAAATATGGAAATTTCGCCTAAAACATATAGCAACCCCAAAAATACATGGGTGAACCAGTTCGGTTACTCTGTTCACACCAGGTTAGTTCGTTTGTGTTTTAGGTTAGTCTTACGGGGTCCCGTGAATTTAGGAGTTACGAAATATTAATTAAACACTTTTAGAATATTGGTAGGATAAAGATATATCCATTTAGGCTAGCTGGGAATTTTAAAAAAATTGGCAGGATAATGTATTCATTGGGTTAACCGAGAATAGGATCCGGGATATGGGAACATGAGGGTTACAATATAACTCAGGAAGACTAGTGACTAAGTAAATAAAGTGTAGAAAAGTCAGTAACGTTGAATAACTATTTAAATACAAGAATTTACATTTAACGAGAAGGTTGGTAAGCACCTAAATTAATTGGGGATAAATTCTAGGAATGTTGGGATGGTTGATACGCCATATATGTGCCCAACTGCTCAGAGACGTAAACCTCGGCGAGGGAGATGGCCGAGGTCGGAAGGGCCTTAGATTGGCCCCCAACGGTCTCGTCCTAAGCAAGGTCGACCACGGTCGAAGTTACTAGTTACCTCAGCAGGAGAGGTCTTCTTGATCCACAGAGGAAATCATCCATCTGGTCATCCAAGGCATGCAACCTCGACTTGGTTCAGACTGAGGTTGCCATCCCGTCATCATAACCAATCTCGGCTGGGGATCGGTCGACGTTCCTGCTACGTTACCATTACCTCGACCCAGGCCGACATCATAGCTCAACATACCTTACCTCAGCTCTCCCACTGAGCCAAGGTCACCACCTCGTCCTCTTCCAGGCCGAGGTTGGGACCATTCACAGATGGCTGAGTCCTTATCAGCATATGTATTGTTGGGAACACATGTACACAATCAGTTATAACCGAATCATTCCCCTCACGCGAGGGATATTGAGGTCATCATTATCTAAATGGGATCAACCAGGTGTCATTCTCATACTGGTTCGATCGTCACGCACATGTTCATTGCATGCTTGGGGGGGGGGGAGGGGGGGTACATTACACCCCCCAGGCACTATATATAGAGGTCATCCTCTACTTTGTAAGGGATTCGAAATTGGTAACCCTAGCTGAAACTCTGTCCAAATATACAGTAGAGAGAGAAAGCTTGAGAGATTGTATCCATGGCCATTAGTGCCCTCTTGCAGTGATATTAATCACACACTTACACAGTGGAAGTATGCCTAATTGGCTGAACCACTTATATTCCGGTGTTAATCCTCTTCTCCTCACCACAATCTCTTATATATATATATATATACATGCTGCCATTGTTATCACCAGTTTGAGCATACAAACACCTTGACTGGTGGTGCTATTTCTAGCATCATCAGTTTGGCGCCGTCTGTGGGAACGAGAATCTGGCTCTTCCTCATTATTCGCTTATCCTCACTGGAGACTCTGGTGGTGAACCAGGCCTCACCCCTTGCGTGGAGCTGTTTCACCATTGAAGGAGGTCTTGTAAGGTATTAAGCTCATCTAGTACACCAGCTCTTTTATGCTAACACATGGCACCAGAATTACCACAGCCTCTTCCATCGCCTGGGGCTGGTGGACCTAACTCCAGCCAGGCACCCCCCCAATTCGAAATGGCGGAGGTGGCCGCAGCCTTGAGGTCTTTGGCTGCAACGCAACAAGCAATGCAGGAGCAATTCGCACAACTCAGCCAAAATATGATGAGGCCACCAGGAGTCTCACCAGAAATGATCACTCCGGCGGATGTTCAGCCTCATCCTGACGCCAGGGGACCACCCCAGGAACCGTAAAAAGACCAACCTACACCCCAGCGGAGGAGGGACGTTGCTGACCCTAGGCACTTGCACCTGGGGAGGCTGAGGACAAGTATGATGATCTAGAGGCGGAAGATGTACCGGAAGATTGTTGGGAGCCGTATGAGGTTTTGAATGATACAGTTCATCGTATCCAACGGAGCCAAGGTTGTGGGGGCAGAAGAGGTGGAGAAGCTCAACAACGAGGATCAGCTTTTGATCGGCTGAGCAGAGGGTCCGCCTTTGAAAGGCTCGACCCAGTAAACGACCTAAGATAAAGGTTGTCAAGATCGAGAAGTGCAGCCGGCTCACAAAGGGAAGAGAGACAACCTCGTCCTCAATTGGGACGAGGAAGAGACCAAGAAGAGGTCAACAGCAAACGCTGTACTGCGGCTGGGGAACCCTCAGTCCATCCTTTGGAGGTGGATGGGGACAACCTCGGCCAAGCCGACATTGCAAGACCATGGAATGACTCCATCCAACGCCTTGAGGACAAGATAGGAGACCTCATCAAAAGTAGGGATCCACTACAAAGAGGTTTCTCAGAAGACTCTCCGTTTGTGGCTAAGATAGTGAGCTTCCCTACCTCAGCTAAGTTCAAGCCACCTATAGTGACTCCCAAGTACGATGGTAGCACCAATCCTTTACATCATATTGATGTACCAGTCAGTGACCGACATTTACTCAATACCAAATAAGATAAAATGTCGGGCCTTCTTTGGGACTTTGACGGGAGCCATGCACATATGGTTTACTTCTCTTCCAAAGAATTCAATTGAGAACTTTAAGGGCTTGGCTGAACTGTTCATTCACAATTTTTTCTTTGGAGTAAGACCTCAAAAGAATACCACCCATCTGTTGTATGTCAAGCAAGGCAAATATGAGAGCCTAAGAGACTACATTACCAGGTTCAATAAAGAAAAACTTAAGGTTGAAGATTACGAAGAGAATATTGCCATGACCGCCCTCATAGGAGGTCTTTAGAAAGGAAAGTTGTTGTGGAAACTTGTGAAAGACCCTCCAAAGTCCATGGCGAAGCTATTAGCAACTGCGGGCAAGGTCATGAACGCTGAAGAGGCCATGGTCGCTAAGTATGAAGACAAGAATGGCGGTAGCAGCGAGAAGTTCAAAAGAAAGAAGGATGGAAAGAAGAGGCCAGTTGATGACAAGTTTTCACGTTATACCCCTCTTACTGTAAGATGCGAACATATCCTCAATGAGATCAAGAATGACCGGTCCCTAAGATGTCCAGAGAAGCTGAAAGCTCCTCCACATAAGAGGAACCAGAACTTATGGTGTAAATTCCACCAAGACCATGGCCATATAACAGACAAGTGCTTCGCCTTAAAGGATAAGATCGAGAAGATGTTGAAGTCAGGAAAGTTGAGGAAATATGTTGATGGCAAAGCTCCCAAAAGGGGAAGAGATGACCCCAAAAAAAAGAGACACGACAGGTGTCGTGACGATACCACAAGAAGAAGAGATGGTGACTCAGATGGTGATGACGAAGACGATCCCGACCTCCCACCAAAAGATGACAACACCCCCGTGAAGAGGGTTGGTATGATCTCCTTTGGTGTTAACACCATATACGGAGGAATTGTAGGGGGTGGTTACGAAGTGGCTGACCAGAAAGCTCATGTGGCAGAGGCCAAGTCAGTTACCAAACTTGAAATAGTAAATCTGACGTCTTCCGAGACAACGCAGAAAAGAAAGAAGGTGGACATGGACACTCTCATAGTCGGGTTCTCCTGACTCGACTTCAAAGGCATCTTAGCTCCACATGATGACCCTTTGGTAATCACAACAAGAGTTCATGGATGTGAGGTACAGAGAATTCTTATAGACGAAGTAAGTTCAGCAAATGTGATGTTCTGGCCCTGCTTCAAAAGCCTAGGCCTTAGTAGAGCTAGGCTGGTTCCTTATAATCACCCGTTAATAGGGTTCAGCGATGAAAAGGTCCATCCACTGGGCATGTATGAGATGGACGTACGAATGGGTGATGAGTGTCCTAAGAGATTAACTCGGAAGATTATTTTTTTCATTATGGACGAAAATGTCTTCTCGGCCTATAACCTCATCATAGGAAGAGTAGCCCTTAAGGAGTTTAAGGCAGTGCCGTCGACGGTCCCCCAGATGCTAAAATTCTCGACCCCCTATGGGGTAGGGGAAGTGCAGGGTGACCAAACCATAGCATAAGAATTCTACTTCAATTCGACTGAAGAGAGAGAGGCTCATAAGAGAGTTATTACCACTTATAACATCGATACACTTGACCCTAGAGATGAAATAAAGTTGAAAAAAGGAGAGGCCACAAAAGAGGTAGAATCCATCGTCCTAAATGGGGACGAACCGAAAAAAATCGTCCAGGTCGGCAAAGCCTTAAAAGTGGAGATCAAGGAAGAGCTGATAAACTTCTTGAGGAAGAGGCAGAGTGTCTTCGCTTGGAGTTACGCAGACATGCCTGGCATCAACCTCGAGGTCATGTGCCATAAACTCAAGGTATCTAAGGATGCAAAACTAATCAAGCAAAAATGAAGAGTCTACTCTAGGGAGAAGTACGACATCATCCGGGAAGAAGTCAGAAAGTTGGAAGAGGCTGAATTCATTAGGGAAGTGATATATTCGGAGTGGCTATCAAATGCAGTCATTGTGCCCAAAGCCAATGAAAAGTGGAGAATGTGTGTAGATTTTACTGACCTGAACAAGTCCTTCCCAAAAGACAGTTATCCCCTACCTCGGATCGATCAAATGGTAGATGTAACTGGAGGACATGAGCTCATGAGCTTTATGGATGCGTATTCAGGCTATAACTAAATCTTTATGGATACTAAAGACTCGGAGAAGATAACCTTCATCACGGACAAAGGGACATATTGCTATAAGGTTATGCCCTTCGGATTAAAAAATGCGGGGGCAACATACCAACGTCGATTGAATAAGATGTTTGAGGCCCAAATAGGCAAGACTATGGAGGTATACGTAGATGATATGTTAACAAAGAGCTTAAAGGCCTGCACCCACAAGACAGACCTGGAAAAGATATTCGACACCATGGACTTGTACATAATGAAACTCAACCCTGCGAAGTGTGTCTTCGGGGTAGGAGCTGGGAAATTTCTCAAATTCATTGTCAATCAGAGGGGAATAGAGACGAATCCTGAGAAAATCAAGGCTTTGCTCGACATGAAGACACCAAGGAGTATGAAGGACGTTCAGAGGCTCACTGGAAGAGTAGTTACACTCAACAAATTTGTTTCCAGGGCGATCGACAAGTGTCTTTTATTCTTTAAGGTGCTTAGAAAGGCCTTCGAATGGGACAAAGAGTGTGATGAGGATTTTGATCAACTCAAGTCCTACCTTAGATCTCCCTTGCTCTTATCTCGGCCAATAGCGGGGGAGAGGATGTTTATTTATCTAGTAGTCTCTGAATCGGCTATAAGTGCGGCCATTATATGGGAGGACGTTGCGGTTCAAAGGCCCGTATACTTCAATAGTAAGGCCCTTCAGGGATCTGAACAGAATTACCCTCGAATGGAAAAGTTAGCCTACGCCTTGATACATGCTTGTAGGAAAATGAAGCCCTAATTTCAAGCCCATTATATGGTCGTCCTCATTGACTCCCCACTAAGACAGGTCCTCCATAAACCTGAGAAGTCAGGAAGATTGATGGCATGGGACATTGAACTAGGGGAATATGACCTTACTTATCAGCCCAGGGTGGCTATCAGAGGGCAAGCACTGGCAGATTTTGTCACAGAGTTCACATGGGAAGAAGACGAGGTTGAGAATAACCTAGAGACTGCAGAAAGGTCAAACAGCAACGTCTTTTAAGACCCGAAAGAGGTTATATCCAAGGGAGCCAGATATGGAATAACCGAGAATGAGGAAGATCGGTACCTCTTCAGGTAGGGAATCATGATAGAAAAGGGTTTCTCATCAGATAAAGACATCAGGAACCTCTTAGTCGACGGGTCTTCTTGCGAAAGTGGAAGCGATGCGGGGCTGATACTCTCAGACCCGGATGCTACCAACATCGAATATTCCCTAAGGTTTAACTTCAAGGCATCAAACAACGAGTCAAAATAAGAGGCCACGATAGTAGGCCTTTCCTTGGCAAGGACCCTTGGGATAAGATGACTCCTCCTTCACAGTGACTCAAGGTTGGTTGTTAATCAAGTATATGGGGTTTATGAGGCCAAGGATGAAAGGATGGACAAATACCTGAAGAGGGTGAGAAAGATGCTTAAAGGCTTCAAAGAGGTAAAGATAAAGAGAATACCTCAATAAAATAACAGTCATGCAGATGCATTAGCATGGCTAGCTTCGACAACGAAGACAGATCTTACCCAGAGCGACCATTGAAGAAGAGGAGGTCAGTAACCCTTGCCTTAATTTGAACCTAGGGGACTCATGGATGGATCCCCTTATCAGATATATCAAAGAGGGGGTGCTACCAAAGTCAAAGTTAGAGAGGAGGAAACTGAGGTACAGAGCTGTAAAGTTCTCAATAGTAGGAAATGTCCTATATAGGAAGGGATTCCTATTATCTCTCCTCAGATGTGTTCATCCTACAGAAGTTCCCCATATCCTATAGGAGGTACACGAGGGTTCTTGCTCCAGTCACATAGGAGGGAGACCTTTGGCGAAGAGGATTATCACGCAAGGATATTAGTGGCCGACCTTGTCCAAAGATGCTGCAACCTACATGAAGAGGTACGATAAATGTCAGCGATTCTCCACTACCTCACATCAACCTCATCCGCCTATGACGTCAATCAGTTCCCCTTGGCCATTCGCAGTATGGGGAATTGACCTAGTAGGACCCCTGCCAAGGGCTGCAAATAATTACCGATTTCTAATAGTTACCATTGATTGCTTCTCCAAGTGGGTAGAGGCAGAGCCGATGATCCCGATTACAGAGCAGAAGACCTTTTAATTTATTAAGAAAAATATCATATGCAGACATGGCCTCCCAAAAACCCTCATTTCGGACAACGGAACCCAGTTCAAGAATTCTTCCCTGGAAAAATACTACAAAAGAGTTGGGATAAAGCAATTTTTCTCTTCTCCTGGCCGACCTCAAGCAAATGGTCAAACCAAAGTCACAAATAGAACGATTCTTGATGGGATCAAGAAGAGGTTAGAAGAAGCTAAGGGTAGATGGACTGAAGAGGTTTATGCTGTGCTATGGGCCTACAGAACAATAGCTAGGACACCAACGAGGGAGACCCTGTTTATGTTATCACATGGCTCAGAGGCCACCATACCAACAGAGGTAGGACTCCCTACTCATAGGGTTCAGACCTATGACCCTGAGAAGAATGGGGAGGAGAGAAGACTCGACCTAGACTTGATTAAATAGAAAAGGGAAGACGCAGAAATCAGGCAAGCAACTTACCAACAGAGAACATCAAAGTTCTACAATCAGAGGGTAAAATTAAGACCCATAGCTGTGGGAGACCTAGCGCTGAAGAAGATGTTACAGAAGGCAAACAAGCTTCACCCAAATTAGCATGGTCCTTACAAAGTGATTGAGGAGGTTGTACCCGGGACCTACAGGCTAGAGAACCTCGAAGGGGAACCTTTTTCCAATCCTTGGAATGCTGATCATCTAAAAAAGTATTACATATGATGTTGCGAGGGCTTTCATGTAAATGTATCATCTTTCGAAGAGATTATTAATGATAAGATCGGTTTCCACAATTCCTGGTTTATTATGCTCGAATGGTAGAATTTTATGGGGATAACATCTTAGTTGATGGCTTCAGACCTGAGGTAAGACATCTTAGTTGGTAACAAGGTCTGAGGTAAGACATAATACTTGGATGACCTCAGACCTTTGACATCATTAATTTGGTGAATTTTTTATTGGGGATAACATCCTAGTTGATGACCTCATACCTTATAACATCATAATTTGGTGACAAGGTCTGAGGTAAGACATCATACTTGGATGACCTCATACCTTATAACATCATAATTTGGTGACAAGGTCTGAGGTAAGACATCATACTTGGATGACCTCAGACCCTAGACATCATTAATTTGGTGAAAACGTTATGCAGATAACATCATACCTGGATGACCTCAGACCTTATAACATCATAATTTGGTGACAAGGTCTGAGGTAAGACATCATACTTGGATGACCTCAGACCCCTAACATTATAATTTGGTGACAAGGTCTGAGGTAAGACATCATACTTGGATGACCTCATACCTTTAACATCATTGACAAGGTCTAAGGTAAGACATCATACTTGGATGGCCTCAGACCTTTGACATCATTAATTTGGTGAAATTTTTTGTTGGGGATAACATCCTAGTTGATGACCTCAGACCTTGTCACTAATGCCCTCTTGCAGTGATATTAATCACACTTGCACAGTGGACGTAAGACTAATTGGCTGAACCACTTATATTTTGGTGTTAATCCTCTTTTCCTCACCACAATCTCTTATATATATAGTATAATCATATGCTGCCATTGTTACCACCAGTTTGAGCATACAAACACCTTGACTGGTGGTGCTATTTCCAGCATCATCAATGGCCATCTAAAGATAGAAACGAATAATTAATAAGATGGTTACTTAAATGGAAAATATTAATGGTCAAATCAATAATATATTGTTGGGGTAATTATAGAGTAATTAACCATATGCGTATCATATGGCATAGATATGAAACTATTTAATTGTCTAGAACGTACTTATTTTTATGGACGGTCCTATCGGTTGGGGTTACGCGCGTTTGGGACTGAAGCACACGTCGGTACAGGGGGGGGGGGGCTAAGCGTAGTGTTAGGTAATATTATAGGTATTACGTAGCACCTCCACTTACGAGAGGTAGGTGTAGATGTTGGGATTCTTTGTCACCGTTGTGTATGGGTCATGAACTAGTGTACTATGTAGGTATCGCCCACCTACTTGTGTTTTGTTTTGTCCATTTTGGATAAGAGACTCCTATGGAGTCATCGATAGAGCACGATTGAGACACTATTGGTAGATGCCTTAGTGTCGCATATATAAGGAAATATATATAAATGAATGGAAATGAATAAGAAGATTTCCTAGTCTAATGATGTAGATTACAAAATACAGACCTAATACTACGTAGTATGAATGATAAATGATTATGTCACGGTTATGGATAGTTTTACTTGGTTATTCGGAAAATGGTAACACGAACATAAACAAGTATATTTCAACACATAAATTATGCTCGACACATCACATGGTTAATAATGCTCTTGTATTCTATATTGATTTTGGGATATGGGGTTAGGATACTATTAGGATGACACCTAGGTGAGAGGTGAGATACTTATCGTATGCGAGTGCTGATGGGATTCTTTCATTTAAATTAACTGTATTCTTGCATTTCAAGTTCAGTAAGTTTCTTGTACACTCTAGGGCGCTGACCCAAAATAAAAAATGTTCCCCCCAGCTTTTCTTAGATAGGGATAGTGTGACTGAAGGAATATTAGACTTTTTGTCATGAGTTTCTTCTCAAAGATTCATTTATTGATTCTTGCATAGGTTGCTACTTCTTCCTGTCTTTATTTATTTTGAAATAGTGTAAGGGCATAAACCCGGAGTCATTTAATTTATTAGTAGGGACTTATTTGTTTATATTAGTTTTATTTTATTGGTTGTGGATGTTGGTGTCATTTTTATGCACTGTTATTTAAATTAGTTTTAATTCAAATCATGTTCATTAAATGAATGTTTATTACGGTCGATGCTAAGAATTATATAGATTGTATAACAAGCCCCATCTTCGACATACTGTGCTTGGCCAACCTTGATGTGAGAACATGGGGGTTGTTACAGTTAGTATCGGAACCTCTAGGATTTAGTATCATTTGGATCTATGTTGCGCTCGTTACGTTCTCCGTTGTGTTCTTTGATGCATAGAGACCTATGTTTAGGAATCATTGTATTATTTACAATCCGTTACTAATGCGAATCTCATTTTCTTTCAAATAGAAAACTTTAGGAGATGTAGACCAAGACGTGTCATCGTGCCAGCTATAAAGGATGGGGCTCAGCAGGAGCCGCAATAACAGCCACCACCAGCCCCACCTGTGGTTCAGCCGATAGATATTCCATTATTGTAGCTGAGACAGTGTCCACCGCAATGGCAGCTATGTTAAGGAATTTTCCACCATCGCAATCTCAATAGCAGCCACCACCACCACCACCACAACTGACAGTGCTACGAGTCCAGACACCTCGATTGATCTGGGATAGAGATATGGAGGCCTTCATTAAGGGCCAACCCCCAAAATTTGCCAACAGTTCAGATATTTTAGTGGCAAGTAGGTGGAAGAGATATATTCAGTGACATCTATGGATATTGGAGTGTACACCAGTTCAGAGGAAGATGTTAGCCTCATTTTGACTTGTAAGAGAAACACTTTAATGGTGGAAGTCCGTCACTTTGGAAGAAGAGATAGATAGTTTGACCATAGATGGTTTCTGGAAGAAATTTGAGGGGAAATACTTTCCTTAGGCGATGAAATCAGAAGTGCAAAGGAAGTACATGGACTTCAAGCAGGAGAATCGTATCGTGGTAGAATAAGAAGAAGAGTTTACTATTCTTTCCTATTTTGCTAAGGAGGAGGTAAATACAGAGCAAAGGAAGATGTTGAAGTTCTCGTATGGGATAGCCTGGCACATCAGACAGTCTCTATTGGGGAATTTAACTTTCATTACATATAACTAGATGATGAATGATGCCTTACTGTATTGTCAGGATCATAGGGCATTCCAGAAAAATAAAGGGGAGAAGAGACACCCCTCCGAGACGCCAAACCAGTAGGGTAAGGTAAATGGGAGTAATAGCTAGGAGGCTCAACAATTTTGGGGTCCTCAATACTCAGAGCAACATAAGATATTTAGAGGGACCATCACTAGCATAGGCAGTAATGGCGTGTTCCCAAATTTTTAATCTTGTAAGACATTCTTAGTTTAGTACTAGTGCATACTAATTCATAGTAAATACCATCTCGTTAGTACGTTGGAGAGGGTAGACTCCATTTTATAAAAGCGCTTTACGTTATTCCACTCGCGAGTTGAGGGGAAGACGTACACCTATAGTGAAATCTCAGGATTTGTTACTAAACATTTTGGGAAATCCGGGATACTTTGAGTGTTCGATTCACAATACGACTATAGACCATATGAGAATAATGTTAGTTGAAGGATAAATAAACCTGACAATTATCCAACAGTGAAACCTTCTTATTTATGTTAAGAATATGCAAGAGAAAAGAGTTTGTATTTTAGAAATATTTGGTTCCTTTGGGAATGTTAGGACTAGTGGTGGTCCCGGTTACATGATGAGGTGTAAGGTCATAAAATAGTGTTATTATAATGATAATGTCATTAAAAGTAGGCATTGGTAGCCTTTACAGGAATGAGTAGGCCTTTAGTGCCTTATAAATTGATTAAACATATTAATAGGCGTGGGTCATGGAGTGACAGATCTCAGCGACCGACAAGCTATGTAGTAGTGTATCGGGAGGGTTCCTTATATGGATTTCACTCGCGAGACGTCCCACGCACGAAAGTAGAAAATATCGGGAGTTGATAGATGTTGGATCCTAGGACATTTTGGTTGTCGTTCGGGGTATGATCAAATGGATAAATCTATTGGGATTTAGTATATCGCTTGTAAGTGAGGAAACTTTTGTTGAGAATGATCGTAAATGGGAATTTATGTAATTAGCGTAAACAATTATTTTTATTTTTGTCTTGAGCCGATGAATCTCAATAACTAACTAAGCCGTGCAGTAGTATATTGGGAGGGTTCCTTGTTTGGATTTCTCTTGCGAGACGTCTCACATAGGAAATTGGCAAAAGTCGAGAGTTGAGGAAAGTTGGATACTAAGATATTTATTTTATTTATTTATGTTTTAACATATGTGGAGATATACTTTGCTTGCATGGTGTGTATGGTTCATGATTGGATGCATATATGTCATCCATATTTGATATTTGTGCATATAAAGTTGATTTATGGACACTCAAATGATATTATGAAAGGCATAGGTGAACCTTTTATTTTATCTCATGAGATATGAGAATGGACTAATTAGGTGTAAAACATGGATTAATAATGCATATTAAAATATAAGGGTAACCTCCAGTGAATTCTGAGGATGAACTTTCGTTATTAGGGAGGAAGAATGTAATACCCCGTATTTTCAGAATAAAATATTATGACATAAATAAATTTAATAATTTTGGGAATAAAATAAATTGGATGGATTTAAATTTGAATGGGTATAATTTAAATTAAAAATAAATATTTATTCATGGTTATATAAATACAAGACTCAATTTGGCATAACGATCTCACTAGTGAAAATAAATCATACGTTAATAAATTTATCCGTGGGTGTCATTTAAACACAATAAAAATGTCTAAGTGGAACGAAAATAATAAGGATGCATTTCAGTAAGCTTCATGGGCTCGTTTAGGTGTTTTAAACCTTTAGAAATGGTCTCGGGTATAGGTATATAAGATGGAAAACTTTTGAACTAGTCTAATTAAGGGTTTAGGCCCATTTAGGGGGTCCAAAAATGGAAATTTAGGCCTAACTCGAGATTAAGAATTTTTATAAGTTAAATAAGAGTTAGGGAAAATACCACTCACATAACAAATAAAACCCTAGCAGCACCATGCACAGAGAGGAGATACCAAGGTCAAAATAAGGAGGAGAATTGGAGATTCAAGAGAAGGAGTTTCCACCTTCACCCTAAGGCAAGAATTTTCTTACTTAAATTGATTTCCAAGTTATTTCTTAATTTATTTGTGTAGGATACCATGAAGATTTTTGGATTTAATTTATAATTGGTGATGTGGAATAGGTTTCACTATATGCATGTAGAGGATCTCACTTTGATGGTTAAAAAATTGTAGAATTCAAAGTTTATTAGATAATCTGAAAAAATAATAAGAATAATGTTGATTTGGAGATAGATATTGTGATTTTATGATGTGGTAATAGAGATCTAATGTATACCCACGAGAAAGATTGTTTATTAGCACAAACTTATGCAAAGATGCGAATCTTGAAAGTTAGGTGTAAGTGATGTAGATGATATAGGTGTAATTGTTGTAGATGATATAAGTGATATAGGTGTAAGTGATGTAGATTGTTAGATGATATAAAACTTGTTAATGATCATAAGTGATGTTGGGATAACTTTTGGGTTATGAATAATGGGTTAATTGTGTGGAAAATATGGAAATTTCGCCTAAAACGAATTGTAGCCCCAAAACTGTAGGGACGAACCGGTTCGGATGCCCTGTTCAGCCCAGGTTTGTTCGTTTGTGTTCTAAGTTAGTCGTCAAGGTTACGGATGGATTTAGGAGTTATAAAATATTAATTTAACACTTCCAGAAGATTAGTAGGATAAACTATATCCATTTAGGCTAGCCGTGAATTTCAAACAAATTGGTTGGATAATGTATTCACCTGGTTAACTGGAAATATGATCCGAAATATGGGAACATGGGAGTTACGGTATGACTCGGGAAGGCTAGTGACAAAGAAAATAAGGTGTATAAAATTCAATAGGGTTGAATGACTATTTAAATATAGGAATTTACATTTAACGAGAATGTCGGTAAACACTTAAATTAATTAGGGATAAATTCTGGGAATGTTGGGACAATCATCTAAATACATAAACCAATAATTAAATAGATGGTTACTTAAATAAAATATATTGATTGGCAAATCAATAATATATCATTGGGGTAATTATAGAGTAATTACAAATATACTTATCATATGGTATTGTTATGAAACTATTTAATTGTCTGGCACATACCTATACTCATCAATGGTCCTATCAGCTGGTGTTGCGCGTGTTCGGGACTGGAGCACACGTCGGCACATGTGGGCTAGGAGTATTGTTAGGTCATATTATTGTAGATGATGGGATCCTTTGTCACCGCTGGGTATGGGCCGTGATTTGGTATACTACGTAGGTATTGCCCCACTTACTTGTATTTTATTTTGTTTGTGTAGGATAAGAGACTCCTATGGACTCACCGATAGAGGACGAATGAGACACTATTGGTAGATGCCTTAGTGTTGCATATATAAGGAAATATATATAAATTAATAGAAAAGAATAAGAAGAGTTCCTAGTCTAAGGATGTAGATTACAAAATACAGACCTAATACTATGTAGTGTGCATGATAAGTGATTATGTCATGGTTATGGATAATTTTACTTGGTTATTCGTAAAATGGTAACACGAACATAGACAAGTATATTTTAGCACATAAATTATGTTCGACGTATCACATGGTTAATAATGCTCTTGTTACCTATATTGATTTTGGGATTTGGGGTTAGGATACGATTAGGATGGCAGCTAGGTAAGATGTGAGATACTTATCGTATGCGAGTGTCGATGGGATTCTTTCATTTAAATTAATTGTATTCTTGCATTTTAAGTTCAGTAAGTTAGTTCTCCACACTATAGGGCGCGGACCCAAAATAAAAAATATTCCCCCCTCCCAAGTTTGCCTAGATAAGGATAGCGGGACTAAAGGAATATCAAACTTGCTGCCACGAGTTTCTTCTTGAAGATTCATTTATTGATTCTAGATTAGGTTTCTACTTCTTCCTGTCTTTATTTATTTTGAAATATTGTTAGGGCATAATCCCTAAATCATTTGATTTATTAGTCGGGACTTATTTGTTCATGTTGGCTTTATTTTGTTGGTTGTGGACGTTGGTTTCATTTTTATGCATTATTATTTAAATCAGTCTTAATTCAAATGTTGTTTATTATATGAATGTTTATTACGATTGATGCTAAGAATGATATAACTTGTATAATAAACCCCATCTTTGGCATACTGTGCCAGACCAACCTTTACGTGAGAAAATGGGAGGTTGTTACATGTTTCG
Organism: Sambucus nigra; assembly: GCA_949130495.1. Classification (NCBI taxonomy): domain Eukaryota; kingdom Viridiplantae; phylum Streptophyta; class Magnoliopsida; order Dipsacales; family Adoxaceae; genus Sambucus; species Sambucus nigra. Next base: position 438,128,461 of record OX422210.1, read on the forward strand.
CATAATAATTGTATGTGATAATTATATTGATATAAGATCCTAAATTTAACTGGATAATACATAATGTTTTTTATTATTAAAGAACAAATAACAAGTTAAATTGGATATTCATGTGTTAAATTTATAGATCCATATAAAAAAATGTTAATTACGTGTTCTCTAATTATGTTTACAGAGCACTCCATACATTATCTACTATATACAGTATGACATATTCCAAGATGTGATTCTTATTTTCATTTCCTCACCTTTTCTTTTAATAAAGGTTTTGTAACAACCCCAATTTCTCACGTAAAGTCTGTCCAGTCATGATACGCTGAAGATGGGGCTTGTCTGTCAATTAATACTATTTTCAGCACCAACGTGATATAAATTATATATTAAAATCCCATAATTCAATTTTAAATAAACATTTCCATAATAATTAAATCCAAACCAACACCAAATACATAATAAGTCTGATATGAAAGTAAGTATCACAATCCAACAAAAAGTGAATAAATCTCGGGCTTATGCCCATACAATAATCCCAAAATAATATAAATACTAAAGGTTAAAAGAACCTAAACTAGATACAACTGATCCGAAATCCCGAGGAGCGAAATAAGATGTAATACCCCCTATTTCTGAGTATTCAAATTTAATTAATTCGGTAATTAATTAGTTTTATTTTAAATTACGCGAAAGAAGTAATTTAATTAAATTGAGTAATAATGTGCTTATTAAATATTAATTAAGAGTGAGATAATGATTAATATTTTGAATTTAATTTACAAAGTGATTAGTAAATAACATATGGAAATTATTATGTGTAATAACGAGTGATATTGACGCAATTAAAATTATCTAAACCAGGAGTCGCGTGCAGACTAATTTGGTCGAGATGGAATAATTATGTAGAGTGACTCAGATGATGATTTCGAGGTCACAACTAATTCCTAAAGGGTCGAAATAGTCTAAATAGTATACTCGGGGGTATTGTTTGGACCGCGAGGCATTTTTAGGCTAAATCAAAGTCGTATAAGGGTAATTTAGTCTTTCAGTAGCCTAAGGTAGGAGGAGCTACGAGTTTTCCAACCTTATGTCAAATGTTAGATAGAAGGGGCTAGGGTTATGAGTGTTGAAAACTAAGGGAAACTGTTAGAGAGGAAATTATTAGAGTCCTTGGAGGTTTGGAAGAGATTCTTAGAGCTTTTCATCTCAATCTTGCACCATAAACAATCTAGGAGTGAAGATTGAAAGCGGAGACAATCAAATCCATCACCAAGCCCCGAAATCAGACCCTACTGATCAAAGGCATGTGTTTATATACAAGTTATTTGAAGTTATAATACCCATGTGACTAGGGTTTCTTCATATTTTGATTAAGTGATTATTCTTGGAAGAAAATAATGATTTAAACACCTGTTTGAGTAGTAATTGCATGTAGAAAGAATTGATATTAGTAGAGGATGATACATTAGAGATTTTATGTTATTATCCACGAATTAAATCTGGGTTTTTGATGAATAATGGTGGAAGAACATAAAACCTAGGGTTTTGAGGATTAGATGTTTAAATCCCTTATTGAATGAAAATTATAAGGTTTTGGTGTTGTGTTTACATTAGAAATCATCCTAATGCATGTAGAAATGGTCAGGGACAATTGGTTTCAAGTTTGGTGAAGAAATATGTAAGTTATGCGGGTGTTAATGGTGAAAAATGCACTTACATAAGGAATAAGATGATATAACAAGTTTTTGAATCGATTATACCAAGAGGCGGATCGATTCAACAAGGCGAATCGATTTGGCCTCCTGGAAATTTGATTCGATTGCTTAAAAAATATGAGAGTTCCCTTTTTAGCCTAGAACTCCTAAATTGTTGTCGAAATTTTTTTGGGACATTGTTAGAATATAAAACGAGGTTTATTATATTATAGTATGCCATGATAGGGTTATGGGAATTAAGTCTTATCAAGACAATTAAAACATTGATTAAACGGGATGAAATATTAATTTAATTAATTCGCGAGAATGAGAATGAAATTATGGGAAAGAGTGAGTGAGCTTATGGTATGGACCAATAGGGTATGGACGACTAAGCTACTGATATAAAATAAGGGGTAACTAGGACCCTTAGAGTAGAGAATAATACTCTATAAAATGCGATTGTGAGAATAATCGTAAATTGAATGTACGGATAGTATTAGAGTGATATATACTATGTACAAATGATGATAGTTAGGTCGTGTGAATACCTACTGAATATATATAGGTTGTGCGCGTATCTATTATATGGTTGATTATATATGTTAACATAACTACTCTACCTACTATCATGGAGGTTCCCGCGCAGTGTGCGATCCCACCTTGCCGATTCTAAGGAGATCTGAATTTGTGCCCCCGAACATAGAACTTAGGGCGACTCTTTTTCTGTCGTGTCTTAGTGTGTCCGGTATGTCGTTTGTGTACGTTAGTATGTGCGTAGCCCAAAGGCTTAGAACTATGTTCACCTCTACTGCTTGTTATTTGATTTTTGGGGTCGAGGAGATGTACCAAACCATTTGTCCCTATTTAGTATGAGAGGTACTTGGACTAATAGCATAGTATGCCCATGTTTCACGGTGGTCCTTTTGAGTGACGCTGTAATGATATATATATATATATATATATATATATATATATATACCAATGTGAATATTCTACTTACGTGTGACAATGGACCATTAGATAGTGCATATCTAAAGATTGAATTAAGTAGTGAAACTTAATTAAAAAATAATAAGAATATAAGTGAAATGGAAATTTCAACTCTTATAAAGTATGAGAAACGTTAACTAATGGATGAAGTATTGTATGGGCGGTACGAGAAGTGAGACGTGTTCATATTTAGAAATACTTAAGTCTAGTTAGCTTTGGTAGAATAACAAGGTGGGCTAAGTAAAAACGTTAGGCGTGCATAGTAGTTAAGAGGTGTGGAAACTCAAGAGAGTGTACGTGAACCTAACATGTGTAATCAATAACTAATTTTAAATTGTGATAAATACTTGCTAAATATTTTCAAAATATTTTGGGTTCTAACCCTTGCTATAAAATCTTTTCAAAACCTTTTAGGCGTCCAGCCATAGGGATGCTAGACTTGATGATTCCTTACAGGGACATTTAGCTACAGCGCTGTAGAGGCTTGTAGAGTTTTTGTTAGATGCATCATTCCTTTATTCCTAGTGTAGGACCTCTCTGGAGTTTTTGGTATTTCATTTGGGCATGTTGCCCCAGTTAGACTTTATTCATTAAGTATTTTAGTTTCAGACTTGTATTCCGATTTTCTTATTAGTTGGATTCATTATTAGTTTGGGATTTTTAGCCGATGGTTTATTCGGAAGGAGTTTATTTATTTATATACTTGAGATGGTTTGGACTCTAATATTATGTGAATGGTGTAATTTAGTTTCTTCGCATATTATTATTTATCTGTTTAATGCAAGATAAAATCTGGCACCGGATTAATGATCTAATAGATGATTAGTAATTAATTTGGTTTTCGACCGTGATGCTAAAATTGGACCATTTTGTAAATCCTATTTTAATTTAATAAAGGTCTGATCACTGATATTTAATTAGGCGGGGTGTCACATATGGTATCAGAGCATCAGGTTCTAGTGTCCATGGGATCTCTACGTCTTATTACAATTTCAACATATGCTTCTTTTGTTAAAGACCCCTATAATTTGGACGGTTGCTTTTGTCTTCACATGTTTCAGATATCGTGCTTCTACTTCTAAATTCTGTATTGTAAGGACCAAATTTCTAATTAAGTCTTAATGTAGTTTTGACTTATTCTCGGAACAAAACTATAAGGAAAAATTTCTAATCGAGTCATTTGTAGTATTGGCTACATTCTGTCGGACAAAACACTTTTGGGTCATTCCTCATCAAGCTTCATTCAACCTTAGAGAATCGATCATCGCATCCAAAGTTCACGCGACATTAATATGCACTTCAAGTTCATTCTTCTAAAAAGGTATAAGACCAAAAACAATTTTATGTGTTGGAGTATTTTTTCATAACGAGAATTTTTCATATAGAGTAATGTTCATAAAAAATTAATTGTCATAAAAACCATTTTAGAAATTAATTTAAACTCTTTTTAATGAAATTAGAAATCTTGTTCGAAGTTTCTCTAGGTCGTTCGATCGACCTGGATCTAACGACATTCCACAGTCCTCACTGGAAACTCGTTAGAAGCTCGTCAGAAATGTCATTCGAACGACCTCTTTCGAATGAGATTTCTAATGACTTATCTAACTCTCCTCTGGAATATCGTTAGAAACCTTGTTCGAATGAAAGGTCATTCGAACGACCTAGTTCGAACGAGATCTGCTAGTTTTGAAATTTTTGGACTTATTTTCTAGCAGTTATTTCACACAACTGCTATTGTCCACTACTATTAAAGTTTCATATAATGGACAAAAATCAGTTATTTTACATAAAGAAGTTTTACATACTCTTGAGAGCAAAAATTTCACATCTTCCCCTTTTTGGTAAAAATCCCTCTCCAATACAATTTAACATTTGAATCAAAACCCCATGTCATTAACTTGAAATTCAACAAGCACACTTGCAGTGGATCTCTGCAATCAAACTTTTTAGAGACGGTAGTTTGGGCTTCGGTGGATACCGCGACACGAGTAGTGTCGAGCAACACATTGGAGCTTTGTGTACTACGAATTCAGAGGTAGAGGACGACATCAACATGTATTGATTGAGTCAAAGTCTGTAAGTCTTTTGAGTCCTTTGTAAAACTAATTTGTAGTGGATTTGTCTAGGCCCATCCATCTGAGGTTTTTCCCATTTGGGTTTTCCTCGTACATTGGCGCGTTGTGATTGTGATTTTCAAACTTTATTTTATTAAATCACCTAGATTCATGCATGGGATAAAATGGATAAAATTGAATAATTTTATTTCTCTTAATCAAGTTATCAATCCCATCACATTAACTGGAAATTGTTCATGCTAACTTTTAAATTTGCTAAAGCAATTAAAATTGGAATATATCTCTACTTGGCAAATTTTTAATAGCATTGTGTGTGTGTATTCTACGAAATAACCTAAGTACATATAACCTAACAACTTCAAATTGGTATCAGAGCTAGTCTCTAAAAGTTATTTAGATGAATCCTGAACGTTATGTGGAAAGTTTTTCGTCGAATAGACTACCTTTGTTTGATGGAACTAATTACACCTATTGGAAAGCACGTATGAAATCTGCCCTTAAATCAATTGATAAACGTGTTTGGGTTATTGTTGAAAGAGGATGGCCCCCTCCTACTATGGTTGTTAATGATGAAATTATTTTAACACTTGTAGAACAGTGGTGTGAGGAAGAACTAAAATGGAGTAACTTTAACTCTAAAGGTTTAAATGCCTTGTTTGGTGCAGTGACCCCCGTTGAATTTCATTGTATAATGACGTGTGAGATGTCAATGGAAGCTTGGAATATTCTTCAAGTTACTCATGAGGGAACTAGTGTAGTAAAGCTTCAAAACTTCAAAACCTAACAACTCAATTTGAAACCATCACCATGAAAGAAACTGAAACATTTGATGAGTTTTATGCTCGTATATTTGATATTGTTAATTCTTGCTTCAACTTAGGTGATAAAATACCTGAAGATCGTGTTGTTAAGAAAATCCTTCGATGCCTTCCTAAGAGTTTCATTCCTAAAGTCACTGTTATTAATTCATTAGGAAACCTAAATACTTTAAAACTTGAAGAACTTGTTGGTGATCTTCAAACATATGAATTAGATATGTTTCCTAAAGATAACAAAAGCAAAGATAAATGTGTTGACTTGAAAGTAAAGAAAGTATAAATGTCTAAATCTGGTGAGTTTGATATAGATCCTGATGATATAGCTCTATTTGCTAAAAAAATTAAAAAATTTCTCAAGATCAAAAAGCAAAACTCAAAATTTGAAAAACCAAAATTTGAGAACAACAAAAACAAAGGTAATAGAAAATTCAATAATCAGGATCCTAAGAAGTTCAACAGAGATAACTTTAAAAAGGATTATTCTGAGAGATGCTTTGAGTGTGAGGGACGTGGTCATAGAGCACTTGAATGACCTACTAAAATTAAGAGATAAGGCAAAGAAAAGGCAGTTTACAATGCAACTCTATGCGACACTGATAATGAGTTTGAAGACTCTATCTCATCCAAAACTAATTTCACTGCTTTTATAGCAAGCCATGCTAGTAATTCAAGTGATTCACACCCTAATGTTGACAATTCCGAGCAAAATATTGAGGTTGCTTCCACTCACTCTATTAGTAGTGATGAAAAAGGAAGTGAAAGTGAAATAGATGAGAGTGAATTGCAATCCGCCTATACTGAACTATACACTGAGTCTCTTCGTATTCAAAAAGTAAACAAAGATTAACCCTTAAAGTATTAACTTTAGAAAAAGGGTTGAAAGGCCTGAAGGAGAAGGAGGCTTTAGTTAGTCAACTCGAGGCAATTAAGATATCCCTCTCTGAGAAACTCATATTGGTAGGCAAAGAAAAATGCGATTAAATTAACTCCTTAGAAGGTGCAAACAAAGATCTTCCTGAGTCTTTAGAGATTAGAAAATCTCTTGAAGCTAAAATTGTCCAAATTGAAAAATATCTCGAGTCCTCTCGTGAAGTCAAAATCACACTCTAAGATAATTCAGGAAGAATGGGAAAATTATTTCTAGGTTCTATTTTGGGATATAAGGAGAAAGGTTATAAAGAGAGGAAGGGTATATGATATGAAGAAGGAGAGCCTTCCAAAGTCAAGCCCGAACCCGTAGCTAAGTTTGTTACCAAATCTAACTCTCCTAAACCTTTTGTAACACCCCGTATTTTTGTGCATTTAATAATTAATTAATTCGAGAATTTTAAATTTCTTGTGGGTTGTAACTTTAATTGAATTAATTATGGCAATATATGTTTAAATATTAATCGGGGAGTGAATGGTAAATATTTAGGTAAACTTATTTACTAAGTGAATAGTAATAATTTAATTGCGTCATTTCGGGTAGTAATGACGGGGTATGCGATTATCTTAGCCGGGAGTCGGTATAGACTAAATTGGGGGTGAGGTAAGGATTTTTATAAATTAATTTGGATGGCGATTCTGAGTGCGCGATTGAGTCCGGATGGGTCGAGATAATCAGAAAAGAGTACCCGGGGGTAGCAATTGGGTCTCGGGGTATTTTTGGGCATAGCCGGGCCCGCACGGGGTGATTTGGGCTATTTTAATTTAGCCCATTAGGCTAAAAACGGGATTTGTGTTTTTAAACCTAAACCTAAGAAAAGGAAAATGGGCAGCCAACATTATTCTAACCTAGGGTTTGAGAGGAAGATTGGGGGAAAACAATCAAAAGCTAATTTGGGGATTTTGGAGACAAATTAAGGGATGTCGACAACGGATCAGACCCTACGAGTAATTCCAGGCAAGTGGTTAACTGTTTTTACTCCTAAACTGTGATATCCAATTCATATTTTAGTGATGTGTATACTAAAATTCGTTTTGGGGATAAATGGGTACAAAAATGGGATTTTGGTTAATAGGATAATTGAATGAGATTCAAAGTGAGAATTAGTTGTGTTTTATAATTCTGAAAATGAATGTCTGATTGGAATGTGAAATCCAGTAGGAGTTATGAACAAAATTGAGATGATTTGATGGAAATTAACCGGAGAAAACCCAGTTTAGAAATAGTGAGATATGGTATGAATAGAGCATGCTAAAACAGTTGTAGATGATTGAGACTTGTTTTGGGAGTAATTGATTGGTTAAAAATAATGAGTTAAGGTTGAAAATCAGAGAGATAAGACCTTGGAAATTTGACTATGGCAGAAACAGATCGGTGGAGAAGATGAACTGCTCGATCGATCGATCGACCCTTGGGAGTCGATCGATCGACTAAGGAGGATTTTTGGCAGTGCCGCTTACTTCAATTGTTTAACCTTAATTATTTTGGGGACATTTAAGGTGGGTTAATTAGCGATAATTAAATACAACTTAATACCTAGGACCTTGAGAAGATGGTGTTAAGAAATTTCAAAAGTCAAGTAAGGATGTGAATCTTACGGGAAGAGTTTGGTGGGATAAAACTCATAGGTATTAAATTTCGGGAAATATTAAGTTAAGGGCCAAGTGAGCGAGTCCGGTTATAATGGTTGGGCGACACCAAGCATTAAATTCATTAGTGGGTAAATTAATTAAAGTAGAGTCGAGGCACAGACTCGGATTAACATTTAAATTAATAGGTGAGTTAATTAATTTAATTAGAGTCGGATGGTAGACTCGGGAAGGTATTAAATTAATAGGTGAGTTAATTAATTTATTTAGAGTCGGATTGTAGACTCGCGAAGGTATTAAATTAAAGGCGGGTTAATTAATTTAATTAGAGTCGGATGGTAGATTCGGGGAGGTAATAAGTTAATTTAGATTATATTAAATTAACTAAGAGTCGAGGTATAGACTCGGGCTAGCATTATAGAAATTAATTGAGTGAAATTAATTAAATGAAAGTCGGACCATAGACTTGGATTGGTATTAATTAATTAAGTGTGTAAATTAATTAACACAGAGTCGGACCATAGACTCGGGGAAAGTATTATATTAATTAATGTGTGAATTAATTAAATTAGAGTCGGACCACAGACTCGGGATAATAATAATAATAATATAATAAGGGAGATAACTTATTTAGTTGAGTCGGGCGAGAGACTCAGGATATTTACAGGCTAGTGTTACGGGTTGTGAGTACACGGTAAAGCCGGGGCTAAATTTATATATATACGGTGTAGCGATAGTATATATATATGTGTATACATTTTGTGTGCTAATTAAATATCAGTGACTAGATATTTATTTATTTATATACTCTAGTGCTATCAAGGGAGGTTGCGCGATGTGGGTGAATCCCCTATCTTGAGGAGTAGGGCGGGTATATCCCCAGGTCATAGCGTCCGTTATATGGGTGAGGGGCTTATCTCACTTTCAGGGAAGGAATATGACCGCCTCCACTTCGTTTATGTTTTTAGGCCAGGTTGGTGAGCGATTCCAACTTGGGTAACTAGGTTATGTGAATACACCTAGGGGGATAGCACTTTAGAGGGAATCATCCGGTGAGGGTATACTCGGAAGGATGGATACACGTATTATATATGTGTGGATGTTTTAGTAAGATACATATAATATGGTAGTAAATATTTTATGTAGGTAATAATGCAGTGTGTGATGTATTTATTTTATATAACTCGGGTTACAGTTATATGCTGTTAATTAATGAGAAATTTATTAAGGTAACCATTTGTGGGAATAATACAGTGTGTGATGTATTTAAATTATATAACTTGTGTTATGGTTATAGGCTATTAATTAAGAAGGAATTTAATAAGTTAATTAGTGAGATGACTTATATTTCATGAACAGTTAATACTCGGGTTAGAGTAGTATGGCAAGGGGAGGTTACACCAGGACTAGTTGGACGGGGTAGTACAACTAGGTGGGGTTAAGGTAACCGTTAGGGGTGCACATTAGTGGAGGGGTGAGAATGTCCACAAGAGAGTGCGACACTAACTTTAATATGAAGCGCATTCATGCATTTTAAATTACTGCAGTTAATTCACTTGCTAAATGTTTTCAAAAATGTTTTGGGTCCTAACCCCTTGCTATAAAACTATTTTCAAAACCTTTTAGGTGTCCAGCCACAGGGACGCTAGGATTGATATTCTATTCCAGGGACACGGAGCTGCTGCATATGTGGATGCTAGTAGGAGTTTGGATTAGACGCATCAGTTATTCATTCATTCCTAGAGTAGGAATCTTCTCTCAGTTCAATTTTATTTAGGGCTTGTTACCCAGACTTTTCAGTACAGTTTCAGTTGTAATTATTCAGGTGTTGGATTGTATTATTTTACGTTGGTGGCCGATGGTTTATTCGGCAAGTTGTTTAATTAATTATTCAGTTGATTTTTATTCAGTGGTGTGATTGATTTAGATTTACTTTCGCATGTACTGTTTTGTTAATTAAAAAGTTAAAATTGGCACTAGCTTTTGGAATACTAGGTGGTTAGTAAGTTTTAAAAAGTTTTCGACAGTGATGCTAAGGATGAACCAACTGGGATTCCTGTTTTAATTTGGTATAGGACTGATCACCCAGTATTTTATTAGGCGGGGTGTCACACCTTTTCTCCCTAAAATAAGTCCTCCTAAGCAACCTTCAAAAAATAATCCAAAAAACCTTATGTGTGCACTTATTGTCACAAACATGGTCATTTTAAAGATTTTTGTTACAAGCTTGGAAAGAACTCTCATTTCACAACTTCTAAACAACACAATAGCTCCTTAGCTAGTCTTAAGAGGCAAGTTGAGTATCTAGTTAATACTTCTAAAGGTCTAATGGAAGAGTTTATTAGGTTTTCTAAAGTTCAAGGAAATAATTCCAATCATAACACTAGAGCCAACAAAGGAAAGAACACAACTCAAGCTTGGGTTAAGAAAAATCATACCACTAAAGCTTTTGTTGGTCATGTTGCACTTAAGGCTCAAAATACCTCTCAATGGTACTTTGATAGTGGTTGTTCGAGACATATGACTGGTGATAAATCTTTGTCTACCACTCTTGAAAACTATAAAGATGGTAAAGTCACTTTTGGGGATGGAAGCAAATCTCGAATGATGGGTAAAGGATCTATTAAAATCTTCGGGTTTCCTAAACTTGAAAATGTCCTTTATCTTGATGGTCTCAAGGCTAATTTGATAAGTATTATCCAATTAGATGATGAAAATGTTGATGTTAAGTTTAGTCAATCGGAGTGCACCATATATGATCAATCAGGTGAGTCTATTTTACAAGGTGTGAGAACTAGTGACAATTGCTACGGAATAGTTCCTAAATCCTCTTTAGTTTGCAATAGTGCAAAAGCCTCGTCTTTCGATCTTTAGCATCAAAGGTTAGGTCATGTTAACTTTAGAGATCTTGATCGATTAGTGAGAAAATAGCTAGTTCGAGGTTTACAATCTCTAGGAAAGCCAACCTCCACTATTTGCGGGCCTTGTCAATTTGGAAAGCAAATTAAGAATACTCATAAAAAGTTAAACTCAATAACTACCTATCGTGTCTTAGAATTGATACACATGGACCCTATGGGTCCCACTCGTACCGAGAGTATAGGAGGAAAGAGATATATCTTAGTAATGGTGGATGATTTTTCTAGATACTCCATAGTAGGCTTTCTAAGAGAAAAATCTGAGACAGATGATTTTCTCACTGTTAAGTGTAGAATTCTTCAAAATAAACACGATGTTACCATAAATCGTTTTAGGAGTGATAATGGAACCGAATTCAAGGAATTCGGTGTAAATGCCTTTTGTGATGAAATAGGAATTAAACAAGAATTCTCGACCGTTCGAACTCGACAACAAAATGGTATAGTTGAAAGAAAAAATCAAACGATCCAAGAAATGGAAAAATCTATGCTCCTAGGAAGAAATGTGCCTCGTAGATTTTGGGTCGAAGCCGTTAACACCGCATGTCACACCGTAAATAGGGTTTATTTGTGCCTAATAATAGCAAAACACCATATGAATTGTGGATTGGCAAGAAGCCTAATTTGGCTTATTTTAGAGTTTTTGGTAGTCCTTGTTATATACTTCGAGATATAGAACTTCTAGGTAAATTTGACTCAAGGAGTGATGAAGGTATTTTCCTAGGATATTCTCAAAACAGTAGATCTTTTAGAGTCTTCAACTTAAGTAGATCTAAAGTCATGGAATCAATAAATGTTGTAATAAAAGACGAGGCTCCGACCACATCTATTAAAAATGAGGAAGATTGTCATGTGAGTGTGATGTTGTTTCCAATGTTTGAAAATATTGAGTCTAAAAATGACTTCGTTGTTCCCACTACTGAGAAAAAGGATCCTTCTCCTTGGGTTCGTAAAAGTCATGACACTTCAAAAATTATAGGAGATCCCGAGATAGGTGTCAAGATTAGGGCTCAATTAGAAAATGAAGTTACCAAATTATGCTATACTTTTAAAATTGAACCTAAAAACTTTAAAGAATCATTAAAAGATGAACATTGGATTAATGCCATGCAAGAAGAATTGTTTCAATTTAAGAAAAATGATGTTTGGTATTAGGCCTTAGGCCTTCTAATACAAACGTCATTGGCAGCAAATGGATTTTCAAAAATAAAATGGATGAAAATGGTGTTATTGTTCGTAACAAAGCTAGCACCCAAATGGACGGTGTTGATTTTGAAGAGACTTTTGCTCCAGTTGCTAGGTTAGAATTGGTTCACCTTTTACTAGCCATATCATGTCACCTTAAATTTAAATTATATCAAATATGTGTAAAAAGTGCCTTTTTAAATGGTATTCTTCAAGAAGAAGTCTATGTTGAACAACCTAAAGGTTTTGAGGACACAAAGCATCCTAATCATGTCTTCTTCCTAAAGAAAGCTGTACATGGATTAAAATAAGCACCCCGTGCTTGGTATGAAAGACTCACTTCTTATCTTCTTTCTCGTGGCTTTTTTAGAGGGGGAGTAGATATGACACTATTTGTTCATTGTGATGACAAAGCTATTCTAGTTGCACAAGTGTATGTCAACGATATAGTGTTTGGTTCAACATGTGATAATCATACTCAATTCTTTTCAAAAGAAATGCACGATGAATTTGAGATGAGTATGGTAGGTGAACTTACTTTCTTCCTAGGTCTTCAAGTTCATCAACTCAAAAGTGGGATATTTTTGTACAAACCAAGTATGCTAAAGACCTTGTTAAGAAATTTAAACTCGAATCCGCTAAATATGCACGTACTCCTATGAGTTCTTCGATTAAACTTAGTAAGGACACCGAATGAAAGGACGTAGAGAACACACTTTTTAGGAGTATGATAGGTAGTTTACTTTACCTAACCACTAGTCGTCCGGATATTTCCTCTAGTGTAGGAGTTTGAGCCCACTATCAAGCCGCCCCAAAAGAGTCCCATTTACTTTCCATTAAACGTATTATCAAATATGTTAGTGGGATCCTGTCTTTTGGAATTTGGTATTCCCTCGACACAAATGTTTGTCTATCCGCATATTCGGACGCCGATTGGTCAGGAGATGTTGATGGATGCAAAAGTACTTCTGGAAGTTGTTTCTATTTTGGAAGTGCACTTGTCTCATAGATGAGCAAGAAACAAAATTCTATTTCTTTATACACGACGGAGGATGAATACATAGCCGCCGAGAGTTATTGAACTCAACTCATTTGGATGAAACAAATGTTGAAAGATTATGGTATTTCTTAAGGCACTATGGCTATCTATTGCGACAATACTAGTGCAATTCACATTTCCCGTAATCCCATTCAACATTCTAGAACCAAGCATATTAGGATCCATGAACATTTTATTCGTGACTTGGTTGAAGATAAAATCGTTTATCTAAGCTTCGTTTGTACTAATCAATAATTGGCCGATATCTTTTCCAAACCTCTAGATGCCCTTAGGTTTGAAAACCTTAGGAAATTAATTGGGGTTTGCTCCATTGATTGAGATCGAAGCCGTTTATATTGTTTAGGTTGTTTCTCTTATATATTTTAATACCTATGAACTAGACTATTTTTGTATATATTTTATTAATAATTTCAAAAATATTTTTCTTTGTTATTTTCAAGGAAAACGGGAAAGGTTAGAAAAGCTTTCACAAAATTTTGCCCATATGGCTTTGTGTTCGATGTGTTTGGATCACTATCCTATTTCGTGTCCACGTGGCTTTCGATGAGTAATCAAGCCGGACCTCGTTTCTCCTGTGCACAAAAATGCTCTTTTATGATATGTATTTCATGATTACCTCATATATTTGCCTTCTTGCACACACTTTTCACGAAATCTTGCGGATATCTTTTTCACATTGTTCTCGTAAAGTGAGATTTGGTGTTGTCTTCTCAATCTTAGTCACATCTATTATAAGCAATCTAAATTTTGCAAGATCATCCGTTGCCCGGATTGAAACAAAAAGTAATTATATTCATCCGGTTGGTTAATGTTTATAGCAATGGACTCGGGCTGCGAAAAATGATTTTTTTTTGCTTGAATAGCCTCCATTTGCATAATAGAATAAGTGCCTAAAATTGAATCATTGAAAAAGATATATAATGCCAAGGCCAAAAGTATTTAGCTTGATTGAATCTTCAAAAAGAATAGTCTCAATATATCGTTGCTAATGGGAGATATAAGTTGAAGATCAATGGGCATGCACATTTATTCGATTCATTGCTTTCTTATTGTGATAACATTGGCGAGATAATCATCTATCTTGTATGCGTGGTGCTGTAGTGTTTGAGTGTCCAATGGAATTTCTTTATTGACACAAGGCTGATGTGAGTGCATATTGCGTTTATATATTGTTTAGCATTCCACACTTGTACGTTGTCTTGGATAAAAGATCTCACTCGCATTGTTCACACCCCTACATTTCCGCTCCCATGGTTTGGATATGTATTCACAAGCTAGGACTATTAAAATCCTCATTTTGGCATCTTTCTAGCCTTCCCAATTCCTACTCTTATGTTATTTTAAGCCTATTTTATTTTTATTTTTTTAAATAGAGTGTTTTTCATCAGTAAAACTCATTCGAACAAACTTCTAATGATTTTTCATAACGAGGCACCCAATATGTTTCTGGAACATCATTCGAATGACATATCTTATTCGAATGACCTGGGTTCAATTTCAGCGGTTTCTCTTCCCAACATTTCTGTCGCTTCAGCTTTTTCTCTCTCCTCTTTCCCACGTTTTTCATTTTCCCCAACAATTTAGCCACTTCTCTCTTCTCCCTTGTTCCCACTCCCTCTTCCACTATCCATTACCCATTACACCCATTAACCCTTTTTCCTCCCATACTCCATTTCCCTATGTTTTTATTCCCATCTCCTCCATTAAACCTCATTCTTCCTCCACCTCACTCATTTAACCTCTTCACATCATTCCTCTGCTAAGGTTCCGAGGTTGTAGTCTTTCCTCATCTTCTGTCTAGGTATTGTCTTCTTCTCTTCCTTATTTGTGTGTGTGTGTGTGTGTGTGTATGTGTATATATATATATATATGTGTGTGTGTGTGTGTGTGTGTGTGTGTGTGTGTGTGTGTGTGTGTGTGTGTGTGTGTGTGTGTGTGTATGTGTGTGTGTGTGCGTGTGCTAACATTAATAAAAAAATGTACATTAATATATATTTTTTGTAGATCTACTCATTCTGTTCCAAATTAAAAGTTCACTATTCATTTTACAATTCTCAAATTAAGAGTCAACTTTCATTTTTTGCACATAATCAATTAGCTAAATTTAACTATCGTGACGTTGATCTTAACCATTAATTGAGTGTGAGTTTGGCATCTTTCACAAATTTTATTGATTTTAGTATATGCTATTGGGTATGTTTTGTTCACCTAAATTTTATTCCTTCGTGTTACCCAATTTCATATACATATATGGGTATATATCTACATTTTTTTGGGGCTATATTATTTATCCTTATTTTTTGTGTTGCCCCTATTTAAGTTAAATTCCATGAACATTATCATTTTTCTTAAATTAAAACTCGTTTTAATTTCATGGAATTTCTCTTAAATAATAATTTTATTTTATTTTGTTTTAGTTTTGGTTTTATCTCTAATGGAGGATGGGATTTTTGCTGATTGGTTTGTTGGCTTGTTGGTGTGTTTGGCGATTTGGTTGGAATTCTGTTTGTGTAGGTTCTAGTTACGCCCCTTTTAGCATGGCCCCTCGTAGCCATCGCACCCGTCGCATTAGCGACTCCCCCGAGGAACGCTTATCTTCATCCTCCTCCGATGAGGATACTAGTGTCAATGCATCTACCCCTGATCTTAAATTGCGTTGGGGGATGCTCACCAACCACACACTATACCATACCCAAGGTTTTTCCACTAGGTCTATTGTCCGTGAAAAACTTTTCAATCTCACATCCCTCGCCGACACCACTCTCCACTCCTGGATTTCGGACTTAGGTTGGTACCCCTTGTTCTCCCTCACTGAAACTATTTTTATCGATCTTATTCGAGAATTTTATTTTGGGATGGATATTCGGGAGGATCATATTTTCTTTCAAGTGAGAGGTCGGGAGATCATCGTCAGTCCTGACTCCATCGCTCGTATCATCTCTTTACCCCGTGTCAACAATCCATCCTACCCTTGGGCTCCCGATTCTCATCCTGACCCTACTCTCATTATAAGCACCATGTGTAGGCTTTATCCTCCCAGCACTGTTACCATTTTTCATAAACATTTGTATCCGGATTTTATGGTCCTTAATTGGATTGTGTGTGCGTGTCTCATTCCCCGTGCCAACTCCACCCAAATCACTAAGATGCACGTGGACCTTATGTTTTCCATTAGCATAAGGGCTGCCATTGATCTCCCTACCTCCATTTTTCTTTTCATTAGGTCGGTTAGAATCCTTCCCTCCAGTCCTGCTCGATAAGCTCTCCCCGTTGCTGCTATTATTACCCGTTTTGTCTTGCCGTCGGATGCCCCGTCTTCCCACCGATTTTTCGGTGACCCGGTACCAAATAATTGATATGTCCTCTGTTGGTAGCTCTCGTGGTCACTTACCCCCCGATACTCCTCAACTCACTTCCTCTATCTACATATCTTCTCAATCCGCCACTTCCTCCACTACTGTCCCTAGTCGGCTTGCACCCTCTCGTGTCACACATCGACCATCGCCTTCTCATGCTCCCGCACCCATTGAATCGAAGGATATTCAATTTGTTCATTCACAGGTGGAGAAGATTCAAGAAGATCGGCGTCAAGATCGGGCTATATTGCAGGATTTTTTGATTTCAATGCAGTAAGATAGGGAGGCTCAGGCTCTTCGTGAGGAGGCTCAAGCACGTAGGGATGAAGCTCAAGAGCGTCGGGATTCTCTACTTTTGGAGAGCCTTGGGGCCATTCGTCGCATGGATATGTGTCGTGGTGCAGGCTCATCCAGTTCTGGGTCCCTCCCCGATGATTCCCCACATGATGCCCCTGCTCCTTGATTTCCTTTATGTTTCAATTTATTTCATTTGTACTTGTGAGAGCGAGCGGAACGTATTTTTTTACATTTTCTCACTTGTACTTATTTATTTGGTATGGATACATTTTCTTAAGCAATGTATGAATATTTGGATATTTGGTCTTTCCATTAATGTTTAATTTAATCTCTCCTGTTCCTTCATTTGGTGCACATATGTTTTTTGGATTTATTGCCTATTGTTCTATTGATTTCCTTCTAACCATGAAGGCTATCTTTATCCCTTTGTCTTTTTCGGAAAAAAGGGGGAGAAACATTGATAGGGGGAGTTCATAATTTAGGGGGAGTTAATTAATAAATAGTTAACATATATTACTCATGATAATTAACTTGCTTTCATGATAATTCCCTTGCTTTATTATCTCATGATCAGTTAACGCTGTTTTATATTCTATATTTCCCCATGCGTTTATGAATTTGTTGTTTCATGTGTTTAGGATACATCTCCTAATTTTCTGCAGCACACCGTCAGCCGCGTTACTTAGTCTATCTTTTTATTTGGGTTTTTGGGACGGGCTTTAGAATCAGCTTGACGATTGGCTTAGCAAATTCATTTTTTTAAATATGTTCCGGAATAGCCAAAGGGGGAGATTTGTAAGGAAAAATTTCCAATCGAGTCATTTGTAATATTGGCTACATTTCGTTGGACAAAACACTTTTGGGTAATTCCTCATCAAGCTTCATTCAACCTTAGAGAATCGAGCATCGCATCCAAAGTTCACGTGACATCAGTATGCACTTCAAGTTCATTCTTCTAAAAAGGTATATGACCAAAAACAATTTTATCTGTTGGACTATTTTTTTATAACGAGAATTTTTCATATAGAGTAATGTTCATAAAAAATTAATTGTCATAAAAATCATTTTTGAAATTAATTTTAAACTCTTTTTAATGAAATTAGAAATCTCGTTCGAAGTTTCTCCAGGTCGTTCGAACGACTTGGATCTAACGACATTCCACAGTCCTCACTGGAAACTCGTTAGAAGCTCGTTAAAAATGTCGTTCGAACGACCTCGTTCAAACGAGATTTCTAACGACGTATCTAACTCTCCTCTGGAATATCGTTAGATAACTCATTCGAACGAAAGATCGTTCGAACGAGATCTGTCAGTTTTTGAAAATTTTTAACTTATTTTGCCAGCAGTTATTTCACACAACTCCTATTGTCCACTACTTTTACAGTTTCATATAATGGACAAAAATTAGTTATTTTACACAAGGAAGTTTTACATACTCTTGAGGGCAAAAATTTCATATCTTCCCCTTTTTGGTAAAAATCCCTCTCCAACACAATTTAACCTTTGAATCAAAACCCCATGGCATCAACTTGAAATTCAAGAAGCACACGTGCGGTGGATCTCTGTAATCAAACTTATTGGAGACGGTAATTTGGGCTTTGGTGGATACCACGACACGAGTAGTGCCGAGCAACGCATTGGAGCTTCACGTACTACAAATTCGGAGGTAGAGGACGACATCATCATGTCTTGATTGAGTTAAAGTCTGTAAATCTTTTGAGTCCTTTGTAAAACCTATTTGTAGTGGATTTGTCTAGGCCCAGCCGTCCGAGGTTTTTTTCATTTGAGTTTTCCTCGAACATTGGCGCGTTGTGGTTGTGATTTTCGCACTTTATTTTATTAAATCACCAAGATGCATGCATAGGATAAAATTAGATAATTTTATTTCTCTTAATCAAGTTATCAATCCCATCGCATTAACTTGAAATTGTTCATGCTAACTTTTAAATTTGCAAAAGCAATTAAAATTGGAATGTATCTCTACTTGGCAAATTTTTAATAGCGTTGTGTGTGTGTATTCTACGAAATAACCTAAGTACATATAACCTTACAACTTCAAAAACACTTTTGAGTCATAAGTAAATTTTTATTGCCCGATCCCACACAGACTATGACGTATCGAATATTAATTGAACACGTTGCGACAAAGCTTCAAGGAATTAATTATGTCGAAGTTTAGTTGGTCCACATTTCTTTGTCTTAAAAGTTTAATTGCATTTTCGAGATCACTTAGGTATGAATGCATAATGTTAATGAAACTCGGAATTTTATTTTATTAAGAGTAAGGATTCTATTTATAAAAGAAAATGTTTTTAAAATAGTTTAAAAGTGTTTTACTTGTTTACACTTCGTTTGGAGCTGATAAGCACGGATTAGAGATTAATTTGGTTTGGACTTTAAACTGGGAGATGTCGTTCAAAAGACATACTATGTCGTTCGAACGAGAGCTAGTGTCATTAGAACGATGTAGTATCTTACTCGAATGAGAGATTCCACCACCTTAAAATAACTATAAATAGGATGTTCCAGTTTTCTCGAAGTGTGTGGACTATGAAAAATAGTTTACAATCCATAGAGTTTTGTGCACAAAGTTTTCTAAGGCTTTTCACTATAAAACATCCTTAGAGTTTATAAAGATCTGAGTTATCATTACCATATGTTTATGCGATCTTTGTTGCACCAAGTTGGGTTTGTTAAATACTTGAAAATAACCGATTTCATAGTGGAGAAGCAAAGAGGGTTACTTTCGTGTTCAACATCGTAGATGACACAAGGCCGTATCGGTGGATACCGAGGCATTCGTGGAGGCGACTGCTGTGGACAAGCATCATAGAAGAAGATTACTTTCTGCGTGGGAACTGTGAAGATTGGTAGAAGATCAGAGGAGCGTCAAGTCTCGTGGGTGGATCGAGTCGTTGTATAATACTACCGTCTGACTTTGTAAAACCATTGTCATATTGATTGTCTAACCTGGTCCGTATGAGGTTTTTTCCCGATTGGGTTTTTCTCGTATATCGGCGTTGTGAGTTTTTCTTTAATTTATTTTACTTGCTTTAATAACTAGTTGCATGCTTAGGATTAAATAAGATAAAATTTGGTTAAGTTAACATGTGTCACATATTGGTGTGGTTTAGAAAAATTGAAAAGAGTTTTTCAAAAAGAAAAAGTTGGTTTGTATTCATCTTTAACTGAATTCCGCTCAAGCAAAAGTTTTTGTTCAAGTTAAATTCGAGACCCATAGAGTGGTATCAGAGCTAAAAATACAGTTATATTGTATTTTATCCCCTTTTCCTTGTAAGGATGAATTTTGGGAACTATGACAATTTTTGGACTCCTGTTTTTTTGGAACTAATTATGCTTATTGGAAAATGTGAATGAGAAGTGCTTTAAAGTCCATTGAAGAGCATGTCTGGTTAGCTGTTAAAAAAGGTTGGACACCACCTGTCACACGAGAGGGTGAGGTCACTAGTTTGAAACCCGTTGAGTCATGGACTGAGACTGAACATAGGCTTGCACTGTATAACTCTAAAGGTCTGGATGTTATTTCATCACATGTCACACCTGAAGAGTATAATAGGATCATGACGATTGAAATATCGAAAGAAGTTTGGGATAAACTTGCACTCACTCACGAGGGCACGAGCACGGTTCGGGCGCCTAAGTTGTAAAATCTCACTAGACAGTTTGAGACGATTAAGATGTTAGAGAGTGATATGTTTGATGAGTTTTACACTAGGTTGTACACTATTGTTAATTCGGAGTTTAACCTTAGTGAGAAGATTCCCGATAATCTAGTTATTAAGAGAATTTTGAGATCGTTGCCGAGTATGTTTGATGCGAAAGTGACCATTATGAATTCCCTTGGTTTGCTTAACTCGTCGAAACTAGAAGAGATCGTAGGAGATCTTAAAACCTATGAACTCGATAGGTTTACCTCCAAGAAAGTTCCAAAGAAAGAAAAGGCCATTGCTTTGAAAGACCAAAAGGAGGAAACTAAAGTTTTGAATGACGATTCCAATTTTGACTTTGAGAATGTCGTCTTGTTGGCAAAGAAGTTCAAAAAGTTTCTTCAATTTCAAAATCAATAAAAACATACGAAAAAGTTTGAAAAATTCAAGAACAAGGGAGACTCCACCCCTAGGGATAATTTCGAGAAACCTAAGAGAGATGAGTTTGATCGGTGTTTTGGGTGTTAGGGGCATGGTCACAAAGTAGCTAAGTGTCCCACTAGAGTTAAGAAAGAGTGAAAGAAACCGATAACATACAATGTCACCTTAAGTGATAGTGAATTGGAAGAAGGAGAGAATTCCCCCATTGAGCATAACTTTGTTACGTTTATGGAATGTCATGTGAGCGACAACGATATATCTTCCCCCGAGGATAATCATATGCATGACACTTCCGAGGATATTGAGAGTGCTTCTCGAGAGGGTGAGGGTGATGAGTGCGAGGATGAGGATATCTACGTAAGAGAGTTACAAGTTGTATTTCGAGAGTTGTTTGAGGAGATGGTGAAGGTGAAAAAGGCTAACTCAAAATTGTAAGCTAAGTAGAATAAGCATGCCGTAGAAATAAATGATGCGCTCATTGAGGATCTTAGGGCATGGGAGAAGAAATTTAGGGAAAAGCTTGTAAGGAAATTTTTGTCCATTATCATTTGTTATGTCATACGCCGTTACACCGTTGAAGAAATTCAAGAGTCATACAGTCATCAATGGATCCGAATATCAAAAAGATGAAGGAATCAGATTTCTGCAGAGCCGGACCGGTCCGCCCAGAATAAAAGAATCGATCCGCCTGCGAACCGATCCACCTCATACTCGGACCGGTCCGCCTGATGAAAAGCCAGTATACCCCGGATTGTAAGCGAACCGAAGAAGCCAAAAATAAAAAGAATCGATCCGCCTACCCGGACCGATCCGCCTACCCAGATCGATCCGCCTGAGACTCGGACCGATCTGCCTGGGATAAACTAAAAAATAGATCGTGTTCACATTTTCAAGGCCCAGGACTTCTTATTTAATCCCACTACGGGGAGTTAGTTTTGTAAGACTTCCACACGATTTTCTGAGTACAAAAACTCTAAGTCTTCACCTGTTGAGTCCCAAGATTCTAGCTTTTTTTGATTCACACAACCTCTCATACATTTGTGAATCTGTTTGTAACCCTAGAACCCAAACCGTTGCTGTTCAACCCTTGTGGAGAAGGCCGTTCTTCTTCTTCATTGCAGCCCTCCTGGAAAGGGATATTTCCAGCCGCCGACTACAGAATCCGACACCTGAGGGTAATTCTTAGTCACTTGTATTTTCATTATGATCCGAAATTGTACAGTTACAATATTTTAATGAAAATAAATGGTTTTGCCCCTTTGGGGGATTTTTCCTCAATTGCATATGTTTGAATGTTCTTGCTTAGTTCATTATCTTATTCAATCACATATTGTTGCATGTTTAGGGTTTGTTTGGGTTAAACTGAATTTAATTATATAATTTCTTATTTGAGAGCACGCGTATACTCCTCTCAAAGCTAGAGTACGTCGAGTAAGAGAGAGATATCCTTAAAGGTTTAATGGAGGCTTTGAAAAAGGAGTTGCTAAAGTTTGAGGAGTCTTGGCATCCACTTGAGCATAGGATTAAGGAGTTGGAAGAGAGTTTGAGAGACTCATCTAGAGTTAAGTTTTACTTGGAGTCTATGTAAGAAAAATTAGATAGGATGTTAGACACCATCCAAGTCAAGAAAGATAGGTTTGGTATAGGCTACGACGATAGAGTTGTTCCCACCCCCAAACCCAATACCAATCGCGTGAGAGATCCCACTAGAAAAGTGAGGAGAGGTCGATATTTTGGTAATCATTCCGACCATGTCTACACTTGTTCCCATTGTGGTAGGAAAGGCCATCTGAGACGTTTTTACTATGACCTTAGGAAATGCAAATAGGAAGTTTTGGAATAAAGTCATGTCGGTTCCCAAAACCTCCATGCGTTATGTTACACCTACTTGGGTTAGAAAATCGGACTTAGAGGCTTTAGGACTAAAACTTCAAGGTTCTCATTTGCTTGCACTTGATTCTTCCCATGCTAAATCTAAAGGTTGAGTGTGTTACCATGTTTATCATTTTGTATTATATTTTTCATTTATTGCATCTTATTTGAAAAATACAAAAAAAAATTTGGTTGTGAAATTTTTTGAGAAAAATACAAATTTGATTTTTGGTTTTGAAAAATCTTAAGAAAAACACAAAAAGATTTTAATTTTATGTGAGTCAAAATATTCTGAAAAATCTAAAAAGATTTTCAGTTTAGTTTTTGTATCGTGAGTTAACACGATTGATGTGGATATTGGTGTGCTTGGACCTTCCTTCCATTATCCATGAGGCTAGGACATTTGGTCATTATTATCGATTCTTATATTGATCTTAACCATTTTATTATGGGATTGTTTCGAAGTTGATATGCATTATGATTCGACTTTGTATATATGCCATCTTTGCACACATGCACAAGTTTATATGGATGTTTGACTACTCTTGCATATTTGAGTTTGGTGAGGCGTTCTTATCTCAATCTTGTCATCTATGCGTAAGTAGACTTAAGGAGAGAGTGTGCATGTAATAACCGTTTACCGTGAGGATTAAATTGAAAAATGATGAGTGTTCACGGGAAAGGGTTGCGAGAGTGTAAAATTGACTCGTCGTCAAAGTCGCCGTTTAAAAGATCCCCAAAAAAATCATAAGGCAATAAAAAGAATCATATGCCAAAATAGGCCAAATTAGTTTAGTTCATTAAAAAATTATGATATATTTGAGGGAGTTTGGATGGATTAAAAATTTTAAACGGGTTTGCACAAAGAATTCTAGAGTTGAAAATTCGTGTCATGGCGCTATTGTTTGTAGAATCGTCAAAATTCCGGATTCATGTGCATGATGTTTGTTAAGTTCATTAAGCTCACACTTTAATTGTCACATATGACTATGATAAAGTTTGTTGATTGATCGCTATCAATTAGAGCTTCTTGATCATTTCGATGTGTTGGAATTGTGATTCATTGTAGTTCACACACATTCATTCCATGATCATGTTTGAGCACATCGGTACTATGTTAGCATGTTACTCCTATTTGTTTTTTGGAGTTCCTTTAGTTTAGCTATTATTTTGCTGTTTTGATTCCCTTCCAGTTAGAATTTTTAGGAATTTTTTTCACTGGGCAACACTGTCTAATATTTATGGGGAACTGTGTAAGTTTGATCTGCTCGTTTGAGTGAAATCCATTGTCGCGAGAAGCTGTCATTCTAATGACATAGATTATTGTTCGAGTGACGTTTAACAATGTTCAAACGATGTCCCTGGCTCGTTCGAACGACGCTTTGTTTTTGCAACCTTTTCCCTTTCAGTACCCTGCTGCATATTGATTTATATTTTGCTACTGGGTTTCTTCTGAACATTCTGTTTATGCAGTCTATTTTTAGAGATTTGATCTTTTGCTGCATTGGTTTTTTTAATCACGCCTGCTTGAATTGATATATTCTTTCTGTGATTTTTCTGTTTGCTAGCTACTGATTTCACATTGATTGATCATATTTAGCTGGTTGTTTCATGTTTATCTAGCTATTCTTCAAGTTGATTTAATCAAATCGGTATCATATTACGCTAGATGTGTTTGTCTTTTCACCGGATTGTCTATTCGACCCAAAAAAGGGGAGAGATGTCTGTGATGTAGGAGGAGTTTTGTGAGTTTCATACTTTATAATTACATTAAGTGGTTTCATATTTACTCACACAACAAATAATTTTGATTTCAGTTTTCATATTAATTTATATCATTTGTTCCTCCATACTTCACTGAGTTTTAGTCTGTTTCAGATGTGTAAGTATGCTTAAAGAGATTCGAGATTCCAAGTTTACATCACATTCAGACATTCAAGACAGTTTCACGCTTGTCGGTCCATCTTTTATAAGTCTTATCCTGTATTGATGATGTAATTTTATTTTTGGGTATTATAGGATGGAATTTAGGCATCATACAGCTTGACGACCCGGCTTAGGCATTTCACTGTTGGTTTTGTCCCGAAATAGTCAAAGGGGGAGATTTGTGAGGACAAAATTTCCAATTGAGTCTTAATGTAGTTTTGACTTATTCTCGGAAGAAAACACGTTTGAGTTGTAGGTAGATTTTTATTGTCCGATCCCACACATACTATGACGTATCGAAAATTAATTGAAGACGTTGCGGCAAAGCTTCGCGGAATTAATTGTGCTGAAGTTTTATTGGTGCACATTTCTTCATCTTAAAAGTTTAATTGCATTTTCGAGATTACTCAGGTATGAATGCATAATGTCAATGAAACTCGGAAGTTAATTCTATAAAAAATAAGGATATTATTTTTAAAAGAAAATGTTTTTAAAATAGTTTAAAAGTGTTTTACTTGTTTACACTTCATTTAGAGCTGATAAGGTCGGATTAGAGATTAATTTGGTTTGGACTCTAAACTGGGTGATGTCATTCAAATGACATACGACATCGTTCGAACGAGAGTTATTGTCATTAGAATGACGTAGTATCTCGCTCAAATAAGATATGCCACCGCCTTAAAATAATTATAAATAGGCTGTTCCAATTTTCTCGAAGTGTGTGTAGTACGAAAAATAGTTTACTATCTAGAGAGTTTTCTGCACAAAGTTTTCTAAGGCTTTTCAATGTAAAATATCCTTAGTGTTTACAAAAATCTGAGTTATCATTACCATATGTTTATGTGATCTTTGTTGCACTAAGTTGGGTTTGTTCAACACTTGAACATAGCTGGTTTTGCGGTGCAGAAGAGAAGAAGTTTATTTTCACGTTCAACATCATAGACGACACAAGGTCATATCGGTGGATATCGGGGCATTCGTGGAGGTGACTGCTGTTAACGAGCATCATAGAAGAATGTTACTTTCTGCGTGGGCCCTGTAAAGATTAGTAAAAGATCAGAGGAGCATCAAGTCTCATGGGTGGATCGAGTCGTTATATAAGACTACCATCTGACTTTGTAAAACCATTGTCATAGCGATTGTATGGCCTGGGCCATCCAAGGTTTTTTCGCGATTGGGTTTTTCCTCGTACATCAGCGTTGTGAGTATTGTTTCACTTTATTTTACTTTCTTTAATCACTAATTGCATGCTTAGGATTACACAAGATAAAATTTGGTTAAGTTAATTTGTGTCACATATTGGGGTGGTTTAAAAAAATTGAATGAGTTTTTCAAAAAAAAAAAGTTGGTTTGTATCCGCTCAAGAAAAAGTTTTTGTTCAAGTTAAATTCGGGACCTACATGTATAAATTGTGTACTTATACAATTCAATCTATTTTTAGATGCCACCGAGGAGAGAGCGACCAGCTAAGGCAGCGTCCAGGGATGAGGTGAGGGAGGCTCACCGGGAGCCACATGAGGTGCCTCATCCACAACCACCACCGGAGATGATCTCGAAGGCCTAGGTGGCAGAGATTGTGGCCAAGCGGTCAATGCAGTGATGCCAGCTATGGTCGTGCATTTCATATAGCCCTAGCTGTAGCAGCCATTAGAATCGATTATTCAGGACTAGACAGGGCCATCTACATGGAAGAGAGTCAAAGAGACCTTATAGAAGGGCCACCCACTAGAGTTTCAGGGCAGTTCTGATGTGGTGGAGGTGTGCCAATGGAGGAAGAATATTCAGCGCCATCTGCGCATGGTAGAGTTTACTGAGACATAGAAACAGTTGTTAGTTACTTTCAGACTCACTGGAGAAGCCTTACAGTGGTGGGAGTCAGTGACCACCACTGAGGAGAGAATATAATGACCATTACTGAGTTCTGGGTGCGGTTTGACGACAAATACTTTTTGTCTGCAGTCGAGTCAGAGATGAGAAAGAAGTTTGTGGAAGTGGCACAGAGTGACCAATCGGTAGTTGAGTATAAGGAGGAGTTCCCTCGTCTGACTAATATTGTGCCAGATCAGGTGTGCAATGAGGAGTTGAAGAAAGAAAAGTTTATGGACAGTTTAGCCTAGAAGATCAGGCAACACTTGATAGGTAGCCCCATATTAGTGACATATACTGATGTCGTCAATAAAGGTCTTGTACACTGTCAAGATCACCACTTTCATGCAAAAAGGAGTACAAGAGTTGTGGATCTTAGCCAACACGCTAAGGCAAATGGTGGTGGTGCCAACGGGGCACTGCAACAGTAGACATGCAGTCAGCAGGGGTAGGATTACAGATAGGGGAATAATGCCAAGAGATTTAGGAAGGAAGGTACCGACCAGAGGGGCAAGGCTACAAATAGCGTCATCAGGGCGCAAATCAGCAGTAGTTTCCTCAGGGCCATCAGGGCCAAGGGAACCAAGGGGAAACAATCAGGGCCAGTAGCGTCAGGGCTAGCAGAGCCATAGACAGAGAGAGTTCCCATGGCAGTGTTTCATCTGTGGCTAGCAAGGTCACAAGAGGAGAGATTACCCACAACAGGGTAGGGCACAATATCAGGGATAATAGGCTCCTTTACCCCCTGTAGCACTATCCCTTCAGCAGCAGCAGGTTCAGATGCACTACGGGCTTGTGTATAATGTCCAGGACATACCGATGACACCTGCACCTCAGGCACCGCTAGTAGTTGAGGGTACATTTCCAATTCATAGGCTTGAGGGTACGATTATTTTTTATACCGGGGCATCACATTCGTTTATTAAGTCCAGATTTTCTAGGGCTGTCGATTTATTAGAGACCACTAATAGTCTCCTTATGTGTGTAGAGTTACCGATGGGTAGTGGTTCACTGATACACTCGATGTATATAGGAGTCGATATCTTGATAGGGAGACTGAGCTTTTAAACATGGAGTGGTATGATGTGATTCTGGGTGTGGTTTGGTTGGTAGGATACATGGTGATGGTAGACTGTTATGAGAGAACCATTGTGTTCTCCATCCCAAGACATGAGATGTTCTTGGTGGCGATGACTATTCCTGAGGGAAGGTCACGCACCCACTTATATCACTTATATAATATTGAGGAAGAGACCTCAAAGGAGATAGTGATTATGTTAGACTCGATTCCAGTAGTGGGAGATTTCTAGGATGTATTCCAGGAGATACCAGGGTTACCACCCAGCTGACAAATCGAGTTAATGATCGACTGAGACCGATTGCCCAAGAACCTTATTGTATGGACCCATAAAATATGCGAGAATTGAAAAATCAGATTCAGTAGCTCTTGGGTGAGGGTTTCATTCGATGGAGTACATCCTCATGGGGTGCATCGGTATTATTTGTGAAGAAGAGAGATGGTTCACTTCGCTTATGTGTGGATTATAGGGAGCTGAACAAGGTTACAATATGAAATAAGTTTCCATTATCGAGGATAGATTACTTATTTGATCAATTAAGCGGGGAAACGCACTTCTCAAAGATTGATTTGAGATCGAGTTATCACCATCTACATATTCAGGAGGAGGATGTTCCTAAGATCGCTTTCCTGTCGCGATATGGGTCATACGAGTTCAGGGAGATGCCATTTGGGCTCACCAATGCGCTAGTAATGTTCATGGATCTCATGAATAGAGTATTCAAGGAGTTCTTGGACCAGTTCGCGATCGTGTTTATAGACAATATTCTGGTTTACTCTCGTATAGAGGAGGAGCACGCAGAGCATTTGTGTAGGGTCTTGCAGTTGTATGACAAATTCATAAAATATGGATTTTGTCTATGGGAGGTGAAGTTTCTTGGCCACATCGTATCTCACAGAGGTATTGCAATGGATCCAAGTAAGGTATCGATGGTGAGAGAGTGGGGACAACCCACAACACCGACGGAGATTCACAGTTTCTTGGGTTTTCCCGTGTATTATCGTCGCTTCATTAGGGATTTTTTAAAGATTGTGGGTCCATTAACGAACTTGAATCGCAAGGGGGTACCTTTTGTGTGGAGTGAACACTTCCAGATAGCCTTTGATGAGATGAAGGATAAGTTGACATCAACGCCAGTACTTACATTACCTAAGAGTGGGGTGGAGTATCGGATCTACATTGATGTATCCTTGCAGGGACTTGGGGGTGTATTGTAGTAGGAGGAGAGGGCCATATATTATGCATCTTGAAAGCTTAATATCCATGAGAAGAATTAACCCACCCATGACCTTGTGTTAGTACTGGTGGTTTTTGTTTTGGGGATATGGAGGCATTATCTATTGGGAGATAAGTTTACATTATTCACGAATCATAAGTCACTTCCGTATCTCTTCACACAAAAGGATCTAAATATGAGGCAGAGGAGTTTGCTAGAGTTTATGAAGGATTATTCGTTTGATATATAGTACCATCTTGGTAAGGCTAGCATGATAGCAGACGACCTACTGGAGAGTTAGCAAATTTTTGGAAAGTGAAGTGGTGTGAGCTTCGACATGATGATGAAGTCGCTAGAGCGTGTATGGAAGTGTTATCTGTCACTCCGAGATTGTGATGCGGGTAGTGAAAGCGTAGGTAGAGGATCATCTATGTTAGGACAGGGTGTGACAATTATTAGTTAAGGGTACAAAGTCTTACTCGATCATCTCAAAGGGAGGTCTATATTTGAATGGGAGATCAGTTGTGCCTGAGGATGAGGATTTGAGTCATGCTGTGATGTCTGAGTCCCATGGTTCAAGGTTTACAATACATCCCGATGGGGGTACGATGTACCAGGATATAAGGAGATAGTACTGGTGGGAAGGAATGAAGAGAGACTTAGCAGATTTTATCTCGAAGTGTATTACTTGTCAGCTTGTGAAAGTTGACCATCATAGACCTTCAGGGATGCTACAATCATTGGATATTACGATGTGGAAGTGGGAGAGTATCTCGATGGATTTTATTACAGGGCTGCCGACATCGTAGAAGGGTCACGATTCCGTTTGGGTGATAGTTGATCGGTTGACCAAGGTAGCCCACTTCTTGTCAGTATGCACCGACTATGAGATGAGTCAGTATGCCTAGATGCTACATGAGACGACTGCCAAGATTGAGTTAACTCGAGGACGTATTTGAATTACTCAGGATTGGCAAAAGAGTTATGATGATTCCGACTGGAGGCATATGGAGTTAGAGGTTGGGGACTAGGTGTTGGTTCGTGTGTATTCTATGAAGGGGATCATGAGATTGAGTAAGAGAGGGAAGCTAGTGCCGAGATATGTGGGACCTTTCCCTATTATTGAGAGAGTGGGATTGATGGCATATAGATTGGGATTACCAGAGCATCTTCAGCAGATGCATAATGTGTTCCATGTAGCATTGCTGAATAAGTACATGAGGAGTGAAAGAGATTTCTAACACGTTCCACTCGAGGAGATTTATTTGTATCCAAACGTCTCGTATGAGGAAATACCCGTGTCTATTTTGGATCATAGTGAGAATAAGCTGCGGTCTAAGGTGGTGCCACTAGTCAGAGTTCAGTAGGGACACCACAGTGTTGATGAGTCTACTTGGGAAAGAGATGATGACATACGGAGTATCCAGAGTTGTTTACCATAGGTGTGACATAATTTCGGGGGAGAAATCCCTTTATAGGGGGGACGTATGTAACATCCCGTATTTCTGAGTATTTGAATTTAATTAATTAGTTTTATTTTAAATTTTACGAGAGACGTAATTTAATTGAATTGAGTAATAATGTTCTTATTAAATATTAATCGAGGGTGAGATAATGATTAATATTATGAATTTAATTTACAAAGTGAATAGTAAATAACGAATGGAAATTATTATGCCTAATAGTGAGTTATATTGGCATAATTTGAATTATCTCAATCGGGAGTCATGTGTAGACTAATTTTGGGACGAGATAGAATAATTATGTAAAGTGACTCGGATGATAATTTTGATGTCACCGATGATTTCGAAAGGGTCGAAATATTATACCCAGGGGTATTATTTGGACACCAGGGCATTTTTAGACTAAACCGGGGCTACCGTATAAGGGTAATTTAGTCTTTTGGTAGCCTAGGTAGGAGGAGCTACAAATTTTCTAATCTTATATCAGATGTTTGATAGAAGGGCTAGGGTTATGAGTGTTAAAAACCAAGGGAAACCATTATAAAGGATAATTAGGGAGTCCTTGGAGCTTTGGAAGAGATTCTTGGAGCTTTTCCTCTCAATCTTGCACCACAAACAACCTAGGAGTGAGGATTGAAAGAGAAGACAATCAAATCCATCACCAAGCCATGAAATTAGACCCTACTCATTAAAGAAAAGTGTTCATATACAAGTTATTTGAAGTTATAATACCTATGTGACTACGGTTTCATCATATTTTGATTAAAGTGATAATTCTTGGAAGAAAAGAATGATTCAAACGCATGTTTGGGTAGCAATTGCATGTAAAAATATTTGATATCAGTAGAGGATAATAAATTATATATTTTGTGTTATTATCCATGAATTAAATCTAGGTTTTTGATGAATAATGGTGGAAGAACATAAAACTTAGGGTTTTGAGGATTAGATGTTTAAATACTTTCTTGAATGAAAATGATAAGTTTTAATGTTGTGTTTACGTTAGAAATCATCCTAATGCATGTTGAAATAGTTAGGGACAATTGGTTTCAAGTTTGGTGAAGAAATATGTAAGTTATATGGGTGTTAATGGTGAAAAACACACTTGCATAAGGAAGAAGATGATACAACAAGTTTTCGAATCGATTCGGCCAAGAGGCGAATCGATTAAGCCTCCTACAGAATCGATTCGGTTTCCCAGAAAACATGATAATTCCCCCTTCTAGACTATTACTCCTAAATTGTTGTCGGAAAAACTTTTAGGACATTGCTAGAATATAATGAGGGATTTATTATATTGCAGTGGCCATGATAGGGTTAGGGAAATTAAATCTTATCGAGAGAATTAAGACGATGATTAAATGATAATGTAATTAATTAGCTAGAATGAGAATGTAATTACGGAAAAGCGTGAGTGAGCTTATGGCATGAACCAATAGGTTAAGGAAGACTTCGCTACTGAAATAAACTAAGGGGTAACTAGGACCCTTAGAGTAGAGAATAATACTTCATAAAATGCGATAGTGAGAATAATCGTAAATTGAATGTACACTGAGTATTAAAGTATTATATACTACATACAAATGATGATAATTAGGTTGTGTGAATACCTACTGAATATATATAGCTTGTGTGTGTACCTGTTATATGGTTGATGATATATGTTAACATACCTATGTTGCCTGCTATCACGGAGGTTCCCGTACAGTGGGAGATCTCACTTTGCTGATTCTAGGGAGGTCTGTATATGTGTCCCAGAACATAGAACTTAGGACGGCTCAGTATGTGTCTTATTTTAGTGTGTTCGGCATGTCGTTTGGGTACGGTAGGTCTGTACATAGCTCAATGGCTTAAAACTATGTTCGCCTCCACTGCTTGTTATTTGATTTTTGGGTTCGAGAAGATGTACCAAACCATTTGTCCCTATTTAGTACGAGAGGTACTTGGAATGATAACATAGTATACCGAAGTTTCACTGGTCCTTTTGGGAGACGCCGAAATGATATATCTTACGTGTGACAGTAGACAGTAGACTGTTCGATAGTGTATATCTAAATATTGAATTAAGTAGTGAAACTGAATTAATTGAATAATGAGAATATAAGTGAATTTTTTTTAACTTTTATAACGTATCAGAAATGTTAACTGACGGGTGAAGTACAATATGGGCGGTACGAGAATAGTGACGTGTTCATATTCAGAAATACGTAAGTCTAGTTAGCTTGGGTAGAATAGCTAAGTGGGCTAAGTGAAAACGTTAGGCATGCACCATAGTTCAAAGGTGAGGAAACTCAAGAGAGTGTATGTTAACCTAACATGTGTAATCAATAACTGATTTTAAATTGTGATAAATAGTTGCTAAATATTTTTAAAATGTTTTGGGTTCTAACCCTTTCTATAAAATCTTTTCAAAATCTTTTAGGTGTCCAGCCACAAGGACGCTAGAATTGATGATTCCTTACAAGGACGTTTAGCTGCAGCACTGTGGAGGCTTGTAGAGTTTTGATTAGACGCACCATTACTTCATTACTACTAGTGTAGGACATCTCAACAGTATTTCAGTATTTTGTTTGGGCGTGTTGCCCCAGTTAGACTTTATTCATTCAGTATTTTAGTTTCAGACTTATATTCAATTTTTCTTATTAGTTGGATTTATTATTTGGTTTGAGATTTTTAGCCGATTGAATATGCGGCAAGACTTTATTTATTTGTTTACTTGGGATGGTTTGGACTCTAGTATTGTGTGAATGTTGTAATTTAGTTTTTTTGCATATTATTATTTATCTGTTTAATGCAAGATTAAATTGGACACCGGCTTAATTATCTAATAGGTGATTAGTAATTAATTTGGTTTTAGACAGTGATGCTAAGAATGAACTATTTTGTAAATCATGTTTTAATTTAATAAAGGCCTGATCACCCGGTATTGAATTAGGCAGGGTGTAACATAAAAATGTAAGTCCCTCAAGTGAACAGTTCCGCTATCGCTGTCTAGGAGTACCTGGCGGAGAAAATATTTAAATTTGGGTCAGAGCCCTAGCAGCACAAGAATCAACTTAATCAATTTAAAATACAATAAAAACAGTTGATGCAAAATGAATATTCCCCATCGTCACTCGCATGCGATTAACATCTCACCTCTCAACTAAGTGCGATATTACCCGCTTCCCAATAAGTCCCAAATAATATATATAACCCCCCATGTCAGGTTAATATTGATTGAATTAATTATACCCAATTATTACAACGAAGTCGAATATGTTTAATTACCCAATGAAAAGGTATCGCAGTCATATATATATCATGAAAGTGGCATAAACATCTATTATGCACAGTATAATGAGGGTCTGAAATTTATGTCAACAATCTTAGACAATTATTAATTTCATTTAAATCTGGGTAATTTATATATATGACACACAAAGGAGTCTACCGTTAGTGTCTTATTCGTACTCTATCGATAGATCCTGAGGAGTATTTTATCCAAACCAGACACCACAAAATACACACAAGTTGGGGCGATCTCTAAGCGGTATACCAGTTCACAGCCCATACCTAGTGGTGAGAAAGGCTCCCAGCATCAACACATACCAGTCGTAGACGGCTCTACTAGGTAGTACCTAAATGACCTACACATTGTCTAGCCCACCTATGCCGACGTGCGCTACGTCGTCCAAATGCACAAAATCCCAAGCCAATAGGACCGTCCACGAACATTGGTGTATCCACACAAATACACATAAATACATATTATATACCCCATATAATATGTATAGGTAACTAATCTATAATTACCTTAAAATAATCCCATATAATGTCTGAAATATTCATTCATTAATAATTTACCATCTAGTGAATTATTAATTCCATTTTCTTTAACAATTATTTAACCAAAATGTGTTTTTCCAAATGATGGTAGGCACATTTACCTTTTTATTAAATACCCCGTTGGCCCAAACACGGTCCCACCAACTCGTATTGACATCTAAAAACATTCATTATTAAATTCTGGACCAAACTCAACCCTTTAGCAGGGCCGAATCGATTCGAAATGCCACTGTTTTCTTGATTCAACAGTTTCTTAATATGAACTGTCTTCTTTTATTCCCAAGTTACAATCCTATTGTGATTTCATTTACATAAACATTAATATGAATAGTTAACACTTAGTTATACATCTTATAACCATTTAATCCACATTATCACATCAATTTCTGCCCCAAATTTCTTAGATTTCATAAGGAGATTTAAAATCTTTAATCCCAGATTTATTCTACAAGAACTACCAAGTGTAAATCAGATTATGGGGAATAAATACATAATTAGAGTCACAAATATATAAATCATAATATGTTCTATAGTTCTCTGCATAAGATTTCCAAGAATCCTCAATTTCATCTCAAGAACCCTAGGTTTCTACCACCAAATTTCAAGAATCGATTCCTAGATTTTTGAGATATAACCTATGTTACAATTAATCCTCTATATACATGAGATTGATTCGTTACATTTATTTATCAAAATCCAACCTAAATCCCATAAATCATATGGGGTTATTATAATGCATCAAGAAACAAATTGTAATTTAAATTGAGCAAGAAATTCTTTCCTTAATGTATAGGGGAAGATGCCCTCTTTAATATCCCTTCAATTTCTTGACTTTTCTCCCTTTTTGGTTCTTCTCCTTTTCCCTCTTGGTGTAGCAGATAAGTTTGGATTTTCTAATAAGTAGTGGGGAGTTGTTTATCTTTTCCTTAAACATATATTAATCTCAAATCCCGAGTTGTGTTAAAATCCCAAACTTTGGGCCCCAGATGGACCTGAAATCATATTCAGATTAGCCCAAAAGTCTTCCATCATATATACTTATACCTCGGAACCATTTTTAAAGGTTTAAAACACCTAAACGAGCCCGTATACTCCCCGAAATATGTCCCAATTATTTTATCCCAACTTTATGTATTTTTAATTGTATTACACATAATTTATGCATTTTTCTACGACACATGCAATTGTTATAAACATTAACATACAAAATCAACCACATATAATTATGATATAACAACGAATTACATATTCGCAATTAATAAATTAAATTTATCGATTAAGTCCAATTTCAACAAAATTTTATTTTATTCCAAAAATATCGTGTTATTATTTATTCTAGAAAAAGACGGGGTAGATTACACCTACACTCCAGAATATTACTACTCTTTCACTTTATTACACCAACTTTTGTTTTCTATATTTTACCCACTCAACTTATTAAAATACTTTATAATATATCCTAACTCTAGCGGTGTTAAAAATTTGGATGGAAAAGTGATAATGTATCATGCATTTAAGGTTTTTTTGTCTATTTATATATATATGGGCCATTTATAATTATTATATTATATAAATTATGAAATATATTCAAAAATTCAAAAATTACAGAAAATAATTTAAAAACCTGAAAACTACTAAATCCTTATTAAAAATGAGAAAAAAATACTGAAAACACTTTAAAATGTATGGAAATGACAAAAAATATATTTAAACACTCAAAGTATTAAAGGAAAATAATTAAGAAATCTGGAACAATAGTAAATATATATTAAAAATCTAAAAATACATACATAATTGAAAAAAATTTGGAATGTAAAAAAAATATATTTAATGATTCAAAAATAATTTTAAAAATTTAAGACAATATTAAATATATATTAAAAATCAGAAAATATAGAATAACTTTTAAAAATTCGGAATGTGAAATGTGTCAAAAATATATTTAAAAATTAAAAAAATTATTGAAAAATAATTAAAAAGAAATCGGGAAAAATACTAAATACACATTAGAAATTTGAAAAATATAAAAGTACTTTTAAAATTTTAGAAGGGACAAAAAATATATTTCAAACCACAAATTTCAAACAACCCCCCTGAAATCAAGAAATTTCAGTCCAACAATCTTAAAAAGAAAAATAAAGCTAAAAATTTCAAACCAACGATCTAAAAAAAAAGCAGATATGAAAATTTCAAACAAACAATCTCTAACAAAACTCAAAATCTCGATTCAAACAATCAATTTAAAAAATAAATCTAAAATTTGGAGCCAACCATCTCCAATACATCTAAAAGAAAACTAAGTTTGAAGATGTCAAACCTTCAAACTAATGTCAAACTTTTAAACAAAAAAGAAATATGGAAATCTCAAACCTTAAAAGCAATTTCAAAACTTAAAATAAGTCCAAATTTGGGATGATTTCTTATATTCATTGTGTGTGTGTGTGTGTGTGTGTGTGTGATCGAATGTGTTTCTATGTGTGTGAAGATGATAGATGAGATGAAGAAAGAATGAGAGATGGGCAACGATGCATGACAACCATGGATGAAAGAAAAAGAGAAACAAAAAAATAGGGCTTATCCCAAAATTTTAATATACAAAATAACCCTGTAAAAAAAGTCAATTGGGTGTCACGTGTCATTTTTCGTCCAAAAAACTAAAGGTATTAGTGGTAAAGGTTATTTAAAGCTATTTTGGAAGTTCAAAGGCTTGAACTAAAAAAATAAAGGTCTCAGTGGTGAAGTGAAGATGGGGGTGTAGAAAATTATTTTTTAATTTTGCTTTAGAATTTTCTTACTAAAACGTAGAGAAATCAATACTTGACAGGTCATACTATTATCTTTTGATGATACCAGAATTGATATCACCTGATCAAAGTGTTAAATGAGCTCACACCAATACAATAATGGTGAAAATATAGTAATGTAACAATAGAAGGAGATTATGCAAAGAAGAAGATAACACCAGATATAAGTGGTTTGGCGGGAGCCTACGTCCACTGTTCAGTGTGAATGGTGGTCTTATCTATAATAAGGGAACTAATGGCCTCTAAATACAACACTCAAGATTTTCTCTATTTACTAAGTGTTTGGACAGAGTTCTGCTAGGGTTGTGAATAATCGATCCGTTACAATAATGCAAAAGATAAGTATTTATAGTGCCTTGGGGGTGTAGAGTACCCCCTAGCATGTAAAATGCATGATAGAATGTTCCTACCCAATGAGGAAGAGCCATTTGTCTCTGTCACATTTAGGTTATGATGATGAAATACTCCCTCAGGTGTAGGGGAGATTGGCCATAACAGTTTCTCCCACGTGGTCATGCATCCCACACGCACTATCCCAAGTGTATTCCATCCCACGCACTTTGTCAAGTGTCACTGTCAGCTGCGTAGTCCAGGTCAAGGCCAAGTTGATGGGTCGACCCCTAGTGGGACCATTGCTGGTGCTGACTTGGGTCGGCCCTGATCTCCTACCAGGTGGGGATGAGGCCGAGATTATACTTTCTATAGTATTGCTGATGTTAAACCATGTTGACTGAACTCATTAGATAAGGCTGAATCACCATGAACGAGGCAGAGGTTACTCAAGCCTAGTCCACAACCGAGTTGTAATTCCTTTCTTTGAATGACCTAACACTAGTTGGCTGAGACCGAGGTGGATCCAAGTCTGGATGAGGGTACACTTAGGTGTATCAATCACCCCTTAGCCCTTAGCCATTGATGGGATGAGGTGGGTGATGGGTAATGTGCCATTTGGATGAGACATCCTTTCTACTTTCATATCCATTATAAGGGGACACACGTCAGTCATTGTGTGGAGCAAAGTGTTTCCTAAGCATGATGACTGTCAAACTTGCATAGGGTATTGTGCCCTAAAATTGGAATACATTAAGAGTCACGTGCTGCTTTGAAAGTTATGCAAAATCATTGCTAATATTTATTTTTTTTAAAACCATTTTCTTCTCATTTTTCTTTTCTTCTTCGCGCGCCATATCTCTCTCTAAAACCAGAATTTCCACTGCTCACCTCTCCTCTATTCCAACAATTTCCAGCAATCCTTAGGATTTTCCTTAGCTTTTACTTCCATAAACACTCTCAGGTTCTCCTATTTTCTTTCTTTGTCATTATATCCTTTAATTGTGAAGCATTTTTGTGATCTTTTTTATTTTCGGCGTTTGTTAACTCTTCGACAGCCTTTCTTGGTGGACATAAGGCTTGTCTAAGGTGGTTCTTAGATTGTAGGAGGATATTGGCAGGCTTAAATCCAAAAAATAATTGTATTTGTTATGCCGACAACAATCCGATCATCATCTCCTGCAAGGATTCTTTCCTGTTCTTGTGTGTTGTTGATAAAAATTATTCAGTTCCCTATTTTAATCTTTAGGTCAAAGTTGGTCAAAACTCGAAAGTGTTTGTTTGTTTGTTTTTCAAATTTGGTTTATGATAGTTCAAGTCTCACCTCGACTCTTGGATGTTACATAGGCTTTATAAGTTTGCCGAAGAGTTCCCCACACTTAGAGAGAGGTGCTTCCAAGAGAACCGTATGCTAGAGGAAGAGTACGAGGCTAGATGTAGGGATAACCCCCATTGGGTACGACCAATTTTTCTAATTCCTTTTAAAATAATATTTCCCTAATCCACTGAGGCTCTGAGCTCTTCCTCTACCCAAGCTGAGGGTCAAGATTTCGAAAAGGAGATAAGGGAATCTTGTACGTCATCTTCCTCTGAGGCCGAGTCTTATTGTCAAGATGACTCATCTATTCACGTCGTATCTGGTAGGGACGAGATGATGGTCAATCCAACTGTCATTCCTGTCTCGATAATGGATCCTCATGAATTTCATGAGAGGTTCCCAGAGGGCTCCCCTGTCCCTGAAGAGGGTGATGACGAAGCCAACTTTGAGGCCAATGATCTAGATGCTGAGGCCGATGATTCATATGGTGAAGATCCACTTAATACTTCATATGATGGGTCTTTCATCAAGCCCGTCAAAGAGTCTGATATCGTTCTATGGAGACACTATTATGGCATTAAAACTAACATTTTAATGAGGATCCCGGATGAGGACGTGAAAGTATTCTAAGTTTGGGAAGGGGAAGTTTTCGTATATGATCAAATGTTTAGGTTTGACATCAGGTTACCTTTTAATCCTACCAATCGTGCCATCTTTTTTGTCTTAGGGGTTGCTCCTACCCAGCTGGCCCCTAATTCTTGGAGAATCATCCTTGGGTATGTATCCTTATGGAAGAATACCTTTACAGACGAGCCTTCAGTTAGGCTTTTGACATCCTGCTATAAAATCTCATCCTCCACCAAACAAGCTGGATATTTCCACCCAGGGGATAGGAAACCAGACAAAAAGCTGATCCGAGTGGCCTAAAATTCAAGCCATTATTGGAAAGAGAGATTCTGCTTCATCTCTTGGGATTGGGAGTTCTCAGTCGATGCCGACCTTGATGAGGATGAGATGAGGGTCCCCCGTACTTGGGCTAATCCCTTAATGAAAGCAAAATTTGACCCCGGCCTCATCCTTGTGGAACTGAACGTGGTCGAATATTTGAGGGAACAAGGAAATGAGGGGGACCTTATAAAATTTGAGGATCTGATGGTCCCAGATTATTTTGAAGAGTTCGATCTAGGGGTTGGCCCCCTAAATGAGATATGTGAGTTATTTTAATCTCTTAGAAGTCTTATCTCATCTTTACGTATTATTTATGATCATTTTCCTTGCTTTGCAAAACGTCCACCAAATGTTTCAAACGAGGTCTCGAATATGACGGCTCCAAGTCTCCTGTCTGGCCTGAGGAAGAAAGATATTAAGAAGCCACCAAAGAGATTAATTTCTAGGGGTTGACCTGTCTTGAGGCCACTCGTAAGAAGAAAGAGCCTCTGGCTCCCAAAATTACTTAGCCCGACCCCTCGACGAGGCAGAGGTTCAGATTTGTAGAGACAACTTCTAGATCGCCCTTTGAGACATTTTGCATAACCAAAATAGCCCAGGTGAAGGCCAACCCCAATTCCTTGATCACCAACATGAAGGCGAAAAAGGCATCCATGTTTGTAGCCCCCTCTTAGTCCGACTATGAATTTTTGGGGAAAAGCCCCTGCCAAATTTTATGACTTTAGTCTCCACCATATGGTGCAGGTATCATCCTCACACTCACTTGTGTCGTCTTGTCTTATATATCTTTTAACTTTGTTTGACTATTGACTTTGGTTTTTACAGTATGTATCGCCCTTACCTCGGCTACCAGGTGGATGGCTAAAAATTGATAAAAGCTCTAAGATACTGATAGGGCACTTCAAGCTGAGGCCGAGCTAAAAAAAAGTTGAAAGAGCGCAAAGTCGCTCATAAAAATGCCCAGGAGGAGTTGAAGCTGGAATATAGTAACCAACTTGTGATAAAGGATAATGTTCTAAAGGAGAAGGGTGAGGCCCTAAAGACCCAAGCCACCCAATTCAAGTCTGACCTTACTACTGCTGTTCGAAAGGCCAATGATGAGGCAATTAAAGCCTATAAGGCCTTAAAAGAATTTTAAGGTTTCGGCCTAGAGTATCTTAAGAGGGGAGTTAAGACAGCCTACAAAGGGTAATCCTAAAATTTACTGATGTCGTCTCCTCTATACGTCCATCTTTAGAGACTATTGACATTGGTGACCCCTTCTTTACCAAGGCCTTATCATACGTTGAGTCCTTAACCACTGCTGAGGGAGAGGGTATGTTTGTTAACCCCCATGCTGAGGTAGGCAATGTCAATACTGCGACGATGGCTATAGCTGAGGATGATGCTGAGGTAAATATTAATATTGAGCCAACTTAGTAGGGTAGCCGTCTGTGGCCGATACACTTATCTTTGTAGTTGTATTTTATCTTATGATCATTTCAATCCTTCATTCGTATAGAACTGAATTTCTTATTTAAATGAATGGAAGTTTTTGCTCGCCTCAATGCTTTACTGTTCATGAATGAGCTTGCCGATGTTTACTTTTCATGAGTTGATTTGAATTTTTGAAGCCGTCTTCATCCAAAGACAATTGTTGACAATTAAAAAAATGATTTTAGATTTCCAGATTATGGTGTTTACACCACAAGTCCCCTCTCATCGTTTTGAGAGTGTATGGATGAGTGTCATATCTTTCATGCATTGTTGTCTTAGTCGAGAGAGTTTATTCACCAAGTCAATAATGTTTAAAATAAACCACACTTAATTGATTTTTACCCCCTCGATGTTACTAAAAGTCCGTGGATGAGGTTGGCCTCGTCTGGACTGTTATGTCATCGAGAGAAACTTAAAGCTACTTCACCATAAATGATGGATAAGGTAGGAGAGAACACTTGATAATTTTCATTCATAATCTGATTCTCTTACATATGGACAAATGATACTAAAATGAAATTGATAAGAGATAATCAAAACTAAAATGAAACTTTTAACACAACTTCTTACTGATAGTATCTTAAGATGGTAAGTGTTCCATGGATTGGAGAATGGTTCTCTATCTAGATTCTCCAGTTGATACGTTCCTGGAACCACTTCTTTAACCACCCTATAGGGACTATGTCAGCTGGGATGAAGCTTATTGGGCTTCTGCCACATCTTCTTCAAAATGAGGTCTACTGCCAGTGGCCGGACCTTCACTCTCATATTACAAAACTTTGTTATTCTTTGCTGATAGGTAGCTTGTCTAACCTTAGCATCTTCTATTCGTTCCTCTATGAGATCCAAATCCAGTCTCCTCTCTTCTACATTCTGTCCTGGGTCGTATGTTTAGACTTTATGGATTGGGAAACCTATCTCGGTTGGCACTATAACTTTTGAGATATAGGCTAGCATGAACGGAGTTTCCCCCATCGGAGTCCTCTCTATTGTCCAATATGCCCATAGGACAACAATAACTTCCTCAGTCCATCTCCCCTTGGCATCCTCCAATTTTTTCTTGATTACATCGAAAATTGTTCTATTAGTGACCTCTGTTTACCCATTAGCCTGGGATCGGCCTGGAGTTAAAAAAAACTATTTGATGCCGACCCGCTCACAATATTTTTCAAGGGAGATGTTCTTGAATTGCCTCACATTATAAAAAATCAGAGTGTTAGGTAGCTTGTACCTACAAATGTTGTTTTTCTAGATAAACTGAAAAGATTTCTTCTTCGTGATTTTGATCATCGAATCGGCCTCTACCCATTTTGAAAAATAATCAATCGCCCCACAATTAAATAGCGATAATTATTAAGAGCTCTTGACAATGGCCCTAGTAAATCAATCCCCTAGACTATAAACGACTATGGAGAAGTGATAAAAGTAAGAGGTCGATGAGGCCAACGTCAGCCACCAATATCCTTGAGTGATGATCCTTTTTGCCAATGAACTTCCTTCGATATGATTAGAGCAAGACCTCTTGTGCACCTCCTTTAAAATATACTCTACCTCAGATGGATGGACACATCTGAGTAGAGGAAGTAGGAACCATTTTTTTATATAAGATGTCTCCTATGAGGGAGGACTAATTAGATTTATACCTCAACTTCTTTCTCTCAGCTCTAGACTCTGGTAGCTCCCCATCTCTGATGTGTTAAATGAAAGGGTCGATCAAAGAAGCTCCCATATTCAAGTTGAAGAAAAATTCCATAGTATTTTATTCTCCTTCAATGGTTGACCGATGGAAGATCTCTACCGGGACCGTTCTTCTAGTTTCAGTTCTAGTGGCTGAAGCTAACCTCACCACTGCGTCGGTTCGAAGATTATCTAGCTGGGGTATCCTCTTCATTTTCACCTTACTAAAATGCTTTAATGCTATTTTTACTCTTCCTAAGTATTTGGTCATTCTGTCACCCTTGGCCTCACATACCCCTAAAATTTGATTCACAACTAACCTGGAATTACTATGGATAAGGAGCTGGCCGGCATTCAGTGTCCGGGCAAGGGAGAGACATGCTAGGAGTGCTTTATACTCTGACTTATTATTGGAGGCTTTGAAGCTAAACCTTTGTGCATATTCAATATCGATCCCGTCTAAAGCTGACACAATTAAACTTGCTCCACTTTCGCTCTCATACGAAGATCCATCAACGAACAAGATCCATATAATACCATTTTTACAAAAAGAACCATCTTCCAAGGTTCCATTTTTGAAGAGGTATTGCTCTTCCCTATTTTTAGACACCTTTCTTCTCGCTGAACTCGTCTCGACCTCGATCGGGGTGAGACACACCTGGCTCTCTTGCTCACAAGCTGAAGTTTTAACCACTTTTGTATCGGTCTCGTCCCATAGGAACTCAACTACGAAGTCAGTTAGGGCCTACCCATTAATGGTCGTTCTAGATTGGTTAATGATTTCAAATTACCCCAATTAAATTTCCCTTGCTGACTTCTCAGGCTTGTGAATGACCTGTCTAAGAGGTTAGTCTGTGAGGACCACCATTGTATGTGCCTAGAAATACAACTTCATCTTTCTTGAAGCATGGATTAGAGAATAAGACAACTTCTCCATTTTTCAATATATCTCCTCGATCCCTTAGAGGGCCTTGTTGTTAAAATACACTGGCCTCTGTACTCCATCTTCATCTCTGACTATAGTAGCACTTATGGACGATTGTGACATAGCTAAATATAAGTAAAACTTATTTCCTTGGATTGGTCTTGATAGTAAGAGTGGGGATACAAGGTTGGCCTTTAATTCTTAAAAGTATTACACTCCATATTCCACTCAAAATCCTTTCTAAGT
Source organism: Sambucus nigra (assembly GCA_949130495.1). NCBI lineage: Eukaryota > Viridiplantae > Streptophyta > Magnoliopsida > Dipsacales > Adoxaceae > Sambucus > Sambucus nigra. Next base: position 438,172,451 of record OX422210.1, read on the forward strand.
ATTTTGAAAAAAGTAAGGCACTTGTCAGTAGCTCTAGACACAAACCTATTTAACGTTGCCACTCGTTCGGTTAACCTCTGTAGATCTTTGATTGTCATCAGAGTCTTCATTTCCAACAAAGCTTTGATATATTAGGGGTTGGCTTCAATCCCTCTCTGATTCACAATGAAGCCTAAGAACTTGCATGCCCCCACGTAGAAGATACACTTGGAGGGGTTGAGTTTCATCCTGTACTCGTCCAAATCATCAAAAGTTCACTCAAGGTCAGCCACATGAGTTTCGAACTTGAGACAATTTGTCAATATATCGTCGGCATAAACTTCCATCATCTTCTCAATCTACTCCTCAAACATCTTGTTGAAAAACCTTTGGTATGTTGCCCTGTCATTTTTTAACCCGAAGAGAACGACCTTGTAATAATAGGCCCCCAAGTTAGTTATGAATGCTGTCTTCTTTGCATCGACTGGATCCATGAATATTTGATTATAGCCTGAATAGGCATCCATAAAGCTCATCAATTCATGTCCAGCAGTAGAATTAACTATCTGATCTGTCCTTGGCAGAGGAAAGCTATCTTTGGGCCAGGCTTTGATCAGATTTGTAAAATCAACACACATCATCCACTTGCTATTGGATTTTGTGATGATGACAACATTCGTAATCCATTCAAGGTAAATGACCACCCTGATGAAGTCAGCCTTTTCTAACTTCTTCACCTCTTCTCGAATGATATCATATTTCTCCCTCGAGTAGACTCTTCTTCTCTATCTGATCGATTTTTCTTCCTCGGACACATTGACCTTATTGCATAGGATCTTTGGATCAATGCCATGCATATTTTTATGGCTCCAGGGCAAAAATGCTTTTCCTCTTCCTCAATAACTTGATCAGCTCTTCTTTAATTTCTTTCTTCAAGGATTTGCCAATTTGGACAGTTTTTTCTGGCTCGTTCTCGTTGAGGACGATGGATTCTACCTCCTCAGTGGCCTCACCCTTGTTTACTTAGTCTCATATCTAAAATCTAGGGTATCAATGTTGTATGTTGTAGTAGCCCTTTTAAATGCATCTCTCTCCTTGGCTGAATTGAAGTAGCATTTGTGTGCCTTAATTTGGTCACCCTGCACTTCCCCTACCCTATATGAAGTCAGGAATTTAATCATTTGGTGAACCATTGAAGGTACAACCTCAAATTACTTGAGGGATACCTTATTCTTGGATTATGTTGTAGGCTGAGTAGACATTCTCATCCATGACGAAGAAACTGATCTTCTTCTTGAGGCATTTTGGCCAGCAATTTCCCATTCTGACTTCCATTTCAATAATCCCTAAAGGGTGTAATTTCTCTCATCTTAACCCTTGAGAGTTTGATCATATGCCACTAGCCTCTTCTTGCTCAGACCTAATCCTTTGTAATAATCCCTAAACATAAGATCGGCCTGAACTGCAGTCGTCCACCAAAATCCTTGAAACCTCATAACCATGCACCATAGTGGTGATACCAAATGATCATCATGCGGGGCTAGAATCCCATTGAAATCTAGTTTAGAAAGACCCATAATCAAAGTAGTCAAATGAACTTTAGTTCTTTTTACCTTTTTCGGCTCTATGGCTGTTGAATGCACTTCCTTAGGTTTATAAGGGAGAGATTCGACCTTTGATACATGAGCATTTCTATGGGAAACTTCTTTTCCTCCTATAGCTAATCCCCCAGATATCATCTTAACCCCACAAGAGGTCATATGAAGTCGACCTTTAGGATCAGTAATTGGGGGAGTCAAGTCTGGGTCTTCTTCGTCATCATTATTCGAGTCATCATTATCTCGACCTGTTGATGCATCAGTCTTGCACTTATCATCTTTATTCTCCTTGTGGGTGTCATTTAGGCCACCCTTAGAACTTCCCTTATCAATATACTTTCTCAGCTTGCTATCTTTCAGCATTCTCTCAATCTCGTCCTTGAGAGAAAAACACTTGTCGATCGTATGGCCATGGTCTTGGTAAAATTTACACCATATATTCCCATTGTTCTTATGAGAAGGAGCCTTTAGCTTCTTAGCCCAATTTAAAGACCGATAATTCTTAATTTCTTTCAAAATGTGCTCACAACTGACAGTTAAATGGTGTAGTCTGTGAACTTGTCCTTCGTCGACCTCTTCTTGCCATCCTTGTTCTTCTTGTGGAACTTACCCCCACTGCCTGTCCACTTTTCATCTTCAACCTTGGCGGCCATTTCTTCCATCGCATTCATGACCTTACTGGACATAGCTAGGAGTTAGGCCATAGACTTTAGAGGATCTTATGTGAGCTTCCAAAGTAGCTTTCCTTTATGCATACCTCCCATCAGTTCGGTCTTAGAAGTACTCTCTTCATAATCATCAACCTCCAATTTCTCCTTATTGAACCTCGCTGTGTAGTCTCTTAAACTTTCATTCTTCCCTTGCTTCACAAACAGCAAGTGTGTTATTTTCTTCTGGGGCCTCACACCAAAGCAAAAATTATGTATAAATCTTTCTCCAGGCTATTTAAAATTCTCAATTGGGTTTTTAGGGAGAGAGGTAAACCATATATGAGCTGCTCCACTCAAGGTGCTTGAGAAGGAATGACACCTCATCTCATCCGAGACTGCATAAATATCATCAGCTGATTGATACATCTCCACATGGTGGACTAGGTTAGTGCTCTCCTCGTACTTTGGTGTGACCATTGGCAAATTGAACTTAGCCAGGGTAGGATAACTCGTAATCTTAGCCATGAAGGGGGAGCCTTCATTGTATCCCCTCTGCAAGGGGTCTTGATTATTCAAAATGTCCCCAATCTTATCCTCCAGTCTTTGAATAGAAATATTTTAGGGTCTTTCAACCGCTATTATAACCTCATCTTGGGCCACATTATCTCCATCCCCTTCTCTACCATTTGGGTGAATTGAGGGCTCTTTGCTAACTATTCTCTATTGGATATTAACCTCTCACTACTCCTCGTCTCGGCCATGAGGAGGTCGGTGGCCATCATATATGTCATTCTTATATATCCCTCTATACTTCTAAATCTAGAGAGGCAATTTCTCAGGTCATCTGCTGCCGCGCTAAGCCTATCAAAGGCCGACCCCTTGATTAATCTGTCTAGAGTTGATGCCCTTGGCCTATACTCTCGCATCAGCCAGCCAATGTACCCTCGACTGGGTTAGATAGGTTTCACAGTTCCTCTAGAGATCTGATAAGGCTCCCAATATCACCTATCATCCTCTTCATTATACTGCTCACCCTCATCATTAGGGCATTCACGACTTGGCCTAATCAATATAGTATTCACGACCTGGCCTCCCCAAGCGTAAGATCATAGGGTTAGCTACGTCTCTATTTCTTTGTTGAGGAGGAGGATCTTTGAGTAGGGCCTGTTGTGATCTCCTGGCCGTTTGATCTGGATCACCATCCCTAGCGATCGACATTATAAACTCCTATTCGGCCCCGACAGGTCTAGCCACCATATTCTGGGTGAAAGTAGTAAGAGTTGCCTGTATATGTTGTTAACTGTCTTCCAAGGAGTATAAGGCCACTGTCACCTCAACCATTTCTGACTGGGGAGGGGACTGGCTGGTACTATGACCACCTATAATTGGTAGATCTGTTGCCATTTGGAGAATTTTGGTGATCAAAAAAATCAAACAAGGTACTGGTAGTAAGATGGGGAAGTATAAAATGAGCTAAAACTCAAACCAAATCTCTTTTAATGGTGGTTCAAGCTCAACCAAGGATGAGGTTGAACCACTACTAGAGAATATGGTAGAGCAGCTGCAGAAAAAAGGAAGAGAATGTCTATCTCGGCCCCACAAATGGTGCGAGACTGATGATATCAGAATTGATATCACAAGAATAAAGTGTTAAATAATCTCACATCAGTATAACAATGGTGAAAATAAAACAATGTAACAACAGAAGGAGATGAGGTAAAGAAGAAGATAACACCAGATATAAGTGGCTCGACCGGAGCCTACATTCACTGTGCAGTGTGAATGGTGGTCTTCACTATAATAGGGTCACTAATGGCGTGTAAATACAACACTCAAGATTTTCTCTCTTCACTAAGTGTTTGGATGGACTTAGGGATGTGAGTAATCGATTCCTTATAATAATATAGAAGATAAGTATTTGTAGTGCCTTGGGGGTGTAGTATTCCCCCAAGCATGTAAAATGAATGCATAGAATGTTCCTAGCCAATGAGGAAGATCCAACTGTCTCTGTTACATGTAGGTCATGATGATAAATATTCCTTCACATGTGGGGGAGATTTATCCATAAAGGTTTCTCCCACGTGGTCACGTATCCCACGCGCACTGTCCCATGGGTATTTTATCCCACGAGCTCTGTCAAGTGTCTCTATTGGCTGCATAGTCAGGGTCGAGGTAGAGTTGATGGGTCGAGCCCTAGTGGGACCATTGCTGGTGCTGACTTGGGTCGGCCCCCGTCTCCTGACAAGTGGGAGACGAGTCCGAGATTATTCTTGCTCTAGCATTGCTAATGTTGAACCGTGTTGATTGAACTCATTAGACGAGGCCGAGCCACCTTGGCCGAGGCTGAGGTGACTCAAGCCGAGTCCACAACCGAGCTGTAATTCCATGCTTTGAACGACCTGACACTAGTTGGCTGAGGCTGAGGTGGATCCATGTCTGGACAAGTGTACACTAGGGCGTATCATCTTTCTTACAAACAGAGCACAATTATGTTCACTCCTCATTTATTTAATTCAAAAAGAGATTTTATTAGATAAATATATTAATTAAATAAGAAACTTTATTAAATCAGTTTTTACTTTTAAAAATAAAATTTTTTCTAAGATAAAACTGTTAAAAAAATGGAACATTTTTTTAAAACAACCAACCATTTTTAAAACTAATTATTAAACGCTAAATAGTTTTTGGAATTAGTATTTAATTTAAAAATTAGAGTTTTTTTCCCTTGTTTTTTTAAAAAGTAAATAAGTGAAAAACTCTTCAATTCCCTTATTTTTCCTTTGCTTTAATTTTCTTTATTTAAAACAAATAAAAAAATACAAATCAACCTAACACCAATTAATCTATGATGACCTAACTAACTTGAGATAATATAAAATGATTGATCTGGTCTATGAGGACCTATTTGACCAAAAATTTAATGAGATGATATATTTGATCTATTATGACCCATCACATCTAAGATGGTCACATTATCCTATAACAACTAGATCACTATAGATAAATTCAACATGATTATAATGAACTTTAAATTGTTTATCCGCCTTGTTGATTAAATACAAGTATTGATCAACGTATATTACTTATCCACTTTTAACATTTGAATCGGTAAAAAATAGTTAATGTGAGACTTTCTTCATGAGAAATAGGCCAATTTGTTTATAGCGTTAAATGAATGTACCAAAAATGACATGGAAAGATTAAAACAACTTGATTTTTTATTAATAAAATTAGGGCCTTAGGCCGCACACTGATTTCAAACAAAATAAAAGAAAGAAAACATCCCAAGGCCTTACATGAAAAGAAAAATAAAAACAAGTTAAGATGTTGGTATAACATTAGTCTCGTGATTGCTAACTACATCATTATCTTGATTAGCTTGGTTGACGAACTTCCCACTTCTTCCTTCTCCCTTAGAGGAGATATTGAGTTCTCTCGGTCAAATGGTGGGTTTGGAAGAAGGACACATTGGATAATTTTCAGAGGTAAAAAGAACCTAACCTTCCTTCAACCTAACCCAACTTTATTTGAGGTAGATCGAGTGCTAGTAGGAAAGTTAGGCATCCATGTGGTTAACTCCATTTTCACCCCCTTCATTGAGGGTCTTCTCCAAAGTATTTTTTTGGTCAACCTTTTCCTTATTTAATCCCTCCTTCTTGACCTACACGTATGCTATAGCTTTTTTTAGCTCATAGAGGTCGAAGTTGGTAGAGAGACTTGAAGGGCCTCATAATTAAACTTCATTTGATATTTAAAATTGTGCACAATTACATCATATACCTAAAATGGTTATGGACCTCGACCGTGAGTAGGGTCACAAGTCACGAACCTCGACCATGATCATTTTTACCGTGATCAAAATCAGTGGCCACGGACATAATTCGTGACCCTAAATGGGGGTCACGGTCTCTCTCGTGACATAATATTTACCCCAAGGTCCATGTTAGTCCGTGAACCTATGGTTATGATCCAAATCTGTGATCAAAGTGGGAAAATATTAACTCCATGGTCACGACCATAATCTATGACCCCATGGTCACGGACCTGGTCATGACCATGAGAGGGACAATGTTTAAAGCAGGTCACGGTCTAAGATCGTGACCATTTATTTATTTACTTTTAAAAAAATTGATGGTCACGGATTTGAATCGTGACTATATCTATTTAATAAAAATAAACAGGCCCCCTAAAAAACCTGTATTCAATAACCAATTCGTATACAATTAAGTAATATTGTAACCGTGGAGTTAACAATTCAAAGTAAAGTACCATGCCATCCTAGTTAATTCAGAAATCATACTAAACATTCATAATTCTAAATAAACATTCATAAATCAAATTAAATATTCATAAATCGAACTAAAGCGCCAATATAGCTCTAATATTATAATAGGATACAATTTGGATACAAATAGGATTGTCAAGGGCCAATATAATAATATGATACAAATAGGGTTTTCAAGTGTAAAATAATGTTTTGATACTCAATCTTCCTCTAAATCAACTAAAAGACCCTTCAAGTTATGGTTGTCTTCAAGAGTAGACTGAACTCTTTAGGAGTCTTTAATGCGTCTGCTTGAGTAGTCATACCCTTCGGTTCAAGAAAAATAATAGACCAATTACCATCGTTTATGCATTTTGAGTAGAGTACATTTATTATGTTTTGAAAGTCATAAATTAAAGATTCGTCAGCAATGCGATCTTTACACTTCATCTTAGATAAATCTAACATGATAAGTTTTAAGTCAGGAACTTTACAAGCATTCGTAATGTCCTCCATCTTCACCCAGTCATAATAGAATATGGTTTCCATGAAATCTAAGTAATTAAGTTGCAGGATTTGTTGGAAAATCCCATAATAGGTTAGCACCGTATCTTCTGCTGTGTTGTATCAAAAACCTTTTCTCACATGGATATGAAACGAAATCAAAACCATTGGTGTGGAATTTATTAAACTCTTTCGCATGAAATTTGGGACCTTTTGCTAGGCATGCAAACCTTGAATAAACTTCACCTCTTTTTAGAAGCCTTATTTATTAATGAATTTGTATTGGTCCATGTTTTACCACACATGAATAAAAAATCGCACACATAAGAAGTGAAAGGGCCTATTTTGATATTCATGCCCTAAAGTTATTCGTCGTGCAATTCCTCCTCTAATTTTGGAAAATTTCGTTCTTTACTTACAAAAGGTAAATTTTAGAGTTTAGATCATAATATAAAGAATAAATATAATCAGATAAGAATAATTCACTTAATTATATAGCTACTTAATTTCTCCAATATTCAACTTCATTTTACGATTTAAAGACATAACGAGTCTTTTTCTCGTATTATAGGTGAGTCTCACCTCTTTAGGGTTCCCAAAAGGCAATTCATCCTCAAACTCGTAAGGTTCCTCGATCACCTGTTCTCCACGAGGATTGAACCTCCTTAGCTCTTTTTCTGGCATATGTTCCCGAGTGTATAGAGATGATTCCACAGTTATGTATTCTTCATCAATTGACCCTCCAATATACCATGTATTCCTAACGTAATCTTGGAAGATTTTCATCAAGCTCTTAAAATGATACATCTAACGATACCTAACATGACCGCATAATAAAGCCTCATCGCATAAATGCATAAGCAGGTGGATGTTAATATCAAAGAATGGCAAAGGAAAATATTTATCTAATACAAAAAATTTTATTTCGTAACTTTAATGTGCCGTATGTTTATCACTTTGGCATAAAGTAGTGTAAAACACAAACTTATTAGTATAATTTCCCGGAGAAGATATTTATTCTCGTATAAGTAATGCCTAAACAACAGAGGGATTAATTGAATGAGACGTGTCAGTCATGAGACTTGCTCTATTTCAGATCATATGTTTAATATGTTACTACTTTGCACAAATTACCAGAATAACCAATTGGATTCTTTAAGCTGAACAACATATCTAGGATGATCATTTTCTCACTAGTAGTCAAAGTGAAAGTAGTCGGGCGGGGGGGGGGGGGGGGGGGGGATATAAATTCTTCGTGTTGAAGGATCATTTTTAACTGTCAGGACAAATTTTTAATTGAGTCAATTTATATGTGTTGGCTTAATTCTGGAAAAAATTCTTTAAGTCATAAGATAGATGTTGTGTTTATGACCTTTAAAACCTATGATATTTTAATTGAAGATGTAGCGGCCAAGTCTAAGAGATCACATCCTATGCCATGCTTCGTGCCTCATTTTTGTCATTAAAAATCCAAGTATCTCTCAGGCATGAATGCATATTTTATATTGAGGCCTAGAAAATTAATTATCGATAATAGAATTTTGTTAATCTACTTTTAATATCACTTTATACTTTTTGTAGAAAATATTTTATTTATTTGTTTCTGTTGTTAGAACGGCTATCTCAGGTGTTTCGAAAGACATATTGGGTTTGTTCGAACGACTTCTTATAAGGTCGCTTTTTCGTTTATTCTGAATTCTCATTAGAAGTCTTATTTTTATCTTGTTCGAATGAGATGGCTACGTCATTCGAATGAGATTTGTTTTCGTTCCAACGATTGGAGCTTTTTTTGAAATTGGACAGTTTTTTCAAGCAGTTTTCTCCATAACTTCCCACTACTTTTTTTCAACCATTTATGTAGTGCGGGAATTTAGTTTTTGCAGAGACTTTTTCAAATTTTAAGTGTGATAAACCTTTATAAAAGTCTAAGAAAGTTTAGTTCTAAACTCACGGTTTAATCTTTCAAACAAAAACCAAGTTTACACCCAAATTGTTTTATGAAACAATCTTCTACATGATATATGTTTGAGATCAAGTTTTGGCATTGAGTTTATCATTCTCTACATCATTGAGGATTACTTCTTGCGGAGGATTATGTGTTCGTTGGTGTGCATATGGTGGACTCCTAATGCTTGATGGTAGCAGCGCCCCATCAGTGGACTCCGAGACATAGGTGGACTCCTGCCTTTTCATTAGGTAGAGATTGAAGAAACGAAGAGCATCAAGGCTTGAGAGGGTGTCGAGTCATTGTGTAAGTCTTCTGTCGTGTCCTTTTATAATTATGTACTTAGTGGACTTGTTGCTGGGCTGTCTGAAGTTTTTCTAGTTATGGGATTTCCGCGTACATTGCCGCATTGAGTCTGTTTATTTTATCTTGCAAATTCACACCTAGATGCATGCTTAGGTTAAAAAGATAAAATTGGTTTGACAACAAAAATGGTTTAATTGCTACTTGCTTAATTTGGGTTATGTTAGTTTAAGAAAGAGTTTAATTTGGAAAAATTCATGTTTAGTTTGGTTTGTATAAATTTGAACTTGAATTGAAATTTTGTTTAAGAGGTGAAAATTAAAATTTCAAAGAAATATAAAGATAAAGAGAATTTTGGAACCATCTTATTTTTAATTAGTATCAGAGTAGGTTCACTGGATTGTCATGTTATATCCTTTTAGATTTGAATATGAAAAATTTATCATTTTTAAAGTATTCTATTTTTATGGTTCTAACGTACTGAAAAGCGAGTATGAGGTCATCACTTAAATCATTAGGCGAGCGGGTTTGGTAATCGATTGTTAGAAGGTGCTCCCCACCAACGTGTTTATAAAGAGAAGTTTGTGTTTCTAAACCCGTAGAAAAATGTCATGAGGATGATCTTAAGATAGAAAATGTGAATTGTCGTGGTTTAAATGCTCTTTTTAGTAAGGTCACACCGGAGGCATTCCACTAGATTCTGATGTGTGAAATGTTTATAGATGCTTGGGACATACTCCAACTCACCCATTAAAGCACTAGTGCTGTTTAGGCTTCTAATCTCCAAAACCTCACCACTCAATTTGAAACCATTAAAATGGTTAAGAGTGAATCTTTTGATGAATTCTATGCTAGATTGTCCAAAATCATTAACTCCTCTTTTAATTTAGGAGAGAAGATACTTGACAACCAAGCCATGAAGAAAATTCTGAGGTCATTACCCGATAGGTTTAAATCAAAAGTAACCATTTTCAATTCTTTAGGTACTTTAAATTTAAACTCTACGAAACTTAAAGAGCTGGTAGGTGACTTCAAAACCAATGAACTTGACATGTTTACCTATAAGGATGTGAAGAAGAAGGATAACGACATAACTTTGAAAGTCCAGAAGGAGGAAACACCTGTTTCGAATGATGAGTCTGACATCGACTCGGATGATATTTCTATGTTTGTTAAGAAATTTAGAAAATTTCATAAGTTTAATAAAGATTAATTTAAAAATGATTATAGGAAATTTGAGAAGGCTAAGTATAACAAAGCTAAGAAATTCCCTAAAAATCGTAATGATGATCTGAAGAAGGATGAGTCCAATAGATGTTTTGGTTGAAAGGGTCATGTCCACAGGGCAGCCAAGTTTCCCATTAAACTAAGGAAGGAGGGAAGGAAACCTATTGCATACAATGCCACCCTCAGTGATAGTGAATCGTAAGAGGGACCCAATTCCCCATTGAGCTTAACTTCACTGCTCTCATGGCTAGTCATGTGAGCATTGATGACAAATCTTCCCATGAATATTTTCATGACACTTTCGAGGCTATTATTTGTGAGTCCTAAGTGATTGATGGTAGATAGAGTGGAGAAGTGAGTGAGAATGAAGAAGAGGAGGAGGAGAGTGAACTCCAAGTTTCCTTCCATGAGTTATATGCAGAATCATAAAAATTAAAAAGGGAAAACTTAAGGGTGAAAGCTATGCTGAGAGAATATGCCGTAAGAAATGAGGAAAGTATTTTAATTGAAGATCTTAGGGCATGGGCAGAACTCCTCGAGAGAAGCTGGAGTATGTTGAAGGTGAGAGATATGGTCTTTAAGGTACAATGGAGGCTATGAAGAAAAAGTTGTTTGAGTTTAAAGAGACTAAGAATTTTCTTAAGTCTAGGATTATAGATCTTGAAGAGATATTGAGAGAATCTAGTCGGGTCAAATTTAATTTAGAGTGTAGGTCGAAAAAGTTGGATAAAATTTTAGGCACCATCATCAAAGATGACAAGAGTGGTATTGCTTTGATACTCAAAATGCTTCCACTAACAAAGCGAAAACCGCGATTTTGAGATAATCATATATGAATGCTAGAAAAGGTCAACCCTTAGGTAATACTTCTCAATGTGCTTTCACTTGCACACATTGTGGCAGGAAGGGTCGCCTTAGGAGGTTTTGTTTTGATCTTAGAAACGGTCCTAGAAAGTCCAAGGGCAGAGTAACCAAGGTCACCGGATCCTGAGAGCGTCATGTTAAACCTATATGTGCTAGGATATTCGATTTGAAAGGTTTACATGATAGACTTTATGATTGTCATTTGTTTGTACATTATACTTCCCATGTTAAATATAAATGTTAACTGTGTTAGCTTTGTTTACATACAATAGTTGTGCTTCATAATATATTCTTGCTAGTTGTATTTTTGTTAGTCATATTCTAGTTTATGCTTTATCATATACGTTTTGCTAGAATCATGACAAGTGTATCTTTTGTATTTTGTTTTTGCATTTATTTAGTTTTATTGAAAAATACAAAAAGATTGTGTTTGTCCTTTGAGTTATCTTTATTTTAATTTTTTTTTTAAAAATTGAAAACTCAAAAAGATTTTTTGGTGTGTATTTTAGTTTTACACATTTTGTGTAGCATATCCTTGTGTTTAAATCCTATATCACTTTCCATGTTCATATGAATAGAACTTTTGGTTATGAATTTCAATTCTTAAAGGGTTCTTTCTCATGCTTGCATGGAGTAGTTTGACTTTGATTTGATTAATGGATTCTCTTTGCATATGGCTCCACACACATACCCCTTCTCTTTTGAATGTGAACTTCACATGTATATGTGAGTTTTATGAGACGCTCTCTCATCAATTTTCTCATTTACATGTTTAGTGACTATGGGGGTTTTGTGAATGTAGGAACCGTTGCCCGTGAGCTTTATTTGAATTATATAAAAAATAATTTAGGGTGCACAGGAAAGGTCTACTAAAGGAGAAAATCTCCTTTGCAGGAAAGCCACCGTTGGCAAGAGCATAATAAAAGTATTAACGACAATAAAAATAGAAAAATTGCCAAAGGCCAACATAGTTTAGTTTAATTGATCATTCAAAAGAAATTGGTTCAAAAGAATTGAGAAAAGAAAAGAAAAGAAAATATGTAATATATATTTATCCTTTGAGGTTGTTTAGTTGAAGATCAACGATTTTTCACAATGAATCCTAGTTATGTGTTTTTCTTCACGACTCTTGATTTGTAGAATCATCAAAATTCTAGACTTGTATAGATTGTGCTTGTTTGTTCTTTTTGAGTTCAGTTTATCTTGTCAAAAGAGGGTAAATATAAGTTAATGAATTTTTAAGATTATATTTGACTCCTTGAACATGTTTAAGTGATTGGATCTCACTCCGTTTACCACATTTGGTTTAGACACATTTATGACATATAAGTGTGAAAAGCTTATCATGTTTAGTATTTTGTGTGTTGTTTATACCTATATATACGTGTTCATATGCTTCATTGACACTTTTGTGTATATTTATATATATGGTACCATTTGTTTTGAGTCTTTGCTTTTACATCTAGTCCTTGTATGATATTTGTTCATATCAATATCTATCTTGTTGTAATTTTTCATTGGTATTAGTTCATTTTACTTGATATCATTTTGTTATCGCATCATAGTTGATTTATATTGTTCCTTATGTGGATTAATTATTCTTTTGCTGCCAAGTTTCTTTGTTCTTTCTTGTATCACTATACACCATTGCATGAAATACTTATTTTTCCATTATGCTCAGCCCTTGTTTCATTTAGGGAGGAATTTGTTTAATTGGGGAGAAACTAATCATTTTATGCCCCCGAATATTTGTCTATTCTTGAACAAAAAGGGCGAGAAATGGTAGATAAAGGGGGAGGATATAATTATGGAATTTATATTGTTATATTCTCTATGCATTTATTGTGTTTTTAAGTGTACAAGTTCATGTAGAAAAGTTTTAACGCAAACAAAGATTTTTGGAATAAGTGTTGATTAAGCGTTTGTATTTTTTTCTTTTGGTTTAGGGGATTGAGTCTTTTAGATGAGCTTGACATGCCATAGGGTTTTAGTTTTGGATTTTGTCCCGAAATAGCCAAAGGGGAATATTTGTAAGGACAAATTTTAGAGTCAATATGTATGTGCTGGCTTAATTTCGAACAAAGCTATTTAAGCCATAAGATAGATGTTGTGTTTGTGACTTTTCAATCCTATGACATTTTTGTTGAAGATGTAGTGGCCAAGTCAAAGAGATCACATCCTATGCCGTGTTTCGTGCCCTATTTTCTTCATCAACAGTCCAAGGATCTCTCAAGTATGAATGCATATTTTATGTTGAGTCTTGGAAAATTAATTTTTGGTTATTAGAGTTTTGTTAATTTACTTTTAATATGACTTTATATTTTTTGTTCAAAAGTATTTTATTTTTTGTTATTGTCGTTAGAAAGACTTTTCCAGGTTGTTCAAATGAGATATTGGGTTCGTTCGAACAACTTCTAGCGTGGTGTCTTTTTCATTTGTGCTGACTTCTCATTAGAAATATCGTTCTCATCTCATTCGAATGATACGGCTATATTGTTCGAATGAGATTGGTTTTCATTCGAATGACTGAAGCAATTTTTAAAATTGGAGAGTTTTTTCAAGAAGTTTTCTCCATAGCTTTCCATTAATTTTTCCCAACCATTTATATAGTGCGAGAGTTCAGTTTTTGCGGAGACTTTTTCAAATTCCAAGTGTGAGAAACCTTCAGAAAAGTCCAAAAAAGTTTGGTTCCAAACTCAAGGTTTAATCTTTCAACCAAAAACCAAGTTTACACCCAAATTAATTCAGGATCCAAGATTCTACATGATATATGCTTGAGATCAAGTTTTGGCACCAGGTTTAACATTCTCTACATCTTTGAGGATTTTTTCTTGCGTAGGATTTTGTGTTCGTTGGTGTATATATGGTGGACTCTGTATGCTTTATGGTAGTAGTGTCCCATCAATGTATTCTTTATTATCACTAGGCAGAGGTTGAAGGAATGCAGTATTGCAAAGGTGTCGAGTCATTATGTTAGTCTTCAGTCGTGTCCTTTTCTAATTCCATACTTAGTGGACTTTTTACTGGGTCGTCTGAGGTTTTTCCCATCATTGGTTTCCCTCGTACATCGAGGCATTGTGGTTGTTTATTTTGTCTTAAAAATTCACACCTAAATGCATTCTTAGGTTAAAAAGATAAAATTTGTTTAACCACAAAAATGGTTTCATTGGTGCTTTCTTAATTTGGGTTATCTTAGTTTAAGAAAAAGTTTAAACTTGAAATGAAGTTTTGTTTAAGAGATGAAAATTTAAATTATCAAGAGGTATAAAATTAAGAGGATTCCGAAACCATCTCGTTTTCATTAACCATAATATCTTCATTTTCATTTTCTGTAGACCGCGATGCGCCCGCTCTCAATATTTTGAATGAGATCCACCCAGACATGTTCCTATCAGATGTCCTGCAACATATTTCTCCATGTGTATAACACCAATTACATACCTTACACTATGATCTTTTCAACAGAACAAGTAAAAACATATTGATCGTTTGGATCATGCCTTCGTTTTACTAGGGTCGTTAGGATTCCATCTAGCTTTATGCTTTAGGTTTACCAATTTCTTTGCCTACCTATACATTACCTACAAACGCAATATTTGGATTCTCCTTGATCTGCTGATCAGAAATCCGAGAAGGTTCCATGCTACACTTGGGACCGATAGGTATGAACTTAGACTTGTCATTCCTAAAAGGGTAACTGGCCGACAAAAATATATGATGACCCATGTAACTCATCTTACTACTATGATGTATCTAAGTGGCTTCAGTTTCCTCCCCACACATAGGACATCAATAATAACCATGAACATTACAACTGAACAAGGTCCCATAAGAAGGAAGGCCGTGGACCGCCCACATCACCATTACTATATGTTCAAACTCGTCACCCTTATGTGAGTCAAACTACCTCACACCTTTATCCCATAACTATTTGAGTTCTTCGATTAGTGGGGCTATGAAAATATCAATATCATCGCGAAAGCCTTCGACCCGGGTATCAATAATGACAATAATGTGAACTACTTTCTCATGCACAATGCTAGAGGGAGACTTAAAGGTTTCATGAGAAATGTGGATAATAACTCTGATTAGTGCTTAAATTATCGAAAGGGTTAAATCCATATGTTGATAATGGAAGACGGACAATGCGCGGTTGCTTTACAAATTCAGGGTGTCATGCATTTGAAAGTTGCCAGATGAGTGAATCAAGGGGATGTTGCATGAGATTCCCACCCATCCTGCATCGAGAGCTCCATTTAATGGCCTATGCTATCCATAGTACAGTGAAAAGTCGTCTTAAACCATGACCCAAGGGGAAAATAGTTCAAAAACTTATGTGGAACTTGCGAGCACTTGCGATATTTTACAATATTGTCTTTTCCATTCTCACAAGCCACATAACTAGGCTCACTGCATGCAGGACACTCATCTTTCTTTTCATGCTCATTGCGGTCCAAGATGTAATCATACTTGCATGCTTGAATAGATTTGTACTTCAAACCCAAAGAATTCAAGCTCGTCTTTATGCTAGGATAATTTTCTGGTAGCGTGTTCTTTTTTGGGAGAATGTCTTTAATGCACTTAAGAATTCCGATTACACTGCTACCAGACAAATTAAATTGACTCAACCAGGAATAATGCATAAGACAATATTAAATATTAACATTAAATACACATGAAAGGAAGCAATGAGATTCAACATTCAGACTTCTATTGAATAATATTCCTACACCACGAATGCACTGCAAGTATAATAGGTAACTTGGTTGAAGGGAGAAAGAGCAAGCACTCTGGGCACAATAAGGCAATCCAAGAACTTTAGGTCTAGTTAATGCTCAATGATACATGTATTAAATTAGTGTGAGAAGAATGTCCTCATAAGAGCTCTCATGTATGAAGGAAATCGAGCAGCAATTCTAGGTTCAAAATGTCGCCGTTATAAACTATTTAGTTGGTTTATTTACACAGAGGCGAGGTCACTCGAGTAACCTTGCTCGGTTTTAACTTGATTGACGGCACTAAATGCACAAGCACCTTTTTATTAATGTGGGAGATATTGCATTTAATGCATGGGATCTTATAATTTAGTAGGAAACTGCTTAACCAGTTGGAAGCATGGTGATCATTAATGAGTGACATGATATGGAAGCTCAGAGGCTTATCTTAGAACCACTAAGAGGTCAGGTTTGGTAGACTAGTCCTTCCATCGTAAGGCTAAACCCACTTGAGTGCTGTAATTTCGAGTCCCTAAATGCCAGATGTTATGACGTCAGAAAATGGGTGAAAAGTGACCCCATTAAGCATGTGGTCACATCATCCAGACGAATGGTGTTTGGTTTGAGGTTTCTCAGATGATAAGTAGCTCGAGTGTTTAGTCTACTGTTTGTGGGAAAAAACTATCATTAGGCCAAGGCTGTAAGGTTGAAGTTCCTAGAGGAGGTTCCTTTGAGTGAGTAGAAATTATGGTAGCTCGGTTGTAGGTAGCTTGTGCAACCACATATACTGGATGAATTTCTTACCAAGTGTGACAAGAGGGTTGGTTATTGTATTCCCAATGATGACTTGCTCCCAAACCTCCAGACCATGTCCCTGTGAGGTTTCCAGGAGGAGGTTGCTCGATAGAGCATGTTATCTCTCCCATGTCCTACTAGACATGGTTCCTCGTGGCTACCGAGGAACCTTACTCATGATATATCGTAAGATAAAGTACATGATAAAATATATTATGTCTCATATTACAAAAACTATAGTCATTCGAGTTACTTTAATCTTCGAGTTAGATTCTTCGAGTCACGTCTGTGGGGGAACTTCGAGGGAACTCCCTTAGGTGATCTTTATCTTCCTTCTTTGTCTATTAGGCATATGATTAACTAAGTTAATCATTCTTTGGTGGGGAATCCCCCTACACACGATCTCTCTCTCTTTCTGAACCTTAACCCCTCTCTGTCAGCTACTATCTGCTCCATCCACCACTTCTCCTCCGACCACCACTATCTCTCTCTTAGGTACTCCTCTTTTTTCCTTTTCCTCTGCCACATTTTGTTTTACAATCTCTATACATGTTATTTTTTAATTTTTTTTTTTTTTTTTTGGGGGGGGGGGGGGTATTATGTGTTTATTGAATTCATGTTGTTGTTTCAATTAGGCATTGGGTTTTTCTAGGAGTGGTTATAATATTAACAGGGAAATAATTGTTTGGGGGTATTATGGTTTACATTCGATTGTTTTATATGTTGACATAAATTGTAATATGAAATTTTCATTGATGAAATAGGAGTTACTTTTACTTGCCTTATATTGGAAAGTGGTCATGCATGGTATGGGTTTAAAGAATTCATTATTGTTGAAATTATTTTTTTTGGGACTAGGAATGATTAATAAAAAACTTTATGAAGTCTTATGTTTGTCAAAAGATTCAAAATAAGAAGACTAAATTTATCCTTCTCTTTGTTAAAGCAAGGTTGGGAAATTTTAAATTTTAATGTTTCATAAGAAATGTTACACGTTTCAAGTGCCAACATTTCTTTTTTCATCCATTTTGTAAGTGCGGAAGCCCCCAATTTTTAAATTCTTACACTTGAAAATAATTTCCTTGTGAAATATATGCGGAAGCGTTAGATGATGGTTTAAAAACTCATATTAACAAATTTTAATTTACTTCAAATTAAAATAAAACCAAAGTGAAATAAGATTAAAACACACACACTTATTTCAATTTCACTTAAACCAAATTAATTAAACCAAGCCCTAGAAAAATTGCCTTAGTCATATTTCTCAATTTTAACAAATTAGGCCAAACCAATTTTATCAAATTAAATTAAATGACTTGAATAAAACTAACTAAACATTACCCAAAATTAATTTCGCAACAAATTAAATATGTAGTGATTAAAACCAAACTTTTTCTTGAATTACCTAAGCATGCATTCTAGGTGAGTATAGCAAGATAAAATAAACAATAAATCACTACGCCGCGATGTACGAGGAAAAACCCAAAACGGGAAAAAACCTCGGACGGCCCTAGCCTCAAATCCACTAAGTACGGAATTTATAAATACAAGCAAGATGACTTACAACACTCGACTCGATCCCTCTCAAGCCTCGACGCGTCTTCTTGTATCAACCTCTTCTTGGCAAATAATCACGGAGCTCCACCGCGATCTCGAAATCCATCGATCAGACTTTATATGGTCACTGTTACCCTAACTAGGAGCCTTTCTCCAAGTGGGTAAATCAACGAAAACCTCTTCTTTTTTGTGGGATTCAGAAACAAACCATAAATGTCTCTTCAAATGGTAGAGATGAAAATCGGTGCCAAAACTCCAAGGAAGTATAAATATATCTATGGCAGCTTGGATAAACAATATGGGTGTAAAACAAGTGTTTAAAACATTTTCCTTGAAAATTAACAACACTTAAACAAAGAACTTTTTCTCTTTTGATTTCTCTCTCAAAACACTCTCTTAGAGGTTGTAGGGTATGAAAAAGTTAAGTTAAAAACTTTGGTTCCCGCACTTTGATATTCTGTCAAAAGTTAGTGGGGTAAAGTAGTGGAAAAAGTTGGAAAAAATTGCTCAAAATTGCCAAAAAACTGTTCCCCCCAAATCTCGTTCGAACGACATTTTCATTCGAACCAGATATCATTCGAACGAGGCTTCTAACGAAGTTCTAGTGTGAACTCGTTAGAAATCTCGTTCGAACAGCAATCTCGTTCGAACGACATTTCGAATGAAGTTCTAGTGGCCAATATGGGAACTCGTTGGCAAACTCGTTCGAACGACTTGTGGTTCAAACAAAAATCTTGTTCGAACGACACTTCGAACGAACTCCCAGAAAGTTTAAAAAATTCAATTTTTTCCCAGAAACTTTATATTCTTTATTTTAGAGTTTAAATGAAATCTTTATGAAATTAAACAACAGTTTTAAATAAACGTTCACCCAAAATAAACATGTTCCAAGCTCCTATACATATATGTAATGCATTCATACCTTAGGAGTAATGGAACCATGTTGATGATGTAGAAACGAAGCACAAACAAACTCGGCAATGTGATGAAGCTTTATACTCTTTGCCGCAACGTCTTCAACAAACACATCATAGGCTTGAATGGATCAATAAGAACTCTATCCTATAACTCAAACTTTTTTGTCCGGAATTGAACCAAAACTATAAAGGACCCAATTGGAAATTTGTGTCCTTAAAAATCTCCCCCTTTGGCTATTCCGGGACAAAAACCAACAAAAATCCTAAAGGGCCGTCAAGCTCTACTAGAGTGACACAAAATTTCCCACTCAAAATAAAATTACAATTCTTGACTCAAACAATCCAAAGGATCAAAATCTTTGCCGGTGAAAGTTGCCGCTTAGAATATAATTCCTGCACAGTTGAGCAAACACATTAAACGCATAGGGAATATCAAAATATTTAATGCAAGTAAAGTAAGTACTCCCCCTAAATTAATTCTCTCCCTTTATCAACAATGATAAACTTATAAAGACGTCTCCCCCTAAGATAAATCTCCACCCCCTAAATTAATTATCTCCCTTTATCAACAATGATCAACTTAGAAAGACGTCTCCCCCTAAGATAAATCTCCCCCAAACTAAGATACTATTACAATAGGATTTGATACCATTTATCCCCCTATCATTCTCCCCCTTTTTGTACAGGAATAGACAAAGGCTAAAGAATCAAGAATTAACTTATCTCCCCCAAATGAAGCATATACACCGTCTAAACGAAGCAAGGGATAAATAGAATGGGATAACAAGCTAAAACATGTAATTGTGCATAAAGTGATGAGAACATTAAAGCATATGGGCAACAAAAGCACAACTAATCCAACAAATAATAACGGATACCAACTAAGATGCAAGAAAATGATATCAATAAGATACATAAAGTACTAAGCATGTGATATCAACAAAGAATGCAACAAGATAGATACTAATTATAAGTTAAAGCATATATGGACTAGAAAGCAAGGCAAAGACTAAACAAAAATATCATATATATATATATATATATATATATATATATATATATATATATATATATATATATATATATATATACGTACTCTAGATATACCAAAGATGCACACGCACATATATATAGATATAAACACACAAATGACACACACAAAATATAATAGGAGTCTTTCACACTCGTATGGCAAAAATGTGTCATATGGAAACGGAAGTGTTGGGGTGTGAACAAGTAACAATTAAATTTAGACCCAATCACTTAAAACATGTTCACGGAGTTCTCAATAGATTTCAAACTTCATCACATTTGAATATAACCTCATGTGACAGTTTAGATTGAACTCAGTGAACAAACATACACAATGCATACAAACCTAGCATGCTGATGATTCTACAAATCAATAGAGTCATGACATTGAAAACGAAACTAGGATAAATGAACATTGTGAGAACCGTTGATATAACATCCAACATCCCACAATAAGCATCCTATCTCCCGCACTTTGATATTCTGTCAAAAGTTTGTGGGGTAAAGTAGTGGAAAAAGTTGGAAAAACTGCTCAAAACTGCCAACAATCTGTTCTCGCCAAATCTCGTTCGAACGACATTTTTGTTCGAATGAGATCTCGTTTGAATGAGATCTCGTTCGAACGAGACATTTAGCAAAGTTCCAGTGTGAACTCGTTAGAAATCTCGTTAGAAATCTCGTTGGAAATCTTATTCGAACAGCAATCTCGTTCGAACGACATTTAGAACAAAGTTTCAGTGGCCAATATGGGAACTCATTGGCAAACTCGTTCGAACGACTTGTGGTTCGAACAAAAATCTCGTTCGAACGACTTGTGGTTCGAACAACAGTTTAAATGAAATCTTTTTGAAATTAAACAACAGTTTTAAATAAACGTTCACCCAAAATAAACATGCTTCAAGCTCCTATATATATATATATATGTAATGCATTCATACGTTAGGAGTAATGGAACGAAGTTGATGACATAGAAACGAGGCACAAACAAACTCAGCAATGTGATGAAGCTTTATATTCTTGGCCGCTACGTCTTCAACAAACACGTCATAGGCTTGAATGGATCAATAAGAACTCTATCCTATGACTCAAATGTTTTTGTCCGAATTTGAGCCAAAACTACAAAGGACTCAATTGGAAATTTGTGTCCTTACACATTTTTATAACAAAACACCATATCTCTATTTTTGCTTATGTTACCTTATAACAGACTCTATTTATTTTTATGTGATTTATTAATTATTTTTGGGGTTTTCATATATGAGGTTTCCTTTGAACAATATTTTATTTGTGATAACATTTCCTTTTAACATTGTTGGGGTTTTCATGGATGAGTAAACGCATGCACATGTATAACACATATGCACACACACAGGCACACATATATATACTTACATGTGTTTTCTCCTTATTTCATGTGCACAAGAAATTGGAGAACAATAAGTGAAGTTCATCTAATTATTGGTGCTTCCTTTATTCACGTAACTTTACTTATCTTTTCTTTTACGTAACATAGTCTTATAATTATTTATTTAACTGTTATAACTATGTATACGTATATAACGCATATAATTAAACTTGTACATATCTTTGGTTGAAAGTTATAACGCACACATTGGGTGGACATATAGTAATTTTAGGATTAATTTAAATGAAATAAACTAAATTTGGACTTATTGATATTAGTAGTGTGAACGAAATAGGCAAAAGGACTCATAACAGTGTTAGGATTAAATAAAATAAGATAAACTTAAATTGGATCGGTTGAAAAATAATATCTAATTAATGATTAATTAGACTCATTACTTGTAGAACTCATATTCACACCCTCATATATTTTTCTTAGGAAAAATGAGGTACAGTGATAATCACTGGCAAAAAAAGTTTGAGATATTGCAGTTCAACTACACTTATACATTTTTTATTAGTGCGCCATATAGAGGTTAAACCTATTTACATGTATGGGAATAAGAAGATTTAACAATTTAACTACCTTACAAATCGTGGAGTTCATCTCTCGTAAGAGTACCAATTCGATCGTATCCATTTTTTCCTACCAGAAAGCTTAAATGATGCAATAGAAAATATATTCCGCCTACATAATCCCGGCGTAGCCCTAGCATTACTTACACTATTAGAGATGGCAGAAAAAAAACATTCACCCATTGTGGATAATATTACGTAAAGAGAGCATTGACCAAGAATGTGATGTCTCACGATATATGCACGTTCATTCCAAGTTCATATCACGGACATAAATACATCAATTATAGACACGCTTCCTGTTAATTGGCTACGTACAAAAATCCATAGATTTTTAAAAATTAATGCCAAATGGATGGAGATCAGACACATTGAACATATTTTAAAGTATTATTATGAGAAGGTATTTATATATATATAGTCATAAACATGGTAGTATAATGAATTAGTGGCTTATTTTTTTATTGTAGGTAGTGTCGAACGATAAGGGAGATAACGTACGAAATGATGACGGGACACCTCTTAGATTCTCATTTCATGCATTCCAACCTGGATTTGCATTGCCCCTGGGTGAACAATACTAGTCTCCTCTAATGTTTCATTCTATCACTTCGTCTACTAGTAGGTAACAAATGCAAGTTAATCCAACACCCCCACTCCCTGCTTCAGACACCTCCCAAGCAAATGACAAGAAGCCCATTAGGTTCTCCCTTCTCGAGAATAATCCTACCGGTAATAAAAATTATATCTAGATCTTTAAATCCTAGTGTTTATCACTTTGGAAAATATATGTGGGAGTCGGGACGGTAGATAACAGGAATGTAATTGATCAATTCATCAAGTATGATGCTTTTGAACCATTTTCTAAGAGTATTTCATTCCCTGACCTTTCAAAACAAATGGTTCTTTCTGAAGTTGTTGAGCAAATGAGAATATATCGGAGAAAAATTTTATAGAGACATTTCGCAAAGGGATAATCGAGCTCCGACATTTTGTCTATGAAAGACAGAGTCCTTCTGAATGTCGAAACTACGGTCAATCAATTGATTAGGTTTTTGGAAGATAAGGCGATGGATAAAAAGTTGGCCCAGAGGGAGAAAAATAAACAAAATAGAGTGATGAAAGTTGGTATCCATGGGATGGGGTCTAAACCATATGAGAATTTAAGAAGATAATGGTAAAAAGGATAAAAAGAGGTCCAGATGCTGGTAAAATACCTAATTGAGGCAACTTGTACATGCATGTCCGACGGGACAAAGATAATAAATTCCCACCATACATAGCTTCGACTCTGTTGATTATATCTGGCTAAATATTTATATATATATACATGTTATATAAAATATGTTAAATAATAAGACTAAATATAATTTCACGTTACGGAAATCGATCGAAGCGATTAGTATTTAGTCCACTTCAAGCCGTTATAATAATATTGAAGATTATGCCCTGACCCGGACCTTTGGAAATAACAAAAGATGGAGGACGAGAGGTGTCGAATTACATATGTCAAAAACCAAACTAAAACACACTGCACCTCTCATGAACGATCTCTCTTTGATGAGGAATCTCATTTCAGGCCAAAAGGCAAGTCAATCCAAGATAGATGGCGTTGTGCAAGAGATTAAGAACAACCTATGAGTGTTAGCGGGTGAAATTAGTCCCCTTGTATCCTTATTTACTCAAGGTTTTCGGTCCCCTATGCCTCTTTAAGGTTTCCCCTATCCTCCTTCTTAAGGTTTCCCCTATCCTTCGTTTCATGGTTTCCCCTCCTAAATACCATGTTTTTCAGCATTCCCCTCCCATTGCCTCCTCTTACCACATTCCCCTCCTAAATGCCTCCTCCTTCCATATTCCTTGGATCATCGTTATCCACTCATAATGACTATGATGAGCAATACAAAATAAGGGACTTAACGAATACTATTATTATTATCACGTCCACACTCATTTACTTGAATGTCGAAACTCCTGTTCATCATCACCCTATGCAGATCGGTGAAGCTCAAATAATAATTGATAAAATATATACTGATTGCGTAGAAATGCTTGTGCATATTGATAGTAGAGAAGGGACCTTGCTGAAATTCTATCATAATTATTTTATCACTTGGCTTGTTTAATTGTTGATCAAGCCTAAGTTATGAACAATATTTAATTTGAGAACAAGTTGTAATATTTTGTTTATTTTTTTTTTAAATTTGTGGGTCATTTTTTTGACAATTTTAGTGTATGCAACATCAATTTAAGTTTAAGTTGTGTTGAATAATTTGAATGAATTACAAATTGTGTGTTCTTGTATGCAACATGACCTTTTTTCAACCTATTAATATAGGTGAATAGAATTTTGAAGATTATTTAATGGATTTTCCACGGTACAAATAGTGAATGGGGGGAGAGTAACTGAATATATAATAATTATGTAAAGGGAATTTAAGAATTTGTTAAATACACATATAGAAATCTTAAAAGTGTCAAGATTTTGGGTTCGTGCACACGTTGTATGAATAGAAAAAATAAGTCTTTAGAAGATGTTGAGTTTCAGTTAATAAAATGGGGAATTTTCCAAGACTATAAGATATGGACATACCATGGAGAAAAGAATGTACCTTATGTTTCAGAAGAATTATCGGCACCCAACCGTATAATGTAACCCCACTGAGTGGAAGTGGTATGTTATTTTCCAACACATTGTCCTTTGACCGGCCTAATTGATGATGCTTACGGATTCCACCACCATCAAAATAACCAACCTAAGGATACACATAATGTGCATCATAACCAAGTCAATGAACAATTTGATGTTGAGTTATCAAAAGATCGAGAATACATATGGTTGAAAGTCGATGCAGCTATACCATTGTATAAAGATTACAATGAGGATCATCCGGTACCATGACCACATTGGTGACATGTAAAAAAATAAATGGTCATGTCCTTGGGTCATGGTTCTCGATCATGACCATTTTAAACTGAACCCATTATATTTATTATGAATGTGGTTATGGTCCATGTTCTTGATCCACTTTGAAGGGAGATTTGGTCATTTTGTCATGGACTGGTCACGGACCTGAGTCATGACCCTCATGGTCATGGTCTGTGGTCATGATCAATGCCATTGGTTGTCATCTATTTTCCTGGTCATGGCCTTGGCCACACAGTTTTATCTCTGGTCATAGACTAGGATCGTGATCAGGTGGTCGCATCCCACGATCGTGTCCCACATGCCATGACCATTCTCAATTTGCAGTGTAGTACATTCTTTAACTAATCAATAATATCAAAAATCTTGTTATCCTTCACACCATACTTATTAATCATTTTGTTAGTCTGTTCCTAATGGACCCGATTGCGCATGACTTTGGTAACCACCCTCTTATTGACCTCTTTGAAAGGTTTCATCCACTAAAACACAATAAAAATACTCATTAAGTAGAACGGTCATGTCAAAAAATAAAAATTCATAAGTTATTATAGGAATTAAGGGATTACCACGATAATGCGTTGTATGCATATGAGTTACCTTTAATACGGTATATGCCATGCTTAAGAATGAACTTTTCTATGCAATTTTAGAATGCCAACATATCAGTCTGAATTATTAGAAATTTGATAATACTATAGTCAACCTCGTATATTTCATCGATTAAGTCAGCCATAGTCACTATGTGTTTGGCCTTTAAGAAGAGCAACCAACCATAAATTAGTTGAGGATGAGGTTTTCTAGGTAACAGATGGTGTATGAGCCATGACTGCTATTTTTTCATTTTGACTACCAATCGATTTTTTAGTAAGATTATTTTCAATCTAAGCCTAAAAGTGGGAAATGACACCTTTGTCATCCCTCTATATTTTCCCTCTCTCTGTCTCTCTATATTTCCTCCACTTTCTTTATTACTGATTTCTTTTCTTTTCCCTGATGTCAAAATTATACATGATTTTCTAGTTGAAGACTTACAAACCCATATCATAAAAGGCACTGGAAAACTTCACAAATTGAGTATCCTTAATGGAAAGAAGGTTGATGTGACCTCTATAATTGACCATGTCTTCCTGGTCATTAATATCACTAATAAAAAGGGTTTAGTGGTTGTCTTCTTTATTGTCCCAAGGATGACTTAAGGTGGAAGTTTAGACCCTTTTAAAGAAAATTGATAGGTGAAGATAGTCCCATATATCTACAATAGTTGAGTATTGAATTGTTTTATTACAGTCTCTAAAATACAATCTGAGTATTGGTTTTTACTTCTTCAAAAAGCTTAATTGTCATTAATATCTTCAACATATCTCATCATCTTTTATGATGCCCAAAATTAAATATAACTCAGTATATATAAATGACGAAAACTGAATCAATGTATAACAATTGATGATTATATCTACACACCTCAATAGTAAATATAAAGAGAGATTAAGGAGAAAATGAGATCAAATGCAGGGGTTTAAGTGGTTCAATCCTTGATCTGGCATTCATTGAAGATAAAAATTGCTTTTCACTTTGATGAATACTGTCAAATAAAGTTTCTCTCTTTTCTGTCAAGTTGAACTAATATAAATCTCAATTACATTTTGCCTTACAAATTAAGTTAAAATTCGTATTTAAAATTATCTTAGAGTGTAATGTGCACCCCAAGAAATGTGACACACACCTCTAAGTTGAATTCCTCCAAGAAGTTGCTATTTACCTTATGATGAATAGTCATGAATGTAGAATATTCTTCACATGGGTCTTGTGGTCATATCCTTCTTGTCCGTAGTGCAAGATTTTATATTCAGTAAGATAAACCCTTCAGTTGATCCGATCAACGGGGACTACGCCAGTAAAGACTCTTCATTTATCCATGACATCTTGGACTTTTTAATATCATCAACCTTCAAGATCCAAAGGATGGAATCCTTTGAAAGGATGTCTGACCCATCTGCGTTTATCAATAATTATGAAGCCTATAAGGAATTAATGGGAACTCCATATCAAATTAGGTGTAGAACATTCACCACCACACTCAAGGGTTTTTCTATGACTTGGTACAATCGCCTTTTATCCATCTCCATTACGTGCTTCAGGGAACTCATTGAACTTTATTTTTGGCACTGCATAGGCATTAACATGCACAATAAGACCACCAAATATCATTTAAACGTGTTA
Organism: Sambucus nigra; assembly: GCA_949130495.1. Classification (NCBI taxonomy): domain Eukaryota; kingdom Viridiplantae; phylum Streptophyta; class Magnoliopsida; order Dipsacales; family Adoxaceae; genus Sambucus; species Sambucus nigra. The sequence continues at coordinate 438,199,927 of OX422210.1, forward strand.
CATATAAAGTATAAATCTATATGATAGTTTTTCAAGTGGTTCAATGATGAGATCCTCATGATCAATCACCTAGATGAACGAGTAGTAATATTAACATTTTTTAGAAGGTGTACAAAAAAACACCATATACTCCCTCTCCAAGAGCCTACCACACAACTTAAAAAAACTCACGAGGAAAGTTAATAAGGACATCCACAAAGATGACACAATAAAAAACTGATCCCACCTTGACGAGCAAGATGATCACAGAAATAGGAAGAGAGGATTACAAAGACATAACAATAGAGATCATCCCAAGTATGAATAATTCACACTACTGACCTCCTCTATAGGTAGGGTCTTAGCTACCATGTTGGATGCTCTTATGCTAAGTTTACTGAACGATGTGAGTTTCTGTGTTCAGTAAAATAAACCCTCTAATTTCTCCGATAAACGGGAATTAATTTAGTAGAGTCTCTTAACTAGTACTGTAGTTTCCACCATTATCGTTGGAATGACACCAATGATTGCCATCCTCTGAATAATGAGATAAAGTCTCTCATCGAAAAGGGACATTAGAGGGAGTTAGTGGAATGAACTGACAAATGGAAAACCGATCAATAAAGTATAGAAAATTCGGACCAGTCAAACCAAAGAAGATGATAAAAGTAATGAATCTACGATTAGGAAAATCCATAGGATAGAAAGAATAAATATAATATCTTTCTAAATGGGAAAATATGCATGATCTCTAAAAGATTTTGAGAGCGCGCTACGGTTCAAAGGCTCAAACTTATTTAATTAAATGTCAACTTAACCCAAATTTTAATTCTTGTTAAACCCTAGTTCATGCAACTACGTGATTGAAAGAAGTAAATCATATAAGCATGAAACAAAACCTTGAAGAAGATGGATTTTAGAAAAAGTCCTCGCAGGGCAAAACCATTTCTTATTTCACTATTATATTCAAATCATGAATTACATGTACATAGAGCAACACAGACATCATTTAGAGAAAAATCCCGCAGGCATCTCTTCGTCTTCCTTAACGGTAGATCCAACGAGAACGACAAGTCTAGTAGGGGAGACACCTTTTCCATAAGAGAAATTCCAAGAATGGAAGATGTGTTTACGATGGTTTCAAAGTTATTCAAAAAATATTAATTGGGAGGTTAAGTGAATCAAAAGAGGTTTTTGGCCTTGTTAAAAGAAGATTTTTTGTGCACCAGCTCTGTAGAAAGTTATGGGTTAAAAGTCTTACGAAATACCTACAGGAAGAACGTTTTTATACGAATACATGAATTTCAAGGAGATGTTAAGTTGTTAGAATGAGGTCAGAATGTTGTTCGAACGATATGTCTATCTCCCTAGTGTAACACCCCGCCTATTATAATCCAAGGTGATCAGTCCATTAACAAATTAAATAGAAATCATTAATGGATTCATTCTTAGAATCACTGTCCAAAAACTTTTTAATTACTAATCATCTATGTCAAATTAAGCTCGTGTCAAAATTTATCTTTTATTATGAACACATGAGGAAATAAATTAAATGAACTAAATCATTCACACACAAATATATTATGAACAATCAAACGATAGATATATAAAATGAGATCAAATAAATCGTCGATTTTCCAAGTACATAAACCAACCATAATAAGAAGAACTAAAATCGGAATACAGTCTGATGCATAACTGAATAAAAGAAATAATCTGAAGGCAACACACCTAAATGAACTACTCAGGAAATCTCCTATCTAGAATAAAAGAGCTGAAGCGTCTAAACTAATCTCTTGTAATCCTCCATACTACTGCAGCTACGCGCCTATGGATAGGATCCCTAATCTTGGCGTCCCTATGGTTAGACAACTAAATGTTTTGAAAATAGTTTTGACATGGGTCAGAGCCCAAGTAAAACATTTTGAAAATATTTTGCAAGTATTTAAATCACAATTTAAATTAGTCATTTATTACACATGTAATTTACACATACACTCTCTTATGATCCTAACCTCTTAACTAATGTGCACGCTGAACGTATTCTATCTAGTCGTATTATTCTTCACAAGTAGCTAAGTCATTTAACTACTCTCGATATGTATTATTCCCTTGTATTTCCCCACAATAATACAGTCTCAATAATAATTTATTTATTCTCATTTTATTATTGAGTCAATCATTTAAGTTTCATTACTTAAAGTTTTTTATAAACATCTTTTACCAATTATACTGTCTCACATAAGAAGATTTATCACACCGGTATATATTCATCACACATATAATATATATTATAGCATCCCCGGAATGGCCCCCCGTGATGTTGGCATACTTTGATATCAAGTCCATGTATCTCTCATACTTAATCAAGGACTATTAGTTCGGCATGTCTCCTCGAACCCAAAATAAATCAACAAAAAAATGGAGGTGAACATGGTTACAAGACTTTGGGATACGCACATACCTAATGTACCTAAACGAACTCCCAGTCCCACTAATACACTACACATAGTAGACAACCCTAAGTTCCATTTTTAGGGTACAAATCCAAGCCTTACTGAAATTGTCAAGGTGGGATTGCCCTTTGCACGAAAACCTACTGATAGGAGGCAGCGTATGTATGTTTACCCACATAATCAAATCATATCTATTGGTATTCACACAACCTATTTACATATTTTATTCAGTAGGTATTGCATACAACCCAATATCGAATTAAGATCTCCATAAATCATTAAACCCTACAATTTTGTGTTCTTCACATGAATTCATCGAAAACCCAGATTTATCCCATGATATTAATCCCAGAACTCTTGATTTCATTTTATCGACATAGTTGGATTCAGTCTACATGTAATCATATTCCAAATTATGAGTTTTATTCATCAAATCACAAGGGTAAAATCAATTATCCTTAACCTCGAAATCATCATCCAGGTTACTCACAAATAATTTCCTATCTCGACCTTATTTAATCCACAAACGACGCCCGATTGAGATAAAATACTACTATGTCACTATCACTCGTCAAATACGTAGTTACTATTCACTTAGTAATTTTATTCGATAAAAATTAATCATTTCTCTCTAATTAATAATCTAATCAACCCATAACAATTAATTTCCATTAAATTAGGTCACACATGTAACTTAATTTAACCTAATTAATTAAATTTTAATATCTGAAAAATACGGGTTGTTACAGCTAGAAGCGACCTTCTAACGACCCATCAAACGACCTATAAAAACTAAAATAGTTAACCTTTGTTTTACCCATGTTCGATGTAAGCCATCAAACGATGTATCAAATGACATATGAATGTTGTTCGAACAATAAGCCCCTGTCGTTCTAACGATAGAAGGAAAAAATATTTTTTTATTATAATTCCAGCCTTGTTTTTGTTAAAATAAAACCAAGTAAAATTGAATAAAATTCTCCCTAAAATATTTACAAAAAACTAATAATGCCAAATAAAGAATATACCATACAGATGTGGAGTAGTGGAGAATAGTTGAAGATGAACGTGATGCATGTTGAAGATAAGTGCTGCATGTTGAAGGTGAACGTTGCCAACGATTCGGATTGTGGACACCGTGGATGATCATCTAGATGTGCCAATGTAACAGGCCACGCCATATCTTATTTAGTCTATAATGCTAAAGACAAGTCCACGATTTTAGCAGAAAATGATATAAATGTCCTTACAAATCTCCCCCTATGGCTTTACCGGTATATGCATAAAAACCTAATTATGCCACCCTCCAAAGTCTAAGACATACAATATTCTAATACCCTCAAATGGAACGATATCAAAAGATATAAGTCTTAAAATCTTGAAATCTTTAAAATCTTCAACTCTCCAAATTTCTTTGTCTTCATCAAGTGTATCATTAATATGATCTTCAAATGAACCTACACACATGAAACAAGAAATAAATACCCGTAACGTGCAAAAGTTTGAAATAAAATGATATGCAAAAATGAATACGCATAAATAAGCACAAGCAATCATCAAACTCAAACTTTCCCACACTCCTTAAGTCGTTCTCCCCCTTTTTATGATGTCCAAAATAGACAAGGAAAACTAACACAAGTAATAAATACGGAGCGTGTCACAAACCAACAAACAAATATTTTTGAATTTCTCAAAAAATTTCTCACATAAAAAATACCATGATAAATCATACCATGAATTAACACTAAGATAACCAAGTCACAAAAGCGTAAATGAATGGGTGTGAATAAATTTGAATGGAAAATCAACTCAAACAATCATAACAAATGTGCATGATAAATTTTGGATCGTCCTAATGAATGAACTCAAAATCGTCCTTGGGTGTAAAGATGTTAAATTCATATGATATCGATTCAATCTAATCAACAAATCAAAGTCTAAAATTATTTTCACATCAATAACGTCCAAGACTATGCAATGATTTTAAGAGACTTTTTCAGGACATGCAAACCCATTGATCGTCGACTAAAACTACCTCAAAACTCACATATAGAATATATCTCTGAACTCTTTTTTTTTGAAGAAATCAACGCTCATGTGTAGTGAAGCATCAATGTTCTTTAAATTTGGCCTAGAACTTTATATTTTTTTTCTTTTGAGTGATTTTAATCTTTTAGGATCCTTTCTTTTTGCAAATGGTGGCTATTCACACAAAGATATTTTTACTTTCACAGCTCGACCCATTGCATTTAAATTAACACATTTACTGGAGATATAAATTTCAATTTTTCCAATCTCGCCAATGGTTCTTACATGCACAACTTTCATTGTCTCGTTTTATCGCATTTGGTTCATTTTAAAGACAAGATTGAGATGAACACTTTGATCAACATGTGATATACAAGTTCAATGCTCAAATAAATTCATGCATGTGTCCATTAACAGAGACAATGAGCCAAATATGTAGAAAGTAATCACTAATCACATCTCAGTGACTCCAAGCATTATAAATCACAAGCATGAAATGAAGTTGTGTCTCAAAACACTATCAAAAAGTTATGTGGATAATGGAATTATATTGTGACTTGTCAATCCTAAATGTCCATCCATATATGGTGTAAACAAACTACAAAGATCTTTTATGTTTTTTAAAGTTTTTTTGTTAAAAGAAAATCTTTTCGCCCTTTTCATTTTTCTTTAAAATCGAAAATATTTCATATTTCTCCAATTGTTTGTAAGAGATCGAAAATATTTTTGGATTTTTCTAAAATATAAAAAATAAAATTATAATATAAGAATAATACAAACAATACAATCTAGCAATAGGAATCAAGAAAATGAATGTGAAAAAATCATCCTTTACTAGACAAAGTAACATACCCTCAGTCAATTGTGCAGATACCTGAAGACTTCCTAAGACACTCAAATCTAGGGGCATATAAAGGTTTCGTGAAAATATCGTCTAACAGGCGGTCGGTGGTCAGAAAGCTCAAGGTCATGACCTTTTCCTCTACTAGGTCTCGGATAAAATGCTCGCGTATCCTAATGTGCTTCGTGCATGAATGCTGGACTGGATTGCGGGATATATGTATCGCGCTCATGTTATAACGGGAAATAGTTATGGTGCCTTGTGAAATCCCATTATCCTGCAGCATTTGCTTCATCCACAAGAGCTGCGTGAAACAACTCCCGGTGGCGATGTACTCAGCCTCCGTAGTAGACAAAGAGATGAAGTTTTGTTTCTTACGCAACTAAGAGACAAGAGTAGTCCTAAAAAAGAAACACCCACCCGAAGTGCTCCTACATCCATTTATATCCCTAGCCCAATCGTCATCTGAATAGGTGGATAAACGGTCATCGGTATCAAAGGAATATCAAATGCCATATGAGAGAGTCCCACTCATGTATTTGATAATATGTTTAAGAGCATGTAAGTGTGACTCTTTTGGGGATGCCTGATATCGGGCACAAACTCCAACACTAAAGTCTATATTGGGAAGACTAGCAGTCAAGTAGAGAAGAGTACCTATCATACTCCGATACTTGGTTTTCTCTACATCCTTGCCTATAGTGTCCTTGCTAAACTTTATCGACGTACTCATAGGGGTGGTGCATGAGTGCTTAACGGATTTTAACCCAAACTTCTTCATGAGGTCTCTTGCATAATTGAATTGGGAGATGAACATGCCATCCTCTAGCTGACGAACCTAGAGACCAAGGAAGAATGTAAGCTCACCAATTGTGCTCATCTCGACCTCACTCTTCATCTCCTCCTCAAAGTCGTGAGCATGGTAGGAGTATGTGGATCTAGAGACTATGTCGACCACATAGACTTATGCAACCAAAATAGCACCTTTCCTAACAAACAATGTCTTATCTACTCCCCCTCTCTTAAAGAACCGATCTAAGAGATAGGAAGCAAACCTCTCGTACCAAGTACGGAGTGCTTGATTTAAACCATACAAGGTTTCCTCAAATAGTTGACTTCTTTAAGGTGCTTAGGGTCTTTAAACCCTTTCGATTGTTCCACGTAAACCTCCTCTTATAGAATGTCATTATTAAAGACACTCTTGACATACATGTGATATAACTTGAAGTGAAGATGACATGAGATGATGAGTAATAAGTGTACGGATGCTAACCTTGCAACAAGAGAAACTATCTCCTCAAAGTCTACACCCTTAATCTGTGTGTAGCCCTAAGCGACCAATCTAGCCTTATTACGGATTATGGTACCATTCTCATCCATCTAATTCTTAAAGATACACTTAGTAACAATCACATTTGACTCACTAGACCAGGGGACAAGTTTTTAGACCTCATTCTTTCTAAACTGAAGCAACTCTTCCTGCATAGTCGATATTCAGTGTTCTTTTTTGAGTGCTTGTTTAATTTTCTTGGTCTCGACTTTGGACGTGTAGCACAGAAAGCTAATAACGTTCTCTAGATGAACGTGAGTCTTAACTCCTAAAGGGCAAACCCAGGCAGGCGTGTCACCTAAATTAGGAATAAGGTCCACCCTAGGTGTGTGAAGGACAGTGGGATCATCACAAAGGGGTGCATCATCCTCATACAAATGGTTAGGATCAACAAACGTTGGTGTCTCGTCATTTTTAACATTGACGTTTATTGATTCAATAACCTTAGAGATATTCAAGTTAAAACCCCGTAAGCACTACTAGTCGATAAATACCCTAATAGAATTCACTCGTCACTCTAGGAGTCGAACTTTCCAAATGCTCTATATCCCTCAGGATGTAGCATTTACTCCCAATGACATAAAAATACGAAAAGTTGGGTTTTTTCAATGTCCACAACACATATGGCGTCTGAAGTGTGTATAGACGAATCTATACCCTATTCATTGTATGGAATGCGGTAGACACCACCTCTGCCCAAAACCTCCTAAACACTCTACGACCTAGAAGCATGGATCTAGCAATCTCTTGAATCGTTGAATTTTTCCTCTCAAAAATCCCATTTTGCTGAGGAATTTTCATAATAAAAAATTCATGTTTAATTCCAAGGCTATCATAGTAAATATCCACCTTTGCTTATTTAAATTCTACGCCATTATCACTAAATATCCTATTGATGGTCATACCGTGTTGATTTTTCAGGACACGACACTTGGTCGTAAGAAACTCTACAACATCGGATTTCTCTCTTCGAAAACCAATTATCGAATATCGAGCAAAATCGTCTACCATCATGAGGATATACCTCTTACCAACCAAACTTTCAGGTGCGAGTAGACCCATAAGATCCATGTGTATCGACTCAAGAATACGTGGAGTGGTAATGGAATTCAACTTTCGATGGGGACTATAGACTTATTTTCCTTATTGGAAAGGGCCACAAATCGTGGAAGTTGGCTTTCTAAGCGACGGTAAGCTACGCACTAGGTCTTTCTTCGCCAAATGATCCAAATTTCTAAAATTAACGTGACCTAGACATTGATGCCACAAATACATAGAAGAGATCGTGGCACTATTGAACATAAATGAGGACTTGGGCATAATCCCATAACAATTATATTATGTCCTCGCCCCTTGTAATAAAAGTTTACCGGCTTGATAAAAAATATTACACTCGTTCCGATCAAACTTCACAGAAAAGTCTGGATCGCATAGTTGGCTAATGTGGATAAGGTTTTCTTTAAAACCTTTGACGTATAAGACATTATCTAGCTTTGGAAATCCGAGTATCTCTACTATACCTCGTCCTATAATTCTTGATTTACTCCCATCTCTTAAGGTGACTTTACCGTCCTTGCAATCCTCAAGGTTGGTAAAAAATGAGACGTCACTAGTCATATACCTGGAACATCCACTGTTAAGATACCACTAGGAGGTATTATGAGCCTTAAGAGAAACATAAACAAGAAGGTATTTTTCTTCATGCTTAGGCACCCAAGTAGTGGTGACCTTTTGTTTACCCTTGCCGTTGTTGGTTCTAGTCGGGATGTTAGAAGTATCCACTAACAGAAAAGACATCTATTAGAACTCTTCCATTATTCTCTGAGAATTTACAACTAGACACTCAATCTGCCCTTTAAGGCTAGAAAAAATCACTAAAGTGGTGCGATGGATTTTGTGTACGCTAAGTCCAACCCAAACTAGAGTTTCTTACGACTGAACTAGAGTCTCTTACAATAAGTGCAGAAATAATCAGTCTTAGGCCAAACTTGATTTGCTTTTATCAATCGAACTTTTCCTTAGGGTCTTGGTTGAGGGTTATAAGGATTCACAATGAATTCAGGAACTGGTTTCAGTGCGACATGTGACATGGAAGCATCGTCAAAACCTATTACATGCCTCTCACCAAACCCTAAAGCGGTTCGAGGAACATATTTCCATTTTTACAGATTTGTTCTTAATATTTACCTTGACCTTCTGGGCTCTCTCAAGATCTTTCCCGAATTGGGCTACAAGGGCCTCAAGTTTCATCCGAGTCTCCACGGATTCAAGGAGATCACTCGTAAGACTAGCCACTTATTTGGTCAAGTTCCCTCTTTTTTTCTTAAAAACTCTCTCTCTCTCTCTCAAAGACGCTCTAATGAAGGGCTCTTTCTTTCTTTCTCGTCTCTCCCAACTCCGTCTCTCGCATATTGATCCTAGTTTCTAACTTTTTGGTTTGCTTGCCCATTTTAGAGGACTTATTGTATAACTTAGTGTACGCATGATGTCGGTTACTCACTCTCTCATTTGTTGTATCCTCACCCTCACTTACATTGTTCTCATTATCGAGGTGTCCTTATGAAGTGGCTTCCTCATTATCATGAGGTGCACTAAACATACTCACATGACTAGCCATGAATGCGGTGAAGCTGCATTCATGCGGTGATTCTTCTCCTGAATCCACCAACTCGACCTCGCTATTGTCATTAAGGGTGGCATTTAAGGCAACATTTCCATTTTCTTGACCTTTTAACCTAGTTGGGCATTTCATGCTTTGTGACCTCTCCCATCTCACTCGTAACACCTCTCTTCCTCTCTCTTTGGGGCATCCTTTTTATCTTTTTTAAATTTCTTCCCAATTTTATTTTTCTCAAAACTCTTTGTATCTTTAAATGCGCCATTATTTTTAAGTTTGAGAAATTTCCTATTTTTTTTTAGCAAAAAAGGCTAAATCATCTAAATTAAAATCATACTCAGAATCAGAAGACACCTCCTCTCTGTTTCTAGATGTCTCCTATTTCTTTCTAGACACCTCCTCACTCTTTTTAGACTGGGCCTTAAGTGCAATCCCTCTCTCTTTTATTTTTATAGTTTTTGGGAACATGTCAATTTTGTAAGGTCTCCTACGAGTTCTTCTAACCTAAATGATTCTAACATTCCTAAAGAATTGAGAACAGTGACTTTCGAGATAAAACGGATAGGGAGTGATCTTAAAATCTTTTTGACTACTCTACTGTCAGGAATTCTTTCACCAATATTAAAACAAGAATTAACAATATCCGACAGGTGAGCATAAAATTCATCAAAGCTTCAGGATTCAAGCATGGTTATAGTCTCAAATTGAGTAGTCAAATTTTGCAATTTAGATGCCTTAACAGCATTTGTGCCCTCATGTGTAAGCTGCTGGATATCCCATGCCTCTTTTGACAAGGTTCACGTCGTAATACATCGAAACTCGTCAGGTGTAACGTCTCTAAAAAAAGAACTAAGGCCACACGAATCAAAGTTACTCCATCAAAATTATTCTTCAGTGCATAAATTCATAGGTTTAGAATTAATATCATTACCTACAACCATAGTGGGTGGTGTCCACCCTCTTTCACTTGTAATCCAGACTCGCTCATCAATAGCCTTCAAAGTGGATCTTATTCTAGCCTTCAAATATGCATAATTAGATCTATCAAAGTTGGCATTCTATTATATAAGTTATCCATTTGAACTTAGCTATTTCAAAGTCAATTTTTCAGAAAATTGATATCAAGAATTTTTTTGCTGAAAATTTAATTACACGATAAAGTTGTGTAAATGGATCTGATACCAATTTGAAATTATGGTATGGTTCAAAGGCTCAAACATATTTAATTAAATTTCAACTTAACCCAGATTTTAATTCTTGTTAAACCCTAGTTCATGCCACTACGTGATTGAAAGTTGTAAATCATATAAGCAAGCAACCAAACATTCAAGAAGACCAATTTCAGGAAAAGTCCCCGCAGGTAAAAAAACATTTCACATTTTAATATTATATGAAAATTGACTCTTACGTGTACATAGATAAATACATACGACTTTTAGGACAAAAATCCCGCAGACATCGCTTTGTCTTCCTCATCAATAGTTCCCACGAGAACTATAAGTCCAGTAGTGCAGACACCTTCTCCACAAGAGAAACTCCAAGAGTGGAATATGTGTTTATGAGGGTTAAAGAGTGATTCACAAAATCTTAATTGGGAGGTTGTGTGAATCAAACGAGGTGTTTGGCTTTTTTAAAGGAAGACTTTTTGTGCAGTAGCTCTATAGAAAGTTATATTTTAAAAGTCTTACGAAATACGTACAAGACGTAGGTTTTTATAGGCAAACACAAATTTTGAGGCGACAATGAGTCATTAAAATGATGTCAGGAGGTCGTTCGAATGAGATATTCATCTCTCTAAAAGCGAGCTTCTAGTGACCCATCAAACGACCTATAAAAACTAAAATAGTACCTTCGTTTGAACCATATTCGATGTAAGCCATCAAACGATGTATTATACGACATATGAATGTCATTCGAATGACAAGGCCATGTCGTTCTAACGATAAAAGGTGAAAAATATTTTTTTTATTAAAATCCCATCCTCGTTTTTCTTAAAATAAAACCAATTAAATTAAATAAAATTCTCCCAGAAATATTTGCGAAAAACTAAGAACTCCAAATAAATAATATACCATAAATGTGTGGAGTAGTGGGGAGCGGTTGAAGATGAAAATGATGCACGTTGAAGATGAGTCGTGCATAATGATGATGCATGTTGCTAATGATTCATATTGTGGTAGTCATGGATGATTGTTTCGATGTGCTAATGTAATGGGATACGCCATATCTTATGTAATCTAGAATGCTAAAGATAAGTGCAAAATTTTAGCGAATAATGATAGAAAATGTCCTTATCGATTTGCTACCGATAAAGAATCTAACTCTTCCCAAAAAGCATATAAAGGGTATAAACAAGAAGCATTAGAGATGTAGCCTCTTAAGTCATTAGAAAAGTGGGGAAGGATCATATTGACGTCGAAGGATTCTCATGATTTGATTGTGCCATAAGAAGATTCTCTTTCACTGAAGTAATTATCTTAAACTAGTTGACTGGACGAATCATAATCGACACGAGTAGATCAAAGGATGTCATATACTATGATTATTTTAATATAATGAAATCAATTAGCGCCTGGTTGATTCCAGTTAGATGGCCCTTTACAGGGTTTAAAAGAGAAGCGGTATACCTTAAGGATTCAAATAAACTATCATTCATAATTGGTAAGAAACCCAATTTTGTTTCATTATAAGTAAAGTTCCTAATCATGAAATGTCCCTCAACTTATAACGTCCTATTTGGATGAACAAAGGTAAGTTGTATTAATGCAGTAATGTACATTAAATACCTCACCCATGGGTCTTTAAAACCGAATGGAATGGGAACCATATGCGGGAGCCAATATTGTGCCATGAGTTTCTACTTCACCTTACTTAAGAAGAAGAAGGAACCTTTTAAAATCAACGAGTAAGATCTTAAAGACAAGTCTTATAAAGGATCACTTGTTTAAGATCTTATTTTCATTACCTTGTATAAAGTTTAACCTAAAAATGTGGTGTATATAGTATCGTGTCTGAAGCCTATGCTATGAGAGAAGATGGTTATGAGACCCTTGGTTGGAGCCATGAGGACATACTAGGCATAAATACTTTAGTGGAAATTCATCGACTGTATGTAAATCCTACCTTTCAAATTATTAAGAGAAAGAAGGTGACCATTGATCTTGAATGCAATCATGCAACACACAATGATCTTTAGAGAATACCGGATGCACATTTTAACCGAGAAGTAACATACGTACCATAATTTTCTCTCAAACATGTTCATGGTAAGAAAACCAAATTAGAAATGGAGCTTGTTTGTGGACTACCCTGACCTAAATGAATGCTCCCTATAAGGTTGATACCCTCTCCTAAGTACTGATGCCTAAGTAGTTTCTATGACAGACCATGTAATACTTTATTTCAAGTATTCATATTCAAGATACAATCGAATACAGATGGACCCGAGAGATAAGTAAAATACCTTGTTCATTACTAATAAAGGATCCTATTATTACAGACTCATGCCATTTGAATTAACAAATGCTCGGGAAACCTATGGTTGACCAATGAACTTTATAAATGAGAAGCACGTAGGAAATACAGTATAATTATATATGGATGATATCATGGAAATAATTAAACATCATGACCACATCACATACCTAGATAATTTTTTTTCCATTATTAATAAGTTTGGAATGAAGTTGAACCTAAATAAGGGTGTATTTGGCATATCCTTAGGCAGGTTCCTAGGTTTTATGGTAAATAGTTGAGGAATTAAAGCATGACTATAAAGGATCCGATAAAAGTTAGGCATTTAAATCCCCAAGACAATCAATGAGGAATAATCATTAATCGAAAGAATAATAACACATAATAGGTTTCTCAATTAAGAAACTGGCAAGTGCATCTCATTTTTCAACACCTTTAAGAAACAATTCACATGGACTAAGGAGTGAGAACAAGAATTTGAAGAACTTGAGAAATATTTTTTTAAGCACTCATTCCCATCTAAGCTATTCCTTAATGAGGAACTATACCTATACGTGACAATATCTTCCTTAGTGGCCAGTTTCATACTAATCAATGATGATAATGGTGCTCAATAGCCAATGTACTACATTATTCGGTCATTTAGATGAGTAGAATCTAGATATCACGAAACTAAAATCTATCAATTTCACTCATAATTTCAACTCAAAAACTAATAATTTTCTTTGAGACCACACGATAATATTTTTACTGATCACCCTCTTAGACAAGTCCTACACAAACTTGAGGTGTCAAGGTGTTTACTCAAGTGGTCCATTAAGTTACGAAAATTCAACCTGCAGTACAAACCATGGGTCAAAATGAAGGAAGGGGTAGTCGCCAACTTCTTTTATGAGTTACAAGAGTCAACTAAACTTAACAGCAACAAGGAATAATTAATTAGAAACCAAAATGAATCGTTCACGTAGACAAGTCATTCAACAAGTATGGAAGAGGGGTCAACGTCATCAAGGAAGCACTAAATGGTTCGAATATTGAATACACTTTGAGGTTCAGTCTCCTCCCATAAGCATGCGACATGACTTTCCCAAACTTTTAGCTAAGCAAGGTCCCACAACCCTCAGGAGATGAATCCCAACTCTTTTAGCTAAGCAAGGTCCCACAGCTCTCGAAATAGTTTGTCCTTTTTAAGAGATTCCTAACTAGTACTTTAAAATTCCTATAAGAATGAACAAAGACATATCATAATAAATATAATTGATACATGATGATGAATATGGGGCTAGAACAACACGAGAAGAATTGTGAAAAAGTGGCGTGTCTTATTTGTTTGAATTATTATGTTTCTAACAATCCCACTTAATAAGTAGAAAATGATGCCTACAATTGTGGTTAGAGGATAAAAAGTTGAAAACGAAGCCCAACATCTCTGGTCTGGCTAATGAAGGTGTACCAACCACTACTTAGTAAACATTTATATATAGTTTAGTTGGATAATTTTCACCTCAAATTATTTTGTGTCTTGCACTCTATAAAGCCCAAAATTTTGATGCATATTTGTGGATTGGTAGAGAGAGTCTTGTTCATTAGATATTATGGATAATGCAACTTTGAAGATCATTTGTGTCTTCTACATCGAAGTCTTCCATTATGGCTCAACCAAAGTGTATCTTCTTACGGATTGACTCGTTTGTCTATCATTTAGCCATGCATTATTGGATTTTATGGAGTTTAAAATGGATTACTTTGGTTAACTTTGAGGTAAATTTAATATAGGACCCACACATCTTTCGAGATGATTCAAAGTTGTAACGCGTTCTCCTCCGCGATAAGTATAACGTGGTATATTCACATGTGTGAAACCATAATTTAATGAATGAAAAATTGTTGTTCGAAGTACCCACTTTAAATATGAAATTTGATTAACGTATTGTGTAAAAGATAAAGTCTTACATAGATAAAATCTAAGAGATAAGTGTAGTATATTATAAACCATTTTAGCTTTTGGTATAGGTGCCCTTGGGGTATCCTAACTCCTTGAATGATGTAGGACCAACATGGGCTTGGATTGACTTCTAAGTCTGTACGCGCATGCCGCTGCCCTCCCGACCAGACCCCGTCCAGTCGGATCTGGCTCAGCTTGGCTTGAGACATGCATGGACATGGGGTTTGGGATTTAACTTGGCCTAAATATTAAATTTTTAGGCCAAATTTTATTAGGCCTTTTATTATTTTTTAAGTCCAATTTTTTTCGTGTCTTTTATTCTATTATGACCCAATTTTAATTCTGTTTTTGACAATTTACTTTATTCTAACTGTTGTGATTTTTGAATGGATTATAAATGTTTTTGAACCACCATTTATTTTGGTCATAATTGGTGGTTTGAATTTTCTTTTTCCTATTGATTTGTTTCGTCATATTTTCTTTGAGAGTAAGTCCACTTCGTGTTCATATATCAAGAGAGTTCTTCCGTTGTTGTTCACATGTTGCTTATAATTTGGAGTGCTACTATTATAAGTGTTGATTGTTCTAGCCCGGGAGACGATTATAATTGAGTCCATAAATCACCGTTGCAGGGAAAACCTCATCTTAAGAACAAAGTATTGCACACTTTCCTCAATCGTTTAAATCTCCAAATATAGTCATTGCAAGTTTGTTTGTCTTTATTCAGTTTATTACACACACACACACACTGATATATATATATATATATATATATATATATATATATATATATATATATATATATATATATATATATATATATATATATATATATATATATATATATATATATATATTCCGTAATTAGTAAAAATCAATTTGGATAACAATCTTAATATGAGATTTTTAATGTAAGATTATTTCCATAATGATTTTTTATAGTAATAAAATTACAGAATATCTATTATAATAATCTAGTTATTCGAAAAATATATTCTATAAGACAAAAAGCTAGTTCTTACATTGCTGACTATTTATAAAAATTTATTTGTGTACGGTGCATATTATTCCTATGTTGAAATATATTTTATGTTTATCCAGAAAACGAGTTTAAGTTTATTGCAAGTTTATATTTAAACAATAAAAACAATGTTTATTTATTTACTAAGTTTTTTTGATATCCATATTCGATAAAAAATAATGTAATTATATTTATATAATCTATCCACTCATATATCCTGTCATAAAAAATGGCTTCTATGTTTGCTTCGCCTGTTGCGGTTGTATCAACAAAAGCTGGACATGGTGAAAAACATAAAAAGTTCAAAGGGATTAATTTTAAACATTGAAAACATCAAATTTTATTTTGTTTAACCAATTTGAACTTGGCTAAATTCCTTCATAAAGAGACACCAACTCTGAAAGAAGATGAAACTGACTGGAAGATTATTATTGCGGTGGATGCATAGGAAGATTCTAATTTCCTATTCAAGAACTATTTCCTCAACACTCTATAAAACACATTGTATAATGTGTATAACCCTCTTATAACCACTAAAGATGTATGGGAGTTTTTGGACAAAAGATACAAAATGGAAGAAGTGAGAATGAAGAAATTTATTGTGGGAAAATTCTTGGGTTTTAAAATGGCTGATTCAAAGACAGTCATAAACCAAGTGCAACATCTCCAAATAATTTTTCACGAAATATTTTTTGAAAAAATGGGATTCAGTGAAACATTCCAATTGACTACAATGATTGAAAAATTTCTACCATCTTAGAAAAAATTGAAACATAGACGTAAAAAAGGGGCTTGAGGACTTGATTGTGAGATTAAGGATGTAAGAGAGTAGTCTAATTTAGGGGAAATACTCGATTTTAGCACGTGTTTGACTTGAGCAACTTCGGTTGCGCCTACGTATCCGTTATGCTCGGAATCAAAGTCAGCGTAGTTCGTGGGTTCGTACTATTCGCCGGAAAACTCATTGTGGTGGTTTTTGGGAGAGATGGGAGGTGTTGCAACTCTTATCAAAGAACTCATCTCAAAACTCTCTCTAAAACCTCATAAGATAAGAAAATCACCCTCCTCCAAGAAGATCTCTTTTCAAATGTATGGGGGTAGGGCTTATTTATAGCAAAACCAACCCAAGTGGGTCGCCACATGTCAATTAACCCGCGGTGACACATGTCCTATTTTTAGTGGCATGTGTCCCATAACATATGTCAAAAACTCTCAATACTATAATATTGTCTAGTTAATATGTAAATAATACACAAATACGCGCGATATGTCCGACGCGCATAATAATACCTCAGTCGCATAAACACATGGACTTTTGTCAATATTAATCATCTCTAATCTCATTTAATAATTTAATGAGAGGCTTATCATTAAGCCCCTCCTACATTTGCCCCCTCGTACATATAGTTGATATATTGATACATATCTGAAATATATTGACTGTATGTACGAAATAACTTTTGTCAGTTTTCATATGTTCGATCGACCTGTGGATCGTGGGTAATGATCTCATATGTCATTTCATCTTGATGATGTGCTTTTACCTCATATATCACATCTTATGATATAATGCAATCTCATATTTCATATCTCAGTTATATGATATATATCAATTTCATATATCATATCTTAAATCCCGTTTTGAGGCTTTGATCTCCTAGGTTTTTCCGAAGGACCTCGTTTTATCATTATTTTCATATGAATGATATACACTGAGTGTTGCCCCCATTCCTATTTAAATGAACATGCATCCACATTTTTATTGCGATTGTTTGTAACTCTGCTTTGGTAAAGAGTAATATCATGAACACATAATAACTACCTTAGCATTCTCTTTCGTCATTCTCAACCAGGCTTGGTGAAAGTATTTATTATGGTTTACATAATAACTACTTAGTCGTTCTCAAGTTTGGTGAAAGTATGATTATGGTTTACATAATAACTACTTCATTGTTCTCGATTAATCTTTTAGTGTATGCACATGTTTTTGATTTATTTCATTCTCGATGAGGTTTCTTGTGCGTGTACATAATATTGACTTGCTCAAATTACCACTTTTTAATGTATTTCGCAAACTCACACCTACGAAGTGACTTAATGGTGAGAACACACTTGTCAAGGTTTCTCGTAAACTCCACCGTTAGGGGTGACTTAACAATGAAAACACACTTGTTAAGGTCTTTCGCAAACTCCACCGTTAGAGGTGACTTAACAATGAAAACACACTTGTTAAGGTTTTTCGCAAACTCCACCGTTAGAGGTGACTTAACAATGAAAACACGCTTGTTAAGGTTTTTCGCAAACTCCACCGTTAGAGGTGACTTAACAATGAAAACACACTTGTTAAGGTTTTTCGCAAACTCCACCGTTAGAGGTGACTTAACAATGAAAACACGCTTGTTAATGAAAACACGATTGTTAAGGTTTTTTCGCAAACTCCACCGTTAGAGGTGACTTAACAATGAAAACACACTTGTTAAGGTCTTTCGCAAACTTCACCGTTAGAGGTGACTTAACATTGAAAACACACTTGTTAAGGTTTTTCGCAAACTCCACCG
This sequence comes from Sambucus nigra, assembly GCA_949130495.1. NCBI lineage: Eukaryota > Viridiplantae > Streptophyta > Magnoliopsida > Dipsacales > Adoxaceae > Sambucus > Sambucus nigra. Next base: position 438,218,176 of record OX422210.1, read on the forward strand.
TTAGAGGTGACTTAACAATGAAAACACGCTTGTTAAGGTTTTTTGCAAACTCCACCGTTAGAGGTGACTTAACAATGAAAACACGCTTGTTAATGAAAACACGATTGTTAAGATTTTTCGCAAACTCCACCGTTAGAGGTGACTTAACAATGAAAACACGCTTGTTAAGGTCTTTCGCAAACTCCACCGTTAGAGGTGACTTAACAATGAAAACACACTTGTTAAGGTTTTTCGCAAACTCCACCGTTAGAGGTGACTTAACAATGAAAACACACTTGTTAAGATTTTTTATATAATCTCCACCTTATAACGGTGACTTAACAACGAAAACGCTTGTTAAGATTTTTATATATAGTCTCCACCTTATAACGGTGACTTAACAACGAAAACGCTTGTTAAGATTTTTATATATAGTCTCCACCTTATAACGGTGACTTAACAACGAAAATGCTTGTTAAGATTTTTATATAATCTCCACCTTATAACGGTGACTTAACAATGAAAACGCTTGTTAAGATTTTTTATATATAGTCTCCACCTTATAACGGTGACTTAACAACAAAAACGCTTGTTAAGATTTTTATATAATCTCCACCTTATAACGGTGACTTAACAACGAAAACGCTTGTTAAGATTTTTATATATAGTCTCCACCTTATAATGGTGACTTAACAACAAAAACGCTTGTTAAGATTTTTATATATAGTCTCCACCTTATAACGGTGACTTAACAACGAAAACGCTTGTTAAGATTTTTATATAATCTCCACCTTATAACGGTGACTTAACAACGAAAACGCTTGTTAAGATTTTTTATATATAGTCTCCACCTTATAACGGTGACTTAACAACAAAAACGCTTGTTAAGATTTTTTGTAAACTCATTCTTCTGTATCTCTTTTCAGGACAGGATCCCGTACCTGACAAACTGAGCGTGGTCCTTCGTCTGTTTGCTTCCATGACGAACTTCTTCGGACGAGTTAAGTCATAACGATCGTGGTTCAGCTAGCAACAATTTTGATACACCTCTATAGAAGACTTATCTCAATGCTCGCAAAGTTCTCATAATATGATGTCATATCTGAAGGATGACTGACTTTGTCAATTTCTGAGTGATAACTAATTAACCCGTTTGAACTTTTTGCGAAAGAAACTGAAGAAGCTTTTGTAATGGCCTGCTTGGATGTTACTATACTCTGAAGGTTCATCAATCTAACCTTGGCGTGGATGATGTCGAACAAGCTTTAGACTACAAGCTACGTTACATCATAATATCCATTTGCCCCCTTTATTTTATTTTATCTTAAGATAAAATAAAATAAAATAAATTACATATATCCTTTACAATTCCCACCCGAAAAAGAATGAAAGCAACCTAATTATTACATTTCATGGGGTGTATCTCAAACTGTCGAGTCTTTGAACAATGATTTGATATTTGTGTCGCTCAATATCTACTCGTTCAGAAGCCTCTGCAAAATAATATCATTCTGACACAATAATATAATATTGCAAATGGTAAGTAAAACTCAGGAAATATCCAAGTACAATTCTCATCATGCCCCCATTATTTTATTTTATTTGATGTAATAAAATAAAAGTTAAATAAAGTCCGGGGGAATTTATGTAATGAATCACAACCACCCATACTTGTAGGTGTATCGTACTCAATTTAATGTCGTTTAAGCACATGTCCTATCAAGCTCAAGAGTGTGTAAAATATCAAGGTGAATTCTGAATTGTGAAGCATACTCAAGTTGTTTCGTAAATGATTCATAATGTACGAATATGATGTACAAATTTAGATTATTATTTCCAAATGTCATAAAATACTCGAAGCTTCATTATGCTTCCTCTATAAAAAGAATCTATATATCAGATTTAATGCTTTCATAAATCTTCTCTAATCATCAGCGTAACTCATGGAATTAGCATAACAATTTGAGTAGTACCATATGGCAATGGTACATATATCAAAATAAATACTTTCAACTACTGAAAGAAAATCAAGTATTCACGCGTTCTTGTGCGTTTGGGATGTTTGAAACAAAGATAAAATACTATCGCAAGGACATGTATATCCGATTCATCTCACAAGCGTATTCAATCTATTATGGACATCGTACTTTAGATTTGCATAATCTAGGTGTGCCGCATGGTTTCAAATTGTCAATGCATTCTATTTTGAAATGTCATAATAGGGGAATTGTGTGTATGTATGGTGGAAGAAACATACAAATTATACACATATCAATATAAAATACACGTTTGTACCGTGCTTCATAATCAATAGAGTACATATACATTTAAGTAATCAATTTCATCTCATGTATATTTACAAACACAAAGTGTAAACAAACTGAATCATGCTTTATCATGTGCTAATATAGATGCAACGAGTCGTTATGTACTTACCCATATACTAATGTGCTTGGCAAAAATAATTCATCCCGAGATTTTTTTTTTCATTCTCATATTTATTATTGAGAAATATTGTCATTTTGATTGTATCGCAAAAAAAACAAAAAATTACTATTAATCATAAATAATCGGACACATTTTCTTAAATAAAAAATGTGAAAAAACTTCCCAACAATCACGACATTTGCGATGCATCGACCAAAAAAAAGTTACCCTTGTGTCATTGTACTATTAATAGTATACACAAATTTTTATTTTAATTAGAAATATGCTCAGGTAATTGTACATGTATATATTTTTTTTTTATAGCACAACTCTATTCGGGACTCTTGGGTAAAACCTATTCAAAACAAAAGCTTTATCCCATCATTTCTTAAATATATACTCATAAATGGCTTTTGACATACCAAGTTCGTTCCAACAGGTGTTATAACCGAGAAAACACGTGAGTCCAAATAGTATGTGGGATGTCAAATAACCTGTCAATTTAGTGTGAGTTTAGTGCGTGTTCTTAAAAAAAAACATGTCCGATCAAGTTGGGCAAACCATATTCATGAAAGGAAAAACATAAATAGAGTAAAAAGGCGAGGGATCTCATTCTTTGAAGTTGGCTACCTGTTTTGTACCCCAAAATCTATCGTGTTTTTTTTTTTTCAAGCTTTACCGAATTTCAAAACCACCATGGTTCGTTCACACTACCAACTACTTCCGTGGTGACTCATTTTCTCCCCCTTTTCTTTTCAATCTCAGGTTGCTCGCCCTATTTAAGTTTCAATCTTACATTATAAAAAAAAAGGGTCGAACGAATTTTGACTCCCAGATGTATCGGCGACGAATTTCGTCCGAACTGAGGTCTAACGGGGTGATGTCTCAGTTGAATCGCCTTTTTTTTTGTTGTTGCAAATGGACGTTCGTATTTTGGATCTCCAAAGTAGTCAGTTGATATGGGTAGCAGAAATGGTCTCTCATCGGTTCGAGTTTCATCGGGTAGAGCTTCCTCGGAGAAATCTCCATCGGTTTTGAAAAAAATTCCAGATGTTTCTATTGAATTTTATGGCGGATCTACAAATACACGCGAAGGTGAGGTTCATCGAAGAAAAGGTCCTTCGGAGAAAAGGTTCATCGGAGCAAAGGTTCTTCAGATGTGGTCTGGATTTCTTGTTGAGCTGAGGTTCTTCGGAGCTTTGCTCTCCGTGTTTTCAAAACAAACTTGTGTGGGTATTTTGGTTTCTCAAGGAAGTAAATCAATCAAGTCATGTATCTGACCCAAATCACTAGAAATTAACTCATCCCAAATTTCATATTGCTGAAGGCGCACCCGTTCTATATTTTGTATTTGTTTTGTGACTCCAGAAGAAAACGAAAATGGTGAATCGCAACTGATACGACAGAGTGTGGTTCGTCGGTTTTCATGCCGTAGATTTACCGACGATGTTTATTGGCTCACCGATAGTTTATGATACGATTGGACCATTTTCAAGACAGTTGGGTTTAGAAAATAGACTGTACATCTAGGCACATGGGTCATCTCATTTTAGTTGTACAAAGCAAAATGACTCTGTAATTGTACAACAAGCATGTGGCTGCACAGTAGGTTGAGAAACATATCACACGCAACAGTCAAATCAAAACTTATTCATTAAATGGTTATTGTTGGCTAGTACACATGGGCTCATAAAATATGTAGTTTTTTGTGGCTTAAAAGATTTGTATGTTGTACTAAGGCAAACTATTGTGTCGGTAGGAGAGGAAGTTTAGTGTACTTTTATTTTGTCAATAGCTGTCAACAGCTCTTATAAAAAAAACCTCATAAATGACCATAAGCTTTAAGCATGTACTTGACAGATGAAAAAATACATAAATAAGATATTGTAGAGAAGATCTTGTCCTTGGCTATATACTTTTTGCTAGCTTTAAACATCATCTGAAAAATTGGTTCAGTCCCATTAATGATTATTTAAACAAAGGGAGTAACCATACACTGAAAGTGTGTTTCAGGTCCCTCCTCGAAGATGTTATCTCACAAACAAAAAATAATCATAACTTAACATATCAACCTTCTGCCATTATTTCTAAAGTAGTTTTAACTGAAGAACTAAGAACAGCCGTATTTTATGATTTCAGATATGAAAAGCTCGGCTAATAAATATATCATATGATTGTTAAGTAAAATATGAGATAACATAAATAGAAATTAAATTTCTTATCTGCGATGAAGCTGGATGTTTATTTTTTCTCATAAATCTTGGAGCACTAAGCTTCTTTGTCAATCCCCTTCCTCCATTTCCGTCCACTTTTCCGAGAGCGAACTAGGCGTTACATAATAAAAATCATGAATACCTCCCCAGCAGAGTCGCCAAATGTAAGAGAGTAGTCTAATTTAGGGGAAATACTCGATTTTAGCACGTGTTTGACTTGAGCAACTTCGGTTGCGCCTACGTATCCGTTATGCTCGAAATCAAAGTCAGCGTAGTTCGTGGGTTCGTACTATTCGCCGGAAAACTCATTGTGGTGGTTTTTGGGAGAGATGGGAGGTGTTGCAACTCTTATCAAAGAACTCATCTCAAAACTCTCTTTAAAACCTCATAAGATAAGAAAATCACCCTCCTCCAAGAAGATCTCTTTTCAAATGTATGGGGGTAGGGCTTATTTATAGCAAAACCAACCCAAGTGGGTCGCCACATGTCAATTAACCCGCGGTGACACATGTCCTATTTTTAGTGGCATGTGTCCCATAACATATGTCAAAACTCTCAATACTAGAAAATTGTCTAGTTAATATGTAAATAATACACAAATACGCGTGATATGTCCGACGCGCATAATAATACCTCAGTCGCATAAACACATGGACTTTTGTCAATATTAATCATCTCTAATCTCATTTAATAATTTAATGAGAGGCTTATCATTAAGCCCCTCCTACAAAGGATATATGCATCCGAGAAGAAAATTGGAAATTCTATGGAATCAAAATCATATGTTGTGTAATAATAACAATTTATCAACAATAAGAAAAGAAAATGTGTGAACTAAGGTGGCCATTTCAGAGAACCAAAATGTGGGAACTTTAAAAATTTTGTTGAAAAATGCTTTATGTGTGACAAGATGGTACATTGTGCTAAAGATTGCCGTAAGGACAAAGATCAAGGGAGTAAGAAACACAAATCGACACAAGATAATGTGGCTGAAGTTGAGAATCTTTCATATGATATCACTGATTTGATCATTTCATCCCTAGCTTCTAACATCGACATGGTGAGAAATACTAGAGAATGGTGGTTGGACACTGGGTCCACTCCTCATATATGTTCTAATAAGAACATATTTACTTTTTACCAAGTCTCTAATTACAAGGAACATCTTTTCATAGGAAACACTTCTTCTTCGAAGGTTGAAGGAAATGGAAAAGTTGTACTTAAGATGACTTGAGGAAATGAACTCTTTCTCAATGACGTGCTTCATGTCCCAAACATGTTAAAGAAGTTGGTTTCTAGATCTACTCTTAGAAATAAGGTATTTAAACTAGCATTTTAATTTGAAAAATTTTTACTCGCTAAAAGTGGTTTGAATGCGGGGAAAGTATATTTGAGTGATGGGCTCTTGAAACTCAATGTAATGACTGTGATACCTAATAATAATAATGAGAATGTATTTTTTGATTATTTTATTGAGTCTTATAATATATGGCATGGTAGATTAGGTTATGTTAATTATGATAGTATTCATAAATTAATTAATTTAGACTTAACACCTAAATTTCGTATTGACTCGAATAACAATTGTGAAATATATATGGAATCGAATTTAACTAGAAATCCTTTTTAATTAGTTAAAATAAGTTAGAATCCTCTTGAATTAATTCATAGTGACATATATGACTTAAAATTTGTACAAACAAGAGGTGGAAAAATGTTTTATTCCTTTTATTAATTATTTGACAATATATTAATATGTTTACTTGCTTCGAAGAAAGGATGAGGCCGTAAATGTCTTTGAACATTACAAAACAGAAGTTGAGAATCATCTTAGAAAAAATATTGGAGTGGTTCGAAGCGTTAGAGGTGGTGAATATGATTCAGTTTTTAAATAAGTTTGTTCAAATTGTTGAATTATCCATCAAACTACTTCTTGGTACTCACCTCAATATAATACTATTGTTGAATGAAAAAAATGAAATCTAAAAGAGACGGTGAATGTTATGTTGATAAGTTCAGATTTACCTCAAAATTTGTGGGTGGAAGATTTCCTTTCTACAAACAACATTCTTAATAAAATGCCTCATAAGAACAAAATTAACACACTATATGAATTCTGGAAAGGTCAAAGACCTTCTTATAAAAATCTTAAGGTGTGGATATATCTTGTAATGTGACGGCTCCTAATCCTAAAAGGATCAAAATAGAACCAAAAAATATTGATTTCGCCTTCAATGATTATGAAATTAATAATAGATGTTATCATCTAAAATTTTTATATGGATTTATGAGTCTTTGCTGATGAATACTAATGATGAATAATAACAAATAAAGAGATTAATGTTCTAGATTTAAGACAGAGATAAGAGACATAAAGAGAGACATGGAATTAACGTGATTCGACCCAATGTGGTGGCTACATCTTGAGGTTTTATGCAGGTGTATGTTATTCACTTAGACTAAAGTCATCAGAAAATAAGATACAAGCTCTTAAGGATCTCCCTAGTATCTCTCTGTATGGATGTTAAACGTATGAATCTTTTCTCCCTTTTTAAGTGGGATTACATGCTAATTATAAGAGAGAGAGAGAGAGAGAGAGAGAGAGAGAGAGAGAGAGAGAGAGTTGAGGGCTAGGTGGAGTGCCTTTATAAGTTAGATAGTTACACCTTTTTACATTCCATGGGATGGATAATGATGATTCTGTTACAATCATCTAAAAGGTTATTTTTGTTAGCCCACATGTGTATAAGAAGAGTTATCAGTATTCCTTCACGTGACCCACACGTTCCTTGGTGGGTTTAACTAATAACACTAGTTCATAGTGGTCAGTTATCCAGTCGATTAGGAATATCACTGAGCTGACTAGATATGTGATAAGATGACCATATTTTTATGAGTAAGCCGAGCACTTTATGATGTCATGTGTCATAATACTATATGTCCAATTCATATTCCATATTTATGGTAAAACAAATTCCCCCAAGACTTCTTTCATGATTGGAATAGGTAGTATCTTTTATAGAGTATTAGATCTCTAGAGTGGCTTGTGGTGTGGAATGAGTGGATGGAGTGTTACATGGTAAGAGTTGATATGTTACAAAGAAATCTTAATGATGGTCTTTATTTATGAATTGGTAGGTAAAAATTCTTGGTCAGTTAACGATCTCAGGGAGTTGGCATATCAGGACTTTTTGTCCTCCTAGTTCAGTGATAGTTTTATAAATATAGGAAAAATTTAAGAAGTGAAGCACCCCAAGGGTATGCTGGTAATAAATAGCGTCTGGAGGCGAGCCACTGTCAAAATGAAGCATCAGGTACTTTTAACCATCATTAGACCTGACGAACTGTGAATATGCGATTTAAGATTATAAAATATCAGTTCCCACCCTTTTGCTCACTTCACTTTTTATTCAGAAATCCCCTTTCTTCATCTCGAGGTTCTTAAGCAATTTATGAGAGCTTCCATTTTTCACTGTAAGGGTCGATTTTCTTTCTTCACTTTCCCTTGTAATTTTTTCCTAATCTTACTGAAACATGGTTCATAACGTTGATGAGAGGTCATTATAATTTTTGAGGCTATACAAGGAATCCATTCATGGGTAATAACTGAACTGGTTTACGGGGTATATGACCTTTGTGCCTTGCCCGGGGATCACTAGTTGCCTTGCATTTTTATTACTGAGTGTGGGGTCACTTTCCTCCAACTGCTTTCTTTTGGAATTTTACTAATACTTTAATATAGTCCTTGCCCAAGTTTATCCAAACACTTGGAGGATTGTTAATGGGGAACACCATATTAACAAACTGTATGGGACCCACATTAAAATCGTAGAGTTGATTCACTAGTACCATTAGGTCACCACCGATGAAAACATTCACCATATGAAGACAAGATTTTTAAATAGAGCCTTGGTCGTGAACCTCCCTAATTCCAAAAAGGATTATTAAGATCATGGTTTAATTGTGAAGAATTGGCAATTTACCCATCTTTATGAGGGTATAGTATATGAGTGGCCAAGATGCCCTCAGGAGGCAGGGAATAAGTTAGAAAGTGAACTTAAAATATGCTTGTCCGAGTTATATTTTCTAATTGTTGTTGATTTCTTGCTCCTATTTTCTGTTTTGTAGCGAAGAGTAAGAAGAAACTCCCCCATGATGTTGACGTTAATTTTACTGATCTTGATACCATGTTGTCGATCCAAAATATCTAGGTATGAGGACCACCCTAGGTCGAGTACCGTTTTTTCTAGAGTATATGATCATAACAACTTCTTTTGTCGCAAGACTTATCGAGGAGAGACTAGTTGACCCCATCTTTTTGGAAAATCAAAAGGCCTCAACTTCTGATTTTGAGCTTAATTTCGAGTCCTCCTCTATAGAAGAATAAATTTTTTCTAAAGCGAGCACCTCTTCATTGCTTGAACCATTAGGAATTTCTTTGGTTCCTACTAGTGTTTCTAAAGGTGATACGGGGAAATGCAAGATTTGAAATCTGATTGCCATCGAAGCTAATGTGAGGTCGCCCCTACTTACTCGTCCGGTAAGAAAGAGGTTTGAAGTTGAAGGTTCCAGTGACCCCATAATTCTGGATACATCATTGTCGAAGGACCATGAACCCCTATCTAAGAGGCAGAGGAAGGATCAATCTCCTCTATTTGAGATATTTAAAAAGAAGGAAGATGACATGGACACCGACGTTACCTAGTTCTTCATACTGATCTAGTATCTACATCTTCCATTCCACACTCAGGGTTGCTGGACCACATAAATCACAATCTAGCCCTCGTAAGTTGATCGCTCATTGTTCAATTTTTATGAATGTTTCTTTGACTTCCTCTTGTAATGTCTTCCTTTACATATTCGTCTTTACAGTTCTTGATTGATTATGATGAGATCTTGAGGAGGAATGTTAAGATAATAGAATCGTTCTCTAACGATGAGGTCACTTTCAACGAGTTACAAAAGTCTTTAAAGGCTGCTCATTGTGCTAATGAGATCGAGATAAGGGAGAAGAGAAGGTTGTAGAATAGGATCCATGATTTGGAGCAATAAAAGGTAGTGAAGGATAACGCCATTACTGCTACTAAAAAGTTAAGAAAGGAGCCACAGGATGCTAGAGCCCTAATAGAGCTGGAAAAAACTAAGGTCGAGCAAGCTTTGACAGCTGATGCCAATCAAAGGAAGAGGCTTCATAGAGGGATGGTAAGAGGCCTTTACCAAAGCTTCTATGATTATTGAGTACTTAAAGAAAGTGTTCTTCAAAGATGGTTGGTGTTAACCCCTGTTAAGCTTGGCATTGCCAAGGAGTTCGACCTCTTCCAACTGTACCTTCTTGGTACTCCTTGTCAGGTTGATAAAAAAATTAACGATGGTGGAGAGGAAGATGGTGCTACTTATAACAAGGCGAAGTTGGCGGTCGCTGAGCAGGGTGAAGGTCATATCACAGCTGATTAGGAGAAAGTGAAATAATAAATCCTTGTAGTTGGTCTAGGAACGCTTAGTTTTATTTTATTTATTTTTAATACCATGTTAATATATGGGGTTTGCCATGATGAAACTCTAAATAATGAAATGAAACTTCTATTCAATATATTATTTCTCATGTTAGATTCCCGTGAGTTATTTTTCTCGATAAATACTTACATTTGACCACCTGCTTTATAGTTTAATGCGAGACTAGCGTCTTTGATCGTCATCTAGAGAGACTTTTAAGAAATACGTAGTTTATTATTTAGCGTTGGTCATAGTGAGATCGACGAAGATGAGCTACATGATCTACTTAGACATAATGCATCTTCTATGGCCAAACAATCATACTTCAATCTACATTTCCTTTTTCATTAGGAGATTACAGATAATGCTACCTACATGACATGATTTTTCTATATAAAAGAGCCATAATGAATCAACGGTAAGTCTTTAGGCTAGTCATGAGATAAAATTAGTCGACCTATAAAAGAGTAGTGGGTTTGATCAGAAGCTACTTTCTTTGGTATTCACGTATTTTAAGAAAGAATTCATTCGCACTACTGAACTGACTGGTGCCAGAAAAGTAACCATAATGCTTTACGTGATATGATACAAGGTCTTAAGAAGTTTAGGACTGCCGACCAAAATGATGGTTCCTCCTTTTAAAAGAAGATAATGCTCAACTAAGGGAGGGGTTGTAGGAAATAAATAAAGTAAAGGGCCAGCCTGCTCAGCAATAGGGGATAGTTTCACGGTCAGTAGAGGAAGAGAGGACTAAGAAGACTCTTCTCGATCAGGCTGTGATCGTTAGAAAATCATTATCCACAATTAAGAGGCTGAGTAAAAAGGTTGATTTCCACATATAATAATTTCACAAACAACCTCACACTATTTGTATGAATGGTTATGATGAGGCCCTTATACATATGGAGGCAGATCCTGACCATGCTCGTGAGGTTGGTTATAAGCATGGTTGGATCAACATTCTCACTATGGCGAAGGTTCATAATGACGATGAGATGTGGTTTTGTCATGATCCTTATTATTTACAACATCCCGATCATCCCTTTAAGATTGACGATTCATTGATCCTTTCGAATGCTATCCCAGTTGGTTTGATGAAGAAATACCATAGTGATTACACCTTGATGGGAAGAAAGATCTACGTCGACCGCAATATTTAGTGGATGGGGTTATGTCTAGCAACCAATTAAATGTTAGAGACTAGAAGATAACCCTCAGTCCACAAGCATTAGGTATTCCTCCCGCTAACTTTGAGATCTTGCCAACCAAGCAAATCATCCTCATGAATGACTTTGTTGCAGTTTATTTTTTGTGATCTCCTTGTAATGAATTTTTCACAAATCATAATGGAAGTTTATATTCATGCTTCTCTTTACTGTTTTCCTTTCACACTAGTAAATGTAGCTAGATATTTGATAACATTTATAGTCTTATTGTATGGACAAATTTCCAAATAGTGTCAATTTGTATGTATTGGCATTATTTTGGACAAAAACAACTTTGAGTCATAAGATTGATTTTACTTGTCATGATTCCCATTAAGTATATGATGATGTGTTGAAGACGTAGCATCCAAGCTTCAAATATAGATCATGCCGAGTTTTGGAGCACATTTCACGTCTTCATATGGTTTTTCGATATTCTCTTAGGTATGATTTCATAATGATTTATGGAGATAAGGATGTTTTTATGTATTTAAATTTTACTTTTTTGAGTTATCTCGTGTTTAAAGTCATATAATATTTTCCCTGATTTTTACTAATTTCAAATGACTATAACAGTTATTTAAATGACATGGTAGAGTCATTAAAACGGCGTGGTCATTTCGTTCTAACGAGACGGTCATTTCATTCAAATGATATCACGTTTTTGTTAGAATGATGCAACAACTCAAAGTTTTTATTGAAGGCATCTTTTGCTCAGAAAAATGAGTGCAGAATATATAGAATTACACAGAACCCACACATTTTCTGCATTCATTTACCAAAGGTTTTCGAAGTTAAAAACATCCTTTGTGTTTGCAAGATCCTATTTTAACATAACCATATTTCATAGAGATCTTATGTTTGCACCATTATTTCATTCTTATTATTCGAAGAACCTATTTTGTGAGGTAGACTCCGAAATTGTAGATTGACGATTGCTGAGGCTATATTAGTGGATATCGAGGCACACGTGGACTCGTGTGTTGTGGACCTGGCGTAGGCGGACTCATGCGTTGCACTGTGGAGGAGAGGTTGAAGAGAAGAAGAGGTGTTAAGACTTATGGGGATTCAGTTATTGAGTAAGACTCTAATATTACTTTATAAAATTGTATCATAGTGATTTTCTTGCATGGGTCGTTCGATATTTTTTCCCGTTGTGTTTTCCTCGTACATAAGCGTATTTTATGGGAATTCTTTACTTTATCTTGCTTAAATCACCAGATGTATGTTTAACGATTAAGAAGATAAATTTGGCTTAATTGAAATTGGTTCATAAAATTGGTTCTAAACAAAATTGGAAAAAAATTTTGAAGAAAAAAATATTTTCACCTAAAGGACACACACATAGAGGGACAGTCGCGTTCAAAAATTGGTATCAGGGCTAAGAACACTATTTTATTATGTGAGTGATCCCACATGTCTTTAGGTATGAATTTTGGTATTTGTGAAGGTATTAGAATACCTATCTGTGATGGGTCGAATTATGCTTATTGCAAGATGCATATGAAGTGTGCACTTACAGCTATAGATGATTGTGTTTAGTTAGCGGTAGAAAAAGGGACACCACCAGTCACGAGAGAGGGTGAGGACACACCCATAAAACCTGTTGACTCATGGACCGAAGCTGAACACATACTTGCATAATATAATTCCAAAGGTTTAAATGCTATTTCTTCACCTGTCACACCAGAAGATTATAATCGTATATTTATGTGTGAGACGTCAAAAGATACTTGGGAGATTCTTGCATTTAGTCACGAGGGAACTAGCAATGTTAGTGCGTCTGAACTCCGAAACCTCACCACCCAATCTGAGACGATTAAAATGTTAGAGAGTGAGACGTTTGATGAGTTTTACTCTAGGTTATCCCATATTTTCTGCTTATCTTTTAATTTGGGAGAGAAAATACCCGACAAACGAGTCATAAAGAAAATCTTAAGGTCGTTGACTACTAGATTTGATCCAAAGGTGATCGTTTTAAACTCTTTGGGTTTACTTGACTTAGTGAAACTGGAATAGATTGAAGGTAACCTACAAACTTATGACCTTTAAATGTTTACCTCCAAGCAAGTTCCAAAGAAAGAAAAGGGCATCATTTTGGAAGGCCGAAAGGAGGAAACAAAATTTTTGAAGGATTATGAATTCGACACCGATTTTGAAGATGTGGAGTTATTGACAAAAAAGTTCAAAAAGTTTCTTAAGTTCTAAAAGAAATTGAAAGATGCCAAAAGACTTGAGAAATTCAATAACAACAAGGCTGATCACGTACTTAAGAATCGAAGTGATAATGATAAGAGGAATGAGTAGGATAGGTGTTTTGGTTATGAGGGTTATGGTCATAGAGTAATAGAGTTCCCCACTAGACTGAAGAAGGAGGGAAATAAACCGATAACATATAACACCACCCTTAGTCATAGTGAACCCGAAGAGGGATAATATACCCCCATTGAGCGCAACTATACTGTGTTCATAATTTTTCATGTGAGTGATGATGATAAATCTTCTCATGAAGATACTCGTGTAATTGAAACTTCTGAGGCCATAGTTTGTGAGTCACAAGTGAGTGAGGTTGAAGAGTGTAAGGATGAAGATGTTTATGAGAGCTAGTCGCAAGTTGCCTTATGCGAATTGAATGAGGAAATAAAGAAGGTGAATAAGGAAAACTAGAAGTTTCATTCTAAGTTGAAAGAACGTGCCATAAAAAATAATGATGCATTGATTGAGGATATTAGGGCAAATGAGAAGACTCTTCGTGAGAAAATAGAGTACATAGAAGGTGAAAGAGATAGTCTTTGTGGTTTGATAGGGGCCATGATGGAGGAGATTCTAGAGTTTGCGGAGTCTAGGTGTTTGGCCGAGTCTAGGATTAGTGAGCTTGAGAGATTCGCGTGACGTTAAGATTGATTTGGAGTTTTGGTCAGAAAAGTTAAATAGGATTTTAGGCACCTTATAAATCAATCATGATAGGTGTCGTATAGTCTTTGATGATATTTTTTCTCCCATTCCCAAAGCCAATACCATATGTGTGAGAGAACCAACTGGGAACGTTAAGAGAGATCCACATCTAGGTAACATTCCTCATTGTGTTTATGCTTGCACTCATTGCCATATGAAGGGTCACCTTTGACATTTCTGTTATAACCTTAGAGATCCTCCTAGGTTGTTTAAGAATAAAATTGTTTCAGTTCCTAAAACCTCCATGATCTGTTACACACCTACTCGGGTTAGGAAATCAGACTTAGAGGCTTTAAGATTTAAACTTTATGACTCGTTTGCTTGCACATGATACTTCTCATGATATACCCTACAATTTATTGTGTTAACAAGTTTGTCGTAGGCTAGTTTTGCATCATATTATATATTTTATAGTGTTATGACATGTTATCTCTTTGTATTATATATATTTTCTTTTAATTGGGTCGTATTGGAAAAATATAAAAAGATTTTACTTTGATAAATTTTTTGAACAACAAAAAGATTTTTGATTTCATATATTTTTGAAAAATACAAAAAGATTTTGTTTTTGGGTCAAAAATATTTTCTTGAAAAACACTAAAAGATTTTCATTTTTTTGTATCTCGAGTTTACACTTGATATGGCATATTGATGTGCTTGAACCTCCATAATTTCATATTTCCACATGGCTTGTACATCTGATCATGATTTTGAGCACATTGATACTATATTAACGTGTAACTCACATGTTTTTCTTCTTGAGTCTGTTTTGCTATTCTTTTCATACTTTTAGATGGTTTTATCAGAAATCCTTTTTACTAGACAGTTTATATATTGTTTTTATGCTAGAATTGAGAAAACATTAAGTCGGTAGAACGACTTCTGCTTGTCGGTATAAGGATATATCCATGCCTTTAGATGGATGGATTAAACGACCTACGCGCAAGATACAATAGACGTACATGTATGGTCGTTAGTTGGATCATTAGAAAGGAGTTTTGAACGAGGTGCTACTGTTTCTGGTCTTTAGTAGCGAGATGCTACATGGTTCAAACGACATCAATATATCATTTGAACGACCTCTCATATCATTCAAACAACCTATCTTAGTTTTCGAGAATTTGATCTATTTCAGTATTTTCTAGTTATATATTCTGATTTGGTACTTCTGGATTGTTTTGGATAGTTTACATGCAGTCGATTTTGATTATTGATTCTATATTGCATTTATATATATTTTGATTTTGTCACATCATTTGATATTGATGGTTGTTTTATGTGACTATTTACTAGCTATGCATTGTCATATCCCGATTCTTATTAGCTAGTTCATCATGTTTTTCTAGATATGCTTAAGGTTATACTCATGCTAGATATGTCTTTCGATAATTATTTTTCTCGCTAGTTGTCTATTTGAGAGAAAAAAGGGGAGAGATAGATATGTGATGTAGTTGGAGACTTCAGATGTTTGATATTGATTTGATTGATTCACACTTCTTATATATCATTTTGGAGATTTGATTTTATATATCATTTTTCCTCCATACTTCACATAGTATTTGTTTGTTTCTTCTATTTGGTGATTCTTTAGAGATTCGAGATTTTACGACTACATCAAATTCAGATAGTTCATTATGGCCGGTCGTCTTAAGTTTGATAGTCCATGTCTTGTATTTTCTTTTGGGTTTATGGAATGGGATTTAGGTAATACGTCTTGATGTCCCGACTTAGGCATTTCATTTTTTTGGTTTATGTCCGGAATAGCCAAAGGGTGAGATTTTTAAGGACAAATTTCCGAATAGTGTGAATTTGTATGTATTGGCACTATTTCGAAAAAAACCACTTTGAGTCATATGATAGATTTTACTTGTCACGATTCCCATTAAGTCTATGACGTTGTATTGAAGACGTATCAAACACGTTTCAAGCATAGATCATGCTGAGTTTTGGTGCACGTTTCATGTCTTCACATGGTTTTTCGAGATTCTCTCAAGTATGGATGCATAATGGTTTATGGATACTCGATAAATTTTTCTAAGGATGTTATTTCATTTAAATATGATTTTTCTAAGTTGTCTCTTGTTTAAAGTCGTATAGCATTTTCCCTGATTTTTACTTAGTTCAAAACGACTTTGACAGTAGTTCAAACGACATGGTGGAGTCATTCAAACGACGTGGTCATTTTGTTCAAATGACGCTCCGACTCAAAGTTTTTATTTAGGGCATCTTTTGCTCTAAACAATGTGTGTGCAAAACAAACAAACTTACAAAGAACCCATGTGTTTTCTGCATTTGTTTACCAAAGGTTTCCAAAGCTAAAAACATCATTTTTGTTTACAATATCCGAGTTTTACATAACTATATGTTATAGAGATGTTGTGTTTGCACCATTGTTTCATTCTTCATCATTCGAAGAACCTATTTCGTGTCGTGGACTCTGTACTTGTTGATTGATGATTGCTAAAGTTGTATCGATGGATACCGAGGCACATGTGGAATCATGTGTTGTGGACCTACCGTAGGTGAACTCCTATATTGAACTGTGTAGAAGCGGTTAAAGAGAAGAACATGTGTTAAGACTTGTGGGGATCGAGTTGTTAGTAAGACACCAATATTTCTTTGTAAAACCATATCATAGTGATTGTCTGGCCTGGGCCATTTGAGGTTTTTTCCGATTATGGTTTGCTCGTTCATCGGCATGTTTTGTGAGCATTATTTACTTTATCTTGCTTATATCACTAAATGCATGGTTAGGGATTAAGAAGAAAAAAAATTCTTAATTGAAATGGGTTCACAAAATTGGAAAAAGGTTTTGTAGAAAAAAATATTTTCACCTAAAGGACACACACGTAAACGGACCGTCCCGTTCATACTTATGAATATTAAGCCACATCATCTTGATGACTGCTATGAGCTAAAAATGGGTCTACTAGTTATTTAGTCTTATGATCACATGGTCTAATGTTGCATGAATCATCTACCTTACTACTTACCAATATTGGATGAACCTGGGTTATCCACTTTTAGGTTCTACTGATGCCCTTTGCTAGTTTACTGGACGGATTTTTTCGTCCCGTCCTAGTTCGAGCCTTAGTTACATAAGACAACCATATATGCTAGGAACGATCCTATCATTTATCCAACATGGTCAAATCTTATCATCTATATGGCCGCAACGAATTTCCACAAATTTGGTAAATTTATTATTCTTGGTTTGTCTTAGGGCGAGATCATACATGAAGTGAAACTTCTTGTTCGTGACGTTATGGGGTAGTATGTGAAGTTTATTTTTTAGTCGTGTTCAAGCATGTGATTGGCTGAGATGTTTTTGGCTTTGGATTTTTTCAAGATTTTTAGCACATCTCCCCCATACCGACGAAAAATAGAAAAAACAAACAACGACAAGATTCGTTAACAAATTTTATTTATCACTAAAAGCAGGTTGCAAGAAATGAAAATACTTTATATGAAATTACTTGTTATTATTAATAGTATTTTCTTAGGTGTTTAATGTTACAAGGATTCTTGAACTTCTCTCCTTACAAGGTTTTAATGCTGTAAGTTCTTGGTCAGACAATGACAAATATTCTGTATGGACCATGCCAATTTGGTTCTAACTTGTTACCTTTATATTTAACCTTTTTGAGCACGTAGTCTTCTTCCTTCAAATTGCTTGGTTTTACTCTTTTATTATAAAATCGAGCAGTTTGCTATTGGTACACTGCCACCTGAAGTGAGGCATGTTCTCTGAATTCCTCCACCATGTCCAGATCAAGTATTCTCATTATATCGCTCCTTAGGGAGTCAAAAATGAATTCACGATGACTTGGCAGATCAATTTTTGTTAGGAGTATTTCCTCTGTCCCGAAGGCCAACATATAAGGGGTCTCATCCATTTATCTTCTAGGCATCGTTCTATATGCCCAGGGGACACTTTGGAGCTCATTGATCCAATTTCCTTTCGTAAAGTCCAGTATTTTATTCATTCCATTGAGGAGGGTTTTATTTATTACTTTTGTTTTCATATTACATTGTGGATGACTCGGTGCATAATGCAACTTTCGGATTTTAGATCGTATGAAGTAGTCTTCAAACTCCTGATTGCCAAATTGGGTGACATGATTCGTTATGAAGGCATACGACATACCGTATTGGAAAATAATATTCTTCTAGATAAAATTAAAGACCTTCTCATATGGAATCTCCATTAGGGGTTCAGTCTCCATCCATTTGGTGAAGTAGCTCACTACGATGACTAAGTACTTAAAATTTCGTCTGGTCTTGGGGAAGGGTCCGACCAGATCTACTCCTTACGTGGAGAATGTTTAAGGGGATATGATCGGTGTAAGATAAGATCCCGAACTTTTATGAATGGTGGTGTATTTATGCCACTTAATGCACTTCTTTGCATAATCCGAGTAATCTTCCTTCATAGTGGTCTAGTAGAAGCCCTGTGTGGCCATTCGCTTTAATAATGATTGCTTGTTTAATGTTCTCCAAAAAAACCCTCATGAACCTCTTTTTATTAAATCACTGACTTTATTTAGGTGGACACAATTGAAAAATGGAATGACAAACCCTCTTTTGCATAAGATTTCCCCTTCTAATATGAATCTTATCGCCTTATGAAGAGTCTTCTCTTTTGGATCTGTTGGTGTTGTGTCGTTCTCCTAATAGGCTCATATGTGGTCCATACAGGATGGCCCCAGCTGCAGCTCTATTATATTGATATTCTCCTCATTGCTGCTTTTGTACATGAGGATCTCTACGGGTAATGTTCTTCTTAGTTCAGTTTTGGCGACAGATGTAAGATGATTAAGTGCATTTGCTGGGCGTTCTCTACCCTTGGAATTATGACTATCCTAATAATTAGGAATTTTGCCAATAATTCCTTGGCTTTGTCCAAGTATTGTTCTATGGATCCGTCTCTTGCCTCGTACACCCCAGGCACTTAGTGTATTATGAGCTGAGAGTCACTATGTGCTTGTATTTGTTCGGCACCAAGAAATGACATTTGGACAAACTCAGTTGTAAGTGCTTCGTATTCAGCTTCATTATTGGAGGGCCTCATATTGGAACATGAGGGCATATTCCACATCGATGTGATCTGATGTTATAATTATTAAGCTATTATGTTAAATTTTTCATGACCAGACGAGTACCTTTTTGTTAAATTTTTCATGACCACATTACCATATTTGAATAGTTTTTTTAGTTGTGCTATGTTGGGAGAAACGTTTTCTCTCTCTACAAATGACTCTGGTACATCAGTAATCCAGTCGACCAAATTGATAACAAAGTCATCTCCTATAAGAGTCTACTCATTTGGTTGAACTGGTGAGCTCTCTTCCGGAGAAGTTGACTTGGTGTGCTATAGGGATGAGATCCCTTTTGAATAAGTCTACTTTACCCCTTTTATCATTGTGCTCTCTTCCTTAAAAGTCTTCTAGATGGATGTGAACTCAATAATGAAATTCTCTAATGCTTGTCTCTTGATGGATGTTATAGGTTCATGCGAGATGTCATACTTTCCTAATTCTATGGCCCAAGACCACTGTTCTAAAAAGGCATGCCTAGGCTTGAGGCTTGGGAGAAATGCCTCGCCTTAAGCTTTTCACGCCTTATGCTTGGTAAAATCCTTAAGGAGCACTTTTTTCTAAAAACAACAATGCTTTAGTGAAATGATATCGCCTTTTAAAGATTTTTTTTTCAAACCGGACCATTATCTCATCTAAAATAATCAAATGGTATTTTAATTTACAAATATTCAGGCATATTTTTATGATACGTACAATTTTAGTATTTTAATAGCCTTGTTATGGTTAAAAAATATTAAAATATATTAAAAAGGCCTAAACGCCTTTTCACGCCTTTTTACGCCCAAGGCCCGCCTAGGCTTCTAAGGCTTAAGGCTTGGCCTCCATGCCTCGATCACTCCCTGCATTTTTTAGAACCTTTCCCAAGACATAATTCTACCCGATTTCTTAGGCTTGTACACAATTACACATAGAGGTAGGTCTGTCCAGACATTGATAGTACGACTTCATCCTCTAAGAAGCTTTAGTTAGGGCTAGTTCTAGTTTTTCCAACCTTGAAAATCTAATATTCTCCATTATATATGCCTTGCTGGTATAGTAAGCGAATCTTTGCACTCTGCTTTCTTATCAGACTAATGTTGAGTTGACTACTAATTTGGATACGGACAAGTACAGATAAATTTTCTTGCCTAGAAAAGATTTTGAAAGCAGTGGTAGAGATCCTAAATATTTCTATAATTTTGAGAATGTAGCCACACATTTGTCGTTCCATTCAATAATATTTTGCAGTACCTTAAAAAGGGGAGGCATTTATCAATGACTCTTGAAACAAACCTATTCAGTGTTGTCGCACTCCCAATTAGCTTATTAACTTCCTTTTTATTCGTTGGGGACCGCATGTTTATTAGTGCCTGAATTTTATTGGGGTTAGACTCAATATCCTTCTGATTGACTATAAAGCCCACAAACATCCCTTCCTTTACCCAAAAGTTACATTTTATTGTGTTGATCTTCATTCTGTGTGTCTAGCTAGTTAAATATATGCCACAAGTCTCTATTGTGGTCCGTTCTACTCTATTTCAACATGTCATCAATGTACACCTCCATGTTTTTGCCGATCGGGTCTTCGGACACTTTGTTTACCAGCCTTTGATACATTTCTCCAGTATTTTAAGTCCAAAAGGCCTGATGTTGTTATAGTAAGCACATCTACTAGTGATGAATGAAGTTTTCTCCTGATTTTCTGGTTTTATTTTGTTCTGATTATACCCTGAGTAAGCGCCCATGAAACTGACATCCTCGTGCCTTGAAGTATCGTCGACCAGTTGGTCAATTTTGGAAAAGCATAATGATCTTTTGAACAAACTTTTTTTAGATTGGTGAAGTCGACACATACACACCACTTGTTATTCTTCTTTACTATGACTATATTGGCAAGCACTCCAGTTATTTAACGTCTTAAATGTTGTTTTCTTTCTATAACTTTTTTACTTCTTCTTGCACAGTCATGTTCTTTCCCTGACTGAAGACACATCATTTTTTATTTCACTATCTTTGAATCCTTTACTATGATTAACTCATGGCAACTTAACTTTATATCAATCCCTGATATGTCTTCATGACTCTAGGTAAACACACCCTTCTGTTGTCTTAGAAAATCAGTTAATTTTATTTGAAGGTTGTAGTTAATGATGAACCAATCTAATTATTCACCCTGGATGCTTGTCATACAATATAATTGACTCAATTTCCAATACGACCCGTCACTTAACTAATTTATCCTCATCTCAAGGATCCAACATCTTGATCGTCTAGGTCCTGGTCATCTTCTTCTTCTCCTCTTAGTCGGTTAAGGTATAGTAGAATTCCTTGGATTCAACTTGACTTCCTTTTACCACATCGACCTCGTAATGAGTGTAAAACTTTGTGCACTGGTGTACGATGGAGGGAACTATCTCAAATTTATTAAGCCCTACCCTATCAAAGATGAGATTCTTTTTCGAACATACATTCTTATCCAAGATGAAGAAACGGATATTTTCTATTCGACGGGTAGGCCACATATCGATTACAACTTCTAATTTAATTGTACCCACATTTTCTCCAGAAAAAGTGATGAGTGGTCTGTGATAGGCTTAAAATTTTCAGTCTCTCAACATTAGACTTTTGAAGCAGTTATAAAATAAGACGGTGGGTGAGCTACTATTGTCGACCAGAATTCTTTCCACCTTACCCTTGTGCACCATCATCGTGATAGCCAAGGGTCTTCATGAGGGTAAATCACGCTCGATAAATCATCTTTAGAGAAATAAACCACCACGCAATCTTTGTTAACCTTCCTTGAGTGAGTATCCACAATGCTCATCAGGTTCATATGCATAATGGTAGCATGGACCTTTACCCCATTAAGGTAGGATTTCCTTTCCGCAATTTCGTCTCTACTTCCAGCATCAAATTCTTTAATAAAGTCAGACCCAAAATAAATCATTTTAACCTCATGAACAAGCTCCTTATGTGGCTTGGGCATATCTGGGTCATCATCGGAGTCATCATCTCTGTCTCTTTTCTTCTCGTTAAGATTTTAGCATTGAGACTTTAACCTTCTCCTAGGCTTTAGCTCATCTCTTTGAACTGTCCATCCACCCGTTTCCATAAATTTTAACAATTTTTCCTTCTTTATTAGATTTTCTTTCTTGTTCTCTAAAGTTAAGCAATTGTCAGTGTTATGGTCATGATCCCTATGAAACTCATAGTATTTGCACCTGTCCCATCTATTCTTTGGGGCTTCAGTTTGTCAAGAAATTTTAGAGCTTTGCTCCCATCGATTTCCTCTAGGATGATGAAAACCAATGGTCAGAGGAGTATACTCGTCATATCTCTTTGGTTTGTTAGCCTTTTTATATTTCTGCTCTTTCTTCTTCGAGTTTTTATTGGTTTTGTCTATAAAGCTGCTAACCTCTTAACCTTAGCTAATAATTCAGTCATCATCCTAGTGTAACACCCCGTATTTTTAATGACTTTTAAAATGGGATTAATTAAACTTAATTTTGCGATAATCGAAAATTAATCCGGATTTAAATATTACTTGATAATAAAGTAATATGTGATTTATGATGAATATTACTTAGTGATTAAGAGTAATATATATGATTTTGACTTTGCATATTATTATGATTTTATTAATTATCGGGAGTTATGAATATGACAATTACGATAATTAAGTCGGGATGCGCATGTGAATCGTGTCGAGACTATAGTTAGATGGAATGAAAATTAAATTATTTTTATGTCATATGAATGGTCGTTTGGAGTGCAACGTTGAGTCCAGAAGGGTTAAAATAGGCAGAAAGACTACTGGGGGTTTGATTTAGGTCTCGAGTCAATTAGGAACCAAAAGGACACCCCGGATGGGTATTTCGATCATTTTATTTGGAAGGTGAATAGTAACTACGAAAATTAGGTTTTGTTAAATATGTGAAGAAATTAAAGAACTTAGTTTCATTCACCCATAAACAAAGGAAAGGTCTTTGAGGAGAGTGAGAGGTTTTTCCAAGGAGAGGAAGAGATTTTGAGAGCAAACCAAGGGACAACCACCTTACACCACCACTGAAAAAGTGACCAAAAAAGAGGAGGAGACATCCTACCCATATCATCTCCAAAGGATCAGACCTACACATTAAGGCAAGAGTAATTCTTGTTCTAATTAGTGAGTATGATATCCATGTTAAATTAAAAGAAATAAACATCCATGAAAACTATGAATCAAAGATGAAATTTTGATGTAATTCTTGAAATGGAAATCATTTAGGATTATTTCTTTGATGAAATAATAATTAACAACACGAAATTTTGGGTTCAATTGATGAGGAAATTTGGGGTTTATGTGTTCTTGATAAAGAATTATATAATGCAGATTTTTTGAATTTAAAATATGATTAGCATGATTCATCGAAACTCCATGATGATTTTGATATGTTTTTATGTTATAAATCATGTATATACTTGTCTTTCTCAATTAGTATTGATTCTTGGGAGGTTGGGATCATTTGAAGTTGGGATTTGCGTACTGTTTCTGGGTTTTATGAAGAACATAGATGGTGAATTTAGAATTGGAGGATTTTAAAGATTATATTGATTTAGATGAAAATCTTTCTTGAAAATAAGGAAGTAGATATTTTCTATGTGTTATAATCACCCATAAACATGTATAAATGATGTTGGGATAATTGGGATTCATTAGAATATATTTCATGTGGGTTTGGGTGTAAGAAAATGGAGAAAAACGCAGAAAACTGTGGTTGGGGACGAACTGCTCAAACGTCGAACGAACTGGGAAGTAGTTTGAAATCGTTCAAACGAGACATGATATCGTTCGAACGAGATGCTATGTCATTTGAATTAGAATTCAGGGACTTCTGACGAGATTTCATAAATCCTGTTTTATTCTAGAAAAATTTGAAAATTTGTATTTTGGCCCACAGTAGGTTTTAAATAATTTTTGGTACATTAATAAAGAGTGAGAGACTTAGGTTAATGTTGGGAAGTTATTTATTGAATTAATAAGGGAATTATGTGAGTCGTAACTACATAATAAAATATGATAATGGTATTGAATCATAATTAACAAGTATCGGTAGTATTTGAGAAATACCACGGGTACTTGGTGTTGGATGAATTCCTAATATGAGACATAGGTTGGGTGTGTACCTATTATTATTATTATTATTATT
This sequence comes from Sambucus nigra, assembly GCA_949130495.1. Classification (NCBI taxonomy): domain Eukaryota; kingdom Viridiplantae; phylum Streptophyta; class Magnoliopsida; order Dipsacales; family Adoxaceae; genus Sambucus; species Sambucus nigra. Next base: position 438,242,715 of record OX422210.1, read on the forward strand.
ATTATTATTATTATTATTATTATTATTATTATTATTATTATTATTATTATTATTATTATTATTATTATTATATAGGTTGAGTATATACCTATTGCTTGATGATTTATGTGTATGACATACCTAGCCTACTTGCTATTGACGGGAGGTTTGCGCATTGAGGGCAGTCATATCCTGATAAGCCCTGTGAGGAATTTTTGACTTGTTGCCTCAGAACATAGGACTTAGGTTGGATTTCCATTAATGGAAACAAAGGTATCGAACGGTCATTTGGGTGAGTAGGTATGTGCGTAACCCAAAGTCTTAGGACTATATTCGCCTCCAATACTTGTGTTTTGATATTTGTGGTTCGAGGGATATATCGAACCAACAGTCCTTTATATAGTGACGAGATGTACTGGGACTAGATAGCAGAGTATGCATGCACCACAGCTATGTATTAGGGTGTAGTATTGTATATATATAATAGAGTGAATGTATATATACTTGTGATATTATCTACTCTGTGATTTAAGTAGACATGAAGATAATGAAATCTGAAATTAATTAAGTTTGAGAACACTTAATTATACTGAGAATTAAACTGATATGTATTTATTTATTACATGTGTTGCGAAGAAAATACGGGGGGAAGATAAGAACTATGGATAGTTGACACAATGATATAAACTAGTAAAAGTGGGAATATTAACTAGATTAATTTGGAGATAAGTTGGGTGTGCACACTAGATGAGAGGTAAGAATCTCAAGAGAGAGACCGAGAATTTAAAATGTATATAATAATTGTTAATTGTAGCATTTATTCACTTGGTGTTTTTAAAATCTTTTACAATCGGGTCTGACCCGTTTCTTTGCATATTCTCTTCTCTATTTTATCTTGTACATTAGGTGTCTAGTATCATTGCATAGAATATAGATGTCTCGACTGGTTGTAGGTGCTAATGGAGATGTAGACTTTGTTTAGATTCTTCCAATCTACTGATTCATACATCTGTAGTATTTTACTTTCATTTAGGGCATGTCGCCCAGGATTCTAGAGGTTGTAATTAGTTATGTCAGTACTGTGGATATCAATTTTATTTGGTGGTAATGATATATTTAAATTGGAGAGTTTATTCCAGTCACATTTATTCTTGTTACATTTAGTTCAGTTGTGATGTGAACTAAATAATTATTCCGTACTATGGAATGGTTTTAATTAAATTAATAATGGAAAAGTTTTGACACTAGCTTACTTATTTATTAGGTGAATTAATAAAGAAATTATTTTTAGACAGTGATCCTGAGAATGAACCATCTGGATATTCTGATTTAATTAAATAAAGGACTGATCACCCGGTATCTAATTAGGCAGGGTGTCACACCTAGGTGGCTCCTTAGCCAATGCCCAACACAACTTTCCCTACTGTAGATCACTAATTAAGGTTGTGTTGGTTGTCTTCTCATCATAATCAATTACATCTAGCTTCTCGCTTTTAAGAGGGTGATAAACTCTCGAGTTTTCTCTTTGGCCTTATGCCGAACATTCAACAGATTATCCACCCTCCTATTGAGCTTCGTTCCAAAAGAGAAATTACTGACGAAGATATCGGGAAGTTGTTGAAATCTTAAAATTTTCCCTTACAGTAGACAATTGTACCAGATTTGCGTGGATACTATGATTGTACTAGAGAATGACTGGTAACGCATCTCATTTGGAATAGAATAATTATTGGCGGCATCCTAGTACGGTGCTACGTGCAACATCGAGTCAGTCTTGCCATCATACTTCGGGGTCACCACCGACGATTTGAATTTTTTGTGTGTGGGATAACCCACAATTGATGGGGTGAATGGAGACCCTTTCACAAAACTTTTATGAAAGGATCCTTTGATCTAGCTATTTCCCCATAGACGATCTTCTAGAAATTAAATTGACTGCCTCTAGGGCTGGTCGTCCTTCTCGACGAGAGTTGTGATGGATTTGCTTAGTCGGACATGGCTTTTTATTGAACTCTCTTTCTTGGAAGTTTGTTCGGATCCTACAAAATGCTCCGTTATTCTGGTGACATGCCTTCTTTATTCTTCCTAGTGTTGTCTAGGCCTTGTGGGCACCTTGTAGTATTGTCCCCTCACTGCTCATGGACATAGATGATGAAACACAAAACCTCTGCTTAACCTTTGCATCATGCGCAACCTCTTTTTGTAGAAGGTTTGTTCATTGCCAAAGCCCATGATTTTGAGGGACGCGGTAGGCCCCAAGCGATATGAATTATTTTCTTGTGATCTGGAGTACCCGAACCTACACCCTTCTTCCTAGGAACCCCTGCTCAGCCTTCTTGGGTTCTCTAAGTCCCCATCACGATAGGCATGTTATCTTTATCAATAGAGGCATGAGGTGGAATTTATAGCCTCCTTTATAGGTTCTCATCCCCCATTGACTTGGAGGGTTCTCCCTCGGGTCTAATTTATCCGGCCTGGAGTGTTTGCGTCAATTACTTTACACTTTCTTGCATCGCTTCTTAGCCTTTGGACAGGCTTATCAAAATTCCTTGTATATCCCCCATTCTAATAGGGCTTGAGGGTGTAAATATTTCATTTGCACGACTGCTTTCTATATTTTCCTCCATTTTAAAAAATTATATGTATAACAAGGTATCTGAACTGACATGAATTAGGGGTCTTTACGACAATGCGGTTTTTGGATAGGAAATGGTAGGAAGCAATAATGGTTATTGAGATTCTCACACACGATGCCAATTTGTTATTGTCTAAAATTGGTATATGGATTTATGAGTCTTGGATGATAAATAACACTAATGAACAACAACAAATAAAGATATTAATGGTCTAGATTTAAGAGAGAAAAGGGGAGATATAAAGAGAGACAAGGAATTAATGTGGTTTGTCCCAATGTGGTGCCTACATCCACAGGTCTTATGCAAGTGTATATTGTTTAGTTAGACTAAAGTGTTTAGAAAAGAGAATACAAGCACTCTAGGATCTCCCTATTATATCTCTGTATGGATGCTAAATGTATCAATTTATCCCCCTCCCCCTTCAAGTGGGATTATGTTTTATTTATAAGAGAGAGAGCGAGCGAGTAGGTGGATAGGTGGAGTGCCTTTATAAGTCAAGAATTTACAAATTTCTACATTCCAAGAGATGACTAGTGATGATTCAGTTACAATAAACTAAAAGGGTGGGCCATTAACCCACATTTGTATAAGTAGAGTTATCCATATTCCTTCATGTTACCCATAGGTTCCTTGGTGGGTTTAACTAATAGCAATTGTTTATTTTGGTTAGTTATCCAGCCAACCAGGAATATTACTGAATCGATGAGAGATATGATAAGTTAACAACATTTAATGAGTAATCCAAACACTTTATGGTGACAAGTATCACAATACTATTGGTCCAATTCATATTTCATATTTATATACAATAGTAGTGCATATTTATTTCCTGTTCATAAGTCATAGATTCCTGATATATACGTCAACACTATTATTGAGAAATGCATACTTCTTCCGAGATATATTTCTTCATTGTATAGTTTGGAATTCTTTTAAGAGAACTTATGGCACTGCCTCTAGTAGTCATTAAGAGAATGTGGATAAAGAATATAATGAGAAAGATGATGACTTCAAACCTAGACACCGTAAAAGGAAAAACACTTTAAGTTTTTAGTCTAGATTTTCTAACTTATATGTTAGAAAATGAGCCTAGAAGGTTTGACAAAACAATGTCAACTCTAGAAGCTCCTTATGGAAAGTGGCTATAAATAGTAATATCGAATCAATCATGAAAAATCATACTTAGGAATTGGTAGCTATCCCACCAGGTAATAAACCTCTTGGATGCAAGTGGTTATTCAAGAGAAAATTGAAGGTGGAAGGAATCAATATAAAAATACAAAGTATCCATCTGTACTTGAAGGATACAATGGCACCAAAAGGATATATGATTTCAAGGTTTCCAAATCCACAAGTAGATATAGATTTACACTTGGTAGTGCTGCAGTGCCTTGGAAATCCTCAAAACAAAATTATATTGTAAGATCTAATATGAAATTTGAATTTATAGCTTCAGATAAAGCTGGAGAAGAAGTTGTATGACCCTGACTTTTTTTAATTGAATTGTTTCTATCTCAAAATGCATTTTATAGACTATTAATAAATTTCGCGTCATTTACGACCCGTACATATTTTCTGTAACATGAAAATAGGGTCGACAGGTCTATTCTCTCATTCGAAATAAAATATTTTTCATATAAAATGAAAATTAGAACGAATTTAAAACATATTATTTTTAATTATTATTTAAATTATAATGTGTATAAATAAGTATAATCCAAAAGTAATGTCAATGCGAAAAAATATAGAAGCATGTCCAACGCACTCTAATACTAATTTTAAGTTGGATGAAAATTTAAGAATTATAAAAATTATTCCCCCAAAGAAATTATAATTGAGTACCAGCGACACTTAATTGAGTGATTATCCAAGTGAGTGTGTACTGAAAGTGCAACTTAGGAATACAATAAATAGACGCTAGTACTTACAGAAAAATTTTCACCTCATTATCATTTGAAACAAATGAATTTATTCTCTCTCTCTCTCTGTCTCTCTTTGAGGTAATTTAAGACCCAAACCTCTGCTCTTCTCATTTCAACAATCAAATCGGTAAAGCTCTGCTCTTACAAACACGCGAAGAAGAAGCCTTCCCAACTCCTGCCACCAACCCCTTTTCGACTAACCAATAACCCACTAAGAAACAAACCTCTGCCCAAAATCATCTGAAACTGCTGCCTAAACCCGACCCCTTTATCCACAAACGACCAGAACCGCCACCCTACTTCTCCCTTTCTTCTCCACCTCAGGCCAGATTTGGTTTAGATTTCTTCTTTTTTCATTTCGTTTTTTACATTTTCTCTCTCCATTGATTCCATTAAAGAATCTTAAAGCTTCTCTCTCTGTGTGTGTATGCGTAGACTTGCGTTTGTGTGTGCGAAAGCGAAGCTCTGGCATGCCAGCCATGGCCGACGATTTTGTACCCACTTTGTTTCAATTTTGTACAGACCTGCTACAATTTTGTTTTTTTATTTCTTTTTCTTATACACACACACACACACACACACATATACATGCCCAAATATAAGTTTCAACTCATCCTCGTTGGATATTTTTCCTCACGACTCGACATAATTTTGGGTTATTGACAATTTCGTATTTGGATTCGAAAAAACTAATTAGGATATTTTTTGTTTATTTTGAGTCCCTATATATACTCGATTACGTATAAAATGTCATAAAAACGAACCCCTGAATATGCACGAGTAATCGTATTTTTTCTAAAAATGTATATTTGACTTAAATGTCATTTTTTTAGAAAATATATTTAACGAGTTATAATACCAAACGACACGAGGTTATGTCGTCATTATAACTGGAGACTATATTACGAGTTATATTTTGATTATGTAGGAGTTGGGCTATTTAATTTATTGTGTTGGTTAATTTTGGAAGTGACATGACCACTGGATTATTGTCCAAATAGGAGGGGGTGGGAGGGTTCAACTTTTTTCTAAAATTATTTTGTGCTACAGAAAATATATTATCATATTAAAATATTTGAGGAATATAAATGGATAACTATAAATCTTAGCTTTGGATGGATCAAAAGTAATATTGATCAGGATAATATTTTATTTGAATAAAAATTATTATTTATTCAAAATTGAAATTATATAAGAAACAAATCGATTCGTTTAATTTATTTTAACGATTATTTTCTGAAAAATATTATTATGACAATACCGAGATACTTATTAATTATTTTCATCAACATAAGAGAATTATTATTTTAGTAATGTCATTACGAAAATTGTGTGAGTTCGATTTTGCATATAAAACAAGTTATAGCCCTATCTTTCCAACCATTTCGAACACATTACGTATAAACTCGTCTATATAACTTGAATTTGTACAAGTTATCAGTTATCAATCAATGTAATATATTTACCCAACCCATAAACTAGAGATTACGGTTCAAATTATATACGAGATTCATATAAAATAAGTTTTATTCTTATTTACCGAATGACGTACGATATCCTACAGCTAACCCATTTTTCCCAAAACATTGATATAACCAATATCATTAAAACCCTCGAGTAAAAATGACTATGAAAACTGGAACGCAACCAGGAAAGATCCGAGAATGACAACGTAAAGCTCGTAAACCATAAGTAGGTTTTTCCTACCATTTCAGTATTATACTTTGCATATTTGAAATACTGCTATTGATATCACTTTGAAATAGCCACATTTACGAGTATGTGCATGTTATTATACCACCATACTAAGTATCTTTTTAAACATCATCAACATTTGAATTATCACCAGTATTTAATTTTAGAATCAATGTTAAACCCTTCTCACTTAATAACTGATATCATATACCTTATTGATTCAGTTTGACCTTTCACTTGTGTGTTACTTTACTATAGGCATCAGTATTGACTATAAAGTAGACACACGTGTTGTCCCATGAAACTTTCTACTTAGCCTATTGGTCTTAGAATATTGAGAGTCTTGGTTATTGCTACATACATATGAGTGCCACTTAGCTCGTGTGCCTAGCCGGTTACTTTTCCCTATAAGTTTTAGGTTTATTCATTTACTGATTATTATAAAGTTAACTGATGGCTTAATTACCTCTATAACCTTGAGTGAACTAGTAAGAATGGGATTATTAGTCCAAAGATCCTCGATTTTCTTCAAACATGATTCTAACTAAACTGGTAATGAACCATATTTCTTAAACGAACTAATCATTATGGAATTATGAATTCCAACATTTTGATGTTTTAGGAACCATCGTTCCATTGTATTTCTACAACACTATTTTTCTTTATATGGTGCTTAATGGACTGGTAAGTATGGAATCATCAGTTCATACTCTTTGATTTTACTTAAGGGTTATTATGACAAAAATAATTGCATCCTCTTTATTTATTAAATTGATAAACACTGAACTCCATGCACATTCCAAACTATCTTTATAGTTATACTTGTTATAGAACTGGTAGAGCTCATTCGACGATTTTTCTAATTCGTTTCCTTCTAGTTACTTTGCCCATGTACCAATAGGACATGAAAAATATTTAGGAATTATATTGCAACAGTTTGACATATGCAGAGAAATCCTAGAAGAATAATCCTTTTAAACTACAATGTAACACAGTTTAGATTTTATAAACTCTTAGTTAGCATAATATACATGGCTCAATTTTAATTTTGTATTATCAAAAGGAAATATTAACCCTCGAGAAATCAAAGTGTGATAGAAGTAAAGTGGCTTTAACCTTTTTTAGAGGCTATTCCAATGTGGCCAAAACTTATGCCTACAATTTGCATACACTGTGATAGTCAATCAATAATTAGTAGAGCACAAAATAATATGTGTAACGACAAGTCTCAACATATACATCGAAGACATAATAACGTGAAATAATTTCTTTCTAATATAATTATTTCCATTGATTATATTAAGTCTAATGATAATATATCGACTCTGTTAACTAAAGGTTTGAATAGACATAAAGTGTATTTTTCATCGAGGGGAATAGCATTAAATCCTAAAAACTAAAGAGTTATCTTGATGGAAACTATACCTAGATGACTGGAGATCCCAAGATCTAGGTTCATAGGAACAATCTAATCTTGATGAACTCTTCGAAGTGAGCAATGATGAGTTTTTGAAATCATATCTATTCTTGTGATAAAATAGTGTTTCTTATGCTTTACTTTTAATGACTCATATACCTTGTAAATCCAAGTGGCTTATTATAGGATACTTTTATTGGGAAGTCACCTATATGAGTGTGATGGAGCCGCTTCTACGAGAACTTCAAGAGGCTAAAATTATATAAAACACTAACGAGACTAGAAATTGCTCGGGGACAAAATTAACCCAATCGAAAGAACTAATGATGTTCAGAAAATTACTGTGTAATTCTGCTTTATTGATTTAGAGAAAAAACTGATCCGTTTAAGACATTGCTTTCACTGATCAGTTAGTAAATCCTATAGTATTTCACTAGGGAAGATTCAAGGAAAAAATCTATCTCTTCCGATGAAAGAGTTTTCTTATATGATCTCTCTTGGTGTTTGCTTACTCTTTTATGTTTATCCAACCAATTTTCATTCATGTGGGGGTTGTTGGCATTTATGGTGTTTTAAATTGGTTGACAAAATATTTTTTTGCTCAACTTTGGTGTTTATTTAATATGGGACCCACACGTCTTTCGAGATCATTTGAAGTTGTACCATGTTGTCCTCCGTGAGGAGTATAACATGGTACATTCACATGTGCAAACCCATAAATTAATAAATGAAAATCTATTGTTCAAAGTACCCACTTTAAAGAGGGATTTTTGCTAATGTGTTGGTACAAGTAAAAGTCCCATATAGATAAAATATGAGAAATGAGTGTAGTATATTATAATCCATTTTGCCTTTTGGATTAGGTTCTCTTGAGGTATCCCAACTCTTTGAAGGAGGAGTGGTCTACATGGGAGCGGATTGACTTTCAAGTCCACACTCGCACGTTTCCCCACCCGGTTTGACTTGGCACAAGCACAGGCGTGGGTCGTAGGCTTTGACTTGGGCTATGTGTTAACTTTGGAGGAAAATATTTTATTGTGACTTTTGCAATTTTCTTAGTCCAATATTTTATTATCTTTTATTATTTCCTGTCGCAATTTTAATTTCGATTTTAACAATTTATTTTTTCCAACCGTTGTGAAATTTTAACTGATTTTTATTATTTTTTAACATCCGTTTTTAGGATAAATTGGTGGTTTACTTTTCATTTTACCTATTGATTTTTTCCATTTATATTTTTAGTGAGAGCCAGTCCACTTCATGTACATAAATAAAGAGAGTTATTCCATTGTTGGTTCTCCTGTTACTTGTAATTTGGAATGATATTATTGTAATTATTGATTGTTGTATTCTGGGAGACGATGGCCATTGAGTCCCTGAAGAACCGTTGCGGCACAAATCTCGTATTAAGGAAAAATTATTGAACACTTGCCTCAATAATTTTAATCTCAAAATACAGTCACTGTAAGTTTATTTCTGTTTATTCTATATATATCGTGCAATTATTACAAATCATTTTAGATAACATGCACACACTCTCATACTTTTTACCTTGTTAAATCTTTTCTAAAATGAAACATTTGAATTTCTTGAGAAGAATGATGCGTTTATTTCAAAAGGGAAAAGTTATATTTTTCATTTAAAGACATATTTTCAAAGTTATTTTTTGGCCTCCGTCCATTCACATGGTATCTTTTCATATCCGTGTGCAAATTGAATGGTTTTGGGCTTGGAAAATTTCTGGATAAAACCATGTGCACAGTTGCGATTTGTCTCTGTATGTACGACTATAACATTTTGGCCTTCAAATACATTCTTCCTAATTCCTTGTGCATGAATGGTCTTTGGTACTTTGAACAGGGTTTCATATTTTTGGCATTATTTATCCCCTATTAAGAACCATGTACACGATGCCTATTTTCTCCTATGCGAATGACATAACAATTTTTTTGTAAAGTATATACATAGACCTTGTTCCTAACCAAAACATAACAATTATTTCCTCATTTCAAGTCTCACACATAAGGAATTTTTCTGAGGTTGATAGCATTTCTTTTTTTCTCCTTTTAGAAATCTCATGTGTTCCATTTTAAATTGAGACGTTTTTTTAGATTTACAACTAGATCTAGAATTTTGAGGAACCTTGAGTAATTTAAAATCCATAATAGCTATGCTTTACATCTTGATCATTTCAATTTCACAGGATCTAAACTCTCAAATCTAAAGGAGGTCTTGCAATATTGGAGAGTTCAGTATGGTGGGATCCAATGATTGTGACTTCCATGTCCAATTAAGGATCTTTGAATGAATTTCTTATTGGAATGGGGGGAGATTCAACGTCAATATGTAACTTATTTCGAGGGAATAAGAGAGAGGTACTTTTCAGCATTGTGTAAAATTACCTTTTCAAATATATTGAGAGACTGGGATGCACCGAGATTTTTTACCCTTAGGTAGAGGTTTTCCTTGTAAATCGATGTTGTGCAATTATTTTGTGCTCTGATTACTTGTTTACGCAAGTTTACCATATAATTAACCTATATCTACTTGTTAACATTGGAGATGACATAAATATAGGTTTCTAGTTGGTATTTGTAATTAAAATTAGGTTAAATTTTGTTGAAACCTATTCGCCCCCTTTTATGTTTCGATCTACATTACACACATACTTTCTCAACACGATAAAGAATTTGGACATCGATTAAAGTATATCCAGACCCAAAAACATCATGAAAATGAAGCACGGATCCTAATAGGATCCTTAGTGCGTTTAAAATAAGATATAAGTAGTGCTCAGGAAAATAGATCTCCCTTTCCTAGAGGGTAAGAACATGGTCTATTTCATTAACGGGGTAAGTGGAAAGTGATCGAGGAGTAACAAGATGCTCCTTTAACTCGGGTGCGTTATCGAATAGGAAATTAACAACTTCACACAACCTAAGTGGGGTGATGTGTAAGGTTATGGCGGCCTAAACGATGTTCCAGGCAATAAATAAGATGATAGGCTGATCTAGATGTCTCTCTCTCTCTCTCTCTCTCTCTCTCTCTCTCAGATTGTCAATTATAGTGGATGACCTGGTCATCCCTCTGATTCTATATGATAAGCCCCCCAAGGCAGAACATTTTCGCTCGTTGCATTCATTCCTAAAATTATTGATAATTTATACCATGGAAAGATTGACTATGATGAAAGGAAGATGATGACACCTAGAAGTTTCCTTGACAAACATTTGATAATTTTCATTGTTCTCAAATTTTCATTGATAATGTAGGAGGGGCTTAAAGCTAATCCTCCTCACTCAGAGATAATCCTCCTCAATTAGAGATAAACCTCCTTATTAAGATATTAATGACAAATCAAGATAAAGTCGAGTTTAATCAAGCACTAGTGAATCCTTCTAGAAAAAGATAGTTGATCCACCACGTATTTTGTCTAATTTTATGTAAATATGAGCTATGTTCTAATATTTGAAAAGTGGGAGTCCCCCAATTTAAAAAATATTCTTATACTTCAAAAAGAAATAATTTCCTTTTTAGATGCGGAAGCGAAGATGATGGTTCAATTAAAAAAAAATTATAAATTTTAATTTCTTTTTCAAATTAAAATTAAACCAAGTGAAATTGAATTAAAACACACACACATTTTAAATTTAACTTAAACCATTTTAATTAACCCAAGTTCTAGAAATTTGCCTAAGTCATATTTTTCAATATTCCCAAATTAGGCCAAACCAATTTTAACAAATTAAATTTAATGACTTGAATTAAATACGCCTTACCCAATATTTAATTCAACACCAAATTAAACAAGTAGTGATTAAACCAAATTTTATCTTTTTACCTAAGCATGCATTCTAGGTGATATATCAAGATAAAATTAAATAATGAATCACTACGCCACGATGTACGAGGAAAAACCCACAACGGGAAAAAACCTCGGACGACCCTAGCCTTAAGTCCACTAAGTATGGTTTTATAAATCCAAGACAATAAGACTTACAACACTCGACTTGACTCCGTCCAAGCCCCAAAGCTTCTTCTTGTATACACCTCTGCCTAGTAGATAACCCCGGACCTCCACCGAAATTTTGGCCTTCACCAATGAGGAACTAGGAAGCAACCGTCAACCACATATGGTGCCTTTCACCATATGAGAATGATGTAGCAAAACTAGCTCTTCCTCTTTGTGGGATTTACAAGGAAACCCAAACGAACTCTTCAAACGGTATAGTAAAATCCGGTGCCAAAATACTCCAAGCAAGATGTATATATATTGAAACTTGGAATAAACAATATGGGTGAAAACTAGAGTGTTAAATGATTTTTTCTTGAAAAATTAGACACTAAAAAAATGAACTTTTTCCTTGTAAATTGAAGCTCGCAAACTCTCTCTTGGAGATGGAAAGATGTGAAAAAGTTAAGGGGAAAAAGTTGGTTCCTGCACATATTAAGTCTGCCCACAAAGTTAGTGGGAAAGTGGGAAAAAACTGCTCAAACTGCCAATTAAACTGTTCCCGCAAAAACTCGTTCGAACGACATTTTCGTTCGAACGAAGTCTCGTTGTGAACTCGTTAGAAATCTCGTTCGAACATCATTCTCGTTCGAACGACACTTCGAACAACATTCCAGTGGCCAATGTGGGAACTCGTTGGCAAACACGTTCGAACGACATTATTGTTCGAACGACAAACTCGTTCAAACGACAATTCGAACGAACTTCCAAAAAGAGTAAAAATTGAGTTTTAGCCCAGAAAGTTTATATACTTTATTTTAAAGTTTTAATAAAATCTTTCTGAAAATAAACAACAGTTTAAACTAAAAGTTCACCCAATATAAAATGTTCCAGGCTCCCATATATATATATTAAAATGCATTCATACCTTAGGATCAATGGAACCATGTTGATGACGTAGAAACGAGGCACTTTGAACACGGAATTTTGATGAAGCTTTAAACTTGGACGCTATGTCTTCAACAACCAGGTCATAGGCTTGAATGGATAAACTTGAACTCTATCCTATAACTCAAATATTTTTGTTCGGAATTGAGCCAAAACTGTAAAGGACTCAATTGGAAATTTGTGTCCTAACAATATTTATAAGATTACTCAGTACCAGCGATAGACTAGGTCTAACAAGACCTATGAGAGGTTTCATGATCTATCAAGGAAACTTATTTCAGAACCTTTGAGTGAATTGATTTGTAGGGTAGAGATAAAGGCATCGTCAATGCGATTGAGCTTAACTATTTTAGGTACACTAGGTAAAACGTCTATCTTAGCCCGAATGAGCACAATTCGAGCAACCATGAGTAAACCTATTTCTCAGCCACAAAGTTTTTAGTTGCAAAAATAGTATTTAACCATAAAATATCTATAGGATGTCAGACCTCCCCTAACATACGTTAAATCAAACGTTCTCCAAACATTGACGAGTAATTGAAATAGTTGGCCGAAAAGGTGTTGACTCACTTGTTGTGCTACTAAACACAATAACTAATGACTCAAGAATTTAAATTAGAATTTAATGCGACTAACATATTAGGTATGGTAAACTGATCCATCATTTAATGCACCAGAGGATCCTCTTGTGAAGCCTCAACCCATAAATACCTCGCTTATTCTTCGATAAATGATAAGATCTTTGCTCCATAAAATCACTTTAATATATTTATTGCAAACTAGAGCTTTTACTCTCCTTTATTAATACGTTTGTCCAGTTTTTACCAAGAACTCAATCATTTAGTGAACATTATACACCATTCCATACAAATTCGATGTTTGCCTGGCTACTTGGAGTGTATTTAGACTTCTTACTTCTCTCTCCCTCTAACTAACATCCATCAAAGGTTCATTTGTTATCTAAACAGACTGTATTTATTACTTATCATTTTAATATATGTCGGAGTTTATTCCTTATCATTTACACTTATCATTTTTATATCACCATTAAAATGAGTTATGCCTCAATTTATCCATAAACATCCTAACATAAACTACTCCCTTACATTTGGAGACTCCATTGGGGAGTTATTCTTGTTTAAAATGGTGAATGACAACATTAACCATACTATGTTTTACGCAAATCTTCTAGAAGGGAAGTATGATACTCCTGCTATCGACATTCTTCAAAACAATATTATTACAAAAAAGTTCATAAAGGGATAATTTCCTTAAGTTCTTTGATGGGACGTAATATTATGGCTAAATTCATGGAGTTTTTACAAACTTGGCCCGGTACAAAGATGTTTTGTTGAATGATGGACCCATATTCTCTCGCTACTCCAGTGGCACCACCGATAACTCCTTTAATAGGAATGATCGTTCAGCCTGCCAGACCAGCTAGTCTTTCGACAACCAACCTTGTTACTACTTCAGAACTAATTGTTGAAGCAACTGTTGTTGTCAACAACATTTACAAGGATGAAGCACACTTGGTGGGCACAACCATCATTTTGATTTCAGCAACTACGAAGACCTTTTATAAGGATGAAGCACTCTTGGTGGGTACAACCATTTATATAGAGTAAAATGAAGATACACATAATCTAACAAGGCGTATAAGATGTGTTAGGGTTCCTACCATCAAGGACAGGTTGGGACCTATGGTTGATAAAATTAAAGAGATAGAGGAAACTGAACAAATGATGTTGTTCCCCAAACCAATTATATCTCTAAACAACTCATAAATAGAATGACATTAAGGATTGACCCTGTTGAGAATGAAGCTCGGCACAAAAGTGTGTTAAGCAGGATTACAAGGTCAAAGTTTGAGTAGGTGGAAATCTCCATGAAGATAAAGCCACCTAGGTTTTTCTTAGGGTAATCTATCGTCTCTAAAGGTATGAGTGGGAAATTGATTTTACTGAGGAAGCTAACCTAGAGTTTGAGTGTTTTCTAGTGGGTAATCAAGGGTAATGTCTTATCATTGATAGTTATATGATCCCGGAGTTTGTTAAAAATATTAAAGATGAGCATAAGTGCATGAAAGATCACCCCAAGCCCTAAATACAAAAGTTGGTGCATATTTATCTTAGAAAGGGTGAAAAAGAACCAAGGCCAATATTCATTTTGAAAGATATGGAGGAAGTGAAGAAGATGGAGCTGATCTAGATCATTTAAGAATACAAGGATGTCTTTGCATGGAAGTACACTGAGATACCGGGGTTATAGACATATGTGAATTGACACAAGTTAAATGTCACACCCTCATTAATTGTGTTCAAGCGGACAACTGGAATATACAAACTTAAGATGAATCTCAAGATAAAAGTTGAGATGGAACGATTAATGGAAGCTTGATTTATTAAGCCAATTCAACATCCAATTTAGCATTATAGTATTGTCCCAATGGGTAAGTAAAAAAACACAAATACACATTTGTGTTGACTTTAGACATATTAATAGATCTTACCGAAAAGATGAGATCCCTATGCCATCATTTGACAGCTTGATCAATTCAAGAGTTGGATATGATATGTATAACTTCATGGATGGTTATGTAGGTTACAACCAGATGAAAATGGCTCCAATTAATGTATAGAAGATATATTTTTGGACCCTTTAAGAAACTTCATCTATATTGTCATGCCTTTCGGTCTAAAAAATACGAGGGCAACCTACTAGAGAACAATGATGGCCATTTTCACGACCTCTTTCATCAAATCTTAGAGTTTTATGTGGATTATTTAGTAATTAACTCAAAGAAGGAAGACTCGCATTTGGATGATTTGAGAAGAGTTTTCAACAGGTGTAGAAAATACAAGCAAAAGATGAATCCACTCAAATATGCCTTTGGGGTAATGAGTGGGAAATTCTTAGGATTTGTGGTGGATCGACAAGGGGTTTAGATGGACCAAGATAAGAAAAAATCCATCCTTGACATATCATATCCAAAGACACAGAGGGAGATGAAATATTCCTTGAATGTTTTTCAAATATTCTTAGTGAAGAACCATGCTTCCATAAAGTAGGCACATTCAACTAGAAGCACTAGATGAACAAAAAGATAATGCAAGAAGGAACTTCCAGATCTACACGAAATAAAAATCTAGAGTCTATGAGAATATGGTGAACTAAGAATTTTTTTTGAAGGTGACCTGGTTTTGAAAGTTGTTGTCAATCACATTAGAGGACTATTTTTGCAAAAAATAATGCAAAATGGGATGGACTATAACTTATTAAGGAGGCAGATGATTTAGGTTACTATTTGATGTCAAAGATTAAGGGTGACAAGTCGTTAAAGTTTACAACAAATGATTGAAGGTTTATTATGTATAAGGAGAACATGTAAACTTTTGTTTAATTTTTCTACATAGAATTTGCAAAGAAGCACACGTAATTTTTTTGTTACGGTTTATTAAATTTAGAGAATTATTGAAGCAAGACAAATGAGAAAAGTATATATATGTCTAATAACAAACACTCTTTGTACTTCACATGTAAATATTTACAAAGAAAAATTGGGACTACTGCCTAGAAATGCATTGAAGAGAACCTATCCTAAATGCAACCACAAATCTAGAGACGTGAAGAATACCACCTCAATCAAAGATGTAACATCAAAAGAAGCTTCCCTTTGATAATCAAACATAACTAAGATGCTAGATTTAACTTATGCCTTCTTTTTACGATTAGCTTCGTACTTCCTTTTGACTTGGGCCAAAGCTTTTTCGGCTAACTTCATAGCCTCGGCACTCTCTTCAAACTGGGGAAGTCACTCTCATCTTTTATTCTTCAGTCTTTAAGTCCTCCACATTCTTGAGACATTAATAACAATAAGTCATTATGTGGGGGTCTTTGAGATATTTCAAACTATTGATGAATGATATGCCCAAGTATAACCTCAGCCAGGGATACCTACCTCGGTCGAGATAATGGCCGAGACATTGATAGGCCCAATGAGGGATAAGGGCCCACGATATCATCCCTCGGCCAGGACTACCTCGGCCCCGGCCGACACTACTACATGCCCCTCCCCAAGGATACTTCGCACGTCGCAGATATCAAAAGCATCCTCAGTGCCCAGGAATAGCAACCTCGGCCATCAGTAGGCCGAGGTAACAAGGAGCCAACGATTCATCTTCAACATGGATCCTACCTCGACATGGGCCGAGGTTACCAGAGGTATTAATAATCATCAGCATGCAGCATGCTCAACCTCGGCTCAGGCCGACCCCAGCATGTACCTCGGCTGACATCAGGACGAGATTCCTCATGACACCGCAGATTGAGTGGACATCCAACCTTTATAGCTCGGCCTCTCCTAGGCCGAGGCCATTCACCAACATGACTGCCGAGCATCTGTTGACATTTGGATAAGGACACCTGAGCACAAATCAGTTATAACAAGATTATTCTCCACATGTGGGGGAATATTTCATCATCATTACCTACATGTGGCCATGAAAGGTGGCACACCCCCATTGGTGAGGATATCACACACATGCTCACTGCATGCATGGGAGGTACATTACACCCCCTAGGCACTATATATAGGGGTCATCCCCTACCTTGCAAAAGGATCTCATTCATGCAACCCTAGCAAAAACCCTGTCAAAATGTACAGTAGAGAGAGAGAGCTTGGGGGAATTGTACCCATGGTCATTAGTACCATCTGTCAGTGATATTACTCACACACTCACTGTGGACGTAGGCCAGACAGGCTGAACCACCCATATTCCAGTGTTGATCTCCTCATATCCTCACCTCATTCTCTTCTCTTTTTATAGTTGTACTGCCATTGTTATATACATATAGAGCTTGGAAACACCTTACCTGGTGGTGCTGATTCCCAGCATCATCATTTTGGCTCCGTCTGTGGGAATTTGAGAGGCTATCTCTTCCTCTTTTTCTGCTTTACCTCACCGGAGACCCTGGTGGTGAACCATGAACCACCCTTTGTGTGGAGCTATTTCACCATTGAAAGAGGTCCTTTAAGGTATTAAGCTCACTTGTTGTTCAAGCTCTTTATTATCAACACATGGCACCAGAATTACCACCGCCTCTTCCGCCTCCCGGAGGTGGAGGGGCTAGCTCCAGTCAGGCTCCTCCCCAGTCCGAAATGGCGGAGGTGGCAGCATCTTTGAAATCTTTAGCTGCAACACAACAAGCCATGAAAAAGCAATTTTCCCAGCTCAGCCAAACCATGATGATGAGGCCACCGGGAGTCTCCCCGGACATGATAACTCCGACGGTAGCTCAACCCCATCCTGATGCCAGGGGACCACCCCAGGCACCCATGAAGGACCAACTTGCGCCCCAGCGGAGGAGGGACGTTGCTGACCCTAGGCGCTTGCGCCTGGGGAGGCAGGGGAACCCTTTCCCAAAGGACAGGTATGATGACCTAGAAGCTGAGGAGGCCCCGGAAGATTGATGGGAGCCGTATGAGGTGTCAGATAACACCGTACGACCCCTTAGGCAGAGCCAAGGATGTGTCGGCTGAAGAAGAGATGAGGCCCAACAAAGAGGGTCGGCCTTTGATAGTCAGAGTCAAGGATGTGTCGGCCGAGGAAGAGATGAGGCCCAGCAGAGAGATTCAGCCTTTAACAGGTTGAGCATAGGGTCGGCCTTCGAGAGGCTAGGCCCAGTCAATGACCTGAGGCAGAGGCTATCGAGGTCAAGGAGCGCGGCAGGCTCTCAAAGAGGGAATAGGCAGGCTCGGCCAGATCAAGGCCGACCCGTGGAGAGAAGAGCCAGGGAGCAGGAAGAAGTCAATAGTCAGCGTGTTGTGGCTGGGGAACCCTCTATCCATCATGGGGAGGTGGTAGGGGATAACCTCGGCCTAGCTGAAGAGAGAAGACCCTGGAATGACTCCATCCAACATCTTGAGGAGAAGATAGGGGATCTCATAAAGAGCAGGGACCCACTATAGAGGGGCTACTCGGAGGGCTCCCCGTTTGTAGCTAGGATAGTGGGATTCCCAACCCCAGCTAAGTTCAAGCCTCCTACGGTGATGCCTAAGTATAATGGCAGCACTAACCCAGTGCACCATATCGAGATGTATCAGTCGGCGGAAGATATTTACTCGATCCCTGACGAGATGAAGTGTAGGGCCTTCTCAGGGACCTTGACAGGGGCAGCTCATAGTTGGTTCACCTCTCTTCCAAAGAACTCGATTGAAAACTTCAAGGGCCTAGCAGAGCAGTTCATCCACAACTTCTGCTTTGGGGTAAGACCTCAGAAGAAGACCACCCACCTCCTGTATGTCAAACGGGCTAAGGGTGAAAGCCTAAGAGACTATATAGGAAGATTTAACAAGGAGACATTGGAGGTAGAGGATTACGAAGAGAGCATAGCCATGACCGCCCTGACAGGAGGCCTCCAGAAGGGGAAGCTATTGTGGAAGCTGGCGGAAGACCCCCCCAAGTCTATGGCAGAACTGTTGTCCACCGCAGGGAAAGTGATGAATGAGGAAGAGGCAATGGCCGCCAAATATGAGGAGGAGAACCGTGGTAGCACGGGGAGGTCCCAGGGTAAGAAAGAGGGGAAGAAGAGGTCAGCAGACGACAAGTTCGCTCACTACACTCCTCTGACTGTGAGCTGTGAGCACATCCTTAATGAAATCAAGACTGACCGGGCTCTGAGGTGGCCAGAAAAACTGAAGGCACCACTACATAAGAGGAATAAAAACCTCTGGTGTGAGTTCCATCAGGATCACGGACATGTCACAGAAAAATTCTTTGCTCCGAAGGACGAGATCGAGAAGATGCTGAAATCCGGGAAGCTGAGAAAGTATGTGGATGGCAAGGCCCCGAAGGGTGGAAGAGAAGACCCTAGAAAGAGGAGAGATGACAGATGTCGCGGCAATGTCCCGACTAGAAGGCATGATGATTGAGAGGGTGATGATGGTGATGACCCGGATCTCCCACCTAAGGATGACAACACCCCAGTGAAGAGGGTAAGAATGATCTCCTTTGGTGTTAGCACCATATGTGGGGGATTTGTGGGAGGCGGCTCTGAGGTAGCCGATAGGAAGGCTCATGTAGCGGAGGCTAAGTCAGCGATCAAGCCTGAGGTTGTGAATCTAACGTCTTCTGACGCTGTGCAGAAGAGGACGAAGGTGGACATGGACACCCTAGTGGTGGGGTTCTCCCGACTCGACTTCAAGGGCATCTTAGCCCCCCATGATGACCCTTTGGTCATAACGACAAGGGTGCATGGGTGCGATGTATGGAGAATCCTCATAGATGGGGGAAGCTCAGCAGATGTGATGTTCTGGCCTTGTTTCAAAAGCTTGGGACTTAGCCGATCAAGGCTAGTGCCCTACCACCACCCCTTGATAGGCTTTAGTGGTGAGAAGGTGCACCCATTGGGCATGTATAAAATGGATGTACGCATGGGGGATGAGTGTCCTAAGAGGCTAACTAAGAAGATAAACTTTTTTGTTATGGACGAGAATGTCTTCTCGGCCTACAACCTCATCATTGGAAGAGTGGCCCTCAAGGAGTTTGAAGCCGTGCCGTCGATGGTCCACCAAATGCTAAAATTCCTGACTCCTTATGGGGTAGGGGAAGTTCAGGGGGATCAGACCACGGCACGGGAGTGTTACTTCAACTCAGCTGAAGAGAGGGAGGCCCATAAGAGAGCAATCGCCACCTACAGCATAGACACTCTTAACCCGAGAGATGAAACAAAGCTGAAGAAGGGCGAAGCCGCGGAAGAGGTAGAATCCATCGTCCTCAATGAGGAGGAGCCAGAAAAAATCATCCAGGTCGGCAAGGCCCTAGAACCAAAGATCAAGGAAGAGCTGGTAAGCCTTCTCAGGAAGAGGCAGAGTGTCTTCGCGTGGAGTCATGCAGACATGCCTGGCATCGACCCTGGGATCATGACCCATAAGCTCAACGTAGACAGAGATGCTAGGCCTATTAAACAGAGGCGAAGGATCTACTCCAGAGAGAAGTATGAGGTCATCCGGGAAGAGGTGAAGAAGTTGGAAGAGTCCGAGTTCATAAGAGAGGTTACTTATCCAGAGTGGCTCTCAAATGCAGTCATCGTGCCTAAAGCCAATGGAAAGTGGCGGATGTGTGTAGACTTCACTGACCTGAACAAGTCTTGCCCGAAATATAGCTATCCCTTGCCTAGGATAGACCAGATGGTGGACGCGACTGTAGGGCACGAGCTCATGAGTTTCATGGATGCTTATTCAGGTTATAACCAAATCTTCATGGATGCCGAAGACTCTGAGAAAACAGCCTTCATCACTGACAAGGGGACGTACTGTTACAAGGTAATGCCCTTTGGTCTGAAAAATGCGGGGGCAACATATCAGCGCCTCGTCAATTGGATGTTTGAGGAGCAGATAGGTAAGACCATGGAGGTATACGTGGATGATATGCTAACGAATAGCCTGAAGGCATGCACTCACGTAGCAGACCTTGAAAAGACCTTTGATGTCATAGACTCATACAGAATGAAGCTCAACCCGACGAAATGTGTCTTCGGGGTAGGAGCTGGGAAGTTCCTGGGGTTCATTGTTAATCAAAGGGGAATTGAGGCAAACCCTGAGAAGATCAAGGCATTGCTCGACATGAAGACTCCTAGGAGTATCAAGGATGTCCAAAGACTCACCGGAAGAGTGGCAGCCCTGAACAGGTTTGTTTCCAGGGCAACGGATAAGTGTCTCCCATTCTTCAAGGTTCTAAGGAAGGCCTTCCAGTGGGATGAAGAATGTGAAAAATCCTTTGATCAAATCAAGTCATACTTAGGGTCTCCCTTGCTTCTGTCCCGGCCCATTGCGGGAGAAAGGTTGTTTGTGTATCTGGCAGTCTCTGAGTCGGCTATTAGCGCGGCCATCATACGGGAGGAGGTTGGAGTTTAGAGGCCTGTGTACTTCAATAGTAAGGCCCTACAAGGGTCTGAACAGAACTATCCATGAATGGAAAAGTTGGCTTATGCTCTTATCCATGCTTCAAGGAAAATGAAGCCTTACTTTCAAGCTCACTCTATGATAGTCCTTACGGACTCCCCACTAAGGCAGGTTCTGCACAAGCCTGAGAAGTCCGGAAGATTGATGGCCTGGGCCATTGAACTAGGAGAGTATGATCTTACTTACCAGCCCAAAACAGCCATTAAGGGGCAGGCTCTTGCAGACTTTGTCGCAGAGTTCACTTGGGAAGAGACTGAGTCTGAGAGGAGCTTGGATGGCGGCAAAGAGAAGAGCCGAGATGCCTTTCGGGACTCAGAAGAGACAGACCCGTACGTCTTTCGGAGCCGAGAAGAGGTAGTCCCAAGTAAGGCTCGGAGGAGAGTAGAAGAAAACGAACAGGATCGATACCTCTTCGAAAAAGGAGTGATGAGAGAAGGGGTCTTCTCTTCAAATGAAGACGTGTGGAGCCTCTTCATGGATGGATCCTCCTGTGACGGTGGGAGTGGCGCGGGGCTAGTACTCTCGGCTCCAGATGGCGCCAATATTGAATATGCCTTGAGATTCAACTTTTAGGCTTCAAACAACGAGTCTGAGTATGAGGCCATGATAGCAGGTCTCCTATTGGCAACAACTCTGCGGATAAAGCGGCTCCTACTGCATAGCGACTCAAGATTGGTTGTTAATCAAGTGTTGGGGGCATACGAGGCTAAAGACGAAAGGATGGCCAGGTACTTAAAAAAGGTCAGAGGGTTGCTAGAGTTTTTTGAAGAGGCCAAACTGAAGAGAGTGCCGAGATTGAGCAATAATCACGCCGACGCATTGGCAAGACTGGCCTCTGTAATGAAGACAGACTTGGGAAGAACCATCCCAATTGAAGTCCTGGGAAAGGCAAGCATCGAGGAAGACGAGGTACGCAGCCCTTATCACAATGTGAACCTAGGGGACTCTTGGATCGACCCGCTCGTCAGATACTTAAGAGAGGGGGAGCTACCTGAGTCCAAGCTGGAAAGAAGAAAGTTGAGGTACAGAGCTGCCAAGTTCTCTTTGGTGGGAGATGTCTTATATAAAAACGGGTACCTCTTGCCCCTCCTCAGATGTGTGTATCCCATGGAGGTATCCTGGGTCTTGCAGGAGGTTCATGAGGGCTCTTGCTCTAGCCACATAGGAGGAAGACCCTTAGCCAAGAGGATCATCACTCAAGGATACTAGTGGCCAACTTTGTCTAGGGACGCTGCTGACTATGTGAAGAGGTGCGACAAATGTCGGAGGTTCGCCACTATTCCCCACCAACCCCATCAGCCTATGACATCAATCTCTTCTCCATGGCCGTTCGCGGTATGGGGAATTGACTTAGTAGGACCTTTGCTAAGACCAGTCAACAACTATAGATTCTTGATAGTTGTCATTGACTACTTTTCAAAATGGGTAGAGGCCGAACCAATGATAACAATTACGGAGCAGAAGACCTTCCAGTTCATCTGGAAGAACATCATATGTAGGTATGGCCTCCCAAACACGCTCATCTCAGATAATGGGACCCAGTTTAAGAACTCCTCCTTGGAGAAGTATTGCTAAAGTGTGGGGATTAAACAGTTCTTCTCTTCTCCTGGTCGACCTCAGGCTAATGGACAGACCGAGGTCACAAATAGGACTATCTTGGATGGAATCAAGAAGAGGTTAGAAGACGCGAAGGGGAGATGGGTAGAAGAGGTTTACGTTGTGCTATGGGCTTACAGGACCACAACAAGGACACCCACAGGAGAAACCCCATTCATGTTGGCACACGGTTCAGAGGCCATCATACCAACGGAGATAGGCCTACCAACTCATCGGGTTCAGACCTACGACCCTGACAACAACGAGGAAAGGAGGAGGTTATATCTGGACCTTATTGAAGAAAGAAGGGAAGACGCAGAAGTCAGGAAAGCAGCATACCAACAGAGGGCAGCAAAATTCTACAATCAAAGGGTGAAGTCAAGACCCATTGCGGTAGGAGACCTAGTGCTTAAGAAGGCCCTACAGAAAACAAACAAGCTACACCCGAACTGGCATGGCCCCTACAGAGTAACGGAAGAGGTTGTGCCTGGCACGTATAGGCTAGAGAACCTAGAGGGAGAACCCTTCAACAACCCGTGGAATGCTGACCACCTAAAGAGATATTTCATATGATGTTGCATCTATTTTGTAAATTATAAATGTACCATCTTATCGAGAAGAGGTTGTTAATAAAGATCAGTTTCCATGACATTCTTGTTCCATTCTTAACATCATAAATTTGGTGATTTATTATGAGGTTAACCTCAGCCCAAGCCGATGACCTCAGACCCTCATAACATCACTCGGTGGTGACGAGGTCTGAGCTCAGACACCTTGGTTAGAGGACCTCAGACCCTTAACATCATAAATTTGGTGATTTATTATGAGGTTAACCTCGGCCCAAGCCGATGACCTCGGACCCTCATAACATCACTCGGTGGTGACGAGGTCTGAGCTCAGACACCTTGGTTAGAGGACGTCAGACCCTTAACATCATAAATTTGGTGATTTATTATGAGGTTAACCTCGGCCCAAGCCGATGACCTCTGACCCTCATAACATCACTCGGTGGTGACGAGGTCTGAGCTCAGACACCTTGGTTAGAGGACCTCAGACCCTTAACATCATAAATTTGGTGATTTATTATGAGGTTAACCTCGGCCCAAGCCGATGACCTCAGACCCTCATAACATCACTCGGTGGTGACGAGGTCTGAGCTCAGACACCTTGGTTAGAGGACCTCAGACCCTTAACATCATTAATTTGGTGATTTAATATGAGGCTAACCTTGGCCCAGGTGATGACCTCAGACCCTCATAACATCACTCGGTGGTGACGAGGTCTGAGCTCAGACACCTTGGTTAGAGGACCTCAAACCTTTAACATCATAAATTTGGTGATTTATTATGAGGTTAACCTCGGCCCAAGCCGATGACCTCAGACCCTCATAACATCACTCGGTCGTGACGAGGTCTGAGCTCAGACACCTTGGTTAGAGGACCTCAGACCCTTAACATCATTAATTTGGTGATTTACTATGAGGCTAACCTCGGCCCAGGTGATGACCTAAGACCCTCATAACATCACTCGGTAGTGATGAGGTATGAGCTCAGACACCTTGGTTAGAGGACCTCAAACCGTTAACATCATAAATTTGGTGATTTATTATGAGGTTAACCTCGGCCCAAGACGATGACCTCAGACCCTCATAACATCACTCAGTGGTGACGAGGTCTGAGCTCAGACACCTTGGTTAGAGGACCTCAGACCCTTAACATCATTAATTTGGTGATTTACTATGAGGCTAACCTCGGCCCAGGTGATGACCTCAGACCCTCATAACATCACTCGGTGGTGACGAGGTCTGAGCTCAGACACCTTGGTTAGAGGATCTCAAACTCTTAAGTAATGGTTATGGCATCATATTAAGTAATGACTTCAGAGATTACATGGCATTCAGATACATTCAGAGATTAAGATGAAGGAAGACATTGGCATTCAATGATAGAAATTACATAATATTTACATGTCTGAGAAATTACAAATGTTAACATTACAAGTCACAGCAAAAAATGCAAAATACAAGGCCAAGCCAAACATCTG
Source organism: Sambucus nigra (assembly GCA_949130495.1). Lineage (NCBI taxonomy): Eukaryota > Viridiplantae > Streptophyta > Magnoliopsida > Dipsacales > Adoxaceae > Sambucus > Sambucus nigra. The sequence continues at coordinate 438,267,868 of OX422210.1, forward strand.
AGGGAGGAACATTCGATGTCTCGTCTGGGTTGGCCTGCTCAACATTGGTCACCTCAGCCACTTCATTTACAGGGTCAGTCCCTCCGAGATCAGTCCCTTCCAGAGTAACAGTCTGACCAGGGGCAGTAGCCTCGTCCTCTATCTCTTGCAAGGCCTGGGCAAACTGAGCGTCGGCGAGGCCGAGGCCCACAAAGTCGGAGGCCTTTATGGTGCCAACCTCGGCCTCCCTGACCTCGGCCCATTTGGTGGTGGCCTTGATACCCCTTTCAAGGTATTCAAGACCAAAACCTACAAACTCCTCGGAGACCTTGTAATCAACAATTATTTTCTCCAAGGCATCTGCAAGAGAAGCCTTCACTGCAACATTGACCTTACTCTGCAGGGTATCGTCCTTGTCCTTCATGGCCTTGGTGTGGCTCTGGACGAGTGCAGAGATGTCCTTTTCTAGACCTTGGGACTTATTTTCAGATGTCTGGGATTTGGTCTCAGCATTCTGTAACTCTGACCTCAGACGATCAACCTCGGCCTTCAAGGTGCTCTCCACCTGCTCAGCCTCTTGCCCCTTCTGAATCAGAGGCAACTTCCTCAGGGCCCAGTTGGATAACTGGTACATGGCAGTCACACTCCGCATAGACAATGAAGGGGTTAGAGGGAAATAAATTCAGAGGTCGCACTTACAAAATTATTGGCAAAATGAACGAGCCATACCTGGACGGCTCTGTGGAGGCCGAACTCAACCAGCATATGAGTGTCCATAGCCCTGTAAAAGCGCTTGTAGGCATCAGTCATCACTTTGGCAAGGGCATCCATGGCCTGCCTGCTGTTGCCGACCACGCTCTCGATAAGCTTCAGCTGGTCCTGACGAGCAGCTAAGGTGTCGGATGTGATAGGGATCCCAGCGTCTGGAGTCTTCCTTTGCCTGGAGCTCGGCCTCTGATCCTCAGGGGGATGGACCTCAGGGGACCTCTTCTTCGACTTGGATGTTGAGGGAGCAGGTGCAGGAGCATTCAAACCAGTCTTCTTGACAAGTCTAGCTATGCTTGGAGCTGCCATTTCCCACAACTCGTCCGAGATGCCTGGTGGTCTCTCTGCAAAAGTGAAAAGATAAGAAGTCAGAAATAAAGTAAGTATGATCAGAGGTTAGACTTTGATTAAAAATAAAAATCCTTACCAAAGTCAACTAGGGGACTTCCACCTAAGCTCGTCCCCGAGAGATACTGGGGGGTCAGCAGATGCTCGAACTGGACAAACATCCCATGGGCCCTTGGTCTTCCAGGGCCTTCACCTTTTTGCCATTTTAAACACTTAGTCCAGGGTCGGCCCTCGCAGACATGGTGACTTTACCCCATTTAAAGGGTATTCTCGGCTCATAAATGGAAGAGGGAATGGAAGAACCAAATTCCCACGGCCCTGAGGCAAAAAAGTACCGAGGTTTCCAATTATGATTGGAGGTCTGAGTGACCAAGAGCATCTTTTTCTCGGGCCTCCGAGCCACGAAGTGATAGTAGCTCGGATGATTCTTGGCCGAGGTGGGGATGTAACAACCAGCAAAGACCTGAACTGGGAGGTCAGAGTGGTGGACCGCCCTCCATAAGATGATGGCCCCTATAATAACTCTCTAAGCATTGGGAGAGAGCTGTGAGGGGGCCAAGTTAATGAAGGAAAGGATGGACCTGATGACAAGGTGAAGGGGAGGACGAAAACCTAACTTGAACATCTACTCGTATAAGCAGATTTCTCCCTCTTGGCCGTGGTAGGCCCTCTCCTCCCTCAGAGGTCTCCTTAAATGGATAGAGGGACTGATGGAGTATAGGTACCTGAAGTGCAATAGATCCACCTCAGTAACTGTGCTCTCATACTCGACCGTCTCAGATGTGTCAACATCACTTTCGACATCCTCATCGTCGTCAGACTCAACGTCGGCTGGAGCAGACGTGGACGGGTGACCAGGGAACCTCTGAGCAAACTCGGCCCCGGTAATGGCCGACAGTGGGATGGTGTCTAGAATGGGTGGCACAGCCACATTTGGCTCGACAAGTTCGACCTCAGAAGAAGAATTGGAGGTGCTAGAGCCATGTTGAGAGGAGGAACGACTGGAGACCTCGGCCTGGACAGGGTCCTGACCAGCCTGAGGAGTGAAGTCCATGGCCTCTTGGAAAGAGTCCACAGACATCGGGTCAGAGGTGGAAGACTCAGACTCAGACATCGGCAAGTTATTGGCAGAGACGTCTGTCTGATAAAAAATCTCAGGTGGACGAGGGTATACCACCTTGAGAGGTGGAGGAAAGAGAGGTCTGACAGGGAACTCCTGTGACCTACGAGCTTCTTCCTGAGCTCTCTCTATTTGCCTAATTTTCTCTAAGGTCTTTTCTCTAAGAGATGGGAAGTCTTCAAGAAGTTGGTACAGGGGTCTGAGCATCGGGGGACGACCCAAAACTTTGGCAGACCCTCAACTTGAGGAAAACTCCTAAAAACTACAAACGAGTTTGGCTTGAAAAATTAGGAGAACCAAAGATCAAACCAAAGAATTTTTGCAGAAAACCTAGCTCACCGAAAAGTTCAAACCCTCACTGGAAAACTCATATGACCACCGGAAAATTCAAACCCTAACCGGAAAATTTAAATTAAAATGCCAAAATGAAGGAGATGGAGAGGGGAAGGTACCTGAGGGTGAGTTGATGAATGAAATAGAGGAAATCATGCAAGAAACTAGGTATTCCCCTGCAGAAAAAGCGCTGGAACAAACAAACTTCGGAGAGAGAAAGTTGCAGGAAACAGTGCGCGAAGGAGAGAAATGAGGAAGAAGAAGGAAGAAAGGTTTTTTAACCCTTAAATACTTGAACACGATTACCAAGGCTCATCATTGCCTTGGGAAGCCCTAGGGACAACTGACAGCGCACGCAAACTAAGTGGGCATGCCTAAGCTTGGGACAGGTGTCACGCAGGTGTTGGCCTAGGGGTGAACAGGCCTCGGAGGTGAGAATCCCTTAACCACCTGCTCTCGTAAATGACTAAGGGCTGGGGGGTGATTGATATGCCCAAGTATAACCTCAGCCAGGGATACCTACCTCGGTCGAGATAATGGCCGAGACATTGATAGGCCCAATGAGGGATAAGGGCCCATGATATCATCCCTCGGCCAGGACTACCTCGGCCCCGAATGACACTACTACATGCCCCTCCCCAAGGATACTTCGCACGTCGCAGATATCAACAGCATCCTCAATGCCCAGGAATAGCAACCTCGGCCATCAGTAGGCCGAGGTAACAAGGAGCCAACGATTCATCTTCAACATGGATCCTACCTCAGCATGGGCCGAGGTTACCAGAGGTATTAATAATCATCAGCATGCCGCATGCCCAACCTCGGCTCAGGCCGACCCCAGCATATGCCTCGGCTGACATCAGGCCGATATTCCTCATGACACCGCGGATTGAGCGGACATCCAACCTTTATAGCTCGACCTCTCCTAGGCTGAGGCCATTCACCAACATGACTGCCGAGCATCTGTTGACATTTGGATAAGGACACCTGAGTACAAATCAGTTATAACAAGATTATTCTCCACATGTGGGGGAATATTTCATCATCATTACCTACATGTGTCCATGAGAGGTGTCACACCCCCATTGGTGAGGATATCACACACATGCTCACTGCATGCATGGGGGGTACATTACACCCCCTAGTCACTATATATAGGGGTCATCCCCTACCTTGCAAAAGGATCTCATTCATGTAACCCTAGCAAAAACCCTGTCAAAATGTACAGTAGAGAGAGAGAGAGCTTGAGGGAATTTTACCCATGGTCATTAGTACCATCTGTCAGTGATATAACTCACACACTCACTATGGACGTAGGCCAGACAGGCTGAACCACCCACATTCCGGTGTTGATCTCCTCATATCCTCACCTCCTTCTCTTCTCTTTTATAGTTGTACTGCCATTGTTATATACATATAGAGCTTGGAAACACCTTACCTGGTGGTGCTGATTCCCAGCATCATCAATGAACTATGAAAAAATAAACCGATCATTTCGCATGTCTTTGATGGTGGCTAAATAATAATTAAGGGGGAACTTTTAAGACACGAAGTTGATGTTTTCACAACTTCAGATATCATGAACACCACACATTATAATTGATAATCCTTTATAAAATCATTGGACCTCAAACAATCATTGGTAAAAGTCTCAGGATAAGATGGAATAAGCTAATCTAGAACGAATCATATAGACTTTAATGAAGGCACTTTGAATTATCTTCCAACAATACTCAGCTAGTGCAACGTTTGGTATATGGATACCATAAACAGAATTATTTTCCTCCTTGTTCTAACTCTTTATTGAGTGATGATCACTTTGGTTAGGCGAATCAGATTCATTGGGCTTACCTAATCCTGACCAACATTCATTATTTGCACAAGCATATCAACAATAGGATGTGCCACCCGAGATGCTTGAGGAGGTTTATTCTTTATCAAAGGATGAAAAATAGGGAAAGAAAAAAAGAGAGCCAAAAGTTCAAAAACTATTGTTACCAAGCAGGTAAGATTATAAAACCTTTGCAAGTTTGAAACCAAGTCACTAAGCAGGTGTATTATTTTTTCGATAAACTATACTCAAGCATGGTGCATCACAAAGAAATTTTATATTTAGAGAAACCATGCCCAAGAAGGTTACATCACCAATAAGGTGACAAAATATAAGATTTTGATGAAGATTACTCAATAACAAAGGGTAAATCACCAAGCATGTAAGTTTTTTTGCTAAGTTATATCCAAGCTTGGTACAAAATTAAGAAAAATCCTTCATACACAAAAAAGCATTATGAGAGCAAAAAATTTGTACAAAGAGATAAGTGTAGAATTATATCTCATTAACAACAATAACATTGGACAAAGATGGGGGAATGTTCATATCTCCAGATTCAGTTTAGACTTGAACCTCTGGAGTGTCCATAAGAGACAAAACAACAGAATCCACTGGAAGACGACCAACCTATATCAAACAAGGATCAATATCCACCAAGGGTTTATTAACCTCAATTGAATGAGATCTCTTCTCCCTTTTTTCATTAACGGTTGAATAAAAGACCATAAACAGAGGAAGCCAAGAATAAATAGGAATAAGTGAAAAAAAGATAGAAAATTTTCTTTTAGAAGACACCTACCTCACCATTGGTTGGACAAATATAAGTAAAGACATCTAGAGATACAACATATATTAGTATTACCACTGGGAAGTCCAAAGATATAGTTAGCCTCATAAGGATACGAGGAAGGATTTTCTCATTAATGTACCTCATAAGGGAAAACACAATAATAGAAGGATAGAGGTGAATAATGTCTTCAATTCCCTGCATTTACAAAAAAATGAATAATTAGAAACATAAATATTGGGGACAACCAAGTGATCAAGTCAATGATTAATCCAAACTATCTGACAAAAATGACTTGGAGGAATAACGACCAATGGTGAATCGGATGAAACTATGGGAATTATTGGATATGGAATTCCTAGAGTTTCACCGAAGTACCCCATGACCTATTCGCTCATTGGAAATTTTCTTGCCACCATAACAACACAATATAATGAATAACATCTCGAAAAATCTCACCCAATAATTGAATATGGGTATAGAAAAGAAGTGGGAATCGTATTTTCTTTAATAATTGGACCAAAGAACTTTTCTTAGGAGGAGTGTCATCGGTATTAGAGAAAACTTCTATAGGTTTGGGAGAATACCCTTAAAGAAATTTGCACTAATGTTGCATAAACATAAACAACACACTAGGAGAAATTTCAAGTGAGAAATACAAGGTTACGTGTTGATTCTCAAGAGGAGGCATGAATGTAATAGTTGAGGTGGAAACATCTACCATGCATCATTAAGTTTATCACCCAGAGTTTTCTCTGAATAAGTTATTGTCATAGGAGTTTGAACCATATGTTTTTAGAAATATTTTTTGTACAACATATTCTTACATTGTCGAGGCATATCAACTGGATGAAATTGCTCTACCTTTTTCATGAGATTACCCTTGTTCTTAGTAGGTCGAGGAATTTAAAGTCATCAGTTGGATGGTGCCTTTCATAACCAACTAAGATCTCATCTGGAGTCAGTACAACAGACTCCATCCTAGATATAACCTCACAAACTATGGTTTTTGCCTTCTCTACCAATTCTAAACCTGAAGGAGGATCACTAAAAAGGTTAGAGTAACCTTTAATGGCCTTGGGTTTCCTGTTAGCTTTAGAAAAAACTTCCCTTGGACGAACCTAAAATGAAAGAAACTTTCCTTTTCGTTCCACTAATAGTCTAGGAACCTTTCTTCTCTTTAGCTGGCATAAGAGCACCCTCAACAATTAGGCAAAATGAGGAAACTCCTTGGGATAAGGTTTCTCTATAACACTTAAAGGAAATTATACGCATATGGTAGAGACATTCTTTCGCCCAATTTTAAGAGGAACTAATTTCTAGGGTACATCCTAATGACCAACTGATCACGCATAAAGGAACCCCATTAATAAGATGGCTTTAGAAAAATTGGACACATCCTAATGACCAACTGATCACGCCATGTTAAGATAACACATGTTCGATCAATTATACAATGACCCAAGAGTAATAACTTCTAGAGGAATGCTGAATCCACGAGACAATCTAACGTAAATTTGTACTAAATCCTAGTGAAATTTATCATTGAGTTTGCAACAGATAAAAAATCATGAAAGTGCTCAAGGTATATATGCATCTAGTTCAGGGGACTAGTATAACTTTCATCAAAAGGAACATTTGGCTCAAACCCTAGGTCTTTATGCTCCTGAGTGAGGTTCCCATGGGTATTGTAGAAATACCTAATATATTTGCAAAAAGTGTCTTTGGTAGCATCATTTATAGACTTACGAACAAGCCTTTCCACTTCATGTCATTGCTTTGTTTCATCTTCAACGAGCGGGTGGCATCACAGGGAAAATGGCCACATGGATCTAAGCTAAGCAACTCACACACTTCTTCAAGTGTGATGGTAAATTGTCCCCAAGCTTCCATGAATGTGTGAAAAATTACACTCCAGTGTGATATCAACAGATGACGGGTGGGGTTGTTCTTAGACATTGTGAAATCCCCAAATAAATGAGTTGCACATCCAAGATCAACATTGAGTAGCTTCTCCATATATTTTCCATAGATATAGCTTAATCAGGAAATGAATCCATTAGGTGAAATACTTTCTCCCTTGAATAGAATGTGGGAATAAGGTAAATCTCTCTGATCAAATCTGAATCTCATAATATAGAAAGAAGAAAAATATCCACCTTGAGCGTTATCTTTAACGTTTAAGAAAATAAATCACTGTTCATGAAGAAGCAAGCATGACGATAGAGACTATAAAGACCTTGCCTCTCAACCATATCAACGGTTTCTTGTTTGTCGAAATCCTTGCCAAACTTGTTTGAAGAGGCAGACATTTTGATTTAGAAGATTTTTAGTTGTGAAGAGGTAACAATAATGGTATAACAATGAGGCTGAGAGAATATGACTAGTAAAAATGAGATCAAAGTATATTTTAATAGAGGTTTGAGGTAGCAGTGGGCACTTTATCTCTCTAGATAAGAAAATCTATGAGTTATTTAGTGACATAAGTTGTAAAAATGTTTTAAATGAAAAGACGAATAGTTATTTAAATGGTTGGAAAAAATAACCGTAAAGGTTTTTGGACAGTTCACTACCCAATTAATATTATAAATACTAGGGGCAAAATGATTCTTACATGAACCAAGGTAGTTCAGAGTTCACCCTAAGATGCCACGTGTAAAAAAGGAACAGTGTGGGAAAATGATGGGACTTCAGTATTAAAGGCTAGCGATTCCAAAAAAATTGGCCGACACTCATAAAAATAAGATGTTTCGATATGAGATGTGTCAGTTGAAGGTATTTTGACTTATGACATGTCGGTTGAAGCTATTTCAAATTATGATGTGTCGGGTGAAGAGGTTTTGTATATGAGAAATTATTGTTTACATAATAACTTTCTCTATAAGGGAAAAAATGTTGGAGGGGCTTAAAGATAGTCCTCCTCACTTAGAGATAATCATCCTCAATTAGAAATAAATCACCTTATTAAGAGATTACTGACATATCAATACAAAGTGGAGCTTAGTCGAAGACTAATGAAGCCTTTCAGGGATCTAGTTGGACCACCATATATTTTGTCTATTATTATGTTAATATAAGCTATGTTCTAATATTTATGAGGTTAATCAGTACTAGCAATGGGCTAGATAGGGAAAGCCATGGGAGAGATTTCATGCTCTATTAAGGAAACTCATTTGGGACCTTTGAGGGAATTGGGTTGGAGAATTGCGATCAAGGCATTATTAAGGGGATTGAACTTAACTATTTAACATACAAAAGGTAAAATTCCCAGCTTATCCCAAATGAGCACTACTCGAGGAACCATGACCAAAACTTTTTCTTATCCATAGAGTTTTTGGCATTAAAAATATTTTCTTTACATAAAATATCTGCGTGACTTCATACTACACCTAACACATATTAAATTTAATGTTCCTCAAACACTGACGTTTTGTTCAAATAGTTGGCCAAAAAGGTGCTGACAAAATTGTTATGCCTCCTGACACTGTTGGGGTTTTATTCTTAAAACCATGCATGACTTATACTTTCAAGTAAAGGTATGTCAATTCATTTTGAAATAATAATCATGGTTGTGGTAATGCCTTATATTTGGTTTAAGTATGTTGTATACATATCTGCCAATAGAGCTCGGTAGGACTTTCGATAACTCGACTTGCAGTCGATCATAAGGAAATTAGAATTCTAGTACTAGAATTATTGAAACATTCGCAACATAGGTATGGATTTGGCATCCTATTAGAGCAGTTGTGATCCAATCCTAGTAGTTTATCTTGAACTACAGGAACCTGTTTTCTAATTTGAGAACTTTTTCAATAGTTTTATAGGTGATTATGATAGGTACATCCTAGGAATGTATTGAATCGAGCCATCCATGAGATTGGAGTTAAAAGGTTGTCTTGATTAGATATAATAAATCTCACACCATTTTAAAAGGGTGCATATATTATTCATCCTGATAATTATGAGGATTGGAATGCTTGTGCAAATATCACTGTGATTTCTATGGGGGTAAATTATATTATACCGGGTCAAAATATCCCCGTACATTGGGTGATTGTTGTGTGAGAAGGACTGAGATAGTAAGTTGGGGGAATTTATGTCTAGGGGATACCGTGGATTGTGATACCTCCTCGATATACTTATATGTTTTGTTTATACCTAGTAAAACCCGATCGGGGATTATTTTATAATCCTCGTGGATTAGCAAATAAGTTAAGTATGAGAACCAAGGAAATTGATTAGATACTGATTAAAATCGATTAGCAGCAAATTGATTTGATCAAGTGGGTATTGAACACTTAAGGTGGGTAATAAAATTATGTACCATAATGTAGTTTTCAAGTAATACGTCCGTGGTCATCCTGAACACGGTTGCACCCCAAAAGATGCAAAAATGGGGGATATGAAAGGAAATCCTCTTTCCACCACTCCCACGATGTTCATAGGCTTCCAAGGACATAAAATAGGTCATCATCAAGGTTGTGAAAAAGTGTAAAGTGTGAATTCTCCAACCTATTTTAATTAAAAAAGGAAAATTATGTAGCCGTCCCCGGGGAGATGACATAAAAGACTACTGATGCATAAGAAACCAAATAGATCACGGGTTTGGGAACTAAGTTACGAAATGGAAAGGTGTTAGGAACCCACTCCTCCCTTTAAGTCTCTCATGGGATAATCTTCTCTTTATCCTAAAACCTATAATTATGTATAACATGTGTGTAGGGTAAAAAGTGCGTAGATATGTGACAAGTGGGTATGGAGCGACATTATCATGTTTGCATTGTGTAAAAGATGGGAACAAATAAACTGAGAGCAAGAGAAAAATATCGAAGTAGCCAAAATATGAGCAATGCATATGATTTAAATTCACTACGAATGAGTGAATACACATGTCTAACGGGTTCGCTAAAATGGAAATGATATAAATGAAAATGTCTACTCTATAAGCTATTAATCTAATATGACTCACTATAAATGGGCGAGCATGCATGTGAAGGTGACTACTAAAAAGGCAAACATATAGATAAAAATAGATAATAATAAATATAATATAAACGATGTACTTGATCGTAACTCACTATAAGTAAGTGAGTATTCATGCCAACGGTATCGTTAAAGAGAAAAAATAACTGAGCTAATATATATGTAAAATAGTAGTGAAAATAAGAGAAATAAAATACGAAAAATGAGGAGGGATGGAATCCCAAAAATAACTCGAGATTCCTGCATGTATGGAACTGATATCAAATCCCACATAGTTCAAAACGTAAGAAAGGTGGGGTCTAACCCATAAACCTAAAACTATATTTTTTTTTTATTTTAATTTGTGAGACAATGTGCACAAGTGGTGAAAATATAGAAAAGTTAAAGAAATTTTAATTTGGGGTCTATGAGTTAAAGCCTCTTTTTGGCTTTTTTGAGTTTATAAAAGTAGGTTTATGAATGTATAAGTAATAAAATGGTAATTATTGGTGAGAAAACATGAATTATTTGAGAATATGTGAAAAGGAATAAGATGTAAAAAATGACACTAAACTAATAAAGTTGTATGGGTTGAATTTGGTCCTTTTAAGTAGCTTGAATTGTATTTTTTGGAGGAGTATGGGCAAATTTTAAAACGTGGTGAGGTGGTAAAGTTGTGGTGAAAGGTGATATTTGGATGATATAAGGGAATGTTGAGAGATTATATTGAAAGTGATGTATTGAAAGGATGTCAGATAGATTTTGGGGAAAAAGGCCCCTGAACAATAAGGTCTGGGCTTCCATAAATAAGAAACCCTAAAAGGAAAAATGACCGGACTACCATGGGTTTCCTATTCCGATATCGCTTGTCATGCCTATCGAAATTGGAGCCAGACTTGGTGGCCAAGTAAAGTATCCCCTGCCTGCAAGTAGGGGGAGGGGTGCCTTTAACTAGGCTCAAAATGGTTATTTTGGAAAAAGGTCGTAAAATGAAAATCGTAAGTCCATTTCCTCTTGACTGTTGGAAAGAAGATTCAAATATGTATATAAGTGTGTTGAGTTACTCTCGGACCCAAAAGTTTCCCAAATTCAAATGGATCTTGGGGAGTATTCGACGACCTCCGATTAAAGCTTTTGGGCAAAAAGGTTGCTAAATGGGAATCGTAAGTTCGATTTGCACATGGTATGGATAGTTGGAAAGGGAATTCAGAGCCCTATAAAAGTGTATGCAATAATCATGGGTTTGAGACTTTATCAAAGTCAAATAGATCTTGGTAAACATTCGTTTATCTCTAGTTAGAGATCAAAGGAGGATCAGGGTTTGGGGTTCTAAGGGATTGTGTTTGAACCCTATGGAGGTAATTAATGGGTACTAAAATGTGGTGTTTATAGATACCCTCAATTATGGAGTTTATTATAAACGAAGGTCATTGAAAGATAGTGTAACGACAAATTTCCACATTGAGTCAATTTGTAATATTGGCTATTTCTGTTGGACAAAATATTTAGATTGTTTAATTTTCATATCATTATCCGCATTAAAGAAATTGAGCTACCGGGATTTCATGCCAAATTGAAGAGTTCATTTCAGAATCTGATCGCTCATATTTTCGAAAGGTATATGACCCACTTTTAAAGTTCATGGGAGAATTAATTTATAGGCTTCCTGTTTTTACAAAAATATTTTTAAATCTTACTTTATTTTTCATAATATTGTTAAGGTCATTCTAACGAGAACTAAAATCTTGTTCGAAGGAGGTGTTTGTAATGACTTCCAACGAGATCCATTGAGGGTTTGTGTTGAGATCTCATTTAAAACCTATTTTGTATCTCGTTGAAATGTTATATAGCCATGTTGTTAGAATGAGACTACATGTCATTCAAACTACCGAAGCAGTTATGAAAAATAGTAGTTATTTCAGCACTTTTTCTTCTTAACTTCCTTTCCCCACTACCTCCACTTTGTCTAATACATATCGAGCTCAGGAGAAAACTCAAGGGACTCTCTTTTCTGATTTGAGGAAAGCCAAAACACTTTTGCAAAATCTCTCCAACATTTTTATGATCATTTTGGTTCATTTTTCAAAAGAATAAACCTAGAAACACTTCTTCCTACATTCATTACCATTGTGTGAGGTGGACTTTCGTATGGGTTGGAGACGAATTTTGGCATTCGATGGATACTGAGGCATAAGAGGTGTCGTGTAACGTATAAGAGCTACACTACAGATATAGTTAGTGTAAGTCTTTTTTGTCTTCTTGCAAAACTATATCTGTAGTGAATTTTATCTGGACATGACCTTCTAATAATTTTCCAATTTAGGTTTTCCTCGTACATCGCGATGTTGTGGTTATGTGCTTTCTATTTACATAGAAAATCCTTCATGATGACTTTGGATTTCCTAATCAAGACTAAAAGTGGGAAAGTAACAATCTGTTGGCTTAGTAGTAATTATAACCCATGTTGCGTATTTGTATCTCAGAGTGTATTTCACAAATTTAGACCTAAGCCATATAACCGAGCTACTTCAAATTGGTATCATAGAAAGTTTCTAAAAGCTATTTATGTAGATGAATTCTAAAGGTTATATGGAAGGTTATTCGTAAAGTATACCCCCTATATTTGATGGAACTAATTACTCTTATTGGAAAGCACGTATGAGATCTTCTTTAAAATCAATTGATGAACGTGTTTAGCTTGCTGTAAAATAGGGGTGGTCCCCTCCAACCTTTGTAGATGGGTAATATAATGCTTTAAAACATGTTGAGTAATGGAGTGAGAAAACTTGAAATTACACAATTTTAATTCTAAATTTTTAATTGAATACGGGCCTCTCACCATAACAATGTTATTATAGAAAAAAATTATTTTAAACTTGTCCTATGATCGTGGAAATGGATTGTATGTTCCAGAACAAATCGAATAAGAGCATCACCTAAGATAACATTCGAGTGCAAGATCCTAAATAATATTCCTACATGTTATGCACTCACAACAACCTTGTGACAATAAGTGGAACTTAATTAGATTCAAGCCACTTTAACAAAAATGCCTAAAAGTTCCATGATTCTTTGACCAATAACATCATCTAAAATAAAATATGTTGACTTGTTGTGCAACCCATTGATCTTCCACTTATATCGCCCTCAAATGCAATTATTTTTTAATTTCACACAATATATTGAAAAATCAATATTGGCCTTGACAATTATGTTTTTATATGCCATATAGTCTTTTAGGCTCTTTTTCAAAGGTAGCTTTTAACACAAAAGAGTTTGGTCTTTTCATAGCCCCTTTCCATTGCTCAAATGTTTTGATGCAATCCATAAAATGGGCATTGGTTCTTACATGCACAATTTATTTTTCTATCGCTTATAAGATTTGGTGACAAAATTTACAAGATAAAACCTCACTTCACTTAGCATATTTAAAGAGATATTAACATCTTAAAGAGTTCATGAGAGGTGTATGCATAAAAGTTAATGATATGATGCCAACACAGAAGGAAATATCATAAACGAGCATCAAGGCATCATAACAACGCATAAAGTGAACAAGTAGAAGAAATTAAGACTAGATACTAATCGTAAGAGACATGAACATGGAATGATATTGTGTCCCAAATATCTCATAAACATATTCCAAACAGACAAAAAAAATTGTGGTTTATGAAAACTTTTATACAACAAATGAAAATGAAAATAGTTTGGAATTTTTTGAAAATATATTTACATATATAATCTAGTTCATAGGGTTAATGGTAGACATAAAGCTCGCCCTAAACTAGATTTTTAACTCTGAACTCAATCAATGTATCAAAGCCCTATGATTTTTCTAAGATCCTCGAACCTAAGGGCATTTAGAGATTTGGTAAAGATATTGGCCAGTTGATGTTAGATGCCTAAAAAGAATAAGGAAATGACTTTTTCTTCAACTTATTTGCGAATAAAGTACTTACGAATCCTGATGTGCTTTGTTATAGAATGTTGGATGGGATTTTGGGAAATATGGATTTCACTTGTATTATCATAATACATTCAAAACTATGTAAAATGCATAATGGATGATGTGTTATTTCTTGTGGGTAGCATTATCGGGGTTAGCTTTGGGTCGGTGATCGTATTGGGGATGGCAATTAGTATTGGTTTGACGGTCTTGCTTCACAAATTTTGAGACTTTTTCATTTTTTATATTTTGTCCCAAATAGCCTAAGGGGGATATTTGTAAGGAAATATTTTCACATTGAGTCAATTTGTAGCATTGTGTATTTTCGTTTGACAAAACATTTAAATTTTTTAAGTGTCATATCACAATCCGCATTGAAGAAATGGAGCTATCGGGATTTCATACTGCATTGAAGAGTTCATATCACAATCCGAGCGCTCACATTTCCCAAAAGTATATGAACCAATTTTAAAGTTTATTGGAGAATTATTTTATAAGCTTCTTGTTTTTACAAAACAGTTTTAAACCTTAAGTTATTTTTCATAATTGTTAAGGTCGTTCTAACGAGAACTACAATCTCGTTCGAACGAGGTGATCTTAATGACTTCAAATGAGATCCCTTGAGGGCATGTGTTGAGATCTCATTTGAAACCTTGTTCGTACATCCTTCAAACAATATTTAGCCATGTCGTTCGAACGAGACTACATGTCATTTTAAGAATCGGACCAGTTATGGAAAATAGAAGTTGTTACAATTGTTTTTCTTCTTAACTTGATTTCCTTACTACTTCGACTTTGTCTAATACATATGGAGATAAGGAGAAAATCGAAGGAACTTTATTTTGTGATTTGAGGAAATCTAAAACACTTTTAAAAAATCTCTCCAAAATTTTTATGGTCATTTTGAATTATTTTTCAAGGGCATAAACCCAAAAACACTTCAACCTACATTCATCACCATTGTGTGCAGTGGAATTTCGTACGGTTCAGAGATGGCACTTGGCTTTCAGTGGATACTGAGAAACGGAAGGAGTCGTACAATGCATTGGAGCTATATATACTACGGACAGAGGGGTTCAAGATGACATTAGTAGTACTTATATGGTTAAGTCTATAAGTCTTTTATGTCTTCTTGTAAAACCATATTCGTAGTGGATTTTGTCTAGGCATGGCCGTTCGAGATTTTTCCCTTTTGGTTTTTCCTTGTACATCGTAGGGTTGTGGTTGTTTTCTTTCTATCTATATATCAAATCCTCCATGCGCACTTAGGATTTAGTAATCAAGACTAAAAATTGGAAAGTAACAATATGTTGGCCTAGTAGTAATTGTAACATGTATTGTGTGTTTGCATCTCAGAGTGCATTTTACGAATTTAGACCTAAGCCACATATCTGAGCTACTACAGATAAACATCCTGATAGAAGCTATGAGCGTTGGGTTTCTTGTAACACCGCGCGTAATTCTGGCGTCAGCCGCCACCAAGACTAAATCGGGCATTACTAAATTAAATATCACTCTTAGCATGTGAGAGATATGAGACATATAAAATTTTCATTCCATAAGATAATAATTAACTTGATCAAAATAAATAATATCCATTCATGCAATAAATATCCATCACTATGCTAACTCCAAAAATAATTATACTCGATAATTTATTTAAAACTCCAAATGAAATATTCCAATAAAGTCACTGACTAAAACCATAGACAACTTTGTAACCGAATGGCCCAATCAAATCCATAATGAAGTCTCATAATATAAAGCGGCTGAATGAAATTACACCTATACTAATAAAGCAAATAAATAAAATGGGGCTCCAGCAGCACCTCCAAATTGATCTCCAATAACTCATATACAACTACTCGAGTACATAACCTAAAATGTTAGTCAATGCAATGGGTCAGAGCCAACTACATGGATATCAGCAACTCCTCTCAAATAGGGTCCTTGAACCCAGACAACAACATTATACGCAATAAACACGATAGTAGAATATTTTAAATTAAATTAAATATGATAATATGCGATAAAAATAAATCACTATCCACCCACACTAATGTCCACTATAAAATCCTTGTCTCGGTATTTAAGTTACAACACTTCCTATTTTAAATTTAATAAATTATATCAAATTTATTATTCTTCTCATTTTATTAATATTAGTCGCGAGACTCCCACATTTAATTTTTCATCATATAAGATGTGGGAGTCCCCAAGTTTTACACCACACCCATTCCCCTCACTATGGCCAGTCAGCCCAATTCATGTAAGCTCTGCACACTCTCGTGAGGTTTCATGCATGACACATCACTATAACTCATTAGCCGTTTAACTGTCAGCCCGCAGATACTCGTGAGAGTACACACACCCACATCGATATACCCATTTGGACTGTTTAACTGTCAGCCTTGCACATACTCGCACCGCCAAATTTTTTAATACCCGTTTATTATCGTAGGCATTATTCTCTATTTATCAACTTTTTTCATTTATCTCAAATTAGCCCCACCCTTTATATCTACATAAAATCCTTAAAACACCCTTAGTCACATACCTAAAGGTCTCCAACAAACAAGTATTTTCTAACCTATTATCTAGGAAGAAAACTAGCTAACCAACACCACTTCGCCTCACTTCTAAGCTTGCTAAACCAAGGAACAATGTAAAAATCAATCCCACCTCAGAATGCTTATCCGTAAACCGTCACCACTATCTAGTCCCGTACCTAGAAATCAATAACTACCCAAAGGTCTACTAACTAGTCCCATACCTAGAAAGCAACCTAAATAAAGGTGAGCGTACTATCTATCCCATAACCCCGTCGTTCCAATGGTTTAAAACGTATTAAAAATAAATGAGTGGCATAAGGCTAGATTTTCATTCATCACACTAATTCCACAAATTAAATCCACGCATCAACAATTATTCAATTAATGTAAGTTTAGCCATAATATTTATTAAACCACACTTTCTCATAAGATTATTCAATTTATTATCACATGCATGGTATAGGATTCATATAACAAAAATTTACTATTATGCAACATCTATAAAATTTCCATGTTTTAACATCGTACAATTTATTAATGGCATCTCTATGTAAAAATCTACATGCGAACATCTTAACATCTACAGAACCCAAATCTCTACCCTAACATGCAAGGTTTTGAGTCTTCATTCATATTAGAATTTTTCATAAAAACAGTCCCGATTTATCTTCCACTTTCCCTAATTAATATCTCTAATTTATTTTATGAAAACACATGTATTTAGTGTATAGGCCGTAATTCCTACGCATAATACTAACGTAAAGAAATAGAGGTAACCATGCCTAATAGTTGTTTGAAGAAATCTGATTATGAAGATGTGTTCCTTACGAAAACACGACAAAGTTTCGTTCTTGGATTAACTTGAAAAACCCGATTTAAACCTTCAAAATGTGGGTTGAATCTTGCTTTTAAATAGGACTAGGGTCTTGTAGATGGGAAAATATGAAAATAGAGGAGGCTACTAATTTTTGAGAAGGCTAAAATGTGTTATGAAAGTCCTAAACCCGCCACTTTATGTTTATATAAAAAAATAGTTTGAGTGCTAATCAAACACAAACACTCAAAAATTTATTATGAATGATCGGACCGTCGAAATTGGCTGAAATTTTATTATGTTGTAGCTGACGGCGACACGGAGCTGCTATAAAAAAAATTTGCTCGATCAAATGCTTGTAATTTTGTTATTTTTTATCCTCCTTAGGTCGGATCCTCCCTTGATTTTTATACAAAAAGTCATAATTTCTAAATTTCTATCCCTATTTAAATTCCACTTAAAACCTTATTTATATATATATAACCCAACATTTTGATATACCAAAATTAAATAGATTCCAAAATTTTTATTTTTTTGAAATTGTTTAATTAACAAAGATTTTTACAACTAAAAAATTATGGGGAGTTACATACTTCCCCACTAATATAGGAATTTCATCCTCAAAATTCAACGAAGCATAAATGCGCAAAATAAAAATAACTCTAACATATGCCTACCCATAAATACCACGATTTTGCGCCCATACACCCAATCCTACCTGCACGTATCCCACAAAATAAAAAAACACACACACACACACACACATATATATATATATATATATATATATATATATATATATAAGTATCTAGAAAGTAATACATACCGTGCTACTAGCCACGTTGTGGCTTCTGCTGAGCTGGCTTGGCCTGAGGCTGAAGTAAATAGCACCTACTCACTCCGATTAATGATGGTGCTGCTGCCACTCCCTGGACACCTATCACTACCGGTGCTGGAGACCTTTGGCCTTAATGCCCCTATGTCCCTTGGCCCAGCTGACCCTGTTCACCTTGGCCCTATGCATCTTGGCTTTCTGGACCTGTAACTTTGGACACCTAGATGCTCGGTGGCCTATCTCCCCACAACTAAAACACGTGCGTTTGAAATATCCATACTGTCTATTTGGCAGTTACCCCTCTGAATGTCCTTGCCCCTTCCCATAAGAGACATGCGAAACACTACTACTACTCCTATCCTGTCCTCTGTCTCTTCCATGTTTGGTTATTGTGACCCTTGTTCTCTCCTCCTTTTCTATTTGATTCTTATCTTTTTTTTGCAGCTTCTTTTGATAGTTTACTTTTTCCTAACATCGCGACATCCACTACTTGAGTAAATGAGTGTATGCCGAATTCCCCAATACCATTTACCTGATACAACATGACAATCTGTAAGAGGGCAGTGACACTGGGGTCTTTGAATAACTAGAAAGGGTGAGATGTGACCTGCTCCAATGGACGCTACCTCGAAGGTTCTCAATCACTTCTAGTAAAATGTCTCTGGTAAAACCTTCCCTATCTAGTAACAATGGAACTCAAACTGTAGTCTACTCCCTGCAAGAAGATGCTATTCACCATAATAATAGTAACTTTACCTAAGATATACTCCTGAGAGTGATGGCTGTCAGGTGGAGTTAAGGAACAAAGCACTTAACACTTAGAGAGAAAGAGCAGGGGGAGAACACTTAGTGGTTTGGAGTGATTTGTACAGAGTAACGGTATGACTTGAGTTATGATATCTTGAATTGACCTTGCCGAGGGTCTTACTTATACTTAGGCCCTAGGACTGAGTTAGAACTTTTTGGGCACCAAAACTGAGGGGGTTGGTGAGGGACAAGGTCTGCAATCTACCTTTTGTCCCTATCGGTGTGCGGTCGCCTTCTTCCTCTGACTGGTGCCACCTGATGCAAACCAAATTCAAAAAAACAAATGTGTCTGCGCTTGAAGACAAAATATCTGATGGGGTGAATATCATTTTAAAACGTTAACTTGTTGTACAAACTTTGCAAACTTGAGGTGGGGGCCTCAAGGACCACCTCCTCTAAAATCTTTGTAAACTTGAAGAGGGAGGTATCGAGGACCACCTCCTCTAAAATATTTGGAACTTTGAGGAGGAAGGCATCGAGTAACACCTCCTCTAAAATAATTGTAACTTTGAGGAGGGAGACCCCGAGGACCACCTCCTCTAAAATAATTTTTCAAACTATTCATCTCTTGTGAGCAACCCTTTGGTTACTCACTTCAAATGTGATTAAGTGTAAATTGTGTGAGTACTAGTGACTACTAGGGTCTTTTTACTAGTGTTCTCTCAATCTTAAAGTGTTAAGTTATTGGGGTTGATCAACAAACCTTGTTCCTTAACCACCAAGCCAAAATTCCTAGGATATCCCATCTTGCCTAGTTAAGCCCTTCCTTCTCAACTAGACTACCTGTACAAGAAAGTAACATGTTAGTACTTTGATATTTATGTGAGTAATAAATCTTGGAGAAGAGGTCACTCTAAGTGAATCACCTCACCCACTAGTTTTGTTTTTGTGAGGAATTTTAATTTTTGGGAACGAGGAGCCCTTTGTAGTGGGCCTCCTCATTAAACCGTGTTTTGTGAGTTATTTGGGATGAGGGACCTTTTTTAATGATCACCCTCACCCAATTTCCAAATTGTGAATTCTGAGTACTTTGGAGGCAAGGAGCCCTTTTTGGTGGGCTTCCTTGCCCAAGCTTAACCTGTGAGTTTTGGGTCATTTGGGACGAGGAGTCCTTTCTAGGTCCCTCCTCACCTATGCTATATTTTATTGTGGTTGTTGAGGAACCTGGGGAGAGTAGCCCTTCCTGGGGACCTCCTCACCAAAACTCTAATTCTGTGAGTTTTAAGACATTTGGGCGAGGAGCTCTTTCTGAGGCCCTCCTCGCCCATTGATCATTTTTTGTGATTTTTTAGGAATTTGGGGAAAGGATCCCTACTGAGGCCCTCCTCGCCCAAACTCTATTTTTGGAAGGTTTGAGGATATTGGGGAAAGGTTCCCTTTCTGGGGCCCTCCTCATCCATTTTTCATTTTTGTGAGCTTTGAGGATCTTAGGGCGAGGAGCCCTTTCTGGGGCCCTCCTCGCCGAATTTTTCATTTTTGTGAGCTTTGAGGATCTTGACCTTCATCGCCCATTTTTCATTTCTATGAGATTTGAGGATCTTAGGGGCAAAGAGCCCTTTCCGAGGACCTCCTGGCCCAAGATCTTGAGATATCAAGTGTGTACCCCTCTACACAATCCTTTGATAGAACACTCCATCTTCTTTGCTTCAGTATTGACCTCTTCCGGCACAAACATCAATAAATTAGTAAACTCTTGCTCGTATTCAACCACTGATTTTGATCCCTACTCCAAGTCCGAAAATTCTCTTTTTTTTGCACACCTAATCGGACAAGAAAAATATTTGTTATTAAACTTGATCAGGAAGTCCCCACAATTCAATCGATCCCTATCCTCTGACGTGGTGACACTCTCCCTCTAGTGTAAACCATCTTCGATTAGCTTGAATGTAGATAAAATTTGTTTCTACACATTGTTGCAGTCCACCATCCTCAAGTACCGCTCCATGTATCTCCTCCACTGGCAAGTAATAGTTGTGTCAGATCCCCTTACGAAGGGGGGAGGACTGCCCTTGTGGAAAATTTCCCTCATCTTATCCCAAGTCGAGGTGGGCTTGCCCTACTGTTACCCTTCTAAAGTCAACCATCTCTATCTCTGAACCTCAATACCTATCGTCGTGGTCTCCCACACAATTGCCTCAAATTCCTCGGCATCCAACACAAACTGCCTCTGCCTCTGCCTCTCCTGACCTTGGAAACCAAAAACTGACCCCTTTCTCCTATCTCCAGTCATCCTAGTGTTGTCCATCTAAAAGATAGGAACAAAAACAACATTAGACTCGGAATAACTAAGAATACAAATCATTAAAAGGAATCAAATATAGCAACACTGAAACTAAAGTGAACTCATAACTTATAAGACCTAAGACCATGATCTTATACCACTGTAACACCCCGCATAATTCTAGCATCGACCGCCACCAAGTCTATGTCAGGTGTTGCTAAATTAAATATCATTCTTAGCACGCGACAGATCTGAGCCATATAAAATATTCATTCCACAATATAATAATTAAATTGATCCCAATAAAAAAGAGTCATTCGCGCACCAAATATTTATTACTATGCTAACTCCCAAAATATTTCTACTCCATCATTTATTAAAAGCTCCAAATCAAATAATCCAATAAAGTAACTGACTGAAACCATAGACAACTTTGGAACTGAATGTCCCAATCAAGTCCATAATGAAGTCTCATAATGTAAAGCGACTGATTGAAAGTAAACCTATACTAATAAAGTGAATAAATAAAGTGAGACTCTAGTCGTACCTCCAAATCGATCTCCAATAACTCCCATGAAGCTACTCCATCACACAACGTGAAATGTTAGGCAACGCAATGGGTTAGAGCCCACCGCATGGATACCATTTAATCCTCTCAAATAGGGTCCTTGAACCCAGACAATAGCATTATATGCAATAAACACGACAGTAGAATATTTTAAGTTAAATGAGATATGATAAGATGTGATAAAAATAAATCACTATCTGCCCACACTAATGTCCACCATAAAATCCAAGTCTCAGTATTTAATTTACAACACTTCTTATTTTTAATTTAATAAATATAATCAAATTTATTAATTTTCCCATTTTATAAATATCAGTCGCAGGACTCACGCATTAAGTCTTACATCATATTAGTTATGGTACTCCCACAAGTTTTACACTACACCAATTCCCCTCACTATAGTCAGTCAACCCAATTCACTATCAGCTTTGCACACACTCCCGAGGTTCCATGCACGACAAGTCATTATAGCCCGTCAGCCCATTTAACTGTCAAACTGCACATACTTATGACACCACACACGCACATCGCTATAGCCAGTCGACCCGTTTAACTGACAGCCCTGCACATACTTTCACTGCCAATATATTTTAATACCCGTTTATTATCTTATGCATTAATTCTTAATTTATCAAGTTTTCTCATTTATCTAAAATTAGCCCCACCCTTTATATCGACATAAAATCCTCAAAACAACCTTAGTCCCATACCTAAAGGTATCCAACACACATGTATTTTCCAACCTATTATATAGGAAGAAAACCAACTAACCAAGTAACCAACACTAGTTAGCCTCAACTCTAAGCTTGCTAAACAAAGGAACAATGTAAAAATTAGCTCCACCCCATAATATTTATCAGTAAACCATCACCACTATCTAGTCCCATACCTAAAAAGCAATAAATATCCAAAGGTCTACTAAATAGTCCCATACCTAGAAAGTAACCTAGAAAAAGATGAGCACACTATATATCCCATAACCCTGTTATTCCCGCAGTGTCGAACATATTAAAAATAAATAAGTGGCATAAGCCTAAATTTCCATTCGTCACACAAGTTTTAACAATTTAATCCACGCATTAATAACTATTCAATTAATTTCCGTTTAATCGTTATATTAATTAAACCACACTTTCTCATGAGACTATTCAATTTATAATCACATGCATGCTATAGGATTTATACAACAAGAATTTACCATTGCGCAACATCCACATAATTTTCATGTTTTAACATAGTACAATTTATTAACTGGTATCTCTACGTAAAAATATACATGCAAACATCTTAGCGTCTACAAAACCCAAATCCTAACTCTGACATCCAAGGTTTTAAGTCTTCATTCATATTAGAAATTTTCATAAAAACAGTCCCAATTTTTCTTCCACTTTCCCTAATTAATATCTCCAATTTATTTTAAGAAAACACATGTATTTGGTGTGTAGGCCATAATTACTACGCATAATACTAAGGGAAAGAAATAGAGGTAACCATTTTTGAGATTTTTTTGAAGAAATATGATTATGAAATTGTGTTCCTTGCGAAAAGACGACAAAGTTTTGTTCTTGGATCAACTTGAGAAAACCCGATTTAAACCTTCAAAACTTGGGTTGAATATTGCTTTTAAATGGGGCTAGGGTTTTGTAGAGGGAAGAAGATGAAAATAGAGGAGGCTGATGATTTTTGAGAACGCTAAAATGTGTTTTAAAAGTCCTAAACACGTCACTTTATGTTTATATACCGAATAGAGTTTGAGTCATAATCAAACTAAAACACAAAAATTTATTACAGATCATCGAACCGTCAGATTTGGGTGAAATTTTTGTATGTTGTAGCTGACAGTGAGATGGAGATGCTATAAAAAAATTCAACTTGATCGGATGGTTGGATTTTTTTTTTATATTTTTATCTTCCTTAGGTCAGATGCTTCTCCGAAATTTGTTCAAAAAGTTATAATTTCCAAATTTTAATCCCGATTTAAATTCCACTTAAAACCTTATTTTTGTATATAAAAACCAATAATTTGACATACCAAAATTAAATAGATTCCAAAATTTTTATTTTTTTTGAAAATTTTAATTTAACAAAGATTTTTACGGCAAAAAAATTACGGGGTGTTACATTTATGTGTGTCAATAATCATGCGGGGATGAGTAGAGTTGGATTATGTTGGGGATAGAGGTTTGATTTCATGGACCAAAAGAGTGTAAGCGACCAATTTAGGGGGTCGAAGCCAAATATGTGGACTTAAAGGATTTAGGTGACCGATTTAGAGGATCGTAGCCTAATTCTGTGAGCGTAGGTAAATTCTAAGGACCTAAAGGGTGTATGCAACCAATTTAGAGGATTGGGGTCGATACAAAGAATTAAAGAGTGTATTCAACTGATTCATAGGATTACGGCTTAATTCTAAGGGCGTAGATAAATTCTAAGAACCTAAAAAGTGTATGCGACTTATTTAGAGGATTGAGACCTAATTTTGAAGGCCTAGGTCAATTATGATGACCTAAGCGTATATGCGATCGATTCAGAGGATTGTAGTCTAATTCTGAGGGCCTAGGTCACTTATGAGGACCTAAAGAGTGTATGTGACCGATTCAGAGGATCGCTACCTGACTCTAAGGGTCAAGGTCAATTCTGAAGACGTAAAGGGTGTATGTGACCAATTCATATACTCCCGAATGATTATGGGTGTAAGTTAATTCTGAGGACCTAAAGCGTGTGTGTGACAAATTTCCAGGATCATGGACGATTCTGAGGTCCTAGGTCAATTTAGAGGACCTAAAGAGTTTATGCGCATAATTTAAAGGATCAGGACCTAATTATGGGGGCTTAGGTCTATTCTGAGGACGTAAAGAGTGTATGTGACTGACTCAAGGGATCACGACCTAATTTTGAGGGACTAGATCAATACTGAGGACCTAAAGAGTGTATACAACTGATTCAGAGGATCACACCTAATTCTAATGTCTTAAGTCAATTATAATGACTAAAGAGTATATATGACCAATTGAGAGGATTGCGGCCTAATTCTGAGGGGCTAGGACAATTGTATGAACCTAAAGGGTGTATGTGACCACTTTAGGGGAACGCGACCGATTTTGAGGGCTGAGGTCAATTATGAGAACCTAAATAGTGAAAAAGTTAATTATGAGGATGTAAAAAGTAAGGGATATTTTTTTTAAAAGACGTGAAGTGATATGAGAATTATTTTGGTAAATTTTGGATTTTTTTAGAGTTTTCTTAATTCCGAATGATTTTTAAATGCATGTGTATATTTTAAATTTTGTAAATTTTTATTATTTTTCGTAATTTTTAGAGATTGTGAGCATTTTGAGGAACTTTTAAATATCTGTGTAAATTTTGAATTTGGATGATTTTTCATGGATGAGAATGCCCCTAAGATGTTATCTCTTGGCAAATGCAATATTTTAAAATTTTCCAAATTTTATATTTAGCAGTCACAATCTTGTGAAAAACAATTTGATTTACCAATTTTATTTTGTTGACCCTATAGCATTCATCTATGTGATTAAGAATATAAGTTAAATAAGTCAAACACAAGGCACGCCGATGTACGAGAAAATCACTAAGGGAAAAAACCTCGAATGGCCAAGCCAGACAATCACTATGACATGGAAAATTACAAAAAGATAATTTAGTCCTACTCAACGACTCGATCACCCACAAGCCTTGACGCTTCTTATTATCTTCTACTTCTCCTCCACAGTTCCATGTAGGAGTTGACACATGCAAATGTCCATAGTACACGAGTCCACGTGCACCTTGGTATCCATAGGTGCAGCCTCAGCAATGTCTACGAATTCGAACATGGAATCCACAACTTCTTCTTCATAATTGGCACACACAGAATCCACTGCACGAAAATAATTTTCAAAGCGATGGAATAATTTTCGGTGCCAAAATCAAGATTACAGAACTTTGGAACTATCAGAATTGATCTTGAAAACTCGGGATAATGAAAAACTTTTGGGAACTTTTGTAAACCAGATGCGAAAATGATTTTTTGTAAAAGTTCTTCTGTTTTCTGAGTGAAAGAAGTTTTTAAATATGAAAACACAACTTTCAAGGCGGCGCATCATTCGAATGATAAACAGCTCTCGTTCAAATGAGAAACATATCTCGTTTGAATGAAACTAAATTTCGTTTGAATGACAAGAAAAAGTATTTTATTTTAAAAACAACCTCAAATTTTCTAAAATAAAATTAACTCAAAATATATTTTAAAAGTAAGTTTCTAAAAATATTTTTCCAAATTCCAAACATAATTTAATTTTAAAAATTATTCTTAATTAAGATCCTAAATCTCATAATCCATTAAGCATCCATACCCATGTGATCTAGAATAAACAAGTTTGAAGAAATACGAAGGCACGAAACACGACACTGGTATGTTCTTCAAAGCTTTGCTGCAAAATCTTCAACACTAAATATCATAGGCTTTGTGGGATCACAACTCAAAGACTATCCTATGAATCAAACAGTTTTGTCCAAAATTAAGCCAATTATAAACAAATTGACTAGATTGGAAATTTTCTTTTACAAAGCTTCCCCTTTTTCTATTCCGGGACAAAACCAAAAATAGTAAATTGCTAGGCCAGGCCATTAAGTCGAAAATAAATTTATGCCCATCCCATAATCCCAAAAGAATGAAAAATCAAGGATATGACAAATATCGATAAAATTCGGCGAAGCAATGTCTGAATGTGATGAAGCCAATATGTCTGAATCTATGTAAAATAGTACACACACGAAACAAAAGAATACCACAAGTGAAGTATAGAGGTACATAAAAACATATATAAATGATAGTAAAACTCCAGTAAACTCCCCCCACATCACATATCTCTCCCCTTTTTGGCTGGAATAGATAAATCACGGGACAGAGTAAGCATGAATCATTGTATCTAGCAAGAAAATAATGGATCAATATAATCATGACTAGATAATCATAATCTCAATATCAGCAAACAATATAGACATATGAAAATGGATAATAATCAAGCAATGAACATATATGTGAAGGAAATAATAAATAGAGATATGAAACAAGCTGCATTAACATAAGTCATATGCCTAATTAGAATGAAATAATTACAAATAGTTCATATCCTTGTATCTCATGTCAAATATATAGAAGCAACTGATAAAGATATCCAAAAAGGGATACATAAATAGTGTCATAAGGTACATCTTATCTTAATAACACACAAAATAAATACATTATGAATAGTATAGTATCTCAGAATACAATGCAAAAAAATAAATCTCATTAGTCTCAATAATTTCCTCTAAAGTCCTCATCATCTTTAATGGCAGTGCCATCATCTCTCTGGAATGTGGACGTCCCTTCACCACGACTCTGCTCCGTGCGTCGCATATCATCAAAATGCTGAAAGTTGGGACTGCTGAATGGTACTCTGTTATGCCTCAGCCTTAAAACGTACCATTATGGACTCATTAAATCTTCGATGCTCCGTGAGCTCAGCCTGCATAAAAAAATCTCTCATCCTCAATCCTAAGAAGTATCTCTACTAGCTCTGGATTTAGTTGAGGGAGGCTCAGTGTGAGGGGTACCCGAAGGTAGTGAAGAGAAACCACCTCCAGATAATGATTTGATGGAAGATGGAATATAGCGAGCAGCCTCACTACGGTGACTCTCAGATCTACAAATAGTATTCAACTCAATCGAAGAAATCACTAAGTGCTCAACCTTATCCTATAGGAGAGGTACCTGAGCATCCTCACAAATACTCAAGACTAAAACATCGTAAGGAAGTGCAGTAGGAATGGGAATAGGATCGACAAGGTAAATGAATAACATAACATGCAGAAGAATAGTAGGTAAATCAATAGGCCACCCCTAATTGACGGCGTACATAAAATGTATGATGTCATAAGAAATCTGAGTATGATTAGTCCTAGGGTAGACCCCAGAAGAGATAAAACAATTAAGCAACTGGAAATATGGATGAAGGTTCTAGTGAAACATGATGGAATAATGATGTGGCATCTCTCTAAAATAATGAGGATTAATCCCGTCTACATCAGGACTACTAGGGATACGTTCTGGGAAGAAAGCATTGGGAACTCGAGGTATCTGTAAAATCTATTATATAAGATCGGCAGCATTCCAAACAACTCTAAAGTAAAACTCATGTACTATATCGGGATGAATAATTCCATACAACTCGAACATAGGCTCCCAGTCTCTACCACTTAACCAGCGAGGAACGCGATATTGTCCAAAATGAGACACCCTAAAAACTCTCTCTGTAACTATAGCATGAATGTATAAACCTAGTACGTAAAACTACTCTTACTAGACCCTACTCGCCCACCAGTCTGCAGAGTAGTGGGCGATTGTCTTAGGTGGTCTGAGCATGAGCCAAGATCGACTGCTCATCTAGATGTCTAGCATGGGCATAATGCCTACACTGACCACGAGCCATCACAAACAAAACGAGAAGGAATAATGAATGTGTATAAAGAAGTCTAATCCTATCCCAACTGACACAGAAGCTCCAACACCCTACCTCCTTACAAAGTCTAACTGAACCATCAAAGTAAACCAGAATCACAATGAGAAACAGCAACAACAGATAATATATGATCACTAGCAGATAAAACTTAAACATGAGTAAAGAAAATACGCCCTTAAACACGGTGTAGGTGTCTCAAAAATCCAAAAAAATAAAAAATAAAGTTATAATTTGAAAAATAATTTTTTCGGATATTTCGGGATACATGCAGCCAAACTATGGGAAAAATTTACTCAAAACCAAGAAAATTTAAATGAAAAAAAAGACCAAATAAACGAAACACCCCCCCCCCCCCCCCCCCCGCCAAACACGAATTTTGATTAAAAATCAAATGCATCATATTTCTTACATACTCAGGAGACAAAAATCTAATAATGATAAGAAAAGCATGCAGAAATTATGACATTTGGTTTTAAATTCAAAATACATAAAACCCTATCAAAACTCTAACTAAACACAATATAGAGGAAAATAGAGGATGATAATTGTGTAAGGACGACTAAATCATTAACATGAATCAAAATTATGACAAAATAAATCTTTTCAAAGCTTGGAGTGAGCAACAATGGAGGACGAATTCAGCAAGTAAGTGACAGAGTCTTTTTGAGGGTAAATGGTAAAACGACCGAAAAGTGAAAATAAAAAACCCTAAAATCTATTCCAGGCATCGTTCGAACAGTATCCTAGCATCGTTCGAACTACAAATGCATGTTATTAGAACTAAACAAAGCGTCATTCTAATGACATGTACCTCTCATTAGAACCAATGAAACCTCACTTCTAATTACCCCAAACCGTAGACCCTCATTTGAAGCTCGTTTGAATACCCTTTTTAATGACCTACAAATGACACCTCATTGTTTAAACATCAATCCTCAAGGGAATCTCGTTTGATCCCTCCTTTCGAACGACATCCGAAATTCATTCAAAAGAGAGTGTAATCTCGTTAAAACAATGCCACAAAACTTTGATTCCTCTCCTCATATCATAGAAAATCAACCCAAGGTAATAGAGTCACTGAAATATCCACATGACAAACCCAAAAAAATGTAAAAGACTAACTCAAAATGGTATCGATGTGCCTAAACATGGAATGGAATGAATGGGTGTGAACTAACACGAATGAATCATAACCCAAACACCTAGATACATCCAATAATCTCTAACTGATCGCTAAATTTCATCAAACTACGATTTAGCCACATGTGATAGTTATAACTTGGACTTAATGAACGAAACATACATCGTGCACACAAGTCTAGAATTTTTACGATTCTACCAAACAATAGTGTCATGAAACAAATTTTAACCTAGGACTAATTGTGCAAAATTGTTGATCTTTGACTAAAATGCCTCAAAAGATAAACATATATATCTAATCTTTTCTAATGCAATATTCTTTTGAATCTTTGTTTTCTCTTTTAAGAGATATCCTATTGTCCTTATTGGCAATATATGTGCTTTTTGATGCCTTAATTTTTCAGTGGTCTTTTAAATGGTGGCATTCATGCAAGGTCAACCTGTCTTTCACAACCCTTTCCCGTGTACACTCATATTTAAAAAAAATAATAATAAATATCCTCAAGAGCAATGGTTTTTACATGCACAACTCCCCTTAAGTCATATACGCGTGTAGATGACAAGATTGAGAGGAGAACATCTCACCAAACTTAAATGTACATGAGAAGTCAAACATTCAAATAAGCTCGTGCATGTGTGTGCAATGACATATACGTAGTCAAATCCAAATTCATGTCATGTTTAAACGACTCCATGAAAATCATGGTTAAGATCAACCTAAGTATCTAAAGTTATGACCAATTGTCCTAGCAACATGTAAGTGTAAGGGATCTAAGCACACTAATATACCATAACAGAAGTGTATACTCAAAACACAAAAATTGAAAATCTTTTGAGTTTTTCAAAATTTTTTATCCAAAAGAAAAAGCTTTTTGCATTTTCAAAAAAATTTATGAAACCGAAATCTTTTTGTATTTTTCTCAAAATGACTCAAAGAAAGAAAAATATAAAAGTACAAAATATACACTCCATAACCTTAGAAAATATATATCTAGAAGACACATATAAAGTATGACAAATCAACGAATATTCTAAACAATAAGATCTAACACGGGGAGAACTACATGCAATCAAATAAGAATCACTAAGTTTAATGTCGAAAGTCTCTAGATTCGATTTCTTAACCCAAGTTGGTGGGTAATGACAAATAGGGATTTTGGGAACTGAAATGACTCTATTATTAGAATTTTTGGAGTGTTCTTAAGATCATAGAAATAACATCTATGATCACCATTCCTACCGTAATGAGTGCAAGTGTAAATACAACGGGGAGTGTTACCTAAAGGTGTACTTTTCCTAACACTCCTAGGCGGCCCTCTCATATGCATGGTCTTGGCTTTAGTAATGAGAGAAACATGATCATCGAAGCCAATTCCATGCCTATAATCTATGCTTTGGATGGTGCCTAGCATTTTATCCCACTTTTCTGACTTATCCTCTAAATTGAACTTAACTCTACTTGAGTCTCTCAACTTCTCTCAAGCCATCCTATCTTAGAATCAAATAAACGTCTACACTCCTCAAACTATAGAATCTCCTTCTTTATAACCTCTATTAAGCCACGAAGACTATCTCTCTCACCCTCAACAAATTCTAGTTTCTTTCGAAGATTCTTCTCTCGTGCCCTAAGATCCTCAATCAATGCATCATTATTTTTTACGGCACATTCTTTTAACTTAGAATCTAGCTTCAAGTTTTCCTTCTTCACCTTCAATGTTTTCGCGTATAATTCACAGAAGGAAACATTCAACTCACTCTCCCCTCTCTTCTCATCCTCACTTGCATCACCCTCACTCACTTGGGGTTCACTTACTATAGTCTCAGAAGTGTCATGCAAAGGAATATCTTCATGGGAAGATTTATCTTGTCACTCACATGCCTAACCATGAATGTGGTGTATTTGTACTCATTGCGGGAATCTTTTCCCTCTTCTAGACCCCTATCACTAGGGGTGGCATTAAATGCTATTAATTTCTTTCCCCCCTTCTTAAGTCTCGTGGGGCATTCCGCTACTCTATGGCCATAACCTTAACGACGATAATACCTATCTGAATCATTCATATTAATGTTCTCACTCTCCTAAATGCTATTAATTTCTTTTCCCTCTTATTTTTTTCAAGTATTTTCTCATCTTTCAATTTCTTTTGGAACTTAAGAAACTTATTGAACTTATTTACCAACATGGGCATATCTTCGGACTCGATATCAAACTCATCATCTGAAACTTTAGTTTCTTCCTTTAGATCTTTCAAAGTAATGCCCTTCTATTTCTTCGGCACTTGCTTGGAGGTAAACATGTCAAACTCATATGTTTTTCGGTCAACTACAAGCTCTTCTAATTTTATCGAGTCAAGCATACCCAAAAGTTTAAAACGGTCACCATTGGAAATATTGGGGAGATTTATTGTAAAAATCCTTTTTTTGAAATGGGTTTATTTGTAAATAGCAGGGATAAAAACGAATAAGTAATTTTGCCAAAATGGGGGATTATGATCGTTATACCCTTTGGCTTGCCAATCGGCACACCTGCTCAGATACATTTTTCTTATTCATCCTTTATAAAATTCTTGGTACTTGGATTTCTACATAACCATAGATGGTTTTATTAGTCTATGGATGAGTGCTTAGATAGGTCGATGTCAAATTGGGTTGTGCCTTTACTGCAATTGTGTGATTACCTCTATGCTTGGCTCGCAGGTCTTTACCTGACTCACATTTACCTTGATGATTTTCGTGTTAAGTGGGATGGGATAAAATTGTTTATCCTCGAATAACTAATTTCTATCCTTTGATCAAATCACCGGGGATGATTTGGGGGCGTTTGTGGTAGTGTCACTGGTCATCTATGCATCTAAACTATTTTATAGGGGAAACGACGGTAGTGTCAGGGGATTATAATGGTCTGTCCTGAGGAGACAGGGCAAAGGTGGTTTATGATGGTTGAGCTTGTGGACGGGGAGTTGTGATGTCATCCAAACTATTCGAAGGGTATCAATGTATTGATCTCATGGTGATTAGTAACTAAATTTGGGATTCCTGGGGGGACCTAGGGGTAATGGAAATGACAGAAATTATGACGATGGTGAAGTTGGGCATTTCGATAGTTGAGGAGAGATTGTGAAGCGTATATGTTTGAGTGTTTGATGGCTTGTGTTGTAGGTTTATGTTATCATTTGTGTTTGAGCATTGATTTAGGTAGGTTATGTTTTGGGTTTAAGTAGGTGTGTATGTGATAGGTAGGGGTTTAAAAAGTATTTGTGACTTTATTGTTACTGATACTTCATATAATCGCCATGTTTTAGAAAGGTTCTTAAAATAAATGATGATTTTGACATGTTTGAGTATTTGTGACTTTTCTAACTTGACTTTCAAGCATGACCCGTAGGGAGAATACCTCACGTTCAATAGACAAGATCGTTTCCATGCCATATAACAAGGAAAAAGGATTAGACCTAATGGCATTCTGACGAACATGCGATAGCTCTAGAGGGCATAAGGGATTCGTTTGACCCAATCTCTAAAACTTCCAGTCATCTTTTTGATTATGGATTTGAGGCTTTTACTAAGTAGCTTCAACATCCCCATTGGTTTGTGGTAGGTAGGGAGAGGACTTATGTCTCTGAATTATGTATTCCTCAACCACTTATATCATCTCATCTTAGAAATGGAGACCACAATCTGATACAAACTCATGAGGGACCCCGTTGTTATAAATGATATTCTTATAAATGAACTTAGTTACTTTTCTAGCATTCAACACCGTATATGATTTTTCTACCACCATTTGGTGAAATAGTCATTGGAGACTAGGAAGAATTCATGTCCATTTGATGCTTTATGAGTAACTTTATTAATGATATCGATAGCCCATGTTAAAAAAGACTAAGAAGAGATCATCTTGTACAACTAGCAGGGAGGTAAGTGCTGGAAATGGAAAATTGTGAGCATTTGAGGCATCTTCTGACATAGGCGTCATAATCCTGGACCATACTAGTCCAGCACTGTCCTTGACGAATAATATTCTTCGAAAGTACTGTGGATTTTCTGCATTACTTCTTCAATATCAGCCCCTATTATGCATTGCAAAGGGGTGCCATCCAAATTTCTATTGAATAATGGTTTATCATAGATAATGTATTGGGTTGGAAGTTTGTAAAGATTCATGCATTTTTTCTCATCATCCCCTTGAGGATATTGACCAGACTTGAGGTGGCACTCGATATCATGATACTATATCCGAACTTTATCTTAATCTTCTTTCATTATGAGATCAATGTGGTAACAATGAGTTGACATGGATTAATTTTGAACTTAAATGGGGCTCATTTTTATTCACTCAGGAATGTCGACCATAGAGGCCAAAGTTTCCAATGCGTTGTTGAAGTTGTTCCTAAAATTAGAGAGCTAGTGACATCTTTGAAATGGGAAGACAACTCTTCAAAGTGAATGTGAAAAGGCAGGAGCTTCTCGTATTTGGATTTCCATTTCCTTAGTACTTGTCATATGACAAGGGTCGAGTATCCATAGACATTGATGTATCGAATTCCTCTACCAGGTGCAAGATTTAGGCCCATGATGCATGATTTAAATTCTTTCATGTTATTTGTGAAATTGATGTATAGGTTGATAGTGATGGGCGTGTGGGAGTCATCAGTCATGATCAGGAGTACCTTAATGCTATATCCTTTCTTATTGGTAGCTCCATCAAAGAACATATTCCACTAGAGTTATTTATTAAAGGTAGAAAGAATATCCTAGTCTATGATTTCAAAAATCCATACCTAAGTTTTCCCCTGAGATGATCATCTAGGTTATTCAAAATAGCTCTTCCTTTTATGGCCTTTTGAGTGACATAAGTGATGTTAAACTCTGCTAACAATAGGAGCCAATGGGCCATGCATCTTGATAAGGTAGGATTTTCTAGCAGGTACATCATTAGATACATTTGAGACACTAAATTGATGGCTAATGCAAGCATATAATGTCAAAATTTACGAGTGACCCAAACTAGGGAGACACACGCAATCTCCAATATTGTATAGTTCACACCATACCCTGCCCTTTTTTGACTGGCATAGTAGATCGCTATATCTTTGGGTAATTTTTCTATGTCTAGGGATAGCATATCCCCGATCATAATGTTTGTGATATTCAAGTATAAGAGAAGAGGTATACCTAGTTTTGGTGGCATGAGCACTAGAGGTCGGGTGAGCTATTGTTTGATTTTATTGAAGGCTTCTTGATAAGTGTCATTCAAAACTCTAATCAAATCCTTTTAGAGGAGCTTGAAGATGGGTTCTTAGATAAAGGTGAGTTAGTGTATTGGAGATTTCCAAAAAACCCGTAAACTTCTTTGCTTGCCTAAGGTAGTGAGATTTTCAGGATGGCCTTGAGTTTAGAAGGGTATGCTTCGATCCCTCTTTCACTAACCATAAATTTGAGGTTTTTGCCTCTTGTGACATCCAAAATGAACTTTTGTGAGTTGAGGCACATCTAGTACTGTCACAGACATTAAAAGATTTTCCTCAAGGAAGGAAAGTGACCTTCTCCAGTCTTGGACTTGATGATCATATCATTAACGTAAACTTCAAGAGTTTTGTGGATTAGATTATGCAAGATGGTTGTGTCATCTTTGTTTATGTAGCCCCGACATTTTTAGACCAAAAGGCATGACAGTATAGTAAAAGGTACCCAACATGGTGGTGAAAGTAGTGTTTTCTTAATGGTCGGGATGCATCTTAATCTGATTATACACCCCGAAACCTTCGATGAATGACTCGAGGGAATGATTGGTGGTGTTTTTGATGATCATATCGATGTTAGGAAAAGGATACTTATCCATTGAATAATATTTATTCTAACCCTGATAATCAAAGCACATGTACACTTTTCCTCCCAATTCTGGCACAAGAACAATGTTGACGAGCTAAGCTACATATTTGACATAATAGATGTGACCTAGATTTAACTGCTTGACCACTTTGTCTTTAACTTTGATGGAATTCTAGATAAGTATGGATCTCATGATGCACGATTTGTGGGTTGATTCCATGCATGTCAGTGTAAGACCATACAAAGATGTCTATTAATTCTTTCACTTGTGTCAGTGTCAGTTTAAACGCAGTTATGTTATTTAATTTTTTCCTTATTGAGGCTAGTTAAAAATTATTCATTCATTGGATCATTGTCATCAATTGTTTGATAAGATCCAATGCAATTAATATAAGGCACAAAAAAAAAATGCCTGAAATATTTTTTTATTTCATTAACAACATTTTTAGGGAATGTATGATTAAGGACCTCATCGAGGAAGACCTCGTTCACACTTGCATCACTAATATAAAAGGTGAGACAGATTCAGGTTCATTCTATAAGATATACACATTAAGGTTTTAGACTTGTAGATTTGGGTTTAATGGAATGCTTTGCTAGTAAAGGAGAGGCTTATTAATAGGAGTGATCTTTAAAGATGGGTCAAAAGGCTCAAACTCAGCATGGATTGTGCAAATTTCCAATCCCAGTGTATTAAATCTAAATAATTCATTATTGTCGGTGTTTTCATTACTTTCCATGTTTTTAATTTCAGAGGAGGTCGAGTTAGAAGACTTTATGGTCAAGGGTTTTATGTTATGTTTTTGAACTTCAGTCCAAGTAAAGGAAGTCTTCACTCTCTTTGATAAAATTCCCATTTAGAGAATCCCCAAAAATCACTTATTTCCTATTCAACACTCATTTTTATTATAGATGATGGGGAGCCATGAGATCATCTAGAGATGGTTGATACCCCAGTACATATGGAGGGAGGGATTCTTTCAGGACTATTATCATAATAATTATTTATTATCTATATCTCAACCCCTTTCCAGGCATGAAGTTCATGTTGTTGAATATTTAGATCACGCTAACATTGCCATATGGGTCATATTCAGGAATCTCATTGTTTTTGAAATTATCTCCTTCAGGTGAGGGAGAAGATAATCATAGATCCTAAGAGATATGTGATACGTGAAAAGTGGGTTGCTTATATCGATGCCATCAGAATTATCATCATCTTTGATAATGGTGATGACCTAGTTGTTTGCAAATAACTTCATCTTTTAATGTAGGGAAAAGGCCACTCCTCTAGTACTGTGGAGCCATGATAGTCCAAGGAACAAGTTAAAATAGGAAGGAATGTCATTGACTTTGAATTTCATCAAAGGGAATATTAGGCTATCTCTTATTGTGAGAGATATTGAACCCATAACTTCTCATTGAATATTGACATAAGCATGCATGGAGGAAGATCTAGGAGTGAGATCATGGGTTTATAACCTTAAGAATATGAGAGTTCTCAACGGGAACATATTAAGGCAAAATCGTTATCCATGAGCATCAATGCTAATGTCATTTCCATGAGTTATATACTGATATATGAGAGCATAACCGTATTCTTAGATCGAACTTGGGGATTTCTTTATCTGTGAAGGATATGAGTCTTGTAGCAGTCAGAGTTGTAATTATATCGATTGCCTTTTCAAGAGTCGTAAAGAGCATAATCGTAGGTTGAGTGAGAATCTTGATGAGAGAATTTCTATAGGGTTGGTAAATCATAAATATCCCTATAGGGTGATGTTAACTTGGGTCTTCTTGAGCTATTTAGGTATCTTATTTTCTTTGATTGAAATTTTAGGCATTGGGGTTGTCCACAAGTGCACTTACTGGTGGAAGGATTGGATCTTTATAGTACCAGACTCATTGAGTCATGTGATTTACATATGCTGGGAAAACTGGAAACCCAATGTCTTTATCTCTTTTTGGAGCAATAGATATTTCATTGATCTCTTATAATAATTCGTCAAAAAATATCACCCCACATAATTTGATTCACCGTCTAAATTATTTCAGGGGACAGAGTCATCTCCCCATCCGGTAAAAACAATATCATTTTTCTAAGAAAAAATTATACATTACACAAGTTCAATTATTTGATCATATAAATCTTCCCATGCAAAGGAAAAGTTTGGTAAGGAAAGGATCATGTATCCCTTTAATTTTAATATTGTGAGTAGCTTTTATGCTTCACATACTTTCTTTTTCATAACATATTCCTCTAAAAGAACCTTAATGATGCCATCCAAGTTGAATTCCCCTGGAGGTACAAACCAATCAGTGGACTAACGAGACCACTTACATGATTCCATGTATACGTTGCTAATCTTCCCACAATTATCTTCTTTGAGGGTAATTTTAGATGGGAATTCCATCGCAAAACCTTGGAGTTATTTGAGGATAGCCAACACGTCCACGCTTCCTTTTTTTGAGTGTGTTTAGATAACAATATGAGTTCTTGTCATATGACAAAAATCATAATTGATATTATCTTAGGATGTAGGAGGAAGGACATGCAAAATTTGAGAGCAATGGGTGATTTAGGAGAGATATTGGTTATAGTAGACTTAGTGATGGGTGAAATTTTGGTAGAAGGGTTAAAATCCTAATCTTCATCAATAAGGATAGTATTCATGTCCACTTGGTGCATATTTAGAGTATTCTAGATAGTGTTTGTCTTTGGGTTTGTTGAAGAGGCAATAATGCCTTTACCAATAAAGCCTTGAACAACATTCCTTAAATGATGGAATTGATCAATGGTGTGCCCGATAGTTCAGTGAATGTCACAACAAGCATCATGCTTCAATTACTTTGGAAGCGGTTCTAGAAGTGTACGAGGGTTAAAGGGATTGATAATGTTAAGGGACAAACGAGCTTGGTATACTTTAGAGAGAGTAGCATGGAGTTTGGTATATTCTTTTTGAGTTGCAGTAGGCTAAGAGGAAATATTATAGATAATAGATGCAATAAGCTTATCATACATGCACAGATTAAACTACCCAATAGGCTTCTTTAATTCATAATCGACTTTCTAACAGTTATAACTTTCTTCAATCTCAACCTCAACCTATCGAAGGGCTCTAAAGCGAGTAATATTAGCTCCCCATGGTATTTTGAATGTGTGGCAAAATGTACTTTTTTACAATATTGACCTATTCTTCCTGGGATTGGCGGTTAGTCATGATGGCATCTTTCTTTCTCCATCTGCTGATAAAACTATTGATAGTTTCCTTGGGCTTCTATTTCGGCAATTCACGATCTCGGTAGGTAGGTCACCTCCAACTATTCATTATATTTATACTTGGCCATGACTCCCTAATTATATCTTCCCATCTATTGATCCGAGATTCTTCCGATGATAGGAACCAGTGAAAGGAACTTTCTTTATGCATCTATTGGAAAAATTGAGAAACTTTCTCTTCTGTATCCCCAAGTAGGCTCATATAATGATAGTAGTTGCAAAGATACATTGTGGGAGGTTGGACACCTCTAAACTTTTCAATTGCGGGCATTTTAAATTACTCTAGCCACTTGGCTTTTAGGTAGGTGACGTGTGGGTGTGATCCACATAGTTTCTGTAGATCTTCACTTGGTCAAATTTGTTGGAGAGAATTTTAAGATTCTCCTTTACTTGGTTCAATTATTCTTCCCTGTGATTCATAAGGATAGGCACGGGTAAGTTAACCCCTAGCTGGGCAAGATTCAATATCGATAAATTTTGAAGAGGTGACATATTAATGGGAAGGGCCTGGAGGATGTGGAGCTTATTAGTACTCTTTTGGATACCATATCGGCTCATACGTTTGTGGTCCCATGAGACCAAAAAAGAAAAATCTGGATTGTAACTCTGGGATTTAACCCCTATTTCTCCGCATTTCATGAACATCTGCCTACAAACAGTCAATTTTTACATTAAGTTAAGTAAGTACGGCTATTAGATTTGGCTAGGAATTGGTGTTTTGATAAGGTTTATCCATGATAAATCTTCGGTAGGACCATTCACTTTTTGCTAAAGTGGTTGATGACGGTGAATAATTTCGAGAAAGTTTGAAAGAAGATCTCTGCTAATACGGAGCCAGGCCATGGAGTGTGGTCTCACCTAAGAGGGAAATACTATTTTTTATTTAAAAAAGAATTATTTTTGGTATTCTAAAAATGGGAGAAAATATTTTTGGTATTTTAAAAAAAGTTAGAAATGGGGGAGAAATCCATTGTGCTGTTATTATTATGTTTCACTTGTATTATGTTTAGCCTAAGGTTCAAGTGAGATATCGAACATGAACCGAGTCTGGGAAATAATGGGGAACATGATGCAAGACAAAGTTCGACTTGTTTCCAGACTCGCAGGCATGATCTTATTTTAAAAATGGGTAAATAGCACAAAATTTGGCGGGAAGACGATCGAAAGTTTGACACAGTTTCACGTCAAAATCGATAATCTAGGTATGAGTGTCCAAGGGTAGACATCTATATGAGGTTTATGTACATGAGGTTAGTTTAAGGGTTCCTCCCTTTCACAGAACTTCCACAATATACCTATTGCCTCTAAGGATGATCAATATCGGTACATGTGGAAAAGCCATTCGATATGCTTGAGTATACATGAATTGCCTCACGATATATTTTGTGGTGATGGCACAAGTGAGAGAGAATTCGATATACTCGACGTACGTGAATGAGTTCTCTGCTATATACCTCTCATCGTGAGTTTGATCAAGCGGTATGATGTGGGGTAATGGTTCGATATACGTAGAAGTTACATGGCCAATGAAAGATGGGAGTTATATCATTTAGATTAACTACGCACCGTAAACTGGCAAATCATCACAAAATGACTCCCCAGCATGGGATAAATATATGGTTAATATGTAGTGCTCACATAATGTAGTGTGAAAATGCATGAGTTTTAATTTGTATCTTTACGCAAAGTTTTATTTATACTGAGAGGAATATGTAGAACTACTAAGCATGGAATAAAGTGAGAGAATATACATGAATATCATGCGATAAAAGGGATAAGTATATGTAAGTATGTATATGTAACGTGAGACATGGAGTATATACAAACGAACAAATCATGGTGATATGGGCAAGGTGTGAAACAAGAGGATATATGCAAGTGACATGGATGAATATAGAAGGTTTGGTTAACACGGTAATATATATAAGTAAAGAACAATGGAAATATGTGCAAGTGATATGTGAAGCATGTGAATGAGCAAGTGATATGTGATACATGTGATGATGGGAAAGATGAGATATACATGCAATAAGAGGATGAACATGGTGGAGAAAAGAATATACAAGAATAGTGGCAAATGATTATGGCATATACATATAACATGTGAGCGTGAGAGTGAGAGTGAAAAGAAGAATATAGAAGTGAAAACACATATATTGAGAAGAGTGCGTGCTTGCGTTCAAATTAGGAAATTAAATAATTAAACTCAGTTCAACCCAAATTAAATCCTAAACATGCAACTAGGTGTGATTGAATAAGATGTAGAACATGCAAGAACATTCAAACACACATAAGTGAGGAAAAATCCCCCAAAGGGGCAAAACCATTTATTTCACTATAATTTTGTAAAGTACAATTTACACGGATTACAATGAAATACAAGGGTGACACAGAATTACCCGCAGGCGTCGGATCTGTAGTCGGCGGCTGGAAGTTTCCCTTTCCAGGAGGGAAACAATGAAGAAGAAGGACGGTCTTCTCCACAAGGGTATGAACAGCAAAAGGATTGTTTTTCTAGGGTTTCAAAACGATTCACAAATGATTTGGAAATATGAGTGAATCAAAACATGAGTTTGATAACTCACAAAGGTGAAGACTTTGAGTTTATGAACTCTGAAAATCGTGTGAAGAAATCTTGACAAACCAATCTCCGAAGTTGGTTTATAAAGGAATAACATGGCCTAAAAAATCTGAACATGATCTGTTCAACTTTATCCCAGGCGGACAGGTACGGATCTGAGGCGGATCGATCTGAGGAAGCAGATCGGTTCTTTTTAATTTTGGCATTCTCGGTTCGCTACCGGTCCGGGGTCTACTGGATCTTCAGCAAGCGGATTGGTCTGG
This sequence comes from Sambucus nigra, assembly GCA_949130495.1. Taxonomy (NCBI): domain Eukaryota; kingdom Viridiplantae; phylum Streptophyta; class Magnoliopsida; order Dipsacales; family Adoxaceae; genus Sambucus; species Sambucus nigra. The sequence goes on from OX422210.1 coordinate 438,309,335, forward strand.
TTGAGGGGTGGACCGGTCCGAGGTCGGATCGGTTCGTTTATTCTGGGCGGATCGGCCCGGCTGTGCAGAATTCTGATTCCTTCTCTTCTTTGATATTCGGATCCATTGATGACAATATGAATCTTGAATTTCTTCAACGGTGTAACGGCTTATGACATACAAATTGATAATGGACACAAATGTCCTTACAAATCTCCCTCTATGTCTATGCCAGTACATACATAAAAACAAATATCCGAATTATCAAATAACACAATACCTATACAAATCTACCCTTCCATGAACCCAAAATTGGAACGATACAAATGAATAAGGCTTCATCGTTTGCTCTTCAAATCTTCAGGAATCTCAACGCTTTTCTCATTAGGGTGTGCAATCCAATGATAATCAACGTAGAACCTACACACATGAGACAAAACAAAATACCAAGTGACGTATCAAGTTTGAAATGAGATAAACATAGATATCAAGTGATGAAAGCATACTTTAACAAATCTCAAAAACTCAAAAACTCCCCCCAAATATGATAATTCATTCTCCCCCTTTTTATGATGTCCCCAAATAGACAAATGGAAAAATGAATCAAACAATCATAGCAAGGGTGTCACAAGGAATAAACAACTATTTTTGAATTTTTCAAAATTTTTCAAACAAACAAGAAACACACCATGAACGAGCACAAAACAACCAAGTCGATGATGGCGTAAATGAATGGGTGTGATCAAATTCGATAGGAAAGTCACTGCATACAAACATAACATATGTGCATGATGAATATCGGATACTCCTAAAGAGTGAACTCAAAGTCTTACTTTGGTGTAAAAAGGTGGTAATATGAGACATTGACACAATCAAATCAACAAATCAAATCTCCAATTGATTTCCACACCAATAACGTCCAAAACTATTTCATGCTTTTTCAGGACTTTCAAGGAAGTGCAAACCTTTTTATATTCTCCAACAAAACTCCATCAGATTTATATTTTGAATAGAGGCATTCTAAATTCTCAAACTTAGGAGAATTGAAGTTAAAACCTAATGGCCCATATATGGCATGAATTGCTTTTTATTGCCTTTACATTTTTTCGGGGCTCTTTTAACCTCTTTGGACCTCGGATAATAAAATTCCTCCATTTTTTCGGTGGCTTTTGCGCAAAGAATAGATAATGACCTTTCGCAGCCCCTCCCCGTTCACAATAAAACACACAATATCACCAAAACGGTTTTTACATGCAGTCCAATCTTGTCAAGTTTTATCGCATATTAAACGTTGTATAGATAGAATTGAGATGGAAACACTCAAACCAATATGTGATAGACAAGTGAAATAATCAAATATAGTCGTGCATGTGTGCAGTAAAGGATATAGGAGTTAAACATGTAGGAAAATATCACTAATTACATCTCAAAGACTCTAAACAATGTAAAACACATGGATGAAATGATGTAGCGTCTCAAATCTCTATCAAACAGTCACATGGATATATGAAGTGAAGTTGTGACTTGGCTATCTTAAATGCTCATCCACAAACGGTGCAGAAAAATATACAAAAATCTTTTTGGGCTTTTCTAAAAATTTTTATAAAAGAAAATATTTTTGGAATTTTTGTTTTAACGAAATAATAAATGAACAAAAATAAAACAAACTAATGGTACATGCTAGCAATAGGCAAAAGAGACATCATGAAAATCAACCTATGCTAGCAACCAAGACAAGATCTCAACCGGGAGTAACGGTGGAGTTTTCCAAATATGGTGACATCTTTTAAACAAACTCCACTAGATCATGTGTGGTCTTGATAAAAAACTTCACTTGCTCGCGAATATGTGCAAACTCTCTATCATAATGTGCAGGCAAAGTGTCATGAGTGGGTGTATGTGCATGAATGTGTGAAGTGGCATGATGTGGTACAAAACCCAACTTGGAACAAAACTCCCTAAGATGTCCTCACTTCTTGTAGTGGGAGCAAACATAAACCGGTCTAGGAAGTAATTTGTCAATAATTTTGGGATGAACATTCCTAGACGGGCTCCCATGGGACTCACTCACCAAGGTGGATATAGGCTCGGGTGCATTAAAAGTAGTGAATGTAACGTCATTACCTTTTCCAACAACATTCAAAACGAGATAGAGAACCATCTTATCAACCTTCTCAGATGTGTTCTCTAATGAGACTTGAACCTCTTGTGGTTGTATGAGACCATCCTCAAGATGGGTTACACATGTCGTCAGACTAGACACCGTGTTGGTCAAGTAACCTTTTTCCCTTTTTAGCTCATCATTATTTTCCTTCAACTCACGTTTCTGAAGACCTAGGATCCTATTTGACCTTTTTGTTTCCATGGCCTCGATAAATAACTTTCTAAAAGATTTTTGGATCACATTTTCATCACCCTTCTCATCCTCACTATCGCTTAGGGTAGTGGGCATGGCAACTTTCTTTCCCTTTCTTCTAAGTCTGGTGGGACACTCAAATATTTTGTGCCCTGTCCCATCACACTCAAATCATCTTATTTTCTCAAGGTTTTCCTTTCTCTCGTTTTCTTTCTCACAAAGACTTTCTCTCTCTCCAAACAGTCTTAACTTCTCCATTATGAACACACTCGTTTTTAAAAATCAATTTTTCAGAAAATTGATATCTTAGAAAATTTTTGCGGAAACTAGGAATATGCGATAGATTAGCGTAACCTGCTCTGATACAAATTTGAGCAGAGTGCGTGCTTCGGTTTAAATTAGGAAATTATATTATTAAACTCAGTTCAACCCAAATTAAATCCTAAACATGCAACTAGGTGTGATTGAATAAGATGTAGAACATGCAAGAACATTCAAACACACACAAGTGAGGAAAAATCCCCCAAAGGGGCAAAACCATTTATTTCACTATAATTTTGTAAAGTACAATTTACACAGATTACAATGAAGTACAAGGGTGACATAGAATTTCCCGCAGGCGTCGGATCTGTAGTCGGCGGCTGGAAGTTTCCCTTTTCAGAAGGGCAGCAATGAAGAAGGACGGTCTTCTCCATAAGGGTATGAACAACAAAAGGATTTTTGTTCTAGGGTTTCAAAACGATTCACAAATGATTTGAAAATTTGTGTGAATCAAAACATGAGTTTGATAACTCATAAAGGTGAAGACTTTGAGTTTATTAACTCTGAAAATCGTGTGAAGAAGTCTTGCCAAACCAATCTCCGAAGTTGGTTTATAAAGGAATAACATGGCCTAAAAAATCTCAACACGATCTGTTCAACTTTATCCCAGGCGAACCGGTCCGGATCTGAGGCGGATCGGTCCGAGGAGGTGGATCGGTTCTTTTTAATCTTGGCATTATCAGTTCGCTACCGATCCGGGGTCTACTAGATCGTCAGCAAGCGAATCAGTCTGGTTGAGGGGCAGACTGGTCCGGGGTCGGATCGGTTCATTTATTTTGGGCGAACCGATCCGACTGTGCAGAATTCTGATTCCTCCTCTTCATTGATATTTGGATCCGTTGATGACGATATGAGTCTTGAATTTCTTCAACGGTGTAACGGCTTATGACATACAAATTGATAATGGACACAAAATTCGTTTCATATATACATGTAGAAAAAAGAAAAAAAAGGAGAAAAATATCAAAGTAAAATAAAATCCCATGTAAATAGAGTTAGTCCTCTAAAATAAGATTCCCTGATGGATTTTCCATTGTGTCCATCCCAAACACGGGTTTGCCCTGAAAGCTACAAAAATAAAATGGGGTCATGGGAGAAAATCCCTTTTTTCGCCACTCCTGTGATGTTTGCGGACTCACAAGGACATTAAAATTGCCGCCGTCATGGGTTTGATAAAGTGTAAAGATTGGAGTCTCTGACCTATTTTACTCAAAACATGTAAAATATGTAGTCGTGCATAAGTAGTCGGCTAAAAAGAATACTGATGTATACAAAACAAAATAAATCATGGGTTTTGGGACTAAGTTACGGAATGAAAAGATGTTAGTCACCCGTTCTGACTTTTCGATCTCTCATGGGCTATAATAATGTATTCATTCTTGTGAAATGTGTAATCATGTGTATAATGTGTGTAGGGTGAAATAATGTGTAGTTACGTGAAAAGTGCATAAGGAGAAACATCATCGTGTCCTCATCGTGGAAATTATGGGAACAAATAATTCTAAGGAGTGAAACTAAACAAAAGAGAAAAATGTAAAAGTATCCAAAATATAAGCGATAAATCATAATTGATTACAAAAGAGTAAATACGTATGTCTAACTAGACAGCTAAAAAAGGGAAATGAAAGAAATAAAAATGGATACACAACAAACGATGCATTGGGTCATGACTCACTATATATGAGCGAGTACGCATGTCAAAGACACTGATAAAAAGGCAAATAAATATATAAAAATAGATAGTAATGGATATACTATGAGCGATGAACCGAATTTTGATTCACTATAAGTGAGTATGCATGTCAACGGAGCCTCTAAAACGTAAAAATAGGTGAGCTAATAAGAAAGTGAGTATGCATGTCAACGGGATCGGTAAAAATAGTTGAGATAATATATATAATACTAGTGAAATTGAGGGGAATGAAGTAAGGAAAATGAGGAGGAATCAAATCTCAAGGTGAACTCCGGATGCCTACGTAGCAGGAACTGACATCAAAGTCCATGTAGTTTGAAAAAGAATAAAGGTGGGGGTCTAACCCATAAATCCAAAACTAGATTTTTTTTTATATTAATTTATGAGAAAACATGCACAAGTTGTGAAAACGTAGAAAAAATAGAAGAAAACTCTAATTTGAAGTTCAGGAGTTAAACCCTCTTTTTCTATTTTTTGAGTTACTGATAATAGGCTTGTTAATGTATTAATAATAAAAGGGTGATTAGTGGTGAGAAAATAAGAATTAGTTGAGAAACATGCTAAAAGGAATAAGATGTAGGAAATGTCAGTAAATTAATAAAGTTTGATGAATAGAATTTGGAGCTTCTATGTAACTTAAATTATGGTTCCTGGAGATGTGTGGTATGATTTTAGTTGGTGGTGAGGTGGTAAATTGGTTCTAAAAGGTGAGATCTGGATGAGGTCAGAGAATGTTGAGAGCAAGTTTTGAAAGTGATGTATTGAAAGCTTGCCGCACTGATTTCGAGGAAAAGTCCCCTGAACAATGAGGACAATGTTTCCTTAAATAGAAAACCCTAAAAAGAAAAAATACCAGGATGCTCCTAGGGGGTGTTGATCTGCATCGCCCTTAACAAACTATCGGCATAGGTTCCATACTTGGAGGTTAAGTAAAATATCCCCTGCCTGCAGGCAGGGGGGAACTGTGCCTATAGGCAACCTGAAAATGACTTTTTTTGAAAAAAAGACCATAAAATGAAAATTGTAGGTCCATTTTGCGCATGACCATGACCACTGAAAAGAGGATTGAGTGATATATGAAAGTGTGTTGAGATACTCTTAGGTTTGAGATTTTTCAAAGGTAAAATGGAGCTTGGGAAGAATTAGGTGACCTCCAGTTATGGTTTTTGGGTAATAAGGTTGTTAAATGCAAATTGTAAGTTTCATTCACGCATGTTATGGATCGTTGGAAATAAGATTCAAATCCTTATAAAAGTATATTGGGATAATCTTTGGTCTGAGAGTTGACCAAAGACAAATAGAGCTCTAGAAGGATCGAGTTATCTCTAGTTAGGGCTCGAAGGAGAACCAAGGTATTGAGGTTCGAAGGGACTGCATTTTTACCTTGTGGAGTTGTATGAAGGTACTAGAATGGGGTGTCTACAACCTCTTTATATCCGATTGACTATAGAGATAATGAAATTGGAGTGAAGTCCTGATTATCTAGTGTATATAATTGCAATTAAATAAAGAAAGCAAATAAATTATGGGGTTATAATTTGGGGTTTTTAATTATTTATTTAAAGACAATTTCATTTGTCTTTTATCCCTAATATATTATAATATCAAAGTAGTAGGCTCAAAACTCTCTGGAAGCCGAGCCTATCTAAAGTCCATAACCCATTCCTCTCTATATATTTATACACTTGGATTTTAGGTTTAGTATTGATAATTGAGGGTTAGAAAGGGAGAGGAAAATAACGATTTTCATTTTTGTGAAGGGGTGAGGAGAGGACTCTTTATTAAGGGGTGAGTAGGGAGAAGTTCAATTTTATCATATTTGACAATAGTGTCATATCCAAGAGTTCCCACACACAAGGCTTACTCTAGGTGGATCATATGAGCAAAGATTTGAGGCATTCGAAAGTTTCTAACAAGGGTTTTGGATACCTTAGAAGGCAACAAGAATTTCATCTTCTTCAACCTTTGTCTCCTCATACAAATCACAACGTGATTTGTTATGGTATTCTATTCTTCATTGGTATCCTTTGGGTGGTAATCTATTCTTCAGTGGTAATCTATGGTATTCTGTTCTTACTTTGGGTGGATCATATGTTAGAATATTCCCTATGGTAATGTTTCAACCTAGTTCTTCTTTTATTTTTAATGCATGATTAATCAAAGATCGTTAGAGTTTTTTTTTTCATTTTAAATTTCAATCCCAAGTTGTTTTCCTCAATAAACACAATGATTTGTCACTTGAGAATTTCAATCAACATTTAATGTTAATGACATGTTTGGTATATTAGTCTAACCCATAATTTAATGCACTTGAGGTTCCTCGTATCTAACCTTAGCCTATATATACCTCACTTATCCTTTGACCATAAGATCACTTTAAGATATTTATTGAAAATCGAATCTTTTACTCTCCTCAATTAATACATTTGTCTAGTTCTCACTAATAATTTACGCATTTATTGAGCTTTAAACACTATTCCATCGACATTCGGCTTTCACTAACCTACCTTTGGTGGTATTTAGAGTGCTTGCTTCTCTTTCCCTCTAACATCTATCTGAGTTGCATTTATTACATAAAATGTTAGTATATATTACTCAACATTTTATATATACCAGAGTTTATGCCTAGTCATTTAGATTACACTTATCACAGTTTCATCACCATTCAAATGGGTTACCCCTCAATTTATCCATAAACAACCTAGAAAAAACTACTTTCTTATAGATAATAAAATGGCATAAAGTGAAGAATCTAGCAGTTGGATGAGCGTATGACGAAAAATTGAGAGTACGCTTTATAAATGACTCCCACTTGATCTTAGGGAAATGATTCCCAACATGATGCATAATTATGAGGCACAAAACCAAAGAGTTGTCACAACATTTCAAATGAATCAATAAATGACACATCCTTTGACTCTGAGGAATATTTTGGCTCTAAGCGTCAGACTTAAAATGATTAGGGGAAACTAACGAGTGAAATTTTAAACACCCAAGAGGCTGAATGTCAAGTAATCTTAAGCTGAAGCGACCTATTCGAATGAACGACGAATCAATACAACTGTAGTGATGATACCATAAATGGTATTACCAAATCAATGTAGTGAGCAATCTCAAACGAGCATAACAATGGAGTATGAACAAATAAAAAGTATAGAGAGAGATGGGGTAAAGAGGAAGATAAAACAAAATATGTGACACCCCGCCGAATTAAATACTGGGTGATCAGTCCTTTATAAAAGTTAAAACAGAATATTCGGTGGGTTCATTCTGAATATCATTGTCGAAAACAGTTTTCTCTATTAACCGCCTAATAATTAATTAAGCTGGTGTCAAAACATTTTACCCAATAATTAATGTCAATTAATTTAAACCATTCAACACCTTCCCCATTCTAATGAATAAACAAATAATCAATAAAACACCATCTAACTGAATATGATAAAACTGGAATAATCGTCCCAGTTACAAAAATCCAAACCATTAATCATAATAATAGTAAATCCAACTGAAACTGAAATACTAAAATAAAATGAGTACAATGGTTCTCGGACATAAATAAAATGAGAATGGGCGACACATGCCCTAACTAAGAAGCCTAAATAAAAAAAAAATCGAAATCATAAATGAGGAGGCATCTAAATACAAGGACCTGCAACTCCCAAAATACCTGTAGCATGTCAAAAGTTCCAACAATCTAAGCTTGACTCCCCTGTGGCTGGACACCTAAAAATGATTTCACTAGAAAAAGGGATTTTTCAAGAGACTGGTCAAAGCCCGAGTGTAAAATATTTTAAAACAGTTTAGCAAGTATGTAAAAAGTAATAAAGCAAATATAATACACATGTTTGCTTTTTGACTATTATGCACGCCTCTCAACTATTGTGCACGTCTATTATTGACTATTCTCACCTCTCAACTACTGTTCACATCTAACGTTCCTCTAGACCATCCCAATTATTGTCCTCACTTAACTATAACATAAACACCCTCTTTCCAACAATCACTTATAGTAATAACCCGTATTTCCCAGAAACAATTATTATTAAATGTTCTTGCATTTATTATTTCGAATAAAAGTTTCACAACAAGTTTAAGTGTTCAAATACTTAAGTTTCTTAAAACTTCATCACCTTCCTTCTCTATAATTTCACACAATAGATAATATCACAAGCATATATACATATTTAGCACTATATATTATATATACTAATGCGGCACCCTAGACTCAGCTGCAGTGCATGCATACTCTGTTATCTAGTCCCGGTACATCTCGTACTAAATAAGGAGTGCCAATTCGGAATCACTCACTAACTGTAAATACCAATCACACATATTGGAGGAGAACATAGCCTAAGACTTTTGGTTATGCACATACCTACGCACCCAAACGACCCTTCAATACCATTATTCACACAAATGGCAATCCAACCTAAGTCCGATGTTTTGAGGCACAAGTCTAAATCCCCCCAAGACTCCTCGAGATAAGACTGTCACCTTCACAACCTCCCGCGATAGCAAGCAGTGTAGGTATGACACAGAAAATAAATAAATCATATAATAGGTATTCCTCTCACTTATATATATATATATACTAGCGTATGCCCGTGCCTGAAGGCACAACGAAATTTTCAAAAGTACGTAATCGCGAAACGGCGACAATTCTTCAAAGTATGTAATAGCGAAACGCAAAAATTTCAAAGTGTAATTTTAAAACAATTGGCCATAACATCCTTTATTTATAGGACTATTAATCATTCTTAACAAATAACAAATAGTCCAATAACATTCAAATAGTCTAAATTCATAAAATAAATTCACATATAATACGAAATATACAATATTCATCCATCGAATTCACATTGTGTCTCAAAACAATAAAGTGTCAAATTTCTAAAAAAATTGGGCATAATCTCCTTTGTTTATGGAACTATTCACCCTGCTTAACAAATAGTAACTAGTCCAACATCCAAATTGTCTAGATTCATCAAACAAATTCACATATAAAATGAAATATACAATATTCATCCATAAAATTCACTGTGTCTCAAAAAAACTAAGTGTTAATTTTTTTAAAAAATTGGACATAGTCTCCTTTGTTTATTGGACTATCCACCATATTTAAGGGGTAACAAAAAATCCAACAATATAAAAAAAAATCCTAAATTCAGAGATGGGAGCTAGAAGGTCGGTAAAGGAGAATATAAATTTATTCTTTCTGTGGGACTTCCTCAAAATATTTGTGCCGTGGTGTTTGACCACCATCTTGGATGGGGTGAGAGAAACTGAGAAGGCCTTTGCGGGAGCATCAGAGAGCATGCTTTTGAAAATTGCAATTCTTTCAAGTCTTTTGCACTCATCTGCTTCTGGATTAGGTGCTACTATTGTTGTCTTCCCATCCTTCTTCCCACCTCTCGCCATTATCACCCTCTCCCTCTCGATTTTCTGTGCAATTTGATAAAAAATAAACATAATCAATCAGTTTCTCGAACAAGGATACAACCACATAAATAAATATACAATCAGTAACATATATGAGCTTTTTTTTCATCCTAATCTTATTTGCATCCAAGGAAAATAAGATTGATAGTAATCTTTTTTCATCGTAATATTATTTGATATCTAAAAGAAGCCAACATCATACTACCAACCCCATACCTTGTCATATTGAATTTCTCATTCCTTCTTATCGGCATTATCTTCGGATGTTATGGCTTCATATTTCTTCTTTTGGATCTCGCCCTTTGGATTCCTCACCAACACAATTTCAATCTCAGCCTTATTCAATTTATAGCGGTATCTGTTGTCCATAATAACAAAATCCTGGAACCTCTAACACGCAAAATTAGAGAAAAAATTACATTAACCAAGGTAAACTATTTATGCTAATCATGAATAACCATATGATACATAAATCATTACATTGAAAAATCTTGCGTCAAACCTAGAAATAAACTTACCTATTGAATATAAATTAACATTTGAGTCACTACTATTCTCTTCAAAGTATAACATGTAACCAGTAATAGCTTGAAATATATAGGTAACAACTTGAGTCACCATTAAGAAACTTCCCACACTGATTCTTCCTTATAATTTCTCACACCCTACCAAGATCAGTTCTTCTTTTGTCCTTAATTTTCACACACAATAGACTCTGTCATGTAGAGAAAATCAAACCCAAAACAACACCAAATAAAGTAGAAGACTATGTAGGGCATTTTGTTGCACCAAATAGTTTACATTGCAGCAACAACTTATAATGGATAGTTCCTGCCAAATGGAGGTTAAAAATAGTTATGGGGGATAACAATGTGAAGGAATTGGTCAATGTCAAGAGTTATTTAACACTAAGAAAAAATTCACACACTAAGCACAATGGAGGTTAAAAAATAATTTACATTGCATCAGCAACTTACAATGGATAGTTCCTGCAAAATAGAGTTTAAAAAATAGTCATGAAGGTATAGTGGCATATATGGATAATGAGGTTAATCTATGACACCCTGCCTAATTAACCCCGGGTGATCAGTCCTAAATTAAATTAGAACAGTTTTCTCAGTTGGTTCATTCGTAGCATCACTGTCGCCTTTTTAATTACTAACCACCTAAGTGAGAAAATTAGACTGGTGCCAAGTTTTATCTTTCATTAACTTAAATGAAATACTCACGCGAAAAAAAATTAATATATACAATCACAATTAACTGAAACCAACCATTCATAATTAATTAACTGACCGAATAAACCATCAGTTCAAAATCCAACAAAAGTAAAGACAGTAAATAAAACTAACAGGTCTGACATAAGTCTGGGGGCCGACAGGAAGTGGGCCGCCTTGGTCAATTGATCCACAATGACCCATATGGAATCGTGACCCTTCTGCGATGCAAGTAATCCTGTAATGAAGTCCATGGAGATTCTCTCCCACTTCCACATAGGAATTTCTAACTGCTGTTGCATCCCTGATGGTCTATGATGGTCAACTTTCATAAGCTGACACATGGCACATTTCGAGACAAACTCTGCTATGTCTCGTTTCATTTCTACCCACCAATATTGCCTCCTCATATCCTAGTACATTTTATCCCCCCGGGATGTACCGTAAACCTCAAACCATGGGACTCTATCATAACAGCGTGCCTCAACTCCTCATCCTCTGGCATAACTAACCTCCCATTAAGGTGTAAGCCTCCTTCCGAGATGATCGAGTAACCCTCTGCTCCATTGGCTAACAACTGGCTCACCCTATCCCGACAGATGTGATCCTCTCCCTGAGCCCTCACAACACGCATAATGATCTCATGTGTGATGGATAATGCTAACATGTAGGCCCTGGCTACATCATCATCATATCGAAGCTCTCTTCACTCCGCTTTCTAGACTTCTTATATTTCCCCAGTCGGTCTTTGGCTCAAGGCATATGCTACCACATTAGCCTTACCAGGATGATATTGAATATCAAATTGGTAGTCTTTCACGAATTCTAGCCACTGCCTCTGCCTCATATTCAGATCCTTCTGTGTGAAGAGATACTGAAGTGACTTATGATCCGTGAATAACGTGAACTGCTCTCCTAGAAGATAATGTCTCTATATCCTCAAAGCAAAAATGACCGTTGCTAGCTCTAGGTCGTGAGTGGGGTAATTACTCTCATGAGGCTTTATCTTTTTGGATGCATAAGATATCTCCCTTTCCTCGTGCTGAAGCACACCCCCAAGTCCCTGTAAGGATGCGTCAGTGTAAACCCGATACTCTAGTCCTCCCTTGGACAAAGCAAGTTTGGATGCAGATGTCAACTTGTCCTTTAGCTCGTTGAAAGCTAATTGACAATGATCGCTTCAAGTGAAAGGCACCCTTTCCGAGTCAGAATCGTCAAAGGGCCCACAATATTTGAGGACCCTTTAATTAATTGCCTGTAATAATCGACCAATCCCCAAAAATTGCGCACCTCGGTTGGTGTTGTGGGATGTCCCCACTTCCTCATCGCCAACACCTTACTTGGATCCACTACGATACCCTGGTCTAATACCATGTGGCTAAGAAACTGCACGTCCCGTAGCCAAAATCCACACTTCACAAATTTGGCATAGAGCTGGTTATCCCGCAGTGTCTGTAGAACCATATGCAGATGCTCTGCATGCTCCTCCTCAATGCGCGAGTAAATCAGTATGCCATCAATGAGCACGATGATAAATTAATCGAGATACTCCCTGAAAACCCTGTTCATGAGGTCCATGAACACAGCTGGTGCATTGGTGAGCCCGAATGGAATTACCCTGAACTCGTAAGATCCATACCGCGATAGGAAAGCGATCTTAGGAACATCCTCCTCTCGGTTATGCAGTTGATGATACCCTGACCTCAAGTCGACCTTGGAAAAGTAAGATGCCCCTCTCAATTGGTCAAATAAGTCATCAATCCTAGGTAACGAATACTTATTTCGTATCGCCGCCTTGTTCATCTCCCTATAGTCCATGGATAATCGAAGCGAACCATCCCGCTTCTTTACAAACAACACCGGTGCACCCCACAGCGATGTACTAAGCCGAATGAAACCCTGACCTAGGAGCTATTGAATCTACTTTCTCAACTCACGCATCTCTGAAGGGTCCATATGATATGGGGCTTGAGCAATTAACCTCGTCCCCGGTGCTAAATTGATTATGAATTCGATTTCCCTGCAGGGTGGCAACCCTAGTATTTCTTGGAACACATCCTCAAAGTCCCGCACTACTGGGATTGAGTCCAACGGAACCACCACCTCCTGTGAGGTTTCCTCCTTGATGTAATACAAGTGTGTGCACGACCCTCCCTCAGGTAGTGGCATCGCTATTAGGAACATCTCTTGTCTTGGAATGGAGAACACAATTATTCTCTTGTAACAATCCACAGTCGCTCGATAAACCTGCCAACCAATCTATACCCGGGATGACATCGTAACCCTCCATATCTAACACTAAGTGGTGGTATGCTTCTAAACTAAGCCTCCCAATCAAAATGTCCACCCCTCGACAAATTGAGTAAATTAAAGCCCCGCTACCTACTGGCAACTCTACACACATACGAAGACTACCCGCGGTCTCTAGTAACCTGACCCATTTAGTAAAATTAGATTTAATGAATGAATGTGATGCTCACGTGTCAAAAAGTATACTACCCTCATGACCATGAATGAGAAACATACCCTCAACTGCTGGCGGCGTCTGCTGTGATGGGGGATTGGGAACATCTCAGACGTTATACACACGCCCGTAGTGCATTTTCCCCTATTGCAGTGGGGTGGGTGGAGCTGGTGCTGCTTGCGACATCTGTCTCTGTTGCCCCTGTTAGGCACGCTGCTGATGACCTCTGCCCCTCTACAGGCACTCCCTCTTGAAGTGTCCTGGAAAGCTATAGATAAAACCACATTTCTGACCGTCCCCCTATCGTTGGCCATGTTGGCCCTGATGTGCCTGGCCCTGCTGGCCTTCCCCATTGTTCCCTTGGCCCTGACGGCCCTGAGGAACCTGCTGCTGCTGATTTGGGCCCGACTGCCCTTGCCCGAACCCCTGTCCTCCAGATCGAAACACACCAGGCCTAAATTTCTTAGCCTGATTCCCCTACTGACTGCTAGTCTGCTGCTGAGTACTACTCTTGCCACCACCAGTAACTGCCTTGCCCCGCTGGCTCGGCTCCCCTACTCTCTTGCTCCCCTTCGCATGGAAGCGATGATCCTGGAAATGTACAAGGGAGGCATTAACAACATCGGTATAAGTCACTAACGCCGAATTCCCAATCAAATGATGCCTGATCCTCCAGGCTAAGCCATCCATGAACCTCGACTTCGTTCGCTCCTCATCGCTCACCTCATTTGGCACAAAATTCGCCAAATGAGTGAACTCTTCCTCATAGTCTGCCACTGACCGGTCACCCTATACTAACGCACTAAAATTTTTCCTCATCTCACCCTCCACTGTTGGTGGGAAGTATTTGCGGTCAAATTGCACCCAGAATTCTAATATTGTCATCAAATCCCGCTCCTCAACGGTGGTAACTGACTCCCACCACTGTAAGGCTACCCCCGACAGACGAAAGGTAGCAAGCATCTATTTTTGCACATCGGTACACTCTAGCATGTGCAGATGGCGCTGGATATTCTTCTTCCAGTCACAAGCCTCTACCACATCAGTGCTAACCCGAAACTCGGGTGGGTGACCCTTCTGAAAGGTCTCCCTAACTCTCTACCTAGACGGTGGCCCCAATGGAGCTTGAGTTGCTGGTGCCACTGGAAGTGGTGCCTAGGGTTGTGGAAAATGAGTTGCCATAGCTCGCATTGCTATCTCGACTGCCTGAGCCACTATCACTGCCACCTGAGTAATGGAGATCAACTCGGGTGGGGGTGGGGGTGACGGTACTTGTGTCTCCCGATGAGCCTCCTTAAGCTCATCCCTAGCCTCAACCCTCTTTGATCTCTGCCTCTTTGGTGGCATCTGAAAATAGATCAAATCGTATAAGTACACAATTTATACAAAAACAAATAGCAGAAATATGATATCTCACAAGCGGAAAATGAATCAACAGTCCTAATAACATGGCTCTATAACAAACGAAAGCTACGCTGAAATGTAGTAAGCCGCACAGATCCTAAGGACACTAGAACCTGGCGCTCTGATACCATCTATGACACCCCACCTAATTAACCCCTAGTGATCAGTCCTAAATTAAATTAGAACAAGTTTCTCAGTTGGTTCATTCTTAGCATCAATGTCGCTTTTTTTTATTACTAACCACCTAAGTGAGAAAATTAGACTGGTGCCAAGTTTTATCTTTCATTAACTTAAATGAAATACTCACGCGGAAACAAATTAATATAAACAATCACAATTAACTGAAACTAACCATTCACAATTAATTAACTGATCGAATAAACCATCGATTCAAAATCCAACAAAAGTAAAGACAGTAAATAAAACTCAACAGGTCTGACATAAGTACTGAATAAGACTGTGAGCAACATGCTCGTGTAGCTGGCATGAAAACTCTCTACTAGAATTGAAAAGAACGGGGAGCCTAAGAAACTCCTGCAACATCCACATATGCTGCAGCAACGGATCCCTGGAATGAGTCAAGCCTGGCATCCCTGTGGCTGGACAACTAAAAGGTTTTTAAATTTTTTTATAGCAAGGGTTAGTACCCAAAATATTTGGAAAAGATTTAGCAAATGATTAACTTGCAGTAATAAATAAATATGCATGCTCTCCATATTTTAGTTAGTGTCGTACTCCCTTGAGGACATCCTCACCTCTCCTCTAATATGCACTACGAATGACTTGATTACTTTACCTAGTTATTTATCTCATGACTAGATAATTTATTTAACCCCTTTGCAACTACCTTGCTCTAACCGAGTATGCCAAAATTATGATTTCTAAGTTATTATCAATGTCAACTTAATTAATCATTTCCCTTTTTAAATTCCTATAACTTCCACACCTGTTATACATATCATACAATTCACGATCTGTATTAATTAGTCCGTATATAATTATTTATCTAATTATATACTTATAATCATATCACAATATGCATAATTATGCTGAAATAATAATTAATAAAAAACATCCTCCCAAGTAATAACTCACTAGATGTATATTCTCTAAAGTGATATCCCACTAGGTATATTTACATAACCTAGTTATCCCAAGTCAGAATATCTTACTAACTTGGTTAATACATAAAAATTGGAGGCGGTCATATTCCTTTCCTGAAAGTGAGATTCCCCTTACCCATATAATGGACGCTATGACCTAGGAATATACTCACCCTACTCCTCAAGCTACGGGATTCATCCACTACACACATTCTCCCCCTATAGCACTAGAGTATATAATAATAATAATATTTATCCACTGATATTAATGCACACACAATATATATACACTATCGCACACCGTATATATATATAAATAAAATAAACTATCCCGGCTATACCGTGTACTAAGTCCGTAACACAAGCCTATTCAAATTATTAAGAGTTTATGGCCCAACTCTAATTATTAATTAATTCCCACATTAATTAATTTAAATTAATTTTTGGTGTCACCTTAACAAATATATTAGGACTTACTCTTGTGGACCGAAATAAAACAATACCCGAGTCTATATTCTCGACTCGAATTATTTAGCTTTCACTCTAAATAAATTGATACGCCTTGGTATCACTCAACCCATATGCCTGGACTCGCCCACTCAATCCGTATTTAATTATTTCAAAATATTCTTTCCAAAATTTAACTGTAGTGTGTCACACATAAATTTCCTCCAAATCCCAATTAATTTTCCTTTATAATTAATTAGATTGTATCCTTATGTTTATTTCTCATTACCAAAGGTATAGAAAAAGAATTTAAATTAAATTCCCCTTATATAAACTGGACGAACTGCCAGAATTTTTCCTCCATCGATCGATCGATCCCCAACCCTCGATTGATCGATCGTACAGGTCATCGTCTTCTTCCCCCTTCTGTTTCAGCCATGGATGAAAAGCTCCAAACCCTAACTTCTTCTACAGTAAAACCCAAGTCTTCCCACCAACAATATATACCAAAAACCTCATAAGGGACCCCCATAAAGTCCACAAACACCATTTAATTTACGTTATCTAGTGTTTTTCATAAATTGGGAAAAAATCTATTTTTATTCGTTAATCCATTTCAACATCAAATCCGTATCTAAATTTCGTTTCTAATTTATCTGGGTTTACATATCTTACCAAATATATATACAAATATCAGATTATAAATCAATTGCTACACAATTTAGGAATTCAGAATATTGGTTTATAAAAAATCCCATGTTTATACCCTTTACATCCCAAAACGAATTTTGATTTCTCACATCACACAAATATGAATCGAAAAGAAAATTAAATGCTACAACAAGTTAACCACTTGCCTTATGATTTTGTAGGGTCTGAATCGAAGTTGTGAATTCCAAGGTTGACGATGAAATTCCATCTTTTGGTTCTTTCCTTTGTCCCCCAAATTGACTTTAACTGTCTCTTAGGTTTTTCTCTCCCACTAAGTGTTTCTTAATTTCACATCAGTCGTTCCCCTTTTTCTTTTAATTAGTTAATTAGGCTAAATCCCGTTTTTGGCCTAATGGGACAAGCCCAAGTGACCCAAATACCCCCGTGTGTGCCCGATTATGCCTAAAAACGTCCCGTGACTCGTTTACTACTCTCGGGTACACTTTTTCGACTATCTCGGCCCATTCGGACTCAATCGTACACTCATAATTGACATCCGAATTAATTTTTAAAAATCCTTATCTCACACCCAAATTAGTCTATACTGACTCCCGGCTGAGATAAGTACATACCCCGTCATTAGTATCCGAAATGACGTAAATAAATTATTACTATTCACTTAGTAATTAAATTTCCCTAAATATTAACCATTCACTCCCCGATTAATATTTAAATATATATAGCGATAATTAATTCAATTAAAATTATGACACACAAGTAATTTAGAATTCCTGAATTAATTAAATATTAAATGCACAAAAATACGAGGTGTTACATAATCTAAAAGGAATCATACGTATGGTCTATAGTTCTTGTTGATATGAACACATTAACTACTAAAAAATGAAAAATCCATAAAACAACAACAAAAAAGAAAAACTTTGACAATAGAGCATTCAAACTGAAAATTGAAAATATGTACTGAAAACACAAACAAATCATATGCGGTCCTATATAATCAACTCAAAGAAAAGTAAGATCCTTATTGATTGAACCTCTAGAAGCATCATATATCGTTTAAAACATGAATACATTGGGATTTATAAATTCAACATTATAAATTTATAGTATACAATATACCTGCGAGTGAGAGATAAGACAAAACGGAGCCGCAATAGAAATTTTTTAAGAAAAACATAATTAGTAAATTTTAACTCAAAACAGAGTATGTAGACAGATTCTTGAAACCACAAGATAACTTTAAAATGCTAATGAAAAATAACTTTAAAATGGATAAATAAAATAAATAAATAAATAGACTCATTAAAGTAATGAGATGTACCTGAGAGTATTACGAAAATGAAAAATGCTTTAAATTTTGCAAAGGAAAGGATAAAAAATAAGACAAATAAGTATCTGCAATGTGAAAAACAATAAGACAAATAAGTACCAGCTAGTACCTCAGTTCACATACGATGTGCTATAATGTGAAAAAGGAAATCTTAAATGGATGAGAAGATATTAAAAGAGCATATATAGTTATCTTTAAATCTAAGCCGAAAAAATCACAAAGGAAAGAGAGTGTTGAATTTGTCATTTTACCAAACATCATTCATGAAACTAAACCAAATCAACACATCTAAATGAAAAGAAATTTAAACATCACGACATCCACATAGTTCCATCACTGCCATAATAGCCTTAAACCAGTTATAAAGTTTGCATAAATAGAGATGGCAAATATCAAGTACCGTAAAGAAATATTTAGAGATGAATGACAGTCAGCAAAATATTGTCGGTTGTTGGTGGGGTGTCATCTGTTGTCTCTTTTGAGAGAAGAAAAAAGAATGGGAACATTATGTTAAAGGTAAAGAGTGGAAGCAAACACAAATCATTTAATTTTTTCACACAACAAGGTCAAATTGTGGACATGAAATTTTGACTAATTTTAGCATAGCACTCTCTAGTTCAACCAATGAAGCAATATATTTTTCCTTGAATAGTAGGTTTTAAACTGCTGCACTTAAATTTAAACCACTAACTCAAACACTCACTCCAGCTCTTTTGCCATTTGTACATACAAAAAAATATTAAGTAGGTTGAAAGATAGAGTACTTCAACCTAAATAGAATTGTCATTATGCATATTCTATTTCAACCCGCATTGTGACTCCACCTAAATAGCATTGTCATTTTGAACATGCCTGAAAATATATAACGTTATAAAAAAGATTAACTGCCTATAAATAAATAACCTCACAATTTGTCAATAAATAAGTGTCAAGTTGCCTCAAAAACATAAATGATTGATTTCCCTTCAATCAAAATCTACATTTTTATGTTGAAAACTTAAAAAATTACAAATAATGGTACCACAAAGCAACTTATCAGTTACTTAGTTCTCCATGTTAAATGGTAAGGAAAAAAGTTTGTTAACAACCTTCATAATGCAAAAAGGAAATTCGAGTTTGGTCTTAAAAAGTCACATTCACAGTATATCCAAGCAAAAAATTCAATGTAAACACATTACTTAGTGAGGATTTCTTAAAAAGTCACATTCACAGTATAAGTTGGACAGGTATTTGAGAGAGTGGGTTAGATTGTGTCCATTATAACACATGATCTTGTTCATGTATGTTTTATTCAAACTTGTAGTTATACCTTAAATTGCATCTTCGTGTCGTTGTGATACCAATAATAAATTGAGGTCAGGGGGGTTCCAGGGTGTCATTTGAAGATCATACCTCCCCCAAATCCACTGTCCTCAATTTGGACTCAAAAAATGTATAACTCCTTCTAATCGAATGCACGAGGCCTCATATTCGCTATTGGATGTGAAGAAGACTGTCAATGTTGTCCAGCATCAGTATGAGCTTAAATATTTTGATTAACCTAAAAATATGAAATGAAAACCTTTCCCTATAATTGGATATCAAAACTAAATATAAAGACTGCTATGGAACCGTAGTACACAAAAGGATTTGGTTTAGTGGGGTTTAATTATACTCCTAAATTTTCCATTCCATCAAAAGTAGCAGTTCCTGTTCTATTTCGTATCAAGTAGGGATCTTCACGAACTAATCCTCTACTTAACTCAACTATCAACATGAACTACATACATCCAAAATATAAAACAAAATAGTAATGAAACATGGTCTATATCATCTCAAAACAGGGGTAACTATTCTTAAAACAGGGGGAAATGAACTACATAAAACATTAAAAAATGGAACTGCTGACTTTAAAGTCAATTTTGACCCCTTAAACAACGCCGAAATAGCCCGAAATGCCATTATCCAGGCACAGATGATACGAATCCAATGGCACCAGAATTGCCTCATTCCGATTTACGGTTAAAAAGTTATGGCCCTTCTTCAAACAGTGCAAAAAACACAAAATTAAAAGTCCACAGTAGCGCATCCAGTTACCCCTTAAAAGGTTTAGCTCCTGATCTCTCCCACGTTCCTATCTACCACCCCTGTTTCCCCACCCGTTTCCAGCAACACCACCTCAACCTCCACCACTATACCCTTGATGCCCATTATCAAGTCTAGAACCACCCGAGTAGCGCACACTTGTTGGCCCGGTGTTAGTTGTATTAAATGATCATAGTTCAAATTACTCAAGCAAAAACTAAATCCTCCATAAGTATGATTGAATCCTACCATCTTACATTTTAATACAACCAATACCAATCGTCATATATGGGTAAAAACTAATAGAATGCCACTGATCAATTTTAATGCAACCAAAGATGCAACATACATGTCATTACTCTGGAAACAAACAGTAAATTACGAGAACTATTAAAATTGTTCAGTGGTAGAACTATGAGTTCCACCACAATGAGGTTGACTTATAATGCCCAAAATGATATAATCTAGAATTAAAACCTGGCACTATCTAAATTGAATAAAATGTATAACTATGAGCTCAACATGAATAACATAGAATCCGTAGAACAAAATTGTTCTTACGAAACTCATCAATGAAATGAAACATATTAACATTGTCTTACAAGTATGAAAGTTAACAATACATATTTTGAGTCTTTACTACAAATACCAAATCAAATTAAACAAAGCAAACTATCTTGAGCTAAAAAAACAAATATCAAACCCCCAAAAGTTCATTTTAAACTAAAATACATATTTTGAGTTAAAACACCCACAAATCATATCTCAACACTCGAGAGATATAGAGAATACCTATAAAATCAAACTAAAAATTATTTTATCTGCATTTGAGAGTGTACATTTGAGAATAGGGTACAAAAAAAGATGGTACATTTGATAGTGTATCTACACACAAACAAAAAAAGAAGGAAAAAGGAGAACATGTTAGTACCTAAGAAACCAAAATAAACATGAATTCATATCAAACCCCCACAATTCAATTAAAAACTACAAAACTTTCTAGGCAAAGTAAAAAAAATAAAACCTAGACCCAAAATCCAAAGTTGAGCCCCAAAATAGAACCAAATAACAATATGCATAGATGCTGTAAAAACATCAACCAAATTTAAACTGTGTAACCTTACAACTCACCAAAGATCATGTAAAACAATTGGTTTAGAAACCTCCTAAATATATTTTAATATCCAATGAGAGAACAAAAATTAAAAAATGAAGACGGTTGTACATATGGCAAAACTCGATATAGTCAGCTATACATATCGTTTTAGGCCCGATTCAGTATGTGATACGCTTGATATTAAAAACCATGGTATTATCAACTGACAATTTTCATATAAATTTGTATAGGGTGCGGTGTCGTATTTGCTGAAAAATGGCGAAGAAATTCTAAAGTGAACGAAGATGGGAGGTCTCAATGGAGCTGCATATATATTTATTACCCATTTGATACTAAAACTTTAATTATCTGTCACCCATCACCATATCATAAAAATAAATCATATATGCAAAATTTTAGTATAATTGTTTTGAAAAAAAAATATTGAGTTAAAGAAAAAAGCAATCAGAACCTGTCGGGATTCATTATATAACATCACACCGTATGTAAAAAGAGAAAGATTGAGAAGTATATATGATTTGATGAGATCATGAGAGAGACAAAGTAATAAACTAAGATATACCAAAAGCTCCAAAATAGGAGCTCAACACTGAATAATAATCTGGAATATCAAATGTTGCAACTTCACAAACATGAACGAATGATGTTGACATTTCAACTACCAACATGAAAACACAAACATGACGTTTTACTACCGTACTTTGAAACGAAGAGATAAACTTCACAAAACCACTCCAACCTTTACAAACAGTCCCGACAAAAACAAAAAAAACAATACAAAAAATTATCATATGCTCGTAAACATGAGATATGAAATGTGCATAGGCAAAATATAGTTTGAGAAGATATTGACATACATACATTCATACAAAATAACACAACAAAGAAGATCAAACCCCCAAATTAAAATCCAAGGCATATTTAACCTGGAAAATGAAACAAAAATAAAATTCATAGCAGACCCAATTTTAACACTAACAAAATAAAAAGAATAAACCTCAAAACTCAAAAAAATAAATCCATTACACAGTAAACACAACAAAGAAGATCAAACCCCCAAATAAATCCATTACACAGTAAGTTAGAAAATGAAGATCAAACCCCCAAATACAATTTATCATACATACATACATACATACATACATACATACATACATACAGACATACATACATACATACATACATACATACATACATACATACATACATATATAACACAACAAAGAAGATTAAACCTGAAATAAAAATCCAACGCATATTTAACCTGGAAAATGAAACAAAAATAAAATTCATACCAGACCCAATTTGAACACTAAAATAACTTAATAAGATAAACTAAAATTTGAAATCAAACACAAAAACAAACCCTTGGTGGTGCTCGGAGAGAACAAAAATTAGACATCTCTTGAATAAAAAAAAATGAGCACAAACAACATTCAACCTCAATTTTTGGGCTATGGTTTCAGCACAAAATAAACAATCGAACACAAACAATGTAACATCCGAATCAAAATCACAAAAAAAAAATCATTGCCCTAAAATAAAAAATCTGAAATCGAATACCTGAATGCAACGAATACGAATTACAGATCTGAAATAATCGAATACTTGAATATCTGAAATCATAGCCCTAAAAAATAATAATAGCCCTAAAATAAAAAAAACAATTATAGATCTGCGTGTGTGAGTGCCAGTGTGAGTGTGAGTGTGTGTGTGTGTGTGTGTGTGTGTGTGTGTGAGAGAGAGAGAGAGAGAGAGAGAGAGAGAGAGAGAGAGACTACCTAACTGGAATGGAGGAGGGCGACGGAGGGAAGTGGTCGGCAACGGCAGCTAGGGCTTGGAGCTAGAGAATGAGGGAGAGAGGTGAGGTCGACGGGGGTGGGTTTGGGGTTTGGAGCAAGAGAACGAGGGAGAGAGGTGATGTGTGCATGTGTAAGAGTGTGAGAGAGAAAGGGTTACCAAAGTACCCTTATTTTTGAATTAAAGTGTAATCTTTATGAGTAAAAAAAAGGGGGAAACCAAAAAAGTGAGGGGTAGAGTTGTAAAAAGGAAAGGGATATGATCTAAACCATTAAAATGTGTAAAAATATGTAAGGAGGTGGCACACATCTAAACACTTAAAATGTGTAGACAATTGAAAAACCAGGCTACTTTATTTTATATATATATATATATATAAAAAATAAAGTAGGAAACTTATATATGTCATAAGTTTAAAAGATGATGTCATCAAGATGAATTTTGTTTACACTTCCTATTTTACCCCTCAAATTTATGATTTCCCCCTCTTTTTCACTTATTAAATTTCCATTTCAATTCAAAATTTGGGGTACTATGGTCATAATCAGTTCATAAGTTTTTTGACACTCTTTCATTTCTCACACAAAGCTCTCACTCTCCCGTCCTCTCATCAGCAAGCCAAAAAAAACCTACCTCATCTGCCTCCCCCTCTCACTCATCCTCTCCCCCACACTTACCTCGAGCCATGTGCTGTGCAAACCCTCTGCCCCGCTACCTCCCCCTCTCCCCACCACCGCCCTCATTCGGTTCCCCTGTGAACTGCAACCAAACAACCCTCATCCAACTATTTCTCCCCGCTATCAATAGGTATAAATTAGGGCTTCCACCATTTTGGGTGGTTTTGAGTTATTTATTCTCTTTCAATCAGAATTTTTTGTTGTTTACTTTTGTAGATGTGAATCGAACATATTCCCCTCATTTTATTGTTACTCTCTTCTTTATTTGGTTTTTATGTGTCTATATACACTAATGATGTGAGATTTGGTTTCCCATGATTTCATATTTACGATTACAATTTGGGATTTCTGATTTGCGATTTTTTATAAACTCCCAAAGGTTAGATATATCTTCTTCAGATTTACAATTTGTCCCCACGATGTTAGATTTATAATTTGGGAGTTGATATGTATATTTTCTAACTTTGTATTGGTTTGAAAAAGGTATTTTTTATTCTATTATATACTTTGGTTTTTGTATTATTGAGATTTAATGAATGTATTGTGGGTTTCAAAATGGATTGAAGAGTTAGTATATATATTTTAGCAAAGTGGATTGAAGAGTTAGTATACATATTTAACTAGGTTCATAAATCTCTTTCCTATTTGTTTATTGAAGATTTTTAGGTTGAAAAATTAAATAATGGACATAGACACTGATTTCTCAATTCTATTACTTTTAACTTTTGTCGAGTTTCATTTTTTGGGGGAATATCCTTAAACTCTACTTTTATTGCCAAAATTGATATGATTTTAGAAAGGAGAAATCCCATTGATTCGAATTTCTACATGTTAGAAATCTACTTGGCACTAATTTTGTAATGGCTTAGCTACCTCTACAGTTAATCAATAAGTGAAAAAGACCCTTAAAGGTATATTGTAGTTCACTCAGTTAATCCGCGTCTGATATATTGTTTAATCTCAGTTTTTATATCTAAACTTCTCTGTGTTTGATATTTTGTGATTGATATTTTGTTTAATATGAGATTTTGTTCACTCCTTCCTTCTACGAGGCGTGTAGTGGGAGTAAGAGTTATCATTGGACATCATCATTTGGGCAAGACTTATCCAAATCTCTCTCCCAACAACTGCTTCTCAAATCTCACTCTCTTAAGGAACGAAGACGCTCAATCGCTACTTCACATCGCTACCTCTTCAGGTCACACCGAGGGGGTGAAGATACTCTCAGTTGCTGACCGGTTGATTAGTGGTATAAACAGTGGCCATGTTGAATTATGAAGATTATATTGATTTGATGAGCTGATGTTAATTTGAAAAATAGTGGTGGTCGAACTCCTCTTCATTATTTGGTTTCATGTTTCTTCTTAATGACTTACTATTATTGATGATGGTTCCTTTTACTGCCAATGATATATTAGTGTTCTTTTTTTTTATTTACAAATGTGTTTTAATTTGAAATCTATAATTTTGTTACTCTTGAAAAAGGAAAAATGGTTTTAAATGTTTATTATCATTTTTTGTTTTCTTAGGTATGTGAATTTCCATCGATGGCATGGAAAAGGAAAATATGGTCGGGATGAGAAAGTATATCGAAATACATAGAAAACACGGTATCTTAAGTGTCATTATGAGATTTTGAGTGGTTTTGATTTTTGAATTATTTAGTTTCAATCTCTCTCTACGATTATTTTTTTATTCTTTCTATGATACAATATTGTCCTAGGTTTGTGCAGATAAAGATGCTAATTCTGCATAATTAGTTTCTGCACAATTGTTTTATAATTAGTTTATGCACAATTAGTTCACGTAGCATATGATGGATTCTGCACAAGTGTTGATTTTTTGAATTATTTAGTTTTGATCTCTCTCTAA
This sequence comes from Sambucus nigra, assembly GCA_949130495.1. NCBI lineage: Eukaryota > Viridiplantae > Streptophyta > Magnoliopsida > Dipsacales > Adoxaceae > Sambucus > Sambucus nigra. Next base: position 438,335,293 of record OX422210.1, read on the forward strand.
TGGCCAAATCGGCTACTTTCTTTAGACGGTTGATTTAATATATGTTCAGATTTAACATTTTTAACCTCATTGTAGGTGTTTGGATAAATGCTTATGTGATTGGCCCCAACATCACTCGAAGACCATTTACACCCCTCAGTTTGGGTATGTATTATTGCGTTATTACTTTGTTGTTCAAACACGTACAACATCTGGAAACCATTCTTTGATTTTCATCAATAATTACCAACCACCTCTATAAATACTTGGATTAACGGTTAATATTCTACTACTGTGTTTTTAATAGGAAGCAATGATGCACAGAAGAAGAGTCATGGAAGAATGCATGTTACTTCTCTGTTTAGCAGAAGAGGCACTAAACAAATCCTTTGTTCGGCATGTTACTTCTCTTTTCAGCTGAAGCCAAGAGGAAGAGAGAAATTGAGCGGGAATCAGCCCGTCAGGTGTTGCAGAAGATGGAAAATACGGTTAATATCAATGTGAATTGTGAGTTTATGAAAGACCTAGAAGTGTTTAGGGTTGCCCCAAATGTATAGGCCTCGAGGATACAAATCAATAGATTTAATTATTTTCCCACCTAGCATGAACAAGGGGCATAAATGTGTTTCATAGTAATTGATCATTTTTCATAGATGGCACCCTTTATCGCTTCCAGCTGGATCCCTGATGCCTCTCACGCTGCTAGCTTATATTTTTAAAAGTTTGTGCGACTTCACAGCTTGCCTCAAAATATTACTTTTGACCAAAATGTGAGGTATATGAGGAAATATTACTTTCAAGTTGTTAATTTATTCCTCCAAAATCTTTCAATCGTGTTTTGTGTCTCTAACTCATATTTTTGAATGTTATTAGTTTGCTTTGAAGTTGAAACTCTAGGTCCAAAAAATGTCTTAATTTGTTTAATTGTTCATTTTAGGAAAAAATGTTGAATTCATCATTTTACTCTACGTCGGTATGATCTTTAGCTGCTCCAGTCATAATATCCATTTATTTTGAGTTTAAGTTATCTTTATATTACTTTTATATCATAAGTTGCTCTAGTTTTGAATCTCCATTTGTTACATATTGAAATTGATTGACATTCAAATAATGGGTTGGTTGTGGATTCGAATGGTGAAATAGATGAGGATATGAAGCCTTCTTTATAGCATAAAAAATTTGGTATATGAACAATGTGGTTTTGCAGATTACATGTTCGGTTCAAACTCTATGAAAAGAGACAATTCTTCCAAAGTTAGCATTTTTAATACTCCCACTGTTTTTACATCTTCGGTTCAAACTCTAGGAATGTTGACGGTTTTCTTCATAATAGCATTGTTATGAACATAACTTTTCTAAACTAATTTGGTGAGAATAGAGAAGCTGGCAGTTTTTAATACTCCAAAAGATTTTTCTTTCATTATTTGACTACTGTGCAGTTGCAGGTATAAATATAAATGTATAAATCTAAAGTATAATACAAGAAGAATCTTCTATAAGTGACACTTTGTTCTTTATTTACCCCTCATTCAAATTGAAGGGGAACTTCGTGTTTGTTTTTTGCATTGAAATGTAATGCATTGCTTTCTTAGTCCAATATAAGAGCTGTATAATTTGTTTTAAAGTTTTTTAATTATTTAGTTTGGGGTGAATTGACAGGGAATATGGTTGGATTGACATGGAATATGGTTGGGGTGAATTGACTGATCAACGACGATTTTTCCACGGTTAGTATTTTCTTCAATTATATAATTAACTTATTTATGCTGACATCAATGTATGAAATTGTTTTGGCGATAGATGATAATGCAGATATCTTGGTTTATCTGAACTGCCTCAGCGGGAGCACGTACTCTATATTGGCAATTTTTGTTTGCATGTCTTAGATAAAGCCTATGGTTGGCCGACTATGTTTTGGAGTGGCTACGAGCCAAGGAGCACTTCTTGTTGGTGGATAAAAAGGCATGCGATACGTATTGCTAGATGTACGTATTAAGATACATCAACCACTAAGTGGATGTGGGGGTCACTGGGAGGATGTAAGGCACCAAGTTAATGAAGCAGTTCAATCTCGCAATAAAATTGACAAGATGTATGCTTCTTATACCGGTCAATCAATTGAGAAAGTGCAATATAACACTGAGAGGGATCAATTATTATCTATTTTCGGGGCTATGGATCTTGGTCTTATTGACGGAGTAGTGGAAACAGAATACTAACTACACAGTCATCCATCCAAAAAGATATACAATATCTTGCACGAAAACTCTGAAGCAGGACATATCTGGAGGGGTGGAGTTTCTTAGCTTTGAGTTTCTTACAGAAGTAAGTGCACTCTAAACATTGAGTAGTCAACTCTAACCTGGTCAGTGGTTCATCTATTGGGATATAAGCCGATGGCAAAAAATTTAACCATTCTCTTTCTAATTTACAGTCGCATCACTAAATCAGGTTTTTGGTGAAGAAGATTACTTCCCTTGTAGTCTAATGGTTGTCTCCTGATAGTGGAATCATGTTTTCGTTCTTCACATTCTTTGAGTTAACATATTTTTGGATTTGACTATACTTTCATATTAAAATGCTGCTTTGAGTCATTATATAATCTTGATTTGTTAAAAGAAAAATTATTAAACTGTTTACACTTTGATGAGTCATAATTACCTTGCATCAAAACAAATATATCAATTCCTTTGAGAAGTCCTATATTGTTAATATTTTTTCCTTTGGTGATCTATCAAATTAAGTACCAGAGAAAACTCCCAATGATTCCGAATTTTCAGTTGCCTCAAATATTGGGGAGGTAGAGGAGACATGTGAACATGATGTTATGCTAAGACCCATAAATCATATTAGAAATTTATATACCTTTTATCAATCTGTGTATAAGGAATAAGTGTTGTGGTTCATAAATATTTTGGTTATATCAATCAGTGTTTGAAGAGGAACAATTTAATGATTAAGTGGTGCCTATCCCAAAAAATGAAATAGGCATATCTAACAGTAAGCTTGATTACTGTTCAGCCGATGATTCACATTCATAGCACAACAATTTATCTATATCTATATCTAATGAAATGTTTATCTCAAAGTTTCTTCCCATACTCCTGCGTGGTTAAAGTCCATATAGTTTGCATATAATTTATCTATATCTAATGCACTTATGTTCAAACTTTTGTGAATAGGCAACTGAAGTGATCTCAAGTTTGGTAGAAATAAACTCTTACAGCTACATTTATATGTCTCTGTAAGTCGTAATTTTTGGAATCTGCTACAGGTGTATGCCTCTGTGTGTCGCAATTTTATTGAATCTCCTGCAGGTATATATCTTTGTGTCGCAATTTTTTCCCGACATGCTTTTTTTTTTTGCTTTTTTGTTCACATGGAATTTTTGCAACATCAAATGCTATTTTGATGACCTCAATTTATTTCAATCCTTTTACTTAAATCTATATATCTCTGTGATTTATCTTCTAATAATGTGTGTATGTGTGTTATATGGGTATTAATTATAATTGGATGGCTAGGCGTGGGCTAAAAATAAACACGACGACCAAGTATTATTCTCATACTTCTGTTAGTTTATATATGTTGAATTTTACCTTTGTAAAAACATTTAAATTAGTTGTATTTTAGACACTACTCTCAATCAACAAATTAAAAATGTCGTGCAAAATTTATGTATTTGTTTTCCTTTTTACAGGTATGCATCTGTGGAAGTGGAGATGAGAGGCACAAAAGTTATGTGAACAGAAAGCGAATAATGAGTGGGTTGCACAGTTCACGAGGCAAGGGTTTAATTCAAATCATTTCAACGATGTCTGGAATATCACAAATCGTATGTGGGGGTTGCACCATCTTCCTAGCTCCAAAGACAAGTAAGTTAACAAAATTGAGGTCTTCAAAATTCAATGGCACGAAACCAGTTTAGTAGCCTCAAATTGTTCTTTGTAGTCCATCCAGCATTGCAGTCACTATTCCAGCATCATGTGAATCGAAAGTTGCTACAATGGACATTATATGTTGTCCATCCAGCATTGTAGTCACTATTCCAGCATCATGTGATCGAAAGCTGCTACAACAGACATTATTAATCAAAAAAGGGTGCTGACTTTGAACATTTTAGGACTTAATGATGCAGCGAACGAAGCTCATTGAGTGTATCTGCATTCCATATGATGGAAATTATTTTTGTATGTCCTAAGTTTTTGTTTACTTTCTTTAAAGTGCAGGTCTTACAGATCAATATGACGAAATGGAAGTATTACTTCTAACTTACAACTAGATGATAATCCCAATGAGGTTCTGTAATTGACAATCATTATATTGAAACAACGAATAACGGTTTGCGATTTACACACATTAGGGGTTTATTACATAGTTTATATGAGTTTCTATGGTCGGTTCATATAATAATAAAGACTATTTTTATTTTCTTTGTTGTTTTTAATTTTTAAACAGAAAAAATAGTGATAATTCCAATTTTTTTTATTTTTCAGTTTATTTATTAAAAAAATTAGATATTTTTAATAGAAAAACGATAAAACATTTCCAAAACTATTTTCAACCATTTTCTAAAAGCTTTACATGAATGTTTAAAAAACATTATCTTTGGTTTGTTTTCGGAATTAAAAAACATTACAAACTTTAGAAATTTTGCCGGGGAACAAAATTTTCTCCATTTTGCAATTATGTACTTTGAAAATTTTGGAATTTTCGTCGTGCCTTCAGGCACGACATATATAAAAAAAGTTTCTCATGTGTTCCAAACTCGAGATCAATTGTAGCTTTAGTGAGGGCACTTGCCATCGTACTAAGGCACATCTTTATGCATTTCAAAACTATCAGCGTGCCTTCAGGTACGGGCATACCCTAGTGTATATATATATATATATATATATACTCACGTCCCATATCATAAATCTTATACATAGTACATTATTATCCCGAATATCCTACGTTTACTTGGATACCAGTTTCACTCTACATCGTATGCACTCGAGTATTCCTCACCACTTAAAGTGTACCCTTTATTCCACACATAATATCAGTAGGTAACTCACTATGTTCTACTGGTCTAATTTCATTGTTGGCCTCAAATTTCCATCACTCGAATTAAACTCCAAATTAGGTAATCCTCTCACGCTAACCCAATTACGTTCATCCTAATTACACCAATATTAGATCAAGCCTAATACCCAACCTAGGCCAATTTGTCCTATAATATATGCGTAAGTAATTTAAAATAATTCCCAAGAATAAATTCTAAATGAATTTCTAACCATAATTATCAAGAGGAGAAAACTGGGCAAAACTGCACAGCCGAATCGATTTGGAGTGGACCGAATCGATTCGCCCCTACAGGTCTGAAAAATCTTCACTTATGTTCTTACGGGTTTCATCAATTTTCCACTCCAAATATTGCTTCTAATCATCCCAAACACCAATTCAACATTACCAAATGTTATACTAATATATATAAACAAGTTCTTATGATTACAGATCACAATTTCCTCAAAGACATCAATTTATTTGGGTTTAATTCCAGAATAATAATTATGAACCCTAAGTTGTTATCTTCTTCAATAGCTTCCATAAAAACTTAGATTTGTTCATCAATTTACATCAAATTTTGTGGGTAATCATCTACTTATCATGGGGAAATAATCCTACATAATTTTCAGTCTTCAATTATGATTTAATTTCTCCAATTTCATCAGTCTCACATATGATTCATAATAAATTTCAACCTACACTAACATGGGTTATATTATTGTTGTAATTAAGCAATATTTAAATACTTTCCTTTCTTATATAGGTGTGATCCGTTAGGGAAGATGATGGATTGGTGTTCCTCCTCCTCCGATCTACATTCCGGTGGTGGTGGTGTTAAGTGGTGATTCTAGCCTTTGAATCCCCTTCATCTTCCTACTATGGCCTCTTTGTGGATTTCTTCTAACACGTTGTTTAACCTAACCCCCTTTTCCCCAATCATATATAATGCCTTAGAATTTCGTAGGTACTATTCACCCAGAAATACAAATTACCAAAATGCCCTGTCGGGTAGACTTTTATAATTATCTCGACCCTTCTAGACACATTGGCACACTCAAAATGACCATTTGGGTGACTTATAAATAATTTACTTTTTATTCCATATATTTAGTTTCGACATGACTGACACGTGCGTCCTGACTTAATTACCGTAATTGTCAATTATCGTATTTCACACTCGTAACAATTCTTAAAAATTCACATTAATATATTAATTCATTCACTCTTTAATATTCAATATGATTCTCACTAATAAATACTAACTCTTATCTCACTAGTTAATATTTATTTTAATTCGGATTAATTATCGATTAATTTTCCCATATTAAATTTAATTAATCCAATATTTAAAAATCATTAAAAATATGGGGTGTTTCATATTTTATTCACTCAGTAAAACTCAATATGATTATCACTAATAAATAATAACTCTTATCTCACTAGTTAATATTTATTTTAATCCGAATTAGTTATCAATTAATTTTTCCCTATTTAATTTAATCAATCAATATTTAAAAATCATTGAAAATATGGGGTGTTATATAATATAAGTGGTTCAGCCTTTAGAGGGCCTACGTCCACTATCTGAGTGTGTGAAATCCATTAAATAATGGCTTTAATGGCCTTAGGATACAGACACTCAAGCTTTCTCTCTCTACTGCGATTTTGACAGAGTTTCAGCTAAGGTTTAAAATAAGCGATCCTTTACAAATATGTAGACGACAAGTATTTATAGTGCACGGGGGGTGTAATATACCCCCCATGCATTTAATAAGCATATGTAAAATGTTCGTATCCAATGAGGAGGAGCCAGCTCTCTCAGTCACATGTAGGTCATGATGATTAAATATTCCCTCGCATGTGAGGGAGATGTTGTTATAATAGTTTTGGTACACGTCGGGTCTGCAGCCCATGCGCACACTCTTACGCGTTCCCCAATGCACGCTCCCTGCCAGCTGTCAGCCCTCGATCGATTGTCGTGGTCGAGGATGGATTATTTATATATAGTCCATAGAGGAAATGACACCTGTCATGTTGGCTAGTCTCGTCCTGGCTTTATCGTCTTAAAGAAGGCCAAGGCCGAGGGTCTATAGTTTATAGGGTTAATGTGTTCTAGTCAATCCCGGTCAGGTCATAATTCCTCAATTCTAGACGACGAGACAATACTTGGCATATCATTCAATATTAGAGTCATCAATTTCTTTTGGCCTCCATAATTAAATAAATTAACGAAAGGAATATAATTCGATGGGGATTTCCCTTCATAACTAAATGAATGAATGCTGAAGATATCCTCCGTATTAATTAAGATTATCATGTGGCATATTATTTAGGAGCCATCGTTAAGCCTAATGTTCACGCAATGCACTAATGCATGACCAATGACCTCCACTCCACCATGTGCCAAGATTACGAGGGACACTTGTCCATTCCAATAGTATCCACATGGATATCCATATTCTCCATTGAATGAAAGATAGTAATAATATTAGGGGTCTCATTCATATACTACTACCAAAAATCCATGAGGGAAATCATAATGGGGATATGAGGCAATCATCATACAACTCTTATAATCTCTTGAAATTAATATACTAACTCCCATTCCCCTTTGCTCCATGGATAAAAGTTAAATCTATACCCAACCATATATAACTTGGTGTATATAGGGGATATCGAGCCTAAAATAATTTTTATATTACCAATTGGCGCCAATAAATGAATGCAATATAAGAAAGAACATTGAGAATTACATGGCTCGGTAGATCATCTTGACTACATCCACGATAAAGGGATGGAGATGCAATTAATTGAGAATAAGAGAGGACGACTGGAGTGCTAGGGATGCTAGTTGAGAGACCAAGTCGTGATTACATGACTGCAATTTATCGTACCCCATCCATTTAGGGTAGTTCCTTTTTATAAGTGCAAGTGACATAAAAATCTAGGTATCATATCTAATTATCATTTATCCTCTTCGGTCTTATACCTAGAGTGTTGAAGTTGTAGCTGACTAATATTCAGTCACGCTAGTCAATGATCCTTCTTGATTCTCTATTATCAACTCCATGATATTTGGCTGACATGGCTGCCTCGACTTTGAGATTCCACGTGACATGCCAGGTGGCCTAATAGACCATAACTTCATTCAATTGCCCCATGATTTGGGTGATAGGTCTTTAGGTCTGAATAGCCTCATCATGTCTTATTAATTACACTCGTTCTAGTGTGAGTTCTCTCGAACATCACCTATAATTGACACGCATCATACTTGGACATAGTGGGAGCGCATTCATTTCAGTTGATGCATGTAATCAATTGCCTAGGATTACATGAATTTTAAGCTTTTTTCCCCAAGTAATGATAGCACGTGAAAAGGATAGCTGGAGTGGGTCTCTATTCCCATAGGAGAGATGCCACTTTGGCTTCTTTATGATAATATGTATTAAGGTTTAAAATGACCTTATACACTTTTCATCTCGTTTATTTTCACACCTACACTCTCACTTTATCTCTAAATTTTGAAACCTATAGGTTTCAAGCCTTCTTCTTCAATCTCTCTTTCCTTCCATGTATAGACATTTAAAAAAGAACAAGGTGACCTCAAAAAAAATTTTTAAGAAATTTCGTGCTAAATATTTCTTTCTCGACAACATTCATATTAGGACCTCTCTTGAGGAAGAAAATGTCTATGACATTAATGGCGACGTCCGCTTTATGACCGTAGTAATAATTAAAGGGGGATTTCGCTTCCTGTTTCACCCATTATTAGTGGAAGTGCTTTATTTTTATCGGATAATGACAATTTTAGGAAAACAAAAGTTTCTTCCATATTGTAATGGGCACGCTAATCACAAAACAAATTTGTGGGACTAATATGGTTTTGAATGAAATTAGATATTTTTACGAAATAAGGACATGTCCTAGGTTTGACACTTGCCATTTCCAAGCCAAAGATAAGTCTCGCATTCTTGTGACTTGGCTACCAAATCATAAAAGGACGCTGACAAGGATGTCTTGGTGTTTTCTAAGTTATTATATGGGGAAGACTACATAGATATTTTTGCGCATGTCCAAGCTGGATATCCTGGTAGGCCATCTACCATTTTCATAGGTTAACAAAAAAACTTTACTTTCGTTATATATAGACCTTTCTTTTATGTGAAAAGACTTATTATGAGAGAAATCTAAGATATTAACAGATTAATCCTAATAGTCTAAAAAAATTTTGGAACAAAATAACTCTATTTGATGCCTGACCTCATTAAAGAGCTTCTCATATTCTTCTTAGCTATGTACTAATAGGTGTGTTAGCTAAGAACTTTACGAAAGTACTTAAGGTTTCTATAGACGACTAATCAGTGGTCAGTGATTCCTCAACCTCCACATCCACCCCTATCCCAAATGAAGTAGAAAATGGTGTTTTTATAGGTGAATCACCTATCTACACCTTTTGACCGATTCTGGCGAAGACCAAAAGGAGCAAGAAAAAGAAAGAGAAGAGGAAAAAGAAGACCCTTTCTTAAATGATCTTGCACGTCTTTTATCCTACGAAGAGGTCGGTTTTTAAGGCTAACTTTAGGAGGAAATTGAGGATGAGTGAGATCTTAAAGTGGGAAATTCTTTTATTCACAACCATTCCATAAAACATAGAGAAGATAACATTCTTCCCTCTCTGAACATTTGACCATTTTAAGGGTGACTATTTTGGGGGTCACGATAAAAAACCATGGCCCAAGAAAGATTCATGGTCACTTTTCATAACCTAATGTTAGGATAATGGTCGTGGTATGTCATGGTCATGAACCATGACCCCTGTCGTGACTACCTTTCACTGGTCATGGTGTATAACTGTTACCCACTATCGTGAATATAAGTTATATGGTCATTGTTATTGGCCATGATCATCATCCGTGAAATTTGATTTGTCGGTCACATTCTTAAACGTGTCCCCATCGTGACCATATCTCCTATGGTCATGGTTTTTTTTTTTATCGTGAACACCTTTGAACCCAATAAAATTTTTTCATGTTCATGGTCACAGTTTTGAACCATAACCAACACTAAATTTATTAAAGAAATTATATATTTCTTTGCTTCCAAAAAAACTCATGTACACAATTTTAAAATTGATATAATTCCATTATAGAACTAACTAATACATCTATCAAAAAATTATAATATTACAATTATCAAGCCATCGAATTAATTACAGGAATCCAAAACTAAAATATTAAAATCCTCCAAGTGTTCCTTCCTCGAAGCATTTGCAATCTCGTTGTAGTCAAAATATGCATCCACCCAACTAGAGCTACAAATATTTTAAAATGCTCCATGGTAAGAAAGGACTTAAATCCAAACTGACTTCGGGATGCCTACATAGAAAAATATGGCATCAAAGTCCACATAGTTTATAAGATAAACAAGGTTGGGGTCTAACTCATAATTTGAATCTAGGGGTTCTCTTATTATTTATGAAAATGGTATGTAATATTGCGAAAGTGTAGAAAATTATGAGAATACTCTAAATTGAGAATTTTGGTATAAGCCCCCTTTTTGGAGTTTTAATTTATGAAAATAGATGTAAATGTATATATGATAATAAAAAGAGTGGGATTAGTGATAAAATCAAAATAAAAACTACAAATATAACATGAACACTAAAATATGCAAAATAGCATTTATGGGACCAATAAAACATAAATGATATTACAAAATGTGAGCGGCAAAGTAATAAATGCAAGAGAACTAAATATATGACTAGAAGATGATAAATGAATGAATGATATTATAATATATGATTAGAAAATAAAATATTTTTTTTTTATAAAAAAAGACTTAAATCCCAAAATGACTTCAGGATTTCTACGCAGTAAAAAAATGTGTCAAATTCCTTGTAGTTCCAACACAACACAAATGTCTGACTAATAGCCTACATTTCACCCGACGGGTTTCACAAATTGGGAACATGATTGTAATCTTGAGAAAAATGATATTGATCGAGGGTAATCACAAATCTAAATTTAGCTTCGTCTGAGTATCCTTAAAATTTTTCTTGGAGGTTTAACCAATCCAACTCCTTCAGGGTTCCTAGCTTCATAACAAGGCCATGTCGTAGCTCGTTTAAGCTTGAAATCCCGAATGAGTCCAACCTTGTTAAATTTGTGAGTATACTTGATCATAACAACAAAACTTAATCGTATTCCCAATTTGTGGAACACGTCCGGCGAAACACAATCTATCAGTGGGGCTTGTAGCCGTAGACAAAAGAGAGTTATGCATAGATACAATTTTGCAAACCTTATAAGACTGACAAATAGCCAACGTTTCAACCAATGTGTTCTATAGAACATTGATTAAAACCACTCTTGATGGCGCCAAAATATTAATCCCATTCGAACAACATTTTATTAATGCTTGCAAGGTTTTGGCTTCACTTTTTGGATCATTGTACACAGTAATGAAATTACCAATATGACATTAACTTAAGATTTTATGTCATGTTATCATGTCGTGTTATCAAGCTCATAAGAGAGTTATTTTAATTGGTCATTTCATGCATAAGTACACAAATGTAAACAAATACAAGGTTTTTATTCCATTTTTTATTCATGTACATACAATACAAATAGGGTTGTCATACAAGGGTGATGTAAATAATAATAAAATTTTGTATCAAAACTCAATCTTCGTCCAAATTACGTAAAAGATCCTCCAAATTAGGGTTGTCATCAAGAGAAAAATAAAACTCTGTGGGGGCTTTTAATGCGTTTTCTTGAGAAGTAAAACCCTTTGGCTCATACATCACAATAGACTAGTTGTCATTTCTTTTTTTACTTTGAGAAGAATTACCCATTTCAAATTTTGAACGATGCAAACAAAAGGCTCATCGACCATGCGATCTTTACTCTTTAGCTTTGATAAATCTATCATGAAAAGTTTTGCAACATGGTTAGCTTTACAATCATTAGTTGTGTCCTCGACCTTCACATAATCACAATAGAAGACAATTTCATTTAAATCTATGTAATTTAGTTTCAGGATTTAACGGACAACCCCATGATAGGTCGACACCATATCTTTTAGGTTTTTATGTCTTCTGCTGGCCACACAAGAAGTCGAGGCATAAATTAAAATTCTGTTATTTTGCATCAATAGTTTTCCTTCGCATGGATATATTGGCGCAAGTTTTTCTTTGCATGGATATCTTTTTGCTTCTAATTTTGGTTAATTTCGCTCTCATACTTGCTATACATGTTCACCAAATTATATAATTTAGATGGTAATATAAAGAATACAGATTATCAAACAAAAATATTATATATATATATGTATATATATATATATATATATATATGTATGTATATGTGTGTGTGTGTGTGCTTAATCTCTCCAATCTTTAACTTCATCTAGCGATTCAAAGACATAACATGATGGCTTAGTCAAATTGAAGATTAGTGAGTCTTAAATTAGGGGGATTGAACCTCCTAAGTCCTTGTACCGACATGTGTTCCCGAGCGCATAACGATGTTTCTTCTGTTATGTATTGTTCTACAATTGACCCTCCAATATACCATGTATCCTTAACCTAATATTTTAAATTTTTCATCAAGTGCTCGAAAGGATATATCCAATGCTATCTGTTAGGTCCACATAATAATGCCTCATCGCATTGACGAGAAAGAAAGTGGACGTGTATGTCAAAGAAAGATACGGGAAAATATTTCTTTAAGACACAAGTGGCCTTGGCTTAAAGTTTCTTTTACAGCTGTAATGTTCTTTCTTCTTACAACTTTTACACACAATAAGGTGAAGCAACAACTATTGTGTATAATTGCAATGCAGAGATCTTTGTTCTCATAAAAGAAATGCCCAAACAACAAATGAATTAATTGATTGATTACGTGTCAGTCGTGTGACTTGCACTCTTTTAGATAATTTTTTTGATAGTTTACAACCCATACGTAAGTTATCAGAATAACCATTCGGAGTCTTCTAGTTGAACAACGTGACTAGGAGGATCCTTTTCTCACTCGTAATTAAAATGAGAGCATCCGGAGGAATTATATTTCTTCTCTTTATAGGATCAATTTTTAACTAAATTTTTTTTACCTCCTTTAGATCGCGGTGCATCTTCTCTTGATCTTTTGAATGATATTCGCCCAAACATGTTCCTATCAGATATGTCACAATATTTTGTCTTTGTGTGCATAACATCAATTACATTCCTTACACAGTGTTCCTTCTAATACAACAAGTCAAATAACATTGACTATCTAGACCACGCCTTCATTTTACAAGGATCTTTCGGATCCTCCCTAGCTTTTCACTTCTAGCATGTAACAAAGTGTTTTTTCTACAAATTTATTCCTTGAAGTCGTAGCCTTTTCCTTTTTCTAGATTTGATAACCAAAAATCCAAACAGGTTGCTTCCTACGTTTGTGACTAATAGGTCAAAAGTTAGTCTTGTAATTCCTAAAAGGATGACTGTTCAATACAAATCTACGATGTCCGACAAAATATATCTTACCACTATGTTGTAGCTAAGTGGAATTAGTTTCATCCCCACAAATAGGACATATATTATTACTATGAAGAGTTAAATTGGATAACATCTCACAGGGAGTAAAGCCATGGATCACCATAATACTATTGCCTACACCCTTATGAGTGTAAAATGCCCTCTTGCCTTCATCCTATAACTCTTTAAGTTCATCAATTAACGGGCTTAAGAAAATATCCATACTATCATTAGGATCCTTTGGCCCAAGTATCAACAATGATAATAATGTGAACTATTTTCTCATGTACATTGTTGGGGGAAGACCTAACGGCGCCAAGAGAACTGGACCATAACTCTGATTAGTGGTAAAATTACTGAAAATTCTAGCCCTGTCTGTTGATAATATAAGATAGATATTGTGTGGTTCCTTTGGAAATTCAGGATGTCGTCCACTTAAAAGTTGTTGTATAATTTGATCAATATGATGATGCATGACATTCCCAAACACCTTGACTTGAGTGTGCCATGTCATGGCATAAGCTATCCATGGTTTGTTAAAAAAATCTTTTACCGTGGCCCGAAGGGAAAAATACTTTAATAACTTATGTGGAACTTCTGTTAATTTAAGAACATTAGTGGGTTTGTCATGTCCACTCTCAAAAATTATATATCATGGATCAATGCATATTTTACACTTATCCTTAAATTCGATTTGCTATAGTACAATACGCAATCATACTTGCATGAATGAATAGATTTTTACTTTAAACCCCAAAAGATCTTCTTCATGATCGGGTAATTATCAGGTAATGTGTGTTATTCGGGAGAATGTCTTTACCCAGTTAATAATTTATTTCTCGACAAATCGAGCTCACTCTTGAAATTAACACAAATTAAGAGGTTATTACATGTCCCAAGAAATTAAAATAATATGGTGGGCTTCAAGGAGGAAAAGAATCCCTATGAGTTATATTAAATTTATTGAAGATATGTATGATAACACAAATACTGAAGTAAGAATTATTTGTGGAGAAACTAATGAGTTTACGATTAAAGTGGGTCTACATCAAGGATCGAACATAAGTCCTTTTTATGTGTCGTGGTATTGGATGGGATTACTAAGAACATACAAGAAGATGTCTCATGGCGTATGTTGTTTACGAATGATATAGTTTTAAAAGACACTTGAAAGGAGGCCTTAACGATGAGAATAAATACTTGGAGAAATTCCTTAGAGTTTAAGGAATTAAAAATCAGTAGAAGTAAAACTGAATTTATGGAATGTAAATTTAATAATGAGGCATTTGATAGCATAATGTTAAAGATTGAAGAAAAAGTGATAAACCAAACTAATAAATTTCGTTATTTAGGTTCAGTGATACAAAGTAATGAGGATATTGATGAAGATGTTATGAGTAGAATATCAATTGGTTGGGTGAAATGGAGACAAGCAAGTGGGGTGTTATGTGATAAGAGGATAACTAATGAATTAAATCATAGAAAGATAGGTGGACTTTGAAGAAAAAACATTAAAAAAGTCTCCATGTTAGTGAGATGAGGATGTTGCGATGGTAGATAAGAATTACTAAAAAGGACAAGATTAAAAACCATTATGTGAGAGGAAAGTTAAAAGTAGCTCCCATTAGCGATAAATTAAGAGAAATTAGGATCATATGGTATGTACATATATTGTGTAGATCAATAGGTGCACCTATAATAAGAGGAAGATTATTAGAAATAAAGGGTAAAAGAGAAGGGGGTTGCCCTATGCTATCGTAGGAGGAAATTATTACGAGAGATCTTCAGGCATTGAACTTGAATGATAATATTTCTTATAATAGATTATAATGGAAAAGGAGAATCCACGTTGCTCACCCCATGTGATGGTATTAAGGCAAGGATGATGATGATGATGATGCGCTATTAACGTATCCCTCTCCCCATGTGGTCAACATGTACAGGCTACTATTTATAAATCTGGTAGATTGCATCCCCTAATATTTTGACCTCACCTGTTTGCAAAGAGTGGATATTCATAAGTGTTTTCTAAATCGTAAAAATGAGCATACAAATGCCAATGACCATATTATTAGCCAATTTCCTCATATAATACTCCTTTGCATAGTCATCATGCATGGATGATGATGACGCTTGAAAGGAGGGCACAATAGGTGGCTGAGAGAGGAATGTTGGAGGAGGCATTTAAGAGAGGAAAAATTGAGGTGTGGAAGAGGGTAAACGTGAGGCATGACTTGAAATCCATTATGTTCTTGACTAAGCCATTGTCACAATCCATTGATTTCAGTTGTCGATTGTCCCAGGTGTGAATACACGACCTCTCAATGAAATTAAGGATAATCCTTCAAGTGAATATATCCTTCATCCACACATGTGGACTCCCCAATTTGAAATCAGGGTGTGAGTCATTTATCCCACCCAATGGAAAATCCTCAACCAACATCAGCAAAAAATCCTAAGGGTAAAATTGCAAAACCACCCCAAAATCAAGGGCGTCAAAACCTTCATGAATAAAAGTTGAAGGGGGCTAATGTAGAAATATTAAGAACCTACCAAATGACAAAACCATCACATGGGGACCTTTACTCAAATAGTTAAAGGCCCCATGAACCCTTTAACTAAACGGTCAAAGGCTTTAACCGACCAATGACCGAACGATTAATTCCTTTAACCACGCAATTAATAATCCCAGGGTAATGATTGTAGAATCTCGATAATCTTACTCTTAGCCATACACATTTCTCCTCACCCCTATCCACCATATAAGTGGAAAGGCCTTTAATCGAACCATTAAAGGCACCTTTGACTGAATGGTCAAAGGACTCCAATTGACCCCTATAAAATAAGGTCCCCACCAACATTGAAAAATAGCCAAAAACCCAACATTGATTCAGTTTTCTAACTTTATTCTCCCTCGAGCTTTTGAGAAACTCAAGCTTAGTTAGAAAAATCGCGAGTGAAGCTCATAATTCACAAAAGTCACTTCCCTTGAGTGGATTTTGTACTTTTGAAAAGTTTCTTCATCCGAGAAACAGAGACAAACCTCTTTGAACACCCCATAAAAATCAACTCTTCCAAACAAAGATTTTCTTAACTGAAAGATGCCACCTTATAGGGGACATTCCCCTAGGAAAAAATTGTCTTACGCTACAAGGGTAATGAAAATCTACAGAAATCTTATGTCAATAACCAAAATATATACTCTAATATAAGCTATCAATATTTTTTCGTATCACCTAGCCCATTCCTCATTTAGGGGACATGGTATGGCTTTTGCAAAATTTGTATTTTAAAGCTTGGTTTTTTAATCCAGCACCTCTGTTTGTTGAGCTGAAGTGATAGATTCATATGTTAAATAAATTGTAACCAAATATCATGTTCAAATTTAACATGAAAACATACTTTTCATAAACATTCTCTGCAGTAAGCCGAGTTATCCTAAAACTTTGATAAAAACAAAGTCTAATATCAGACTACTCTCACCACTTTGTCGAGCGAACAAATCTCATCGCTACGACGATATCCTCGAATATATGTTTTCTAGCAAATACTTGTCAAGCATCAGCCTTTGAATAGCATATTGTTAACATATAAATATATCAACCCAACTCATAGTGGAAGTTATATATAAAGGACTAGTCTCCATAAATAATGATGTTGTATATTATATACCCGGTATCTCATCACCTACACCCGTTAATTTATCCCGTTTATTGGAATTATGTTTGCTTTAATTCAAAGTCCTCTTGGGTATGTGAGCGTTATACATAATCAAAGTTGTGAATCCAAATCCTTATAATACATCTCTCGATGTATTATCTATTAAGGATGCCTCCATCTCTAGTCTATATATAGAGTAACCAGCTTGAGTCATACGACACCTCTAGGATTTGTGTCTTATCCATAAAGATATATAAAGCTGTTTCGGTAGCTTCTGGACCACTTCAATCCTAAATACGCCTTCCCTTATCCTCTACTCTTCCAAACTATCCCCAAGGATAGTAACTTTCTGCTAGTGATCGCCTGATAATCGTAATAAATTATGCTTTTATCGGTGCATTCTGTACCACTCCCATTTTGAACCTCTACCAGAGCTACCCTCTAGCCCACAAAGAGCTTATCCCCCTATCAATCCAAGTCCTCACACTTACGCACACATTACATTTGAATACATATATAAGTAAACTACATAGGCTTTGATCCCAAGTCCTCTTGCATATATAAGCGCAACATCGAGTCCTTCTTGTGAGCACAATCCTCAACAATACGTCTCTCGATGTGTTATCACAATAGAGATGAATCCATCTCTTATATTACCTTTATATCCCTTCCCACTTCGAATGATATATCAAATTATCTCAAGCTGTGAATTCCCTAACATACACACATATACTATTGACGACCTCCCATTACACAAACCGAGCTTCCTCTCACTCTCACATACACCTTCAATGACCTTTCGTTATAAAAGATGAGCTTTATCGCTCATTTACATACATACTAATAGCCACCCACTATTTGAGTACACATCCACACACAAAACCCTTGTGTAACCACACTAGTTTCAGTCACATTCATATACCTCTCATTGACACTATTTTATAAGTAAACAGCTATTTATCTTTTAAGGTATTCTCAAACTAAGGTCTCATAACATATTTTAAAATAAATAAAAAAGTAATCACATAATGTTAAGATCAATAATAATCATATAATTAAGGAAGCATATAGAACACATGGGGTACCTAACACCTTCTGCACCCGTAACTCGATTCATGAACCCCACAACAAGAATTTATGGACAATCATAGACATAAAACTACCTGAGGATTATATGGAAAGGTCCAAACCAAAATTTTTCTTTATTTATATATAAAATAAACTGACGAATCTGAACAACCGATAACCTTTCACACGAATACATTTAGGCCCATGACTAAACTAGGGGAATGCAACAAAAACTAGATATGGTGTATAATAGCTTCCAGGGGCAATCATCAATCACTGAACTGATAACTCGACCTTAGGGGGAATCGACAAATCGAGAGATAAGCACTCCTGCATCCCCGTGCAATTTCCCCCCCGAGTGCATCACTGCTCGGGGCCTATAACACCACAACATAATATCAACATCAACTAACTAATGTTTTCCAGTTAATTAATCAAACACAAAAAGTCCAATTTTAGTTTAAGTTTAATTCAATTAATCATAACATTACTATGTGTCCACCAATATGCACGCCATTTCACCAATTTATGTTCACCCAAACAGTAACCACTTAAAGAAGGGGACATGATCACAATAGTCAAATAAAAAGATTTATGTATTGATAAGATATAAATCATAAACAAACTCTTAATAAAGTGAAGGATCGTCCTTCAAGTGAATATATCCTTCATCCACAGAATATTAACATCAACTAATTGATGTTTTTTAATTAATAAATTGAACAATATAAATCCAATTTTAGTTTAGTTTTAATTAAATTAATCATAAAATTATTGTGTCCACCAATGTGCAAGTCCTCTCACCAATTTGTGTTCATCCTAACTGCAACCATTAAAAGAAGGGGTAAAGAAGTCCACAATAGTTAACCTCTTTTAGATAAGACTATTTTACATAAAATGAAAAGATAAGTAAAATTATGTGAATAAAGAAAGCAACTAGTAACATTTGAGGTTTAATTGTATTTCTCCAATATTATGCACACATGGACCGAGAAGAAAAATGTTAACATATTATTCAATTAGAAGTAAACATTGTACTTGTATTGTTCATATTCCAAATATACACAACCAGGTACATACACAATTGAAATAACAATTATTAATATTTTAGAAATAAATATTTTAATTATTTACCCTTGAATGATCTTTTTAGATATATAGCAAAATATGCTTAAAAGTTTCCAAACATATTGACCCCTGAATGACTTTTAGCTCTTAAATAAGTGATGGGTATAGACGTTAAATCACTTTATCATTGAATCAATAAATAATTTTGTTTAATAAACATGTGTATAATGTTTTTTAAATACCTTAGTTAATCATACCTTTAAATAAAATTTCAGGCACAAACAAAACAGTTTAGTTTAATAATATCTATTAATTTAGGCACAAACAAAACAGTTTAGTTTAATAATATCTACTAACCAAATTCCATCCCTTTTTCAAGTAATTAAAAAAATTTCACGAAAATGAGCACCATTGGATTAAATTTATTTCAACCATCACAAAAATAATTACATGAAAGCCCTAATTAAAAATTATTTTTCCTAACATTTTTAGAAATAACATTTGCCCTAATTCAATACCTTTTGTAAATGTTAGGGTTAAATCTATATACGCAAATATATACATACAAATACATAAACGTAAACAACTATTTAGGGTTAAATCCATGAAAGCCCTAATTAACAAAAAATTTAGTATTAAATCTATATACACAAACATACATATACATGCAGATACATATACATAAACAACATGCACATATATATAAATAAATATACATACATATACATATACATACAAATAATATACACATACATAAATATACATATACATATACAGAAAGAGTGACCTGAGTGAGCGAGATAGAAGGGTTGGAGGTGGAATCGCAAAGAGAGAAATGAAAGGAAAATAGCCACTTTTGTTTTATTTCTTCTTGAAATAGGGCCAGGGTTCTGGATCGTAACTCAGTCCTTGCTCATTTTGAATTAATTAAAATGGTCATACTTCTTTAATGAGGTTACAGTCCAGAACCGCGACCCAAAAAAATCTCTAGTACTCAATCATGGCCCTAAACTGTGACCCTATTTCTATGACCATTTTGAATTTAAAAGTCATAATGGTTGTGAGATGGAACCATATTTTACACTTATTGGTCATGGTTATTTTTCATTGGTCATAGTTGTGGATCGTGACCCTTACATGACCAACTTGGTGCCATTTTTTCTGCTATTAGGGTCACGATTTTCGATTGTTACCACGAGGGTCATGGTTCTGGATCGTGATCAACTAATGGTGTAGATCACCCTTATATGGGGTCACATAGTGGGTCATGATTTAAAAGGAATGGTCACAATTTTAAACCATGACCCCCTTGGTCACATTCCAAAACCGTGATCACCCTACCGTGATCCATTGGTTATTATTCCACGCTAATAGATTCTCCAACCGATGCCAGCAGTGAACACATCTAGGATCCATCTCTAAGGAATTGATTTCATGAAGGGAAAGGAGTTATTGATAATCGAAGACTCAAACTATATTGATATTGATTTTGGGTATTCTATCGCTAAGGCCGCCATGGTGCTAATCGAGTTGAAAGCTTTCAGGACTTTTCTCTCGAGCGCCTTCATAAATAAGGGCTCTGCCATAGTATTATGTTAAATCTGATTCGTTTGTGACTTTTAAGACATGTGATTAATTAGTATTGGTCTCAAGAAAAGTGGCAAGATATGGAAGCTCCCAGTTTCAGCAAATATAGATTATTATTATTATTATTATTATTATTATTATTATTATTATTATTATTATTATTATTATTATTATTATTATTATTATTATTATTATTATTATTATTATTATTATTTTTATTTTTTATTATTATTTTTTTTGTCCCAAGGCCATGCAAGAGGTTCCCATCAAAACTGATTTACTGGTGATGAGAAATTATGTTGTTCTTGACAAAGACAATGTTATGAAGGACACTTTGAATGCAAAGAACAAGTAGGTGACTGACCTGGAGGTGAAGTGAAAGAAGAAACTACCTTGAAGGATAAGGATGTGTAGGAAGATGAATGGATCCAGCTGGATTTTAGCAAGGTCAACACCAATCTGACTTCCCTCAAACAATCCTATGCTCGAAAAACTTTGTAAAAATTAATTTTGTAAAGGAAGAAATGGGTCCTTTAGGCTAAAATGGAAGCCAACCTAGAAAAGGCCTATGACGATGGCTTTGAGGCAGTAGTGCAAGAGGTTGCTTCATAACTGGACTTCCACGGATCACTTTCCCTCAATCTTGGTTGGGTTTCTAGTCTCCAAAGGGGCAATGTCAATAAAGGTAACTTATCATATGCCGAGCACCCCCTTAGAGAAACTTGTCATAGGGGAGGGTGATTCCACCTTGGCTCATGATCAAGAGATTAAGTGGGCCATTATTTATCCTGCTGTTCTAGTTTGTGTAGTCTCCTAAGAACTTAATGTCAACGACATCCAAGGGGACATTTCTGCATCAAGTTAGGGGGAGGTCACCTTTAATAATTTTTATTTTTTAAGTTTCTTTATGTGGTCCGTCTGGCTAGTTATTTTTGTAGGCCTTGAGCCACCTTTTACAATATTAATGAAAGTATGTTTTATCTTCCAATACTGTCTTTTTGTTTACTTCCTTTGTGTTTTAGTTTTCATATCTGAATTGACCAAAAATTTCTTAGTAATTGGTGGAATTGTGATCTGTGACCGGTTCCACTCATATTGTCAAACTATTAGCCACAAAAGCTATTTGATTAATTAATTAAGGCACGTAGGTTAAAATTCTTATTCAACTTATAGCCCTTTTCATTTTAATCATGTAAGTTAAGATTCTTATTTAACTAAATTGGTAGTTAATGAGGTTGTGATTTGTTGGCCAATTACACTGACTTGTAAATTTATTCAATATGTTAACAGGTTAATCAATCATTTAATTATTTCTAAGATGTACCACCATTCTTGGGAGGACATATGCATATTCTAGGTCGACCAATCCAACTTGGGGTATATTACCTCTTTCAAATAGGTTTTATGCTAAATGTGGATGGACAACTTATTTCTAAGTTGTACCACACATTTTTAAGTGGGTTTAAGCCTATTCTAGATTGACCAACCTCACTTAGGTTCTATCACTATTTTTTGGGCTGGTTTAATGCCAAATATAGGTGACCATCTTATTTTAAAGTTATACCATCCATTTTTAGGTATCTTTATGCCTATTCTAGTCCAACCATCCCGACTTGCGATGTACCACCCTTTTTAGGTGGGTCAATTATAAAAAATAGGCGACCAACTTATTTTTAAGTTGTACCACCCATTCTTAGGTGGGTTTATTCCCATTCTAGGATGACTAGGTTGACTTAGGATGTACCACCCTTTTTAGGTGGGTTTAATTCGAAACGTAGGAGACCAACTTAGTTCTAAGTTAGACCACCCATCCTTAGGTAGATTTATGTATATTCTAGGCCGACCAACCCAACTAGGGTTGTTCAACCATTTTCAGGTGGGTTTATTTATAAGTTGTGCCACCCATTCTCAAGCGGATTTATACCTGTTCTAGGTCAACCAACCCGACTTGGGTTGTACCACCATATGTTCAGGTGGGTTTATTACCGAATATAAGCGACCACTTATTTGTAAGTTATACCATCCATTTTCAGGTGGGTTCAACGATGAGGATAAATATTAAAGGAAAATTGTAAATGAAAGCATAACATGAATCACTTTATTGAATCATTTGCAAAAAGTAACCTATATACTCAATGTTAAAATTTCCTAATGTGCACATATTTAATGATTTATGTACTATTATGTCATCTAACTCTTATAAATGGTAAGATCCGCCCCTCCCTTTAACACCACTCTATACAGGCCTTGATAATTCAATGTGAACTTTCTATCCGAATGCATATTTGTCACTGGTAAGAGTTTTTTTTAGAACTAAGTCACCGACCTAAAACTCCTTGACCTTAACATTTTTGTCGTGATGTATGATGAGCTCCTATTAATATAATGCGAGGTTTATGAGAGCCTTCTCTCTATGTTATTTGATATATCAAGATCATGAGCCAATCAGTTGTCATTGTGGTTCTCCTCAAAGATCTTTGTTTCCAGAGTTAGGAGATTGATTTCCAACGGCATGATTACTTCCATGTCGTATGCTAAGGACTACGGGGTTTATCATATTGGCCTCTCGAGTGTTGTTATATAGGCCTAAAGGAATGTGAGAGGTTGTCCACATATTTTACTTTACATTATCCATCCACCATTTGACCCCAATGGGCCAGGTCTTATTGGTAATCTCGGCACCAATGTTGCATTATTGGAAGGCCACTAAGGAATAGTGGATCCTAATACCATATTCTACACAAAAGTCTTTGAAGATGTCATTATCGAACTAAGTCCCATTATCGGTTACTAGAGCTCTAGGGATTCCAAATCTAGTGATAATATGGCTCCAAATGAATCGCCTGACATCCACCTCTCTGATGTAGGTCCACATTTTTGCCTTCACCCACTTGTTGAAGTAGTCGGAGGTAGTTGTCAAGTACTTCCTATTTCCCACATCTTCTGGAATAGTTGCCACAGTGTCCATGACCCATTGACTAAAATTCTATAGACTTGTGAGAGAATTGAAATCAATGGCCGACTGTATGATGATGAGAGAAAACGTTTGGCACTTTTTGCATTAGCAAACAAAATGAATAGTGTCCTTATGCATAAAAGGCCACTAGTAGCCTTAGGAGATCACACTATCGATTAATGATCTTCCACCCATGTGAGCATTGCATCTTCCTTCATGCATTTAAATTATAACCCATTACACTTGATGATAAACCCACTTGAGCAAAGGGCCAGTGAACAATCATCGTTAAAATTTTCCTTTAAATTTAAGGCAAAACATTGCACACTAGATCTTCAATTTGTGGGCCTCCTTGATATCTGACTAAAAATCCATACTTTTAAAGTATGCAGTGATTGGATCCATCCAGGATAGAGCCGACTGAATGTACATGATTTCTAGGTCTGCATTTGGCTCATCAATCCCCGGTCAATCGACATACTCCACTGTGATTGTTCTTTCTAAATAGTGTCGATGGCCAATGCTAAGTGGGTGTAGCATCAGCAAGCTGTTCCTTGACAATTATTCCACTAAGTATGAACTGAAAGTATTAAATATTCCTCTCTCCTTATCGTGATAAGAGAGCATTCTAGGACCACTATCCTCATACTCTCCACTGGGTTGATTGGTGATCAGGCGGGAGTCATAATATATTACTATATCTTTGGCTCCTAGGTTGATTGTCCTTTTTAACCCATTAATCATATAATCATATTCTACCTCGTTATTGAATCCTTTAAATCCAAGGAGAAATACTTGATCGAAGAGACATCCTTGAGGACTAATGAAAATGATCCCAATATTGGTACCACATTCATTAAATGCATCGGTACAAACAATTTCCATCATTGCAGCTGGTCATCTTGATTGACATTAAGCATCTACAGAATGGGGTTCAATTATACTTCTTCCTTTTCTGGCGATGTGATGAAGAACTCGAAAATGAAGTCGTCCACAACTTTCCCTATGATAATTAATCACGGTTCGTACTTAATATTAAACTATGCCAACTTCAGTGACTATTTCGTCATTTTGTTTGAAGAATGTTCCTTTTTGAGCACCCCTTTGAGTGGGTATGATGTCAGGATGACTATTTCGTGATCATAAAAATAATGTCATAGTTTTCTTATGGAGGATCTATTTTTCTAACTCAATGAGAGTATGTATGGCATGGTTAACCAAAAATTATTCTCTGTCATGTAGTCCTACCAGTGCTCCGCTAGTTGTATGTTAAGGAACATTTAAGTATAAATGGAAGTTCTCACAACTAATATGGGTTAATGTAAAGGGAGGGGATCTCATGTACTACTGTCTCCTTTCTAGTGCCCAGTCACGCACCTTTGTCTAATGTTTATACATGACTTCTTTAGAGCTTGGAAGAAAAATTGACATTTATCAGATGACCGAAGTATAAATCGATTAAGTGGGAGAAACATCCTCATTATGACTTGTATGGCCCCAATAGTGGTAGACTTCTTGATATCTTAGTAATCCTTAATATTTTTTTGATTAGCTTCTATCTCTATTTTTGCTACCAAATAGCCCAGAAACTTGCCAGAGCTAACTCTGAAGACACACATCAAGGTAGTTAACTTCATTTGGTATTCCCTGGGGATCTTGAAGGTCTTCGTCAGATCTCTAATATGATTAGCTGCCTACTGGCTCTTGATGATCGTATTATCTATTAGACCTCCATAACTGTTTAGATCTACTTCTTAAACATATTGATGACTAGGCACTAGTAAGTTTTACCAAAAAAAATTTAAGCAAAAGGGCATAACTTTATAGCAGTAAATAACTAAAGTAATGATGGATGAGGTCTTCTCCTACTCGGGGATGAACATAATTATCTGTTGATATCCATAGTTGGCATCCATAAATCTCATTTACTGGTGTTCAGTTATTGAGTCTACAAGCTGGTTAATTCGGGGGAGTGGAAAACTATCCTTTGGGTAGGACTCCTTAAGAGTGGTTAAATCAATATTGACTCTCCACTTTTCACTCTTTTCACACCATGATGCTGTTAAAAATCTAATCTGGGAATTAAGCCTCTTCATTGGAGCCGACATTAAGTAGGTTCTCAATTTCATTCTATACGACTCTCACTTTTTATAGTGCTGATTTCCTCTGATTTTGTTTGACTCACCAGCATGATGGATCTACATGCTGTCGGTGATAAGTGATTTACGGATAAATTCTAACACGATCATAAGGTTTTCAGTTAAACACATGCATTTCTTATGAGAAAGTGAATGAGAGGCTCTACCTTATCCTTCTAAAACTTAGAACCAATTAAAAGGGATTTATCTATTCAAGTGGAGTCTAGAGGAATGGTAGCAATTTCCTCCATCTCCCGGTCGAAGGGGGGGGGGGGAGTTTGGTCTTCTCAACCCCCATCTAAATTCCCTTTAATTGCTATATAGGTGGGCTATCCTCCAAATCATGATTGTTTAGAGTTTTCTTGGTCTGAGTCTGCTTAGCTTTAATGGAAAAAGACTATGAGTTATCACTTAGTCTTCCTTAACTTCCACAACCCCTTGATCACTCAACAACTTAAGATTTTAACGAAGTCATGATTGGACGACCCACATAGTGTTGAGCCAGCCTCTACCAAAAATGACCTTAGAAAGTGACTCTAAGTGGATAACATGGAACTCTATCTCATTGTTAATGAGGCTAACATTGATCGTTTCCCAATGGGGTTTCCATATATCTATGGATGGCGATTAATGGACCCACCTTGGTGTTCAAGTCATGGATGGCATATTTGAGTTTGAGTAACAAATTCAGGTACATAATCTCTAAATAGATCCCCTAGTTGATTAATATCATTTTTATTATTAAAGTTCGCTACCCTCAATGTGAGGATCAAAGCATCTTTATGAGATAAACTCATGCCGACCAAATCCTCCTCAGTGAACATTACAGCCAAATAAAAATCTATATCCTTAAGTAATCGCTTGGCCATAACGGACTTAGATAATTCCACTTGGACGGCTTCCTAGACACAGGTTGTAATCTTTATCATCTCTTTGAGAATTTTATAGTGCACTATAAGGGATCGGTATAACCGGGTATGCATATAGTGATCTCTAAGGGTGGCAGGTTGCCATGATCGCTCATCTTTTGTATTGCATTAATCCGTATTAAGGACTTTATCTTAATCGTGTTAAGGTCCTCAAGGAGATGTTTAAACATCTCATAGTTCTCATTGAGATTACTTTGATCTTGATCATATGTACACTTAAGGTTTGTGTCCTTATCATTCGGGTCGCTGGACATCTTGAATGATATCCTTTATATATGGGATTAACTTTTACATTATTTCCTTGAAGATAGTATCAACTTCCTGATTGTTACTTTCATTACCCTGCACCCAGGATCGTCCTTCGAAGATGTTAACCTTTACTCCATTCTTTGCTGGAGTTTGTTGATTTCATAGCTTGGGTGTTTTCTTTGAATCTCTTTTCTTGGGTTACTTGGGAATATTTTTGGTAGGAGCATGCACATTGGAGAGTTTATCCTCGACCTTAGCGTAATTCTCAATACGGGCCATGAGGTCATTAATAATAGAAATTGGCTACTTGATTAGTGACCAGTAAAATTCATTTGATCTGGAAAGCCAGGACTTGAAGGATGAGATTAATAATTGTTCATTATAATTATCAATCTTATTGAACAATTCCCAGTAGCATTAAGCATATTTCCTAAGGGACTCCCCCATTTTTCTTCTTAAAGGTGAACAGTGAATTGATCTCCTTTACTTCCTTATTATTGGTGATGAATCAAATCATGAATTTCTCGGCCAACTCCTTAAAGGTGGAAATGTATCGAAGGATTAATTTTTCAAACAACTTGAGACAGATTTCCCCCAAACTCAAGGGGAAAATACGACACGTGATGGAATATGATGACTCCATAAAGACATCGATTGTCTATAATGTTTGATCTGATGAGAGGGATCTTCCTTTCCATCATAAGTCATGATATTTGGGGTGGAATACTTCTTCAGTGGTTTTAACGTCTTTATTACCATGATGAAAGGTAATTTTGATCCTTGCCCTAAAGCCCTCCTAGTAAGATCGTTTGGAATTTATGCCATAGTGGGATTCAATCAATTCCATTTTAATTAAACCACTGAGGCCATCTATGCTGACCTTCTTTAATGGAGGCTTTTGTTTGGATGACATGTTACCATGTGTAGAATTTTCTTGCTAAATGGGCACATAACTACGACTATCATAATGGTGAGCTGGAAGATGGTCAAACATAACTCATTAGACTATACCACATGCGAGCTCCTTGGTCAAGAGAGTTTGGATATGTTGTTCTGAGGAGAACAAAATTTCCTTCTTATATGGCACTCTAGGTTGTGAGAACTAGATCTATGCTCTTCTGATTGTTCAGTCAATTATCTCCTTAACTAGGAAATTTCCTCGTCACACTCATCCAATTATTCATTATAAAGGCTAACTAATATGAATGTCGCTTCATCTACATATCATTTCATAAAATAAGTGTAACATCATTCACCATGACTGTTGATGAAAAAACCTAGACTAAGCCTAATTAATCGATCACAGATAAATTAAGTAATACAAACAAGACACAAGAAATTTTTAAAGTGGTTCGGCTCAATGGAATAGCCTATGTCAACTGTTATGTACTGACTGCCTTGAGTTATTTTTCTCCATCCCCTGCAATGAGGGTGGTACAATGTATTTAAAGCCCAAGGGGGTCTTAATCATTGTCATGTGAAAGTATGTAATGCCTTTATTTGTTAGACATTTACATCAATACATAATGAGAATTAATTATATGAACGATGTCGCTTCATAGGCAATACAGGTTATAAGACTGCTGCCACTTGGTTGGCTGTACATAATGGATTTTTGACTGTTGGCCGGGCTTCCCTGTTGGTCGGATAACCATGATGGTCAGGTTTCCTTGTTGGTCGAATAACCAAGTTGGTCGAACTTACTTATTGGTCGGGCTTTTCTATCATGCTAACTTAGACTTGTGCCACATAGGATGACACGTGCAGACTTGTAATTGGTCCATATAGGATGGTAGATTTTGGTATCAACAGAAGCCCCTAATGTTTTACACTTGGAGTTTATGAGAAAGTGTGATATATTAGACTCCAAAAGTAGCTCGGGCTCTGTAGTTTAGCTGCAGACCTTCCATACTTATGAATTTTATCTACTCGGTTGATGATTTTGGGGGAGAATGGAAGTTTTGTAAATATTTCAAATTCCAGCGAACTTTTATGGGATATCTTCATATTTTCCTTCATTCTCCATCGTAAACCCAAATGTCGTTCTCTTTAATCATTATATTTCCTAGTTTTTTATGCGTCTTATAAAAAGTGCGGTAAAAACTTCGATCATCTTCCACCTCTTAATTCTGATTCTGCTGTTGTATTCTTTGCTTTAGTGCGATCCTTTTCCTTTTTGTCTTCAATTCTTGCTGAATCCTTAAATATTTGTAAGAATCTTTTTTCTCTTCTTATTTGTTTTCTTCACCATGGTTTACTCTATCGAGTCACTTGATAAGTTCAGAACTGATTTTAATATTCCGTCTAGGGTTGTATTAGAACATCCCACTTTTCCTTCGGATATTTTCTCTCTTGCCTCCATCTTTATTGATGAATGTGGTTTCATGTTTCCTCCCAATCCCTTGTGTTTGGAGGTTTTTTCAATATTTTAACATTGTACCTGCAAAAGTGTCTCCTAACACATGGAGAGTTGTTAATGTAGTTTATAAGTTAAATAAAATTAATGGAACCCATCTAGGGATTTCAGAAATTATGTTTTGTTATAAATGGGTAACTAGTGATGACACATTTTATTTAAAAACTAGGGTTGTTAGTAAAGCTTTGGTATTTAATCTCCCTGATTCTAATAGGGACTATTTTGATCATGGGGTAGTTGTAAGAAATTGGCAACATGCCCTTCAGTTGGAGGTGCTAAATATCAAGGGCCTAGATGTCCTCTCTTTGGTAATGGAATAGGTTGTTTTATGTTTTAGTAAATTTCTCATGTTTATGTTTGATAAAATGTCATACTGACTATAGTTTTATAAATTTATTTACAGTTGAGCAAAAAAATGAGTGCTCCAAAGAGAGTGAAGTAAATTTGAAAGAGTTAAAGTTTATCTAGGGACTTCACAAAGTAGTTGTCGAAGAGCGCATTAGGTCTGCTTCCTATCTGCTCTAGTATAAAAATATTATTTCCTCTTTTATTGGTAGACCTGATGCCTCTCCTGCTCTGGTAATTGATCTTGATGCAGAGACTGCTATTGATTCTGATACTCCTCTATTTGAAATTATGAACAAGAGGAAGTTTCCTGATCTCTACAGTGGTGTTGCTTCTGGCTCCCAAGCATCCGTTGAAGGAGCTAAGAATAAAACTAGGGATGTTATGAACCACCAGCTCCCAAGGATCCAGCTCCTAAGGATCCACCTCCAAAGACCTGGATACTAAGGATGTAGCTCCCAAAGAGGTTGAAGTTCCTCTGAGGAGACTTAGGAGAGGGCTTGCAGAGAAGAAAGTCAACCAAGTGACCGATCAACTATCCTTGGTTGATTTAACCTCTTCTGATGTTATTCCTCCAATAGCTATTACTCCTGGTTTGGCTAGGAGGTTGATCAAGTCTGGTACTCTTTCAGACCACAAGGGGATGGATGCCAAGATTTCCAAAATGAAGGTCTCTAAATTGGCTACTCAGAACCTTAAATTAGTAAGTAATTTCCATTATCTTGATTTGGTTATCATTTATATTCTTCATATTCTAACTTTAATCTTCATATTTTGTAGTTCTTAGTACACTTCAATAATATACTGGAGAAGGATGATGCAATTAAGGCTTTTTATTCTTCAAATGAAGTGGAGGAGGCCTTGTCTAGTCTGAAGAAGTATCTAATTGAGTCTCAGCAGTCCTTAGAGACTGATAGGAGCAATTGGTCAGATAAACTAAAGGCAATTGAAACATCTAATCAAATGTGCCCTTGAAGCTCAGCGCAGGGCTAAGGAAACTGGGCTTCGAAAAGAGGAAGCTGTGTGCAAGAAAGAGGAAGCTGAGAGCCAAAAAGAGGAAGATAAACGCAGGGCTGAAGAAGCTAAGCGCAGGGTAAAGGCTGATAAAGAGATTGTACCCTCTTCCAGAGCTTAGAGAAAGTCTGTCGTAAAGGTTTCCTTCAGTACTATTTGGGACAAGGACTGGAACAAAGCCATTTTTACTGCTTTTGCTAAGATTGATTATGTGAAGCAAAAATGTTTCAGAGATGGCTGGGTTACTGTCCTTAAAGAGTTGAACACGAATGGAGACTCTGAACTTTTTTAAAGGTATATTCATGGTCCTCCTCCAGTCATAGAGGATTAGGTTGAAGATGAAGCTGCTTCTGAAGAGTCTTCATTTTTGGTTGAGTTTGCTTGCCAAATAACCTGAAGTCCTTGAATCTTCTATTCATCCAACTGAGCAAACTGAGCAACTCCAGCTTGCATCTCCTTCTTCTGAGCAAACCAAGAAGATTGAAAGTGATATGGAGAAGGTGTAATGTTGTTCAACATTTTTCTCTTTTACTTTTGTTATTTATTTTTCCTTTATTTTGATTGTACTTGAACTCTTTGTTATCAATAAAAGAACCTTTTGTTGTTCCTTTTTTGTCTCCTGTTGATTATACCTCTTCTCATTTCTTATTGTTAGTTGGTGATTATTTCCTTTTGCCAGTTTATTGCAAAGATAGGCAACAGTCTTCCCATGATACTGATCTACTGAGGAAATGCAATGCTTTTTTTAAAGCTATCCATATGGACTTATCCGAAGAAGAAATCACTCAGTTTATTGATGATGATACCTCAAAGCAGGTTAAAGAATTATATGAGTATTTGAAGTACTTACTTGATCGAGCGGTAGCAAATAATGTTGCCTATTATGAAATGATATAAGAACTTCAAGAATAGTATAAGGAATCCACTTCATTGTTGCATCAGAGGTATGAGCATAAGTGTCACAGTTTAAGTGTATATCGGGGCTTTGATAAATTTGTCGCTGTTGATAAAAAAAAGGAAGCTTTACTTAGGGTTGATGTTGAGGAAACTATGACTATTTCCAAACTCCTGAAATAGGAGAATAATAATTTGGGGAATGAAGTGATTCTTCTGAAGTCTTCCTTTAGAATTGTTGCTACTACTACAAATGAAGGTTATTCCTTTTTAGAAGCTGAGAATGCCACATTAAGAGATGAATTGGAGGCCTTAAAGAATATTAAGTCCCCTTCTTCTTCCCGAACTAGAAATAGGCCTGGCTGAGGAACTATAGAGGAAGTTAGAACCCAATAGGCACTTGCCAATCAACCTGCACAGCTAAAAGCAAAAGACCGAGCTATCGCTGAGATGTCCCAAAAGTTGCATACCTTATCTGAACAACTGTCCACTCAATTTTCCCAATAGGAGGTTAAGGATGGGGTACTGAAGATGCTGGAATCACAAGTTTATAAGTTAACTTTTCAATTCGATAAACAACACAAAGAATTTTGGATGAGTGGATATAATGAATCTTTGGGGCATTATGATGATAGACTTCAACAAGCCCAGAACGAATCCTACAAATGGGGTTGGATAAATGCTTTAACTGTGCAGAAGGTGGATGGAAACGACTCTCTGTGGGATTGGTATGATCCGGGATTGCTGCAACTTGACAATCCTCCATTTGAGTTGGATGTTAACTGGGTACCTGTTCGTCGTATTCCCCAATGCTCGATTTCTAAGTACTTGGGGGATTATGAACTGGATGATAAACTAGAGATCGTTTGTCCCCCTCATTTACTTGACCGTCCTAATAGTATAAATACCAGGATGCTTCAGAACCTTAACTTTACCAACTCTCCTTTTACTTTGGATGATCCTCCAGCTGGCATGGATCCTGTCTCTAAGGCTGAAGGAAAGCGTCTTGTAGAATAAACTTTTCTATTTTGTTTTTCCATGTTTGAGCAACAATATGTAATCATTTTTATGAAAAGCTAATTTTATGAATGGGTCAACTTTTAGTTAATCTTTGAATGTCTGTGAATGTTTTCTTTGTCTTTGACTATGAATGGATCAAATTTTAGTTAATCTTTTGTTTTTCATTGGTCCTATTGATATCCTTAGGATTATACTAATTTTTATACCAATTACCAATGTTTCACCATGGTTCTACTAATGTACCTGAATTTTATGGTAATTGTATTAGTTACCTTGGTTCCCAGGCATGAGTGAAACATTTGTCCATCTTTTAGCCCAGTTTTGATGAAAATTATTCATCTGAGTCTTCGTTAACCAACCATTTGGGACTTACAATTTTTCCTTGCAAGGTTCTATATGTTTGACAACCAACTTTGTTGGTGCCTTAATTGATGCCGACTAACATTGTTGGTGGTTTTATTGATGCCGACCAACTTTCTTCGTGGCTTAGTTGTTACTAACCAACTTTGTTGGTGGCCTTCATCAGTGCCGACCAACTTTTTTAGTGGCTTAGTTGTTACCGACCAACTTTATTGGTGGTCTTCACTGTGTTTGTAAGTGTGCATCACACTATTATACCAAAAAAGAAAATCAAAAATAACAATTTTGGGAAAGTCATATTCTCATTAAATTTGAGATGAACTGAGTACAACATAACTATATTTAATGATAATACTTCTTCAGGTTCTCTGCATTCCATGGGTTCTTGAATTCTTCCCCTTCTAAAGTTTCAATCCGATATGTGCCTACTCGGATAGCTACAGTAATACAATAAGGCCCATGCCAATTAGCTTCCAGCTTATTGTTCTTCTGAATTACTTTCTTCAAAACATAATTGTCCTCTTTTAAGTTGCTCAGCATGACCCTCTTGTTGTAGAAACGTGCAGTCCTTTGTTGGTAGGTTGCATTCCTTAAAGATACATCTTCACGGACTTCTTCCAGAATGTATAAATCCAACCTTCTCATCAAATCGCTGACTGGGGTATTGAAGTTAAGAACTCTATGCGTAGGCAAACCTAGTTCAACAGGGATTACGACTTCGGTACCAAATGCTAATAAGTAGGGCGTTTCTCCAGTAATTTTTATGGAATTATTTCGATAAGCCAACATAACCGAATGCCGTCATTAATCCAATTTCATTTTTCATTTTCCAACCTTTTATTCAGCCCGTTCAGCAAAGTTCTATTAGTTACCTCTGTTTGGCCATTGCTTTGAGGATTTTCTAGGAGCAGAGTGGATTTTCAGGATAATGGACTGGGCGTAATAAGCAACGAATTCGTCATTGTCAAACTGTGTGCCATGATCAATAATGAAGGTATAAGGTAAGCCATACCTACATATAATACTTTTCCAGATGAACTAATAAACCTTTTCATAGGACATATTGATTAATGGTTCATCTTCCACCCACTTTGTAAAATAGTTCAACATCTACAACCTGGTACTTGAACCTTCCTCGGGTGGTTGGTAGGGGCCCGACCAAGTTAATTCCCCACATAGCAAACGGCTAAGGTGAAATGATTGGTGTTAATGGAGATTATGGAGCCTTACGTATACTGAAAAACCTCTGGCACTTATCACATTTCTTGGCAAAATCTGCACAATTTGCTCGCATGGTTGGCCAGTAGTACCCTTGCATATGTATTCTCTATAACAACATTCTTCCTACTACGTGGGATCTATATGACCCTTCATGGACTTCTTCAATCAAATCCTTTACCTTAGCTAGATGCACACATTATTGTAGACTCCTAGTTAATCCTCTTATGTACAATACACCACCATCTAGCACATATCTTGCATCTTTATATTTCAGCCTCTTAGCTTCAAGTAGATCAGCTGGAAGAAGCCCATCTTCAATATATGGTCTTATGGGATCCATCCAAGATGCCCCCTATCAACTGTAATAAAGGTAACCATCAAATCTTCATCAATGCTCCTATTAGCAAGAAGCTGAATAGGAATAGCTCTTTGTATCTCCGTTCTTATTGATGAAGTTAGCCGAGCAAGTGCATCTGCTTTGGCATTCTCTAATCTTGGAATTATGACCACCTGAACTGCTAACAAAGTGTCAATTACTTCCAAAGCTTTGGCTAAATATCTGGTCATTAGTTCTCCTTTTACTGCATATAAGCTCAACACCTGATTTATAACTAATTACGAATCGTTGTACACCATAACTTGCTCGGCATTCAGTGATTTAGCTAGATTTAATCCAACAATCAATGCTTCATACTCTGACTCATTATTGGAGGCTTAAAATTAAAAACTTAGAGCGTACTCTATGTCTATCTCGTTTGGAGTATTGAGAATGATTTCAGCTCCACATTCGGTTACACAAGATGACCTGTTAACATACAAACTCCATATGGCGATATTGTTATCAAACGCTGGGTTTATCAAAGTCCCCCGATGGAAGATTTTATCCTTTGCCACCTCATATTTCTTCTTCATCTCCTGTACTCCACTGGCCGATTTTGGTTGGTCTTTTTCTTCAATTTTTCCTGTTTGGAGTTGGTCGGGCGTATCTCCAGTAGGTCTGCTAACTCCTGCATCTTGCTCGGCTCGAGTTCCTTATTGCTCAGGGACCTTTAGATAAGTTAACTCTATAATAAAATCAACCACATCCTAGACTTTTAAAGAAATCCTTGGTTCATACATAAGGTCATATTTCCCCAACTCCAGAGCCTAATACATCAATTATCCTGATTTCTCTGGCTTATGCAAAGCCTGTCTAAGTGGCAGGTCAGTGTATACCACTATGGTGTGGGCTTGAAAATATGGCTTTATGGGCCTTATAGCCTTAATTACAGCCGATTCTAATTTCTCCAGTCTGGGATATCTTACTTCTCCTCCATGTAAAGCTTTGATGGTGTAATAAACTGGCTTTTGAACTCCATTTTCATCCATGATCAAGGCAGAGCTAACTGCTGACTCAGACACAACCAGATATAAATACAACTTTTCTCCTAACACTAGTCGGGAGAGCAGTGGTGGTACTCCTAAGTACTTCTTCAACTTCAGGAAGGCTTTTTCACATTCATCGTTCCTTTCAAAGGTTTTTCCGAGTATCTTAAAGAATAGTAAACACTTGTCCGTTGCTCGTGACAGAAACCTGTTGAGTGCTGCTGCGCTCCTAGTTAGTCTTTGAACATTTGTTTTATATGTCAGAGATTTCATTTTGATCAGAGTTTTAATCTTATCTGGATTACCTTTAATTCCCCTTTGATTCACTAAATACCCGAGGAACATTCCGTCCTGCACTCTGAAGATGCATTTGGTGGTTTTCCAACTGATCAAACGTATGGCTGAGGTCGACAATATGATCAGCAACTTTTTTACTTTTAGTGAGCATATCATCAATATACACCTCCATATTCTTGCCTATCTGCTCTTCAAATACTTTTTTTACCAGTCTCTGATAAGTAGCACCTTTATTTTCGGACTAAATGGCATAACATTATAGCAATAAATTCCTAGGGGAGTGATAAAGGAAGTACTTTCTCTGTCTTCTGGCTTTATTTTGATCTGGTTATAACCAGAATATGCGTCCATGAAACTCAGCAACTCATGCCCTAAAGTAGCTTTTACCAATTGATCAATTCGTGGAAAAGGAAAGTGATCCTTCGGGCATGCTTTGTTCAAGTCAGTAAAATCTACACACATCCTCCACTTATTATTTTTCTTCTTGACCATAACTACATTGGCCAACCAATCTGGGTACTTCACATCTTCAATAAAAGAAGCTTCTTGAAGCTTCTCCACCTCTTCCTCTATAGCCTGGTTCTTCTTCAGGCTAAAAACTCTTCTTCGTTACTTCACAGCTTTAACCTCCTTATTCACATTAAGATCATGGCATAGGAAATTTGGGTCTATGTCTGGGATATCTTCATGACTCCACATGAATACATGTTTCCTTTATCTCAGGAAATCCACTAACTCCTGTTTAAGAACTAGTTCCAATGACACTCCTATTTTATTTGTTCGTTTGGGTTTTTCATCGTCCAAAATAATGCTCTCTATTGCCTTCATCCCTTGGCCTTTTACAAGCTCAGATTCATCTCGTTGATCTAAGGTTTCAACCTCAGACACGCTGTTCGGATAAAATATATCCACTTGATAAGTGGTTGTTTTCCCCTTTGTCTCCAACATATCTTCTTCCTTGGCAGAGGAATAGTAGCACTATCAAGCTACTTTTTGATCTCTTTTCACTTCTCCGACTCCAAAGTTGGTCGAGAATTTCAGGCATTGATAAATAGTTGAGGGTACAACTTCTAATTTCTTTAGGCTAACTCTTCCCATAATCATATTATAAGCACAATGAATATTTTTATCTATGACGAAGAATTTCACCTTCTCTTTCCTGCTCTCCGTCCATGTCCCGATCAACACATCTAACTTGATAGTCCCCAAAGGAAACAATTTCTCGCCCGAGAATCCAATGAGTGGCCTATGGTGAGGATCCAGTTGACTGAGTTTTAAACCCAAACTATCAAAACAGGGATACAACATGATGTCTGTCGAACTACCATTATCCACTAATGTTGTTGCTACTAATAGTTCTTTCATCTTGATTTTGATCACTAAAGGATCATTATGAGGATACAACACACCCGATAAATCATTTTTGGAAAAAGCAATTACGATCTTATCTTTGTTAACTTTTCTCGACTTGTCTTCCTCAGTGAGGTTGATCCGTTAGATATAGGAACAAGCTTGAGCCTCATTGAGGTAAGATTTCCTTTCAGCTGTATGATCTTCTGCTTTGGAATTTCCCCCTGTAATCATGTAACAATCAAAATATCCAAAACTGAGTGAAAATACCTCACGTTTTGTTTGTCTAGGCTTCTTAGGAAGATTGGGATCATCTTCTGGATCATCGTCGTGGTTCCACTTTTTCTCTTCCCTGGGCTTAACTGGTGATTTAGATCTTTGTCAACCTCTTCCTCCATTTCTTCCACCATTCTGTCGATCAACAAATCTGTCCAATTTTCCTCTTCGGATGAGTGCTTTTATCTCATTCTGGAGCAATACAATGGTTGGTAGTATGACCATGATCTTTGTGAAACTCATAATACTTGGACTTATCCCTTTTATCAGCAGGCGAACTTAACTTTTCAGGCCAACTCAAATCATTATTGTACCTGATTTCCTCCAACACATGATGTATATCCACCGTTAAGGGAGTGTAATTAGTAAATTTTCGAAGCCGATCTTGGCCTTCCTTTACCTTCGAACTCCTGCGCTCATTATGATTCTTGTGCTCCTTCTTTTCTAACTTCCTTTCTGTTTTTGCTTTCGCCTTTGCATCTGAATTCTTTTTAGCAGCCATAGCTTCCTCGACTTTGATAATCTTAGCTACTTTGGCCATTAATTATGTCATTGTCTTTGGTGGATCTTTTTCTAGAGTATAATATAATTTATCAGGGAGCAAACCACTCATGAGGACGGTGATTGCGGTCTTCTTTTCGTAATTAATGACTTCCAATTTCTCATTGTTGAAATGAGTGATGTAATCTATGGTACTTTCTCCCTCCTTCTATCTTACACTGAGCAAATGAGCTACTCATTTCACTAGTTTTGCTCCAAAGTAAAAATTACCAATGAATAGCTTGGCAAGTTATTGAAAGTAAGAAATCTGCCCCCGAGGAAGGCTGTTGTACCAGATTTGAGAAGATCCAGTGATTGTCCTCGAGAATGCCCTATATCTCATCTCGTTAGGAACAACAT
The DNA here is from genome assembly GCA_949130495.1 of Sambucus nigra. Classification (NCBI taxonomy): domain Eukaryota; kingdom Viridiplantae; phylum Streptophyta; class Magnoliopsida; order Dipsacales; family Adoxaceae; genus Sambucus; species Sambucus nigra. Next base: position 438,373,958 of record OX422210.1, read on the forward strand.
AGATATCAATAGCTTCTTGGTACTGCTCTATGTGGAGAACTGGATCAGTCTTCCCATCATAGTTTGGAGTGACTACTGGAGCTTTAAATTTGGTCGACGTAGGGAAATCTATGATGGTTTGCACTAAGGGGGATCCCTTAATAAAACTTATTTGGAGGGGATTCTTGGCTTTGTCCATTTCACCCAATCTGTCTTTCAAACGTTGAATGGGACCTTTCGAAGTATTAGCTCCGAAATGGTGGAAATAGTAAAAATAGTATACCCAGGGGTACTAGTTGGGTCCCGGGACATTTTTGGGCTAAGCTGGGACTATTCAGGGGCGTTTTAGTCTTTTAAAATGTAGGAGTGAGAAGACCTACGAATTTTGGAGTCTTTTATCATCTGATTAAATAAAGGAATAGGATTAGAAACCTCATAACTCACGGAGAAGCCATTAGAGAGAAAAGAGAAGTCATTCTCAAAGCATAAAAAGAGAAGTGTAAGAGATTCAAAGGAATTCTTACAAGTCAAGCAATTGAAGAGTGAAGATTAAAAGGAACAATTAAACTCTACATCAACCACGAAATCCGATCATCTCTGAATCATGGAAAGTGGTAATTTACAAAATTTAAATCTGAGTTATAATATACATGCATAGGAAGAGTAGAATAAATGGTTTTGTGAATAATTCTTAAAGAATGATTTGATTTAAATGCATGTTTGGGATATGACTTGCATGTAGTTAGATTTACACCTGTAGATAATTGAATAACAGATGAAATCTGATTGCTATTACGAAAAATAAATTTGAGTATGTGACGATTTAAGACGAAGAAGCCAAATATCTAGGGTTTTTGAGAACTAAGGATATTGTTGGTTATTGGATGATTTTCGTAGAGATTTGATGATATACTCATGTTAGGAATAGTCTCTATACATATATAAGTCGACTGGTTATGTTAATAGAGAGTTCCAGAAGGTTTAATGAAATTATGGGCGATTAAAACTTAAGAGAAATGCAATAGGACGAAGCTGCCCAGAACAATCGATCGATCGACTATAAAGATCAATCGATCGATCAATATTCATCAGTCGATCGATCGATGATGAAGGTCAATCGATCGACCCTTTCTTTTTTCTAGAAAATTTTGTTGAGTGAATTTTTTTCGATGGTCGTCACTTATTGGAAAGTTTGAAGGGATTTTTATACCTATACAAGGACTGGATAAAGACCAGTGGGTAGAGAACTAGGACCCATCATAGTCATTGAGAGAAAGATTTAATATATGAATTGATAATCATGGAATGATCAGGTCGGGTATCGAAAATGATGAATTTAAGTTACGAGGATAATTAACATAAATTCAATATAATTATCAGTAGGATAGGGATGAATTAGGTACTGAAATAATTCGAGGGATAACTAGTGCCCTTAGAGTAGTGCATATACTCAATTAAATGCGATAGTCACTACAAGAAAAATTACTTTCCACGACACCTAATATGTGTCGTGAAACTGTTTTCACGACACATTTTATGTAGTCGTTGAAGGGGGTGTCGTAGAAATTTACCTTTTATATCGACACATTTGTTGTGTCGTAAAACTATTTCACGACAACTGCGAAGTGTCGTTGAAACAAATATCCATGACACTTAATTACTAGTCGTAAATAGCCACGACACCTTTGTGGTGTCGTAAAATTATTTCGCGACACATACCAATTGTCGTTGAAACAAATATCCATGACACCTAGTTACTAGTCGTAAAAGTCATTACCCAAAAAAACCTCCCACGACAACTTATTATGTGACGTGAATTTTATTTTATGACTGAACGTACGTGTCGTCAATATTGTACACGGCTAAATATAAACGTTGTTATTATCATTTTTACGATGTATAAAATATGTCGTTAAAAGTGTATAATTTTTTTTTATAAAAATCATCTTCTCAAATGCATGTTGCTTATTCTAACATTAACATATCCACTACATATATGATAGCATCACAATTTGCAATTCCACAATTCCTGAAATTTCAACCAAACTTATATAATTAAGAGGAACTCATAATATGTACTCATAACCATAATATGAAAGCCATGCCCAAAACAGTAGAATGAATAAAGATGTGGGTGTTACAAGCCATATAAAAACATGGGATTATAATGAAACGAGCCTTAGCCTAACAAGTTAAAATGAAACCTTCCTTCAAAAAATAACAAATAGCAATCTTAAAAAATATTCCTCCCAAAATACCTTCAACATCTTCCAAAAATAGGTACCTATTCAGAAAATAATTTTATTAAATACTCTCGTAAATTAACAATACACTTGTGATAAAAAATAAAAAAACAAAGTATACCTTCAATCCAAAAAGCAACGAAGAAACACCGTACCCACTTGATTCCTTATGCTTTTCTGAAATCGATACGAGAGAATGTCAAAGCAAAATTCTTAGAATAAAATCCAAGAACTATAACTATTCCACTCACAATATTAGTCAAAACGAATGTATCTATGTGGCCATGCTATGTTACTTCCTTTTGCATCATCAAGTATGGAAAATGCATCCGAGTATCGAAAAACTGGCACTTTAGGCACTACAATTTTAACAACCCATACTTTATAGCAATCAGGCCCAAGGGTTTGGTGGTGCACTAGTGACTTCGTGTCTGTAGAATCAAGTTCTTCGCTTGCCACTTCTTCTCCGGTCCCCAACCAATGTAACAATTTGCAAGGAGAATTTCTTTGTGGAGAACTTTGTGCGCATGAACTTTCTCGATTACTCATAAATAGTAGAAAGAATACAATTAAAAAATAATTATTAATGGAATTAGTAAAACAATTTAGACTTAGATAATTCATTAACAATAACCTATAGAGTATGTTCGTGATTATGCATGTCACCCCCCACCACCCTCATGTTGACTCTAGAGAAAATGCAAGTGATGTATATAAAAATAAAATAAGGGAAAAACTACAAGTATTGAATCATATTTAATTTTAAAAAATACCACATGTCGTTCATTTCCTTGTGTCATTCGACTTTTCATGTGCATCTTCCATTCCTAATGTTGTTGAATTTGAGTTTCAAGAGTCGTTACCTTTGCATTACTATGTAACGACGCATCTAACTTCGTAGGCGTCACCCCAAATCCAATACCTTGGACATGACCCGGACCTTCAGGACCAAGCACCTTTACTACTGCATCATCTCTCAACAATGTTGAATCATGAGATGGATTTTTTTCCATCTTTTTCAAAAATAAATACAAGAATTCAACATATTAAAAAATATAATAAACACATTATAGCTTGTAAAAAAAAATTAAAGTGTTGTGTAAGTGTTTAAGTCGTTACTATCGCTTCACCAACAACTTGATTAATCGGATTGCCATTTTCTCTCCTATGTCCCCTTATCCAAACATCAACACGGCGTATAGTTTTATTTGGGTATTCGGCTTTCAATAAAATTTTAAAAGATATAATTATGCAATAATGTAAGATATTTATGAAGTATACAATTTTAAAGGAGAAACATACCATGTTTTCCTTAAGTCTTGCATAGCCTCTATGACTAGTTGTGTGTGGATGGATTTTCTTCTAAAATTGATATTCTTGCACCCTCATTCTCATTGGATGTATTTCTTTTCGATCTCTTACCCCTAACAACCTGTTTTGGATACACACAATATAGATGGAATGTAGTGAAAAATATATGGACTTCAATAACATTTATTACAAAGTTTAAATTGAAGAGATAATGGACTCATAACTCACCTCTTTAAACATATCCGCCATATTCTCAAAAAACAGAATTTTTTTCTACCCAATCCGCTTGACAAGCAAAAAATTAGACAAGTTAGTACAACTCAGTCCAAACAGAGTAGCATTACTAGAAAATCAGACTTGTACAGTTCATTTATTCATTTACTGAGGGTAATGGTTTGAAGAAAGCTTGGGTGACACAAGGCCATAAGAAATCTGTATATGTATTGATCGAATCTACATGAAACAATATGAAAACAAGGTGCAACATAGTTCAGACAATTTAATAGTCCATGTAAGTACAAGTCATAGTTGAGCAAAGGAATGAATCAATAATGGAAAATTGCAAAGCATTCATATTTACAAGTACAGTATGCTATTTAAACTAAAGCTAAAATTAATGATTTATTTAGTCTTATCAGTTGACATAGGCAATTCTTAATTTGTGCCTTATCATTTGACATAAAATTTATTATTTGCAAGCACAGCATAACGTGAAATTGTGAGGGACATGCAGGAGAAGATGGCATACATTGCCCTTGACTACGAGCAGGAGTTAGAGATGGCCAATACTAGCTCCTCTGTCAAGAAGAGCTATGAGTTACATGATGCACAGAGTATGATGAATCTGGCCCGTCAATTATGCACGAGAAATGCTTTTAAGACAATATGCCAATGGAAAAGGAGGAACGCTTTTCATCCCGAAAATAACTTGATGCTTGCAAGTTCTACGACACATGTATCCATATGATTTAAAATTATTCTTAAGAGAATTTATAAAAACTACACAGAAGGTTAAACATCCCTTTTCAAACTCACAAAAAAGGCAAAGGGAATCATAATTTTATTTAAACTTAATTAATTTCTGGAGTTTTTTGGTGACATGTGACGTGACTCAAAAAGTGTCTCTAATGTGCGTTCTCTCTAGGCTCAAGTGCAAGCCTGTCGCGTTAGTAATAAACCCGGTAAGTCGGGATCGTATCCACAGGGAAAAAGGACAACCGAGTTGTGATGACGTTGGATGGATAAGGAAATCCTAACTCTGACTCTAAAGGAAAGGAAAAAATGATTGGTTTGTGGAACAGCTACACTAGATGCAATTATGAAATTATGAAAAGGTGAAATTATACTAATTTACCACAAATACTGATGAAGAATGATTTAAAACTTTAAACTATATGATGAAGAAAAACAGGACGAGAATATAATCCCCCAACCCTAGTGTATTTCAAGTATAATACTAATCGTAAATTTAACTGATTAATTAAACCCAGAATTTAGTACTTCCAAGCATTACGTATATGAGGTTCAAGATCGCACCATACTTAATCAGAGGATGAGTAAATTGGTATCGCGATAGTTACACTCGAATTGCATTCTGAAGCATCTCGGTTACCCTGAAGCAAACGATATCCAAAGATCTACAATTGTCATGTTCCTACGCAATACGGTCGTAATAAATCAGTAAATTCAGAGGATTAATGTTATACACATGCAACTATCACATCAGGCTGGGTTCATGTATCCCGACCTTAGAAAATTTAGCCTATCATACTGAATCTAATGAAAATAATTTTTAAATTGCGAAAAACCATGATTAAACTAAGGAAAATTTGTGAAATGATGTAGAAAGGAATTTGACTGAATAAAATAAATCACTAATCTTACCAAAGCAGTAAAAGCATCAATTAAGAACACCTGTAATCACAAAATTCTGAATAATCTTCACTCTTGAATTTAAAAAAATCAACTATCTCTAAACTAGGGTTTTCTGAAAAGAATTGGAAAATTATACTAATTCTCCTCCCTAAAAATGATAAAAACTCGGGTTTCTATACCCTACAAAATTCTAAGAGTTTTAGCTATACTAGAATTCTCCATTAGAGAAGGATAGAATTTCAAAACTTGACATCCGGACAGGTCCGAGGCTCCTGCGGATCGGTCTGCCTGACTGGTTCTTTTATTTCTAGCCGGATCGGTCCAGGGCAGACCGATTCTTTTATTTTCCTTCCATTTTCGGTTTGCTTTCGGTCCGGGGTTCTCTGGAATGTGGCATTATGGACCGGTTCGGTCTTCCTACAGATCGGTCTGCCCTTTGACTTTCTTTTCTCCAAATTTGACTGTTCATATATTTCTCACCGGGGCTCCGATTGAGGTGATGTTTCTTCCTAGGTGTTCATGAACTTGATATCTTCAACTTCTCTTTAGGTACCTCATCCGAATTTTGGGTAGAAATTATACTTTTGCCCTTTTAACTTTCCATCTTTTCTTTCTGATTCTTCCGGTTTCTTTCTTCCTTTAATTGACATCAAATACCTGTAAAATCGATACGAAATACCAGAAACTCGTTGTACTCGTTAGGATAAGTCAGTGTCAAGATTATGAGATAAAGTCAAATCGATTACGTTGTTCGAGGTGCTAAAAGTAATTAATTAAGGGGTAAATTGGGAAGAATTTACGCCTAATCAAACCCCCCTAACTTAGAACTTTGCGCGTCCCAAGCAATGTAAAAGAATCCTAGCATGGCTCAACTCTTGAAATTTTTTTGTTGGGATAGAATACCTTTTTCGCGGGCAAGCGATTGCATTTAGCGTATGAAACAAGCCTTTAAACCCCTAGGTTACCCTAGTAGGACGAGTTGTGTCCCGTGAGGGTTTGCAGAGAATATACCCATAAAATTCGACTCAAAGAAGATTCAAAATACGCAAAAATTGTCTAATTCAAACATTCCCAGAAAATAGTCATCATCAATTCATACTTACAAGTCTCAAACCATAGTGTGTGTGTGCGAAGCCAAAAATTTAACCGCGAATTTCCATCGATTGACCATTACGTTACTTATCCAAAAATTCGTTTTGATTTCAAATTCTCATGGAATGCTATCTCAAAGGAATCACTCGGAATGTGTCTATTCACGCATACAAGTAGAAAGACGGAAATTTTATAGTGATAGGATCCCATCAACAGATTACGGTTTTTAAAACGGTAACGTTGCCTCTTTTTCCCGCATTCAATCTCATTTATTATCTTTTGGTGTATTAGCTCTCCACGCGATAATCAATTTTAACATTTTAGACTCGGTTAGGATTTTTTTGGGTTTTAAGGTATATAAGGTAAAATGAAAATGGTAGGGAAGGTTGGAATTGGAAAAGTCATTTATGATGTCCATTTGTGTTTTTTCCGGGATATTGCTCATATTTTTCCTCTTTCTCTCTATTTTTTTTTTTCTGTTTTTCACTTCTTTTCTTTTCTTGCTATTTTCATGGAGCATATATATATATTTTTCTTGCCCTTTATATGCACTTTTCGGACTTAAATTCTGAATTTTACCATTTTTCACAATTCCGGGCTATTTGGGTTTTTCGGGTGGTCAAACAAAAGGGAAAATCTATTTGGCTCAATTTGGGTTACAAAAGGGGTGATTTTTCACATCTTTTTATGGCCAATATTTTGGGTGACAAACGAGGGCCTACTTTATTGTCCAAAATACCAATTGCATTACCGTATGCGTTTCAAAATGAATTTAAGTTTAGAGATCAATTTTGGCAACTTTTTCAAAGCAATATCACATAGCTTTTTCATAACCGATCAAAATGAAAGGATTGAGATCCTCGACGACTTTTTAAGCGCTAAAAAGAACTTTGAGTTAACAATTAACTCGGATTGATTTAAAAACTCGCAAAAAGTGATAGACTCGAATCTTACTGAGTTTTGTTAATCTCTACACTTATTCATTAAGTCGTCAATTTCCGCTCAATTTCCATCTTTGGTCAATTTTGGCTTTGTGTATGTTGATTTTTATAACTTGAGACTTTACACTAACTTTTAATGATATTTTTGAAATATTTGAATTCCAATTTTTATTTATTTTGAACAAAAATATTTTTGGGTTTTGCAAAATTTTATGATTTTTTTGGGAATTTTTATGCATTTTTGAAAATTTGTGGAGTTTTAGAAATATGCACTTGTGACCACCCCTAACTTAGACTTTTGCATTGTCCTCAAGCAAAAAGGACTAAAATCTAAACAAGGCAAAATAAGAAGTGCGATAAATAAAACAAACAAATTGAGAAAAAGCAGATTTTATAGAAAACAAGAATTTGGTACAATTACATGGAAAAACATACAACCATGTGAAACAGGGAAAGCAAATAAAAATTTCCATAACCACATAAAGCTTCATTGGGGCGGGGGTTGGGAAGAAACGGGCGCGTCGGGGCCATAGGGGTCATAGAAATAGGATGGAAATGGCTCATTGGGATTCCCTTGGCGTCGGTATATGTCTTCTTGGAAATGGAACATCATGCTCGTATCGCGACGGTAGTCAGTCAAAAAGTTGCCAAATCTCATCTCAAGCGCCGCCATACGGTTCGTGAGGTTGCTACCCGCCCATTCAAAATCAGGGTCGTCTTCTTCATTCGTCGACTCTTCATCCACACCTATGTCCCCCATCTCTACATCAGCACCGACTGCTTCTTCTTCCTCTTCTCCGCTCTCACTCGAGGTATCCTCATCCTCTCTATCACTGCCCCGCCTCGCTCGAAGGACGACTAGATGTTTGGCGCTCTTAGTCCAGGTTCCCTGTCCAAAAGGACCGGGAAGGCGAGTACGATCGAGCTGCGCCGCAATGCCAGCATCCTTAATAATAGAGGTAATCAATCGTGCATATGGAAGTGGGGATGCACCTCTTTCATCTAGGGCTACGACCATGATATCGGCGTATAGGATACGGGCCAAGTTGATGGAAGTGTGTGGATCAAATGGGTGGTAGGTCAAAGTGGCCTGACGGGGCCGCATCGCGGGATCGTTGGACGTTTGCACATAATATTTGGAAGGTTAGGCTTGCTTTCTCATTGAGGCAGCCCACAACGACAGTTTTCCCCGTCCATTCAACATCCGGGGCAATGAGATCCATGATTATTTCTTCGGCGACCGGTGCGACGTTCCTAGGATAAGTGAATTCTTGAACATCGGGAACATCGTATTCGGCCAACTTGGCCGTGAGAAGAGCCAACGAAAAGGGTATGACGGTGCATCCACGTATTCTTAAGCCTCAAATTGGCCCGTCTGAACAAGGGTTCCATAAAAGAAGTGGACATTGGCTGCCAAACTGATTTGTATGGTTCATTGAGGAATCAACACCAACCCCTAGCCATAAAGAGGGCGATAACGGAGTTGGACAGACCCGTCCATTAGACAGCGCACTCCATGTGGAGTTTACGATCCGGATTGAAGAACTGATTGCACCAACGTTACTCTTGGCGGGAGCGGAATTCGCCATGGTCGGAGGGGAGGATGTCGGTGGAGTCGTATTTGGTGGGGGCAGGTTGTTGGGCCATGATATCAGGGAGAGGTGGCTGGAAAAGTAGGGAGGGATAAGAGAGCAGTGATGTGGTTGATGGTGTGGAGATAAAGGGAGGCTAGAGGTAGTTATTTATAGGTGGAATGGTGTGGGTAGGGTTTAGATTTTGAGGAAAAGTATTGGGAGGGAAAAGGGGGTGTATTTGGGCGAGAAATGGAAGGGTTGGGTGTGGTGGGGATGAATTGGGAGGGAATGAAGGGGATTGGGAAGAAGGGGGGGTATACCTTGGGAAAGGGGGAAAAATTTCTGCAGAGGGCGAACCGGTCCGCCTGGGGACCGAATCGGTCTAGTCCGTTAATATTCGAACTCTTCAATAGCCGGATCGGTCTAGCCCTAAAATAAAGGAATCGATCTGGGAAGGACCGGTCCGGCCCAAAAATAAAGGAACCGGTCCGATTCTTGTTTGTGAGCTGGATTTCCCTCTAACTTAATTTCGATCACTCTTCTCTAAAAATTTTCACTTTCATAACATAATCCCTATCAATTTTGGACTAGAAACCTCTCGATACCAATGGCCGACGCAACTTGACTCAATTTCCTGAAAATGTAAATGCTTTCACCCGAATGTACCCTAATCCCAAGGACTCTCACTACACACGCGACTCTGATCTACTATACACAAGAATTCATCCCATACGTGTCGGGGGTGCGACGACCTCACTGTAACAGCTCACTCTACCCAGTAAATGGGGTTCGACAACCAAACGGTGTGGACTTCTTCCACACACGCCTCTAGATATGGCTTTAGGCACTGTCCATTTACTTTGAATGTATTTCCCCCTTTCAAATCGTATAATTCAACACTTCCATAAGGGAAAACATTCTTCACAACGAACGGTCCAGACCATCGTGACCGCAACTTGCCCGAAAAGAGATGAAGTCGAGATTTATAAAGAAGCACTTTTTGCCCGGGAAGAAACTCTTTGCGATGAATGATGTTATCATGAGCGAGTTTCATCCTTTCTTTAGAAATTTTAGCATTCTCATACGCATCATTGCGTAGCTCTTCTAACTCATTTAATTGAAGCTTGTGAGCTTCACCGGTCTTATCCATGGCATAGTTCAACTGCTTAATCGCCCAATACACCTTGTGTTCTAACTCATTGGGAAGATGTCAAGGTTTTCCATACACAAAGCGGAAATGGGACATGCTGAGAGGATTTATATATGCGGTGCGATAGGCCCATAGCGAATCGTTGAATCTAAGTGACCAATATTTTCGGGTAGGATTGACGGTCCAAGAATGTTCTTGATTTCCCAATTTGCTAGTTTGTCCTGCCCATTCATTTGCGGGTGATAAGTCATTCCAGCCTTGTGAATGACGCCATACTTTCTCATTAGCTTCTCGAATGGCCTATTATAAAAGTGGGTGCCATTATCGTTGATTATCGCTTTCGGTGCTCCGAAGTGGGAAAGTATGTGTTTGTGCAGGAACGTTATCACCACCTTTTTGTCATTTGTCTTGGTAGCTATAGCTTCCACCCATTTAGAAACATAGTCTACCGCAACAAGGATGTATAGAAAACCAAAGGACGGGGGAAAAGGTCCCATGAATTCAATAACCCAATAGTCGAAGATCTCAATAATGAGTATGGGATAAGAGGCATCATGTCTCGTCGGGTCATGGCTTCCATCCGTTGACACCTATTGCAAGATTTACAAGCAGCATTCACATCTCAAAATATTATGGACCAATAGAGGCTGCATTGCAGAATTTTAGCGACCGTCTTTTTCGTCGAAAAGTGGCCTCCATAAGCTTCCAAATGATAAAATTGGATGACTTTCAGGATCTTGTCATCCGGTACACATCGTCGGATGATTTGGTCGGAGAAATATTGAAAAAAGGAAAGGATCGTCATAGAAGAACATGCGCGACCAAGTAATAAACCTCTTCTTATCTTGCGGTGTCCATTCGGGAGGGACGGCTCCCGTGACAAGGTAGTTCACTATATCCGCAAACAAGGGCAAAGAAGAGGTAGCAAAGAGTTGCTCATCTGGAAAGTATTCGTCTATGGGTATAGGATCACTAGGTACGTCGGACGAAAGTCATGATAAATGGTCGGCAACGATGTTTTTTACTCCTTTATTATCTTTAATGGAGAGATTAAACTCTTGTAGGAGTAGGATCCACCTTATGAGGCGTGGTTTTGCATCTTTCTTTGCAAGTAGGTATTTCAATACCGCGTGGTCGGTGAAGCAAGTAATGGGAGAACCGATAAGGTATAACCAAAATTTATCAAGGGCAAAGACTACTGCTAGTAACTCTTTCTCCGTGGTAGAGTAGTTGAGTTGTGGTCTAATAAGAGTCCGACTAGCGTAGTAGATGATGTGAGCCTGCTTATCTTTTCTTTGTCCCAAAACAGCCCTATCGCATAATCGCTAGCATCACACATAAGTTTGATTGGTAAAGACCAATCCGGAACTTGCATGATGGGAGCGGACACAAGCTTGTTTTTCAGTTTTTCAAAAGATCTTGGACATGCTTCCGTCCACTCGAATGAAGTGTCCTACATGAGTAGGTTTCTTAAAGGTCTAGCGATGGCGCTAAAGTCCTTAATGAACCTTTGATAAAACCCCACCTGGCCCAAGAAAGAGCACACGTCTTTGAGCGATTTTGGTGGGGGAAGATCAGCTATGACATCTATTTTTTCCCTATCAACTTCCATCCCCTTAGATGATACTATGTGGCCAAGAACTATTCCCTCAGTGACTTTGAAATGGCATTTCTCCCAATTCAGCACTAAGTTCTTTTCCACACACCGGGCAAGTACTTGTTCCAATTTTTCTAGACAAAGGTCGAAAGAGGTGCTAAAAATACTGAAATCGTCCATGAAAACTTCGAGTCCTCTCTCATCCATGTCGCTAAATAGACTCAACATGCACCTTTGAAAGGTAGGGGGTACGTTACACAAGCCGAATGTCATACATTTGTAGGCAAATGTACCAAAAGGGAAAGTGAAAGTCGTTTTCTCCTGGTCAAGTACATCTACCTCAATTTGGTTATATCTGGAATAACCATCAAGGAGGCAATAGTAAGGGTGGCCTGCTACTCTCTCAAGCATTTGATCAATAAATGGCAAGGGGAAATGGTCTTTCCTAGTTCTTGAGTTTCCGGTAATCAACAAATGCGCCACCCAGTGGTGGTACGTTGGGGAACTAACTCTCCCTTAGCATTCTCAATCACTATCATGCTCGACTTCTTCGGGACAACTTGAATAGGGCTCGCCCACTTGCTATCCGAGATTGGGTAGATAATCCTGGCATCCAATAACTTGATGATTTCAGTTCTCACCACTTCTTTCATATTGGGATTTAGCCTTCTTTGCATTTGTCTTGAGGGCTTAACATCCTCTTCGAGATGGATTTTGTGAGTGAAAATCAAAGGACTTGTCCCCTTCAAATCAGCAATGCACCAACCAAAAACACTTTGGTACTTTCTCAGAATTTTTAACAGTCTACCCTCCTGCTCTTCGTCTAGGCTAGAGGAGACAACAACAGGAAAATGTCTCATCCTCTCCTAGGTATGCATATTTAATATGGGAGGGGAGTTTCTTCAACTTGAGGATTGGAAATTTGTCGCTGGAGGGAACCATGCGTGTATCCCTCGGAGGTAACTCCTCTAATCTAGAAACCCAATTTACATCTCTCGCGTCCTCGTCCGACGCTCTCTCATCAAGTAATTTTCTCAACTCCCCAACCTCCCTCTCGAATTCGGTGTATGTCCCCTCACTCTCGTGTCTCGACACTAAACAAGACCCTAAGGCATCTCCATAAAAGTTTATCTCAAAGCACTCCTCTACTATCTCATCTATGAAGCTCACCGCATGAAGATCATCTTCTTCCCCCGTATTTTGGGCTATATGGAAGATGTTGGATTCTAAGGTCATATTCCCAAACATGAGTTGCATCCTCCCATTCCTAGTGTTGATAATAGCGTTAGCTGTAGCTAAAAATGGGGCCCGACAATGATGGGAACATGATTGCTTGAGGCGAAGGAAGGCTCCGTGTCCCAAATGATAAAATCTACCGGGAAGTAGAAAGTGTCAACTTGGACGATCACGTCCTCAACTACACCTCATGGGATCTTCACAGTTCGATCCGCTAATTGGAGAGTGATTCTTGTGGGCTTGAGGTCTTCCAAATCAAGTTGCCTATAAATGGAATAAGGGAGGATATTGACACTTTCTCCCAAATAAAATAAGGCTTTTTTTATTTTGTTTTCTCCAATGATGCGGGAAATAGTGGGTGCACCGGGATCTTTAAATTTAGGTGGGAAATCGTTAATTAGAATGGAGCTCACGTTCTGTGCTAGAAAAACATTTTTCTTTACCTTTATCTTTCTTTTTACCATCATTAAGTCTTTGATGACTTTTGCATAAGATGGAATTTGCTTAATGGCATTGATGCAAGGTAAGTTGAGCTTTACTTTCTTTAGCACGTCTAGAACTTCATCATGTGGGTTTCCTTTATGGGAAGGAATCAACCTTTGGGGAAACGTTTTCGCGGAGGGTGGTTTCACTACTACCTCGGGCTCACTAGCGTCTTCTTTGTCACTCTCATTCAAGGGGACATCTTCGACCTCTTTCGTGCTGAGAAAAATCTCCTTATCTTTCATTGTGTCATGTGGGGGAGGTGATAAATCAACGACTCTCCCATTACGAAGAGTGGTCACAGCTTGACATTTCTCCTGATGTTCAGTAGAGGTGGAGCTAACACTAGTTTGACCTTACGGAGGACTTTGGCCCTGGCAAGGAAACTTTCCCTTCTCTTGGACACTCAATGAGGATTGTATCTTTGAAAGACTTGCATTTATGTTTCTAATCAGGCGATCATATCTAGCATTGGTTGCAGTCTGGCTATTGATAAATTGATTCATAGTATCCTTGAGAGTTCTCCGCGGTGGCGGATATATGCTCCTTGAGGTGGTGGTGCTTGCACATGTCCTTGCATGTGTGGAGCTTGTTAAAAATGTTGTGGTGGAGGAGGGGTAACATGTGAAGTAGGTTTCATCCCAGCATGTTGTTTCCCATAGCTAAAACTAGGATGGTTTTTCCATGAAGGGTTGTAAGAATTCCCGTACGATGCACCGAAATTATCCTTAAATCCTCTTATACCACTAACTTTCTCTTGAAGCATCACTTTGTAGGCGGGTATAGTCGGGCATTCCTCAGTTGAATGACTCGCCTCACAAATCTCACACACCTTCTCGATGGGGTTTGGTATGGATCCAGTTGGTCCTCTTCCATATACCTCACATAGGCCTCGAAACCCTTTTTCTAGTGTATTCAATCGACTGTCCGTCATAGAATTATTATCTACGTGAAATAAACCGGACGCCGCTGGAGTGGTGATCACTTGACGATTTTGATTTTGAGCATTAGGATCATATGTACCCCAGGATTGGGTAGTCTCGACGACATACCTTAGGTGAAGCTCAGCATCGTGGGCGTCTAGTTCGACAAAAGGACCACTACCCATGGTTTCAACGAGTTGTTTGGAATTAAGATTCAGCCCATTATATAGAAAGGAGATGATTTGCGCTGTATCAAATCCATGATGGGGGCACGAAGTAACTAACTCATTGAAATGCTCATAACATCGATGAAATGGCTCATTTTCTGATTGTCTGAACGCTTGAATTTGAGCCTTTATGGAGATTGTTCGATGTGGTGGGAAGAATTTCTTGAGAAATCAGGATTGCAACTCGTTCCAAGATGGGATCGAGCTTAGAGGTAAAGACCATAGCCAGGTCTTAGCTTTATCCTTAGCGAAAAGGGGAAGAGTTTGAGGCGAACCACCTCTTATGTGCAAGTTTGATCATTGAGAGTATCACACACATCCTCAAATTCCCTGATATAGAGATATGGCTTTTCAAAATCCATACCTTGGCAATGGGATAACATCTAGATCATCCCGTTTTTAAAATGAAATTGACCAGCATTATACGGGAGTATAATGCATCTCAGAGTGACAGTGCGCTCGGGATATAAGATTTCTCTCAGCGGGCGGTATGGGGCCTCTTCCTCACCGGCGGCTGCACTACCGTGTTGCGACATTTCTCTCTCTTAAAGATTCGGTGTACTAACTTGGTGTGCTCGAAGTGTGCTCGGAGGTGTGTCCTAAGAAGGAAAACGGAGTGTTATTTAAGACTGAGTGTGACGGTATGGGAGGTGGAATCCAGAACTGTGGGGCGTTAAGAGTTTGGGGGCTATCGGGGTCGTACTCAACTATTGGATTTTCGTGAATGATGGTTGGAGTATTATGGGGTGTGAGAGTAAGTTCAGAATTTTGCATTAATAGCTTGTGAGAGATGATGATGAATCTTTTTGTATTTTTTTGAAATTTTTATATGTTTTTGGATTTTTGAAAATTTTTGGTCAAAGTTTTAGATTGACTCGATCTAATCCTAAGTCTACCTAAATCCCCGACAACGGCGCCAAAAACTTGGCGTGACTCAGAAAGTGTCTCTAATGTGCGTTCTCTCTAGGATCAAGTGCAAGCCTGTCGCGTTAGTAATGAACCTGGTAAGTCGGGATCGTATCCACAGGGAAATAGGACAACAAAGTTGTGACAACGTTGGATAGATAAGGAAATCCTAACTCTGACTCTAAAGGAAAGGACAAAATGATTGGTTTGTAGAACAACTACACTAGATGCAATTATGAAATTATGAAAAGGTGCATTTATACTAATTTACCTCAAATACTGATGAAGAATGATTTAAAACTTTAAACTATATGATGAAGAAAAATAGGACGGGAATACAATCCCCCAACCCTAGTCTATTGCAGGTATAATACTAATCGTAAATTCAACTGATTAATTAAACCCAGAATTTAGTACTCCCAAGAATTACGTATATAAGGTTCAAGCCCACACCATACTTAATTAGAGGACGAGTAAATTGGTATTGAGATAGTTACACTCGAATTGCATTCTGAAGCATCCCGGTTACCCTGAAGCAAACGAGATCCAAAGATATACAATTATCGTGTTCCTATGCAGTACGGTCGTAATAAATTACTAAATTCAGAGGATTAATGTTATACACATGCAAATTTCACATCGGGGTGGGTTCATGTATCCCGACCTTAGAAAATTTAGCTTAGCATACTGAAACTAATGAAAATAATTTTTAAATTGCAGAAAATCATGATTAAACTAAGGAAAAATTGTGGAATGATGTAGAAAGGAATTTGACTAAAGAAAATAACTCACTAATCTTACCAAAGCAGTAAAAGCAGCAATTAAGAACACTTGTAATCACAGAATTCTGAATAATCTTCACTCTTGAATTTAAAAGAATCAACTATCTCTAAACTAGGGTTTTCTGAAAAGAATTGGAAAATTATACTAATTCTCATCCCTAAAAACGATAAAAACTCGGGTTTCTATACCCTACAAAATTCTAAGAGTTTTAACTATACTATAATTCTCCATTAGAGAAGGATAGAATTTCAAAACTCGACATCCGGACCGGTCCGAGGCTCCTGCGGATCGGTCTGCCTGGAATGCGGATCGATTCTTTTATTTCTGGGGCGGATTGGTCCGGGGCAGACCGGTTATTTTATTTTCCTTCCATCTTCGATTAGCTTTTGGTCCGCGGTTCTCTGGAATGTGGCATTGCGGACCGGTCCAGTCTTCCTGCGGATCGATCTTCCCTTCGACTTTCTTTTCTCCAACTTTGAATGTTTATATCTTTCTCACCGGGACTCCGATTGAGGTACCGTTTCTTCCTATGTGTTCATGAACTTGATGTCTTCAACTTCTCTTTAGGTTCCTCATCCTAATTTCGGGTAGAAATTACACTTTTGCCATTTTGACTTTCCTTCTTTTCCATCTGATTCTTCCGGTTTCTTTCTTCCTTTAATTGACATCAAATACCTGTAAAATCGATACGAAATACCAGAAACTCGGTGTACTCGTTAGGATAAGTCAGTAGCAAGATTATGAGATAATGTTAAATCAATTATGTTGTTCGAGGTGCTAAAAGCAACTAAATTAAGGGGTGAATTGGGAAGAATTTATTCCTAATCAACATGCCCATATTTGAAATGAAAAAAATTAATCTCAACCATAAATAAATTATCTAGTTTTACTTCATGAATACAAAATCCATCTTACTCTAGTAAAAATAAATCACCATAACAGTTGCATGAACATAAATTCTAAGCGCAAAAATAACGAATATAACTCAAATTATCTTAAGTTAATGAAAAAACCGGCAACAGGTAATCTATTGTTAGTGATTTGAACTTTTAGAATTTAATAGGAAACCACAATGTTCAAAATTCTTAACTTGACCCGACTATAGTTTCCAGCAGACCTGCAACTTGGGTAATAGGTTGGGTTTGGGGTTTTGTCAGGTTAATTGGTCAACTTAAAAGCTATAACTTCTATTTTATTTTTTGAGAAAACTTTTCAACACTATTTACCGATGGAAACTTTGCTTTAGACACTATGCCAATGGAAGAGAAGGAACATTTTTCATCCTGAAAATAACTTATTGCTTGCAAGTTCTATGACACATATATTGTTGGTTTTTAAATTTGAGTTATATTCGTCGTTTTACTATGGGAACAATGATCTAATAGGGTTATTGAAGGAACACAAATAAATTTAGTTCTTACAAGTTCATATCGTCATTAAGCCTTTGTTCAAAATTCGAACAATCGTATGCATAATAAGACTAAATATTGACAAAACAATACAAAACTAAAGCATTCATTTATTTTTGAAACCACATGTATTCATATGATTTAAAATTATTCTTAAGAGAATTTATAAAAAGTACGCAGAGGGTTATACATCTCATTTCAAACTCAGAAAGAAGGCAAAGGGAATTATAATTTTATTTCAACTTAATTAATTTGTGGAGTTTATTGATGACATGCCCAGATTTGAAATGAAAAAAAATTAATCTCAATCATAAATAAATTATCCGGTTTTACATCATGATTACATAAACCATCTTACTCTAGAAAAAAGAAATCACCATAACATTTGCATGAACATAAATTATAAGCGCAAAAATGACGAATATAACTCAAATTAACTTAATTTGATGCAAAAACGGGCAGCAAGTAAACTATTTTTAAAATTTTGAACTTTTGGAATGTAATGGGAAACCACATTGTTCAAACTTTTGAACTCGACCCGACTATGGTTTCCAACAGACCTGGCAGTTGGGTAATAGGCTGGGTTTGGGTTTTGTCAGGTTAATTGGGCAACTTAGAAGTTAACACTTCTATTTCATTTTTTGAGAAAACTTGTCAATACTATTTACCGATCGAAACTTTGCTTTAAAAACATGCCCCGTAAATATTTTCCATCCATTAAATGCCATGAACTATGGATTCCCAAAACCATAGATCTAATTATATATCAAATTGAGTCCAAATTATGCTCTTATCTAGGCCAAGTTCACAAAAAGAGTTTTCTCTCAATTTCTTTATCTTAAAACTCATATGGTACCACTTTAAAAAACACCTAATGAATTTAAAAGAAGCTTTAAAATTATGAAAGCTTTAGGGAGCATCGGACTTGAGGGACCCTTAGGCAAGAGTGATGCTTTGAATCGTGAGCTAGTCTTCCTTGAAAGGGAGTTGTCTACGCTTCGCAAAAATGACATAGTTGACTCTTTTGGGCTTTACCTATACGGTCTCGTTCTTAAAGAGAAAGGCAGTGATAATATTGCTCGTATGGTGATTTCAGAGTCTGTAAATAGATATCCTTGGAATTGGAGTGCTTGGTCTGAGCTACAATTCTTGTGCACTACAATCAATACATTAAACGGCGTTAATCTCAATAGCCATTGGATGAAGGACTTCTTTCTTGCTAGTGCTTACCAAGAACCCTAGCTGCCGTTGATGCGTATTGGCGGGACGTATACATAAATCCTTGTGATTATCGAGGCTGGTATGGGTTAGGACAAGCGTACAAAATGATGGGGAGGCCCTTTTACGCGCTTTATTATTTAAGAAAATCAGTATTCTTACAGTCAAATGATGCTAAATTGTGGATTGTGATGGCTCAGTGTTATGAAACGGAACTACTTCGTATGCTTGAGGAGGCAATCAAGTGTTATATAAGAGATGAAAACTATAATGATAGGAAAGAGATTGGAATTCACCAGCTAGCGAAGCTGCACCATGAGGATGCCCTTTTACACAGTTCATTATTTCAGAAATTCAGTATTCTTGCAGCCAAACGATTCTAGGTTGTGGATTGCGATGGCTCAGTGTTATGAAACATAACATCTTTGTTTTCTTGAGGAGGCAATCAAGTGTTACATCTTAAAAATCTAGAAGTGTAATAGTAAATAAAACCTGAAGCAACCTCTTTGTGGTTACATCTTTTAACAACATTAGCATCTAATACTATCCTTCTTCTATGATCCAGTTAGTGATCGAAACGCCATAACCTCTGTTTCAACTGCTCAAGTACTTTTCACCAAGAAGCCATTTCTCGAGACATGCAAGATATTGGAGAACTATGTACTATTTTATAGTTTTTAGCGACATATGAAGGATTATTTGTAAATATTTCATAGTTTAGCCTATTTGCAACGCAGATGAGGGTATTTTGCAATAGGAGTAATATATTTGATTTGATTTTTTTTGTATTTTATCTTTTTTATAAGATAAGAAATTTAAAACAAAAAATGTAGTGGCCTTTCATTAGTAAAACACCTCATTTGTGACATGGGTTCATACCTTCACTTGGTTCAATTCCTGCTTTCCCATTAATTTCTGATGACAACCCAATGTGTGATTCATTATGAGCTTCTGCTGCCCCTTTTTCAAGCCATTGTCTAGATTTATGTTTTCTTATCCACAAGTCCATGAACGTTAAGCATGCTTAGCTGATGTATGGGTAAGGAAATAGTTCCAGGAACTAAAAGGTTAACATTAAATTTCTAGCTAGACATTAAGAGTATATTAGGAACTCGAGTTCAAAACTTTGAAAGGAGTATAATTAGTTTAAAATCATAAACTAATTTTGCTCCAATCCAAAATTCAAAGAATAAGCATCTAATGTATATATTCATTACATCACCTTGCACAAACTTTATAAATAAAAATAAATTTACCATAAGCATCTAATGTATATATTCATCAAACAAACTTAATGTCTACATGCTAAAATAAATAACAATCACACAATAACACCCTCACAATCTATCCTTATAAGAAGCCCATCGTCATTTCTCTCGTTATTGTCAAGTTTTGAAACATCAATCGGTGAATATGATGTGTAAGAACTCTCCTCATACGTCTCCAGCTCATGAAAGCCTCGTGGCGGTGCCTTGAGAACCACAAACCAATTTGATGTTCCACTTTCTCTCTACTAAAATACTTGCCTTGCTTGTGATGCTAGAACGAAAAGATATTTTTTTTATTTGATTTTGTCCATGGTGGAGGTTACCCAAAGTGAATCCATCGTCAAATTTCACACCATTCGAAATGTTGGCCCAATCACATTGAAAGATAGGCATTCAAAATTAGTGAAAGTCCAACAAAATTATGTCCCGTATAATCCCATTATATGAAACATTAGCAACAACGTGTTGGGTATCCCTTGAACTAGATTTACAAATAGTTCCTGCCTCGAAAAAAAACTCCACTATCTGGGTGGACTTTTCAACCATTGATGTGTGAAATCATTTCCATTTATTATGTATCCTGAATATGACATAGCATAACGTCATGGCTCAACCACTAACCACTTTAGCATTTTTGATACTTTAGTTGTGTTTGCTTAAGCCTTAATCTATTTAAAAGATCATAAATTAAATTATATGAATTTTTATATACATAACAGCATTAGATTCTTACAATGCACAATGTAAAAATTGGCCTACCTTGTTCATAAACCACGGAGCGAATGTCTCGATATGTCTTTTTGTAGCATACTCACATCTTGGGATAACCTTCAATTGGAATGCTTTAGCTCACTCAAACGCATTCTAATATGAACATAGTGCAATTTTAATAAAAATATTAATGATAACAGAAGTTATAAATTTTATATGACGAGCATCATTTTACTCACTCTATATATGGCTCAACTTCTGGATTTTTAAACAGAACATAACGATGGGAAATTTTTAACATGTCATCGAACAATGTTATTGGCTTCCCCTTAGAGATAGGTCGTCCTCCTAGTATTGTCTCGTCTTCAAACTCTTCATTTCGAGATTGTGGAACACCAATTTCTGTTATTTTTTTAGATACACACTACAAAATCTTACACACTCATCAGCCAAATAATTTTCTGCTATGCATCCTTCAAGTCGCGCACGATTCCTAACATAACCCTTGAGTACCTTCATAAACCTAATGACAAACAATAGAAAAAGAATTCTAATATAACATCTATTTACTACATATTTAACTTGTTAATAAGAAAAAAGTTAAATAATTCTAAATTACCTCTCAAATGGGTACATCCATCGAAATTGTACGGGCCCAGATAATCGAGCTTCTCGAGCTAAGTGAATTGGCAAGTGAACCATAATGTCAAAAAAAGAGGGAGGGGAGTACCTCTCCAACATGGATATAATCTCTATGATATCTTCCTCTAATTTTTTCGTTCTCCTTTTATCGATCACTCTTTAACATAACTCATTAAAAAATGAAGATAAGCAAAAAATCACTTGTCTTAGCCCCTTTGATAGCAATCCCTATATAGCAAGTTCCCATTTTGTGGTACATCCGGCTAAATTACCGTATGCGGGAAAGTCATTTATTGTCTACATCAAAATAACTTTCAAATTAAAAGTAGATTGGCTAGATGAATCGTACATCTCCACCCTATTATTCCACAACTCGATTAAGTCATCTATAAGGGGTTGCAGATATACATCTATGTCATTTCCCAATTTCTTTAGCCCCGGTATAAGCAAAGTCAACATCAAATTTTCCTGTAGCATGCATAACTATAGGGGAAGATTGTACACGATTAAAATTATAGCCAAAAACTATAGCTCAAGCTAAGATTATTAAAGGGGTTAAATCCATTCGCTGCAAGTCCAAGCCTAAGATTTCTTGGATCAGATGCTAAATGAAGCCACTTTTTATTAATCGTGTCCCATGCTAATGAATCAACTGGATGTCGCATCTTGGCATCTTTGCTTATGTGAGTTGACTACCACTGCAACTGCTCTGCTCTATCTGATGATAAAAACGTCCTACGAAATCTTGGTATTATTAGAAAGTACTGCAATAGTTTTGCAGATACTCCGTTCTTAACCTTCTTTGTGCATTTGTCGACTTTCCACCGCGAGGAGCCACATTTAGGGCATTTGTCCAAATGTTCATACTCATTTCTAGATAAACAACAATCATTAATGCATGCATCTATCTTCCCATAGCCGAGAGAAAATTCCTTTATAAACTTCTTTGTTGCATATAAAGACTAGGGAAGAACGTTATCCCCAGGCAACATTTCATGTAGAGACTTAAGAAGTTCATTAAATCCTTTATCAAATAGTCAGTGTGTAGCTTTATGCTTGTATAAAGATGTAATTGCTGACATATTTGTATACTTTGTACACCCGGGATATAAAGGAGTCTCGACATCTTTTAACTTTTGTTTAAAACTTTCATCGCCGCTTTCAAAACTATCTTCAGCAAAAACTGCAACTTGAACATAAGCATCTCTATACATCCTATGTAAATCTGACAATTTAATATCAATATCATTTGAGTATGAACAATTCGAATGTTCTCCATGAAATACCCACTTCTTGTACGTAGGATCAAAGCTATGAATGACTAGGTGTTCAAATAGTTCTTCTTCATCTTGTTGACAAAGCTTTTTACATTTTCTACAGGGACATATTATCATATCAAGATTTCTAGCAGTTTTCTTGGCAGATTTAATAAATTTGTACACGCCATCTTTGTACTCCTCGGTATGTCTACAGATAATTAAAAAAGCATGAAATCATGACCACTTCTCAATTTTTGAACAGTGTTCATTAAGAAAAATATTTTAGGTTTTTCTAATATATGTAAACGTATATGCATGCATGTAATAATAATAATAAAAAAAAACTTGGAAATCACAACCAATCTTTTTCCATCTTGAGTTTCCCACTTGCTAGTTTATACTCCATTTACACCAGCAAACACTAATATTGAAAAAGAGGTAAAATGTTAATAATAAACGAATAAAAAGTCATGTTCTTTTCAAATATAGTTACATTCTACAAGATCTCATTAGATTTTTCACATATTACTAAATCTTATTAGATTATTCGCTATCTACAAAGGTAAATTGAAATTGATATATAGTTAGAGCATCGAGGCTATAAATTCATACGAATGGACTATTAGCCATTTTTGTCTTATTCATGGTTTCCTTGAGCATAGAAGTAATATAAAAACTCACATTCAACAATACATATTAATACACTTAAATCAAGCTGACCTATTCTAATAAACATATGTTCAGAAATATCATTGTGCGTATATACACTTAATAATTTCAAAGAGATACACAAATGAAGCAAGATAAAGATACCTGTAAGAGGTTAGTTTAGATAAGATGGAAGCGTAACCCCTTTTGAGTACGGGGTGATGATACGTTAATTAGATAAAACCTTGAATTAGCGATAGAACATGAAAACACAAACTCAATGAAGATGAAACTTGGTTTAAACTCACAAGTCTCTCGTGTGTAACTCAGGGAGATAGTAATGAACTTAGAAGTAACTTAGCTAGAGGGAGAGAGAAGTTAGCACCCTAGATACACCTTGACATGCAGCCAAACACACCGACCACCCTCAAGAGTCTCTATCTAGTATTAAAAGCTTTGTAATAAATGACAATGGTGAAGGAATAAGACCTCTGGTTTGTAATAATTCTCTCTGATGTGTATTCTCTCTAGTAATAACTTTTTAAACTCTCAAAAGATCATCCTCTCCTCAAAGGTGGTTGGGGTCCTTAAATAGCCCCCCCCCCCCCCCCCCCCCCCCCCGACACACACACCACCCCCGAGGCAACTCAGTCATCAATGCCTGTAAAAGACATCTCTCACACTTTATGTCACAACATTAAATGTCTGATGCACTAGTTGTCTCCACGTCATAAACATTAAATGCCAAGACATGCCTTTTGCCTAACCACTGTGTGTCAGGGGCTGTTGTCATAGAGGTGGCTCACCAACTGCCTGACAGCCCTAAATACCACGGTAGTTTACTCAAGTGCATGTTTGACATTGTTTAGCTGGCCAGTGACATCACCTACAGTAGATGTGACATTAAGTAGATGGATATTTGGTTCATAGCTCAACCCCCGATGGAACTCCAAGACGTGCCGCCCGAGGTTCCACGGTCAGGGTTATTTGGTGTTTTACTAGGTGTATCTAAGATGGTTGGAACAATCCCCAACGGTGCCTCACTTCTCAATCCTCCAAATCAAGTCCCTCTAAATTTTCCGCGATGAGGTCATTTGGTAGAGCATGAAAGCTCTCCCAGGCCCTGCCAAGCCTGGTCTCTCGCGAGTACCGTTTGACCTCACACTAAAGCTCATTATTATTCTCATTACATCATTACAACCGTTATAGCTTACAGTCAATATAAACAAAGATACAATATGACTAATACAACAAGCTAAAATACAAGTTGTCACGCTGATCTGCCACGGCGCCTTAATCCCGAAAGCACTATTACTAATGTGGAAATTCTTCTAATTCTCGAAATTACCTTCAAGCCCCCTCTACAATACCTATATTGGATCTGATTTGTAGCATCCGAATATTGCCCAAAACAATCACCTGCAAAATAGAAGAGTGAAATATTGAAAATGAAAACATCAGATTTAGTATTAATGAGGCTCCCTGAAAAGAAAAAAAAGAATTAAGCCAGAAATCAATAAAATAAATAAAACTCACATAGCCCGGTTAAGAAAGAAAAGAAGAATAACACAAAAGTTACTCGATAATTGTTCTGGTTAGTTTACCAACCAAATACCTTTGAGAAATAAAATTTACAAACCTAAACACTTTTTTATTTTCTTCTTTACGTTCTGAATATTCCATAAAGGTTAAAAAGTTTTGTCCATCAAACTTTAAGTTCTCGTATGGAATTTCTTATTTATACTATCCATAAATGTGTGTTAAACTAACTATTTATGATTAGAAAATTTACCTTTTAATTTTTTTAAAGGTCCTAAATTGCCAATGCAACTCTAGCGTACTTGAAACACACTTATTAATTTGGGATGACTACATAGGGAAAAAATGACTATGAATTCGGGGAATATGATGAAACTAAATTAAAAATAAATTATCTTTTCCCCATCTTTTCAATTGTCCTAAGTTATTTTTTATTGTTGCACAGCGTCTCCAATTATTTAGTCAAAAGATAAAGATTGTTGAAATTGACTGCATAATTAAAGAAGTCACCTCCAGCGACAAAATTAAAAGTAATGAACCATTAACCAACAATTAAAATATTGAACTTATCTTCCCCTCCACTCTTTATCATCTCTCATCTTTATCTGGTAATAATGTTAAATGCTTCCAAACATTATGTGTGGGCTTAATGTCTTTAATGAGTCAAACAACCTAATAATAAAAGGGGGGGGGGGGGGGGGATCTGAAATTTGTGATTTTAAACTTTAGCAACTCAATAAATAAAGGATTCAAAATTGATGCTACCCTTTTTTATGGATACGCCATGAAAAATGCTCTATGGGCAATGTCCATCTAAATCAACTTCTAATTACCAAAACTGTTCGTCTAAATCAAATTATTTGGACCAATTTACCCTTATATTTTATTTAATAAACAATACACATGCATTTGTCATAACAAAAATATGAAAAATTACAAACAAGCATATGAAACATTCATGTTCTTAAAAAAAATGCATTCAATATGTAAAATATAATATTAGACATCCAAATAGTTTTAATTAATATCATAAAGTGATGAAAAAATATTCAAAAACTAACTAATAAACTATTACAATAAAGAAAACACTAATAAGAGTAAATTATAAATCATAATTTCTACTAAATAAATAGACCATCATATGTTTTGTTCCTAAAGAGGTATATATGCATAATTTCCATCTTTTCATAATCTACACTTAAAAAGATACATACACAACCACCTTTTCTCCATGTCGAAATTCACAAGAAGAAAAAAAAATCATGAATAGTGCAACCTTTTTTTTTCCAGATATATAGATCACACCTTTTTTTGTAATCTTATCATCCACACACATGAACACAAACAGGTTGAAAAAATAAAACGAAGAGAGAAATTACCTGATATGGGTTAGATTCAGATTTAAGAGGAATAAACAAATAGGATCAGCCGGAGATTCGAATCTAAAAAGGGAAAATTCAATTTAAAAAGATAAGAAAGAGAGAGAGTAACATAGAGAGTTCCTTATATTAATGGAGTTGTTTTCCTTAAATAACTATGTGTTTGTATGATGTTTCTGAAAGGGGAAGTTCTCAGAACTATTACACCAACTATTTTTCATTAATCTCCGACTATTAGATATATTATATTAATCCTCGCTCGTGAAAACAGAGATTTGATCTGTGTATTACAAGAACTATTACGTCAACTATTTTTCTTAAATAGAGAGACTACTAGTCGGAGATTTGAATTCTTGTGAAAACGAAAGTTATATAAACACACAACTATTTTTCTTAACAGAGAAAAATAGTTACGCCTCTATTAATGGAGGTGTTCTTAACAGAGAAAAATCGGAGATTTGAATTCTTATGAAAACGTACCTTATATTAATGGAGTAGTGGCTCTGTTAATGGAGGTTACGACTGGAGCGAGGTTACGATGAGAGGGAGGTTACTGCTGGAGGGAGAGGGGGGTTACGGATGGAGGGAGAGGGAGGTTACGGATAGAGGCTGGAAATGAAGAGGAGTTTATTAGGGGATCGTGCGGAGAATTAGTTAGGATATAATCCAATAGATTTTTTTTTAAATGGCGGAGGGAAATTTTCAGCGCCAAAAGGGCGCCAAAACACATTCTCAATCACGACACATGGATCGAAAAGTCATGTAAAGAAATTTACGACACCTAATAACGTGTCATCTTCAAAAAAATACGACATATTTATTTTACATGTCGTGGTTTTTATTATAATTGAATTATTTACTACACTTTTTAAAATTATGTCGTCTTTATCTATTTTCCACAACACATTTTTATAAAGTGTCATCTTTATATACTTTCCACGACACATTTTTATAAAGTATCGTAAAACATGTGTCGTGGAAAGCACTTTTTCTTGTAGTGGGTGAAATAGATCACAAATTAACAAGTACAGTTAATATAAGAGAATAAAATATTACGTACAAACATGATTGATAGGTGGGGTGTGTACCTACTGAATAGTATGAACTTTTTGGTTGAGAAAAGTATACCTGAATTAACTATGTTAGGGTCGATGGGATATTCCAAACTAATATAGAGTTATTATATGTTTGGGGTCGATGTAAAATACCGAGCCAAATCTTAGAACAGGTATCGTGATGAAAGAGTTCCAAACCAGAATATGTATATAAATAATTGGGGTCGATGTATCATTCTGAACCAACTATTACTTAGGGTCGATGAATCATTTCGAACCAAGAGTCCTTTATGTGTGTTACAAGGACATATTAGTGATAACTAATATTTAGTATATATCATGTGATAAATGTATACTGTATGTATAATCTACTAACATGAGATAGTAGATAATAAGATGGGCTGATCACATTTAAGTAGTAATTAAGTAGTGAGACTTAATTATAAAAAGAATAAAGATAAAAAGAGATGAATAAGTTATCTATGTATATGATATATGAGATATGGTGATTATTAATACTGCATGGGCGATATGGAAACTTAGAGAGTAGATAAGTTCAGTGGAGTGGCTTAGACTAGTTAGCTTGGGTGGTATAGATAGGTGGACTAAGTACCAACGTTAGGCGTGGACTATAGGATAGGGGTGAGGTAACTCAAGAGAGTGTACTAAGTCTTAACATGTATAATTAATAACTCATCTTACTATGATAAACACTTGCTAAATATTTTCAAAATGTTTGAGTACTAACTCTTGCTATGTAAAATCTTTTAAAAATATTTTAGGTGCCCAGCCACAGGGACACCCAACGTGACTTCATTCCAGGGATTTCGGAGCTACAACACAGGTGGAAGTTGCAGGGTTTGTCTTAGACGATTCTCTTTTTCAGATCTAGTGTAGGACCTCAGCTTTAGTACTCTTAGTTTGGGACATGTTGTCCACTCTCTACATTTGTAGTTATTTTGATTTGTTTGATTTTGAGTTAATTTTATTTTAGTCATGGTTTTTGGCAAGACTTTATTTAATCCAGTTATTTATGATGGTTGATTTTAGTACTCCTTGGTTTATGATTATTTCTCATAAGTTGTTATCTGTTTAATGAAGATAAAATTTAGCAATAACTTAGGTGGTTAGTAATTAAAAAGTTTTCGACGGTGATGCTAAGAATGAACCATTTAAGAAACCTGTTTTAAATTAAATTAAGGCTTGATCACCCATCGTTTAATTAGGTGGGGTGTCACACTGAACTTTCCCTTAAATCGCTTGATCGTCGAGTATTTCTCGACGCAACCCGTAGGGCATTTTCCTGGGGTCCCAAACGATCGAATGGAGAGGCCCTACTTAGCCTTTCTATGGCACTCAATCTTTCTAGGATGAGGGATTATCCATCAGTGGAATTAGTGACCCTAATAGAAGAAGTTGCCCCAGGTAGGTATGAAGGATCCCTAGAAGTTCTGGAACGGCTATGCCCAATACTCCTTGTTGGCGGTGGTGGCATACTCCTTTGATTAACTTGTGCCGGAACTCCAGCTTTCAGAGTTTGAGCTAACTGTCA
Source organism: Sambucus nigra (assembly GCA_949130495.1). Lineage (NCBI taxonomy): Eukaryota > Viridiplantae > Streptophyta > Magnoliopsida > Dipsacales > Adoxaceae > Sambucus > Sambucus nigra. Next base: position 438,402,958 of record OX422210.1, read on the forward strand.
TATAGTATCCAATATAGCTTTTTGACCCTTGGCCAAGCTAGCCAAAATTCCTATTAAATCATTGTTATTTGGAGGGACAAAGGGAATCGAAAAAATTCCCTCGTTTCTGGCATTTGATTCTAGAATTTCAGCCATGGATGATGAATGATGGATGAGTGAAAACGTTTAGAAATACGTTTCCACAGATGGCGCCAATCTGTTGATGCAAAAAACTAGACTAAGCCTAATTAATTGATCACAAATACAATAAGTAAAACAAACAAGACACGAGAAATTTTTAAAGTGGTTCGGCTCAATTGTTGACTGCCTTGAGTTATTTTTCCCCATCCCCTACAATGAGGGTGATACAATGTATTTATAGCCCAAGGGTGGTCTTGATCGTTGTCATGTGAAAGGATGTAATGCCTTTTTTTGTTAGACATTTACATCAATACATAACGAGAATTAATTATAAGAACGTTGTCGCTTCATAGGCAATATAGGCTGTAAGATCGCTAGCGCTTGGTTGGCTGTGGAGAATGGATTTTTGGCTGTTAGTTGGGCTTCCCAATTGGTCAGATAACCATGTTGGTCGGGCTTCCTTGTTGGTCGGATAACCAAGTTGGTCGGGCTTTTTTCTCATGCTGACTTAGACTTGTGCCACATAGGATGACATGTGCTGGCTTGTGATTGGTCCATATATAATGGTAGATTTTGGTATCAATAATGACCATACCTTCTATGTGTGCATCTTCTTGTCCTCATTTCACTATGAAGTGGAGAGGGACCTTCCCTAACGATTCGTATCTAAAATTGGACACGACTTCTAGCATGAGAGCGATGTGATTGATGAGCAGTCATAATGTTGTAGAGATGATATTTCTCGATGGCGAGGATTCAACCCTTTCCTAGAGAATGCACCAAATAATTGGGGATATCGATCCTAAATAATTTCAATATTACTAATCAACCTTAAGATATGAAAGAAATAAAAGAAAGAACACACAGAATTACGTGGTTCAATAGATCATCTTAATTACGTCCACGAGGAGGAGAGGTAGATGTTTATTAATTTATAATTAGAGAAGACATCTGGAGGGATATGAATGCTAGCTAAGAGTCCAAGCCTTGATTACAAGAGTGCAATTGATCATACCCAAACTAGTTGGGGTGGATCTTATTTAGTAGTATGAGTGGCCAACAAATCTAGATCTCTCTTTTACTTACTACTCATCCTTTTTAATCTCATCTCTCGAGTGGTAGATTTGTAACTAAATTATATTCGATCGTGCTACGCTATGATACTTCTTAATACTTTATTATCAACTCCATGATATTTGGCCGACTACACTGCCTCAACTTTCTGATGCCATGTGGACTAATCAGCCAAATGCCCCTACAATATCGTTATTTACATGTTCTATTCAATTAACCAACATAAATTTAATGTGTTAATTTTCACTCCAACAAGATCTATCTAAATCCATGATAATATATTTCAATGAATATGATTACTAGTTAGTTTTTAAAGACATTCAAAACACTCATACGATGCCTATATTACACTGAAACTCTGTATTCCTAATCCTAAATATATTATTTTCTATTGCAAAAGGCTATTTTATGATGTTGGTACAATAATTATGGAAATATTAACTGTGAGGGAAATCACCCGCCACACATGGGAGGAGTGCATGTGCCTTACTAATCGATTCAATCGTTCACATCTGCAAAGATAAAAATTATTGAAGATAACCGACCTATGAGAAGCAAGGAAAAAAATATGATCGATTAGCTGGGGGATAATAATGGCAATGATTGAGGTACAAAGGACTCAATCACCACCTCTTATAAATGTAAAGTTGCCCTATGGAAAAGGAAAATATAAGTATGAGTATTGAAGCTCTGTTAATAGAAAAGTGAACCTATCGTGGAAGTAGGTACATTGTCAAACCACGTACATATTATTCTTGTGTGTGTGCTTGATTTCTTTATTCTATTCGACTATCTTCTGCTGAATCTTGATTAATAGGATTTTACTACAACACCTACACTTTTAATTAAATTGTAAAAAAGGGTATTTATGCGTAGTCGTGAGTTAATTTTGAAAAGTTTAAATGAAAAGTGTACGTTCATACAAGGGTTTTATATGAGTTCTTGAGTGCGGACGTGGATTTGCATGGCATTGCATGGGTTGCATGAACATATTAGTAATGAAGTTTTTACGTTAGGTTTGCACCGGACCATAACATGATATATGTTAATTATGATTCACCAATTAATGGACGAGTTTACAAGTTTTAGTAAATAAAAAATTTGGTATTTTGGAAAGTGAATAATTGTTGGATCAAAAGGTCATTTTATTTGGGGCAGAAATCTTATTTTGTTAAGATTATATATTAAGTAAGAAAAAACTGCATCTTATAAGGGTTATGACTTTTTGCTATGAATATTAATGAGGAGACATTTGTAGAATTTAAGGTACAAACTCACATGTAGTTATATCTTTTGAGAATTATAAATTAGAGGTTTCAAGATGAACGACAAATGTCTTATTTAATTAAATAATTAATTAGGTTGGGATTTTTAAAGTGAAAACATTAAAATAGTTGTTTGGCTTATTTGTTAGCATGGGATGAAGATAAAATGGAATATGGAGTTATATATAGTAGTTATAATTAAATTAGAAAGGATACTTGCACATGAAGAATGGGAGCCAGTGACTCACTGTAAGCGGGTGAAATAATTAACAAAGAAATGGTAAAAAAATAAGGGAAAACGCTTCAGCAGGGGACCTGCTATAATGGATTACCCGAGTAGCTATAACAGCCTGATGCTTTCTATAGCAGTGGTAGAGTGGTGCTATAGGTTGTTCAGTGTAAATAATAGTAAGCCAAACTGAATATCAAAACGTGGCAACCTAAGACTTTTTAATAATTGAAACATGTCTCTTAAAAAGGCAACATCGTTATCTATATCCCTAGCACTATTTGTATAAGAGAGAGGGATAAAGGGAAGAGAAAACTATTAGAGTATTAGAGAGGAGAAAATGGGAATATCTCCATTTTTCCTTTTGTACGGTAACTCTGTGATAGAAAAAGAAATATGTAGACATAATGAGGGGAAGGTAGGGTGATTTCAGAGATTTTGGAGTATCAACACAAAAGAGAAATGTATTTCCTCCCGTAACACGTAATCATTGAGTAAATATTTATCCATATGTTGGTGGAGTTGTGAGGATTCATCTGGAACTATTTTTGGGTTTACTTCAAGGGAGCTTAAGGTGTAAGTTTTATGGAGTTTGAAGTGGGGTACTTGGATCGAGTTTTCTTGGAGTATTTTTGGATCACTTCATCATTTTCTACGAGGCATTGTTCATCATTTGAGGTGAAGTTTATTTTATGGCATTTTTGTATTCTGAAATATATTATCCATGCTAGGTATATATATATTCTACTTATTTATGAAGCTAGGGTATAATTTCATGTGACATAAAGTGTTAAATATGAGTTTAATTATAGTTTATAAATTGTAAAATTTTCAAAATATAAATGGCGAGAATTTATGAAATTTTGTTATAATTTCATGTAAAAATAAGGCATTCAAAAGTGGGTCTTGAGTATAATTCATAAGTTGTGAAATTTTATATTATCAAGTGTTTTTTTTTTTATTGAAATGAAAATACCACCATTTTGTAACGTTATTACTTTCGTATAAATAAGTGGAAACTAGTATGAAAGTAAAATTTCTTAAATTTATTACAAAATTTTAGAATATAAGGATGTCATTGTTATGAAGGTAATATGTGAAAATAATATTGCTCTCTGTGGAAATTTATTATATCATGAAAGGAAATAATTGGTTAAAAAAGATGGATATTGTAAGTAAATTGGGCAAATGTGTTACTAGCTGACATGATAATGTATCTGTACATATCATGGGATTTTGTTAATCCCAATGAGGGTCAAATTTATAAAAAAGGAAAAGTAGTAAAAAAATTGCATGTAAACTAAATAATGGTTAGTTTACGAAATAAATTCTAAGAAGGGCGAATTTGTATCTTTTTCTGTAAATATGATATTTTTCCAAATAGAGGCCTTGCTACAAAAGAAATTGAAATGAGCACAGAATAATGATAATGATCCTTGACTGTAAAATGTAATAATAAACGTAATTTGATAAAAGTAAAATGTACAGTGAATATCAAATTAAGTAGTAAGGACTAATCGGTAAATTGTGTTCAAGTATGTTACAAATTTATCAAGGGTGTATTAACCTTGGGTATTTCCCTACGGGGGTGAGTAAATGTTTAAAGTATAATGGGCATGTGCGCGAATAAAAGTAAATGGCAGTATGTCGAGTGATTTTTGATAAAAAAAAGACGGTCGCACAACAAGTAAGTGTACTTAATATAAAGTGGAAGAGTTTTCATAAAGGACTACTAAATTTTTTTAAAAGATTCCAGAGCCCTAGTGATTCTTTCTATTTGTCCTATGGCAGGTTAATCAATATTCTGCCTTTTGAGAGCGTTTTGCAGGTAAGTGATTTTTACCATTTACGTTATCTCTCTGATTACATAAACTCTAGAGAATAGTTTAATGGGTTCCATAGTTAATATTATTTTATTTATATGCTTGAAAAATGAAATTGCATGCTCACTTGGTAAATATAATTAATTAAAATGGAGTATAAATATTATCTAGGTTGTCTCACATCACTCAACACTTAACGCAGTTGACCCGGATATGTTTGACCCACGTGTGGCCCTTAAATTTGGGTCGGGGAATTACATTTACCATGAACATTGACCTAATTACATAACATCTTAAAACTATCTACACATGGCACAAGATTGGAATTTAATGTTTTTTTTTTATTTTTTCTTTAAAACTTATTTAATAAAATCCCACTAAAATTTTTGAAAAGATGTAAATAACTTTTAGAATACATATGAAATTATGATTGAGAAAAATTAATCCAATAAAATATTAATCTTCACAAAGAATTATAAACCTAGTGACTTTTAATCTTTAAACTTCAATGAAACTTAAAAAGAATTAAAGAGATTTGTAGAGCTATCTCAAGTTATTTTTTATGTTCCCCTTTTCCAACCAATTTTTGGTGGATATGCTTACCATAATTTAGTTTTGAGAAATTACACTTTGTAACTCTTTATTGGTAATTTTCTCGACCATCTTCACACTTTGAGGAACTTGTCACTAAATCTTTGAATCCATTTTTGTTAAAATACTAAGATCGAATTAATTTATTTTAACAAATAATCCCTATGTCCCATATTAAGAGTTTTTATACATAGTTTATATAGATTAAGTATACACCAAATTAGTGGCCATGATCGACACTTGATAGCTCTCATAAAATGTCGTGGACTATTAATTTGGGACAATAAAAAAAGGAATATTGGACTCTTAATTTGGGATGGAGGGAGTATATAAATTTACACATGTCCATATTTTTTATCCATAAATTATTTTTTTACTTAACCTTCTAATATAATGGAGTATTTAGAATTAACCCCCTCAAAGACAAATAGTTAGACATAATATCTTAGACGACATCAATTCTATATTAACAACACTATTAACATGTAATTTAACTTTACTCCTGAACTAAAATATCCTTATTTCTTTCCCCAGTTCATCTTCTTCAACAGATTAAAAACCTAACCCCAATTTTAGAAATCCTCATTTGTTATTTACAATTAATCATAATTCTACAAAATTTGGGTTCTCACTATTACGTTACAATTTCGAATATTGTTTTCTCTTTAGATTATTTTTGTTGGGTTCTCACTTTAACTCTATTTTTGTGATGTTTGTTTGCTTTTCTTTGTTTAATGGTTCTTAAAAAATGATTTGTGTATATATGGTTCTTATAGTGCCTTTAAGAGTTGATATAAATAACTTTCTTTCCAATGGAACTTTCACTTCACTTTGGGAAGCACTCCCCATTGCAGATCTCATTATTTGTAACATTCAAGATCACATGCAATATTTTTTACATGAATTATTTTAAAAATCTAGAACCAAATTATGAGACCCAATTGAGTGTAAACACATGCATTAAAACTTTTCGGGTCAAAATTTAGGATACACCCAAGTTCAACTTGTGTAAGTATGGGCGATATGAAAATAATTACTACATATGGCATATGGGTTATTCTTGATGAAATCCTAAAAGTTTAATAAAAAATGCACGTTAAGGCTCTCTACCCTGCTAATTCCTAGCCAAGAATTAGGTTATAAGAAAGCAAGATGCATTCCCAATTTTTCAATCATCCTAAAACATTAGAGATCCGCAAAAATAATGAAAATATTTTTGTATTTTCATAACTTTTTCATAACAACGAAAAATATATTTTTGGTTTTTAAAATGTTTATAACAAAAAAAAAGACAAAAATAAAAATATATTAAATATAATATATATATTAGTCAGATATAAGAATAATGCAATCAATCAAACACACTAAATCCTAACCCAAAAAAATGACTTATATGCCATCGGGATCGTAAGGAGCTGACTCATTCATGTTCCTCCAACTTTACATACTCTATCTCTTAAACCTAACCTCTTGGGGAGGAAATGATTTTTTCAACTGACCTATGAGTTGTTAGGAAGTCTTAAATAGGTATTCTAAGCACTCATATAGATTTTGAGTAGTTTTAAAGGTTGGATTAGAAGATTTTCTTATGTCCTTCTTTAGACGAAAATAATACTCATTAAGGTGAACCTTCATTTTACAATAAGTGCAAAAATATGGTTCAAGGGTGATCACCTTCATCAGCTTAAGGACATATCTTGGTGGGGAACGAGTTAGTGTCGACTTGAGAGCTTTGACAATGTTGGCAATGGCTTTCAGGACAGACTCTAATGTCTTGTCATAGATAAGGCCAATCTTTTCACTGGAGGATTGATTTGGTGCTAAAACAATCTTCTCATTTTTTTATATAACCTCAAGGTTAACCTTTAGTTTCAAAGACACCTCTATTTCTTTCTTTAGCCTAGCATTTTATTTTTCTAGAAACATTTGAGTCCGAGGTGAACCAATTTATGGTCTCTTTAGTCCCCTATCCAACTTCTCTCTCGATTTTAAAACCCTTCCTAGGGGTTGCATGGCTTCCATGTCCATAAACTTCATGCAGTTGAACCCAAAACCTCCTGATACTACCAATATTTGAGCCAAATCCTTTGCTAGTGTTGTAGCTAATAATGGATCCAAAGAACCTGGACTTAAAACTCCTTCAACCTTCAAAGGCAGCAACCTGTTGTACACTTCACCCTTACTGATATAGAAGCATTGGTTTCTCCTTTCAACTTCTCGATTGTTAGGAAATCTTCACATGGTAGAGTTTCAATGGATGAGATAAGGAAGATCTTACTTGCGTTCAACCTTAAACAATCCTACAATGTTGGAATCATGGGTAACAAGCATATCCTAATCAAGTTGAAATGTGAAGAAGATTTTGTTAGGTTATGGACAAGAGAACAATGGTTTCTTGGATGATATCCCATAATCACCTTAAAGTGGTCCCCAAACATCAGCCCTGATTAAGAATCCCCTGTTATTCCAACATGGATAAACTTCCTAATCTCCCTATTCATTTATTCTTTAAAAGCTCTATATTCTCCATAGCCCAACTCATTGGCAAACCCTTAAATATGGATGCATCTATAGTGAATCAATCAAGACCTAGCATGTCCAGAGTTTGTGTGGAGATTAACCTCACTAAAGAGAAGCCTAAAAGAGTTTGGATAAGAATATGTGATAGTGGATTCTGGAAGGATATTATCTACAAAGATCTTCCCAAGTACTACAACTATTGTTTAAAGAAGGGACATAGTGACGGCTCCTATATTTTTATGAATGGTGGTAATGATTCAGAAGATAAACAACCTATGAAACCAATGGCAAGAAACATATACAATTATAAAAATGTAACACCCCGCTTAAAATAATAACGGGTGGTCAGCCCTATACTATATTAAATCAGGAATTTCAGATGGTCCAGTCTCAACATCAACTATCGGTACAAAATAATATAGGACTAACTACCCGATATCATATAAGCTGGATGTTATAAAAATTTAAAACTTGCAACATACAACAACCCCACACTATGAAACTACTAATGAATAGGAGAGATGCAGGAAAGAACTATAATAAATAAAATGAAACAATTAAATACAACCGAATGCACTACAAAAAGTAGATCCGAATAAGCTGTCGGATCACAGCAAATACAATGACTGAAATGGAATAAATATAAACATGTATGTAAATATCCCTTGGGTACAAACCCGATATACAACATGAATCCTACCTAGAATTTAAAGAAGTAGGAAGCGGCTACATGAAACATCCCGCAACAGTCCGCACCTGTCACGGCTCCCGAGACTCTGGATAGAAGGTCATCCGGCATCCATGCGGTAGGATACCTGTGGAAAATATATGTATATACAAGAAGGAGGGAGAAGTAAACGGGTCAGAGCCCCGAATGTGTAAAATATATAGCAAGTGTGTTAACCGTGCATAATAAATACCGGTGTACTTAATTTCATAAATAAGTGAGACCGCACTCTCGTGGAACCCCAACTCACCTCTCATCTAAAGGCGCGCACCTATTCACGTCCTCAAATTTTAGTTAAATTACCCCCATTGATTTTAGGACAACCTAACTTATCAGGCCTAGCCTATATCCACGAGAGCTACCTTCCCGTCATAATCTAAGGATCCACCCATTTCTAATCCTATTAGATTATGATTACAACAATTATGCCATAAAAGGCTTAATGAATTCCGATTAATAATCTCATGAATTATAATTATCCTAAAACATTACCCCTATACATATACATATATATATATATATATATATATAGGCTAAAAACGTAAGAATTAATATACTTAATAATATGCACATGGAATATTGGCAAGACTTCTCTCTAATCCCAAAATTGTACTACGTTTCGTGCGTGGGGAGTCTCGCAAAGTGAAATCCAAACAAGGAACCGCCCCGTTACACTACTCCTGACAAGGTCAAGACCAGAGATCCGTGATGCCACCTATGGAATTACTTCTCTCAAATCTCGACATGGCACTGCGTTTCGTGCGTGAGGTGTCTCGCAAAGGGAAATCCAAACAAGGAACCACCTCGTTACACTACTCCTGGGCAATGTCGATCCTAGAGATCCATAATCCTCAACATACAAGTTAATACTACCATTACTACTAACTATAATTCCTAAAGAAAGAAAGAAAGAAAAGAAAAGAAATAAAACAAATAAGATAGAATAAAAGAACCTCCAATAATATCCTTGGGATGATGCAACCGAAATAATACCTTATGTGCGATACATCAACCCCCATCAATCTAGTACACCATAATCATCTAAGATGTACTTCATAAAAGTCCATATCCTTTCATCTATAGGATATATATATAAATATATATATATATATAGGTATTTATTTCTAACCGTATATATATATCATCATCAATCCAATAGCCAAGTGTACATACTACATATGATGTACAAGGCCATGCACATAATATACCCGGCTATATATATCGCCGATAAACTGCATCAATGCTATCATCTTCCCAGTGTCCGGCTCACGTAGCAATACTGGGGCCACCATGGTGGGACTAAACGACACCCAAATCATGGTAAACACACGCACACGATGTCCCGGGAAGCGGTCATAGTTCCAACCGGCAATGAGACGAAACATACCCACCACGTCTCATCCCAAAAATATATATCTATATGTATAATAATCACAAGGGACGACTATGACCTGGGGAATATCCACACCCTGCATTATATGCCAGGATGCTCACCCTCTACGCGCGCAACTTCCCAATGATAGCATGAGCGAGGTATGCTTAACCAAATAAGTATATGTATTATTCACATGCACAATATATCTACATCCATATGATCCAATTATAGGATCAAATAATAAACCATCATATACGGTTTAAGTATCCATACCATTTATGTTCATAACATAAATATATCCATACATTTATATACATATGGATATATATATCAACACATATACACATATCCTTATATCTATATATGATAAACTAATTCTCGTTCATATGCATGAGATATATATATACCTGGCTATAAGTATACATAGTCCTCAATATACAAGTCGTCACCACAATTCCTTTAATTTACCTCGATACGTGAATATAATCCCATACTTGAAACATAATCGATCATTTTCCTATGATGAATAGTCTCCAAAAACCATATGTTTATATCTATACATATGCATTCAACATTAGGATTATCACCCAAGAATTTGTGTAGAAATCCATCACTACACCTTTCACCTCTAAATGTGAAAGTACATAATTAGTACTAACTAACCATAGGCGTAAACATGACTTAATAGTCTAAAAACCTCAATTTATTCCAACCTCATTTCAAGTATTGGAAATCTCAATGGCCATATCCCCATAATGGCGTATAAACTATCCTAACTAGAATTTACGCTGCCGCTTATCCTAGTCGATAGTACACCACCAAGTTGTTTCCCATTTTTACTTATGGTTCAATTGTACTTTATGAATCCTTACCCCTATCGGGTTATCGTTTATTCCTTAGTCTAAATATTTCTATGGATAGGAGACCTCTCACTCTCTAAGAGTTCTCAACCTCAAACATATATATATATATATATATATATATATATATCTTTTACATCCTAAGAGAAAGCCCCCAAATTAATAGACCCAACAAAAAAGGGTTTGAATTCACCATGGAGAAAAATCTCAAAATGCCCTGTTTCCGAATCGATTCGGCCTCCCAGAAGAATCGATTTGGGTCCAAAGACCTGGGTTTCTGCAATAGGCCGAATCGATTCGGCTTGGGGTCCGAATCGATTCGGTCAATGCAGACCTGCTAGTTTTACCAAACCGAATCGATTCGCTTGAGGGGGCGAATCGATTCGGACCTGCAATTTTTGAAGGGTTCATCTGTTTCTACAAAACCCATGAATTTAAAACCCTAATTTCCTCTTTCTAACCCCTAAACCTTCAACAATATATGATTTTAAGCCCATAAGTCAACTCAAAGTTGATCCCAAACATTTCTATTCCATTAAATCCATATTTAATCATTGATTTCAAGATTTAAACCTAAAATCTAGGTTTTGACATTAATACCCAAAAATCCATTTCTTTAACCCACAATTTATGAAATGAAATACACAAATAGCTATTTAGCAAGATTAAACACTTGCCTCAGATTTGTAGAGGTTGGATCATCCTCGATGTTGCGGTTGGACCGGAAATCCCAAGCTTTTCTTCCTCTCTCTCTTCTTTTCCTTCTTCTTTCTTTCTTCCTTTTTCTTTCTCTCTTTCTCTATTTGAGAAGGCTTCATCCGTAAGCCTTAAATCCTTTAAAACAACAAACCCAGTTTTAAATGTTAATACACACTTTAAATGACTCGTTGACTCCAAGTCAAGTCAAAACACTTAAAAACATTCCGGAGCCGAAATAAGACCCAATGACAGTCATTTTGACTATCTCGACCCTTCCGGGATCGATGGTACCCTCAAAAATATCATCCGGAATACTTTGAAACGTTCTCTATTTTTGGACTTAAATTCCCAAATTTTAAAATTCTCCAATTTAATTAAATTTAATTTTCCCAAAATTAAATCTCTCCGTCTCCAAAGTCGTGGGGTGTTACAATCTTCCCCCCTTACAAGAATTTCGTCCGCGAAATTTAAGATATGCCTAGGACCTCAATATCATCTAGTCCTAACATCAAGTCTTAGGATCACTATATAGATCCTCCCTAGTTCTCATGTCGAACCATATGGATTTTAAGACAAATAACTACCCCGGGGTGCCCATACACCCCGTATCCGAGTCTCCACTCGAAAAATCCTAATCAGGCTCCATTGGCCTCAAATTGTAAGATAACCCTCGGTAACATAATCTATAACAGTATACTAAATATAAAAGTATGAAAATTTCCACTGGTTGAACTCTCCTCAATTCCTGACGCTAGCCACCTTCGTGCGGGGGAGGTCTCGCAAGCGAAATCCAAACAAGGAACCCTCCCAATACACTACTGTGTAGCTAGATCGGGGATTGAGATTAGTTGAACCAGGGTTAAGGTTTTAGAAAAAGATTTTTCATATTTTAGATATTGCCCGAGGGCCTATACAATAATGCAATATAAATATATTCCGCGTCTTTCGACACGCCAAACAAACACCTTATGTTTAAGACACAAGGTCTCAACAAATACAATACTCTAGTCAATATCTAGTTCTCAAAACTAGCACAACTATGAGCTAAATTATCCGCTCCTCATAAATCTACCAAACCCTACACCTCTCAATTATGAAAAGGTGTTTCTTCTCAAAAGATGCCATACCAAGGCCACACTTGCTCACTTCCTTCTCTAGGAAAATTCCACACACCCTAACGGTGTGGCGGCTAGCTACTCAACACCTCACACGCGACGTTCCCAATATCGCACAAAGTGTAACTTGAACCCAAAGAAAGGTATTCTACCTTACATTTCCATAACCTAATGGTTTCCCCTCACCCTAGAATCTCAACTCAGGGTCCTCAACTCCTTCCAGGAAAATCATTATCCCTAAGCCTATTTCTTCACAAGAGAAACATCTTCCTCAAAATCCTTCCTAACCATTTTGAAGGGCAAGGCGCGATTGTAACTGCCGAGAACTCCTTCAGTTCTACACAACGAAACTTAGTCTACAAAGGCATTCTCCCTCATCTTAGAAGGCGATACTCCTAATATTGGGACAACTACACCAACCTCACCTCGGTAAGAGTCACTAACATTAGGTTTCCTAACTAAGGTTAACAGATTCTCAATCTAGACCTCCCAAGGACTACACTACATGTCCCTCCTCGGACTTACCTCACTAAGACCAATATTCGCCATTCGAGTAAATTTCCTTTCTTACTCAACTTCCGATAAATCACCTCGAACCACTGCTAGAAATCTCCTCAACATCTCCTCCGGAACCGGGGAAAACAATTACCCCCGATTAGAGCGTACCCAATATATACTATGGGTATTGTACTTCTAATCCTATCCTTTCCTAGACGACAAAATCTAGGCGACTTCTGAAATGAAACAAGAGCAATTGTTATCAGAACGTCAATCAAGTGAATACACTTCACAGAATAAAGCAACGCAGTGAACACAACAGTCCTATTTGTAGGGCTTTATGTCAAGAACGTTAACGGAAGAATGCAGAAACTCGGACAGATCCTAAGGACTCTAGAACCTGATGCTCTGATACCATCTGTAACACCCCGCTTAAAATAATAACGGGTGGCCAGCCCAATACTATATTAAATCAGGATTTTCAGATGGTCCAGTCTCAACATCAACTATCGGTACTAAATAATATAGGACTAACTACCCGATATCATATAAGCGGGATGTTATAAAAATTTAAAACTTGCAACATACAACAACCCCACACTATGAAACTACTAATGAATAGGAGAGATGCAGGAAAGAACTATAATAAATAAAATGAAACAATTAAATACAACCGAATGCACTACAAAAAGTAGATCCGAATAAGCTGTCGGATCACAGCAAATACAATGACTGAAATGGAATAAATATAAACATGTATCTAAATATCCCTTGGGTACAAACCCGATATACAACATGAATCCTACCTAGAATTTAAAGAAGTAGGAATCGGCTACATGAAACATCCCGCAACAGTCCGCACCTGTCACGGCTCCTGAGACTCTGGATAGAAGGTCATCCGGCATCCATGCGGTAGGATACCTGTGGAAAATATATGTATATACAAGAAGGAGGGAGAAGTAAACGGGTCAGAGCCCCGAATGTGTAAAATATATAGCAAGTGTGTTAACCGTGCATAATAAATACCGGTGTACTTAATTTCATAAATAAGTGAGACCGCACTCTCGTGGAACCCCAACTCACCTCTCATCTAAAGGCGCGCACCTATTCGCGTCCTCAACTTTTAGTTAAATTACCCCCATTGATTTTAGGACAACCTAACTTATCAGGCCTAGCCTATATCCACGAGAGCTACCTTCCCGTCATAATCTAAGGATCCACCCATTTCTAATCCTATTAGATTATGATTACAACAATTATGCCATAAAAGGCTTAATGAATTCCGATTAATAATCTCATGAATTATAATTATCATAATTCCTAAAACATTACCCCTATACATATACATATATATATATATATATCTATATAGGCTAAAAACGTAAGAATTAATATACTTAATAATATGCACATGGAATATTGGCAAGACTTCTCTCTAATCCCAAAATTGTACTACGTTTCGTGCGTGGGGAGTCTCGCAAAGCGAAATCCAAACAAGGAACCGCCCCGTTACACTACTCCTGACAAGGTCAAGACCAGAGATCCGTGATGCCACCTATGGAATTACTTCTCTCAAATCTCGACATGGCATTGCGTTTCGTGCGTGAGGTGTCTCGCAAAGCGAAATCCAAACAAGGAACCACCTCGTTACACTACTCCTGGGCAATGTCGATCCTAGAGATCCATAATCCTCAACATACAAGTTAATACTACCATTACTACTAACTATAATTCCTAAAGAAAGAAAGAAAGAAAAGAAAAGAAAGAAAACAAATAAGATAGAATAAAAGAACCTCCAATAATATCCTTGGGATGATGTAACCGAAATAATACCTTATGTGCGATACATCAACCCCCATCAATCTAGTACACCATAATCATCTAAGATGTACTTCATAAAAGTCCATATCCTTTCATCTATAGGATATATATATAAATATATATATATATATATATATATATATATATATATATATATATATATATATATATATATATATATAGGTATTTATTTCTAACCGTATATATATATATCATCATCAATCCAATAGCCAAGTGTACATACTACATATGATGTACAAGGCCATGCACATAATATACCCGGCTATATATATCGCCGATAAACTGCATCAGTGTTATCATCTTCCCAGTGTCCGGCTCACGTAGCAATACTGGGGCCACCATGGTGGGACTAAACGACACCCAACTCGTGGTAAACACACGCACACGACGTCCCGGGAAGCGGTCATAGTTCCAACCGGCAATGAGACGAAACATACCCACCACGTCTCATCCCAAAAATATATATCTATATGTATAATAATCACAAGGGACGACTATGACCTGGGGAATATCCACACCCTGCATTATATGCCAGGATGCTCACCCTCTACGCGCGCAACTTCCCAATGATAGCATGAGCGGGGTATGCTTAACCAAATAAGTATATGTATTATTCACATGCACAATATATCTACATCCATATGATCCAATTATAGGATCAAATAATAAACCACCATATACGGTTTAAGTATCCATACCATGTATGTTCATAACATAAATATATCCATACATTTATATACATATGGATATATATATCAACACATATACACATATCCTTATATCTATATATGATAAACTAATTCTCGTTCATATGCATGAGATATATATATATACCTGGCTATAAGTATACATAGTCCTCAATATACAAGTCGTCACCACAATTCCTTTAATTTACCTCGATACGTGAATATAATCCCATACTTGAAACATAATCGATCATTTTCCTATGATGAATAGTCTCCCAAAACCATATGTTTATATCTATACATATGCATTCAACATTAGGATTATCACCCAAGAATTTGTGTAGAAATCCATCACTACACCTTTCACCTCTAAATGTGAAAGTACATAATTAGTACTAACTAACCATAGGCGTAAACATGACTTAATAGTCTAAAAACCTCAATTTATTCCAACCTCATTTCAAGTATTGGAAATCTCAATGGCCATATCCCCATAATGGCGTATAAACTATCCTAACTAGAATTTACGCTACCGCTTATCCTAGTCGATAGTACACCACCAAGTTGTTTCCCATTTTTACTTATGGTTCAATTGTATTTTATGAATCCTTACCCCTATCGGGTTATCGTTTATTCCTTAGTCTAAATATTTCTAAGGATACGAGACCTCTCACTCTCTAAGAGTTCTCAACCTCAAACATATATATATATATATATATATATATATATATATATATATATATATATATATATATATCTTTTACATCCTAAGAGAAAGCCCCCAAATTAATAGAGCCAACCAAAAAGGGTTTGAATTCACCATGGAGAAAAATCTCAAAATGCCCTGTTTACGAATCGATTCGGCCTCCCAGGCGAATCGATTTGGGTCCAAAGACCTGGGTTTCTGCAATAGGCCGAATCGATTTGGCTTGGGGTCCGAATCGATTCGGTCAATGCAGACCTGCTAGTTTTACCAAACCGAATCGATTTGCTTAAGGGGGCGAATCGATTCGGACCTGCAATTTTTGAAGGGTTCATCTATTTCTACAAAACCCACGAATTTAAAACCCTAATTTCCTCTTTCTAACCCCTAAACCTTCAACAATATATGATTTTAAGCCCATAAGTCAACTCAAAGTTGATCCCAAACATTTCTATTCCATTAAATCCATATTTAATCATTGATTTCAAGATTTAAATCTAAAATCTAGGTTTTGACATTAATACCCAAAAATCCATTTCTTTAACCCACAATTTATGAAATGAAATATACAAATAGCTATTTAGCAAGATTAAACACTTGCCTCAGATTTGTAGAGGTTGGATCATCCTCGATGTTGCGGTTGGACCGGAAATCCCAAGCTTTTCTTCCTCTCTCTCTTCTTTTCCTTCTTCTTTCTTTCTTCCTTTTTCTTTCTCTCTTTCTCTATTTGAGAAGGCTTCATCCGTAAGCCTTAAATCCTTTAAAACAACAAACCCAGTTTTAAATGTTAATACACACTTTAAATGACTCGTTGACTCCAATTCAAGTCAAAACACTTAAAAACATTCCGGAGCCGAAATAAGACCCAATGACAGTCATTTTGACTATCTCGACCCTTCCGGGATCGATGGTACCCTAAAAAATATCATCCGGAATACTTTGAAACGTTCTCTATTTTTGGACTTAAATTCCCAAATTTTAAAATTCTCCAATTTAATTAAATTTAATTTTCCCAAAATTAAATCTCTCCGTCTCCAAAGTCGTGGGGTGTTACAAAACACTCCTCTCAACCTGAGGATTAATAACAAACAAATACAAATAATGCCACAAATACTGTCAACTAATAATCTCTAGAGAATATCCAAGATCACCAAGAACTAAACCAAGATACCTAACTAATATACATCCAAGACTCCCTTAACCTAAACCAAATTAATCATCAACAAATCAACATCCAAGAATCCCCAATCCCTCTAAAAGACCAGTTCTAAAAATTATCATTAAACACTAGCTCTAAAAATTCCAAGAACATTGAATCATTCAATACCAAGATCCATCATTATAAGATTACTCCTAAAGAAGCCACTATAGTGGACCATATAATGATATCCCTAAGGGCATCTGATCTTCCAGATTATGAGTTCTATTATGAAAAGCATAAGGGTTACATGTATGATTATGAACAGAAGTTGGGGAGAGGCATCCCTATGCAAGAAGAGTTGATGATTTTTGTTAATATGTTTGATAGAAAGTGCAGAAAAATCAAAACAAATAAGGAAATAAGGAAAAATAGGGTTCTTGAAAATTTTAATGCTCATACTGCCTTAGGTAATAAGCCCAAACCTAAGATATAAAGTCGCTAGTAGTCCCTAAATTCAGAAGGATTACAAGAGTTAACACTAAGGTGATCAATAACTCCAGTCGTCCTCGTTCTCAATCATAAATTTCATTTCTTTGAATGCTAGAGATGTTTCAAATAAACCTACTAGTAGAAGAATTAAAAATCTTTGTAGAAAGTATTTCTTACCTGCTATTTCTATTCTAGATCCTAAGACTAATGAAGAGAAGATGAAGAAATTCTTGTTAAAGTGAAATTTTGATGAGGCCATCAATAATAAATAAAATATTTTTTTTGGAGGCTATATGTCAAAGTAGAGCTTATTGAGGATGAGGAGCGAAGTATTACTCTTAAAATTGGGCATCCAAACCTATCTCAAGAAATTCTGTTAAGTCTCATTTATGCTAAGTGTACAAAGGAGGATAGAATTGGTATTTGGAGGGATTTAGAGAGCATGTCTTGATCTCATGATTGCCCTCAACTGTTTATTGTAGATTTCAATATTGTGGCTACGCAAGATGAAAAGATAGCAGGGAACCTGATTTATCACCAAGTTGTGGAGGATTTCCATGATTGTAACAACCAATGTGGATTATTTGACTTGGGGAACAGTGGATCTAGGTTCACATGGACCAATTTTAGAACTGAAGACAGGGTTATTTATGGAAGGCTTTATAAAGGTTTGTGTAATGTCAATTGGAAAAGTTCATTTCCTTACTCTATCATCTCTCACTTGTCAAAGAATTAAAGTGATCACACTCATCTCCTTCTTAACATAAATACCTTAAATGATTCCAATCCTAAACCTTTCAAGTTCCAATAATTGTGGCTTTCTCATAACACCTTCCTTAAAATAGTTCAAAAAGCCTATCCCACCACTTCCCAAGACTTTCCCATGATGAATTTATCTTTGAAGCTTAAATGTCTCAAAATTAAACAGAAGTGGAACCAAGCTACCTTTAAAACCTATTTCAAAATGTCCAAGATTTTGAAGATGAAGTTCTTTTGAAGGAGTATGATTTTGAAAATGATCCTTCTTCTAGGCATAGAATTGAGATGCAACCATTGAGATTAAACCTAAATCAAGATCTTACCATTGGAAAAGTATACAGTCATTAGAAATCAAATGTTAGTTGGCTTAAAGAAGATGATTCAAAATAATATTTTTTTTCACTTTGCTATTAAGGCTAGAAGGGATTCTATTGTCATTCATAAAATTAAAAATTTGGATGATCAGTGGTAGACATCGAAAAGACTCTAGTAGTTCACTTCATTGAAAAGTGGCAGGCTAAAATTAATGGCAATGTTGAATATTTATTTTACACTATTCCAAAAATGGTGACTGATCAAATGCACTCTACATTAATGAAGATTCATCATGAGGAGGAAATTCTCAAAGCTATTATTGATCTCAATGATGATAGTAGCCCTGGTCCAGATTGATTTTGGTTTGTATTTTACTAGATATTCTTGAATATAATCAAGAAGGGTCTATGTCAAGCCATTCAATCCTTCTTTGTAGCCACCCAAATTCCTAGAAGTGGCTAGGCTCTTTAATTTTCCTGATTCCTATGGTTTCAAACCCTTCTCTTTGTTCCCAATCCAGGCCAATTAGTCTCAGTAATTTCAATATTAAAATCTTTTCCAAAATCTTGAATTCTATACTATCTAGCTACCTCACTCTCCTTATCTCTCCTAACCAACGTGGTTTCATTAAAGGATGGAGCATGAAAAATAACATTTTGCATGCTCATGAGATGACTAGTTTATTAAATAGGAAATTCCATGGGTCTAATGTCATCTTCAAATTGGATATGGAGAAGACTTATGAATGGGTATCATGGATATTCTTTATCAAAGTGTTGAGAAAATTTAGATATTGTGAAGTTTTAATAGATTTCATTTAAAGGATCATATCAAATAATTACTTCTCAATTATTATCAATGGTTGTGCAGGAGGCTTCTTCAACTCCACAACAGGTTTAAAACAAGGTGGCCCACTTTATCCTTCCCTATTTATGCTCATGGCAGAGGTTCTTTGTAAAGGTTTGGATAAGTTCATGATCTTCAATAAAGTCTCTTGATTTTCGCATCCATCAGGTAGTCCACTAATTTCTCACTTGTGCTTTACTGATGATACTATAATTTTTGTAAACAGAGGAAAAAAAATTCTTAAATACCTTATGATCTTTTTGGAGTCTTATGAGAAAGCCTCGGGTCAGATCATTAATAGGAAAAAGAGTTCATTCTCTATTGATGCAAAAAGTCCAATTTCAAGAAGATCCTCAATCGCACATTGTCTTGGCCTTCCATTTAAAAATCATCCCATAAATTATTTGGGGTGCCCTCTATTTAAACTTAGAGTAAGAATCAGAGATTATGACGATCTTCCGAAAAATATCAAATCAATACTCAAAGGTTGGACGATTATATTTTGATCTCATGCTGGAAAAATTCTTGAAATACTTAAAGAGATACTCTGAGTTCTTATTTAGTAGAGTCACCATAGTGAGGACATTTCCACTTTAGAGTGATAGAATACAATGAGGAAGCAGTATCCGCAATTATTTTGAGGTGGGTATGTGATTTCCTATTAATTCTGAGGATAAAATTCTTTTTGTTAGAGGGAAATAATGTAATACCCCATATTTTTAAAATGATTAATAATTAATTAATCGAGAATAATTTTAATTATTTGACAACTCGGATAAATTATATAATTATTATTGAGAATTTAAAACCATTGAAGGGGATTTAAAGTTAAAACGTGTATTTTGAAATTTAAGACTTTATTGAGTAAATTGATAAAGTTTATGAGTTAAAGTTTAAATTATTAGAAAGATTGGGGTTAATTTGGTAATTATTATAAGTTAGAAATTGATTTGAGATCATGGGGAAATTTAGGAAAAACATTAGGGTAGAATGGCCTTTATGTTAGACTTGGGACCTGCATTAGGGTTTTAACTTTAGGGTTTTAAAACCTTTCTTAGCCGCCTTTTAAATTTGGAAGTCGCGACTGTGGTAATACAAACTTCAACCACAGAGTGCAAGCCACGACTGTGGTAAGAATGGATCGTGGCCACGGGCCTGTGTAAACCGTAGGTGTGCCATATGTAATAGCCCGACCCAAATTTATGGGTTACCCGTGGTCAACTCGGTTTGACCCAAATGTTAGGTGTGAAGTGTGATGAGATAACCTAAATAATGTTTCTAGTCCAATTTTATTTCACTTGTTAGCATGCTATTTTGAATCATGTGTGTGGGACCCGAGGGGAGTGTCTCCGAAATCCAGACTCAAATATTATGTATCTATAGTGACTATGCTACCATATGCTCTGGCTAGTGATTTTGAGTCTTTCACCCCTAGGGCTCCGAAACCTTCTTAATTATTTTCGGTGTCATCCAAGTCCATATTAATGTGTTTTGATATTTATCAAATTAACACATTAGTCCACTTTTATAGGCTGAAGCAAAAATTGGGGATCTCACATTACCTTGTGTTACACGTTGAAAATCCCAATTTCTTGTCCTCTACACACTTACGTTGATCTTTTCCCAAAAATCACTTTCATTTAGAATCATTTTATGTAACACCTTTTTCAACATTTTTATTTTATAAAAATGTTCCACTCTACGTAAGATTATCCTTTTACCCATTTGTCTCCATACTTGTCTTTTGCTCAATTTTCACAAGTGTTATCTCTAAAAACATTATTAAGTCGCACACATTAACTTCTTAAATATTTTTAACTAATAAACACTTATTTAACACTCTGGACTCAGGTTGAAAATCTATTTATTTCATTACATTATTTATCAAATAAATCATTTGGCATTTTTAAGTTTACTATATAAAAAAAGAAAGCAACATTTCCCTTATCACCACAATAGTCTTAAAACATACACTTATCACAATTTTCACACTTATTAACACACTTTAAGGGATGAAATTTATATTTGAATTATTTCATGTTAAAACTTATTAATACTTTCGCTAAACTTTTTTATATACTCATCATCAAAATAGTACAAGTTTATATACATGGGAAGAGGGATTTTAAGTCCCAAAATCCAAGAAAATGTGTTTAACACATGATTCATTCAAGAAATTTCATAATATTTGCAAAAACATGCTATTCAAGACTAAAGACATTTTTGTGTCTTCAAAATTGAATAAATGCCTATCTTTATGAAAATTCTACATTTTACAAGGAAACTTTGTGACATTTGTTCAATAAATATCTTCAATAAGATAAATATTATTTTTAAAATATTAATTCCACAAAATGTTTAACACCAAGTTTTCTTGAAATATATCATTTTCACTCAATATTCTTGAAATCCTTTATAAACCACTATTACACAAAACCATACCTTCTTAAATCATATATGAATTATACTAGTACAAACTCAACTACAAGACCAATCCTATGGAAAAATGAAGTTCTTAAGGTAAGATTAGAGTGTTCCCACCATATTGAAGCTCCAAAATGGGTGGATGAATGTCGAAGAATATGACAACCTCCCACCTAGCAAGGTGGCCTTAAAGAGGTTGCTTGGTTCTACCAAGTTTGTCTTCTTGAATTCTCCGTGGAAACCCCATACAACCTCCCGGATTTCTTCGAGTTTCTTCTTCAAATACCCGCAATAATATCTCCATGAATTTACATCTTGCCTAATAAATGGAGTAGATGGGTTTCATATGAATAAATGTAGTAAAATATGAGGTAAATTTGGTGGTTTAAGGTGGAAGGGTGGTGATTCTTGTCTTGGAATGGTGGTTGGGCTCCATGGAAACTCTATGGACCTAGAGAGAGAAGGAAAATTTGATTGAAATGGGTAAGAGTGAGATCTCTCACCCATTAAATACTCTAGAAACCCTTAAGAGGAAAATCACTAAAATTCCCTAAAACAAAATTTCAAATTGATCTGCTTCCCTGAGAGCATGAAATGTGTTTTAATCTAATGGTCTAGGTTTGGACAACATTTTCCAAATTTGTAGAAATTTCTTTTTACTATCTCGTTCGAATGGGAATGGATCTCATTTGAACGAGAACTACTATTTCGTTTGAACCGAAATGAATCTTGGTCGAACAAGAACTATATCTCGCTCGAACGTGCTTCGAACGAGGTTGGGTTTTCTTATATAGAGACGTTTCGTTCGAAGGTCATTAGAATAGCATTCGAACGAGATTTGAATCTTGTTCAAACTACTCCAAATGTCATTCAAATGACCCTGGACTTTTCCAATACTAAATTTAAGTCCATTCTAATTTTAATTAATTGCACCAAGGCCACTATATTATGAAAATTTGACCCATAATTCATCTCATATGGTCTAAAGCTCAAATGGGGGTCACATGAACTCATCTAATTGTATGGGTACGGTCAAAATCACGAGGGCGGGTGTTACATTCTTCCTTCCTTAGGAAATTTCGTCCTCAAAATTATTAATCCATAAATTCCTCAAGTTTCTAGAGGTTATCAACTCTTATCCTAAGTTGTAGGAATCTTTCAAGGCTAGGATATAAAAATCCTCAATCAATAAGAATTCATCTTACGTCATTTCATATGGGCTACCACCAAAGAACTTGAAATGCGTAATATTCTAATGGTCATCAATAAGTTAGACACTAGAGTCACATATCGATGCTCGAGTATCCAATTACTCGGTGACCACACTCAATCAAGTCATCATGTTTCTTTGCTAACACCCAAGACATACCAGTACATATACTCAGGTAACACTTCCTAGTGATTAACACTCACCCAAGTTTAACCTAAATACAACTAGTACCCTATTCATCACCAAGAACCATTTTGAATCTTAGGAATACACATCTTGAGTCCCTTCGAATTCTCTAGTCATCCTAACCACACAAGTTTACATAAACTTATACCAACCTTGCATATCAAGTTGCTCACTCCGAGGAATAACACACCAACAAGGTCATAGGTCACGTGCCCGACTAATGCCTTTCAAAATATTTCTTTGTGAAACTAGGATCATTATAGTCATCTAACTATGGAGCACTCACCCGAGTATTGTACCAATCCACTCATTGTGGAAAAATAACACTACGTGCCAAGTTTTTTAGAGTCCTAATACCTTATCATATCTTAAAACCATAATTCTTCTCTTTACAACTAAATCCCTTAATTGTAATACTAGTCAATCCATAAGATCGCTAACCCTAGGGAAAGAGGACTTATGTCATAGAACGTGAAGCCACACGTACACAAAACTTATTCAAATAAATGGATATTTCAAACACGAGTGCGCTCAATTTCCGAGCTATAATGATCACACTAGGTTTATCCCCACTTATACTGAGCCAAGATGCGCTATGACCAAGCCATCAACTT
Source organism: Sambucus nigra (assembly GCA_949130495.1). Classification (NCBI taxonomy): domain Eukaryota; kingdom Viridiplantae; phylum Streptophyta; class Magnoliopsida; order Dipsacales; family Adoxaceae; genus Sambucus; species Sambucus nigra. The sequence goes on from OX422210.1 coordinate 438,427,069, forward strand.
GAAATAATACCAAATCACTGAAAGTGAAAGGACACCATCCACAACTATCAAAATCGAAGGAACACAGTCCTCGACTACTAGAACTAATAGAACACAACGAATCAGATTACATAAACAATCGCTCCGAGGGAGCCCCATCTCCATGCAACAGCTATGGTTTACAAAAGGTGAACCTACGCCATACGCTTAAAGTCTATGAATGCTCCCATGAATTCTCATTATATCCTAGTATAGTCATACACCCTGGCTTAAGTCACCAATCATGACATATCGGATCACGAACCATTCATTTCCTCGAGGATAAAGTAACATATGAACCTATTGTCCTCTGGTATGTAAAACTTTGGACTTACTTACTTAAGAGTAACGCTTCCTCCTTTCTTACTCGATAAACGTGGCCACTTCGGTCGATAAATGCCAAATACCCAAGCCAACGCCGACCTTATCCATCTCTCTAGTCATTTTGACGTCGTGACCAAAAGAATAGATCTAGGTTATTATCTACTTTATAGTACAATGGTTAGATCCCAAACATCTCCTTAGGCAGTGCCCAACAAGGAGAAACATTCACCTTATTATAACCTCCAATGGAAAAAAGGTCATCACTGTACCTATTTACAAATCCTACCCAAATTGAATCTATATGGCAACCACACCAGTTGCCATTAGCACTATAAGGCTTGCAAGTACTGCATAGGTCTATGCTTTCTAATACGTTCCAGTCTGGCAAGACTATCAAAGAATTAATCCTTGCCCTTGAAGGGCCATTACAACTTATAGTGTCGACACACGTCGATATCCAAATCATGCCTCGATATCCTTCATGGGGTGCTATGTTCAAGTCCCTAACACGACATTACCAATCTAAGTCTGTAATGCATCTGTTAGTACCCATCACAATTAAGCGTGAAAATTTCTACACTAGCCATCTTACAACAACATGAATTATGTCCAATAATGACACTAATCTTCAATTAACCTTAGAAGGTTACCTTACCTATTTATATAAAATTGGATAACCTCATCAAGGATTACACTATTTGACTCCTTAGAAATTGACCAATAAACTAATATCGCTATGTGACCCTCAATACAATCGTTACTAGAACACTACCATTTTATAATAATGAGCTTAACTAGTTCCCTAAGGACACCAAGCATATGCCACGCAGAAGTCATTAAAAACCTAATAATATTTCATCGTCTATGGTCCTATTATCGTAGGTATACACTAAAGATTTTCCAATAAACGCATCGTGGCTATTATCTAGTCACAAAGACACTAGACTACATGTTTCCACACATCGCGTACTTTAACCATTGAACACCTCAGGGATTCACTACATGTCAATTTATATTTCTCAATGACACCACACACAATTAGTCCCAAGGATACTCCAAGACTTCCTTTAATCATACTTACACCTAAACCACCTAGCGTTCATCCATTACTAAGGCCGTTAAAATAGTCTATGGTATTTAGGTAAAATCTTATTTTCTTTTTGTTTGAAACTCTGGCATGGGTGTAACCTATGACCCTATTTCTGAGACCCAATAAAGGTCTGAAAACTTCCTTATAAATGATATAGGAAGTTTTCTGGTAGGATATATGACGTCTTGTATAACCTATAAGCCTCTAAATCCACCTTATTGACATCACAAGGGATCTTATTCCTTAAGGTTGCATCATATTCTCTAAAACCAGATCATGGAAAACCATCTAGGGTTCATTCCAAGTCACTTTAACTCAGTATTATTACAAATGTAACACACTTACCTTCAATGGCCCATAACTCTCATAATGGCCTATGAGATACAACTTTGAATCAACATTTACTAGGGCATATACTTATAATGGCATCATTCTATCAACTCAGGCATGAGTAGACATTCTCAAGCAATAACTGATACGGTTCTACATGCCTACTAAATAGTCAAAATCTTACGCCATGGAGTTACCCCAAGGATCAAGTTCCCTTAATCACATGATCATTATTAACTACTCGTAAGTTCTTAACCAAGAAACTTAATGCGTCCTTATCATAGAAATCAATACCATTTAGACATGGCACCCTAGTCACCTAATCTCCATAGTTGACTTAGCACAACTCATGTCTTTCATTCAATGGACTTTATTCTCCTTTGTTAACATCTTACTAGGCCTCTCACATAATTAAGGGTTGACATAAAGACACCTCACACTAGAGAATGATGTGTCACCACTAATGGCCTACGTAGACACCCGTAATCTACTAACATGTCTAAATAAGAACTGCATAAGATATTAAAGGCAATTAACTAGGCCACATGATTTTTGGCAATGAAACACCCATCGTGATAATCTCCTTAATTCCACCATCAAGAACACTAACTAAAACCATAACCAATCTAGCATGATCGACCCAAAATAAAAATGACGTCAAAGATTCACTATTGAACTCACAAAGTCACTCTCGAAAGGAACCTTAAATATAGAGCTTTAATACCATTTGTAACACCCCAACCCAAATTTGTGATTACCTATGGTCAACAAAAATTAGGTGTGGACTGCAATGAGGCAACTTAAATAATGTTGCTATTGCAGTTTTATTTCATTATTATTTCACTTGTTAGCATACTATTCCAATTTAAATCAAGCTACGTGAGGAACCTGAAGGAATCGTTCCTAGAATCCATGCAAACCAAGCTACTAACGTAAATTAAAAAGAACACTTCCCTATGTAGTTATCTCAAAATACGTAATCTCACGCAACTTGCTGTAATAAAGAAGAGGGAATGAGTCGAATGCCCAGTGAGAAAATACAACTATGCAATATAGAATCGAACGACCAAAAAGAAACTCTAACAGGTTTATCTATGTGCACATGCAATTACTTCACACACACACACACACACACACACACACACACACACACACACACATATATATATATATATATATATATATACGTAAATGCATGAAATCTCTTTATTCCAAAATCTTGATTATTCCAATTAAATCACCTTAATCTTATAAAAGAACTCCTTTTTACTTGACTTGATATTTATTTCCTGATTTAATGCACCCGATTAAATACCTTGAACAAAATACTATTTGTTTAAGGAAAAGCACTTCTTTGACTAAAATTACCCATTTAGCCACACCAAATTCACCTTAGTATTTTTCTTAAAATCACATTTTCACACTCACACACACCGAAAATACTTATTTCTCATTGAAAACTATTTAGAAACAACTCGTGTGTTAATTATGGGTGAAACCCCATTAAGTTGCTTGATTACCCATTTAATCATTTTTCTTTATTATTCATTTTATTTCATGCACATTAGCCAATTTCTTACAGTACTTATCCACATTATCTTTCAATTCGAAAAATGTATTAAATTCATTCAAGTTAGGTTGTTATTTCATACATTCACCACGCAACCCTTTTCTTAACATATTCCCCTTTTCTCATTATCTTTTCTCAGAATCTTTCAAATATATGCATACTTTAACGGGCTCCACACCGTCAAATATGCTGCCATATGCTCTGGCCAGTGATTTTGGGTCTTTCTCCCCTGGGCTTTGGGACCTTCTTAATTATTCTTAGTATAATTCGAGTCTATATTAACGTGTTTTGACATTATCAAATGTTCACATTATTCCACTTTTACAGGCCGAAGCCAAAACTAGGGATCTCACCCCACCTTGTATTACACTTTGAAAATCACTATTTCTTGTCCTTTACACACTTGCGTTGATTCATAAAAATATTCCATTTTACATAAGATTATCATTTTACCCATTTGTCTCGAAACTTGTCTTTTTTTCTCAATTTTCACAAGTGTTATTTTCAAAAATATTATTAAGTTACACACACTAACTTCCTAAATACTTTTAACTCATTAACACTTATTTAACACTTTCGAGTAACACACTTCTCAAGTTGAAAATCTTTTTATTTCATTACTTTCTTTATCAAATAAATCATTTGGCATTTTTAAGTCTACTTTACAAGGAAAGCACCATTTTTCTTTATCATCACATATAGTTTTGAAAACATACACTTATAACAATTTTCACACTCATTAACACACTTTAATGTCTGAAATTTCTATTTTCTTTATTTCATGTTAAAACTCATTAAACCTTCACTAAACTATTTTATACACTCATCATCAAAGCACTACAAGTTTATATACATGGGAAGAGGGAGTTTAAGTCAAAAAATCAAAGAAAATGAGTTTAACACATGATTTATTCAAGAAATTTCATAATATTTGTAAAAACAACATTTTTGTTTCTTCAAAACTTGGATAAATGCCTATCTTTATGAAAACCCCAAATTTTATAAGGAAACTTTGAGACATTTGTTCATTAAATATTTTTAGCAAGATAAATATTAATTTAAAATATTTTATTCCATAAAATGTTTAACACCAAGATTTCTTGAAATATATCATTTTTACTCAACACTCTTAAAATCCTTTGTAAATCATTTTTACATAAAATCATAAGAGATACCCTTACTAAATCATATATGCATTATACTCTTAGAAACTCAACTGCAAGACCAAAATTATGGGAAAATGGAGTTATTAAACTAAGAATAGAGTTTTTCCACCTTATTGAGGCTCCAAAGAGGTGGATGAATGTAGAAGAATATGGCAACCTTCCAATTCCTAAGATGACCTTAAAGATGTTTCCTACCTCCACCAAGATTTTCTTCTTGAATGCTCCATGAAAACCCCTATAACCTCCAAGACTTCTCCCACTTTTCTTCTCTAAAGACCCCTAACAATAATTCCATGAAATTACATCTTGCCTACATAACACAAAAAAAAGGATTTTTGTAACTGCTATTTGTCGCCACGATTTAGGGGGTCACAAAATGATTATTGTCACTCCTAATAGCAGTCACAATTTTTCATAACCCTTATATGGGTATTACTGTTTGTAACTGCTATCAGCAGTTATGAATATAAAATATGTAACTATTGTTAGCAGTAAATAATCTAATACTTATAATTGTTGTCAGCAGTTACGAATCTCATATTTGTAACTGCTCACAACGGTTATAAAATTGACAGTAGTGACAAATTTGTGACTGTTATTAGCAGTTACAAAAGTTGAATTTGTTAAATATGGAGCTGTAACAAATATCTTTATTTTTCTCAAACTGATGAAATGATGAGAGTAAAAAAAGTAAACTAAAAGACGCAGATGAAATATTAAGAACATGTAACGAGTGTAAAAAAAATCGAAAACATTTCTTTTATATATTTCACATTCCAAATATTCAGTGTACATAAAACTTGTTTAAACTTCATTTAATATCAAACAAGACCTTCTTGGATACCAAGTACAAAATGAACATAGAATAAAAAACTAACGGCACAACACTCGATGACATGAAATGTCATGAATATGTAACAAATAATTTTAAACCTAAATCTGGGGTCGCCACACGGTGGATACGCTTTGTAAAGTGGTATATCAACTGTGGGGGGTATTAATGTGGTGGAATCCTCCCTCGTGTACTCGGAGTACGCCTACTGACAAAGTTCAATGGACTTAAAAAAAATTTATGCGACGCCTTGATATCCATTGATTTGTGCTTGTGTTACTTTCCATGAAGTGTAAACACATGGATTTAGGCCTTTGAATACTACGTATGCTGGGTATGCGATTTGTATACCTAAAAACAATGAAATATAATTGCATTAAAAATTGTTGGCATCAATGTCCATTAAGACAAAGGTGTAATTCAAAATTAACAAGGTTTCAATCCAGAGATTCATGGCGCTACATCAGCTTATCTTCAATAAGTTCTGTGAAAAATCAAACAAACAAGATATCCATATTATTGACTCATATAGACAAGAACGAGAGGTGCATAACCCCGACCTATTCTCCCAGACAGTAGAACCTACTAATGCGAAGTATAAGCAAAAAGGATTTATTTTTCACTTCATTGAACAAGGGAGTTTCGAAGAACATTTTTTGAATCTACACATCTAATATATAGGGCAACACATTTTTGTGACGGATAACTGATGAAAATGAACTTTATAGAAAATTAAAAATTAAAAAGTAGTGTTTATGTTATAAGTCTTTAACTATGGATGCTACCAATAGATAAAGTATTTTGAAAGCCATTGGCAAGTGAAATCCATCATATGTAGGTTCAAGGAGGAATATACTTAATATAGACCTAACATTGGGCATGTTTGCCCAGAGTGGCTACTCTCAGACTCGTCCTAGCATTCATAAAATAATTTATCTCAAACACATAATTCAAATACACACTAGTTGAGTAGGCAGGGAAATAGTTTAAACTGTTGAACAAAATACACTAGTTGAGAAGTCGGATAAATGGTTTAAATAATAAAATCACAACACGTGACAATAACTGACAAGTATGTCGTATACCATGCACTCAAATCCGAACCATCCACAAGATTACTGACCAGAACAATTAGCTTCTTTCCTACTAGTAGTACCTTTGGTAAAGTAAATGTTACACTAGACTTTATTAACATGCTGAGCAGAGTTGGGGGCATAAGAATCAAATCACTCCATAATTGTTTGAATAAAAGTATCAAAGGCCTTTGTTATATCAAATTTGATTCCCACATTTCCTCCCTGACTGTTGTAATAAAGGATATTATAATTTTTAAATGCAATTGAAATAGCATGAGTAATACTCCTACCATTAATAAATCCAAATTGATATGGAGAAATAACTTTATCCACAACCAATATGAATCTATTATCCAAGATCATAGAGATGATTCTAAAAGCAAAGTTTGAAAAGGATTTAGGACAGCTAACTCTAAATCAAAATTTCTTGCAAAGAAAAATTTCCAAGAATGACAGCAGATATAAATCTTATTGTAAAATTAGGATAACTTAATTAAGAAAACTAGGAATGAGTTTAGTCATATCGTTAGCTCTAGCCTACTTTTAACCGAAATTTAATAAAGGAGAAGATAATCAAAATGGAATTTTGGTAAAGTTTAATCGTTATTTCGACGTGTCTGTTTACTTGAAATTATGTTGTACTTGCAAAGTTTAATTAATATATTAATGGAATTCATTGAAGAACTTATTGAATCTTATAAGAGAGATTAGGTTTAATCAATTTTCACTACCAAGTTAATATATATGTAGAACTTCCAATAAGTAATGCCAAAAATTTACTAAATTGATTCATTAAATCAACAGATAGTTGGGACCTAGATCATATACATTCTTCTGTTTCTAGAAGTTTGTTACTTTGGAGAAATAACAAATTAAAGGCGTGTATGAAATTTATTATAACGTTTCCCTGTAGATTTAGTGTAGTTGAATTCCTCCCTCTAACTGATTGAGAATATGCTTTTATCATATACACACACACACACACACACGCACACACACACATATATATATTTGCGTCTGTAAAAAAAAACTCTCATATTTATTCATAAGAGGTGTAGAATAATGACATAATTCTGAGCTCCTAAGATTATACCAAGCAAAGGTATGAGTTAATATATAAAGAAGTTAAAGTTTTAAAACAAGATATAAAATTAGATGTTAAAGGGGTATCCCTCCCATGTCGAGTACATGAGTTGCAGGCATGAATGGGGTAACAAAAGCAGCCATAACCAACCCTTTTCACCATAGGAGTAAGACCTCTCTGTTTCATTCCACCCATTCCCACCACCACAAAAGACGCGCCCACTGGGACTCTGTGGATGGTGCTGGTGCGTAACACCCCATGTTTTTGAACCATGAAATCTGTTAGGAATTTAAAATTTTTAGAAAAACAATTTTTTCGAATCTATTTAATTTTGGTATGTAAAAATGTTGGTTTTTTATAAAAAAAGTTTTTAAGTGGAATTTAAATCGGGATTAAAATTTGGAAATTGTAACTTTTTATATAAAAATTGGGGGAAGATCCTTCCGATCGAGATATTTTTTTATAGAAGCTTCATCTCACCGTCAACTACAACATAACAAAATTTTAGCCAATTTCGACGGTCTGATCGTCCATAACGTATTTTTTTATTGTTTGTATTTGATTAGGCCTCAAATTATTTTTGGTATATAAACATAAAGTGACGGGTTTAGAACTTTTAAGACATATTTTAGCCTTCTCTAAAATCAGTAGCCTCTCATAATTTCATTCTCTCTGATATTCAAAATCTATACCCCTTTCAACACAACTTTCAACCAAAGATTTGGAGGTCTAAACTAGGTTTTCTTAAGAACGTGTTTTCATTATTTTCTCAAGAGGAATGCAACCATCCAATGAGATTCTTCAAATGACTATTACATGCATGAATACTTATACTGTTCCCCTTAGGTATAATGCATTTTAAATGTTACCTACACACTAACAACTATTATTTTCTTAAAATAAATAAGAAAGACAAATTAGGGAAACTGAAACTAAATTTGGGAAGATTTTTATTCAAATCTCTAATACGATTTAAGACTCAAAACCTTTGCATGCTTAGGTTAAATGTTGGTATTTCATTAGAAATTATGACGTTCTCATATACAATAAAGTGTAGTTATGTTATAAATTGATTTCGATATATAAAACCATATTAATTTTGTGCATCTTGTAGAATAGATATTTATTGTTGTATGTTCCCAAAAATATGCATGAGAAAAGAAATCCGATGAATTTATGATAAAACGAATTGTCTTAATTAATGTCATAATTAAATGGATATAATTAGGATAAATAGTAACATTGCAATTAATTTAAAGAATTGTTGTGATAAGTTTGAAATATGCCATATGTGATTTGTGAATTGCAATAATAATTGACACCGTGGGGATGACGGGATTGTTGGGGTAGTTATTGCTCTCATCTTATTTTTTTAAGTTGCTTGCTAGTTATATGACTAGTAGGTAAGCTTTAGTTATTGGTAACGCTTCTTAGGTATGAGACTAGATAGTGCGAGTTTTTACGGATGGATAATTCCTGGGCGGGGTTGATTTGTACATCATTTTCGTTGGATCATGAGCCTAGGTGCGAGGCTAGGTAGTAGCTAGTGGTAGGTATTCTTCTTAAATATTGGTCTAGGATACGGTTGCGATGTGGAGACCTCTAGGTATGGGACTAGGGGTAGTTTGAGAAAATTATGCTCGATAAAAGGGTGGGGCTAATTGAGAATAATGAGAACTTGAGAAAATTGAGAATTAATACCTAAGAAAATAAATGGGTGCTAAAATGAATTCGTGGCGTGAGCATGTGCAGGGCTGACAGAATATGGGTCAACTGGCTATAGCAACGTGGGTGTGTTTTGGTGTCACGAGTATGTGCAGGGCTGACAGAATATGGGCCGACTGGCTATAGTGACGCGTCATGTGTGGAACCTCATGAATATGTGCAAAGAAGATTGAAATTGGGCTGACTTGCTATAATGAGGGGAATGGGTGTGTTGTGTAGAACTTTAAGCGCACCAAGTGTGTGTGCACTACTATTAAGGAATCGACTAGCCACAATGGTGTCGTACATGGGTAGTCGATTCCACAATGGTGTCGTATATATTGTTCAATTTAAAATACTCTATTGTAATATTTGTCATGTATAATGCTATTGTCTGGGTTCACGAACCTTAATTGGGAGGAGTAGATAATATTCATGCGACGAACTCTGAACCATTGCGTTGACTAACATTTCAGGTATAGTGCTGGAGTAACTGCACTGAAGTGATTGGAGATATTTTTTAGAGAGCAACTGGAGATATATTTTACTTTCTTTTGTAGTTTAGATTGACTTTCTATTTCGTCACTTTTATTATGAGACTTTCATTTATGGATTTGGTGGGCCAATCGGTTCCACAGGTATTTATGATTTTTTAGTCACATATTTATAGTTGGATGATTTCATTTGACTCTATATTTATTTGGAGTTGGATTTATTGTGGAGATATCATGGTGATGGATTTTTAATATTGCATGAATGGTTATTGATATACCAATATACTCCCTCGGCCAGGCCGAGGGTGTCCCCGTCTCAGATGAGTGCCCAAGGCAAGGGCGAGGGGTCAACTTCGCCACAGATCCATCATAGGAAGGGTCGGCCATGCCGACCCCTATCCTATAGCAGACGACCCTATAAAGGGCCTACCCCTTATCATGGACCAGACAACCCTACAAGGGGCCGACCCCTAACCATGGACCAGACAACCCTATGAGGGGACAACCGTACGAGGCCCACATCCAGCTGAGCCCAATGCCAGCATCCACGTTAGCCTCAACCTAGCATCCTCGGTCGAGGGTGACATCATCACAGCGCATGATTTGGGAGATGCGTGGAACAGTGCACGTGGGACTTATACAGCACGTAGACTAGATCGTTATAACAATATCATCCCCTCACATGAGGGAATATTATGTCATCATTGATCACATGTGGCACATCCAGGTGTCAGCAGGGGATTGGCTAGATCATCATTTACATGCGTCGTGCATGCTTGGGGGTACACTACTCCCCCAAGCCCTATATATACTTGTCATCTTCAACCCTGTAAAGGGGTCGATAATTGTAACCCTAGCAAAAACTCTGCTTGTACACACAGCAAAGAGAGAGAGTGAGCTTATGAGCATTGTATCCAAGGCCATTAGTGCCATATTTAGTGGATCACACACTCACAGTGGATGTAGGCCTAATTGGCTTAACCACTATACATCACTGTCTTCATTCCTCTTATCCTCATCTCCTTCTATATACTTATACACATATATAACTCTATGGCTGCCATTGTTATTACTGTCTGAGTTCTCCACCTCTTATCTGGTGGTGCTAAATCTTAGCATCGTCAGTTTGGGGCCGTCTGTGGGAATGAGAAGATATCTCTTCCATTATACAGCTTGACCTAATAGAAAACTATGGTGGTAAACCAGTTCTCCCCCTTCGTGTGGAGCTGTTTCACCATTGAAAGAGGTCCATTAAGGTGCTCAAGCTCATCAGTCTTTTGATCATTCATCTCTTTATAGCTCAAACATATGGCACTAGAGATGACACCACCACCTCGCCTATCGAATAGGGGAGTAGGACCTAGTTCCAGTCATACACCACCTCAGTTTGAGATGACTAATGTGGCAGCCGCCCTGAAGTCTTTAGCAGCAAGCTAGTGGATTATGCAGGAGAAATTTACATTTCTTAGCCAAAACTTACTGAGACCACTTGGAGTCTCACCTGAAATTATTACTCCTGCAACAGCTCCAGGGAAGCATGAGGCCAGGGGACCACCCCAGGCACCACGTAAAGACTTGCCACCTCTAGAACGGTGGAGGGATGTTACTGACCCCCGGCGTCTACGCCTAGGGAGGCAAGGAAACCCTTGCCCAGAGGACAAATATGATGACATGGAGGTGGAAGAGGCTCCGATAGAATGCTGGGAGCCGTATGAGGTCTCCAATAATACTGCGCGACCTATCCAGGAAAGCAGAGGGAAGTGTGGAAGGAAAAATCCTAATGATCGCCCGAGGGGCTCTGCTTTCGATCGTCTGACTAGGGGGTCAGACTTTGAGAGGCTGGTCCCAGTAAATGACCTGCGAAAATTTTTTTCCAGATCGAGAAGTATTACGAGGTCCAGAAGAGAGGTAGCAGATGGATAACCCCATAGGGGCCAACCCCACGAACGGGACAACGGTCAGGGAGAAGTTAACAGCCGACACAGACATGTCACAGTAGAACCCTCCATTCACCTCTAGAGGCGGCAGGGGATAACATCGGCTAAGCCGACCCTATGAGGCCCTAGAACGACTCGATCCAAAGGCTGAAGGATAAAATTGGTGATATCCTGAGAAGCTGGAACCCCCTTCAAAGAGGATACTCCATAGGCTCACCCTTTGTGGAGAAGATAGTTAACTTCCCAACATCATCCAAGTTTAAGCCACCTGTGGTCACCCCAATGTATGACAGGAGTACCAACCCTGTCCATTATATTGAGATGTACCAATCAACGAAAAACATCTACTCTATCTGAGATGAGAGGAGGTGTCGAGCCTTTTCTGGCACTCTGACTGAGGCCACACATGTCTGGTATATGTCCCTTCCGAAGAACTCTATTGAAAGCTTTAAGCAATTAGCAGACCGGTTTGTCCATAACTTTTACTTTGGAGTGAGGCCACAGAAGAAGACCACACACTTACTCTATGTTAAGCAGTGGAAGAACGAGAGCCTAAGAAACTACATAGCCAGATTTAACAAAGAAAAATTAGAGGTCGAGGATTAAGAGGAGAGTATAGCCATGACAACCCTTATTTGGGGACTCCAGAAGGGGAAGTTATTATGGAAGCTTATTGAAGACCCCCTCGAAGATGATGGCTATATTGTTAGCAATAGCGGGAAAGGTGATGAACGCCGAAGAGGCGATGGCCGCAAAATATGAAAAGGAGGCACTAGTGGGGGTAAGTACCAGAAAAAGAATAGTAGGGGAAGAAGAGGCTAGTAGATGACAAATTTTCTTATTATACTCCTCTGACAGTCAGCTGCGAACACATTCTAAATGAAATAAAGAGTGATCGATCCTTAAAATGGCCCGAGAAGTTGATGGCAGCCCCTTATAAGAGGAACAAAAACCTGTGGTGTGAATTTCACCAAGACCATAGCCATGTGACCGACAAGTGTTTTGCTCTGAAAGATGAAATTAAAAAAATGTTAAAAGAAGGGAAGTTAAGGAAATACGTTGACAAGAGTGCCTTCAAGAGGGGATGAGGGGGCAACCCAAGGAAGAAGAGGGGTGATACGTGCAGAGAAGATCCTCCAAACATAAGGGATAACCCTTTGGATGATGATGACGACCCTGACCTCCCATCGAGAGACAAATATGGCCCAGTAAAAAGACTTAATATGATCTCATTCGGTGTTAGGATGATCTCTGGGGGATTAGCAAGAGGAGGATCAGAGGTTGCCGACAGGAAGGCCCATGTAAATGAAGCTAAGGAAGTGAAAAAAGTTATGCATTCAACCTCTATAGAAGCAAAGTCAGAAAAGGTAAAGAAAGTTGATATGGATACTCTGATAGTGGGATTCTCAAGAATGGACTTTAAAGGACTTTTAGCCCCACATGATGACCCGCATGTCATCAATAACAGGGTATATAGATGCGAGGTGTTGAGGATCCTGTTAGATGGGGTAGTTCTGCAGATGTGATGTTCTGGCTGTGCTTTAAATCCTTAGGTCTCAGCCGTGCTAGGCTCATCCCATACCATCACCCCTTGATTGGTTTTAGTGGGGAAAAAGTTCATCCTCTCGGAGTGCATGAGGCAAATGTTAGAATGGGGGATGAGTGGTTGAGATGGCTTATCAAGAAGGTCAACTTTTTCGTAATGGATGAACAGGTCTTCTCAACCTACAACATTATACTGGGGTGAGTGGCCCTCAAATAATTTGAAGTCGTGTCATCCACGGTGCATCAAATGATAAAATTCCCAACCCATTTTGGGGTAAGGAAAGTTTTGGGAGACCAGGCGATGGCATGGGAATGTTACTTTAACTCCATCAAAGAAAGAGAGGCGCATAAGAAAGCATCAACTACTTATAATATTGACACCCTCAACCCTAGGGATGAGACAAAACTGAAGAAATAAGAAGTCGAAGAAGAGGTAGAATCCATCATCCTCATTGAGGATAAGCCGAAAAAAACTGTCCAAGTTGGCAAAGCTCTAAAGACAAACGTAAAAGAATACCTCATCAAACTGCTAAGGAGAAGACAGAACGTCTTTGCATGGAGCCATGCATACATGATGGGGATCGACCCCGAAATCATGTGCAAGAATCTCAATGTGGTAGAGGGTGCAAAGACAGTAAAATAGAAGAGGATAATTTATTCTCAAGAAAAATACGAAGTCATAAGGGATGAGGTCAAGAAGCTAGAAGATACAAAGTTTATCAGGGAGGTCATCTATCCTAAATGGCTCTCTAACGCAGTCATAGTCCCCAAAGCCAACGAGAAATGGAGGATGTGCGTAAACTTCATTGACCTCAACAAACATTATCCCAAAGACAGTTTCCCTCTCCCTTGCATTGATCATATGGTAGATGCTATCGCAGGCCATGAGCTCATGAGCTTCATGAATGCCTATTCAGGTTACAACCAGATCTTCATAACCCCTGAGGACTCAAAAAATGGTTTTCATTATCGATAATGGGACATACTGTTATAGGGTCATGCCCATTGGTCTAAAGAATGAGAGGGCAACGTATCAGTGCCTTGTGAATAAAATATTTGAAGACCAAATCGGGAAGTCTATGGAGGTTTATATAGATGCCATGTTTACTAAGAGTTTGAAGGCTGGGGATCATATGGCCGACCTCGAGAGGACCTTTAACAAGATGGATAAGTACCAGATAAAGCTCAACCCAACTCAATGTGTCTTCGGGGTCGGAGTGGGGAAGTTCTTGGGGTTCATCGTCAATCAAAGAGGCATTGAAGACAATATTGAGAAGATAAAGGCCCTCCTAGAAATGAAGACCCCCAAGACCATTAAAGACGTTCAGAGGCTCACAGGGCGAGTGGATGCTTTGAATAGGTTCATATCCATAGCAACATACAAGTGCCTACCATTCTTTAAAATTCTAAGAAAAGCCTTCGAATGGAATGAAGAGTGTGACCAGGATTTTAAAGAACTAAAGTTATACCTAGGGTCTACCTTGTTGTTGTCACGACCAATGTAAGGTGAACGACTACATGTGTACTTAGCCATCTCAGAATCAACCATCAGCGCAACCATTATGAGAGAAGAGGGCGAGGTACAGAAGCCTGTGTATTTCAAAAGTAAGGCGCTCCAAGGGGCAGAGCAAAGATACCCAAGGATGGGGAAGTTACCCTATGCCTTGATCCATACATCAAGAAAGATGAAGTCATACTTCCAGTCCCATATAATGGCCATCCTCACTGACTCTCCTCTTAGGCAGGTCTTACACAAGCCAGAAAAATTGGGGCGGCTAATGGCCTGGGCTATAGAGCTGGGAGAGTTTGACATTGTATATCAACCTAGGGTTGCCATTAAAAGGAAAACATTAGCTAATTTCGTGGCTGAATGTAATTTGGAAGATGATGAGGACGAAGACGAGAGCTTAGAGAAGATAGATACTCGACAAGGCAGAATTGTTGACCCATCCATAGATAAGGCTGAGACAAGCATTGCTAGAAAAAAAGTTACCAAAAATGAAGAGGGAAGATATCTCTTTAGACAGGGGTCCCTCACCGAGGGAAATTTCTCAGAGGAACAGGCTGTGTGAAACCTCTTCATTGACGGGTCCTCTTGCGAGAGCGGAAGTGGGGATGGATTAATAGTATTAGCACCCGACGGAATAGACATTGAGTACGCCCTGAGGTTCAACTTCAAAGCCTCCAACAAGGAGTTTGAATATGAGGCCCTGATAGCAGGCCTCTCCTTATCTAGGTCTCTTAGTGTTGTCCAGATCTTGGTCCATAGTGATTCAAGACTTGTGGTGAATCAAATACTAGGGGCATATGAGGCTAAGGATAAGAGATTGGTCAAATATCTTGAAAGAGTGAAGTCACTATTTAAGATATTAAAAGAAGTGAAATTGAAGAGGATACCTAGGATTGATAATGGCCGAGCCGATGCGCTTTCTAGGCTGGCCTCAGCAACTAGGACAGATATCAGGAGGACAGTCCCAGTGGAAATTTTTCTTCGACCAGCGATTGAAGAGGCAAAGGGAACACTTGGCTCTTGCTTAAATATTAACTGGGAACCTTCGTGGATTGACCCCTAGTCAGATATATTAAAGAGGGGGAGATGAAAGAAGCAAAATAAGAAGGGAGAAGTTGAGATACAGAGCCGCGAAATTCATTATCATCAGAGAGACCTTGTACAAAAAAGGGTTATTTCTCCCCTTGCTCAGATGTGTGCACCCATCTGAAGTCCCAAACATCTTGCAAGATGTGCACAAGTGGTCATGTTCAAGCCATAATCGGGGCAGGTCGTTAGCAAAGAGGATAGTAACCCATGGATACTGGTGGCCGACCTTGGGGAAAGATGCCAAGGCATACATAAAAAAATGTGATAAATGTCAATGGTTCGCCACCATCCCTCACCAGACCCATCAACCTCTTACCTCCATCACATCCTCATGGTCATTCACAGTATGGGGAATCGATCTAGTAAGACCCTTGGCTAGGGACATTAAAAACTATCGATACTTGATCGTAGCAATTGACTATTTATCAAAATGGGTGGAAGCAAAGATGATGGTTACGATTACCGAGCATAAGACCTTCCATTTTATCTGGAAAAACATTATATGTAGATATGGTCTCCCCAACACCCTCATCTCAGATAACGGGACTCAATTCAAGAATGCATCCCTGGAGAAATACTGCGAAAGGGTGGGTGTCAAACAATTCTTCTCTACCCAGGCCGACCTCAGGGTAATGGGTAAACTGAAGTTATAAACAGAACAATCCTAGATAGGATCATGAAAAAACTCTAGGAGGCAAAAGGAAGATGGGTTGAGGAGTTGTACGTTGTACTATGGGCCTACAGGACGACGGCAAAGACTCCCACAAGGGAAACCCCGTTCATGCTGGCGTATGGCTCAGAAGCCTTCATCCCCAGTGAGATTGGGTTTCCTACTCACAGAGTCCAAATGTATGACCCCCAAAGAAATATGGAAGAAAGGAGACTTGACCTAGACTTGATTGAGGAAAGAAGAGAAGACGTTGAGATAATGGAAGCAGCCTATCGGCAGAGGAACCGTGACCTCAAAATTTCCATTCGAGTCACTTTATAAAATCATCTCATTTCCACCTTGAATTATGCCACTTTCACTATTAAACCTTAAACCAAATAAATTAAATTTAAATCACCTATATTATATACATATATATATATACAAGAGAGAAGAAATAACAGAAAATGACTCAAAACCCGAGTGTAAAACAGTTTAAAATTAGTTTAGCAAGTATTTAAAATGCTTACCGGCTAATGTGACAACCATGTTAGTATGCGGCACTCTCTTGATAATTTCTCACCTCTCATCTAGTGTGCACACCTACCGCACTGTTAATCCCATAAGTTTATTTTAACTTAACTTCCCCTATAAGGTTTCATCCCGTCATATATTATGGCTAATATGATTCATTTATGAAAATCAAGATTTTTCATATATCTTAGGTTATTTGAAATGACTCAATGATGTCACAAAAATTTCCAAACACTTATAACAAAATTGGAGTAATTATTCATTACTTAACTACTTTTATGCAATGTAGAAAGTTCTCATACTTAAGTTAATATATATATATATATATATATACATTCGGCACCCCGCATAAAATCTATGGTGCTGGCATACTCTGTTATCAAGTCCCCGTATTACACATATTAAGGGAAATACTAGTTCGGAATCACTCTCGAACTGTATTAACATAAAACACATACAAATGGAGGCGAAGCATAGTTCCAAGTCACTAAGAGGTCAGCACATACTCTCACGTCTCTTAGGACCGTCTGACTATCAATCAGATAGCGTGTACCAAGGAATCCTATGTTCTAGGGTACGAGTCAATATCCCCCATAAAGGCCCAATCAAGATAAGACCGTCTCGGCGCAGAAACCCCCGTGATAGAAAGTAGCCCGAGCATGATTTTTACAGATATATAATATATGCACAATCACATAGTCATATATATATCCACATTTCCAAATTATGTGCGCTCACGACCCATAATTATAATTATCCTCTCTTAGCACATTTTTACTTGATTATCTCGCATAACGGATTTGCCATTTTTATTCTCATATATATAAGTTACTCCACACCTACTTCTCGTCTCTCAAAGTATTCTAACTCCCTAAGTATAATTTCAGTAGGCACTTTCACTTACCTTCTAGTCTAACTTCCTTACAAGTCTCAACCTTTTATTAAACGTATTCATGATTTCATATGTGTGAATAGCTCCCCATTAACCCTTAATTTCATGTTACATTAAATTATCACTCAACGGAGTTTACCTAGACCCTACTGGTCCTATTTATATCCCATTATGCTCCAGCAATAATAATCAAGGGTTACTACGTATTTTAATCGGATTAAACCAACATAAGAAAATTATGCAGTTTTCCATGAGGGGTCGATTGATCGATGGAAGGGGGTCGATCGATCGATCATCGATCGATCGATGTTCTTGGGTCAATCGATCGATCAAGCAGTTATGACAAAAACTACATTAACCCAGTTACGGGTTTGCCTCTCCAACCTCAACCAAATATCCATATATCATTCCCAAACTCCCAACAAACGTTACTACAAGTACTATATACCATAACATATAATTTTCTACGTAAATTAGTCCCAATTCATCAATTACAACAATTTAATGGGTAAAATTTACCTGAACTTCAAGAACCCTAATTTTTTTTTCTTTTTCGTTTAATTCTTCACATTTTTTTCCAGATTTCCTACTTCTAAATCCATACAAATTCGTAGGTTATCCTCTGCATGCGATTTAGATGTCAAGAATATGAATTACTTCTTCTTTAACATGTGATTTAAAGTCTCAAAACGATACTTTCTTTCATGAAACAAGTTCTAAACAACCCTTGGCTAACATGATTGAGACATCAACTAAAAAAAAGTACTTACCTAGAAATTAAGTTTCTGATTTGTGGAAGAAAGTGGTACGGTTGCGTTCCACATCGCGCGATTTACGACTCGGTGGTGGTGGCGGTGCAAAGGGTTAAGTTTTCGGCCTTGAATTGCTGGAAAGCTTTCCCACTTCTTCTCTAATGGCCGTTCTTTGATTTTTCTCTTGTTAACCCTAGAGGACAATTCCTAAAGGCTGATATAACCTTGGGAAATTCGTGGGTTTAATTGCCCAAAAATAGAAAGTGTCTATAATACCCTCCCGCGATGTCAATTAGGCTTAAAAACACCCCGAGATCCAAACTAAACCCCCGGGTACATTATTTTGACTATCTCGACCCTTCCGAATACATTAGAGAACTCGAAATGACCATACGGGCAACTTATAATTCATTCACTTGTAATACTAATAAATTTAATCTCGACACGACACAGGCGCATCCCAACACGACACAGGCGCGTCCCGATTTAACTTCCATAATTATCAAATTATACACTCATGATAATTTAGTAAATTTGATTATACATATTACTTTATCCACTAAGTAATGTTCAACAAATTCCCAATAATTACTAACTCTCATCACGCTAGTAAATATTTAAGATAATTTTCAGATTAATATTAAATTAATATCTCAATTTAAATTTAATAAATCTCCAAATTTAAAAGTCATAAAAATACGGGGTATTACACTTTTACAACCACAGGGTGAAGCAAAGGACAATCGCTGTGGGGGACCTAGTCCTAAAATAGACATGACAGAAACCTAACAAGCTCCACCCAAATTGGCATGGCCCATATAGGGTCATTGATGAAGTTATCCCTGGAACCTACAGACTAGAGAACCTTGAAGGGGAACCCTTTTCTAACCCTTGGAATGCAGATCATTTGAAGAAATACTATCAGTAATGTTGTAATGTCCTATCAAACCACAAATGTAATGAATGCGTTGCTCCTATAGAACACTTGGAATGTTAATGAGAATGTTATATTGGCCCCTCATCCTGTGTTTGTTAATTCTAGTATGATTGGGGTTATCCTTGTTAAATCCCCTCGGCTAAGATGAGGGTGAATGGAAGGGATGACCTTCCATTCACTCTTAAGAAAGACGAGGGGGGACCTAAAATTGAAAACATCATTAATTTAATGGAAACCACCCTCGGCTATAATGAGGGTGAATGATAGGGACGACCATCCATTCACTCTCAAGAAAGACGAGGGGGTACTTGAAATTACAAAAACATCATTTGTTTGGTGGAAACCCACCCTCGACTATAATGAGGGTGAATGGTAGGGACGACCCTCCATTCACTCTCAAGAAAGACAAGGGAGACTTGGAATTTAAAACAATTAATTTGGTGGATAACCACCCTCAGCTATAATGAGGGTGAATGGTAGGGAAGACCCTACATTCACTCTCAAGAAAGATGAGGGGGGATTGAAATTAAAAAAACATCTTTTGTTTGGTTGGAAACCACCCTCGGCTATAATGAGGATGAATGGTAGGGACGACCCTCCATTAAAGACGAGGGGGGACTTAAAATTTAAACCATTAATTTGGTGTATAACCACCCTCGGCTAAGATGAGGGTGAATGGTAGGGATGACCCTCCATTCACTATCAAGAAAGACGAGGGGGGACTTGAAATTCAAAACATCATTAATTTGGTGGAAGCCACCCTCGGCTATGATGAGGGTGAATGGTAGGGACAACCCTCCTTTCACTCTCAAAAAAGACGAGGGGGGGCTTATATTTTAAATCATCATTAGTTTGGTGATATCCAGCCTCGGCTATAATGAGGGTGAATGGTAGGGACGACCCTCCATTCACTTTCAAAAAAGACAAGGGGGAACTTGAAATTTAAAACCATTAATTTGATGGATAACCACACTCGGCTAAGATGAGGGTGAATGGTAGGGACGACCCTCCATTCACTATCATGAAAGATGAGGGGGGGACTTGAAATTTAAAACATCATTAATTTGGTGGAAACCACCATTGGCTATGATGAGGGTGGATGGTAGGGACGACCTTCCTTTCATTCTCAATAAAGATGAGGGGGACTTATATTTTAAAACATCATTAATTTTGTGATAGACACCCTCGGCTAAGATGAGGGTGAATAGTAGGGACGACCCTCCATTCACACTCATGAAAGGCGGGGGGGACTTAAAATTTAAAAAATCATTAATTTGGTGGAAACCACCCTTGGCTATGATGAGGGTGAATGGTAGGGACGAACCTCCTTTCACTCTCAAGAAAGACGAGGGAGGACTTATATTTTAAAACATCATTAATTTGGTGGAAACCACCCTCGGCTATGATGAGGGTCAATGGTATGGACGACCCTCCTTTCACTCTCAAGAAAGACGAGGGGGGACTTATATTTTAAAACATCATTAATTTGATGACAGCCACCCTCGGCTATAATGAGGGTGAATGGTAGGGATGACCCTCCATTCACTCTCAAGAAACATAAGGGGGGACTTAAAATTTAACATCATCATTTGTTTGGTGGGAAACCACCCTTAGCTATGTAGAGGGTTAATGGTAGGGACGACCCTCCTTTCACTCTCAAGAAAGATGAGGGGGGAGTTCATAGGATGGTTAATTCAAATATTATAGCCAAGACAAATCACACAAGAGGCAAGCCTAGAAGACAGGAAGAGAGATTATATTATATATTATTACAAATGTTTTTCCAAGGATATAAAGTAAAAAAATGTTTTTTACAAACAAAGGGTATGGGCTAGAGACGGCCACCCTATTGAGAAATGTCAGAAGGCAGGGCTTCAACATCAACTAGAGGAGTCTCTTCAATGACCAAAACATCCCGATCATCATAGATATCGGTGCCTTCGATGTGCACTTAAGACTCTACATGGGCTAGAGCCTCAGATATGAGGGGGTCTTCCATCTCCACTGATTCAAGAGAGGGATGGATAGACGACACGGCATCAGTAAATTTTAAGACGACCCATCGATAGGCCGTCTTAATCCCTCTCTCCAAGTACTCAAGGCCAAAGCCTTGGAATTCATCGAAGAGCTTGTAAGCCTCTAAAGCATTAACCTCGGTCTTACTCACTACCTCAGCAAGTTAAGACTTGAATTGGACTCCCTGATGGGTCAAGGCCTCTTCCTTCTCCTTGATGAGGCTGTCCTTAACCCTCAGGTCGACCTCATGCTCCTTCACCAGCTCATCTAGGACCCTTTCACTCTCCAGCTCAGTCCTGGAAGTCTCCAGCTCGGTCTTTAAGTCAGCCTCATGCTGAATAGCTCTCTCGAGCTCATGGAACTTATGTTGGTTTGTAGCCATCCACTTGGTGGCAGATGTGAAGGCGCAGACAGACTGCACAAAGGCGCACATAGTAAGGGGCCGAGGGAATAGTTGATTAAATGTTCGTGAATCAACAAATGAAATTACAAGAAATACCTAGGCCAGAGTGTGGAGACCGTATTCATAAACCTTGGCCGGGGATATCTTTGAAAAGAATTCATAATCTATGGTCGAGGGTGCAAAAAACATTGAGGCTTTAGCCACCCTCAGGTTGGCTATGAGGGAGGAGGGTTTAGCTTTGAGAAAAGTCATATTTTGAGACCAATAGGCGCCCATGCTGGAGAGGAGTTGGTCCGCTCAGTGTGTGCCTGAGACACCTCTACCCTTGCTCTCGTCCATGAATCAGGTCGAGAGCCCCCAGGGACTTTAGGCTCCTTCTATTTGCAATTGTCGGTGGTCGGCTCCACTTGTGTTAGTCCCACGACCTTTGTCTTCTTCTGAGTCTGCTAGGGCTCTTTGCCCTTTTTCTTTCCCAAGACAGACATTAATTTTGGAGCAATCATCTCCCATAGTTGATCAAATATATTTATAGGATGACCTGAAAAGGAGACGATACATCAGAAATAGATAGTGGCAAAGAGGAAACACTTAAAGAAAAATAAAAATGGAGTAAGAATCAACTCACATAATTTTGTTAAGGGGCCGACCCTCAGACCAACTTCTTTGAGGAAACGAGGGGTTATCAAATCTTCAAATTTGGCAAGTTCACCCTCTTTCCCTTGTTCCCTCAGGTAGTTAACAATGTCCCTCTCATCCAAACTAAGTCGGGGGTCAGACCGTGCTCTCATTGAAGGGTTGGACCATGATCTTGAAACCCTCGGACTATCGTCTAAAGGCCCTAACCGAGTAGAGAATTTCCAATCCCCAGAGATGAAAAAAAATCTCTTATTCTAATCATGGTTTGAAGTTTGTGCCATGTGAAGAAGTCTTTTGTCGGACTTCCTCTCCCCTAGATGAAAATACCCAGGTTGCTTGGACGAGGAAGTGATATTGTAGAAGGCTATAAAAATATCGGCCGAAGGATCATCAATGAAAGTATTCTTCCAGAGGGAGATATAGTCGAGGATAATTCTCCAAGAGTTGGGAGGAAGTTGAGAAGGAGAAACTCCAAGGGCAGATAGTATGTCAACTATTGCAGGGTGCAGAAGGAACCTAACACCTACCCTAAGCATCTGCTTATAAACAGCAACTTCCGCCTCATTCCCCTGGAAGACTCTGTCATCTGTATTTGGGACCCTCATCGTTATATTGGGATGTACCCCAAAGGTGTGCCTCCACAG
This sequence comes from Sambucus nigra, assembly GCA_949130495.1. Taxonomy (NCBI): domain Eukaryota; kingdom Viridiplantae; phylum Streptophyta; class Magnoliopsida; order Dipsacales; family Adoxaceae; genus Sambucus; species Sambucus nigra. The sequence continues at coordinate 438,450,301 of OX422210.1, forward strand.
TAAGAGGTCACGATCCCTAACGGGTGAGACATAAGCCGAGGCACTAGAAGTGTCAACTTGATCAGCATCCAAATACTCACTATCATCATTAACCCTCCCACCCTCAGATCTCTCGGCCTTATTGACTATCGGCGGACCATCTGGAAAGGCCACCTGGAAGGAAAGAGGGGACAGGGTTGTCACAGGGACAACCTTTGAATGAACGTTACCCTTGGCCTGTCGGTTCAGACTAAGCGTTGATATCTCTCCTCTCCCAAAGGGCCCAACACCCATTGGCGATGATGCGCTCTGGTTCATTTCTCCCTCGTGTGTCTGATCCTCGGTTGGATGATAGGAAGACCCACAGGACTTATATGGTATTATTGTGGCTAAAGGAATGGGTAAGATGGGTAGTACCCAATTAGGGTCGGCTCCTCATCTTCACTCGTACTCCTCCTCTAAACTCCTAATCTCAGTGAAGAATTTCCCCCTCAAGTTTGGAAATTCCTTGGCTAAATCATAAAGTGTTTTTAGTATTGAAGGGAAGACCCTACACTTCAGCAATTTGTTCAAACTAACTACAAACAGGTTTGATATTGGACCAAGTTGACTTTTGGATCAAACCTAAGGAAATAAAAGGTTTTATGGATGAACACTCAAGAACAAGGGGAACGCAGTTCACCGAAGAAGAACACCGGAGAACACAAGAAAACCCAAGAAATGTCACAAAAAGGCACTAAACCACCACCGAAGAGAGGGGGGAGAAACCTAAGTAGCCTAAAATCCAATATTCAGTCCTATAACCATCATAGCGAGGCGAGTCTTCACGACGGAAAGGTAAAGCAGCCAAGAAAAAGTGGAAAGAAACCCAAATGCAAGAAACAAAAAGAAAATTGAAGGCTAATAGAGGGGTCTAAGGCAGAGGAATTACCTGAGAATGAAGACGAAGAGTGAGAAAATCCTGAGATACAAAAGATGTCATAGAAATGGCGGTTTGAACTGGTAGGGAGCTAGAGAGAGAAAGCTTGCGCGTGAAGAAGAAGAAGAAGAAGAAGAAGAAGAAGAAGAAGAAGAAGAAGAAGAAGAAGAAGAAGAAGAAGAAGAAGAAGAAATGATTGTTTGAAAAATCATTTAAATATCTTGTTCATAAGTGGGCCCATTAACCAAGGTTGTGTACAGCCCACGAGGAGAGGCATCATTAGGGCACAAAGTCCCAAGATGAGTGTGCAACCACCACATCTGGGAAATAAAAACGATGATGGACACCTGATAATATGTAACTTGACAGATGTCACTTATCCATCTGACCACCCACATAATAATTCCAAGGCGACATTACCCCTTATCCATCTCAACAAACATCAATGGCTGGGGGGTGGGGGGTGATTGATATACCAATATACACCCTTGGTCAGGACGAGGGTGTCCCCATCTCAAATGAGGGCCCAAGACTAGGACAAGGGGTCAACTTTGCCATAATTCCATCATAGGAAGGGTCGGCCATACCGACCCCTATCCTATAGCAGATGACCCTACAAGGGGTCGACCCCTCATCATGGACTAAATGACCCTACAAGGGGCCAACCCCTAACCATGGACCAGACGAGCCTTCAAGGGGCCGAGCCCTAACCATGGACCAAACGAGCCTTCAAGGGGTCGACCCCTAACCATGTACTAGATGACCCTATGAGGGGATGACAGTACGAGGCCCACATCCATCCAGGCCCAATGCCAGCATCCACTTTAGCCTCAGCCTGACATCCTAGGCCGATGGTGACATCATCACAACACGTGATTTGGGAGACACGTGGAACAGTGCTCGTGGGACTCATATAATATGTGGACTAGACTGTTATAACAATATCATCCCCTCACATGAGGGAATATTATGTCATCATTGATCACAAGTGGCACGTCCAGGTGTCAGTAGGGGATTGGCTAGGTCATCATTCACATGCGCCATGCATGCTTGGGGGGTACACTACTCCCCCAAAGACCTATATATATTTGTCATCTTTAACCCTGTAAAGGGATCGATAATTGTAACCCTAGCAAAAACTCTGCTTGTACACACCGCAGAGAGGAAGTGAGCTTATGAGCATTGTATTCAAGGCCATTAGTGCCCATATTTAGTGGATCACACACTCACAGTGGATGTAGGCCTAATTGGATGAACCATTATACATCATTGTCTTCATTCCTCTTATCCTCATCTCCTTCTATATACTTATACACATATATAACTCTATGGCTACCATTGTTATTACTGTTTGAGCTCTCAACCTCTTATCTAGTGGTGCTAAATCTTCGCATCATCAGTTATATTTTTTGGATAAATTTAGTTTTTATCTCGTGGAAAAAATTTAAATATCTCATATATATGTCACATGTTGAGAATGATAACTTATTTAGTGACTCCCGATGTAGTTTGACAACGGTGGGTGGCCACCTCGCTTGCTAGAATGCGCGAGGTATCCCAGATGGTATTAGAGTGTGGTCCTTAGCCTCGTAGGTTGTGAGTCCATTTTAGTTTTTTCATTGCCTATCTTTGATTCCTTTTGATGATTTTTACTCTTAGTTATTCCGAGTGTGATTGTTTTTTGTTACTGTCTTTTCTGATGGCGAACACTAGGAGATCCGAAGATAGGAGAAAGGGTTCGATTTCTAGTCCCGCAGTTCAAGAGAGACATGGACAGTTTATTTTGGGTGCCAAGAAGTTAGTGGGTACCTCTCGTGAGGCCATAGCGGTCGGTATTGAGACCGGGAGACAGAGGTGGTTGACTCTAGTGGCACAGTAGCAAGGTACACCCGCTTTAGTTTGGGATAGGGTCAGAGACAGTTTTCATAATGGTAACTCCTTGTGTCTAGAAGTATTCAAAGGATTTTTACAGGATTCCACTAGCCACTACACATGCACTGCGAGTACCCATTAACTAGACACACACCTTAGAAGGATTTTTACAGGCATGAATATTAGACACACATCTTAACTAGACACGCACTAGCCACTAGACACGTACATCCCCCACGAACAAAATATAATATATACATATCTTAAATTGACACTAGACACGCACCTTCAAAGGATTTTTACAGGCTTGAATACTTATATTGTTCCCCGTTGGTAGTATGCATTTTAAATGTTACCTAATCACTAATAATTATTGTTTTCTTAAAATAAATTATAAAGACTAATTAGGGAAAGTGAAACTAAATTTGGGAGTATTTTTATTCAATTATGTAATACGATTTAAGACTCAAACCCTTGCATGCTTAGGTTAGAGGATGGAATTCCGTTAGAAATTATGACGTTCATATGTAAAATGAAGTGTAGGGATGTTATAAATTGATTTCAATGTATAAAATCATGTTAATTTTGGGCATTGTGTAGAATAAAGATTTATTATTGTATGCCCCCAAAAATATATGTGAATAAAAATCGAATAAATTTACGAGAAAGAGAATTATCTCAATTAATGTTATAATTAAATGGACATAATTGGGATAAATAGTAATCTTGTGATTAATTTAAAGATTTGTTGTGATAAGTTGAAAATATGCCATATATGTGATTTATGAAATGCAATAATAATTGACACTGCGGGGACGACTGGATTGTTAGGGTTGCTATTGCTCTCACCTTATTTTGTTAAGTTGGTTTCTAGGTATGAGACTAGTAGATAGGTCTTAGTTGTTGGTAATGTTTTCTACATATGGGACTAGATAGTGTGAGTTTTACGAATGGATGATTCTGGGGTGGAGATGATTTATACGTCCTTTTGGTTGGATCGTGAGTCTAGGTGTGAGGCTAGGTAGTAGCAAGTGGGAGGTATTCTTCCTAAATGTTAGGCTAGGATACACTTGCATTTTGGAGACCTCTAGGTATCGCACCAGGGGTAGTTTGAGGAAATTATGCTCGATAAAAGGGTGGGGATAATAGAAAATATTTAGAACTTGAGAAAATTGAGAATTAATGCCTAAGAAAATAAACGGGTATTAAAATGAATTTGTGGTGCGAGTATGTGCATGGATAACAGAATATGGATCGACTAGCTATAGAAACGTGGGTGTGTGTGGGCGTCACAAGTATGTGCAGGACTGACAGAATACGGATCTATTGATTATAGTGACATGTTGTGCATGGAACGCCAGGAGTATGTGCAGAGCTAACTGAAATTGGGTTTACTGGCTATAGTGAGGGGAATCGGTGTGATATGTAGAACTTTAAGTGCTCCAAGAATGTGTGCACGACCGATAAGGGGTCGACTGACCATAATTTTATCGCACAAATAAAACTAATTGGATAATTAAATTAAGTAAGTATAAGAGCTCACAATTAAATTATAGTGCTAATGGAATAATTGGACTTACACTTTAGGGTGGATTATATATATGTGTAGATAGTGGAAGTTTACATTTACTCGCATGTTTATATATATCTCGTTCAATTTAAAATACTCTATTGTGATTTTTATCATGTATAATGTTATTTTCTGGGTTCACGGAGCCTAATTGGGTCGAATAGCTAGTATTCATGTGGTGGACTCTCACCTATTGCGTTGACTAACATTTCAGGTATAGTGCTTCAATAGGTACACAAGAGTGATTGGAGATATTTTGGGAGTGCAACTGGAGATTTATTTTACTTGCTTTAGTAGTTTAGATTGGCTTTCCATTCTGTCAGTTTTATTATGAGACTTTCATTTACAGATTTGGTGGGCCAATCACTTCCATAGGAGTTTATGGTTTTTCAGTTAGATATTTATTGTTGGATAATTCGTTTGTGTTTATATTTATTTGGAGTTAGATTTATTTTGGAGATAACATGGTGATGGATTTTTAATATTGCATGAATGGTTATATTAATTGGATAAATTTAATTATTATCCTGTAATTTTTTTTTAAATGTATCATATATCTGTCACATGATGAGAATGATAACTTATTTAGTGACGCCCGACGTAGTTTGGCGGCGACGGGTGGCCACCTCGCTTGTCAGAATGCGCAGGGTGGCACAAGGTTCTAGTAAAGGTTCATTAAGGGGATTTAACCCGTATTCTAGAACGTTTCAGAAATCTGAACTCAAAACTAACATTATTGTGAAATGCTAGTGCTTTTGTAAAGAATCTATTTCAAAGTTCGCAATGTGATCGTGATGAGTATGACCCATCTTCAAGGCGAGATAACTCAAGGTTTGGTCAGGATTATCGGGTTAGGAGATATAAGGGGGGAAGGAATAACTATAAGGGACCCCACTAGGCTTGGGATATAAGAGGTTTCCAGTTCCGTGAGGATGAAGTTGAAGTCGAGACCATTTCGAATCTGCTTTTGGTGTAAACAGATAGTCCTTTTAGTCTTTTATAAATGAAGAACCCTAAAATAGCTCATTAGACTACTATAGGGCCACTTGGTTTTAGAGATGTCCGAATGAAGCGGAATATGATGATTACTCATCTGAGTCTCGGAGTCAATTTTCACTTCAGATCTGCTGGCCCTTGGGTTGAGTGTTTCTGGACCTTTAAATCTCGATGATTTTAAAAGTGGATATCGAGCGTGGTCATTGAAATGGCTTTTGTATCGTCACCGGGCATATCCAAGGCTCTTGCTAAGGAGAAGTTCAAGGTTTGTAGTTCAACATATCAATCTTTGTGTGATAAGATGACTCTTAATTAAGGACTTACTAAATCACACTAATTATAAATCTAGACCTACTAAGGCCTTATAGGAGAAATGCTTCATTTTATGGAGTTAAATTTAGAAATTCAGTTTAGGAAAATGATGTAATTTCTTGAGACAATTTTATTTTTAGATTTATATTTGTTGTGCCATTATTTATCGAAATATCATTTTTTACAAAGATGCTACGAAATGTATAACTAAAGATACATTTAAAAAAACAGATATAAAGAAGGTATGATGTATATGGATGCGTAAAATTGGAATCCAATTAAAATATTAATCAAATCTGGATTAACATTTTGTTTTTTGAATCCGTAAATTTAAAAATTCCCCATATATATGAAAGGAAGTTGTTTTATATATGCCACTGATTTACCTTCAACTAGTGGTCACCGTTCTTGGAATTATGTCGCTCCCCATATGTGACCTTCTCCTTGGCGGTACAGCTCTCATAGACAACGCTTTATTTTCCTCATTTTAGTCCTTTGATTTCATCTCATAGGATTATGGTACAACTCGATGATCATGTTGTAGGGATTTAGAGTCCCCTCCTAGCTTTGTTGTGCTTACTGTTATGTTTGGCACATACTCTGCATATCCTATATAATCCCTATTACTTTATGTGGCTTATTCTTCCTTTATCCATTGCAATCTCGACAGCCTACTAAGATAAAATTAATTAAGAATAGAGAATAAAAATTGAGGATACTAAAGAAGAATATCTCACTCTTCTCAGTCAAATTAATAGTCTTGCATCTAATTTTGAGATGCTCGAAAGAAAAAATTGGCATTTATATCATTGCAACACACATTGTTTAAGTATTGCTCAATTATGTTTATATTTATTCAAATGTTACGATACTGAAGTTTATATACAATATGAAGGATGAGTTGAAGGCACAAAAAGTTAAGCACTTCCATATCCACCAGAGGTTGCAACTGCTCCTTCAAACCTAAAATTGGTATCACCGTCTGTAGTGGGATATATATATATATATATATATATATATATATATATATATAAACAAGCGAGATACACTTCGCATGATAGTGGATGGTCTGTGAACAAGGGAAATTATTTCAAATTTGACTAGCTTATTCATTGAACAATATTACCATAACAACAAGAACTGAAATGGGGAAAAGGTAATCAAGAATGTATCTATCAGGTTTAATGTGGAATACAATAAATTATTATCTCCAATGACATTAACCAACTGAATTCTCATCATCAACTTCATTAATCAACACTCGCATTCAATTATGGGTGTCCAAGACATAATCATGTGATACCACATTAACAAAATAAGCAAATTAATTTTGTGTAAATTCGTAACGCTTGCTAACTTAAAAGCTTACCATTTTCCATCTATTTATAACCCAAACAATTTTGTTCCAACTTTTCATATCTTTACGATAATTCGTCACACATATTTTTGTGAATAAGTATTTGATTGTTTGGGGGAGATAATCCTTTCCCTCTTACCAAGATAAAATAAAAGGAATTTTTTTTTATATCAATATTAAGGAGTACAGATTTATTAACCTAATCCAAGTGAATGATAGCATGACGGTGTAGTGTAATTGACTAAAACATATATGATTCAGAAATGAACTCTATCATTTTTAATGAATTGTTCACATTTTAATCAATTACATTAGATAATTGTATTAATCCTCATTAAAGATGGTCGATAAATTTGAACTCAAAAATCGCAACTAGGAATTTTAGCTTGTCATGTGAAAGGATAAAATACTTTACATAATTTGAGGATGATTTAATATTTATTCCATTACTCATAAAGTCACTAATAAGTTAGATTCTCTCAATTCTTTCTAAAATGTTTAATTAATGGGGACAATTTGTTTTTTTTTAATTGACAAAGTCATACTCATCAACAACAAGATTACAATCTAGGGTTCAAAACTAGCAATTCGTTTGAGATTTTATGTATACTACAATCCAAAGTTCAAAACTTCAATATATATATATATATATATATATATATATATATATATATATATATATATATATATATATAATCAATCACCAAGCCAATCAGAAGAATATGCCACATAAATATGAAAGGACTAATCAAAATCAACATCAAATTAAACCACGATTATTCTTTAATAAAGAGACATGATAAAAATTAATTTGCAATACCTTTAATAACTACAAATAAGGATAACTTTAAGCAAACAATTTTAGTTTTATGTAGCCTAAGGCTATGTAACAACACCTCTTGTAAGTATTTTAATTTCTTGTTGTGCTACAAGTAGAACAAGAAAAATTATATATACAGGGTAGAAACAGTAAAAGGTGATGATCCAAAAACATTCTGAAATATACAAAGGACTCGACTAGATGCGTTGAGCAATAGAAATTAAGTATACATAGTAGAAACACTTATAGTAGTTGTAAAATCTATGCAAATAAGATAAAAAAGATTTATGAAAACACTTACAACCGTTGTGGAGGCGAAAGAGATGAATCCCTAATAGCACCGAAGAGAGAATCTAAGTAAACCGATCAAGTCTTAGGTTATGAGAGGAGTAGAGTATAATAGTGAAGAGAGATGATCGAGAGTTGAAGAGGAAAGATGAGGGAGAAAAGGGAAAGTAAACCTAGGCCAAAAAAATTGTAACCCTTAATAGCACTCACAAATTAAGTCTTGGGAGAAAATTTGTGACACCTGCGGGCAGTTACATATTTATGACTGCTAATTGCAGTTACAAATTCAGTTTTAAGCCAAGTATGAGCAGTTACAATAATAACAATCACAAATTAAATTTTAAGCCAAAATTTGTGACTGCTCATAGAAGTTATAACTTTGTAATTGCTTATAAGAGTCATAACTTAAGCCTTGTAACTATCACAAATAGTCAAAAATTATTTATATATAAAGATTTGGGACTGTCATTAGCAGTGAAAAACCAATTGACTCAAAATTTTCATTACCTAAAGATTTTATCACTCCTAATGGAAGTTACAAATAATTTTGTGATTGCTCGAACCAGTGATAAAGTTTGTCACCCCCATTAGCAGTTACGAGAAGGAAGTCATAAAATTAGTATTTTGGTGTAGTGCTAATAAATGGTGTAGGGGGATTTCATTGGATTAAATGTAGTACAGTATGAGGTAAATATGGTGGTTTAAGGTGGAGGGGTGGTGATTCTCGGCATGGGATGGTGGTTGGGCTCCACGAAAACTCTAAGGAGCTAGAAAGAGAAGGAAAATCTTATTGAAATGGGAAAGAATGAGCTTTCTCACCCTTTAAATACTCTATAAACCCTTAAGGGGAAATCCCTAAAATTTGCTAAAACCAAATCTCGAATTGATTTGTTTCCCTAAGAGCATGACACGTGTCTTAATCTAATGTTATAGATTTTGACATCATTTTCCAAATCTGCAAAAATCAATTTTGACCATCTCGTTCGAACGAGAACTACCATTTCATTTGAACCAGACAGCATCTCATTCGAACGAGCTTCGAAAAAATTGGTTTTACAGAGATGTTTCATTCGAAGATCGTTAAAACACCGTTCAAATGAGATTTGAATCTCGTTCGAATGACTCTAGATGTCATTTGAATGACCCTGAACTTTTCCAATATAAACTTTAAATCCATTCTAATTTTAATTAATTGCACTAAGGCCACTATATTACAAAAATTTGACCCATAATTCATCTCGTAAGGTCTAAAGCTCAAATGGGATCACACGAAGTCATCGAATTTCACGGGTGCGGTCAAAATCACAAGGGCGGGTGTTATATTCTTCCTTCCTTAGAAAAGTTTATCCTAAAAATTGTCATCCCATCAATTCCCCGAGTTACTGGAGGTTATAAACTCTTCTCCTAAGCCGTTGGAATCTTTCAAGGCTAGGTTATCAAAATCCTTAATCAATAAGAAGTCATCGTACGCCCTTTCAGAGGGGCTGCAACAAAAGAATTCAGCATGTGGCATATTCTAACGTTTACCATTAACATAGCCGTTAAAGTCACATATCCATCCTTGAGACTCAAATTACTCGGTGAACACACTTATTCAAGCCCTCATATTTCTCATCTAACACCCAAGGCTTATGATTAGGCATTAATTCTTCCGAATTTTCCCCTTTATTTAGAGGCTTTTATTACCTCGAATAATGTAAAACGAGTTGATTTATCTCATATCATTGCTAATGGCTTCGTCTAACAAGTATACCAAGTTTTGTGTATTTCTTATTGATTTTACAAGTATTTAATACATAAAAGAAAGAAAGAAACCGGAAGAAACAAGAGAGAAGAAAGAATAAAAGTCAAATGGGAAAAAGTGTAATTTTCACCAGGAATTCAGTCAAGGACCCAAAATAAAAGTCGAAGATCTCGAGTCTACAAGTGCGTAGGAAGAAATGGTGTTCCAATACGAGTTCCAGAATATAAGTTATGAACATCCCAAGATGTGAGATAATCATGAGAATTTGAAGAGATAATGAAGATAAATTGAAGAAGAAAATCGGATTAATCCGGGCCTCATAAAAAAGGATTGATCTCCCCCCCCCCCCCCCCCCCAAGTTCACTGAATAAAGGCATAGCTACCAGATCGATCCGGGTGAAATAAAAGAGGGATTGATCCGGTCATCAGGCGAATCGATCCGAAATGTCCTGACCGGATCGATCCGGGGTTCGAGATTTGGGATTATCTTCTTCAAGCTAGAGTTTGTATGGATCCAACTCTTGTAATTTTCGTAGAGTATATATTTCAAAGTCCTCCCAGATAATAGGGAGCTTCTAATTCGTTTTAGAGAAGCCTTGTACATTGTTATGAAAGAAGAACAGCAGAAACCCTAGTTTTCATTTAGCGTTGATTCAAGTTGTTGCAATTCAAGTAAATTTGTTCCAATTCTTGTTTTCATAATTGATGTAGTTAATTTTTTAGTTGATAATTTCATTCTTTATAATTCTAAGTTAATAGTTAAGATGTTTTCTTTCATTAAAATCATATATTCTTCTTATTTTACTATGTCCGGCTATGTTTTTAAAGGTTGGGGTGCATGAACCCCACCCGATGTAATTCACGATAATGGAAATAGACCTTTTGAATTAAAATCTTAGATGAATCTTGTTGCATAGTTGGTGCAACCTTCGTAGGACTTTTGATCTCGTTTGCCCTAGGTAATCAGGATGCTTAGGAATGCGACGTGCATATTGGTTAATGTGACACTGCTTTACTCGTCCTTTGATTACATATTGTGCGGGTGACGATCCCTCGTATGTGTAATGTTTGGGAGTACTAAAGACCGGGTTCATGTAAAATTCTAACTCCGAATCTAGTATCCTAATAAGTGAATTGCTAGGTTGCGGGGAATTGTAACTCGACCTATTTGTCTCATCTCATAGTTAAACGTTTTAGTCCAATTACCATAAGCTTTTCGTTTAATTAGTGTAGTTGCATTGTATTCATTCTAGTCAAATTAGATAATTATTCTCAAATTTGCATATAGTTGTAATTGTTTCATATTCCAAATCATCTTTTCATTTCTTTTGGAGTCAAAATAAGGATTTGTTCGTCTTTCCAAAGTCATCACGAATTCTTTCGTTGTGTTTTCCTGAGGATCGATACCCGACTTATCGGATTATTACTTGAGCGATAGGCTTGCACTTGAGCCTAAATAGCACGCATACTAGACACATTTGTGGTCGCGCCAAGTTTTTGGCGTTGTTGCCGGGGAACTAGATAGACTTAGGACAGATCGAGTCAATCTAGAACTTTGACCAAAAATTAAAAAGTAATTAATAAAAATATTCATCTCTCAAAAGCATTTAATGCAAAATACTAAACATACTCAAACTCCTCACAATACTCCAACCAGAATCCACGAAAATCCAATTGTTGAGTATAACTCTAAAAGCCTACACACACCTCGCGTTCCACAATTTTGGGATCCACTTCCTACTCCTAAGCACTCTATCAGTAGTTACACCCTGAGTCAACCTTCGAGTTGCACATCTAGGACACCGAGTGAATATTCAGAGTCATTTGAAGAGAGTGCGAGCGCAACATCTGACATAACGAGTTTTGGTACTAGAGAGGGAAATCTACCCTATTGTCCCATGAAAGATTTACTCTTTCCTGAGCGGACTGTCACCCCTGGTTGCATTCTACTCCCATATAATGCCGTTCAGTTCCACTTTCGCAATGGGATGATACAGATTCTCCTTACATTTCACAGCATGGATTCGAAGAAACCATACATGTATATTCGTGAGTTCGAAGAGGCATGCGACAAATTTAGTGACCAAGCTTTCACACAAGATGTCATTCGCCTAAAGCTTTTTCCTTTTTCCTTAAAGGATAAAGCTAAGACCTGGCTATGGTCTAAACCCCTGAACTCCGTAACTTCCTGGAGAGATATGCAATCTAAGTTTATCTCAAAATTCTATCCACAGCACAAGACCAACTCTGCCAAAACTCAAATCCAAGGTTTTCGACGACATGATAATGAGCATTTTTACAGGTATTAGGAATGTTTCCAAGAGTTGGTAAGCACATGCCCCCATCATGGTTTTGACAAACACCTTGTGATCTCTTTCTTCCATAATGGGTTGACAGTGGCTTCCAAATAACTTGTGCAAACAATGTGTGAAAGATCTTTTTGGGATTTTAACTCTAGCGATGTCGAGGCCCTTCTTAAGTATCTCGCAGAGACTACTCAAGCATGGGACACATCTGATCCCAATACCCAAGCCAGGCCTAGACAAACATCTATCTCTTCGACTACATCCGGTCTATACCATTTGGATAGTAATACCTTAATAGACCGTCGATTCGATCAATTTTAGAGAGATATGAAAGAGTGGTTTGATGGACGGTTGAGAGATATCTGCGGATCTAGCCGTGTTTCGAAAGAAAAGGTGTGTGCTATCTCTGAGGCGGGCCATTCCACAGAGTCATGCCCGATAATTTCCAATTTCTTCCCACAAATCCATGCACACCGAGCAGGTGGATGCTATAGGAGGATTCAAGGGAAATTTTAAAGTCCCGCATGAGAACTCGTATAACCCTTCGTGGAGAAACCATCCTGGTTTTAACTATGGACAACCACAAGCTATGATGAACCCACATTCATAGGTTGTCCCACCTCCACCAACTCCTTAATAACAACAATCACCACCACCTCCAGCTCCATATGTAACTCCACCGCGGAGGAACCTCGAGGATACAATAAACTAGTTCATAAATTCTCAAAGTGCAACAAATGCTAGAAATGAACGTATGTTCGCCAACATGAATGCGCACATCTCCAAGTTACAATCAGTGTTGAGTCTCCAAGAGAAAGGAAAATTTCCTGCCCAGGGCCAAAGACCTCCCCAAGGTCAACCTAGTGTTAGCTCCACCTCTATAGAATAGCAGGCGCATTGCCAAGCTGTAACCGCTCTTCCTAGTGGGAAAGTTGTTGATTTATCACTTCCCCCTCACGACACTTCGAAAGTCAAGGAGAATTCACCCGACATGAAAGTGGTCGAAGATATCCCCTTGAACGAGAGTGAAAATGAAGACACTAGTAATCCCAAGGTAGTTGTAAAGACACCCTTCGCTGCGCCATTTCCTCAAAGATTGGTTCCTTCCCACAAAGGGACCATAAGTGATGAAGTGTTAGAGGTGCTTAAAACTATGAGATTGAACTTTCCTTTCCTTGATGCAACAAGGCAAATTCCATCTTACGCAAAAGTCATTAAAGATTTATTGATTGTCAAGAGGAGGATGAAGGTAAAGAAAAACGTGTTTCTAGCCCAAAACGTGAGCTCCATTCTTTTTAACGATGTCCCACCTAAATATAAAGATCCCGGTGCACCCACTATTTCCTGCACCATTGGAGAGAACAAAATTGAGAGAGCCTTACTTGACTTGGGGGTAAGTGTTAATATCCTCCCCTATTCAATTTATAGGCAACTTGATCTGGGTGATCTTAATCCCACAAGGATTACTCTCCAATTAGCGGATCGAACCGTGAAGATACCGAGGGGTATAGTTGAGCACGTGATAGTCCAAGTGGAGACTTTCTACTTCCCGATAGATTTTGCCATTTGGGACACGGAGCCCTCATTCGCCTCGAAAAATTATGTTCCCATCATCCTTTGGTGCCCATTCTTAGCTACGGCTAACGCACTGATCAATACTCGAAATGGGAAGATGCAACTCACTTTTGGGAATATGACTTTAGAAATAAACATCTTCAACATAGCCCAACAAGCAGGGGAAGAAAATGATCTTTATGCGGTGAGCTTAATATATGAGATCGTAGAAGTGAACATTGAGGAAAATTTGTATAGAGATACCTTAGAAGCCTGTCTAATGTCTAGTCATGAGAGCGAGGGAGCTTACATCGAGTTTGAGAGAGAAATTGAGGAGTTGAGAGACTTACTTGATGAGAGAGCGTCGGACGAGGATGAGAGAGATGTTAGTTAGGTTTCTCGATTCAAAGAGTTATCGCCAAGGGAGGCACTCATAATGCCCTCTAGCGAGCGATTCATTTCTGACTCTCGAGTTTAAGAAACTACCCTCCAACGTTAAATATGCTTTCCTAGGTGAAAGTGAGACATTTCCTATTATTGTCTCCTCTAGCTTAGATGAAGAGTAGGAGGGTAAGCTATTAAAAAATTTGAGGAAGCACCAAAGTGATTTTGGTTGGTGTATAGCTGATCTAAAGGGGATAAGCCCTCTGATTTTCACCCATAAGATTCACCTCGAGGAGGATGTTAAGCCCTCGAGATAAATGCAAACAAGGCTAAACCCCACAATAAAAGATGGGGTGAGGACTAAACTCATAAAGCTCTTGGATGTCGAGATTATCTACCCGATCTCGGATATCAAGTGGGCGAGCCCCATTTAAGTCGTCCCGAAGAAGTCGGGCATGATTGTGATTGAAAATTCCAAGGGAGAGCCAGTTCCCTATCATACCACCACTGGATGGCGCATTTGCATTGATTACCGAAAACTCAATGCGGGAACTAGGAAATACCATTTCACCTTGCCATTTATCGATAAAATTCTTGAAAGAGTAGCGATCCACCCTTACTATTGCTTCCTAGATGGTTATTCCGAATATAACCAGATTGAGGTAGATGTACTTGATCAAGAGAATATAACCTTCACTTGCCCTTTTAGAACATTTACCTATAAGCATATGCCATTCGACTTGTGTAATGCACCGACGACCTTTCAAAGGTGCATGTTGAGATTATTCAATGACATGGTTGAGAGAGACCTGGAGATGTTTATGGACGACTTTAGTGTTTTTGGTACCTCTTTCGATCTATGTCTAGCCAATCTTAAAAAAGTACAAGCCCGATGTGTGGAAAAGAACTTAGTGCTGAATTTGGAGAAATGCCATTTCATGGTAATGGAGAGCATAGTTCTTGGCCACATCATGTCATCTAAAGGAATCCAAGTTGATCAAGCAAAAATTGATGTCATAGGTGACCTACCTCCACTAAAATTGCTAAAGGACGTGCGCTCTTTTTTGGGACACGCGGGGTTTTATAGAAGGTTCATTAAGGACTTTAGCGCCATCGATAGACCCTTATGCCCAGATCTGTCCACTTTGCAAAAAAATCAAAATAAAAAAAAACGGGTTTGGATCGATCCAGTTTCTGTAACTCTTTAAATTCCCTAAGTTCACCCCCTTTTTCCCAATCCATTTCCTTCCCTCCCATTTCATCCCCCACCCTTCACAACAACCTTTTCCCTCCTAAATACTTCCCCCTTTTCCCTCCAAAATCTACCCTCCCCTCTCCCCTCACCACCTACAAAACCACACCCTCTCCACCATAATTTCCCCACCACTACTCACTCTCTTCATCTCTTTCTCTATTTTTTTCCATAAATCCTCCTACCTCCAATTTCCATGGCCAACCAACCACCTCCCCAAAAATACGAGTCCACCCACATTCTCAGAGACAGAGCCACCGGCTATCGTTCCCTTCAAGATCAAAGGTGGTGTGAACGTTTCTTCGGCCAATCTCGCAAGCTCCAAGTGGAGCGTCAAGTCATTCGGAATGATATGCGCAATCTGTCACTACGCTTTTTATGGCCCGGGGTTGGTATCGTTTCCTCAACAAACCTCATAACGCGATGTGGCCAAACGAAGTACAAGCATTCTATGGCTCTCTTGCCTCACCGAGCACAACGTGGCTGAATCATACATAGGCGGCATCTATGTCCCGTTCTCTTTGGAACTTCTGCTCTAGAAGTTGGCTGCCAAAGATGTCCCAACCACGCATCCATTCGCATACCCCAACCCTTTTCCCCCACTTCACAAAGGCGTGTGAATGTCCCACATCGATCCCAATGCTATTTGGATCATCGAGACATACCCGGTGGTCTAGCTAAGCGAGAAAGCGAGCCTCACTTTCAAAATCGTGTGCGCGAACATTCTCCCAATGGGCAATAACTCGACAATGCGCCCGAATCAAGCCACTTGCGTATATCACCTCTTGGACCACAACACCCCCATCAACCTGGCTCCCTGCATTTATAACGACATTTTATTCACCGTCACAGATAAAAAGGGAAAAACTCCTCTCCCCTATGCCCGGCTCATAACATCCATTCTAGCAGACGCCGTCATTTCCCCCCCCCCACCACCACCACAAGATTTCCCTCGCCTCCCCGCTCCCTTTGGGGCAACCACTCGGACTCGCCGTGAGAGAAAAAGGGCAAACATACATGCCCGACTAGCACAAGAGAGTAGTGACGAAGAGCTGACCGCAAGTGATGATGAAGAAGAGGGTGCGAGTGGTGATGAGGACAGCAGCGAGGAAGAAGAAGAAGAAGAAGAAGAAGAAGAAGAAGAAGAAGAAGAAGAAGAAGAAGAAGAAGAAGAAGAAGAAGAAGAAGAAGAAGAAGAAGAAGAAGAAGAAGAATAAGAAGAATAAGAAATCGTGATGGGCGAGGGTGACGCGGATTATGATAGTGATGCGAATTCTGATTTTTCTCCAGCAAATGCTGAAATTAATCGGCATATTTCGGTGGTGGAAACCAGACTTGATGGGTTCATAAACCAATACAACACTGATTGGGTAATCGACTTACGGGCTTATCAACACGACACTAGCATGATGCACCGTCTCCAAGCGGAGGTGTATCGGATGACTATGGGTACACCACCACCGTCCTATTTCTATGACCCATATGACCTCAATGCGCCCCGTGGTTCCCATGCCCCGCCCCAATGATACCATTTCAGTAATTTGGTTGTGAAAATGTTGGTTGTTCTCATTGTTGGTTGTTTGTCTCCTTTTCCTTTGTAATTCATGTGGTCGGTTTATATAAAATTCTTCATTTTTCATATTTGTTTATTTTATTTTTTCGCACTTTTAATTCGCTTTGAGTTAGATTTTAGTCCTTTTTCTTGAGGAGAATGCAAAAGTATAAGTTAGGGGGGGGTCATAAGTGCGTCTGTCTAGAACTTTACAAATTTTGAAAAATGCCCAGAAATTTCAAAAAAAAAATTGAAAATTTTTAAAAAATCCAAAAATATTTTTCTTCAAAATAAATGAAAATTAGAATTTAAAAGCTTCAAAAATGTCACAAATATTTGGTCTAAAGTTGTAAATTCAAAATTCACAAAGACAAAATTGACCAAAGATGGAAATTGTGCGAAGATTGATGACTTTACGAATAAGTACGGAGATTAACCAACCCGGAGAGATTTCGAGCCTATCATTTTTTCCGAGTTTATAAATCAATCCGAGTTAATGGTTAACTCAAAGTCCTTTTCAGCATGTTAAAAAGTCTTTGATGATCTCAATCCTTTGTTTTAATCGATTACGGGAAACGAGTGAGGTGTTGTCTCAAAAAATTTGCTAAATAGATCTCTAAACTTAATTAATCTCGAAACGCATATGGTAAAGCAACTCGCATTTGGATAATCATGTAGGCCCTCGTTTGTCAACCAAAAATATTGGCTAGAAAACGTTATGAAAAATTATCCCTTTTATAACCCAAATTTGAGCCATATAATTATTCCTTTCGTTTGACAACCCGAAAAACCCACATAAACCCGGAATTGTGAAAGTTGAAAATCCCAGAAATAAAGTCCGAAAAGTGCATAAAAAGGGCCAAGAAAAAAATAGAAAAATGCTGAACAAAAAATAACAAGAAAAGAAAAGTGTGAAAAGTAGAAAAAGAAGGAAAAATGAGCAAAAGCTCGGGAAAAGCGCTAATGAACATCATAAGAAAATTTTCCAATTCCAGATTTCCCCACCATTTCCATTTTACCCAAATACACCTTAAATTCAAGAAAGTCATAAACGAGTTCGAATTGCGAAATTGATTACCGCGTAGAGAGATAAGATACAAAAAGATAATATGAGAGGTTAAATGGTGTGAATTTGAGGCGATGTTTCCCATTTTCCAATGACCGTAATCCTATGACGAGATAATTTCACTAAATAAATTCCGTCTTTTCAATTTTGTGTGCATGAATTCGTGTCCATCATATTTACTCTTTCTATCACGCATACCGAGAGAAAATAACCACATTTCGAGTTCGTTTGTGAGTGTATCTGTGAGATTTGAAATCAAAGAGAATTTTCGAAAAGTAACGTAATGATCAATCGCTGGAAGTTAGCAGTTCGATTTCTGGCTTCACACACACACATTATGGCTTGAGACTCGTAAATATGATTTTATGGTGACCAGTTTTTGGAGAGTTTAAATTGTAAAATTTTTAAGTATTTGGATTTTTCTTTGAGTCAATAACGAATTTTGTGGGTATATTCACTACAAACCCTCACAAGACGCAACTCATCATACTAGGGTCACCTCGAGGTTTAAAGGCTTGTTGCATACGCTAAATGAAATCGCTTGCCCGCGAAAGAGGTATACTATCCCATTTTAGAGTCAGATCGTGTCTTGATTTTTTATTTATATTGCTCGGGACGATCATAGTTCTAAGTTAGGGGGGTTGATTAGGCATAAATTCTTCCAAATTTTTCCATTTATTTAGAGGCTTTTATTACCTCAGATAATGTAAAACGAGTTAATTTATCTCATATCATTTCTAATGGCTTTGTCTAACAAGTATCCCATTTTTCGTGTATTTCTTTTTTATTTTGCAGGTATTTAATATAGAAACTGGAAGAAAGAAACCGAAAGAAAAAAGAAAAGTCAAAAGGGTAAGAGCGTAATTTCCACCAGGAATCCGGTCAAGGACCCAAAATAAAAGTCGAAGATCTCGAGTCTACGAGTGCATAAGAAGAAACGGTGTTCCAATCCAAGTTCCAGAATAGAAGTTATGAAGATCCAATGATGTGAGATAATCATGAGAATTTGAAGAGATAATGAAGAGAAATTGAAAAAGAAAATCGGATCGATCCGGACCTCATAAAAAAATAATCGATCCAAACCTCCTAAGTCACTGTAAAAGGATGCATTTACCTGATCGATCCGGTCCTCATAAAAAAGAGATCGATTTGGCCCCCCAAGTTCACTGAATAAAGACATAGCTACCGGATCGATCCGGGTGATATAAAAAAGGGATCGATCCAATCATCAGGCAGATCGATCCAAAATGTCTTGATCGGATCGATTCGGGGTCCGAGATTTGGGATTATCTTCTTCAAGCTAAAGTTTTGTATGGATCCAACTCTTGTAATTTTCATAGAGTATATATTTCAAAGTCCTCCCAGATAATAAGGAGCTTCTAATTCGTTTTAGAGAAGCCTTGTACTTGGTTTTTAAAGAAGAACAACAAAAACCCTAGTCTTCATTTAATGTTGATTCAGGTTGCTGCAATTCAAGTAACTTTATTCCAATTCTTGTTTTCATAATTGCTATAGTTAATTGTTTAGTTGATAATTTCATTCTTCATAATTCTAAGTTAATAGTTAAGATGTTTTCTTTCATAAAAATCATATTTTCTTCTTGTTTTACTATGTCCAACTGAGTTTTTAAGGGTTGGGGTGCATGAACCCCACCCGATGTAATTCACGATAATGGAAATAGAACTTTTGAATTAAAATCTTAGATGAATCGTGTCGCATTTTGATCTTGTTTTCCCTAGGTAACCGGGATGCTTAAGAATGTGACACGCGTATTGGTTAATGTGACACCGCTTTACTCGTCCTTTGATTACATACTGTGCGGGCTATGATCCCTCATATGTGTAATTCTTGGGATTACTAAAGATCGGGTTCATGTAAAATTCTAATTTTGAATCTAGTATCCTACTAAGTGAATTGCTTGGGTGCGGGGAATTGTAACCCGACCTATTTGTCTCATCTCATAGTTAAACTTTTTAGTCCAATTGTAATCAGCTTTTCGTTTAATTAGCGTAGTTTCATTGTATTCATTCTAGTCTGATTAGATAATTATTCTCAAATTTGCATATAGTTGTAATTGTTTCATATTCCAAATCATCTTTTCATTTCTTTTGGAATCAAAATAAGGATTTGTTCGTCTTTCCAACGTTGTCACGAATTCTTTCATCCTATTTCCCTGATGATCGATACCCAACTTATCGGATTATTATTTGAGCGACAGGCTTGCACTTGAGCCTAAATAGCACACATACTAGACACATTTGTGGTCACGTCAGCATACTAGCACATCCACTGGGGTAAGACTTCCCAGTGATCGACACTCACCCAAATCTAATCAAAATACTACTAGTTCTCGATTCATCATCAGGAACCATTTTGAATCTTAGGGCTACACATATTAAGTCCCTTAAAACTCTCGAGTCATATTGACCACACAAGTTCACTTAAACTTGATACTAACCTCGCATATCTAGTTTCTCACTCCGAGGAATAACACACCAACCAAGTCACAAATCATTCATCCGACTAACGCTTTCCAAAATATCCATATGTGAACCTAGGATCACTCTAAGCGTTTAACTGTGGATCACTTACCTGAGTATTGTACCAATACACTCATTGTGGAAAAACAACACTATATTCCATTTTTTCTCGAGTTCTAACACCTTATGATATTTTCAAATCATAATTCTAATCTTTATAACTAAAGTCGTTAATTTCCATATCGGTCAATCCATAAGATAACTAATCCTAAAAAAAAGCAGACACTACAAGCAAACCATGTGCAAAATGCATAGCCACATGTACCCAGAACATGTCCAAATAAAGGGATATTTCAAGTAAGAGCGCACCTAGTTGTCGAGCTACACTGACCACACCAAGTCCATCCACACTCATATTGTGCCAAGCAGCGCTATGACCAAGATATCAACATAGAACAAAACAAGATCACAAAAATTTAAAGGACACCATCCTCAAACATCAGAATCGAAGGAACATAGTCCTCGATTATCAAAATTGAAAGAACATAACAAATCAGAACGAACAAACAACTTCTCTGAGGGAACCCCGTATACATGTAACAACTATAGTTTACAAAATGTGAACGTACGCCATACGCCCGAAGTATACGACTCTTCCCAGGTATTCTTATCAGATCCTAGTATAGTCATACACCCTGGCTTAAGTCACCAACTGTAACTTATCGGATCACGAACCATTCATCTCCTTCAGATGAAAGTAACATACGAGCCTATTGTCCTTTAGGAAGTGAAACATTGGACATCCCTCCTGGGAGTAAGGCTTCCTCTTTTCGTCCTCGACGAATGCAAACCACTCCGATTGACAAATGTAAAATGCCCTTGTCAATGCCGACCTTGTCCATCTCTTTAGTCATCGTGATGTCGTGACCAACCTAAGACACCTAGGACACTATCTACTTTATCATACCATGGTCATATACCAAACGTCTCCTTAGGTAGTGCCCAACTAAGGGAAACATTCCCAACTAAGAGAAGCATTCACCTTAGTATTACCTCCAATGGCACAATGTCATCACTATACTTATCTCTAGATCCTACCCAAACTAAATTTATGTGGCGTCCACCCCAATCACCATTATCACTATAAGGCTAGCAAGCACTAAATAAGTCTATTCTTTTTAATCCGTACCAATCTGGCAAGACTTGCCAAAAACTAATCCTTACCCTTTAACGGCTATTCTAACTTATACTGGTGACACATGTCGATATCTTAATCATTCCTCGATATCCCATTTGGGGTGTTATTTTCAAGTCACTATCATGACATCATAGATCTAAGTCCTCAATGCATCTCCTAGTACCCATCACAAATAATTACAACATTTTCTACACTAGCCATGTTATGAAAACATGAATTATGTCTAATCATGACACTAATCTTCAATTACCTTTATAATGCTACCTCACCTATTTATATTAAATTGGATAACCTCATCAAGGACTACATGATTCGAGTCATTAGAATTTAACCAATAACCTGAGATTATTACGTAACCCTCAATACAATCGTTACTAGACACTAGCATTTCATAATATCAAAATTAATTGGTTGCTTAAGGACACCAATCATACCCCACATACAAGTCATCAAAAAACTAATAATATTTCATCACCTATGATCCTATTATCATAGGTATGCTCTATCGATTTCCCAATATTCACATCTTGGCTATTAGGTAATCACAAAGACACTAACCTATAAGTCTCCATGCATAGTGAACTTTAACCATTGAACACCTCAGGGCATCACAACATCAATTTTTATTCCTCCATAATACCACAGACAATCCGTCCCAAGGATACTCCAATACTTCTTGAAATCATACTTTCACCAAAACTGTCGTGCATTCATCCATTACTTAGGCTAATAAAATGTTCTACGGTAGTTAGATAAAACCATATTTCCTTTCTATTTGAAACTCTGGCATGAGTCTAACCTATGACCCTCTCCTCGAGAACCAATAACGATCCAAAAACTTTCTTCCAAATTATTGGTGCCGTATACTATGTATCAAACCACATGTTGTCACTACTAAGGGTTTTGGCAGGATATATGACATCGTGTATAACCAAAAAGCCTCTTAATTCGCACTATCGAAACCATAAGGGATCCTTTTCCTCAAGGTTACATTATATTATCTAAAATCCCATCATTGAAGACCATCTAGGGTTCACTCCTACATCACTTCAACTCATCATTATTACACATGTAACACAATCACCTTCAATGGCCCATAACTCTCATCATAGCTTTGGAGATATATATAGCTTTCAATCGACACTTATCAAGGCACTTACTTGTAATGATAGCATCCTATTAACTCTGGCCCGAACACACATCCTCGTGTAATAACTGACACGATTCTACATGTCTATCGAACTGTCAAATGCTTACGATGTGATGCTACCCCAAGGATCAAGTTCCCTTAATCACGTCATCATTATTAACTACATTTAAGTACCTAGCCAATTAACTTAATGCGTCCTTATCATAAAAATTAATTTCGTTTAGACATGGCACCCTAGTCACCTAATCTCCACAGTTGACTTTGCATAACTCATGTCTTTAATTCAATGGACGTCATTCACCTTTGTTAACATCTTACTAGGCCTCTCACATCATCTACGATGGACATCAAGCACCTCACACTAGAGAATGATGTCGCCATTAATGGCCTATGTAGACACTATCAATCTACTAACATGTCTCAATCAGAAGCATAAAAGCTATCAATGGCAACAAACTTAGCCACATCCTACTTGTAAATGAATTGCCCGTCATGTTAATCTCATCACTCCACTGTCACGAACACTAACCTAAATCGTCACCAATCTAGTGTGATCGGATCAAAACCAACACCGACGTCAAAGATCCACTCCAGACCTCACAACTTCACTCCCTAAAGTAACCTTGAACTTAGAGGTCAAGTACCATTTGTAACGCCTTAGCCCAGATTTACGGGTTGCCCATGGTCAATCCGGTCCGACTCGAATGTTAGGTGTGAAGTGCGATGACGTAACTTAACTAATGTTGCTAGTCTAGTACTATTTAATTAACATTTCACTTATTAGTATGCTATTCCAATTTAAATCAAATGACGTGAGGGACCCAAGGGAAGCATCCCCGAAATCCAAGCATACAGAGCTACTAATATAAAATAAAAGGAATACTAACCTATGTAATTCTATCAAAATACGGAACTGCACACAACCTACCATAACAAAGACAAGGCAATGAGTCGAATGCCCAGTGGGAAAATATAACAATGCAATATAATTGAACAGCTCAAAAGAGGCTCTAGCTTGTTTATCTACATGCACATGCAATTACTTTGTATACACACACACACACTTACACACACACATGTACATATACATTAATGCAAGCTTTATTCCAAAATGTTATTTGTTCTGATTAATTCATATTGATCTTATAAATGAACCCCTTTTACTTTACTTGACATTTATTTCCCGATTTAACGCACCCAGTCTAATACTTTGAACAAAATACCTTTGTTCTAAAAAACCCGCCTAGGCTCCGCCTAGGCACGCCAAGGCTTAAGGCTTGGGAGAAACGCCTCGCCTTACGCTTTTCACGCCTTATTCTTGGTAAAACCCTTGAGGCGCACTTTTTTCTAAAATCAACAATGCTTTAGTGAAACGATGTTGCCTTTTAAAGAATTTGTTAACAAATCGGACCATTATCTCATCCAATATAATCAAATAATATTTTAATTTGCATATATTTAGACATATTTTTATGATATGTGCAATTTTTGTATTTTAATAACCTTGTTATGGTTAAAAAATATTCAAATATATTAAAAAGGCCTAAACGCCTTTTCACGCCTTTTTACGCCTAGGCCCGCCTAGGCTTCTAAGGCTTAAGGCTTGGCCTCCACGCCTCAATCACGCCCCGCGTTTTTTAGAACCTTGCAAAATACTATTCGTTTAAGGAAAGAATTTTTTCACCAAAAATACTCATTTACTCGCACCAAATTCACCTTTACTTGAAAATCACCTTTCCACACTCGCCCACAGTGTTAGAAAATACTTATTTCTCATTGAAAACCTTTTAGAAACACACTCTTGTGTTAATTATAGGTTTAACCTCATTATCATTTCTTTTATTTCATGGACATTAGCCAATTTCTAACATTATTTATCCATATTATCTTTAAACATGAGACATCTATTAATTTAATTCAAGGTAGGTGGTCTTTTCTTACATTCACTATACAACCCATTTCTTGACATATTCCCTTTTCTCATTATATTGTCTTGAAATCTTCTAAATATCAGCATACTTTAATGGGCTCCACACTATCGACTATGCTAACATATGCTTTGGCTAGTGATTTTGTATATTTCACCCCAGGACTCCGGGACCTTCTTAATTATTCTCGGTATTATCCGAGTCCATATTAATGTGTTTTAATATTTATCAAATGTCCACATTATTACACTTTTACTTACTAAATCTATAACCAGGAATCTCGCCCCACCATGTGTAACAGTTTGAAAATCACCATTTCTTGTTCTTTACACACTTGTGTTGGTTTTATCCCCGAAACCACTTTCGTTTAGGACCATTTTGTGTAACATCTTTTCCAACATTTTTACTTCATAAAAATATTTCACTTTGCATAAGATTAATTTTATCCATTTGTTTCCAAATTTTTATTTTCCTCAATTTTCACAAATGCTATTTCTAAAAATATTATTAAGTTACGCACACTAACTTCTTAAATATTTTTCACTCATTAACAATTATTTAAAACTTTGGAGTAACATGCTTATCTAGCAGGAAATCTCTCTATTTAATTACTTTCTTTATCAAAAAAATCATATGGCCTTTTTTAGTCTAATTCAAAGGAAAGCCCCACTTACTCTTATCATCACATAGTCTTGAAAACATACACTTATCACATCTTGCACACTTGTTAATACACTTTAAGGGAAGAAATTTCTATTTTTTATATTTCATGTTGAAACTCATTAAAACCTTTACCAAACTTGCTTATATACTCATCATCAAAATACTACAAGTTTATATACATGGGAAGAGTTACTTTAAGTCCAAAAATCCTAGAAAATGAGTTTAACATATGATTTATTCAAGAAATTTCATAATATTTACAAAAACATACTTTAAAGACTAAAGACATTTTCTTTTCTTCAAAACTTGAATAAATTCCTAACTTTATGAAAATTCTAAATTTTACGAGAAAACTTTAAGATATTTGCTCGTTATATATCTTTAATGAGATAAATATTCTATTCAAAACATTTTATTCTATAAAAATTTTAACACCAAGTTTTCTTGAAATATATCATTTTTACTCAAAAATCCTGAATTTCTTTGTAAACCATTTTTACCAAAACCATAAGAAATGACTTTCTTAAATCATATATGCATTCTACTCTTACAATCTCAACTACAAGACCAATACTATATAAAAATAGAGTACTTAAGCTAAGAGTAGAGTCTTCCCACCTTATTGAAGCTCCAAAATGAGTGGATGAATGTAGAAGAATATGTAAACCTCCCACCTCCTAAGTTAGCCTTTAAAAGGTTGTCTAGATCCATCAAGCTTGTCTTATTGAATGCTTTATGAAACCCCCCCTTCAACCTCCTTGATTTTTTCCACTTTTCTCCTTTAAAGACCCCCAACAATATCTCCATGAATTTACATCTTGCCTAATAAATGGTGTAAATGGGTTTCATAGGCCTAAATGTAGTAGAATATGCGGTAAATATGGTGGTATAAGGTTGAGGGATGGTGGTTCGGCTCCATGGAACTTTAAAGTGCTAGAGAGAGAAAATATGATCAAAATGGGCAAGAGTGATTTCTCTCACCCTTTAAATACTCTGGAAAACATTTAGGGGAAATCCTAAAATTCCCTAAACCCCAATCTCAAATTGATCTGCCACCCTGAGAGCATGAAAAGTGTCTTAATCAAATGGTTTAGATTTTCACAGTGTTTTCTAAATTTATAGAAATCAATTTTGACCATCTCGTTCGATCGAGAATGAATCTCGTTCGAATGAGAACTACCATTTCGTTTGAACCTGCATGCATCTTGTTCGAACAAGAACTACATGACATTCGAGCATTCTTTGAACGAGATTGGTTTTTCCTACAGAAATATGTTTTGTTCGAAGGTCATTAGATTATCATTCGAATGAGATTTGAATCTCCTTCTAATGACTTTGGTTATCGTTCGAACGACCCTGAACTTTTTTAATATTAAATTTAAGTCAATTCTAATTTCAATTAATTGCACTAAAGCCGCTATATTACTCAAATTTTACCCATAATTTAACTCACAAGGTCTAAAGCTTAAATGGTGTTGCATGAAGTCATCGAATTACACGGGTACGATTAAAATCATGAGGGCGAGTGTTACACCATTGCCGGGTCATGGGCCCTATTGGTTATCAGTTGTTTGAATATCCTTTTTTATGTTTAAAGCCCAATTTCTTACATCATCGCTCATTTTGATCATATATCCTTCACCATGAAAACCCTATAACTCTCTAAAATCTCCTTCAAACTATTTTATCTCGATTAATCAAAACAAACAGATTCTCTCAAGGCTTTGAAGTGGGATTCAATGGAGGTTTTTTTAAATGAAAAAGTGTTTAGAAGTGATCGAAAGAGGATTTTAAGCCTAGGTATAACACCCCGTACTTCTGAATATTTAGAATTTAATTAGTTCAGTTATTTCTAAATTACACGTGTGCAATAATTTAATTAAAATAAAATATTGTGTGTTTATTAAATATTGATCGGGAGAGAGTATAATTATTATTTATGGGATAAATTTACTAAGTGTGTAATAAATAACATGTGATAAATATTATACATCGTAGTGAGTAATATCAACAGGAATATGTTATCTCTCAATTGAGAGTCGCGTATAGGCTATCTTAAGGCCGAGATAGGAAATTTATGTAGAGTGACTCAGATAGAGATTTCTAGGTGACGATTAATTCCTAATGGGCCTAAATAGGATAAATGGAGTACTCGGTTGTTTTAATTAGGTCCAAGGGCATTTTTAGACCAACCAGATACCACGTAGGGGTATTTTGGTCATTTTGGAGTCTAGGGTTGAAACATCTCTAAAATTCTGAATGTTATATCAGCCACTTTGTGATAGAGGCTAGGGTTAAAATACTTGGGAGAGAAAGGAGGCCATGGGAGAGAAGAAGAAGAAGAAGAAGAAGAAGAAGAAGAAGAAGAAGAAGAAGAAGAAGAAGAAGAAGAAGAAGAAGAAGAAGAAGAAGAAGAGAAGAGCCTTAGGCCATTCTACACCTTTTTTCACCACCGACACTATCAGAATTAAGATTGGATCAAGGAAAGAACAACTTTATCATAAAATAATGAAAATCAGACCTACAAACATAAGGCAAGTGTTTATCTTGCAAGCTTTTGAGCATGTTATAATACCCATGATAGTGTAGGGTTAATAATACGTGAAAACCTAGTTTTGGGATGTGATATTGGGATTTAATTAATGATTTGATGAGACATTAGGGTTATAATCATCCTACTGTTATAATAACACAAACTTTGGGGATTGGGTGTGGTTAGGATGACAAAATTCTGGGTTGTTGAAGATGAACATGCAAGAAAAGAGAAACTAGGGTTTTATGGTTAAAATATAATTTTGATGTTGTTTAATGTGAATTAAATGATGAATTGCGAAAAAAAATTGTTAGAAACTCTTAAAATAGTCCCATGTAAGGCTTGGTTGATTTGGTTGGGAGTTTGGGAAGTTTTCTTGGAAGTTTGATGGGTTAACAATGATGAAAAACGTAACTGGACGAAACTACCAAACAGATGTCGATCAATCAATTAAGGGATGTCGATCCATCAATGGATCGATTAATCGATCAAACCAAAGCTAAAATTTAGGTCTTTATTTATTTGCATAGTTTTCATTATCGAGAATTGTGGGGGACTTTAGTAATGTTGCGTTAATTATATGAGGACTTGGAGACTATCAGTAGACCTATAGTTAAATCCCATCTTAGTGTTAATGAGGGTAAATTGAGACTAGGACCGACTAGAGTTAAACGATTGTGTTAAGTATAAAAAATTTACAAATCGGGTTACGGGAAGCATAGATGATAACCCAAAGTTTATACCAATATGTTAGTGATGTTTTAACTACTGAAAGTATTTAAGGGATAACTAGGACCCTTCGGGTAGTGAGTGATACTCGAAAAAATAAGAAATAAATATTGAGTGTGAATCGTTAGTACGTTTAATATTCGAGAGATATATACTACGTACTGGATATATTATAGGTTGTGCGTATACTTATGTTGGGTATATTTATAGGTTTTGTATATGTCTATTATATGTGTGTGAACATACCTATGCTGCCTGCTATCATGAGAGGTTTCTCAAAGTGGGCGATCCCACCTTGAAGATGCCAGTGACGTCTGGATGTGTTCCCCAGAGCATAGGACTTAGGGTGGAGCACTATTTGTGTGTATCGTTCATTTGGTTGCATTAAGTATGTGCGTAGTCCAAAGGCTTAGGACTATGTTCGCCTCTAATATGTGTTGATTTGATTTATGGTTCGAGGTTCCATTCCGAATTGGTACTCCTTGATTTTGTACGAGAGTTACATGTACTCGATAGCAGAGTATGCACGCATCACGGTAACCATTAAGGGGATGTTATTGTGTGTGTTTATATATATATATATATATATATATATATATATATATATATAACTGTGATTATTCTACTTTTGTATGATGGTAGATAGTGTATATCTAAAAGTAACTTAAGTAAGAGAAACTTTATTTAATAATTCAATAATAATATTTGGTTAATATTAATTATTGATTTTACGATAACATATCGTATGGATGGTACGGGTGAGCTAAACTTCTTGTGGTTAGTTAGAGGCTTATGTCTAATTAGTCTGGGTAGCATAACTTGGTGGGTAAAATAGGACACGTAGGTGTGCACTATAGTTGAGAGGTGAGGGACTCAAGGGAGTGTACGTGAAACTAACGTGTGAACCTAATAACTGCTTTTAACTGCAATTTAAATACTTGCTAAATATTTTTCAAAGGTTTTGGGCTTTATCAAATCTATTTTCAAAAAACTTTTAGGTGTCCGTCAGCAAAGACGCCAAGAATGATGATTCATTCCAGGGATGCGTAGTTGCATCACTTGTGGAGGAATGTAGAACTTGAGTAGACGCTTCAGCTATTTCATCCCTAGATTAGGATTCATGATCAATTATTCAGTCGGGCATGTTGCCCGTTCAGCTCAAACATCTATTCAGATTTATTTATCAGGATTTGTATTTAGATTCATTTTTATTTTAGTTAGACTTCTGATTTGGATGTTGGTTTTGGAGCCGATGGTTTATTCGGTATATATCATTTATCTATATTACCCTGCGATGTTCATACTTCTATAATTGTGTGGATGGTTTATATCATTTTTATTTCCACATATAACTGTATGATTAATGAAAGATAAAATTTGGCACCGACTTAATTTAACATATGTGGTTAGTAATTTAAATATTTGGACAATGATGTTAAGAATTAACCAAATGAGTTTCTTGTTTATTTTTATAAAGGATAGATCACCCGTGATTAAAATAGGCGGGGTGTCACACTAGATTTTTCAATAGTACATATCTTTATCTCAAATCAATTTTTTATTCATATTTTGAGGCAAGTTGCTAACTGATAAGCACCCAAAAGTGTTTAAATAATACCCCGAATAAACGGTTTTTAATTGCTAATTCTCGACAAAATGGGTCTTATGCGTGTTCATGCCTATTTTGTAGGTCAATGTTCATTTGTGGCGTTCAAACACTCAAATCAAGGCAAATGCGGCAAATATGAGGTTACATGAGCTAAAACCCCAATCCCCGTGCCTATTACCCTGTCCCTGTAGTCTTCACCTAAACCCACACCGAACCCTGTGTGTGTTGAGTTTGTATTTTTATTATTTTTTTAGAATTTTTATTTGAGTTCATTTTAATTTTTAGGATTTATTTTAGATTTATTTAGAATTTTTTATGTTTTATTTTTCTATTTTCTTTTTATTAGTGTATTTTAATTTTAATTTTTATTAGTTTTAGATTTTAATCTTTATTTGATTTTATTTTAGATTATTTTATTTTATTAGGATTAGTTCTTAGGAATTTATTTTTATTAGATTTTATTTTTCTTTAGTTTTATTTTAGGATTTTATTTTTTGGTTTTAATAGATTTTTTATTTTTATTTTCATTCATTTTTATTTTTATTTTGTGTCTTTTATTTATAGATTAGAATTTTATTTTATTTTAGTGAGATAGTTTTATTTTCATTTTTTAAACGGTACAAACTTAAACGCACACACATAACTCACTTAACCACACTTCTTACCAAACACTCACACACACCATATTAACTTATACCCCCCACACATTAATATAACACTCGAATCACCCCCACACTCTTTTTCCCCACCAACACACATTTTCTCTCTCCTATACCTCCATTAACAAACCACCATCTCACGTCACACCATCTAAACCAACTATCCTAACCTCCATCGCCCACTACCCTTAATCTAAACCCATAACCCAAACCAATCTTAACCCAAAAATCAGCACATCGAACCTGAAAACCAATCTTAACCCACTTTGGGTTCGACTTTGATATTGATTCCTCCAATTGTGAACTAAATGCCTTGTTAGATTCTACACCACTGATGGACACTTCCACTTGGTCTAGTCCCTCTCTATCGACACTCTTCATTATGTGGATCACCCAGTTAACCCATGCCCCGATATTTCCCCGGACTCTATGCGTCTGAATCCAATGCCTCTCCTGAACCGCCACCTAGTTTGGAGCTTAAGCCATTACCTGCTGAGTTAAAATATACTTTTCTTAGGCCCAAACCAACATCACCCAGTTATAACAGCTTTCGACTTGACCCCAGATCAAGAGGAGTAATTTGTTCACACTCTCACTAAACATAGCACTACTATATGGTGGACCATTTCAGACATTCACGGTGTGAACCCTAATGTCTGTAGCCATCGTAGTCATTTAAAACGTAGACTCAATCCTACTATGAAAGAAGTTGTGAGGGCTGAAATTTTAAAATTGCTTGATGCCGGTATTAGTTACCCCATATCGAATAGCCAATGGGTCAGTCCCATTCATGTGGTACCAAAAAAGTCTGGCGTCACCGTCGTTAAAAATAGCGGCGATGACCTTGTGTCCACCTGTATACAAACCTTCTAGCGTGTTGTATTGATTATATAAAGATCAATGTTGTCACTCGCAAAGACCACTTACCTCTCCCGTACATTGACCAGATGCTTGAACGCTGTAAAAGTGCTGATCGCTTAAATAAGCTCTGATACTAATTTGTAAAATGTATGACTGTGTGATAATTGATTAAATTGGCAAACTTCTACTTTGGCACACTTATTTAATTAGAGTCTATTTTTAAATCAAATTAATTTAGCCCCTAAACATGCAACTACGTGTGTGCGTGTATCAAACCATAAATAAATAAAGCATGCGACACAAATTTCAGGAAAAATCCCCGCAGGGCAAAACCTTTTATTTCTAGAACTTTGACAAGTTTACAAGACCATTGACTTACATACCATCTTGCTTTCGCCCACAAGAGTAACGCATGGTGTCTTCGTCAAACCCTTCAAAGCAACGGCTAGAAATAAATCATCAGTGGTTCACACGCAGCTATACCACAAGGACGCGCAGTCCAGACACGCAGTCTTAAATCTTCACAAGGACTCCCTCCACAATAGTACGCAGCTCTCTGATTGTAGAGTTCTCCCCATAAAGAATGAACAAAAGCAAAGTGTGTTCTTGTACACCAAAACAATTCACCAAATCATATGGGATTTTTGTGAATTGAAAATCAAAGGGATAAAACCCTAAAAGAAGAAGTAAAAAAGTCTGTAGATTCATAGTTTTCTGTCTTTCAAAACGCTGGGACTTCTTCATGAAAACGAAACCATTTAATGAGTATTTATAAAAACTCGCCCTGCCTCAATTTTTTGAACGAAAAAGGGATTTTGCTTGAACGAAGTACACGTGTCATTTGAACGACATCGCGCGACATCTCCATGTCGCTCGAACGAGATGAGATCTCGCTTGAACGACCTGGGCATCAAAATCGAGGAATGCTACAAGACATAGAAAAATTACGCATTCTCAAAATTTTGACAAAAAAGTCCACTCCAACACTTAGAAAATATTTTGTAAAAATATCCCAAAGCTCTAAGTGCAAAGTTAAGGTATTTAAAACATAACCTTACCAAAGTAAACTTAATCGAGTCTTTTTTATGAAGAATCTTGATATATTCGGATCCATTTTGATGTAGATTGCTTTTGAACTTCTTCGACGGTTGTAACGGTATACAACATAATTAATTATGATGGACATTTATAAAAATATGTCCATACAAGTCTCCCCTATGCCTATGTCGGAACACACATAAAAATATCGAAATTATCAAATACCAAAATACCTATACAAATCTACCCTCCCATGAATAAATTTACAAGATCTCAAAATGTTCTTCAAAAATCTTCATCAAATCTCAAAGTGTTTCTCATCAGGGTTTGCAACATCATGATCTTCAATCTTTGTACCTACACACATGAGATAAAGCAAAGACCTTCGTGACGTATCGAGTTTGAAATGATATAAGAATAAATCATTAATAAATCAAATCTCCCCCATAGTCCAAAAACAAAACTCCCCCATAACATGATGATTCTTTCTCCCCCTTTTTATGATGTTCCCAAATAGACAAATAAGAAGAAACAATCAAAACATGGAGTGTCACGATAAAAATGCATAGCAAATAAGGATTAAACTATGCGTATGCAAAGGTGTAACTGGAAAACTTTCACAAACTATTTTTGATTTTTCAAAGTTTTCGTACAAAAATAAAATACCAAAAAATCACACACCATGGATTTATACTCAAACAAGCAAGTCATGGAAATGGAATGAATGGGTGTTAACACATTCGATAGGTAATTAAACTCAATCAATCATATGTGCACGATGCATACATGTACTCCTAACGAATGAACATCAAAAGTATCCTTAGGTGTAAAAATTATTGAATTTAGGTGACATCGTCTTATACAAATCAACAAATAAAAGTCAAAGTGATTCCCACACCAATAACGTCCCAAACTATTTAACTCTTTTTCAAGACTTTCAAGGACGTGCAAACCCGTTTTAATTCTCCATCCAAACTCCCTCATATATATTTTCTTTTAGAGGTGTATAAACTAAATTCTCAAACTTTGGAGAATTGGTGCAAAAACCTAATGGCCCTTTTTTGGCATGAATTTCTTTTTATTGCCTTTAAATTTTTTCGGGTTCTTTTAAACCTCTTTGGAGCCTGGATAATAAAATTTCTCAATTTTTTAGGTTCAATATAACGGTGGCTTAGTATTCGCAAAGGTCAAATGTGAACCTTTCGCGGCCCTTCCCCGTTTTCAAATAAAACACACAAACTCACAAACGGATCTTACATGCACAACTTTCTTATCAAGTTTTATCACGCTTGGTTCATTTTAAGGACAGGATTGAAGTGAAAACACCCAACCAACATGTGATAAAACAAGCACAATAATCAAACAAATCCATGCACGTGTTCAATAAAGGAAGTCATGAGGCAAACATCACTACACCAAATCTGCCTAATTGTCACGGTCATTGACCTTGACAAGTTTAACTTGTCAAGGTCAATGACCGTGACAATTCGGGGTGAGACAAAAAATTTTATCACGGTTATTGATCGTGATAAGTTTGTTAGAATTGTCACGATCGTGTCACGGTCCCTGATCGTGATATGTTTAGTCGCGGTTAATAACCGTGATAAAGCCTTGACCCTTTTTAAAAAAATTATCATGGTCATTGACCGTGACAATTTTGAGCAGAATTTAAAAAAATTTGCTGGGCAGTATGGCCACTGCCACTGCCCAGCAGTATACTTGTACCTGTTATAGCAACGTTGTACCTGTTCAAACATCATATATCCAAATAAACTAGAGATAATGCAAATATACATTCAAAATAGAAACTATTTAAGAAGAAACAACATCACCATCAATTATCACAAATCTACAAACTATTTAGTTGGAAAAGAGATTTTGTACCGCGGCGCTCGGGGACACCTCCTTATCCTTCCCTTCTCGTCCGAAGAGCCACATAAGTATCGAGCCTATGTATTAGTTTAGTGAGACAAAAAAAAAGGCACGAGTGAAGACAAAAAAAAATAGAGTGTTAAGTGATAAAAAAAATTATAGAGAGAAATTTATTAGTTTAGTGAGAGAAAAGAGTGACAAAATTTTGTAGCATCAAAAGAGATTTTGTGTTATATATTGATTGGTTGAATCTCTTCTTTCATACTGATATGATCTCATTAATTTATTTTATGTCTTGGAGTCCCATTATGGAGAGCTAATCTCCCATTTCAAAGGATGAAATAAAGCCCCCATGGAACCAAGTTGTCTAGTTTGTTAATTTTATTTTTGTTTGATTTCCTTTTATTAGCAACTTTAATAACTACACTTATTTTTTTTCCATTGAGAAATGAAAAACCATCATTGAGAAAGGATTGAAGCTTGTGTTATAGTTTTATTATTTTGATTCAAACTAGAGATAGACTTTTTAAAATGATTAAAATTATAATATAAGTTTCTTCTACTCTTGTCTTATTTTATTTAATTAAAATTAGTTGGGTAAATTTTCCCTAGCATTGTTACACTTGATTAATTTTAATTTATTTGGAGTTAAGTTGTAGCAATTAAAAATTACTTTTCGAAATTAATAATTTCCTAATTCATTAGGATAATGAGAATTAACTTTGAATTAGTTGAATGTTTTGGAAATCAATCAAACTAAAAATAGTTCAAACTAGATTAAATGTGTGAAATGGGGGCGGATTTACATCTCCTGATTCGTCTTACTATTATCTCTCATTTAGTTATTTTTCACTCACCTTTTTTTTCACACGCCTTTAGTATTTCTTTAGATTTTTCTCATAGTTTAGTTGATATCTTTCATTTGATTTAGTTATTTCACCATCACAAAAAAAAAGTTATTTTAATATAAAAAAAATCATCGTAAAAAAAATAGAAAACAAAGAAAGAGCAAAAAAATTCAAGAAAGATAAATAGCTAGAAAATCGGATTACATGAATTTTCTTGCGCTTAATTGCATTAAGTTGGATTAACACCCTTATTTACCTCGTACTAGTCTTGTGATATTTTGTAGATAATTGAAGAAAATTGTTGATTAGAAAGTCTTTGCAACAACAACACTTACATATGGAAGCAATTTTTCTTTCTATCACTAACTACCCCTCTCCTTTTATATATGCACATATTCATTTCACCTAAACCCGAATTGTAGGTTTACAATGTGTTCAAAACCTTTAGGGATTGGAGATTTTTTATTATATGATCTTGTTTAGGTGAAATTAGTTATGCTCATATTTTATATATTGATATTTGGCCCTAATTTAATGTGAGAAATTGGATATTGAACCCTTTGTACTAAATTAGCATATTAGGGTTTGAAGTTTAATTTTGGATTTAAGCTAATTAGAAAGTATGGTTCATAATTTAATCTTGAGTATGGATTAAATAAATATTGAATTGCACATGCTCAATAGGTTGTACCATTAGCATATTGAGTCGTACAATTGGTAATTAATACATAATAATTGAGATTTTATGCTTGAGAACTTATATTTATGGCCTAGTTACGTATAAGAATTTATTATTAGTGATTAGCCCATGTTTATACTCTTTAAATGTAATTATAATCTCTTTAGTCGAATTATGTTCTTGAAATTGAGAATTTGACTTAATTGTGTAAGAGTTCAATGGAAGCCCTTGTACTAGTCTTATTATGTTTTTGAAAATGAACTAATCAAATAGACGAATTAGAAGGAGAATGGAATAAACACATGATGGCTTGTTATTTTATGGTTGTTATGTCTTGTGTTTAAAAAATTATGGTTGAAAACATAAGTTGGATTTTTAATTCTATTAATCTCTTAATTTAATTCACCATAACAAATCATTAATGCCTTAACTACAAACTTATTTAAACTAAAGCGTATGTGGAGGTTTAATATTTGGATTTAATTTATTTTACTTCCCACGCATGGATTTTAGAGACGGATAGGAATGGTGACTTTAGAACCTTTAATTAGTATATACCTCTTTATTTATAATGTTTTAATCTATGATAAGTTCCATTTTAGTCATCTCATCCATTTAGTCCTTATTGAAGTGACATAACAATCGATTTAGGGATCTATTTATAATGTCTCAAAGGATTGGGTAATTGAATAATAATAATGTAAAGATAAGTGTTAAGTTAAGCGTGAAACTTGAAAAGTGAGAAAAAAGTGAAATAACGAATATGGATGATGGGTGTATGCTGAGAGGGAACACTCTTATGTAGGAGTACTCGAGGAGTACGATTTGATGAGGAAAGTTTTTGCCCAACATGATTTTGTGGAGTTCCGATGTTGCGTAGCAGGTGGCATCGGGTTCTGTGACGATTTTATATGGGGGTACCACATGTTTCTTAAGATGGACAGGGAGAAGGGTCCCATGTCGATTACATCTTAATTAATTAAGAGATTAATTAATTATTGAAGCTAGTGAATTAAATCAAATGGACGGGGAGGTTATGTAACATTTGGTGGGTTATCATTATTAATAAGATAAACTATGGATTTATTATTATTATTATTATTATTATTATTATTATTATTATTATTATTATTATTATTAATTAATTAATTATATATATATATATATATATATATATATATATATATATATATATATATATATATATATATATATCATTTTTGGGTAACAACCTGCGCATTCTGGCGAGGGAGGTGGCCAACCGCCGTCGTCAAACTACGTTGGGCATCACTAAATAAAATACCATTCATAGCATGTGATAGAAATATGGGATATTAAAAACTTTTTTTAAAAGATATAATTTGAATAAATCCAATGAATATAAATATCCACGAAAATAAAATCCATCACTATGCTAACTCCAAAATAAAATACAATTCCAAGTAATTGATTAAGACTCCTGATAAATAATCCAACTAAAAATCTCCGACTAAAAGCCAAAAATAACTTTGGAATCGAATGGCCTACCAAATCTATAATAATTGTCTCATAAATAAATATGACGGACTAGAAATACTCTAAACTAGTAAAGCAATAAAAGTAAATCTCCAGCTGTACTCAAAAGATCTCCAATCCATCCTATGTAGCTACTCCAGTAACTATACCTGAAATGTTAGTCAACGCGATGGGTCAGAGCCCACTATATGAACACTAGTCAATCCTCCCAAGTAGGGTCCATGAACCCAGACACAAGCATCGTACATGATAAATATCACAATAAAGTATTTTAAATTATATGATATAATTAAATGTGAATAAATAACACAACACTACTAACCCACGTAACTAAGCCACCCCAATAAGGAAAGTTTAATTATTAAATTCCAACATTTAGATATCAATTCATAATTATTTATTTAATTAATGCTTTCAATTTTGTTAATGCAATATCAGTATAGCCAGTTCACCCTATTACGAGTCCCGCACATACTCCTGGCGAGCCCACAATTACACATCACACTCATTCTTCTCATTATACTCAGTTCGCCCAATTTCGTTAGCCCGTCACATACTTGTGATGCCAACACACACCCACGTCGCTATAATCAGTTTGCCCAAATTGTTAGCCCTGCACATACTCACGATGCAAATCTATTTCAGTACCCATTCTTTATCTTAGGCATTAATTTTTAATTTATTATCAACTTATTTTTTTCTCTATTAGCCCCACCCTTTATTCGCATAATCCATCCTAAATCATCTCTAGTCCCATACCTGGAAAAAAACCAAAACCATAAGTATATTCTAGCTTATCACTTAGAAAGAATACCTAACAATAATTACCACTTGGTCTTGCACCTAGGCTAACGGCACAACGGAACGACGTACTACCTAGGCCCACCCAGCTAATACATAACCGTACGAACCTACACTAACTATTCTCATACCTCGAAAACGTTAACAACAACGAGTCCTACTACTAGTCCCATACCTAACAAACAATCTACAACTAAGGGTAAAAGCATAATTATCCAAAAATCTCAACCTCGCTGCGGTGTCGAAATATTAACACAAGCAACATCCACATAAAGCATATTTTTATTTATCGCTACAATTCTGCCAATTAATTATACGATCACAATATTATCCAAATTATGTACTTTTATTTATATAATTAAGTTCTTCTATATTTTCATTTATCCGTTAATGCAAGATTCCATTTTTTAACATGCATATGCACATATTACACCATAATAAATTCCTTCTACAATCGTAGTCTAAATCTCTAAACTACGCATGCAGTTATTTCAAGTATCAAATATATTTTAGGTTTGAATAAAAAAAGCCTCAAAATTATTTTCACTTTACCTAATTTGTCTTTCTAATTTATTTCATGAAAACACTATTTATTAGAGTTTAGGCAATATCTAAAACGCATAACACTTAATGAGAACAATAGAAGCATTCATGCCAATAAAGAAGTCATCTTGATAATCTTATTGTACGATTGCATTTCTTTCGTGAAAATAGCAAAAATACATTCTCATATATTATTGAGATGACTTGATTTGGGTCTTTAAAAATTAGGTGGAAACATGTGTTTAATGAGGTTTAGGTTTGGTAGATGAGAGGAAGTAATATTTTGGGAGGCTATGCTTTTTGAGATGATTTAAATGTATTTTAAAAACCCTAAACCCGTGCCTTTATATTTTAAAAAGAGAAAAGAATTTGAGTCCCACACAAAGTCTACAAAGAAAATCAATTTTTGCCCTACCTCCGATGCGAATCGGGTCGAACTGGTTCGATCGGCCCACTAAATCGAGGTTCCCCTTTTTTGTATAAAAATTTATAATTTTTCGAATTAAACCCAATATTTTGCATAAATTCTCATTTTGCATAAATTAAAACTGACATTTAACATTAATTAAATTCCCAAAAAATATTTTTCCAAAATATGTAACTTATAACAGATTTTTATGGCTTAAGGAAATCACGGGGTGTTACATGTAACTTGGCGACATGCTAGGGTTTTGATCGATTTATCCATGATAACCTTTCAGGTGCTAGAGCAAGTTCGCCCACGTAGACTTTCTGCTTCTCCAGGTAACACTTACTCCTTATTAATCTCTTCAAAGATCTTCAACATCAGAGATCGATATATGCCTATCTCCCTGATAGGCCATGTTTTATTTTTCAGTAATGTGAGTTGTAGTTTTGGGATTTAGTTGGAATGCATAAGGAATAGTAGGGCTTGACATATATTATTGAGACTCAATATCGGCATGTATATTTGGAGTTAGTGCATTGTTGTAGATCTCTCTCTCTATAGAGAGAGAGGAGAAGACTCCCGTATATCACACTTTATACATCACACCTGTTCTAGGCTCTAAGAAGTTTTTTTTCCAAATTTTGTGTTTTTTTCTTGAAATTAACCTTTCAATCAACACATGTTCAAAAAATTAGGCCAAAATATATTTTCTAGCTATTTTTAAAAAATTACAAATTCTATTGTCTCAAACCCTTATAAATAAGGTATTTTAAGTAGTTTTTGTTGGATTTTTAAAAAATGGCTAAAAAATGTATTTTGAACTAATTTTTTGAACATATGTTGATTGGAAGGTTAAATCCATGGGTAAAATAAAATAAAATGAAAAAAAAGTTTTTTAGGGCTTAGAACCAAGTGTGATGTAGGATGCATGATGAATATGACTTTTGCTCTCTCTCTCTCTCTCTCTCTCTCTCTATATATATATATATATATATATATATATATATATATATATATATGTGTGTGTGTGTGTGTGTGTGTGTGTGTGTGTGTGTCGGTGATAAATCGTCCTTATGAGTCTTATATTGGAGGATTTTCATATTGTATTCTCATAATTGTCACATGTTTCATTTGTTTCTTTCATGATAAGAATGATATTTAAATTATTTTTATAAGTTGTATATTTTAATGTTAGGAATTTATCAACCCTAAGGTTAAAATATACATGTTATTACAGTTAGGTTGGATTCTCATGAAAGAGAAAATCATCTTTCAGGTCCAAGTTGGAAATGTAAATACTCTATTGATACCGACCCAAGTTTTTGGAGTAAGAAAGGTAGTTCCCCCCATGTTTGGAGAAGAGTTTATAAATGTATAAAGATCTTTAGCGAAAACTCAAAGTGGATTATTGTGGATGAAAAAAAAGTTCCTATTTTTTAAGATTAATCGTGTGGGAAAGGGAAGCTTAAATTGACTAAAAACGATGGTAATGAGAACCTCACGTTTTTTGAGTCCCCCATAACTAGTGGGACTTCAATATTATGCATAGTTATTTTAGTAGTTGTTATATTAATGAAATAAAGGGTACCCTTTATTCCCGTGTCACAAATATAAACGACAAACCCAGTAGGAGCACTAGTAACAATAGTAAATTTTTCATAAATGTTGTCATCTTTCCCTTGTTGATTTAGACTTTAGCACCTGTTTTAATTTTTTTGTATCATATAACGTAGCGTCTGGACCAGCTTTAAACGCACCTCGACTTATCCACATTCGTGGTTCATGGCTTTCGTTGGGCAAGTATTATTTTGATGAAATAAGGAAAAATTCTCTGGTTTCTAAAAGTTCGGCATAAGTTGACTTTTTTTATTCTGTTGGTATTCCATGGTAAATTCATAACTAACAAACAAATAATGGTGAGAGGCCTTACTAATAGTGTGAGATGTGAGTTGTGTACTAATTTTAAAAATATTGACCATATTTGAAGGAATATATCACGGGCTTAAAATGATTCATGAAAGAAAGTGGGAGAAGGCCTTCATTGAGTCAGACTCCCAAATGACGTTGTGGTTAATAAACAATATGGATGCAATCCATCACCTATATTTAAACCTCATAAAAGACCGCATAGACCTTGGAAGATTAACTAAAACTAAAGTCACACATGCGTTGCATGAAAGCAATAGCGAACTGGTTAGAAAAGGAGGGGCTATAGTAACAAATGGACCTGGTGGAATTGAAAGAACCCCCAAACAACTAATGGACATGGTGCACAAAGATGCAATTGGAGTGGCTATTGACATGGGATTTTATGTGTCTTGTTTTATTTTCCTCTTCACTAATAAAAAAATTACTAGTATAAACTTCCGCTTCCTTGTCCTCGACTTGAACATGTGTAAAACCTTTTTTTCTTTAGATGCTAACAATTATTTAACCGTGGGCTTAGAGGTGATGTGATTGATGGAAGCTAACCTTACTTTTATGCCATTGGATATTGCTTTGTCTAGGTTAGGAAGGACTTCTTGATGGCACCATAGGAGTAGTGAATTTATTTAATAATAAATATTTATTGAGTAAAAAGTATTCCTATTTTTGTCTTGTCTTAATATGGTTCTTAACACATCCATTTGATGTTTTGTATAATGGTTCCTATATATCAATTTTTGTGGACGAAAAGTATAATGTGAATATTATTTGTCCTACATATGAAAACGATTATCGAAAAGTTAAGGAGTACTTAATACATGAAGCCCTTATGATTTTTATTTTTGTTTAACATTTTCAATTATTATTTTTTGTGCAAATGGAAACGTTTGAGACCCCACATGCAAGATACGTGGCAATTACTTATGTTACTTGTCAAAATGGTAGACTAACGGGGGATTATGATTTGATCATTTATGATTTTTTTCCAAATTATTATTATAATGCATATCAAAATATTGTGGTTATAATTGTGAGATTATATAACATGGAAAAGCTAAAAATTATCAAAATATTATTTAATATTTACATAGAGAATTTATTCTTTTTATTCAATATCAAATATATAAATAATAGACATAATTTAATGTTTATATTTCAGTGCTTTTAGTTGTGAAATTCTTATTTATATATTTTACATCAACTTATATATTCATAACTATAGTGTTATATTTACGGTAATGTAGTTTTACAAAAGTATTATAAATATATAATTGAAAATATGGCTCCTAATCTTTTAAATGAGAGTACTATAATTAAAAAAAATCCCGAAAAAATCTCTCTCTCTCTCTCTCTCTCTCTCTCTCTCTCTCTCTCTCTCTCTAAGAAATTTATTATGTATTTTTATGACTAACAAAGTTGTAAATATAACATGACCAAATTATAAAGATGATATTTTGACCAATGGTAGTTAATGATTGAGTCTCTCTCTCTCTCTCTCTCTATATATATATATATATATATATATATGAAATTTATTATGTATTATTATGACGAACAAAGTTGTAAATGTAACATGACCAAATGATAAACATAATGTTTTGACCAATGGTAGTTAATGATTGAGGGTGTGTCATATTGTTTTTTAAATAATGAGGTAACATCGGGACAAAATAACCATGTTAAGACAAAATGCGGGATCTAACTATGTTTTAATAATGTGGGATGTGGGGTCTACGTTTTAATTTTTAATACATATGGGGTTCGTGGAATTGAAAATGGTTGTTTGAATTAGGGATTTTTTATTAAATTAGTTAATTTTATAGGGCTTCTAATAAAAGAGGATTATCGCTTTTAAATTTGATTGTGTTAGGACTATATAATTGAATCAAATTATTCAATTAATTCACTATATTGGAATCGTGTGTCGATTTTTCCAGTCTTGTTTATATCTTTAGTTAAATTTTTGTTTGTGAACTAAAATCCAAGATCCTTTACTGAAAACCTTCAGTGCAAGTAGAAAAATTTATTTTTAAAAATCAAATAAGACAAGGAGAGAGAAATATTAACAAAATTATACTTTTGTATTTGGGCATGTATTAGATATTTCAAAGTCTTTCATTTAAGGATTTGAACAAAAAAAAAATCTCTAGTCCACTTACATATTTATAGGGGTCCTTACCCCTTAATGTATACCTTATAAGTTAAGGTATACACAAACTTAATATGTGTATATTACAAAGTTCATATATACATTAAAAAAAATTATGTAGAAATTACAGTTTAAAAAAAAAAAGGAATCATGTATACTTGACGAAATTTATTGTATATAGTACAGAAAATTAAGTATACATCAAGGAAAGGTACCTTAATGTTCAAAAAATTAGTGGACTAGATGATGATATACATGAAATCTCTATCTATATATGTATATATATATATGAGAGAGAGAGAGAGAGAGAGAGAGAGAGAGAGAGAGTAAGGCAATCCAACATACCTCACTTAACATATCTATTTTTTTAAAAATAGTAAAAACATATATTTTTCAACCAAAATGTGACACCCCGCCAAATTAAATACCGGGTGATCAGTCCTTTATTAAATTATAATCAAGGTGAACGGTCCGTTCATTCTTAGCATCACTGTCGTAAAAATAAATTTCCAATTTAAACATCCTAAATAATTAAGCTAAGTGTCAAAACCATTTTTAGACATTACTTTCCAAATTTTATTTTATCAACCAACATTTAAAACTTTACATAATTCATAGATAAAGGATCACACAACAACTATCCTGGAATATATAATCCAAATAATTAAACATTCGACTAATTGATTCCAACATCAAAACTTAAAGGAAAACATCCTGACAATAATAAATTCCAAAGTGTAAATACTAGAAATAAACGAATCACAATATCCGATAAACAATTGAATAATGGAAAAGGCCGACACATGCCCAATTGAATAAATAGTGCTAGAAGTGTATTCAACAAATGAGGTCGTCTAAGCAAGAGGCCTGCAACTCCCACCTAAGCTGCAGCGTGTTCCTTCCAAAAGATCCTATGCAAGATGCCCCTGTGGCTGGGCACCTGTAATATATACATATATATACAAGAGAGAAAAGAAAATGGAA
Organism: Sambucus nigra; assembly: GCA_949130495.1. Classification (NCBI taxonomy): domain Eukaryota; kingdom Viridiplantae; phylum Streptophyta; class Magnoliopsida; order Dipsacales; family Adoxaceae; genus Sambucus; species Sambucus nigra. The sequence continues at coordinate 438,494,846 of OX422210.1, forward strand.
TCGGGTCAGAGCCCGATCGTAAAAACGATTTAAAATTTGTTTATCAAGTATTTAAAATGTTTACTGGCCAATGCAACAACATATTAGTGCGGTACTCCCTTGAGAAATTATCACCTCTCTTCTAATGTGCACGCCTATCGCACTAACCTTCCCAACGGTTTAACTTATCTTATCTTATTGCTCGTAAGATTTGAACTGACAAATTCAAATGTTCAAGAGGTAAATTTCATTTAACAACAAAGTTCTCATTTAAACCTTATTTACTCATAAAGTTTCTCAGTAATATATTATACTTTTCAAACACTTATTTCCCAAATTAAAATAATTATACATTTCTTACTTACCATAAACACAGTAGGTAGTTCCCAAATTCTAGAATTTAATATATCTATTAAATACTCATATAATGTATATATATTCTAATAGCACCCCACATAGTAATTATGGTGCGGGAATACTCTGCTATCCAGTACCCGTATCACTCGTACTAAGGGAGATACAAGTTCGGAATCACTCTCGAACTGTATTAACACAAACACAAATAATATTGAGGCGAAGCATAGATTCTAGGTCTCTAAGAGGTCAGCACATGCCCCCACGTCTATTAGGACCGTCTGAATATCGGTCCGATAGCCTGTACCAAAGGATTTCTATCTTCTAGGGTACGAGTCAATATCCCCCATAAAGGTCCCATCGAGATAAGATTGTCCCAGCGCGGTAACCTCAGGGATAGCAAGTAGCGCGGGCATGATTTTCACACGTATATTTTATATGCATAAACACAGTCATATAAATATACTACTATTACCATATCAAGTTTAGGTACCTTCTCACGACCCATAATTATGACATTTGTCCTTATTACTCGTTATTTAGTTATCACATATAACGTTTGCCTCTTATCTTAATTTGTGGGATTATCCCAACTTATCAAGTGACGCTCGTGGATTTCTATACTCCCAAGTGTAATTTCAGTAGGTAACTCATTTATTTTCCAACGTAACTACCTTACGCGTCTCCCCCTTTAATACTTAGTTCCATCGTCCCTTATGTGTAAACATCCCCGAAAAATGTAAATCTCGTCTTACATTAAAGGTTTCATAATTTTAATAAGTCCTACTGGTCTTCTTTATCTCCCAAAATATCTTAATAAGGATGTCCAAAAATTATTACTCACTTAAATTGAATTCAACTATTTATAAGGGGAAATATGAGTCTACCAGGAGGGGTCGATCGATCGATCAAACAGGTATGGCGAATCTGCAGAATACCAGTTACGGGTTCTATCATTCAACATCATCAAAATCTAAATTTTTAACTCCCAAACTCCCATAAATTTATACCACAAACATTATAAACCCAAATTAGCAATATGGTACGTAAAGCATGCGAGTTTTCATCAATATTAATAGATTAAAAGGGCCATAACTTATATAATTCTCATGAACCCTAGAAATTTCTTTAACTTTGTTCTAATCATTATTTTTCCAGAATTTGTACTTCTAATCCATCATAAATCCGTGGTTCAACCTCTACATGTGAAAGGGATTTCTAGATTATTGTTTATATCACTACAACATGAGATTTCTAATCTCCAAAATGGGTTTTCTTTCATAAAAACTCATCCTAATCAACCCTAAACTAATATGAATGAAACATTAACAAAATTAAGCAAGATAAATACTTTCCTGGAGATTTTTGTTTCTGATTTGCAGCTGAAATCAGTGTGGTGGTGATCCTTGTTACGCGATCTATCGTTTGGCGGCGACGGCGGCGCAAACGGAGGAGTTTTCGGCCTAGAACTCCTTGGTAAGCTCTTCCTTTCCTTCTCCAATGGCCGTCACTTGTTTTTGTTTGTGTTAACCCTAGAAGACAACCCTAAGAATCTGATATAACCTTAAAATTTTCGTGGTTTTCAGGCCTCAAAAAGTAAAATGTCTAAAGCGTCCTCCTAGGGTTTTATTTGACCTAAAAATGCCCCGAGACCCAAACTAAACCCCCGGGTACATTATTTTGACTATCTCGACCCTTCCGGACACTTTGGAGCACTCGAAATGACCATACGGATGACTTATAATTTATTCACTTTTATTAATCAACATTTAGTCCCGACACGACACGAGCGCGTCCGGACTAAAATTTCCAAAATTGTCATTTTATTCACTCGTGACATTTAATAGATCCAATATTATATATGACTTTGCTCATTAGTAATATTCAACAAGTTTCCAATAATTACTAACTCTCGTCACGTTAGTAATTATAAAAATAATTAATTTTCGGATTTATATTAAATTAATAACCCACATTAAATTTAATAAATCTCCCAAGTATAAAAGCCATAAAAATACAGGGTATTACATACTTCCCCCCTAATAACGGAATTTCATCCCGAAATTCGGAAAATAAGGCTTACCTGGTAAAACATATTTTGGCTACCTTAACAGTATGCAACCTATCCACATAGTAAGGCGTTTAGTTTTTATAGCCCCCGTCTCGCAGCAAGCTTGTTTAACACTCTTCATTAAAGATACTTCACATTGTGCTCCTATCCGATAACATTTGCATAAGGCATGCATATACACTATTTATTTCCATTATGTCAATGTCATTGGGAGGTCGCACCTCACTGCATGACAACTACTCGGATTTATCTAAACACAAAATTCCTATTCTGGGAGAAACCATACGAACATCTGACCACACTTGTTCGCCCGAAATAGTCGTGGACTTCCACCATAGTCGTCGAATTATTCTCGACCGATACAAAATTCTGGTTATTCGCTTACCTCTAAACCTACGCAGAGGGAGACCTCGTTCACGACAAATAGGTACGAGTGATTCCACGTAACTCTACCATTAGGTAATATCCTCCCCCAATCACCGTACTGCTCCACTTGTTATCTATAATCATTGTGTGAACGAAATGATCACCACGATTCTAACATCACCTTCACAGGGCTCCACTACTCGTTAATCACCGTGCGCCTGCTCCTCGTCTATGGGTGATACCTCCTACTCAACCGAAATTTCATTTCTGCTGTTTCCTGAAATCCTATATTAAAGGTGGGATCCACAAATTTCATTCTAATTCAGAAAAAAATTATGTGTAGGCCCACGCACCGGCGCGATCCCTTCCTTTCAAAGGAAGACTGGGGCACACTAGTTAACATTGTAAATCACCCCAAAGGGATGTCAATCATTCCCTTATTGGGCGACTTACTCCACATGTTCAGATGAACCCTTGATTGTACCTTGAAGATGTCAATCCATCCAAGGACTTTGCCGACTTTACCGCCCTCTTCTGTTACAGGAATGGTTGATAACCGCAAAATTCTCTAGTTGATCCCCTTATTCCAACCGATCTCTATCTATGAGTGGCGCATGCAGAGACTACTCACTATGTCCCGCTCAACATCAAATTTCCTTGAAATGTCTCACATTGAGTGACATTTAATACTCCTCTTCCTTCCGTGGTGTATACCGCAAGTTCTGACCCGTGCACTTTTCTCTATGATGTGCACTTCTGGATCTTTTATACCATACTAACATTATCATTCTTTGTATGCACCACTCGCTCTCAACATTTGACTAATTACAACTCCGTCCTGAGTGTTCTCTATATAGTTAAATTCTACCCTTCTCAAGGGATACCCCTTTGCAAACGGCTTCCCACGGCCTTCCCACTAGACTCGGTGTGCTACTCTGATTGCATACGTATATATGGATTTATCATCTTTCACACGGTGGTTAATCCCCTCTACCACTTTCACTTCGTTATGTTAGTCCCACAGATATATATTTCACACCTCTATTCGCATGTTCCTTCAACTCGGATGATTTTTTTTTTAACATCAGCTACCCAGAATGTCTACACACCCTATAAATCGTGCATACTAGCGTAAGCATCACATATGCTTCACACCTAATAACCAATTCTTTGTTTTCCTAGTGCTCACAACATGCTTGTAATACTCGGGTACTCTCACTTACCCTAGAAGTCGAAATTCTAAATCCTCCTTATCATCGTTCTACCCCTCAACTCGTGGTGGTAAAATAAAACTTTCAATGCTTTCTTACCACGCAACTGGCTCCACTGACCTTACATCATAATTCAACTACCATCTTACAGATATAATTATTTGCTCCTATCATGACCGAGGTACTGAACTCATGGACTAATGACCAAACATCTCCCTATATCCAACGCTTCGCTATGTTTCATGCGTGGAATGTCTCGCAAAGTGAAATCCAAATAAGGAACCCCCCGATACACTACTACCTAGCATTATCGGTTATCGAAATCCATTAGGCCCTCCGTCCATAGTATGTAGCCTATTTTTCCGTTTCTTGGCAGAAAATTTCATCTCCTCCCGAAATTACACTTAAAAAAGAACATTTCGCAAATTGCACCATCGTACAGTATTAGTGGTGATTGCATTCCATAAACCTTGAATACATATAATCGGGGTACTCGAAATCCCTTTTTCCCAATCAGAGGGGTATATAAATCTTAACTCCCACATCTCTAAAGGATAGATATAACAATGCACTCTTTCTATCACCAAGTCCTGAGCGCTAAACATAATGCTGAGTTACGTCTTTTCGCTCAACTGTAAACCCGATACATACTGAATCATAACAACAAAGTCCCTACACACCGGTATCTAACATCTCGAGCTCACTATCCCCTCTGAAGTCTCTAGGATATATAATATATAAGTGCGAGTCCAACCCTCTTGCAGCTGAGGCCTCGCCAAAACAGAACACGCTGCACTAATGCATCCACTCCGGTAGACTTACAATAACTGCCTACTATCATACTGGCCATTTCTATAAAGTTGTAATCAATACCATATTACACTCTTATATCACATCACTAAAACGAGTAACCTCAATAAAGTATATAACACTATTAATATACTCTTTCATCCTCCGCGGTTAGCACTAAGGAAAATCCCGCTACACTAGGGAAAAGTATTCACATGATAATACCGTTTATAGTTATACGAATTAAACTCGTCTCACATGTTAATCTAGCAATGAACAAAATATAATGACTCGCTCGTGTCACATAAAACACGCCTCATCCTCTAAGGATAAAACTTATACCTCTACTTTTCCATTCGTATTAGCAAATCCTTCCTCTGGGCAAGGCATTGCCACCAAACACCTTTCCTACCCAGAAATGGCGGGGACAATACTCCTACCGAAACTCTAGCATGCCAATGACGACCTTATACTCATGCATATCTAACATCAGTATTGATCATGGTTAAAATGAAGTTATCAATTCTCTATATCTGCACCTCTTCAAATAAGGAAAAATAAAAGATTCTTTCCCCCCAAATGGTGAGTCTACACATGACACCTTACTCGTCATCGTGACTAATAGCCCTAAGGCTCACGAAAAATGAATAGCCATAAAATAGTGCGGCGCCCCGGTATCAATTAAAACTCAACTCATAGCACCCAGTATAAGGAACGTACCTCGTATCTCGATTGGGGCCTGAGGTGCTTCTATCTGGTAGACATTACATACACGTCCATACTGTAATTTCCTCTGCTGAACTGAGGCTACTTGAATAGCTGGTGGGGCTAAATTCTGTGGTTTATTACTGGCGCCCTTTTGCCGTGGGGCCCCATTCCTCTCTGAGAAATTCTGACGCCTATGGCCATTCCTGCCACATTGGAAGCACATCCCTCGAAACTGTCTCACTTCACTACGTTGTTGACTAGTCTCGCTTTTTCCTTGGTCTTGTTGGCCTTGTTAAGAAATTTGCGAAAAAAACGATGTCAGGTTGAGGACAATCCCTCCACTTGTGACCCGATTGTACACATTTATAGTAGAGTTCCGAAATTCCTCGTTGGTCGGGTTGTACTTTCTCCCCAGTCTGATTCGGACAAGATTGACGTTTATGACCGTTCCTTCCACATTTGAAACACCTCTTTGTGACTTCATTTTGACCCCAACCTTGTTAGCCCTAACACTTTTGTCCCTTTACATAAATTTTGTTACCTCTGGAACTGTCTCGGTCTTGAGTGGTTTGTTGTCGCAATTTCGGTGCCTTCGCACAATTGTCAACTTTAGTCACATGAATTTGATCAACCTCTCTAGATATTTTGCCTCCTCTAAGATGCATGCTGTGTTCGCGGTACTGTAAGACTGCAGTGGTAACTGCTTGTGCCACAATGGCCGCAAATTCGACGATTGGTACCTTTTTCGGAGACACCTGAGGTGTGAGTTATCCTTGCTCATTATCTTCCCCAATGGCCTTAGCTTGTTCGTCCTGACGGGCCATCTGAAAATTTTAAAAATTTAATCTGGATAAGTCCAACATTCACATTGACAAATCGCAGAAGCACGAATTTCCAATGCATAAAGATGAATACAACATTCCTAATGTTAGGGCTCTAAATCAAAGACGCTAAACTGGAAACTAGATAAGTCGTACAGATCCTAAAGGACACTAGAACCTGACGCTCTAATACCACCTGTGACACCCCGCCTAATTAAATACTGGGTGATCAGTCCTTTATTAAATTATAATCAAGGTGAACGGTCGGTTCATTATGAGCATCACTGTCGTAAAAATAACTTTCCAATTTAAACACCCTAAATAATTAAGCTAAGTGTCAAAACCATTTTTAGACATTAATTTCCAAATTTTATTTTATCAACCAACATTTAAAACTTTACATAATTCATAGATAAAGGATCACACAACAAATATCCTGGAATATATAATCCAAATAATTAAACATTCAACTAATTGATTCCAACATCAAAACTTAAAGGAAAACATCCTGACAATAATAAATCCCAAAGTGTAAATACTGGAAATAAACGAATCACAATATCCGATAAACAACTGAATAATGGAAAAGGGTGACACATGCCCAACTGAATAAATAGTGCTAGAAGTGGATTCAACAAATGAGGTGGTCTAAGCAAGAGGCCTGCAACTCCCACCTAAGCTGCAGCGCGTTCCTTCCAAAGGATCCTATGCAAGACGCCCCTGTGGCTGGGCACCAGTAATATATACATATATATACAAGAGAGAAAAGAAAATGGAAACGGGTCAGAGTCTGATTATAAAAACGATTTAAAATTTATTTAGCAAGTATTTAAAATGTTTACTGACCAATGCAACAACATATTAGTGCGGTACTCCCTTGAGAAATTCTCACATCTCTTCTAATGTGCACGCCTATCGCACTAACCTTCCTAACGGTTTAACTTATCTTATCTTAGGTCGCTCGTAAGATTTGAACTTACAAATTCAATTGTTTAAGAGGTAAATTTCATTTAACAACAAAGTTCTCATTTAAACCTTATTTACTCATAAAGTTTCTCAGTAACATATTATACTTTTCAAACACTTATTTCCCAAATTAAAATAATTATACACTTCTTACTTACCATAAACACAGTAGGTAGTTCTCAAATTCCAGAATTTAATATATTTATTAAATACTCATATAATATATATATTCTAATAGCAACCCACATAATAATTATGGTGCAGGCATACTCTGCTATCCAGTCCCCGTATCACTCGTACTAAGGAAAATACAAGTTCGGAATCACTCTCGAACTGTATTAACACAAACACAAATAATATTGAGGCGGAGCATAGATTCCAGGTCTCTAAGAGGTCAGAACATCTGACTATCATTCCGATAGCCTGTACCAAAGGATTTCTATCTTCTAGGTACGAGTCAATATCCCCCATAAAGGTCCCATCGAGATAAGACTGTTCCAGCACGGTAACCTCAGGGATAGCAAGTAGCGCGGGTATGATTTTCACACGTATATAGTATATGCATAAACACAGTCATATAAATATACTACTATTACCATATCAAGTTTAGGTACCTTCTCACGACACATAATTATGACATTTGTCCTTATTACTCGTTATTTAGTTATCACGTATAATGTTTGCCTCTTATCTTAATTTATGGGATTATCCCAACTTATCAAGTGATGCTCGTGGATTTCTATACTCCCAAGTGTAATTTCAGTAGGTAAGTCATTTATTTTCCAACGTAACTACCTTACGCGTCTCCCCCTTTAATACTTAGTTCCATCGTCTCTTATGTGTAAACATCCCTAAAAAATGTAAATCTTGTCTTACATTAAAGGTTTCATATTTTTAATAAGTCCTACTGGTCTTCTTTATCTCCCAAAATATCTTAATAAGGTTGTCCAAAAATTATTACTCATTTAAATTGAATTCAACTATTTATAAGGGGAAATATGAGTCTGCCAGGAGGGGTCGATCGATCGATGGCAGAAGCTCGATCGATCGATGCGTCGATCGATCGATACTCCTGGTTCGATCGATCGATCAAACAGGTATGGCGAATCTGCAGAATACCAGTTACGGGTTCTATCATTCAACATCATCAAAATCCAAAATTTTAACTCCCAAACTCCCAGAAATTTATATCACAAACATTATAAACCCAAATTAGCAATATTCTATGTAAAGCATGCGAGTTTTCATCAATATTCATGAATTAAAAGGGCCAAAACTTATATAATTCTCATGAACCCTATAAATTTCTTTAACTTTGTTCTAATCATTTTTTTTCCAGAATTTCTACTTCTAATCCATCATAAATCCGTGGTTCAACCTCTACATGTGAAAGGGATTTCCAGATTATTGTTTATATCAGTACAACAAGTGATTTCTAATCTCCAACATGGGTTTTCTTTCATAAAAACTCATCCTAATCAACCCTAAACTAATATGAATAAAGCATTAACAAAATTAATCAAGATAAATACTTGCCTGGAGATTTTTGTTTCTAATTTGCGGCTGAAATCAGTGTGGTGGTGATCCTTGTTATGCGATCTATCGGTTGGCGGCGACGGCGGCGCAAACGGAGGAGTTTTCGGCCTAGAACTCCTTGGTAAGCTCTTCCTTTCCTTATCCAATGGCCGTAACTTGTTTTTTGTTGTGTTAACCCTAGAAGACAACCCTAAGCATCTGATATAACCTTAAAAGTTTCGTGGGTTTTCAGGCCTCAAAAAGTAAAATGTCTAAAACGCCCTCCCGAGGTGTTAATTTGGCCTAAAAATGATCCGAGACCCAAACTAAACCCTCGGGTACATTATTTTGACTATCTCGACCCTTTCGGACACTTTGGCGCACTCGAAATGACCATACGGATGACTTATAATTTATTCACTTTTATTAATCAACATTTAGTTCCGACACAACACGGACGCGTCCCAACTTCAATTTCCAAAATTATCATTTTATTCACTCGTGACATTTAATAGATCTAATATTATATATTACTTTGCTCATTAGTAATATTCAACAAGTTTCCAATGATTACTAACTCTCATCACGTTAGTAATTATAAAAATAATTAATTTTCGGATTTATATTAAATTAATAACCCACATTAAATTTAATAAATCTCCCAATTTTAAAAGCCTTTAAAATACGGGGTATTACACAAATTTGATCTACATAATAAGGAGTTCATATACAAAAAAAATCATCAAAAGATTCAACACGGAAGTGGGTGAGATGATGGAAACAATTTAAGCGTTCGAAAATGTACATATATATACCCACTTTTCATTTCATTCACTTTGAGGTTGAATTTTTTGATAATTTATTTTGCAGATGATCTCCTCATTATGTAGGTCATGTATAACAAATTTGGTTGAATATTCCATTTAATTAATTAAATTAATTAATAAAAATACAAGGTGTTAAATACTTCCCTACTAGTAAAGAATTTCGTCCTTCAAACGAAATTAGATGAAGCATACACATCAAACATAAATTCTGCAATGAAAAAATATGGCTCCCATATGCCTACCCGTAGAATGCCACAATTGGGTGCTCATACACCCAATTCTATGCGCACCTACCCCTCGTACACCAAGATAATATATATATCCTACCACATATATGTACATAAGTATGAAAATAACCGCGTACCATGCGCTCTCGCATTTCACCACTCGATACTATCTTCGATAATCTTCACATCCCTAAATCCTCAAATATAATCACCTTACTACATTAATATAAGACATACCCAAAATCCATACTAACGATCTCCGACACAAAATATCGTCTCCAAAATCAACTCTAAGGAGCCTCACATCAAGATTACTAATTCTAAATTCAATGCCTACAACGTCCTTAATACCAAACTCCATATCTCCAAGAAACACATCGAACAAGTATGATAGACCCTCAACCTTAAGGAGTACAAATCAATAAAGGTAATCAAAGATCAATAACGTGGAAGCTAAACAGACTCACAACCTACGAGACCTAAGATCACGCTCTGATACCATCTATCACACCCCGCCTAATTCTGACGTCGGTAGCCACCAAAACTATGACGGGCGTGAGTAAATAAAATATCATTATTAACATGAGACATATATGAGATATATAAAATTAATCCACAAGATAAATGATAATCAATCCCGAAAGATAAATCATCCAACTAAGCGATAAAAGATCCATATCCCGGCTAAACTCAAAGTAAATCCAATCTCTAATAATATGAAACTGAATAATCTCCAACTGAATCCAGTGAATAACCGAATAAAATCCATTATAACTTTGGAACCGAATGGCTGAATCAAAACCATAAACTATATCTCAAATTAAATACGAAGGAATGGAAAACTAAACTAAATCAGTACGCATAAGGTAGAGCAACTTCAATTGCACCTCCAAGAAAATCTTCCAACATTTCTCTGCAGCTTCTCCGAATACTATTTTCAGAAAAGTTAGTCAATGCACGAGGTCAGAGCCCCGAGCATGAATACACATTACTCCCCTCAAATAGGGTCCGTAAACCCAGACAATAGCATTATACGCAATAAATATCGCAATAGAATATTTTAATTAATACGAGATAATTAAAAGTAAGAAAAGGTAAATTACTAACCACCCCCAAAGATTCTTATAAAATCACACCAATATCATTTTAAATATCTCACAGTCCCAAATTGTTAATTTAATTAAATTCACCACATGTATGATTCTTTTCACTTTATTATTAGGTATGGAGGTCCTTCTGCCTCGGGTGATTCTCCCACCAAAATATGTTATTATAGCGGTCCTCCCGTCACGGGTGATTTCTCCACCAAAATACACATCCCCTCGTCAAAATGCCAGCTGATCCATTTAAACTGTCGACCCCTGTTGATTGACGAGGTTCCACACACGACACGACATAAAACGTCGACTGACCCATTTAAACTGTCAGCCCTCGCTGATTATGTTGTCAATATATTTTAATACCCGTCTTATTATCTTAGGTATTAATTCTCAATTTCTAAATTTCATAATTAACCAATTATCCCACCCTTTTAATCGATGTGAGGTCCTCAAAATATCCTTTAGTCCCATACCTAAGGGTCCCGAAGTAACCAATACGTCCTACCCTATGTATAGGATGAATTTTTAACATAAATCTTGACCTAGTCTCATGCCCAGGCTAGCATAACGACGATAAAGTACCAAAAACCATCCCACCCCCAACATAATAAAGTGTAATAATCTACCCTCACTAGTTCAATACCTAGAAGGTGTAAATCATCAAAAGGCCTACCCACTAGTCCCATATCTAGAAGGCATCCTAAAATATAGGGAGAGAAAAAATACCCAACAGCCCATCGTCACAATGGCAATTTAATAATACCAACAAGTCACACAACAAGCATAATTAATCAACGTATAAAACTACGCATAATAGTCCAATTGAATTAAATCTTAATTTAATTATCACATCATCATAAACACCCAATTAATCCTATTTAATTATTTTAAATTAAATACACTGAGATTTCATCATTAATACATCATATTTCCAATTTCATTATCTCTACGCAATTTACATGAGTTATACGTCCCCAAAATTCATTTAATTCAAAACCAAGGTTTTTCTACATGCAACCTATACCAATAAAATCCAAAATCCATTCATCAATCCTACGTACCCAAGGGTTATGAATAATATTCAGTTTAAAATATTTAACAAAAATAGAGCCATAATTAGTGTCCACTTTCTCTAATTAAGTTACTAATTGATTTTAATAAAAAATACATGATTAAGGGTTTAGGCGATACTTAAAACTCATAATACTAAAGGAAAGGAATAGAGTATTCATGCCTGATATTAATTTGAAGAAAAATTGGTAGTACGGTTGGATTTTTCTCGAAAAATTAACAAAGAAGTGTTCTTTGATAAACTTGATTAAACCTCAATCAAGCCTTCAAAAACTAGTGATAAAAACTTGATTATGTAGGAGGTTGATGATTATGGAGAAGAGGGAAAACTTTTAGAAGAGTTCTCTGATAAAAAACTTGTGAAAAAGTGATTATGAGAAGTCCCCCCACGAATTATTAGTCTTATATACCAATTAAAAATCATAAACCAACTCAAACTTTAAAAAATAACTCATCATTTCAAAATCTGGGCATAGTCGATCAATCGACTCCCAGGGTCGATCGATCGACCCTACAGATCTCTCGACAGTTCCCCCATAAAATGCCTATAAGGAAAAAATAATAAAAAACTTATAAAAACTTCATTTTAAATCTGATTTCAATTTCGCTTGAACTTTAATTCTTCTCAAATCATAACCAACATATTTATTTAATAAAAACATTAAATTCATTTTTTTTTTAATATTCCAATTAATTAATAAAAACACAGGTATAAATGATGTGGGAGAGATTGATATGATTAATAAAAGTAGAGGCTTCAAATATTGTCACATGGGATATTAAAATAGTCCAAAACATACTCAATTTTACTATATTGTATATAGATTTTATAAGTTACTATTAAACTCATTAAATGCGATAGAATATAAAGAGTCACAAATATTTTAACTGAAAAATAATTATAAAAAAAATTAGCATAACTTACTCAAATTCATAAAAAATTTCAAAATTAACAAACTAAAAATTTATCTATGAAAATCACAATGAACAATATTAATTTTAAAAAATCATATATATATATATATATATATATATATATATATACAGAGAGAGAAAGAGAGAGAGAGAGAGCATTGTCTTGTTATAGGGTGGACTATAATACTCATCTTTGATACTATTGCACTACAGATGTGTTGCAAATAGTTACACAAGTACCACAAAATCAAATAATAGCGTATCGCGAAAATTGAAGTTAGAGTGACAATGTGAAATAATGATCTTCTATCAACACGAAAAAAGAAGGACTCCAGTTCTAAAACTACAATGCTTCTTTAAAGGTAATTTTAAATCACCGGTAATTGACTTTTATAAATAGGGTTATTTGCAATTTTTGGTTGAGTAATAATATGTATTTATTTTGAGGTCCAAAATTTTACATTTGCATTTTTAGGGTTCATTTTCGCTTTTTTCACACTTTTCAAAGGAAATTGTGATGCTAAAAGCATTAAAAACAAGTGTCAAAGAAAGTGAATGACCTCAAGTATAAATATACAAACTTTAGACTAGGATTAAAATTACACATAACTATCAAACCCTAAAATGCAAACAACTTCAAAATTAATTTAATAAATAACTTATTATCTCTCATTGTATGAGGTGAATCATACACCATTACAATAATTTGATTAATGACTTCATTGTAGGACACATTTGACAAATATTGTTCCTAAATTTAATGTCCTAACAACACAAGAATGACAACATAATTGGATGGGTCATGACTAGCCCATATTTGACCCCCATAATTAACTCAACCCGCATTTTGATATGCCCAAATTTTGCCCATGTCCAATACTACTTTGATCCCACTTCTTAGGAATTTTCGGATTGTCAAATAAGAGCAAACATGCTACCCAAGAAATAATGAATTAAGCTTACGTAATGAGATAGGACCTTTTATTTTGTTTTTTTTTTTACTTTTATACCTCTTAAATTACTCACTTTTGAATTTGATATCCTTTTACTAAGAGCCTATTAGAGATTTGTATGTGAAAATGTGATGTGGCAAGTTAATTTTAAACCATTAACCATTTTGTGCTCCAATCGTGAATATCGACATTCAATGTGTAAAAACAAAGAGCCAATACTATATAGCCTTGAAAGTAAAATTTGGAGAACAAAGGGGAAAGTGGGATAATTGTATAGATGGAGAGAGAGAACCAAATAGTGAAATGTGAGTGTGTATTTTGCTTGTGCATAATGTGTAAGAAATTTTACACATGTTTACATTTTAATATGGGGCATATACCAAATAGTTCCTCGAAATTTTTTTAATATACGTTTAGTCTAAGTCTTTTTATTTTGCAACAAAAAGTCCACACCATGCCAAAAAGGCTTTACCATGCCGTTGGCGCGGACCTTTAAAGATAAGAGAATAATAGACTTTTTGATATAAAAAAATATATTTTAATATAATGTGTATTAAAAAATATTTGAAGAACTTTTTAATATTTAATCCTTTTAATATATGGTTCAATAGCCTTTTTTTAAACAGATTGTGTATAATCAACGAACATATCATGCCAATATACGGTTGGAGATGCTCTAATCTCTTTCACTTTGGTAGGCCTTGCCGTTAGAGAAGTGTTAAACTTAACTATGCACATGACCTCTAAAATAAAATAAAATAAAATAAAATATGAAAACAACACAAAAACATAAAATAAAATAAAAGAAGGATTAAATACCAAAAAGTCCCTCAAACATTTTTCAATACACACTTAGTCCAAGTCTTTTATTTTGTATCAAAAAGTCTCTTATTCTCTTATCTTTAAAGGTCTGCGCCAGCAGCATGGTAAAACCTTTTTGATTTTTTAGTGCAAAATAAAATGGCTTTGACTAAACGTGTATTGAAAAAAGTTGGAAGGACTATTTGGTATATGCCCCATAAAAGAATAAAAATGCTAAATAAAAAGAAATTAAAAAAGAAAAAGAAAAACCAATATATTACAATTTCGATGTGCGCAATATCATTGCAACATGTATCATACGGCAATTGTTAATTTAATTCCTACTTTATATATTCGTTGAAGAAAGGTTACTGTTAATGGTCTGTTTAAAGGTTACTGGTTGAATGAAGGTTAGTGGTTTGTTCCCTTCCAAACCTTGAATCTGATTAGACAAGGATTAATTAAATTAGTTTATGGGGCATACGATAGTAGTGGTCCCATTAGTATTTATTTGAATATAAGAAAGTACAACTCTGCATAATGGATAATTTGGTTGTATGTGTGGCCAGAAACTTTGTTCATTCCAAGTAGAATAGCAGGACATGATACTGAGTAAGGGTGTTCACGGGTCGGTTCGGATCGGTTTTGGACCCTCATTCAAACCGAACCGATCGGCTCGATTTTGGAAAAGGTCAGAGCGAAACCGAACCGACTATGAAAAAACCCGTCGGTTTTGGGTCACGACGATTTCGATTCGGTTCGGTTTCGGGTCGGTTTTCGACGGTTTCATGTTTGGGCCGATTTTTTTAAGGGCGGTTTTCGGTTTGGGTCGGTTTTTAAAGGTGGGTAATGGTTTTTGGATATAAAATATAAGTTATTTAGGTTTTTTTTTAATATATATATTGGTTTCGGGTTGGTTCGGTTTGAGTCAGTTTTTCCCATGTATAAACCGACAACCGAACCGACATGGTCGGTTTTTTATATCCGTAAATCGTAGGTCGAAGCGGGCTAAAAAAATCGACGATTTCGGTTCGATTTTTTGGGCCAGGCGGTTTTTTTGAACACCCCTAATACGGAGGCAAACACCAAGTTATATATATATATATATATAACACTAAACCCAAGGGTTGTCGAAGGTAGTAGTCGGGTATAGGTGTAATCTCAGGTATTCAGGTTCGAATTTTGATAGTTGCGTTTTGAAGGCCTTGTTCGAGGCGAAGGGATTAATCTCGAGGTGCGCACAAGCTATCTGGAGATTATCCCTACGTACAAAAAACACACTAAAACTTCGATAATAAAATTTAAATATATTCAAAAGTAAATGAAGTTGTCAAATAATATTCAAAAAAATATGCATAACAAAAACAAATAAAAAGCATGAAAAATAATAGTTAGATAACATATTTTAAATGAGGGAGAATGGGAGTTAGATAGATCAATCATTTTTTTTTTAAAACGATAAAAAGTATAGTTGGTTTACCATATTTAAATAACAATATTTTATGTCATCCTAATTGAAAAGTTAGAAAAAATAAAAATAAATATTAATGCAAAAAACTATTTAGCCCCTCCAGAAACCTCTGAGGGACCGCATGGCAAGTGTCATTGCACAAGTCACCTTAATTGGATTTCAAAGTTTTAAAAAAGCATTAGATTACATCATGTCAACTTTATGGATTTTTTGGCAAGTGTCATTGCACAAGTCACCTTAATTGGATTTCAAAGTTTTAAAAAAGCATTAGATTACATCATGTCAACTTTCTGAATTTTTTGGCAAGTGTCTTGTACAAGTCGCGTCAAATTGGATTTCAAAGTTTTAAAAAACAAACTTCAATACAAGACACGAAGAAGGCTCACCTACATCATGATGTATATATCACATCATACATCACATCTAGTTCTAGGGCTTAAGAAATCCTTTCTTCAAATTTTTTATTTTTCTCTTGAAATTAAACTTCTAATCAACTCATATTCAAAAAATTATGTCAAAATCCATTTTTTAGCTATTTTTAAAAAAATAAAAAAAATTGCTGCTGCACCAGCAGTTTTTTGTGAATTTTTTAAAAATAGCTAGAAACTGTATTTTGACATAATTTTTTAAACATGAGTTTATTGGAAGGTTACTTTCAAAAGAAAAATAAAAATTTTGGAAAGAAAGTTTTTTAGTGCCTATAACTAGGTGTGATGCATGGATGATGTATAGAGCATGATGTAGGTGAGCCTTCTCCTACAAGACACAATTCACTCCACACCTGCAACGTCTTAAAGAATTTATGTGAGAGAACCAACCAACCCACCTCTTTTAATTTCACTTCTCTCTTCTCTCCCTATTTTAATTTATGTGAGGCTCATTCGCTTCCTCCATCCCTCCCCTGTGCGACCACCAGGTTGTCCTCCCTCATCTCTTCTCCCTCCCCTGCTGAAGCAAAGAAGAGCAGCAACCCTTCTTCACACTGGATTGGACCACGAAGAAAAAACAGAAGCAACCAAGCCAAGCCCCCCCATTCCTTTGCTTGAGTATGTTTTTTTAAGAGATTTCATCCCATACTCATTAGTTACTTTTTTTAGTTGCTACTTGTTAATAGATCTCATTAGTTTTTAGTTGTTAATTTTTTGTTGTTATACTAAAAAAATTTGAGTATGCTGAAATTAGTTTTAGTTTAGTTGTTATGGTGAAATTTTAATTAGTTGAAATTTGATTTAGTTATTAGTATGCTGAAATTTTATTTAGTTGTTAGTATGCTGAAATTTTAATTAGTATCCTGAAATTTGTTGAACTGAAATTTTACTTTGTCCCCAAAATTAGTTGTTGTTGAATTTTGTATTAAACTTTACTTTTAATTAGTAACTAAAAATTTAATTTGAAATAATGTTTGTATGAACTTTGGTTGTTAAAAAATGTTGGTTTATTACGTAAGGGCTAAAAACTAGTGAATCACAAGATTTTTAGGTTCAAAAATTGCAAAACAAGTAAAACTAACCCCCAAAAAAATCGCCTCGAGGGCTCCCGTCCTCGAACGCCCAGCATTTGTCAAAAATTCCCGCACCCACAGGCCAAAAATCCTGAGTCCGCCACGAAACTACCATGTTATAGTTAAAAAATAAATGTGAGGGGACAAATTTTGAATAAATAAAACATCACATTTATGTCATATGTACTTAATTATTTTCTATAAGAATGAAACTAGAAATATTTTTACACCAAAAATCCAGTCGTTATATGTATATAAACTTTGAATAAACATATATACACTCTTCAAGATACTATAAAAGTGTTTTATACATATATTCACAATTCTTCATAAATTAGATTTGGTCTGTGAAAAAAAGAATTATTAAATTATCAGTAAAATCAAGTTATTTGGAAGAGATGGTGTAGCACAATGCGAGTTTCGTTGGTTTAATCCGCACAATGATTTATGATTTTAAATGTGTACAAATTGATTTGATCGCTATAAATTTAAATTATTTATGAAAGATAGTAAAAATTATAAAATGCCATTAAAAATAAAGGCCTTAGGCTTATATGTAGCATTACAAAGAACTCATGCCAAGTAAGAAAATGGAAGCAACCCATCTTCCAGTTCATTTACGAACGGTAGGTTGTCCTTTTCGATCAACAGTTCCATCAAGGGTAAATCCCTCTCTTTTGCCTTAAGTATATTTTTCTCCCTGTTTTCCTGAGGATTGAACATGGAATCAAAGATTTATAAATGATATTGTTGTTAAAGCCGGTTTTATGATTAAATTCATGGCCTTTCTGAAATTAAAAAGAGAGTTGGTAATGGAAACTCTTAGGGTCCGTTTGATAGCAACATTTGCCATGGCAAATAAGGAATCTTTATCATTTTTTAGCTTTTAGTTGCGTTTGATAACACTTCTTTGCCCTGAAAAATAATTACAACTTGCACTAAGGTACTAACACATAAAGCACAAAGAATTGATTTGTCATGGAATTCAATTCTTTGGGGGTTCCCAAAGAATTGAATTCCAGGAATCTAATGACATGGAAATGAATTCCACCGACTTTTATCGAACAGGGCCTTATTGTAAGAGGAGGGTGAGAGAGGAAGGGTTCGTGAGATTTTAAGCAAAAAGGGCATTTCAAGATTGGAAAGAGAAGGAACGTTTGGAATTAAAAGGTCAAGATTATCTTGAGAGTGAGAAAATTGAGAGTTGCATGCAAAAAATGAAAGGTTTGTTATACATCACTATAAAATCAGTTGGGGAAAATAAATTGTGGTCTGGCTTAGATTTAGCATGGAAAAGAAATGGACACTTCAATATTATTTGAGTTTGCATGCTATTTGGGTTTCCTAGGGGGGGGGGGGGGGGGGGGGGGGACGGTTTTAACTCAAAGATCTACAATTACTATTATAATTGCACTAATGGAAAAAAGAGTTGCATTAAGAGGTATCAAAACTTTTAATACTACTAATGGAAAAAAATAAGTTGCATTAATGAGTATTAAGACTTTTAATACTATTATATTAGAAGCATAACTAGCATGTAACCCGCACGATGCGCGGGCATATTATAAAATTTCTTAAAAATACATCGATTCTACATTAAACTAATCTAATAAAGAACCAACTATGAAAGAAACATTGCAAACCTTAGGGGTGAATAATTTACAAATTTAAATCCATAGCGAACAATTTTAAACCTTAAATAATGTACTTAAAATTGCCAATGAATATAATAAATCAAATAAATCATTTACTTTGTAAAATTAGTTGTATATTTATACCATGAATGAAGGGAGGAAGGGAATGGAAAATTTGGCACAATACTCTTGAGGTTAACGCACATTATATTGAAAATAAATTTCAATTTTCATAAACAAAGTTTATAAATAAAAAAACGTAACCAATCCAATAGAAAAAAGAACAAATAGTAAGGTAATGCGTATATGTGGATAAAACTATATCATACAATAACCAATTTGTTAAATATGTGACAAAAAAAAGATATTACTTTCAATTCATAAAACCTTGAAAGGAATGCAAATTATCACAAATACATTTAACAAATACTTTTCTTTAAAATATTCTCAATTAATCTAATTATGAAATACACAAATTATAAGATACATGCATGTATGAATTATATGTGAAATGGTTACATATGTTTATGTTTAAATAAATACACAATAAAGAGAAAATTCGGCGGGAACATTTGTTCACTGGGTTATATTAACACCCTTTTATTGACCGTATGCAACAGTTCGAATGCAACAACTCCTCCTAAATACTTTATCTTTGGATTTAATGCGATCACTAAAATTTTAAAAATCAAACACTCATTTATGCTAACCTTCAAAGACCCATTATAATTGCATATTTTCTACATCCGGGATGAACTTCATTGCAACCAAAATAAATAATAATTATAAAAGGTAATTTTAGAAAAACGTAAAGACTAAAAAGAATTCTAAACTAAAGCATAACTGCTTTTTTCAAAACAAAATAATTAATTAATCTAGATAAAATACAAATTATAAATTTACCATATAGACACAACATTGTATTTATAAGGTTGTCAAAAATAGTAAAAACAAGAAATGAGACATGATATTCTTGACCAAATAATTTTAGGTATGCTTAATTGCAAAGGTAAAACAAAAACATTAAAAAAAAGGTCATTTATATCAAATAGTAGTGCGAACTTGAAGTCCATGGGCTCGAATTTCCTTCAGCTCAAGCAAAATTAAAGTTCAGAACTCTAGCCAACCCTCCACTGTGATAATTAGGTGGGTCTGAATTTCCTTTGGTTCAAGAAAAATTAAAGTTCATCACTCTAATTGACCATTAGCTTGTTCAAAAATAAAGAAAAATTTAACCCTCGACTGAGATCAATTCGACCAAGAAATTTCTCCAGATCCCTTTCTTTTGGCTCACGGCAAGAAATAGGGGAGAAATATGATTTATCAGCTGATTATATAGACTTGGGGGAGTGAGGTTGGCCCATCTTAATAGTCCCAAATAAATGTTGCTCTGTTGAGCTGTTTGAGGGTTTATATCTTGGCCTTCTTCTTCCTCTTTTTTCCCCACCCCTCAGGCGGAGTACCAGGTGGAGGGTGGAGTCCTTCTCGATGTTGTAGTCGGCAAGGGTACGGCCGAATTCGAGATGTTTGTCGACGAAGATGAGACGTCATTGGTCGGGGGGTTCCTTCCTTATCCTTCATCTTCACATTCAAATTATCGATGGTTTCGGAGGATTCGACCTCGAGGGTGATGGTCTTGCCTGTAAAAAATACAGTTCAATTTATAAGAGAGATATGGCTTTCAGTGTGAGAATGGGGAGAGATGGATGGATTACAAAAGAATGGAAGAGGGAAGCAACTTTATTTTCCCCTGTGACCTTTGGTTTTGCATGCTCTCACACCTACCTTGGAAGTCTATTATTTTGGAATGACAAAAGAGAGGAACGCAAGAGGTTGAACAGGAAGGCTTAATGCATTAAAACCAAATACTTTGGTTTGTGAGAGAATCAAAATTTGACGTTTGAGGGGGAAGATTAATTACATTAAACCTTTAATATTAATGTATTAGAGGTATAATATGGATATAGATAACTAAACAAATTATATTATATATTACTTCTATTAATTGATACTTATTCATTATAAGTATATTTCATATCAAATATATTTGAAAAAAAAACTTTTTAACATTATTACCAGAATATTTACATTAGTATGACACATAATTAATTTAAGTTTTTATTTTATTTTAACTAGTTATAAACTCGTGCGATGCGCGGGGGTATGTAACATGAATATTAATAAACATACATGCTAAAAATTTATATTGGCATCTATAATTTTACTTTGAAAGTTATCAAGCACTACATACACAAATATTTTAAAAAAGACTACGAAAATAATCTTAGAATTTGTACCATTTGTATTTCCTTAATTTGTTTTATATCAATGGCCGATTGTTAGAGGTTACATCACTGTGTAATTCACAATGGGCAGACATAATATATTTTATATTCTTATTCTAAATTAAATAAATATTGTGATGTTTTAAATCAAAATAACCTTAGCTAAAGCAATTAAAATATCATATGTTAGGATGAAAATTTTACAAAAGTTTTCTATCACAATAGTTTCAAAACCATATCAGTGTACATGCAATTTATTTAACTTATGGTCAGTGCCCTCACTTCTACATACTGAGGTTGTGGATTCAGCGTCCCCTTAAAATAAATATAAAACCCCGGTTCCCCAAAAAAGATATTAGTCCTAATGTCTTAAAAAGAAAGGCACTTGAACAACCAAATGAAGTCAAAAGAGGGGTATTGGTACATGCATTCTAAAAAATCATTTTAGAACGATTTGTATCATACAATGTTTGGGTTATTTGATTTTTGATACTTGTGAGAGGAGTATTTGATTTTTGATACCTGTGAGAAGAGTTGATTTTTGATACCTGTGAGAGGAGTATTTGATCTTTGATACCTGTGAGAGCAGGGTAATAATAAATATAATATATGCACTCAATTTTTTAACAATGTTGCTCGTTGACTATTAGTGTGTGATTGTGATATGAATTTGTGAAAGGTCATAAATTTTTATTAAAAATAGAATAATAAATAAATAAACCTTAATAGTACCACCACACTTAAAATATTTTGCTTATATATGGTAATTTTTAGCGTGTGTGCCTGCTTGTAATGGAACACCTTTTCTCTTATCAAATTCATTTTATGCAAGGCATGAATTTAAATTTTGCAACAGGTACTCCAATAATGACATATATATGAAATATTAAAAAATAAAATTAGTTTTGAACTTTCATTGGGGAGATGATACTCATCGAATCTGGGTTCACAGGTGAGGCCACGAAAAAAAAAACAAAGTTATCAGTATAAAAGGAATAACATTTTGAGCAGAAGTGAAGTAATGTTGATTTTTTTTGTATAAAATGTTTCTTAACAACGTTAATATTACTAATATATATATTATTACTCTTCAAATGATGAAACAAAATTCTATCAATAACGCATATATCAAAAACAAATAAAACAAACAATGAATTCTTGACGGGAAGTTGAGCAATTTTGGTGTCATAGAATCTGCAACAATAAACGAAACATGAAAACATACATTTCAAATGTCTTTATTATTTTTGTTTAGGAAATTTGTAGTTAAAGATGATGTTTAGATAAATTAAAGGAGTCCTGGAATCAGATTGCCTCGAATGTGTAGTCACTTGCTACATAATAGGCACATATAGCCACATGAGGTGACATAGCATTTTTGAATGATACCCTTAGTACCTAAAATAACCCATACGAACAACTTCATCTGTAAAAATAAAATAACACACACAATATTTCAAATCAAACAAATACTATATTTTACTATTAAACCAAAAATACAATTAAACTTTCCATTATATACATACATACATACACATATATATACATATATATCAACATGTTAATGAGTTAATTAGTATAAATATGCTTTCTCGGTGCATATATATACACAGAGATAAAAGGAAAGGTCTACACCTAACAATTCATAAGCATAATATTAAAAAGGACAGTTTGAGTACTACGATAGCATATTGATACAGTAATTATTATTAATTGGTAATAGATTGTAGATCAAAGGATAATAACAAATACTAAATTTAATACAAAATTTGTGTTGATAACAAATGTTGTAATAAATTAGTACATAATAAGGAAAAGATGAATAAAAAATCATCTCATATAGTCTGTACGAATCTCATATGTGACATTAAGGCATAGATGTATAGACATCTAGTGTTATAGAATGCATACTCCCCAAACTATAAGAATGTACCAAACAAACAAAAAGTAAGATTTTTAGACTAACATAGATTATATCACATAAACACTAAAATTAATTTCCAATTTGCATACACTATCACTGCAATTAAAAGACCCACAGTGACAACACCTTTGTAGAATGAATTGAATGTTGATGATATCAAAACACCTTCTATAGTCCTTATCTTTTTCACCTACCACATGTGCCAATTAAGTTAATAATTTCTAACCATTTCACTTGCACCTTCCCCAATTCTACCTTCATCCCCAACCAAAAACATAAATTCCCAACCTAATTCTAACTTTAACTCTCAAAATTCACCATTTTCTAAATTATTTCAAACAGAGGAAACCGCTTTTTATACCAAAATGAAGTTGATTTAAGTTTCCAAGAACACTAAAATTGGTAGCTTTTAACATCCACAGACTCAACAAAAATTAAAATAAATAACTCCTTGATACCAAATGAATGAAAAAGGAGGTGATAGGTTTATTTGTGGAATTTTCTCAGACAACACATATGAAGAACAAATAAGTATTTAAAACAAATCAAACATGTTATCTCTATTTATGGCATTTTAACGAACATTGCATACACAACATGACACATCAAAAGGATAAATCAAAATCTGGAATTAAAAAACACAACAGAAATTATTCTGCAAAGGGATGGTAAGATCGAAAGTCTCTTCAATAAAGGAAACAAAATTGCTTCGTCATCAAGATGTTTTTTCCCTCAAATTTGCTTCAGTTGAGATAAAGAAATTAAGGAGCTCTTTGTATAATTCGAAATCATCGCTGGATACGAACTCAATGAAGTCGTTTCACATATATCTCTCATAAATAATAACTGAGGAAATCTAAAAAAAAAAAATAAACATTATACATAAAAAAAAGAGAGGATAGAGGAATTGGAGTGAGACAAAGTTTGAGAGAGGGGGCTGAGTTAAAGAGCCATATACAGAGAATGAAAGATCGATGAAGCTTGAGAAGGGGATGGGTAGAGGTAGAGGTAGAGGTAGAGGAGTAATAAAGGGGTTGATATGATTTCATAATTAAGGGCTTTTTCTTTTGTAGAGATTGTTTGGTTTATTTGGGTAGATGTGTTGGGTATGTATGCTAGTATATATATTTATTTTGAATAAAGTAAATAAGTTAGTGGGAGTGGCCAAGTGGTAAGTTAGTGGGGGTGTGTGCATGAGGTCTTGGGTTCAAGTCCTAGGGAGCACACTAATTATTTAGGGTCAAAGATCCACTATAGCTGTTAGTGGAGATATTAGTGGGTTAGTTGGCTAAAACCTCTACCCACGTTTTTTACTATTTCCCTTATTTAAGAAAAGGCTACAGAGTCAAAAAAGTATCAAAAACATCTCTCTCACGTTATCTGCAAAAATACTTTTGCTATTTTCTGCAAATCACTTTCTCTGCAAAAATAATTTTGCTACTTTCTTATTTTCGTTAATTTTCTGGGAGTGCTGGAGTATCCTGAGAGTTCAAAGATTTAACACAAAGCTGGTGTGTAAATCTGATCGTTGAATCCTGGGAGGTGTATGTTCACGAGGC
Source organism: Sambucus nigra (assembly GCA_949130495.1). Taxonomy (NCBI): domain Eukaryota; kingdom Viridiplantae; phylum Streptophyta; class Magnoliopsida; order Dipsacales; family Adoxaceae; genus Sambucus; species Sambucus nigra. The sequence continues at coordinate 438,519,894 of OX422210.1, forward strand.
TGACAGCTACAAATATCAGCGAGCAATTTCACCTTTAGGACTTTGTGTCGAACACAAACCTCGATCGATAAGTCCTTCTAATTTTATCTATTTCAAATTTGGGTTATTTCGTTTATTCTGCAATTATTACTACAACAATGTAAAGGTGAAATTCGTTGTTATTCTACAAACTGCTATGGAAAATCCTAATGCAAAATACTCTGAAAAACCTGAATTGTTTGATGGAAAGAATTTTAAGAGATGGCAAATGAAACTGCAATTTTACCTAACAACTCTTAAAGTCGTTGACGTTATTGCATCTGATAGACCTTCTGTACCTGAAGAACTATTTGTTTGGAAACAAAGAGATTATATGTGTAGGAATTATATTCTGAATTGTCTCTGCCTTGAATTGTATGATGTTTACTGGTCATGTCCTACTGCTAAAGAATTATGGAACTTACTGGACAAAAAATATGCAACTGAAGATGCTGGGTCTAAAAAATTTGTGGTTGGAAAATTTTTGGATTTTAAAATGGAAGATAATAAATCTGTTGTGTCGCAACTGGAAGAACTACAAATTATTATTCATGAAATTTTGGCCGAGGGTTATAGTATATGTGAGGGATTTCAGGTTTCAGCTATAATTGAAAAACTGCCACCGTCTTGGAAAGATTACAAAAACGGTCTGAAACATAAGAAAAAAGAAATGTCACTAGAAGATTTGATAGTTCATTTGAGAATTGAGGAGGATAATAGGAATGCAGAACTTAGGGAGAAAAATTCTGAATTCGGTTCTAAGGCTAATTTGGTAGAGGGAAAATCAAATGGAAACCAAAAACAGAACCAGTCCAAGCCTAACCATTCAAACCAGAAACATGGGCACCATAAACCAAACCAGAATTCGAGGTCCAACCATAAATTCAAACCTAACGATAAGAATAAATATTCTAAACCTCAGTTTAAATCTAAACCTGCAGGTCAATGCTATGTATGCGGAAAACCAGGTCATTACGCTAAAGATTGCAAGTTTTGGAAGAGTCAAGATGTGAAGCCTCAAGCAAATGTAACCGAGGAGGGTAACTTTTCTGCTGTTGTGACAGAGGCAAACATTGTGAGTAACATGACAGACTGGTGGCTTGATTCTGGCGCCACCAAACATATTTGCGGCACGAGAGGTGCCTTCACTACCTTCACTGCCGTTAGTGGGGATGAACGTCTGTACATGGGAAACTCCTCTTCGTCTAAGGTTGAGGGGAAGGGAACCGTAGTTTTAAAGTTTACTTCGGGAAATGTCCTCACATTGAAAGATGTTTTGTATGTCCCTGAGGTTAGGAAGAATCTGGTGTCCGGTTTTGTCTTAGTTAAGAAAGGTTTTAAAATTGTTCTAGAGAGTGATAAGGTAGTTGTGACTAAGGGAGGTGCTTTTGTGGGGAAAGGTTATGTTCATGAGGGTCTTTTCAAACTAAATGTAACAGTGGATGATAATAATAAAATATCTACTTCTTCTGCTTATTTGATTGACTCTTGTGATATGTGGCATTTTAGACTTGGTCATGTAAATAAGACATCCATTAAAAAATTAATGTTCTTGGAAAACATACCAAAATCTGATATTTCTACCAACTCTAAATGTGAAATATGTGTTGAATCAAAATATGCTAAAAAACCTTTTCCAAGTGTCGAAAGAAGTTCAACTGTTTTAAGTTTAATACATTCTGATCTTTGTGATTTAAAAGGTTATGTGACACGTGGTGGAAATAAATACTTTGTTACTTTTATTGATGATTACTCTCGTTATTGTTATATTTATCTCCTTACGAGTAAAGATGAGTGTTTCTCAAAATTTATTTCTTATAAATTAGAAGTTGAAAAACAATTGGAGAAATCCATTAAAACATTAAGATCCGATAGGGGAGGAGAATACACCGGTGATCTTGATAAATATTGTAAAGAAAATGGAATAATTCATCAAGTTACTCCTCCTTATTCACCCCAATCTAATGGTGTAGCCGAAAGAAAAAATAGAACTCTTAAGGATATGGTAAATTCTATGTTGAGCACTTCGGGATTACCTTATAATATGTGGGGTGAGGCACTTCTTACTGCTTGTTATATTCTTAATAAAATACCTTTTAAGAATAATGATAAAACTCCTTATGAAATGTGGAAAAATAGAAAACCTTCTTATAAACACCTTAAAGTGTGGGGGTGTCTTGCTAAGGTTTCAATACCATTACCTAAGAGAACTAAACTTGGCCCAAAGACTGTTGATTGTGTTTTTATAGGGTATGCTAAAAACAGTAATGCTTATAGGTTTCTTGTAATTGATTCTAAAAATCAATATATGGATAAAAACACTATTTTTGAGTCAAGAGATGCTGAATTTTATGAGAACAAATTTCCTTTTAAAGTGAGAAGTGAGGGAACTAGTAGGTCTGTTCCAATGGGTCCTAGTGTTAGATATGAATCTCCAAATTCAGAAGATATTGAAATTAGGAGAAGTAAAAGACCTAGGATAGCTACTTCTTTTGGTCCTGAATTTTTAACGTACTTAATGAAAAATGACCCCGTCACTTTTAGTGAGGCAATGTCCTCACCCGATTCTATTTTTTGGAAAGAAGCTATTAATAGTGAATATGATTCTATTATTTCTAACAACACGTGGGAGTTAGTTGACTTGCCTAAAGGATGTAAAACTATTGGATGCAAATGGATTTTTAAAAAGAAATTAAAAGCTGATGGTTCTACAGATAAATTTAAGGCAAGATTGGTAGCTAAAGGCTATAGGCAAAAGGAAGGAATTGATTTCTTTGACACTTACTCTCCTGTTACTAGAATTACATCTATTAGGCTATTAATTGCTATTGCTTCATTACATAATCTGATAATTCATCAAATGGATGTTAAAACGGCTTTTTTGAATGGAGATCTTGAAGAAGAAATTTATATGGATCAACCCGAGGGGTTTGTAGTCCAAGGCCTAGATAAAAAATGTGTAGACTTAAAAAATCTTTATATGGACTAAAACAAGCTCCTAAACAATGGCATGAAAAATTTGATCAAGTAATGATCTCTAATGGTTTTAACATTAATGAAGCGGATAAATGTATTTATAGCAAATTCAAGGATAATTCTGGTGTGATTATTTGCTTATATGTGGATGATATGCTTATTTTTGGAACTGATATGGATGTAGTTAATAAAACTAAACGTTTCCTTAATAAGCAATTTGATATGAAAGATTTGGGTGTTGCTGATGTTATACTTGGAATTAAAATCATTAAAAATTCCGAAGGAATTGTTTTAACCCAATCTCATTATGTAGAGAAAGTTCTTAAAAAATTTGAACAATTTAATTGTATTCCTGCTAAAACACCTTATGACCCTAGTTGTCACTTAAGGAAACATTCGGGTCCTGGTGTATCATCATTAGAATATTCTAGAGTTATTGGTAGTCTAATGTATCTTATGAACTGCACTAGACCTGATATTGCATATGCTGTGGGTAGACTTAGCAGATACACTTGTAATCCTAATAATGAACATTGGGATGCTTTGATTAGAGTTTTGAGATATCTTAAATACACAATAAATTATGGTATTCATTATATTAGATATCCTGCTGTAATTGAAGGCTTTTGTGATGCTAATTGGATTTCTGATAATGATGAATGTAAGTCTACGAGTGGCTATGTTTTTGCCTTGGCAGGAGGCGCTATATCTTGGAAATCTACCAAGCAAACATGCATAGCTAGATCCACTATGGAGTCAGAGTTCATAGCGTTGGATAAAGCAAGCGAAGAGGCTGAATGGTTAAGGAACTTCATATTAGATATTCATTTGTGGCCTAAACCAGTTCCAGCCTTGTCCATTCACTGTGATAGTCAAGCAGCAATCGCAAGAGCACATAATAACTCCTACAATGGAAAGTCTAGACATATCAGGAGGAGACACAACACAGTGAGACAATTATTGAAAGATGGAGTTATAGCAATCGACTATGTCAAGTCAAAGGAAAACCTGGCGGATCCATTGACTAAAGGGCTGGCTAGAGAGCTAGTTTATCAAACATCGAGGGGGATGGGCCTGAAGCCTATTAATATCTAAATCACCTATAATGGAAACCCAACCCATATGACTGGAGATCCCAAGATCTGGGTTCAATGGGATAACAAAGTTATACGAGTGATTTGTGGGGGTACAAATTTAAGTTTTACTTAGAACCCATTCCTATGATGTAGTACCTCTGTATCGATGGAGGATGAGATTCAATCTCTTAATGCTTTCTATAGCTGTTATTCAGTAGGGTGTGAGATACAGTACACTTTTGATAGAAGCACCTATATGAGTGTGGTAGTGGGGCCGCTTCCTATGAGAATTAAGGCTGATTCTCTAGAGCACTCAAGAAACCTGGGCATGCTCAAGGCCGAAACGAGCACAACTGTGGGAACTCGATGATGATTTTTTGGAGTCACGTGTGTGTTCTATTGACTTAAGTTTACAACAGTGGTGAAATAGTTCAAGACATTAGTTCACTATCAACCGGTAAACTCAATAGATCATCACAAAGAAAAGGTTCAAGTCAAATGACACATTTGCCTTATACGTCACTCCTTATGATACTCCAGAGCGTCGTTTTATTTAATTTATTTACTTCATTCATGTGGGGGATTGTTGGGTATGTATGTTAGTATATATATTTATTTTGAATAAAGTAAATAAGTTAGTGGGAGTGGCCAAGTGGTAAGTTAGTGGGGGTGTGTGCATGAGGTCTTGGGTTCAAGTCCTAGGGAGCACACTAATTATTTAGGGTCAAAGATTGGGCCTTGGGCCTTGGGGCCTTGGGCTATTGGGGATTTCTAATATGCATTAAATCCTTTCAAAATCGTTTTAATTTTTAAACCGTTTTAAGTCTTTGACTATTTCTTCCACTATAGCTGTTAGTGGAGATATTAGTGGGTTAGTTGGCTAAAACCTCTACCCACGTTTTTTACTATTTCCCTTATTTAAGAAAAGGCTACAGAGTCAAAAAAGTATCAAAAACATCTCTCTCACGTTATCTGCAAAAATACTTTTGCTATTTTCTGCAAATCACTTTCTCTGCAAAAATAATTTTGCTACTTTCTTATTTTCGTTAATTTTCTGGGAGTGCTGGAGTATCCTGAGAGTTCAAAGATTTAACACAAAGCTGGTGTGTAAATCTGATCGTTGAATCCTGGGAGGTGTATGTTCACGAGGCTGACAGCTACAAATATCAGCGAGCAATTTCACCTTTAGGACTTTGTGTCGAACACAAACCTCGATCGATAAGTCCTTCTAATTTTATCTATTTCAAATTTGGGTTATTTCGTTTATTCTGCAATTATTACTACAACAATGTAAAGGTGAAATTCGTTGTTATTCTACAAACTGCTATGGAAAATCCTAATGCAAAATACTCTGAAAAACCTGAATTGTTTGATGGAAAGAATTTTAAGAGATGGCAAATGAAACTGCAATTTTACCTAACAACTCTTAAAGTCGTTGACGTTATTGCATCTGATAGACCTTCTGTACCTGAAGAACTATTTGTTTGGAAACAAAGAGATTATATGTGTAGGAATTATATTCTGAATTGCCTCTGCCTTGAATTGTATGATGTTTACTGGTCATGTCCTACTGCTAAAGAATTATGGAACTTACTGGACAAAAAATATGCAACTGAAGATGCTGGGTCTAAAAAATTTGTGGTTGGAAAATTTTTGGATTTTAAAATGGAAGATAATAAATCTGTTGTGTCGCAACTGGAAGAACTACAAATTATTATTCATGAAATTTTGGCCGAGGGTTATAGTATATGTGAGGGATTTCAGGTTTCAGCTATAATTGAAAAACTGCCACCGTCTTGGAAAGATTACAAAAACGGTCTGAAACATAAGAAAAAAGAAATGTCACTAGAAGATTTGATAGTTCATTTGAGAATTGAGGAGGATAATAGGAATGCAGAACTTAGGGAGAAAAATTCTGAATTCGGTTCTAAGGCTAATTTGGTAGAGGGAAAATCAAATGGAAACCAAAAACAGAACCAGTCCAAGCCTAACCATTCAAACCAGAAACATGGGCACCATAAACCAAACCAGAATTCGAGGTCCAACCATAAATTCAAACCTAACGATAAGAATAAATATTCTAAACCTCAGTTTAAATCTAAACCTGCAGGTCAATGCTATGTATGCGGAAAACCAGGTCATTACGCTAAAGATTGCAAGTTTAGGAAGAGTCAAGATGTGAAGCCTCAAGCAAATGTAACCGAGGAGGGTAACTTTTCTGCTGTTGTGACAGAGGCAAACATTGTGAGTAACATGACAGACTGGTGGCTTGATTCTGGCGCCACCAAACATATTTGCGGCACGAGAGGTGCCTTCACTACCTTCACTGCCGTTAGTGGGGATGAACGTCTGTACATGGGAAACTCCTCTTCGTCTAAGGTTGAGGGGAAGGGAACCGTAGTTTTAAAGTTTACTTCGGGAAATGTCCTCACATTGAAAGATGTTTTGTATGTCCCTGAGGTTAGGAAGAATCTGGTGTCCGGTTTTGTCTTAGTTAAGAAAGGTTTTAAAATTGTTCTAGAGAGTGATAAGGTAGTTGTGACTAAGGGAGGTGCTTTTGTGGGGAAAGGTTATGTTCATGAGGGTCTTTTCAAACTAAATGTAACTGTGGATGATAATAATAAAATATCTACTTCTTCTGCTTATTTGATTGACTCTTGTGATATATGGCATTTTAGACTTGGTCATGTAAATAAGACATCCATTAAAAAATTAATGTTCTTGGAAAACATACCAAAATCTGATATTTCTACCAACTCTAAATGTGAAATATGTGTTGAATCAAAATATGCTAAAAAACCTTTTCCAAGTGTCGAAAGAAGTTCAACTGTTTTAAGTTTAATACATTCTGATCTTTGTGATTTAAAAGGTTATGTGACACGTGGTGGAAATAAATACTTTGTTACTTTTATTGATGATTACTCTCGTTATTGTTATATTTATCTCCTTACGAGTAAAGATGAGTGTTTCTCAAAATTTATTTCTTATAAATTAGAAGTTGAAAAACAATTGGAGAAATCCATTAAAACATTAAGATCCGATAGGGGAGGAGAATACACCGGTGATCTTGATAAATATTGTAAAGAAAATGGAATAATTCATCAAGTTACTCCTCCTTATTCACCCCAATCTAATGGTGTAGCCGAAAGAAAAAATAGAACTCTTAAGGATATGGTAAATTCTATGTTGAGCACTTCGGGATTACCTTATAATATGTGGGGTGAGGCACTTCTTACTGCTTGTTATATTCTTAATAAAATACCTTTTAAGAATAATGATAAAACTCCTTATGAAATGTGGAAAAATAGAAAACCTTCTTATAAACACCTTAAAGTGTGGGGGTGTCTTGCTAAGGTTTCAATACCATTACCTAAGAGAACTAAACTTGGCCCAAAGACTGTTGATTGTGTTTTTATAGGGTATGCTAAAAACAGTAATGCTTATAGGTTTCTTGTAATTGATTCTAAAAATCAATATATGGATAAAAACACTATTTTTGAGTCAAGAGATGCTGAATTTTATGAGAACAAATTTCCTTTTAAAGTGAGAAGTGAGGGAACTAGTAGGTCTGTTCCAATGGGTCCTAGTGTTAGATATGAATCTCCAAATTCAGAAGATATTGAAATTAGGAGAAGTAAAAGACCTAGGATAGCTACTTCTTTTGGTCCTGAATTTTTAACGTACTTAATGAAAAATGACCCCGTCACTTTTAGTGAGGCAATGTCCTCACCCGATTCTATTTTTTGGAAAGAAGCTATTAATAGTGAATATGATTCTATTATTTCTAACAACACGTGGGAGTTAGTTGACTTGCCTAAAGGATGTAAAACTATTGGATGCAAATGGATTTTTAAAAAGAAATTAAAAGCTGATGGTTCTACAGATAAATTTAAGGCAAGATTGGTAGCTAAAGGCTATAGGCAAAAGGAAGGAATTGATTTCTTTGACACTTACTCTCCTGTTACTAGAATTACATCTATTAGGCTATTAATTGCTATTGCTTCATTACATAATCTGATAATTCATCAAATGGATGTTAAAACGGCTTTTTTGAATGGAGATCTTGAAGAAGAAATTTATATGGATCAACCCGAGGGGTTTGTAGTCCAAGGCCTAGATAAAAAATGTGTAGACTTAAAAAATCTTTATATGGACTAAAACAAGCTCCTAAACAATGGCATGAAAAATTTGATCAAGTAATGATCTCTAATGGTTTTAACATTAATGAAGCGGATAAATGTATTTATAGCAAATTCAAGGATAATTCTGGTGTGATTATTTGCTTATATGTGGATGATATGCTTATTTTTGGAACTGATATGGATGTAGTTAATAAAACTAAACGTTTCCTTAATAAGCAATTTGATATGAAAGATTTGGGTGTTGCTGATGTTATACTTGGAATTAAAATCATTAAAAATTCCGAAGGAATTGTTTTAACCCAATCTCATTATGTAGAGAAAGTTCTTAAAAAATTTGAACAATTTAATTGTATTCCTGCTAAAACACCTTATGACCCTAGTTGTCACTTAAGGAAACATTCGGGTCCTGGTGTATCATCATTAGAATATTCTAGAGTTATTGGTAGTCTAATGTATCTTATGAACTGCACTAGACCTGATATTGCATATGCTGTGGGTAGACTTAGCAGATACACTTGTAATCCTAATAATGAACATTGGGATGCTTTGATTAGAGTTTTGAGATATCTTAAATACACAATAAATTATGGTATTCATTATATTAGATATCCTGCTGTAATTGAAGGCTTTTGTGATGCTAATTGGATTTCTGATAATGATGAATGTAAGTCTACGAGTGGCTATGTTTTTGCCTTGGCAGGAGGCGCTATATCTTGGAAATCTACCAAGCAAACATGCATAGCTAGATCCACTATGGAGTCAGAGTTCATAGCGTTGGATAAAGCAAGCGAAGAGGCTGAATGGTTAAGGAACTTCATATTAGATATTCATTTGTGGCCTAAACCAGTTCCAGCCTTGTCCATTCACTGTGATAGTCAAGCAGCAATCGCAAGAGCACATAATAACTCCTACAATGGAAAGTCTAGACATATCAGGAGGAGACACAACACAGTGAGACAATTATTGAAAGATGGAGTTATAGCAATCGACTATGTCAAGTCAAAGGAAAACCTGGCGGATCCATTGACTAAAGGGCTGGCTAGAGAGCTAGTTTATCAAACATCGAGGGGGATGGGCCTGAAGCCTATTAATATCTAAATCACCTATAATGGAAACCCAACCCATATGACTGGAGATCCTAAGATCTGGGTTCAATGGGATAACAAAGTTATACGAGTGATTTGTGGGGGTACAAATTTAAGTTTTACTTAGAACCCATTCCTATGATGTAGTACCTCTGTATCGATGGAGGATGAGATTCAATCTCTTAATGCTTTCTATAGCTGTTATTCAGTAGGGTGTGAGATACAGTACACTTTTGATAGAAGCACCTATATGAGTGTGGTAGTGGGGCCGCTTCCTATGAGAATTAAGGCTGATTCTCTAGAGCACTCAAGAAACCTGGGCATGCTCAAGGCCGAAACGAGCACAACTGTGGGAACTCGATGATGATTTTTTGGAGTCACGTGTGTGTTCTATTGACTTAAGTTTACAACAGTGGTGAAATAGTTCAAGACATTAGTTCACTATCAACCGGTAAACTCAATAGATCATCACAAAGAAAAGGTTCAAGTCAAATGACACATTTGCCTTATACGTCACTCCTTATGATACTCCAGAGCGTCGTTTTATTTAATTTATTTACTTCATTCATGTGGGGGATTGTTGGGTATGTATGTTAGTATATATATTTATTTTGAATAAAGTAAATAAGTTAGTGGGAGTGGCCAAGTGGTAAGTTAGTGGGGGTGTGTGCATGAGGTCTTGGGTTCAAGTCCTAGGGAGCACACTAATTATTTAGGGTCAAAGATTGGGCCTTGGGCCTTGGGGCCTTGGGCTATTGGGGATTTCTAATATGCATTAAATCCTTTCAAAATCGTTTTAATTTTTAAACCGTTTTAAGTCTTTGACTATTTCTTCCACTATAGCTGTTAGTGGAGATATTAGTGGGTTAGTTGGCTAAAACCTCTACCCACGTTTTTTACTATTTCCCTTATTTAAGAAAAGGCTACAGAGTCAAAAAAGTATCAAAAACATCTCTCTCACGTTATCTGCAAAAATACTTTTGCTATTTTCTGCAAATCACTTTCTCTGCAAAAATAATTTTGCTACTTTCTTATTTTCGTTAATTTTCTGGGAGTGCTGGAGTATCCTGAGAGTTCAAAGATTTAACATAAAGCTGGTGTGTAAATCTGATCGTTGAATCCTGGGAGGTGTATGTTCACGAGGCTGACAGCTACAAATATCAGCGAGCAATTTCACCTTTAGGACTTTGTGTCGAACACAAACCTCGATCGATAAGTCCTTCTAATTTTATCTATTTCAAATTTGGGTTATTTCGTTTATTCTGCAATTATTACTACAACGAGATGAAGGGTATGCATGGTTTGTTTGGGACGAGAAAAGGTTTTATTAAGCATACAAAATGGTAAACATATAAGAAGAAAGAGATGAGAAGTGAATTAAATGAAATAATCCTACGTGGACACTTAAACAAAAAGCACTCTTAATTGTTGTATTGCATTAGAATATTAGTATAGACTAGGTGTAAACCCACGCGATGCGCGGCTAAACTATCTTATAAATAATTAATTTAAAAGTGAAGAAAAATATGATACTAACTTGAGGGATCTGTAGTATGTGAAGTTGCTTACATAAAACAATCATTATTGGATAATTGTTCCCAAAAATATAATTACATAATCTTTGTGGTTATATTAAAGCTTAAAATGTATTTACATTGAAATTTTAATAAAAACTATTATGTACATCTTTAATATGATTCTCTAATTGACATGAAAGAAAAATGCACATATTTAGAAGAGGAAGAAAAATTGAGTAAAAAACAAAAAAAAAAGCTAAAATAATATGGTAATAAATAATTTATGTGAAATATACTTGGAGCAATATATCCGTAGACATGCACCTTGATGTGCCTGAATCTTACAAGAACTTAGCTAGACCAAAATCAAAACCTAGCTTTCTCAATATCTATTTTAAGCTAAGAGAGTATGTTCCTTTCCTTTTAAGAAGTTGGAGTGTTCATAAGCCAATTTAAATCATTCATCGGAGTATTTTGGAATGGATTCATATTCCACTTCCAACCAGAAGTCATAAAAATGTGGCCAACGCAGAGAGAAACACATCGGTAATTCGAACATACCTCTTATTTTGTTACCTCTAAAAATACCATTTTGTCCACTGTATCAGCAGAAGTGGCTCATGTTCCGACGTTCAGATTGCCCGGATTTTCTTCTTTCCATGTAGTTTTTCTCCTATTTTTTTCAAAAGTAACAAGACAGACAAATTCCATCACCACATCAACAATATTTAACAAACCTTTATAATATGACAAATTGACAATACTAAATACATTGATAAGTTTAGATTGATGCTGCAACGATACAGTTAACTGAGTAGAAAAGGAGGAAAAAATAAAATAACTAAACGCCAATGACAGTTCGGTCACCAACGCTCGTCAATGAATTAAGCCCCTTAGGAAACACAACATTATGATAGAGAATACCTGCAACTCCTGCACCAATCAGGGATCCAACCCAGTATACTGCTTGGTTCTTGAAACTCCCTACAATGACACACCCAAATGAGAGTGTCGGGTTCATTAACTCGCCCCATTGCCAAAACATATTGCCCCAATAATAAACATGATTTTTAAGGTCCAATGCCTCCAAGTGAACCGCGTATTGGGTCACCCGCGACGTAAACAGTATACACCAATACAAATGTAAAAAAAGAATTAGAAATAAAAAAAGACTTAAAAACAAAGAGTTAGATCGTATGGGGAGGAGACGTGAGCTTTCCAAACGTAAGAATTAAAAACCAAGAGTTAGAACGAACCCCGATCAATAGAAGCTCAAGCGACTATCTTTACAGAAAGGTGAGCCACCATATAGACAAAACCGATAATAAACTCTTGGAAAAAGAAATCTGTAAACAAATGAAATAATAAAAAGTGAGTCAACAAAGGAGAAAGTGACTACAAAAATTGATCGCTTTCAATCTGTCACAACAATCCCATGCCCACCTTGTTTTGGGCTACCGCTTGTTTTAAGTTTTTTGCCCTTTTTTTACATTCCCAGAAGGTTCAATAGGCGAGCGATCTCATCTAATGAGCCGGTGAAATGGAGATATAGAAATTAAGCAGGTACCTATAAAATCCCAAGCAATAAAAATCTTCTCAAAACAGAGCTAAAAAAAGTGTCAAGTGATGATAAAATTTAGAAATGCCTAAAATTTAGAAATGCCTTGGAGCTCGGTGATGGATATTCTCAAAAACATAGTTAAAAATAACTTATGCTGAGGGGGATAAAAAGGAGCCAAAAAAAAGTCTCAAAACTTGGTAACAAAAAAAAAAGAATCCAAATTAGACTTCTCAAATTTAAACACCCTTTAGAACCTACTGCTACATACACCAAAAAAATATCTTCACTGACCATATGAGCCCCTCATGACTGTTGTATGTTCAGTTGAGTCTTTTCTCAAACACGTCATGAACACGACATACAAAATTAATCACAAAAATAAGCATTCCATAAAAAATGACGAAACCAAAAATATACAAATAGAAACAAATGAAATGAAAAAAACAAACCGGGGAAGAGGAGGAGCCAGATTAAGGAGAAGAGGTTTAGGGAAAAATGAAATTAGAGGAGAAATATACCTGGTAATTGTGAGAGAGATAATGGAAAATGAAGAGGGACGCCGGAGCCGATGAGAGGGAGAGAGGTGGTTTCGGGTTGCCGTAAGAAGGCAAGATAACAACTGAAAATTACGATCTCTTAATTGCACATGTATATAGTTTCCTGTATATAGAAAAAAAAAAGAGAAATGGAAAAGTCAGATTAGAGAGGCATGTAGATTAGAGAGAGATAAGGATGTTTCTATGAGAAACTTAAAAGTTTTTTGTTTTATTCATTGTGAAATATCCTCTATCCGGTGTAAACAGAAATAAAGAATGGGAAAGGTCGAGAATGGGAAAGGTCACCTGGAAAGAGAAAATAGAGAAAAAAAGAAGATTAAAATATAGAGTGACACGTGGACACTCTCAATGAGGAGGAGTCTTAAATACTAATAAATGACTTGTTTTGCATTTTATAGTATAGAGAGATTCATCCATAATTACTCCGTTTTTGAGTTTGGACAATTTCATAAATTTTTATTTCATTATAGTTCCTTTTCTGTTCATAAATATCATCACATATAATTTTGGGGACAAAACTCAAATTTATTGACGAAATATGTACTAAAATCAATAAAATTTGTGAAAGATGCCAAACTTACACTCAATTAATGGTCAAGATCAACGCTTGTCCACGATAGTTAAATTTAGCTAATTGATTATATGCAAAAAATGAAAGTTGACTCTTAATTTGAGAATTGTAAAACGAATAGTGAACTTTTAATTTGGAACAGAATGAGTAGATCTACAAAAAATATATATTAATGTTAACACATATATATATATATATATATATATATATATATATATATATATATATAGAGAGAGAGAGAGAGAGAGAGTCTTTCATACATAACACCTATAAGGTCCACCCATGCAGAACATTTTTTTAAATAGTTAAAAAAAATTGAGTTGATTTCGTTTTGTGTGGTATTCAAACATTTCAGTGAATCTTACAAAAAAAATAAGTTCAAAATATTTTTTTTTTACTATTTTAAAAAAATGGTTAAAATATGGCTGTTGTAAAGCTCCTTAAAAGTTGTCATATTTTGATCGATTTTTTTTAAATAACAAAAAATTCATTTTGAGTTGATTTTTTTGTGACGTTCACTAAAAAGTTAAAATACCATAAAAAAATCAACCCATTTTTTTTACTATTTAAAAAAAATGATCCGCATGGGTGGACCTTATAGGTAGTATGTATGAGAGTCTCTCTCTCTCCCACTTTATATATATATATATATATATATATATATATATATATATATTGAAAAAACACGAGCGCTCATGAAACAATCTCCATATGCGCAAATGAACATACTCTGATTTCATGCAAGTTTTGTTAATAACATATCTATAATCAAACCAAGAAAAAATTTCTTATTCGACTAACCAGATTGTAATACATGCGAATATTAAAATCAATTAAATCTAATTTATTTTAATGACAAATTAATAACAATATGATTTATTATGTTACAATACAATATATCAAATATGATGAATTATTCTAATTTAAGTTATTTAATCATATAACAATCTTGATTCCAAATCATACATATAGAAGGAGATGAGTCAAAAAGGAATAATATGCATGAATTTTTAAACATGGTAAAATCTTAAACGTAGGGAAAACATTCACGGCGACCTCTATTCCATAAACAAAAAAAATATAAAATAGATATAGGTTACAAGCATGTACAAGAAATCATACAACCAGTCCTATTTTAAGTCAGAAATATGCCTAAGCAAGAATCCACTCCTTATGGGGTATGTCTTCTGAATTCTTTAAGCAGCTGGTTTGTTCTTTCTTTGTTCACAAGCCTTGTTTCCTTTCTCCTTTAACTTGATGTCGACTTAGCAGTCAAAATCTATTAACCAACAATATACTTTCTATGAGTAGAGTTGTGCAAAACGTGTAAGTGAATATGTTCTAAATGCATGTGACACCCAACTTAATTAAATTCCGGTTGATCAGACCTTTATCAAATTAAATGAGGATTTTCATATGGTTCATTCTTAGCATCACTGTCACAACATTATTAATTACTAACCACCTAATCTTTAATTAAGTCGGTGTCATATTTTATCTTATGAATTAAACCAAACCAACAACTACAACAAGAGTCCAAATATAACCAACACCAAATAAAAGATTCTGAACATATCACAAATGTTTAAAACAAGTGTTAGCCCAATGACTTCGACTAGATACAAGCAACCCAACACAAATCCAACATCTGAAAAGAGCCAATACAAGCTGAATCAAAATAAAGAGTAAAACTGTCATGGGCAACATGCCCGAAGTACAACTGAGACTATCCCTATCTAGGAGAGAATGATATAAGCATCTAGTGCAAGTCCTGCAGCACTCACATGTACCGTAGCTACATACCCTGGAAAGAAATCAAGCATGGTGCCCTTGTGGTAGGACACCTAAAAGGTTTTGAAAATATTTTTATAGGAAGGGTTAGAACCCAAAACATTTGAACATATTTAGCAAGTGAATTTAATTGCAGAAAATTAAAATGCATGAATGCACTTTATATTTAAGTTAATGCCACACTCTCTTAAGGACCGATCCACCCATCAACTAATGTTCACACCTAACGTCATTCTATATAACCCATCTAGCCATCTTCCCCGTAACTAGTTTTGTCATATAGATTCTACTTCTCCCACTACTCAAACCTGAGTAGGTTTAATATCCAATATATAAGTTATTAATCACATTACTTATCCCATTTAAACCATATAACATTCTCACAAGTTATATAACATTGATACAATTCATATGTATTTTACCCGTACATATTTATTCGCACCATTTATACGTATCAACTATTTACAACATTCACGCACATGTAGTAAATTTATATAACCATCCTCCTGAGTAGGCACTCACTGGATGTTCTAAAAAATGCTATCCTTTCTAGGTATACTCATCCACCCGGAACCCTGACACGGTTAGCTCCCCGAATTAGAGAATAAAATAAATGCAATGGAGGCATCCATAGTTCCCCCTGGATATGAGACAGACTCATACCCACGACGTCTCACCCCTAACAAAACGAAAGGTGTGACCAAGGGACTATACTCACCCTGCTCCTCAAGCCAGGGGATTCACCCACGTCGCGCAACATCCTATGATAGTACTAAAGGGGTATGCTTCCTACAAATATTATTCACACTAATATTTATAATTCACACAAATATATATATATATATACACGTGTAAAATTACCGTAACACTAGCCTAACATTCCCAAGTCTATATTCAGACCCCAAATTCAATTAATCACACATTAATAAAATTTATTATTTTTGTGTCACTCAACCAAATATACCCAGACTCGCTAACTTGGCTCGAAAGAAAATCCCGAATTATTATTCAAAAGTATTTCTAATAAGTTTGTACACTTATTAATATAAGGTTCCTATTCCACTCACATTAAACCTAAATTCCCCTTTTGGATTTTTACCTTAATAAACCATGAATAATTCTCATAAACCACTCACTATTGTTACCCAAAACTTAGAATCGCACTAAGAGTAAACTCCCCATCGAAATTTTTAAAACTCAGGATAGAAATAGGGGAGGGGTAAAGGCTGTCAGTAAAAGCGACGTCGTTCGAGCATTTGGCCCTGCTGTTGGAATGACTTTGGCTATCGTTCGAACCAGAAGCCAGGTCGTTCGAATGACCTTGGTTCTCTCTCTCCTTCGTCGTCTTCCCCAAAACCCATCTGCCATTACTGAACTTAAAACTCTCATTTTTGTTCAGATTTTCCTATTAAACCCTCCAAGATTTACATTAAATTCCCAAATCCAAGATCCTAAATCTAAATACAGCATCCACACAGATTGGGGTTTATAATTTAGATTTTTAAATCCTTTACATATTTTTAAATAAAAATCATAGAACCTCAAATTTAATTAGAGAACTAACCCTAACATTTCATTCAATCCACACCCATTATCCTATGAACAGGAAAATGCAATAAATTTAGAAGCAAGTTAAACCACTCTCCTTTTAGGATATGTAGGGTATGAATTTTTGTTGAAGATGATGGGTTTGATGAAGATTGTCCATAGTACTCCTTGATTTAGGCGCCTAAACTCTTCTCTAATTGCTCCCTCTTTTGTCTCTATTTGATTAGGGTTTCTAAGATGATTTATGTCTCTCACACCCTCTCACTTTTAGGGTTTAATAGGTCACTCCCGTTTTTAGGCTTATGGGCTTTAATAAAAGGGCCTAAACACTCTTATGTGGGCTCAAATATTATTAAAAATGTTCTGAGACCCATTTACTACCATGGGCACTCTTTTCTAACTATTTCAACCCATCTGAATTCAACTGTATACTCGAAATTGCCATCCGAATTATTTTACTAAAAGTTAATATTCACTTATTAACTTATTATTATTCACTTAGTAACATTTAATCCCATAAATATTAATCGTCTACACACCGAATTAATATTTAAATCTTATAAAAATAATTAATCTAATTAAATTATGACACACAAGTAATTTAAGATTTAACAAATTAATTAATTAATAAAAATCCCAAATATACGAGGTGTTACATACTTCCCCCCTTCGTCCCTGAAATTAGGTCGTATCTGCGGTGAATAACTCTGGATACTGCTCTCGCTTGTCATCCTCGCGCTCCCACGTAGACTCATCGACGCTGTGATGTCCCCACTGAATTCTAACTAGTGGTACCACATTAGACCGTAACTTGCACTCACTGCGATCTATGATTACTACTAGTCTCTCCTCATATGAGAGATCGGGCTGCAAGTCCATCTCCTCAAGTGGGACGTGCCACAAAGCCCTCGAACTCCTCCGATATTTCTTAAGCATCGGCATATAAAACACGTCGTGTACCCGCTGAAGGTGATCCGATATACCCAATCAATAATCTACTAGCCCTACTCTCTCAATGATAGGGAAGGGTCCCACGTACATTGGTGGTAATTTCCCCTTTTTGCCGAACCTCATCACCCCCTTCATGGGGGACACTTACACTAATGCCTGATCTTCGACCTCCAACTCTACATGCCTCCTATTTTCATTCATATATATCTTTTTCCTGTCTTGGGATATACGAATATGTCCCCGAATCAACTCAATCTTGACAAATGTGTCCTAAATTATCTTCGACCCCAATAGCTTGTTGTCCCCCACCTCTAACCAATAAGCGGTTGAACGACAAGGTCTCCCATAAAGTGCCTCAAATGGGGCCATTCTAATAGTTAATTAATATAAGTCGTTATATGCAAACTCTACCGGTGTAAGGTATTGCTCCCAGCCTCCCCCAAAGTCTAGAATACACATCCTCAGCATATCCCCGGTCATCTTATTTACCCTCTCCGTCTGCCCGTCCGTCTGTGGGTGATAGGCGGTGATCAATCTTAACTCCATGCCTATAGCCTCTTAAAAACTCTGCCATATGTGTGATACAAATATATTGTCTCCATAAGACACTATGTTGACTGGCATATAACTTGACTATCTCCACTATGAATAGCCGTGCATACTGTATCGTCTCAAAGTCTGTACGAACCGACAAGAAATGGGCTACTTTGGTCAACCGATGCACTATCACCCATATAGAATCGTAACCCCTCTGTGATGTCAGCAACCCCGTAATGAAATCCATGGAGATGCTCTCCCACTTCTATACCGGAATCTCAAGTGACTGCAACATCCCTGAAGGTCTCTGGTGGTCCATCTTCACAAGATGACAAGTGGCACACTTTGAGACAAACTCTGCAATGTCTTGCTTCATCCCCGTCCACCAGTATTGCATCCTCATATCTTGGTACATCTTATCCCCACTGGGATGTACCGCGAACCTAGAGACATGGGACTCAGTCAGAACAGTATGTCTCAAATCCTCATCCTTGGGAATGACCAACCTCCCAGTAAAGCGTAGCCCTCCCTCTGGGCTTATTGACTAGGACTCTGCACCCCTGCTAGTAACTGCCTCACCCTATGTTGGCAAAATGGATCCTCGACATGAGCTCTCACCACCCACATGATGATCTCGAGAGTGATCGCTAGAACTGCTATGCATGCCCTGGCGACCTCATGGTCGTGCTAAAGTTTGCTCCACTTCTCTTTCCAGACCTCTGCCAAGTCCTCCGTGTAGGATGATACTGGATGTCAAACTGGTAATCCTTCACAAATTGTAGCCTATGTCTCATGTTCATATCCTTTTATGTGAAGAGATACTGAATTGACTTGAGATCCGTGAATAATGTGAACCTCTCTCCCAGAAGGTAGTGCCTCCATATCCTCAAAGCAAAAATGACCACTGCCAACTCAAGGTCATGGGTGGGGTAATTCCTATCGTGGGGCTTAAGCGTTTGAGATGCATAAGCTATAGCCCTCTCCTCCTGATGTAGAACACCCCCAAATCCCCGGAATGATGCATTTGTATAGAACCGATACTCCAATCCTATCCTAGGTAAAGCAAGTATGGGTGTTAATGTCAACTTGTCTTTTAGCTCATCGAAAGCTAACCGACACTGGTCACTCCACACAAATGGAACCCCTTTGTGAGTTAAATTCATCAAAGGTCCCGTAATCTTGGAAACCCCCTGAATGAAGCAACGATAATATCCGACCAACCCTAAAAAGCTACTAATCTCAATCGGTGTCATGGGCTATCCTCACTCCCTCACCACCGATACCTTACTCAGGTCCACAGCCATACCTCGATCTGAAATAATATGGTCAAGTAACTGCACGTGCTAAAGACAAAACCCACACTTCTTAAACTTGGCGTATAACTGGTGATCCCGTAATGTCTACGGAACTGTATGCAGATGCTCGGCATGCTCCTCCTCCGTTCGCGAGTAGACCAAAATATCTTCTATGAACACTATGACGAACTAGTCAAGAAACTCTCTGAAAACTCGGTTCATAAGGTCCATGAACATTGTCAGCGCATTGGTGAGCCCGAATGGCATCGCCCGAAACTCTTAGGAGCCATACCACGACAGAAAAGGGGTTTTAGGGACGCCTTCTTCCCGAATTCGTAACTGATGATATCCTGGTCTCAAATGAATTTTGGAGATATACGCTGCCCCTATCAACTGGTCATATAGGTCATCGACCCTAGGCACCAAATACTTATTTCATATCGTGACCTTATTTATCTCCCTATAGTCGATACACAAGAAGAGTGAGCCATCCATCTTCTTTAGAACAACACGAGAGTGCCCCACGATGATGTGCTCCATTGAATGAAATCCTGGCCCAATATCTTCTGAATTTGCTCACTTAACTCACGCATCTCTGAAGGGACCATGCGATAAGGTGATCAGGCAATCAGTCTAGTACTCGATGTTAGATTAATAAAGAACTCAATATCCCGACTGGGTGGTAACCCTAGTATGTCCTGAAATACGTCCTCAAAGTCCCTCACGACTAGAATCAAGTCTATCAGAATTACCACATCCCGTGAGGTTTACTCCTCAAAATAGTATAAATGGGTGCGTGATCCTCCATTGGGGAGAGGCATCTCCACTAAAACCATCTCCTGTTATGGAATGGAAAATACTCTGGCCCTCTCAAAACCATCCACCATTGCCCTATACCCTGCTAACTAGTCCATCCCTAGGACAACACCATATACGTCCATATCTAACACTAAGAGGTTCACTGCTAAGCTTAGTCAACCAATCACAATATATATTCCTCTGCATATCGAGTGTATAAGTGAACCACCCCCATTGGTGAATCTCCATAAATAAGGAGAGTATCGGCTGACTCTAACAATCCAACAACTCTAGCAAATGTGGTCCTGATGAAAGAATGCGATGCACCAGTATAAAAAATAATCCTACCCTCATGACCATGTATAGAAACATACCCTCAACTACTTGCAGTGCCTGAGGTGCTGGTGGAATCGTGACGCCCCGTACGTTATACACACGCCCTAAGTTCAACTGTCCCTGTAACTGTGGGGCTAGTGGTGCTGGCCCTTCTGGAAGCCTCTATACCTACTATCCCTGAAGGGCACCCTGCTACTGGCCCCCACCTCTCAGTGGGCATTCCCTCTTCAAATGGCCTGGCTAATCACAATCGAAACAGCTTGATAATGAATAAAATCATGATCTTGGCCCCCACCTCTCACAATCGAAACAGATAGAAGCGATGATCTTGACAATGAATAAAAGCAGCATTGACCAGATCTATGTAGGTCACTAAATCAGGGTTCCCAATCAAGTGTTGCTTGATCCTCCAGGCCAACCCATCCACGAACTTAGCTTTCTTCCTATCCTTGTTTCTCACCTCATTTGGCACTAAATTAGACAAATGGGTTAACTCTTACTCATACTCAGCTACTAAATAGTCACCCTGAATCACCTCCCAAAACCTCCTCCTCATCTCAGTCTCAACAGTTGGAGGAAAGTATTTGCGGTCGAACCGTGCCCATAAATCAGTGGTAGTCATCGAATATCTTTCTCCAATAGTGGTCGTCGACTCCCACCACTGGCAGGCTTTTGTCACACCCCGCCTAATTCTGGCGTCGGCCGCCACCAAAACTAAGCCGGGCGTGAGTAAATAAAATACCACTCTTAGCATGAGACAGATGTGAGACATAAATAAATCATTCCATAAGATAAATAATTGAATCAACCTCAAATAATCATAAGCAACTAAGCGATAAAAGATCGATCACATGCTAACTTCGAAAATCCAATCTCTAATAATGATTAATTGAAAATCTGAATAAAGATCCAACTCCGAATAACTGAAATAAATCCCATAAACAACTTTGGAACCGAATGGCCCAATAACTCTCTAAACTGAGTCTCATAATGAAATACGACTGAAAGGAAAGTCTAAGCTAAAACAAAACAACAAAGTAAATCCGCTCCAGCTGCACCTCCAAATGATAATCTCCAAAAATCTTATGCAGCTTCTCCAATTCTAATCCTGAAAAAGATTAATCAATGCATGGGTCAGACCCAAAGCCCCAAGCAAGAATACACACTACTCCCCTCAAATAGGATCCTTGAATCCAGACAATAGCATTATACGCAATAAATATCATAATAGAATATTTTAAATTAAACGGACTAATTTAAACGCGATGGATATAAACCACTAACTACCTGTAAAAATTCCATTTATAAAGGCACACCAATATGATTTTAAAATCCCAAGTCCGGCGATGTTAATTTATTTAAATTAACCAGCTTTTATTATAACCTCATTTTATTATGGTAGTCCTCCCGCCTCAGGTGATTTCTCCACCAAAATACACATCCCCTTGTCAAAACGTTGGCTGGCCCATTTAAACTGTCGGCCCTCGCTGATTATGTCGCCAATATATTTTAATACCCGTCTTATTATCTTAGGTATTAGTTCTCAATTTCTCAATTCACAATTTATAAACACCCCACCCTTTAATCGATATGAGATCCTCAAAATACCCCTTAGTCCCATACCTAAGGGTCCCCAAGTTATCGATACGTCTTAAGTTATGTATAGGAGGATTTTCGAAAATAAATCATAACCTAGTCTCATACCTAGACTAGCGTAATGATGCTAAAGTAATAAAAAAACATCCCACCCCCAACACAATAAAACCGTGATAATCTTCCCTCACTAGTCCCATTCCTAGAAGGCATTCTAAAATATAGGGAGAGCAATAATACCCAACAACCCGTCGTCACAATGATATTTAATAATACCAACAAGTCATACCAACAAGAATAATTAGTCAACGTATAAAACTACGCATGATAGTCCAATTTAATTATCACAAAGTCAACAATACCCAAATAATCTCATTTAATTATTTTAAATTAAATATACCAAGTTTTCATCATATATACATCAAAAACCAAATTTTATTATCTCTACATGTATTACATGAGTTATACGCACCCAAAAGTCAATTATTTTAAAGCTAGGGTTTTTCTACATGCTACCTACACCAATAAAACCCAAAATCACTCATGAATCTTACGTACCCAAAGGGTTATGAATATTATTCAGATTAAAAGATTTTATAAAAATAGCCCCATAATTAGTATCCACTTTTTTTAATTAAGTTAATAATTATTTTTAAGAAAACATGTAATTAAGTGTTTAGGCGACACTTAAAACGCATAATACTAAAGGAAAAGAATAGAGTATTCATGCCTGTAAAGATCGTGTTGAAAATCTGATTAGAAGTCTGGATTCCTTGCGAAAAATTAGCAAAAGAGTTTTCTTGAACCAACTTGATTAAACCCCAATTAATCCTCCCAAAACTTGTGACAAAAAGCTTGATAATGAAGAAGGTTGATGATTATGGGTGAGAGGAAAAATATTTGAAAGTGTTCTCTGGTGAAAAACTGGAGAAAAAGTGATGATGAGAAGTCCCCCTACGGATTAACAAGGTTATATAGTGATTAAGAGTCCTAATCCTACATAAATACTAAAAACATCTTACTACTCATATTTTCTGGTAGGGTCGATCGATCTAACTCAGGCATCGATCGATCGATCATGCCTAAAATCTGACAGTTCACCCAAAAAATTATAAGGGATAAAAATTGTAAAATCAATATAAAATCCATTTTAACTCCGATTTTAATTCCGCTTGAAGTTTTATTCTTCTAAAATCATAACCAACATATTTAGCCAATAAAAATTATTAAATTCAAAATTTTATTTTTCTCAAAAATTCCAATTAATTAATAAAAATAGTTAATAAAAAACAAGGGGTGTTACTGCTTCCCCAATCATTCTGAAAGTATCCAGTATCTCTCTCTGAACCTCATTAAAATCGACCATACGCAAATGTAGTTGCATATCCATCATCTACTGGTAGGCTAATATCACATCTTCACCTCCCTGAAACTCTAACGGATGGCCCTTCTGAAAGACCTCCTTGACACGCTGCCACTCAGAAGGTCCTGAGTGGGCCTGCACTGCTGGAGTCACAAGTTCTTGTGGTTGAGGCTAAGGAAAATGGGCTTCCATGGCTGTAATAGTGGCATTGACTGCCTAGGCCACAATACCATCTACCTGCTCTGTGGACACAAATCCCTGTGGGGCCTGTGGCTGTGGAATATAGGGCTCCTAAGGGGCCTCTCCTTCTCCGCCCCTAGTGGCTGCCCTCGCGGGTTTACCTCTCCCTCTCCTGGGTGGCATTTGAAATGTAGAACAAGTTATTTTAGTTCACTATTAGAACAAATCTTAAAATACCATAAGTGCGTTAATTAATAATCATAAAAATGAGTCAACAGTCCTAATAATGGGTCTATATACCAAAGAACGCAATGCTGAAACTAAAGCAAGTCGTACAGATCCTAGGAACACTAGAACTTGATGCTTTGATACCATTCATGAAACCCCACTTAATTAAATTTCGGTTGATCAGGCCTTTATCAAATTAAATTAAGATTTCCATATGGTTTATTCTTAGCATCACTGCTGCAACATTATTAATTACTAACCACCTAATCTTTAATTAAGCCAGTGATATATTTTATCTTATGAATTAAACCAAACCAACAAGTACAACAAGAGTCCCAATATATACATCACTAAATAAAAGAGTCTAAGCACATCAAAAATGTCTAAAACAAGTCTTAGCCCAATAACTTCATCTTGATAAAAGCAACCCAACACAAATCCAACATCTGAAAAGTAGCCACTACAAGTTAAATCAAAATAAAGAGTACAACTGAGACTAACCCTATCTAGGAGAGAATGATATAAACTTCTAGCGCAAGTCCTGAAACACCCACTTGTACCGTAGCTACGTACCCTTGAAAGGAATTAACTTTGGTGCCCTTGTGGTAGGACACCTAAAAGGTTTTGAAAATATTTTATAGCAAGGGTTAGAACCCAAAACATTTGAAAATATTTAGCAAGTGAATTTAATTGTAGAAAGTTAAAATGCATGAATGCTCTTTATATTTAAGTTAGTGCCGCACTCTCTTGAGGACCGACTCACCCCTCAACTAATGTGCACACCGAACGTCTTTTTATATAACAAATCTAACTATCTTCCCTGTAACTAGTTTTGTCACATAGATTCTACTTCTCCCATAAATCTAACCTGAGTAAGTTTAATACCCAATATATAAGTTACTAATCACACTACTTATCCCATTTAAACCAATAACATTCTCATAAGTTATATAACATCGATACAATTCACATGTATTTTACCTGTACATATTTATTCGCACTATATATACGTATCAACTATTTACAACATTCACGCACATGTAGTAAATTTATATAACCATCCTCCAGAGTAGGAACTCACCGGATGTTCTCTAAAATGCAATCATTTCCAGATATACTCATCCACCCGTACTCCTAGCACGGTTAGCTCCACGAATCAGAAAATAAAATGAATGCAGTGGAGGAGGACATAGTTCCCCCAGAAATGAGACCAACTCATACCCAAGACGTCTCACCCCTAACAATACGGACGCTATGATCTGGGTACTATACTTACCCTGCTCCTCAAGTCAGGAGATTCACTCACGTCGCGCAACCTCCTATAATAGCACTGGAGGGGTATGCTTTCCTACAAATATTATTCATAGTAATATGTATAGTTCATATATATATATATATATATATATATATATACGGGCTACCCATGTACAATTACCGTAACACTAGCCTAACATTTCTAGGTCTATATTCCAACCCCAAATTCAATTAATCACATATTCATAAAATTTATTATCTTGGTGTCACTCAACCAAATATATCCGGACTCGCTCACTTGGCCCGAAAGTAAATCCCGAATTATTATTAAAAAGTCTTTCTAATGAGTTTGTACACTTATTAATATAAGGTTCTTAATTCACTCACATTAAACCTAAATTCCATTTTTGGATTTTTACCTTTATAAGCCATGAATAATTCTCATAAACAACTCACTATTGTAACCCAAAACTTAGAATCTCACAAATAGTAAACTCCCCCACCGAAATTTTAACACTCAGGGTAGGATAGAAACAGGAGAGGGGGAAAGGCTGTCAGGAAAAGCGACATCGTTCGAGCGATTGGGTTTGTCATTCAAATGACTTTGGTTGTCGCTCGAACTAGAAGCCAGGTTATTCGAACGACCTTGGTTCTCTCTTTCCTTCGTCGTTTCCCCCCAAACCCATCCGCCATTACTGAACTTAAAACTCTAATTTCTGTGCAGATTTTCCCATTAAACCCACCAAGATTTACATTAAATTCACCAATTCAAGATTCTAAATCTAAATACAACATCCGCACACATTGGGGTTTAAAATTTACATTTCTAAATCATCTACAGATTTTTAATTAGAAATCATAGAACCTCAAATTTAATTAGAGAACTAACCCTAACATTTTATTCAATCCACACTCAGTATGATATGAACAGAAAAATGTAATTCATTTATAAGCAAGTTAAATCACTTTCCTTCTAGGATATGTAGGGCCTGAATCTTTGTTGCAGATGATGGGTTTGATGAAGATTGTCCACATTAGTCCTTGATTTAGGCTTCTAAGCTCTTCTCTAATTACTCCCTCTTTTGTCTCTATTTGATTAGGGTTTCTAAGATGAGTTATGTTTCTCACACCCTCTCACTTTTAGGGTTTAATAGGTAAATCCCGTTTTTAGGCTTATGGGCTTTAATAAAAGGGCCCAAACACTCTTATGCGGGCTCAAATATGCCTAAAATGTCCCAAGACCCATTTACTACCCATGGGCACTCTTTCCCAACTATTTCGACCCATCCGGACTTAATCGTATACTCAGAATTGCTATCCGAATTATTTTAACAACAGTTAATATTCAATTATTAACTTATTACTATTCACTTAGTTACATTTAATCCCATAAATATTAATCGTCAACACACCGGATTAATATTTAAAAAATATAAAAACAATTAATCCAATTAAATTATAACACACAAGTGATCTAAGATTTAATGAATTAATTAATAAAACTCCCAAAAATACGAGGTGCTATAATGCAAACCATACAAGAATTAACTCGCACAACACGAACATATAAGTTTTCTATAAAAACTTAAAAAATAAATTTTCAATCATTATTTTCCATATAATCGATTCACATAGAATTCAAGACATATTATCATTCTAGAATATAAATATGAAAGAATCAATTTAAACATATTTTTTCACAAAAATATTTTTAATAAATTTTAGAAAAGAAATTAAACATGCATTTGTCTAAATAAAATATTTTTACTAAATAATATTGCAGAAATTATCATTCTAAGCATTAATCAACAACTTGCAATGTTCAAGAAAGAATGCAAATAATATCATCATGTCAATCCCATAAACATTCTCTCTAAGAAATACATACAACCCTAATTATGGAGACAAAACAAGAATATTCAATCACTTTTAAAATGTGATCTCATTATCTCAAAAATATAAAATCAGATTTGATGGAGTAGTGTTTAAAAAAAAATTATTTCACAAATATAAGAAACAAATTTATAAAAGATTTTTAATAAACATGCAAGATCTGGAGAAATTCTGATTTCAACATTATATAGCATTCAACATAAAAATTAGAATATTTAGATCATAAAAATATTCAATAAATTTTGGATCTAAAAATCTAAGAGATCTTTCAACATTAAAACACAAAAGTTCTCTTTACAATGACACAATATTTCAATCTCTAAAATCTGAGATGATGTGTAAGATCATTGAGAATTTAAAAAAAAAAACAAAATGAGATGAAGTAGAAATTAACACAATGTGTGTAAAGTAACACTTTCTCTCTCCTAGAATATTTTCTCAAATTCTCTATATTTTTTCTCTATAAAATGTAACTTCCATGTGCTTGTCACTATATGAAATGTGATCTTAATATCTTAAAAATATAACTCCAATAAAATCTTTAATGAGGTTTATATAGGCAAAAAAAGATTATTCTAAAACTTTAAATGAAGGGTTCATATTGAAAAAAATTAATCCTATGGCTGAGATTAAATCGAGTTATAACAAATAAATAGATTTTAACAACTTAAACTATCTAACTAAAAAATTATGTTTTAAAACGATCAAAAACCACTAAAAGATTAAACAAATTAGTATAGAATTTAGTTTTAACACACTTCAAACGGTCATATTGTAACAGCTGACATGCTCTCAATTCTAAACCAATCAGGTCTAATGCGTAACTGGTGGTTAAAAGGAATTAATTGTGCAAGTGGGTACAATCTGACAATAAGGATAGTGCTCCTTACAAAATTTTTAACAGCTAAGTAACCTATGGTCGAAAATCTAAGAGCTGGTATATGACATGTTTACTCGAACAAATATGGCTAACCAAGTATAGGTAAGCAACTGATAGGTTATGGACAAAACTAAGTCTAATAAAAAAAACTAAATAGTTCATTTAATGAGCCCAAATGGAATCTAATGCTACATGGTAAAAACCTATATCTCCTAACAATCGTTACCAAACTATGTGATAGTGTAGCCGTTCTTGGTCAATATAAAATCCAAAAGCTATATAAGATGACAACATAAAATAAAACTCATAATAGGTATAAGTCACATAAAGTGACGAAATGAATTAAGGCTTCTAATAGTTCTAACAACATATGAACAAAAGCTAAGAAGCTACAGTTTAAATGGAATAAACTTATAAATTAGAAGGACGACTTACATTCTGAACAATTCCAAAAATTATTTTAAGAAAAAAATCATTTTTAACTAAACTTATACCGATTTTATTTAAAAAAAAACTATTTTTAGCAAAAATAATCTAATTTCACTTTTAGAAAAAATATTTAGGCAAACAATCAAATAATATCAATCAATATATGCATAAGTGCCTAATGTGTGTCAAGTGCAAATGTGCATCAACACGTGATATAGCTTCACTCAGATATGTATGTTCAGTAGAGTCGAGGCATCTTGAGAAGTCGAGTAATGTTGCGTGATGTACCATAGAGTGAGCTCAGACTAAAAATATATTTTGACACAATATCCAAACTAGTTGAAACGCCTAAATAATATAGACTCAAGTAAGTTAAAGATTTAGGGTGCTTTAATCTCCCCTTTGGATATTTGTGACAAAACCCTTGGAGTACATCATGGTACTCTTAGAAAAAAATAAAATAGCCTGAGTCCTATACAAAAATTACTATTCTACCCAATCCCAAAAATCCTAAAAAATAAAAAATACAAGACTCAACGATATATCAATTACCCTAACACTTTCTTGTGATTTCCTGCATAAATCTTAAAAACCAAACTCACAAGGACAAGTGTAAGATATCCTAAAAAATGATAAATCATTAATAACATGATATCATTAATTATAATTCAAGAATCGGGACTAATAAGAAAGGATGTACTTTTCTTCCCATTTTGTCTCAAAAAGACAATGGATAAAAAATGATAACATGAAGAAGATTAAAATATAACTACCACAAGAAACATATAAAGGGGTTTAATCAAATGTCACTCCTACATCAATAAAATTTTAAGAGGAATCTTTTGCATTGACACACATCCATACCCTAAACTCTTAGAGGACATATAATTACCATGATTATGACAGGAAAACATGTATATATGGTAGAAAAATGAATAAATGTACATTCATCTAGTCTTCAGGGAAAGTCAAATCAAAATAAAATCAAGGGTAATAGACATGGTAGATATGGTTTAAACAATATCAGGACATGCTAGAGTAATTAACAAATAAGGTATCTCCCCCTCAACCAATGGTATGATTACAAAAAATATTATACTAAACATCTGAACCCTAAAAGGGGTTCTAAATACAGGATATAAAGTGAGAACAATTATAGGAGAGAAAATAACATGTTGTAAACCATGAGGTCATAAACATAAAAATTAAACATCATTATAAAAAGCTATCGGATTTGTAACATGAAATCATATGACGAAAAATAAAGGATCAACACTCCAGGCGGTTAAATCTTATTCGGAATGACCAACTCTGATACCAATGAAAAAAACAAGAGCGCCCATGAAATAATCTCCATATGCGCAAATGAACATACTTTGATTTCATGCAAGTTTTTCTAATAACATATATATAATCAATCCAAGAACAACTTTATTATTCAACTAACCAGTATTAATAGATGCGAAAATTAAATCAATTAAATCCAATTTATTTTAATGTCAAATTAATAACAATCTCATTTATTATGTTACAATACAATATATCAAATATGATGAATTATTCTAATTCAATTTATTAAATCATGCAATAATTTTAATTCGAAATCATATATATAGAAGGATATGAGGCAAAGAAGAATAATACGCATGATTTTTTTTAATGTGGTAAAATCCCAAATGTAGGAAAAACATTCACGGTGACCTCTACGCCACAAACCAAAAAAACATCCACTATAAAACAGATATAGCTTACAAGAATGTACAAGAAATCATACAACCAATCCTATTCGAAGTCCATAAATATACCTAAGCGAGAATCCACTCCTTTTGGGGAAACTTGTTTGTTCTTTGTTTATTTACAAGCCTTGCTCCCTTTCTCCTTTAACTTGATGTCTAATCAGCAGTTGAAACCTCTCAACCAACAACATACTTTTTTGTGTGTATAGTTGTTCAAAACGTGTAAGTGAATATGTTCTAAATGCAGAACATGCAAGAACTTAACTCACATAACACAAACATATAGGTTTTCTATAAAAACTTAAAAACTCAATTTTCAATCATTACTTTCCATTTACTCGATTCACATAGATTTCAAGACATGTTATCATTCAAACATATAAATCTGAAAGAATAAATTTAAACATTTTTCTTTTCACAAAAATATTTTCAATAAATTTTAGAAAAGAAAATTAAACATGCATTTATCTAAATAAAATATTTCTACTAAACAATATTAGAGACACTATCATTTTAAGCATAAATAAACAACATGTCATTTTTAAGAAAGAATACAAATAATATCATCATGTAAATCCTATAAATATTCTTTCTAAGAAATACATACAACACTAATCATGGAGAAAGAACAACAATATTCAATAACTTTAAAATGTGTTCTCAATCTCTCAAAAATATAAAATCAGATTTTGTGAGAGGAGTGTTTTACAAAAAATATTATTTCAAAGATATGAGAAAATAGATCTATAAACGATTTTCATTAAACATGCAAGATCCGGACAAACTTTGATTTCAACAACATATAGCATTTAACACAAAAATCAGAATATTAATATCAAAAAAATATTTAAGAAATTTCAGATCTAAAAATCTAAGAGATTCTAGTTTTCGTACAAATATGTTTCAACATTAAAGTACAAAATTTCTCTCTACAATAACACAATATTTCAATCCCTAAAATCGGAGATGATGTGTAAGATCATTGACAATTTAAAATGAAAACAGAAATTAGATGAACACAATATGTGTAATCTAACACATTTCTCTCTTAGAATAATTTTTATAATTCTCTATATTTTTCTCTTTATAAAATATAACCCTCTTGTACTTCTCACTGTAGAAAATGTGATCTTAATATCTAAAAAATCTATCTCCAATAAACTCTTTAATAAGGTTTATATAGGTGAGAAAAAATTATTCTAGAAACTTTAAATGAAGGGTTCACATTAAAAGATTTTAATCCTAAGGATGAGATTAATTTGAGTTATAACAAATTAATAGGTTTTGACAACTCAAACAGTCTAACCAACCAAGTCTGTTTTAAAATGATCTAAAACCACTAAAAGATGAAACAAGATGGTATAGGGTTTTAGTATTAACAAACTCCAAATGCTCATATTGTAACAATTGGCATGCACTCAATTATAAACCAATAAGTTCTAATGGGTAACTGGTGGTTCAAAGGAATTAACTGTGCAAGTGGGTACAACTGGACAGTGAGACTACTGCACCTAATAAGATATTTAATAGCTAAGTCACCTATGGCAGAAAATCTAAGAGCTGGTATATGACATGTCTACTCAGACATATATGGCTAAGCAAGTAAAGGTAACCAACTTACAGGTTATGGCCGAAACTAAGTCTAATAGCAAAAACAAAATAGTTCTTCTGATGAGCCCAAATGGAATCTAAAGCTATATGAAGAAAATATAAATCTCCTAACAAGCGTTACTAAGCTATATCACAATGTAACTATTCTCGGTCAACATCAAATCCAAAAACTATATAAGATGAAAGCTAAAAATAAAACTCAAAATAGGTATAAGTAACACAAAGTGACGAAATGAATTAAGGCTTTAATATGTCTAACAGCTTATTAACAAAAGCTAAGAACCTATGGTATAAATGGAATAAATATACAAACTAGAAGGACATAATACATTCTCAATAATTTCAAAAACTATTTTAAGCATAAAAATTCATTTTATCAAACCTATACCAATTTTATTTAAAAAATTATTTTTAGCAAAACTAATCTAATTTCACTTTTAGAAAAAAAAAATCTAGGTAACCAATAGAATAATATCAAACAATATATGCATGAGTGACTACTGTGTGTCAAGTGCATATGTGCATCCACGCGTGATATACCTTTAGTCGGATATGTACGTGGAATAGAGTCAATGCATCTTAAGAAGCTGAGTAACATTGCATGATGTACCATAGAGTGATCTCGGACTAAAAATATGTTTTGACACAATATCCAAACTAGTTTAAATGCTTAAATAATATAGGCTCAAGTAAGTCAAAGATTTAAGGTGCTTCATTCTCCCCGTTTGGATATTTTTGACAAGACCCTTGGAGTACATCATGGTACTCTTAGGAAAAAAAATAAAATACCCTAAGTCCCATACAATAATTACTATGCTACCCAATCCCAAGAATCCTAGAAAATAAAAAATACAAGACTCAACTATACATCAATTACCCTAACACTTTCTTGTGATTTTTTGCATAAAACTTAAAAACCAAACTCACAAGAACAAGTGTAAGATATCATAAAAATTGATAAATCATTAAAAAAAATAAGATATCATTAATT
This sequence comes from Sambucus nigra, assembly GCA_949130495.1. Lineage (NCBI taxonomy): Eukaryota > Viridiplantae > Streptophyta > Magnoliopsida > Dipsacales > Adoxaceae > Sambucus > Sambucus nigra. Next base: position 438,552,811 of record OX422210.1, read on the forward strand.
ATAACTCAAGAATCAAGACTAATAAGAAATGATGTACTCTTCTCCCTCCCCCCCCCCCCTTTGTCTCAAACATGTAATGGATAAAAAATGATAGCATGGAGAAGATTAAAATGTAACTACAACAAGAAACATATAAATGGGCCTAATCAAGTATCACTCCTACAACAATATGATTTTAAGAGGTGTCTTTTGCATTGACAAACATACAAACCCTAAACTCTCTAAGGGAATATAATTGCCATGATTATGATAGCGAAACATGTATATATGGTAGAAAAATGAATAAATGTACATTTATCTAGTCTTTAAGGAAACTCAAATCAAAATAAAATCAAGGGTAATAGACATAGTAGACATAATTTAAGCAAGATCAACACCTACTAGATTAATCAACAAATAAGGTCTCTCACCGTCAACCAATAATATAGTTACAAAAAATATATTATACTAAACATCCAAACCACAAAAGGGGTTTTAAATACAAGATATGAAGTGAGAACAATTAGAGGAGAGAAAATAACATGGTGTCAACCATGTGGTCATACACATAAAAATTCAAGACCATATTATGGATATAAAAAAATAATCAGATTTGCAACATGAAATCATATGATAAAAAAATAAAGGATCAACACTCTATACGGTTAAATCTTATTCGAAACTACCCACTCTGATACCAATTGAAAAAACACGAGCGCCCATGAAGCAATATCCATACGCGCAAATGAACATTCTTTGATTTCATGCAAGTTTTTTCTAATAACATATATATAATCAAACCAAGAAAATGCTACACTAAAAATAGCAATTTGGCACACCCTAATATTAAAAATCTAGCACAGTTACAAACTGTGCCAAATTATGGGCATGGTTTAATGACAATCTGGCACACTTTAAAATAGTGCCAAAATTTGGCATTATTTTTAAGTGTGCCAAAATTGAGTACACTTGACTAAAATATAAAATGCACTAAAAAATTCATTTACTCACTTTTGGAGTCTCCCGTTCACTCATCCCTCTCACTTTCGAGTCTCCCGCTTGTCTCTTTCATCTTAGAGTTCGTCACTTTTGGTCACTTTAGAGTTCATAACTTTGGAGTTCATCACTTTGAGTCTCCCACGTTTTGGTCCGACTCGACTCTTACACAGGTAATATACATTTTGGAGTCTCTCACATTTTGAAGTCTCACTTTTTCATTTTTAGGGTTATATATATATATATATATATATATATATATATATTTGCTTAAGTTTCTCTTGGGTTGTCGCTGTGCTTTTATGAGTCTATTGATCGTAGGGTTTTATATATACATTTTTAGGGCTTTCGATTGTTCAAATTTAATACTACCTTCTAGTTGTTGTATGTGAGGTGATTCCCATTGTTTTGACATTGTCGTTTAGAGAATCAATATTTACTTATTGTTTGGAAACTAAGCTTTTGTATCGATCTTGAGACAATTTTTCAATTCCTTTTTTGGATTTGGATATTAACCTATTGTTGGTGATTTTTATGTTTGATTTCGATTGTGTTTCAGATCGACAAAGTTTGGAGTCAGATCAGGTATACTCTTTCATTTTACCAAAAAATAGAGCTCAACCCATTTGTTTGTCACATTGAATTTAGGATTTGTGGCTCTATGTCATCTGATAAGATCCAAACAGTAGTTTGTTCCTCGTACATCATCTAATAAGTTCCAAACAGAATAATGTGAAAAAGTATAAAATAGGAACCATAGGGTATTTATATTTCTCTTATATACTTTTAATAATGTAAGAAATTCATTAAGCAATTGAATCTTATTGATGAACAAAGAAGTAGTTTGTTCTTGTCTTGATCATATTGTATCTGTGGCCATCCCCGATCCTCGTCGTGCGGAGGAAAAGGATCCTTCGGCTCCCGCACATCCCTCTCGGGAATGCTTCGGCCGGTGTCGTTTGAGATGTGGTGTAAAAATGTAGAGACATTTAGAGTCGCTAGTCTATTTACTCAAAACAGACAAAAGAAAAAAAAAAGGGAAGCCACCCCGAAGGATGGCATCCAAAGACATACTGGTGCGTGCGAAACCAAATGATTCAAGAAAGGTTCGGAGGCTTAGTTACGAAATGGGAAGGTGTTAGGCACCCATTCCGCCCTTTTGGTCTCTCATGGATATTTTCTATTTTCCTTTATATTTCCCCCCGTGATATGTGTGCATGTGTATATATAGAATGGAGGTAGGAATCCTCGACTTGTATCATGGAAAAGATAAAGCGAGTCATCCGTAAGAAGGTATAAGAATAATATTAGAAAAATAAGATTTACGCGATTACCCCTGCGTTGATCGTTATAATGGAATGATAACGCATACGGAGTAATACGTCACTAAGAGAAAGTATATAGAATATAAGGAAAATGCATTTAGAGAAGATAGAAAAAAAAAGAGAAAGTGAGAAAAAGGACTCGAGTCTCGGGTTTTACCCCGAAACGCCTACGTAGCCTATAAAGGCATCAAAGTCCACGTAGTATGCATAAAAAACGAGGGGAGGGGTTTATCCCATAAATCCAAATGGGGATCTCTTATTTGTGAGTGTGTATGTGTGTGTAGAAAAAGTGTTTTAGTTGTGAGAAAAGAGTGGAAAAGTGTGAGAATCCCTACTTGGAATTTATGAGCAAACCCTATTTTTCTTATTTTTTGGGTTTTATGAAAATAAAAGATGTGCAATAATACTAAATAAAAAGTATATTAGGATGTGTAAGATGAGATAATAAAAAATACCAAGTAAGAAAACAAGTTATTGGGAATTTAAGAGAATTTAAGAGAGTTTGAGAAAATTGGACCTTCTTGAAGATCTTGAGCTTGATCTTGAATGTTGGAGAGCAGACCTTACACTTGGATGATGATGGAGAGTGGTTAATTCACCAAGTTTGATGAAAAGGATGATGAAAAGTGGAATTAAAAAAGGGATTTGGAAGTTGAAATCACGCTACCTTCGAGAGAGGTTTTTGGGATTCACTGAGAGAGATTTTTATCAGATCTGGGCTCTCCTTGAAAATGAGGTGAAGGACTCCTTTTATAGGCCCAGGTAAGTGCCGATCGGCATATACCTATTCCTGCCTATCGGCGGGTGCCGATAGGCAGGGTCTGGAACTTGTCATTTGGTAGTGCGGTTCAAACTTTTTCGGAAAATCGACCGCCGAGGGCAAACCGTTAGTCAAAATTGTGCACGGGTCATACCGTTAGAAAGTTAATTCATAGACCTTTGAAAGTCCTTTGGACCGATCCCGGGTTCGGGAGTTGACTTTGGGTCAAATAGGGCTCGGAAGCAATTATCGGTCCATTGGACGGGGAATCGTTCGGACGCAAACGGATCGTTCGTCCGCATGGTAAGTCCGAATCGCGTACGAGGTGGACCGTTGGAAAGGTTAGGAGATGTAATTCGACATTCCAAAGAGTTTGACCCGATTTGGAGAGTTGACTTTGGTCAACCAAGCCCGAGAAGCGTTTGGTGACCTCTCGGAGTCAAACGGATCGTTCGTCAGCATAGAAAGTCAAAATCGTGCACAGGATGTACCGTTGGAAAGGGTATTCAGTGCCCTTCGAATATTCATTCAGCCTCAGTTGAGCTGAAGAGTTAACATGAGTCAAACAGAGCCCGAGAGCGCCCAGTGGCCTCTGGGTCAAATTTCAAACGCAAATGGATCGTTCGTCGGCATGGTAAGTTGGAATCGCGCACGGGACGGTCCATTAGAAAGGGTATTCAGTGCCCTTCGAAGATTCATTAAGCCTCGGTCGAGACGAAGAGTTTGAATTTTTGGTCAAACTGAGCCGGGGAGTGCCCGATGGATTCTAGATTAGTACTCGGGATATGACCTAGGTTTGTAGTGATGAGGGGAGGTACTAGGGACCTAAGGAGAGTTAGGGGGGGTAACAGAATGGGGTGTCTACACAGCCCCTTAACAGGTGAGTTTGTAACAAATGATGACCATCGAATAGACACCACATGATGCTTTTGAGGGAGTATGACAGATTCAGAGGGTCGAGGCCGATTCTGAGGACCTAAGGAATGTGATGGGGATGATCAATTCTATGTATTAAAGATGAATGTGAGGGATTAGGGTAAAGTTTTGATAACCGAGGTCAATTCTGACCTAAGATTGGTGACGATCGAGGACCGAGGTTAATTCTGACCCAACTCTAGTGACGATCCAAGACCGAAGTCAATTCTGACCTAAAGAGTGGTGACGATCGAGGACTGAGGTCAATTCTGACCTAACTCAGGTGACGATCCAAGACCGGGGCCAATTCTGACCCAAGAGTAGTGACGACAGAGGATCGAGGTCAATTCTGACCTAACTCAGGTGACGATCCAAGACCGGGGCCAATTCTGACCCAAGAGTGGTGACTATCGAGGACCGGGGTCAATTATGACCCAACTCAGGTGACGATCCAAGATCGAAGTCAATTCTGACCTAAAGAGTGGTGACGACTGAGGACCGAGGCCAATTCTGTCCTAACTCAGGTGACGATCCAAGATCGGGGCCAATTCTGACCCAAGAGTGGTGACGACCGAGGACCGAGGTCAATTCTGACCTAACTCAGGTGACGATCCATGATTGGGGCCAATTCTGACCCAAGAGTGGTGAAGACTGAGGACCGAGGTCAATTTTGACCTAACTCAGGTGACGATCCAAGATCGGGGACAATTCTGACCCAAGAGTGGTGACGACTGAGGACCGAGGTCAATTTTGACCTAACTCAGGTGACAATCTAAGACTGGGGCCAATTTTGACCCAAGAGTGGTGACGACCGAGGACCGAGTTCAATTCTTGCCTAACTCAGGTGACGATTCAAGACCGGGGCCAATTCTGGACCAAGAGTGGTGACGACCGAGGATCAAGGTCAATTCTGACCTAACTCAGGTGACGATCCAAGACCGGAGCCAATTCTGGCCCAAGAGTGGTGACGATCGAGGACCGAGGTCAATTTTTACCTAACTCAGGTGACGATCCAAGACCGGGGCCAATTCTGACCCAAGAGTTGATAAAGATTGGATTTTGATTCTACTGGAGAAAGAGCTTTATGATTTTGATCTAAGCTAGGGAGCTGATCGCTGGGGAAGCTTTTACGACACCTGGCAGGGGGAACAACCTATTTTGGGTGCTATAGGAGAATTCCGCTAGGGAAGTGATCAGGTGATCCTTAGGGATCTTCCGGAGCTTTTGCCGGGAGGAGTTTCACTTGGTTTTTGAGGATTACGTTGGGGAAATAAGGGGTTCCGCTAGAGAGAACGTGGAATTTTCTTGGTAAAAAGGCTTTAAATCCTTCCTGGGATTCTTAGGAAATTTTTGGGGATTTTTCGAGGCTTTCTGGTATTTTCTGGGAATTTCTATACGAAATTTAAGGGGGGTGCCGGTCGGTATAGTATGAAGGGTTCCATTCGACAGTGGTACGAACTTTTGGGCTACCTCGGGAAGGTGAGGAGTCAGTGCCGATCGGTATGGTAGGGGGAGGTGCTGATCGGCATGGCGCTTGACATCCTATAAAAAACGGGTAGAATCCCTTCATTTTTTCATAGCTTCTTTGCTTTCTCTCTCTGTGTGATTCTTTTGCAAATCATTATAGAGTTTTGATCTTCAAGAAATAGCTGCCTTTGTGAGCATTGCAGTCCATCAGGAGTGGTTGACCATTGATAATTGGGCAAATGTTGATTGGAAGGGCAGGGTGCCCCTTTCTTTGGGGAGTGAGAACTCCTTTGATGCGTTTGAGCCTGTTGCGGATGAGCGAATTTTGCTGAGGGAGCCATCACGTGATCGCTCTTCGAGAGTGATCCCCGACGGTTATGTAAGTAACCTGACCTTTGGCATTTTTCTCTTTTGGTGATTTTTCTTTCTTGACTTTTGATGAGAATTTTCTTTTTTCCAGTCTGATATTTCTTTGAAGAACATATTTGCTCACGGGACAACGGGGCTCAAGGATGTCTGGGAGCATCTCCCACCTGTGGTGTTCTGGGTGGTCTCATCAGCGGGTTTTGGGCGGTTGGCATCGGCGCTGAATGAGATGCCTAGTTCGACAACGGTCTTGTACGCTTTGGGAGAGAGGTGGTGGGAAACTACCCACACCTTTCATTTTGACTTCGGGGAGATGACTGTGACTCCCATAGACGTGCAGAAGCAGCTGGGGATGGATTATGATGGAGAGTAGATAGAGGTGGATTGCTCTTTATGAGTGAGATTGGAGGCAGTGCATGTGACACTTGGTGATGTAAGGAGGATAGTTTTAGAGATTCTATCCAGCTGTCCCTGTTGAAGGATATTCTGCTGAGTAGGGTGATTGATGTGGAGGACGGGCTGCAAGTGAGGCAGATGGCTCGATTATTCATTCTTCTGGTGCTGGGAGGTTTCATGGTGGCATTGAGCGGCGACGTCGTCCATTTGTGGTTCTTGTTGTACCTGAGGATGTTTTCAAACATCCCCTTCTATGATTGGGGGAGTCTGACCTGGGCGACCCTTTACTCCTCTCTGGATGCATTCAGCCGGTGCTGCGGCAGACCTTTACTGGAGCCACGTACTTTATTGAGGTATTCTTCAGTTTGTGCATTTCTTTTCATACATTCGCATTTTCCTTTCATGCATTCGCATTTTCCTTATGCGTATCTTTTTGTTTGTGAATTCAGACGTGGTTATATGAGGTGATTGGGTGCAATACCCCGCTGATCGCTTTGAAGGATAACACCATTGGGGACTTTTTTCTATTGTATCGATGGCGTAAGGCCAACTGGCAGTCGAAGGGATCTCTCTCCCTGAAGGCGGTGCGGCAGGTCATGAACGACCTGACCAGTGGTAGGGTAAGACTCTTTCCATTTTTGTCTTGGTTTTTTGCTCCTTCTGATCTTGTACTGATTTATGCACGCTTGGAGATTTTCAGGTGACCTTTTATCCCTGGGGGACAGCCATTCAAGATGTGGGGGTGACCGGGGTGAATGCACGGATGAGGCGCTTGCTAGCGCATGAGTTCGTCCATTCCTGGTACCTTGGGGAGAGGGTGATTCGTCAGATTGCTGAGGAGGAGGTGGTGGTGCCACCCGCGCAGCCTCCTACGTCTATGAGGTGGGAGCGACTGCTGTCAGAGGATAAGAGGATCACGGTGATGATCGGCGAGTACTACTTATTATACACCGATTCGACTGTGCCGTATGACTATATGGACTTTGTGACGAGTTGGTTGATGGTGCCTAGTATATATGATACGTTGCCCTTCCTTCCTGCGGGTTCGAGTCGGGCGGTGGGATCTTCCCACAACGGCGGTGTTGCATCGTCATCTGCGACGGTGGCGACCTCGGAGGTCCCTTTTGTGCCGCTGCATACCCCTTCATATAACATTCGGCGGGCTGGTGTAGGGATGGTGCCTATGTTGCACCATCCTCATGCGATGGATCCAGAGGAGTTGGGTTTGACAGAGGAGGTCCTTCGACCTACTGTATACCTTTTTGTTCCTTTCTCTCTTTATTTGTTTGTCATCCTTGCTTTGATACAGATTTCGCCTTTCCTTGCAGCAAGTCCAGGTGTCGACCACTTGGCTAAGGGACATCAGAGACTGGATATCTTCGACGACTGCCCATATTCGGGGCATGATTCCTGTTCCTTCTTGCTTGGTGCTGCCTGCCTCATCCGAAGAGGACTCTGGCTTGGGTGGTGGTGGTGCCTCATCTCGCTGTAGGGGGAAGAGAGCACGTCGCAGGGGTGGAAGCTCATAGTGAGAGAGAGAGAGAAAGAGAGATAAAGGATGTGGGTTCGGGCTGAGTCACGTTATTTTTTGCTTTTTTCTTTTTATTTCCTGCAAAATTGATGTAACACAAAACACAAATATATGCAATGCGATGGAGTTTTTATTATCTTTTATTTATGATGAATGAATGCATGCATATGCGCTTTTTACTTTGCTGCTGAGACCGTAAAAAAGAATATTTTTGGAATTTTTTTGAAGTAAAGATTTTAATCAAAAAGGAAATTATATAAGGAGAAAAGGAGATTCTTGAAATTCTGTTGAGGATATCAATTTATTTTTATTGAATTTTCTAATTTGTCAAAATAGGAAAAAGGAAAATTTCCAAAAATGGGGGGTTGCCAATCGGCAAGCACCGTGACCTGCGTATCGGCAGTTTAGTCCAGTCCCATAAATTGAAAGCTTTGAATGGTACCCTCTTCAGCCTTTGGTACCTTGTGGGGTAGGATTCCTTCCGATTTCTACAGGGATGATGTCCCTTGTGAGGATTTTCAATTATAAAAAGGGGAAGGATGGAGTGTTTTCATCACACCTTTGCATTCTTATCTACTCGCCCACTATTTTTTAGCCTTGCGAGATGGCTCTCTCTGGTAGCACCGAGTTTTCCAACTACCTCGAAGCCTTGGAAGCTATGTGCTCTTATAATGTCGACTATGATGCTTTTAACATGCGTCGAGTCTCCTTGTGGCGCAATAGTCTTCTTGAGTGGAACGTGCTGATGGCGGCGGTATAATACCGGTACCCTGAACACCATGTATTCCTCTTTGGGTTGGAAGAAGTTTTTCCTACCTACGAGGAATTTTCTGCCATGCTGGGTGTAAATCCGAGTGTTGCTGTGGCTTTGCCTGAATTTTCTCGCTGTCCTAGGGATTTGTTGGCCGAGCTTCTTCATATTTCGCCTTCGACGCCTAGATCATTGGTTTCTGGAGGAATGATCTCATTCCCAGCGGTGCTGCAGTCCATGCATTTGCTGGAAGTAGGTGATGTTGGCTATGTTGGAGCCGTTATCCTGGGTCTGGTTTCCAAATTATTGCTGGTGACTGGGGAGGTGCAAGTGGACCCGTAACTTACATCCATTACCTCATGGATGTCATATCGTCGCAATCTTGCGGCAGTGATATTGGCGGAGACCCTGAATGGCCTGGATGCCTGAAGAGAAGGTCGTTCTGACTTTTTTAAGGGTAGCCCTGTGATGCTGTTCATGTGGTTGTATGAAACATTCCGCTTGGCGACTCCTCCGGAGTATCCCTTGTCATCCGTACCCAACTTCTTTTCATGCTACCTCACCAGTGTTGGCCTGTATGTTGAGAACTGGGAGAATTGGCCTGTGGAGCATGGGGCTCGTGGTCTATATTAGTCAATGCCTTGGTGGGGACAGTTGCAACCTATTCTGGAGCTAGGAGAGTATTCATATGTGCGACTGGTTAGTCTCAGACATACCTCTTTTTAGTTTCCTTGGCGGCCTTTGTGCCAATTTGGCTGGGCGCAGGCTGGGCCCCCTCAGACCTCAAATTTCTTTCCGGTAGAAGATTTGACTGAGCGCTTGCGTCTGTTGCTTGGATCTCTGTGGGAAAATCGACATCCGTCAACCCGTCTCTCTCAATCTGTCAGGGAGGTTTGGCATATCCCCAAAGATTATATGGAGTGATTGTAGAGGAAAGTAGTCAGCAAGATGTTGGCAGTGGGGACTGGAAAGAGATGGTTTATTTTATCTAACAGCATGGAAGGGGGTGTTGTGGTCTTTTCAAAGATGATTAAGGCTCATTGGTCCATGGAGTGTTTACGACATTCTATTCAGGCAGGGGAAACTTGGGGACCTCCGGATGTAGATGATGAGGGTGCAGGCTCCTCTGGTGACTGTGGGTAGGACTCTTGGAGAGTTTATTTGTGTAACAGATGTGGGGATTTTATTTGGCTTTTTATGGTAGTAGGGGGGAAGGGAGTTATCCGTTCCTTTTTCTTATGTAATCCGTGCTGAATTTTCTTATTAATGAACAAGTTTCTGATCATCCAGCTGTGCCTTTCGATGAATTTTGCATTTTGAATTATCTATACATATCACTAAGGCATACATAATACTTTTGTTCAAGTATTTTTAGAATGAACCGTCTTTCTCGGATGTAAGAAAAGAATAGTATTTTATGAAAAAGAAAGGGCCGCACTCATGTGAGGTGTATGAGTTGCCTACGTACCTCTGAGCTTTTTTGAAATGTTTTAAAATAGTTTTTGTAGAGGATTAGGCCCACGTAGTTCTGGGTAGGGGGAAATGAAGAGTGTTTTTTTTAGAATAGAAGGGGGATGAGAAGAGTCGTAGCGCGCTAAGATTTAGGACTTAGGGGTAGAATTTCTTGAGATGGTCCATATAGACTGGATGAGCAATCTCTTACCTATCTAGGTCAGTGAGCATGGCGACACCGCCAGATAAGATTTTCTTCACAATATAGGGGCCGCTCCAATTGGGTTTGAACTTCCCTCTGGGGTCCCAGATGGGTTCTATTATCTCCTTGAGGGATAAGTCTCCCTCTCGAACACCTCTTTCCTTGACTCTCTTATTGAATGATCGCGCTATTCGACAATGGTACCCTTATATGTGGTACAGTGCTTTTAACCTTCTTTCATCTAGGAAGGCTAGCTCATCAAGACGGCTTTGTCACCAGTCTTCTTCACTAACTTTGCTTTCGAGCATGACACATAGAGAGGGTATTTCCAGCTCCACAGGTAGGACTGCCTCCATACCGTAGACCAGGGAGTAAGGGGTAGCCCCAGTAGAGGTTTAAATTGAGGCTCGATAACCCCAGAGGGCGTATGGGATCCGGCCAGCCCAATCTCTACAACTTTTGGTCATCTTGCTGATGATAGCTTTGAGGTTCTTGTTGGAGGCTTCAACTGCATCATTGGTCTGAGGTCGGTAGGGAGAAGATTTGTGTCTCTGAATCCCATACTCGTTCACTACTTCTGTGATTTGTGCTTCAAAATGCAACCCGTTATCTGATACCAGCTCGTGTGGGACCCCATATCGACAGATGATATTTTTCTTGAGGAGTTTGGCCACTTTCTTGGAGTTTAGTACTGTGTATGACTCAGCTTCGACCCATTTAGTAAAGTAATCGATGGCAACCAGGATGAACTCATGTCCGTTTGAAGCCTTTGGTGTAACATTCCCTATGATGTCTATACCCCAGGTGGAGAACGGACAGGGAGAGGTCATGTTGTATAATTCTCGCAGAGGCAAGTGTTGAAGATTAGAGAATTGTTGGCATTTGAGGCATCTCCGGACATAGGCGGTGTAATCCTGAATCATGGTGGTCCAGTAGTAGCCCTGTCGAATGATCTTCTTGGCGAGCATGTGACCATTAATGTGGGATCCACATTCCCCTCTGTGGATTTTCTGCATTATTTTCTCAATCTCATCCCCAGCAATATAGTGTAGATGAGTTCCATCGAAGTTCCTTCTGAGTAGGGCTTTATGATAGATAATGTACTGGGCGACCAGTCTTCGGAGGGTCATTCGATCTTTCTTGTTGGAACCCTCGGGATACCTACCATGTTTGAGGAGGAACCAGATATCATAGTACTAACAATCGGCCAGTTCAGGATTTTAGGTGGAGACAAGCTCAATATAGTAGCAATGGGTCGGTTTGTCTCGCTTTTAAACTAGGAAGGGGGTCATTGTTATTCCCTTGAGCATGTCAACCATGGAGGCCAAGGTGGCGAGAGCATCGGCTAGGTTATTCTTTGCTCGGGGTAGATAATGGAAGGTGATATCTCGGAAATGGGAGGCTAACTGTTCTAATTAAGCATGAAAGGGTTGGAGATTTTCATCCTTGACTTTTCACTTTCTGAGCACTTGATCGATGATAAGGGCAGAATCCCCATAGACATCAAGGTATTGAATAGCTTTCTTGAGAGTGACTTGGAGGCCCACTGTGCATGCCTCGTATTCCGTCATGTTGTTGGTTCAAGGGAAATCCAATTTAATGGCGATGGGAGTGTGGGAGCCATCTAGGGTGATCAGGATTATCCCAATGCCATATCCCTTTTTGTTGGCAGCGCCATCAAAGAACATTTTCCATCGAAGGTGGTCTTGAGTGGTGCAGAGGATATTTTCATCTGGGGATTTTTAGATCCGAACCTTCGATTCTTCTACAGGGTAATTGACGAGGTAGTCAGAGATGGATCTTCCTTTAACAGCTTTCTGTGTGACGTACATGATATCGAACTCGGTTAGGAGCATCAACCATCGGGCCATTCGACTGGATAAGGCAGGTATTTGATGGGATCCATTCGGGATATAAGTTTGATGGGGAAGGCGAGCATGTAGTGTCGCAACTTTTGGGTGACCCAGACAAGTGCGACACACGCCTTTTCTAAAGCAGTGTAATTGATCTCGTACCCGACCAATTTGTGACTGGCGTAATAGATGGATTTTTCTTTGCAGGAGTCTTTAAGGTGTTGGGCTAACAAAGCCCCAACTGCAGTGTCAGATATGGTTAGGTATAGGAGTAAAGGGAGACCTGGTTGTGGTGGCATGAGCACTGGAGGTTGGGTCAGGTATTGTTTGATTCAGTCAAAATCTTCTTGGCAGGCCTCGTTCCAAACGTTGGTTGAATCCTTTTAAAGATTGGTTCACAGATGGAGGTTAGCTGGCTGATGAACCGACTGATATATTGTAATTTCCTAAGAAAACCTCGGACTTCTTTATCTATTCGTGGTGGTGGCATCTCAAGTATGGCCTTCAGCTTTGCAGGATCTGCTTCTATCCCCTTTTCGCTGACCATGAATCCTAAGAGTTTTTCCTTTGTAACGCCGGAGACACACTTCTGTGGATTAATTCACATCTGATACCGTCGCAGTCATTCGAAGAACTTTCGGAGAGCGAGAACATGACCTTCTCTAGTTTTGGACTTGATAATCATATCATCCATATAAACCTCAACCTCTTTGTGAATCATATCGTGCAGGATGGTCGTGGCAGCCCTTTGGTAGGTAGCCCCAGCATTCTTGAGACCGAATGGCATAACGGTGTAGCAAAAGGTTCCCCATGGGGTGATGAATGCGATTTTTTCTTGTGGTCGGGGTACATCTTGATCTGATTGTATCCGAAAAACCCATTGACGAATGACCTGAGAGCATGGCTGGTTGTGTTGTCCATGATCATGTCGATATTGGGTAGCGGATAATCATCCTTTGGAGAAGCTTTGTTTAAATCTCGGTAATCTACACACATTCGAACCTTCCCTCCTGACTTCGGCATAGGTACAATGTTGGCTATCTATGTAGGATATTCGATCACCCGAATGAAACCCACGTTTAACTATTTGACCACCTCTTCTTTGACCTTGAGCGACCGTTCGGTGCAGAGTTTTCTCAATTTTTATTTAACTGGCTTGTAATCTGGGAGAGTGGGGATCTCGTGCTGAGCTATTTCAGGATCGATACTGGGAATATCATCATACGACCATGCAAAGACATCCACGAACTCCTTCAGTAATTCTTCGAGTTGTGCGCGCTCATGCTCGTCAAGGGTGGCCCCTATCCTAATCTCGTGCAGTTGGCTACTAGAACCGAGATTAATAACAACAGTCTCTTCTTTATTAACTTGAACGCAGTTATGTTATTTATTATTAACCTTATTTTGATCAGTTAAGAATTGTTCATTTGCAAAATCATCATCATCAAAAGTTTGATTAGAATCCAAGCAGTTAATGTAAGGCCCAGCAAGATACTCAAAATCTTCGTTTATTTCATTGATAGGAAAAACAGCATTGAGAACCTCATCAAAAGAGGTCTCAATTACATTTGAGCAAGGATAGACAACAGAAGAAGAAATAGGGTAAACATTGGGGTTAGGGGAGATTTCAAGAGGTATAACTGGCGCAGCATGCCAGTTGAGGAGAGGAGTATCAGCAGTTTTAATCAAACGAGATGGGTCCATTGTTGTAGTGCCTGAATGAACCATGCAGAGTGCCAACCCCAGTATCTGCAAGTTGAAGTAATCTTTGGAATCACTTTCCTCAGTCTCTTCGGTATCTTTGATGAGCGGTTGTATGCGGTGGGGGAAACTTTCGACCCATGGGTAGCTATCTTAGAAAAAGATCTCCATTCCCATCCTCATCTTCTTATCTGCGTGTTCATACCATGGTTCTGAAAAACCACAAAAGGGTAATTCCTTGCCTTCTTTGATAAATCGTCCATTTAAGGAGTCTCCTGAGATAGTTCGGATGCAGTCTAATCTTCTCTTTGGTCGAGACTGGTGGATCATTCTGAGCTCTTGTTCTGATGGTTGATACCCCAAGCCATAAGGAGGAAAATATTTCTTCAGTTCAATGGGCTCAAGTACCCCTTGTTGTCTTTATCCTAGCCCCAGTCCGGGCATGAAGTGCATATTTATGAACATTTAAATCATATTGACATTTCCATGAGGGTCATAGTCTAGACAAAGCCTTTCTTTGAAATCGTCCCCTGTCAGGAGTAGGAGTGCCTCAACTCAAAATCCTGATAGGAGCATATCATTTGACCCATGCTGTATCTCAAGAATTGGACTGCTGGTGCTTGCACCCTCGACATTTTCGTCGTCGCCCAAAATGGTGATGACTCGCCCGTCGGGGAAAAACTTCAATTTCTGATGGAGTGAGGAAGACACACCCTTAATATTGTGGAGCCAGGGTCATCCGAGCAACAGGTTGAGTTAAGTTAGGATGTGTCTCGACGGGTATTATCTTAGGCACGCACGACGGCAGAGGTTGGAGCGAGGTCGCTTTCTTTCAGGCCTAAACACTTGAAGGTTCTTAGAGGGAAAATGTTCAAGGCGGATCCGTTATCGATAAGGGAGAGTGGCACGGCGTTTCCCATAACTTCGACGGAGATGTTGAGTGCAAGATTATGATTCGACCCAATTCTGGGGATTTTTTTCTTCAGAAATGATAGCATTCGGGTAGAGGTCAAGGATCCGACTAGATTTACCACTTCTTCTGGTGTGGTAGAGGGAGGAACTATGGGTCCATTGAGTAACTTGATTAAATCATTTTTTTGCAGCTGGGAAGACATGAAAAGCCCCCATAGAGTGATGTTAGCTTGAGTTTTCTTCAGTTGATCTAGGATCTTGCTCTCCTCGATGGTCATCTCTGGCATAAGAAGGTTTTCAACGCCCTTCCCCTTGTCATTTGCTGTTAGTGAGCTCGAAATCTAGTAATGTCTCCCTGATCTCGTCATGTGATTTACTAAAGAAGGGAAGAACATGAATCCTATTTCCTCATCAATCTTAGGTTATTCTTCCACCATGTTTATTTCTTTGAGGAGTTATTCAAATGAAATCACCCCACATAAGTCGACTACTGGGTCAGCTCTTCCTAAAGCTATTTCTTCACTCAAATCTTCGAATTCTTCCCCCCATCCGGTAGTAACAATTTTGTCTTTCCATGTAAATCGATGCATTCCACAACTTCAACAGCTTCTTCATACATGTCCTCCCATTCTGTGGGGATATGTGTGATTGAAGGGACCAAACTACCTTGTAGCTTCAAAGTGTCAAGTGACCCGGTGATACTGCAAATGCTGTTGGTTTTCTTGAATATTTCTTCCATAATCTCGACAATATCATCTAAGCTGACTTCATCGGTTGGTACCACCCACTTGTCTGAATCTCGGGCCCATTTCCGTGCTTTCAAGAACAGTGTACTGAATCTCTGGCAATCGATAACCATTTGTGAGGGCAATTTCATCCCGAACTCTAGGAGTTGGTTTAACACCTCTGACAATTCCATACTTCCATTTTCAGAACGGGTACAGACAGCGATGCATGCTCTGGTAAGGAGTGACAGTGCCTGCTCAGTGAGGCTAGTAGGGTTTAGGAGGAAATATGGGCAAATTTGAAGAGGTTTAGGAGAGTATATGGGTATGATTTGAGTTGAGGGATCAAAATCTGAGTTTTCTTCCAATAAGATGGCATTGGTGTGATTTGGGAGTGGATTGTGAGTAGTGTTTGGATTAGGATTTGCTGGTGGGGCGATGGAACCCCGATCAATGAGATCTTGGATTATGTTCCGAAGGTGGAAGCATTGGTTGGTGGTATGGCCGGTAGTTTGGTGAAAGCTGCAATGAGCATCAGTCCTGAAGTTTCTTGGGAGTGGATTTGGCAATGGACGTGGATCCAAGGGTTTGATAAGGTTTCAGCTTAACAGGACTTGGTAAACTTTGGAGAGGGTAGCATGGAGCTCAGTGTATTCCCTTCGGATGGGGGTAGGGCGGCTTTCTGGTGCCCATGATGTGGTTGGTTGAGAGATGTTGTTGATGGTCGAAACGGTGGCAGTGGTAGGCTTGTCATACTTTCTAGGGGTGAACTGTCTGGGCACCTTCTTCTGTTCAACCTCTGTTTTAACGAGACTTTCCTCGATTTCTAATCTAGCCTCTCTGAGAGCTCAAAAGTGGGGATAGTATTGTCCTCCCATCGTCGCTCGGACATGGGGCAAGAAGTTCTTCTTTACTATCTTGACCTGTTCTTCCTCAGATGGCCGATTGGTCATGGTAGCTTCTTGCTCCCTCCACCGGGTTATGAAGTTACTGACTGATTCTCCAGGATTCTGTTTGAGCAACTCTAAATCACGATGGATGACCTCAAGCTCTTCGTTGTATTTGTACTGCGATATGAATTCTCGAGCTACATCCTCCCAGCTACGGATTCGAAATTCCTCAAGAGATAAAAACCATCGGAGGGCACTATCCTTCAAAGTTTTCAGAAACAATTGGGCCATCACCTCCTCAGAAGCCCCTAGTAGAGTCATGGAATGGTGGTAACTGCGAAGATGAACAATTGGGGGGCCACTCCCTCCGAACTTATCGATATTTGGCATCTTGAACTTCTCGGGTAACCTCGCTTTAGGATATGGAGACATGTGGGTGTAGTCCATGTAATTCCCAGATATCCTGACCCGGTAAAACTTCTTGGTGAGCATATTGAGATCCTCTTTGACTTTATTCAACTCCTCCTATTTTGGATCAGCGACCACAGGCAGGTTAGCCATAGGCTAGGCAATGTTTGGCATTAGAAGCTGGGCACGCGACGACCCATTGGCAGGAGGAGCACGTGGAGCATGCTGATATTCTTTAGAAACCCAAATAGGCTCGGGTGGACCCATAACACGAGGGAATAGGGCCTCGGGCTCTTAAGGAATTGAAACTTGGTTTCTTTGCATCTCTCGAGCCTCAATTTAGAGGTTGTCAATTTTGGACACGAGCTGAGCTAGGACTGTCGTCAGATCCGTCTGCATGACTGGTACTTGATCTGTATTCTCCATGGAAAGTGGATGGATTCTAAACTCGGAAGAAGTAGTAGAGGAACGGATGAAACTTCAGGTTGATTTGACTAAAGTCCAAAGCCAATAGGGAGCCAGGCCAAGGGCATGCGATCAACCTGAGAAGGCGTACAATGGGATTTATTTTTGAGAAAGGAAGAACTATTTTTGGATATTTGATAAAGAAGGGAGAAATATTTTTGGATTTTTGATAAAGAAGGGATAAATATTTTTGAAGATGGAACTCAGCATGATTATTATGATTATTATGTTTTCACTTGTATTTAATTCTCCTAGATGCAATGCCGGATGGGACCCGAGCCTGGAAATGTGGGGTTTCTTAATATATGAAAGGCTACGATTTGGACTTATAACCAGGCTCACGGACAGGGTCCCGTTTTAAAAATGCGCAAAAATTGGGTGGCAGATCGACCCGGAAGTTCAGCAGAGTTTTGAGTTGAAACCGGTAATCTAAAGTGTGTGTCCTAGGTTTGACACCTATATGCGGGTATGCAGTTGGTTGGGTGAATCAGCATGGGTTCCCCCCTTTATCGTGACTTCCACGATACACGTCTTGCTCTTGCGGGAAATTGGTACATGTGGACAAGCCATTTGATATACCTGAGTGTACGTGAATTGCCTCACCATATACCTCATGGGGACGGTACGTGTGAGAGAGAATTCGATATACTCGGTGTACGTGAATGAATTCCCTGTGATATACCTCCCTTCATGACTTCGGTCAAGTGGTACGATGCGGGGGAATTGTTTGATATACGTCGAAGGTACTTGGCCAATGGAAGGTGAGAGTCATATCGCTTAGGACAACTGCGACCTGCTGGACCAGCGCCCATCACGAAGTGACCCTCCAGTTACTGGGTAAAAATTTAGTCAATATCAATGCTCTTTGGTGATGTTGTGTGAATCATGAATGATTCCCTTATTAGTATCTTATGATGAGAATACCTTTCTTGATTATTCCAAACTGGGAGCAAAGTACAAGTACCCCAAAAGGTACACCAAGTATGGAGGGGGTGAGGCGTGCAACATGGGGATATATGTGATCCTAGGTGCACGTGGTGTGAGGTGTACATGGAGAATTTCTACAAGTGTGTGAATATAAGTATAAGCATGGGATACACATGGAGAGGGGGAACAAGTGAATATGGGGGGGGGGGGGGGGGGGACATAAACAAATATAGCATTCATGTAAATAGAGTCAAGCCCACAAACAAATAAAAAATGTCCCCAGCGGAGTCGCCACTGTGGCCATCCCCGATCCTCGCTGTGCGGAGGAAAAGGATCCTTCGGGTCCTGCACGTCCCTCTTGGGAGCGCTTCGGCTGGCGTCATTTGAGATGTGGTGTAAAAATGTAGAGAGATTCAGAGTCGCCAATCTATTTTACTCAAAACAGACAAAAGATAAAAAGAAAAGGGGAAGCCACCCCGAAGGATGGCATCCAAAGACATACTGGTGCGTGCGAAACCAAATGATTCGAGAAGGATTCATAGGCTTAGTTACGAAATGGGAAGGTGTTAGGCACCCATTCCGCCCTTTCGGTCTCTCATGAATATTTGCTATTTTCCTTTATATTTCCCCCGTGATATGTTTGCATGTGTGTATATAGAATGTAGGTAGGAATCCTCGACTTGTATCATGGAAAAGATAAAGCAAGTCATCCGTAGGAAGGTATTAGAATAATATTAGAAGAATAAGATTTACGTGATTACCCCTACGTTGATCATTATAATGGAATGATAACGCATACGCGGTAATACGTCACTAAGAGAAAGTATATAGAATATAAGGAAAATGGATTTAGAGAAGATAGAAGAGAGAGAGAGAGAGAGAGAGAGAGAGAGAGAGAGAGAGAGAGAGAGAGAGAGAGAGGAATCGAGCCTCTGGTTTAACCCCGAGACGCCTACGTTGCCTATAAAGGCATCAAAGTCCATGTACATACAAAATGAGGGGTGGGGTTTATCCCATAAATCCAAATGGGGATCTCTTATTTGTGAGTGTGTATGTGTGTGTAGAAAAAGTGTTTTAGTTGTGAGAAAAGTGTGGAAAAGTGTGAGAATCCCTACTTGGAATTTATGAGCAAACCCTATTTTTCTTGTTTTTTGGGTTTTATGAAAATAAAAGATGTGAAATAATACTAAATAAAAAGTATATTAGGATGTGAAAGATGAGATAATAAAAAGTTCTAAGTAAGAAAACAAGTTATTGGGAATTTAAGAGAATTTAAGAGAGAGTTTGAGAAAGTTGGACCTTCTTGAAGATCTTGAGATTGATCTTGAATGTTGGAGAGAAGCCCTTACACTGGTATGATGATGGAGAGTGGTTAATTCACCAAGTCTGATGAAAAGGATGATGAAAAGTGAAAGTATAAAAGGTATTTGGAAGTTGAAATCACGCTGCTTTCGAGAGAGGTTTTTGAGATTCACTGAGAGAGATTTTTATCAGATTTGGGCTCTCCTTGAAAATGAGGTGAAGGACTCCTTTTATAGGCCCAGGTAAGTGTCGATCGGCATATACCTGTTCTTGCCTATCGGTAGGTGCCGATAGGCAGGGTCTGGAACCTGCCATTTGGCAGTGGTCTTCAGGCTTTTTTGAAAAATCGGCCACCGAGGGCAAATTATTGGTCAGAATCATGCACGGGGCATATCGTTGGAAAGGTAATTTAGAGACCTTTGAAAGTCCTTTGGACCGCTCCCGGGTTCGGGAGTTGAATTTGGGTGAAATGTGGCTCGGAAACGTTTATCGGTCCATTAAACGGGGAATCGTTCGGACGCAAATGGATCGTTCGTCCGCATGGTAAGTCCAAATCGCGAATGGGGTAGACCGTTGGAAAGTTTAGGAGATGTAATTTGACATTCCAAAGAGTTTGAGCCAATTTGGAGAGTTGACTTTGGCTAACCGGGCTCGAGAAGCATTCAGTGACCTCTCGAAGTCAAACAGATCGTTCGTCCACATGGAAAGTCAGAATCGCGGATGGGATGGACCGTTGGAAAGGGTATTCAGTTTCCTTGAAATATTCATTCAGCCTCGATCGAGCTGAAGAGTTGACATAAGTCAAACAGATCCCGGGAGCGCCCGGTGGCCTCTGGGTCAAGTTTCGAACGCAAACGGATCGCTCGTCCGCATGGTAAGTCAGAATCGCGCACAGAGCGGTCCGTTAGAAAGGGTATTCAGTGCCCTTTGAAGATTCATTGAGTCTTGGTCGAGATGAAGAGTTTTAATTTTTGGTCAAACTGAGTCGGGGAGTGCCTGATGGCTTCTAGGTCAGTACTCGGGATATGATCTAGGTTTGTAGTGATGAGGGGAGGTACTAGGGACCTAAGGAGAGTTAGGGGGTAACAGAATGGGGTGTCTACAGTATCGTTGATCATATTGTTATGTTCTGTTTCTAATTGGAGAAAAAAAATATAAATGAATTTACTCTATTACCATGTGTATATTGTAAGTCCATATTATGTTCTATTTATTGTATAGAATCTACTTTTTACCATGTTAAGAAGTACCTTTTAGTAGTAGTAGTAGTAGTAGTAGTAGTAGTAGTAGTAGTAGTAGTAGTAGTAGTGGTAGTAGTAGTGGTAGTAGTAGTGGTAGTAGTAGTGGTAGTAGTAGTAGTAGTAGTAGTAGTAGTAGTAGTAGTAGTGGTAGTAGTAGTGGTAGTCGTAGTGGTAGTAGTAGTAGTAGTAGTAATAGTAGTAGTAGTAGTAGTAGTAGTAGTAGTAAAATATAATTGTTATTAGTTATTAGATTTAGTTTATGAATTACCTTTTATTTCATACTTTATCTTCAAAGTAGTAGTAGTAGTAGTAGTAGTAGTAGTAGTAGTAGTAGTAGTAGTAGTAGTAGTAGTAGTAGTAGTAGTAGTAGTAGTAAAATATAATTGTTATTAGTTATTAGATTTAGTTTATGAATTACCTTCTATTTCATACTTTATCTTCAATTCTTTAATTATAATTAGTACTATAGTCATTTTGCCTATAAAGGCCTTTCGCCATCAGTTGTAATCACTTCTCACCAATCACTTATATTATATGATATCTAGTTTACTTCATTAAGTTGACTAATGCCAATGATAATAAGTGTATACACTACAACTATGTGGTTTTAGATAAAATAGTGAACGAAATTTCAACTATTTTTGTTCTTATACCATAAGTCCTTAGTGGCTATGCCTTGACAATTTCAACTTTATTGAGAATAAGATACATGTGTACATATTTTTGAATTAATTTTTCTTTTGTTAAATTGGGATGGTGATATATCGAGATTTTAAATCTTCAAACGTGTTGTTGGACATGGACTTTAAATCGAAGCTTTTAGACTTTGGCCTTGCTAGGGAAGGCCCAATTGGGAATCGTACTCATGTGTCTACAGCGGTACGTAGATAATGCATGTGGTGAACCTGGTCTTCCTTAGTCAATGGCAAGTTTACTGAGATTTATCAATATATTTTTTCAAAGTATACATACATACACATGTAATAAGATATCATATATTTTATATTTGTATAGTGTTCTTTTATAGAGGGTTCCCTATAATTTTTCTGTAAATTATTATATCTCCCTGTTTTTGGTATTTATTGTATATGTATACTATTGGACCAGTTGCAACAAGATTTAGTAAATTAGTAACACTTTTGGTAATTCCACCATTGGCTTTGCAGATATTTATTGGGACATATCAGAGAATCTCGGAAACTTGGAAGAAACTACCAAACCAGTGTTGTTGAAGGATCCTGGAGGAGGATAGACAAAATTGCATTCTTTTCCTTAGAAAATACGATGAGCTGTAATATTCCACTGAATAAACAATACAATAATGATGAAGCTACTGTATATGATGAGATATTTGAAGTGAACAAAATATAATATCCCAAAATAAAATACCATAGTTTACCAAATGGAAAAGTATGCAAATGAAAAAATCAAGGAGCCACAATACATGTCTACTTTATATTCACAGATGGAAGTTTGTGCGTATACGGCGTCTCGTTTCTTTCACTCTTTTACCCTTAGGTGTGGGATTCTTTTTTATTTTTCATACTGCCTTTGCAGGATACTATGTCAAGATCACAACAAAAGAACAATATTGTATGGTTCAATTGATATGTCAGAGCATTATCATAATCATATCTAAATCATTTTAATTATCATTAGAAATCACATTCACATATTTTTTTCAACTAGTACCTAGTTAATGAAAAACATGAAATCAATTCACATGCATGACAAGTTCTAAGGGTTTGTTTGGATGCATAGAATTTAAGTTCATCAAAGAATTCTAATTCCATGATGTTAGAATTTTGTTTGGTTATGTTGTGGAATTTATTTTGCTATTTTATGGGAGCTATAATATCATTTTTATGTTGTAGTTAATTCACTCTGTAACGTAGTCCGTGTGTGTGCGTGTGTGTGTGTATGAAATTTTATGCAGTATTAAACTGTGTGTATGCATGTGAAACTGTGTTTATGTCCTCCGTGAAACTGTGTGTGTAGTGTCTGTGAAAGCCTATGTGACACTAAGTGTGAGTACTATTTGTTAAACTTTGTGCGTGTGTGCAGTGTGTGAACCTTTATATGCGTGTGTAGTGTGTGAAACTACCTGTGTGTGTGGAGGTGTGTGAAATTTTATGTGGTCTTATATGTATGTGTGATGTTGTGTGTGTGCAATGTGTGAAATTGTGTGTGCGTGTGAAACTATGTTTGTATTGGGATGTTAAATTGTATGTGAAGTGTGTGAAACTGTGTGCATGAGTCTAAAATTATGTGTATGCGATGTGAAACTGTGTGTGCATATGTGTGAAACTGTGTGTATGTCCGTGTTGATCTCCCTTGTGCCTTGTCCATAAAAAATGATTTTGTAATTATTTGCTTGTACTTTGGAATTTAATTTCTTGAAATGAAATTCATAGAATTAGAATCCCATAGCACTTTAAAATTCATTTTTCGTAGCTAACATGGAACTGGAATTCAATCCCCAATTCCATTTCAAAAGCTTGGAATTTGGGTTTCCAAACACACCCTAAAACTATACACGGCCATTCAAGATGCTCTAATTAACATGTATAATAACAAGAGCGGAAAATTTCAATACTTGGAATATGGTATATACAACTACAAGGTGTGAGGATCTTACCCAATCCTGTTTTCCATTCAGTTGAACCAAAGGTCTCAGAAAGATAATTGGAACTCCGAGAATACGACACCAGCATACCGGTACTTAATGCCATTGACCCGTAAGCGTAATGACTTGCACCTTTCCACATCGCTAAAAATCCTTCTCCACACACCGTATGGTGGAGAAAGTGGAATACATTTATGTAATTATCCAACCAACTAGAAATAGGCATAAATTACATGTTGGATATCTAATCTTTTGTATTTTTCTTGCACATGTTATTGCCTTAATTATTTAATCAAACCCGAGTTCAATATTTTATAGGATGTTGATGTGGATCAGTTGAGTAATTTGAGTGGCTCAACAAAATTTTAAAATAGTAAAGGAAAAAGGGGTTCAACACATACTAACTATTATATTTTTCTCAAAATGAAGAAGGGTCCTATCAATGGCAATAGTTAAATTAAAGAAACACCAGCATTGCATCATAGGAAGTTTACTAAAGTAGTATCCTTATTGTTGTATGATGCATGGTGCTCAGTGATTATTGTATGCAAATGTTGGAGAAAATTACATAGTTTACATAAATAATGCATATTAATGAATAAAAAGTTCACCAAAACTTAGTATCACAATGATATAAATGTTAATAGAGATATCACCATTAAAGGAGCGCATTGTTCAACCAATTCGTCCTTCCTTCACAAAAATGATTTCGACCCATTTTTGCTCAACACATTGACGTATCGACAACAACTGTTATTACTGCTATAATAGCATTATAGCTACTATTATAGTTGATAAAATGCATTATAACAGCTACAACAGTGACTATAATGTTGTTATAGCAGCTATAACAGCTAACTATATTGATGAAGCTCCTCTATTATGATGATGTTATGGTATTTTCCTTTTCTTAAGTTGATTCCACCTACTTTGTACTATTTGTTGGTACTTCCTTTCATTTATTAATAAGATATCTTTTATTGGAAAAGGAGCAGAAAAGTTTAGTGAACTTATCAAATAAAAAGACCTATGAAATCAATAATGCAACTTATATGCTCTAACTTTGTTCAAGTAGCTATCAGATGTTGGTTCTTTGGTGGTTATGCTTTATTTAAATTATCCAATTCAAAAATTTATTCATCAGAATATTGTCCTTTTTGAACCATGTTATGAAAATGGATAATACTTACGAATATAGTTACAGTTTTCTGCATTTGTGCAAATATTCTACATTCTCATTAGTCCAATAGAGAATTTAAGAACTCTTTTTTTCAGTTTCTACTGATAATTGAGACAATTAAAGCATAATGAAACACTTCCTGATCTTGCAGCCTGTCGATTAGGAACCTCCATTATTTAGAGGCATCAACGAATAAACTAACAATCCATGGAAAAAAATCCCTTAAAAATATGGAGGTTGGCAACGTTAACAACAAGCATTTTGTACTAGCTGTTAAGGTACGGGACTGAGATCGTTGGAATATCGTTATACTTAAATCAAAAGTTCAGATGTTAATCAAAATTAGTGTTATTGTCTACTTTATACCAATCATAAGTGTGCTTGATCCTTATGATCATGATAATGATGACATTCAAGATGATAGTGTAAGCTTGGGAGCTGATTCTGTCCAAAGAGATGATGATTTTGAATCTGACAGCGAGGTGAAGCATCAAAACTAGTTTTATTTCTCGTTGATCTTAAGATAAAACACCAAATTTTAATATAATACATTACATTATGAGTATTTTTTACTTAAGGGTCTCTTTAATGGTTAAAATTAGACTTTGGTACCTCTTTAGTACATTTTTTGTCATCGAATATAAAATATTCCCCAGTGAAGGTTTAGAATAGAAATACCAAAGTCTAAAAAATAATTATGGAAATTAGGTAGCCAAGTCAAAATCACCCTTACATTATAGACATATAATTATTTTTTTTTAACTCATTTCAGGTCATCTAATCAGAAGACGAGCAATACATAGTCGCATAAACTATGAGCCTTCTTATATGGACCTTCTGTATGCCGATGGTATTACTTCTTCTAATGGGATTGGTTGCATGGAATTTTCATTTCCTAAGTCGGTGCACGATATCTTCATGGACCTTGTTGATCATAATGATCCAGTTCCGAGGTAAGTCTCCATTTTTGGTGCATTTGTAGTCACATGTTCAATGGACACCTCTCACTTCAAGATTGGATTTAGCAAACAACTTAAACCCTATTAGTGAACAATTTATCATTTTTGGATTTTGAAATTAGAAATTTAGTGTATCAAGCTTGTTGGTACTAAAATTTTCCATTAGAAAGAACTGGTATGCAATTCACATCTATCTCAACATGAAACTTTGGAATTAGTTATGTAAAACGCTTACCTGCTACTTCTTTATTTGACTAACATTTTTTGCATATTTTAGTCTTTTATGGTTCATGTCATTGTTACTATACACACAATTTTAGTGTGAACCATATGTAGAATTCACTTTTATATCACTGATCTGTTAATATTTGGAGGAAATCCAAAGTCCATTCTCACTTGTATTAAATTGAATAAGAAAACTTATCAATTTCAAGTAAAAATGATGGTCCTACAAAGTTCCTATAAAAATATAAGCATCGGTGTCTACACTTCTATTCATTTGGTTGACTTGGTTAATAATGGGTTCATATGGCTTAATGCTAATACCAGTTCTTGCTTTGCATCTGCAGGTACCAACTCATTAGAGATCACTCAAGTAGTCTTGGAAAAAATTGAAAGTGGTTAGAAATGTTTGAAGACATTGACCTTGTCGTTTAATGTGTTGCTTTGACCGAATTTCATATGTATTGACATGAATTGAGATATAATTAAAATTTTAACATGTATTGAGATGAATTTCATATGTATTGACATGAATTTTCTATTAATGAAATTTGAGCCATTAATTTTTCGTGGACTTATTGTATGTGTATTAGTGTTGTTGTAGACTATCTGTATTATTGTTGTACTATTTTTGCCATGCGAGTTTTATATTATTATTGAATTTTTTTTTCCTAAAACAGGTATAAATATAGTGGAAATGTTGCTGATTTTTTTGGGTAATATTATTTATTATTAATTTTTTTCATTGATCCAAAAATTTAGCATAGTTCAAAACCGTGCCAAAAGTGTATCAAATTTTGGCACGGTTTTGAACTATGCCAAAAGTGTACCAAAATGTACTCAATCTGGCACAGTTATAAAATGTGCCAGAAATATCATATTCTGGCACAGTTTTAGAGTGTCCCAGAAGTGTTCATTGTTTTGTCAAATCAGGCACACTTTTAAATCGTACCTGAAAAATGGTCAATTTGGAATACGTGATTCTGACATAGTTCAAAACTATGTCAGATTTGATCTGACACAGTTTTAAGCCAGGCCAAATTGCTATTTTTGGTATAGTGAAAACTTTATTATCCGAATAACATAATTTTAGTACATGCAGAAATTAAAATCAAATAAATCTGATTTATTACGTTTCAATACAATATATCAAATATGATGAATTATTATAATTTAAGTTATTAAAACATGTAATAATTTTAATTCCAAATCATGCATATAGAAGGAGATGAGGCAAAGAAGAATAATATGCATGATTTTTTTAACATGGTAAAATCCCAAATATAGGGAAAACATTCACGGTGACCTTGTAATACCCTGTACTTTTATGAATATTTAAATTACACAAGTGGGTGTAATTTGATAATTAGAGGAATTACTATGAATAGTGATTTTGGATTTAATGAGTGTTAGATTATTATCGACGTGTGTTACATCTACTTTTGGGACTAAGTAAACAAGTCAGAACATTTTTATGTCCTGTCACAGTTGGGTAAAGCGACGGGAATTATTGCACGTTGGAGAAAACACGTGTTGAGAAGTGTTGGGTTCGATTAATGAATTTTAGTTAAGTGACTCAGATGGAGATTTTGAGTGCACGATTGGTTTTGAAATGGCCGAAACAGTCAGGATAGGTTACCCGGGGGTTGTGTTTGGGTTCCGAGGGCTTTTGAACAAGTAGGGACTCGCAATTGAGTAAACGAGTCATTTTTGGGTTTTATAAGGGACAAGACCATATTTCTAAAAAGCCCATATTTCTCTCTTATAAGGCACGAGAGAGATAAAGAAAAAGAAAGAAAAGAGAAAGGAAGAAGGAAAAAGAGTAGAGAAAAGGGGATTCCGGCCCAAACTCCGCGGGATTCGACTCGAGGTCGTCGAATTTTATCAATGAGGCAAGTGTTTACTTGCTTTATTCAATTGCGTGTGTGTATATCATATTGTAGTTGGTGAACTAGATAATTTTGGGTTAAAACCCTTGAAATAAATTTGGGAAAATTGATGTATTATTAACTCTTAATGACTTCTAATGTTAAACCAATGTTAATGGGGTGTATATATGGGTAGAAATGGGATGAAATGATAAAAGAGAGTTTAATTGGTTTTAGGGTTTAAATCTAAAAGAAATTGTTATATCCCATAAATTAATTAATGTGTTAGATATAAATCAGTGTTAGGATGATTATAGTTTTGTTGGTTGAGATTAGAAACCACAAAATGGAGGTTGGGATGATATTTGGGATTTTTGGAGAAGATGAAATCGCCTAAGCAGTGAGCTCTGAACAGGGTGAATCGATTCGGGTCTGGACCGAATCGATTCGTATAAGGGGACTTGCAAGGCTATCACAGGACGAATCGATTCGAATTGAGACTGAATCGATTCTCCCTTAAGGACCTGATTGAAGAACATTTCTGAACCGATTCGTATTTAGACATAATCGATTCGCTAGTCCGAATCAATTCGCATACGGAGCGAATCGATTCGCCTCAGCTGGATTTGATAGCTTTCCTCCCTCAAGTGTAGAGGGAGTTAAATCATGAATTGGATATTATTGTAAGGGATTCTAGATGTGATGTTAGGACTCCTAGACAATGGAATTGAGGGTGAGTAAACCCTCGGTTGGAATCGAGACCCTTCGATTATTTGAGTGTACAATTTGGGGTATGGACTTAGTGAATGTATAAGACGAGTAACATTCAAGAGAAATCTTCGACAGATGTGTATATATATTTATGCGTAGAGAATAAATATGGGTCGATTACAATTGAGTGCATCCTAGGATGCGAGTAGGATAGAATTTAGGATATGGGCTGGAGAGGAATAAGCTGCTATCTGGTACGTCTATTGACGACTATTATTATAGGTGATGCGATACCTGTGGAATTAAGATAAGTTGCGTGTATACTTATTTAAGTATTACGAATGGGTATATTCGGGAGTATATATAAATCCTTAAAAGTGATTAAGGTAAGTAAATCTTAAGTAAGAGGATACTTATAGGTTTAGTATTTTAAGTGTGTGAATACTTATATACTATTACGAATGGGAACATTTGGGATGTTGTCTCTCGCTATGAGAGTTTGGTACTTATAGCCCAGATATATTGAGAAATGATATGTATTATATATATACGTGTGTGTTATAGTATATATATGATTTGGTTATAAATATATGGGTATGTGAATGATATATTTATGTATACATATATCTCTAGTGCTATTCAGGGAGGTTGCACGATGCGGGTGAATCCCCTGGCTTGAGGAGCAGGGAGCGTATAGTCCCCAGGTCATATAGTCCCGCTTATGGGTGCGATGATGAGTCCACTTTTAGGAGCGATTATGACCGCCTCCACCGTATAGTATGTTTTTTACCATGATCTTGAGTGTGTCAGACTCAATACCTGGGTTAAGTGTGCATACCTGGATGATGATAGCAATTTGAGACTGCATCCTCGAGTTATAGCTCGATGGGATGGTTATTATAGTTATGGTTGTGGTATAGGTATAAATATACTTGTTGCGTATAGTATATAACATGTGAAATCATACAACTTAGACTTGTTTAAAGTGTAAAATGAATAAGAGTTATTCCTCTTCCGGGAGATTTATATCCGGACTAATACAAATGAGAATCGTATATTAAGTGAGAATTTTATATACAAAATTATATATACTAAAGTGAAAATGGTATTTTTAACTTGTGAAAGTTTCAAAAAATGAACTATATATATATATATATATATATATATATATATCACATTGATAATTATACCAATTAAAGCTTATGTAACACCCCGCCCGCCCGGGGAGAGCGAGCGGAGCGCTACTCATCGATAAAACTAAACTAATCCACAATATAACAAGGTATAGAGCATATAAAAATCCCACAATATAATAAAATAATCCACTAATCTCAAATTCTTCAAATAAATACCAAGTCTCTCGAATTACATATAACAGCGAACTCGAAAATAAAATACAAATATCCAATGCTCTATACATCAAAATAATACAATCTTCTCATCTTGTATTAAAAATCTTTTCAAAATAATCCTCGCTAAAATCAATCTCCATAGCGCCCCAAAATTCGCGCTAACCTGCCACTAAAAGAAAATATTGGGAAATACACAATACGACAGGAAAGATGCTCAACAATAAAATGTTAGCGATGAATAAAGTGCAAAAATACAAATATGAATATTCAAATCAAATGAAAATCTCAATAGCATTTTATCAATAAATTTCTCAACAAGACATTAACCGGAGTCACTAGGCCTCACCATACCGCGCCATACTTTATCAAGTAGCCGGAAAAGGAGTCTTGACGGGTGCCCAACATCAGTGCCATATTAAAATCTGATGACAACGTGCTCAAAACAACATGAATAATTCCACATGAATCAAAATAATTCCAAAAATTATTTTTCCAGATTTCAATGAATTTATCAATTCAAAATATGAGTTCAATTAACAAGAATTCAACGGAATAAACACTAGCGAGATTTAGGAGCATATTGTGTAAACCCCATACCTTAAAACACCAAAATATACCAACGATAAATCTGCCTAGAAACGCAGATGACACCACCAAAAATCTACTCCAAAGATCACCAAAAGTTCCTCTAAGAACAACCTCAAAACAGCTCCAAGAACACCTCTAAACACCTAAGGTTTAAAGCATAAATTAAAGGGTACTGTTTGAGTAAAAAGAGAGGAAAAGAAAATACACAATCTAAGTATTTTTGGGCCACAAGGCTGCTCCAAAATAAAAGTCCACGACCTCTTTAAATAAGGTGAAAAGGATAAGAGTTTGAAACCAACAAAAATTCTGCAAACAGATTGCAACGCACAAAATCTGGGACCCCCAGGCATCGATCGATCGATCGTGCCTAAAAACTGGCAGTTCGGCCAAAAATTGTTAAAGGGAATAAAAATTTATAAAATCAATATAAAATCCTATTTAACTCCGATTTCGAAACCGTTTGAAATTCTCGCCTTTAAAAATAATAACCAAAAAGTTTGAGCAGTAAAAATAATTTCATCTCAAATTTATTTTTCCTCTTTATTTTGGAAATACCCCAAAAATTACGCGAGTTGTTACACTTCCCCACTGACAATCGAATTTTGCCCTCGAAATTCAACGAATACCTAACTCTCAAAAATCAGGCCAACAATCTCCAAAAATAATTTCGTCACCAAAAAATAATTTCCTCACATCTAATCTAGATGCCTAACGCAAAACGATTATCTAAAAATAATCTATCTCCAAAATACGCGCCACAAAACTGCAACAGACCCAAAACCCAAGACCCGAGGGTGGTCGTATACCTAGGCTCTGATACCATTCTTTAACACCCCGCCCGCCCGGGGAGAGCGAGCGGAGCGCTACTCATCGATAAAACTAAACTAATCCACAATATAATAAGGTATAGAGCATATAAAAATCCCACAATATAATAAAATAATCCACTAATCTCAAATTCTTCAAATAAATACCAAGTCTCTCGAATTACATATAACAGCGAACTCGAAAATAAAATACAAATATCCAATGCTCTATACATCAAAATAATACAATCTTCTCATCTTGTATTAAAAATCTTTTCAAAATAATCCTCGCTAAAATTAATCTCCATAGCGCCCCAAAATCCGCGCTAACCTGCCACTAAAAGAAAATATGGGGAAGTACACAATACGACATGAAAGAAGCTCAACAATAAAATGTTAGCCATGAATAAAGCGCAACAATACGAATACGAATATTCAAATCAAATGCAAATCTCAATAGCATTTTATCAATAAATTTCTCAACAACACATTAACCGGAGTCACCAGGCCTCACCATACCCCGCCATACTTTATGAAGTAGCCGGAAAAGGAGTCTTGGCGGGTGCCCAACATCAGTGCCATATTAAAATCTCATGACAGCGTGCTCAAAACAACATGAATAATTACACATGAATCAAAATAATTCCAACAATTATTTTTCCAGATTTCAATGAATTTATCAATTCAAAATATGAGTTCAATTAACAAGAATCAACGGAATAAACACTCGCGAGATTTAGGAGGATATTGTGTAAAACCCCATACCTTAAAACATCAAAAGATACCCACGATAAATCTGCCAAGAAACACAGATAACACCACCAAAAATCTGCTCCAAAGATCACCAAAAGTTCCTCTAAGAACAATCTCAAAACTGCTCCAAGAACACCTCTAAACACCTAAGGTTTAAAGCACAAATTAAAGGGTACTGTTTGAGTAAAAAGAGAGGAAAAGAAAATACACAATCTGAGTATTTTTGTGCCACAAGGCTGCTCAAAAATAGAAGCCCATGACCCCTTTAAATAAGGTGAAAAGGATAAGAGTTTGAAACCAACAAAAATTCTGCAAACAGATTGCAGCGCATGGAATCTGGGGTGATCGATCGATCGACCCCCAGGCATCGTTCGATCGATCGTGACTAAAAACTGGCAGTTTGGCCAAAACTTGTTAAAAGGAATAAAAATTTATAAAATCAATATAAAATCCGATTCAACTCCGATTTCTAAACCGTTTGAAATTCTCGCCTTTAAAAATAATAACGAAAACGTTTGAGCAATAAAAATAATTTTATCTCAAAATTTATTTTTCCTCTTTATTTTGAAAATAACCCAAAAATTACGCGGGTTGTTACACTTCCCCACTAACAATGGAATTTCTCCCTCGAAATTCGCCGAATACCTAACTCTCAAAAATCAGGCCAAAAATCTCCAAAAATAACTTCGTCACCAAAAAATAATTTCCTCACATCTAATCTAAATGCCTAACGCGAAACGATTATCTAAAAATAATCTATCACCAAAATACGCGCCACAAAAATTCAACATACCCAAAACCCAAGACCCAAGGGTGGTCGTATACCTAGGCTCTGATACCATTCTGTAACACCCCGCCCGCCCTGGGAGAGCGAGCGGAGCGTTACTCATCGATAAAACTAAACTAATCCACAATATAACAAGGTATAGAGCATCTAAAAATCCCACAATATAATAAAATAATCCACTAATCTCAAATTCTTCAAATAAATACCAAGTCTCTCGAATTACATATAACAGCGAACTCGAAAATAAAATACAAATATCCAATGATCTAAACATCAAAATAATACAATCTTCTCATCTTGTATTAAAAATCTTTTCAAAATAATCCTCGCTAAAATTAATCTCCATAGCGCCCCAAAATCCGCGCTAACCTGCCACTAAAAGAAAATATGGGGAAGTACACAATACGACATGAAAGAAGCTCAATAATAAAATGTTAGCCATGAATAAAGTGCAACAATACGAATACGAATATTCAAATCAAATGCAAATCTCAATAGCATTTTATCAATAAATTTCTCAACAACACATTAACCGGAGTCACCAGGCCTCACCATACCCCGCCATACTTTATGAAGTAGCCGGAAAAGGAGTCTTGGCGGGTGCCCAACATCAGTGACATATTAAAATCTCATGACAGCGTGCTCAAAACAACATGAATAATTACACATGAATCAAAATAATTCCAACAATTATTTTTCCAGATTTCAATAATTTATCAATTCAAAATATGAGTTCAATTAACAAGAATTCAACGGAATAAACACTCGCGAGATTTAGGAGGATATTGTGTAAAACCCCATACCTTAAAACATCAAAAGATACCCACGATAAATCTGCCAAGAAACGCAGATAACACCACCAAAAATCTTCTCCAAAGATCACCAAAAGTTCCTCTAAGAACAATCTCAAAAGTGCTCCAAGAACACCTCTAAACACCTAAGGTTTAAAGCATAAAATAAAGGGTACTGTTTGAGTAAAAAGAGAGGAAAAGAAAATACACAATCTGAGTATTTTTGTGCCACAAGGCTGCTAAAAAATACAAGCCCATGACCCCTTTAAATAAGGTGAAAAGGATAAGAGTTTGAAACCAACAAAAATTCTGCAAACAGATTGCAGCGCATGGAATCTGGGGTGATCGATCGATCGACCCCCAGGCATCGTTCGATCGATCGTGACTAAAAACTGGCAGTTCGGCCAAAAATTGTTAAAAGGAATAAAAATTTATAAAATCAATATAAAATCCGATTCAACTCTGATTTCTAAACCGTTTGAAATTCTAGCCTTTAAAAATAATAACGAAAACGTTTGAGCAATAAAAATAATTTTATCTCAAAATTTATTTTTCCTCTTTATTTTGAAAATAACCCAAAAATTACGCGGGTTGTTACACTTCCCCACTAACAATGGAATTTCGCCCTCGAAATTCGCCGAATACTTAACTCTAAAAAATCAGGCCAATAATCTCCAAAAATAACTTCGTCACCAAAAAATAATTTCCTCACATCTAATCTAGATGCCTAACGCGAAACGATTATCTAAAAATAATCTATCCCCAAAATACGCGCCACAAAAATTCAACATACCCAAAACCCAAGACCCGAGGGTGGTCGTATACCTAGGCTCTGATACTATTCTGTAACACCCCGCCCGCCCTGGGAGAGCGAGCGGAGCGTTACTCATCGATAAAACTAAACTAATCCACAATATAACAAGGTATAGAGCATCTAAAAATCCCACAATATAATAAAATAATCCACTAATCTCAAATTCTTCAAATAAATACCAAGTCTCTCGAATTACATATAACAACGAACTCGAAAATAAAATACAAATATCCAATGATCTAAACATCAAAATAATACAATCTTCTCATCTTGTATTACAAATCTTTTCAAAATAATCCTCGCTAAAATCAATCTCCATAGCGCCCCAAAATCCGCGCTAACCTGCCACTAAAAGAAAATATGGGGAAGTACACAATACGACATGAAAGATGCTCAACAATAAAATGTTAGCGATGAAAAAAGCGAAACAATACGAATACGAATATTCAAATCAAATGAAAATCTTAATAGCATTTTATCAATAAATTTCTCAACAACACATTAACCGGAGTCACTAGGCCTCACCATACCGCGCCATACTTTATCAAGTAGCCAGAAAAGGAGTATTGACGGGTGCCCAACATCAGTGCCATATTAAAATCTGATGACAGCGTGCTCAAAACAACATGAATAATTCCACATGAATCAAAATAATTCCAAAAATTATTTTTCCAGATTTCAATGAATTTATCAATTCAAAATATGAGTTCAATTAACAAGAATTCAACGGAATAAACACTAGCGAGATTTAGGAGCATATTGTGTAAACCCCATACCTTAAAACACCAAAATATACCAACGATAAATCTGCCTAGAAACGCAGATGACACCACCAAAAATCTGCTCCAAAGATCACCAAAAGTTCCTCTAAGAACAACCTCAAAACAGCTCCAAGAACACCTCTAAACACCTAAGGTTTAAAGCATAAACTAAAGAGTACTGTTTGAGTAAAAAGAGAGGAAAAGAAAATACACAATCTAAGTATTTTTGTGCCACAAGGCTGCTCCAAAATACAAGCCCACGACCCCTTTAAATAAGGTGAAAAGGATAAGAGTTTGAATCCAACTAAAATTCTGCAAACAGATTGCAGCGCACGAAATCTGGGACCCCCAGGCATCGATCGATCGATCGTGCCTAAAAACTCGCAGTTCGGCCAAAAATTGTTAAAAGGAATAAAAAATTATAAAATCAATATAAAATCCGATTTAACTCCGATTTCGAAACCGTTTGAAATTCTTGCCTTTAAAAATAATAACCAAAAAGTTTGAGCAATAAAAATAATTTTATCTCAAAATTTATTTTTCCTCTTTATTTTGAAAATACCCCAAAAATTACGCGGTTTGTTACACTTCCCCACTAACAATGGAATTTCGCCCCCGAAATTCGCCGAATACCTTACTCTAAAAAATCAGGCCAACTATCTCAAAATATAATTTCGTCACCAAAAAATAATTTCCTCACATCTAATCTAGATGCCTAACGCGAAACGATTATCTAAAAATAATCTATCTCTAAAATACGCGCCACAAAAACGCAACAGACCCAATACCCAAGACCCGAGGGTGGTCGTATACCTAGGCTCTGATACTATTCTGTAACACCCCGCCCGCATTGGGAGAGCGAGCGGAGCACTACTCATCGATAAAACTAAACTAATCCACAATATAACAAGGTATAGAGCATCTAAAAATCCCACAATATAATAAAATAATCCACTAATCTCAAATTCTTCAAATAAATACCAAGTCTCTCGAATTACATATAACAGCGAACTCGAAAATAAAATACAAATATCCAATGATCTATACATCAAAATAATACAATCTCCTCATCTTGTATTACAAATCTTTTCAAAATAATCCTCGCTAAAATCAATCTCCATAGCGCCCCAAAATCCGCGCTAACCTGCCACTAAAAGAAAATATGGGGAAGTACACAATACGACATGAAAGATGCTCAACAATAAAATGTTAGCCATGAATAAAGCGCAACAATACGAATACGAATATTCAAATCAAATGCAAATCTCAATAGCATTTTATCAATAAATTTCTCAACAACACATTAACCGGAGTCACCAGGCCTCACCATACCGCGCCAAACTTTATCAAGTAGCCGAAAAAGGAGTCTTGGCAGGTGCCCAACATCAGTGCCATATTAAAATCTCATGACAGCGTGCTCAAAACAACATTAATAATTCCACATGAATCAAAATAATTCCAACAATTATTTTTCCAGATTTCAATGAATTTATCAATTCAAAATATGAGTTCAATTAACAAGAATTCAACGGAATAAACACTCGCGAGATTTAGGAGCATATTGTGTAAAACCCCATACCTTAAAACACCAAAAGATACCAACGATAAATCTGCCCAGAAACGCAGATAACACCACAAAAAATCTGCTCCAAAGATCACCAAAAGTTCCTCTAAGAACAACCTCAAAACAGCTTCAAGAACACCTCTAAAGACCTAAGGTTTAAAGCATAAATTAAATGGTACTGTTTGAGTAAAAATAGAGGAAAAGAAAATACACAATCTAACTATTTTTGTGCCACAAGGCTGCTCCAAAATACAACCCCACGACCCCTTTAAATAAGGTGAAAAGGATAAGAGTTTGAAACCAACTAAAATTCTGCAAACAGATTGCCGCACACGAAATCTGGGACCCCCAGGCATCGATCGATCGATCGTGCCTGAAAACTGGCAGTTCGGCCAAAAATTGTTAAAAGGAATAAAAAATTATAAAATCAATATAAAATCCGATTTAACTCCGATTTCGAAACCGTTTGAAATTCTCGCCTTTAAAAATAATAACCAAAAAGTTTGAGCAATAAAATTAATATTATCTCAAAATTTATTTTTCCTCTTTATTTTGAAAATACCCCAAAAATTACGCGGGTTGTTACACTTCCCCACTAACATTGGAATTTCGCCCTCAAAATTTGCCGAATACCTAACTCTCAAAAATCAGACCAACAATCTCAAAAAATAATTTCGTCACCAAAAAATAATTTCCTCATATCTAATCTAGATGCCTAACGCGAAAAGATTATCTAAAAATAATCTATCTCCAAAATACACTCCACAAAAACGCAACAGACCCAATACCCAAGACCCGAGGGTGGTCGTATACCTAGGCTCTGATACCATTCTGTAACACCCCGCCCGCCCGGGGAGAGCGACCGAAGCGCTATTCATCGATAAAACTAAACTAATACACAATATAACAAGGTATAGAGCATCTAAAAATCACACAATATAATAAAATAATCCACTAATCTCAAATTCTTCAAATAAATACCAAGTCTCTCGAATTACATATAACAGCGAACTCAAAAATAAAATACAAATATCCAATGATCTATACATCAAAATAATACAATCTTCTCATCTTGTATTAAAAATCTTTTCAAAATAATCCTCGCTAAAATCAATCTCCATAGCGCCCCAAAATCCGCGCTAACCTGCCACTAAAAGAAAATATGGGGAAGTACATAATACGACATGAAAGATGCTCAACAGTAAAATGTTAGCCATGAATAAAGCGCAACAATATGAATACGAATATTCAAATCAAATGCAAATCTCAATAGCATTTTATCAATAAATTTCTCAACAACACATTAACCGGAGTCACCAGGCCTCACCATACCGCGCCATACTTTATCAAGTAGCCGAAAAAGGAGTCTTGGCAGGTGCCCAACATCAGTGCCATATTAAAATCTGATGACAGGGTGCTCAAAACAACATTAATAATTCCACATGAATCAAAATAATTCCAACAATTATTTTTCCAGATTTCAATGAATTTATCAATTCAAAATATGAGTTCAATTAACAAGAATTCAACGGAATAAACACTCGCGAGATTTAGGAGCATATTTTGTAAAACCCCATACCTTAAAACACCAAAAGATACCAACGATAAATCTGCCCAGAAACGCAGATAACACCACAAAAAATCTGCTCCAAAGATCACCAAAAGTTCCTCTAAGAACAACCTCAAAACTGCTCAAAGAACACCTCTAAATACCAAAGGTTTAAAACTTAAATTAAAGGGTATTGTTTGAGTAAAAAGAGAGGAAAAGAAAATACACAATCTAACTATTTTTGTGCCACAAGACTTCTCCAAAATACAAGCCCACGACCCCTTTAAATAAGGTGAAAAGGATAAGAGTTTGAAACCAACTAACATTCTGCAAACAGATTGCAGCGCACGAAATCTGGGACCCCCAGGCATCGATCGATCGATCGTGCCTTAAAGCTGGCAGTTCGGCCAAAAATTGTTAAAAGGAATAAAAATTTATAAAATCAATATAAAATACGATTTAACTCCGATTTCGAAACCGTTTGAAATTCTCGCCTTTAAAAATAATAACCAAAAAGATTGAGCAATAAAAATAATTTTATCTCAAAATTTATTTTTCCTCTTTATTTTGAAAATACCCCAAAAATTACGCGGGTTGTTACATTTTCCCACTAACAATGGAATTCCGCGCTCGAAATTCGCCGAATACCTAACTCTCAAAAATCAGGCCAACAATCTCAAAAAATAATTTCGTCACCAAAAAATAATTTTCTCACATCTAATCTAGATGCCTAACGCGAAACGATTATATAAAAATAATCTATCTCCAAAATACGCGCCATAAAAATGCAACAGACCCAATACCTAAGATCCGAGGGTGGTCGTATACCTAGGATCTAATACCATTCTATAACACCCCGCCCGCTCGGGGAGAGCGAGCGGAGCGCTACTCATCGATAAAACTAAACTAATCCACAATATAACAAGGTATAGAGCATCTAAAAATCCCACAATATAATAAAATAATCCACTAATCTCAAATTCTTCAAATAAATACCAAGTCTCTCGAATTACATATAACAGCGAACTCGAAAATAAAATACAAATATCCAATGATCTATACATCAAAATAAGACAATCTTCTCATCTTGTATTAAAAATCTTTTCAAAATAATCCTCGCGAAAATCAATCTCCATAACGCCCCAAAATCCGAGCTAACCTGCCACTAAAAGAAAATATGGGGAAGTACACAATACGACATGGAAGATGCTCAACAATAAAATATTAGCCACGAATAAAGCGCAACAATACGAATACGAATATTCAAATCAAATGCAAATCTCAATAGCATTTTATCAATAAATTTCTCAACAACACATTAACCGGAGTCACCAAGCATCACCATACCGCGCCATACTTTATCAAGTAGCCGAAAAAGGAGTCTTGGAAGGTGCCCAACATCAGTGCCATATTAAAATCTGATGGCAGCGTGCTCAAAACAACATGAATAATTCCACATGAATCAAAATAATTCCAACAATTATTTTTCCAGATTTCAATGAATTTATCAATCCAAAATATGAGTTCAATTAACAAGAATTCAACGGAATAAACACTCGCGAGATTTAGGAGCATATTGTGTAAAACCCCATACCTTAAAACACCAAAAGATACCAACGATAAATCTGCCCAGAAACACAGATAACACCACAAAAAATCTGCTCCAAAGATCACCAAAAGTTCCTCTAAGAACAACCTCAAAACAGCTCCAAGAACACCTCTAAATACCTAAGGTTTAAAACATAAATTAAAGGGTATTGTTTGAGTAAAAAGGGAGGAAAAGAAAATACACAATCTGAGTATTTTTGTGACACAAGGCTGCTAAAAAATACAAGCCCACGACACCTTTAAATAAGGTGAAAAGGATAAGAGTTTGAAACCAACTAAAATTCTACAAACAGATTGCAGCGCACGAAATCTGGGACCCCCAGGCATCGATCGATCGATCGTGCCTAAAAACTGGCAGTTCGGCCAAAAATTGTTGAAAGGAATAAAAATTTATAAAATCAATATAAAGTCCGATTTAACTCCGATTTCGAAACCGTTTGAAATTCTCGCCTTTAAAAATAATAACCAAAAAGTTTGAGCAATAAAAATAATGTTATCTCAAAATTTATTTTTCCTCTTTATTTTGAAAATACCCCAAAAATTACGCGGGTTGTTACACTTCCCCACTAACAATGGAATTTCGCGCTCGAAATTCGCCGAATACCTAACTCTCAAAAATCAGGCCAACAATCTCAAAAAATAATTTCGTCACCAAAAAATAATTTCCTCACATCTAATCTAGACGCCTGACGCGAAACGATTATCTAAAAATAATCTATCTCCAAAATACGCGCCACAAAAATGCAACAGACCCAAAACCCAAGACCCGAGGATGGTCGTATACCTAGGCTCTGATACCATTTTGTAACACCCTGCCCGCCCGGAGAGAGCGAGCGGAGTGCTAATCATCGATAAAACTAAACTAATCCACAATATAACAAGGTATAGAGCATCTAAAAATCCCACAATATAATAAAATAATCCACTAATCTCGAATTCTTCAAATAAATACCAAGTCTCTCGAATTACATATAACAGCGAACTCGAAAATAAAATACAAATATCCAATGATCTATACATCAAAATAATACAATCTTCTCATCTTGTATTAAAAATCTTTTCAAAATAATCCTTGCCAAAATCAATCTCCATAGCGCCCCAAAATCGGCGCTAACCTGCCACTAAAAGAAAATATGGGGAAGTACACAATACGACATGAAAGATGCTCAACAATAAAATGTTAGCCATGAATAAAGTGCAACAATACGAATACGAATATTCAAATCAAATTCAAATCTCAATAGCATTTTATCAATAAATTTCTCAATAACACATTAACCTGAGTCACCAGGCCTCACCATCCCGCGCCATACTTTATCAAGTAGCCTAAAAAGGAGTCTTGGCGGGTGCCCAACATCAGTGTCATATTAAAATCTCATGACATCGAGCTCAAAACAACATGAATAATTCCACATGAATCAAAATAATTCCAACAATTATTTTTCCATATTTGAATGAATTTATCAATCCAAAATATGGGTTCAATTAACAAGAATTCAACGGAATAACCACTCATGAGATTTAGGAGCATATTTTGTAAAACCCCATTCTTTAAAACACCAAAAGATACCAACGATAAATCTGCCCAGAAACGCAGATAACACCACCAAAAATCTTCTCCAAAGATCACCAA
Organism: Sambucus nigra; assembly: GCA_949130495.1. NCBI lineage: Eukaryota > Viridiplantae > Streptophyta > Magnoliopsida > Dipsacales > Adoxaceae > Sambucus > Sambucus nigra. The sequence continues at coordinate 438,593,947 of OX422210.1, forward strand.
AAGTTCCACTAAGAACAACCTCAAAACAGCTCCAAGAACACCTCTAAACACCTAAGGTTTAAAGCATAAATTAAAGGGTACTGTTTGAGTAAAAAGAGAGGAAAAGAAAATACTAAATCTGAGTATTTTTGTGCCACAAGGCTGCTCAAAAATACAAGCCCACGGCCCCTTTAAATAAGGTGAAAAGGATAAGAGTTTGAAACCAACTAAAATTCTGCAAACAGATTGCAGCGCACGAAATCCGGGGTCATCGATCGATCGCCCCCAGGCATCGATCGATCAATCGTGCCTAAAAACTGGCAGTTCGGCCAAAAATTGTTAAAAGGAATAAAAATTATAAAATCAATATAAAATCCGATTTAACTCCGATTTCGAATACGTTTGAAACTCTCGCCTTTAAAAATAACAACCAACAAGTTCGAGAAATAAAAATAATTTTATATCAAAATTTATTTTTCCTCTTTATTTTTAAAATACCCCAAAACTTACGCGGGTCGTTACACTTCCCCACTAACAATGGAATTTCTCCCTCAAAATTCGCCGAATACCTAACTCTAAAAAATCAGGCCAACAATCTCCAAAAATAATTTTATCACCAAAAAATAATTTCCTCACATCTAATCTAGATGCCTAACGGGAAACGATTATCTAAAACTAATCTATCTCCAAAATACGTGCCACAAAAATGTAACAGACCCAAAAACCAAGACCCGAGGGTGGTCATATACCTAGGCTCTGATACCATTCTGTAACACCCTGCCCGCCCGGGGAGAGCGAGCGGAGCGCTACTCATCGATAAAACTAAACTAATCCACAATATAACAAGGTATAGATCATCACAATATAATAAAATAATCCACTAATCTCAAATTCTTCAAATAAATACCAAGTCTCTCGAAATACATATAACAACAAACTCGAAAATAAAATACAAATATCCAATGCTGTATACATCAAAATAATACAATCTTCTCTTCTTGTATTAAAAATATTTTCAAAATAATCCTCTCTAAAATCAATCTCCATAGCGCCCCAAAATCTGCGCTAACCTGCCACTAAAAGAAAATATGGGGAAGTACACAATACGACATGAAAGATGCTCAATAATAAAATGTTAGTGATGAATATAGCGCTACAATACGAATACGAATATTCAAATCAAATGCAAATCTCAATGGCATTTTATCAATAAATTTCTCAACAACACATTAACCGGAGTCACTAGGTCTCACCATACCGCGCCATACTTTATCAAGTAGTCGAAAAAGGAGTCTTGGGTGCCCTACAACAGTGCCATATTAAAATCTGATGACAGCGTGCTCAAAACAACATGAATAATTCCACATGAATCAAATTAATTCCAACAATTATTTTTCCAGATTTCAATGAATTTATCAATATAAAATATGAGTTCAATTAACAAGAATTCAACGGAATAAACACTCGCGAGATTTAGGAGCATATTGTGTAAAATCTCATACCTTAAAACACCAAAAGATACTAGCGATAAATCTGCCCAGAAATGCAGATAACACCACCAAAAATCTGCTCCAAAGATCACCAAAAGTTCCTCCAAGAACAACCTCAAAACAACTCCAAGAACACCTCTGAATACCTAAGGTTTAAAGCATAAATTAAAGGGTACTCTTTGAGTAAAAAGAGAGGAAAAGAAAATACACAATCTGAGTATTTTTGTGCCACATGGCTGCTAAAAAATACAAGCCCACGACCCCTTTAAATATGGTGAAAAGGATAAGAGTTTGAAACCAACTAAAATTCTGCAAACAGATTGCAGCGAACGAAATCTGATCGATCGACCCCCAGGCATCGATCGATCGATCGTGCCTAAAAACTGGCAGTTCGGCCAAAAAATGTTAAAAGGGGTAAAAATTTATAAAATCAATATAAAATTCGATTTAACTCCGATTTCGAAACCGTTTGAAATTCTCGCCTTTAAAAATAATAACCAACAACTTTGAGCAATAAAAATAATTTTATCTCAAAATTTATTTTTCCTCTTTATTTTGAAAATACCCCAAAAATTACGCGAGTTGTTACACTTCCCCACTAACAATGAAATTTCGCCTTCGAAATTCGCCGAATACCTAACTCTCAAAAATCAGGCCAACAATCTCCAAAAATAATTTCGTCACCAAAAAATAATTTTCTCACATCTAATCTAGACGCGTAACGCGAAATGATTATCTAAAAATAATCTATCTCAAAAATACGCGCCACAAAAATGCAACAGACCCAAAACCCAAGACCCGAGGGTGGTCGTATACCTCGGCTCTGATACCATTTTGTAACACCCCGCCCACCCGGGGAGAGCGAGCGGAGTGCTACTCATCGATAAAACTAAACTAATCCACAATATAACAAGGTAGAGAGCATCTAAAAATCCCACAATATAATAAAATAATCCGCTAATCTCAAATTCTTCAAATAAATACCAAGTCTCTCGAATTACATATAACAACGAACTCGAAAATAAAATACAAATATCCAATGCTCTATACATCAAAATAATACAATCTTCTCATCTTGTATTAAAAATCTTTTCAAAATAATCCTCGCTAAAATTAATCTCCATAGCGCCCCAAAATCCGCGCTAACCTGCCACTAAAAGCAAATATGGGGAAGTACACAATACGACATGAAAGATGCTCAACAATAAAATGTTAGCGATGAATAAAGCGCAATAATACGAATACGAATATTCAAATCAAATGCAAATCTCAATAGTATTTTATCAATAAATTTCTCAACAACACATTAACCGGAGTCACCAGGCCTCACCATACCGCGCCATACTTTATCAAGTTGCCGAAAAAGGAGTCTTGGCGGGTGCCCAACATCAGTGTCATATTAAAATCTCTTGACAGCATGCTCAAAACAACATGAATAATTCCACATGAATCAAAATAATTCCAACAATTATTTTTCCAGATTTCAATGAATTTATCAATTCAAAATATGAGTTTAATTAACAAGAATTCAACGGAATAAACACTCGCGAGATTTAGGAGCATATTGTGTAAAACCCCATACCTTAAAACACCAAAAGATACCAACGATAAATCTGCCTAGAAACGCAGATAACACCACCAAAAATCTTCTCCAAAGATCACCAAAAGTTCCTCTAAGAACAACCTCAAAACAACTCCAAGAACACCTCTAAACACCTAAGGTCTAAAGCATAAATTAAAGGGTACTTTTTGAGTAAAAAGATAGGAAAAGAAAATACACAATCTGAGTATTTTTGTGCCACAAGGCTGCTAAAAAATACAAGCCCACGACCCCTTTAAATAAGGTGAAAAGGATAAGAGTTTGAAACCAACTAAAATTCTGCAAACAGATTGCAGCGCACGAAATCTGATCGATCGACCCCCAGGCATCGATCGATCGATCGTGCCTAAAAATTGGCAGTTCGGCCAGAAATTGTTAAAAGGAATAAAAATTTATAAAATCAATATAAAATACGATTTAACTCCGATTTCGAAACCGTTTGAAATTCTCTCCTTTAAAAATAATAACCAACAAGTTTGAGCAATAAAAATAATTTTATCTCAAAATTTATTTTTCCTCTTTATTTTGAAAATACCCCGAAAATTACGCGGGTTGTTACACTTCCCCACTAACAATGGAATGTCTCCCTCAAAATTCGCCGAATACCTAACTCTAAAAAATCAGGCCAACAATCTCCAAAAATAATTTCGTCACCAAAAAATAATTTTCTCATATCTAATCTAGACGCCTAACGCGAAATGATTATCTAAAAATAATATATCTCCAAAATACGCGCCACAAAAACGCAACAGACCCAAAACCCAAGACCCAAGGTTGGTCGTATACCTAGGCTCTGATACCATACTGTAACACCCCGCCCGCTCGGGGAGAGCGAGTGGAGTGCTACTCATCGATAAAACTAAACTAATCCACAATATAACAAGGTATAGAACATCTAAAAATCCCACAATATAATAAAATAATCCGCTAATCTCAAATTCTTCAAATAAATACCAAGTCTCTCGAATTACATATAACAGCGAACTCGAAAATAAAATACAAATATCCAATGCTCTATACATCAAAATAATACAATCTTCTCATCTTGTATAAAAAATATTTTCAAAATAATCATCGCTAAAATCAATCTCCATTCGCCCCAAAATCCGCGCTAACCTGCCACTAAAAGAAAATATGGGGACGTACACAATACGACATGAAAGATGCTCAACAATAAAATGTTAGCGATGAATAAAGCGCAACAATACGAATACGAATATTCAAATCAAATGCAAATCTCAATAGCATTTTATTAATAAATTTCTCAACAACACATTAACCGGAGTCACCAGGCCTCACCATACCGCGCCATACTTTATCAAGTAGCCGAAAAAGGAGTCTTGGCGGGTTCCCAACATCAGTGCCATATTAAAATCTCATGACAGCGTGCTCAAAACAACATGAATAATTCCACATGAATCAAAATAATTCCAACAATTATTTTTCCAGATTTCAATGAATTTATCAATTCAAAATATGAGTTCAATTAACAAGAATTCAACGGAATAAACACTCGCGAGATTTAGGAGCATATTGTGTAAAACCCCATACCTTAAAACACCAAAAGATACCAACGATAAATCTTCCTAGAAACGCAGATAACACCACCAAAAATCTGCTCCAAAGATCACAAAAAATCCCTTTAAGAACAACCTCAAAACAACTCCAAGAGCACCTCTAAACGCCTAAGGTTTAAAGCATAAATTAAAGGGTACTTTTTGAGTAAAAAGATAGGAAAAGAAAATACACAATCTAAGTATTTTTGTGCCACAAGGTTGCTAAAAAATACAAGCCCACGACCCCTTTAAATAAGGTGAAAAGGATAAGAGTTTGAAACCAACTAAAATTCTGCAAACAGAGTGCAGTGCACGAAATCTGATCGATCGACCCCCAGGCATCGATCGATCGATCGTGCCTAAAAATTGGCAGTTCGGCCAAAAATTGTTAAAAGGAATAAAAATTTATAAAATCAATATAAAATCCGATTTAACTCCGATTTCAAAACCGTTTGAAATTCTCGCCTTTAAAAATAATATCCAACAAGTTTGAGCAATAAAAATAATTTATCTCAAAATTTATTTTTCCTCTTTATTTTGGAAATACCCCAAAAATTACGCGGGTTGTTACACTTCCCCACTAACAATGGAATTTTTCCATCGAAATTCGCCGAATACCTAACTCTCAAAAATCAGGCCAATAATCTCCAATAATAATTTCGTCACCAAAAAATAATTTCCACACATCTAATCTAGATGCCTAACGCGAAACGATTATCTAGAAATAATCTATCTCCAAAATACGTGCCACAAAAATGAAACAGACCCAAAACCCAAGACCCGAGGGTGGTCGTATACCTAGGCTCTGATACCATTCTGTAAGACCCTGCCCGCTCGGGGAGAGCGAGCGGAGCGCTACTCATCGATAAAACTAAACTAATCCACAATATAACAAGGTATAGAGCATCACAATATAATAAAATAATCCACTAATCTCAAATTCTTCAAATTTATACCAAGTCTCTCGAATTACATATATCAACAAACTCGAAAATAAAATACAAATATCCAATGCTCTATACATCAAAATAATACAATCTTCTCATCTTGTATTAAAAATCTTTTCAAAATAATCCTTGCTAAAATCAATCTCCATAGCGCCCCAAAATCCGCGCTAACCTGCCACTAAAAGAAAATATGGGGAAGTACACAATACGACATGAAATATGCTCAATAATAAAATGTTAGCGACGAATAAAGCGCAACAATACGAATATTCAAATCAAATCCAAATCTCAATAGCATTTTATCAATAAATTTCTCAACAACACATTAACCTGAGTCACCAGGTCTCACCATACCGCGCCATACTTTATCAAGTAGTCGGAAAAGGAGTCTTGGGTGCCCTACATCAGTGCCATATTAAAATCTGATGACAACGTGCTCAAAACAACATGAATAATTCCACATGAATCAAATTAATTCCAACAATTATTTTTCCAGATTCCAATGAATTTATCAATTCAAAATATGAGTTCAGTTAACAAGAATTCAACGAAATAAACACTCGCGAGATTTAGGAGCATATTGTGTAAAACCCCATACCTTAAAACACCAAAAGATACCAACGATAAATCTTCCCAGAAACGCAGATAACACCAACAAAAATCTGCTCCAAAGATCACCAAAAGTTCCTCTAAGAACAACCTCAAAACAACTCCAAGAGCACCTCTAAACACCTAAGGTTTAAAGCATAAATTAAAGGGTACTTTTTTAGTAACAAGATAGGAAAAGAAAATACACAATCTAAGTATTTTTGTGCCACAAGGCTGCTAAAAAATACAAGCCCACGACCCCTTTAAATAAGGTGAAAAGGATAAGAGTTTGAAACCAACTAAAATTTTGCAAACAGAGTGCAGCGCACGAAATCTAATCGATCGACCCCCAGGCATCGATCGATCGATCGTGCCTAAAAATTGGCAGTTCGGCCAAAAATTGTTAAAAGGAATAAAAATTTATAAAATCAATATAAAATCCGATTTAACTCCGATTTCGAAACCGTTTGAAATTCTCGCCTTTAAAAATAATATCCAACAAGTTTGAGCAATAAAAATAATTTTATCTCAAAATTTATTTTTCCTCTTTATTTTGGAAATACCCCAAAAATTACGCGGGTTGTTACACTTCCCCACTAACAATGGAATTTTTCCCTCGAAATTCGCCGAATACCTAACTCTCAAAAATCAGGCCAATAATCTCCAAAAATAATTTCGTCACCAAAAAATAATTTTCACACATCTAATCTAGACGCCTAACGCGAAACGATACGCGCCACAAAAATGCAACAGACCCAAAACCCAAGACCCGAGGGTGGTCGTATACCTAGGCTCTGATACCATTCTGTAACACCCCGCCCGCCCGGGGAGAGCGAGCGGAGTGCTACTCATCGATAAAACTAAACTAATCCACAATATAACAAGGTATAGAGCATATAAAAATCCCACAATATAATAAAATAATCCACTAATCTCAAATTCTTCAAATAAATACCAAGTCTCTCGAATTACATATAACAACGAACTCGAAAATAAAATACAAATATCCAATGCTCTATACATCAAAATAATACAATCTTCTCATCTTGTACTAAAAATCTTTTCAAAATAATCCTCGCTAAAATCAGTCTCCTTAGCGCCCTAAAATCCGCGCTAACCTGCCACTAAAAGAAAATATGGGGAAGTACACAATACGACATGAAAGATGCTCAACAATAAAATGTTAGCGATGAATAAAGCGCAACAATACGAAAATGAATATTCAAATCAAATGCAAATCTCAATAGCATTTTATCAATAAATTTCTCAACAACACATTAACCGGAGTCACCAGGCCTCGCCATACCGCGCCATACTTTATGAAGTAGCCGGAAAAGGATTCTTGGCAGGTGTCCAACATCAGTGCCATATTAAAATCTCATGACAGCGTGCTCAAAACAACATGAATAATTCCACATGAATCAAAATAATTCCAACAATTATTTTTCCAGATTTCAATGAATTTATCAATTCAAAATATGAGTTCAATTAATAAGAATTCAACGAAATAAACACTCGCGAGATTTAGGATCATATTGTGTAAAACCCCATACCTTAAAACACCAAAAGATACCAACGATAAATCTTCCCAGAAACGCAGATAACGCCAACAAAAATCTGCTCCAAAGATCACCAAAAGTTCCTCTAAGAACAACCTCAAAAAAACTCCAAGAACACCTCTAAACACCTAAGGTTTAAAGCATAAATTAAAGGGTACTATTTGAGTAAAAAGAGAGGAAAAGAAAATACACAATCTGAGTATTTTTGTGCCACAAGGCTGCTCCAAAATACAAGCCCACGAGCCCTTTAAATAAGGTGAAAAGGATAAGAGTTTGAAACCAACTAAAATTCTGCAAACAGATTGCAGCGCACGAAATTTGGGGTTATTGATCGATCGACCCCCAGGCATCAATCGATCGATCGTGCCTAAAAACTGGCAGTTCGGCCAAAAATTGTTAAAATGAATAAAAATTTATAAAATCAATATAAAATCCGATTTAACTCCGATTTCGAAACCGTTTGAAATTCTCGCCTTTAAAAATAATAACCAACAAGTTTGAGCAATAAAAATAATTTTATCTCAAAATTTATTTTTTCTCTTTATTTTGAAAATACCCAAAAAATTACGCGGGTTGTTACAGCATAGGTTATAGCTTACGGTATATCTTATATTATATCTCGTCGGGTAAGTGATAGTTATTAGAATCCAGAGGATCGGTGAAAGAGATTAGTTAGGCAGCGTATCTTAACTAGATTGTTTAAAATGTATACAATAGGTGTGCACTATTAGAGGAGGGGTGAGGTGTATCTCATGGGAGTGCGATACCAGTTTAAATATGAGAGATTTCATAATTTCAAAATATAGCATTTGATGCACTTGTTAAATATTTTCAAAACTCGGGCTCTAAACCGTTTCTCTATTTTCCCTCTCTTGCTATATATGTATGTATATTAGGTGCCCAGACAAAGGGATGCCTAGATGATGATTCTGTCGAGTCAGACGTTGCTGTCGTAGAGGTGGATGTATGCGGGATTATTTTAGGTGCTTCTATCATTATAATCTAGATAGAGGATATTGTAGTAACACTTGGGATGATAGCCCAACTGTATTCATTTATTCTTTTATCGCGTTTTAGTTTGTGGCATTCGATCTGGTTGTATTATGTTGTACCGAGACTTCGGTTAACTCATTTCATTTCAGTTGTGGTATATAAACTATGTGAATGTTTTACTTGGTTGGTTTGATTAAAAAGATTAGTTAAATAAAATTTTGACGCCAGTTGATAAGCACCCAAAACTGTACATTTTATACCCCAAATAGACGTACTTTAGTTGCTGATTCTCGAAAATTTGGGTCTTATGCGCTTTATGTTCAATATGCAGGCTTAATTGCACGTTGTGGTGTTCAAACGCGTATTTCAAGGCAATTGTGCGGATTATGGAGCTAATTACCCTTGTCCCATATCCGAGCCTACCCTAAACCGACCTAAACCTGTTCCGAACCGTGTGTGTTAAGTTTGTCCCATTTTATTTTATTTGTGTCATTTTATCTTTAGGGTTTGTTTTATTATTTTATTTTATCGAGTCATGTATATATTTTTAAGATTTTTATATTTTAATTTTTAGCGCGTCGTGCATTACTTTTTATATTTTCTTTTATTTTTTTTTGTTTTTAGTTAGTTTATTATTATTTTAATTTGTTTTTTTTTATTTGTTAGTTTATATTTTTATAGTTTTTATTTCAGTTATGTTTATTTTTTTAGAGTTTGTATAGTGTGTCGTGTCGTGTCATTTCTATTTTTATTGGTTTTTAATTTTATTTTTTTTAGTTTAGTTAAAATTTTCTTTTTTTTGATTTATTTTGTTTTAGGGGTCATAAGTTAAAACACACACACACACAAACATCATACACTCACATACACCCTAAACTAATACCTCACCCTCACCCTAACACTCCTATACCTCAAACACTCACCCACACCCTCATCCCCACCATATTACCTACACCCTCACCACACACAATCAAACCCATCACCCATCTTCAACCTACCACCAAACTCATCTTCTATCTCCTCCATTAAACAAACACTTACCTCTTCTCTCTCCCACCACCGTTAATACCCTCATAACCTCACAATCTCCATAACCACCAACACCATCATCTCCCAAAGCCGATTCAGATGGAGAAAAATTAAATACAAATCTATATTGGGGTTATTTATATTTTTAGCAGATTTATCTTATACATTGATGATTATTTGGAAAAGAAGAAAAAGAGAAAGTTGCAATCAAGAAATAAAGACATTTGTTCGTCAAAGTGTAATACACTCTTCTCAAATATCCACCATCCATCCATCATATCATCATCCCATCCTATCCTACCACACCTCATCCCACATATCCCATTTCATTTCCCCCTCACCCGTATACATCCATATTTTTCCTAGGTGTTCAGGAAAATGAAAGTCGACGTGGTGAATAACTCGACGTTCTCACTATAGTGATTAACATTCTTTGATGCGATCACTTGTCCTTCAAAATGTACATTCTTTCATATATGTGTGTGAGACGTTTGAACTTGCTTATATTTACTCACCTCCTCACACACAAGCGTAATACACTAACCCAAATCTCGAGAGTTCATTTGAGAGAGCTATATCCCGTGAGATTTTAAAGTCGAAGCGTTGATTCCGAAAAGGTAATCTAGGAATTACTCCTGTGATACTCGACCCATTTTGACTTATTCACAACACACACGTTAAGTTCTAGGAAGGATGTACCTTATGTATTTACTTAGCTAAACTTTTTACACATTCTAGCTTGTACTTCTGAAATTACTTCTCTCATGATGGATTGTGTGATCATTCTACGTCTAATAAAAGATTGACTGCCTTTCAATAAATCTTTGCAAATAATAATTTTGTGGGTCTATTCCCAGCAAACCCTCACGAGACACAACTCGTCCTGTAGGGCAAGCTATAGGTTTAAAGGCTTGTTGCACATGCTAAGTGCAATCGCAAGTTCCCGCGAAAGTGGTCCACTTTTGATTTCTTATCTTTCTCTTTCTCTCTATCTTATTGCTCAAGGACTAGCAACGCTCTGTTTGGGGGTGGTGTGATAAGCACCCAAAACTGTACATTTTATACCCCGAATAGACATACTTTAATTGCTAATTCTCGATAATTTGGGTTTTATGCGCTTTATGTTCAATATGCAGGCTTAATTGCACGTTGTGGTGTTCAAACGCATATTTTAAGGCAATTGTGCGGATTACGGAGCTAATTACCCTTGTTCCGTATCCTAGCCTACCCTAAACCGACCTAAACCTGTCCCGAACCGTGTGTGTTTAGTGTGTCCCATTTTATTTTATTTGTGTCATTTTATCTTTAGGCTTTATTTTATTATTTTATTTTATCGAATCCTGTATATATTTTTAGGATTTTTATATTTTAATTTTTAGCGCGTCGTGTATTAGTTTTCATATTTTCTTTTATTTTTTATTTTTAGTTAGTTTATTATTATTTCATTTTTTTATTTTTTTTATTTATTTGTTAGTTTTTAATTTTATAGTTTTTATTTTAGTTATGTTTTTTTAGAGTTTGTATAGTGTCTCCTATCGTGTCATTTTTATTTTTATTGATTTTTATTTTTTATTTTTTTATTTTAGTTAAATTTTTAATTTTATTTTGTTTTAGGGGTCATAAGTTAAACACACGCACACAAACATCCTACACTCACATACACCCTAAACTAATACCTCACCCTCACCCTCACCCTAGAACACCTATACCTCAAACACTCACCCACACCCTCATCCCCACCATATTACGTACACCCTCACCACACACCATCAAATCCATCACCCATCTTCAACCTCCAACCAAACTCATCTTCTCTCTCCTCCATTAAACAAACACTTACCTCTTCTCTCTCTCACCACCATTAATACCCTCATAACCTCACAATCTCCATAACCACCAACACCATCATCTCACCCATATACCTACCCCTGACAAACCTGTTCCGATCGTCGACCCACCTTCTCCGACGAGCACCTCCAGCCGAACTTCGAAACCGTGACATCGACCACAATCAACCCGACCTCCATCCTCCAACCCGTAAGCCCCTCTGACCCGAAACCCCCCAACTTCTGCCAACTCACCCCTACCCCGATCCACACCTCAGCCGTCCTACCCTGAAACCCAGTTACCCGAAATGAACCCGCGTCCCTTCCTGACCTTCACAAAACCTAACCCATACACTAACCCATCTCGGCCACTCCCCCACAACCTAAGCCACGGCCCAGCTGAACCAATCATACAACCCAACCAAAAACCCAAACCCATTACTTACCTTATTAAAGCCCATTTCCCCTTTAGCTCCTAAATCGCGAGCTGCTAAATGTGCCAACCAAAAGCCAAAACTAAAAAGAAACCAAGTCATTTAACCCACATGCATTAAAACCCCTTTTATCCCATTTTTTCCAAACTACCCCTAACTAAACCTTTTTCCCATTCTACCCCAAAACCCCTTTTACCAAATCAGATTTTATTCCCTCACCTCACTACCCACATGACCTCACACAACTCATGCACATATGTGCATTTTCCTAAATTGACCCTCACCCACACCTTATACAACCTCTTGCACCTTTATCCTCCCATTTTTACTCCTAGCTCCATGCCTATTATAAAAAGAAGATGAAGACTCAATTTAAAAGAGAGATTTAGAATAGGAATTAGTAAAGAGAATTGTAGAGAGAGAAACACCATTTTTTAGTTTAGTTTTTTTAGGTTAAAATTTATTTTTAATTTACTTTTTTAAATTAGTGAGAAAAATAAATTAGCGAGAATCCATTTTTGAGTGTAATTGTTGATGTAATTTTGGTTTGATCACACAAATTGGAGGGATGTAAATTGCAAATTCAAGGATTGAAGTCCAATTTCACTCAAAGAGATTTGGTTTGATTGTTCTTCTCTTCTAATTTATTTTATTAGCCTTTGATTATTTGATTATCATGTTTAATATGATGTTAGGCTAAATCCCCTTTCAAGGGTGGGGTGAACCCTTATTTGATATTATTTTAATTTAATTAGTTTGATTACTTGAAAATTCCCTTTGAATATTAATTTTGATCCCTCACCCTTAAATTTACGCCCCGAGAGAGGGTGAATGATTTTCGAGAAAAAATCAAAATTCTAAGTTATAATACCCATTTTAGATACGAACTAGAGATAAGGGTTTCTTAAGTGTGGTATTATTCCTTAAATTTCAACTCTAATTTCATTTTCTATGATTTATACAAATTTTAATCGATCGATCCTAGCGAGTGATTAATTAAAAGGAGTGTAGATTTATTTTACAGAGTTGTGGGGTGTTAAACATAATATTCTAAAAAGTTTCTATTAAAATTACATTTGCAACGAGAGTTAATTTGTAATTTTGACGTTAATTTGGGACAATTCAATTAATTAAATTAATTAATTAGAATAGCTGAAATTCGTGGTGTAGACCCACTCCTTGATTGTTATCACATTTATTTACCTCATTTATCTCTTATTTTTGTGTTAGACTTTATTTTTCATTTCAGTCACTTTTTAGTTTGTTATTTGATCTTTAATTAAGTTTAGTGTTATTTCACGCCTCACCTCACAAAATTGTTTTAATATTTGAAAAGCTAAAAAAAATAGAAAAGAAAAATTCCAAAAAGAAAATATAAATTGAATTACAATTGAGTTTGTCTCTAGCTTACTCCCTTAATGTGGATTGATACCCTTACTTACCTCTACACTTGAGTTTGTTATATTTTGTAGGTAATTTGAGGATTTTGATCAGAGGATCTTTTCAAGCTACGACGAAAAAAAAAATACTGAAAAGTTCTCTTTATCACCAGCCTAATAAGTTATTAGTAATTAATTTGGTTTTCGACAGTGATGCTAAGAATGAACCATATGAGATTCTTGTTTTAATCTAGTATAGGAATGGTCACCCGATATTTTATTAGGCGGGGTATCACATATGGTATCAAAGCATCAGATTCTAGTGTCCTTAGAAATCTGTGGCATTGCTTTCTATTTGAGATAAAGCCTTATTATTAGGATTGTTGATTCTTATTGTGAGATTTCGTTCTCCGGTATTATGTAAGATTATAGTAAATCTTTTGCACGCTCGTGAGAGATTAGTGTGTTGATTGATGAAGGGTGACCAGGGAAGGCCATTATGATGGCATCATGAGGTGGAGATTAGTTGTATCCGTAAGTTAAAATCGGGTACGAGGACCACCATTGAGGTCACTCCCTTTGTGGCATTGGCGTGTATTGCTGCAACGACTACTAGAGTGCAATAGTTATAATTACTTAGGTACCATTATAGTAGAGGGTGGTGTGAAATTGGACTTACCAAGTGAAGTTAAATTGGGAATAAGTTTGAAGGGTATTTGATAAGGACCATTCGTTGAATCTTAAGTTATGCGGAGGCAGTGTATCATTATTCAATGGAAGTAGGATGCTCATAAGCTTTGGCTTAGGCAAGGAATAGAAATGCCGTGATGTGAAAATTTGAGGAAATTTTTTTCACTCGTTGGAGCAATGTTAAAATGGTGGTAAGAGTGGTCACCATATTTGGGGGAGCAAAATGTTTTGCTCGTAGAGGAATCTTACGGATGGCTTTAACTGCCATTTCCTTTAATTTATCAGAAACGAAGAGAATGCAGTATCTAAATTATTCACATAAGGATCGGTCTGGGGCCGATGATGAACAAAGAGTTATATGGTTAAGTGAACTTTGTACCTGATGAGGTAGGTACAATGAATAGTGAGTCCTTCAGTGGAATGATAGGCTCACTAGTAAGTGTTGCTAACACTTATGGAGAATTGGTGTTTGTAACCCCCCCCCCCCCCCCCCCGCCACACACACACACAGGTGGACATCCACCCAGGGATTCCTTGAAACAGGGTAGTTGAGACTGGTATTGTGTTTCCTTTTGGCCGAAGGAGATAAGGGAACTATGAGGGTGATTGTTAGAATCGAGGCTATGAAGGGCCGAGATAATGATAACCTTAACATGGTCAGGGTGGCCAGATATGGGGAAATAATGTGACGCGGGACGTAGAACCACACACTTTGACCTTGACCAATATGAGTTAAAGGACAAGAGTAGGGTACCTAGATGTGGCATTGATTAAAGAAATTTTTGGTTCGGATAAGACAAGTGTACTATGTCAGGGAACCATTTGGAACAGCCAGGGTGATTGGCAAAGTTATTATTATGAGTGTTACCTCGGAAGAAGGAAGTATATTTTGTGTAACAAGAATTAGTCATGATAAATTATTAAGCCCTAGATTCGTGTGTGTGATTCGAGTTTAGTGGTAGTATCGATAATATTATAAAGTGTATATCTATACTTTTTCTGTAGTAGCGAGGTTCTATTGTGCTCTTCATTCGTTATGGAAGTAGGTGTTATGAGCCTATATGTGGTTTGCACTGCTCATTTTGTGTGTGTTATGGGGGTATAGTACTATTATGAGTATAATATGTTCTTGTATGATCGAAGCGATAGTAGGCAAGTGATTGCAAGGCTATCGTATCCACAGTTCCTGTGTGGAACGGGTTATTTTTGCGATGTCTCACTTGGATGAGGGTTGAGCTCGCCTTTAGTATGTGTAGATGGAACTTCGATGAGTAAATGTTTCATTATCATGATTTTAGTGCATGGGGACCTTATAGATGTGATTTAAGGTATGCAGGATGTACTGTTGAGCTGTGAGTTTAAGCTCGTTGTTCTTCGCGCAAAGGACTTAGTGTTAGTACAAGCGCTTTGTGGTATGTCTCCTTGAGAGAAGTAGTAATTCTGACCATATTTTGTTGGTAGATGGGATGGGAGTATATTTGTTGCATGTTTTAAGCTAACATACCTCCACAACCGACAAACATAAGTAGTAGTGTATCATAGGGGTTCCTTGTTTGGATTTTTCTTTTGAGACACTCCACACGCATGACCCTTAACGACGTTGGGAGTGGAGAGATGTTATTGGATGCAAGGATGTTCGTTTTGATGATAAATTACCTACTGTGGAGAAAACACTATAAACTGAGAGCGATGTGATGATTAGGGGCTTATGGAGATAGAAGTGCTGTGGAAAAGCGCTGAAATGTTTATCTTACTTTGATTAAATGGGTGAGGTAAGGTTAAGGAAATGATTTGAGGCTTATAGCATTATTGTGATTAGGAGGCAAATACTGAGGAAAGATGTTTGGTGTAGGATGTTTGTAACACTTGTGCAGAGTATAGGCACCCCGACTAGTTAGACTTTCTATTTTATCGAAATGGAAAGACATAGAGGTAGAAGCGCGTTAGTGTGGTTAGGAGGTAGGATTTTGAACGTCTCGGTTGTGTGCCTTAGGCCACTATATCTTGATGACCGACGATGTGAGGTGGTAGTGTAACATGAGGGTTCCTTGTTTGGATTTCTCTTTGCGAGACGTCCTACGCATGAAACCGAGCGAATATCGGAAGTTAAGAAAGGTCTTCAGCGCTAGGGATATAGTTAGTAGCTCTCATTTTATGTGTGTAGGAAAAGACACCGATCCTAGAGTATCATGATGAAAAGCCAGTGGGGCCGGGAGCACTGAAATAGGGAGATTGTAGTGGGTTAACCACGAGAAGATTGGTGGGTTAACCTTGAGAAGGATTAAGTTTCCAGGTATAGGGAGAATCAAATTTCGAGTTATTGGGGTTAAGAGCACCTAGGTGTGTGACACCCCGCCTAATAAAATATCAAGCGATCACTCATGTACCAAATTAAAATAGGAGTCACATATGGTTCATTCTTAGCATCACTGTCGAAAACCAAATTAATTACTAGTAACCTACTAGGCTGGCGTCAAAATTTTATTTAACTAATGTTTTTAAACAAACTATAAAAATAAAACATTCATACATTTTATATAAATAAAACTGAAAAGAAATAAAATAACCGAACACTCGGTTTAATATAATACAATCAAATCAAAGGCCGCACAAAAAGGCAGTAAAATAATAAATAAATACAATTGGGCTATCAACCCAAATGTTTCTACAGTACCTCCTATCTAGATCACAAGGATGGAAGTGCCCACAAGAAACCTGCATGCATCCACAGCTGCTACAGCAAGCATCTGACTCGAAGGAATCCTCATCCAGGCGTCCCTGTGTCTGGACACCTATATATATAATATATAGAAAGAGGGAAAATATAGAAACGGGTCAGAGCCCGAGTTGTGAAATTATTTTGCAAGTGTATAAATACGTTATTTATGAAAAATATGTTTTATCTCATATTTAAATTGATATCACACTCCCCTGAGATACCCCTCACCTCTCTTCCAATGGTGCACACCTAACGTATCCCTCTAAACATCTTAGTCAAGCTACTCTGCCGAACTAATCCGTCACCCCTAAATGTAATATTCCGTATTTTTATGCTTTCTAAATTTGGGTATTTATTAAATTTAAGGTGAGTTATTAATTTATTATAAATCCGGAAATTAATTATATTTTATAAATACTAACGTGATGTGAGTTAGTAAGTACGGAAAACTTGTTGAATATTACAAATGAGCAAAGTAATATATGATATTGGTTCTATTAAATGTCACGAGTGAATAAAATGATAGTTTTGGAAATTTAAGTCGGGACGCGCTTGTGTCGTATCAGGACTAAATATGGATTGATCAAAGTGAATAAATTATAAGTTGCTCGTATGATCGTTTTGAGTGCACCAAAGTTTCCGAAAGGCTCGAGATAGTCAGAAAAGTGTACCCGGGAGTTTAGTTTGGGTCTTAGGGCATTTTTAGGCTGAATTAGTACCCCGGGAGGGCATTTTGGACATTTTATAAATTTGGGTAATTAAACCCACTAATTTTCAAGGGTTATATCAGATGCCTAAGGTTGTCTTCTAGGGTTAAAACAACCAAAGACAAGTGACGGCCATAGGAGAGGGAAGGAGAGAGCTTGCTAAGGTGTTCTAGGCCGAAAGCTTCTTCGTTTGCACCGCAGTTGCCGCCAAACGATAGATCACGTCGTGAGGATCGTAACCACACTGATTTCAGCACAAATAAGAGACCAAAAATCACCAGGCAGGTATTTATCTTGCTTAATTTCGTTAATGCATCATTCATGCTAGTCTAGGGTTGATTAGGATGAGTTTTATAGAAGAAAACCCATGTTGGAGATAGGAAAATTGCATGTAGTAATGATATAAATGATAATATGGAAATTCCCTTCATATGTAGAGGTTTAACCACGGATTTATGATGGATTAGAAGTAGAAATTATGGGAAAATACTAATTATAACAAAGTTAAATAAATTTCCAGGGTTCATGAGATTTATATAAATTTTGGCCCATAAATCCATGGATATTGATGAAATTTTGCATGCTTTACGTAGGAGATGTTTAATTTGGGTTTATAATGTTTGTAGTACGAATTTCTAGGAGTTTGGGTGTTAACAATATGAATTTGGTTGATGTTGGATGATAGAACCCGTAACTGTTAATCTGCAGAATTCGCCATACCTGTTTGATCGATCGATCGAACCAGTAGTGTCGATCGATCGACGCATCGATCGATCGAGCCCCTGCCATCGATCGATCGAACCCTTCTGGAAGACTCATATTTCCCCTTCTAAATAGTTGAATAAAATTTAAATGAGTCATAATCTTTGGACATCCATATTAAAATATTTTGGGAGATAAAGAGGACCAGTAGGACTTATTAGAAATATGAAACCTTTAATGTAAGACGAGATTTACATTCTTCGGGGATGTTTACACATAAGGGACGATGGAATTGTTTATAAAAAGGGGGAGACGCGTAAGGTAGTTACGTTGGAAAATAAATGAGTTACCTACTGAAATTTACACTTGGGAGTGTAGAAATTCACGAGTGTCACTTTATAAGTTGGAACAATCCCACAAATTAAGATAAGAGGCAAACGTTATATGTGATAACTAAATAACAAGTAATAAGGACAAATGTCATAATTATGGGTTATGATATGTACCTAAAATTGATATGGTAATAATAGTATATTTATATGGCGGTGTTTATGAATATACTATACATGTGTGAAAATCGTGCCCGCGCTACTTGATATCCCTGAGGTTACCGCGTTGGGACGGTCTTATCTCGATGAGCCTTTATGGGGGATATTGACTCGTACCCTAGAAGATAGAAATCCTTGGTATAGGCTATCGAATCGATAGTTCAGACGGTCCTAAGAGACGTGGGGGCATGTACTAACCTCTTAGAGATTTGGAATCTATGCTTCACCTCAATATTGTTTGTGTTGTGTTAGTACAGTTCGAGAGTGATTCTGAACTTGTATTTCCCTTAGTACGAGTGATACGGGGACTGGATAGTAGAGTATGTCCGCACCATAATTATTATGAGGGGTGCTGTTAGAATATATATATATTATGTGAGTATATAATATATATATATATATATATATATATATATATATATATATATATATATATATATATATTAAATTCTGGAATTTGGGAACTACCTACTGTGTTTATGGTAAGTAAGAAAATGAATTATTATTTTAATCGGGGAACATGTGTTTGAAAAGTATAATATGATACTGAGAAACTTTATTAGCAAATAAAGTTTAAACGAGAAATTTGTTATCAAATGAAATTAACTTCTTACTCAATTGAATTTGTCAGATTAAATCTTACGAACAACCTAAGATAAGGTAAGTTAAACCGTTGGGAAGGTTAGTGCGATAGGTGTGCATATTAGAAGAGGTGAGAAATTCTCAAGGGAGTGTCGCACTAATATGTTGTTTCATTGTCCAGTAAACATTTTTAAATACTTGCTAAAAAAATATTAAATCGTTTTTACAATCAGGCTCTGACCCGTTTCCATCTTCTTTTATCTCTTGTATATATACGTATATATTACAGGTGCCCAGCCACAGGAGCATCTTGCATAGGACCCTTTGGAAGGAACGCGCTGCACCTTAGGTGGGAGTTATAGGCCTCTTGCTTAGACGACCTCATTTGTTGATTCCATTCCTAGTTCTATTTATTCAGTTGGGCATGTGTCACCCTTTTCCATTATTCAGTTGTTTATGGGATGTTGCTACTTGGTTATTTCCATTATTCACACTTTGGATTTTATTACTATTAGGATGTTTTCCTTTAAGTTTTAATGTCGGGATTAATTAGTTGAATGTTTAAATTCTTTGGATTATATGCTACCCGTTAATTGTTGTGTGATTCTTTAAATTGCGAATTATGTAAAGTTTTAAGTGTTGGTTTATAAAATAAAATTTGGAAAGTAATGTCTAAAATGGTTTTGACGCTTAGCTTAATTATTTAGGGTGTTAAATTGGAAAGGATTATTTTTAGGACAGTGATGTTAAGAATGATCCAACTGTTCACCTTGATTTTAATTTAATAAAGGAGTGATCGCCCGGTATTTAATTAGGCGGGGTGTCACACTAAACTCTGAAAGTCCTAAGTAAACTGATCACTAAGGGATAAACTTCTCCCCAGTCCCAACATTATGCCAGGTTCGTGTGTGGGGTGTCTCGCGAAGAGAAATCCAAACAGGGATCCCCCCGATACACTACTACTTGGCAGTGTCTATCGTCGAGATCCATTAGACCCTCAGTAGACAACATATATATATATATATATATATATATACTCATATAATTATATACATTATCATACTCACTCTCATATACATACCACAATATACATCCGGATAGAATCTCTCGGAATGAGATTTTACCAATATTCACTTTATCTCTTTACTCCAGTAGAGATATATAATATCTTGTTCTCATACACAAGTATTATACTATACACACAAGTATAATAACCATCCCAATGAGCTATAACTCTAGGATGCGGTCTCATAGTGCCTATCCAAAATTCGGGTTTACTCACTATACCACGGTACCAAGCCAGACTATCTCGTGGACATGGTAAACAAATAAACAACGATGGAGGCAGTCATGTTCCCCCTGCAAGTGGAGTACACACATCGCACTCAAACACAAGTCTAAATTGAGTAAAATATAACTGGCTTGGCAAATTCCTAATAAAAGGGTTATCAGATATAAACTATGGTTACACGATCACTTAGATTAGGCTTGGTGAATGAAAATTGGGTTAGACTAGTTAACTAGGTTAGATTTAACTAGGTTAATTCGGTAGTATGTTAGGCGTGCACACCAGTTGAGAGGTGATAATTCTCAAGTGAGTGTCGAGGAACTAACATGTATGTAATATCAACTGGTAAGCATTTTAAATACTTGATAAACTATTTTTAAAGCTGTTTTATACTCGGGCTCTGACTCGTTTCCTATCATCTCTTCCTTCCCTTATATATATATATGTGTGTGTGTGTGTGCGTGTGTGTGTGTGTGTATTACAGGTGCCCAGCCATAGGGGCGTTAGGCTTAGATCTTTGGATTATTGAAGTGTTGCAACTAGAGTGGGAATTGCAGGTCCTTATAGTAGACAACTTCATCATTATCTTCTCATTCTCCTATTTAGTCATTTTTAGTTAGGGCATGTGTCGCCCATTTCCATATTTCTGTTAGTTCAGCGAGAGATCTGTACTATTTATTATTTCAGTATTCAGCTATTATTGGGATTGTTTTACTTATTACTTTGTCCTACGATTTGGGATATTATTTTGGATTGGTTAATCTAGCTTGGTTATTTCATTTGGATTGTTTGATTTTTAATATTATTATCGGTGGTTATAAAAATGATTTCGTATATTAACTCATAACAATAGAACTTAATTTTTAAAATTTAATGTTTTGACACTTGGCTTAATTACTTATTAGGTGATTAATAAAGAAAATAGTTTTACGATAGTGATGCTAAGAATGAATCAACCAGACACTTTGAGTTAATTTAATAAAGGACTGATCACCCAGTATTTTATTAGGCGGGGTGTCACAGGTGGTATCTGAGAATCATGTTCTAGAGTCCTTTAGGATCTGTATGGCTTATTGTGCTTCCAGCTTAGCGTCTTTGATATAGAACCCTATTTTTAGGATTGTTGTACTCTTGTTTCTGTGATTACGTCTTTATCTATTAGAGATTTAATAATAATTATGGACTAATAAATTCTTTTTCATCTCAGATGCCTCCCTGGCGTACACCACGAGATAGACAGGCCCGATAGGAGCCGCCAGTAGTTCAGGCATAGGGAATAATGAACGCAGATGAGGTCGCCCCCATAGTTGCTCACGTGGTGAATGCAGGTTTAGTGGTGGTGCAGCAGGCCCCACCCCAGGTTCAGGTTGTGGCGCCAGTTCCAGCTCAGTTTCCCACTGCATGGGAGAGGTTCAGGGATTCCTTTTAGAGGGCACAACCCCGAGAGTTCTCGGGCGGTTCCGATATTGTCATCACGAGCCAATGAAAGAAAGTCATCCAGAGGCATCTACGCATGTATGAGTGTGCAGACAGGGAAAATAGCTATAGACAGGGCCAGTCTAGTCAATAAGGCCAACATCGTTATCTACAGGGCCAACAAGGCGAACAACAGGGCAAATAGCGCTATCAGCAGGGCCAGTGGAGGGGTGGTAACGGCCATCAGGGTCAGGGATAGTAGGGACAGAGGGGAGAAAACTTCAGGGGCATATGCTTTGGTTATGGCAAGAATGGCCACAGATGTCAGGATTCTCCCGAGGGGGATAGGGCCCCGCAGCAGTAGGGTGGCCGTCAGGAGCCACAAAGACCGATCTTCCCAGCCGCCCTCTCCGCACCACCTCAAATTCTAGCCTTACCAGCCATCCCAGCTATCCCAGTTCAGCAAGGACAATTACAGTATGGACGTGTTTATAATGTACACCAGGCAGCAGCACCACAGGCGCCACCCACAGTTGAGGGTAAGTTTCCTATCAATGGTACTATGGGACGCATTTTATTTGACACTGGGGCATCACATTGCTTCACAGCCACTAGTTTTGCATGCGCCATGGGGTTGTTAAACTCAGCAGAGAGTACAGTGATGTGTGTAGACTCACCGTTGGGTAATGGGTCGTTAATTTTCTTTATACGCCAGGGAGTAGGTATAGAGATTGGGAGTCTGATTTTGCCTGCTGACATTTTAGTCTTAGATATGCATGAGCATGACGACATTATTAGCATGGCTTGACTTGTTGCTTATGGATCCATGATAGACTGTTTTAATAGGAGTATTATTTTTGCTATTCTGGGCCAGGAGATGTTTCTAGTGGTGATGCCTCGTCCTGAGGGAGGATCGTCTACTCATTTATATTACATAGAGGAGGAGACCTCTAAGGAGGTAGTGATTTCCATTGATCCAATTCCCATTATTTGCGAGTTTTTTGACGTGTTCCAGGAGATATCGGGACTACCGCCTAGATGATAGATAGATTTTGGTATAGATTTGATGTTGGGCACTCGATCCATAGCCCGCACACCATACCATATGGCTTCAGCTAAGATGAGAGAGTTGCGTGATCAGATTGAGCAGATATTGGGATAGGGATTTATCCGTAGGAGTACCTCACCCTGGGGTGCTCCGTGTTGTTTGTAAAGAAGAGAGATGGGTTATTGAGGTTGTGTGTGGACTACAGAGAGTTTAACAAAGTCCCGATACGTAATAAGTATCCATTGCCCCGAATCGATGACTTGTTTGACCAATTGAGAGGAGCTACCTTCTCCACAAAGATAGACTTGAGGTCGGGATACCATAAGTTACTAATTAGGGAATAGGATGTGTCGAAGACTGTTTTCTTGACGCGATATAGATCCTACGGGTTTCGGGTTATGATGTTTGGGCTGACATATGCTCCAGCCGTGTTCATGGACTTAATGAACATGGTGTTCAGAGAGTTCCTGGATCATTTTATTGTTATTTTCGTATATGACATTATAATTTATTCCCAGACTGAGGAGGAGCATGCCGATCATTTGAGACGGGATCTTCAGAGCATCAGCTATATGTTAAGTATGAGAAGTGCGGGCTTTGGTTACGCGAGGTACAGTTCTTGGGGTATATTGTCTCCCCGGGGGGATATCCATGGATCCAGGAAAGGTCTCCGTAGTGAGGGAGTGGGGACAGCCCACGACACCGACAAAGATCTGTAGTTTCTTGGGATTGGCAGGGTACTACAGGCGGTTCATTCAATAAATTTCAAAAATAGCGGGTCCATTGACTAATCTGACTCACAAGGGAGTACCGTATGATGATGCTAAGATTTAGCACCACCGGATAAGTGATAATGATCTCAAACAGTAGTAACCATGGTAGCCATAGAGATGTATAAGTGTATAAGTATGTAGAAGGGGATGAGTATAAGAGGAAATAAGACAATGATGTATAGTGGTTCAGCCAATTTGGCCTACATCCACTGTGAGTGTGTGATCCACTAAGTATGGGCACTAATGGCCTTGGATATAATGCACATAAGCTCACTTTCTCTCTCTACTGTGTGTACCAGCAGAGTTTTAGCTAGGGTTACAATAAATTGATCGATCCCCTTGTAGGGTTGTAGGTGACAAGTATATATAGGTCTTGGGGGGTGTAGTGTACCCCCCAAGTATGAATGGTGCATGTGAATGGTGATCTAGCCAATCCCCGGTTGACACCTGTAGATGCCAAATGATGACATAATATTCCCTCATGTGAGGGTGTGATTTTGTTATAACGGTCTCCCATGTGCCATGTGAGCCTCACGCGCACTGTTCCACGCGTCTCCCAAACCACGCGCTGTGATGATGTCACCCTCGGCCTTTGATATGAGGCCGAGGGCAAAGTTCCTTCCGATAATGAGTCTGGCCTAATTTGGGTCTCGTACTGTCGTACACTCGAGGGTCGTCCGAAGCCTGATGAAGGGTCGGTACACTCGAGGGGTCGTCCGGAGCCTGATGAAGGGTCGGCCCCTGAGGGGTTGTCTGGAACCTGATGAAGGGTTAGCCCCCTGAGGGGTCGTCCAGAGCCTGATGAAGGGTCGGCCCCCTGAGGGGTCGTCCGGCGCCTGATGAAGGGTCGGCCCCTTGAGGGGTCGTTTGGAGCCTGATGAAGGGTCAGCCCCTTGAGGGGTCGTCTGGAGCCTGATGAAGGGTCGGCCCCCTAAGGGGTCGTCCGGAGCCTGATGAAGGGTCGGCCCCCTGAGGGGTCGTCTGGTTAGAGGGTATATATGGGTATATCAATCACCCCCAGCCCTCAGCCATAGATGACGCTGAGATAGCTGAGGGATAATGTTACTTTTGAGACAAGTGTACTGTCTGTTGGATGGGTGACACCTGGGCAGATACTCGTTGTTGTTCCAGTTTCCAAGGTGTGGCGGCTGCACACGACCTAGGACTTTGTGCCCTAATGATGCCCTCCTCGTGGGCTGTGCTCTTCCTTGGTTAATGGGCCCACTCATTACTAAGGTATTTAAGAGATTTTTGAAACCTTTCCTTCTCTTCTTCTTCGCGCCCAAGCTCTCTCTCTCTAGATTTCCAACAGACAGACCTGCACATTTCGACATTTCGAGTTTGGCACCCTCTTTATCCTTCCTCAGGTAATCCCTCTACCCCAGTGTCCTCTTTTACTTTCATTTCTTTCTTTGCTTTAGGATTGTATGGTCAGACTTAAGCTATTTTATATTATTTCTGGCATCTTCTCCGGCAACTGGTTTTTGAGTGTTCTTGAGCTTTCTTGAGTAAAACCCTTGATTTCTTTTGTTTCGATCCAAAAGTCCAATGTGGTCAACTGTAAACTTGTTTGTAGCTAGCTTAGTTAAAATCTTTAAGTGTGGGGTCTTCCCTTTAATGCTTAGGAGGCTTTATAGTTTAGCATCTGAATTCCCATCCTTGAGAGAGAAGCTCTTTGCAGAGATCAGATGAATAGAGGAAGAGGAAGAGAGGAGACGAGGGGTCGACCCTAACTAGGTACGACCCATCTTTCCCATTCCTCTAGCCACAATAAAACCATTTGAACCGTCTGAGTCTTTTGGGTCATCCTCTTGTCCAGACGAGATTTACTCAAGTGAGATGGATGAGAGAGCGTCGTCGCCAACTGGCGCTGGACCTTCTGGGAGAAAAGAGATGTCTGATCTAAGCCCAGGGCGACAGGCCGAGGGTATAGTTGCTTCCGAAGCTGTCCCTGTGATGACGCTATCTCCACATGCTTTTCAGATGGCCTTTCCCCAGGGGCCTCTGGCAGATGCTCAGGCCGAGGGAGAGGGGACTGAGGACGAGGGCGATGATTCAGATGATCAGGTTGATACCTCCCATGCCTCGTCCTATATATCCTCAGTTAGGGATCGCGACCTCTTATTGTGGAGGCATGCCTATGGAGTGCCCCACAACATAACTATGAGGGTTCCCTCTGAGGATGAGAGGGTTTTTGAGGGTGAGGAGGGTGAGGTTGAAGTATATGAACAAATGTTCAAGGTAGGTGTCAGACTCCCTTTACATCCGACCGTCATAGACATTTGTTCGGACCTCGGCGTTACCCCCTCTCAACTTCCTCCCAACTCTTGGAGGACGATCCTGGGCTACATCTCCCTGTGGAATAATGCTTTCACTGATGAGCCCTCAGTTGATGTATTCTTGGCCTACTATAATATCACCTCCTCGTCCAAACAGCCTGGGTACTATCATCTAGGGCGAGGAGGTATAAGAAAAAACTTCTCCACGTGGCTCAAACCTCCAACCACGATTGGAAGAAGAGATTCTTCTTCATCTCAGGGGAGTGGGAGTTCTCCGTCGAGGCACGACCTGTAGCCAATGGTCCGAGGGTCCCCAGAAGATGGTCTAACCCGTCAATGAAGGCCAGGTCAGACCCCAGACTTAGCCTGGAAGAGAAAGATATAGTTGAATATCTGAGAGGACGAGGGAGAGGGGGTGAACTTACAAAGTTTAAAGATCTGATGACCCCTCGGCTCCTCAAAAAAGCTGGTATGAAGGTCGGCCCCCTTACAGAACTATGTGAGTTGTACTTTTCTTTACTTTTTTCAAGTGTTTCCTCTTCATCTCTGTACTTTTCTGACGTGTCGTCTTCTTTTCAGATCGTCCTCCTGGTATATTAGATTCTCTTTGGGAAATAACTGATCCTAGTTTATTGTCAGGCTTGGCTAAGAAGAAAGGCAAGGAGCCTTAGAAAGATCCAAGGAAGACGAAGGCCGTAGGGCCGACGGTTGTTGAGCCAACAGTTGATAGCCACAAAAGAAAAGAGCCTGAGATTCCTGTTGACCCTCGGCCAGATTCTCGGATGAGGGCAAGGGTCGAAGCATCTGAAGGGACTTCTTCTTCATCTAGCATGGGGGCCTTCTTGTCCCAGAACTTAGCATATCTGAGGGCCGAGCCATCATCGCTCATCATAAATTTGAGGGCAGCCAAGGCATCAATGTTTTCTTCTCCCTCGGCTGCTGATTACGAATTTCTGTCAAAGATGCCTCCAGCCAAAGTGTATGAATATGGTCTGCATGCTCTAGCCCAGGTTTTGGTCTTGATTCATTTCTTTAATTGCATTCTTTCACCAACTGTTTCCTCGGCCTCTTGACATCTGTTTATTTTTCTGTGCAGTCTGTATGCGCCTTTACCTCAGCAACTAAATGGATGGCTGAGAATCAGGAGAAATTCCATGAGGCTAAGAGGTCCATCCAGCATGAGGCTGACCTACAGGCTGACTTAGATACTGCAAAGGCTGAGCTAGAGAGTGCCAGAACTAAACATGCACGAATTATGGACGAGCTGACGAGACAGCATGATGAGGACCTGAAGGCCAAAGACTTGCTTATGAAGGAGAAAGATAAAGCCATGACCCATCGGGAGGCCCAGTTTAAGATTGAGCTATCTGAGGCTGTGAAGAAAGCCGAGGCAGACGCTGTGGAAGCCTATAAACTCTCCGATGAGTTCTAAGGCTTCGACCTTGAGTACTTGGAGAGAGGGATAAGGACGGATTGTCGGTGGGTCGTCCTCAAGTTTGGCGACGTCGTCTCTTCCGTCCGTCCCTCTCTAGAGGCCGTTCAACTGGACGACCCCCTGATTGTCGAGGCTCTAACCCAGGTGGAATCCCAAGTGCAAGTCGAGGGGGTTGACACGTCTGAAGATCAGCCAGTTGTGGTCATTGAGGAAACCCCTCTTGTGGATGTGGAGGCCCTGCCTTATGATATTGTCCTATAGGGTGGCTGTCTGTAGCCCACACCCTTCTGATGTAATTAACATTTTTGTACTCAATCTTGTATAACACTTGATATTTCATTTATACTATCATCTCCTTTGCTGTCTTCCATGTTTTGCCTTTTGCATTATTTGTGTTGTGAATCTTTGTTAATGCTACAAACCTCTCCCTCGTCTCTCTTGAGGGTGAATCGAGGGGTCGTCCCCTGGGTTGGCCCTCATTATAGCCGAGGATTAATCACTAAATTAATGGTTTTAAACACAGTATTCCCTGGTCTTTCTTGAGGATAGTGGTGGGGTCGTCCCCCCCACTGGCTCTCATCATAGCCGAGGGTTAATCACCAAATTAATGGTTTTAAACACAGTATTCCCTCGTCTTTCTTGAGGACAGTGGTGGGGTCATCCCCCCCCCCACTAGCCCTCATCATAGTCGAGGGTTAATCACCAAATTAATGGTATTAAACACAGCATTCCCTCGTCTTTCTCGAGGACAGTGGTAGGGTCATCCCCTCCACTGGCCCTCATTATAGCCGAGGGTTAATCACCAAATTAATGGTTTTTAATAAAGTCTTCCCTCGTCTTTCATGAGGACAGTGGTGGGGTCGTCCCCTCCACTGGACCTCATTATAGCCGAGGGTTAATCACCAACTTAATGGTTTTAAACAAAGTATTCCATCGTCTTTCTTGAGGACAGTGGTGGGGTCGTCCCCTCCACTGGCCCTCATCATAGTCGAGGGTTCCAATTACCAGATTAATGGTTTTTAATAAAGTCTTCCCTCGTCTTTCTTGAGGACAGTGGTGGGGTCATCCCCTCCACTGGCCCTCATTATAGCCAGGGGTTAATCACCAACTTAATGGTTTTAAACAAAGTATTCCCTCGTCTTTCTTGAGGATAGTGGTGGGGTCGTCCCCTCCACTGGCCCTCATCATAGCCGAGGGTTAATCACCAAATTAATGGTTTTAAACACAGTATTCCCTCGTCTTTCTTGAGGACAGTGGTGGGGTCGTCCCCTCCACTGGCCCTCATTATAGCCGAGGGTTAATCACCAAATTAATGGTTTTTAATAAAGTCTTCCCTCATCTTTCTTGAGGACAGTGGTGGGGTCGTCCCCTCCATTGGCCCTCATTATAGCCTAGGGTTAATCACCAACTTAATGGTTTTAAATAAAGTATTCCCTCGTCTTTCTTGAGGACAGTGGTGGGGTCGTTCCCTCCACTGGCCCTCATCATAGCCAAGGGTTCCAATTACCAGATTAATGGTTTTTAATAAAGTCTTCCTCCCTCTTTCTTGAGGACAGTGGTGGGGTCGTTCCCTCCAGTGGACCTTATTATATTCGGGGGTTAATCACCAACTTAACGGTTTTAAACAAAGTATTCCCTCATCTTTCTTGAGGACAGTGGTGGGGTCGTCCCCTCCACAGGCCCTCATTATAGCCGAGGGTTCCAATTACCAGATTAGTGGTTTTTAATAAAGTCTTCCCTCGTCTTTCTTGAGGACAATGGTGGGGTCATCCCCTCCATTGACCCTCATTATAGCCGAGGGTAGTTCTCTAGTAGATGTTTTCACGCATAATATAATTGATAACCACAGGATGAGGGGAAACACTGATATTTCTCATTAATTTTTCAAGTGTTCTGTTGGAGAAACTCTTATTACAATTATGGTCTATCAAGACCTTACAACACTACTGATAGTATTTTTTCAAATGATCTGCATTCCAGGGGTTGGAAAAGGGTTCCCCTTCTAGGTTTTCTAGTCTATAGGTCCCAGGGACAACTTCATCGATGACCCTATATGGGCCATGCCAATTAGGATGGAGCTTGTTGGGCTTTTGCCAAGTCTTCTTGAGGACCAAGTCCCCCACTGCGATTGGCCTCTATTTCACCCTCTGATTGTAAAACCTTGCAGTCATCTGCTGGTAGGCGGCCTGCCTTATCTCAGTGTCCTCCCTCCTTTCCTCAGTCAGGTCTAAGTCGAGTCTCCTCTCTTCTGTATTTCTCTGGGGGTCAAACATTTGGACCCTATGAGTAGGAAACTCAATCTCAGTGGGTATGACGGCTTCTGAGCCATAAGCTAGCATGAATGGGGTCTCTCCGGTAGAGGTCCTCACTGTCGTCCTGTATGCCCACAGCACGGCATATAACTCATCGACCCATCTTCCTTTTGCCTCCTCAAGCCTCTTCTTGATTCCATCTAGGATTGTCCTGTTTGTAACTTTTGTTTTCCCATTGGCCTGAGGTCGGCCTGGGGTGGAGAAAAATTATTTGATACTCACCCTTTCACAGTACTTCTGTAGAGAGGTATTCTTGAACTGAGTCCCGTTATCCGAGATGAGGGTGTTGGGGAGACCATATCTGCATATAATATTTTTCCATATGAACTAGAAGGTCTTCTGCTTTGCCTCCTGGAGTGCCTTGCTGTTAAAATACACAGGTTTCTGTATTCCGTCTTCATCTCTCATAATGGCTGCACTGATGGCTGACTCTGAGACGGCGAGGTACACATAAATTCATTCACCCTGCATGGGTCGTGACAACAGCAAGGGAGACCCCAGGTATGATTTTAACTCCTTGAAGGCCTCATCGCATTCTTCACTCCATTCGAAGGCTTTTCTGAGAATTTTGAAGAATGGTAGGCACCTGTCTATGGCCCTAGATACGAACATGTTCAAGGAAGCAACTCTCCCTGTGAGCCTCTGAACATCTTTAATGGACTTGGGGGTCTTCATCTCAACAAGGGCCTTTATCTTTTCAGGATTGGCCTCGATGCCTCATTGGTTAACAATGAACCCCACGAACTTCCTTGCTCCGACCCCGAAGACACACTTGGCCGGATTAAGCTTCATCTGGTATTTGTCCATCGTATTAAAGGTCCTCTCCAGGTCTGCCACATGATCCTCTACCTTCAAACTCTTAGTCAGCATGTCATCTACATAGACCTCCATAAACTTCCCAATTTGGTCTTCGAACATTTTATTTACGAGGCGCTGGTACGTTGCCCCCGCATTTTTTAGGCCAAAGGGCATGACCCTATAACAATATGTCCCCTTGTCAGTGATGAAGGCTATCTTCTTCGAGTCTTCAGGGTTCATGAAGATCTGGTTATACCCTGAATAGGCATCCATGAAGCTCATGAGCTAATGGCCTGCGGTAGCGTCTACCATCTGGTCAATGCGGGGGTGAGGGAAGCTGTCTTTGGGACAGTGCTTGTTGAGGTCTATGAAGTCCTCACACATTCTCCACTTCCCGTTGGCCTTTGGAAGAATGACTGCATTGGACAGCCATTCGGGGTAGATTACCTCTCTGATAAACTGAGCGTCTTGTAATTTTTTGACCTCATCCCTAATGACCTCATACTTTTCTCTAGAGTAAATTCTCCTCTTATGCTTTACCGGCTTCACTCCTTCTACCACATTGAGATTGTGGCACATGATTTCAGGGTCAATCCCCAGCATATCTACATGACTCCATGAGAAGACGCTTCGTCTTCTCCTCAACAGTTTAATGAGGTCTTCCTTGATATTGGGCTTCAGAGACTTGCCGACTTGGACGGTTTTTTCCGGGTCATCCTCATCGAGGATGATGGATTCTACCTCTTCTGCGACCTCTCCTTTCTTGAGCTTCGTCTCATCCCTGGGGTCTAGGGTATCAATATTGTAAGTGGTCGTAGCCCTCTTGTGTGCCTCCCTTTCTTCAGCGGAGTTGTAGTAACATTCTCGCGCTGTCGTCTGGTCTCCCTGAACTTCCCCCATCCCGTAAGGGGTACGAAATTTAATCCTCTGATGGACCGTAGACGGCACAGCTTCAAACCCCTTGAGGGCCACACGCCCCAGTATGATGTTGTGAGCCGAAAACACATGTTCATCCATCACAAAGAAACTGACCTTCTTGGTAAGCCATCTCGGCCACTCATCCCCCATCCTAACATCGGCCTCATACACTCCCAGGGGATGAACCTTTTCCCCACTGAATCCAATCAATGGATGATGGTATGGGACGAGTCTAGCACGGTTGAGACCTAAGGCCTTGAAGCACGGCCAAAACATTACATCTGCAGAACTGCCCCCGTCGACCAATATCCTCGGCACCTCACACCCGTGCACCCTAGTTGTGATGACGAGTGGGTCGTCGTGTGGGGCTAGGAGGCCTTTAAAGTCCATTCTTGAGAACCCCACTATTAGGGTGTCCATATCAACCTTCTTCCTCTTTTCTGACTTGGCCTCCAGGGAGGTTTAGTGTACCGTCTTCGTCACTGCCTTGGCCTCAGCCACATGGGCCTTCCTGTCAGCGACCTCAGACCCTCCTCCTGCTAGACCCTCGAAGATCATTCCCACTCCGAGCGAGATCATATTAAGCCTCTTGACAGGACCTTGGTCGTCTCTCGGCGGGAGGTCAGGGTCGTCCTCATCATCAGAAGGGTCGTCCCCTCTTTTTTGAGGTCCTTCTCTACATGCATCGCCACGCTTCTTTCTGGGGTCGTCCCTTCTTGAAGGCACCTTTGTCGACGTACTTTCTCAGCTTCCCTTCTTTCAGCATCTTCTCAATCTCATCTTTCAGAACAAAGTATTTGTCTATTACGTGGTCGTGGTCTTGGTGAAATTCACACCACGGGTTCTTGTTCCTCTTGTTGGGGGCTGCCCTCAGCTTCTCAGGCCACTTCAGGGACCGGTCACTCTTTATCTCATTGAGTATCTACTCACAGCTAACCGTCAGAGGGGTGTAACCAGCGAATTTGTCGTCCGTAGACCTCTTCTTCCCCTCTTTGTTCTTCTTAGGGTATTTACCCCCAATAGCGCCTCCTTTTTCTTCTTCGTATTTTACTGCCATCACCTCTTCGGCGTTCATCACCTTTCCTACTGTTGACAGCAATTCAGCCATCGTCCTAGGGGAGTCTTCAACAAGCTTCCATAACTGCTTCCTCTTTTGGAGTCCTCCAATCAGGGCTGTCACAGCTATGTTATCCTCATAGTCTTCCACCTCCAGCTTCTCTTTATTGAGTCTGTCTATGTAGTCCCTCAGGCTCTCACTCTTCCCCTTCTTAACATAGAGCAGGTGGGTGGTCTTCTTCTGTGGCCTCACCCTAAAGAAAAAGTTATGGATGAATAGGTCTGCCAACTGCTTAAAATTTTCAATGGAATTTTTTGGAAGAGACGTGTACCAGACATGTGCAGCCCCAGTCAGGATACCAGAGAAGGCACGACACCTCATCTCATATGAGATACAGTATATGTCTGCTGCTGATTGATACATCTCAACATGGTGGACAGGGTTGGTGCTCCCGTCGTATCTTGGGGTGACCACAGGGGGCTTGAACCTTGATGGCATAGGGAAGTTGACTATATTTGCCACAAAGGGTGAGCCTATGGTGTATCCCTTCTGAAGAGGGTCCCGGATCTTCAGTATATCACCGATCTTCTCCTCTAATCGCTGGATCGAGTCATTCCAAGGTCTCGCAGGGTCGGCTTGGCAGATGTTATCCCCTACCGCCTCTTTAAGGTGGACGGAGGGTTCTGCTGCGGCAGGTCTGTGTTGGTTGTTTACTTCCCTTTGACCGTCATCCCTTCCTTGGGGTCGACCATCTGCTGCCTCCCTCCTGGACCTCGCAGCACTCCTTGACCTGGACAATTTTTCCTGCAGGTCATTTACTGGGCCCAGCCTCTCAAAGGCCGACCCCCTGCTCAAGCGATCAAAAGCAAAGCCTCTCGGGCGATCATCAGGATTTGGTCTCCCTCACTTTCCTCTACTATCCTGGAGAGATCGTACAATATTATTGGTGACCTCATATGGTTCCCAGCATTCTATAGGGGCTTCCTCTCCCTCCAGATCGTCATACTTGTCCTCAGGGCAAGGGTTTCCTTGCCTCCCTAGGCGTAGACGCCGGGGGTCAGCAACATCCCTACGCCGCTGAGGGCGTGGCAGGTCTTTGCGTGGTGCCTGGGGTGGTCCCCTGGCCTCATGCTGTCCTGGAGCTGCTGCCGGAGTAATCATCTCAGGTGAAACCCTTGGTGGTCTTAGCATGTTTTGGCTTAGAGCTGTGAACTGCTCCTGCATCATCCGTTGGCTTGCTTCCAGAGACTTTAAGGCTGTCGCCACATCAGCCATCTCAGACTGAGGTGGTGGATGACTGGAACTGGGTCTTCCCCCATCATTCGGCGGGGGAAGCGGTGGCGGTGGCATTTCAGGTGCCATGTGTTTGAGCTATGAAAAGATGAACTGAAGAAAAGACTGGTGAGCTTAAGAACCTTAGTGGGTCTCTTTCAATGGTGAAACATATCCTCTCAGGGGGAGATCTGGCTCACCACCAGAGTGCCCAATGAGGTCAAGCTGTACAAAGGAAGAGATATCTTCTCGTTCCCACAGACAGTGCCAAACTGATGATGCTAAGATTTAGCACCACCGAATAAGTGATAATGAGCTCAAACAGTAGTAACCATGGCAACCATAGATATGTATAAGTGTATAAGTATGTAGAAGGGGATGAGTATAAGAGGAAATAAGACAATGATGTACAGTGGTTCAGCCAATTTGGCCTACATCCACTGTGAGTGTGATCCACTAAGTATGGGCACTAATGGCCTAGGATACAATGCACATAAGCTCACTTTCTCTCTCTACTGTGTGTAACAATAGAGTTTTAGCTAGGGTTACAATAAATTGATCGATCCCCTTGTAGGGTTGTAGGTGACAAGTATATATAGGTCTTGGGGGGTGTAGTGTACCCCCCAAGTATGCATGGTGCATGTGAATGGTGATCTAGCCAATCCCCTGTTGACACCTGTAGATGCCAAATGATGACATAATATTCCCTCACGTGAGGGTGTGATTTTTTTATAATGGTCTCCCATGTGCCATGTCAGCCTCACGCTTACTGTTCCACGCGTCTCCCAAACCACGCGCTGTGATGATGTCACCATCGGCCTTTGATATGAGGCCGAGGGCAAAGTTCCTTCCGGTAATGAGTCTGTCTAATTTGGGCCTCGTACTGTCGTACACTCGGGGGTCATCCGGAGTCTGATGAAGGGTCGGCCCCCTGAGGGGTTGTCCGGAGCCTGATAAAGGGTCGGCCCCCTAAGGGGTCGTCCGGAGCCTGATGAAGGGTCGTCCCCTTAAGGGGTCATCTGGAGACTGATGAAGGGTCGTCCCCTTGAGGGGTCGTCTGGAGCCTGATGAAGGGTTGGCCCCCTGAGGGGTCGTCCGGAGCCTGATGAAGGGTCAGCCCCCTGAAGGGTCGTCTGGTTGGAGGGTATATATGGGTATATCACCGTATATATGGGATAATGCTTGTCAGTTGGCTTTTAATGAGCTAAAGGACAAATTGACTTCAGTGCCAGTTCTTGCTTTACCCAGACCAGGAGTAGAGTACCTGATGTATAATGATGCTTCCCTACAAGGACTTGGTGGAGTACTTCAGCAAAAGGAGCATGCTATAGCTTATGCCTCCCACAAGCTCAAGCCTCACGAGAAAAATTATCTCACCCATGACTTGGAGCTAGAAGCGAGTGTGTTTGCCTTACGGATTTGGAGACACTACTTGTTGGGAGAGAATTTTTTCCTATTCATAGACCACAAGTCACTGCAATACTTGTTCACTCAGCGGGAGTTGAACATGTGTCAACGCAAGTGGCTAGAGTTTATGAAATATTATCAGTTCGAGATATATTACAACTCAGGTAAGGCTAACGTAGTTGCGGATGCGTTGAGACATAGGCCAGTAGGTGAGGTGGCAGATGTGTGGAAGGTGAAGTGGAAAGAGTTGGGACATCAAGAAGCAGTGGCTCGATTCTTTATGTCCGTCATGGCATTCACGCCAAAGATTGTTATGAGGGTGATCCAGGTACAAGCAAATGATTCGTTTTGTGAGGATCAGATTGTACGGCTTCAAACCGAAGGCGCAGAGTCCTACTCAGTGAGTTCAGATGGAGGATTATGATTTAATGGGAGATTAGTGGTTCCATAGGGTGAGGACTTACATTATGCAGTGATGACAGAGTTATATGGATCTCAATTTTCTGTACATCCCGGAGGGGATAAGATGTACCAGGATATGAGGCGATAGTACTGATGGAGTGAGATAAAGAAGGATATTGTGGACCATCATGGTCCACCATGGTTACTTCAACCGCTAGAGAACCCTATGTGGAAATGGGAGAGAATTTCCATGGATTTCATCATTGGGCTACCTACATCATAGAGGGGTCACGATTCTATATGGGTAGTGGTGGATCATTTGACCAAAGTAGCACATTTTCTTCCAGTGCGGACTGACTACACTAAGGGATAGTATGCTTAGTTATTCATTGCTGAGATAGTGAGGTTGCATGGGGTGCCCCTTGATATCGTGTCCAATAGAGATAAGATTTTTGTGTCACACTTCTGGGAGAGCTTTCAGGAGGCCATGGGTACTGAGTTGCGATTGAGTACGGCATATCACCCACAGATCGATGGACAAATTGAGCATACTAATCAAATGCTGTAGGATATGCTACGCATGTGTGTCCTTGATTTTGGAGGGGGTTGGGAGCAGTACCTGCCACTGGTGGATTTTGGTTATAATAACTTCTACCAGTTTATGATTGGCATGGTCCCTTTCGAGGCGTTGTATGGCAGACCTTGTCCTTCTCCCACTTATTGGCTAGAGTGGGGGACAACACCCTACTTGGTCCAGAGGTGATTCAGGAGACGTTATCCAGGATTGAGTTGATCAGGAGTCGCATTCAATTAGCCCAGGATAGGCAAAAAATTTACGCCGATGCAAAGCGGTTCTTCAGGGAGTTTAACGTGGGGGACCAAGTTTTAGTGGGAGTATCTCCTACGAAAGGAGTAATGAGGTTCAGGAAGAAAGGTAAATTGGCATTGAGGTACGTAGTAACGTTTCCCATTATCGAGATGATTGGACCAGTGACATACAGGCTTGGGTTGTTATAGCACTTGCACCGTATTCATTATGTGTTCCACATTTCGTCTTTAAGGCGATATCTTCAGGATGATTTGTCCCACACTCATATTATGGTGATGGGATTGATTTACATCATGACAGTTCTTATGAAAGATACCAGTGGCTATCCTAGACCATATCAAAAGAAAATTGAGGTCTAAGGTAGTCCCACTTCTACGGGTCCAGTGGGAGAATCATAATGTAGAGGAGTCCACTTGGGAGCGCGAGGCAGATATGCGCGAAAAGTATCCAGCATTGTTTTTACCAGTTAGACCTTATTTTATGAATTTTGGGACAAAATTCCATTATTAGGGGCGGGAGTATGTAATACCCCGTATTTTTATGGCATTTAATTATGGGATTAATTAAATTAAATTGGGTTGAATTAATTGAATATTAATCCGGATTTTAAAATAAACATTTACTAGTGTGATGAGAGTTACTAATTATTGGTAAGAATTATGTCGAATATTAATAGGTGAGTAAAGTAATATATGAGATTGAATTTATTAAAATTATCGCGAGTGAATAGCACGATAATCATAGAAATTAAGTCGGGACGCGCATGTGTCGTGTCGAGACTAAATTAATGGAATAAAAGGTAATTTAATTATAAGTCATCCGTATGGTCAGTTTGAGTGCGCCAATGTGTTCGTAAGGGTTGAGATAGTCAAAAAAGTATACCCGGGGGTATAGTTTGGGTCTCGGGACGTTTTTAGGCCAAACTTGTAACCCGGGAGGGCATTTTGATAATTTCCAATTTTAGGCCTTAATTATGAACGAAAATTGAAGGGTTATATCTAATGGGAGTTAGAGTCCTCGAGGGTTAGAAACATTAGAGTTGCAGAGAGGCTAAGGAAGAGAGAAGAGAGAAGGCTTCCAAGTAGGAGAGCCACCAACCCTACACCACTTTCACTAATTCCACCACCAATGCGTAGATCGAAAGAAGGGAATCATTCTTATAACACTCTAAACCATCGGACCAAATATTTGATTTGCAGGCAAGTATTTAACTTGTTGTTCTTTAGTTGATAACAGATCCATGCTAGTTTAAGAGATGATAAATTTATGTTTCATGAAAGATAAATGATAATTGGGAGATTCATATTGAAATTCTGAATAGAAATCATGTTAGGAAAACCCTATTGTTATATGTAGATGATTAACTACGAAATTCATGTTCAGTGGAGGTTAAATTCGGGAAGAATTAGAAAATATTTATCATAATGATTAAAATAGGGTTCTTGTTGTATTAATTTGAATTAACCCTCTAATTGATGGCCCTTGATGAATTCGTATATGTTTTACGTTAGAAAACATATATGTAGGGTAATACAACTGTTGATTTGATTGTTTGGGAGTGTGAGAAGAATTTAGAGGTTTTGAGGATTTATGTTAAGGAAAACCGTAGGTAAGGAATTGTAAAAATGAATATGGGCTAAGAACTTCTCGATTGATCGATCGATCAACTCAAGATTGTCAATCGATCGACTGGATCGATCGATCGACTCCTCCTGGAAATGGAAAATTCTTTCTCTTTTTAAATGTTAATCCAATCCCAATGTGTAAGGAACCTTAGGCATAATTTCAATATTATAATGGGACTAGAGGAGGATCAGTGGGGTATAAGTAGGGTCGGGGGGAGACGATTTTATATGGGATTTAACCATGGGATTTCGGAGGTATAACTTGAATGGAAAATCATGTGTATGTTAAATTAGGTCTTGCGAAAATTAAGAAGGTCTTAGACCAGTAGGGTATTGAGTTTACATCTACTGATTTAATATTTATCAGGAGGGTACACCTCGAGAGTTGAGAAGTAATTCAGGATTTGCGAGAATTGAGAAAATAAAAAGAATGATTTATTTATACGTAGAAATCGAACATAGTTCGCATGTATTATGTGTCGTGGGTATACCTATCTGAATAATGTGAATATATATATGGGTATTAGTATATATATATATATATATATATATATATATATATATATATATATATATATATATATATAATGTTGTATATTTGGGTGTAATCATACCCGCGCTACTTTCTATCACGGAGGTTTCGTGCCGGAACAGTCTTATCTCGATTGGACCTTTATGGGGTATATTGACTTGTACCCTAGAACATAACATCCTTGGTATGGGCTATTCGAGAATGATATTCAGATGGTCCTAAGAGATGTGAGGGTATATGTTGACCTCTTAGTGACTTGGAACTATGCTTCGCCTCCATTGTGTGTGTTTTGTGTTAATACAGTTCAAGAGTGATTCCGAACTAGTACTTTCCTATTGTATGAGTGATACGGGGAATTGATAGCCGAGTATGCCAGCACTATAGACTTATGTTGGGTGCCCTACTAGTATATATATTATGGGTAATAAATATATGTACCTGTGATTAATATACTGTGCTTGTAAGTAGATACAATTGAGTAATTAATATTAAATGAGTTAAGTGGTTGAGAACTTACGTCTAAATTGAGATAAATATAACTGGCTTGGAAAATTCCTAATAAATGGGTTATCAGATATAAACTATGTTTATGCGATCACTTAGATTAGGCTTGGTGAATGAAAATTGGGTTATACTAGTTAACTGGGTTAGATTTAACTAGGTTAATTCGGTAGTACGTTAGGCGTGCACACTAGTTGAGAGGTGAGAATTCTCAAGTGAGTGTCGAGGTACTAACATGTATGTAATATCAACTTGTAAGCATTTTAAATACTTGCTAAACTATTTTTAAAGTTGTTTTACACTCGGGCTCTAACCC
The DNA here is from genome assembly GCA_949130495.1 of Sambucus nigra. Classification (NCBI taxonomy): domain Eukaryota; kingdom Viridiplantae; phylum Streptophyta; class Magnoliopsida; order Dipsacales; family Adoxaceae; genus Sambucus; species Sambucus nigra. The sequence continues at coordinate 438,633,483 of OX422210.1, forward strand.
GTTTTCTATCATCTCTTCCTTCCCTTGTGTATGTATATATATATATATATATATATATATATATATATATATATATATATATATATATATATATATATATATATATATATATGTGTGTGTGTGTGTGTGTGTGTGTGTGTGTGTGTGTGTGTGTGTGTGTATTACAGGTGCCCAGCCATAGAGGCATCAGGCTTAGATCTTTGGATTATTAAAGTGTTGCAACTAGAGTGGGAGTTGCAGGTCCTTACAGTAAACGACTTCATCATTGTCTTCTCATTCTCCTATTTAGTCATTTTTATTTAGGGCATGTGTCGCCCATTTCCATATTTCTGTTAGTTCGGAGAGAGATTTGTACTCCTTATTATTTCAGTATTGAGCTATTGTTGGGATTGTTTTACTTATTATTTTATCCTGCGATTTAGGATATTATTTTGGATTGGTTAATCTTGCTTGGTTATTTCATTTGGATGGTTTGGTTTTTAATATTATTATATGTGGTTATAAAATGGTTTCGTATATTAACTCATAACAATAGAACTTAATTCTTAAAATTTAATGTTTTGACACTTAACTTAATAACTTATTAGGTTATTAATAAAGAAAATAGTTTTACTACAGTGATGCTAAGAATGAACCAACCGGATACTTTGAATTAATTTAATAAAGGATTGCTCACCCGATATTTAATTAGGCGGGGTGTCACACATAATTCATATACCGAATTTAATCCTCTACACATTTGCTTCTCGGTCCCCGCGTAAAGCCCAAATATACTACCCACAAGAAGTAACATAACATCCACTGTGAAATAATTAGTATTGGGTTAATTATCAATTGCCTACGTCATTAGACTACAGGGATTGTTTCTCAATTAATTTATATGATTATATATGTCCTTAAATATATGAGACATATAAAGGCATCTATCTTCAGCGTCTCATTCGTGCTCTATCAATAAGTCTGGAGGAGTCCTTCATGCAAATGGACATCACAAAACACATACAAGTTGGGTGATCCCTATGTAGTACACCATTGCACGGTCCATACCCCGACAGTGACATTAGATCCCAACATCTACACCTACCTCTCGTAAGTGGCATTGCCACGTAGTACCTAAAATAATGACCTACACAATGCCTATCCCACCTATGCCAATGCATGCTATAGTCCCAGGATGCACGTAACCCCAACTGATAGGCCATTCACGAATATGGGTATGTCCACACAAATAAGCAAGTACATATTTTTAACACATAACATGTATAGGTAATTAACCCAATAATTACCCCCAAGAAGTCCTATTAATCTCTAATTAATATTTATACTTTAAGACTTCACCGTCTAGTTAATTGTTAACTTCCCAGCTAAAATAATGACGCAACCCTTACATGGAATTCGTCTTCATTTAAGTTAAGGTCGTTATATTTCCAGAAGTCCAATTTTAACTCCTAAACTCCATATTCCATGTCGAACTCTAAATGATCCACGAAGAAACATAAAAACCAAGGGGAACTAGCATAGCCAACCAAATCGGTTCACTGACAAACCGAACTTATTCGGTCAGCGAACCGGTTCGCCCCACCCAACTAACCAGTTTGGTTTGCTGGGCTGCCATGATGAATAAATGACGAGATTTTGACTTCTCCCTTCTTATAAAGTGCCTCTAACCTTCACCCAAACGCTATATGTAAACTATAATCCATTCCCAATCATGAAACAACACTTCTCTACATGAAAATCATCTAAAAAATATATCAATTCATCCGATAACAATTTATGTTAAGAATTATGCACCATAAAAACCCTACTTTTCAAGATTCAACCTTTTCTCTTTTAACCCATTCAAGAACCTTCTTTCTTATTGATTTACATCACATTTAACATTCCTACATTATGAATTCTAAGGCTTCATTACCAATCAACACGATTATTCAATTTTCGAGTTTATCGCCATTTAATCAAATCCTTAAATGTTTTAGTTTTAGATATGTTCTTCAATCTTCACGAGGTTTATTCCAATTATATAACATCAATTCATCAACTTTAACCCAGAAATTTATATGAGAAAATACACAATTGAATTAAGAAACATATTGGAAATTAACTTAGCAAGAGAATTCTTACCTTAATTTGAAGATTGAGTGTCTCTTTCTCTTGGATCTTGATCTTCTTCCATTCTCTAACCTTAGTAACCTCTCCAATTATGTGTGGGGATACTGGGGTTGAGTTGTGGTGGATGGAAAATAGTTTTATTATTATTATTATTATTAATTGACTTAAAATAAACACTAATCCATAGTTACCCAATGACCCCCACATTTGGACCCCCAAATGAGTTCGAAACCATAATCGGATTGGCCCAATAACTCCCCAAATGGTATATCTATACCTCGGGCCTAATTTTAAATGTCTAAAACACCCGAGTCCCCAAATCATCCCAAAATGTACTCAAAATAGGTCTACCCAAATTTACACATGTTTGTTATGTTGAACACTACATACCAATAATTTAATTAGTCATGCAATTTTTTTCTATGAGTAAACATAACATGCATAAATGAACCAAATAAACTTGCAATTACAACTAAGTAATTTATTCACGAATTTATTTAATTAAATTCTTTTAGGTTAATTTAAGTTCTACCAATTTAATTTATTATAAAAATACGGGGTATTGCTATAAACTTTAAGAAAAAGAACGACCTTATCTCTGTGGGTTGCGTTCTTCTGGATGAAAAGGTACATATTGAAACCATTGTCTATTGTTGGTACTAGTATATTGACACGTAATATTCGTGAAAATTCCTTAATAGGAATTATAATCTAATTAAATTATTAACTTCGCATTGATTTTTTTGATGATTTTATATAATGTATATTAATTATAGTAATTGTACTGTGAGACGAGTAGATAAAAAAATAAATAACTAAAATAAGGCACCTGCTTTCATAAGTGCCGAAACATTAAATAAGTTTGACAAACTAAACTCATCTACTTCGATAGATATGGAAGGAACAATATGGAAGAATTGTAATCAATGTTCTCGATCAAGAAGTATAACTATCATCCTTCCTCAAGTTTTAGGCCTTGTGAATAGCTTAATGCATAAACTAATCATTTTGTAGCGTGATTAAACCTTAATATATTTTTAAAGCATTACTATGTTGATCTGAATTCTCTCCAAGGTAGCATGGAACACCCTTGATGTACAAATTATGTATAATGTTTGGTGAACAGTAGAATAGAACTACAAGTTATAAGAGATGATATGGCTAACCAACACTTCAAAGCAGTGCCAAATTATCTGGTATACGGTTCAATACTTTGATATGCATAGTAACTCTCCATAAAATGTGTAACATTCCTTTTTTTTAATGAAGAAAAGGACAAAGGCCAGCAATAGGAAAAAAACACTAAGGCACACCTCCATTCAAGGAGTTAACAAAGATAAGATCATCGAGGATGCTAAGAACACTCACATCAAACCATGAGAATGACAGGTTTGAAAGTTTGTCAGCCGCTCTATTCTCCTCTCGAGAGATCCATCGGACAGTAATACGCCTCTTCCTTATAATCCGCTGAATATCAAAGATGACATCACTCCACTCTTTCGAGCCCAGAGATTCGTCATTGGCAATATTGACCGCTTATTAGCAATCACTTTCAATTAAACCTTTCGACCATTCATTCTCTTCGAACACCATATTATCATGTCTACAAGCTAATAAGTCAGCTCCTAAGGGACAGTCAACCGTCGCCTTGACTCGAAATAGGTGTTTTATACGGTTACAAGTATCACGAAAAAAACCCGCGGTGATACCAGACTCACTTTCCTTGTGAAATGAACCATCAATATTACATGTAATCTCATTCATCTAAATAGTAGACTACTGGTTAGTACAGAAGAGACCACCATTAGCTACCCTATAATGTTCGCATTTAACCCCTCTTACAGTTGCCCTTTTGTTATGGGATTTAACTGTCGTCTCATAAGGGCCACAAGCTAATTACTTGTTGCAACCCTCGTCCAAGACTTGATGTACTGTCACGAGCTCATTGGGAGCTTCATAGCTTTAGCAGCTGATAAGAACCCAAAAGTGTACATTTTATACCCCAAATAGTCGTACTTTAGTTGCTAATTCTAGGCAATATGGGTCTTATGTGCTTAAATGTTTATCTTGTAGGTCAAACGTTCGTTTGCGGTATCAAAAACTATATTTCAAGGCAAATATGCATTTTATGGAGCTAAATACCCAATCCCCTGACCTTAACCTAGCCCATCCTAGCCTTAGCCTTCCCCGACCCGTGTATGTGTTGATTTTTTACTTTTTTATATTTTTAGTTTGAGTCATTTTTAATTTTAAGATTTATTTTAGATTTATTTAAAAAATTTTGGTTTCATTTTCTATTTTTCTATTTTTCTATTTTATTAGTGTATTTTTATTTTATTTTATTTTATCTTTATTTTTATTAGTTTTTGTTTTATTAGGATTAGTTTATTATTAGTTTATTAGATTTTATATTTTTTAGGACTTTAGTTTTCATTTAGATTGTAAGTTTTTATTTCTTTTGTTTTATTTTCGTTTTTAATAGCTTAGGATTTTATTTTCTTAAGTTTTAATATTTTTATTTATATATATATATATATATATATATATATATATATATATATCTCTGTTCTAAAAGGCCCGCCTAGGCTTCGCCTAGGCCCGCCTAGGCTTGAGGTTTGAGAGAAACGCATCGCCTACGCCTTATTCTTGGTAAAAGGCTTAAGGCACACTTTTTTTAAAAAAAACAAAGGATTAGTTGATAAATAATGGTTATGGAGCATGAATATGAGAAAGATGGCTATCAAACATATGGATATATTTTCAAAATTCAAGTTATGTACCATTTTATTATATTACTAGCCTTGGAATAATTAAAATAATAAAAAAAGGAAAAACGCCTTTTTACGCCTAGGCTTCGCCTAGGCGCGCCTAGGCTCCTAAGGCTTGAGGCTTGACCTCTACGCCTCGACCACGCCTCGCGCCTTTTAGAACCTTGATATATATATATATATATATATATATATTAGTTAGATTTTGTTTGATTATTTTTATTTTTTAGGTAATTAGTGTTATTTTAGGATCACAAATTTAACACACACTCACACTATACACCATCACCTAAATATCCTACACCCTACCACACCCAATACCTCCCCCCTTCATCTTCTTCCCTACACCTCTTTCTCTCTCCTCTCACCAACAACCACAAACTCCATAACTAAACCCCCATAACCCAACTAACCAAATGCCTACCTTCAACCCTCCATACCAACTCCGGCCGGTGCTACCAACCCGACCCAATGCTAACCCGACGACGCTCCAACCCGCCAGAATCCCCACGGTCAACCTCCATAGCCCTTGCTCCAATCGGAGCAGACCAAACTTCCATCCCCAACCTCCATCGCAGAGCTCAACCTGTGGCCCGGCCCAGCCTCCTCTCATTCCGGCGCCGATTGGACTGCTTCCAACCTCACTCCTTCTCCGGCGTCGTCACACCGCCTCCCTGCTCCATAACCCCCAGCCGAGCTAACCGCCACCATCAGCAGGTGGTGGCTTGAACCCAGAAGGCGAAGCCGCCTAGCCTTACCCACAGGCCTGACTAACCACTCCGGCCATGGCAGCAACCTCAGCCCGATTTTTACTCAACCCGAAATCCAACCCACCTCCATAACCATTTTCACCCAAGTCTAAAACCCATTTCCCATATCACCCATTACCCATTTCCAAAAGCCACCTACGATTTGTTACCTGCCAAACAACAAAGACCAAAACCAAACCAAATAAAACCCACATGTCTTTTAACTAACTTATACCCCTTATACCCATTTTACCCCCAACTACCTATTTAACCAAACATCCCATAAATACCCTCACCCATATCAGATTTTTATATCCTCTCAACCCACATGCTCCTCTCACCATTTCCATGCACACTCATGTCAATTATCCAATATACCCCTAGCCTCCATGTGCATCATATAAATTGAAGACTTGGGCCATTTGCAAAAGGATCTCAAATTTAGTTTTTACACCTTGTGTGATAAATTTCTCTACACCCCTCTTTAGAGAGTATTTGCATTTTTAGCAAATATCTCAATATAGAGGTGTGTAGTGAAATTTATCTCTAGGATGAATTTCGCCCCACCCATCTATAATGAATCTTGGCATTTTTAGCCATTAATTCATTATAGATTGATGTAGTTGAATCCATCCATAATAAAGCTTTTAGAAAGGAAGCTTTTTGGATCAGCAAATAGAGAGAGAAAGTTTAGGGTTAGATATAAATTAGGATAAAAACAATTTTGTAAATAGTTTATATTTTTCTTTTTTGAGATTATTGAGTGAAATAAATGTGTGAGGATTAATTTGAGTGAAATTTTTATATAATATTGTTTGGATCACTCAAGTTGATGTATTATGAATTTCAACTCATGGATTGAAGATCAATTAAGCATCAAGAGATTGAGGTTTGATTGTTCTTTTCTCTTCTCATTTATTTTATGCCTTTGATTATTAATTTGTCATATTTCATATCATGTTAGGCTAAATCCCCTTTCAAGGGGTGGGGTAAAACCCTTATTTGATGTTATTTTATTTTAATTAGTTTAATTACTTGAAAAGTCCATTTGAATGTTAATTTTGATCCCGCACCCTTAAATTTACGCCTCAAGAGAGGGTAAATGATTTTCGAGAGAAAATCGAAATTCTAGTTATAATACCCATTTTAGATTCGAACTAGTATGTAAAATCCTTCTTCATAGAGGAATTCCATCCCGAGTTGGAAAGATTTATATTATTCATGCCACCAAGGCCCTAGGAGGCCTTGATAAGGAAAATCTCTCCATATAGGTTAAAGTGACCGTTCCACCCATGATGGGGGTATTTGAGGTGGGGGATTACTCTTTTCCATTGGAGGTGTAGCCAAGACTGACTTTGCCCTTATGTTCAATGGTCTTGTCGGCTTTTAGATTTCCCTATTAGTTTCTCCCTACTCTGAATTTGAGCATATATCCCATTTTATGAATTATTCAATCGACTACATTACGGATAACTGGTTCTTCCTCTATTCTTGATCTAGTGGGATAACCCAAAATCCGCTAAAGCGGATGTCACTACTACCATGGTGGGTGTCTAAGAGTGAGGCAGTACAGGTGCTGGCGACTATGGACCCACTATCATTTCCTTGTGTTGTAATAATTTCAGTGTCAAAACAAAACTTTACTTTCATGTGTAGTGATGAGGGTATTGGTCCCATGGGTGTATCTAGGCTCTTCCTAGTAAGAGACTAAAACTGTTCGGGACATCAAGTACCTTAAACTCAACGTTTCACTGGATGGGATTAATGATAAGTGTGAGGGTGATGGCTCTTAGGACGTCTCGACGAGTGTTGTCATAGGCACTGATGACGATAATGGGGGATGCAAACTTCCAAGTGATGTATCCCAAACAAATAGTTTTGCAATAGGGGAACGTATGCTTTTTGCTTTTTACAATAACGGCTCTCTACCTATGCTTTTTGCTTAGTCTTTTCTAGACAGAGTAAGATATCTGTTATGGAAATAAGGCCGGTGGTAGGAGAAGTTGAATCCGAGATCATTACTTCGATCCATTTGAGGACTGGGGGCTATTTTGGGTCGATAGGAGATTTATTCCGAGTTCGATGGAGATCCCTGGATGCTGCATCAACTATCCAACGTACTGTCATGTTAGGATCAAGAGAGGGGGTATTACTCTGCCACTATTACGAGTATGTGATCGTCCTTTTGATAATCTGTAATCAGGGAGGCTTTGTATAGTTAGATGATATTTACTTAGCTTCCCAAATTTCATCATTAGAGGAAGGCTCTTCAAGATTTTCATCATCAAAGAGGTCTCGAATTTTCTCGAGTTTAGTTACTTATATATATATGCTCATCATCAAACAGCTTATATTTTCTCGAGTTCATCATCAAACAGCATATATATATATATATATATATATATATATATATATATATATATATATATATATATATATATATATGAAAGATTATTTAGGAACTTCGACAGCCGTGTACAAATTGTAATCAATTGGGTAAAACAGAGGCTACAAATGACAAAGACAGAAATAGGAATAAAATTATGCACAGGTAAAATAATACTAAATCTAATGGAAGTTACATTAGTAATTAATTGTAACAGGAAAAGACTCCCATCCACAAAAAGAAAATAAAAAACAATAATTTAATATTTTAAATGGAAGTGTCTAACTGTACTAAAAGTCACACTCATATTCATATCAAACTTCATTAATTAGAGAAAAACACGTGTACACACGCTAATTTAGACTCACACGATGAGTAACACTTAATATAAAAAACAATTGAACCACGAAGTTATGATCACTTAAAAGCATCCACTTATGAAAAGAACAACACCAAGACAAAAGTTATCGTCTAAAGATGAAAGTATCGAAATATGAAAATATTGAACTTCAAGAGTGATGTAAATAGTAGAATTTCACTCTAAAATGTAATGGGAATTTCCCTAAACAGAAGTTGATAGGGAAATGGGAATGGCTCAAAACCAAAGTTGGGATGAAAATGGGAATGGCCCAAAACAGAACTCAATCCTTATCGAGGTGTGGGGCATTTCTATAGTTGGACCTTATTCCCCAAACTTGCCTCTTCATCCTAACACTCCGTTTGCGATTTTTCAAATAGGTTAAACAATTACAATATGAATATTTGAATCATCATTTTTTCAAATTAAAGGAGGCACTCAAAACAGGAAGATAACAAATCTAACATGATCCCCTGGGGCATTAATGTGTTTCACATGGCTTCCATCACAAAGGGAGAAGGATTCCAACACTTCTTAGTCAACAACCCCACTATTAGATACTAATAACAATACAAACAATAAACAACAACCCATTCTAATAAAAAAACAATAAGAATTTAAACTTTATTTGAATTAATGATAACTGAATTACTCAGCTTTACGGAAAAATAGTAAAAGCATAATAAATCATCTAAATATTATAACAATCTCATCAATACATTAAAACTGTTAGAGAGAATAGATTCAATTCAACAGTCAAAGTGACTAAGGTGGTGCATTTTGGTAACTATTCAATTTTTCTTCCATGCCACATGGGTGAATTTTAATCAACCTGAAAATCACTCTAAACAAAAATCAACCCAATCGTTAGTTCATACATATCAACAGCAAATAATGTTTCAAAATACAAAATGAATGGCAGTGCAATTTCACAAAAACTAAATCATGTAAAAACTCCACAAAAGAAAATAAACATACATTTGGGCCATTTCACAAATACCAAGGAGCATATAATTTCCGCTCACAGTAAATATTATATATATATATATATATATATATATATATATATATATATATATATATATATATATATATATATATATATATATATATATATAACTACCAATGCTTCAATCTGTAATCAGCTTAATTTTTAGACTCTCAACAACTCACATGTCTTTAATGATACAATATCCAAGAGTTTTTTTTTTGTAAGGAATAGACAAATGTTCAATTTTGCTATCATAGAGAATGAGGTAGTTGACATATGGCCATGTGAATTTGGAATTTTGAAATTTATTTTTTGAGTACAATGATTTTCAGCTAGATGGATGAGGTGCACTTGATAGTTTTGTTGTTGGAGTATTTTATATTTTTTGAATAGGGTGGATAGTCCTATAAAGAGAGGAAATTCTGCCCAAAATTATTATAGTTTTTACAATTATTTGTGCTGTATAAAAAATATTTTAGACTTGTACTCTTTTATTATTTGTTCAGTAATAATGTTTTGTGTTAACTAGTGCCCAATGCAAGGAAATGATACTCTTTATTGGGGATATTTTGTGTTGAAGTTCATGAAGTACTTCATGGAGGATCCTTCCATACCTTTTGAAATAACGGTATGTTACCAATGTTCTCTTTTTGTCCTATTATATAAAATATTGTTTAGTTATTAACTATTATATACCGTAATAATAAATTCAATTCTATCTTCAATTTTTTAGATGAGAAGATTGTCCGATAAAGTGACATACACGTTGAATGAACTAAATGAAGTTCAAATGGAGTTCATTGAGTTCATTACGGATTATATATATTCGGTATTTCCGAGTAATTGTATTTTGTTATGTTGTAATGACAATGTGTTGAGATGATTCTGTTTTGATGAAAACTATGTTGATTATATTTGATTGCAGAGTTACTCATTTTGGGTTGGATAGCATCGAGAACAAATTGGATCGAATATTACGTTCGACAACGTCCTAGCTTGAGTATTATTTTGGATTGTGGTTCTTATGATGTAATTCACAATGCTAGTTTTTGGATATTGTGATGTATCATCACTATTTTTAGGATATTATCACGTAAATAACTAGACGTTAGCTAGTTTTTGGATAGCTAGTTTTTGGATATGATGTAACTTCACATCAATTTGATTCTAAATATCTTGATGTATATCAAGTTAGTGATATTTATGACCTTGGTTATTATCTATTTACAATGGTTGATTTGAGTTCAAATAATAGTTGTTTATTGATGGATTAATGATTTTTTTTTAATTTTTTATATTAACATTTATGTCAGTTTTGAAAAAACTCTCATAAAATTATTAAAACTGACATAAATGTGATTTTATTTATGTCAGTTTTTTATGAAAATGTGATTAAAAACATGTTGAATGTTGTAGTTTTTATGTGTGTTCTTAAAAAATGAGATAAATGTGGTCTTATTTATGTCAGTTTTACGAACATTTATGTCAGGACTTTATATGTCAGTTTTGAAAATTTCTAAAACTGACATAAATGGTCATTTATGTCAGTTTTTGACTGACATAAATGACCATTTTTCTAAAGTCACACTTTTTATCTTTTCAAATATTTTCTCTAATTCTCTATATTTTTCTCTCTATAAAATATACCCCTCTTGTGTTTCACACTAAAGAAAATGTGATCCGAATATCTAAAAAATCTAACTCCAATAAACTCTTTAATGAGGTTTATATACATAAGAAAAGATTATTCTAGAAACTTTAAATGAAAGGTTTAGATTAAAAGATTTTAATACGAAGGCTGAGATTAATTCGAGTTATAACAAATTAATATATTTTAACAACTTAACAGTCTAACCAACTATGTTTGTTTTAAAATGATCTAAAACCATTAAAAGATGTAACAAACTGGTATATGGTTTTAGTTTTAACAAACTCCAAGTAGTCATATTGTAACAGTTGGCATGCACTCAATTCTAAACCAATCAATTTCAATGGGTGGTGGTTAAAAGGAATTAATTGTGCAAGTGGGTACAATCGAACATCGAGGCACCTACTCCCAACAAAATGTTTAACAGCTAAGTCACCTATGGTCGAAAATCTAAGATCTTCTATATTACATGTCTATTCTGACAAATATGGCTAAACAAGTATAGGTAACCAACTCACAAGTTATGGACGAAACTAAGTCTATTAGCAAGAACCAAATAGTTCTTCTAATAAGCCCATATGGAATCTAAAGCTACATGGTAAAAACTTGTATCTCCTTACAAGCGTTACTAAGCTATATGATAGTGCAGGTGTTCTCGGTCAACATCAAATCCAAAAGTTGTATACGATGATAGCTAAAAATAAAACCCATAACAAGTATGAGTTACACAAAGTGACGAAATGAATTAAAGCTTCTAATATTTCTAACAACTTATAAACAAAAGCTAAGAACTACAGTCTAAATGGAATAAACCTACGAATTAGAAGGACAACTTACATTCTCGATAATTCCAAAAATTATTTTAAGAATAAAAAAATTCATTTTGAACCAAACTTATTCCAATTTTATTTAAAATTATTTTTAGCAAAAACAATCTAATATCACTTTTAGAAAAAAACATTTAGGCAACCAATCAAATAATATCAATAAATATATGGATGAGTGCCTAATGTGTGTCAAGTGCATTTGTCCATCCACCGTGATAAAACATGCACGCGAATATGTACATTGAGTAGGGACGAGGTACCTTGAAAAGTCGAGTAATGTTTCACGATGTACCATAGAGTGAGCTCGGATTAACAATATGTTTTGACATAATATTTAAAATATTTGAAATTCCTAAATAATATATACTCAATAAATCAAAGATTATATATATATAGTGCAAGCTTCCTGCGTGGACTAAAAATTGAGTTGCTCCATGCAAATATTTTTTTTAATACCAAAAAATTATGTTTTTAATAACCAAAATTTTTAAAAAATTGAGGTTGATTTTTTTTGTCTATGTGTGTTTTAAACATTTCAAGGTACCCTTAAAAATCAACACAAAATAATTTATGCTATTTAAAAAAAAAAGTGGATGAATGTTTAATACTTTTCGTAATTGATTCTTTGAGCATTCACTAAAATTTTTATACACTAAAAATATTAATGTTTATACACCAAAAAACTAAAACATAAAAGTTACTAATTTCAATATGATTATGTGAATTTATAAAATGATGTTTAATGCCTATATTGGTCTATAAATGTGCATGCAATTTCGTTTTCTCATTCTTTGTCTTAATTTAGTAATGTTGAATTATATTTTTAACTTTCTTTTTTATATAGGTGTCTTTTACGTTTTTGTTACTTGAATTAAATGTTAAAACAGTTTAAATGATTTTTTTTCTTTCATGTGAGGGATTTGAATCTTGAATTAGTTTTTTCTTTGGAATATAAATTGAATGGATAATAAGAGAGGTACTATAGATATAAAAAACAAGCAACTTTTTTTACTGCAGAGATGAGCCTTATAAAGAGGTTAATCGTTGGAGTTTGAACTCCATGTCACATAAGGCGATTTGGAGGCGGTTTGAACAGCGATTCAAATAGAATTGCTCAATATTAATTTACCATTCATGTTTAGACCATGTGAGAACCAATTTCTTATATATATATATATATATATATATAAAGAACATATATATTTAGCTTCAAATTGTTGTTTTCATGAAAATGGAGTTAATATTTTCTTTTTGAAATCATTAATAGGTAATACAAACACGCAGGCCACGATGCGTCGTCGATTTATCTAAACTACATTGTTTTACTGTTGTATTTTATTTCACATAATGTATTCTATGAATGAAGGAAGGTTCAATTTTAAATTAATATCAAAAGTCATATGAAATATTTTTTTCAAAAAATTTACCTAAAATGTTCAATACAATTCTGAAAAAAAATACAATATGTATGTAGTTAAAATTTTTGAAAGCCTCTTTAGATCTAAGAATTTCATTTGCATTTCTTCATTCCATGTGGTTGCATAATATGACGATTTAGAATGCATAGAGATTATTCATTCCTACAAGATATGAAAGAACATGTTAAAATTTTAAAGAATCTATATTATATTTATGAAGTATGAAAATTAATATAATTAAAATTGCTTACTGAATTTAGTCTTCGTCTTCAAATATTTCAATATTATTTCTCTTTCTTTGTAGCTGTTGTAAAAAGATTTTTGGTTAGTAAACCATTTTCTTATAGAAGTTGTAGTATTATATATAATATAATACCTTTGATGAACATTCGCAGTCGTTAGTGGATGAATTGTCTTTGTTATTTAACTCAAATTTGGTTACTGTATAGTATTCATTCCCTATTATCAAATTGTACCTATTAAGCTTTAGTATAAGTCAAATATTATTTTAAAGACATGTTTGAATATAATATTCGCCTTATTTAGAGTTCTCTGTAGAATTTTATATTTGTATTGAAAATGGAGCTATTACAAAAAAAATTATGCTTATCATCTTTGTTCGTTATACCTTACTTTTAGCTGCATCAATTTGTGAGAGTGGGAATTCAACATTTTTTTAGTAACATTATCGAACAAAGCCAATTTTATTTCTTTAGTGTGGCCCTCTACATCAACTTGAAGTTTATAGCTAGAAAATATTTTGCATTAAATTTTTTTAGTTTGTTTGTATTCCTTCGTAAGACATGTGTTTTAATAAAATGAATTGAGTTAATCTTACTTTGGAACCGGATATGCATTGTCTATATTGCAAAATTTACACATGTACGATTCTGTTAGTTTTGTTAAGATTTTATTACAATTCTTGCATGAGATGTGAGGCCACCCGAACTTATCGTTTATACGACTTATCATTGCTTGAACTGAGACAATCTTTACCTCAAAGAATGATTTATGTTATATATTTAGATTTTTAAAGTAATATTTTAATCTATTTACAAATAACCAATATTACCTCCTCTTCAGATGATGCTCGCAAGTTTTTAAGTTTAAAAATATTTTCCATTGTTGGCGGCCCAGTACTTGAGGTCAAATTCTGAGATGCAATTAGATTATCCGTTGATTGAAATTATTTTTGGATTTTTATTCCTAAATATAAATAATTTAATTATATTTTTTGTGAAATAAAATTGAAATTGAAGTTCATAATTTAAGTATTTACTTGTTTATTAACGTATGAAGTTCGTCTATTGTGATATTAATTTACGTCTTGGTCGTATTTGTAGAGTATAGATATATATCTAGCATTTGAAATTTGATGATTAAGAAATGAGAAAATAGCTTTACATACATAAGCATAATTAAAAGTATTTATATACCTTTGAATAGTTTTACATTTAGTGACATAATGACCATTGTTATTGAAAATTGTCTAATATCTTGGAGATCCTCATAAAGTTTAATTACAGATTTGCCTGACAAATTGTCTAATATCGTAAGAGTAATTCCTAGATCGCCTTTTTAGAATCAATGTTTCAACTTCAAAATCTCACGGGATATAGCTCTCTCAACATATTTGGGTAAGTGTATCGCTCTTGTGTGTGAGGAGGTGAGTAAATGTATGCAAAGTCAAGCGTCTCACACATATATAAGAAAGAAAGAACATGTAGAAAGAAAAATGATCTCATGAAACAATGCTAATCACTATAGTGAGAACGCCGATTCACCACGTTGACCTTCATTTGCTCGGACACCTAGGGGAGATATGGATGTTTATGGGTGAGGGGAAATGAAATGAGAAAGATGGGATGAGATAAGATGAGGTAGGATGGGATGGAATGATGATAGATGAGTGATGGATGTGTAGAGTGCACACATGGGGAACAAATTTATATATTTCATAAGAACGAGACTGCAAATTTCTCTTCTTTTTTTTCTTTTTTTTTTACTCTTATGCTATTTTTCTATTTTTTTTTCTCTCAACAGTGATGGCATTTTACATTTGAAAAACGCACTCTTTTTCTCAAAAATGAAAGATGATAATGGAGATGATATATGGTGGTGTGGGAATATGTGTGAATAGGGAAGAATATGGGAAGGTAATGGGTGAAGTGAATGGGTGAAAACCTAGTGATCGAGACAAATTTCAAGACACGTGTTTCTTACAACTCGAAAGTGATGTCATTCTCAATGATCGAGCCAAAAATTTTATGAAAAATAATGAGATCATACAAAAGTTTAAATGCGGACCCAAAAGAAGTTGAATCAACTTGTGACTTGGAGTTTGCGTACAACTCTCTGAAAGGGTGAAAGTCACAAATCTCACAAGCTAAAGTCTCTACTAGTGATCCTTAAGGATTTTTTAAGAATTTATTGCACTCTTCAACTCTAAACTGTAGTGACGTGATAAGTGCTCAAATTCTATTGAGTTTAGAAATTCATGATGCAAAATGCCTTCTTATGTATTAAATAATCTATTTGAAAAATATATCATCTACATTGATTCCTAGACTTTAAAAGTTGGATGATAGAAAATTCACATCAAATTAATGAGATGAAAGAAACTGCAAAAAAAATTTAAAAATCAGGTTTTGAATTTTTTTCAAAAGAGGTATGATTTTGATAAATTTCCCACTCCCAAACAAGAAGGAACATCGTCCTCGATGTTAAGTGAAATAATTTTTAAAATTGAGAGCCAAAGGGAGGAAAGAGATTACCATAATCAATCGCTAATGAATTATATCAGATGTAGCGAAAATGAAACTGAATAAATGGTAAGATAAAATGTGTACAAGTCTATAGACACGGTAAAACATTGGGTGGTGTGAAACACATCACCCAAAAATAGGATAAGACTCCTAAAAAAATTCATTGGTTGCCTCCCGATAGTGCTAATTTTAATGTCTTTAGCCAGACCTAAGGGAACTCACCCTAAGGATAAGAACTATGAAAGCGCGAGGTGGCAAAAAAATTGGGTGATGATAATCACCTCCAAACAAGACTGAAGCGTCAGTCTTGTTGGATAAATCCTAAAGAATCAATGCACTTGTATGGCAGAGTGCTTCACGTGATGTAAAGCCTCGGTGGACAAAGGGTGGGTGGGTGGGTGGGTATTAGGGTAAGGGTGAAGAGGTATCGGTCTCCGGCCTTATTCAGACGAAAAGTGAGGGAAACAAGGGACCTATAATCATAATGCTCTAGTTGGTAGGGGAGGCAAAATGGTTTGGTAAGTGGGATGTGGTGTGGGTCATAGAAAGCACACAATCGTTCTATAAATGGACGATGATAATGGTCGAGCCATGACATGCCAGGGAGCTGTTGATGGAAAAACTCAACACCATAAGAGAGTGGAGGTCATAGAGTAACAAACTCGGTGTCACGAAAGTGGAGAGTAGCACCATATATACTCTCATGGAAGGTGGAGGGTGGTTTCAGGTGAGGATCTAAATATGTAGATGGAAACATGAAAGTTGTAAAATCAAGATCCAAACTAGGAGGTGGTGTGGAAGGGACAATGGGTGGGTCAAGTGGGATAAAAGGTGGATCGGGTGGGAAAAATGGTGGAGGAAGATGATCCAACTCAAGAGTAGGCGACACACACTCCTCGTGAGTTACGGAGTGATCATGAAGGGCACTCGTAGGATGACAAAAGAAATACTCGCAATGGAGTGTGGTATCTAAAAATGAAGTGGTTAACTTCTCCGTAAGAATATCACTAATTAATGTGTTGGGTAGTTCAAACGAGGCACCAAGATAGGAGATAGAGGAATCATTAGAAATAATGGGCTTAAAGGGAACCATTCATAGAGGGACATGATCCATATCCGGAGAGGTAGAAATGATCTCGGATTCAATCGTGAGAAAATAGTGAGCACTCATAACCGGAGCAAACCTATGATAAAGTGGTTTCTCGAGAACACACGCGGTGGGTTCAATAGGTTTAAACTCGGGCATTTTTTTGGATTCGTTGGGTGGGAAAATCAGAATGTGAACCTCAATGGTGGGTTCATTTGGACAAAGTGGGGTTTAATCAGTCTCATAATCTTCGTATAAGTCAACACAATTGTCAACTTGAGGCCCGGACCACGGAATGGTCTCAACATTGAGATTCTCGATAGGATAGGGTTGGTCACACTCAAAATTAGTGGCACAAGACGACTCATTATCACTCCATGTGGGGGCAACAATGGGTTGACTTAGGGTGAAATTCGACTCTCTCTCACACTCAGTTTCATTTAATCATTGTTCAAGCCGTTGGAGAGCTTCATTTTGAATTTGAGTGGCTTACTCTTGCTCGAGGATGAACTTTTTCAAGAAGCTTTCGAGAGCGGAGGTGGATGATGGTGGGGGAGCGATGGGTTGGGTGGGTGGTTGAGGTGTACACAACTCTCTATGGACAGGACTAAATGGAGAATACTCAAAGAAAGTGTGTGGAACGGGGTCAAGTGTTCCATACATGGGAGAAACTTCTTCGTGAGAGACAAAATTCTGGTAATCATAGGGTGCGTAATGAGGGAACTAATCAGGAATGGGTGCACTTAATTACCATGACAACTGTTGAAACGTGTGAGGATCGACAACATTGGGTTGGAATTCGTATTGCGTGGAAGGGTGATTAGGCCTCCATGAATAGCTAGGGTACTCACATAACTCGGGATTAGATACATCATGATAGTAAGTCGGAGTGGGCTTCGGAACAGTGCCATATGGATACACTTAGTCCACAGTGGGTTCGTATGGATATGAAGAGTATGGATACTCATAGGGCATGTGATTGGCTAGAAAACAAATTGTGCATAATGAATCATTTGACGCGTTGATACTCCTCATCGAAGGTGATGGAATGTGAAGAGCGTGCGTGGACGACACATGAGTATCAACGGCTTGCGTTTGAGAGTTAAAGCCACTAAGTAAGAAATGGAGGTTTGGCGCGGGCTCAACTTCAAACATGCTTCTAGAGAGTGGAAAATGGTCAAAATACTCCCGTAAAGGAAGTTCTTTGTCCATGATGTTTAAAATATTTTTTTGATTTTTTGATTTTTTTTTTTGCAAAAGGAAATAAAATATTTTTGTGATTTTTCTGAATATGAGGGAAAGAAAATATTTTTTAGAAAAATAAAGGAAGAAAAATATTTTTGGATTTTTTGGAAGAAAAGATGGGAAAAAATATTTGGACTCTTGATTGAACGAACTAACTAAAACCGACTATCGAAAAATTGAATTGGACACACACAAGTCAAGGATAAATCCTAATTAGCACATAGCCAATTTTTATCTTCAAAATTAGTGAAAGGGTAGTCAAATTTTAATTAAGTCAACGGGCGATAAAAATCATAAAATTTATCTTTGTGATCGCCTTTGCAAAATGTTTCCTTATTAGGCTACCTAGTTGATTAATTTTAAATTTAATGATAGCTAGGGTAGCACACAAATGGTAAGCAATTGAGTCGGGTGATGAAATCATTTCTCGTGAATGACCGGGTGTAGGACTTAATTGATTAATTCATCACACACATTAGAAAATAAATATGAGAATAAAATCAAATAAGATCTCATAGGCACACACAATATTGACTCGCTGATAGGAGATTCGCGAGGGTTCAAGAAATGTACCTTCCACAATTTTTATGTCGTGGGGTGATGAACAATATGAGTCGATCGGGGGGAGATCTCGCCTATCTCATTAATCCCCGAGAATCTTATCGAGCCAAGGTAGAGAGGCTTCTTTTCCTCGCCTTGGACACCCTCTCTCTACCTTGTACAATTTTCCTATCATGCTTTTCTTCGTTTATTACAAATTTAAATGAAAAATAAATGGTGTCTCCAAGCACCGCAATACAAGCGAGGTAATAAACTCATAATACAAGCCTTTTAATAAATTCAAAATGGTACGAAAAAGCAGCAAAATATGCAAAATAAATGGGACTCACAATCACTAGAGTGGATAGAGTACAACCTATTGTAATACCCCGTATTTTTGGGATAAAATAAAATTTAATAAGGATTAATTTAATTCGGTGAAATTAATTAATCACAGTTGCGAATAATTAGACTCACTATTATTTATAAGATTTAGAGTTGGACTTTAATGATTTGGAATAAATCTAAAAGGGACTTTATTTTAAATAAAAAGTAATTACATGTGTCACGTCACAATTTAAAATAAATTTTTAGATAAAAATAAGTGGGACGCATTTTGGGGAGCGTTATAGACTCGGTTTAGTGTTTTAAATATTTAGAATTGGTCTCAGGTCATATGTATATAAGTTGGGTACCTTTTGGGCTAGTTGGATCATGAATTTGGGCTTGTTTAGTGGTCCAAAAGTGAAGTTTTAGCCCCAACTCGGGATTAGCACTAATCAAGAGTTTTAGTGGGGGAGTGGTTTACCCCCACTTAATGATAATGTCACTATACCAATATTACACACGGTCATATATAATCTCAATAATCGGAGCTATCACTAGCCCTACTTCTACTTTGTTGCCTATACTTGCTAAGGCAATACTTTCCCAAATCACACCATCACGTCATCTCGCAAACGATTCCACCCCCCCCCCCCCCCCCAATAAATGAACCTTGCTCCCACCTGAGCATTGCCCGATTTATCCCAAAATTTTGAGTTTATTCACAAACATTTACCTCCTTGATTTATTTAAAAAATTTAAAACACACTCACATGTTGCTTCCCAAAGCATACTCAACTTTCTAAAGGTTCTTACATGACCTAATTTCCTATTGAAATTCATTGCTTCAAAACTAGGCCTACCCATAAAATTTATCACTATAATCCTCACGGATACGGTGAACACCAATTCTAATCAATCTTGTCTTTCAGACATGATCACAAATCATAGCAGTCCACATAAAATAAAATAAAATCCCAACTAACTATAATTCCATTCTTGAGAAAAATATCGTACTCCGAAATAGCTAACGAATAAGCCTAAAATAAATGTAAGCCTCCAATATACATGTTTATGTATCCATACACCAACGAAACAATATTCCTCTTCACCCATGAAGATCAATGTACACTATTCACCCCAAACACAAAGTCTATCCTTTCCAAGGTATTAATAAAAACCAAGTGAACACTAAGTCCCAATATCAAACCAAACGTATCCCATATACTCTAAAGTGGATAAAACACCTTATTTACCACAGATACTATCATTAGTTTCTTTTTCCCCACTAATTTTATCTACAACCCGATGCCCAAATCTCACTATAGGTCATAGTTTACACGAACTAACCTCTGCTGATGTATTAGTGTACATTACCATATCCTCAAATTTTCTAAATGTCTTCCTTTATTTTACTATGCACCATATTGCCCAAATTCTCGTAATTCGAGCAAGTGACCCGCAGGAAGGTCTCTATGGTTCTCTCTTAAAAATTAACCCTTTTGCCCGAACGGGTAGTAGCCAACCGAAAAGAATACGATGATTCCTAATCATAGGGATCTACATCAAAGTACGCAACGCGGTAAGCTCAGACACAGATCCTAAAGACACTAGAACCGTGCTCTGATACCAACTGTAACAACCCCCATTTTATCACGTAAAGGCTAGCCAGACTCGATACGCTAAAGAAGGGGCTTATCAACAATTTATACCATTCTCAACACTAAAGAACTGAAATTTTTCTTTATTTTATATCAAATACGCAATGAATAAAATATCTAAATAAAACTGATTTAATACATGAGTAATAAAAACCGAAACATTATACAATGTCCATTATGTAAAGCTAAATACAACTGCTCTAAATAAACAT
Organism: Sambucus nigra; assembly: GCA_949130495.1. Classification (NCBI taxonomy): domain Eukaryota; kingdom Viridiplantae; phylum Streptophyta; class Magnoliopsida; order Dipsacales; family Adoxaceae; genus Sambucus; species Sambucus nigra. The sequence continues at coordinate 438,654,574 of OX422210.1, forward strand.
TTGGGCTTATGCCCATACAATTGCAGGATGAAATAAAATGACAAAATACTGAAGTACAACCTATACTAGAATTAATTGAGCGAAATCCACTACGTCCAAAGTAACTACAAGTCTGATCCATCGTCAGTCATGTTATCCCTATCATTAAGAATACCTGGGGGAAAACATTTATAATTTGGGTTGGAGGCCGAGGTGTGCAAGAATTAACTTAATTAATTTAAGATGAAATAATACAGTTGATGCAAAATAAATATTCCCCCTTCGTCACTCGTAAGCTTTTAACACCTCACCCCTCATCTAAGTGTGATATTATCCGCATCTCAATACATGTCCTAAGTAATGATTATGACATCGTCTCAAGTTTATAAGAATGGATATATATCTACTTAATTATTTAAATATAATCACTATACTAAATTTCCAACACCCATTTATCCCAGTCACATAAGTTTGATATATTTAAGGTATAAACATCTATTATGCATCATAGGGCAAAGTATAATTATTGTCCACGTTTTTCGACAATTTAATTTATTTCAATAGTATCCGGATAATTAATAATACACGTCCTTCCGTATATTTGACACATAAGCACATCTACCGTTGGTGTCTAATTCGTGCTCTATCGGGAAGTTTGGAGGAATCCCTTATCATAAGCGGACAACATAAACACACACACACACACACACAAATTGGGGGCGGTACACGGCCCAAATCAGCGGTGATACAGGAATGGTCAGCGTTAACCCTACCTATAGCGGGTACAGCCTCCACGTAGTACCTATATGGCCTACACATCGTAAAGTCCACCGGTGCCGACATGTGGTACGTGGCCCGAACGCGCGAACCTCTGAGCCAATAGGACAGCCCATTGGTATGTCCACACACAATTATATAAATACATATTATCATCCAATATGTATAAGTGGTTACTCTATAACTACTTTAATCCAAGAAAATCTCAATACATATAAAATACAATCTTCTTGGCTTAACTATAATATTTTAGTCAATTATTCCATAACCCATTTCAAGTTGTTATCCTCCGACTACTTCCTGATTAAATATTAAGTCTTGTATATTACCCTTTTAGGCTTAAAATCACATTTACTTCATCAATTATTTTCATTTAAATATATAGGCATATTTATTCCCAAACTAACCTTTTTAAAACATTATAGGTATAGTTATTCTCAAACTGACATTTCCAAAACATTATAAGTATTGTTATTCCAAAACTAAACTTACTAACATGATTATAGGTATAGTTATCCCCAACTACCCTTACCCATACATTTAATAATCTTAACATGTTATTCTCTTGACTCAAACTTCAATCATTCCAGATTATTAATAATTATTTGCTTCTTGATACCTTTTCAATAAGGTTTATATGTACATGTATGAGGAGTCAATTAATTTTGGAAAGGGTTATATGTACATATATAAGAAATCCTCTAATAGGGTTAAATAGTATCACCCAACTACAATATTTAATCTCACTCATTCAGTCTGTATCTTTATCCCTTGAGGATATTTTATACAAAACACCTCTATTAGGTCAAACACCCTTTAATAAATTCGATATTTGATAATTATATATATATATATATAATTAAACCGGCTACCCCGTGCCTAACCCCCATAGCACTATTCCTTAATACCCAAGTCTTTTACCCCGACTCTAAATGTATTAATTACACCTCAATTAATTTATCAAAATGGTGTCACTCAACCAAAATAACCGGACTCACTCCTTTGGCCTGTATCCTAATTTTAACTGAAATTTCCATTCGAATTCGTTCATATATTTTCGAGTGTTGTTTATTCTAAACACTCTAAATCCATACCTCGAATTCCTTTCCATCAAATTCCAAGGTAAAAATAATGGTCCTTAATATTTTTCAGAGTCCTACACTCATCTACAGACATCCCTAAGTAATCCCGATTTGATTTCTCACATAGGATTTCGGTTTCAGGCACCTTTTCGTAATAAATTCATAACTAATTAAAAAAATGGAAAAATAAGAAACTGGCAGCCACGCGTTCATAACGAAAAGGATGTATCTCCATGCTCAAAACCATGGTCATTTGAATGAGATAACTATCTCATTTGAACGAGATACTATCTCGTTTGAACGACATACTGTGTCGTTCAAACTAACTGAATGTCTCTTGAACGAGACTCCACCTCATTTGAGTGACCTTTCCTCATTTTCCATTCCTTTTTCCTCAATACATGTTCTTCCCAGATCAAAATTAAGCCCAACAATAGTATGGACAAAACCCAAAAATTTGTTTATACAGTAGTCTACTTCCACATGCAAAATTAATCCAAAATTTATGTCCGTTCAAGACTTAAACAAATTAGATGTTTTCCCAACTTATAACAATTATTTAATTCGCAGTAAGGGATTATTCATCATAGAATCTACATCAATTTTAGTCCACAATTTACCAAAAACATCCTTTACATTGGTTGTTCAATTATCCTCAAATAACTACCAAAAGCTTAAGGAAATCTAACATTAATATTCAGTTTTACGATACCTAAATTTCTGGGATAATTTTTACATTAATTTCAATCCCCTCCATATATTGTTCATCATCAAATCAATCCATTTAATTCTAATTCACAAAAATTAAAGGAGTCATTATATGCATCAAGAGATACATTGGAAACTTAAATTAAGCAAGAGAATTTTTGCCTTAAAAACTATAGAAGAAAAGCCCTTTTAATCCCTTGATTTCTCCTTTGTTCTTGCCCTCTTTCTCCTCTTTGGTATTTCTCCCGTAGCTGCTAAACTAGATTTTCCTTAATGATAGTGGGGGAGTGATTTACCCTCACTTTAACTCTTAATTAGTGATAATCCCGAGATGAGCCTAAAACCCTACGTTCAGACCTTCAAATAAGCCTGAATTCATAACCCAACTAACCCAAAAGCTCCCCAACTCATATACCTATGACTCGGGATCAAGATATATATTTTCTACATATTTGCACATAGTCTCAATCTACTACACACCTGCACACAATCTCAGTTTGCACACAAGAGAGTTGTGAAGATAGTTTGGAAGCTGAAGAGCTGCATAACTGTAGAACTGCACACAATCTCAATCTACACATGAGAGTTTTGAAGTTGAAGAGTTGCACACAATCTCAATTATGGTTTTAAAAAATGGCCATTTCATAACGAATCGGCCGTTACGTAACGGTATCTGGAGGGAGCGTTTCGGATACATACCGATATATCAGATTCAACCAAATTCACAGTCGTATCCTGTTATGAAACCGATACGTAACGGTAACGCCTACAATCCGATACCAGCCATTACGATTCTATTTTTTCTATAGAAAATGAAAAAGAGAAGGGATGAAAAAAAAACAGTACGTTTGTAAGTTTCTTCAACAACACAACACCTTTATGAGTTTGAGTGATTAAATTACAAATGAAAAAAAGAAAAAGGAGACAAAGAAAGAACGAAGACAAACCTGGAAAGCCACGAGTTACCAAAGAACAATAAACCAAGCCCCAAGTTATCAAAGTTACAAACGATCAGCAACACTGCTTCAAATTTCAATCAGGTCCCTTCCTTGATAGAAGACGAGGAGACGACAGTGGGCATTGGAGACAAGCGGGTGTGTGCATGTGACATTTCTTTGCACAGATTTTCAAGGTGAGTGAATATGGTGTGGTGTATTGTATTTGAAATTTGGGTTTTTGTGGTTTTGAGAGAAACGATATTTGGGTTTTTGTGGTTCTGCCGTAAGAGAGAGAGAGGGAGGTTTTCATTGTTTTGTTTTGTAAAATTGTTATCTCATTTTATGGTTGATATTGAGAGGAAAAAAAGTACTGTCTAATTTTTGTTTTTAGTGCCGTAAGAGGAAAGAGTAATTTTTATCCAATTTTTATTCAATTTAATGTGTTATTATTTAGTATGATATTATGTGTCCAAAAATATGGTGCAACAAAAAACTATTAAAAGTACAAAAAAAATACAAAATTCAACAAAATTATTTAGAATTTTTTTATAAAATTTACTAATTATTATATGCTTTAAAATTAATTATTATTCAATTTAATATTAAGTCAACTTATTATTTATTTCTTTATATAAATGCATAAAAATAATGAATTTTTTATTTCTTTATATAAATGCATAAAAATAATGAATTTTTTATTTATTTGTTTTGAGTGATGTATTTTTAATATTTGATTAAATAATAAAATGCCTTTATGTGTTCCAATATTATGTAATGAACCCACATATTAGTTAAATTTAACATTATATAGTCAAAATATAAGTATCATTTCATTTTATGGTATTTGTGAATGGTAAAAAAAAATTCACGCTTGTGATAACCGATTCTCGTTACATTACGTTCGATACTCCCAATACCGTTACATCGATACCGCAACCGTTATGTTACCCGATACCGTCATTTAAAACCATGATCTCAATATCAATCCTACGATGAGTTATCATTCAGCTCTTTGGAGTTATTGAAATGTAGAACATGCTTAGTTAAGAGTTATTGGACTATTTGTAATTTGAACTGTAGAGTGTTATTGAATCATAGAACTGCACACACTCATGAATGTTCTTGAATTTAAGCACCGTCTGTGTTTTTTGTTCATAACTTATGCTTTGTGGAGTTTCTCAATCTTACGGTGATAAAACTCTTTGTTAACTGAGTTTTTTGTTAAGTGAGTTTTTGGTTAACATTTTTTTTTTCAAGAACAATTTTATTTTTCTTAACTGAGTTTTTGGTACTCTCTCATTTGTATTTTCAAAACTTGATATCGTGAGAACTATGTTCATGGAATATTTGTAAATAGCAAAATGAAAGAATACTAGGAACACAAACTCACACATTTTAAAAACTCATACCTAAACCCAGTTCAGCCATAAACCCAGTTCAAGGTTGATAACAGCATAAGATGAAGATTTGAAAAAATAGCGTTGAATGAAACAACTACTGGATTAACATGAAGATAACAGCGTTGAAGGAAACAACTACTGGGTTAACATGAAGATAAAAGCACAGAAGGAAACAAAAGTTGAGTTGAAAAAATAACTACTGGGTTTTTAATAAAAGAGAGATACAGAGCATAAATGGGTTTCTATAAAAATATACAATCACATATATACACTTTTATTAAGACCCAACTGTTCAGGAATGAAAACAATCCCGGGTATTGATCATATCCTCTTGCATGGTATCGTTGCTTCTCCAACTTGATGTCGTGAGAACTATGTTAAGATCATGATACAATGACCATTAAACATGCTTGGTTGAGAGTTACTGAACTGTGTTTTGTTTGAACTGTAGAGAGTTATTGAGCTGACATAGATGCAAAGTTCACAACTTATGCTTTGTGGAGTCCATGAACTGATATAGATGAAACAACTCTAGAACTGAATAACTGTATAACACGAATGTTCTTAATGAACTGCAGCACTATTTGTTTTTTAATGAACTGTATAACCAATTGGAGTCCATTTTTTAATGAACGGCAGCGCCGTAACATTTTGTACTTTTGCGTAATGGGTCAAATAAATCTCAGTGAAGCTTTACGATGGCATAAATGCACTGATGAAAAAAGCATGTTGCGACAGTTCAGGGTCAAAATATGAGCTTTAGCTAAAGAGCCAATTTTACAAATTGTTTGGAGAGAGATTTGCTCAATGTATATTTTTTTATTAAGGAAGTGTATATTCTTTATATTTTGTTATTATTCATGTATTGTTTCCAATTAATAATTTTTTCTTCAATATTGCATACTACTTAGTTATTCATGTAGTTTCAATATAAAGCCATTGTACTATATTTTGTCATCTCAATTGTTCAATGCTCCATTTGGATTAGTTTTTACAAGATTACGGAGCTTTTTATCATGAGATATACTTTTAATTTTGGGAAATGATAGTTTGTTGCTTTTACTCGAATGAAGCCTCATTTATAGAATATTTGTAAATTAAGTTTCTCACAGCATTAACTGATTCACTTATAGGCAATGATATTAAATAAGGTAAAGGTATTGCAAGTTTGTCCCCACAATATTAATTTTTTTTCCTCAAACTAAAGGGTTTAGATTTTTTTTAATGGAAAAAAGTTTCTTAAAGGTTTAAGTCATCCATTTTAATTTTTTGACCAAGGTGGTGAAATTATGCAGAAGAATAGGTGTTAATGATTGATGGTTTTGGAATATGTACGAGACCTAGGGATTTAACGGATGGGTTTTGAAATCTTACCGGATACTGACAAGAGTTGTCTAATCCTATCAGAAAGGGTACAAAGTGTCATCGAAAAATTTCCTTCTCACCTTAGGTATCTACTGCCATCCAATCACTCTTTTTTGGGTTTGGGGGTATCCAATCACACCACGGAACCATGCAAAACCCACCTTCTCGCTCTATGTTTTTCTTTCTTTTATCTCACTACGAGAGCAAGATACATTTGCTTTTGAAACCACAAAGTACATAAATGGGTACATTAGGTTGTGTCCGTGAGAGAAAGAAATTGGTGATGGTAATGGGGGGGGGGGGGGGGGGGGGCAACGGGTGCATCATTTATATGAGTTTATATATATTTTTTAAATACACCTTTTATATTTATATATCACTACATATGTTTATATTAATATTTGCATTATTATATGTTGAACACATAAAAATAATCAAACAAAACACGATAATTTTTTTCTTTACGTAACATGAACATTATTCAAATAAAACATAATGTCATATTTATTTGATGACTGAATTGAGTCATTCATGATTTAGTATGCAATCTGCGAGTTTATTTACAGGATAGGGCCATGGAAGAAAAACATGTTTAGAGATTCACAAACATGTCATGTTTCATCATGTTGTCATTAATTTTATACATAGCATGTTGTTTGAACACTTTAATATTCTTGAAAAAAATTTGAATTCTATTACATTTATTTTGACATTTTAAATCACTTATATTTGAATGAATTTTATGGAGATTATTATTTCACCATGCCATCGACATTGGTACACATTAATTTACTCTTTGAAAACTAGGTATATAAGAAAATAAAAAAAAAGAAATGTGAAAAGAGAAATGAAATTTAAAGTGAAAAAAGAAAAATAGTCATTGGTTAAATAATTTTTGTCATGTTAAACTCATTAGTCTAAATGATGTCACCTAGCCATGACGAGTAAGTGTACCATGGGATGATCAACAATATTGATATTTGTACTATTGACGACACATTTAAAGTACAAAATATCACGATAACAAATTTATCGCCGTGTCGTCGGCACGGGTAAAAAATATCAAGTGAACAAATTTATCGTCATGCCATCGGCACGGGTACACCCTAGTATATATATATATATATATATATATATATATATATATATATATATATATATATATATATATATATATATATATATATAATGTATTGCTCTTGTGAGGACCAGTCGGCATTTTAAGAGTTCAGACCGAATATGTGTCACGTAGTGGTGATCCTAAAAAAGAGAGAAAATGTGCCTATAATTTAGCCGATAATTTCTAGGCTCATCGTCTGGTGACACATGTCTGGTCCACACTCTTAAAATGCGGACTGGTCCGCACAAGAGCATTAATACATACATATCTATCTATCTATCTCTCTCTCTCTATATATATATATATATATATATGGTTATTGTTTATTATTGTTTAAGTTATAAATATATAGGAATGAAAATAGGACGTGAACATTTAAGTTAATAATTAATTACCTCATATCTAAATTTTTTATGTCCAATTTCTCAACCTGGTTTTCGTTGAGATTCATATGTTCAAGTTCGCTTTGTCCGATCAGCATGCCACATAAATCAAGAGAATCGATTTTATTTATTATGTATGAAATATTATTTCATAATAATTCATATTCTTATAAAAGATTTTATAATTGTCAATAAGTTCACCCGTTAACTTATCCTTCTCAACGACTAATGTCTTTCATGGTGGTGTAGCCAACGAATTCAAATTTGTGTGATAAAATGTTTAGTATCTCCTCTTGCAATTCCTCCACACTTGTTCTAGATGTAAAAGTTAATACAAGTGAATGTGTAATAGGTTTTTCGCTCTCTTGTTCGCTACCACCTTGAAATTTAAGATTATATATATCTCCCTCTCCTCAATCACCCCGACATACTGATTAACCTCATCTTTCCAAATAATTTTGTGAATATGATCATCCTGCGAATAATATAATCAAATCTTTTGTATAATAGAGAAGGTTACTTGAATTTATTATTCAGCTGAAATATCATCGGTTCATAAACTATGGCCGCAGATGTGAAATTAAAAGGGGAGTTACTTCCATTACCAAATACCTTCCATTAAATAAATATAAATACTTACGTTGTGGGTAGAGATTGACATGCAACTTTGATATTAATAAATAATTTCTTTTCAATTTAAAGAATTGATTGCGTAATTTATTTTGAGACAGGGAGTTTATGTTTATTTATATTCTATCGTTCGATTTCTAAAATAGTCTCCTAGCATATATATATTTCAAACTGTGACTTTTCTAATTTAATTAATCTAGTTATCTTTTGCGACCATAGTAGAATTTTTTATGTAAAGCAGTGTGCACTGTTATAATAGCAGTTGTGATTCAGCATCGAATATACTACAATTTTTCTTCGATAGATTTTGAATCCACAAGCGGCCTTTAATAAGTCTGATATTTGTTAGCTTTAATATGCGTTATTTATCTACCTTAGTATTTTAGTTTTTTTCAATGACGTACTTATTTTTAGTTACAAATGAAAATGAAGCAAGACGAATTAATTTACTTTGAAAGCGATGTATGATTTTCTTGTCTTTTTCACACTAGAATTGATTTATGTGCTTACCATATATCTAATAAAACACTTTGATAGAGTTTGAAGTCGTTTTCGGTCTTTATTAACTATGATATTTGTGAACATAGCTGATAACAATTTTTTTATATAGTGTAGTGATAGATCTGATAACATAGATCGTGTCTAATAACAACTTCTTTCATATATTGTAAGTATATCTTGTTTTTAAAATTTTAATTTGTTAATCAATGTTGTGTTGGAGGTTTTAAAATAAGTGAGTAAAAGATTTAAGAGTAAAAGCTTGTTCCACATAGGAAGTGTGTGTAAAAAAGTGAGAAACAAACCCAATATAAAAGGGACAGTGTCTCACATTAAAAAATGAGTAAAGCTAAGTGATACCCACTAAGATATAAAAGGAGTGGGTAAACTTTTGTCCCACATTGGAAATATATAAATAAAGTGTGAACTTAATAATTACAAATGGAAGATGAAGAGTTACTTCATTTAGCATTTAAGAGGGCTATTCAAGAGAGCTCTCATATGGTGCGAAGCACCGTACGCATGCACAAGTGCATGCGTGCGCGCATGAGGGGCAGTGGGCTGTAGAGGCACTAGTGGCGCACTTTTCACTTCGCATGTCACGTGTCTGCAGTGGTAGTGGGTTGCCGGGATTCGTCCTGGTCAGATTGCGATAGCTCAGGCGTGGTCGATTTTTGGGTGGTTCGTGTAAAACTAGTTTGGTTTAATTATACTTGTTCGAAAATGGCTTAAGACTGTTGGTAATTAACAGTCATACCATTTTGAAATTAATTAAGACTTTGAATTCAGCAGTCATGACTCTTGAAGACAAATCCCTTCACTATCTATAAATAAAGGTTGCCTAATTCGAAATTGCACATTTATTAAGATCAACCCAGTTCCAAATTTTCCAAACCCTAGCAATTATTCACTTACATTTTCAGGAGATACAAAATTATCTTATTCTGTTTTGTGCACAGAAACAGAATAAGAACTTGAAGTTGTCTGTTCTTAGTTGCTTCATCCAAGGTGTAAGGATACAAATTTCCAATTGAGTCCTTTGTTGTTTTGGCTCAATTTCGGACAAAAACATTTAAGTCATAGGATAGAATACTTGACCATCCTTCAAGCCTATGACATGCAAGAGTTGAAGACGTAGTGACCAAGACTTGTAAAGTTTCATCAATTGCCTAGTTTCAAATGTCATGTTTCTACGTCATCAACATCATATTCCATAATCTCCAAAAGGTATGAATGCATCTCTATATAAATATAGGGAGACTTGGAATAAATTTTATATTGGGTGTACTTTTATTTTAAACTAAGGTTAATTTTCAAGAAGTTTCTTTAAGACTTTAAAAATAAAGTTTCTGGGATAAAATGAAAATTTTAAGCTTTCTGTCTCTTCGTTTGAAATTGTCGTTCAAACGAGTTTTTCGTTCGAACAAGAATGTCGTTCGAAAGGGGTGTGCCAACGACTTTCCACTGGAACTTCATTAGATAGTTCATTCGAACGAAATGTCGTTCGAACGAGATTTCGGCGGGAACAGTTTTTTTGGAACTTTCCCACTACTTTGTCCCACTAGTCTTTCACAGAATTAAATAACTTCGGGAACATAACTTTTAAAAGAACTTTTTCAATCTCTTAGTGTGTTTTTGAGAGCTTAATTCTTTCATAAAAAGTTCCCTTGGTGTTTGTTATCCTAATTGATATATTCAAAGAACAAAACCAAGTTTACACCCAATTGTTGTGTTAATCCAAGTTTCTATCTATCTATATATATATATATACACATCTTGCTTGGAGAGTTAGCTTTGACACCGGATTCATCTCTACCGTAAAAGAGTGTTTGGATTTGCTTCTGCATACCACAAAGAAGAAGTTCGTTTGCTGTGACATACCCACTTGGAGAAAGGCTCCTTGTTCGGGTGGTGGTGACCGAAAAAGTCCGATCAGTGGATTTTAAGACGGCGGTGGAGCTCTGTGGTAATTCGTTACGAAGAGGTGGATACAAGAAGAAGCGTCGGGGCTTGGACGGAGTCAAGTCGAGTGTTGTAAGTCTTACTATCTTGTATTTGTAAAACCGTACTTAGTGGATTTGAGGCTAGGTTCGTCCAAGGTTTTTTCCCGTTGTGGATTTTTCCTCGTACATCGCGGTATAGTAATTATTTGTGTATTTTTATCTTTGGCAAAATTCACCTAGAACGCATGCTTAGGTAAAAATATAAAATTGGTTTAAATCACTACTTACTTAATTTGGTGCTAAATTAAATTTGAGTATATGTTAATTTAATTCAAGTCATCATTTAATTTGTTAAAATTGGTTTGGCCTAATTCGGTTATATTGAAATTATGTTTTAGGCAAATTTCTAGGACTTGGGTTAAATTGGTTTAAGTGAAAAATGTACTTTCGTTTAATCTAATTTCACTTTGTTTAATTTTAATTTGTGAAAGAAATTAAAATTAGTCAATTTGTTTAATTGAACCATCTCGCTTCCGCATCTATAAAAGGAAATTGAAATTACTATTTGTAGTAAGATTTTAAAAATTGGGGGACCTTGATTTTTTTAAATTGGTATCAGAGCAGGATCGCTAAATTATTGCGTTTAAGATCCTTTAAATATTTTTTACTAAAATAGAATTTTCCCCATTTTCAAAATTTTCAATTTTTAATGGTTCTCTCATGCTTGCACATGACTCTTCTCTTGCCATATCTTATGACTAATTACTTGCATTCCTTACGTACTCTTGCTTTTGTGCTTAATAATATATCTTTTGCTAGTTGTATATTTTGTTTATCATTTTTCTAGTCTATGTTTCATAATCAATCACATGCTAGAATTATGATTTTTGTTTATCGCTTGTATTTTATTCTTTCATTTTTAATTTGCATTAAATGAAAAATACAAATTGATTATTGTTTATATTTTGATTTAATTTTTGTGGTTGGTGAAAAACTTTGAAAAACTCAAAATGATTTTATTTTGTGTGTTCTTTGGTTTTACACATATTTTGTGGCATATGTTTGTGTTTGAATCCTCATTTCTCTTACATATGACTAGAACTTTTGGTTATAATTTTAATCCTTAAAATATTTTTTATCATGCTTACATGGAGTAGCTTAAGTTTGACTTTAATGGATTCACTTTTATATGCCTTTACACACATGCACGAGCTTTTTGAACCTTAACGGGACTTGTTATATTTAAGCTTTGTAAGGTGTTCTCCTATCAATCTAGTCATCTACATACTCTGGCCTAGGAGGACTAGTGCATGTCAAAATCCGTTTCACGTAAGATTTGTGAGATACAAAAAATAATATGTATAAATGTGTACGGGGAAGGGTTCCGAAAGAAAAAATATTATCCTTTGTGAGTAAGCCACCGTTTGTTTGGACCTAAAAGAAATACATGGTCCAAAGGCCTAAATTTGTTTAGTTCATTTATTCATTCAAAAGAATTATATATATATATATATATATATATATATATATATATATATATATATATATATATATGCTATTTAGGGAGTTTGGATGATATATCAACGGTTTGCACAATGTCCGTTTATCCTAGTTGCGCTTTCAATGTCATGACTCTATTGGTTTGTATAATCATCAACATGCTAGGCTTGTATGCATTGTGTTTGTTTGTTCATTAGTTCACTTTATCTTGTCACATAAAGGCTAAATTCTAGTTGATAAAGTTTTGCAAACAAATGCGAACTACGTGAACACGTTTAAGTGATTGGGTTTTAATTCATTGGTATCTTGTTCACACCCCAACACTTCCGTTTCCGTATGGCACATTTATGCTATAAGAGTGTGGAAAAACTTATGTTATTTAGTTTTGTGTCATTTTGGTGTTTATATCTATATGTGTGTCCCTATGCTTACTTTGTATCTATTGTGTGTGTGTATATATATATATATATATATATATATATATACATATGTGTGTGTGTGTGTGTGATATTTTGTTTTGAGTCTTTGCCATGTTTAGCTAGTCCATCTATTCTTTTAATTCATTTTTGGTATCTATCTTGTTGAGAATTTTGTGTCGATATCACATGCTTAGACTACTACAATCTATGGATATCTTTTATTCTCGCATCATAGTTGATATTCATATGTTTATGTGGATTAGTTGAATTTTAGTTGCCCATGTGCTTTAATATTCTCATCACCTTATGCAAAATTGCATGTTTAGCTTATTATCCCATTTTATTTATCCCTTGTTTAGTTTAGGGGGTGTATATGCTTTAATTGGGGGAGATAAGTTACCTCTTAATTCTTTAGCCTTTGTCTATTCATGAACAAAAAGGGGGAGAATGATAGGGGGAGAAATCGTATCTAATCCTATTGTAATCTTATCTAAGTTTAGGAGATTTAACTTAGGGGGAGAGCGATATCTTCTTAGGTTGATCATAGTTGATAAAGGGGAGAATTAATTTAGGGGGAGTAATTATTTTAATTGCATTTAATATTTTGATATTCCCTGTGCGTTTGATAGTTTGCTTAAGTGTGCAGGAATTCTTCTAATGGCAACTTTCATCATCGACAAAGATATTGATCCTTGGGTTGTTTGAGTCAAGCTATTGTATTTTTATTTTGGGTGGGACATTTTTATTTGTTTAGTTCAGCTTGACGGCACTTTAGGATTTTTGTTGGTTTTTGTCCTGGAATAGACAAAGGGGGAGATTTGCAAGGACCCAAATTTCCAATTGAGTCCTTTGTTTTTTTGGCTCAATTCTGGACAAAAACGTTTGAGTCATAGGATAGAATACTTGACCATCCTTCAAGCCTATGACATGCAAGAGTTGAAGACGTATCGGCTAAGACTTATAAAGTTTCATCAATTGTCGAGTTTCAAGTGTCATGTTTCTACGTCATCAACATCATATTACATAGTCTCCAAAAGGTATGAATGCATTTCTATATAAATATAGGGAGACTTGGAATAAATTTTATATTGGGTGTACTTTTATTTTAAACTAAGGTTTATTTTCAAAAAGTTTCCTTAAGACTTTAAAATAAAGTTTCTGGGATAAAATGAAAATTTTAAGCTTTTTGTCTCTTCGTTTGAAATTGTTGTTCGAACGAGAATGTCGTTCGAACGAGGTGTGCTAATGACTTGCCACTGGAACTTCGTTAGATTGTTCGTTCGAACGAAATGTCGTTCGAACGAGATTTCGTCGGGAACAATTTTTGGTAGTTTTTTTGGCACTTTCCCACTACTTTGTCCCACTAGTCTTTCACAGAATTTAATGACTTCAGGAACAGAACTTTTAAAAGAATTTTTCTATCTCTTAGTGTGCTTTTGAGAGATTGATTCTTTCATAAAAAGTTCCCTTGGTGTTTGTTATCCTAATTGATATATTCAAAGAACAAAACCAAGTTTACACTCAATTTTTGTGTTAATCCAAGTTTCTATCTATATATATATATATACATCTTCCTTGGAGAGTTAGTTTTGGCACCGGATTCATCTTTACCGTAAAATACTGTTGGGTTGCTTATACATCCCACAAAGAAGAAGTTCGTATGTTGTGACATACCCACTTGGAGAAAGGCTCATTGTTCGGGTGGTGGTGACCGAAAAAGTCCGATCGGTAGATTTTGAGACCGCAGTGGAGCTCTGTGGTTATTCGCTAGGAAGAGGTGGATATAAGAAGAAGCGTCGGGGCTTGGACGGAGTCAAGTCGAGTGCTGTAATTCTTACTGTCTTGTATTTCTAAAATTGTATTTAGTGGATTTAAGGTTAGGGTCGTCCGAGATTTTTTTCCGTTGTGGATTTTTCCTCATACATAGCGGCGTAGTGATTATTTGTGTATTTTTATCTTTTGAAAAATTCACCTAGAACGCATGCTTAAGTAAAAAGATAAAATTGGTTTAAATCACTACTTACTTAATTTGGTGCTAAATTAAATTTGGGTATATGTTAATTTAATTCAAGTCATCATTTAATTTGTTAAAATTGGTTTGTCATAATTCGATTATATTGAAAATATGTTTTACGCAAATTTCTAGGCCTTGGGTTAAATTGGTTTAAGTGAAAAATGTACTTTCGTTTAGTCTAATTTCACTTTGTTTAATATTAATTTGTGAAAGAAATTAAAATTAGTCAATTTGTTTAATCGAACCATCTCGCTTCCGCATCTATAAAAGGAAATTGAAATTACTATTTGTAGTAAGATTTTAAAAATTGGGGGCCCTTTACTTTTTCAAATTGGTATCAAAGTATTGCAGATTACCTATTCCTTTTGACAAGGGCTATCTTCAAACGTATAATTTTTAGACAGTGCAATTGCTTCATTGTATCTTGAGTAAGAATTTGCAGATTACCGTTTGTATACCAAGTCATCTTGGTAGGGGAAAATATTGTATTTAGGAAAGTGACATCACGACTTGAAGTTTTTCAGAATTTATTTGAAGTCCAACAGAATTGTATTCAAGAAGTTGTATTGTATTGAAGTTGAAAAAAATATTATACATTGAAGAGTTTCATTTTTGCCTTTGCATACATATTTTCCAACAATCTAAATACAATAATTTTAGAAATGGCAGACTCTTCCAAATTACTTCGATAAATAACATAAGGTTTGTCAAATTGGAACGTTTTGATGGTGGTAATTTTTTGCGTTGGTAGAAAAATATTCACTTTCTTCTAATAACATTGAGGATTGTGTACGTCTTGTCATAACCGAAACCAAATGAAGAAGAAGATGAAACCGTGGAACAGACTACGCAGTGCACAAAATGGGAAATCGATGATTATCTCTATCGTAGCCACATTCTCAATGCACTTACTGATAATTTGTTCGACTTGTACCAAAATGTTAGGACTGCAAAATATTTATGGGACACATTGGAGACCAAATATCTTACAAAAGACGCAACAAGTAAGAAGTTCCTTATGGGTCAGTTTTTAAGCTTTAAAATGCATGATAATAGGCATGTGCTAGAACAATTTCATGACATCCAATGCATCTTAAATCATTTCAAACTTAAAAATTTAAATATGGATGATAATGTAATTGTTTCTGCCATAATTGAAAAACTTCCTCCTTCATGGAAAGATTATAAGAAAGAACTCAAGCATAAAAAGAAAGATCTTTCACTTGAAGAATTAGAGGCGCATTTAAGAATTGAACAAGAGTCTCGAATTCTAGATGGTAAAGAGGAACTGGAAAATTCTGTTTCTAAGGTCTATGTGGTGGAGGAAGGAAAAGAGCAAAAATTTGGCAATCATGGAAAGAATAACAAGAAGAAGAATTTTGCAAACAATTCTAAAGAAAACAAAAAGAAGAAAGGAAATTTTTTTCATTGAAATAAACCAGGTAACTTCAAGAAGGATTGTCCTGAGTTCAATAAACTAAAAGAAAAAGGAGGGTCATTAGACACAAAGAAAAAATTTGTTTCCATAATATCCGAGGAAAATATGCTTGGAGAAGATAACTCTTGGTGGATTGATTCTGGTGCCACAAGGCATGCATGTAAGGAAAAGAGTTTGTTTTCTACCTATGAAAATGTGGAAGGAGATGTTCTCTATATGGGAAATTCTTCAACTGCTACGGTTAAAGGCAAAAGGACAGTGGATCTTGAATTCACTTTCGAAAAAATCCTTAGTCTCACCAATGTTTTTCATGTTCCTAATGTTAGGAAAAATTTAGTTTTTGGAAGTCTTCTTAACAAGGTTGGATTTAAACTTGCATTTGAGTCAGACAAATTTATTCTGATTAGAAATGGTACCTTTGTAGGCAAAGATTATTTATTTGAGGTCACGTTGAAGCTTAACATCAATGAAAAATATTCTTCTGCTTATATTGTTGATTGTCTTTCATTATGGCATAATCGTTTAGGACATGTTAATACAAAGAATATGCATTTCATGGTTAATTTAAATTTAATTTCTAAATATGAGTATGATATGAATGAAAAATGTAAAATATGCATGCAAACAAAAATAACAAGATTACCTTTTCCCAAAGTAGAAAAAACTACGTCTTTATTATAATTAGTACATAATGATGGTTGTGATTTGCATGGTACACCTACTAGAGGCGGTAGTAAATATTTTGCTACATTTATCGATGAATTTTCAAAATATTGTTACGTATATCGTTTAAACTCCAAGGATGATGTGCTTAATAGATTTAAGACATATAGAAATGAAGTTAAAAATCAATGTGATACTAAAATCAAATGTCTTAGATCTAATAGAGGAGGTGAATATCACTTTCCTCAATTTTATGAATATATGGGTATTATACATGAAGTTACTGCACCATATACACCACAAAAAAATGGAGTAGCAGAAAGAAAAAATAGGACACTAACTGAAAAGGTTAACGCTATGCTTTCTTATTCTGGTTTAAGTAAAGGGTTTTGGGGAAAAGAACTTTTAACTGCGTGTCATATTCCTTTATAAGTTTTTCTATAAGATGTCCAGACTTCTTGATTTCTATTTTTTTCTATTCCTTTATAAATATGAAAAATTTGAGTGATAACATTCTCAATAAAAAATGAATTTGAATATTAGTCTGAAGCGTAACCTCTTAAAAGGAAACATGTCCTTTCATTATATTTTGCAGCCATGAAATGTGTTTGGATCCTTCAAGACTATGGATTATGAATAATAAAGAGGAATCATAATGTTGGTAGAAAAATAAGAAGAATTACCTAACTTTAACAGCGATAAAAAACCAAGGTTAGCAGATCATGATCCTTAAATCGAATTTCTAGGTCCTGAACAATCCTAAACATAATCAATGGACAATACTATGTATATATAAAATGTTAAACCAGAAGTTAATACAAAATAATTCACATTGCAAAGGAATGTTGCACGAGCGATGGATTGGGTGGATTTATCAATGCATTTCAATAGTTAATTTCACAATCCGAACTAATGGAAGAGGCGTGGCTTCTTTTGCCATGGGAAGAGGACTTAAACATGGAGACCCGTTATCCCCCTATTTATTTCTTATTATCCAGGATGTTCTCTCTAGAATGATTAACAAGACAATCATAAATAAATATATCTCAGGTGTGATTATTAAGAGAGGATGCCCAATCATTTCGCACCTGTTCTTTGTAGATGACTCTATCTTGTTCATCAAGGAGAATGAAAAAGAATCTAGGAATGTTTTGAATCTGTTAACAACATATGGTGAATCTTCCGGCCAAAGCATCAACTTTGCCAAATCGGGAGCTTTATTCTCTTCTAACACAAAGGAGCACTCGGCTGTGTGTGTTCAAAATATTCTTGGAGTAACAAGGCTTGACCTGAAATCTAAATATATTGGTTTCCCATTTATGTGGTGAAGAGCAAAGAGTAGTAATTTTAAATACCTGGAAGATAGGATGAAAGCTAAGCTTCAAGGGTGGAAGAATTTATATCTCTCCTCTGGGGGAAGGGAGACCCTCATCAAAGTTGTGGCTCAAGCGATACCTTCATATGTTATGTAATGTGCTCTCCAGCCTAATAAGACTTGTGATAGATTGGATTCTCTTGTGCGCAAATTCTGGTGGGAGGTGATGAAGACAAGAAAAAAAATTATTAGAGGAAGTGGGATGACCTTTGTGACCCCAAGAGTAATAGTGGGCATGGTTTTAGAAAATTTAGGAGTTTCAATCTTGCCATACTGTCCAAACAAGCTTGGAGACTCCTTAAAAGCCCCAATGCTTTCTGGGCAAGAATATTAAAGTGTATTTATTTTCCTAATGACTCTTTCTTAAAAGTAAAAAAGCGAGCTAACCCCTCCCCTTTTTGGAGTGGGCTGCTTGAGAGCAGAGCTCAATTAGCTCCCCAGGTGGGATGGGTGGTTGGTTTTGGAAGGGAAATTAAGATTTGGGAAGATACATGGATACCTGGGTTATGTAATTATATATTACAATCAAGTCGCCCCTGGAATTGTGAGAGTGAAATAGTGGCTGATATTATAAACAATAAGTCATGGAATGAAGAGTTAATAAAGGAGTTATTTTCTGAAGAATAATCCCTTTCTATTTTTAAGATTCCTATTAGCCTGACTGAAGGGCCAGACTTGATGGTTTGGATGCCCTCCCAAAATGGGGTTTACTAAGTTAAATAGGGATACTGGACTTCTGAGGCGTTGAGGAAGGAGACCGTTAAATAAAAAAACCAGTCTAGGCCATCCTCTTCTTTTATTCCTAACCCAACCCTATGGAAAAAAATCTGGGATCTAAAACTATCCCCTAAGCTCAAACACTTTGCATGGAAAATGTGTAAAAATGCCCTTCCCATAACCCTAAATTTGTTTAAAAGAAAGTGTGCCTTGTCCCCAATATGCCAAATATGCAAAAAAAAAAAAAGATGAATCCATAGAATATATTATGTTGAGGTGTAAAGAGGTTAAAGGACTTTGGTATTTAATTGGTCTGGATGGTTTTTTTTATTGGAGCTGATAGACACTTGATTTTGAGATGGTTCGATAAGCTAGCTACATCTTGGGAGAGAGAGGGATCATCTGTATATCTCGCAAAAATTATTACATTGTGTTGGCATTTATGGAGAAGGACAAATGATATTATATTCAATAGTAAAACATGGGTGTATTCATCTTTTAAAACAAAGTTTGATCAGATGTGGTTACATATCCATGAGGCCTTGATTTGCCCACTTGACTATAGAGAAAAGGATTGGTCGATAGCTAGCAGAAGAGGAACACCTAGTGAGCCTAAGATGTCAAGTGCAACAGATATTGTCCCATCCAAAGGTCATAACTGGCCAACCACTGTTGGGTCTACCTCAACGGCTGTTGGAGTCTGCAAAAGGAAGGGATGGTCGTACGATTTACATGGGAAATCTGCAGGCCTGAGGAATGAGATATCCTCGTCCAACACTAGTAATTCCTCTCAAGATGTTGATGGGACTGATCATGAAGAGAGAAGGGAATCAATGGCGATTGAGACAGGTCATGAGCAGGGCTGCTGATAACTTTGCTTTTTGTATGTCGTTGTTGAAAGCCAAGTTAGTCAAAACCTCAAATACCTACAAAATATAACAATCTCAAGTGTAGAGGTAAGTAAGGGTATCAATCCATTTCCCAGGGAGTAAGCTAGAGACAAATTCAAATGTAATTCACTTTTTATTTTCTTTTTGTGCTTTTTCACTTTTTTAATTTTTTTTTCAAATATTAAAACAATTGGGTGAGGTGATGATTTAAACTAAACTAAACTAAATGTGATATGATAATAACTAACTAGAAAATGACTAAAATGGAAAATAAAGTCTAACAATAAAATAAGAGATA
Organism: Sambucus nigra; assembly: GCA_949130495.1. Lineage (NCBI taxonomy): Eukaryota > Viridiplantae > Streptophyta > Magnoliopsida > Dipsacales > Adoxaceae > Sambucus > Sambucus nigra. The sequence continues at coordinate 438,674,711 of OX422210.1, forward strand.
AAAGTAAGGTAAATAATTGTGAGAACAATCAAGGAATGGGATTACACCACAAATTTTAGTTATTCTAATAAATTAATTTAATTAATTGAATTCTCCCAAATTATGATCAAAATTACAAATCAACTCTCGTTGCAAAGGTAATTTTAATAGTAACCTTTTAGAAAATTAAGTTTCACACCCCACAGCTCTCAAAAATAGATCCACACTCCTTTTAATTAATCACCCGCTAGGATCGATCAATTAAAATTTATGTCAATCTTAGAAAATAAATTTAGAGTTGAAATTCAAGTTATAATACCCTCATGGGTCATAAATGAAGATAGTAAGGCCAGTAACTTGAATCGTAATGAGGGGTACCCTCCTTATTTTCCAAAGATAACGTCTTGGCTGCCACGATGGGGTCATCATACTTGAGCCCACATAATTATTCAAAGCCTGGTACACTTCCTTTGTACCTTAGATTGACACAACAAAAAAAGGATGGATACTATAAAGACTACCAAAAACTCCACTCGGACTGACTCTCGAGATTTGGCCTCCTATTCAAATTAGAATTATTAATGGAAAAAGGAAAACCACCAGCACTTACTGCAAGCCCTCTCCCATAACATTCAAAAACTGATCCAATGATGGACTTGATCGAAGACACTATTATAATGCCCAAGGAAAAGGTATTCGACCCAACAAACTCCCCCTACCCAAGCCTGCAGACAGTGCCAAGGCTACAGAGCACCCAAAATCTACTCTAAGGTCCTTCTATAGAATCTGACCTAACCCATCACTAGAATCTGACCTAAGAGTAATGACAAAGTTTGAATGTACGTAGATTTACAATAGGCTACAAACAAGTATGGGAGATCTACCTCAATGGGCTTCCAATAAAAGAGGTTTCAACATGGAAATTCTCATAATATCCCCCAAATTATGCCGACCCCAAAATCTATCAAACTCACTTACGATTGCACCAAAAATATGATCGAATATGAGGCTTACATCATAGGTCTTGAAATTTCCTCAGAAATGGGAGTCACAAAATTGAAATCTTATGGAGACTCAAGCCTAATCATTACTCAAATACTAGGAAAATAGAAGATATGGGGTGACGATCTTCAACTTTACCCATTGCACACAAACACACACAAAAACACGCACACACGCACTGCATATATATGCACTTGCATATATATGGACTGCATATATATCATATGCTGCATATATATGCACTGCATATATATCATATGGTGCATATATATGCATATGCTGCATATATATGCAGTTGCATATGCATATATATGCACTGCATATATATGCAGCATATTCATATATATGCAGTTGCATATATATGCACTGCATATATATGCATATGCTACATATATATGCAGTTGCATATATATGGACTTATGTATCGATCGTATTTTCCTCCAACCGTGTGTATCGATCGTATTTTCCTTCCCTCACTTATGTCTCGCTTCATGGTAGTTCCTCATGGCAAGGATCAAGTCATCCATGCAAATAAATGAGATTCTACTTTCGAAATGGTTGTGAAAGATCTAAACTCGACGATTTCACTAACGACACGAGTTTTTGATAACTTTTCATTATTCAACGCTTTTGTGAATTATTCTAATGTTTATTCAAATGGTTGATGATACTTATTTTAGGAAGGTTCTGATTCGGCGGTCCTCTACTCATCTATTCACCAGAATATGCTTTTTGCATTAAGGCATAATAATGGGAGCAACGTCTACACAATTTATGGAGTACACTCTATAGTGTCTGGTAATGGGCTTGGTCCTATAGTTTTCTTTATCTGAAATCCAACTATGGGTAAAGATTGGAATTTTAGCTATACATGTTATATAACAACAACTATATGATAAATTTACCTTAATACAACTCCATGATGCGTTATTCCTTTTCCCATCGATGTTCAATGTGTTAATCCCACTACATGTAAAGAGAATTCAAAGACTTGTATTAGGAGATCACAATAATAATGCACTCATAATGCATGTCAAACAAAATTAAAAATTGTATTATACTCACGTACTGATATACATCTTATCTTTGTCACTGGGTACCGTATTCAATGAATCCAACCAATAAATAGTTCTTGTGGACAAATCAATGGCAATCAATACCCAATGGAACCTGCAAAATGAATTTTGTCATAATTATATAGTACAGAATATAATAAAGATTTGTTTATTCATGTGGAAAAAATTAATTTAACTACTTACATATCTTCGAGATTGTAAGGAATCAAATAAATCTGACTTTTTTTTGCATTCCCCAACCTTTTTCCAATAAGTCGAGTTAAACCAATTTTTTTTGTACCATTGAAAGACTCGGGATTGAAGAATTGAAACTCTTCTCGGGAGCACTGAAACTTATCATACAAGAACCGTAAAAGTAAGTAACTAAATTAGTCACTACGCATTTTAAATAACACGATTAAATCAAGTTATACCTCATGTATGCAACAATGCACGTTACATCTAAAGGCTTCAATGCACAAAAGTCCAACAAATCATTCTTAAAAACATAGCATTGACCCTTATCTTCTCCAAATATCTCTTTCTCCAGTGGAATCGTTATTTGATTCGTCTTCATTATAAATAAATTATGGGTGAAGGCGGTTATCAAATCGCAATCAACATTCTTGTTTACTATATCACATCTACTTTCACCGAAGATATCCTTCTCTTTCTCATGGCCTGCTTTTTTCCCAACTTCTATTTCATTCTACATTGAATCATGTGAAATGTCAGAAAGCAATGTCATTCATAACACAAACACAAACTTATAGATAAACATAAGAACCAATGGATCACCTCAAATCACAACAACACTAACTCTTTGGGCCAAGCAACATATGACCCAATAGCCTCTTTCACAAAATACATTTCACTTGGAACAGGTATCGGGAGGATGGCACTAGAAGAAATAACTTTAGAAATGGAAACCCGAACATTGTTTTCTCCCAACGCTATATTATGAATTTTCTCGCTCGATCCATTCCTATCGAATACGATCACCTCGGCAACGATGTTAGTTTTATTGCCAATAGCCAACCTACATTCTCTAACCTAAATTACGAAACATAATCACATAAAAATTTAGCAATGTGTTGAAATTGAGCAATTTATTGGCCCCAACCTAGTAAAACTACATAAAATTCAATACCCTACTAATCCAAGCAAGTAAAACTACAAAGTTATCACCATCGAGAAATGTGATCCCATTACCTTTGAAGAAGACGTTTGTTTCGAACTTTTATCACTAGCTATCAAAGAAGGTTTCTTACTTTTCACAGCAGCTACTGATTGATGTAGTAACTTTTCACTATGTGTTACACCACTATCTTTGAACTATGCCAAAGAAACACAAAAACAAATTGCAATTACAACAAAAATCATAAAACCTTAATGGTATGTGTTTGTATAATTATCTTTGTGTCATTATACCTATGAAGAAAGTGATTGTGTTGCAATTTTTCCACCCGAACTTGAACGCTTTATATTTTCACTTTCACGCATATATGAAGCAACTTTCTCAGCTCAGGGTGCGACTGTTGGGGCTGCGGCAACCGGCTCATTTCTTAACTTCAATTGGGCTTCCATATCTTTTAATCTTTTCTTCGCTTCTCTTAATTCAGATTCTAACTCAGTAATATGTCTCTTGGAACCACGCTTTGGAATATTGAAATACCTTGTGGGAACAACTCCGAATCCCAACCCCTGAACACGGATCGAGTGTTCGGGAGTACCCAATGTCATAGTAAGAACATCATTACTTCCTTCGGTGATTAAACTACCATCTTTAACTTGTCTTTTCAATTCAACCTACAATGAAGTAGATTCAATCATTCAGAATGTCATCTAAATATTATCAAAATTACAAATCATACACTAAAAAACACCAAATAAAGGAACTCGTGTCGTAATTTATAAAAACTAACCGCTTTATCCGCCACCTCTTTTAATGAATCATCTCCATATTCACCATCTTTCTTTTCACGACCTTTCAACCATAAGAAAGCTTTGTCATCTTCATATTCCGAACCCATCTTCTTTTTCCGGTATCAATTGTAAAAAAAAAATCATATTATTAAAGAATAATTCAATGTTCAAGTTCAAACCATCACAAATCTAATGAAAATATTCAAACTAAAACATACAAAATCTTCAGCAAGACCGACGTAACCCTTCTTGCTCATACGATGATTTATGTGACCTTGAATCGCTTTTCCCTTTGTGCCTCACTTACAATCTTATAAATCAAAGCAAAAAATTAGAAAAGAATAACAAAAAGTACCACACAAATCTTCTACTGTTTTTTCAATTATACCTCAAATCCTTTGGTTAGCCTGCTGCAAACAAATTCAGTCCACACATCTGGACTAATGAACTTCAATTCACAAAATTATTATAAAAATTATACTATGATGTTATACATATTATACATACAAGCAACAACCATTAGCGATTATATACCTATAATATAATGAAAGAACATAGTATAAGCATGGGACAAGAACATATGAAGCAGTGCGAAAAATTAATGAAAGCACACGAGTGAGGCATTAGCGAGTATATGATATGCATACTAAAACCAAACTTCAAAACTGTAGCGAGTCACCTGAAATTTCAAAACCAAAACTTTAACATATCGAACACACCCTATGGTACACAAAATTTCCTTCTATTCATACGGACAAGAACACAACTGTAGCGAGTCACCTGAAATTATTATACCTAAACACCTTCTATTCATGGAGTAATGGAAATCTTCTGGTATCCAATGAATATCTGAGTTTAATGGGGATACTATAAAAACATGATTTTTGAAGCTTATTTCAACTCTCTACTTGGTTATTATCACCTTGTCATCAATAGGCTTTGTACATTATTCCTTTTTCTAATACATCTTTATCTAAATGTTTGTATACGCATTGCTACGTCAAAACAGTAGTGAGCAAATGTCGAATGACAGTGTAATTGGGGTTCAAAATTGCATGTACAAGCACCATAACTGGATTTTAATAAGATGTGTTATATTGTATTGGAATTAGGTATTGAGCATCTTTTAACACCTATAAAAGTAAACAAGGGCTCTGAAACTTCTTACAAGTGACGGCATAAAAATAAAAATATTGCGAATCTATAATATTGATCAGTTAGTGTTAATGAGTTACAAATCATTGCTAATTTTAGTGCTCTCTCACTTCATCATTCGTAGCAATTACCGGTTCCCTAATGTGAATTATCTTATTTAGAATTTCAATATATGGTACCATTCACTTCATTTCAATAGCAATTCCATGCCCACAAATATATGGATTTGTGCTTTCTAAAACTAAGAATAAGGCTTAACAAACAACTTTAATATACTTTACACAATTTCCTAATTTCATTTTCTTTTTTATATTTGTCAGTTGCCCAAAAACATCATAGAGAAATAGATATAGCGAAGTAATTTTGGAAGATACTACAAAACAGAGCTCCTTTAATGGAGGATATGATTATCATCAGTAATCCAGGTGGTAAAAGTTAACTGGTACACGATTCTCAATAAAATATTAACATACATATTAAACATAGGTGATTAGTTAACCCCTCTCTCCACAAACATGACAAGAATGCTAAAAAAATGTACTTTCGAATTATCAGTGTTTGGGTGATTACAACTATGTATGAAACCCACATGATTGTTAAATATTATGCATTAAGTGCCAAAAATACAAAATCAACATAAACATTTTTTTTTATCATTTGATCTCAATGAAATTCTAAGGATTGTATTTGGTATAAATTTCCATTATACTATCATAATACATAAAATCAACAACTCCAAATAAAAAAATTTGGGTACCAAATAACAATACTTAATTTAAATGAACAATACCAAATCAACTTCAAACCCTAAATAACAACATCCAACTAAATTTGGAAATGCAAAATAATAACCAATTAATATTAACAACACCCCACTAATTTTAACAATACCCAAACAAAAATAAGAATGTGCACCTAATCACCAACAAATCTAATCAAACTAAGACATGTAAAGGAAATTTTTAACAGAAATTGTTTTAAAGGAAAATTTTCAGATGTAAATGTTTGTTTTACAAATCTAATCAAACTACGACATGACAACAACCATTCAAATGATTGCCACTTCCATTAAAGAAAGAGCCAAATAACTTATCAAGACATCAAAACTTGAAATTTGTATTTGATAAACCACAAAAAGAAACACATAATTTAGCAGTGGTGTGCACATAGGCTGCTACATTGGGTTTTTAAATGTTAGGGTTTTTACTCTTTAAAATGAGAAGAGCCCAAATATCGCAAGGAGCTATACAACTAAGTGGATTTTTCTAAAAGATTTTAAAATAATTACAGAGGTCGCTCCTGAGTTATCTAACAGCATTTTTCAGCTACATTTTAGTTCGAAAAATTACACCAAGGCCCATATAATTTCAAAAGAACACTCTATATATAAAAAAAAATCCCAAAAATTATGTGGGTGTGCCCTCACCCACTCAGGACTTAATGGGGACGCCCCTGCACAAATCCCCCACACACAAATCAAGAACAAATCCCTTATAAACAAATCAAGAACAAACCTTGTATAAACAAATCAAGCACACAAACACATATACACAAATCGCATACACAAAATCAAGAACAAATAGTATATACACAAATCGCACACACACGAACACATATACACAAATCGAAGCAAGTAAATCAAGAGATTTTTTACCTGCGATGGAGTTTGGCCGGCGCAAAGATGAGAGTCGTGCGAGACGTGCAGCCAGATAGAGAGAGAGAGAGAGAGTCGTGCGGCCGAGATGTGTGTTGTAGAAAGAGAGCCTCCATCCGCCAAAGAGGAACAAAAATTTTGGAGCGGGAGTGTGAAAAAAAAAACCGCTCCTTTTTCCATTTAACTCAGTTTTGACTTGAAGTCTAAAATAATTAACATTATATTTATGCTATTTATATATAAAAATGAGATAAATGGTTTATTTTTTTATCTCAATTTTACTTAAATTGAAATAAAAATATAACTTTAAAGTCAAATTGACATAAATAAATATCATTTATATCAGTTTACATTTGTCTGACATAACGTCACTTTTTAAACTGACATAAATGATGTTTTTTGTTGTAGTGATTGTGTTAATTTCTACTTCATCTCATTTTTGTTTTTGTTTCAAATTCTCAATGATCTTACACGTTATATCAAATTTTAGAGATTGAAATATAGTGTCATTGTTGAGAGAATGTTTGTGCTTTAATGTCGAAACATATTTTTACAAAACTAGATTCTCTTAGATTTTTAGATCTGAAATTTATTGAATATTTTTATGATTTAAATATTCTGATTTTTGTGTTAAATGTTATATGTTGTTGAAATCAGAGTTTGTCTGGATCTTGCATGTTTAATGAAAATCTTTTATAGATCTATTTTCACATATCTTTGAAATAATGTTTTTTGTAAAACACTACTCTCACAAAATCTGATTTTATATTTTTGAGAGATTGAGAACACATTTTAAAGTGATTGAATATTCTTGTTGTGTCTCCATGATTAGTGTTGTATGCATTTCTTATAAATAACGTTTATAGGATTTACATGATGATATTATTTGTAGTCTTTCTTGAAAATGGCATGTTGTTCATTTATGCTTAAAATGATAATTTCTCTGATGCTGTTTAGTAGAAATATTTTATTTAGACAAATGCATGTTTAGTATTCTTTTCTAAATTTATTGAAGATATTTTTGGGAAAAGAAAAATGTTTAAATTGATTCTTTCAGATTTATAGGCTTGAATGATAATATGTCTTGAAATCTATGTCAATAAATCATATGGAAAGTAACGATTGAAATTTTATTTTTTAAGTTTTTACAGAAAACTTATATGTTTTTGTTGTATGAGTGAAGTTCTTGCATGGTTTACATTTAGAACATATTCACTTACACGTTTTACACAACTCTACACAAAAAAAGTATGTTGTTGGTTGAGAGATTTCGACTGCTGATTCGACATCAAATTAAAGGAGAAAGGAAGCAAGGCTTGTAAATAAAGAGAGGACAAACAAGTTGCCCCGAAAGGAGTGGATTCTCGCTTAGGTATATTTCTAGACTTCGAATAGGATTGGTTGTATGATTTCTTGTACATTCTTGTAACCTATATCTATTTTATAGTGGATGTTTTTTAGTTTATGGTGTAGAGCTCTATGACAACCCGCCCAATAAAATACCAGGTGATCAATCCTATACCAGATTAAAACAGGAATCTCATATGGTTCATTCTTAGCATCACCGTCGAAAACTAATTTAATTACTAATAAATTATTAGGCTGGCGTCAAAATTTTATTTAACTAATATTTTTAATCAAACCAACAAAGTAAAACATTCACACTGTTTATATAACACAACTGAAATGAAATAAGGTAACCGAACTCTCGGTACAACATAATATAACCAAATTGAATGCCAAAAATTAAAACGCGATAAAATAATTAATGAATACAGTTGGGCTATCATCCCGAGTGTTTCTACAATACCTCCTATCTAGATCACAAGGATATAAGCATCTAAAAAAATCCCGCATACATCCACAGCTGCAACAGCAACATCTGACTCGACAGAATCATCATCCAGGCATCCCTTTGTCTGGGCACCTAATATATATACATATATAGCAAGAGAGGGAAAATAGAGAAACGGGTCAGAGCCCGAGGTTTGAAAATATTTAGCAAGTGCATCAAATGCTATATTTTATACACTCTATAATATTACTGCTACTACCACTAAACTCAAATCACACACACGAAATATACCTCCTTCATCCGGGGTAACACTCATAATAACAACTTTACCAATAACCCTGGCTGTTCCAAATGGTTCCCAGACATAGTACACTTGTCTTATCCAAACCAAAAATTTCTTTGACCAATACCTCATCTACTCTTGTCCTTTAACTCATATTGGGCAAGGTCAAAGTGTGTGGTTCTACTTCCCACATCACACTATTCCCCTATCTCTGGCCACCTTGTCCATGTTAAGGTTATCAGTATCTCAAACCTTCATAGCCTCTATTCTGACAATCACCCTCATAGTTCCCTTAGCTCCTCCGGCCAAAAGGAAACACACTACCGGTCTCAATTGCCCTGTTTCAAAGGATCCCCGGGTGGATGTCCACCTGTGTGTGTGTGGGGGGGGGGGGGTATGTACACAAATTATCCATAAGTGTTAGCAACACTTACTAGTGACCCTATTATTCCACTTAAGGACTCATTCTTCATTGTACCTACCTCATCAGGTACAAAGTTCACTTAACCATATAACTCTTTGTTCACCGTCGGCCCCTGACTGATCCTTATGTGAATAATTTAGAAACTGCATTCTCTTCATTTTTGATAAATTAAAGGAAATGGCGATTAAAGCTATCTGTAAGATTCCTCTACGAGCAAAACATTCTGCTCCCCCAAATATTGTGACCACTATTACCACCATTTTAACATTGCTCCAACGAGTGAAAAAAATTTCCTCAAATTTTCACATCACGACATTTCTATACCTTGCCTAAGCCAAAGCTTATGAGCATCCTACTTCCGTTGAATAATGATACACTGCCTCCGCATAATTTAAGTTACAACAAATGGTCCTTATCAAAGACCCTTCTAACTTATTCCCAATTTAAGTTCACTGGGTAAGTCGAATTTAGCAACACTCTCTACTATAATGGTACCTGAATAATTATAACTACTCCACTCTAGTATTCGTTGCACCAATACATGCCAATGCCACAAAGGGAGTGACCTCAACAGCGGTCGTCCCCAATTTCAACTTACAGCTCCAACTAAGCTCGCCTCCTGCTGCCCTCATAACGGCCTTCCCTGGTCGCCCTTCGTCAATCAGCACACGAATCTCTCACGAGCGTACAAAAGATTTACTATAATCTTACATAATAGCAGGAGAACGAAATCTCATAATAGGAATCAACAATCCTAATAATAAGTCTCTATCTCAAATCGAAAGCAATGCTGAAAACGTAGTACGCCTGCACAAATTTCTATGGACACTAGAACCTGATGCACTGATACCATCTGTGACACCCCACCTAATAAAATACCGGGTGATCAGTCCTATACTAGATTAAAACAAGAATATCATATGATTCATTTTGAGCATCACTGTCGAAAACCAATTTAATTACTAATAACTTATTAGGCTAGTGTCAAAATTTTATTTAACTAATCTTTTTAATCAAACCAACCAAGTAAAACATTCACACAGTTTATATACCACAACCGAAATGAAATAAGGTAATCGAACTCTCGGTACAACACAATATAACCAAATTGAATGCCACAAACTAAAACGCGGTAAAAGAATAAATGAATAAACTTGGGCTATCAGCCCGAGTGTTTCTACAATACCTTCTATCTAGATCACAAGGATAGAAGCGTCTAAAATAATCCCCACAACTGTTGCAGCAACATCTGACTCGAAAGAATCATCATCCAGACGTCCCTGTGTCTAGACACCTAATATATATACATATATAGCATGAGAAGGAAATAGAGAAACGTGTCAGAACCCAAGTTTTGGAAATATTTAGCAAGTGCATCAAATGCTATATTTTGAAATTATGAAATCTCTCATATTTAAACTGGTATCACACTCCCATGAGATACACCTCACCCCTCCTCTAATAGTGCACACCTATCTTATACATTTTTAAACAACCTAGTTAAGCTACCCTGCCTAACTAATCTCTTTCACCCATCCTCTGGATTCTCGTAACTATCACTTACCCGACGTGATATAATATAGGTTATACAGTAACCTATCACCTAAGATTTAATTGGTATAATTATCAATGTGATATTTATTGTTCTCATATATATACCATTCATTTTTCGAAAGTTTCACTAGTCTAAAATACCATTTTCACTTTAGTATATAAAATCCCATAAATATAATTCTCACTTAATATACGATTCTCATTTGTATTAATTTGGATATAAATCTCCCAAAAGAGGAATAACTCTTATTCATTTTACACTTTACACAAGTCTAAGTTATACGATTTCACATCTTCATATACATGCAATATACTATACGCAACAACTATATTTATACCTATACACAACCATAAGTATAATAACCATCCCACCAAGCTATAACTCGAGGATGTAGTCTTAAAGCGCTATCATCATCCAGGTATGCACACTTAACCCAGGTACTAAGTATGACTCACTCAAGATCATGGTAAAAAAATACTAAACGGTGGAGGCTGTCATATTCCCTCCTGAAAGTGGACTCATCATTGCACCCATATGCAGGACGATATGACGTGGGGACTATACTATCCCTTCTCCTCAAGCCAGGGGATTCACCCACATCGCGCAACCTCCCAGGATAACACTAGAAATATATGTATACATAAATATATCATTCACATACCCATATATTTATAACCAAATCATATATATACTATAACACACCTGTATATATATATAATACATATCATTTCTCAATATACCCTGGCTATAATTGCCAAACTCTCATAGTGATAGCCAAAATCCCGAATGTTCCCATTCGTAATAGTATATAAGTATTCACACACTTAAAATACTAAACCTATAAGTATTCTCTTACTTAAGATTTATTTACCTTAATCACTTTTAAGGATTTATATATAATCCCGAATATACCCATTCGTAATACTTAAATAAGTATACACGCAACTTATCTCAATTCCATAGGTATCGCATCACCTATAATAATAGTCGTCAATAGATGTACCGGATAGCATCTTAATCCTCTCTAGCCCATATCCTAAATTCCATCCTACTCACATCCTAGTATTCACTCAATTTTAATCGGCCCATATTTATTCTCTACGCATAAATATATATACACATCTGCCAAAGACTTCTCTCGAATGTTACTCGTCCTATACATTCACTAATTCCATACCCCTAATTGCACATTCAAACAATCCAAGGTTCTCTCTCCCAACCCAGGGTTTACTCACTCTCAATTCCATTGTCTAGGAGTCATAATATCACATCTAGAATCCCCTACAATAATCTTCAATTCATCATTTAACTCCCCCTACACTTAAGGGAGGAAATATATTAAATCCATCTAAGGCGAATCGATTCATCCCTTATACGAATCGATTTGGACCAGTGAATCGATTCGGTCTAAATCCTAATCGGTTCAAGAATGTTCTTCAATCAGGTCCTCAAGGGCGAATCGATTCGGTCTCAATCCGAATCGATTCAGACTGAGACAGTCTTACAGGTCCCCTTATGTGAATTGATTCATTTTAGACCCGAATCAATTCGCCTTGTTTGGATCTCACTGTTTGGATGATTTCATCTTCTCCAAAAATCCTAAATATCATCCCAACCTCCATTTTTGTGGTTTCTAATCTCAACCAACAACACTATAATCATCCTAACATCGATTTATATCTAATACATCAATTAATTTATGGGATAGAACAATTTCTCTTAGATTTAAACCCTAAAACCAATTAAACTCTGTTTTATCATTTCATCCAATTTCTACCCATATATACACCCCATTAACATGGGTTTAACACTAGAAGTCATCAAGAGTTAATAATACATAAATTTTCCCAAATTTATTTCAAGGATTTTAAACCAAAATTATCTAGTTTACCAACTACAATATGAGATACACACAGTCAATTGAATAAAGCAAGTAAACACTTGCCTCGTGGATAAAATCCAACGACCTCGAGTCGAATCCCGCGGAGTTTGGGCTGGAATCCCCTTTTCTCTCCTCTTTTTTCTTCTTCCTTTCTCTTTATCTTCTTTCTCTCTTTTCATTCTTTATCTTTCTCTCTCTTGTGCCTTATAAGAGAGAAATAAGGGCTTGTCCCTTATAAAACCCAAAAATGACTCGTTTACTCAATTGAGAGTCCTTACTAGTCCAAAAGCCCCCGGAACCCAAACACTACCCCCAGGTACTCTATTTTGACTATTTTGGCCATTTTGAAACCTCCCGTGCACTCGAAATCTCCATCCAAGTCACTTAACTAAAATTCACTAATCGGACCCAACACTTCTCAACACGTGTTTTCTCTAACGTTCTATAATTCCCGTCGCTTTACCCAACTGTGACAGGACATAAAAATATTATGACTTATTTACTTAGTCCCAAAAGTAGATGTAACACACATCGATAATAATCTAACACTCCTTAATTCCAAAATCACTATTCATAGTAATTCCTCTAATTATCAAATTAAACCCACTTATGTAATTTAAATATCCATAAAAGTACGGGGTATTACATACTTCCCCCTTTACAAAGGAATTTCATCCCCGAAATTCGGATACGACTTGTACCCAGAAGTCGAATGGTACTAACCCAATGGTACTATACCATATACTCATTCACGGTACCCACCTATCTCAAGGCTTACACTCTAATTCACTAGCTTAACTACGTATCTATATGTTGAAACACTACCTCGATCGCAAGGTTAAATCTAACAATAACACATCGCATCTAGTGCTTCTATAGCCACATGTAAAGAAAACGAGCCTACAATCGCAGCTCTACCGTACTGATCCCATCGGAAAGCTACCACTCAGAGCGTCCGTTCGTCTATATCATGACATCGAATTTCCCTCAAAAATAAAACTACACTAGCGATTCACTGCTCCCGTCATCCTTCCATATTATCTCAGGTGTGTTAACTCTTATTGCACCTATATTATCGGATTATTGCGTACCTCATATGATGTCTCATCCAACACAATCCAATTCTATTTATAACTTCCCCAAAGCATAATCTTTAGCTGTATATACTACGTCCCTTCTATCTCGGATGATATATAAAACCAACTTACCAAGGTGCCCACACACCCAGTAACTCGTGCATGTCTACACAACTATTTCAAACGTCGCACCCATAACACATTCTCCAAGAATGGGCCTCACATCCTCGGTGGGGTGCTAACACCTTGTAACACCCCGCACTTTTAGGGATATTTAAATTTCATATGTGGGCATAATTTGGAGATTAAGGGAAAGTCTGAGAATAAGAAATTTTGGGATTTATGAACATTTTATTATTACCGGTGTGTGTTTCATTTACTTTTGAGACTAAGTAAATTAGTTGGAGTATTTTAATTATATGTCGCAGCTGGGTATAGCGACAGAGGATAATATTTTAATGAAAAAACCTGCATTAAGTTGTGTTGGGTTAAATTAGTGATTTGTGGTCAAGTACCTCGGATGGAGATTTCGAGTGTGCGATTGGTCTCGGAATGGCCGAGATAGTCAGAATAGAGTATCTGGGGGTCGTAATTGAGCTCCGGGAAATTTTGGAGGTTTAAAAGGGATAAACCCTTATTTCTCCCTTATAAAGACACGGGAGAGGGAGAAAGAAAGAAAGAAAAGAGAGAAAGAAGAGAACGAGAAGAGAGGTAGGAAAAAGGGAGATTCCGATCAAAACTCCGTGGAATTCGACTAGAGCTCGTCAGATTTCATCCTCCGGGCAAGTGTGTACTTGCTCTATTTCATTTTGTGTATATATTTCATATTATAGTTGGTAAACTATACGATATTTGGTTAGAAACCTTAAAATAAATTTGGGAAAAGTTTGAGTATGAGTTTACATATTGATGTAATGTAAACTCTAAATGATTTCTAGTGCTAAAACCATGTGAAATGGGGGGAAATGAGAACACTAGGGTTTATTGGGTTTTTAGGTTCAAATCCAAGAAAAGTGGTTTAAATCTCCCAATTAATTGAGGTGTTAGTTAGAAATCAATGTTTAGATGTTTGTTGTGTTATTGGTTGAGATTAGAAACCATAATAATGGAGTTTGGGTTGATATTTGGGTATTTTGAAGATTGAAAAATCGCCCAAACAGTGCCCCTCAAATAGGCCGAATTGATTCGGGTCTAGGCCGATTCGATTCGCCTAAGGGGGTCTGTATGGATGCCTTGGGCCGAATTGATTCAGATTTAGACCGAATTAATTTTACCTTGAGGACCTATTTGCAGAACACTTTCAGAATTGATTCGAATTGGGGGCCGAATCGATTCACCTTGGCCAGAACTGTTAGTTTTCTTCCCTTAAGAGTATGGAGAGTTAAATTACAATTTAGGGTTTTATATGGGGGATCCTAGTTATGATATCGGGACTCCTAAATGTTGGTTTTGAGGGTGAGTAAACCTTTAGACGAAAAAGAAAAACCTTGGATTGGTGTAGGGCATAATCCGGGGAACGAACCTAGTAAATGTTCGGGACGGACAACATTTGAGAGAGAGTTACTTTGTCGTTGGGCATAGGTATTTACGTTATTCGAATGTATGTGAGCTGAATACACCTGAGTGAATCCTAGGGCGCGATTACTAGGAATTAGTATTTTTAGGATTAGATGTGTGTAAATCCTTAAAAGTGATTAAAGTGCGAATTATATGTTAAGTGAGAGAATATTTATGAGTTTAGTATTCTAGGTGTGTGAATAATTAAATATTGTTACGAGTGAGAACATTTTGGAGATATTGGCCATCGTTATGTGTGATTGGCGATTATAGCCATGTATACATTTGAGGAGTGATAAATGTATATATATACTATGTGGGTATAGTATATATTATGTGATACGAATACATATATATCTGTGTGTGATTGGTATATGTGTATCTTAGAGGTTGATTTCCACAGGCTTTCCTTTGGCGTAGGGTTGGAATAGCCAGATTATATATTTTCTCCAGTGCGATCTAGGGAGGTTGCGCGATGTGGGTGAATCTCCTGGCTTGAGGAGCAGGGTGAGTATATCCCCAAGTCATCTCGTACCAAGTTCTCAACCACTTAACTTATTTAATATTAATTACTCAATTCTATATACTTACAAGCACAGTAGATTAATCACAGGTACATATATTTATCACCCATAATATATATACTTATAGGGCACCCCACATAAGTCTATGGTGATGGCATACTCTGCTATTAAGTCCCCGTATCACTCGTACAATAGGGAAATACTAGCTCGGAATCACTCTCTAACTGTATTAACACAAAACACACATAATGGAGGCGAAGCATAGTTCCAAGTCACTAAGAGGTCAGCACATACCCTCACGTCTCTTAGCACTATCTGACTATCATTCTTGAATAACATGTACCAAGGATGCTACGTTCTAGGGTACAAGTCAATATCCCCCATAAAGGTTCAATCGAGATAAGACTGTCCCGACGAGGAACCTCCTTGATAGCAAGTAGCGCGGGTATGATTACACACAAGCATACAACATTATATATATATAGTTTGAGGACCCTAAATGAGGCCCACTTTTTTAAAATAGTAGAAAAAATATTTTGAGGATGATTTTTTTTATAGTTTTTAAATATTTTAGTAGGACTATAAAAAAATAATCAGATCAAGATGATTTTTTTTGCTATTTTAAATAAATCGGTCAAACTGTGTGAGTTTTTAAGTTGTTTTTAACTCACAAAGTTTGATCGATTTTTTTAAAATAGTAAAAAAATTCATTTTGAGTTGATTATTTTTTTATGGTCCTACTAAAATGTTTAAAAACCATAAAAAAAATCATCCCCCAAATATTTGTTTTACTATTTTAAAAAAATGGACCTCATTCAGGGACCTCAAACTGGGAGACCTCACTTGATCCTCTCTCTCTCTCTCTCTCTCTCTCTCTCTCTCTATATATATATATATATATATATATATATATATATATATATATATATTCACATTATTCAGCTATGCATACCCACGACCCATAATACATGCGAACTATGCCCGATTTCTACGTATAAATAAATCATTCCTTTTATTTTCTCAATTATCACAAATCCTGAATTACTTCTCGACTCTCGAGGGGTACCCTCCTGATAAATATAAAATCAGTAGATGTACACTCAATACCCTACTGGTCTAATTCCTTCTTAATTCTCGCAAGACCTAATTTAATGTACGCACGATTTCCCATTCTATTTATACCCCAGAAATCCAATGGTTAAATCCTATATAAAATCGTCTCCCCCGGACCCTACTTATACCCTACTGGTCCTCCTCAAGTCCCATTATAATATTTAAATTATACCTAAGGGTCCTTACACATTGGGATTGGACTAATGTTTAAGAAGGGAAGAAGTTTCCATTTCCAGGAGGAGTCGATCGATCAAACAGTTCCTTACCTACGGGTTTCCTTAACATAAATCCTCAAAACCTCTATTAATTCATCCCAAACTCCCAAACAATAAAAACCAACAGTTGTATTACCCTATATACATGTTTTCTAGCGTTAAACATATACGAATTTATTAAGGGCCATCAATTAAAGGGTTAATACAACAAGAACCCTATTTTAATCATCATGATCAATATTTTCCTAATTCTTCCTGAATCTAACCTCCATTGAACATCAATTTCGTAGTTAATCATCTACATATAACAATAGGGTTGTCCTAACATAATTTCTATTCAGAATTTCAATATGAATCTCCAAATTATCATTTATCTTTCACTAAACATAAATTTATCATCTCCTAAACTAGCATGGATATGTTATCAACTAAAGAACAAGAAGTTAGATACTTTCCTGGAAATCAAAGGATTGGTCCGATGGATTATAGTGGTATAGGAATGATTCCCTTCTTTCGATCTACGCATTGGTGGTGGAATAATTGAAAGTGGTGTAGGGTTGGTGGCTCTCCTCCTTGGAAGCCTTCTCTCTTCTCTCTTCCTTAGCCTCTATGCAACTATAATGTTTCTAACCCTTGAGGAATCTAACTCCCATCAGATATAACCCTTAAATTTTCATTTATGATTAAGTTCTAAAATTGGAAATTACCAAAATGCCCTCCCGGGTTACCGGTTAGGCCTAAAAACGTCTCGAGATCCAAACTAAACTCCCGGGTACACTTTTCTGACTATCTCAACCCTTTCGGATACATTGGCTCACTATAAATTACCATACGAGTGACTTATAATTAAATTACTTTTTATTCCCTTAAACACGACACACGCGCATCCCGACTTAATTTCTATGATTGTCATGTTATTCACTCGTGACAATTTTAATAAATTCAATCTCATATATTACTTTACTCATCTAGTAATATTCAACATAATTCTTACCAATAATTACTAACTCTCATCATGAAAGTAAATATTTATATTAAAATCCGAATTAGTATTAAATTAATATATCCCAATTTAATTTAATTAATCCCATAATTAAATGCCATAAAAATACGGGGTATTACATACTCCCCCCACACCCCCAATAACGAAACTTCATCCCGAAATTTAGAAAATAAGGCATACCTGATAAAAACAATTCCGGATACTTTTCGCACATATTTGCCTCGTGCGCCCAAGTGGACTCCTCTACATTATGATGCTCCTACTGGACCGATACAAGTGGGACTACCTTCGACCTCAATTTTTTTTGCTATGGTCTAGGATAGCCACCGGTCTCCCCTCATAAGAATTGTTGGGCTGCAAGTCAATCTCATCTATCGCAATAAGAGTGTGGGACAAATCATCCCGAAGATACCGCCTCAACGACGAAATGTGGAACACATCATGAATACGGTGCAAGTGCTCTGGCAACCCAAGCCCGTATGCCACTGGTCCAATCCTCTCGAAAATGGGAAATGGTCCTACGTACCTCAGAACCAATTTCCCTTTCTTCCCGAACCCCATTACTCCTTTCATAGGAGATACTCGCAGTAATACATGGTCCCCCATGTTAAACTCCCTGAAGAACCTCTTTTCATCGGCGTAGCTTTTCTGCCTGTCTTGGGCTACTCGAATATGACTCCTGATCAATTCAATCCTGGCTAACGTCTCCTGAATTACCTATGGCCCAAGTAGCTTGTTGTCCCCCACCTCTAGCCAGCAAGTGGGTGTGACACCCCACCTAATTAATCCCGGGTGATCAGTCCTAAATCAAGTTAGAAAAGGTTTCTCAGTTGGTCCATACTTAGCATCACTGTCGTCTTTTTAAATTACTAACCACCTAAGTGAGAAAAATAGACTGGTGCCAATTTTTATCTTTCAATTAATTAAATTAAAACTCATGCGGAACATACAACAATACCCAATCACAGTTAATTAAAATAACCATGCACAAATAAAATAACTAACTGAATAAACCATCGGTCCAAATAACCAATACAAGTAAATATCAGGAAAAACATCTCAACAAGTCTACTACTGATAAATGAACCGTGAGCGACAAGCTCAGATAACTACTAGAGAGTCTCTATAAGAATGGAAGAAGGAGGCGTCTATCAAAACCCCGCAACATCCACATGTGCTGCAGCAAGGGTACCTGGAATAGAGTCAAGCTTGGCGCCCTTGTGGTTGGACACCTAAAAGGTTTTTAAAAATTGTATAGCAAGGGTTAGTACCCAAAAATATTTGAAAACATTTAACAAATGATTAACTTGCAGTAATAAATAAATATGCATGCTCTTCATATTTTAGTTAGTGTCGCACTCTCTTGAGGACTTCCTCACCCTCCCCTAATGTGCACTAATAACACTTCCAATTAATTCACTAGGTCCTATGCCCTGAACCATTGTTTATTTAACCCTTGAACTTTACCAACTCTAAACGGGTATGCCTTAAATCATGATTTTTCTTAAGTTATTATAAACGTCAACTTATTTAAATCATTACTCCTTTTAATTCCATACAACATTCACACCAGTTATATACCTAATACATTTTTCACTATGTATTAATTATTCCCTATATAATTATTTACCTAATTATATAATTCAATCATATTACAGTATTCACAAACATACTGAAATAACATTTAATGCCAACTTTCGACCGAGTAAGAATACTCACAAAATATAAATTTTCCCAAGTCCTATCCCACTAGGTGTATTCACGTAACCTAGTTATCCAAGTTAGATTCGCTCACTAACTTAGTTTAACATACAAATTGGAGGCGGTCATATTCCTTGCCTGAAAGTGAGATGCCCCTCACCCATATAACGGACGCTATGACCTGGGATTATACTCGCCCTACTCCTCAAGCTAGGGGATTAATCCACTACGCGCAACCACCCCCTATAGCACTAGAGTATATGATAGTAATATTAAATCTCTGATATTAATGCACACACACTATATATATATACTATCACACACCGTATATATATATATATATAAATAAAACGTCCCGGCTACACCATGTACTAAATTCGTAACACCAGCCTATTTTATTTATTAAGAGTTTGTGGTCCAACCCTAACTATTAATTAATTTGCACATTAATTAATTTAGTCACCTTTGGTGTCGCTCCCACCATAAATTTGGACTTACTCTCGTAGCCCGAAATAACCTCACTCAAGTCTAAATTCCCGACTCTCGTATTTATAATCATGACGTGTCACCCAAAAATTTCCTCAAATCCTAATTAACTTTACTCATTATTAATTAGGTTTAGACTCATGTATTAATTTTCCCCATAATTAATTACATAAGAATTTATTATATAAATTTTTCTTTTATACACATAACTGCACAGAATTGTCGAAATCTGCCGACCTTCGATCGATCGACCCCAGACCTTCGATCGATCGATCGAACAGGTCTTCGTCTTCTTCGCGAAGACAGAATCAGCAATGGATGGAAATTCTCAAACCCTAATTCCTTCTACCAGTAACCTCAAGCCCTCTTAGCATTAATACATGTTAGAAACCTTATTAGGGACCTCCAGAATGTCCACCAACATCATTAATTCGTCCATTAACTACAGTTTATGGATTTGGGGAAAAATTCATCTTTAACCCTTAACCCATTTACAACCCAAATCCCTTCACCAAATTCATTTCTAATTATCCAGATATCATCCTATCAGATATGTATCAGTTCATAATATCAGATTTCTACCAGATTTTTCATTAAAATTCGTAAATCAGATTATCACTTTTCAAAACCTCATGTTTATGCCATGAACACCCAAAACGAATTTTTGATCAAACACATCACATGAATATGAATTTCAAAACAGATTTAATACTATTGCAAGTTATCCACTTGCCTTAGGTTTCGTAGTGTCTGATTCGGAGATGAATTCCAAGGTTGAAGATGATCCTTGTTGGCTCTCTAGTAATCCCAAAATTGCCTTTAACTGCTATTAGGGTTCCTTAATCCAATTAGCCTTTTTCTAAAACTCTATCAGCCGTTATATCATTCCTCCAATTTCCTTAATTTACCTAAATCCCGTTTTTTGCCTAATGGGCCAATCCCAAGTAACCCAAATGCCCCGTGTGGGCCCGGCTATGTCTAAAAATGCCCCGTGACCCGTTTACTACCCACGGGTACACTTTCCGACTATCTCTGCCCATCCGGACTCAACCGTACACTTAGAATTGGCATCCGAATTAATTTATAAAAATGTGTATCCCCTCACCCCTTTAGTCTATACCGACTCCCAGTTGAGATAAGTGCCTACCCTTTCATTAATACTCGAAATGACTTAAATAAATAATTACTATTCACTTAGTAAATAACTTCCCATAAATATTAACCATTTATTCCTCGATTAATATTTAAATAATATTTCCCTAATTAATTCAATTAAATTACGATTCACAAGTAATTTTAAATTTCCGAATTAATTAAATATTTAATGCATGAAAATGCGGGGTGTTACATACTCCCCCCCTTACAAAGGAATTTTGTCCCCGAAATTAGGTCTTACCTGCGATGAAAAGCTCTGGATATTGCTCCCGCATATCCTCCTCCCGCTCCCAGGTAGACTCATCAATGTTGTGATGACCCCACTGTACTCTAACTAGTGGAACAACCTTGGATCGTAATTTTCGCTCGCTACGGTATAGGATAGACACCGGCATCTCCTCATATGAGATGTCTGGCTGTAAATCAATTTCTTCAAGTGGAATGTGCCAGAAGGCCCTCTCACTCCTGCGATATTTCTTCAGCGATGCTAGATGGAACACGTCGTGTATCCGCTGAAGATGCTCCGGTAATCCTAGCCTGTAGGCTACAGGCCCCACCCTCTCGATAATAGGGAAAGGTCCCATGTACCTCGGTGCTAGTTTACCCTTCTTGCCGGACCTCATTACCCCTTTCATGGGGGACACCCAGACCAATACCTGATCCCCAACCTCTAACTCCACGTGTCTCCGTGAAGCATCAGCATAACTTTTCTGCCTATCCTGAGCTATCCGAATCCTCCCTCGGATCAGCTCTATCTTGGAAGATGTCTCCTGAACAATCTCCGGCCCCAACAGTTTGTTGTCCCCCACCTCTAACCAACAAGCGGGTGAACGACAAGGTCTCCCGTATAATGCCTCGAATGGTGCCATGCCGATCGTGAATTGGTAAGAGTTATTATACGCAAACTCTACTAGAGGAAGATATTTCTCCCAACCTCCCCCAAAGTCTAGTATACATATTCTGAGCATATCTTCCAACATCTGATTGACTCTCTCGGTCTGCCCGTCGGTCTGTGGGTGATAGGCTGTACTCAAACGTAACTCCGTGCCCATGGCCTCCTGAAAACTCTGCCAAAAATGGGCTACAAAGATCTTGTCCCTATTCGACACAATATTAATCGGTACCCCGTGCATTTTAACAATCTTCGCTATGAATAGCTGTGCATAACGCATCGTCTCAAAGTCTGCGCGAACTGGTAGGAAGTGGGCCACTTTGGTCAACCGATCCACAATAACCCATATGAAATCGTGACCCTTCTGTGATGTCGGTAATCCTGTAATGAAGTCCATAGAGATGCTCTCCCACTTCCACACAGAAATTTCAAGCGGCTGTAGCATCCCTGATGGTCTCTGATGGTCAACTTTCACAAGCTGACACGTGGCACATTTCGAAACAAATTCTGCTATGTCCCGTTTCATCCCTGCCCACCAATAATGTCTCCTCATATCTTGATACATCTTATCCCCACAGGGATGTGCCACGAATCTCGACCCATGAGACTCTGTCATAACAGCGTGCCTCAACTCCGCATCCTCTGGCACAATCAACCTCCCATTATTGCGTAAGCCTCCCTCCGAGCTAATCGAGTAACCCTCTGCTCCCTCAGCTAGCAACTGGCTCACCCTATCCCGGCAGGTCTGATCCTCTTCCCGGGCCCTCACAACCCTCATAATGATCTCGGGTGTGATGGATAATGCTGACATGCAAGCCCTGGCCACGTCATCCTCGTATCGAAGTTCTCTCCACTTCGCTTTCCAGACTTCTGATATATCCCCAGTCGGTCTCCGACTCAATGCATCTGCCACCACATTAGCCTTACCAGGATGATACTGAATATCAAACTGATAGTCTTTCACGAATTCTAGCCATCACCTCTGTCTCATATTCAAATCCTTCTGAGTGAATAGATACTGAAGTGATTTGTGATCCGTGAATAGCGTGAACTGCTCCCCCAGGAGATAATGTCTCCATATCCTCAAAGCAAAAATGACTGCTGCTAACTCCAGGTCGTGAGTGGGGTAATTCTTCTCGTGGGTCTTTAGCTTCCTGGACGCATAAGCTATAGCCATTTCCTCCTGCTGAAGCACACCCCCAAGTCCCTGTAAGGATGCGTCAGTGTAAACCCGATACTCTAATCCTCCTTTCGGCAATGTAAGCATGGGTGCAGATGTCAACCTGTCCTTTAACTCATCGAAGGCTAATTGACAGTGATCATCCCAAGTGAATGGTACCCCTTTCTGGGTAAGATTCGTCAAAGGGCCCGCAATCTTCGAGAATCTTTTGATGAACCGTCTGTAATAACCGGCCAACCCCAGAAAACTGTGCACTTCTGTCGGTGTCGTGGGCTGTCCCCACTCCCTCACCGCTGATACTTTACTTAGATCCACCTTAATACCCCGGTCTGACACCACATGGCCAAGGAACTGGATCTCCCGTAGCCAAAATCCACACTTACCGAATTTGGCATAGAGTTGGTGATCCCGTAATGTTTGTAACACTATACGTAGGTGCTCTACGTGCTCATCCTCGGTACGTGAGTAGATCAGGATGTCATCAATGAACATGATAACAAACTGATCGAGAAACTCCCTGAATACTCTGTTCATGAGGTCCATGAACACAGCTCGTGCATTGGTGAGTCCGAATGGCATCACCCTGAACTCGTAAGACCCATACCGCGACAGGAAAGCGGTCTTCGGAACATCTTCCTCCCGGATACATAATTGATGATATCCTGACCTTAAGTCGACTTTAGAGAAATATGACGCCCCTCTTAACTGGTCAAATAGGTCGTCAATCCTAGGCAACGGATACTTATTCCGTATCGTGGCCTTATTCAGCTCTCTATAGTCCACGCATAACCGTAGTGAGCCATCTCGCTTTTTCACAAATAACACCGGTGCACCCCATGGCGATGTACTCCATCATATGAAGCCCTGACCCAGAAGCTGCTGAATCTTCTCCCTCAGCTCACGCATCTCTGAAGGGTCCATATGGTATGGGGCCCGAGCAATTGGCCTCGTCCTCGGTGCTAAATCGATCACAAATTCGATTTCCCTGCTAGGTGGCAACCCTGGTATCTCCTGAAACACATCCTCAAATTCTCTCACCACTGGGATTGAATCCAGCAAAATAGCCACCTCCTGTGAGGTTTCCTCCTCAATGTAATACAAGTGCGTGTGTGACCCTCCCTCGGGTAGTGGCATTGCTATTAAGAACATCTCCTGCCCTGGAATGGAGAACACGATAGTCCTTTCGTAGCAATCCACCGTCGCCCGATAACCTGCCAACCAATCCATACCCAAGATGACATCGTACCCCTCCATGTCTAACACTAGTAGGTCCGCTGCTAAACTAAGTCTCCCAATCAAAATGTCCACACCCGGACAAATCGAGTGAATCGTGGCCCCGCTGCCAACTGGCGACTCTACACACATCCGAAGACCTCCCGAGGTCTCTAGTAGTCCGGCCCGTTTAGCAAAATTTAATTTAATGAATGAATGTGATGCTCCTGTATCAAAGAGAATACTACCCTCATAACCATGAATGAGAAACATACCCTCAACTGCTGGCGGTGATTTCTGCCCCGGGGGATTAGGAACATCCCGGACATTATACACACGTCCGTAGTGCATCTGCCCTTGCTGAGGTGGGGTGGGTGGGGCTGGTGCTGCTTGTGGTAATTGCCCCCTTTTCCCCTGTTGGGCCTCCTGCTGTGGGCCTCTGCCCCTTTGTGGGCATTCCCTCTTGAAATGTCCTGGCTGGCCACACACAAAACATCGTCTCTGACCATCCCCTTGTCGTTGGCCCTGTTGGCCCTGACGTGGATTGCCCTGGCCCTGCTGGCCTCCCCCATTGTTCCCTTGGCCCTGACGGCCCTGAGGAACCTGCTGCTGCTGATTCGGGCCCGGCTGCCCCTGCCTGAACCCCTGTCCTCCCTGTCGGAAACCACCAGGCTTAAACTTCTTAGCCTGATTCCCTTGCTGACTACCCACATGTTGTTGCGTATCGCCTGTGTCACTACTAGTAACAGCCTTGCCCTGTTGGCTCGGCTCCCCTGTTCGCTTGCTCCCCTTCGTATGGAAGCGATGGTCCTGGCAATGTACAAGTGCGGCATTAACGACGTCTGTATACGTCACTAACGTCGGATTCCCAATCAAGTGTTGCCTGATCCTCCAGGCTAAACCGTCCATAAACCTCGATTTCTTTCGCTCCTCATCGCTCACCTCATTTGGCACAAAGTGTGCCAAACGGGTGAACTCTTCCTCGTAGTCTGCCACTGATCGGTCACCCTGAACTAAATCACTGAATTTCTTCCTCATCTCAGTCTCTACTGCTGATGGAAGAATTTGCGATCGAATCGCACCCAAAACTCTGCTATCGGCATCAAGTCTCGTCCCCCGGCGGTGGTAACTGACTCCCACCACTGTAAGGCATCCCCTGATAGACGAAAGGTAGAAAGCATCTGCTTCTGTACCTCGGTACACTCCAGCATGCACAGATGGCGCTGAATGTTCTTCTTCCAGTCACAATCCTCTATCACATCTGTACTACCCCGGAACTCAGGTGGGTGACCCTTCTGAAAGGTCTCCCTAACTCTCTGCCAAGATGGTGGCCCCACTGGACCCTGAACTGCTGGTGCCACTGGAGACAGTGCCTGGGGCTGTGGAAAGTGAGTTGCCATAGCTCTCATTACTTTTTCGACCACCTGGGCCACTATCACTGCCACCTGAGTAGTGGAAATCAACTCGGGTGGGGGTGGTGGTAGCGGTACCTGTGGCTCATGATGAGCCTCCCTGATTTCATCCCTAGCCTCAGCCCTCTTGGCTCTCAGTCTCCTCGGTGGCATCTGAAATAGATTGAATTGTATAAGTACACAATTTACACAAAAATATACACAGCAGAAATACGATATCTCACAAGTGGAAAATGAATCAACAGTCCTAATGATAGGGCTCTATAACAACGAGTGTTACACTGAAACGTACAAAGCCGCACAGATCCTAAGGACACTAGAACCTGATGCTCTGATACCATCTGTGACACCCCACATAATTAATCCTGGGTGATCAGTCCTAAATCAAGTTAGAAAAGGTTTCTCAGTTGGTCCATACTTAGCATCACTGTCGTCTTTTTAAATTACTAACCACCTAAGTGAGAAAAATAGACTGGTGCCAATTTTTATCTTTCAATTAATTAAATTAAAACTCATGCGGAACATACAAGAATACCCAATCACAGTTAATTAAAATAACCATGCACAAATAAAATACCTAACCGAATAAACCATCGGTCCAAATAACCAATACAAGTAAATATCAAGAAAAACATCTCAACAAGTCTACTACTGATAAATGAACCGTGAACGACAAGCTCAGATAAATACTAGAGAGTCTCTATAAGAATGGAAGAAGGAGGCGTCTATCAAAACCCCGCAACATCCACATGTGCTGTAGCAAGGGTACCTGGAATAGAGTCAAGCTTGGCTCCCTTGTGGTTGGACACCTAAAAGGTTTTTAAATTTTTTATAGCAAGGGTTAGTACCCAAAAACATTTGAAAACATTTAACAAATGATTAACTTGCAGTAATAAATAAATATGCATGCTCTTCATATTTTAGTTAGTGTCACACTCTCTTGAGGACTTCCTCACCCCTCCCCTAATGTGCACTACTAACGCTTCCAATTAATTCACTAGGTCCTATGCCCTGACCCATTGTATATTTTAACCCTTGAACTTTACCAACTCTAAACGAGTATGCCTTAAATCATGATTTTTCTTAAGTTATTATAAACGTCAACTTATTTAAATCATTACTCCTTTTAATTCCATACAACATTCACACCAGTTATATACCTAATACATTTTTCACTATGTATTAATTATTCCCTATATAATTATTTACCTAATTATATAATTCAATCATATTACAGTATTCACAAACATACTGAAATAACATTTAATGCCAACTTTCGACCGAGTAAGAATACTCACAAAATATAAATTTTCCCAAGTGCTATCCCACTAGGTGTATTCACGTAACCTAGTTATCCAAGTTAGATTCGCTCACTAACTTAGTTTAACATACGAATTGGAGGCGGTCATATTCCTTGCCTGAAAGTGAGATGCCCCTCACCCATATAACGGACGCTATGACCTGGGATTATACTCGCCCTACTCCTCAAGCTAGGGGATTCATCCACTACGCGCAACCTCCCCCTATAGCACTAGAGTATATGATAGTAATATTCAATCTCTGATATTAATGCACACACACTATATATATATATACTATCACATACCGTATATATATAAAAAAATAAAACGTCTCGGCTACACCATGTACTAAATCCGTAACACCAGCCTATTTTATTTATTAAGAGTTTGTGGTCCAACCCTAACTATTAATTAATTTGCACATTAATTAATTTAGTCACCTTTGGTGTCGCTCCCACCATAAATTTGGACTTACTCTCGTAGCCCGAAATAACCTCACTCGAGTCTAAATTCCCGACTCTCGAATTTATAATCATGACGTGTCACCCAAAACTTTCCTCAAATCCTAATTAACTTTACTCATTATTAATTAGGTTTAGACTCATGTATTAATTTTCCCCATAATTAATTACATAAGGATTTATTATATAAATTTTTCTTTTATACACATAACGGGGCAGAATTGCCGATATCTGCCGACCTTCGATCGATCGACCCCAGACCTTTGATCGATCGATCGAACAGGACTTCGTCTTCTTCGCGAAGACAGAATCAGCCATGGACGGAATTTCTCAAACCCTAATTCCTTCTACCAGTAACCTCAAGCCCTCTTAGCATTAATACATGTTAGAAACCTTATTAGGGACCTCCAGAATGTCCACCAACATCATTAATTCGTCCATTAACTACAGTTTATGGATTTGGGGAAAAATTCATCTTTAACCCTTAACCCATTTACATCCCAAATCCCTTCACCAAATTCGTTTCTAATTATCCAGATATCATCCTATCAGATATGTATCAGTTCATAATATCAGATTTCTACCAGAATTTTCATTAAAATTCGTAAATCAGATTATCACTTTTCAAAACCTCATGTTTATGCCATGAACACGCAAAACGAATTTTTGATCAAACACATCACATGAATATGAATTTGAAAACAGATTTAATACTATTGCAAGTTATCCACTTGCCTTAGGTTTCGTAGTGTATGATTCGGAGATGAATTCCAAGGTTGAAGATGATCCTTGTTGGCTCTCTAGTAATCCCAAAATTGCCTTTAACTGCTATTAGGGTTCCTTAATCCAATTAGCCTTTTTCTAAAACTCTATCAGCCGTTATATCATTCCTCCAATTTCCTTAATTTATCTAAATCCCGTTTTTTGCCTAATGGGCCAAGCCCAAGTGACCCAAATACCCCGTGTGGGCCCGGCTATGTCTAAAAACGCCCCATGACCCGTTTACTATCCCCGGGTACACTTTTTCAACTATCTCGGCCCATCCGGACTCAACCGTACACTCAGATTGGCATCCGAATTAATTTATAAAAATGTGTATCCCCTCACCCCTTCAGTCTATACCGACTCCCGGTTGAGATAAGTGCCTACCCTGTCATTAATACTCGAAATGACTTAAATAAATAATTACTATTCACTTAGTAAATAACTTTCCGTAAATATTAACCATTTATTCCTCGATTAATATTTAAATAATATTTCCCTAATTAATTCAATTAAATTACGATTCACAAGTAATTTTAAATTCCCGAATTAATTAAATATTTAATGCATGAAAATGCGGGGTGTTACAGTGGGAGAATGACAAGGTCTGCCATACAACGCCTCGAAAGGGTCCATGCCAATCATAAACGGGTAGGAGTTATTATAAGCAAACTCCACCAGTGGAAGGTACTTCTCCCAACCCCCTCCAAAATTAAGGACACAAATGTGTAGCATATCCTCCATCATTTGATTTGTACGCTGAATTTGTCCATCTGCCTGCGGGTGATATGCCGTACTCAATCGCAATTCGGTACCCATGGACTCCTGAAATCTCTCCCATAAGCGTGACACAAAAATTGTATCTCTTTCGGACACGATATCCAGGGGTACCCCATGCAACCTCACTATCTCAACATTGAATAATTGGGCATACTGTCCTGTAGTGTAGTCTGTCCGCACTAGCAGAAAATGCACTACCTTGGTCAAACGATTCACCACTGCCCATATAGAATCGTGACCCCACTGTGATGTAGGCAACCCAATGATGAAATCCATGGAAATGCTCTCCCATTTCCAAATAGGAATCTCTAGTGGCTGAAGTAACCCTGGCGATCTCTAATGGTCCACCTTTACCAGTTGACTGGTGGCACACTTGGACAGAACTCCGTAATGTCCTTCTTTATCCCACTCCACCAGTACTGTCGCCTCATATCTTGGTACATCTTATCCCCTCCAGGATGTACTGATAATCGATATCCATGCGACTTTGTCATCACTAAATGACATAAGTCCTCACCCTTCGGAACTCGGACTTGTAGTCACTTTGCTCACCAGTCATTAAGATCATTTTATTCTAGTTTAGGTTGTTATTTCCCTTCAGTTATTTACTATTTTGGATATTTTATGGGCATAAACCCAAAGTTTACTATGCAATCTTTTGAGATCAGTCGGACTTATGTTGGAGTTTTTATTATTATCTGGACATTGGATTCAATTATCATCAGTTATTAATTATGTCGGTTTTATCGTACATGTTGTTTTGGAAATAAAGATGTTTTATATTGGTTTAATGCTAAGAATGATATATATATTGATAGACAAGACCCATCTTTGGCGCATTGTGTCTAACCAACCTTTACGTGGAAAATGGGGGTTGTTACATTCACGACTTCCCGCTATCTTATGACGTGTACTTTGGTTGTACAATTTTTTTTATTCAATATTCAATTCTAACACAGATGCATATGAGTAAGTTCTATTTGATCTGCAATAAGGAGCCAAATATATGTTAATGAGCTAATTTATGAGGTAATGTTAATGCCTATATATGAGATGAGATTTTGCATTTATAGTGTAATGTATGTAAAAAAAATTAATTTATTTACCCGATTGTAATTGATGGAATATCTCGTTGAACACTATATTCTTTGTGTAATTTTCAAGAAGGCCATCCTCCCTTTTTATAAGTATTTTCAAACCTAATCTTTATGTGACCTTTGAAATATAGCCATATAGAGTTGCCCATGGGAAAAAATGGTTTTGGCAAGTGAATTCCAACGCTGGACAAAGTTTGTCTTTGACTCTTATTTATAGTCATAGAAAAATACAACCGCAATGGGAGTTGTAGACGTTTTAGTATGAAAGGACATTTATTATCCACCGATGTCATTACAATTCTTGGAATGAAAACTTTTATCCCAATGCGTTATCCAATAATAATTTTTGCTTTAATAATCCATTCTCTTAGTTGAGTAATGATCAAATATGTTCCATTACAAAAGTCGACACTTTAGTTAATGTTACGTTAGAGGATTATCTGCACTTGAACTTTTAAACGTAGTTTTTGGCTTGGTAACCCATTAAAATTCAATCAGCTTCGAAACTTGATCGGAAGTTGTATGCCTTCATCGTTTGTTATAGCGAATGCTTTTCAAATGGAGTTAGAACTGAGGTATGTACATTCCTCATTGGGGATAGCATTTAGACCAAAGTGGTTAATATCGCCCACCACATCGTTAGTGGGAGTTAAAATTGTTGATGATCTCAAAGACTCTTAATGTTCTCAACCAAAGAAAGGTACGTGATTTCGACGATTGCTACCACTAGATTATCGATAGACTGAATTAGTAAATCATTTGGAATTTCATTCCACTTTCTATCCAACTCATCATTAAAAAAAGTTGATCTTATCGTCCCTTCTCTTATCTCGAGAACCCAATCTATAAATTCAAATGTGTCTTGTATTCTAATATTTTTTTGGACAAAAACATTGCAGTTATTCTAAATAGGCAACATGTTAATTGAAGCCCGAACAATATCATGTCTTGTTTTTCTTTGGATAACCGGTAAGTTTTGCCTAAAATATCCTAGAAGAAGAAGAGTTTTGCCCCCAAATATTTTATTGTTAGAGTCTGGATCATCAAAATGAAGGATCTCGTGCAGTGTTCTATCAGCTGATTCAAACGTATTATGATGATCCATAGGAGCTTCATCCCAAATAATTATTTCACATTTTTGAATGCGATCAGAGAGGTTGGTTCCTTATCGTATGCCATATGTCGTCGAGTCTCATAAGTCAAACGTGAAAGAGCCGTTTTTCTGCCAAGTAGCAATAATGAAGCAATTCTCGAAGATGCTAGAGTAAGAACAATCTTATCTGCGAATCTTAATTGTATAATGATTGTCTTGTATAAATATATTTGCCCATTCCTCATGCACCATAAATGAAATACAATCATTCCTTCTTATCATGAACTGATTCAATGACATTGTTGTAGGCCAAAATTTGATCATGGTTTAATACGTCAAGTAGTTTTTTATGTTGTGCATGAATTTCCTCAATATCATAGGATATATCCTCATGAATCAATAAGTTCCCCATATCCCCTAAGAAATAATCATTCAGAAGGGGTAGTGAGGACAAATCTTTCAAACTTATATTATTATGACGTATGATTTTTTCAATTTCGTAAAGACCATAATTTTGGATCTGAGAATCAGTTAAGACTAATTCAGGAAATTAAAGTTTTTTCCTCTTCATATACATAACATCTTCATATATAATGCACCAATTTTGTTCCCAAAGAGAAAATAGATCAGTAGCGTTATAAAAAGTAAGCATTGCAAGAAATAATTCGCGAAGTCAATTACCAGATGACCAGTTCTAAGCATGAGACAATGATTCGTTGCATTCTTTATTTCCATCTAATAGGCCAAATGCATAACTTGCAACCTTAAATGTCGGATACATAACCACTACACCAAATCTACCGAATTATCACGGTCATTGACCTTGACAAGTTGGACTTGTCAAGGTCAATGACCGTGATAATTCTGGGGGTGACGATTTTTTTTGTCATGGACTTATCACGGTCAATGACCGTGACAAGTTCGTTAGAATTATCACGGTCATGTCACGGGCCTTGACCGTGACAATGTTTAAAAAAATTATCACGGTCATTGACCGTGACAAGTTCGTGACAAGTTTCTTTGTCAAGGACTTGTCACGGTCGACATCGATCATGGTTCTAATCTCCTCATAATTACGTGTCCCGTGCATAATTTTCAATAACATTCGTAAGTAAAATCTCTCCCCGAATACTGTATGTGCATACACGATTCTCCCTATACAATCTTTCCTTTCTATTCATTCCCACTCTTTATATTTCCCCTGTCAAACCCATTTAGTTGGGAATTGAGTATATGTAAGTTTTTAGAGGCATCCACATTTTTAGAATTTATCCTCATCCACTCAGTGAACATTTTTTTTCTTGCATCCATCTTGTTAACCACATTGTCTAATCTTTTTTATTCTTTAAATTTTATATGCTTCTCATCGGGTAAGTGGAATGTTAATCTCTCCACTGCTACGCTATTATGTTGAATATCAAAATTAAATATTCTCCAATCAAACTCACAGGTTGATACATACTCACAGTTAAGAAATGATCTAACCTTTTCGATAGCTATAACATCATCCTTTCCTATCTAGTCAGTTTTTACAACATTTTCATGGAGTAAAGATATTGCTTTGTCACACCCTTGTTAACATACTTAAATAGGTACTTAATAGATCCTAACTTAGTACACAACTCTAAGTTAATATGTGGATCATAGGTAAAGACCAAGTCCCTGTTATGTGGTACAACAAATCTATTATCTAGTTTGATACCATTTTTCTTAACAACAACCACATTATCTCTCCTTCTTTAAATAAGGAATATGTTTTCATCTAAAGATGTCTCATGTGCGAAGGACTTAGGATTTTTTTTAACAAATTCATTTTGACTTACACGATTAATTAGGATATGCTTCTCCGCAGGGGCCGTGCATTATGAATTGTAACACATCTTTAAAGATAGTTAGATTGTCTTCCTCCTTTGGTAGTTCAACAGAAATAATCGTATCAATTTGCGTCGATGTCTGAGGTTTGTTGTCAGGATGCAGGAACAATATTATTTGAGCTTTTGGCAATCCCCTTTTTTGGAATTCAATTATATAAATAGCTTTAAGGAGAAGAGTTAAAGAATGTTTGCTTATATTATAAGTGTGTTAAAAATAAATTGTAATGAAAATATACTTATTGACTGTAACAATGCCAAAGAGCTTTCCTTATTTTAAACCTCTCATGAAATGATCAAGCTTTATTTTAAAATATCTTACAGCGATGTCCTAACATTCATCAAGTTGTTGGCCAGTAATTAATGATAAGAATTGGATAATTTTTGACCACCCAGGGTTCACTGTGAAAGAGATGAATACGTCTCGGTTACCAAACCATTTATAAAATGCCATAGGATCCTGGAAGATCTCAGCCATGTACCTTGGCCTGCCAATAAAAGTAGAGGGGAGAAGAATGTGTTTGCCAATGGATGAAGGTGTTGTGTCACCTCTTAAGGATGCATCCTTACGACCTTTGTAAATTGTGGAACGCAATTAGGGTTAATTTAGGCATATCTACTGCATCCTCTCTTCTTATATACGTGTGTATGTATTAACAATGTATTGTTAGAATAAATGGCAAGAAAGGTGCAAGGCATTTTATTCATTTGCTCTTTGTTGTAGCTTGTATGAGTAAAAATCCCTCATCGTTATGCATTCCCTCTTTGTATGGAGAGGACCTACATTATTTTCATAAATAATTTCGGTGTGGAAAACCATCTTCGTCATATAGAAAAAATTATTGGATACTGCATAACTATAAAGAAGCGATGTAGCTCGTTGATGCGTTGTAATCCAGAAAACTTATGATCAATGATAATTTCACCCATATAATTAGAATCCGACATATCCCCATCTATTAATCCTATAACCTCAGAGGCTTGTGGTAAATTGTAAAAGGGGGATCACCCTACCTTGTACCCAATAAAGGGATATGGATGTTTACAAAATCAGAATCTCTGAAATGATTTCAAGCCATTCTTAACAACTTGGCCAATTCATTGCTTTCATGAAACATTTTTATAAGTCCATCCCAAACATACGAGTCAATGTTATCGATGAAGTTTGATGAACGTATAGTTGATATACGGTTTGACACCTCCGATTCAGTATCATAGATGTACAACAACACAAATTTTGGGCGCTCTCCTACGGTCTAAAGTTAAGACCCAATTTTGTTATGATTTTGTCCATTTATTCGAAAAACGTATGACCCATGACCATTATTGTAAGTATTATCTACTTTTCCTCCTATGGAGGTGAAAGCAAGCATTGAGTTGTATGCACATATATTAATTCTGAACTTTGTTAACCTCACACTGTCGTTGTATGATAGCAAATCGATAAGGAAGGAGGGAGGTTCCTTGATGAGTGGTAGTCTAATTTTCCCTTCTTGACAACAGAGGGAAAATTTAGGAAATGCTTTTTGCTTATTTTTTTTCAGTACGTTCTTCATACCACGTATTAGTGAAATGAAAACTGTGTTGTTGCAAAGGAGGGCCAAAGGCCCAGGCATCGAACTTGTTACCTATAATGTATAGTTAAAAGGATTGAAACATGTAAGGTTCTTTACAAGTGCGTAGGATTCTAAGTTAAAATTTTTGGAGTTTATATTGTCTTACTAATTTTGGATGCTGGCGATTCTCGACTCTTACGATAAACGTTAGTGGTTGAACGTTTATGCTTACCTGTTGTTTCATACATAATACTTTATTATATAAATATAGATTTTAGTAAAGTTAGATATGTTTTGTTTAATAATGTAAAATTATTTCGACATATTTGAAATCATACCGGGTAGATGTCATTCGGGATTGATCATGGTTCATTCACTAACAGTGAAGGACGGAGTTACCTCCACAAAGTCACGTTTTGCCCATTATAATGTATATCCACAGTAAAGGCCTACATGTGTGTAGGGTTTCAAAATTATCTATTTATGTTTTTGTGCTAATAGAACCATTGGCGTTAACAGTGGATCTTGACAAAATGGATTCTATATGTTGTTTTATCATTATGGATCCTTTAACATTAATTCCACTGCGAGAATATGTGGATAGTATAGTTGGAGGAAAATATGAAGTAGTCGCTGAAGACGGATTTGTGTGGGCGGTAAATGCTCGATGACATGTTGTGTATTCCATTTATGTATAAAATATATTTAAATTTAAAAAATAAATGCAAAATGATTAAAGCATACGATTTTTGTAAATACCATTTTTTTCTCTGTTTGTTGCCCAAAATATTAAAATGGTAGAATATGTAGAAAGAAATATTTGAGAACCAACACACACACACACACTTATATATATATATATATATATATATATATATATATATATATATATATATATATATATATATATATATATATATATATATATATATATATATATATACACACAGAATGTAGGGAAATATAACCAAGAAAGGGTCATACATTTCTTCCATTATAAATTTAAAATAGCAAACAACAATGTAACGTAAAACCATCGCTTCTCATTAATTAATTGTGTATTACATAGTTTAAAGGACAAAATTAAGTAACAGTATGACATTACTGTATACGAAACAAAATAGATTTAGTAATTTTAAAAAATAATTAAGGATAGACATGAATGTGTAAAAAAAGTAATACACATAGTGAATTTAAAGACCAAGTTATGGATCTTCATTTCATGTCTAAAAAGCATTTGAAGAAGATATTGATTCCTCCGAGGGGTCTTCGTAAGAATGACAAAGGGTTTTATTGGCAAATGGATTATCGTAATCAATGTAGTCAAAAGTTTCAACATGAGTCGAGGAATGAACGAAGTTTGAAGGGTCCATGAATGGTTCTTCATCGTCAGAGAAAATAACGGGTTTCATCAGCAGAATTAGGGTCAAGATCAATGAAAGTTGTTAGAATAGCACGCTCAACTTAATTGTTGACATCATTTTACCTATGAAGATTACGAATGTGGGAATTGCATATAGTTGCCTTTGTTTTGTGAACATTTGGAGAGTTAATGACCTTTCCTTCATTATTATAAATTTACATGATGGAATTATCCTCTAATGCCTTTAGGACACGACAAATTTTCTCCACTCGTGATCTGTTAGTCTTGTTCTTTAACAGAGAGATGGATGCCTCAAGATCGT
Organism: Sambucus nigra; assembly: GCA_949130495.1. Taxonomy (NCBI): domain Eukaryota; kingdom Viridiplantae; phylum Streptophyta; class Magnoliopsida; order Dipsacales; family Adoxaceae; genus Sambucus; species Sambucus nigra. The sequence continues at coordinate 438,711,553 of OX422210.1, forward strand.
GATCCTGATGGCGAAAGTAAAATCTTTTATCCTTAGGGCTTGGGTTGGCTACATCGATAATTTCTCTCTCAGGGAACATGAGGTTTGACTTCAGAAGAAGTTCATGTTCGGTGAGAACCATTGTTATCCTAAATAAGTTTTTGAAAGGGTAAAAATAAGTTAACCCCAAATAATTATGCTATAAAATGGACACACGGGTGATTAATGTGTATGAACTAATGAGGATAAGGATATGGAGAAAATGGGGTTGTAATATATCAATGGAAGGAACTTTTATATAAACGGAATTAGAGTAAACCTGTCTACATTAATGGGTAGACTTATTTAAGAATAAAAGGGAGAAACAATTCAACAACTTATTTAAGGGAAGGAATTTTGCGTATTCTTGCAGGTCAATAACATATACAATTAGGAATTTATCAAAGATTTTTATTAGCATGAAAATAATTATACGGTGTTTTTTATGAGGTAAAAAATATTATTTAAAGTGAGTAAAAGCATGAAACAAACACTAGAATAGATTTGGTTTTAAAAGTTAAACATGTTGGTGTGTGTGTGTGTGGGGGGGGGGGGGGGGGGGGGGGGAGGGGGAGTTTAGTTCTAAGAGTAGTGATAATTGAAACACGTGTATGGTAAAGTTCAAAACAACCACCCAAAAAATAATATAACTTTCTATTAAAAATGTTAATTCCAACAATAATTGTAACATGTGTAATACTAAAGCTCAAAACCACCACCTAAAAAATAAAATAACTTTCTACTAAACAATGTGCATTTGAACTAAGTATAATTGTTCAAACACTGTTTCAACAAATAAAATGTAAAGTTAAATCCAACATTTACAAACATTTATTAAGAAGAGAAATAATACCTCAACACATAAAACATGAAACCAAACATGAATGAACATTTTTAAGAAGAAAAATAAGCTAAGATGTAGACAAAAATGTAAAGGAATTGCAACAAATCAGTAACATGGGTCAAAATTTTTAAACAAACTATATTTACAACATATAAAACAAATCTACAAATATATTTACAGTGCATATGCAAAAATTCAAAATATCGAATTATAGTAAGTTTCCTTAAAATGGGTGATTGAAAGAAGGTTGTTGAATAAAAAATGGAGTATATTTTTCTGGGAATGACGAAATTAATATAAATGTCAATATAGTTAACTGTTGAATGGAAAAAAGGCAAAATGAAAAAGGGACACGGACATACCATTTAAATGATTGAAATGTGAAATACCTAGTAAGATGATTGAGTGGGTATTTAAAGAACCCATTGTTGAATATGGGTGATGAATCTTATGGATTCCAAACGTCCTGAAAGAGCCGATGTTTTTTTTTTTGGGGGGGGGGGGATTGACAACTAAAATGGGTGTTAGATATTAGGAGAAGTAAACAACTTCTCGATTTCTTTTGTGAACGATTGGAATTTTAGTACAGACATTGAAGGAGTTAAATGGGGTGAAAAGAACTAACTGTTGAAGTGACGTTCGTTGGGACTGTTGAAGTGAGATCTCTATCTCTATCTCTATATACTATAAAATGCAAAACAAGCATTTAATGTTAGGCTCTTCTAAAGCTATCCACGTGGCACATCTCTATTAGGAAACCTTATATATATATATATATATATACTAGCATGATGGCCACTCGATGCGTGGCCGAATTTAGGAAAGCTTCATTCTTTTTGTTATTGTGTCTTTTTTCACATAATATATTTCATGGATGAAAGGAGATTAAATTAATATAGCATGTAGGGCACGCGATGCGTGACGAATAATTTATAAATGATTATTTTTTAATATACTTAGTAGGTAGATAATATATTTTTGTAGTGAAATGAAAATAATATAGGTATTTAGAAAGAGTAAAAAAATGTATGACAATGTTATGTTAACTTAAAATATGAGTAGAATGTTAGTAACAGATAATAAATTTTAATTATGAGATGGGAATGAATATAATCATTTAAAAGAAGTAAATTGATTTATCTAATGACTGAAAAAATTATATGTTACCTTCAAAGTGAGAGCGCCAAAAATCGAGAGTAGCCAAGAGCATCATTGGTTGCCTCAACAGCCCCATGCGCCTTACCATCATCTGCAGACCTGTTTGCACACCAATACATATACAAAGCATAATTAGTGTAAAACAAAAAAGAAAACAATCAATGAAGCATGCACTTACATCCATTTTTTAAGCAATGGTGCCGTGGAAAGCAAACGAACTTTTTTTTTGTAGTCTGTTTCACATAATACATGCTACGAATGAATTAAGATTATGAGATAAAAAAAAATTAATTACTTATTTTTAAGTTCGTGAAAAAGACCAAGTTTTGCCATTCAAATTTTAAGTTCAAATGAATTGGTAAGATCATCTCTAAAATAACGTAAGTTAAAATCAAAATTAACATCTAACTTATGAAAAGTTGGAAAGACATATCATTAAAATAAACATAAGATGAAAATTATAAGTGAATTAAATGGTAAGAGTATTTTTTTTAACTAAAATATTTTGATAAACAAACAAATCAAACAGGGCATAAATTGTTCAACCAAACAGGGAATTAAAAGTTGTATGGGAGGATGCATGTCACATTTATTCGAGTCCATATCATTATTTTCACGTATTTGTAGTAGAATAAGGCCATTATCTGTACACACTTATAAAGAGAATATATATTTGAATTATACCTTGGAACCATGGGATAATTGGACATCCCAAGATCATTTTTTATCTGATGCCAAATTCCACAGCAGATCACCTTAATGAAAACATCCTCTGACCTGACCCTGTGTTTTTGTATGATTTTTACAAAGACAGAAACATTTATATATATATATATATATATATGAAGAAAGTAAAAAGAATAAACCCAACACCATATCCAACCACCCTTCTACCTGCCCAACACATACCCATATCTACCCAAATCCGACCAGCACAAATGACTTCTCACCCACCTTTCACACATATAAAAAATAAACCACAGATACACAAAAATTGAAAAAAAATGTTACTAATCGATTACTGAAGATACTCCTTGGAGAGAGAGACCACACAATTTGTCTCACTTTTGAGGTTGTCTAAATGGACTTTTGAGGTTGTAAATGGCTTTAATACTTGAGAGATAATTTGAAAAATTCTATCACAGGCCTGGTTTTCTTCAACCAACGAAAATTCCTTGTTTTGCTTCTTTCTATTGACTTCTCTACCATCATCATTGTCAAGAATGGTGTGGATGTTGAGTTGAATATATAGAGAAAAGGGTGAGAGAACAGTTTCAGAAGCCACACCCAAAACAAAACCCAAGAAAAAATCTGTTGTTGTGAGAGGGTTTCCAAAACATGGTTTTGAGCGGCGTTGGGTGGACACGGTTGTGGTGTTGTGCCGAGGGTATGAGAGAGATATATTTGAGGGTTCGGTTTCATTTTACAGTGTTTGGTGTTCACGAAAATGGAGTTTTAGTGAGAGAGTTGTGGTTGTATATGAGATTGAGGAGGAAGATTTTCATAAGAGTTTTGGAAACTGCAAGGAGGAGGAGTAACCCAATCAATTTAGAAGTGAAAGGGTAGAAAGATTCATGTATGTTAATAAATTTTGAAACCTTTTCTTATTCTAACCGTACATACAATTGGTTCTAAACGTGAAATAAATTGTATGAAAATAATGTAATTAATGTTATTGACATGCATCTATGTTATTTATAATTTCAAGAAAACATACGGCTATGTAAGTTTAATAATATCTTAGGAGAGAGAATATCATTTATTAGGTTACCAAAAAAGATAAATATCATTTATTAGAAGATAGAGAATACTGATCATTTATTAGGTTGCCACGTGGCGACCTTAGATGATTTTAGAAGAGAGAGAATACTGATCATTTATTAGGTTGCCACGTGGCGACCTTAGATGATTTTGGTCTATAGTTATTATATAGTTATATATATATATATATATATATATATATATATATATATATATATATATATATATATGTGTGTGTGTGTGTGTGTGTGTGTGTGTGTGTGTGTGTGTGTGCCACGTGGTTAGGAGAGTTATGACCATTTAATATCTATTAAATTGGTACATGCATCAAACCCCTCCCTCCCTCTCACATCCGTCTTTTTATTTCTCTACCCCAGTCCCATCCATCATTCATTGTATTCATTGTCTTTCTTTTTTTCTTTAAACTTCTATATTTTTTTTTTAAACATCAAACTCATTATGTTATTGTTTTGAATCATTTTTTGTTTGTGATAGGTCCTTGGACAAGATCATTTCCCCAATGACTAGAGGTAAAAGTTACTTTTTCTCTCTATATAAATATTTGTGTATATAAATTTAGTTTTGTTTATATATATATATATGTGTGTGTGTGTGTGTGTGTGCGCGCGCGCGCGTGTGTTGTGTGTGTGTGGGGGGGGGGGGGGGGTGATTTTGTTATGAGCCACTCCATTAATCCAATTACTTTAATTCTTCCGTGATCTATTTGTGTTGAATATTGAATGTTAATTGGCTATTTTTTTTTATGTTTTTTTGAAGGTCCTTTTCAATTTTCTCTATTAAGTTAATCATGGATCATATGAACCATTTGATGATTAAAGGCTTATTGATCATATCCTTTTATTTTTGGTGTTTTTGTATCATTAGTGAAAGTACCAATACATGATTTAAAGCTTCTTCCCCTTCAATTATATTGCTTTCTTATTTTTTTTCTTTAGTTGTTGTCTTTTGTGGCTTTGTACAGATCACTCCTAAAAAAAAATTCGTTTCATTTTTATGTTGTTTCTTAAGTTGATGATTCATACATTTAGATCAAGTTTAGAGTAAGCGAGAAATTTATTTTGTGAGTACAAAGAATGTCTATATTTTATTCCTTTCAAATGTTCTAAAATTTTCTATAGAATTAATTTGCAAACAGGTATGCTTTTATGGCTACTTCTTTATTTTGGAGGGTACCTTTGGAACCTATTACCATCATAGGTGCATGAGAAAATAAGAGAGCAATAAACATAGCATGACATATAAGATTTGTGTTTGGATCAATTTAGACTTATAGTAATCTTTTATATGTAGATCATACTCAAAGTAGGCTCAATGTTTGTAATTGTAGAGACATATAACTCATATGAATAAATAATTACTCACATTCAATATGAATATGAGTTTTTTGACAAAAAATATTTATATTTATTTGTGACATTAAAGGTAAAATAATTTCAAAATCAATAATAAATGTAATTTTATATGATGGACAATGTAATAAACAAATAATATTTTTAATGAAAGACGTGTCATGTTTATATAATTAAAATTATTAAAATGAATTTGCATTTTATTCGATTGTATATATAAATATATTATAAATGATTTATGTATGTCACCTGCACATCGTGCGGGTTACATGCTATATACTATAAAATGCTAAACAAACATTTAATGAAAGCTTCTTCTAAGCCTATCCATGTGGCATTTCTATCTCTATTCTCTATTCTCTATTCTCTATCTATATATGCTTATGGGTAATCAAAAGACAATATTTTATTTTGGATAACCAAAAGTCAGGAAGCCCTAGCGTTGGTTTATTGGTATTAGCAAAGCCCAAAACATTTTCATTAGAATAAGACTTGAATAGGTCTACGAGCATTTGAGAAAATGAATGGGCTCCCCTAGACATTTTGATGTTAGCTTCTACCAAACTATGAACCCAATCGTGGCTATTTTATATATATACTGTCAAGAAGCAATATCCCCATGTACTCAGGTAATATGCTATTTCTTTAACCCTTTGATTTTTGAAAGCCCAATTAAAAAACATGTAATATGGTATTTCTTTAAGCCTTTACCAAAGTAAAGATACACCCTCTTGCACATGTTATAGATTGATGTTTTTTTTAATCCAAATTTTCAGATTTGTATTTTTAAATTATTGGATAAAGATTTTTTATATTTTTTTAAGAGATTTGATGATAGTTTTTTATATATTAAAAAACAGGTTTTTTGGATAAAGTTTTTTTTTTCTAGAAATCATTTTTATTCTGCTAGAAAATATTTTTTTTAGGATGAAAACATTTTTTTTTCTAAAAATCTTTTATCAAAATTATTTTTATGCTTTTTTAATCATGTTTAGAATTTTTATTTCTGGATTTTTTTCTTTTTTATTATTTAAAAAAAATTGTTTTTTCTGTATACGCTAAATTTGGTTTGTGTCTATCTTATCATTCTCTCTCATGATAATATGATTTGAATATTTGTAAGATCTGATGCATTTAGAAGTTTTTTTCCCCTTCTCGGGTATAATGAAAATATGGGTTTTTTGAGATTAGGGGTATCAACTATATTATCACTCTATATTTAACATTACAAAACTATTTAATTTGAAATTTCATCCTCTTTAATTATATATCTTATTTCTCATTTCTCAATGTAGTATAATCAACCTCATATAACATTTTTTTTATAATACATTGTTTGCCATTTATCGATATTTTTAACGAAATCGCTCGCGCATCGCGCGGGTTTACACCTAGTTCGTTTTAATTTTGGAAAAGTTTTGAAGTATGAACTATAAAGAGCTATTAAATGCTTTGACATGTGTTGTTGTAGTAACGATTGGATGCTATAGTTTATATATATATAGCACGGTCGGGTGTAATTATTTTATCCAAATATATAAATTAAAATATAATTTTTATCCGTATGTAGAAAAAATAGTTGTACCCATAACTATGAGCAGGTAAATATAAGTAATGTGGTGAATAAAGAATACGACTTAAGATGAATATGATGAAATGAATATCAAGAACCATACTGTCATAGAACGAACAATAGTGTGAAAATCCAAATTAGAAAATAAATACTTTGCAAAGTGAATTTTAATGTTCTTAATATATTTACAACATATAAAAATGATTTGCAGGAAACAAAAAATGATTTTCAATTTCCAGCAAAAAAATATGATTTCCAGCAACAAAAAATAGTTTTCAGCAATATAAATTAATTTCCAGAGTAAAAAATATTTTTCAAAAATAATAAATTATTTTCAGCAAACAAAATATGATTTAAGCAATAAAAAAATGATTTTCACCACTATAAATGCATTTCCAGCATATAAAAATACTTTTCAGCAAATAACAAATAATTTTCAGGAATAATAAATTTTTTCCACCAGATAAAAATTATTTTTAGGAATTAACAAATGATTTTAAGCAATATAAAATTATTTCTAGCCTATAAAGATGTTTTCCAGCAAATAAAAAATGACTTTTAAATTTACTATTGTAAAACAACAATAACATAAATAAAAAATAATAACATAAATAAAAAATATGTTGTTTTTACTATTGTTGTTTTATTAAAGATGATTACTATTTTTACTATTGTTGTTTTATGAAAAAAATTAACATAAATAATGTGCTACTTTTAATCTACTATTGTTGTTTTATGAAAAATATGTAATACACTCGTATAAAAAAAATCATTGTTTTATATGTATAGAAAAATATAAAAACATTTAAAAAAATACTGTTTTCTAACCATATAAAAAATCTTTTTTCATTTTGAAAAATGTTTTTATTTGTAGAAAAACAATGTTATGTTAAACAAAATATTTTTTATTTTATTTATTTCAATTAAAAAAATTGCTTTTTGTACATGAAAAACAGTTAAAAATCAGTTTTGTCTTGTTTTTTGAATGGTAATTTTTTTTAAGCAAGAAAAACTGTTTAGGACCAACTTCAGGATGTTTTTTTACCTTGAAAAACAAAGATGGCTCACATGAATAACTGTTTTTTAAACTTAACCTCAAATTTTTCACTTTATTATTCAGTGCCCAAAATGTGCCAAAAATGTACAACAACATTACAAACCCAATAGTTTCTTTCACGCACTATCTAATGTGCCCTTCTAACTTTATAAACATTGTAGTTGAGTCTAAATAAGGTTTCTTTATAACTATTTTATAATACCGGGTTTATATATATAATTTTTAAAAGTTTCGATTTTTTATAAATAAAAAAGTAATAGAAAAAAAGTTGTTATAGAACTTTTTTTATAAATACAACCTTTTTTCATAACAATAAAAATTTATTATTTTTACAAAACTTTTTCTTTTTAAAGTGACTTTTTTATAAATAATTTTTTTATTATAAAGTATCTTTTTATAAATAAAAAACTATTTTTTATTAATTCAAATCTGACATTTTTTTAAACATTTTTTATGACTTAAAATCTGACTTAACAAATAACATAAACTCGTGATTATTTAGTTGTATGGACTTGTTACAAAGGAAAAACATATAAATTAAATTGTAGAACACGTAAATTTTAAAGATACTACCTTTTGTATGAAAATTCTTCCCAGTGGTGCCTCGTTAGAATGCTTTTCTCATACTTTGTAAATCTTCATAGAACGTGGATTTTTTAATTGAGTAGACAAACTGGATTTAATATGGCACATGAAAAAAATACACTCAATGAACATAAAAGTAAGAAAACTTAGGTTGCGTTTGTTTTTTTGTCTGAATCTGAAGTCTGAATCTGAAGTCTGAATCTAAAAAAGTTGTTTGTTTGATGTCTGAATCAAACTTCTGAATGCAGACTGTTTGTTTGCAAATTTATGTCTGAAATCTGAATGCAGATTATTTGGACCATTTTACCCTTATATTTATTTCAGAAACAAAATGTATATTTAAAATATTCATGGCCGTAAATAAATATTATTACACACAATATGCGATTGGTTAGTGTCGCTGACGTGGACCCACATCATTTTAAAAACACAAAATTTGTATTTTCAACAAAAACAGTTTCTTTAAAAAAAATTGTTTTTAATAAAAATATGAATTTTTTTTTTAAACCGACGCGGATCCACATTATCGCAATTGGTTAGTTCCGCTGGCACGAACCCACGTTATTTAATGAATTTTTTAAAAAATGGCTTTTTTCGAATTTTCAATAAAAGTCATTTTTTAAAAAAGTAGTGAATTTTCAATAAAAGTCATTTTTTAAAAAAGTAGTGAAATGCTTTTTTTTTTGTTTAAACAGTTATAAAAAGTTAGAAACATTAAAAAAAACAAATAATTTTTTTTATTGAAAATACAATTTTTTTATTTTTATTAAAAAAAACCAATTGGATCAAAGTCTCTCTACATTTTTTCAAATAACATACACGAATCCTTTTTATCTTTTTTAGGCTACATAAGTCTATGACATATGTCAACATATGTCCACTGCTTTTGACATATGCTGACATATGCCCACTGTTAATCACTTCCTTTCTCTTATAAAAGATATATATACACCTTTCTTCACTTAAACAAATTATATATATCTTTCTTCACTTTCTGTGACTACATACATATTTTACAGACGCGTAAGAGAAAAAGAAAGCGTCCAGAAAAAAGGAAGAATTGAGCTGTCAAAATATTCTATGCATTTTTCAAAGAAATAATAAGGGTATTAGTGGGAACATATTTCAGTTCAGATATCAGTCTCCAGATTCAGACGCTTTGAAACATCTGAATCAATAACAGGGCAACATTACCGTTGGGATCTGAAAGCCCCCCAAAACAAACGTTTTTTGGTTGCCTCTGAAATCTGAATGGCTTAAATACAGACTTCAGAGTTGCAAACAAACGGGTCATTTGTGTACAAACCTGAAGAACATGTATATAAATAATAAAATAATAGAGTTTAACAAATGTGTACTACCCAAAGAAAGATTAGTATGAGAGACTAAACACCTAAATCTTTCCAAGAAAATTATAGAGTTTAAAAGCTAAACAATAATTTAACAATAAGCATGTTCTTCAGATCCCTTTTTAGTTCGTAAACTTTATTCCAGTTCTAAACAATAATTTAACAATAAACAACAATATGAAGAGCTTCAAAACTAAGAAGCTTTAAGTGCTTGAAATACTCCATCTTAATCACATAGCAAAGAGAACCCTTTAAGTGCTTGAAATAGCCACCATTCTTCCCAAAGTATTAACACATGCCTATCGAGTTTTATAAGTTGAATCCAAAAAAGAGATTCACCAACCCATCTTAATTTTATTCATTGAATCCAAAAGAAAAAATAAAAATATAAAAAACATACAAAGCAAGCGTACAACACACCGCTCAAACAACAATTAGGAATTAGATAAGAACAAACAATGTCAGGCTCATCAAAATCAAAATCTAACACAGAAATACACCAAAAACAGAAGCATGTATGTATTTTACAAAACCCAAAACCAAAATCACAAAAAAGAAAGAAAAAAATACCTATTTCGGCTCTTCTTTATCTCCATTCCTGCTGCTCCGACTCTTCTTTCTCTATATTCTGGGTGCTCTCCAAACTCAGATTGCTCTCTTGCTCTCTTCAAACTCTGGCGACCTAACATAGCGGAGATGGGTTAAAATGAACCTAGAAAAAAAATAAAGAAAAAATATACATTTGTATTTCTAAAACCCAGATACATGTGGTATTTCTCCCATTGATTAGATTTGTGGTGCAAATCCAAATCTCAAATTAAAAAAAGAGATAAAATATACGGTATACCTAGGATTTGTAGTGTAAATCCAAATACATGTGGTGAATGCATTATCACGACTGAAACAGAGACTTCAAATTGGCTGGACACTTCAAATGAAATAAAGGTTGGAGAAGGCCATCGCCAAAGACACGATTCTGAAATATTCATGACCAGTGATACGATTTTACTCAGACGGATACTTTAAAAATCCATGGACGGAGACTAAATTTTGACTTAGATGGAGACTTCAAAAGGCCATGGCTGATTTTATTGTGTGTTCCGACAATTTGGAAGGTGGGTTTTTCCCGTCGGGGGGGGGGGGGTATGGTTTGTTGGTGCATTTTCCTGTGGTATGTTAGGTGGTTGTTCGACGGTCTGTGTTGATATTTTGATTTGTTGATCTGGTTTCTTAAAGGTCGAATGTTTTTACCAACACAAATTGTTGCTTTTGTACGATCTGTGTTTATATTTTGGTCAACATGCGATCTGGGTTGGGAGATTTATGTAGTTTGGGTTCTTAGTAGCAAAAAGATGGAGAGATAAAGTGGCATACAAAATTTAGTTTTGAGATGGAGATGACGTTGGGAATTGATGAGGAAAAAATTCAGTGAGCACGTCTGTTAGTTTCTTGTTGGAGGTTTCACAGAATTATATATCTCATAAGATCACATTCCTTCCACTTCTAAATGTGTCACCCCAATACATCATTAGTTTTTTGTTCTCTGCACCATGGGTAGGGAGAAGCGTAAAAATTACAGTTTTCTCAGACCGGATTACGTATTAAAACTCATAAGAATAATATAAATATAAATAGCATCGAAGATGAAGGCAAATGGAACTCAGTAACCTTTAAAATTTTGAAGTGAAAACGTAAAATATAAAAGTGGAAAAAAGAGGAAGGAGAGGAGTGGAAAGGAAAAAAAATCATGAGAGGCTTGAAGGAATGCCATGGGGGAAGAGGAAGAGGTAAGGCAGTTTTAAAAAGAGTACGTGAAATGATCGGTTTTGAGAAGTTACTGATATTGTTGGCATTTAAGCATGTTGCGGGGATTTGGATGGTAAACACGTGTATAATTTTTTTTTAAAAAAACTCAAAAATCTGATAATTTAGGATTAACCTTTTGGAGGCTTCTCGATGCTCCTACTACATACATATATATTATAAGATATATAGGGAGAGAGAGAGAGATGGTCTCTCGCCATAAACTAAATAAATAACAATACATATAAAAAGTGAAATTTTTCCCACAAAATATTATAGTTTATTTTTACCTCAAGAGATTTTCAATTCAATAAAAGACAAAGGAATGAGACAAGCACAGATATAAGATGTGTAAATATTAGGGGGAAATATTAGAAACTACATGAAAGTTACCCTTTTAGACATCTCATATCTTCGTGTAAAACTTATGAGTTGTGACAATCATTTTTTCATGCCTTTTTTTACTCGTATAATAAGCGCATGTTATTTTTAATTAGGTGTAAAATTTGTTAATCGTGTTCAATGTACCATTATCATGCCAAGTAATGGAACCATCACTTTCCAAGTATGTTTTTCAGTACGGAATAAATTAAAAATAATAATGCATATAAAAGTGATATTTGTTTCCCTAAAAATAATTAATTCCTTCAGATTGTCAATTCAATTGGGCACGAGAAAAATTCAATTTCTTTAGAAAGGACTACACTTTATTATTTTTTCTTTTGAAGGTACTTAATATTAATATCCTTCATTAAAAATAAAAACCAAAAAGATAAAAATAGAGTTTGAGATTGATGTTAAGGGAAATAGACAAACACTTGGTCGATCCTTAGTAATAAAAACAGTAAAATATAAATGGGATTGTGCTAAAACCTCCTTAAAAGAAAATGTATCCGCTAAAATCATTATAATGAAATAATCACTTTTTTTCCATATAGTGTTCGGTAAAAATTGCAAGTTGGGATATTCGCGTTATCACGCAAATTTATATGTAATTACCTATTAAAATATTAATTGTGTCATGTCATATTTCAAATGGGATCTTTAATTTTCCAACTATAAAAATGGGACATCCACTTTTGGTGCCATTAATAACATATATTGTGTGGTGTTTGGAAACTTTGTTTGAGGTGCCTTTAAAAACACATAATTCTAAACTAATTTATTTTATGTATTTTTACCTTTCGGACTCATTTGATAAGTATATAGTCAAATAGGTCATATGGATATTTTTTGCTGCGACGGGTCCAATGAAAAAACATTTTTCCTCCAATAATTTTCATTAGAAAACATGTAAATATTTACTAATATGAATAGGACCGATTACGGAAAATTTATTTCTACTGAACTAATGAGAAAACGTCCCACTTATTTATCAAACTCCATATATTCTAAGTGTCATAAATTAAATCCAACTTCAAGACGTTTTTTATACCATGTCTAATCTCTTGTTACCTATTATCTAAAAACATTCCACATCGATATTGTAACTTCGTAATGAAATAATTATGAGAGCAAGTTGTTATCATCAATTAATAATCTAGTACCAAACACATTCTTTATCAAATTAGAACGTACACAACTTAAATTTAATCGTAACCGTTCATATTTAGAGTCCAATCCCTTTACTTAGTAAACGTATAGGCTTGTAAAACATTTACTCATAGTGAAAGGGCAGAGTTCTAGGTTCCGTGGTATAGAGGAAACCCAAAAGTCAAGTGTGGAATGAGAGTGAAAAGAAATGATGTAATAAAGAATAATATAAAGAAAGAATTGGATTTATGAAGGTCTATTAAATATATGAGTTAATTAATAATATTTTATTGGAAGTTATTTTGATTTTAAAGGATATAAAGGTCCAAAGTGAATAATTTCATTTAATGCAATTTTGAGTTAGTATAAATGTGGATGTCTATATTTGATAGGGATATCAATATTATAATTTTTTCATATTAGAATAATATCCTTTTTGGGAATGTGCATTTTAAATAATGGATGTCCCTATCATTATTTAGACCAAATAATGAAATTATTTACCACTCTCTACCTTATTTTTCATATCACTTTATCAGCATAAAACTCATGAATCTTTATCACGACAATTGAAAATTGGCTTGAAATGCTAATCAATCAAAAGAGTTCACCAAAAGAAGTTAAGTTACACCTTTTATTATCATATGTTCAACACCTTAAAATAACAGCTTGAGATGAATGGTTCTATTAGCGTACATATCATATGTGCGAAAAAGTTTTGTGACTATAAACACGATTCTCATAACTCTTATTTAGGGTCTTTTGATGGAATGGAATGGTAAAATATGCCTTTTGACTCCCCAGCCCACAAAGAAAAAAATTTCATGTCAAATCGTGAAGTATTAATTGAAAAATGTTTCCATGACAAATGAAATGTATCAAACATTCCAAAAAGATGAAAGAATTGATATATTCATGGATAAATTGATTTTGTTATTCTTTCAAACAACCTCCTAGTTCATTATTCATCCTTATATACTTCTTAATGTATACATAATGGATTTGTTTATGTACCACAACAGAAATTAGTACTTATATTGTGTGTATGTTGGTTTAATTCTGAGACTGTAAAAAGAGAAGAAATCAACTCTCATAAAAAAACTAAGTCATTGCGTCTCTATGATATTTGATTTGGAGAATCATGAATTTGTTGTAACTTCAAATTTAGACTCTACTGTACTTTATGCTTTTCAAATATTTCACATTATCACTTAATTATTTCTAACTTATTTTTACTTATTAATTTATTTATTTAACCTCCTCATATTATATCTACAATGTGGTTGTAGTGGGAATTGGACATGTACTTATCGTTTGTCTAAGAAAACGGTGAAAAAATCTGACCTAAAAAAGGAGTGAAAAAAAATATCGCGGAAGGTGCTAAAAACCACTGGAAGATTCATGATACCAATCTAAATGTTAATGACTTCCATAAAGATGAGTATGGAAATCCAATTGATGTTGAGAAATTTTTTAAGAGTAGTTTAATTTGGGGTATTTAATGATATGCCCAAAGTGCACCCTCGTACTCAGAGTCACTAACCTCGGCCTGTCTCATAGCCGAGTTGACAAGAAGCTCACAACTGCCATCAGAAAGGTCGTATTCTACAAGGTCGTCTCTCTACTACCAACCTCGGCTTTGGCGGCAGCCGAGGTCAGCAGCGCCTTATGGGGACAGGTTATTATCAACATCCTACTATGCTTAAGCCGACGTTACATCTCACCTCGTGCCTAAAGTCGACTAGTCTTCCTGGCCGAGGTCATTATGGATATTGATAAGACAAAGAAACATTGTCGGACTTCACCAACCTTGTACTCGTCCAGGGCGAGGTTACATCAGTCAAGGACACAAGTACGAGCATGCACGAGCACATGGAAAACTTCACGTGGCAATTCAGTTATAACCTAATCATTCCCCTCACGTGGGGGGAATATTTTTGTTATCATTACTGACATGAGATTAGCCAGGTGTCAACAGGATATTGGTTCAATCCTCATATACATGATCATCGCATGCTTGGAGGGTACATTACACCCTCCAAGCACTATATATAGAGGTCTTCCCCTACCTTGTAAAAGGATCGATAATTGCAACCCTAGCTAAAACTCTATTAGTTTACATAGTAGAGAGAGAAAGCTTGAGAGACTGTATTTATGGCCATTAATGCCTTCATCTAGTGAAATTACTCACACACTCATAGTGGACGTAGACCAGATTGGCTGAAACACTTATATACTAGTGTCCACCCTCTTCTCCTTACCTCCTTCTGCTAGATATTTATTCTTCTTGATGCTATCGTTATTGCTAGCTTGAGCTTACCAACACCTCATATGGTGGTGGTGTTTACAGCATCATCATTTTAGCATCGTCTGTGGGAACGAGAGGATTCATTTCTTCCTCAATAGCTATTTAACCTCACCAAAGACTCTGGTGGTGAACCAGGCCTCACCCTTCGCGTGGAGCTGTTTCACCATTTAAAGAGGTCCCTTAAGGGTTTCCAAGCTCTATATTCCTCTCATCAAAAGCTCAAGAATATGGAACCAGAGTTACCACCACCACCTCTACCCTCTGGTGTTGGAGGACCTAGTTTCGGCCAGGCACTACCCCAGTCCGAGATGGCTGAGGTGACAGCAGCCTTGAAGTCCTTGGATGCAACTCAACAAGTGATGCAAGAGAAATTTGCCCAGCTAAGACAAAACATAATGAGACCACCTGGGGTCTCACTGGATATGATTACTCCAACGGCTGCTCAGCCACAACATAAGGCCAGGGGACCACCCTAGGCACCATGAAAGGACCAACCTACTCCTCAACGGAGGATGGATGTTTCTGACCCTAGGCATTTATACCTCGGGAGGCAAGGAAACCCTTGCCCTGAGGATAGGTACGATGACATTGAGGTAGAACATGCCCTGGAAAACTGTTAGGAGCCGTACGAGGTCTCAAATAACACTGTACGTCCTATGGAGAAGAGCCGAGGTCAATGTGAAAGATGATATGGTGATGTAAGACAGAGAGGGTCATCTTTTGATTACTTAAGTAGAGGGACGGCCTTTGAAAGTCTTGGCCCAGTTAATGATCTGAGGAAGAGGCTATCCAGGTCAAGAAGCATAGCTGGATCACAAAGGGACGGTGGTGATCATCGGCCTCATCATGGCCGACCCCCACATTGCCGAGACTATGGTCAGGGGGATGTCAACAGTCGATGTTGCACTGCAGCTAGGGAACCCTCTATTCACCCTTTAGAAGTGGATGGGGACAAACTCGGCCAAGCCGACGTTACCAAACCATGGAATGACTCTATACATAGGTTGGAAGAGAAGATAGGGGAGCTCATAAAAATTCAAGACCCATTACATAGGGGGTACTCATAGGGATCACCATTTGTGGCAAGGACTGTTAACTTCCCAACCCCTGCCAAATTTTAACTTCCGGTGGTGTCTCCCAAGTACGATGGTAGTACTAACCCTATCCATCATATTGAAATGTATTAATCTGCAATAGACATTTATTCAATCTCTGATGAGATAAGGTGCCGAGCTTTCTCAAGCACTCTAACTGGGGCTGCACATATCTGGTTCACTTCTCTTCCTAAAAATTCAGTTGACAGTTTTAAAGGTTTGGCTGAACGATTTATCCACAACTTCTATTTTGGGGTAAGACCTCAGAAGAAGACGAATCAATTGCTTTATGTAAATCAAGGGAAGAATGAGAGCTTCAGAGACTACATCGCAAGGTTCAACAAGGAAAAATTGTAGGTAGAAGATTATAAAGAGAGCATAGCCATGACCGCCCTTATTGGAGGACTTCAGAAGGGAAAGCTACTTTGGAAGCTTGATTAAGACCCTCCCAAATCTATGGACGAGCTATTAGAAATAGCTGGAAAGGTCATGAACGCAGAAGAAGCAATGGCTGCGGAGTATGAGGATGAGAATGGAAGTAGTAGTGTGAAGTTTCAAAGGAAAAAGGATGAAAGAAGAGGACTATAGACGACAAGTTTGCACACTACACTCCTTTAACTATGAGCTGTGAACATATCCTCAAAGAAATAAAGAATGATAGATCCCTGAGATGGCTGGAGAAGCTAAGGCTCCTCCACATAAGAGAAATAAGAATCTATGGTGTGACTTCCATCAAGATCACGACCATCTGAGGGACAAGTGTTTCGCACTCAAGGACGAGATTGAGAAGATGTTGAAGTTTAAAAAGCTCAAAAAGTATGTGGATGGTAGAGCTTATAAGGAGGGAAGAGACGACCCTAAAAAGAAGAGAAATGATAAATGATGGAAATATGTCCTTACCAGAAGAGCTGATGACTCAGATGATGATGACGATGACCCTTATCTCCCACCAAAAGACGATAATGCCCCAGTGAAGAGGGTCAGTATGATCTCTTTCGGTGTGAACACTATCTATGGAGGACTAGTAGGGGGTGGCTCAAAGGTAGCTGATCGCAAGGCTTATGTGGCAGAGGCCAAAGTAGTGACTAAAGCCGAGGTTGTGAACTTGGCATCTACGGAGGTTAAGCGCGAGAAGAGAAAGAAGGTAGATATGGACACCCTTATGGTCGGTTTCTCACGACTTGACTTCAAGGGTATCTTAGCTACCCATAATGACCCTTTAGTCATCACCACAAGGGTTCATGGGTGTGAAGTTCAGAGGATCCTCGTTAATGGGGGTAGTTCTGCAGATGTTATGTTTTGGCCCTGTTTTAAAACCTGGGCCTCAGTAGTGCTAGGCTTGTCCCTTATCATCACCACTTGATTGGCTCCAGTGGTGAAAAGGTTCATCCATTAGGTATGTATGAAATGGATGTTATAATGGGGGACGAATGGCCTAAGAGGTTGACTAGAAAAATCAATTTTTTTGTGATGGATGAAAATGTCTTCTCAGCAGCCTCATCATAGGACGAGTAGACCTCAAGGAATTTGAGGCCGTGACTTCAACACTGTGACACCCCGACTAATTAAATACCGGGTAGCTACTCCTTTATTAAATTAATTCAAAATGCCAAGTTGGCTCAGTTAATAGCATCACTGTCGAAAACATTTTAATATTACTAACCACCTAGTATTTAAAAAGCAAGTTGCCAAATTTTAATTTAAGTCTGATTAAACATGCAACAAATGTAATGAAGAAATAAAAAACACCATTCACCATACTGAAGTAAAACGAATAACCATCACATAACAGTAAATAAAGTCTGGAGGAAAACTTCTCACTACAATCCCATAACTGAAATAAATAAACTGAACAATACATGCTAAAGTCTGAAAACTGAAATGTAAAAGATGTCTCTAAAGAAATGGGCAACATGCCCTACAACTGATAGATGGTGACTCTGGAATCCAAAAGATAGAAGCGTCTACATGCAAATCCCTGTAGCTTCCACAAGCAGCTACAGCTCGTCACCTGAATGAGTATCCTATGATTGGTGTCCTTGTGGCTGGGCACCTAAAATGGTTTTACAAAGAAAAAGAGATTTGAAAAGCAAACGGGTCAGAGCTCGAATGTGGAGTGATATTTTAAAAACCCGCAAGTGCTTTTAAAAACATTTAAAACATTAAATGCAAAGTACATGTTAGGACGGACACTCGCATGATATTCTCACCTCTCGTCTAACTGTGCACTCCTAACGTAAGTACCCATCTATAACGACCCATACTACTAGCTAAGTGACAACATAACTAGCTAGACTGCCAAAGGTTCTACCCATATTACTTGGTTCCATTAACATATAACGCTCGTAATTTTATAGGGATTTAACGTGAACTCAGATACTCAATATGCAATATATATAACTATCAGTTAACTCGTTATATTTCTCGAAACAACACCGTAATATATATACAACATTAACATGAGGATTCCCATTAATTTAAATGTATATTATCACATCGTAAATATACAATACAAGCACCCCGCGAACTAAGCTGTGGTGCACACATACTCTGCTATCCATCCCGGTACATCACGTACATAAGGATTACATATTTCGAATCTCTCAGGAATAGTCTACCGATAACAACATCACAAATAATGGAGGCGAACACAGTCACCATCACATGGGTCACGCACATACCTACGCTCCCATGATCAGCGGACTTATTAATATCACAATAAGTCTTTCTATGACCTATGTTCATCGAGGTACCAGTCTATATCCCCCCCGTAGGCACACAAGGATTAGAGGGTCCTAAGCGAACGCAACCTCCCGTGATAGCAAGTATGGTAGGTATGTCATACACACAATCCATATTCTAAGTAAACATACATCTTAGTAATACCGTATTTTAATCGTAGTACGTATCGCATTCTCGCACTAACTATATTTATCACAATCTATACTATTCCGGTTTGTAATTATACGCGCTATAATTTCTCACTTCGTAGTAGACACTCACGTCTCAACCCAAACCGTACATGTAACACAACTCTCGTATGTAAATTCCTCCTCATAAATACCCAAATGTCCCAAGTCTATCACTATATCATCAAAGAAATGCTATCTATATCCTCGAACAAGTTTACGGGTCTCCAAAAATTGAAACAGTCCAAAAAGGACCAAACTGTCAACTCGTTAGAAGTCTCGTTCGAACGAGTGTTCGAACGAGTTTGGACTGTCAGCTCGTTAGAAGTCTCGTTCGAACGAGACTGTTCGAACGAGATCCAGTTCGTTCGAACGAACTGTCCCTTCTAACGATATCTCGTTCGAACGAGATATCGAACGAAATTCCTACTCGTTAGCAACGA
The DNA here is from genome assembly GCA_949130495.1 of Sambucus nigra. Lineage (NCBI taxonomy): Eukaryota > Viridiplantae > Streptophyta > Magnoliopsida > Dipsacales > Adoxaceae > Sambucus > Sambucus nigra. The sequence goes on from OX422210.1 coordinate 438,731,358, forward strand.
CTGGTCAACTCGTTAGAAGCTCGTTCGAACGAGTTCGTTCGAACGACCTGGGGACTGCTTCTAACGAGCTACCAGATTCGGCCCAGATTTTCCCCAATTCGTTTTTCACCATTTTTATCACTTCTAATCTCTTCCAAGGTTCATCCCAATAACGTTTTAGGGTCTCTAATTCATCCTAAACATATTTACATCATCTCCTAACATGTTTTCAAGGATTGAATCATCATAACATCAACTAAATTTACAAATCTCTACACTTTTCCCAATTTCTCTAGAACATGAACCCTAGGTTTATATCATCATCAAATCCCAGAATTTATTTCGTTTTAATTCCTTCAAATCACAATTAATATAAAGGAAATCATCTACCTATCATACTACATGCAATTCTCTTCACAATTTTCAAGTTCTAAACTTCAAACTACATGGGTTTTCATTATCTTTCAAGAACAGTTGTAATTTATCAATTTTCTAACATGGGGGAAACATTCTACGAATTTAAATATGATTAAAACACTTGCCTTGGTTTGATTTCTGATTTTGGTGTAGGTTTGGTGAAGATTCTGCAGAGTTTCCTCTCTCTCTAAGCTCCTTCTCCAATGGTGGCTTAAGGTGGCTAGGGTTTGATTTGGGGAAGATTGTAAACCTAATGTTAGCCTCCGTAGCTTAAAGGGTTAATATGGGTTGGTTATGGGCTTAGTGGGTCAATATCCACATCAGATTTAATTAACCAATTTTCGTCACTTTTAATTCCTCAAAATGTAAAATTACCAAAATACCCTTTAAGTTGCCGGTATGGCCTAAAAATACCCCGGAACCCAAACTATACCCCCGGCTAGTGATCTCTGACTATCTCGACCATTCCGGACGCGTTGGCGCACTCAAAACGACCATACGGATTATAGATTTTAAATTCACTTTTTATTATCAAAATATTATACCGTGACGCGGCGGTCCCACGCGTCTCAACAAAATTTCTAAAATGCCGTATATAAATCTCACGACAAATTTTATAATACCAAATACATATATAATCATATATGCACATAATCAAATACCAATTCACATCTCATTAGTATTTATAACCCGGATTAATTTCCAATTAATACGTAATTTAATTAATTAATCCTAAAAATAAATATAGTTAAAAGTAAGGGGTATTACATACTCCCCCCCTAATAACTGAATTTCGTCCCGAAATTCAAAACTAGAAAGTACCTGCTAGAAATAGCTCTGGATAACGTTCACGCATCTCATCCTCGCGCTCCCATGTGGACTCCTCGACGTTGTGATGTCGCCACTGAACACGCACTAACGGGACTATCTTTGACCGCAGTTTCCTCTCGCTTCGGTCCAAAATAGCAATTGGCCCCTCCTCGTAGGAGCTATTCGGCTGGAGATCGATGTCCTCCACAGTAATGTGAGAATGAGCCAAATTATCTCTAAGGTATTTCCTCAGCGAGGAAATATGGAACACGTCGTGAATCCGATGCAAGTGCTCCGGTAGTCCAAGTCTATACGCAACCGGTCCGATCCGCTCAATAATAGGAAACGGCCCTACATACCTCGGAGCCAATTTCCCCTTCTTCCCGAATCGTATAATCCCCTTCATCGGAGATACCCTGAGCAAAACCTGGTCCCCCACTTGGAACTCCCTGAAAAACCTCTTCGCATCAGCATAACTCTTCTGCCTGTCTTGAGCCACCCGAATGCGACTTCGAATCAACTCAATCCTTGCCGAAGTATCCTGAATCACTTCCAGCCCAAGTAGTTTGTTGTCTCCCACTTCTAACCAACATGCTGGGGAACGACAAGGCCTACCGTACAATGCCTCAAACGGAGCCATGCCAATAGTAAACTGATAGGAGTTGTTGTAAGCAAACTCCACCAGTGGAAGGTACTGCTCCCATCCACCCCCAAAGTCAATAATGCACATGCGTAGCATGTCCTCCAACATCTGATTGGTGCGCTCTGTCTGCCCATCGGTCTGCGGATGATAAGCCGTACTCAACCGCAATTCCGTGCCCATGGCCTCCTGGAAACTCTCCCAAAACCTCGAAACAAATATCTTGTCTCTGTCAGACACGATATTTAGGGGCACACCGTGAAGTCTCACAATCTCTGAAATGAAGAGCTGGGCATACTGTCCCGTAGTGTAGTCAGTCCTTACGGGTAAGAAGTGAGCGACCTTGGACAACCTGTCCACAATTACCCAAACGGAGTCGTGACCCCTCTGTGACATCGGCAACCCCGTGATAAAGTCCATGGATATGCTCTCCCACATCCACACCGGGACCTCTAACGGCTGTAGCAATCCTGCTGGTCTCTGATGATCCACTTTCACAAGCTGGCAAGTGGCGCATTTCGAGACAAACTCAGCGATATCTCTCTTCATACCGCTCCACCAATACTGTCGTCTCATGTCTTGGTACATTTTGTCCCCTCCGGGATGTACCGCGAACCGCGAGCCGTGCTACTCTGCCATCACCTCGTGACGCAATTCATCTCCTTCAGGAACTACCAATCTCCCATTAAAGCATAATCCCCCGTCTGAGCTAACGGTATAGGACTCGGCTCCCTCTGCTAGTAATCGAACTATCTGCTCCTGACAGAACGAATCATTAGCCTGTGCCCGTACTACCTTCGTGACAATCTGCGGTGTAACGGTCATCACAGACATGAAAGATCGGGCCACTGCATCCTGGTGTCCCAATTCCTTCCACTTAGATTTCCACACCTCTGCCACCTCATCTACTGGCCTGCGGCTCAACGCGTCTGCTACCACGTTAGCCTTACCCGGGTGGTACTGGATGTCGAACTGGTAGTCCTTCACAAATTCAAGCCACCTACGCTGCCACATATTCAATTCCTTCTGCGTGAACAGATACTGTAGTGACTTGTGGTCCGTGAACAGCTGAAACTTCTCCCCCAAAAGATAGTGCCTCCAAATCCGTAAGGCAAATACCACTGCTGCCAACTCCAAATCATGCGTGGGGTAATTCTTCTCATGAGGCTTAAGCTTACGGGAAGCATAATCTATGGCCTGTCTCTCCTGCTACAATACACCTCCCAGTCCTTGTAACGACGCATCGGTGTAAACCAAATACTCAACTCCCGGTCTCGGCAATGCTAACACAGGTGCTGAGGTCAATTTGTCCTTTAACTCATCGAATGCCAACAGACAGGCATCACTCCAGATATATGGCACACCCTTACGAGTAAAATGTGTCAAAGGAACTGCTATCTCCGAGAAACCCCGAATAAACCTCCTGTAGTATCCTGCTAAACCCAAGAAACTACGAATCTCAGTCGGTGTCGTGGGTTGTCCCCACTCCCTCACCGCTGATACCTTCCCCGGATCGACAGATATTCCCTGGTCGGAAATAATGTGACCCAAGAACTGGACTTCCTTCAGCCAAAACTCGCACTTCTCATATTTTGCATACAGCTCGTTCTGACGAAGTGTCTGCAAAACCTGCCTCAAATGCTCGGCGTGCTCCTCCTCTGTCTGAGAGTAAACCAGAATGTCATCAATGAAGACAATGACAAACTGGTCTAGGAAATCCCTGAACACTCTGTTCATCAAGTCCATAAACACTGCTGGAGCGTTGGTCAAGCCGAAAGGCATAACCCGAAACTCATAAGAACCATATCTCGACAAGAACGCAGTCTTCGAGACATCCTCCTCCCTGATACGCAACTGATGGTATCCCGACCTCAAGTCAATCTTCGAGAAGAAAGAAGCTCCTCTCAACTGGTCGAATAAGTCATCGATTCGAGGCAACGGATACTTATTCCGTATCGTGACCTTATTCAACTCTCGGTAGTCCACACACAATCTCAGTGAACCGTCCCTCTTCTTCATAAACAAAACTGGAGCGCCCCAAGGTGAGGTACTCCTGCGAATAAAGCCTTGTCCCAACAGCTGCTCTATCTGATCCCGTAGCTCTCTCATCTCAGCTGGAGCCATACGGTACGGTGCGCGTGCTATAGGTCTCGTACCCGATAGCAAATCTATAACGAAGTCTATCTCACGACTGGGTGGTAAGCCTGGTATCTCCTGAAACACATCCGAATACTCCCTGACAACCGGGATCGAATCTAAAGGAATAACAACCTCCTTAGAGGTATCCTCCTCTATGTAATACAGATGAGCGGTCGATCCTCCCTCTGGGCGAGGCATCGCCAGTATAAACATCTCTTGCCCCGGAATGGCAAAAATAATGCTCCCGCTGAAGCAATATATCATGGTCCTATATGCTACGAGCCAATCCATACCGATGATCACATCGTGAACATGCATGTCTAACATGTCTGCAGGAAATACCAAACTACCGATCTCTACCTCCACTCCCTGGCATATAAAGAAAATAAGTGACCCACTCCCTAATGGTGAGTCGACACACGTCACCGTGCTCTCTGCCGTAGATAACAATCCTAAAGCTTTCGCGAAGTGTGTAGCTATGAAACAATGTGTAGCACCCGTATCAAATAACACCCGACCCATAGTGCCATGGATAGGAAACGTACCCTCGATCTCGGGCGGTGCCTGTGGAACTGCAGCCTGGTGAACGTTGTAGACACGTCCATACTGTAGCTGCCCCTGCTGAGCTGGGACTGCTGGAATGGGTGGCAATGTTGCCATCTGCGGCGGTGCGGGAAGAGCGACGGGAAACATAGGCCTCTGTGGCTCCTGGCGAGCACCCTGCTGCTGCTGCTGTGGGGTCCTGCCCCTATCAGGACAATCCTGTTTCTTATGGCCAGTCTTGCCACAAACAAAGCACTTCCCCGGGAAGTTCCCTCCCCTCTGCCCCTGCTGTCCCCGGCCCTGGTGGCCGTTACCATTCCTCCCTTGGCCCTGATGAAACTGCTGCCCATTCTGCCCCTGTTGGCCCTGATGGCCCTGACGGAAACCTCCCTGTCCCTGCCTGTAGTTCCCTAACCGGAACCTCTTATTATCCCCCTGTTGGGTACCCTGCTCATTCTGTCTCTGCCCCTGGCCAGATTGTGCCCCGCTGGCACCCTGTCCTCCAGTCCTGCCCTGATGGCTAGACTCCCCCGACCGCTTGCCCTCGGCCATATGAAAACGGTGGTCCTGGCAGTGCAATAATGCAGCGTTAACCACATCAGAATACGTGGCCAACGATAGGTTCCCTAGCAGATGCTGACGAATCCTCCAATTCAACCCATCGGTGAACTTCTCTATCTTCTTCTTCTCTGTTGGAATCTCGTCTGGAACGATATTTAACAGGTTAGTGAACTCGGCCTCATACTCGGCCACTGTCTTGCCCTCCTGCTTCAAACTCATCAGCTTCCTCCTCATCTCTGTATGAACTGCGGACGGAAAGTACTTGCGGTCGAACCGCACCCAGAATTCCTAGATCGTGAGGGTATCCCTCTCCTCCGCGGTGGTAATAGACTCCCACCACTGTAGTGCAGATCCCACTAGCTTGAAAGTAGCTAGCACCTGTTTCTGAATATAAGTGCACTCATGCATCCTCAAATGCCTCTGTATGCCCTTCCTCCATTGGCTCGAGACTACCACGTTTGAGCTACCTGCAAACTCTGGCGGATGCGCTTTCTGAAAAGCGTCTCGTACACGCTCCCAAGCAGACGGGAATGCATTAACCTGTGCTGGCGCGGCAACCGGCGCCTGAGGCGGTGCCTGCTGAATCACGGCAATCGCGACATTTACCACTTGGGCTGCTATAGCAGCAACCTCAGCGGCGTTTATCATGCCCTGAATTGGAGCGGGCTGGGGTTCGGGCCTTGCATTCCTGGGAACTCGTCGTGCACGTCGTGGAGGCATCTGAAATAAGAACAAAGTTTAGAAGTTCGCAGTTTATAAACTTAAAATAGCTGAAGAACGAAGCATACACAAAAAGAGTACAACAGTCCTAAAATATAGGGCTCTATATCAAAGAAACGTAGCGGAAACATAATAGCCGTACAGATCCTAAAGGACACTAGAACCTGATGCTCTGATATCACCTGTGACACCCCGACTAATTAAATACCGGGTAGCTACTCCTTTATTAAATTAATTCAAAATGCCAAGTTGGCTCAGTTAATAGCATCACTGTCGAAAACATTTTAATATTACTAACCACCTAGTATTTAAAAAGCAAGTTGCCAAATTTTAATTTAAGTCTGATTAAACATGCAACAAATGTAATGAAGAAATAAACAACACCATTCACCATACTGAAGTAAAACGAATAACCATCACATAACAGTAAATAAAGTCTGGAGGAAACTCCTCACTACAATCCCATAACTGAAATAAATTAACTGAACAATACATGCTAAAGTCTGAAAACTGAAATGTAAAAGATGTCTCTAAAGAAATGGGCAACATGCCCTACAACTGATAGATGGTGACTCTGGAATCCAAAAGATAGAAGCCTCTACATGCAAATCCCTGTAGCATCCACAAGCAGCTACAGCTCGTCACCTGAATGAGTATCCTATGCTTGGTGTCCTTGTGGCTGGGCACCTAAAATGGTTTTACAAAGAAAAAGAGATTTGAAAAGCAAACGGGTCAGAGCCCGAATGTGGAGTGATATTTTAAAAACCTGCAAGTGCTTTAAAAACATTTAAAACATTAAATGCAAAGTACATGTTAGGACGTACACTCGCATGATATTCTCACCTCTCGTCTAACTGTGCACTCCTAACGTAAGTACCCATCTATAACGACCCATACTACTAGCTAAGTGACAACATAACTAGCTAGACTGCCAAAGGTTCTACCCATATTACTTGGTTCCATTAACATATAACGCTCGTAATTTTATAGGGATTTAACGTGAACTCAGATACTCAATATGCAATATATATAACTATCAGTTAACTCGTTATATTTCTCGAAACAACACTGTAATATATATACAACATTAACATGAGGATTCCCATTAATTTAAATGTATATTATCACATCGTAAATATACAATACAAGCACCCCGCGAACTAAGCTTTGGTGCACACATACTCTGCTATCCATCCCGGTACATCACGTACATAAGGATTACATATTCCGAATCTCTCAGGAATAGTCTACCGATAACAACATCACAAATAATGGAGGCGAACACAGTCACCATCACATGGGTCACGCACATACCTACGCTCCCATGATCAGCGGACTTATTAATATCACAATAAGTCTTTCTATGACCTATGTTCATCGAGGTACCAGTCTATATCCCCCCCGTAGGCACACAAGGATTAGAGGGTCCTAAGCGAACGCAACCTCCCGTGATAGCAAGTATGGTAGGTATGTCATACACACAATCCATATTCTAAGTAAACATACATCTTAGTAATACCGTATTTTAATCGTAGTACGTATCGCATTCTCGCACTAACTATATTTATCACAATCTATACTATTCCGGTTTGTAATTATACGCGCTATAATTTCTCACTTCGTAGTAGACACTCACGTCTCAACCCAAACCGTACATATAACACAACTCTCGTATGTAAATTCCTCCTCATAAATACCCAAATGTCCCAAGTCTATCACTATATCATCAAAGAAATGCTATCTATATCCTCGAACAAGTTTACGGGTCTCCAAAAATCGAAACAGTCCAAAAAGGACCAAACTGTCAACTCGTTAGAAGTCTCGTTCGAACGAGTGTTCGAACGAGTTTGGACTGTCAGCTCGTTAGAAGTCTCGTTCGAACGAGACTGTTCGAACGAGATCCAGTTCGTTCGAACGAACTGTCCCTTCTAACGATATCTCGTGCGAACGAGATATCGAACGAAATTCCTACTCGTTAGCAACGACTGGTCAACTCGTTAGAAGCTCGTTCGAACGAGTTCGTTCGAACGACCTGGGGACTGCTTCTAACGAGCTACCAGATTCGGCCCAGATTTTCCCCAATTCGTTTTTCACCATTTTTATCACTTCTAATCTCTTCCAAGGTTCATCCCAATAACGTTTTAGGGTCTCTAATTCATCCTAAACATATTTACATCATCTCCTAACATGTTTTCAAGGATTGAATCATCATAACATCAACTAAATTTACAAATCTCTACACTTTTCCCAATTTCTCTAGAACATGAACCCTAGGTTTATATCATCATCAAATCCCAGAATTTATTTCGTTTTAATTCCTTCAAATCACAATTAATATAAGGGAAATCATCTACCTATCATACTACATGCAATTCTCTTCACAATTTTCAAGTTCTAAATTTCAAACTACATGGGTTTTCATTATCTTTCAAGAACAGTTGTAATTTATCAATTTTCTAACATGGGGGAAACATTCTACGAATTTAAATATGATTAAAACACTTGCCTTGGTTTGATTTCTGATTTTGGTGTAGGTTTGGTGAAGATTCTGCAGAGTTTCCTCTCTCTCTAAGCTCCTTCTCCAATGGTGGCTTAAGGTGGCTAGGGTTTGATTTGGGGAAGATTGTAAACCTAATGTTAGCCTCCGTAGCTTAAAGGGTTAATATGGGTTGGTTATGGGCTTAGTGGGTCAACATCCACATCAGATTTAATTAACCAATTTTCGTCACTTTTAATTCCTCAAAATGTAAAATTACCAAAATACCCTTTAAGTTGCCGGTATGGCCTAAAAATACCCCGGAACCCAAACTATACCCCCGGCTAGTGATTTCTGACTATCTCGACCCTTCCGGACGCGTTGGCGCACTCAAAACGACCATAGGGATTATAGATTTTAAATTCACTTTTTATTATCAAAATATTATACCGTGACGCGGCGGTCCCACGCGTCTCAACAAAATTTCTAAAATGCCGTATATAAATCTCACGACAAATTTTATAATACCAAATACATATATAATCATATATGCACAGAATCAAATACCAATTCGTATCTCATTAGTATTTATAACCCGGATTAATTTCCAATTAATACGTAATTTAATTAATTAATCCTAAAAATAAATATAGTTAAAAGTACGGGGTATTACAAACACTCAATATTGTAGAAGATGCTAAGCCCATCAAACAGAGAAGAAGAGTATACTCAAGGGAAAAACATGAGGTCATCATAGATGAGGTTATTAAAGAGGCTAAGTTCATTAGAACGCTCATATATCATGAGTGGTTGTCTAACGCTATCATTGTGCCCAAAGCTAATCGGAAATGGAGGATCTGTGTAGATTTCACTGATTCAAACAAATTGCCCAAAAGATAGTTTCCCCATGCCTCGTATTGATCAGATGGTGTATGCCACAGTAGGACATGAGCTCATAAGCTTCATATATGCGTATTCTGGGTATAATTAGATCTTTATGGACTCGGTAGACTTAAAGAAGACAACCTTCATTACAGACAAGGGGACTTATTGCTACAAGGTCATTCCCTTTGGCCCGAAGAATGCAGGGGCTACTTACCAACGTCTTGTAAATAAGATGTTCGAAGATCAGATAGGCAAATCCATGGAAGTTTATGTGGACGACATACTGACGAAGAGTTTGGAGGCCGACACTCATGTGGCCAACCTTAAAAGAACTTTTGACACTATGGACAAATACAGAATGAAGCTCAATCCAACCAAATGTGTCTTCGAGGTAGGAGCAGGAAAGTTTTTGGGATTCATCATTAACCAAAGGGGAATAGAGTCTAACCCTGAGAAGATTAAGGCCTTGTTGGAAATGAAGACACCCACAACTATCAAAGACGTTCAGAGGCTAATCGGGAGAATTGCTACACTTAACAGGTTCATCTCAAGAGCCATAGATAAGTGTCTTCCTTTTTTCAAAGTTCTTAGAAAGGCCTTCGAATGGAATGAGTAATGTGACATTGCTTTTAAAGAGCTGAAGTCCTAATTCGGATGACCTCTACTACTATCTCGGCCAGTTCAGGGTGAGAAGCTATATGTATACTTAGCAGTCTCAGAGTCAGCCATTAGTGTTGCGATAGTAAGAGAAGAGGATGGAGTGCAGAGACCAGTGTACTTCAATAGCAAGTTACTCCAAGGGTCTGAGCAAAAGTACCCTTGGATTGAAAAGTTAGCCTATGCTTTGATACATGCTTCTAGGAAAATGAAGCCATATTTTCAATCCCACTCTATGGTCGTCCTGACTAATTCCCCACTCAAACAGGTCCTCCATAAGCCTAAAAAGTCTGGAAGGCTAATGACTTGGCCAATCGAGTTAGGGGAATACAATATTGTTTATCAATCCAGCGTTTCCATTAAGGGACAGACACTCGTAGACTTTGTAGCCGAGTTTACCTGGGAATAGGAAGATGTTAAGAAGAGTCACAGGGCCGCAGATGAACCAGATAGAAACGTCTTCTGATTTTCGGACGAGGTTGAGTCAAGCAAAGCCAGGAAAAAAGCAGTTGAGAATGATGAAGAGAGATAACTCTTTAAGCAAGGGACCCTATCAGAGGGAAGCTTCTCTTCTAATGAAACTACTTGGAACCTCTGAGAAAGATAGGCCCCCAATTTTTAATTCTTATAAAAATATTATATTTCCTTTTTATGAAATAGATGCGGAAGCGATGTGATGATGGTTCACTTAATACCAAATTTTAATTTCTTCACAAATTAAAATTAAACCGAGTGAAAATAAGTAACACACACACACACACACACACACTTATTTTAGCTTCACTAAAACACACTTAATTCAAACCAAGTCCTAGAGAATTTGCCTACGTCATATTTTGCAATTTTACCAAGTTAGGCCAAACTAAATTTTATCACATTAAATTAAATTACTTGAATTAAATTAACGAAACATTACCCCATATTTAATTAGCACCAAATTAAACAAGTAGTGATTAAATTAAACCAATTTTATCTTTTTACCTAAGCATGCGTTCTAGGTGATATGGAAAAAGATAAAATAAACAATTAATCCACTACGCCGCGATGTACGAGAAAAAACTCACAACGGGAAAAAACCTTGGATGGCCCTAGCCTCAAATCCACTAAGTACGAAATTTATATTTACAAGACAGATGACTTACTTCGTCAACTGGAAACCTCTCAAGTCTTGATGCGTCTTCTTGTAAACACCTCTTTCTAGCGGATAACCACGAAGCCTCACCGCGATCTTGGACTCACCAATCGGACAATAGGTCCACCATCAACCACACGTGGTGTCTTTTACCACATGAGAATGCCGCATCTACACGAACTCTTCTTTTTCAAGGGATATAGAAGAAAACCCAAACGATCTCTTCAATTCGATGTAGAGACAAACCCGGTGCCAAACTCTCCTAGCAAAGTATACATATATGGTATCTTGGAGAACATAAACTATGGGTGAAAACTAGAGTGGTAATTGAATTTTTCTTTGAAAATTAACACTCAAAACTTTATCTTTTTCTTCTAAACAATTTTGCTCTCAAACTCTCTCTTAGAGATGGAAGGATATGAAAAAGGTTATCTTTCAAAAATAATTCCCGCACATATATATGCTGTGAAACGATAGTGGGGAAAGAAGTGGAGAACATGGGAAAAAACTGTCAAAAACTGTTCCCTCCTGACATCTCGTTCAAACGACATTTTTGTTCGAACGAAATCTCGCTCGAACGAGTCTTCTAACGAAGTTCCAGTGTGAACTCGTTAGAAGCTCGTTGGAAATCTCGTTCGAATAGCCATCTCGTTCGAACAACATTTCGAACGAAGTTCCAGTGGCCAATATGGGAAGTAGTTGGCAATCTCGTTCGAACGACTTATGGTTCGAACGATAATCTCGTTCGAACGATACTTCGAACGAACTTACAGAATGTTCCAAAATTTCTTTTTTAGCCCAGAAACATTATATACTTTATATATAAGTTTTAATAGAAAACATTTCTGAAAATAAAACGCAGTTTTAAAATTTAACACCCATTTAATCATGTTCCAAGCTCCTATATATGTATATTAATGCATTCATACTTTGGGAGCATGGAACCACTGTTGATGATGTAGAAAAATGAGGCACTAAAACTCGTCATTTTGATGAAGCTTTATACACTTGGCCGCTACGTCTTCAATACACATGTCATAGGCTTGAAGGATGGTCAATATACTCTATCCTATGACTCAAACGTTTTTGTGAAAAATTGAGCCAAAACTACATTAAGACTCAATTGGAGAATTGTGTCCTTACAAATCTCCCCCTTTGTCTATTCCGGGACAAAAACCAAATAAAAAAATCCCAAAGGGCCATCAAGCTCTACTAGACTCAAAACATCCCACCTAAACTTGACTCAAACCCAAGGATCAAACACTTTGCCGATGAAAGTTGCCGCTTTAGTAGTATTCCTGCACACTTAAGCAAACACATTACACGCATAGGGAATAATAAAATATTTAATGCAATTAAAGTAAGTACTCCCCCTAAATTAATACTACCCTTTAGCAACTATGATCTACCTAAGAAGGTCGCGAATCCCCCTAACTTAAATTTCCCCCAAACTAAGATACGATTATAATAGGAATAGATACCATTTCCCCCCCTATAATTCTCCCCCTTTTTGTTTAGGAATAGGCAAAGGCTAAAGAATCAAAACATTAACTTATCTTCCCCAATTAAAGCATATACACCCGCTAAACTAAGCAAGGGATTAATAGAATGTGATAATAAGCTAAAAGCATGCAATTGCGCATAAAGTGATGAGAACATTAAAGCACATAGGCAAAAAAGTCATAACTAATCCAACAAATCCTAATGGATACCAACTAAGATGCAAGAAATAGATACCAATATGATATATAAGTATTAAGCATGTGATATCAAACAAAGAATGCAACAAGGTGAATACCAATTATGAATTAAAGCATAGATGGACTAAAAAGCAAGGCAAAGACCAAATAAAAACATATCAAATATATGTATACATAATATATACGAAAAAGACTCAAGTACACATATATAGATATAAGCACACAAATGACACAAAATAAGATAAGCTTTTCACACTAGTGAGGCAAAAATGTGTCATATGGAAACGAAAGTGTTGGGGTGTGAATAAGTAATGATTAAATTTAGACCCAATCACTTAAAACATGTTCACGGAGTTCTCAATTGATTGCAAACTTCATCACATTGGAATATAACCTCATGTGACAATAAAGATTGAACTCAATGAACAAACATACACATTGCATACAAGCCTAGAGTTTTGATGATTCTACAAACCAAATAGAGTCATGACAATAAAGACCACTAGGATAAACAGACATTGTGCGAACCGTTGATATACCATCCAAACTCCCTCAATAAGCATATATATTATTTTGAATGAATTTATCAATTAACCATAGGCCTTGGCAATTATTTTTCTTTTTTAATGACATATTTTCTGTTTTTAGGCCTTTGGACCACGTATTTCTTTTAGGTACATTTCAAACGGTGGCTTACAATCGCAAAGGATAATGAATCCTTTCGGAACCCTTCCCCGTGCACATTTATATTTATCATTTTTATTTTTCACACGAATCTCACGTGCAACGAATTTTGACATGCACTAGTCCTCCTAGGTCACAAATATGTAGATGACTAGATTGGTAGGAGAACACCTCACAAAGCTCAAATATAACATGTGACAGTAAAATTTCAAAAGATCTCATGCATGTGTGAATAGAGGCATATAAAAATAGAATCCATTTAAACAACACAACATCTAACTCTCCAGGTAAGCATGGTAAAGAACATAATAAGGATTGCCAATCTAAACCAAAAGTTCTAGCCACATGGGAACGTAAAAGATGGGATTCTAACACAAGTGTATACCACATAAAGTGTGTCAAACTAAAATACACACAAAATAAAAATCTTTTTGAGTTTTTGAAAATTTTAACCAAAAAATATATATACTCAAAAGACAAACAAAAATCATTTGAATTTTTCATTAAGCTTAAGTTATCAAGAAATAAAAACACAAAGGATAAACAAAAATATTTTTGTATTTTTCATTTAATGCATATAAAAATGAAAGAAATATAATACAAAAGGTAAATAAAAAATCATTATTCTAGCATGAGATATGTGATGAAGCAATGACTAGAAAATGATTAAATAAGCATACATTTAGCATGATAATATAGCATGAAGCACAAAAGCTAAAGTATGCAAACACTAACACATTTTTCCTTTAGATTTAGCAAGAGAGGAAGCATGTGAAAGTAAATGAGAATCAAAAACCCTATTTTGCAAGGCAACCAAGTCGGATTTCCTAACCCAAATTAATGAAGAATGACTATCTTGGGGTACATGAATTTTAACTACCTTGGTTGCTTTACGTTGGGATTTTCTAGGAATTCGTTTAAGATCAAAACAAAATTTCCTAAGATGCCCTTTTCGACCACAATGAGCACAAGTAAAAACACGTCGAAAATTAGTACCTAAGGAGTGATCTCTAAAGATTTTCCTAGTTGATTCTCTTAAAAGATTGGTTTTGAATTTTTGAGTAGATTCATTACAAGTATTGAAGCCTAAACCACACATGTCATTTTTAATTTGGACTGTTCCTAAGATTTTATCTAATTTTTCCGAACGACACTCCAAATAAAATTTGACATTACTAGAGTCTTTTAATTTATTTTACAATTCTAAAATGTTAGACTCTAATAAAATATTTCGCTCTTCAAAACCGAGTAGCTCCTTTTTCAAGGTTGCCATTAATCCCCTAAGTTTATCTCTCTCACCTTCTATGTATTCAAGATTCTCTCTAAGAGTCCTCTCACGTGTCCTAAGGTCTTCTACCAATATACTATCATCAATGACCTTGACACACTCTTTTAAACTAGCTTCTAACTTCAAGTTAGCTCTTTTTAATTTAACTGATTCTTCATATAATTCTAGAAAAGAATTTTGAAGTTCACTCACATTAACCTCTTCTTCATTTTCACTCTCTCTTTCTTCTCCACTCACACTATCATAAAAAACAAGAGAATCATAGACTATGCCTTGGAAGTGTCATGTGTTAAAGTTTCATCAATCGATGAGTTCTCACTATCACTCACATGACTAGCTATAAAAGCCACAAAGTTGGGCTTAGTGGGGGAATCGGGTCCCTCTTCCTTATCACTATCACTAAGGGTCGCATTATATGAAATGGGTCTCTTACCCTCTCTCCTTAGTTTAGTGGGACACTCAGAAACCCTATGGTCATAACCCTCACAACCAAAACACCTATTTGACTCGTCCTTATTTAAATTTTCGTTAGAAGATTTAGGGATCCTTTAGGCCTTGTCATTCTTAGAAGTGTCAAATTTCTTAAAATCATTTTTAAATTTATCTTTGTTAAATTTAAGAATTTTTCTAAATTTCTGAGCAAACAAGGCCATGTCTTCCGAGTCACTATCACTATCGCTCTCTACTACTTGTTTGACCTCTTTTCGGGCTTTTAAAGCAACGCCCTTTTCAATTTTTTTTTTCAGTTTTAGAGGGAATCATGTCTAGTTCATAGGTTTGTAAATCACCTACAAGCTCTTCTAATTTCATAGAGGCTAAAGTTGGTAAAGAATTTAAAACAGTCACTTTTGGGATAAACCTATCGGGAAGAGACCTTAAAATTTTCTTTACAACTCGATTGTCGGTTATTTTTTCTCCCAAGTTAAAAGATGAATTAACAATGTCTGAAAGTCTAGCATAAAATTCATCAAAAGTTTCTTTTTCATTTATTTTGATGGTTTCAAATTGAGTGGTGAGATTTTGGAGTTTAGAAGCCTTAACGACACTAGTTCCTTCATGAGTTAATTGTAAAATATCACAAGCTTCTTTAGCGGTTTCACAAGTCATAATACGTTTGAATTCTTCCGGTGTGACCGCGCTAAATAAGGCATTTAAACCTCGGGAATTAAAATTTGAAAGTTTAAACTCATTTTCAGTCCATCTATTGACCGGTTTGGGAACACGGTCATTTTCTACTAAATGAGTTGGTGGAGACCACCTGTTAACTATAGATAATGAAACTCTCTCGTCGATAGATTTTAGTGTCGATTTCATTCGCGCTTTCCAGTACGCATAGTGAGAACCATCGAAAATAGGAAATTTTGAGAATGGGGAAAAATCCATTTTAGCCAAAAATTATTTAAAGTATCTTTAACGAAATAATTTATCGCATTTGGCTCTGATACCAATTTGAGAAACATAGGCCCGCAATTTTTAATTCTTATAAAAATATTATATTTCCTTTTTATGAAATAGATGCGGAAGCGATGTGATGATGGTTCAACTTAATATCAAATTTTAATTTCTTCACAAATTAAAATTAAACCAAGTGAAAATAAGTAACACATACACTTATTTTAACTTCACTAAAACACACTTAATTCAAACCAAGTCCTAGAGACCTAAGTCATATTTTGCAATTTTACCAAGTTAGGCCAAACTAAATTTTATCACATTAAATTAAATGACTTGAATTAAACTGACGAAACATTACTCCATATTTAATTAGCACCAAATTAAACAAGTAGTGATTAAATTAAACCAATTTTATCTTTTTACCTAAGCATGCGTTCTAGGTGATATGGCAAAAGATAAAATAAACAATTAATCCACTACGCCGCGATGTACGGGAAAAACTCACAACGGGAAAAAACCTTGGATGGCCCTAGCCTCAAATCCACTAAGTACGGAATTTATATTTGAAAGACAGATGACTTACTTCCTCTATTGGAACCCTCTCAAGCCTTGATGCGTCTTCTTGTAACCACCTCTTTCTAGCGGTTAACCATGGAGCCCCACCGCGATCTTGGACTCACCAATCGGACAATAGGTCCACCATCAACCACACGTGGTGTCTTTTACCACATGAGAATGCCGCATCAACACGAAATCTTCTTTTTCAAGGGATATAGAAGAAAACCCAAACGATCTCTTCAATTCGATGTAGAGACAAACCTGGTGCCAAAATCTCCTAGCAAAGTATACATATATGGAAGCTTGGAGAACATAAACTATGGGTGAAAACTAGAATGGTAAATGAATTTTTCTTTGAAAATTAACACTCAAAACTTTATCTTTTTCTTCTAAATAATTTTGCTCTCAAACTCTCTCTTAGAGATGGAAGGATATGAAAAAGATTATCTTTCAAAAATAATTCCCGCACATAGATATGTTGTGAAAAGATAGTGGGGAAAGAAGTGGAGAACAAGGGGAAAAATTGCCAAAAATTGTTCCCGCCTGACATCTCGTTCGAAGGACATTTTCGTTCGAACGAAATCTCGTTCGAACGAGTCTTCTAACGAAGTTCCAGTGTGAACTCGTTTGAAGCTCGTTGGAAATCTCGTTCGAATAGCCATCTCGTTCGAGCAACATTTCGAACGAAGTTCCAGTGGACAATATGGGAAGTCGTTGGCAATGTCGTTCGAACGACTTGTGGTTCGAATGACAATATCATTTGAACGACACTTCGAATGAACTTACAAAAAGTTCCAATATTTCATTTTTTGCCTAGAAACATTATATACTTTATATATAAGTTTTAATAGAAAATATTTCTGAAAACAAAATGCAGTTTTAAAATCTAACACCCATTTAATCTTGTTCCAAGCTCCTATATATATATTAATGCATTCATACCTTGGGAGCATGGAACCACTTTTGATGACGTAGAAAAATGAGGCACTAAAACTCAGCATTTTTATGAAGCTTTATAGACTTAGCTGCTACGTCTTCAACACACACGTCATAGGCTTGAAGGATGATCAATATACTCTATCCTATGACCAAAACGTTTTTGTGTGGAATTGAGCCAAAACTACATTAAGACTCAATTGGAGAATTGTGTCCTTACAACCTCTTCGTTGATGGGTCGTCCTGGGAAAGTGGACGTGGAGCAGGGTTGATAATGTCTGCACCAGATGGAACAGATATTGAATACGAGCTAAGGTTCAACTTCAAAGCTTCCAACAATGAGTCAAAGTATGAGGCATTAATAGCAGGTCTCTCTTTATCAAAAGCCCTCAATGTTGACCAGCTCCTAGTCCATAGTGACTCCAGGTTAGTCGTGAACCAAATCCTGGGGGTATATGAATCCAAAGATAATAGTATGTCCAGGTATCTGAAGAGGGAGAGGTCAATGCGGGAAAGCTTCAAGTAAGTAAAGATGAAGAGGATATCTCGGTTAGACAATAGTCGAGCTGACGTACTGGTGAGGTTGTCCTCAGCCACAAAGACAAACATAAGCAGAACAATACTAATTGATATTCTTCTGAAGCCAACCATCGAAGAGGAAGAGGTTGCTAGACCTTGCCTAAACCTAAGTACCAATTAGATGGACCCTTTTATCAGATATATTAGAGAGGGAGAGATGACAGAGTCGAAGTTAGAAAGGAGAAAGTTGAGGTTCAGAGCTGTTAAATTCTTAATTATAGGAGATGTCCTATATAAAAAGGGATTCCTACTCCCTCTCCTCAAATTCGTCCACCCTCAAGAGGTTACACATATCTTGCACGATGTGCATTAGGGCTCCTGTTCCAGTCACATAGGGGGGAGTCCATTGGCTAAGAGGAAAATCACTCAGGGGTACTGGTGGCCGACCATGGCTAAAGATGCAGCTGCGTATGTGAATAAGTGTGACTAGTGTCAAAAGTTCTCCACCATCCCTCATCAGCCTCACCAACCTATGACTTCAATCATCTCCCCTTGGCCATTTGAAATATGGGACATTGATTTGGTCCCCTACCAAGAGTTGTAAACAACTATCGGTTCTTAATCGTGACAATTGATTATTTCTCCAAATGGGTAGAAGTTGAGCCAATTAGCACAATCACTGAGCAGAAGACCTTCTAGTTCATCTAGAAGAACATCATATGCAGGTATGGTCTTCCAAATACCCTCATCTCAAACAATAGAACTCAGTTCAAGAATGTTTCTTTAGAAAATTACTGCGAAAGAGTAGGGATCAAGCAGTTCTTCTCTTCTCCTGGCTGACCCCAGGCAAATGGTAAGACCGAGGTCACAAATAGAATAATCCCTGATAGGATAAAAAAAAGGTGAAAAGATGCCAAAGGGATATGGATAGAGGAGGTATGTGCTGTGTTATGAGCTTACAGGACGACAGCAAGGATGCCAATAGGGGAAACTCCATTTATGTTAGCTCATGGCTCAGAGGCTGTAATCCCAACAGAGGTAGGATTTCCTACTCATAGAATTCAAACATATGAACCTCATAAGAATGGGGAGGAAACAATATTTAATCTTGATTTAATTGAAGAAAGAAGAGCGGATACAGAGATAAGACAGGCAACCTATCAGTAGAGAACTGCGAGATTCTACAATCAAAGGGTAAAGTCAAGGCCTATAGCTGTGGGAGACCTAGTCTGAAAGAAGTTATGGAAAAAAGCAAATAAGCTCCATCCTAATTGGCATGGTCCTTATAGGGTAGCTGATGAGGTTATGCCTGGTACCTACCGGCTAGAATATCTTGAAGGAGAACCCTTCTCCAACCCTCGGAATGTCAATCACTTAGAGAAGTATAACATATGATGTTGTAGTTGTTCTTATCTTTTTGTAATACATGTACTAGTTTATACAAAGGATCTTAATGAAAAGATAGCAATGTTGTGTTGATACTATATGTTTTTAACATCATTAATTTGGTCAATTATGAGGCGAAACATCATAATTTGGTGACCACAGACCTTAAAACATCATTAATTTAGTGAAAGTTTAAGAGGTGAAACATCATAATGCGGGGGCCTCAAACCTTAAAATATCATTAAGTTGGTGAAAATATGAGGTGGAACATCATAATTGGGTGACCTTAGACCTTAAAGCATCATTAGGTTGGTGAAAGTACGAGGTAAAACATTATTTATTTGGTGACCTCAAATTATGAAACATCATTAAGTTAGTGAAAGTATGAGGTAAAACATCATTTATTTGGTGACCTCAAATTATTAAACATCATTAAGTTGGTGAAAATATGAGGTGGAATATCATAATTTGGTGACCTCAGACCTTAAAACATCATTAAGTTGGTGAAAGTACGAGGTAAAACATCATTTATTTGGTGACCTAAAATTATTAAACGTCATTAAGTTGGTGAAAATATGAGGCGGAACATCATAATTTGGTGACCTCAGACCTTAAAGCATCATTAAGTTGGTGAATGTATGAGGTAAAACATCATTTATTTGGTGACCTCAAATTATTAAACATCATTAAGTTTGTGAAAATATAAGGTGGAACATCATAATTTGGTGACCTCAGACCTTAAAACATCATTAAGTTGGTGAAAATATGAGGTGGAACATCATAATTTGGTGACCTCAGGCCTTAAACATCATCATTTGGTGAAAATTGGAGGTTAAAAATCATAATTTGGTGACCTCAGACCTTAGAACATCATTAAGTTGGTGAAAATATGAGGTAAAACATCATTTATTTGGTGACCTCAAATTATTAAACGTCATTTAGTTGGTGAAAATATGAGGTGAAACATCATATTTTGATGATCTCGAACCTTAAAACATCATTTAGTTGGTGAAAATTTAAGATTAACATCATAATGTGGTTACCTCAGACCTTAAACATACAGTATTTGGAGAAAATCAGAGGTAAAGCATCGTAGTTATAGGGCAACACCAACATATAAATTTCAAACAAAAAACATCATATGAAGAAATAGAATCTGAAGAAGTTAAACTACTTATGATTATCATAAAAAGTGATTCAGAGTTACGGGCCAAAATGTCAAGAAGCCATTAGAGTTCATACAAGCAAGAATTACAGACAAAAGTTTATCAAAATTACAACTATTGAAAAGCTTCACAAGAAAAGAGCCTAGGTCTCGGCAGGAGCCAACCCACCAACATCTGCAGTCCTTTGGTCACGACCGACGTTCGTGACTTCAACTCCATTATCTTGATGAGTAGCGTCTTTTGTCTCTGTGACCTCGAGAGAAGCAGTCTCAGCTCGAGCAACATCAGCTTCTTCAACTTCCTGCAAGGCCTGAGAGAACCGAGGGTCTCCAAAGTCGAGAGCAACAAAGTCTGATCCAGTCAAGACATTAGACTCGCTCCCCTTCATGGATGCCCATTTACCAGCTGCTTTGATACCTCTTTCAAGGTATTCAAAACCAAAGCTAAAAAATTTATCAGAGACCTTTTAGTCTTCGATGGCCTTCTCAGCATCATCCTCCAAAGTGACCTTGACTGCAGCATCAACCTTAGACAGAAGAATGTCATCCTTGGCCTTTAGAGCTTTGTCATGATCCTTCTTAAGCCGTTCAACCTTGTAACCTCTGCTTTTAGATAGGCTTCAACCTTCTCAACTTCCTTTCCCTTTTCTATAAGGGATATCTTCTTCAAAGTCCAATCAACAAGACGATGAAAAGATAAGACACCCTGTAGAAGAAGATCAGATGTATGGACATAAGAGTTATAATTTCTAAAAAACCGCTGTTACACTTGTGAGAAAATTAGCAAAAAAATGATAACTAGATTGACTTATGGAGAGAAATCTCGACCAGTAAAGGGACATCCAATCCCCGTAGGAAATGCTTATCTTCCTTAGTCATTACTGCACCAATAGCATCGGCAGCCTTCAGACTGTGGCCGATCAGGCTATCTTCGATCTTGAGCTGAGATAAACGAGCAGCCAAAGCATCGTCTGTATAGATAGGGATGGCACGATCCCTGGCTTGGGTATTACTCATCCTCATATGCACCGGTTCAGACGTGGACTTCCACTTTTTGTTAGCATCGTCCCTAGAGGTGCCGACGTTCTTTTTTTACGCCGGTGGTGGTGCACTCTTACCACCTCTCTTTTCCATGAGCTTTACCAACGCTCTGTAAGACAAGTCCCTGATTTAGTCAGTCAGAGATTAAAAATATAAGAGGTATGACCTGGGTAAGAAAAATGTTGAAAACTTATGAAGCTTTTCTAGGGGACCACCCCCAAACCTGTCTGAGAAAGGTAATAGGGGTCATCAGATGCTCATATATAACAAGACGGCCATTCTCTCCTTGATTGCGAAGGTCCTCAATATTCTTATTATTATCCTGGTTAAGTCCAGGGTCGGCTTTAGCAGTAAGAGAGACCTTACCCCTTCCTAGAGGGGTCCTCAAAACTGACGTTCTAGATGCTTCATCTGAACTAAATTCCCACGCCCCCAAAATAAAAAGTACCGAGGTTTCCAATTATGGTTTGAAGTTTGGGTAACTAAGAGCATTTTCTTCTTTGATTTCCTAGTTAGGAAGTGGTAGTAGCTGGGGCGGTTTTTGGAAGACGAGGGAACATAACATCCTGTAAAAACTTTAACTGGAAGGTCTGAATGGTGAGAAGCCCTCTAAAGGATGATGGCCCCAATCATAACCCTCCAGGCATTTGGGGATAGTTGGGAAGGGGAAAGATTTATATGAGAAAGTATAGCTCTGATGGTTGGGTGAATAGGAAGACGGAAGCCCCAACTTAAACATCTGCTCATAAACACAAATTTCTCCATCTCGGCCATCGATGTCCCTCTCATCCTTTAGAGGTTTCCTAAGGATGATTGAAGAATTTATGGAATAGAGGTGCCTGAAAGTAAGAATGTCATAGTCATTGACAGTACTCTCATACTCAGCCACCTTAGAGGTATCAAGATCACTCCCTTCATCATCGTCACGATCCCTAGCAACATCGGCCTAGGAAGTTGTAGGGGCACGACCAGGAAACCTCTAAGAAAATTCAACCCCGGTGGCAGCCGATAGCGGAATGACATCAATGGGAGGCGGAATTGCTATGCTGGGCCTTAAGATTTCAACATCGAAAGTGTAGGAGGGTACTTTAGATAATATGGAGGCGTAACCCCTATTTGAGTATGGTAATAATAAGCTAACTTGGCCAAAACTTTGGATTAATGATAGGACACATAAACACAAACCCAATGAAGATAAACTCATAAAAACTCACAAAAACTCTCGTGTATAACCCAGGAAATAGTAATGAAATTCAGAAGTCACTTGGCTAAAGGGAGACAGAAGTAAGCACCCTAGATACACCTTGGTAGAAACACATCAAACACCCTCAAGAATCCATGTCTAGTATTAAAAGCTTCGTAATAAATGACAATGGTGGGTGAGTAACTCTCTGGTTTGCAATAGGTCTCTCTAATGTGTGTTTTTCTCTAGCAATAACTCCTGAACTTTCAAAAGATCATCCTCTCCTCAAAGGTGGTTGGGGTCCTAAAATATCCCCCCACATGACCCCCCGAGGCAACCCACTCATTAAAGACAATGAAAGACATCCCTCATACTTTATGTCACAACATTAAATTCCTGATGCACTAATTGTCTCCACATCATAAACATTAAATGCCAAGACATGGCTTTTGCCCAACCACTGTGTGTCAAGGGGCTGTTGTCGCAGAGGTGGCTCACAAACTGCCTGACAACCCCAAATACCACGGTGGTTTACTCAAGTGCAGGTCTGACATTGTTTAGCTGGCTAGTAACATCACCTACAGTGGATGTGACATTAAGTAGAGGGCTGTTTGGTTCACAACTCAACGCCCGATGGAACTCTAGGTTACTCCGCCCGAGGTTCCTCGGTCAGGGTCCTTTGGTGTTTTTACCAGATGTATCTAAGATGGTCAGGATAAGCCCCAACGGTGCCTTATTTCTCAATCCTCTAAACCAGGTCCCTCTAAAGTTCCCACGGCGAGGTCATTAGATAGAGCATGAAAGCTCTCCCAGGCCCTGCCAAGCCTGGTCTCTCGTGAGTACCGTTTGACCTCACCCTAAAACTCGTTATCATTCTCGGTACAACATTACAATCGTTACAACTTACAGTTAATATAAACAGAAATAAAATATGACTAATACAACAAGCTAAAGTATGAGTTGCCATGCCAAGTTGCCTTACTAAGTTGCCACGCTTGAGCTGCCTTGGTTTTCATAATCATAAACACTATTGCCAATTAGGGAATTATCCCTAATCTCAAGATTACCTTTAAGCCCCCTCTACATTTGCCCCTTCGGGGAAAGATTTATTGGAACAATAATTTCTGCACGAAACTTCTTAATCCGATGAACTCTTTCTACGTCAAAAAATTATGGGTTCCTCTCTTCGTTAGAATCGCAGCGATATAATCTACTGGAAAAAGTAAAATTCTCCCTGATCTATCTGAGCCGAAGCTCCATTGTCATTGGGGTTTGGGCGAAGGGACATCACCATTTTTTCCTCATACTGAGCCTCAACTATTTTAGCTTTATTATTTAAAAGTTCTCCCAAGAGGCCTACTAAACTTCTCAAATACTCGTTTGGGCTGGTAAGTAAAATTCTCACTTAGGATTCTTCATTGTGTTCGAAAAAGAAGAAATGCTTCCCGATGTAACTGAGTCACCCTTTGAATAAGGTTTTTTTGAATCGTTGAAACATATTATCCGTTGGTCATTGATGGATAAGTCTGACACCAATTTGGCGCCAAAACATAAACTTGGTTAAGAAGGCAACCCCTTCTATTCCACACACATCGCTTCGTATCCGATGTAACGTTGTCTTTTCAGCTGGCAAGACCCTTCCCAATGTGCCACATGTTCATTTGAAATGATTAGAGGTCGCCCTTTGCACGTGCGCTCGTGGGAAACGTCAACCATCTAGTTTGAAACCCTTCAAACGTCTCTTTTGTATTTCAAAACTCTTCTATTTATTTGTCTTCTTCGTCTTCTTCAACACACCCCACTTCTTTTAGAGAGAGAAATCTTGTGCAACCTCCATTGTTGCCCTCTTCTTTGCTCAGCCTCCTCCTTCTCTCATCTTTTTCTCCACCACCTGTGGTTGTGCTCCTCTTTTCTTGTTCTTAGCCCTGTTCGCCCATCTGCACCACTTATTATCACTTTCTCATGGCTTCTTCAAGTATTTCTAAGGTTTCGGCCACTACCCAGCCTGGTTCCTCTTTTGCCACTGCTAGCGCTACCACCACCCTTAGCGACGCTGCTCTGGTCGCTACTCGTTAAGAACAACTACGCTTCTACCGCCGGGATCCCATCTTTGAAGAAGATGATAAATTTTTTGAGGCGTGCAAGACCTGCCATTTCTCATCCAAGTTCGATCCATTACTATTAGGTGATGAAGAAGTGGATTCGTCGAAGTGGGGCTATCTTCCACCCGAGGGGACTATGCGCTTTTGTCTGGATCGTGGTGACTTTCCCTATTACCAAATTGACCTTAAAGCACCTGGGGGGTCACCATCCCATTTTACTGCTTGGCACACCCATATGCAGAGCTCCCACGCTGATGCTCTTATAAAGGTTAGGCTGTATCAAGCCTACTGGTTTGGCGAGTTCACCCCCTCGAAGCAGAACGCAGCACTTCAAGTGCTAGTCTGTCGATGGAACATCACAACCCACACGTTCTTCGCTGCGTGGGGGGGAGTTTACTTTTATGTTGGAGGATGTCTGTGAACTCCTTGGGTTTGAGCCCATGGGCGAGTTCACCTACCACGACGAGCCTCTGGATGCTGAAGAGGCCACTGATCGTGTTGAGCTTGATCGAATCTGCCACAGCTGCACTAGTCCATCAAATAAAGCCACATTTTCCCCCCTTATCAACTATTTTTTTGAGGCTCCGACGCCGAAGGATGCTAGTGATGTATTGGGTCGCGGTAGAGGTACTTTCCTAGAACTACCAGCCTATATACTTGTACTACTTTCACACTTCTTCCTTACCGGAAAACCCAATGATCAGCCCAGGAGAGACCTGATAAACATTTCTGTTTGTTTAGCCAGGGGATTCAACCTACCTCTGGACGCCATCGACTTTAGGGTCTCTTTACACCTGGTTGGATTGAACCCATATTGACATGGAATGGTCACTTGGCCGTTATAATTTGACAAATTTTTCCAACACTATCATCTTGACGGGGTTCCTTTATACTCGCTTTCCTGCTATTGCTATGAAGTCAGTTTCTCTACCTGTGAGCCAGGGTATCAAGCCCCCACACCTCCTATGTTTCCACAAGAAGCAGAGCCGAAAGGAGATAATGGAGGTTTTTGACCACTCAGAATCCTTCGTAATGAGGCCATACAGTGAGCCCACCTTCGCCCATTATTGGGACTTCTTTCCTACTGCAGCCACAACGGTCAGAATTAACCCGGTTGTAGAGGATCCCTCGCAAGCCGTAGTGCTTCTTTTCACTCCTGGGTTCCTCCCCTCTTATATTTAATGGGGATATACTTCTGAGCCTTACAACCCTAATAGATACAGCAGACAATTTGGGTTCAACCAGGAGGCTCCTCGACCTGTGTTCCAGGACAACCATTCCAATGCCACCTTTGTTAGGGCATGCGCCTTCTATACTACCGCTGCAGTACTTGGCGTGACATCCACCATTGATGGGTGTGTCACCCTTCCGAGTGCTACGAGGAAGGTAAACATATCCACATCCTTTGCCACGAAGTTCCATCTGGAGAAGTTGGCCATGATTCATGAGTATATCCAGTCCCCCTTACTATCCCCCGGTCCTTTCCTTTTCTTCTTCTGAGTTGGGTCTAAAGGCGAACTGCGTGCTTGGGGTTGAGTTTCCCTTAAGAAGAACTATTAAGGAGTCTCCTCATGAACTACCCCCTCATTACCCAATGATCCCAACTGCCACCCCGAAACCCAAAGTCGCTGCAACCCCCAAACTATCTGTCCCCACGACCGAAGCTGCCACGGGAGAAGGGCCTTCTGAGCCACATGTCAAGAGGGCCAGGAAGTCCAAGTTTGCGAAGGCCAAGGTCAAAGGTCAAACGAAACTCCACTAGAGGTATTTCCAATTGCCTTTGTTACCCATTTTATGTCTCCAAAACTAGGCGAAGAGCTGAGGAGGTGGGTAGAAGCCGAAGTTACCAGGAGAAATGCTAAGTTCGAACGTCGTGCAGTTATTGTTCCTCCTTCGGGTGCATTCCCTAAAATAGTGGTGGATCCTAGTAAGCCCCCTGCAAAGAGAAGAAGAAGGTTGAAGGTACCTGAAAGTGGTGGTGCCACGAGCTCAAGAAGGAAGTCACTGGGTACTAAGCCCTAGAAGAAACAGACATCTGAGCGACCTCCATCACCAGCTCTTTCTTCCCCTGCTCCTTCGCCATCGTCACCAGTGGTTATATCCTCTCGTTCTCCCTTCAGATCTCAGTTATATGTGCATTCTTTATTTCTCATTCTTCTTCTCTCGACATAGCGTGCTTACTTATTACCTGTTGTCTTTGTTGTAGAGATCTGAGGAAGTGAGGGTCAGTCCTCCCAGTCCCCCCAGCCCTGCAGTGAGCCATTTCGTGGGGGGATGTTGCGGTATCTCCCTAGCCTCTGCCGCCCTTCCCCATCCTCCCTTAATCAACCTTAACTATTCGCGTCATTCATCTTCTTATCGGGTCAGGGATTCCATCATGGGGACTGCTGAGATTCATGACCAGCCCGAGGCAACTATTTCAGCTTCTTCTGAGTTGCCTTCAGATCTAGAGGTCTCTCTCCCCCTTGCTGTAGTCAAAGAAAGTGCCCCGCAGGTAAACTTCTTTCACATCCTTACACCCTATGTTTTCCCCATTTTTTTATTCTTTGATTATAACATGTTGGGAAATCATAGGTGGAAGTGGCATCGCTGGTAGCCAACATTCTCCTTCCTCTGTCATTGATAAGGCCCATTACTGCGGTCCCTCCGTTCAGTGCCATAACCGGGATAAGCTAAGTGACTTGCCTTTCTCTTATCCTTTTGCGCTTACTACTTCTATCTAACACTTGTTTTTTTCATTTATAGCTTTCTCCAAGTCTTTCTCTGCCTTTTGCGCTGAGCGGCCTTATCCATTCTCAGGCCCAGGTTGGAGAAGCTGCTCTCGTTGGGGCATCTCTCGAAGGTCCAACATCTCCTTCGGATGATGCGCCCGTGTTGGCCATAGTACCCTATGCTGGCGAGGGGAGTGTGCCTACCTTTGAGGCTTCTGCAGTCAGAGGCTCCGTTGAAGCTGCTGAGGTAACGAGACCGCCTCCCACGGTTTTTAGCATTATGGCTCCCGTGGTAACTACTAATCTCGCTCCTGCTATTGCGGTACTTTTCTAATTTCTCTGTATTTCTCAGCTTCTCAAACTCCACCTATATAGTTGACTTAATCAATGAAAACATTTGTTTAAGATTTGTTCGTAAACTCCACCTATAACGGTGACTTAACAACGCAAACACTTGTTAAGATTTTTCCATAAGCTCCACCTATAACGGTGACTTAACAATGCAAACACTTGTTAAGATTTTTTACAAACTCCACCTATAACGGTAACTTAACAACGCAAATACTTTTTAAGATTTTTAATAAACCCCACCTATATTGGTGACTTAACAACGAAAACGCTTGTTAAGATTTTTCTCATAAACTCCACCTATAACGGTGACTTAATAATGAAAACACTTGTTAAGATTTTCATAAACTCCCCCTATATTTGTGACTTTATAACAAAAATGCTTGTTAAGATTTTTCCCTAACTTTATATGTCCTCTAACTATTTTCAGGTTGCTCGGGAGGATTCTCCACCAGTTCCTTTGCCTATTACCTCGCTGCATCGTGAACATGTCTCCTCCGATGGATCTAGCCGTAATGATCAAGGTTCCACGACAGGTGCCGCTGCGGAGAGAGAATCTGGGTGAAAGCTTCCTCTGCCCGACTTGGATCCTCCCTCTTTCTGCCTGATGGTGCTCCAATGTTCTCCCTAGATACCTGCCAACCACCATTTGGCCATTGAGTAACTTGTGAGCCGTCATCCTGAGACCTTTACGGTGGACTGCCTTCGTTCAAACATCACAGTTATGAGTCATAGGCTCCAAGGCATGGCCACCGTTATTGCTGAAATTGCCAATACTCTAATTGCGAATGTGACCAGACCCCTCCTCAATCAGTTCTTGGGCTATCTGAGGGAGTTGGGTCATGATGGGTTTCGTTTTGACTGGCTCATCGCACATTTGAAGACTTTGAAGGGCCAACAGTTGGACAACTAAAGAGAGATCTTACAAAATCATCAGGAGAATCTGAGGGCTGAGGAAGCTAAGCTGGTCGAGCTAGCACCTCTCCTCAAAGCCATTGACAAGGAGGTGGAGGACCTCGAAGAAGCTCTGCGTTTGGCAAAGCTAAAGCGAGAAAAACTTCTTATCGAACGTACGTAAGCACAGACCAGGTTGGAAGTTTCCATTAATGCCCAAAGGTCTTGCTTAGAATCTTCTTCGGCCTTCTTGGAGATTTTTTCTCCTCCCCGGATTTGTGGTTCCTCCTGGGTTAATGAGTTTCTTGTATATGTATATTTTTTTTCTTTCCTCCTATGTAATCCTTGGGTGATAGTTCCCATTTTTGTAATGCCCCAAAGTATATGAATGGAAAAGAAAACTTATTCCCATGCTACCTCTTTGCGTTACAGCCGTTTACATAGATCATGACATCAAGTTCTGTAGTTCTTTCATCTCTATTTGAACTAAACAAAAATAAAGAGAACCATCATAAATAAAATGAACTCGTATATTCATATTAGTTAGGTACATCGGTGACTCCAGATGTAATTGCTTACACGTGATAGACCTTCAATAATTTGTTGTTAATCTTAAATGGCATGCCTTCTTCTATGTTAGAAATTAAATAATAACCTGAGTTATGAACCTCCTTTACGATGAAAGGTCCCTCCTAATTTGCTACAAACTTAGGTAGAGGAAGCCCCCTAATATGTTTAACCGCTGCCTTTAACACGAGATCTCCTTCCACGAATTTCCTTGGTCTCACCAAGTTGTCATATCCCCAACGGAGTCGCCAAATGTAGGGGGTACTTTAGATACGATGGAGGCATAACCCCTATTTGAGTATGGTAATGATAAGCTAACTTGGCCAAAGCTTTGGATTAATGATAGGACACATAAACACAAACCCAATGAAGATAAACTCAGTTTAAACTCACAAAAACTCTCATGTATAACTCAGGAAATAGTAATGAACTTCAGAAGTCACTTGGCTAAAGGGAGAGAGAAGTAAGCACCCTAGATAGACCTTGGTAGGCAGGTAGAAACACATCAAACACCCTCAAGAATCCTTGTCCAGTATTAAAAGCTTCGTAATAAATGACAATGGTGGGTGAGTAAACTCTCTGGTTTGCAATAACTCTCTTGAATTTGTGTTTTTCTCTAGCAATAACTCCTGAACTCTCAAAAGATCATCCTCTCCTCAAAGGTGGTTGGGGTCCTTAAATATCCCCCCACATCACCCCCCGAGGCAACTCAGTCATTAAAGACTATGAAAGACATCCTTCATACTTTATGTCAAAACATTAAATTCCTTATGCAGTAGTTGTCTCCATGTCATAAACATTAAATGCCAAGATATGCCTTTCGCCTAACCACTGTGTGTCAGGGGGCTGTTGTCGCAGAGGTGGCTCACTAACTGCCTGATAGTCGCAAATACCACGGTGGTTTACTCAAGTGAAGGTATGACATTATTTAGCTGGCTAATGACATCACTTATAGTGGATGTGACATTAAGTAGAGGGCTGTTTAGTTGACAACTTAACGCACGATGGAACTCCAAGAGTCTCCGCCCGAGGTTCCTCGGTTAGGTTCCTTCGGTGTTTTTACCAGGTGTATCTAAGGTGGTCAGGATAAGCCCCAACGGTGCCTCATTTCTCAATCCTCCAAACTAGGTCCGTCTAAAGTTCCCACGACGAGGTCATTCGATAGAGCATGAAATCTCTCCCAGGACCTGCCAAGCCTGGTCTCTCGTGAGTACTGTTTGACCTCACCCTAAAACTCGTTATCATTACCGTTATAACATTACAACCGTTACAGCTTAAAGTCAACATAAATAGAAATACAATATGACTAATACAACAAGCTAAAGTATGAGTTGCCATGCCAAGCTGCCTCGGTTGCGTAATCTCAAACACTATTGCCAATTAGGGAATTATCCCTAATATCAGTATTACCTTAAAGCCCCCTCTACATAAAGACCTACGCGATGTGCTAGCACCTTGGTGGGACGAGGCACGTCTTGAAACCTCGGCCTCCTCAGGAACCTCACCTTGCCTAGGAGAATAATCCATAGCCTCTTGAAAAGAATCTACAGATTCACCTGCTTTAGACATTGACATAGGGTCTGAGGATGAGGACTCAAACATTGAGATAGGATCCTCAGGAGCCTATGTAGGCTCATCAGGCTCAGGGTATATAATATTCAAGGGTAGAGGAAAAATTTGTCTTAGGGGAAAGGCCTCAGCCCTATGAGCTTCCTCTTGGGCTAGTTCTATCTGCCTAATCTTCTCAAAAGTCTTCTCACAAAGAGAGGGGAACTCTTCTATAAGTTGGTACAAGGGTCTGAGCATCAGGAAGATGACACAACACTTAAGGGAAAGACTAAGCTAGAAACAAGTACACAACTTAAAGAACCTAAATTAAAGATCAAAGGGTGGAAATCAAGCGGTCTCAAATGAAGAACACTAAGAACACTCAAGGGCAAGTCACCATAGAAGGTGGCCGAAAGTTTTACGAAAACCTAAAAGAAGGATGTTTGTGGCTAAAGAAACCTCAGAGCAACCTGGAATGGCCCTAGCGCCATTCAACCACTTCTATCCTACCCTTATAACCACTTAACGATGGAAGAAACCCTCACCGAAAAAAAGTTTATCACCGAAAAATATTAAACCCGAAAATAAAATTAAGAGTGCGCTTGCGTTCAAATTAAGAAATTATTTAATTAAATTCAATTTTGTCAATTAAATCCTAAAATCATGCATCTAGGTGTGATTGAAATCAATATGATCAAGGAAGAACAGTCAATCACAAACAAAACACAAAAATGAGGAAAAATTCCCCAAAGGGGCAAAACCTTTTTATTTTCACTATAATTTGTAAGAAACGGTAACACGGATTATAATGAAAATAAGAGTGACATATGAAATACCCTCAGGCGCCGGTTTCAATATCTCGACTGGAATCTCCCACAAGAACTCCAGGTGGGCAGGAATGAAGAAGAGAATGACGTCTCCACAAATTACTCTAGATGAGTAAAAACGATCCTCATGAAGGTTTAATGATTCACATACATAGATGGGAGTGTTTATGTGAATAAACAAGGCATAAAACCTTAAAAGGTGAAGTCTGTTTTCTGGGTTGTTTTACAAAGAAATCGTGTTTGAAAAAGACTTGGAAAATGTGTAGAATGTACGCAAGTATTTATACGAAAATCGAGGCACCGATGTCGTTTTAACGAGATCAGCATGTCGCTCGAACGAAGGACAGGTGTCGCTCCAATGAGATCGCGTGACATGCCTATCTCGTGCGAATGACATTGCTATGTCATTTGAATTAGCTCGTCGACCGACGCACTCCGCTTCTACACTTAGAAAAATTTCTGCTTTTGATAAAAATAAATCAGACTTCAAAAAAAACATTTTCAGAAAAATTCCCAAATATTTATGCAAATATAAACAACTCCAATAAATCATTTTACCAATAATGCGTCGTGGAGTAGTGGAAAACGATTGAGCAACACGTCGCATGTAGCATGATGCACGTGTGAAGATGATGGATGCATGAATTTGGATAAAGGCCTTCGTGGATAATCGTGATGACGTGCCAAATGTAACGGTATCAGACATACAAACTGTGATCTAGGGTTAATAAAAAATTCCTAGATTCTACCCTGGACATTTATAAAATTATGTCCTTATAAATCTCCCCCGATGTCTATGCCGTTACATACATAAAAAATCCGAATTATGCAATCTCTATAAAACAAATGACATACAATATAATATCCCCATTAAAGCCTCAAACTGAAAATACTAAATGACATGTCTCCAATCAAACTTCAACATCTTCAAATTTTTAGCTCTTAAAAAACTCCCAAAGCTTTTCTCATCAGGGTGTGCAATCCAATCAATATCAATTTTGTACCTATACACATGAGATAAAGCAGATACCCATGACATGCAACAGTTTGAAATATAATGATATGCAAAAATCAAAGATCAATTAAGCTTAAGAAAATCATTGATAAATCACACAAATAAATCTCCCCCATAATTCATTCTCCCCCTTTTTATGATGTCCCCAAATAGACAGATATGAGAAGCATAAGTATGGAAAATGTCACAAGGTAAACATCTTTCTATTTTTGGATTTTTTTCAAAATTTTTTACACAAAATATAGAACAAAGAATTACACGATGAAAGAACACAAAAACAACCAAGTTGATGATAGCATAAAGTTAGGGGTGTGAACAAAGTTGATAGGAAAATCAATGCATACATACATGACATATGTGCACGATGAATATCAGATACTCCTAACAAATAAACTTAACATCTTCCTTAGGTGTAAAAAGATGGAAATATGAGACATTGACACAATCAAATCAACAAATCAAATCTCAAAGTGATTTTCACACCAATAACGTCCAAAATGATTTAATGCTTTTTCAGGACTTTCAAAGAAGTGTAAACCCTTTTAAGTTCTCTAACCAAACTCCCTCAGATTTATATTTTGAATAGAGGTGATTAAAATTCTCAAACATTGGAGAATTGATGGTGAAACCTAAATGGCCCATATATGGCATGAATTTCTTTTTATTGCCTTTAAATTTTTCGAGCTCTTTTAACCTCTTGGACCCTGGATAATAAAATTCCTCAATTTTTTTGGTCCGATGTAATGGTGGCTTAATTGCAAAGGATAGATTTGAACCTTTCGCAGCCCTTCACCGTTTTAAAAAAAATATCACACAATCTCACAAATTGGGATTTACATTCATTCCAATCTTGTCAAGTTTTATCGCATATTGTTCGTTGTATAAACATAATTGAGATGAAAACACTCAACCCAATATGTGATAGACAAGTACAATTATCAAATAAAACCGTGCATGTGTGCAATAAAGGAGATAAGGAGACAAAAGCTTAGAAAGATATCACTAATCACATCTCAAAGACTCCAAACAATGTAAAGCAAATGGATGCAATGATGTAGTGTCTCAAATCACTATCAAACAGTCACATGGATAAATGGAATGAAATTTGTGACCCGGCTATCTTAAATGCTCATCCATAAAAGGTGTAAACAAAATACAAAAATCTTTCTGTGCTTTTCTAAAATTTTTATAAAAAGAAAATCTTTTTGGATTTTTCAAACAAATATCAAAATCAGAAAATAAAACAAACTAATGGTACATGCTAGCAATAGGCAAAAGAGACATAATGTAAAACACCTTATGCTAGCAAACATGTCAAGACCTCAACCAGGAAGAGCGGTGGAGTTTTCCAAAGATAGTGACTTCTTTTGAACCAACTCCATAAGATCATGTGTGGTCTTGATAAAAAACTTCACTTTCTTGTGATTATGTGCAAACTCTCTATCATTATGTGCAAGCAAAGTATTATGAATGGGTGCATGTGCGGAGACGTGTGAAGTGGCATGAAATGGCACAAAACCCAACTTAGAACAAAACGCCCTAAGTTGTCATCGCTTCTTGCAATGGGAGCAAACATAAACCGGTCTAGGAATTAATTCATCAAGAATTTTGGGATGAGCTTTCCTAGACGGGCACCCATGAGACTCACTCACCAAAGTGGATATAGGCTCGGGTACATTAAAAGCAGTGAATGAGCCGTCATTACCTTTTCTAACATCATTCAAAATGGGATAGGTAACCATCTTATCAACCTTCTCATATGCGTTATCTAACAAGACTTGGACTTCATGTGCTTGTTTGAGATCATCCTCGAGATGGGATACACATGTCATCAGACTAGACACCGTGTTGGTCAAGTCACATTTTTCCCTTTTAAGTTCATTACTCTCTTCCTTCAACTCATAAATCCGAATACCTAGGATCCTATTTGACCTTTTTGTTTCCATGGTCTTGATAAACAACTTTTTAAAATCTTCTCAAATCACACTTTCATCTCCATTCTCATCCTCACTATCACTTAGGGTAGTAGGCATGGCAACTTCCTTGCGCTCTCTCCTAAGTCTAGTGGTTCACTCAAATGCCTTGTGCCCTTTCCCCTTGCACCCAAAACATATTATCTTCTCAAGTTTTTCTTTTCTCCCCTTTTTATTCTCACACCAACTCTCTCTCTCTCCAAACAGTCTTAAATCTTTTTCTAAAGCGATGATCCTAAGAACTAATGCTTTGTTACGCTTTTTGGTTTCAAATGACTCAGAATATAACTCAACGCAGGTGCATTGATGATCACTCTCACATCCACTTGCATCAACCTCTCCCTCACTCACATCGTTCTCACTGTCGAGGTGTCCATGTGAATTAGCATCCTCATCATCGTGAGGAGCACTAGAGGTACTCACATGACTAGCCATGAATGCGGTGAAGTTACTCATGCGGTGACTCGTCTCCAGAGTCCACCGACTCGACCTCACTGTCGTCACTAAGGTTAGCATTAAGGACAGCTTTGCCCTTTTCTTTTACAAGTCTTTTCAGCCTAGTAGCGCACTCAAAAGCTCTATGATCCTTACCGTGGCACTCATATAATCTCTCACTGTCTTTCTTTAGAGCATCTTTAAAATCTTTTTCATTTTTCTTTTCAAACTTATTTTTCTCGAAATTCTTTTTATCTTTGAAATTTCCATTTTTCTTGAAATTTAGAATTTTCTTAAATTTTTTAGCAAACAAAGCCAAATCATCTAAATCAAGGTCACACTCAGAATCATACGTTTCTATCTCCCTATTTCTAGATGACTCAATTCTCTTTCTTTCCGATCCCTCACTCTTTTTATCCTGGGCATTAAGTGCAATTCCCTTATCTTTAGGCTTGACATATTTAGGAAACATATCAATTTCATACGTTTGTAAGTCTCCTATAAGTTCCTCCAATTTAAGCGTATTTAAATTACCCATATAATTTAGCACAATGACTTTAGGGATAAAACTCTTAGGCAGTGATCTTAGATTCTTTTTAACAACTCTAGCATTAGGAATGTGTTCACTAAGATTAAAGATAGTGTTTACAATATCAAACAACCTAGCATAAAATTCATCAAAACATTCAGCCTCAAGCATGGTGATGGTTTCAAATTGAGTTGCTAAATTTTGCAGTTTAGACTCTTACACAGCATTAGTTCCTTCATGGGTAAGTTGTAAAACATCCCATGCCTCTTTTGACGTGGTGCACGTCATTATCCATCAGAACTCGTCAGGTATGATGGATCCGAAAATAGCATTTAAACCCTTAGAATTAAAAGATGACCATTTAAATTCTTTTTCAGTCCATGCAGTGTCAGATTTTAAATTAGTCACGCTATCAACAGTGATGGAGGGAGGTGTCTACCCTCTTTCAACAAAAATCCAAACACGTTCATCAATGGCTTTTAAAGAAGATTTTATGTGGGCTTTCCAGTAAGCATAATTTTTCCCGTCAAAAAGTGGAATTTTATAATATAATTTCTCCATTGAACACGCCCTTTTTCAAAAATTATTTTTTTCGAAAATTGATATCTTAGAAAAATTTTGCTGAAAATTACACGGTATATTTATGTAATTGGCTCTGATACCAATTTAAAGAGTACGCTTGCATTCAAATTAAGAAATTATTTAATTAAATTCAGTCAATCACAAACAAAACACGGGGAAGAACAGTCAATCACAAACAAAACACACAAATGAGGAAAAATATCCCAAAGGGGCAAACCCTTTTTATTTTCACTATAATTTTAAGAAACGGTAACACAGATTACAATGAAAATAAGAGTGACATACGAAATACCCTCAGGCATCGGTTTCGATGTCTCTGCTGAAATCTCCCGCAAGAACTCCAGGTGGGCAGTAATTAAAAAGAGCACGATTTCTCCACAAATTACTCCAGATCAGTAAAAACGATCCTCATGAAGGTTTAATGATTCACATACATAGATGAGAGTGTTTATGCGAATAAACAAGGCATAAAACCTTAAAAGGAGAAGTCTATTTTCTGGGCTATTTTTCGCAGAAATCATGTTTGAAAAAGACTTGGAAAATGTTTCGAATGCACAAAGGTATTTATAGGAAAATCGAGGCGGCAGCGGCGTTTGAACGCGATCAGCATGTCGCTCGAACGAGATCGCGCGACATGCTTATCTTGCGCGAATGACATTGCTATGTCATTTCGTCGACCGAGGCACTCCTCTTCTATACTTAGAAAAAAATTGGCTTTTGATAAAAATAAATCAGACTTCGAAAAAAACATTTTCTGAAAAATTTCCGAATATTATTCAAATATAAACAACTCCAATAAATCATTTTACCAATAATGCGTCGTGGAGTAGTGCAAAACGATTGAGCAACACGTCGTATGTAGCATGATGCACGTGTGAAGATGATGGATGCATGAATTTGGATAAAGGCCTTCGTGGATAATCGTAATGACATGCCAAATGTAACGGTATCAGACATACAAACTGTGATCTAGGGAAAATAAAAAATTCCTAGATTCTACCCTGGACATTTATAAAATTATGTCCTTACATAAAAGTTAACAAATAAAGAGAGAGAAGGAGAGCGATACCTGAATGAGTGCGATGTAAGAAGGAAGAGACTTATGAGGCGAAGAATCTTCAATCGCAGCCAGCAATGGAGGTTTGAAGGAAATCGTAGTTGCAGAAAATCTTAGGCGGGAGAAAAAAGAGAATGAGGAAAGAGAAAAAAGTTTTAAACCTTCTCAATGGTGGGACATGATTTCTAATGCCCCCATCATTACCCTTGGAAACTAAAAATACATTTCTAGAAATACCAACACCTTGGGGAATACGTTAGTCACTTCCATGAGTGACATGTGTCAAGGAATTACACACCCCAAGGCCCTAAAAGAAACTCAACCTCGGCCTAGCATACCCCTCAATCACCTACTCACATAGAAGACTAAGGGTTAGGGGGTGATTGATATTCCCAAAGTGCACCCTCGTACTCAGAGTCACTAATCTTGGTCTGTCTCACAGCCGAGTTGACAAGAATCTTATAACTGCCATAAAAAAGGCCGGCTCTCTACTACCAACCTCGTCT
The DNA here is from genome assembly GCA_949130495.1 of Sambucus nigra. NCBI lineage: Eukaryota > Viridiplantae > Streptophyta > Magnoliopsida > Dipsacales > Adoxaceae > Sambucus > Sambucus nigra. The sequence continues at coordinate 438,769,266 of OX422210.1, forward strand.
TTGGCACCATCCGAGGTCAGCAGCGCCTTATGGGGACAGGTTATTGTCAACATCTTACTCTATTTAAGCCGACATTACATCTCACCTCGTGCCTAACCTCATTCCAGTCTTCCCGACCGAAGTCATCATGGCTATTGACAAGACAAAGCAACATAGTCAGACTTCACCAACCTCGTACTCGTCTAGGGCGAGGTTACATCAGTCAAGGACATAAGTTTGAGTATGCGCGAGAACATGGAAAACTTCATATTGTAATTCAGTTATAACCGAGTCATTCCCCTCACATGGGGGAATATTTTGGTTATCATTACTCACATGAGATCATCCAGGTGTCAACAGGATATTGGTTAAATCGTCATACACATGCTCATCGCATGCTTAGGGGGTACATTACACCCCCCAAGCACTATATATAGAGGTCTTCTTCTACCTTATAAAAGGATCGATAATTGCAACCCTAGCTATAACTCTGTTAGTTTACATAGTAGAGATAGAAAGCTTGAGAGATTGTATCTATGGCCATTAGTGCCTTCATGTAGTGAAATTACTCACACACTCATAGTGGGCGTAGGCCAGATTGGCTGAACCACTTATATACTAGTCTCCATCCTCTTCTACTCACTTCCTTCTACTATATATTTATTCTTCGTTCTACCATCATTATTACTAGCTTGAGCTTACCAACACCTCATCTGGTGGTGCTATTTACAGCATCATTATTTAAGATAAGTAATGAATCATAACCTAATTAGTGGTGAAAAGGCAATACTAATATAGTAAAAGCAATGGGAATAGTATTATTTGATAACACAATGATGAACAACAAATACAAGAGTGTTTAATAGTAGATGAGAGATCTTGAAAGAGATGATTTAGAGGGAAAGAGAATTAACACTGTAAATATACATGACTAGGCAGGTATGCACCAATATATGGAGAAAATATTGATTGAGAATAATAAATGATGAATGTTCTTGGTGAAAAAATGAAGTAAATGTTCCAATGATTTGGATTTAATGATTTTGGCTCAATGAAGGTTGTATTTTTTACATGTTTTAATAAATGGTCAGATTGTTATTTTTTAGGAAAAAGGGCTTGACTGACCTCAAAGGAACACTAAATGCTCCAAAGTTCTATCATACCTAACATGTCGATAGCATTTAATTCTAACGCGAATCACGATCGACTAACCATTTTATGTTTGGAGGGGACAATATGCTAGCAGCACATTTTTTGGCCACTAGTTTAAGGCGTGTTATTATTTTAACCTATTGGGTGTGCATTAACATCATTAAGCGCTCTATATAAAAGATATATGTTTTGGCGCCAAAATATGTGTGTGGATAAGAATGCATGTTAATGGTTCTTTACTTAGTGTATTTAGAATGGTTAAGTTAGATGTCTTTATGATTCCCTGATCTTTATCCTCCAAACCAATTCCCTCAAATAATCCCAATGAGATCCCTTGATAGAGCATGTAATCTCTTCAAAGCCCTTCCAGACTTTATCCATCGTCTCATACCTTACAAAAATAACGTGTATACAAAATAAACTAGATCAGTAATGGGTTGTTTGTCGTTCTTCGGTAAGGATTTTAAATGGTTGATTAAGATTTTCATTGACCTGATATATTATTAGTGATTTGATGAGGAATCTATCATCAATACCCTACTATAGTTTTCCCCTCATAAAGTGTAAAACCCCACTATTTTCCACATATTGGTTGACCTATCTAATATGCCGAAGATAAATCTTGTTAATGAATCGATATCATTCTCAGCATCAATATAAAAATAAAACATTGAAGTAAATTTATATCCGTCCACAACATGCAATAAACTAAACGATAAATAAAAACTGAAATAATAATAAATCTAACATCAAACAATAATAACTCAGATAGTCTTGACTTTGAAAAAAACTAAAACTAAAATAACTCCGACTTAAGGTCCATAAAATATCTGAATGGAAAACTAAACAGAAATTGAATAAAGTAGCAACCTATGCTAGAAATCAACTGAACCGAAATGAAAATGCTAGTTGAGCTGCAAGTCTGAATCTCCTCAGCCCTGTGGATCATATATATTAATGCCTCAAAAATATTTTTATAGGATTTTAGTCAGTGCCCTAAAATTTCAAGAAATGTCTTTAATATCAACAATAAATAATCATGCGACTCATTTACAAATAGCATGCTACCTCTTCAACACTCACATGAAATGAATACTTCACCCCTTAACTAAGTGAAATAATATGAGAATGTCCTAACTCAATGTATAAGTTATACTAATTGTCTCTATCTCAAGATTAACACATAAATAGTTGTTAATCAAATGCAATAGGGATGTAACTAACTACACATGTAAGAATACAGCCAAATATCAACCCCCTCAATGTCACCCACAAGTATAACATACATAATCTTAGAAATACACTACATAAATGTGACACAAGGTTCATTTAATTAAACATATATCGTTGGACTAATATAACTCATTTAAAGTTCTAAAATATATGACAAGAAGGAAACTACCTTCTGGGACCATCTATTCTTCTATCAATAAGTTCATATGAATAGTTCACCTAACGAACTTTAAAAATGTAATTTTGTATTAATGTCTTGTGTGAGTCATTGAGTCTTTCAAGTCATATAGACTTGGTTCATTATGAATGAGGCATGGTCATTTGTCTTAGATTAGAATTGACGAACCAAGAAGTTTGATGATCATGTACGCCGCTTATTGAAGTCTTACAATATCGTACATTGACATTGAAGTAAAGATTGTATCCTTTTATGTTATTGTGGATTGTAAAAGTCTAAATACACATATGCATGATTATTTTCTAAAATATTCCACTTTGATTTCTAAATGTGTGAGGATTTTGAAAAAGTTGAACAAGTGATTTGAAAAATAGTCTCAGAGTTTTTTAAATAGTTTGAAACTATTTTGGAAATTGGTTCTAGCACTTTGAACAAGTGAAAGCCTTTTGAAAATGTTTTTAGCTTTAACTTTTAACACGACTATATATTAAGTCCGTATGCACGACTACAATGTTAGCTCGTACGCACAACCATGGTCATGATTCCAATTTATTGGTTTTGCGCGCATGACTGGATCTAATCGTGTGCATGACTGTCCTAGATAAAGGCCAATTTCCTTGTCATTTCTAAGGATATGAATTTCACACAATTGAAATGTTCTTCTAAGAGAATTTCAAAAGTTGAGAGCTCTTTTGTCTCTCTTCAATTTCAAATCTCAACTATTCTTCAAAAACTTTTGAAACTTTGATATTGGTTTGATCCAAAGTGTTTTGAGAGAATTGAGGGAGGATTCAATCAGATTTTCACACTAGCCTTTGTCAATTCAATCTACATTTGCTAAATTACCATGATCAACCAATCCATGTTATAAAATTGGATGCATTTCGGATTATTATAGAATTTAGAATGTGGAGAGACTTTCAAGCAAGAGAATGGACTTCTTCATTCACGGCACGAAGTTTGTAGTGGATTCTCAATTACTATGGGGGAAATTTTAATGGTTCATAGGTAGGTACACCATAGAGATTGTGTGAGGGGTACTTTCCTATCTTTTATAAAATTTCTTTTTAACTAGAAATGAAAATTGGAGTTCATCGAGGTTGTCGGGATTGATCCCTGACTGTTTTGAGATATACTAAGAAGATTTTATTACACATCGTATATCGAGATTAATCCATGACTGTTTTAGGGTTGTGCAATCTTCCCTTTTCCCTAAAACTTAGATTTTCTTATGTCTTTCAAATCGTTAGTAGCCTAAATGGCTATCCACTTGGTCTTATAAATACTTTTGTCTTCATTTGTTTTGAACTTTTCTAAACTTTTTCGTTTTGAGAGACATTGAAGTTTTAGAAGGAGAGAAAGACATCAGTTCTTGTACTTATAACAAATGTTTGTTCAATTTTTTTTTATAATTTCTTAATCATCTTCCGCCCTCTTTACCCTTCATCTATTTTTGAGAAATTTCACTAGAAAAAACACTTATTTCAATGGATTCTTCACCTTTGAAAGTTATTATTCATTCGATAAGAATTTGGCTTATCGATAAACCTTCTCTTAAAGATTCTTATACTCCTTTAGTTTTACATGAGGGAACTTCCATCTAACTTTCTTTTATCGGACATTCCTCTCAACAGGTAACTCCTATGTGAGGTTGGTTTTCTTGAAATATGTTTCTTGTTATCTTTGTCATTTCTCTTAACACTTTTGTTTTGTATTTGTTTCTTTTAAGAAGCTATTGTCCCCGTGAGTGAATTATACCTTATCAGTTCCCTCCCTTTAGTGAAAACCTTTCATGACAGGAGCTTCCATCTTAACTTGGCAAGGCATCTCTCTGCATTTTTAATTAATTTCTTGTGTTGTATCAGCCTTTCATATCTAAGGAAAATGTTTTTCTAACCCTAGTTTTTGAGGTTGGTCTAGTTGAAATAATTCCTATCATTGAGACTATTGCTGCCTTGCTAACATTTCTGGTTGAGGTTAGTCTATCTAAGGTGTATTAGTTGTTGTTGATGCGCCTATAGTTGAGGCTCAAGATGAATCTAATGCCACTGTAACTCATATTCCTTTGGACATAGTTCCCCCAAATTATAAGTAAAACTTCTTACTATTTGAAGTAATCGTGATTTTGTAATTTAACACTTTGGTGTGAGAAAACTCAACTTGATGGATTTTTCTATTTCGATAAGAATTTGAGAAACCTCATTTTATTAGGTGGCTCAATATGGTTGGATTAAGTAATATTATCACTTACTTGGTGGCTCACCCTTACTGGGTGAGATTTTGAATAATATCACCCACGTGGTGACTCACCCTTTTCTCAAGATATTAAATAGAATCACTAGCTTGGTGGTTTAAATGAGCATTTACATTATCTTGTTTTTTGTCCTTATATTGATGCTATTGTTACTTCATGATAGGTAATGGAAGAAGTGGTTTCTCAGCCTAAGCCACAAGATGAATCGACTCAAGCCTATCGTGGTGAATCTTCTCAAACAAGGAATATTGGACAAGCTGGGGCTGATTTGGAAAGAGAGGAGTCTGTAGAGTATATCGATAAAAAATCTATGGATAGTATAAATTACGAAAAAAGTGAGTCTGGATATGTAACTCATGTCCCAACCCAATATCGGCTGAGTATTTTTACTAACTTGTGCAAAATAATAGTCCATTTATAACTCACCTTTGGAGCGTGCTCAATTGACTATTTTCCTCTCACCCGAAACCTTTACTGTTGAATGTCTTCGAATGACCAATGTTTTGTTGATGAATCAATTACAAGGTGTGGATGATCTGGTGGAAGAGATTGAAATACCTCTTCTAAATACTTAAACATGGGAATTATAAACCATCACCTTAGTTGTTTGCGTGATGTGAAAAATAACGGTTTTAATTTTCAATGGTTGGTCGCAAGCTTGAAGTATCTTAAAAATACCTGGATATAATGACATATCAATCTAATTATTTGAAGAATGTGGTGAATTCCAAGGTCAAACATAGGAATATTGAGAATATTCTTCCCCAAGTTGATGAGGTTGATGGGTCTATGAAGTTTGCTTTTGAAGCTTTAGATAAAGCAGAGGTAGTTTATGAAGCCAAATTAAGATAGAAGGCGGAGATTGAGTCCCAAATAACCATCATAAATGATTATCAAAGAGATGTGTCAGCTAATGTAAGTTCAACTATTGGAGAAGGTGTATAGATTAGATCTTTCATGTATTTTTAGAAAGGTCCCTCAAATGTTTATTACTTGTACATTGTTTTGAATATAATACAAAGTTGATTCTGCTTTTGTGTATTATGCATTTTAATGCTTGTTCTACGACTTTTTTTATTCTGACACTTGTCTTTCTATTAACAATTTGATTTGAAAAACATTACATGTGTATGGGAAAAAAATTTGCCAAATCATTTGATAAGTCAAAAACACATCTACATGTGATAAACCTCGAGCCATTTGTTATTGACTTTAAATGTCTCATGTTCTTCAATCTTTGAGATGATGAATATCCTGAGTCGTGAGCTTTTTGAAAACATAAATTCCTTCCCAATTAAATGCTAAATTTAGCTAAGGTAAACCTCTAATCATATTGACAACTGATTTTAGGACTATGTCACCTTCTCCAAACTTTCTAGGCATGACCACGTATTTGAAGGCTCTAGAGAGTTGCTTCATGTAAATCCAGAAATGGTTATAAGGAATGTCACGATATTCATTTAGTGCTTTTAGTTGATAATGCCTTGTATATGGAAGCATGTTTCTTTGTAAGGTATATATGGTTTAAGGTATTTCGAGCTCCTCATCGCCATATACCAATTAAAGTGGTGTGTGACATGTTGGCTTTCTCTTGGTTGTTCGGTACACCCAAAGTTTTGTTGGTAATTTTTTATTTACTCAGAAATGCTCCATAATTTTTGCCATGATTTTGATTAAAATTATGACTTTATCTTGACATATACCATTGGGATATGCCATTGTGCAAGTGTGATGAATGATGGAATATTTGTAGGTCAATATTTCCACCTCCTTATTGATGAAAGGAGTGCTATTGTCTAATAGAATGGACTTCGTACTGTCAAACCGACAAATGATGTTTTCCTTGATAAACTACATGACAATGAAGTTGCCTTCTTCAACGGTTTCCACAAAAATAAAAAATTAACCTCTTGATGATGCATTAATCTTCCGTACTAGGTCAAATGTTAGGTGTGAATGGGATTAGGGGTGGAAAATGAGTGAAGTTACACCGATGGAGCATGGATAGGACTACCTTGTAGTTAGTAAGGCTTTCATTATCGAAAAAACTCTGCTGAAACTTTCTTTCCACTAATAACCAAGTGTCATAAGGTGATCATATAAATTTTCTCCCTCAATATGAGTTGGATTGTGATATTTCTTGAGAACCTATTTCGTTCTTACTTTTTGATGCATTGGAGTGGTCTATTGAAATAACCTTCTCGAAAAAGCTCTTCTTAAAGTAAGAAGAATTGGGGAGCTTTGAGTTGTCATGGCTTATTGTTGATCATTTGGGACAACTCCATCATGGAGAAAATCAGTGTATCCAGTCTGACTGACATTTAATGAAATTAATTTCTTCTAGATAAAAAAAGGCTAGACACTTATCCAGCCTTCTTTTTTAGTTTATGAGATAAACTCGCATAATCCACCGGCTTCTCGAAACACCTCAAAATGAGCTCCTAAAAATATTGGCTCTGGCCATATCCAAAGCACAATTTCGTTATAATTATGTGATCACTCCCAAAATACGTGAACCAAAAGGTTCCACCAAGTCCAAATCCAAGGAAAAAAAAAAATCAAGTTGTTCTAGAATCTGACTGCACGGTTAATTGCTTGATCGTGCAGTTAACTACCATGTAACTCATCATTGCCTATCCCTACCACTTCCAAACAAATCTTTGCTAAGTCGATATTGTGACTAACCAATTAACCTCGCGACTAAATATTTGTGACATCTCTTACCAAATCAACACATTATCTCATGGGGGGTTAATAATTTAAACATGTGGTTAGAGTCACAAGCAACAATTCGTTTAAAAGGTCTATATATGTCCCTATAAAAAGGGACCCGGGACCCAACCCATTGGGAAATGAGTCCCAAAACCTAATGTTAATTAGGTTTTCTAAGTATCCCCCTTTTCCAAGAAATTTTTCAAGCATCTTGAGCAAAGTTCTAACTTGTCAATAAAGTCACTTTTTCCAACTTTTAAAGAATTGTATATCTGTGTTTCAACACAATGAATTTCATAATCAAATTATCAATATATTAATTGATTTCCAAAACCCAAATCATCATTATGGTTTCCAAAAAAATTCCAAATCAAATAAATGATTTTTTGAATCCAAAAATACCCATATGGACAAAAAAGATTTTATAACCCAGATATGGAATCGAAATATTTATTAGGTTATTGAATCAAAAGATATTAGAATCAAATAATAAAAATTCGTTATGAAATCAAAGTCAAATCCCAATTTGAACAAGATCATGATGTCGGGAGGTAAAATGTATTTGATTTTATGGTGTTAAGATGTTTGCGGGGGTATGGTGGCAGGTAAAAGGTTCAATGGATGTTATATGGCATTTAGAAGAGTGTGTAGGGGAGGGGAACTGGGTGGTGTAGAGGGTGTGAAGTGGGAGGGCAGTGGGGTTAATGGCGGTGGCTGAGTTAGTTTTATTTGAGGAAAGAGAGATATCTGGGTTATGTTTAAATTTTGAAATGATGGTTGAGTTGTTTTTATTTAATTTTTATATATTTTTTTAATTTTGGATTTTGAAATTAGGTGAGGAGTATTTAGTCAATTTGTTTAAAAAAAGAAGGGAACCCAGTGTCTGTGTCTAATTGTAAGGTATTGATAGTTGAGGGGGTGAGTTTGTTCTGGTATTGTTTTAGTGGGTGATCCGTAAACCCGACTTAGTTGAAGGGAGATAGGTAAAATTTTACTTAAAAGAAAAAATACTTGTGTGCCACTCACTTTGACAAGAATCTTAATTGTCAAATGATCGAAGTCTAGTCCCATCCCCTCGGATTCTATGTTGACTGTCTTCCCCTTCTTAATGGGAGACACAACAATATGAATCTCGAAGTTATTTCCAAAGAAGAATCCCCTTGCACTGGATTCCCCTACCCATATTTTTATTTTTAGGGAAATCACACCTCCACCTTTTATTTCCTCGCTCCGCGTATGCAAGTTGAGAGCTCACCCAGGATCACCCAAATTCAATAGGACTCGCTCCATGATGTATTTAACAAAAAATACTACATAACAAAAAAAATACAAAAGAACAAAATACCGCCCACATGCGGTTAAAATATAATAAAAGAATTTCATCAAAGAAAGGATACTATATGAGTTCTTATCCATCTATGTCATGTCCTTTAGTCTTAAAGATCATAAATAAATGTTCCCCGCTCTTTTCTACAATTATCCCGATTCATAGAATATCTCACAATTGCCTACCCTGGAAGCACATGATGTCCTTCTAGCAGTTCTTTCCTGCGTCTGACTATTTTTTATAAGTGAATTTCCTACCCAAAATTCTCAAGCTTGTTCTATAGTACTCTACATGTTTACCTAAGAACATCAATATCCATCCATAATGGATCAAGTGTTGCGAAAGTTCCAGAATATCATGTTATTGTAAAGTACCATGCAATCAGAGATCCAGTCACAGAGATAAGCACAAATACACCTCAAAGAAGCTGTTACTAAACTAGAAATTAGGGGAAATGGACCACTACTTAATATCAATATTCCCCCAACATTGGTTGATCTGATATCGAAAAACCTCCAAGATTATCCTTCGCAAGTTCAATCCCCCATTCCTCCTATCAATGTTGGAGTACCTCATTTCCAAGTGAAATTTTCTCCTATGGGTATTTTGAGCCCTAGAACTAGTTCCCCGAGTATACTCACATCACTTACCAGGGACCTCCCTAAGTAGAGTCAGTAGTAATCCTACTAATAGACTATATTGCTCCTCCTTTTCCCCCGGGTAAGGAGATAATGAGAGTCCAAACTAAGTTGCGTCTACCATCGTTAAGATGCAAACATCTGACTAGCTACGCAACATCAATAAGATGGACCCCTATCCTGAAGATTGGATACTAGTGTAATACCCCTTATTTTTATGCTATATTAATTTGGAGATTTATTAAATTTAATGTGAGTTAATTATTTAATAAAAATTCAGAAATTAATTATGTTATAATTATTAACGTGACGAGAGTTAGTAATTATGGGAAATTTGTTGAATATTACTAATGAGCAAAGTAATATGTAATATTGGTTATATTGAATGTCACGAGTGAATAAAATGACAATTTTGGAAATTTGAGTCGGGACGCGCCCGTGTCGCGTCGGGACTAAACTTTGATAAATAAAAGTGAATATTTAATAAGTCATTCGTATGGTCGTTTTGAGTGCGCCAACGCGTCCGGAAGGGTCGAGATAGTCAGAAAAGTGTACCCAGGGGTTTAGTTTGGGTCTCGGGGCGTTTTTAGGCCTAAGTGGTACCCCGGGAGGGCATTTTGGACATTTCACATTTATGGGTAATTAAACTCACGAAAATCAGTAATCTATATCAGCCATTTAGGTTAGTCAGCTAGGGTTAGAAATCACAAACACAAGAACGGCCATAGGAGAGGAAGGAGAGAGCTCTCAAGGCAAATTCAAGGCCCAAAATCCATCCGTTTGCACCGCCACCACCACCAACGCGTAGATCGCGCGACGGACTACACAACCACACCAAAATCATCTGCAAATCAGAACACCAAAAATCCCAGGCAAGTGTTTATCTTTCTTATTTCGTTGATGCATCTTTCATATTAGTGTAGGAATGATTAGGGTGAGTTTTATGGAAGAAAACCTAAGATTTGAGATTGGAAACACATGTAGTTATGGTTTAAATGATAATTCTGGAAACCCTTGCCATGTAGAGGAATTTACCCACGAAATTATGATGTTTATAAGAAGAAATTTCCGGAAAAACAGATTTGAACCATGATTTAGAGATTTCTAGGGTTCTTGAATATTTAAATGAATTATGGCATGATTAATCCATGTTTAGTGATGTAAATTGACATGCTTTACGTAGGAAATGTATGATATCATGTTAGGATGTTAGTAGTACAAATTTTGAGACGTTTGGGATTATAAAATATGGATTTGGTGTAAGTTAGAAGATGAAACCCGTAACTGTAATTCTTTAGATTTCGTAGACCAGCTTGATCGATCGATCGAGCCCAGAGCTTCGATCGATCAAAGGTTCGCTCGATCGAGCTCCAGACCTCGATCGATCGACCCCTCCTGGCAAACTCCTATTTCCTTTTTAAATGATTTAAATTCAATTTATTGTGAGATAATTCTTGGGCATCCTTAATAGAATGTTTTGGGAGATAGGGAAGACCAGTAGGACATGTGAATAGATTTTGGGACCCTTGATGTCGGGCAAAGATTGTAATTTGGGATAATTACATAAGGGTCGGTGAATTTATGATTTTAAGAGAGAGACGCGTAAGAGAGTTACTTTGGGACAAATGTGTATACCTACTGAATTTTATACTTGGGAGGATAGAATCCATGAGCGTTATGTAGTAAGTGGAAAATTTCCTCAAATTAAAGTAAGATGTGAACGGTTATACGTGATAACTAAATAATGAGAAATAAATATAAAAGTCTTAATTATGGGATTTGAGAATATACCCATTATTGATATGATAATATTAGCATAGTTATATGATTGTGTATGAATATACTATCTATGTGTGAAAAGCATGCCGACGCTACTTGCTATCCCTGAGGTTTCCGCGCTGGGACAGTCTTATCTCGATGGGACCTTTATGGGGGATATTGACTTGTACCCTAGAAGATAGATATCCTTGGTACAGGTTATCGGAATGATAGTTCGGACGGTCCTAAGAGACGCGGGTATGTGCTTTCCTCTTAGAGACTTGGAATCTATGCTTCGCCTCATATTGTTTATGTGTAGATATCCTTGGTACAGGCTATCGCAGTGATAGTTCAGACGGTCCTAAGAGACGCAGACATATGCCATCCTCTTAGAGACTTGGAATCTATGCTTCACCTCAATATTGTTTGATTATGTGTTAATATAGTTCGAGAGTGATTCTGAATTTGTATTCCCTTAGTACGAGTGATACAGGGATTGGATAGTAGAGTATGCCCGCACCATAGTTTTTATTTGGGGTGCTGTTATGATATATATATATATATATATATATATATATATATATATATATATATTTTACGAGTAGTTAATATATATATGAAATTCTGAAATCTGAAACTGTCTACTGTGATTTGATAATTAGGACATGGTTGATGACTCGAATTTTACATACTTGTTTTGAGAAAGTATAATATGAAATTGGAAAACTTTATTGATTAATAAAGTCAAAATGAGAACTTTGGTTACTAATTGAAATATTCTTTTCAAATAATTGAATCGCTAAATTTTGAATCCTTCGAATAACCTAAGATAAGTTAATCATTGGGGAAAGATAGCATGATATATGATGAGATAAACCATTGGGAAGGTTAATGCGATAGGTGTGCACATTAGAAGAGAGGTGAGAATTTCTCAAGAGAGTGTCGCACTAATATGTTGTCGTATTGGCCTGTATCAATTTAAATACTTGCTAAATAATTTTTAAATCATATACACTATCGGGCTCTGACCCGTTTCTCTCTCTCTCTTGTATATATATGTATGTACTACAGGTGCCCAGCCACAAGGGCGTCTTGCTTAGGATCCCTTCAAATTTATGTTAGGGATACAGACTTAGGGGTTCTACAAATGATGTTCTCCTCCACTTTGGCTAGAGGATCCCTTATTTGGTATATGATTATAAAGTACAAGGGGACAATAAAAACATGAGATGAAAATTTCATAGACTTACATAAGTAGTACGAATATAATGAAGAATTACGTGTCACTCGCAAAGACCTAGAAATGTTGAAATAGGATAAAAAAGAAACGATTGGAGCATTCGTCAACACTTGGAGGGTAAAGGCAGCCCCAATGGTCAACTTTCCATTAGATAAGATCAAGAACATCCAAAAATAAGTTCACAATGAAATCATACTCACTTGAATCCACGAATTTAATGACCTCACTTTCATAGGTTACAAGATCGAGGAAAGCATGCCTGTTAAATCCTCTGAATAAGTTCACCGACCCGCTAATAATTTCATTACCAAGAAAGGGTCACCTAGGCCTCCATATTTAGTGTAAGAACATAATTCTTATCATGTACTTTTATTTTAATTGCCTTAATTCCCGACAAAATAAATTAATTCTAGGCTAGTTTTATTATGGAATTTAATTCAAGCCTACGAAAAAGTTCAAGTCCAAGAATGTGCAATTTAAAGCTTTGAAGAAGATTTCAAGTCAAAACCTGTTCAATATGTTTAGATCACTCAGTTATGAATACTTATAATCAATTGAGTAATTTTGTATGTTGATTAATAGCTGGGTGATTTAAATTTTTGGGAATTTAATCTTTTTATGTTTTAAAAATATTTCTGAGCTTCAAATAGTTTAAAGAAAATTCGAGCATTTAATTGAAAGGAAAATAGTTTATTTTATCAGTGTCGCTCAAACGAGACTGTGGGTTGTTCAAATGACATCCATATGTCATGCGAACGAGATCCACATCTCGCTCGAACGAGCTTGCTGCCTCAATTTTCGTGTTTTCATTTTCTTGGCTATGTGTTGCTCAGTTATAAATAAATAAAACGTATCTGTGAAAGTTTTAGAGGTAGAATAGTTTCAAAAACTTATTCCCATATAGTTTTTCATCACTCGGTGTTTATTCAAGATTAAATTATTCGATTCCATAATCTGTGATCTTGAACGCGTTTATCGGAAGACAATTCATTCACTACACCGTTTTGCACTTTGTGGGGAGAACTCTACATCCGGAGAGCTGCGTGATATTGTGGAGGGAGTCCTTATGAAGTAACTTGTGGAGAAGCCATCTTCTTCTCTACTGCTGACCATCTGGAGTTCTTGTGGGAGATTCCAGTCGAGACATCGAAACCGACACCTGCGGGTATTTCGTATGTCACCTTATTTCAATGTAATCTATGTAAGTTGTGTCTTACAAATTATAGTGAAATAAAAAGGTTTTACCTTTTGGGGATTTTTCCTGAAATTGTTTCTTTTATCGCATGATTTATTCTTCAAATGGATTTAATCACTTAGATGCATGTTTAGGGTTTAAGAAGTTAAAATTGGTCTTAACTAAAAATTGGAACAAAGTTGTTTTTACCTAAAGTACACACTAAAGGGCCTTCTCAAATTGGCATCAGATATGGTTGCACTATCTTATTGTGTTTGTGATCTCGTGTCTTTAGGTATGTCTTTCAATGGTTTCGATGATTTTAGATTTCACCTGTTTGAATCATGTAATTGGAAATCACACATGAAAACTGCTCTAAAAAAATTGGTTCATAAGGGTGATTGTGAAAAGCGTCTTTGCTACGAAGGGTTTGGTCACAGGATAGATGAGTGTCCCACTAAATTTAGGGAGAATTTTAATAAACCGATAAATCGTGTTTCTACCCTTAGTGATAGTGATCGAGAAGAAGAAGACGTTTTTGCTAGTAAGCGTGAACTTCCCACCTTTGTGGCTAGTCATGTAATTGATAAAGACTTACGTTTGCATGATTCTTCCGCAACCACATAAGTTGATACACCTGAGAGTGAGGGTGAGGTGAGTGAGGATGAGATCGAAGACGAGAGACATTTGCAAACTGCTTTCAAAGAATTGTATGGAGAAACATTAAAAGCAAACAAAGCAAACGTGAAATTAGGAGCTATGTTGAAAGAACGTGCCATAGAAATAGATAATTCAATGCTTTAATTGAGGGTCTTAGGGCACGTAAAAAGAAAATTCGAGAGAAGCTATAATATGTCGAGGGTGAGAGTGATAGTCTTCTGGGGTTGTTGGAGACTATGAAAAAGGAACTTATTGAGTTTGAGAATTCTACGCGTTTACTTGAGTCAAGGATAGGTGAGCTTGAGGAAAAACTGAGAGATTCGAGTAAAGTTAAGTTTGATTTGGAGGCTAGGTCTGAAAAGTTAGACAAAAATCTTAGGCACCGTCAAAATCAAAGATAATCGGCGTGGTATTAGCTTCGATAATCATGTCGCACCTGCTCTAAAAGCCAAAACCATGCAAACAAGAGAGCATCCTAGGAACTTTAGGAGAGAGCCACTTAGGAATGTGAGGTATAATCGGCCTATAGGACAACCTCCTCACCGTATCTACACTTGCACTCATTGCGGTAGGAGAGGTCATCTCAGACGGTTTTTCTACGATCTTAAGAACGCTCCTAGAAAGTCTAAAGCCATTCCGGTTCCTAATGCCCCTACTCTTCAGTTCACACCTACTTGGGTTAGGAAGTCGGATTTAGAAGCGTTAGATAATAGGCTTGGTGATTATCTCATCATTTCTTGTGGTTCTCCTCTTGTTTCATCTTTCGATTGAGGTTGTTCGTTGGTTTGTCATACACTAGTATTTACATCTTGCGTTATATTTGGCTAGTGTTATGGCATGTTTCTAGTTTTGGGTATGTATTTGAGTCTTATCAAAAATAAAAAAATGATTTTTTTTTTAAAATAAAAACTTTTGAAAATACAAAGAGATTTTTCTTTTTATAAAAAATTTTGAAAATACAAAAATATTTTTGGTTTTTGAGTCCTGAGGTTACATGTTTGATGTGGGATATTAGTGTGCTTGACCTCCTCCTCCCCCCCCCCCCCCCCCCCCTCTCATTATTCATGTGGCGAGGACTTTTGGTCATTATTATTTATGCCTAGAATGATCTTAACCATTTCACTATGAGGTTCTTTCGAAGTTGATATGCAGATTGATTCGACTTTGTGTATATGCCAATCTTGCACACATGCACGAGTTTATATGAATGTTTGACTTCTCTTGCATATTTCGGTTTAGTGATACGTTGTTATCTCAATTTTGTCATCTATGCGTAAGTAAACTTAAGGAGGAGTTGTGCTTGTAAGAACCGTTTTTCGTGAGAATTGATATTACAAAAATGAGGAGTGTTCAAGGGAAAGGGATGCGAGAGTATAAAATTGACTCGTCGTGAAAGCCACCATTTAAAAGATCCCAAAGAAAATCAAGGCAATAAAAATTCATATGCCAATAATTGTGGCCAATAGGACTTTCTCTAAGTTGGGATTGATAGATTTTTCTAAAGATCTTTAAAAATTCATATATATGAAGGAGTTTGGTTCGAAATAAATTTAAACGGGTTTGCACCACGAATCCTATGTTGAAACATCGTATCATGACACTATTGTTTGTAGAATCATCAACAATCCGGACTTGTATGCATGTTGATTAAGTTTAGTTCATTAAACTCACACTTATTTTGTCACAAATGGATTGGATGAAGTTTAATGATTTCTTGCTATTAATTAGAACTTTTTGATCGATTCGACGTATTGAAATGATGACTCATTTGTTGTAGTTCACACCCATACAATCCACATTCATAATTGAGCACAATGGTACCATGTTATCATGTAATTCCTGTTGGTCATTTTTAACACTGTTTTCTATTTTGAGTATATTTTAAGTCTGTTTGTGTGTTCCAGGTACTGTTTTGGGATAATTTTTTCACTGGGCAAATCCTTAATGTTTTTGGGCTATTTCTGGAATTTTATTTTTCTCGTTCGAACGACATCAGTTGTTACGTGAACATGTCGTTCAAGCGACTTGTCAAAGTCGTTCAAGTGACATATGAAAGTCATTCGAGCGACATCAAGCCAGATCAGGCTTTCACTTAACACAGCTCGTTCGACCATTTCGTTCCCTCAAAACCTTTCCCTACCCAAGCGTCGCAGCAGCTCTGTTGAAAAAATCCCCCCATTGTTAGACTTAGAATCTTCATATTTCTGGACTCTCATCTCAGACTTCACTTGCGTACCTCCCATTGTTGCTCTTGTGATTTTTCGGTGACTGAACCTGTTTAGAACGATCGTCGATGACAAGTTTTTTTTAGTTTCTCTCCGGCGATATCTAGTCAATCCTTCAGAGATTGTTCCTCATCCATTTTTACACACACTGAGAGGACCCCGCATTTGCGAGGTACTTCTGTTCATGGCTTTCTTTTGATTTTTTTGAAATCATTTGAAAAGATTGGTTGTTTTTTTTAGAATTATATATCTGATATGCTAATTCTTATCATGTACTTTTGTTTTAATTGGCTTAATTTCGGACAAAATAAATTAAGTCTAGTCATGTTTTATTATGGAATTTAATTGAAGCCTACGATAAAGTTCAAGTCCAAGAATGTGCAATTTAAAGCTTTGAAGAAGATTTCAAGTCAAAACGTGTTGCATATGTTTAAGACCACTCATGTATGAATACTTATAAGCAATTGAGTAATTTTGTATGTTGATTAAAATCTAGGTGATTTAAATTTTTGGGAATTAAATCTTTTTATGTTTAAAAAATATTTCTGAGCTTCAAATAGTTTAAAGAAAATTCGAGCATTTATTTAAAAGGAAAATAGTTTATTTTATCAGTGTCGCTCGAACGAGACTGTGGGTCGTTCAAACGACATCCTTATGTCACGCGAACGAGATCCACATCTCGCTCGAATGAGCTTGCCACCTCGATTTTCATGTTTTTGTGTTCTTGGACTCTATGTTGCTCAGTTATAAATAAAAAAACATATATACGAAAGTTTTAGAGGCAAAACAGTTTCGAAAACTTATTCCCATACAGTTTTTCATCATCCGGTGTTTATTCAAGATCAAAATATTCGATTCCATAGTTTGTGAACTTGAACGCGTTTATCGAAAGACAATTCATTCACTACACCATTTTGCACTTTGTGGGGAGAACTCTACAACTGGAGAGCTGTGTGCTATTGTGGAGGGAGTCCTTATGAAGTAACTTGTGGAGAAGCCGTCTTCTTCTCTACTGCTGACCATCTAGAGTTCTTACGGGAGATTCCAACCGAGACATCGAAACTGAAACATGTGGGAATTTCGTATGTCACCCTATTTCATTATAATCCATGTAATTTGTGCCTTACTAATTATAGTGAAATAAAAAGGTTTTGCCCTTTGGGGATTTTTCCTGAAATTGTGCCTTTTACCGCATACTTTATTCTTCAAATGGATTTAATCACTTAGATGCATGTTTAGGGTTTAAGAAGTTAAAATTGGTTTTAACTAAAAATTGGAACAAAGTTGTTTTTACCTAAAGTACACAGTAAAGGGCCTTTTCATTTTGCATAAGTACTATGAAAGCAACCTCACCAGTCATGACATACCAATGACCCAACACTTCCACGGAACCTAGTAACCACCACTATTCTTTATTAGTTGGGTCCACCCACAAGGTCCTATCAAGTAGTCCATCTTCCAGACAAGCCTCAAACCAAAAAAAAAATATCTTACAGATCTACAGTACCCTCTCAATATGGACTTTTCATCCTCAAGGTTGGATAGCTGCCTCAAGCCACGCAACCCTACAACACTACCTCCCAGCCTAAATAAATATTTATAGTCTGACTCACACTATTGATTCCACCAAGAAACTCGCCACACTATGGATAATTATTGGTAAGTCCAATACATCATTCAAGACTTCATAAATAAAGGGAGCCTTATCCCACCAAAGCCCAATGTTATGGGTAATTCACTACCATATCACCCTAAAACCTTTCTAATGCCTTATAAAAATTATCTCTCCCAAACACTAACCCCTCCAATCTAATTTTCCTCATCCATTGCAAAATGAGGATGGGGACTTGTTCCCCATCCAAATAGCACCTCACTTGGTTAAACCATATCCATCCATATATCCTCAATACTTAACCCACCATCAATCATATGGCCTTATTAATCAAAGCCAAAACAATGAGTGAATGGTATAGACAACTACGAGATGATGATTGCATCACATAGAGTTATAGACCCCTTTAGAATTTAGTTTTATTAAAAAGAGGAAAGATCACATTACTCGTAAAAAATCCTCATTGTTGTACGAATTATGAGATAACCTGACATAAAAATTTACAACTCATAATTCCATACTATTATGGTCTCAAATATGTTATTCCTTAATGAAAATAAGAGACACTACGAGATCACCACTCGGGCCCACCTCGATAAGCATAATCGTGAGATGCCTGAGTTTGTCATCCATATGAGTAGGACTAATTTGGATAATGACATCAACACGTCTTGATTAATTGGGCAAAAACTAGGAACTCATCCCATTGATATAGACTCCACATTCGATAGTCAGATACAACTTACAAAATCTGTAGTCGTTGAACTAAAAGATACTCACTACACCCACCTCTATGCAAATGGTATAAAAAATTGCTTCGACCAACTCTTAGTCACCAAAAAGAACTCACTCCCTGATAATGAGGTTGAATTTGTTGCAAATTTAGGAAATAATGGAATAATTAGACCATTCTCCCATGAAAGGATTGGGACCCCATAACAAAGGAATCTCCTACTTTGAAGAATCTAGCGTCTGAGATCATAATTTTGGGTTAGGGTACAAAGTCTCTAAAATAATACGATCGCCTTAAACAACATAAACACTAGGTAAGACAAATGATGATACATCAGACAACTTGCAACCAAGACTTTATTTTGTATGGTCACCATTATAATTTTTCATCAATGAGAGAGAAATTAAACATACTAGTGTCAATATTTACGAGAGTATCTAACCAATTCGGTGGGATGACCATATATAAGAACTACAGGATACTATTTATGGGCTATCAACTTGGACCTATCTCCCTAGAGGTCCTACTATCCTCTAAAGATGAGCCCACGAAAAATCCAATCGATCCATATAGTGACCTTAACATTCTCATCCTACAACTAGCATTCGATGTATTCATCCTTAGAATCTTACCTTAAACCCATCAGTATAACGTTCTAGGAAAAAGCTATGGGAAAACGTATTTAATGCAACTCACACAATCGACATCATCCAATTACAGGTAAAAATGACCTGCAAAGTCCATTCACCCCTAAATATCCCCCACATTATGATATTCATATAAAAGTGAGGAAGTAATGGTTAGCCCTGATCCCATGATAACTACAAGGAAAATTTAACAATCTTTAATGCATAGTCTCCGCCTTAGTTATTGGTAGATTATCAAAGGACACTTTCTTTAGGGGTAACAGAATGCCAAGTATCATAACTATTTTAGGGACATTAATTATAAGGCCATCAACATAGTATGAGACATAAACCTAGGACACTCCAAAACCTCTTTCGATGATGAAGATCCCGAAGAGCTCACCTGTAATGACGAAATTTTGGAAGTCAAGTTAGTATCTTCTACACCTTCGGAATCTCCCTGGAAACAGTCAACCACAATCATAAGCATGTAGTTCTGATGGTAGAAAATATTAATACTTATTTTCCAGATCCAATCTTGATAGTATGTTGGATAAAGGATGTAATATCCAGATCTCCCCCTCAAACTCATGTCAAAACTTTCCTCGACCTAGGATGAACCCAATTCTGGATTAGACCAGTGTGAGGTTCACTAATTCATATCCTTTTATAACCAACCTAGTATCCATAACTGATCTTTTTCTTTGCCTAGAAAAATATGAGAAAGAATCATAGTCAGAGCCACTACCTTCCCTGAATAAAGAGGTTAACTTCCTCACCCGATCAGGACGATACTGCGCTCCCCAAAATCCTATCGACAATGGAAAAGGGTCGATTGAAGAAAACAACATTAACCTCTCATAAGAGGGCACTAAGGTGCATTAGGAGCTCCAAATAACCTTTGTTAATATCACATTTAGGAACCACTAGGCACCTTATGGTAACATCAAGAAACCCTCACACAATAATTGTCCAATGCCTTAGTACCTCAAGATTTATCACCAATAAAAATGTCCGCCACAATAGGGTCCATTACGATGAAATAATACAATAGATTCTCCAATAAAGATCTCCCCATGTAAGGTCATAATCACCAATTTTCATTACACATAACAATTAAAGTTTGAGGACAAATTGTTGCACTAGTTTTGATAGTCCATACATTGTGTCATTTAATTCTATGCTTCAATGTCTCGACTAGTTTTACCACTTGTCGGGAAGAGTGTGGACAACACTATGGGAGAACTACCTTATCATTGCATGTGAAAGTAAAGTTCCCCCTTTGACACCGAGGTCATTATTGTATAAGGAGATGATGGTTGTATGCATTAACCAGTATTAATACAATTCCCCTTCTGGATACCCACCATGATAGTAGTGACATCTGCCTCATAAAATTTAGGGTTTTAAGAGTATAGTATAACCAATGTGCTCCATGGAATATATTGTTCGAATTCCTTGACCAAAACATGTTTTAAGTCTTCGTCCAAGAGGTCATCGAAAAGCTTCATCAATGAACCGAACTCACTCAATACCTAACTTCAAGCACACCACTCAAGAAAATGTATAAAACTAAGCAGACTTAGATATACCTTGGTTAATCTATGTTTATAAATTGAAAAATCTTTTCAATTAATCTTGGTTTAGTAAATTTGTTAAATACACATGAAAATACACTTTTCATATATAAAAATCTATTATATAAATAATTGCATCTCTTTGTGTATTTTAAGTATGAATGTTCATGAGAGAAACAAACATACTTGCATTTTGCCTTAAAACTTTCTTGAAAATCATCTAAGGAAAGATGGAAAAAATATCTAAACATATTCATGACTTGCCTATCCACTATGATGGCTTGCCTCACTGCAGCGAAACCTGTCTCTAGCATTTTCTTGTCCATATTTTAAAATCTCTTAACCAAGGCCCAACTTGCTTTGTACTAGTTATGCCGTAGTGATGTTCCTCTTCACTATAGTAACAATGCTTAGCTAGTTACTTGTGTCCTCCTTACTATAGTAACATTATCTCACTGGTTTCTTATGTCCCTGTGTAAAAAGTCTAAACAAGTGCGTGACTTGAATCACTTCAGGTTCATAGCATCAAAGCAATAGCTCGCTACATCCACCCTATGACGACACACATATGATCAGGCCAAAAGTCACTTTTACACAAGATATTTCTTTAATATCTTCTTAGTTAGTGTATAAAGTATAACTTTTTTGGTGACTAAGACCCTGATAAGGATACAAAACACCTTAAGAGTGTGACACGTAACATTTGTGTCTCTCAATATTTTCTAATAAAATGTCTATTAGTTAAGGTGTTGCCTTATCTTTTAAACCAAGAGTTACAACTTTGAAAAAAGATTTTTTCTAATCAAAACATTTGATATATTTTAAAGCACATTTTTTCACTCTTCTTCTTTGAATTCTTTATAGACATTGTTTCTAATAAAGGTATATTTGCTCACCTTGGTTCAAAAATATTATCTTTATTGGTGAGTACATATTTTCTCTTCCTTCACTTGGAAAACTTATTTTGATATTTAAATCACCACACCCTTTTTGAAACAACCCAATGCACATGTCGATAGGATTCCTCAAATATTCTAGGTGTAGCATTTTAGTTTCTTGAAGGTTCCGTCCCAGAACATCAAAGTTGTTCTTCAAACTCTAAACTAAGAAATTTACTTCTACTTTGAAGAAGATAGTTTAGGCCAGAGGATTCTGAAGCATTGGTTATGGACCAAAATTGATCATAATTGTGCAACGTTCTCACTGTGGAGAATATGGTGGGAAATATTCTTTAGTTGGTTATAGCATCATGAGGTTATAAGTAAATTTCTTCTAGTTGTAAAACACTACCATAATGAATTTGTCGTTCTTATCGTCCTGAAGTTTTTCTCGTTAGTGGATTTTTCCCTTGTACATTCGGTCTTATGCGTACTTTACTCTTTTTACATCTTGTAGAATCATTGTCTTAATTATAAAGAAACTTGAGATGCCCGTGCTCGAGAATTTACCCCATTTCGTTATAATTTTCTTACCTATTGGCCATGGACTTAATACAATAGATGGTTGTCTATTTTGGAAAGCAACTCGAGCAAGTACTCCTCGTCGGTGAAAGGGTTAAACGTTTTAAAGTTCGGCACCGATTCATCGAGTACTTGTGATGGTGCGATAACGGAGAATGAAAAGGGGAAAAAATAAATTCAAACTCAAGAGATGAGTCATCATCGCTTGAAGATTGAGTTTCAAAGTAAATAAGATCATTTTCAATGGAATATTCTTCTTTAGGGGCCAAAAAAGAAAGCATTTCATTGCAAATGGATACTACATCCATTTCATCCTCACTTTCATTCTCAATTAAAATATAGGTGAAGTCAAGAATGGTTTTATCCAAAGTAAGCTCAAAGTCCTCATTTGGTTCAAAACAATCCTCAACTTCAAAAGTCTTGGAAGAGAAATCGTCGTCGGATTCGAATAATAAATCCAACTCTTGCTCCCAACAACGATTTTCTTCCCGGTAACAGTTTTCATATTTCTCATTTTCAAGCATGAGTAAGCCCTCACCAAATGTCATAGGTCAAGGCACGGATTCTTGCAAATGAGAAGTTTGAAAACTATAATCGGAACTGTACTCAAACTCATTATTATAAGAATTTTGAAAACCATTGCAATTTGTTTCAAAATTCCTCTTATAAGGAATTAGAGGCCCAAAGTCGTTATCATCATCCTCAAAATACACGCACTCCAAAGCTTGACTTTGTAATACTCTCCCAAGGTCATTTTTACATTTGCAATTTTTTGGTGCACTAAGTATTGACCAAAAGTCATAGGTTTATGGGGATTTTGAGAATTATCATAATTATTACCGAAAGGATTGGAATAAGACATGCTTACCCCAAACATGGCTCGAAGTGGCAAAATCCACAAAGTGTTGCGCATGAGAAAAACTCAAGTGGTTCTTGGCGCTTAAATGTAGAAGTCGTACAAAAATGTTAGCAAAAAATATAAATAGAAAAAAATACTACGAAATACTAAATCAAATAAATTCTAAAACATCGAGTCCCCGACAACGAAACCATTTTGGTTAAGGGTGAAAAGTAGAGCGTGTCAAACGTCGATCGTTATTTTCTGTTCACTGCCTTAATACAAAAACCTAAACTTATGACTACACTAAAAAAGGGAGTATAGCGACCAATTCCGGGTATCAAAAATCAATGGAGACGAGTTGTTATAATTTAATTGGTTTAATACTTCTAAATAAAAGTGTAAAAGGTATTTTCTTAACCAAAAAGAAAGATAACAAAAGGAAAAGATTAATCTAGGTGTGGGTAAATGAAACTAAGATTAACAAAGGGGCAAAAAAACTATAGGTTGTGTCGGATATTCCTCACCCGAGTTAAATAGTATAAAATGGTTACATGGGCTCGCGAGTTGCTGACATTGCATCTCGTTTTGACAGTTAATTAAATAAAGAGTTGTCACACCCCTAAATTCGCATAAAAGTAAAATAATATTTTGGTGTCAACAAATACCCCAAAAATTACGCCCGCAAGGTCGTAAATACGGAGCATTTATGATATACCTTGTTAAATCTCCTAGGCATAATAACTAAGAAAAATCACTCAAAATAAAAACGTAAAACTCCATCACCAAAGCAAAGCAACCAATCAACCCTTAGGTGGGTTCAATCCAACACAACCTAGACTAAATTAGCCGCTAAGCATGATTAAAAGCATTAAATAAATTAAACTAAGTAATTAAGACAACTAATTAAATTAATTACACAATCTAAACTAGGCTTGAAAATAAATGGAAAGCATGAAAAAATAGGAACAAAGCATATATAAAAGAGCGAGACAATGAAAAGTATCCACTTACATTGGTTGGTGTCAAACCACAAAGAAAATGGAGGAGAGGGGTGGTCTCTACAAGAAACCCCAAATTATCTCTCAAACCCTAACCTAAGAACTAAGTAAATATGATATATCCCAAAAATAAACAAAGGTCTCCTTTTATACCAAGTGGGAGAAAAGGAAAAAAATTAAAGGAAAAGGAAATAATAAAAGAAGTTAGATGGATAAGTCTTCTAAATTAAGAAAGAAAAGAAAATAGAAAAGGAAAATAGGGAAGCAGCTGGAAAAGTCTGCCAAAAGAAACAGGGGTAGGTCGACCGCGACAAGAGTCGGTCAATCGTGCAAAAGTGATGGAGCACACTGTCTCACTGCCAAGGCAAAAATAGAATCTTCGGTCGACCGCGTGGCGTCAGCCGATCGACTTCGGCTGATGCAATACGCCCACTACTGCTACTTCTCTTCCAAGCCGAGACCACAATTTCATTTCGTCCAAGACCTGAAAATCGTGTGTGTGGTCGCAAAAAAACAAACAATAATTTTCTCAACAAAAGACCACACGCACCATTTATAGCTAAGCCGAGACCATTTTGTGCCCAAACCGTGGCCTCCAACATGCTCCACCATTAATGTCCGCCAAAAAGACACACTTCCAAGAATAACCAATAACATCCATCTCCATTAATGGCCAAGCACCAAACTAAAACCCATTTCAACAAAGCACACAAGACCCATATGCATGTGATTAATATTTAAGCTCCAATTTCGGACAAAACTCCTTAATTTGGGATGAAACCAAAACTCGAGCACAAACCCGAGCTTGGATAAAATCGCCCATGGCTGAATTGGAGTGTGCTTAAAAATGAAAGAGAAAAGGACATAGAGGTCATAAAATAGATTGTTAATGAATAAATAAAATAATAATATAATTAGCTTATAATTCTTCCCCGATTAAAGGTCCGTGTTTCCTTCGCTTGTACTTCGATTCGAGCACCGTTTGATGCCATATGAAGGTTGGCCTGAGATCTACAACTTTCGTGAATACTTGGGCAAAAAATGCCGAATTGTGAAATTATCGAAATGCCTCTGAACATGCGAATCGAGACAAAACTTTATCGGAACGTGCTCAAACTTCACACTAAGTATCATAACACCTATAAAAGCTCAATAATACCTCAAATAACATTATAGCATATAAAATGGAGTTTGTCTAATTAACGAGCATAATTATTGCAATTACAGTACCCGAGGGTGCTAAAATGTATAAGTTCGAGGGCATAAATGTATAAGATTCGATACGAATCACACCCCCTAACTTACACAATGTTAGTCCCTAGTAATGAAATCAAAACAAGAAGAACTATAAAAAAACCGCAAAACGAGAGATATATACAAAAGCAATAAAAGGGATAAGGCCACTTTTGCGGACGAACGATTGCATTTGGCGTATGCAATATGCCATTAAATCCCTAGGTTACCCTAGTGGATGAGTGTCGTCTCGTTAGGGTTTTCAGGGATGAAACCCACAAACATCATATGGTTTCCACAAAATATGCTCAATCAACATGCGACAAGCCCAACAATACGAAAAATATTCCATACACATTATTAGCACAGTGAATGAATTCACACAACCGTTCGTATTATTGACATTATAGAATGCACCTCATAGAATTGAAACCTTAAAATGTGGGAGGGGAGCGAGAACATGCAAAGAATGAATTGGACAAAACTTAAATCAATAGAATAAAAATTAAACCAAGCATATATTCAATCCTCACGGGGATTACACTCATCAAGTGAATTCACTCGAAACAAGGAGTTAACACACGGAACATGCGGGAATAAAGAGTTAATGTAAATGGAAACTAGGCCGCACACATGTCACAAATGAAAAATGCTATATATAAAACAAAAAATTATAATCTCAATGAAAGATACCGCTCATTAAAAAGGCAAAATGCATTTTCACAAATTATCAAAACTATTTCAACTTTTAAATTGAAATTACCCTAAGATCACATAGGAATTTATAGTGTTGTAATGTAGGTTTCGGGTTAAGGTACGAAATGAAAGGTATATGTATGGATTCAAAGTGTTCGGAATGAAAACTTAGAATAATGGAAAGATTGCGGGCAATTCCAAAAACTGGGAAATAACTTCCATAAGAGGCATTGAATATAACAATGAGGAGAGTAAACAAAGCTTATTGAACACTATATACAGCATATACAGCTTTCTCTTTTCTTTTCTTTTCTTTTCTTCTTTTTCACATGTTTTCTTTTCTTTTCTTTTACTTTTTGCTTTTTCTTTTCTTTTATTTTTCACTTCTTTCGTTTCTTTACTTATCTCACTCTAGCCTGCCTAAATTGCAACCACAAAATGCTAACATCATTCAATCCCATGTATCATTCCAAACAAAGGTAAGGAATGTGATACTTATGTCTTAAACTCCAATTTGGAGTTGGTTATGAGATTTTGGGTTATGAAACGAAGGGCTATATTTAGGCTCAAAGGGGTTGACAAGGGAAATATATAAGGTGAGGTCAACGCCAATATGGGCGATATAACAAAGATGGACTATGATCATTTAATAAAGTTTACGCAATTCTCGAGTCAAAACAATGTATAAAAATCATGCTCAAGTAACACATTTCAAGATATAAACTGAATTAATGAACGATCGGTGAAAGAATAAAGAGATTACCAACAAATTCAACGTTTTCAAAGAGGAAAGAATAGTGTATACACTCACAAATGATGAAATGTACAAATCTTACTCGGTGTAAGTATATACAATGCAAAAAAAGATTATCTAGTTATAAAAATCTTAAACTAAATCAATAAAGTAAGAAAAGCGCATGAAATCTTGGGATTAAAGTTTAATTCATGAAGTTATTAATAATATAAATGATTGAGGACTAAAGTCTAATAACTTCTAAAATCGAGAACATGCTTCGTTGAGTAGTCTAATGGATCGGGAAATTATTAAAATTTATCATCGGAAAGAAAGGCAAAATGCGTAAAAAAGGAGAAAAAAATAAATAAAATATTTTTGAAAATTTAATTTTTTATAAGAAAAGCATGCTTGGAAATAACATGCAATCAAATCAAAGAAACTACCAATGAATGGATATAATATCCCACACCCCCTAACTTAAAACCTGATATTGTTCTCAATGTAAATTAAGAACAAAGTAAAAGAGAGGAAAAGAGCGATATTACCCATAATGGAGCGATCTCATGAAAGTACGAGTCTAAAGATTCTACAAAACATGTTAGTACCAAAGCATAACAAAAGGAAAGAATAAAAATTTTAACTAATTACACTAGACTATAAGTAAGAATAAAGAAGAAAAATAAAGAAAATAACAACTAACCATTTACAACCTACAATTTTAATTCTAATTAACTATACACTAGAAGTTGAAATTTTTGAGGGTCCACCCAAAATACGATTTGGCTTTGAAAAATACACGGTGGACCCTCCGTCTCCTGCATGCCTTCCAGATAATAGGAATTCCGTTTGAATAAAGAAAGGCATGTGTAAAGCGTAAGAAATAAACCATCCCCAATTAAAAAATTTGGTGGGAGAATCAGAGATTTGGATAAGATGGATGACAAATACACATGGGGGCCAAGAAAAAATGAATCATCTCCCAAAGATTTAGCAAGTGGAATGGGAGGTGGCGCACATGGAGGAAATTATGCCTTCATGGAGAGCAACTTGAGCAAGTACTCCTCCTCAGTAAAAGGGTTACACGTTTTAAAGTTTGGCACTGATTTATCGGGTACTTGTGCCGGTGCGATAACGGAGAATCAAAAGAGGGAGGAAAGAAATTTAAACTCAAGATATGAGTCATCATCGCTTGAAGATTGAGTTTAAAAGGAAATATGATAATTTTCAATGGAATATTATTCTTTGGGAGCTGAAGAAGAAAGAATTTCATTGCAAAGGGATACTACGTCCATTTCATCCTCACTTTCATTCTCAATTAAAATATGGGCGAAGTCAAGAATGGTTTGTTTCAAAGTAAGCGCAAAGTCCTCATTTGGTTCAAAACATTCCTCAACTTCAAAAGTCTCGGAAGAGAAATCGTCTTCGAATTCGAATAATAAATCCAACTCCTTCTCCCAACAACGATTTTCTTCCCGATAACAGTTTTCATATTTCTCATTTTCAAGCATGAGCAAGCCCTCAACAAATGTCATAGGTCGAGGCGCGGATTCTTGCAAATGAGTAGTTTGAAAACTATAATCGAAACTATACTCAAACTCATTATTATAATAATTTTGAAAACTATTGCAATTTGTCTCAAAATTCCTATTATAAGGAATTGGAGGCCCAAAATCGTTATCATCATCCTCAAAATTACCGCACTCCAAAGCTTGACTTTTGCAATACTCTCCCAAAGTCATTTTTGAGCTTGAAATTTTTTGGGACTCTAAGTATTGACCAAAATTCATAGGTTTACGGGTATTTTGAGAATTATCATAATGATTACCGAAAGGATTGAAATAAGACATGCTTACCCCAAACATGGCTCGAAGAGGCGAAATCCACAAAGTGATGCATGCATAAAAAATTCAAGTGGTTCTTGGCGCTCAAATGTAGAAGTCTTACAAAAATGTTACAAAAAAAATAGAAAAAAATACTACGAAATATATGAAATCAAATAAATTCTAAAACATCAAGTCCCCGGCAATGGTACCATTTTGGTTAAGGGTGAAAAGTAGAGCGTGTCAAACGCCGATCGTTGTTTTCTCTTCACCACCTAAATATAAAAACCTAAACTTATGAGTACACTCAAATAGGGAGTGTAGCGGACAAGTCCGGGGATCGAAAATCCACAGAGACCAGTTGTTAGAATTTAATTGGTTTAATACATCTAAATAAAAGTGTAAAATGTATTTTCTTAACTAAAAAGAAAGATAACAAAAGGAAAAGATTAATCTAGGCGTGGGTAAATTAAACTAAGATTAACAAAGGGAATGAAAAATTATAGGTTGCGTCGGATATCCCTTACCCTGAGTTAAATAGTATAAAATGCTTACATGGACTCGCGAGTTATTAAGATTGCGTATCGTTTCAATAGTTAATTATATCAAGAGTTATCACACCCCTAAATTCCAATAAAAGTCTAATAAGATTTTGGCATCAATAAGTAACCCGAAAATTACGCGCGCAAGGTCGTAAAAAACGGAGCATACATGATATACCCCATTAAATATCCTTGGCGTAATAACTAGGATAACCCACTCGAAATAAACACGTAAAACTCCATCACCAAAGAAAAGCAACCAATCAACCCTTAGATGAGTTCAATCCAACACAACCTAGACTAAATTTGCCGCTAAGCATGATTAAAAGTATTAAATTAATTAAACTAAGTAATTAAGACAACTAATTAAATTAACTACACAATTTAAACTAGACTTGAAAATAAATAGAAAGCATCAAAAAATAGGAACAAAGCATACATAAAAGAGCGAGACAATGAAAAGTATCCACTTACATTAATGCATGTCAAACCACAAAGAAAATAGAGGAGAGGGGTGGTCTCTACAAGAAACCCCAAATTATCTCTCAAACCTTAACCTAAGAATTAAGTAAATATGATATATACCAAAAATAAACAAAGGTCTCCTTTTATATCAAGTGTGAGAAAAGGAAAAAAAATTAAAGGAAAAAGAAATAATAAAAGAAGTTAGATGGATAAGTCTCCTAAATTAAGAAAGAAAAGAAGATAGAGAAGGAAATAAAAAGGAAAATAGGGAAGCATCTGGAAAAGTCGGCCAAAAGAAACAGGGGTCGGTAGACCGCGGTAAGAACCGATCGACCGCACAAAAGTGGAGGAGCGCACTGTCTTGCTGCTAAGGCAAAAACATAATCGTCGATCGACTGTGTGGCGTCAGTCGGTCGACCGCGGCTGCTGCAACATGCCCACTATTTCTACTTCTCTTCCAAGTCGAGACCATAACTTCATTTCCTCTAAGACCTACAAATCGTGTGTGTGGTAGCAAAAAAACCAACATTAATTTTCCCAACAAAAGGCCACACCCACCATTTATGGCTAAGCCGCGACGATTTTGTTCCCAAACCATGGCCTCCTAAATGCTCCACCATTAATGGCCAAAAAGACCCAGTTTCAAGCATAATCAATAACCTTCATCTCCATTAATGGCCAAGCACCAAACCAAAACCCATTTCGACAAAGCACACAAGACCCATATGCGTGTGATTAATATTTAAGCTCCAATTTCGGACAAAAGTCCTCAATTTGGGGGGAACCCAAATCCTGAGCACAAACCCGAGCTTGGCCAAAATCTCCCATGGCTAAATTGGAGTGTGCTGCAAAATGAAAGAGAAAAGGACATGGAGGTCATTAAATAAATTTTTATTGAATAAATATAATAATAATAATAATAATATAATTAGCTTATAATTCTTCCCCGGTTAAAGGTTCGTGTTTCCTTCATTCAGACTCCAATTCGAGCATCGTTCATGGCCACGCGAAGCTTGGCCTAAGAGCTACTCCTGTAAAGACTTCGGGCAAAAATCCTGAAGTGTAAAATTACCAAAATGCCCCTGAATGTGCGAATGGCGACGAAACTTTACCAAAACGCGCTCAAACTTCACACTAAGAAACGTAACACCTATAAAAACTATATAATAACTCAAATAACATGTTAGCATATAAAACGGAGGTTGTATGATTAACGAGCATAATTATAGCAATTACGGTACTCGATGGGTTTAAAATGCATAAGTTCAAGGGCATAAATGTGAAAGATTCGATGTGAATCATCCCTCCCTCCATTTCTACCCTTCCTCCACCCATCTCCAAGGTTTATAAATCCATTCAAAGCTTTATTCTATCCATTATCAAACTTTTGAGACCCATTTCAAGCCTTGTACAATGAAGAAGTTCTGTTGAAGAATTTTTCTTTGAGCCTTCCATAGAAGTTAGTGCATTTCTTAGATCTTCTAGAGTTGGTAGGAGAATTCTTAAGGATTCTTGGAGTCTTAGGAGCTTTTAAATCATCATTTACTAGGATCTCCTCTTTAAACTCAAAGTAGGATTTTTCTCACTATGTTTTCAAGTTTAAATCGTAAGTTACATGTTAGTATGCATGCTTGAATATAGATGATCTTGCAACGTTATTTTCTACTATGTTTATTAAAAGTTTTCTTATAAAAATGCAAGTTTTAAAGAAGACTAAACTTAAATGGATTTTTTAAGAACAAACATCATTTTAATCTTGGAATATGAAGAAGATGAACATAAAATATAATTTCACATTAATATCATGTTTAGAACTCATATTATTGTATTTCTTGGTTTAAATCCATCCTTACATGTGTAAATACTTGTAGTATGTTATTAGAGGACATAGGCCATTTCTAGTCATCAACAATGATAAATGAAGATTAAAATGAGTTTCAAGATGATATATGAAAGTTGGTAAATTCAACCCCTAAATATGTTGTCAAATGTTGATAAAATGAGGAAAATGATGTTTAAGATAACATATTATTATTAGGCTAAAGTTGACAATTTGGTAAAAATGGCGTTCATAAAGATAAATGTAATTCTTGTTAAAGAAATAGGATTTTATTGAAGTAAAATGATGCGATGTGGTTTTTAGACATAAAATGATAATTTATAATGTTATAATGATGAAAATATGTTTTTCACAAAGTTGTTGGCAAAATGATAATTTCGGTAAAATAGAGGGTCCTAGTGGTTGGACTTCCTCGTTTGACCTTATCGGGGTTTTTTTTGTGAAAAATGGATGAAATGAATAAAACAAAATGAAATCGAGGTGAAACCTAAACGTGAACCAAATAATGATAAAAATGATGGTATAATGGGGACATTTGATAAAATGCTAAAACACATTAATATGGACTCGGATGCAAGTGAGAAAGAATTAAAAAGTGCTCAGAGACCTGAGGTGAAAGACCCAAAACCATTGATCAGAGCACATAGTGGCATCGCCAATGGTGTGGAGCCCGTTAAAGTACGTAGGTTATATAGTGCACTACGATAAAAGATAATGAGAAAAGTGAAAGATGATAATACAAACGTTTTGTTGAATAATATGTAAAAGACAACCCATTTGATGGTATGTGGTCAATGATACTAAGGATAAAATGATATAATTAGTCTTTAAGTAAATGGATTAAAATTTGGTTAAGTGTGGGTATGACCACATAGCTCGGGTTGCATTGCAAGGTAGTTGCATTTATACTCATTAAGTGATAACGTTTTCGAAATTGCTAAAATAAACGTTATATGTATAGTGTGTTCTTATACAAATATATAGCTTAGTATTCCCCACCCTGCTTAGTGTTTTGCTCACCCCTTATTTTTATGTTTAAACCCCCACCCTAGGTACTTTCGGTAGGGACATTCGCAAGGACATTAATAAGGATCCAGAAGGTATTAGTTGTCATTAGAGCTATACCATAGCATTTTTAATAATTGTATTTCGGGATATTTGAATTCATGGCACTTTAAATAATCTTTCTATTTGGTCCTTGGGCCATTTCTTCTAATAATATAAGAGTTTTATGGTTTATTTCCCTTATTATTAACATTGTTGGATTTAATGAAATTTTTCTAAAGAAATCTTTGTAATTAACTTAATTACTTAAATCGATAACCTATTTATTTAACTAAAACCTATTTAATTTATTCCTCTCCTTATAAAATGGTGAAAATTAAAGGATTTTCTTAAGGAATAAAACTGGACTTTCCCCTTCCCTTTAACACCTTGATTCGGATTGAGGTTGACCCAACATTAGACTAAATTCAGGTCGGGCGTTATAAATGGTATCAGAGCATTAGGATCCTCATGTGTGACGGAGTGTTTTATGTTTTCTTAGTACGTTTCCTTATGCATTCCATTACAGTTTTCACTTTTGTTTTCTTTATATTTGGTTGTATTGAACTCTTCTTCTTATGTAGATGACTACATTTCGCATTGGTGCTGGGGGATCTGGGAATAATGAGATTAGGTGCATGGAATAGGTCACACATCATCTTACTGACTCCATGTCTCATTATCAAAGAGCTAACCGCAGTGGGATATTTGAAATCACCACTTCAGCCTCTATCATGAAGGAGTTGAAAAGGCTGAGCCCACCAACCTTTAATGGGACAACTGGACCCGATGCCGTAGAAAAGTGAATGGATGAGGTCACCAGAGCTATGAATATCCTTGATGTGCCAGTTGGGCGTAATGTCAAGATAGCAACCTTTCATCTCACCGAGCAAGCTCAGCACTGGTTCAGTGCCTACTCAGTTAGTGTGATGGAGACTATAGACTATAAGGGTTTCAATGTTGAATTTGTAGATTGGTACTTCCTTAAGGCATTTAAAGATGGAAAAAAGGATGAGTTCCTTCATTTGATCTAGGGAAAGATGTTTGTCAATGAGTACCAAGTCAAATTTGAGAACCTGCTCAAGTATGTGGATGCAGTTCATAAAGATAAGGCTGAAAAGACAAGGTTGTTTGTCAAGGGACTTAACCATAGCATCCGATAGATTATGGTTAGTTTAGATCTACCAAACTTTAAAGACACAGTTAATAAGTTGATCAAGGTTGAGCTTGAGGTAGAGTACAGTATGGCTATTTGTGAGAAAAAGTAAGAGACGAGTGGGTCTTAGGGCAATAGCAATGAGAAGTTTAAGAGTGGTGCCAGGGGTTATTTATGAATCTCAAAGACACTATAGGTGTTGGTCAATCCTCCTCTTAGTGTACTGGATACCACCATCCTATAGCCCTTATAGAGCAAACATGTTATGGGTGTGGGTTTCCAGGCCATCTCAAGAGAGAATGGCCCCAAAAGTATTTTAAGAACTAGTAGGGCAGCAAGAAAATGACCAACTTTGTAAATGGACGTAGTTTTAGTTACACAGGCCCACCCAGTAGCAGTTATTTCTCTCTGAGTATTAATATCCATCGAGGCACAGTGTGGATAGTTCATGTACCATCTAGGATCAAATAAATCATGGTTATAGTTAGGTGCCCACTGTTCAGAGTTATAGGTTTAACCCTAGATACGCTTATGCAATGTCCTAATTTATAACTCCTTTCGGTGATCCATCAATTATGAAAGGTATGATTCTACCGTTCAACACTTGGGATAAAGGCATTGTTTGACTCAGTTGAATCGTGTTCATTTATCTCTAATTATATAGAATTCATCCTAGGTTTAGAGGTAGAGTAGTTTTACCCTCCTATCTTCATAGAACTTTCGGTCGGTAACGGTATAATTCGATATGGTTTACTGCAATTGCGTGGTTACGGACTGATATTTTATTATGGAGTACGATTTGATCCTCATAGACACGGATGGGTTCGAGTTGATCCTTGGTATGGATTAGTTATCATGCTTTGATGCTACCATTGAATGGCATTGACATAGTGTCTCTGTGTCTCTCCCAGTTATATCTCGCTATCATTTCAGTGGCGATAAGGATGCGGGTTATGCTTGCAAGTTGTCTACTGCGTGAGAGCAGAAAGGGTATTTTGGTTTCTTAACTAGTATAGTGGCTCAGGAGGAGCCTGATCAGATGTTATTGGATTATCCAGTGGTGCGGGAGTTTCCTCATGTGTTCCTTGTCAATCTTCCTATTTACCCTCATACCGGTAGGTGGACTTTTCTATAGAAGAGCATCAGGGTGTCTTGCATATCTCTATACCACCTCGTAGGAATACTCTGGTGAAATTGCAAGAGTTAAGGGTTAAATTGAAGTAAATGGCCAGTAAGGGCTTCATTCATCCCAGTGTATCCCTTACGGGAGCTCCATTCCTCTTTGCCAAGAATAAGGACAACTCTTTATGTCTTTGCATCGATTATAGGAATCCAAATCAAGAATAAGTACTCGTTGTCCCGTATCGATAATTTGTTCGATCAGTTACATGGTTTGGGAAGGTTTTTAAAGATTGACCTTTAGTCTGGGTACTATCAATTACATGTCAGAGGAAAACATTTTTAAGACAACATTTCGAGCGTAGTATGAGCATTATAAGTTCTTAGTGATGCCCTTTCATTTGAAGTATTCCCAGACAGCGTTCATAGATTTGATGAAATATATAAATCGTACATATTTAGATAGTTTATGGTGGTATTTGTGGATAATATTTTAGTCTACTCGACTTCAGATGTGTACCATGAGGTGAACCTTCACATGATGCTACAAGTGCTCAGGGAGAATTAGTTATTTATCAAATTTAGCAAGTGCGAGTTTTTGATGAACGAGGCCAAGTTCCTTGGCCATGTAATTTCCAATGAGGTAATTTTCATTGATCCATATAAGATCAAGGTCATTCTGAGTTGGGATAGGCTAAATATAGTAACAGTGGTGCACAATTTTCTATGTTTGGTCGATTACTACAGGAGATTTCTGTAATTTTTCTTATGATTTGCATAGCCTCTCACTCGATTGATGCGAAAGTATATTCGTTTTGGGTGGTTAGAGGATTACGAGTCATCTTTTCAGAAGTTGAAGGTTAGATTAAATTTGGTGCCCATTCTTATCCTCCCAGAATGAGGCAAGGGTTATACCATGTATTGCGATGCGTTTAGATCAAGTCTCGGCACCGTCTTGATGTAGAATGGTTAGGTGGTCGCTTATGCATCCTATCAGTTAAAAGTGAATGAGAATAACTATCCCACCCATGACTTGGAGTTAGCCGTGGTGATGTTTGCGCTAAATATCTGGAGATACTATTTATACAGTGAACTGTTTGAGGTGTGTTCGGATTATAAAAAGTCTACGGTACATTTTCGCTCAGTGTGATCTAAATTTTCATTAGAGGAGATGGATTGAGTTTATGGAAGACTACACTTTTTCTCGAATTATCATCCCTATAAGGCCAATGTGGTGGCAAATGCTCTTGGTCAGAAGTCGGGGCTCAGTTTAGTAGCAATGAAGTGTTATCGAGTGAAGATGTTCGGTGAGTTATAGAATTTTGACTTGCATGTCTAGCGAGCTTGCAAAAGGGAATATCTTTGGGGATTGGTAGCTAAACCTCTCATTCAATAGAAGGTGTTGGAAGCTCAGTCATGCGATCTTGAGTTTTTACATTATCGTGATCGCGTCCAAACTGCTGAGGTGTTCGAAACTCTTAATGTGGACAAGAATGGGGGCGTGAGACATAAGGGAAGGTTGATTATTTCAACCATTGATGAACTTCAGGATGAGGTGATGGCAAAGGCCCATCACTCATGCTTCAGCATACAACCTAGTGCCACTAAGATGTATAAGGACATATGTAGAGCCTTATGGTGGTTTGGTATGAAGAACAATGTACAATGTATGTGGCCAAGTGTTATACTTTCCAACGGGTAAAGGTAGAGCAAAAGAAGCCGACAAGCCTGCTACAATCACTACCAATTGCATAGTGGAAGGGGGAGAACATTACGATTGAATTTTTCATAGCCTTACCCCTATACAAGTGTGGTCACAATGCAGTTTGGGTTATTGTGGATTTTATTATGAAGTTTACCCACTTTTTATCGATTAGGGTCATGGATAGAGCGACTAAGTTATCAAGGTTATATGCCCTAGAGATAGTACGTCTTTATCGCATCCCACTCTCGATCGTATTGAACAAGGATCCCCGATTTGTGTCTCGAGTTTGGAGGAAGATTAAGCAGGAATTGGGTACCGATTTGAACTTAAGTACGGCTTACCATCCCAAGACAAATGGGCAGTCAGAATGGACCATTCAGATTCTAGAATATATGATGAGGGCTTATGAATTTATTTTAGGGTAATTGGGCAGAAAATTTTCATCTGGAAGAATTTTCCTACAACAACATTTATTAATCCAACATCGGCGTTGCTCCCTATGAAGATCTTTTTGGGAGGTTGTGTCAATATCCACTATGTTAGGTAGAAGTAGGTGAGAAGCGTATCATGAACACGAACATGATTAGGGAGATGAACGATAAAGTTTAAGTGATTCGACAGAGACTCATGATGGCTCAAAGTGGATAGAAAATTACACTGATAATCGGTGGATAACTCTAGAGTTTGAGGTGGGTAACCATGTGCTGTTGAATGTTAGGGAGAGAATCGATAGTTAGTGGTTTGGATAGAATGGTAAGATTTCCCCTCATTATATTGGTCCCTTTGAGATCGTGGAATGAATTAGAGGAGTATCATATTCCTTACTTTTACCTCTTGAATTATCCCACATTAATTGTGTGCCCTATGTATCTATGCTGAAGAAGTATATCCTAAATCCTTAGCACGTCATCATCTAGAAACACATCGAGTTGGAGGAAGACGTTACATTTCCTACACGACCTATGTACATCTTGGATCGCAATAAAAAAGTCTTATGAAATAAGGTCATCCCATTAGTGAAGGTCCTTAAGGAGATCCAAGGAATAGAAGATGTGACATAGGAGTGCGAGTTATAAATGCATGAGAAGTACCTAGAACTCTTTATCTAGCTTGGTTGTGTTGATTTCGAGGACAAAATCTCTAAAGGAGGGTAGAATGTCATGTCGTGTTCAAGATTGTACCTCATTTCCCTATAATTTTCATGCTTATTGGTCATGGACTTAATATAATAAATGGTTGTCTTTTTTGAATGGTTCTTATGGACTTTGTACAATTAAAATGGGACTGTATGGCCTGAATTTAAATAAGAAAAGTTTTGGGTTCTTTGAATGAAATGATAAGTCATTTG
Source organism: Sambucus nigra (assembly GCA_949130495.1). Classification (NCBI taxonomy): domain Eukaryota; kingdom Viridiplantae; phylum Streptophyta; class Magnoliopsida; order Dipsacales; family Adoxaceae; genus Sambucus; species Sambucus nigra. The sequence goes on from OX422210.1 coordinate 438,807,347, forward strand.
AACGAGATTCAAATATCTTTGAACAACTTCTTCAGATGACTATGTTTTGTTCACTTTTGACTAGTCTCGTTAGATCCTCTTTGGAACCCCATTCAAACGAGATGATATCATCGTTCGAACGAGGTCTAGTTTCATTCGAACGAGACTGCAAAAAAAAATAGATTTTTACAGACCAAAATGTGTTCTCGCAATGTGAACCATTATATCATTTGATTTGTCAAACTCCCAATGGAGAAGACCAAACGGGGTTAGGGGTTTTGGTGGACCAAAAGGTAAAGTCTTTGAGATTTTTGGGTATAAATAAGGTAGAGGAGAGTGTCTGGGTTATTCCAACACCTCTCCATCAGATTTTCAAGCTTTCTCTCTCTCTCTTTATATATATATATATATATCCCTATCTATTTCAAGGTCCCTCCCTCCATTTCCAACCTTCCTCCACCAATCTTCAAGGTTTATACCTCCATTCCAAAACTTATTCTAGCCATTATTGAGCTTGTAAGACCCATTTTAATCCATGTCCAAGGAAGAAGTTGGGTTGAAGAATTGTTCTTGGAGCCTTCCAAAGGAGTTGGTGCATTTCTTAGAGATTTTGGAGATCCTAGAAGCTTTCTTGAGGATTTAATGGAGTTTTAGGAGCTTTCAAGTCATCACTTCCCATGTTCTCCTCTTCAAACTGATGGTAGGGCTTTCCTCACTATGTTGTTAACTTCAAAACCTAAGTTGCATGTTAGGATGCATGCTTGAATGTAGACAATCTTGCAAAGTTAGTTTCTAGTATGTTTATTTAAGTTTTTTATATGAAAAATGCAAGTTTTAAATATAATTAAACTTTAATGGATTTTTGAAGAACAAGCATCATTTTAATCTTGGAATATGAAGAATATGAACATAAATATGATTTCATGTTAATATCATGTTTAGAACTCATATTATTGAATTTTTAGATTTAAATCCATCCTTACATGAGTAGAATCTTGCAGTGTGTTAGTATAGGACATATAAACATGATAAATGAAGATTAAAATGAGTTTCAAGATGAAATATAAAAGTTAGTAAATCCAGCCCCTAAATACGTTGTAAAATATTGATTAAATGAGGAATCGTGATGTTTAAGACAACATATGATTATAAGTTTAAAAAGGACATTTTGGAAAAAATGGCCTTCATAACGATAAATGTAGTTCTTGTTAAAGAAATGTGAAGAAATCGGATTTTCTTTAAGTAAAATGATGCGACGTGATTTTTAGACAAAAAATGATAATTTATGACGTTAAAATGATGAAAATATATTTTCTCAATGTGTTGGCAAAATGGTAATTTTCATAAAATAGAAGGCCTAGTGGTTGGACTTTCTCATTTTACCTTATCGGTCAGTTTTGAAAAAAATGGAGGATATGAATGAGACAGAATGAAATCACCGTGAAACGTAAAAGAATGATGAAAGTGATGGTATAATAGGTAAATTTAATAAAATATTAAAATACATTAATATGGACTTGAATGTAACCAGAAATAATTTAGAAGGGGTTGGAGCATTGGGTGAAAGACCCAAAATCACTGATCAGGGCATATGGTGGCATCGCTGGCAATGTGGAGCCCATTTAAAGTACGCAGGTTATTTGGTGCACGATGAGAAAAGACAATAGGAAAGTGAAAGATGATAATACGAAGGTTGTGCCTAAGAAAATATGAAAGATAGGTATGTGGTAAATTATACTAAGGATAAAATGATATAATTTGTCTCTAATGAATGGCTTAAAATTTGGTTAAGTATCCATATAAACACATAGCTAAGGTTTTATTGCATGCTACTTGCATTTATACTTGTTAAATGTTAACGTTTTTGGAATTGATAAAATAAACATTATATGTATAGTATTTTCTTATAAAAATGTATAGCTTAGTACTTCCCACACTGCTAAGTATTTTTCTCGCCCCTTACTTTTATGTTTAGTCTCCCAACCCATGTACCTCTAATAGGGGCGTTAATAAGGCTCTAGAGGGTACTAGTCATCGTTAGAGCTCTACCATAGCATTTTCAAAAATTATTTTTCGGGACATTTGAATGCATGGAACTTTAAATAATCTTTTATTTGGGCCTTGAGCCATTTGTTGTAATAATGCATGAGTTTTATGGTTTATTTCATTTATTATTAGCATTTTTGGATTTAACAGAATATTTCTAAATAAATCTTATTAATTAACTTAATTACTTAACGCAACAACCTATTTCGTTAATTAAAATATGTTTAATTACATTCCGTAACTTATAAAATGGTGAAAATTAAAGGATTTTCTTAAATTATAAAACAAGACTTTACCCCTCCCCCCTTAACACCTTGACTCAGGTGCGGGTTGACCCAAGGATAGACCAAATCCGAATCGGGGCAGTACAAATAGTGACAGAGCATTAGGATCCTCATGTGTGACGGAGTGTTTTACGCTTTCTTAGGAGATTTCCTTATGCGGACCAACGGAAAGTCCACCAGATCATCTATAACAAGATCAACATTGCATGGGTCAACAAATAAGATAAGAAATCTAAGGAACTGAAACCCGAGTAGGAGATACCCTCCTCATTCCCTATAGAAACCACATTTGTTTCCATGCTAGGATCAGTTTACATAACCCCTATATAATGGTTCAACACGTGGTACACCCCTACGCCCCCACAATGAAAAATAATAAAAAGAAAGTGGCTAGTCAGTGTCCCTGAACTCAGCCTCTCCCTCCGTGTATCAAACACTATGAATCCTCTACTATAAGCTACATCACAGGTTAAGTTCCAAGACATGATCCCCCAACCATAATAAGATTCTCATTGTAAAGAAGAAAACCAACAGTATCTACTGCAAACCCTCCCACGGGAAATCCCTTACACTAATCCTATGATGGTCCCAACCAAAGATACATGACACCAAAACTAGATTTTAGTCATAGTATCCTACCGTTACAAAAATAAGTAGTAACGGTAATTTTTCATTAGAAAAAATGGCCTGAGGAAGGAAATTAGTAAAAAATATTTTCCATTACTAATAATGGATTTAGCAACGGTATTTTACTATTACCAATAATGAATTTACCAACGATATTGTATCGTTACTAATTCTAATTTACTAAAGGACTTTTTTGTTACTAATTTTACCTTATTAAACATGTTTTGTAATGTTTTTGTCTGATTTTGTAATGTTAAAGGTATGTTACTAATATCATTACATATTAAAATAATATTTTCAAGATCCGATATCCTTTTTTAATATATTTTGAATTTAAAAAAAAATTCAATTATACTTGCCACACTACTAAAATTCCAAGAATATATACAAAAATAGTCCACATAAACAAGGACACTATATTCAACATTTACATTTTATATAATCCCCTACTCTTTATTTACAAAAGAAACTTAAAAATCGACAGTAGTAACACTTTGGAACAAAATCTCAATTTAAAAATAACAGAGAAAAAATCGAAACCTATACAATACATTTGAGCAGCGGTGAAACCGCTATCAACACGTTTTGTTCGACCAATAACCTCCCCCATAAGTGAGTTTATCATCTGAGCGTCCATCGTGTTGTTCCATACTATTTTTTCCTTTTTGGTTGCAATTTTTGATTGTGATGAGGATGAGTTGACAACAATGCAGATAGTTGGTCTTGGGGTTCGAAAAGGAGTAGAGAGCCTATTCTGATACATCCCAAAAATACAATCAACATATAATGATATTTGTACACTAATATGATTTAATACATTGTCAACTTATCAGTAAATTAATGCATGGCCTTACAAATTATTGCAAGTTGTAAGGCCTTGCATGCATCAAGGTTTACAAATTCTATACGATTACTTTTAGGCTCCACCACAACAAATGAAGGAGCTCGTAACCTAAAGTGAATACCATATGCAATTTGATTCGAGTTGGCATATCCCTAAGAAAAATACCTAAACTCTTTTATTCCCATACGAACACTTAAACTCAAACACCCCTGAATTGCACACAAACACATCAATAATGATAGAGAGTTGGAGATCATGGTGTTTACCATAACAAAATCAAAGAACACGATTCATTTCGAGTGATGATAGTCTCCCAGTAACCTCAAGCAGTAAACCTAAGGCAGACAATAAATTCCATAAGTTATTAGTTATGAATTAAAGAAGGAGCGTCACTTTCAGTTTTGTTACATTAGAATCCAGAAATGGATTCAAAAAAGAGTATGACATAAGCTTGAGTAACCTGCAACAAATAATCATAGAAACCATAAACACATTTCCTTATCAATGATCTTTTATTACATGCAAAAGTGATGCATAAATCCAAATTTACCTTGTTATCAATGTATCCACAATATATAGTTCTTGCACACATTTTCCGTACATCTTCAGACTAAAATAAAAAGGTTAAATGGCAATGGAACTAGTATCAGGATGATCATAAACCCACTCAATTTTCAAGACTAACCAAATGTGAGGAATGCACATGACAATGAATTAAATAAAATTCAATGTAACACCCCATCCAATTAATAATAAACTATAACAGGTTGTGAACTATACAAAATGCAAGTGTTTTCAACTGTTTGCTTCAGGCAAGTATGTGATTGAATCCAATAGCCCATTTCTATACTGTGAATTACTTTCTCCAATGAAACATACGCATTTTGCCAAATCTTGAACAATACCTATTTGATTACTAAATTTTGAGTTTAAGATTTAACATAAAACCATATCATATAGATAAAAATCCATTTTGGTGACGTTGAATTTAACAATTCTTAATTATTTTAATAGTGGGTATATAAACCATATCATACATTAATTTCTCCAATGATATATACCTATTTTTTTCATATTTGATCTTTTTGAGCTTTCGCGTTCATTCTTATATTTTTTCCGAGACTAATGTGAGGCATAAATTTCGTCAAAACTCATTCGGAGAGTTTTTTATTAAGATTGTAAATTCAGCCAATGTATCCAAAGGTTTCACTTTTGAGTTGTTGTGTTACATATCCAAACATGAATAATAATATGAATTTCGGATGCTTAATGGGACATCAACCCAACTGATTGAGAATATCAACATAAGAACATCAAAATCTGAGCAGCAATAACAGATTTTAATTTTATGATCAACATGACCAATAACATAAATATTATGAATGTTATGATTGTAGTCCATAATCCTGCAAAGGCCATTCGCTATAAACTATTAGAAATTAATAATTAAGTCTGAAATTAATTTTTTAATTTCATTTATACTAAATTTCAAAATTATGAATTTCCCATTTGTGTGGTCTTAATAAATATCAAATAATTAATTAGGCATGTGATAAATGCAAATATTAAAAGGGATTAGGTTGTTCATATCTTTTATCCACTTAATGGTTAGTGGAAGACTTGAAAATGAGTTCTACTCGACCCATTTCTCCTTATAAATAGAGGAGACCTGCACCATCTCGGGTTATCTCATAACACACTATTTCTAAGGTCGGAGAGAAAATCCAAAATTCCCATTATACATATTTTCTCATAAAAATTATGGGCAAACAAAGATACAATTCTGGGTTGTTCTTCAAGTTGTTCCAAGGAGAAATTCATATGATCATTAAAGTCATATTTCTAATTAATAGCGATGGACAAATGCGGTTTTTCGATCATAATTATATAGAACAATTAATTATGTGATTGCATGAAGATAAAACATCTTGGATACATGAAAAAATAGTTTTTAAACATGATGTAACACTATGGTTTATGTCTGATTTTATGATAACAAAACATTCTTGATTTACATGTGGTATCAAAGCTTAAGGTTTATAATCTCACGTTATCCATATTCAAAAATTTTCTTATAACAATATTGATCTATTGCATGCTCTAATTTCTACAACTTTATGTTTTCAATTTTTTTGGACTAGTGTAGGACTATTATATAACTAATATAAATTTGTGTTCAAAATTTTTTATCCTCATATCTGTGTGAAATTGAGAATGAAAATTGCATAAAAATAGTCCTTATTTTATGGTAACTGTCCCATAATTGTACCACCCTCTCCCTTGTGTAGTCAGAACCTTAATATGTACCATACATATGTTTCATGTTCTTTAAGTATTCGGTAAAACACTTTATAGTGATTATGATGAAAAATCGAATTTATTTTTTAAGATTAATTAAATGAAATCTGAAAATTAGGGCAAAGTAATTTATGGGTAGAATTTTTTTTGCCGCGGTGAATAGTGTTTTTCAAAATTTTAGTGCCCGATTAACTTGAAACTTGGTGGGTTGACTGGAAACGTGCCAACGATCAATTTTCACTGGCCGTGACATAACGTGTTTTTCAGCGATCTGAAGCCGTTAAGGCCCTCAAAACCCCGTTTTTTTCCATTTTGAAAAATAATCTTAGGGCTTATAACTTTTGATAGAAAATTGATTTTAATGTTCCACAAAAGGTTTTGTTTTTTGGCATGTCTTACTTCGATTCTATGGTGAAAACTCAAATTTGCCATTTTTGGCATATTTCCTGATTTCTTACGTTTTAAATAAGTTGTTATCATCACATGGACTGCTATAGTCATTAAATGTTCATATATGATGATGGTTGTTACAAAGTAGTATATGATTAACATTAATATATATTTGTAAAGGATTATAAGTAAATATTCATTTAAGTCAAGTCGAAAGCTACACAGAGGCTGAGACTATATGTGAGAATATTAAACTTATAGTCATTTAGTTAAAATTCTAACTTGCGTTATAAAATTGGAATGAGGCAAAACACATGCTAATTTTTCAATTAAACAACGTTGGACTTGTTTGAGAAAATTGAATAGTTGACATTAAGTCCATTTATCGTCGTATGTATGGAATCTTTAGGCAGCAAACACAGATGCCAAAATTATGAGACCATGATAAATAAATCAAAGGGTAGTATATCTTTATAATCTAAATATTATGTGATGACTAATACAGATTATGCAATATTTGGACTCTTTAAAAAATCTACCAAAATTTTATTAAGTCAACAATTCAGTATTCAACCCATGCAATTATTATTGTATGAAAATTTTAATTTGTGAACATTGTTATTAATTTTCTATTCCCCTTAACCTATATTTACATGCTCAGTCCTATTCCAAATTTGATGGAACTAATTTTTCTGAATGGAAGGAACAAATTGAGCTCATCCTAGGGGTTATTAACCTGGACATGGCAATTTTGTGTGATGAACCCGCTGCTATAACTGATACTAGTAACAAGGATGAAATTTTTATCCATAAAGCGTGTTCTCGATCCAGTAGGCTAGCCTTTATGTTTATGCGAATGTGCATTGTTGTTAACATAAAGGCCTACCTACCTGAAATTACGAAAGAAAAAGAGTATTTGAACAACATTAAGGAACGTTTTCTCATTGTTGACAAACCCTTTGTTAAGAAATTTATGGCTAACCTAACCACTATGAGGTTTGATGGTACTCGAACCATGAACCAGCACATTATAGAGATAACCAATTTGGCTACTAGACTTAAGGTTTGGGGCATGACAATGGACGTGTCTTTTCTCGTCCAATTCATCTTAAACTCCCTACCTCCTGAGTATGGACCTTTCCAAATCAATTACAACACTATTAAAGGAAAATGGAATGTAAATGATTTGCAAATAATATTAGTATATGAGGAATGCAGACTCAAGCAACATAATGGCCATGTAACTAAAGGACAGGTTGCAAATCTAACAGTCAATGGAGCTAGTTTTAAGAAGAAGACTGGAAAAGAACATTAAGAATGGTCATGGTCCATCTTATCAAGTTGAACCTTCATCTACAGTGAAGAAGGAAAAGAACGATAAGCGTCACTTCTGTAAAAAGAAGGGCTATTTCCATAAGGATTGTAATAAACGAAAGGCCTGGTTCGAGAAAAAGGGTAAGCCTTTTATTTATGTTTTCTTTGAATCAACCCTTATAATTTTTCCATCTAACACTTGATGGTTTGATTCTGGTTCTATGTGTCATGTTTCTAATTTGATGCGGGGCATCACTTAGATCCGCAAAATAAATCCAAATGATCATTTTCTCTATATGGACAATAAAGAGAAGGCTAAAATATAGGTTATTGTAGTTTTTTTCCTGATTTTAAGTTTTGGATTTATTTTAGATTTGTAAGAGATTTTTTATGTTCCCTCAATTTCTAGGAATTTAATTTATGTTTCCAAGCTTGTTTCAAACAGTTTTGCGATTGAATTGAAAAATAATGATTTTGGTTAATTAAAAATTCTATTAATTTTGGTTCTGATTTTTTTTGGATGGTTTATATCAATTAAATCTTGAAAAGAATTTTTTTGAGTCCCTTATAACCCTGCATCCTAATGTTGGTATGAAACGTGCACTAAATAATGAAAAATCTGCTTTTTGTGGCATAAATGATTGGGGCGCATATCCAGACCGAGAATAAAAAGACTAATTAAAGATGGAATTATCCATAATCTGGATTGGGCCGATTATGATGTGTGTGTGGACTGTATTAAGGGAAAATAAACCAAGCATACAAAGAAATGAGTCACAAGAAGAACCCAACTACTTGAAATAATACATATAGACATATATAGACCTTTTGATATTCCATCCATTGGTGGAGAAAAATATTTCATGACTTTTATAGATGATTTTTCACGTTATTGCATGTTGTACTAATTACATGCTGAATCTCAGTCTGTGAATGTTGTTGAAATATACATAAATGAGGTTGAGAGGAAACTAGGAAAAAAGGTGAATTATTAGGTCCGATAGAGGTGGTGAATATTATGGTAGATATGATGAGTTCCTAAACTCCTAGAAAATTTAGGTATATGCGCCAAATACATAATGCCAGGATCACCTTGGCAGAATGTTGTAGCTGAAAGGTGTAATTGTACCCTCATAGAGATGGTTGAAAGTATTATAAGTAGGACTCAATTGCCTACATTTTTATGGACACATTCTTTTATGACTGTAGTACACATCTTAAATCAGGTTCCTAGTAAGTGAGTTTCAAAAACTCCTTTTGAACTTTGGAAAGGATGGAAACCCAATTTAAGATATTAACGTGCGTAGGGATGCGCAGCGAAAGATAGAATTTATAACCCTCGTGAAAAGAAATTGGATCCTAGGAAATTATCCAATCATTTCATTGGATATCCATAAAAGTCGAAGGGATATAAATTCTATTGTCCTAATCATACAACTAGAATAATAGAAACTGGAAATGGTAGATTCATTGATGATGGTGAAGTCAGTGGGAGTATGAAAGAAAGGGAGGTAATCATTCAAGTTAGGGTACGAATTCTCTACCCCGAGTTCAAAACAAACATGTTGTTCCTAATGTAGTTGTTGAACCAGTCATTGACCCAATTAATAACAACGAACAATAAGTGAATGACCAACTAAATAAACAACCACATAATGAGACTATAACTAATGAACTTTTTGAAGCACCACATGAAGTACCATTAAGAATATCTCAAAGGGAACCGAGATCGGCAATTCGAGATGATTATGTGGTATACCTTCAAGAGGCTAAATTTAACATAGGTAATATTAATGATCTGGTTTCTTTTGAAAAAATTGTAGATAGTGAGTATTTTAATAAATGGATTAGTGTCATGAATGAAGAAATAAAATCTATGAATGATAACAAAGTTTGAGAGTTGGTAGAATTGCTATAAGGACATAAACAAGTTAGGTGCAAGTGGATCTTTAAGATCAAACTTGACTCGAAAGGCAATATCGAGAGACATAAGGCTAGACTTGTTGCCAAAGGTTTTAATCAATGAGAAGGCATTGATTATAATGAGACCTTCTCTCCAGTATCAAAAAAGGAATCATTAGGAGTCATATTAGCTTTGGTGGCTCATTATGATTTATAGTTGCAGCAAATGGGTGTAAAAATAGCTTTTCTAAATGGGAGTTTAAAAGAAAAAGTCTACATGGCACAGCTAGAAGGCTTCATAAAGGAAGGAAAGGAAAACATGATTTGTATGTTAAAGAAGTTTATAGATGGTCTAAATCAAGCTTCTCGTTAATGGAACATTAAGTTCCACAATACCATTACATCCTTTAGGTTTAAGATAAAAATATTGATTGGTGTATATACGTGAAGATCAGTGGGAGCAAGTCTTTGCTTTTAGTACTATATGTTAACGACTTTCTTATCACCAACAATGATCTTGGTTTATTACGTGAAACCAAGAAATACCTTTCTGAAAACTTTAAAATGAAAGATTTAGGTGGGGCATCCTTCGTGATCAGGATATAAATATCTCGTGATAGATCACGAGGAACACTAGGATTGTCTTAAATACATTAGTAAAGTATTATAAAGATACAACATGAAAAGTTGTAATCCTGTTAATGTTCCACTTTAGAAAGGGGATAAGTTCATCTTAAGTCAATGCCCTAGAATTGATTTAGAAAGGGAGCGCATGAAAGGCATGCCTTATGCTTCACTCATAGGGAGCTTGTTGTATGCACAAGACTGCACTAGGCTGGACATTAGTTTTGTTGTTTCCATGATAGGAAGATATCAAAGAAATCTGGGGATTTACTATTGGAAAGCTGCAAAAAAGTGTTAAGGTACTTGCAAGGGACTAAGGATTACATGCTCACATATAGGAAGGTTGATTATCGATAGGTGATTGGTTATTCATACTCGATTTTGGTGGATATCCTGACAATAGGAAGAGCACTTCGAGTTATGTTTTCCTTCTTACTAGAGGATCCGTGTCATGGAATATTGCTAAGCAGAGTGTCATTGCATCGTCTATTACGGAGGTTTAATTCGTAGCTTGCTTCGACGCTACAAATCTTGGATTATGGCTACGAAAATTTATTTCAGGACTTAGAATTATGGGATCGATATCTAAGACGCTGAAGATTTATAGTTATAATGTCGCAACAGTCTTCTTCTCGAAGAACGATAGGTATATTAAGGCAGCTAAGAATATTGAGATAAAATACCTATAAGTTAAAGGGGAGGTTCAGAAACATAAAGTGTTAATTGATTACATTAGTACGAGCGATAACATACCAGATCCTCTTACGAAAGGACTATCTCCAAAAACCTTTATAGAACATGTCAAAGAGATGGGTCTCAATTAGTTAGATTATGATTGCTATTTGTCTTAATTGTTTGACACTATTACTTAAATTTAATAAAAGTATTTCTGATTTCTATTATTTCTTTCATTTATGAATGCATGCATATGATTACAAATTATTATTTGACAGAAATAGTCATTTATTGAAAAGGACATTATGAGGTCATTATGGTACCCAATGTTATAGGCTCAATTGAATGAAACATTAGTGTTATGGTACATGGAAGGAACCATGCTCTTGAATAGCATGCAACCGCCATGATTCGTATCCATGTATCGTTTGATTTAGAAAACTATAATTATCAGTTATTGTGCCCCTAACGATACCTAATCTAATTATAAGGATTATTAAGACCAAGTGGGAGACTATGGGAAATTAATAATTAAGTTCAAAATTAATTTTTTTAATTTAAATTATATTAAATTCAGAAATTATGAAATTCCCATTTATGTGGTCTTGATAAATATCATACTTAATTAGACCTGTGATAAATGAAAATATTAAAAGGGGTTGGGATGTTTGTATCTTTTAGCCACTTGGGTTGTTCCTATCTGATTTTATGATAACAAAAGAGTATCAATTTACATATCAAGTATAATTATCCATCAATATTTTACGTCTTCAACAACCACCTAAACAATAAAAACTAGAACGGAGTTGTAAAGGGGCTTATAAACAGAAGAGACGGGTGTGGGAAATATTTAGAAACTGATGATTATGTTGATGGGTTTTAATCCCTAAGTAGCTGCGTTCTATACACAAACGAAATGGTCATCTCAATTAGAGATACGTCACAATAGTTAAATGAAACACATATAACTTAGCATCCTTTTTATTAAACTTAGTTGCAAAGAGTACAAGCATGAGGATAGTGGGAGGACATATAATGGCAGCATTGAGATTTTTTAAAATGCCTTCCAACCTAACAAAATGGCGGATAATCTGAAGAATGGTGTTCTTAGGATTGTGATTCTAAAAACAAATAATTTCCACCTAATTAGGGGGATTATGATGTAAAAGCCAATTGATTTCATTACAAGAATTATGGGTTTAGGGTAAGAAAATGCAATGTGTATTAAGTTGTTTTATCAGTATGTTCATCAAAGTGTTGTAGTATTAATGTAGGTTCATCGATAAGCATGCTGGATGTGAAAACAATGATGAAACATTAACATTTACTTGTAACATAGGGGTGCTTTTTCCTTTAAACTTTTGATTTTTCCAAATCCAAAACAATTTTTTTATGATAATTTTAATTACTAATAAGTAGGGATCAAAATCAAAATTTCTTGAACTAAACATACCTGTTGTTAAGCTCAATTTTAAGAGCTTCTTGATATCAATCTCCCCCAAATCCATATCAGCTAGGTTAATATAAGCTTGAGCCCTCCTGTGAACTTCCTTCACATTCTTACTCTCTATTTTAACATTGCATACACCCAAAGGCCGGTAATTCTTAAGAAAAACAAATTATACTCATTATCTAAATAGAGATACTATAGTGTTGATAGGAAACCAAAATGGAAGAGATTCAAATTAACTAAAGGTCCATTTGACGACCCAATTCGAAGCCATGAAAATGGAATTAGAAGGCATATTTCAATTCCAAGCCTTGAAATTAACTTGCCAAACGGACCCTAAGTTTAAAAATGGGCCACTTTGGGACGATATTTCATCAAACTAAACATTTATCAATAAACCATCAAAATAAAAAAGGGTCATGGATGACATTTTAGTGGGGAGAAAGTATCACCTCCAAATTAGGCATTATCTCTAGTCATTGTGTTGTAACCAAATATTATCTGTAGATCATCATAGTGCATGCCCTTTAACATCGCTACATAGTGCGTGTCCTGCAAACAAATATCAAGTAGTTGGGATTTTAAAACCTAGTTCTATTTAATTGTATTATAAGCATGATTATTTAATTCATTTGTTGAAGACCACGCACCATTAGGCCAACAATCTCATCAGACCAAACATACCCACAATCACGTGATGTGAAGAGAACCCCTGAAATAGCCCACAAAGAATAATAATCTTTGGAATGAATCCAAGTTGAATATCGATTTAACACACAAGAAGAAGTTCACGTGCATCTAAAAATAGCCAATTATAAAATCTATCATAACCATTGGTTCAAACAAGTGAACCCATGGATTGATGTAACCCATAGCAGATCAATGTGACAACTCGCTTACTAAAATAATAGGTGGTCAACCCAATACTATAATAATAACAGTAATTATAGATGGTCCATCCTCAGCATCATTGTCGATTAAAAAAATAGTACGAGTTAACCACCAATAATTTTAGAAAACGGGTTGTCAATTTAAAATTTTGTAAATAAAAGAAAAACACTTAGGCAATCCAATTTGTAAAAACAGTGGATATCAAAATCAACTGATAACGGAAAGATAATATAATAAATAATCACCGAATAAGCTGTCGCTGAACAAACCAATACAATAAGTTACACCGAGTATTACAATTCAATAATTACAATATAATAATTGAATGCAAAGCTTGGGCAACACGCCCGAATAAACAAACTGAACATAACTAGAGTACAAAAGATAGAGGCGTCTAAAACAAATATCATACAATATCCGCAATATGCCGTAGCTCCATAACAACTGGGATGGAAATATAAATATGGGTGTCCATGCGGTAGAGCAGCTGTATGGCAAGGAATATATGCAAAAACAAATAAATATAGACGAGTCAGGGCTGGTTTGATAAGATTACCATGTGACTAAAAGGCATGACAGTTAAGTACGTAATTCTCTCGTAATTAACAATAATATTTCTCACCTCTCACTCTAAAAGCACAACGTAGAGAAATATCATAAATGCTCTAGTTAACCCAAGTACTAAGGGCTAACTTTTCCCCAGTCTCAACCCTATGCCTTATTCGTGCGTGGGGTGTCTCGCGAAACAAAATCCAAACAAGGAACCCCCCGCGATACACTACTCCTAGGCAATGGTTGATCATTGAGATCCATTAGACCCTCAGCACATAACTAATATATATATATATATATATATATATGGGAAGTCTCATCTACAGCTACTTAAGGAAAGGGAAATAAATCCATTCACAATTTTAAGGGCACAGTTCCTATTCTCTTTAGGAATATACATAAATGGCAATTCATTTTATCAAATGTTTACCAATTTAATCTCATTTCATAACTTTTTTTACCAATTTTATTTCCTTTCTTACATCCAGGAAAAACATATATAAAGCAATTTTTATTAACATAAAAATTCTTTTCTTTCGTTTCATATCTTCCCATTTTCCTTCTTCCATCTCGAAAATGTATTTAACAACCCATTTACCTTCTTCCATCCGGGAAATGTAAGTAAATCCATTTTATTATCATAAAATGCTTTAACATCAATAGTGTCCCACATTATTAAGAATAGTCATATTCATATACATATAACGATTCTAAGACCGCCCCTCCAAGTTTTTCCACTGGGCGCGCCCCTAAATGGCTATCATCTTCCAGGGCCTATCATACAAGACAATCTGGGATCACACCGAAACGTCGGGAAGTGGAGATACCCCTACGAGTGAGTCATCACCACACCCAGAATAACCTCACTAGTGCAGAATAAATATACAATAATCGGTCATATGGCCTAGGGATATATCCACCATGCATCCATTAGCCAGGGGCCTTCACCACGCGCGCGAACTTCCCTTATGATAGCGATTTAAAGAGGTGCGTAATCATAAATTAATATTTATGAAAATTATTACTTTTTCCACTTGAAAAGATCCATTTTTACATTCTCAAAATCATTTGTACTTATTCATTTAGTACCCCATTTCATAATATACATTTCTTATTCTTAGTGTCATATTTTATTAATGACCTAAGACCCGAAGTGCCATAAACCTCAAACTAGTCTCCAAGATTTCAATACAATGATTTAAATCATTAAAGTGAGTATCCCTCAGTAATAGACTCCCAAAAGTCCCAACATTAACATTTTATCTCAAATTTATTTTTAGGTTAACCTCCTAAATCATTCGGATAATAACCTACACAAACTACCCCTCAGGGTAAGCCCAATTATCCCATTTCATCCTAGGACATTAGTCTACCCAAAACAACCCTCTAGGACTCTCATTACTTCCCAAAGGAAGGTCCCTAAACCTTGGACCTAAAATAAAAAGGGATAAAATCAAACTAGGTAAAATCTCACAAAACAGGGCAACCGAATCGATTTGCCCTAGGGACAAATCGATTCGCCTAAAAGCCGAATCAATTCGGTGAGCAAAACTGACATTATGCAATTGTCTGAATCGATTCGATCTTAACCCGAATCGATTCGGTCTCCCAAACCTGTAACCTACCCCCTAACCGAATCGATTCGCTTGGGAGCCGAATCGATTCGGCCCTACGAATTTGCCCAATTTGGGCTACGGGTTGAAGAACCTTAAAATCCTAAAAAACCCAAATCCATGATTTCCTCCAACATCAACAACAATAATTGTTCCCAAATTATTTCTACACAATTACTAACTAATATTTTTACCTCAAATCAAATTAAAACAAAGATTTAAGGGTTTAACCACCAAAATCAACAAAAACCCATTTATGGTTTAAATCTCCAAAACTTAACTACACATGCAATTTATCACATTAAATCAATATCTAGCAAGTAAGAAACTTGCCTCGAGTTTGTAATCTCTAATTCTCTTTCGGTAGCAACGGATTCTAGCCCAAATCTTCCATTTCTCTCTTTCTCTCCATTTCTACCAACTCTCTCTTCTCTCTCTCTCTCTCTCTCTCTCTCTTGGCTTATAACATAAGATTGGGAAAAATAAAAGGGGTGGGAGACTGATACGGGCCTTAAAACATAAATGCCCCTCTTTTAAGTGTTAATACACCATTAAAATGACTCGTATCCACATAATTGAGTTATAACACGTCAAAAGTTCCCTAAACCTAAAAATACAACTTGGCACTTATTTCGACTATCTCGACCATTCTAAAAACAACCGCACCCCCTATTTTGGCATTCTGAGTAACGTGAAGAACCATTTTTTTATTCGAAACTCATTTTATTTCATTAATTATACACCATCTTATATATGAGTCATAACCGTCGCATAACATATAACGACACAGTAAAATACAATATAATGCTATTTACCTTCTGATACGGTAAATAGACAAAACATAGTAAATATTACCCCTTAATACCATGGGAAATAACATTTACTCCAACTTCCTCTATTTTATAAAATTAGCCGATCGGGTAAAATAATAAAAAATAGTCGCTCAAAAGACTGGGTTGTTACAATCGATAATCAAACTGACAAACAGCAATGGGGATGTATCCGTCAACCAACTAATTACAAGTTATATTTTCTCAACATGTGAATCAAATAATAACATATGAAGTTATATTTTTCAATGACATCAGTCTATAGAACCCTCCAAAATTCCTCACATTCTCGTCCACATTACGATAATATACAGGGGCAAAAAATTTACTTACCGTTTTTATAAAGTTACATAGCGGAAAATTATGTGAACACATAATATAAACTAAACTCTCATTAATATGTAATTGATTAGAATGAGAGGGCAGGACCTTATTTATCCTAATCCATAGAGACAACTTATTAGGCAAGGATTTGAAATACTGTTGTAAGAGCTTCCATACCAGTGAAGGGGGTAGAATGGTTAGTTTAAAAATCCAAAAGGTAAAATTATCTTTCGTGAGTGTTTGACTTCATGATGGTGGATGATATCAAATTTTCAAAATTAATTTCTACGGATAAATTTTGCTCGTAGGAAATAAAATAATATTTTTAACAAACTACATTTGTTCGAAGGAAATTTTACGGACTAATATTGTTCGTCAGAACCCAAATATATAATAAAAATGAATATTTATATTTGTTACGAACTTCTGAAGTTCGTAATAATTCTTATGAACAAATGAAGTTCATAAGAATTCCTATTAACTTTTTTTTACCATTAGGATCGGTGCATTGAATAATAATTTCAAAAAAAATTCTGAATCAATTCGTCCTTGTTCTGTTTTTGAAAATAAAGAAAGGTTTTAAAATTTAAACTCGATCTTGATTCTGGAGCAAATTTACTGATTAAAGTTAAGAAATGAGAAATTTTTGAAGTATTTACTCATTCAGCATCCATTCAGTAAATTTAGAGGACCCTTTCCTTTTCTCTTACAAATTTTGTTGATGTGCAGACATTTCAATTTCCAAAGTTACCTTCTTTGGTGTCTTTTAACTTCACTATTGTGGATGCTCTAAAGGAAGGACTTTGTAATGAACATTAATGAATTGATTATAATTTTATGCATTACTTGTACTAATGAATTGCTTGTTAATTTATGTATTACATAAACCAAAAGTCAAAGAACATTAGGACTAACAAGACACATAATTACGGGACTCCAAAGTACAAATAACCCTTTAATGCTTTTAAAAGGTATTAATAAATACTATGGTAATTAAGTAGTTTTCTTAGATATCATATTGACTTAACCAATATAACAGCATGATCCAAGGGCAAAATGCAATACCTTGTTGATATCATTTCCAAAATGATTGTTGTATTGGTTGAGTGTTGCATTGAGTTGAAAAGTATAGCAGGTTACTACAGGCCTAATGAATCTTCATCGCAATAAATATACTATGTGCTTCATACTTCGGATTTGAAATTTCAACTACTTTTATCCGTAAAGTAAGCGAGTGATTCCAAGTCTCAGTTTATCAATCAATGAGACTGCAGAAAATAATCAATAGCTTAGAAAATACACTAATATTAGCTTTCCCCTCCTCCTTTATTCGGACTTGGTATCGATAATGCTCAAATAAATATCATCACCGGCGAAATTAAAAGGATTTTTACAAAAAAAAAATAGTGCAAATTAAGTCCAAATCAATATACATTGCTCAAACAAAGTTCACAACAAAAAAATAGTGCAAATGAAGTCCAAATTAAAAGCATTGGCAAATTAAGTCCAAATCAAATTCATAAACTAAGTCCAAAATAAAATCATGGTCCAAACCAATAAACTAAACATATTTAAGCCAAAAATCCATCAAAATCAAATATCCCCCCAAGACAAGGTCGACAAAAGTGTATTGGCCACCTTGAGGAGCATCAAATAACCTAGCATTCGACTTCATCACTTCTTCCACATATACTTTCCTCTCTTCGACTCCAACTTTCTTACCATGAAATATATCCTTTATTGCATATGTTATGACTTACCCCTCTGCCAATTCTTCATTGTACCTATTAAGCAATATGACTTTGGGATCGACTGTAAGAAAAGGTGTGGTCACATAAAAATGACGAGATGCTGATGCAAAAACATCATCTAAAATTTGAGAAAGATGCTTACGCGGCTGACTTGTATTTGGTGGATACTCACTTATCGGTGTGAATTGGAGGACCGTTTTTATTTTGAGCATTGAAGTCCCGAACCAAACGTTGTATAGCACCTATGACAAAATGGATCAAACTATAGTAAGTTAATATCTATTATATCTATATTAGTTTGTTTAATAAATGAAACTATATATATATATATATATATCTTCCTTAATTTTTTATTAATAGAAGAGACAATCTCTTCCTACAATGCATTTGCACCATCATTTGCCTTCTTTTACTGTTTAAGTTTGCCCTTTGCCACCCCTAAGTGCATTAACTGCTTTTTCGAAACAAGGGTGCTGGTGTGAAAAACTAGACTAGGTGTAATTATTTAATCACAGATAATATTTGTAAGTAAAAGAAAGAGACAAATAGGTTTTTAAAGTGGTTCGTCATATGGAGAAAAGCCTACGTCCACTATATTAGTAATTGCCTTATGTCACAGATAATATTTGTAAGTAAAAGAAAGAGACAAAAAGGTTTTTAAAGTGGTTCATCTTATGGAGAAAAGCCTACATCCACTATGCATGTTATTGGCTTGTTTTTTCCTTTCAATCACTTGCCCTTGACGAAGGAATAATAATGTATTCATGGTCCAGTAGGGAGACAAAGAGATGGAATGCTAAAGGATGGAATGCCTTTATAAATTAGGCATTTACATCAGTACAGAATGTCCATAATGTTTATGTCTATTGGCGCTTTACTGATACTGTTGGTTGGCCTCCCTGCTTTTGGTCGAGATTCCTCCGGTTAGTCAGCATTCTAATATGATGGTTGGCATTCCAAGTCTTGGTCGGTGGTTATACCTTGCTGACTAGGATTATTGCCATAGTGCATGACACATGTCTATTTCTGATTGGTACATGTAAGTGGGTAATTTTTGGTATCAATAAGGGACAAACTGCAAGAACTCCTCCCTTTTTCTCAGCCCCAAAAACCTTTGTTAACTCATCATTCTCTAGTCATTGGGTCTTTCTACTACCCTCTCCACTCTCACTCTGTCTTTTTTTCACCACTTCATTTACTTTATCCTTTCAAATGATAGTTATAGATCATAACGAGAAAATTTCATTAATAAACGCAATGAATAATACTAAAAATATGGTTATTTCTCATATAAATATACACATAATAAAGCTTATCATTATTTAGCACATTCCCAATTTAGTCATCGTGTCTCGCATATCATGTATCTACTCGCGTTAATTTTTGTTATGGGTTCGATTCAACCTACAATAATTAAAAAAAAATTATGATACGTACCATTTCATACTCCAAAAAAGCATAAGTGAGACACCCAAGTGTATGGGAATATTCTAAATTAGTTCAATTCTTGGCATTTTGAATGTTTTGTGTCTTCGTTGTTACTTTACTTTCATTCTCACAAAACAATCTCCATATGTCGGGATCAATACATTTCGGTAGGACTCCAGGATGGTCTTCGGTAGGCACAAAACATCTCATATTATTTTTGTGCATATGAAACTTCTGTGCAAACCTGTTATCCATGAACGAGCGAGCCACCTTCGGTTCAACATCGAGTTCAAATTTCCTCTGTAATTAATAAATAAATAAAATATTGAGCATAATCAACAGCTAAGTCATGTTTATTTTATATATGAAAATCCTACCATTAGATAATTACAAACATCATCTTTGTAGTTATCTGGCACCGCTCTCCAATCTTTGTAAATAATCGGGATATAAGATCTAACATGTTCACTAACACAAGTGCACCATCTCCCACTCCATGGACCGACGACACTCCCATCTACTAGAGCGGTAACCGTCACTTTACCATTTTGGGTCATATATGCCAATTGCTTAGCCTTTTATTTATTTTTGCTTATTTTTTTTTTACTTTCACTTGAAAATGGTTGCTTCAAACCTCCATTGGATCATTCTTGTTGCGGATCAGATGATGGTTATTGTCCAGAACTAATGACGTTTATTGCTTCGAACCACCAGTTGCACTTTAAGCCATAATGCCCAATACAATGCTGCCAAAACAAAAAACCACTACCAATAATGGAAATAACAGTCATCAAAATAAAATATAAAATGAATGATGACCTAAAGAAATAAATAATATGTATTGAATTATCACATTACTACATCATCAATATATTAATAGATATACACAAAAAATCACAAGATGATGTCATGGATGTGAACTAAAATTCAAATGAAATTAGAAAAATTACTTGAGTGCTTCATACCACCAACAAATTCATATATTAGGAATGGGGCAAAACAAAACATAGTCATGTTGCCAAAACAAAATGGATTTAAATGGTTACAATATCCAAAAACAAATATTAGAACAACTAAATGGAGTCGTATTGATTGAGCAAACTTTTCAAATGTGGTTGGTCTTCAAGAATAGATTGGAAGACTGTTAATGTCTCTAAGTCATCCACTTGACTCGCCAATCTCTTCGGTGAATGTATAACAACCCACCAATTGGGATTTTTAAAATCTTTCGAATTGAATACTTAACTAGCCTCGGATATGAGACTGGAAGGCTCAGCAAACTCATTTTCAATGCTCTTAAACTTATTTAAATTTAATAGAAATAAGGAGTCTGTACAAAGCTTATAATTATTATTCTTATCCTGCACTCTCACCCAATCATAGTAAAACACCACCTCCTTAAATAAGGTATAATCTAGCTCAATTATTTTTTTGATAACTCCATACCACATAGTCCAAGTATTTGTGATATTGTTATCACTTTTTCTATCACCAAATTGTGTATATTCCTTTAAGTAAACATCGTTATCTTATGTGACAACAGCATCATCATGATACTTAGGAGAGAATATGAAACCATTTACACAATACTTTTTATATATTTTTTCCTTGAATTGCATCCCTTCAACTAACTGCTACAATGTTTCATTTATCTTCATATCTCCAGATTTCAGCAACTTTTTTATGGAAACAAATCACAATTACAAAGGGAACTTAATGGAATTAGTAAAGGGGGATTTTTTGAAATGACCCCCTAAGATAATAGCATATTTTAACTCGGGGCTTATGTTAAGGGGTCATGTCAATATATGTTACTATCTTAAGGGCTAATGTCAAATTTTTTTTAAAGCTATTAGTATTTATAGAATCACCTTCTCGGATAACTAGGAAATAGAATAAGTTTGTTTCTCCACTTTTGTCACCTTAATCCCTTTTCCTTTAGCACGAGACATGGATTTTAATGATGTTTCATACTCACTGCTATATGTTGTTTGATATAAGTAATTATAAGTCAAGATGTTAATTAATATTTAACTATAAATAAATGAAAGAACTTAAATGTGTAGTAATCTTTAAGTCCATTGACATTATGTCTGAATAATACCCATCGATGTATTTGTTGAAATATTATGGGTCTCGACATTATAGTCTTATCATCAATCAAATGCCCTTATCATAGAACTCTCCATCTTCCTCTCAAGTGAGCGGTTTTTATTTCCATCTGATGTGTTTGGCATGTACTCCATGCAATATCTAATCGATTCAGCAACAACGTAGGACTCCGTAATGGAACCTTCAACATACCGCTTATTATTGGGTATATTTTTAAAATCTTTCATCATCCTATATGTATAAGGTAGTAAAAATAATAACAAACAATATTGACTTAAATGGTGCATGTTTTATTATATTAAAAGATAAAAAAAAATCACCTTTTGAACAGATACATCCAATGAGCATTGGTTGATCCACAAGACAAGGATTCATCTGCTAGATGCATATTGACGTGAAGGCTAATATAGAAAAATGTAGGTGGGAATTATTTTTCCATCATGCACAATGATTCAGCAACCATATATTTGTCTATTTGAATATCTTGTTGAAATAGGACCTTAGAGCACAACATGTTAAAGAAAAAAAATTAATTATTGTATTTCTCTTCTTAAATCTCAATGTTTCAAAAAGGCGTGTGGAGAAACACGGGTATAAAATGTTCCATTATGACTTCATAGTCAATGAACTTCAAAGAGTTCATAGGAGGGGGACTAAAACTTACTATATTGCTCAAGTTAGAGTAAAAACTGGTAGGAAGCTTCAAGTCCTTTAACATTGGGCATAATTGTCTTTTTTTTCTTCTTTATCCAAGATAAATGGTGTTGGTGGTTTTAATTTTTTCCAATGCATCCATCAACTTGAATCCATTGATTGATGTGTATGCACATGCCCTTCATATCCAATAGCCCCTTTTCAGGATCCTTTGTTTTATTAGCTTCAAGAGTTGTGTTTATTAAATACTCTAAAACATTCTTCTCAGAGTGCATCACATCAATTACATGTTGAACTTAATTATATTACCAGTATTCTTTAACTTCAACATTGTCACTATGATTAACATTATTAGACCTTCTCAATTTACCAGGAACTTTTGAGACTTTTCTAGGTACATACTTTATGTTTTTTAACTTCTCCACAAGTGCATCTCCATTTAATTGAATCGAGAGACGTCTAACTTCTTGAATCCTAAGTCCCAAACCTCAAACACTCCTAAAAGGATTATATCTTTTAAGAAAAATATGATAATTTGTGAAAACTATTGCCATGATGTGTTTTAGCTAAATGGATAGAGTGTCTTCACCACAAATAGAATATACTTTGTAACCATATGTTACATACCCATATAGGGTCCCATATGTGAGAAAATCATGAATTACCCACATCAACACAACTATTAATATAAAAAGATGCATTTTTGCATGTTAAAAGTTGGAACTCCTTCCCATAATTGCTTCAACTCATCTATTAATGGTTGAAGAAAATTATCAATGTCTTGACCCGGTTCTTTCGACCCAAGAATTACCGGAGACAAGATTTGGAACTAATGATTCAAAAATATAGAAATGACCATATTATACGGCACAGTCATGATAAGCTAGCAACTATAACTACTAGATTGAATACAATGGGGATTAAACCCATCTGTTGCTATTGCAAGGCACACATTGTGCCCTTCTTCAGAGAAATCAGGACATTAATTTTTTAAAATTCTCCATTAGGATGAATCATAAGGATGCCATTGATAATCTCATGAATTGGTTGCCCAATGGTACCATGTCATTTCATGCTTTATCCAAGGTATAGTATACAATATCACTAGTCTTGGAATTAAAGGAAATATATGAACATTTTCATCAGTTCTTTGCATAACCTTTTCCCTTTACTCAAGCTCAATACATAGCTCAATTTTCCACACTGAGGACATTTCTCCAAATCTTCATTCTCTTTCCAATATAAAATACAGTTGTTAATGCAAGCATGAATTTAATCCACTTTCATTTGTAGGTCTTTGACCATTCCCTTAATGTGCACTTTTCTAGTAATGTGTTTTCTTTTGGAAATGACCTCTTTAAGAATGACAAGAGATTGGTCATGCTATTTCCTGACCAACTGAACTAGTTCTTCAAATTATTCAATTCCATAATTGCAGAGATAGTAGTCTCAGGACCCTCACATGAAGGATAAAATTTCTAGGTCCCTAGTCCATTGTAATGATTATAATTCTCATTGTTGACATACGATTTTTTAGAATATGCTGCCTGGTCATGTTCTACACAATGTTGTTTGTGCACTCCAAAAAACATGTCAACTAAGTTTCAAAGCCTTTCATTCTCAATGTTATCATCTGCATTATGTCCTTCACATTCAATGGGTTTTTATACGATACATCTTATGTTCGACGATATTGTTTCACCATACAAAGCCCACGGAGTATATATCCTGTTCATACCATCCATAATCAAATGACCATTGATACTTGTCACACTGAAACGTTTCTTATTTAGACACTTAACACATGGACAAGGAAAAGTCGAGAGCTAATGGACAATGTTTGAAATTGCAAAAATCAAGAAAGTATGTAACCCCATTTTTGCACACCTCAATCACTCTATTCCTATCATTCATCCACTATTTGTTCAATGTTTGTGACATTTTGCACTACTAAAAAAATCATGGTTTACAAACAAGTTCTATGAAAATATAAAGAAATATAATTATATACACACACATAAACAAAATCACAACTAGAATATGCAAATTTTTTTACCACACCATGGCTCTAACCTATGAAATACAAAAGAACGTTCAATCAATTCAGTTCAATTGCTACTTGATAATAATTAAGTAGAAAATAATGTGCAATAATAAAATAAACTAAAACCGAAATAGGAAAGCAAAATATCACCTTGTATATATCAAATGCTACTATACGAAAATTTTGCAAGAACAAGAATTGCATTTAGCAATCTAGTAGATGCAACAACATTGCATACCTATTTAAAAAAAGTAGACCCAAATTTAGTTGGTAGAAAACATACAATTAAACAATTGTGAAAATATATAATTCGTAATAATACATTACACTAAAAAGAAATTTTCATTGTATAATAAAATATATTAAAATGACTCATAAGAAGTTATTTTATGATAAATAGCATACCATATCAAGAGAAATTGATTCAATGCTTCATTCTGAACTTTTCTCGAGCGTTAATCAAGTACCAAAAACTCAAAAACTACCAAACAATAAATAATGGATATATACCCTAAATAGAATCATATATAGAGGCGAGAGAGAATAGAGTGAAGGAGTAAATCAAAGGTGTCTTTATACCAGATCGAAGAGTTTTTTCATACCCGAATCCATCTAAAAACAAATCCTAGGTCACGAATTGGAGAGTCGTCCAAAACTAAGTCATGATTTGTAAATATAGAAAGTTGCATTTTAGGTGTAGTCGATTTGGAGAAGAGGTTGCGTTTTGGATGTAGCTAATTTGGGGAGTTTATATTTATACTCGGGGAATTTCTTTGGGTTGTTTGGAAATTAACCCTTTTTTAAGAAAAAATTACTTTTAAAATATTAAACTAATATTACTAACACTTAATTGAGATTACTAATAGTAATGTATTGTGAGATATATTAATAGTATAATATGGTTGGTCTTTTACTAAATGTGCATTTTGGTGTAGTGATACAATCAAGCTACCCAAGGAAAACACATTTCATCCCAATTAACTTCACCTACCCAGGCCTGTAGTCGGATCCAATGCCTTAGGTTTCCAAAAGGCTGCTCCCAAGATCCTCCAATAGAAACCAACCCAACTTATCACTAATATCATTGGAGTAACACTTTTGGACAACTAAAGTTCTGACAAATGCATAATGTCACCCATTATCTAGAAGCCTTTTGAGTCATTCCGGTTGACAAGTGAGTCCTCCCTTATCCCCTCTCCTGATGTACTCCCATATAAAACAAACTTCTCTGCCCTTATCAATGTTCTACTTCCTCCATTTGATGGCATAAGAAATTTTGATTTCCAATACTTGCTCTCGTATATTTCATATGATAATTACGAATCTAAAAACAAGTTAAACATCACACCTAATAATGATGACTCTATGGATATAAAATACCTAAAACTCTTTTAAAACTTTACCAAAGTCAAAGAAATCTCATGTCTCCCAATGAGGATGACAAAATAACCATAAATTTGGGCAACCCAAAAAAGCCTAAACACCTGCACATCGGGTCCTCCCTTAGAAACATTGAACAAGATGAATTAACCAATCATATTAGTAATTTTTTGATATAGTTGCATGGTCCTATGCGATAGTCGTTATGCATGAGATACAAACCATCCCAAACACAAGACAAATCAAGAAACTGCTCCACAAACTAATATTATAATAGTCATTAAAATTTAAGGAAGGGGGGAGAAACAACTGGGTGTCGGGTTTATTCGAATGGTGGAATACCTTAAATGGATTGATAATATCGTACCCTTAGCCAAGGCTAATGGAAAAGTCCAGGTGTGCGTAGACTCTGGGTTTTCGCAATAGGGCCTTCCCAGAGCATGATTTTCCCCTACCTCACATGGACCTACTAGTAGATAGTACAACTAATAACACACATGTATCGTTCGTGGAAATTTTTACGGGGTACAAATGAATAAAAATGCACCTAGGACACTAAGAGAAGACCGATTTTATCATCCCATAGGGAACATTTTATTACGCGATCATGCCATTCTGCCTCAACATTGTGGGGAAAACCTATCATAAGGCAATAACAACCATCCTTCACGATCTCATATATAAAGAATTGGAGGCTTATATGGATGAAATGATCATCAAGTCAAATGACTACAAAGGAAACATCCTTGGACTTTTGAAATTTTTCCAAGGATCTGATTTTCAAGATGTAGGAGGCTAGTGGTACGAGGGTCTATGAATAATCTAAAAGGGTGAGGCGTGATCCACTCTAATGGAAACAAGCTTAAAGATGTTAGAGCAGATAATCAATCAAAAGATAACTTTTGCAATATAATAATAACAACTTTCTTATTACAATATGAGGAAGACAGTGATTAAATGCAAACTCTTTAATAAGAAAAAAAGGAATAGAACCTCTTGAAAGTGATATGTTTTTTAGAGTAAATAGAAAAGCACTGTAAGTACCAATGAGAGAGCAGGGAGATAATACTTTTGGTGTGAAGTTGGGATGAGTAATATTGCTCAATGGTTAACTGATTTGACCTTACCCAGATGCTATATTTATGGATAACATTAGGGAACACGTGTAATGTGTGCGCTAAATGGATATTCCCTTATGACAATATCTAAGTGGTACCTTTTATCCTGTTTTATTATTTGTCGATGTCCACTTTGATAGACGACATCTCGTGCAACCAAAATCAAAAGGAAAATATGTCAGGCATAGTGCCAAAAAGTACGATTTTTTCAATATTACAAATGGGTACTTAGGAAATAATTTTGAAAACTTTTGAGAGGCCTTGAGGTCCACTCGCCAATGTTATTTTTTAAAACAAATTTGTGAGCAGTACTCTGACTTCACACCTATTTTACTAAATGTGTTGCGTAAGGGTGTGAGTAACCTCTTGGGTACCTCATCTTAGTATTCTCTATTTCCTATGGTACTAAAGTGATTGATCCCTAGCTTGATCAATAATAATTTCCTCTCAGCCTCCAAACCAAAATTTTCAAGAGTTACCCACTGGACATCTACTTGAGCCATGCTTATTAGAATAAGGTTTTTTGCTAAGTAGTCATGCGTTAAAAAAATAAAGGTGTTTGTAAATAATCTTTGATATAAACACCACTAAAATAAATGACTTGGGGTTGCTCGCACAGTACCCCCCTCATTGACTTGGCCTTGTTTTCCCTGCTCGTGACTTAGGTAATGCTCGCCCATTATTACTTTATATATATTCTTGGTATTTCTTGCCACTTAGGGTCTGCTCACCCATTATTACTTCATATTTAATTTTGGACTTTCTTTCCACTTAGGCCTACTCCCTCGTGATTACTTCATTTCTATTTTGGGCTTGTTCACCCTATATAGTTCTGTTGTCCCACTTTTTAGGCTTGCTCGTTACTTGGACTTACTCACCACTTTGTTACTACTCGCCCGTTATTATTTTATTCATGTCTTGGACTTGCTCTTTACTTGAACTTGCTCACCACTTTGGTCTTTCTCACTCGTAATTACTTTGTTTAGGCTTTGGGCCTACTCAAGCCTAACTCTTATAGGAGGGCTAAATTGGTACCACTCTACATTATCCCCTACGTACAACAGTCTTCTTTTGGTTGAAGATAAATAGTTTTGCTCAAAAAGGAATGTTTTGGAATTCAAGGAGACTTCAAAAGAAATCATCATTATTTTTTTGTTAACATTTAACGCTATAGCAAAGAGTCATTCTCAGGAAGTCATTTATTGTCTCGAGGAGACAATGTTGTATTGGGAAGTCTTTTTGTATGATTTGGGTAATGATTACCCCTACTTTTGAACTGTCAAGATTGCTCACCTTTTTCATAATAATACCTTTGGCCTTCTATTTTCAAACCTTCATCGACATTTATTCCTATTTTTTAAAGAGAGAATTTTTTTTTGAGAGAGTTATCAAAACTAAAGAACATTCAAAAACCCTTATCCATCCCGTTTCTCTTTCCTAAACACTGCAATCCATGGATTCCTGTGTTTTCTCTTCTTTTTTTACCTCTGTGGGCGAGGTTTTAGTGGGCACTTTGCCCATTCATGTCACCGTCACCACTTCTGCTACCACCAGTACTATATCCATTGATTCCTCTCTTATGATTTCATCTGCTTCTACCACCATCATCACTAGTGATGTTGGGCCTTTTGGGAGTGGTGTTTCATCCTTGCCCTAGGGGCAACGTAATTTTTTGGAAAATAGGACAAAAAGATATTTCTCGATTTATCGCATTTCTCCTTTCTTTGCCAAGGACAAGAACGTATTTCCCTCACTCCAGAGATTTGAGGCTGAATTTAGAGAGAAGATAAATAAGTGACCACTCTTGTTATTTGTTGAATATGAGTATGGCTCTATAGTTCTTGCTAACAACATTCTACGAGTTCGAGTGGATAGAGGTGATTTTCCTTTCTCCAATGTAAATATTAATGTCTATGGAAAGTCATAGAGGAATGGGAACTATGGTTTGAATATGTTATTGGAGTCACAGCCTGTCACATTGTTATTGATGGCTTGAGCCTAACTCAAAAACTCTTACCATCTTAAAGACTTGTACTATCCCCAAGAGTATGAGTGCCTATAATATTTTACTTTCTTGATAGAGTGTGAATTCTCACACATTTATAACTAGGTGGGAGGAATTTCCACTACCATAAAAGATATCTACAAGTTAACCAATTTACCCATTTTAGAAAACCATGTATTTATCGATGGCTATAAGGATTCTGTGGAGTGAAAGATGTGAAAAGAGCTCCATCAGGCTTTGGCAGAATGTGCCCGCTGTATTGTTATCAAGCAAACTAGAATGATAAAACATACCTTTGTTGAAAGGTAAAGGTATTGGTTCAAGGATTTAGAACCAATGTCTAAAGAAGAGAACCCGACCAAGGTGTCCAGTAGTAAGGATGGGCCAAAACTTACATTAAAGACCAATCTTGTTGCCTTCTTTATTACATTCCTCAACAGGTTTTTATATATTAAGAAATCCTGAATGACTCCCCTCATGAGTTGAACTTTTGTTTAGAAGCTAGGCTCACTCATAGAGGAAACATGTCACACTCGTCTCTCATGCTCGGATCCATGTACACTTGGTTCGATTGCACTCATTTGGGCATGGAGCGCTCACAGAGCCATTTTGATATGGTTAATTTTACTAACACTTTTGTATTTATGTATTTCTTTTTCGATCAATTCCCAAATGAGTCTCCTGAGCTTCTTTTTTGAGTGCTTCCAAAATTAGTCTCCTAAGACCCGCTCACTACATAGTCAATCCGCTCACATTTCTAGGTGGAACAAGAAGTCCCCTAAGCAATCACTTAGTTTATTTTTAGATAATATTTATGAATTATCTTTTCATTCCTATTCAAAGAGAGTGGGGGGATATTTTCTTGGGCCTTTTTTTCTATTTCTCCTGGTACTTTCTTTTCTCCTGTAAATGCAGAGTATGTGGTGGATTACTCTCAAATTTCACCGATGGCATTTTTTCGTCCATGTATTCTTCCATCCTTGACTGAGTTGGGTTAAAGAATTGAATTTTATCACTCCGAGCGAGTAAGGAGACAGTTTGGGTATGGTCAATGTATCTAATCTCCATATTTTCCATTTGGCTTATTACTAGAACACTTATACTTGGAGGCCTATTCTAATTTCATCCCCGATTGGATAGTTCAGCAAACTTCTTATTTTGGGAACTTTTTTTATTCCAAATCGTGACTACCTCCCTTTAATCAGTCGTTTGTTCTTTAATTTATGGAAACATTAGATTTTGTTGATAAATAATTTCATCCAAGATACTCCTCATGAATCATTTATTGAGGGCATCCCCTCGTCTGATAAGTACATGTCCAATCGCACTTACAAGGAAGCTTGGCATCATAACCAAGTAACCCTCTTAATAAAGTTATTCTTGTCCTTATATATCCTATTGGTATGAAAAGTATTTACTCAAAGCATCCTAAGGCAGAAGCTCAATAATCCAAGGGTAGAAGTAAAGGGAAAGGTAAAATAAAAGTCACCTATAAGAGGAAGCGTCTGGACGTTGATGTCTCCAATTTCATTCCTGCACAAGTTGGGGAGGCTACCTCCACTCCTTCTCCAATGAAGACCCGAGCTGATAATTAGAAAAGGAAATAATCAAAGTCGACTAGACCCTCTTTTGTTAAAGTTTATAGTTCAGAAGCTGACACTTTTGGGGTTGAGGAAACATTACAAACCGTTCATGAGCAGGGCTATGAGGCTCTCAAAGATACTCTTTCTCAACCCTCTTCTTCACTTATACTCACTGGGTGGAAAGTACTTTCTTTATTCCTCTTTTACTTAGTAAAAATATAAGTAATGGAACTATGAGCACTCACTCTTCATCTTGTTCATATGAAGAGGAACTTATTGATTATGGAAGTACTCCTTCCTATTATTACCATAGGTATTCTTCAAATGACATTGACTCACTTGGAATCAATGAAGATCACTCCTATGATGCTTCTCTTTTTTTATCATCCATGAGGGGATTTCCTCTGGACTTGGAATCGTCCAGTAATGATCAGGATGACAGCATGATCTACTCGCCCTCTTCCACTATTCCAACTACTAGACCCTTGCCTTATGGGAAAACTCATTGTGATGAGTTTGTAAATGTTTTGATCCTGTTATTTATTTTTCCATTTATAATATATTGATTTTGAGTTATAGTTTATCTTATTACTAATTATCAACCATTTTTTTCACACGCTTCTTTTGCTAGGACGAGTGGTCCCTCTGGGGTGAGGGTAGTTCCTTTGTCTTCCTTCTCTGTTATTCCTCATTCTCCATTTCAACGCGAGAGAAAATTTATGCTAGTGTCTTCTATAGGCTTAGCACGTGAGGCTTCTGCATGTGTTAAACATATTTATCCCTTTCTTTTACCATTTATATTTTTCACTTCCAAACTCTAGGGCTTGTGAACTAAGTTTTCAATTATTTCTCTTGCAGCTTTCTGTTGTATATACTGCCACTATTAGGAGTTCTTTTATGACTTCTTGCTAAGTCCAGTTATTAGTCAATTCACAAAGATCTTTGTCAAGTGTTTTTTCTTGCATTCTCTGCTAACTTGTATTTTTTATATGTGTCTTTGCCTACTGTCATGCCTATTACCAGGCCAGTCGCTTCATCTATTATGAGCGGTTCATCAACCAACCCCCAGCCAATGTTGCAACTAGATGTAGAGGGGTATTCTTAGATCACCTCCTTTTCCTTTCTTTAAATACTTATTTTGTTAATCTAAATATGACTCTATTTTCATTAACATTGTATTGTAGTGATTTTTCGTGAGACATCCCCTCAATACTGTGGACATACTTCTACCCATAGGGGTAATCATCCATGGGTTACCTCCATCTGAGAGGATATCTATCCACATGGTCTGTTTAATTTTGGACAAGAGGCCCCAAGTTCAAACCCTTCATGCTCATCTTATCTTTAGTGTGGCTTCGAGTGGGCCTGTTTACCACATCACTTGTTTAGCATAGGTAAATAGTTATATAATTTTTTACTTTTGATAATTTTTTATTAACTTCTTCATTTATAGGTTAGTGCGTGTATCCCTCCACCACCTGTTATAGACTTGAGTACTTCCCCTCCCATTGGAGTTCTGGTACTTGAACTAGAAAAACTTTATGCTTTCTCTTAGATCTCACATTTTTCTTTACATGTGTTTGAACAATTACTCACTCTAACTTTTTACTTTAATTTTAGGCGAGCGTTGTTAGTGCTCCTTTGTCTACCGCATCTCTAGCAAGTGTTGTTGCTAGTACTTCATCATCTATGCCTCCCCAGGTATTAACTTACCTCTAGTTTATTTCTTACTTGCAAAATCTCTCTCCCTTTTTTTTGTGAGCACTCAGATGATTACTTCTTCCTTTCTATATTTTTTTAGGTTGGTATCATGAGCGTCACTGCACTGTGGAACCTCAAGTAAGCACTGTTGCGAGTGTTCCCCTACCTGTAATTCCTCATGTATTGATCTAGCGTACCAGGAATTTCTTTTGTGTAAGTGCTTAAATGATAATTTTTTATCTTACACGCTCTTCTAATTTGTTTATAGGGGAGTGCTAAGAGCATTCCCTTGAATATATAACCTCTTATGAGCATGACTACAAGAGTTTGGGTATTATTCTATCATACCTAGTTCTTTTAATCTTGGTTTTACTGTGAAGGTATTCTTCTAATATTTTTCTTGCTCTTACTTACAGGCTAGCGCTACAAACATTCCTTTAACTATGGAACCTCCTATGAGTATAGACACTAGTGCTCCCCAGGTATTATTTTGTCATACCCAGTTCTTTTATAACTTTCTTTTACTATGCAAGTGCTCAAGTAACACTTTCCTGTTTCTTTGTTTTTCAGGTTAGTGATGTGAGGATTCCTTTATCTACGGAACATTCTACGAGTGTACCATGTATTATTTTTCCTTACCTAGTTCTTTTATAATATTCTTTTACTGAGCAAGTGCTCAAGTAACACCTTCCTGTTTTCTGTTTTCAGGTTAGTGCCACGAGTTCTCCTGTAACTATAGATCCTTAGTATTAATCTGGCATACACTGGTTTATTATCTTACTTGTATTTACTGTGCAAGTGCTCGAATGACATTTTCCTATTTCTTTGTTTTCAGGTTATTATCACGAGCATTCCTATGACCGTGGAGCCTGGGATTGGATGAAGGGAGCAACGTAGGCTGTTTGATAACATGTTGATTCCTTTTATCTTATATGTACACCTTTTGCCTTATTATTATTCTTTGTGTTCCTCCAGATATATTACTTATCTTATTCATTTCCTCATTCTTTTTCAGGAAGAACAATCGAGGTAGAGGAGGCTGTTAAAGAGAACAAGTAGAGTTATGAGGCCTCTCACTTTGATAGAATTAAGGGAGAGCAGTCTAATAAGGAGTCTTTCCCTTTTTCTGAGGCTAGCTCTATAGACACTGGTTTTGACGCCATAGAGATGGATGCTCCTAAGATTTTCATGAGGAATATGTTGCGCGAACATCACTCTAAGAGATTTTAAGGACCCGAGCATGTTGTCTTAGACTTGATCACAAACCATGACCTTTAGACCTTCACAACTAAGAGAATTTATAAAATTCACAGCCTAAATGTTCTCAATCTAAAGGCAGTCACTAGCCATGTTCATAAGTTTACTTCAACTCCTCCCAATGATGTTAATGGTGCAGGTGCCTGTATTTTTTTAACAACTATCAAAGACTTGGAGAGTTTTTACCACTTTAAGCCTTATTGTCCTGATTCTTCTATTCGTGGACTTATCGATCCAGTTGCTAAGATATTGATGAAAGCCAAGTCCTCTAAGTAATCCAAATCTGACCCGCGTCATTTTGAGACCAATAGTGTTCGGATGCATATCCAAACTTTGGATTCAAAGCTATCCAAAGTCATATCTAGTGAAGCAGGAGATGTTGTTCGAAATATTCAGCTCCAAGAAGACGTTGTTCAAGATATTGGCCCCTAGTTTAAGGTTTCTACTTAAAGGAGGATATTTGTTTGCTTTTTACTGATTGAACTCTTGTAAATAGTTTCCTTCTTTTATTTATAACATCACGATCTTCTCTATTTCAAGGAGGTCATTTATATAAATGGGAATGATTTTTCTTATGTTTATCTTTGCACTTTGCATTTTTTGTTAATTTTTTCGTATATTATGGACTATCCCTTATTCTGGGGGAGTATATGCTCTTGAATTAATATTATTCCCTTTTTTCTATGGGGGTGTCTACTCGCAATTTGCCGAGTAATATATGTTACTTTTCCATATTATGTGGGATGTTTTCCCTCTATTGTCTTTAGGAAATATGACTTAGGGGCCAACTCCCTACTATTATTATGGATGACATACGAACTATTTGAATAAATTGCCAAATTTTCTTCAACTATTTTTTTCAATTTATCAATGGAATTGTGTTCCCCATATTATATTATGTTGGGTATTCCTCTATGGGAGCTTATCCCTCGAAGTATACTTCAGTATGGGTGCTTTTCTCATCATATTTTGTGAGTGGGAGGTATATATACCCTAAGTATGATGAGTACTGCTCCTTAAATTAAATATATTTTCTCTTATACTATGAGAATCTCAGGTGACTCTGTTCATAAAATTCACTTAGCAAAAGTAAATTCATTTTTTAGATGTGACTATTCGTACAACTTTTGGGAACAGATTCATGATATGTAAACTGATAAACATTATAAACATCATCACAAATTTTATGAAGGAAACTAAACATTCACTATTGTATTCACTATGCAAAAAGTAATATTTATCAATTTTACTATTACAATTAAATGTCGTTGACAATCTTCCTTTTCACTTAAGGATCTTTCCTTTTTTAGGGTGAACTACTGACGAAAAAATTAGGTTACCTCAAGCATAGTACTTCTTGAGCCATTTGTAATTGATCAATTGGATTCACTCATTCTCTGGCTCTGAGAATTGACAATATCTTGATCTTCTTACTCCTCACACCACGAATGGCCCCTCCTAGTTAGGCTTGAATTTTGAGGTCAATATGCTTCTTAGGTGATGAGTGGATGCCTGTAAAACTAAGTCTCGCACTTGTAATTCTGTAGGTTAACTAAATTTTCATAAGCTTTAGAAAGTTGCTAAGTGTACACTTTAAAGTTTTCCTTAGATCTACCGTGATGCTCATCCAATGCTTATAATTGCACGTATATTAGATCAGGCACCAAACTATGCACTCATTTGATGCCACAACCAATTATACCAGTATGATACCTCTATACCATATACTATAGAGAATGGGATAAAACTATAGTCTTCCTCTTGGAGGTACTATAGGCCCATAAAACCATCGTCAACTTATTATCCCACATTCCCAGTAGATCTTCCAGCTTCTTCTTCAAGATATTTATGAGTGTCTTATTAGTAGAGTTTGTCTGACCATTCCCTTTAGGATAGGAAATGATCGAGTTATAATGGATGATCTTGTGTTTGTCCATGATCATCCCCATATCTTTGCATATTAACTACTTGCCATTATCTGTGAGAATGACCTTTGGAATGCCAAACCTGCATACTATATACTCCCGAATGAATAGCATTACCACCTGACAAGTAACCCTTCTTAAAGGAATCGCTTCCACCCACTTGGTATACAACTCCATGGAAACCAGGATGAAGGCTTTCCCATGAGTGGTTGGGCTAATTTTTCTTACAAAATCAAACACCCAAGCGTGGAATGGGTGAGGAGTAACTAGGCTTTTCAAACTCTTTGAGGGGGAATGAACCATAATGAACAAGTGACCAGGTGGCCAGTGTTAATTTACAAATATCCCTTGTAGATGTCAACAAAAACCCACTTCTATCACACCATTATCGCACTACCAATATGGTGGTAGCATATAATAAAGCAGCAACTCGAGACCTGATGGAATGGGAAGGCAGTGAAAAGATATATGAAGAGCTGGAAGGGCTGGTATCATCTTAGAGCAGCAGCATTGAAGTGTGTTAGAGAAGCAACGGTGCCCGACCTCCGGCGGTATCATCTTAGACAGAGAGGCTAAAATTTCCTTAATTTTCTCAAAGGCCTTCTTCCTCTTTTCTCCCCAAATCCACTTAGATTTTCTTTCACCAGGGGGTAAATGGGTGGATCACCTCCTCCAGCATGGGTATAAATCTTCTTAGGTAGGACAGTTTTCCTAAGAAACTATTGAGTTGCCTCTAACTCTTTGGTGGTGGCATCATCACAATGGCCTTCTTCTTTTCCTCATCGACCTACACCCCCTACCAATTTACTATAAATCCCAAAAAAATAGCTGCAGTGAACCCAAAGAAACACTTCGAGGGATTCATTCTTATCTTGTAGCTGTAACATCTTTCAGACACCCGCTTGAGGTCTTGTATATTCTTATTTTCTTCCTTTGACTTCATCATTGGGTCATCCACATAAAATTCAAATATGTCATGAAATAAGTCATTGAAAATGGACATCATGGTTCGTTGGTATATGGCTCCCGCATTCTTCAACCCAAATGGAATGACCGTGTAATGAAAGTTTTCCAATGGCATGCAAAAGGCGGTGTTTTCTACATCTGCTAAATCCATCATGATCTCATGATAGCCGACGTACCCATCCATAAAACTATACATTTCATCACGTGCTGCAGTGTCTAATAAGTTGACTATACTTGGCAAGGGAAACTCATCTTTGGGACATGCCCGATTTAAGTTGCGAAATTACACGCAAACACGGATTTAGCTTTCATCCTATTCACCACAAGCACAATACTAGAGAGCCACACATAGTGTTGAATATGTTTGATGAACCCTATCGTCAATAAATTCTCCACT
This sequence comes from Sambucus nigra, assembly GCA_949130495.1. Taxonomy (NCBI): domain Eukaryota; kingdom Viridiplantae; phylum Streptophyta; class Magnoliopsida; order Dipsacales; family Adoxaceae; genus Sambucus; species Sambucus nigra. Next base: position 438,844,311 of record OX422210.1, read on the forward strand.
TCTGCTTTTATCTTAAGTTTTTGCTCAACCTTGTATGTACGAGTTGCTTGTCTAACTGGAATCTTTGTGTATTTCCAAGCGAAAATAAGTATGAATTACTTGATCAGGCTAATGAGATCCTCCTTCTTCTTTGAGTACAAACTTTTAGAGATTAGAATGGGTCTACTCCCACCCCTTCTATTCCCAAATTATTTTTCTTTAACTCTTGAAAATTTTCTTTTAGTCCATCTTGCATACACTCAGGGGCTTATTCTAGATCTTAATATGCTCAATAATGTGGGATTCATCCCCCACAAAACACTTTGGTGTTGGGTCGACACTCTTATCCCAGAATGTTGCCCGTGCAGATCATTATAAGAGGTATATAACTTTCCTATCCGGCAGGACCACCTTCTTAAATTTTTGAGGGGGCTTGGCTACCTCCCCTACCTTTTTTGCCCCTTTCGTCATCTAGGGTATCACTCTCTGCCCCAAACGATCATGCACAAAGATTCTTGGTTGGGCACCTCCTTCTAACACCTACATCCCCTCTAAATTTCTTACTTATCTCTTTCTCTCCTCATCAAGTTCAGTATAAAATATTTCATCTACCAGGTGGGCCTCCTCAATAGAAGATGGATTTTGTATTGCTTTGATTATAATCTCAATGCCTCGAATATTAGATTTGGCACATTAATGATATGCGAAAGGCAGTATGCCATGAGTGTGCATTCACACTCGCCGTATAAGTAACTGGTAACTTGTGTTGGCACTGATGACATGAAATTTAATGTGGGAAGTAAAGTTCCCCAACTTTATACCCATGTTCACGTATTTAAGTGACTACATGTCTACGATATTATATCTCGAAACCACCAGCTACCCAGGCACTATCTTTTCTTGAGAGATTTATATCTCACATAACGTGTTGATTGGCCTAATGCTGATTGGCATAATGTTGAGGGATCATGGTTGTCCCGTAGAGTCAGCGATTGTGAAAGTATAGTACTCACCTATCTACTTCAGAGAAGACCACCTCAAAAGTGTATCTTTTAATAAATCGCCCAATGGGTCTCTACCAATTTAGTGAGGAATCTCCACACTGCTGCAATGCTTCCAAAACCTTCCTCGTGATGACTACCCTAGTGTCATACTTTACTCCTCTCTGGTTGAAGAATCATTTGAACTTGGTGTTTCTTTCTATGGCTTCGCACTCAAAGTCCAAGTCTACCTCATAAGTTTGAGTGTTGTAGACTTATTCTCCCTTAGATGTCCCTCCTTCATCCATAGTGAGGATGACATCTACTTTTCCTTTTAGGGGATTTACTTGCTCAGCCCCTCACATTCAGCCTCTTCTTGATCTGGATTGAAGAATCACTTATCGTGCATCCTCTCCTTCTCTATTCTCTATTCTCTATTAAGTCTCAATCCTTCCATATCTTCGCATATCTTCTCACTTCCTTCCCATTTCAATAAGTCTTGAGTTAATTCTTCATAATATACTACCACCATATTGGTAGTGCCAATTTTCATGCACTATAAGTGGGTTCTCATTGACATCTATACGAGGTATTCGTAAAGTACCACTAGTCACCTTCTCTCCAATGATCCTCCATAGGCAGTAACAGTCATTGATGGCGTGTTGCACTCTCTGATTCAACTCACAATACTTAGAGCTAACTTTGTTTACATTTTTTGGGATTTTCCCATTTGAATGAGGGGACCTACTACTCCCTCTCATAATAATGTACGATAACAGTTCATTGCTTCTACCACACTGGAAGGCAGTGATGGTGGTACATCATCTCCAAACTTCTTCTTGTTAGCTGGGATGTTGCCTTTGAATTTGAGGGCCCATTATTTCCCTTTGAACCTACATCTACATAATTAACTACATTCCTTCATAAGACTTGAAACCTTCTAGAAGTTGGAAGCACCTGCGCCCTCCAATTTGAGGATCTAGGCTTGATTATCATGGATATACTACTGGAAGCCCTAGTGAACTGTTTGAAAGTACCGTATCTGGTCTCATTGACCAAATGTATCTTATAATCTTCTAGGAGATCCTCAATACATATTTGTAGCAACCTTGCCTCCGCTACATCCTCATGGACATCTAGTACCCTCTTGGGAAAATTCTTAATATATTGCATCAGCTCTTCACCAGGCTTCTACACCTCCTGAGCCAGGTGTCTCAATGCAAATTCATCCTCTGCCTGCACATTTCCTTCTTGTGGGGATGTTGTAAGATGCCAGGTCGGAGTATCACGAGTAGTCCTTCCCCATGAAAGTTTTGGAGAATTCCCTCAACTTCAGACTCTTGTCATTCCCATACACTCCTAGGTACTCAACAAATGTTTTCACATGCACCCTTAGATTTTCTCCTTTTCTATTGAATTTAATGAATTTTTGTGGAACATATCCCTCTGGGTATGGCTTCTCATTCACACTTTTCGGGTAGGGTTCTGTAACTCCTCATATAGATGAGAAGTTTCCCATGAGAGGAGGAGAATAGATTCTTTACTTCCTTTATGGTAACAGCCTTTGAGGGAGACTCGTCCAAACTCACTTTATTTTCTAGTGGTGAACTCAACGGTGTCGCTGTTTTCTCCAGCACCACCCTTGGCGATGGAGCCACCCCTAATATTGTTGTTGCTGGTGTTACACAACTTTGGCTCAAACTTGCCAAATCCAATTTATTTTGTTTCAGAACTCAAAAAACTTGCTCATTACATTCATACATGTCAATGGAGCAACTGCTGCTGCACCAATCTGCCTTCCTTAAGGAGAACTCAACACTTAGATTTGAGTCTACAGTCAATCTCAATCTTTAAAAGTTATATTTTTTAAATCCTTGTGAAAAATTAGGAAGAATGGCCTTGGTAACATCTTAATTTGTATTATGTAGTAGATTTAATAAAACGTCAAAGTTTTCGAAACAAAATTTGAAAGGTTGAGTGAAACACACACGTGCGAGTATGGTCAAATCCAGTGCGTGGAAATTTTGACTAAGTGCGTGACCAATTTAAGTGCGTGACCAATCATAAAATTCTGAAAAAATTTCCACAAATTTTATTTTATTTTCTAGTCAAAATGGTATATTTTAACACCCTGTTTGGATAACCAGAAAGCTAATTCGACATAACCCCTAAAATGGGGATTTTGACTTTAAAATTATTTTTGCACATAAACCCTTAAGTTCTTCAACTTTTTTATTTTCACCCCAAACGTTTTTTATAACTTTTTGACATTATTAGAGACAAAAAAGTCTCTTAGAACCAATCTTAAAAATTTAAGGTACGTGAGTAATAAAAAATAAACTTCATTTTTATTTAAACCTCAATATTTATTTTTCTATACAATTTTGTAACTTTTTTGCACTTTTAAATATTTCACAAACCTTATTCTTACACCAAAATACATATTTATTTGTCAGACTTTCATGGACTACCACCTTGACTTAAACCAACTCCACAAAACGTTTCAAAAACCCTAACAACAAGTAGGTGATTTCTTATTGAGTCTTAATTTCTCGCAATGATTTTGATTACTCAATTTGTTGATATCACTATGTGATAGACCCAGTATATCATATTCCCAATGATGAACTCATTTGAGTAGTTCAACTATTTATGTATAAATGATTCAAATTTTAACGATGATTATGCAATCATAGTATTTCATATGATGCAGTTTTACCCGGTCTATTATAGCATACATTATGACCACTAAATAATATTTCATTACCCACGACCATATTATTTGGCCTGTGGGACTCAGATGGTTATGGGCCTAATTATTGCTACCATATGGAATGTTTGTAGTTGACTTAGAAAGATTACTTTTATCTTCAGTATCTGGATTGATTGTCTCCAACTTTATTGGACTGGCATTTTTATATGTATGGCTATTACCCAAGAACCTCTAAACGAATAATTATGGGTTATTTGTTTAGAATTCATTCCTAACCATTATCAGTTCTAGCCAGATATTTTAATGTTTTGAGATATATCATTCCAGGAATGAACATATTATCTTATCCTAACGTTGAATCCATTCCATATTGAATTTCTTATACTGACTCATCAAAAATCATGTTTTGAACGATATGGAATGCGAATTATCTACTTGGCAATTTTTCTTCAATTTTTAAATTCCAGATGGACCCAGGCAATAGAGAAGGCAACATCTCCCTGACCCCAAACAAATCTAATGCATCACCTCTTGTTACTCTAGCAATTGTATAGGCTTGGAAAATTCTTCGTAGCACCAAAAACCTCATTGAAATTTCCTATGCTACTACGTATAAATGGATGTAATTGATATTGTATCAAGGCACATGTAGTACCATTTAATTTTATTTTATTTTTCTAGACTATGTAATAAGAAATAATGCCTCTAATTAGGATGAGTGTGAGGAGTAATGTATTTCAATACTTTACTTCATGTTAAAGAATATTAATATTATTTAGCTTTTTATATCATTATTATTTATCCTTCCTCTATTTGATTTACTTCTCCAGTTACACCTGTAAAACCAAACCCTTATCACTCCTGATTATTCGGGATATGACAACTTAGAGCACTTAGTGTTGTATAATCTCACATTTAGTGTTGTAGAACACTTAGTGTTATACTTAGTGTTAGCATGCAACGGAAGCTCAATTATCCAAATACATTAATATTGTGGCATGATTGCTTGAGGAACTCTAGATCCAAGATGTTACATTGGATCATAAATAAGTTGACTGGGCACTCATTAATAACCATCTTACCCTATCGAGAGATAATTTTTGCACCTCGTGTTCTTAAGGTAAACTAATAACTAGGTCATCTTTCGTTAATACAGATTATGAATCACTATTTTTTTACAAATGATTTGAGGGGGTATTTGTGGCCCAACCCCCTTATTAGGAAATTTTTAGATATTTTATGGTTTTAATTGCGCATTCACTTATTGGTCACATAGTTGTTTATTATTGTTTGTTAAAATCATTAAAACTCAAAGAACATTTCCCTGATTAGCACATTAAATCTATTCGTTTAGATAGTGCTTGAGAATTTACTTCTCAAGTTTTTTATGGATATAGATTATCATAAGGAATTGATGTTGAGCACCCAGTCACCATGTTTACACCTAAAATGATTTAATTCAGTCTTTTATTAAACGTTACAACTTATTGCACAACGTTTAGTTATGCAATCAAATTTCATGGTTTCTACTTGAGGGTATGCCATCTAACATGTTTATATCTTAGTTAAGATTAAATAAATTTTTAGCACCATTTTTCACCTTCTCAACTAATTTAATGATACCAACCAAACATCTCACTCTTGTGTAAATTTGTTTGTGCAGTGCATGTGGCCATTCCATGACCACAACATATCAAAATGGTTCCATAATGTTATTTTGGAATATATTTTGGTTATCATTATACCTCACACATTAATTTTACATATCCATTAAGATTTTATGTGTTTACCACTTGATTTGCGGATTATCACTTTGATGAAATACTCTTTCCCCCATTAGATGGGAAATAACGTACATAAACTGCAGTACATTCTAGAGTATGGTGAACATTATTATGAAATACTTACACTTTATCTCAATTGAAATGTCATACCACTCTATGTGATTATTAAGTGCAAAGGACATTACATCTCCAAAATTGTAAATCAATTTACTGTTGCACTTAATGATGTAGCTAAAGTGACCAAGTCTCGTGTATTCTCTACAAATACGCAAACAAAAACTGATATACCAACGGGACAAACTTTGATTATATCAATAAATGAATTTATTGTAGTCTATAAATGTGTCAAAATTATAGTATCCAAAGACTGTGCTTCTCGAAATCCGAGAGAAAGTGAAAAATCATGCCCTCAAAATACTCATGAAGAGATTGTGGAAAAATGATCCAATTTATTTAAGGGCCCCATTTAGGTTATTGTTTATGAAAAGACACAAGTCACTAAAAGTGAAATTGTACAGAACAATGGTAATGGTATCTCTATGTTTTATACATATTCATGATATATGTGAGATCGTAAATAAATAGACATCAAGGACAAATTTACGTATGAAATATCTATAAAGATTTCAAAGGTAAATTACGGGAAAGATTCAGAACCACATATTTCAAATAAATATCGAAAAGGAGTAGATTGGAAAAAATAGGAAATTTCCATTAATGTACAATGAGAGTCTCTAATAAAGATGGTGTATTTTAATCTAATATAATTCCAAAAGACCTTGTAGGCTACCAATGGGTGATTGTATGAAAAATAAATGAGAAAAATGAAATTAGTCAATATAAGGTACAACTTGTGGCACAGGTTTTACTATAGAAACTTGGGGTTGATTATAAGGAAACATACTCCATGATTATGGATGTTATTACTTTAAGATATCTGATTTGCTTAGTCATGTCTGAAAATCTAAATATAAGCTCATGGATGTTGTAACCGCTCATTTATAAGGATACTTAGACATGAAATATGTATGATAATCTTTGAAGGATTTTCTTACCAAATCAAATACAAGGATTACATACTCATTTATATTAAGACATTTGTTATATGTTTTAAATCAGTCTGAAATAATGTCGTACAGTATTCTTAGTAAATACTTATCAGGAAATTGGTTGAAAAAATCCCATCTCACCTTGTGTCTTTATAAAGAAATCCTTAAAAGTATATGAAATAGTAGCAGATTATGTGGATTCTATAAATTTAATTTGATCTTCGGTATATATCGAGACAAATGCTAACTATGTGAAGGAGTTTGAGATGAGAGACCATAAACAAAATATTGCCTTGACTTATAGGGTTAGATAAAATTATAGTGGAATTTTAATATATTAGTCCAATTATATCAAAAAGGTATTGAAGCACCTTAATATGGACATCGTAAACTTATTTAATGGTTCCATGAATGTTAGGTCTTTCTACATAAATAAAGATACACATCGTTCTATAGAAGAAGATGTAAGACCCCGCCCTAGAAATAAATATTTTTAAGTTTCTTGCAAAATGGAGACTTTATGAATAAAAGGGACATTCGTTGAGTTTAAAGATATTGATAAAATGTCTTGATTACTTGAAATGTATGTCTAACCCAATTGGTAGGATTTTAGTATATAAAGTCCACTTTCTATGCTTATAAACTTGTAGTATTTTGATAATAAATATGTGAGAAACTTAAAGAAAGTATTGTCGGGTTTAAGCATGAAATAAGACAAACTAAAATTTAGGAACTTAAATGTAAAGGGTGTTATTTATGTGTTAAAAGGGTTGAAGTGAAAATTTGGAAAAATGTGGTATTAAACAAGCGTTAAAATGGCTAAATTGTTAAAATGTTAAGTTGAAAACTTAATAACCATTTTGAGAAATAACACTTGTTGAAGAACTAAATTTGAAGTTTGGTAAACAAAGGGTAAATTGGTAATTTACTTAAAGTGGAATACTTTTATGGAATAAAAACGTTGAAGAATGTCTTTATACCAATGCACGTGAAAGTAAGTTAAGTCCTAAAGCGTGAATGATTTTACTATAAATCACGTGTGTGTGGATAAGGGACTTAAAGAAGAAATGAAACAATTTTCCAAGTGTTAATTGAAAAATGGACGGTTAAGTCCGGGGTTTGGCTTTGGTCGGGTAAAAGTAAGGAAATGAAATACTGTGGGCATGTGTAATATGTTAAACACATTAATAAGGACTCAGATGCAATCGGGAATAAGCGAAAAGGGCTAGGATCCCTTGGGTGAAAAGCCCTAAATCACTAGCCAAAGCATATGGTGGGCATAGCCATCGGTGTGGATCCCGTATAAGTATGCGGTATTGGAAGATTTCGAGAAAGATAAAGTAAATTTTGAACACATAAAGAAATGGATTATGTGGTAAAGTGTGTTAATACAACCTAACTTGAATTAATGTAATAAATGTCCTGGTAAAGATGAAATGGACAAGTAAATGCATAAATCTATTAATGTCCATAAGATGAGGCAAAATGAGAAAGTAAGTCGATAAATGGGTAATTAAGCAACGAAGTTGTTAAACCCAAAAATTGCATAAGTATGTATGGAAAAGGTTTTCAAATGACAAATGAGAATTTACTATCACGTTGAATGCGTGTGTTAAAATAGTGATTTTCAATGAAAATAATAAAGTGTAATGGTCTCAAGTGTTGAACCGTGTGTGTTAAATAAGGTGAAATGCTACGTATGACTAAAGGAAGCCTTTACTAGATTTATATAAATTAATCTAGATAAGTAAGATTTTTGTAAAGTAAAATGGTTAACGCATTGGCAACTATATTTACCAAAGGTATATATATATATATATATATATATATATATATATATATATATATATATACATATTTTTGCATGCATAGAGTTTTAGCGTGTGAGTATTCCTTTCTTTCGTTCACTTATATACTGTTTGTATAATCCCACTGGGCATAGGCTCACTTACCCACTTTGTTACGGCAGGTTCGGAGAGGTTTCATATTTTAAGGACGTTATAAGGTAAGTATATTTTATTTATGTTTACGTTATTTTCTTTGTTTACTTGGATTTCGAGGTGCTCCTCATGGGTCCCACACGTAGTTCCTCTTAAAATTAGAATCGCATGCTAACAAGTGAAATTTTAACTAAAATAAAACTTAACCAGCAATATTATTTAGGTTGTTTCATTGCACTTCACACCTAATGCCCGGGTCAGACCGGATTGACTCATGGGTAACCCATAAATCCGGTTCGGGGCGTTATAAATGGTATCAGAGCTTTAGGTTTAAATTTTCTTTCGGGTGTAATGTGGTGAGGTCGGTGTTAGATCTTTCAACGTCGTTATGATTGAGCTAGTTATGCTAGTTGGAAGACGGTTTAGTTCGTGTCCTCGACGGTGAAGCCTAAGTGGTTAGCACGACAAGTTAGATTAGTGTCATATGGAACACAATTAAATTGATGGTTATTAATCTCTTTCGCGTTTCTGATTATAGTTGTAATAATTTATGGGTTTCCATGTAAACTAATAAGTGGTGACTCTGAGGTTCATAGTGTGATGTGTTTTGTGCCCCAGTCTTTGTGGACGTAGAGTCTTTAGAGATGTTGATAGAATTAGACATCGCCCGTTCGACTAATGGCACCAAAGTGTGAATAATCAACGGTAGGGATTGATTCTTAGAATGTCATAATTATGTAAAGGAAAATTTTGATTTTTTAACTATATACTTCCTTAGGTGTGACGCCTATGAAATGAGTGAGAAAATTCGATCCTTGGAGTACTACCGTGATTGATGATAAATTCGATAAGTATGTAAATTTGTAAGGGCCAACCCTTGGGGATAGATACAGTCAGTCTTAGTTAGATATGATTCTATCCTTGGGGTGAGAGCCTTAGTGGTTGTTAGCAGATGAATGTATCTTATGAGACATAATTAGAAGTACGGGCCATCTATGGAAAGGGGACACGTAAGTGACAATGAGGAGTTGTAGTGGCAAGGGAGTGAACCTTAGGTAATCCTTAGGAGTAGTGATTGAAGAAGTAATGCAAAATTTGATGAATAAGATCTTTAGTGACACCGATAATATACACCTGAAGATGTACGAATTATATGTCATGTCATGTGTCCCACCAAGAAGCCTTAGTAGTTGTAGTAATGTCATTCAGTATTCGTTGCGACTTAAATGGAAAGCTTGTGAAATCCCCAACTGAAGTTAAGTGACTGGGTAGTGTGTTTATAAGAGTTAGTATTGTGATGAGAACGTATTAGCTCACATGGTTGTGGTCTTGAATTTAGTATGTCTCGATTTATGTACCTTGAATATGATATGGGTTTAGACAATCTTGAGGATTAGGGTAACCTAGGAGTGGAACTAGATAATCGTCGTGACTTAGTAGTAAGTAAATGAGTTGTGATGTTTTGTAATGGGACCCCTTGCGGCATCATTAGGGTGAGCCTCTTCTTAGGCAATACTCGACGTCCAGTGTCCTACCAAGACTTGGATGGTGTAAATTTATAGTTTAGTGACTATAGTGTGGCATTGAGAAATAGGATCCCTTGTGGAATTTGTGGTCATGGTACTTGGTGTTTATAGGAAATACTCGATGTCTCATATCGTCCCAAAGTATACAGTTGTGTTAGTAAGAAGACTAGCACCCAGTTTGATGTTTGCTTAGAAAGGAAATTTAGTTATAGTGGTTAAATACTCATTACAGTTTAAAAGATGTAGTCTGGTGAAATTGACTTCAGGTTAGTGACAAGGTTAGAATTATGAAATCATATTGAAAATACCTTAAATATTTATACTAAGGTTTATCTAGTAAGATGTTAATGGGAGTTGTAGTCCCTCCCGGGTAATAGTGAAGTTGAGGTTGTGTAGTATGTAATACAATGATAATAGTGTCTTTCCTCGAAACCTTTGGGAATCGTTGTCGCAAGGAGGTTTATGTGGTGATGTAAAATTCGTTTGGTAAATTTTAGGTCGTGTAGCATAGATCATGATATGACTTGTGGTTTCTTGTAATATATGTGTAAGTTGCTTAGAGAAATAATTGAGTTTAATGTTGTTGCCCATAAACCATTTGGGACTCATGGTTACATCGGAGTTTGTATAAGTGATAGTAGATCATTGATGACTGTAGTAGGTCTGGGTTACGTTGAATTATAGAATTATTTGGATTTAGTGTCACGGTCCTTGTGTTGTAAGCATGTGACATGATATGACCTTCAAGGATAATGTTAAAAATAGATTGATCAATGTTAGGTTGTGCACCTGGGAGACTTAAAACATGATCATGTTTGTGGTCGTAGAGATAGCATTCAGATGAAACTTTAGTCTTAGTTATATAACCTACGTGTGCTACCTATATGGTTATCAGTGACTCTAGTGAGGGAAATCAGTAGGCACAAGTAATGCTCGAAAGTTTAGATGCCATTAGGATGGTTATGATTGGGATTAATAGGATTTTTCGAGTACTCATGGCTATGGTTCATGAGTTGAATGCTTGACAATATATGAGAGTTGTGTTGCACTTGATAAGGATGTTCTTAGAAACTGGGGTTAGTTACTGCATGTCGAAATTATGGAGGCTTAGGTATGATAGATCATTGTCTAACGATAGGCGTTGTAAGAATGAAATTCCATTGGGTTTTGGTGGTTGTACTAGCCAATGATAGTTATGTAGCATTGGTCCTAAGGAGGGAAGCTTAATGTTTCAGCTTCCCAACGGAATTGGTTTTGTATCCCGTTCGTCAGGCACGGATGGGTGATTCTCGGTTAGAATTCATCGGGGTTCCTGAGCCAAGCTAGGGTATGTGTAAAGGCTAAGACTTTAGCAGATATCAGTCAAGATTTTTAGACTTCAAAGATAAGTCGTAGTTGTACGTCGTGTGGCACGATACATGTCAGAATATGGTTGTTTTTCTTTTGGCATAGCAGTCACTAGATTCGTTGCATTTCTTATGTCCTCTTTAATCCATGTCATGGGAAGTTATTGATCATTTCTAATGCAAGTGTGTAGCTGTGTAAGCTCAGTAGTTATACAAGTTAGGCCAATTGTTGCTGATGTGTCATGGTATGTGTGTACTCTCTTATTTGGATGCACCTTTATTCTATAATAGTTTATTTGTACGTGTGGTCTTGCATTGTTGCAAATAGTTTCATATATTACTTGATTGCTTAGGTTAAGATGCTTGTTAGTTAACCGGTGTAACTAGTACGGCTGGGTCGTATGTCCCGAGTTTGTGACTTAAGAATATTATTAATATTGGAATTTGATAAGACATTAGATGGTAGTGTTGCACTAGGTTTGAAATTGTATGGATTGAGGATGTGATCGCTCGTATGTGTTTGTGTTGTGATACCTAGGATGACTCTAGGTTAGCATAAATATCTCGTAAGAGATATCGGTTCGATAGACCTTTGTGATAAGGTGATTGACTTAATAATCATTGGCGTGCACTACACCCAAACAGCTTACTTTTCACTATCTTTGACCGTGACAAGTCTAGGGATGACAACTTAGTTATCACCGACTTATCACGGTCAAAGACCATGACAAGTTCATTAGACTTGTCATGATCTTTGACCTTGATAAGTTTTTATCATCGTCAAAGATCGTGACAAGCCAGTTACAAAACCAAAAAATTGTCACGGTCTTTGACCGTGATAATTCTGGGCAGAATTAAAAAAAACTGTTGTGCAGTATGGCCACTGCCACTGTCCAACATTATATTTTTACATGTTATAGCAAAATTTTACGTGTGCAAAAATCATATATCCAAATAAAATATAAATAATATACCAAATCATGGCATGTATAATCCACATCCAAATAAAATATAAATTCAAATATCCATATCCAAACCAACATGTACCAAAATCAAAATAATATAAATACAATCCAATATCTTCAAATAAAAAGATAGAAATAACGTCATGAAGAAGGATCAGGTCGGAGGAGAAAGGAAGGCTATACGATATATGAATTGAGACAACCTTTAATATGCTGAATGCCGCATTGTTCACGCAACCACAAAGGTGAGTTCTCCTTTCCCTCCACCACATGTGTGATTCGCGCTGCTGCCTCAATGTCTTTGAGGGAATGTCCATGAACCAGCATACCCGGGAGGAATCTCAGATCCCTACACCCCTCGCTATCGTCTCCCCACAATATATGTTTAGTAGAAATAGGCTCGACCAACCGATTGTTGACATGGGCCACTCGACGAGGGTCACGATGGGAAATGGATCATCATATGGCACCGAGTCCATGCATATCGGAGATGAAGTAGTGTCGTCCTCATTTACCTCTACCTCCTTCTCCTTCATTTTTCCCTTGCCATTGCCCTTGACTTTCCCCTTGCCCAACTGACGCTTTATGAAGGCATACATATCTAGGATCATCGCCTCTAACCATTTAGCTTATCGGCATGGGTATGCACCTTATGTGCCAACTCTTTGTTGCTCATATGCATTCTGATTATCCTAGAATTAACCACGCGCGAGCTCACCCCCTATTCCTCCCCTTGCGATTTACCCTAAGCACTTGGTTGAGTGCGTCCGTAACCAAAGATGCTTTGTCAGCATCAGACTGCAACTCATGCATTTCCTTAAGATTTTCCTAAAAAGATAAAAAGTACACGATTAGTCAATTAAGTAAATAAAAAAATTATAACCTAATTAAAAAAAATTAAACATTTATAACTTACAATAGTGGTTGCTACGCTCGGGTCCACTTCCGTGTCCCTGCCCTTTTTCGTCTGAATTGCCATGGCCACTCCCCACGTCCTGAAATAAAATAATGCATAATTAGCAAGTAACGCAGAGTAATGATAGATTAGAATAACTAAAATTAAATAAAATAAAAACTCACCATCATGTGCTTCACCTCTGTGTATGACGTCCACCCGGAGTAGTACATGCCCAAATGTTTTGCCCGATTGACCCTTCCCATTTGGCGAGATGCCAATCATCTCTCATCGATCATATTACCGATAAACGTTTACAACTGCACCAATGAGATCGGATCCTTCCTGGGTACGGTGCCACGTAGTCTCAGAATAAACTCCCGGGACTTCCCAAAGTACCTTGCCCACAAATTCTTCTTCCACGTCTCATATTGGTTCCTCAATTGATTTAACGTGGAGTAGAGGAGATGTGGGGAAGGACGAATTGTTCCTATCAAACAAATACAAACCAAAAAGAAAGTAAGTGTTAGTTTCTTATAAATATAAATTCAAATATAAATACACTACATCTAGTGCCCCCCAGATGTTCAACTTGAGGTCAATAGGCATGACCCTCCAATCAGTGTACCCCGGGCCAACGATTGTCTTCACTAACTCTAGCGCTCTGGACAATAATGTCATCTTATTCTCGATGATGGACCCCAATTTGCCCCATTTTGGGGGCCTACTGGCCGAGGAGCCCTCATCGCCTCCGCTACCGCGCCCAAATGGAGTTATTTTCTGAAAAATTGTAATTATTAGTACAAACATGTATATGGAATTTGAATTAATGCTCAAATATGATAATAACAATACATATCAATACCAATACCAATACCAAATTCAATTTACACACATGCACACTCCCCCCCCCCCCCCCCCACACACACACACACTCCCGAGTCGTGAACTTTGAATTAGTGCTTAAATTCATTAAAATTATAATTAACATATTCACTTGGTTATTACAAGCAATAAAATGATCAAGTACAAACGAATAAAAAGTATTAAATTGTTGTCTGATACTAATAAATCACTAGAATATTACAGCCACTGGTCATTACAAATAATTTGAATACTTATTAAAAATCTAAAAATTGTTTCAAATTTGGGTTATCATAAAAAATGAATAGATATTCGATAGGTGCAACCAAGCCATACACACTAATTTTTAGACTCTTTGGTGCTTGTAGGACGATTGACCACGGCTCGTTGTTGATATACTCCAAGTAAAACACTTGCTTGACCTTTTGGAAAGCACAAACAAATGGCCCATCGCTCACGTGTTCGGTGCTCTTCAACTTTGGCAAGTCAACCATGATCAAATTGGTGTCAAGATCAACTTTACATGAATTTTTATCCTCAATCACAGTAAAAAATAACCCCTTTAAAGTTTACATAGTCCAATTCAAATATATTTCGAATTACACCATAGTAAGTCATTTCAGCTTCAATGGGGTTTTTATCTTTCGCGCTCGCTCGAAAGAAAGTAAGAGCCTTGTACGAAATACTCAAGTTCTGTACATTTGTGTTTTCCTTGTACACCCTTGCACCGAATACGTAACCGTTCAATCGATACTTTTTGTACTCTTATTCCATGAACAAGGGTCCAGTGGCTAGACGTGCAAGATTTGATGTCGCGTCACCAGTCTTTATGACATGAGAATATAGATAAATTAATTAGGTTAGTTGTAAAGATTTCTTGTAATGTGATCAATTTATACCAATATCAATACCAATATAATTTCAATTTCAATTTATACCAATATCAATACCAATTAGAATTCAATTTCAATTTAGAGAAACGGGTCCTATAGAATTACAATGTGTACAAATTAAAAAGGTTATTAATGTTTAGAGAATTTCATATGTTTTAGTCCATTTCATAAGGAGCAAAGAGGATAGTAACATTGGGTGAATTCTCGTGAAATACGATACTACATTAGAAACATGTTAATTATGTTTTAGTTCTCACTCCTGCCCATCACTAAACTTCGTGCGTGGGATGTCTAACCAAAGTGAAATTCAAACAATGACCCCCCCTCCCCCGCACACTATACCCTTTCATATAGATAAGGTAGTTGTTAAGACAATTTAATTAGGATTTAATATGAGAGAGTAAGGCAAGAATTTAAATATCTACTTGTGTAATTAATCCAAATTGTCCAACTCAATTCAATTCACTATAAAAATTTCAAAACCAATGCAATTCAATATAAAGAAACACCTACACACACACTCAAAGGAAAATGGAGTTTGAGAAACAAAAGGTAAAACTAGCTCTCAAGTTATAATACTTTAAAGATTGAGATATAGTGAGAGAAAGTGAGAAACCAAAGAGGCAGAGTTTCGGCTGGTTTTTAATTTTTGAAACCCTAAAAATATATAAGACCCAAAAATAGTATATATAGAGCTCGTGGAAGGATCCAAAAATAAGCCTAGAAGACATGAGAAATAGCACAACTCTAACGGCAGACAAGGGAATCCATATATCGTTCAAGGGGTAAATAGGTAAAAGCAAGAATAAGAGTATATGCATAAAGTACCACACCTATGGCAAGGGCAACAGGGTAAAAGTGTATGGGACAAAACGGTCAACAGCAGCTCATGTGGCCAAATCGTGAGCAAAATGCAAGCCACTCCCATTGGCCTAAGGAGGATCACATGGATCAACCAAACAAACACAAACAGAAAATAATAAAATCAAGATTCAAAAAATATTTATAAAAAATACATGACTTATTCTGAAAGTATTTATGGAAGAAGATAGAGTTTTAAATAAATTTAAAATAACACATATGAGTTAAATAAAATTAATAGAGTTAAGGCACACACAAAAATGTTGTAAAAAAATAATATCACAAAATTGAGACAACTCAGCAGGGTAATTTCAAGAGAGAGAGAGAGAGAGAAATGACCTGAATGTAGACAGAGAATCAGCACTCGACCTATAAGAGAGAGAAAATGGAGGAAAAGGAAACAGTGGGAAAAAAATAGGTGCCTAGGGTTTTATTTATCAGAGTTGTCATGGACCTGTTAAGGTCTTTGACCATGACAACTCTTTAAAGTTGTCACAGTCAATGATCGTGACAAAAAACATGTGTTTTTTTCCACGGTCAATGACTATTATAAGGTTCTCCAGCTCAAAGGTGACAATTTAGCCTTTTTGGTGTAGTGGTGTATAACCATAAGTGTTAAGGTTATGTTTGCCTAGGCTTGGCATGTTCCAAGATTTGTTTGAGAAAAAGTATGTCTTGGATTTAAATATAGAACGGTCCATGATGATGAGTTCATAGGTGATAGTACCATGTTTGGTGAATATCAAACATCTCGAGGTTTTGTTAGATAGACATGTTAGGCATGCTTGAGAATTTGCTGAAAGACCTTAGGGTTCGCTGTGAGTGAACTAACAATGATGATTGATGAAATTTAAGTCTTTGGGTTTAGACCATAGTGTTGATAACGCCCTAGGATTTAAAACTAGTAGTAGATAACCGAATTATAATTTAGGATAAGCCAAGAATTTCGAGGATAAAATTCCCTAAGGAGGGAAGTTTTTAATTTCCCACCTTAGAAATAAATATTTATATTATAATTTGAATAGTTTATCCGGAGAAAATATTGGAGAAACAAATGCACAAGGAAAAAGGATGAATTGTACATAAAGTGACGCGTAGAGCATACAAGTTAACAAGAAAATTACATGTTGCATGTCCTAAATGGATGGGCATTGGAGCTCTTATAGTTATAATTAGTATATTAATGTAATACAGCACAAATTGGTCAAGTATCGGAGTTGACATGAGCATGGTAAATATAATACAATTTCTGGCGTTACGCGACACAGAAATGGAAACTTGAGGACTTTTTTATAGGAATCTTGGTTGTGGATAAAAATAATTTGACTAAACATTTGAGGGGCTAAAAATGTCTATAAAAATATCATGGGGTCAAAGCTACAAAACAAAAAAATATGATTTTGTACATTGGGACCAGTCGACCTCGGCCTCAAAGTTAAACAAAAAAAAATTGATTTTGTACAATGGGCCCAGTCGACCAGCCCTCTAGCCACAATTGACTGCGCATAGCAGGTTTTGAACGGGTCTACTAATTTTTAAACGTTGTCAAAAACTCAATCCTTATATGTTGTGTGTTGTCGATTGGGGCACCACCTAATACCTGATATGGAAGTTTTTTAGGAAGAAAATATTTTCTTTTATACCTAAGAAGCAAGTGGGTTAATTATAAGAGAGATAGAGAACTGTGAAGGGAGCCATAAAACAAAAAACCCATAAGATTGTCTATGACTTCTCTCTCTAGATTAGAGCTCCCATAGAGCAAACACTTCTGCCCCAGACTTCTACCACACACCACCACTACCAACCTTTATAACCATGATCTCTAGAGGTGTTCCACCCCATACTTCAAACTAGAAACCCTAGGTGACCTTAGAGTAAACATAAGGATGGTGTTATTAATGTTTTAAATGGGTATTGGAGAGGGTTTCTTGGAGATTGAAGAGGTCTTCCCTGAAGATGGAGAATGGATTAATGGAGAAAAGTTTTAGAGGAGTTTTAGATATCCCCTTGAGGCCGCCTTTGGAGGTGTTGGATCCTCCATCTTCTACAACATTTCCACCATTGTTGAGCTTCATTAGAGGTGGTAAGACTAACTTTGATTTAAGTGTAATGGGTAGTTGTAACAACCCGCCTAATTAAATAGTGGGTGGCCAGTCCCATACCAAATTAAAACAGAATATACAGTTGGCTCATTCTTAGCATCACTGTCAAAAATATTTACAACTCACCCAATACCCAATTAAGCTGGTGTTAAAATCTTTCCAAATTTTAATTTCAACAAAATCCATTTTTTAGTTTATGAACAACACTACACATATTATTCTACTCTAATAACTGAACAGATAACACAAAAGAATTTAAATGCAATTGGAATAAACATTACCAATTAATTATCCAATACAGTAATCCCAACAATAGTAAATGTATTAAAATGACACGAATGCAAGAGTATTTGACTCCGATAGAAAAGAGATAACTGAATTCCTTTGGGCGACATGCCCTAACTAAAAGAATACTGTGAATCAAATGAAGATATGCGTCTAAGCAATACTCCATAGCTCCATAGCTCGTCATAATCCTCTAAAGTTGGCATCCCTACTGCTGGACACCTAATATAGAAGATACAATAGAAAAGAAAATATGCAAGGAAACGGGTCAGAGTCCGATGTGAAAATGATTTTTAAAACAACAAGTATTTAACAAGTGCAATAAAGCATTTATTATATACATGTTAGCATCCCACTCTCACTTGCTATTCTCACCTCTCAACTAGAGTGCACACTTAACGTTTCCTATTAACCTCCTAGTTAATGGTTCCTCTTCACTAGTTTCCATATTATGTTACTAACCCATACTATAACCCCGTATGTCCTATACCATACGTCATATAATTATTCATATGCGTTTCTCATTAACATGAATCATTTCTCATTAATATGAATTAAGCTTTTCAATTCTATAAGAATAAACATTCATTAACTTAATTCCATTCTCTTTCTCTATTCACCGTTATCTACAATTATCACACAGTAGAATGAATTAACCACTGCATACATTCATTTAATCCATTATATACATATACATATATAATACGGAACCCCGAGTCATAGCTGCGGTGCAATGCATTACTCTGCTATCATGTACTAATATCGTTGGTCGCCGAATAGGGGACTAAAGGTTCGGTAAGGATTTCTCGAACCACAAATAACAACATACAATTTGGAGGCGAACATAGTTCTTGTATCCATGGGTCACACACATACCTACGTTCCCATAATCAGTGAACTTATCAACTCCCCGATAAGTCTTTCATAAACCTATGTTATCGAGCGACAATTCGAAGATCCCATGGATTCATCAGGATATGACTGCCCTCACGCGCAAACCTCCCACCGATAGCAAGTAAGCTAGGTATGTCATACACATAAATCATCAATCAATCAAATAGGCATTATCATACCTATAGTATACTATCACCAAGGTAATCACACTACCCTAAGATAATTCCCATACGTAGCAATATATCTTTCAAATCCTACGTATTAAAATATCATGAATTTTCTTCTTTAATTTAATTATCCCCAACCCTCACTCATTACTCAAGGTTTAAATAGGTTTTTCCTCATTATCTTTATTCAGTAAGAAATCACTAATATCCTACTGGTCCATCTCATCTTATCTCCCGAATTACTATGAATTAAACTCTCCTTTAATTAAGGTTAAAACCGATAGTTTCAAATCTCTCATAAACACATCCTCTATCAACTAGGATTGAATACCATCATCACATGGCTCATAGTCTAAAGTGTTTCATTCACACTATATGACCTATCCACAAAACCAACATCCCCGCATCCTATAACATCTCTCCACTCCAGACGTCGTTAAGGTTCATACGCGGACCGTCTCGCAAAGCGAAATCCAAATAAGGAACCCCTCTAATACACTACTACTTAACTTTTTCGGTCGTGGAGGTTCGTCAACTTCAAATACGCAATCGGGATAACCTCATCCCCTCTTTCAACCAAATGTGATTTGAACTCCCATCTCTATCTAGGAGACATACCACTAAGCGCTTGTATTACACTCAGTCCGTGCGCAATCAATAATGAGCTTAAACTCACACCTTGATGTTCAAATTGTAACTCTAAGTCTACCAAGGTGTTATATTAAATCTCACCTACTGGACCTATCCTTAATCCTCATGCATACAAGCTAGAATCCAACACTTGAATCTATCAACCTAAATTTCCTTCAATTTAATTTACATAATTCTAATCCATTAAATCCAAATCACATTAATTCAATTCCTATCTTAGGGCTTACTGATCTTCCCTAAGTCTCATTATATCCCATAAATAATCACCAAAGGTATACAAAAGGTTTGGGATAAGAAAAATCATTAAAAAGAAACAACATCAAAATTTCTTCAACAGATTTATGATTATTTCGTGGATTACTATCTACCTACAACATGAGTTTGATTCCTATATATATCCATTATCTCGAAATCCATTAATAACTTTATCTTTTCATCTTCCAAACATGAAAAATCTCATCTTTTTATAACTATTCTAACATGGACAATATACAAACTTAGATTGCAATTATCAAACACTTGCCTCTAATGAAGATCTGATCCTTTGGGGTGGTGTATCACTAGTGGTTCTCCCCTTCTCCGGTGGTGGTTGGTGGTGATGACCTTTGACCATTCGTTCTCCTCTTTTCCAAGCAAGCTTCTCTCTTCCCAAGCAACCTTTCACTTTCTCTCAAAAGATGACCTCTCAATTTTTTTGTAGAGGAGAAGAATAAACCACGTATAACTAATCTCCAAATATTTATAATAAGACAAAACCCAAAATCACTATTCACCCCCCTTGTAAAAATAACCAAAATGCCCTTTTTGAGTGTATTTTCATTTCCAAATGACCCGAGACCCAAAACTAACATCCAAATAGACTTTTCTGACTATTTCATCCCTTCCGGATGCAATGACACAGTTGAAATGACTATAAGGTTGATGTAAAAATAAGTTTCCTTTTTAATTTAATAAATTAGTCCCGACACGTCCCATACCGCGTCCGACTAAAAAAATACAAATTACTGAATTGACAACTCATAGCCATATCAATAACATCACATTCATATGTTACCTAAATATGTTTAAGTAATATTCAGAATCTTTCATTTTAATATCCATAATTCGGATAAAACCCAAATGTATTAATTTATAATAAAATCCAATTAATCCATTAATTTAAAATATAACCTGTTTTAAAAGTCATTAAAATTACAGGCTATTACATACTTCCCCCCTTATAACAGAATTTCATCCCGAAATTCAGAAAGATAAAACATACTGGTAAGGTCAACTCTGAGTATTAATTTCACATCACAAGTAATCTATGGTGTACCGCCCATACAGTACATTATCAAAAATCCCCATTGATGTTATACACCAAGCCTCACCATATAGTTTCAACTGAATCGAATTCAAACCTTACGTAATCTTCCTTATACCATCCTCGTGACAAAGTTTGGAAAAACAAATGATCCTTAATCATAAAGTAAATTGTAATACCCCGTAATTCTGCTTAATTAGGAAAATACATTTTTATTTAAATTACGTGAGTAGAGTAATTCTGCTTAATTAGGAAAATACGTTTTATTTAAATTACGTGAGTAGAGTAATTTAATGAGAGTTTTATTTAAATTACGTGAGTAGAGTAATTTAATGTGATTAAATACGTTTTATTTAAATTGCGTGAGAAGAGTAATTTAAAGAGATATAATGTTAATAAAGATGAATATGACAATTAAAAAATTTACTAAATTTGAGTAGTAAATTTTTCATGTTGATATGTATGGTCTAGTGACTATATGGACGTACCGGAGTTATCTCAACCGAGTGTCGCGCGTAGGACAAAAATTAAGGATGAGAGTAGAACAATAATTAAGAGACTCAAACAATAATTTAGAGTCCACAGTTGATTCCGAAAGGGTCGAATTAGTCAAAATAGTGTACCCGGGGTACTAGTCGAGTGTCGGGTCATTTTCGGGCTAAACTAGGACCATTCGGGGGCATTTTGGTCTCTTTACAATTATGGGAAAGAAGACCTACGAATTTTGAAACCCTAGATCAGATTATAAGAGTGGAGGCTAGGGTTAGATAAAAAGATATACACCATAGCCATTAGAGAAGAGAGAGATACACAAATTCCTAAGGCAAAAGAAGGAAGGAAGGGTCATTTTAAGGAGATTTCACCACAAAGTTGTTGGGAAGGAGGATTGAAGGATCAAAATCATCAACCATCATCAACAACCACGAAATCAGACCCTACAAATCATAAGGCAAGTGGTTATTTACAAAATAATTGAGTTATAATACCCATAATTAAGCTTTAGTAAGAACATAATTTTTATGATATTCTTGGGAATAAAACAATTGATTATGATCCATGATTGATAAGGATTGCATGTAGGACATTTTTGGATTTCCAAGTATGTTGATATTATAGAAAACTAGATGATAAATTCGAAAGAAAATCTAGAATTTGGATGAAAGATATAAAGAATGCATTTTTAGGGTTCTTGAATTTTAGAGAGATTTTTAGTTGATTTGGCCAAGATTTATAATGATTTTGTTGTTTTAAATCGTTAGTAATCATCCCAGAACATGTAGGAATGATTAGAAATTGTTGGTTGTAAATATGGTGGATTATCATGAAAGATAGAGAAATAAAAATGGTCAAACCTGTAGGAAGAAGATGAAATGGGTCTGTCACTGCTTGATCGATCGATCGACCCTTGAATGTCAATCGATCGAGCAGTCGATCGATCGACCATATCCCATCGATCGATCGACCCTGGCTGGACTTTAGAGAATTTTGTGAATAAATTTCTTTAATTACCGTCGCTTAATGGGAACCTTAGAAATGATAATTTACCAATGAGAGGACTTTATAATTACCAGTAGGTGTACCATTAGGTTTTCTCCACAAATGATTGAGTGGAAATTTTGGAGAAATGGACTGACGAAAGAATGATCGATTTAGCCGTATGTTGAGATTATGAGAATTTAATTACGAAAAGAGTGAGATTTAATTCTGGAAAGAAAATACCAGTAGGTTAAAATTAACTTAACTACTGAATTAAGGGAGGGGTAACTAGGGCCCTTAGAGTTGCGTGAATACTCGAATAAATACAATAGTGAAATAAATTGTAATTAATAAGTACGGTGAATATAAGTAAAATATATCACGTACGGGTATGATTTGATAGGTCGGGTGTGTACCTACTAAGTTATATAAATGTTTGGGTTAAGAGAATATTACCTAAATTAATTATGTTAGGGTCGATGTGACATTCCGAACTAACATAAAATTGTTATATGTTTGGGGTCGATGAAAAATGCTGAACCAAACTTTTAACTGGTGTCTCGATGAAAGAGTCCCGAACCAGAATATCTGTATATATTTATATTTTTAAATAGTTGGGGTCGATGGATCATTCCGAACCAACTTTCACTTGGGGTCGATGAATCATTCCGAACCAAGAGTCCTTTATGTGTAATAGAAGGATATGTTAGTGGTAATTGATATTAAATACATTGTTGTGTGATAAAATGTATTATATGTGCATAATCTACTAATTTAGAATAGTAGACAATGAAATGAAATGTAAATGTCTTAGTAATAATTTATAGCGTGATGTAATTATTACAAGAATAAGGACAACGAACAGTAAATAAGTTAACTACGGTTATGGGTAGTATAACTAGGTAGACTAAGTATCCTCGATAGTTACGTACTATGTAAGAGAGGTGAGGAAGATCAAGGGAGTGTGCGAAACCTTAATATGTGTAATCAATAACTTAATCGTGATAACTGCTTGCAAAATATTTTCAAATGTTTTGAGTACTAACTCTTTCTCTGTAAATATTTTTAAAAACCGTTTAGGTGCCCAGCCACAGGGACACCCAGCATGATTTCTTTCCAGTGATTTGGGAGCTGCAGCACGTGTGGATGTTGCAGAGATTGTTTAGACGCTTCCTCTTTTTCAGTTCTAGTGCAGGATCTCAGTTTTAGTATTCTTAGTTGGAACATGTTGTCCTATATTTACTTTTACAGTTTATTCTTGGTATGGATTTTTAATTGTCTTTTATTGGCCGTGATTTTCGAAAAGACATTTCCTGCATTCAGTTATTTATGTAAACTGTTTTAGTATTACTAGAATTGAAATGTGTTGGTATGGATTATTTATTCTGCTTAAGAAAGATAAAATTTGGCACTCTTTTAATTTCACTTAAGTGATTAGTAAATTAAAAAGGCTTTCGGTAGTGATGCTAAGAATGGACCATTTAAGAAACCTGTTTAAATTGAATTAAGGCTTGATCACCCAAGGTTTAATTAGGCGGGGTGTCACATAAATAAATCATGAAATCACAACTACTTACTATTTCACAATTATGAAAAAAATACTACAATCCAACCATCCAGGGCGCCCATACACCCTATCGTACAACTTTCATTATAATATTTATCGCAAAGGTTATAAACTCATATCCTAAAGACCTATCCTATTTCGACTCCCAACGGTTATTAGTTCCATGCGTGGGGTGTCTCGCAAGCGAAATCCAAACAAGGAACCCCCCCCACCCCCCCATACACTACTACCTAAAGTAGTCGGTCATCGAAACTCCTCAGGTCTTTAGCCAATAGTTTATAACTTCTCTACAGGTTTTATCTCTTATAATTAAAGTCTACTCATCTACTCTCTTATTAAAGACAAGATGTTGGCTAGTAGTAGTTCATACGCTCTCGTATACCACAAGTAAATGCACGCCGCTAGTCACATCATGCTCGGACATGCCCAAAGTAAGTAATTCCGCGATAAAAATCGAACCCACGTGATGACATGAAAATATAGGTATCCCACACGTCTACGTAATTAACAGTGCTATTGGCTAAGTTTAGTAACCCTTTTGCCCATACAATATTAATCGCTACAAAAATCAATACACGCCTCATAATTCCTTAGATATAAAACATACCCTCATTCGCAGGTGGTGGTTGTTGAATCCCAATATTATAACTTTGCTCCGATGAGCCAAGAAAAAATTTTACCCCAAATTTTCAGTTCTAGTTAACCACACTCCATTATATGCCCAAGCCTTTGAATATATTTCCTTCGTTAGGTAACACGCACAATTACCGCATTTCAATAACTTCTACTGATGACTCTCCTCAATTTTCCATAATAAGGGTGACCTCGACTACGGTCATCATACTCGAACATACTTAATAACCTCCTAACTACGATCTCCGTTATCCGTCCAATGGCCCTCATCTGCCATATGTAACAACCCACGTAATTTTGGTCTATTTTAATTAATTTCTGGAAAATGGAGGAAAATAAAGTTTTAGATAAAATTATTTTTATTGCTCAAATATGTTGGTTATTTTTTTTAAGCCGAGAATTTCAAACGGTTTCGAAAATGGAGTTAAAACGGATTTTTAAATGTTTTAACTCTTGGAGTTGTTTTAACTTCCAACTTTTCATTTCTTTGCCTTATTTAAAGGAGTCTTTTGGATTCCAACTCTTCATTTCTTTGCATTATAAAAGGAAGTCTTGGGCAAGCCTTTCAACATACTTTTGGCACAAATTTTGGCAGAAAATATATTTTATATTTCTCTCCTTTTTATATGCACATTGGCCCTTGATATTTGTGAGTTCCAACCTTAGATTAGAAGGTGTTCTTGGGGTTATTTTGTTGAAGGTTCTTGGAGGAGATTTTGTAGATATTTTGTGTTGATATTGAGGATGTGATCATTGGTTTCTCATCATGGTTTGAGGTATGGGGTTTTACACAATATGCTCCTTAAATCTCGCGAGTGCCATTCTCTTTGAATTCTTGTTTAATTGAACTCATATTTGAATTGATAAATTCATTGAAATCTAGAAAATAATTGTTGAATTTATTTTGATTCATGTGGTATCATTATATTGTTGTTGAGCACGTTTTCATGAGATTTTAATATGGCACGGATGTTAGGCACCCGCCAAAATTCCTGTTTCTTGGGCTATGACTTGATAAAGCATATACGGATGTGGTGAGGCCTGGTGACCCGGTTAAAGTGTTGTTGAGAAATTATATTGATAAATGCTTTGAGATTTGCATTTTGATTTGAATATTCGTACTCGTGTTGTTACGTTTTATTCGTTGCTAATCTGTATTTGTTGAGCATAATTCCTGTCGTATTGTGTACTTCCTCATTTTTTTTAGTGGCAGGTTAGCGCGGATTTTGGGGCGCTATGGAGATTGATTTTATCGAGGATTGTTTGGGAAAGATTTGTATTATTTTGATGTATAGAGTTTTGGAGATTTGTATTTTTATTCGAGTTAGATAGTTGTAATTTTAATTCGAGAGACTTGTTGTAATTGAAGAGATTGAGATTAGTGGATTTATATTATTGTGGGTTTATTTAGATGCTCTATACCTTGTCGCTTGTGGATTTGGATTTATTTTATCGCATTAGCGCTCCGTTCGCTCTCTCCCTGGGCGGGCGGGGTGTTACACCATACTTCTTGTACGAACCCGTTCAAACGCAAATAAGATTCACTAATATATACAGAATCTTACCAACGAAATCAACAATCCTAAACATAGGGCTATACATCAAACAATGCTAAGCTGAAAACACAATAAGCCATACAGACCCTAGAACCTGATGCTCTGATACCACCTGTAACAACCCGCCTAATTAAATACAGGGGGTGGCCAGTCCCATACCAAATTAAAATAGAATATACAGTTGGATCATTCTTAGCATCACTGTCGAAAATATTTACAACTCACCCAATACCCAATTAAGCTGGTGTTAAAAACTTTCCAAATTTTAATTTCAACAAAATCCATTTTTTAGTTTATGAAGAACACTACACATATTGTTCTACTCTAATAACTGAACAGATAGCACAAAAGAATTTAAATGCAATTGGAATAAACATTCCCAAATAATTATCCAATATAGTAATCCCAACAATAGTAAATGTATTAAAATGACACGAATACAAGAGTATTTGACTCCGATAGAAAAGAGATAACTGAATTCCTTTGGGCGACATGCCCTAACTAAAAGAATACTATGAATCTAATGAAGATATGCGTCTAAGCAATACTCCATAGCTCCATAGCTCCATAGCTCATCATAATCCTCTAAGGTTGGCGTCCCTGCGGCTGGACACCTGATATAGAAGATACAATAGAAAAGAAAATATGCAAAGGAACGGGTCAGATGCCGATGTGAAAATGATTTTTAAAATAGCAAGTATTTAACAAGTGCAATAAAGCATTTATTATGTACATGTTATCATCCCACTCTCACTTTCTATTCTCACCTCTCAACTAGAGTGCACACTTAACGTTTCCTATTAACCTCCTAGTTAATGGTTCCTCTTCACTAGTTTCTATATTATGTTACTAACCCATACTGTAACCCCGTATGTCCCATACGATACGTCATATAATTATTCATATACATTTCTCATTAACATGAATCATTTCTCATTAATATGAATTAATCTTTTCAATTCTATAAGAATAAACATTCATTAACTTAATTTCATTCTCTTTCTCTATTCATCGTTATCTACAATTATCACGCAGTAGAATGAATTAACCACTATATACATTCATTTAATCCATTATATATATATATATATATATATTGATATACCCGTTTATATCCTCGGCTTAGATGAGGATTGCCTCCACAACGGATGACCCTAAGAGGGGCCGACCCTTCACCAGGCCCCAGCTGGCCTCCACCAGGCTCTAGACGACCCTACGAGGGGCCGACCCTTCCCCAGGCTCCGGACGACCCTACGAGGGGCCGACCCTTCCCCAGGCTCCGAACGACCCTACGAGGGTACGACAGTACGAGGCCAGAATCAAGCCAGACTCATTACCGGAAGAAAATTTGCCCTCGGTCTCGTCTCATAGGCCGAGGGTGACATCATGACAGCGCGTGGTTTAGGACACGCGTGGAACAGTGCGCGTCAGGCTCATATGACACGTGGAAGGCCGTTATAACCGAATCACACCCTCACGTGAGGGAATATTATGTCATCATTTGGCATCTACAGGTGTCAACAGGGGATTGGTTAGATCATCATTCACATGCACCATGCTTACTTGGGGGGTACACTACACCCCCCAAGACCTATATATACTTGTCACCTACAACCCTGTAGGGGATCGATCCATGAACTGTATCCCTAGCTAAAACTCTTCTTGTACACACAGTAGAGAGAGAGAGGGTTAAGTGCATTGTATCCAAGGCCATTAGTGCCCACACTTAGTGGATCACACACTCACAGTGGATGTAGGCCAAATTGGCTGAACCACTATACATTATTGTCTTATTTCCTCTTATACTCATCCCCTTCTACATACTTATACACTTGCACAACTCTATGGCTGCCATGGCTGCTACTGTTTGAACTCACTATCACTTATCCGGTGGTGCTAAATCTTAGCATCATCAGTTTGGCACCGTCTGTGGGAACGAGAAGACATCTCTTCCTTTGTACAGCTTGACCTCACTGGGCACTCTGGTGGTGAACCAACACTCCCCCTGAGAGGAGGTGTTTCACCATTGAAAGAGACCAACTAAGGTTCCTAAGCTCACCAGTATTTTCTTCAGTTCAACTTTTCATAGCTCAAGCACATGGCACCTGAGATGCCACCGCCACCAATTCCCCCGCCGGATGAGGGGGGAAGACCCAGTTCCAGTTAGCCGCCACCTCAATCTGAGATGGCTGATGTGGCGGCAGCCCTGAAGTCCCTGGCAGCAAGCCATCGGATGATGCAGGAGCAGTTCACAGCTCTAAGCCAGAATATACTGAGACCACCAGGGATCTCACCTGAGATAATTACTCCGGAAGCAGCTCCAGGACAGCATGAGGCCAGGGGACCACCCCAGGCACCAGGTAAAGACCTGCCACCCCCTCAGCGGCGTAGGGATGTTGCTAACCCCCGGCGTTTACGCCTGGGGAGGTAAGGACACCCTTGCCCTGAGGACAGGTATGATGATCTGGAGGGAGAGGAGGCCCCGGTAGAATGATGGGAACCATACGAGGTCTCCAATAATACTGTACGACCTCTCCAGGACAGTAGAGGAAAGTGCGGGAGACCAAACCCTGATGATCGTCCGAGAGGCTCTGCTTTTGACCGCCTGAGCAGGGGGTCGGCCTTCGAGAGGCTGGGCCCAGTGAATGACCTGCGGGACAAGTTGTCCAAGTCAAGAAGCGCCGCGAGATCTAGGAAATAGACAGTAGAGGGCCGACCCCAAAGATAGGATGATGGCCAAAGGGAAGTAAACAGTCGACACAGGCCAGCTGCAGCCGAACCCTCCATCCACCTCCAAGAGGCGGCGGGGGATAACATCGGTCACGCTGACCCTATGAGGCCCTGGAATGACTAAATCCAGCGGTTAGAGGATAAGATTGGCGACATACTGAAGAGACGGGACCCTCTTCAGAGGGGATACACCATAGGCTCACCCTTTGTGGCAAAAATAGTCAACTTCCCCACGCCATCAAAGTTCAAGCCTCCTGTGGTCACCCCAAGATACGATGGGAGCACCAACCCTATCCACCATGTGGAGATGTACCAATCGGCGGCAGACATATACTCTATCTCAAATGAGATGAGATGTCGTGCCTTCTCCGGTACTCTGACAGGGGCTGCACATGTCTGGTACACGTCTCTTCCAAAAAATTCCATTAAAAACTTCAAGCAGTTGGCAGACCGGTTCATCCACAACTTTTTCTTCGGGGTGAGACCACAGAAGAAGACCACACACCTTCTCTATGTTAAGCAGTGAAAGAATGAGAGTCTGAGAGACTACATAGCCAGATTCAATAAATAGAAGCTGGAGGTGGAAGACTATGAGGAAAGCATAGCTATGACAACCCTGATTGGAGGACTCCAAAAGGGAAAGCTGTTATGGAAGCTTGCTTAAGACCCTCCGAGGACGATGGCTGAACTGCTGTCGACAGCAGGAAAGGTGATGAACGCCGAAGAGGCGATGGCGGCAAAATATGAAGACGAGAGAGGAGGTGTTAGTGGGAGTAAATACCCTAAGAAGAACAAAGAGGGGAAGAAGAGGTCCTCGGATGACAAGTTCGCGGGGTACACCCCTCTGACGGTCAGCTGTGAACAGATTCTCAATGAGATTAAGAGTGACCGATCCCTGAAGTGGTCCGAGAAGCTAAGGGCAGCACCTGGAAAGAGGAATAAGAACCTGTGGTGTGAGTTTCATCAAGACCACGGCCACGTAACGGACAAATTCTTTTCTCTGAAAGACGAGATTGAGAAGATGCTGAAGAAAGGGAAGCTCAGAAAATACGTGGACCGAGAGGCCTTCAAGAGGGGCCGAGGAGACGACCCCAGAAAAAAGCGAGTCGATGCATGCAAAGAAGGCCCTCAAAAAAGAGGGGACGACCCCTCTGATGATGAAGACGACCCCGACCTCCCGCCAAGAGATGACCACGGCCCTGTCAAGAGGCTCAATATGATCTCGTTTGGTGTGGGAATGATCTCCGGGGGTCTGGCAGGAGGAGGGTCTGAGGTAGCCGATAGGAAGGCCCATGTTGCTGAAGCTAAGGCAGTGACGAAGATAGTGCACTCAACCTCCCTAAAGGTCAAGTCAGAAAAAAGGAAGAAGGTTGATATAGACACTTTGATTGTGGGATTTTTAAGAATGGACTTCAAGGGTCTCTTGGCCCCGCATGATGACCCTCTTGTCATCACCACCAGGGTGCACGGGTGAGAAGTGCCGAGGATCCTGGTAGATGGGGGCTCATCCGCAGATGTGATGTTTTGGCCATGCTTCAAAGCCTTGGGCCTCAGTCGTGCCAGACTTGTCCCATACCATCATCCCTTGATTGGGTTCAGTGGGGAGAAGGTTCATCCCCTGGGAATATATGAGGCTGATGTCAGGATGGGGGACGAATGGCCGAGATGGCTCACTAAGAAGGTCAGTTTCTTTGTGCTGGATGAGCATGTGTTTTCGGCATACAACATCATACTGGGACGTGTGGCCCTCAAGGGGTTTGAGGCCGTGCCGTCTACGGTCCACCAGATGATCAAATTTCCTACCCCTTACGTGGTAGGGGAAGTTCAGGGAGACCAGACGACAGCGCGAGAGTGTTACTACAACTCCGCTGAAGAAAGGGAGGCACACAAGAGGGTTACGACCACTTACAACATTGATACCCTAGACCCCAGAGATGAAACGAAGCTGAAAAAAGGAGAGGCTGCGAAAGAGGTAGAATCCATCATCCTCGATGAGGATGACGCGGAAAAAACCGTCCATGTTGGCAAGTCTCTGAAGTCCGACATCAAGGAAGACCTCATTAAACTGTTGAGGAGAAGGCAAAGCGTCTTCGCCTGGAGTCATGTAGATATTCCAGGGATTGACCCTGAAGTCATGTGCCACAAGCTCAATGTGGTAGAGGGGGTGAAGCCGGTAAAGCAGAAGAGGAGGATTTACTCTAGAGAGAAGTACGAGGTCAACAGGGATGAGGTTAAAAAATTAGAAGACGGTGAATTTATTAGAGAGGTCATCTACCTTGAATGGCTGTCCAATGCAGTCATTGTCCCAAAGGCCAACGGAAAGTGGAGAATGTGCGTGGACTTCACAGACCTCAACAAGCATTGTCCCAAAGATAGCTTCCCTCTCCCTCGCATTGACCAGATGGTTAATGCTACTGCAGGCCACGAGCTCATGAGCTTCATGGATGCCTACTCAGGGTATAACCAGATTTTCATGGACCCCGAAGACTCGGAGAAGACAGCCTTCATCACTGACAAGGGGACATACTGTTACAGGGTCATGCCCTTTGGCCTAAAGAATGCAGGGGCAACGTACCAATGCCTCGTAAACAAAATGTTTGAAGATCAAATTGGGAAGTCTATGGAGGTCTACGTGGACGACATGCTGACTAAGAGTCTGAAGGCGGAGGATCATGTGGCTGACTTGGAGAGGACCTTTAATACGATGGACAAGTACCAGATGAAGCTTAACCCTGCCAAATGTATCTTCGGGGTCGGAGCGGGGAAGTTCCTGGGGTTCATTGTCAACCAAAGAGGCATCGAGGCCAATCCCGAAAAGATAAAGTCCCTTATTGAGATGAAGACCCCCAAGTCCATTAAAGATGTTCAGAGGCTCACAGGGAGAGTGGCTGCCTTGAACGGATTTGTGTCAAGGGCTACAGACAGGTGTCTACCATTCTTCAAGATCCTCAGGAAGGCCTTCGAATGGAGTGAAGAGTGTGATGAGGCTTTCAAGGAGCTAAAATCATACTTAGGGTCTCCCTTGCTGCTGTCACGACCCGTGCGGGGTGAACGACTCTACGTGTACCTCGCCGTCTCAGAGTCGGCCATCAGTGCAGCAATTGTGAGAGACGAAGATAGGATACAGAAGCCTATGTATTTTAACAGCAAGGCGCTCTAAGGGGCAGAGCAAAGATACCCGAGGATGGAGAAGCTGGCCTACGCCTTGATCCATGCCTCAAGGAAGATGAAGTCGTACTTCCAGTCCCATACTATGGTCATCCTTACTGACTCTCCTCTTAGGCAGGTCCTACACAAGCCAGAAAAATCAGGAAGGTTGATGGCCTGGGCTATAGAGCTGGGGGAGTTTGACATTGTGTATCAGCCTAGGACGGCCATTAAGGGGCAGGCATTGGCAGACTTCGTGGCTGAGTTCACCTGGGAAGATGATGAGGCCGAGGGTGAGACCCTCGGGAAGACGGATCCAGAAGACAGATCCGCAGACACACCCGCAGATAGGGCTGAGATGAGCACCGCTAGAAGGAAAGTGACTGAAAACGACGAGGAAAGATACATCTTTAGACAGGGGTCCCTCTCTGAGGGAAATTTTTCTAAAGGAAAGACTCCGTGGAGCCTCTTCGTTGACGGGTCCTCCTGTGATAGCGGAAGTGGTGCTGGACTGACACTATCAGCACCCGATGGCACAGATGTCGAATACGCCCTGAGGTTCAACTTTAAAGCCTCCAACAATGAGGCTGAATATGAGGCCTTAGTAGCAGGCCTCTCCTTGGCCAAGTCTCTTAGTGTCGGCCAGATATTGGTCCATAGTGATTCAAGGCTAGTCGTGAATAAGATACTAGGAGCCTACGAGGCTAAGGACGAAAGGATGGCTAGGTACCTCGAGAAGGTGAGGGTACCTAGGCTTGATAATGGCCGCGCTGATGCCCTTGCTAGGCTGGCCTCGGCAATAAGAACAGACATTAGGAGGACGGTCCCAGTGGAAATTTTATTCCACCCAGCTATTGAGGACGCTGAGGGAACACTTGGCAATTGCCTAAACGTCTCTCAAGAAGCTTCATGGATGGACCCCCTGATCAAATACATTAAAGAGGGTGAGATGCCAGAAGCAAGGCAGGAAAGGAAGAAGCTGAGGTACAGGGCTGCAAAATTCACTGTCATCGGAGACAACCTATACAAAAAGGGGTTTCTGCTCCCCTTACTTAGGTGTGTGCATCCCTCAGAAGTCCCTTCCATATTGCAAGATGTGCATGAAGGGTCGTGCTCAAGCCACATTGGGGGTAGATCCCTAGCGAAGAGGGTAATCACCCAGGGGTACTGGTGGCCGACCTTGGGGAAAGACACAGCGGCATACGTAAAAAAGTGCGACAAATGTCAAAGATTTGCCACCATCCCTCACCAGCCCCACCAGCCCCTTACTTCCGTTACATCCCCATGGCCATTTGCAGTATGGGGGATCGACCTAGTAGGACCCTTGCCTAGGGCCATCAATAACTATCGATTCCTCATCGTAGCCATTGATTATTTTTCAAAGTGGGTAGAGGCCGAACCAATGGTCACAATTACAGAGCAGAAGACCTTTCAGTTCATCTGGAAGAATGTGATATGCAGATACGGTCTACCCAACACCCTCATCTCGGATAACGGGACCCAGTTAAAGAATGCCTCTCTACAGAAGTACTGTGAGAGGGTAAGTATCAAATAATTTTTCTCCACCCCAGGCCGACCTCAGGCCAATGGGCAAACCGAAGTTACGAACAGGACAATCCTTAATGGGATTAAGAAGAGGCTTGAGGAGGCAAAAGGAAGATGGGTCGAGGAGTTATATGCAATGTTGTGGGCGTACAGGACGACAGTAAAGACCTCTACTGGGGAGACCCCATTCATGCTAGCATATGGATCAGAATCCGTCATCCCCACCGAGATTGAGTTTCCTACGCATAGAGTCCAGGTGTATGACCCCCAGAAAAATGCGGAGGAGAGGAGACTCGACTTGGACTTGATTGAGGAAAGAAGGGAGAACGCTGCGGTACGGCAGGCCGCCTACCAACAGAGGACCGCTAGGTTCTACAATCAGAGGGTGAAACAGAGGCCCATCTCAGTGGGGGACTTGGTCCTCAAGAAGACTTGGAAAAATCCCAACAAGCTTCACCCTAATTGGCATGGCCCATATAGGGTCATCGATGAAGTCATCCCTGGGACCTACAGGCTAGAAAACCTAGAGGGGGAACCTTTTTCAAACCCCTGGAATGCAGATCATTTGAAGAAATACTATCAGTAGTGTTGTAAGGTCTTGAAAGGCCATAATTGTAATAAGAGTTGCTCCAATAGAACACTCAGAAAATTAATGAGAAATATCAGTGTTTCCCTCATCCTGTTGTCAGTCCTAGCACGCATGGAAACATCTACAGAAATACAATAAATTGGAACGTTGATCCCTCGGCTACAATGGGGACCAGTGGAGGGGACGACCCCACCACTGTCCTCAAAAAAGACGAGGGAAGACTTTAAAATCCATTAAATTGGAACGTTGATCCCTCGTATACAATGGGGCCTTGTGGAGGGGACGACCCCACCACTGTCCTCAAAAAAGGCGAGGGAAGACTTTAAAATACATTAAATTGGAACGTTGATCCCTCGGCTATAATGGGGACCAGTGGAGGGGACGACCCCACCACTGTCCTCAAAAAAGACGAGGGAAGACTTTAAAATCCATTAAATTGGAACGTTGATCCCTCGGCTACAATGGGGACCAGTGGAGGGGACGACCCCACCACTGTCCTCAAAAAAGACGAGGGAAGACTTTAAAATCCATTAAATTGGAACGTTGATCCCTCGGCTATAATGGGGACCAGTGGAGGGGACGACCCCACCACTGTCCTCAAAAAAGACGAGGGAAGACTTTAAAATCCATTAAACTGGAACGTTGATCCCTCGGCTATAATGGGGACCAGTGGAGGGGATGACCCCACCACTGTCCTCAAAAAGGACGAGGGTAAAACTTTGTTAAAATGCCATTAATTTGGTTATTTGAACCCTCGGCTATAATGAGGACTAGTGGAGGGGACGACCCCTCCACTGTTCTCAAAAAAGACGAGGGTAAAACTTTGTTAAAATACCATTAATTTGGTTATTTGAACCCTCGGCTATAATGAGGACTAGTGGAGGGGACGATCCCTCCACTGTTCTAAAAAAAGACGAGGGTAAAACTTTGTTAAAATACCATTAATTAGGTTATTTGAACCCTCGGCTATAATAAGGACCAGATGAGGGGACGACCCCACCACTGTTCTCAAGAAAGACGAGGGTAGACTTTATTTAAAACCATTAAATTGGTTACTTGAACCCTCGGCTATAATGAGGCCAGATGAGGGGACGACCCCACATTGGTCGTCAAAAAAGACGAGGGAGGGGTTAGTAGCATCATCATCAACAAAGAAGCAAATTAGCAAGGAATAAACCATAACAGAATTAAATATGGAAGACAACAATTATGGGAGACAGTTGAAGAAGAGACAATGATATTAATAAAAATCTGGTACAAAATATGAAGTGTTTTACAAAGCCGTTGAACAGAAATACACTTGAAGGGTATGGGCTACAGGCAGCCACCCTACGGGATGACATCAGAGGGCAGTGCCTCAACATCAATGGGAATGGTCTCCTCAGTTACCAGCACCGGATGATCTTCAGATGTACCGACCCCCTCGATCTGGACTTGGGACTCCACTTGGTTGAGGGCCTCGGCAATTAAGGGGTCGTCCAGTTGAACACCCTCCAGTGAAGGGCGAACAGAGGAGACTCCATCGCCAAATTTGAGGACGACCCATCGGCAGGCCGTCCTAATCCCCCTTTCTAGATATTCAAGGCCGAAGCCCTGAAATTCATCTGAAGTCTTGTATGCCTCAACAGCATCAGCCTCAGCTTTCTTAATTGCTGCTTCCAGATCAGTCTTATGCTGGGCCTCCAGGTTGATCAGAGCCTCATCCCTATCCTTAATGATCAAGTCCTTGGCTTGCAGGTGGGCATCGTGCTGCCTCATCAGCTCGTCTAGGATACTAGCATGCTCGGTTCTAGCACTCTCAAGCTCAGCCCTCGCAGTATCAAGCTCAGTCTTTGCTGTATCTAGCTCTGCCTACAACTCAGCCTCATGTTGAATGGCCCTCTCAGCTTCGTGAAACTTTTGTTGATTCTCGGCCATCCACTTGGTGGCTGAGGTCAAGGCATAGACAGACTGCAAGAAAAATGAAGAAACATCAAGACGGGCCGAGGGAACAGTTAGTGAGAATGAAATTAAAGGTCAAGACCAATACCTGAGCAAGGGAGTGCAGACCTTAGTCGTACACTTTGGCTGGAGGCATCTTTGCCAAGAACTCGAAGTCAGAGGCCGACGGTGCAGAAAACATCGAGGCCTTGGCTACCCTCAGGTTGGCAATAAGAGATGAGGGGTCGGCCCTCAGATGGGACAGATTTTCAGACCAAAAGGCCCCCATGCTGGACGAAGAAGTCGTCCCCTCAGAGGCCTCTACCCTGGCCCTCGTCCTAGGATCAGGCCGATGCTCAACAGGAGCCTCAGGCTCCTTCCTCTTGCGGCTATCGGCTGTCTGCTCAACAACCGTCGGCCCTAAGGCCCTCGTCTTCTTTGGAGCTTGCTGAGGCTCCTTCCCCTTCTTCTTTGACAAACCAGCAAGAAGGCTTGGAGAAGTCATTTCCCAAAGGTAGTCTGGTGTACCTGCAGGACGACCTGATAAGAGGACGACGTGTCAGAAAAGTTCAGAGATAAAGAGAGAACACTTCAAAAATAAGTAAATAAGGGAAAATGTTCAGTGTAACTCACATAGTTCTGTCAGAGGGCCGACCCTCAGACCAGCTTCTTTAAGGAATCGAGGGGTCATCAAATCTTCAAACTTTGGGATCTCACCCTCTCTCCCTCGTCCCCTCAGATACTCAACAATATCCCTTTCCTCCAGGCTAAGTCTGGGGTCTGACCTAGCTTTTATGGAGGGATTAGACCATTTGTTAGGGACCCTCGGAGCATCAGCAGAAGGGGACGCCTCGGCAGAGTGCTCCCACGCCCCAGATATGAAGAAGAATCTCTTTTTCCAATAATGATTGGAAGTTTGAGCCACGTGGAGAAGTTTCTTCTCAGACCTTCTCGCTCCTAGATGATAATATCCGGGCTGTTTAGATGAAGAGGTGATATTATAGCAAGCCAAGAATACGTCGGACGAGGGCTCATCAGTGAAAGAATTTTTCCACAAGGAAATGTAACCCAGAATCGTCCTCCAAGAGTTGGGTGGAAGTTGAGAGGGGGAGACGCCCAGAGCCGACAGAATATCTACAATGGCAGGGTGGAAGGGAAGTCTGACACCTACTTTGAACATTTGCTCGTAGACTGCAACCTCTCCCTCTTCACCCTCAAAAACCCTCTCAGCCTCAGAGGGAACCCTCATAGTTACCCCAGATGGCACTCCGTAAATATGCCTCCATATCAGAAGGTCCCTATCCCTAACAGAGGAGATAAAAGACGAGGAATGGGAGGTATCAACCTCATCATCTGTATCGTCGTCCTCGTCCTCACCCCTTCCCCCTCATCACCTGCAGGAGGACCCTGAGGAAAAGCCACTTGGAAGGCATTAGGGGATAGGGTTGTCAGAGGGATAGCCTCAGAGGGGATCGTACCCTCGGCCTCTCGGGGAGGGCTAAGATCAGACGTGTCCCTTCTGCCAGACGTCCCGGCACCAGTTGGAGAGAAGGTTCTCTCTTCCATTTCACTTGGTTTGGGAGTGTCGGCGGGACGAGACGACGACCCGCAAGACTCAGAGGGTTCAGATGGTCTTATGGTGGCAAGAGGAATGGGAAAGATGGGTCGTACCCAATTAGGGGCGACCCCTCATCTCCTCTCTTCCTCTTCCTCTATTCGTCTGATCTCGACAAAGAGTTTTTCTCTCAAGGGTGGGAATTCAGACACTAGGTTGTAAAGCCTCCTAAGCATTAAAGGGAAGACCCTACACTTAGAGAAATTATACTAGACTTGGCTAATTCAACTACAAACACTTGGGGGATTGACCAGGTTTGACTTTTGGATTAAACAAAGAACTCAAAGGTTTTCGTCAAGAACGTTCAAAGAACCAGTGACCGGAGAAGACACCGGAAAAAGCTATGGGGTAACTCAAAAGAAAGTGCCGCCCTACGACCCTAAAAAATAAACAGAAATGAAGACAAAAGAAAACGCTGGGTGAAAGAGGTTACCTGATGAGGAGAGGGCAAGAACGCTGCTGAGACCTGGGAAATCGGAGGCTGAAATTGCAATGGGAACTGGTTCTAGAGAGAGAAAAGGCTTGGGCGCGAAGAAAAAGAAGAAGAAGAAGGAGAGAGAGCTTGAAAATCTCTTAAATACTATGGTAATGAGTGGACCCGTTTACCAAGAAAGGTATAATTAGGGCACAAGGCCCCAAGTGTATTGCGCCGCCGCCATGACCTTGGGAACTAAAACAGCAATGAGTATCTGCCCAGGTGTCACTCATCTAACTGATCATACATGCATTTCATGTAAAACACTATCCCTCAGCCATCTCAGCAGCACCTATGGCTAAGGGCTGGGGGGTGATTGATATACCCATTTATATCCTCGGCTTAGATGAGGATTGCCTCCACAACGGATGACCCTAAGAGGGGCCGACCCTTCACCAGGCCCCAGCTGGCCTCCACCAGGCTCCGGACGACCCTACGAGGGGCCGACCCTTCCCCAGGCTCCGAACGACCCTACGAGGGTACGACAGTACAAGGCCAGAATCAAGCCAGACTCATTACCGGAAGAAACTTTGCCCTCGGCCTCGTCTCATAGGCCGAGAGTGACATCATGACAGCGCGTGGTTTGGGACACGC
The DNA here is from genome assembly GCA_949130495.1 of Sambucus nigra. Classification (NCBI taxonomy): domain Eukaryota; kingdom Viridiplantae; phylum Streptophyta; class Magnoliopsida; order Dipsacales; family Adoxaceae; genus Sambucus; species Sambucus nigra. The sequence continues at coordinate 438,883,355 of OX422210.1, forward strand.
GTGGAACAGTGCGCGTCAGGCTCATATGACACGTGGCAGACCGTTATAACCGAATCACACCCTCACGTGAGGGAATATTATGTCATCATTTGGCATCTACAGGTGTCAATAGGGGATTGGTTAGATCATCATTCACATTCACCATGCTTACTTGGGGGGTACACTACACCCCCCAAGACCTATACATACTTGTCACCTACAACCCTGTAGGGGATCGATCCATGAACTGTAGCCCTAGCTAAAACTCTGCTTGTACACACAGTAGAGAGAGAGAGGGTTAAGTGCATTGTATCCAAGGCCATTAGTGCCCATACTTAGTGGATCACACACTCACAGTGGATGTAGGCCAAATTGGCTGAACCACTATACATTATTGTCTTATTTCCTCTTATACTCATCCCCTTCTACATACTTATACACTTGCACAACTCTATGGCTGCCATGGCTGCTACTGTTTGAACTCACTATCACTTATCCGGTGGTGCTAAATCTTAGCATCATATATATATATATATATATATATAATACGCCACCCGAGTCACAGCTGCGGTGCAATGCATTACTCTGTTATCATGTCCTAATATCATTGGTCACCGAATAGGGGACTAAAGGTTCGGTAAGGATTTCTCGAACCACAAACAACAACATATAATTTGGAGGCAAATATAGTTCTCGTATCCATGGGTCATGCACATACCTACGTTCCCACAACCAGCGGACTTATCAACTCCCCGTTAAGTCTTTCATAGACCTATGTTCTCGAGCGACAAATCAAAGATCCCATGGATTCATCAGGATATGACTGCCCTCACGCGCAAACCTCCCACCGATAGCCAGTAAGCTAGGTAAGTCATACACATAAATCATCAATCAATCAAATAGGCATTATCATACCTATAGTATACTATCAACAAGTTAATCGCACTACCCTAAGATAATTCCCATACGTAGCATTATATCTTTCAAATCCTACGTATTAAAATATCATGACTTTACTTCTTTAATTTAATTATCCCCGAGCCTAACTCATTACTCAAGGTTTAAATAGGTTTTTCCTCATTATCTTTATTCAGTAAGAAATCACTAATATCCTACTGGTCCATCTCATCTTATCTCCCGAATTACTACGAATTAAATTCTCCTTTAATTAAGGTTAAAATCGATAGTTTCAAATCTCTCATAAACACATCCTCTATCAACTAGGATTGGATACCATCATCACATGGCTCATAGTCTACAGTGTTTCATTCACACTATATGACTTATCCACAAAACCAACATCCTTGCATCCTATAACATCTCTCCACTCCAGACGTCATTAAGGTTCATGGACGGAGCGTCTCGCAAAGCAAAATCCAAATAAGGAACCCCTCCAATACACTACTACTTAACTTTGTCGATCGTGGATGTCCGTCAGCTTCAGATACGCAATCGGGATAACCTCATCCACTCTTTCAACCAAATGTGGTCTGAACTCCCATCTCTATCCAGGAGCCATACCACTAAGCTCTTGTATTATACTCAGTCCTTGCGCAATCAATAATGAGCTTAAACTCACACCTTGATGTTCAAATTATAACTCTAAGGCTACCCATGTGTTATATTAAATCTCTCCTACTGGACCTATCCTTAATCCTCATGCGTACTGTGGATACAATTATTATGCAACACAAATAAATACGAGAGAAGCAATTATCAAAGAAGAATAAGGAATATAAGATGCCAATCACACAACAAAGGATGTACGTGGTTCAGCAAGGATGCGCCTACATCCACGGTGGTGCAGTCGATATTATTTTTATATACTCCGGAGAGTAATTACAGAGAATACAACTTGTCCTTTTGCCCCGGACCTAGGGTTTAATATATACATGTACATGTAGGTAAGTGGAGGTGATGGGTTTCTCCACATTTTCCATCTCCCGTATAACTTCCAATTGTGGAAATGTGAGGGAAACCGGATCAATATAAGAGATGAGGGGCCCGGACATTGGGCCGCCAGGACTGGGCTACTCGTCCAGGCCCATGGTTCTAAATTTCGGGTACCCACAATTGCCCCTAAATTTGTTCAGCCATGTTTACGGGCTCAATGGATTTAAATGATCAGCCAGTATAGCTGATTTGTGATTCTTCGAAAGTTGTGAAGTTGATTTGGCAGCACCCGCTTCGCGTATTGTGCGCTATGATTAGAATTTGAAGGCTTGTTGGGATAGCCACTTTTTCTTCCGTCGCTTCAGCCCTTCCAGTATTCTTCTTTCTTCTTAGAACTCTAGCGCCTCGTACCTTCTTCTCTCAATCTCCATTTCTATTGTTTCTTAGTTGTCTGAGCTCGTGCTTCTTCATCACTTGAGCCGATCTTCTATTTTGTAAGTTTTCTGTACCCTTTCCTTGTATTTTCTCTTTGGTTTGTAGCTCTTCTTAGGTCTTCTAATGGCGAAGATTGGGAATAGGTCAATCTCTGAATTTAGGAAGTTTTACAACATTCCTGAGTGGGTAGATATTGAGTGTTGTGCCTCCCCTCCTAGGAATGTTAGGGATATAGATGATGCTCACTAGATCCATGTTTTGTTGCTTTCCCAGGGGGGACTGACTTTCCCTCCCAATGATTTGTTCCTGCATTTTTTTGGCTATTTCAATATTGTTCCTGCACAATGCTCGCCCAATGTGTGGAAAATAGTAAATGGCATCCATAGGATAAATCAATTGTATGGTACTAGGTTAGGACTTACCGAGGTCTGTTTCTGTTACTCCTTTTCTCGAACTAGTTCAGGTGTCTTATACCTCAAAGCTAGGAGCCCTGATAGGGTATTGGTAGTAAATCTACCTGATTACCATAAGGACAATTGGCAAGAAGGTTTCCTTGTTAGGAATTGACAGTTCCCTCCTCAATTTGAAGGGTCGAGGTCTGAGAGGTTCTCTATTCCTTTTTACGGGGAGGAATATATAGGTAGACATTGTACTGTTGTTGACTTTTTCTGATTTGTGACCTTTCTAACTCTTCTTTGCTTTTTCTTGCGCAGTTAAGTCAAAGAACTTGGGACCTGCACTCAACGAGGTCCGTCTTTCAGAATTGGTAAAGGCTTGGAAAATCAGGGAGCCCTGAGGTAACGGCGAGCACCCCAGATCTGCTGCCTTCCTGCTCGAGTATAAGAACGTTAGCTCCAGCTTCACAGTGAGTCCTGTGGATAGTATACCAGAGTTTGATTCCTTCGAAGATACTACTGCAGAGCCTATCCAGCTAGACGAGGAGGAGAGCAGCTCTGAGAGTGACTTTCCAGGAGCCGTGAGCAATTTGGGTGGAGGGAGCTTTGATAGTAGCAGTTCCTCTGACCGTGAGGAGGTTTCTGAAGCTTGGAGATCGTTGAGCACTTCTAGCAGTTCAAGTGAAGACATGGTTCCCCTGAGGACGAACTTGATTAGGGATGATGATGAGGAGGACCACGTGCTCCTTGCACAGAGGTCGAAGAAACAAAAAGCCACTTCTGGGGCAGTGGCCACTGGTTCCCGGTCCTCCGCTCAGGAGGAGGAGGAAGGAAGAGGAGCTGGTGAGAGAGAGAGAGAGAGAGAGAGAGAGAGAAAAGGAAGAAGAGAGGAAGAAGTTGGAAGAGAAAAGGAGAGCGGAGGAGAGGAAAAAGAGGGAGAGCGAGAAGGAGGAGGAGAAAAGGAGGGCTGAGGCGAGGACGAAGGCTGGGCAGGCCTTAGTCCCAGTATTTGCTCTGTCTGAAGGGGCCTCCGTGGCAATTTCTCCTCAGCTAATCCCGGCTCTGCTCGAGAGAGCTGTTCTTCCGGATGATCGCCAGAGGGTAGTAGGGTCGGAGCAGTTGGCCCTTCAGGCTAGTCAAAGGCTGGCTCTAGTAAGGATTTTCCTTTTTCTCCTATGTTGTTTTGAATTCCCTCATTTTTCTCTTCTGATGCCTTTTTTTTCTGTAGTTCATTACTGACTTCGTCGTGCTCTATCGTTCACGCGATGAGCTGGAGGAGGAAAATACTGCCCTAAAGCTGAAGGGTAAAGAGCTCGAGGCTAGCTTTAAAGCCGTTGATGCTGCTCAGATTTCCTCCGATCTGGCTCTTACTACTGCCAACAAGGAGAGGGGCGCAGCAGTCAAGGACTTGAAGGAGCTACAGTAGGCCTATGACCTGGTTTGCTCGAGCAAGCTAGCGGTTATTGAGGATAACATGATATTGTCTGCAGAGCTGAAGAAGAAAGAGTCTGAGGCTATTTTTTCTAAGGAGGACTCATACAATTCCGGTTGGGCTGCAGCATATGAGGATGATGAAGTTCAGATAGGCTATAGTAGTCGTCTAAACTTCATAAAAGGCTGGAACAAGGCCTTTTTGGCTGCTGGCGTTGACATCGATTCTCCTTTGTTCGACGAGCATGACCCAGGTTCGAAGCCAACCGTGGATGAAGTTCCTGCCCCAGCTGTTGAAGGCACCAATCCTGTTCCTCAAGCGACCTCTGCTGATGTTTCTCTGGTTGTGGGGACAGAGATTATCCCTGCTGAGGGCGATACTCCTGCTGATGTTGATAAGGGGAAGGGGCCATCGACTTCTGGGCCGCCTGAGGTTGTCAACTAGTTATCTACTAGGATTTCTCTGTATTTTTGTTTTTTCCATTCTGTAAACTTTTCTTTTTTCAGTTCGATGTAACTTCAATCTTCATTAATAAAAAAGGCTTCATTTCTGCTTATACTGATTTCTTTCTCTCCTTTATCTTTCTTTCACTTGTAGTTAGTTGATGTGGATGATTACATTCCTGCTACTTCCCAGTTGGGTATGACCCTTGGTCCCAATGCGAGCCCTGAAGTTTTCCAGGCTTTTGTTAAGCTTTGCAAGTCCCTCAGGTCTAGAAATAAAAAATATAAGGAGCAATATGAGCTAGTGGTTAAGCTGAAGGATAGGCTCTAAGAGATGGAGGACATTGGTGCCTTAGTGCAAGAGAAAGTCAATGTGCTAAGAACAAGACTCCTAGAGGACACCGAGGTCAACCAAGTTGGGGAGTTCCTTCAGCAGGAGAACGAAGACCTGAGGAGGGAAGTCTTACAGCTTAGGGAGCACGCACCGAGCACTGTTCAAGCGGTATTACAAGGCTCATCATCATCGCGAGCTGGAGTTGATCATAATGTTACCCTTCCCATATCGCGAAGTCTCACCCTCCCTCCCCTTCCGCGAGCTAGTAGGAGCACCAGGAGAAGAAGCAGGGAAGGAGAAGAACTTCGCGATAAGGAAATGGAAGAACTCCGCGGTGATGTTCAGCGAGCATACGTAATCGCTGTTGGGCTTCAAAGGGACGTCACCCGGTTGCGGCACTTGTTCAAGAAAGGCCCTCGGCAAGCGTGGGCTGATGGTTATGATCAAGGATGGTCGGATGATCCAACAAGGCTATCTGAGTTCGAGGAGCTTTCTTTCATCAAAGGATGTCTAAGTGCCTTGAAGGAGCTACAAGTCTCGAGGAACTCGGTGCTATGGTATCCACATGAGATGTCTTCCTCTACTCTAGTGCCCAACCCATTCAGGAGGGACGATCGATGGATCCCCATCGATGCTATTCCTCGGAAATTATTGGAGTCGGATGCGAATGAGGTTGTGGAAGAGTTTTCTCCTGCTCCTGATGACGAACGAAGAGCTCGAGTGGCTGATTATCTTGCTCGGAGGCTTCCACCCCTTGAGATTTTGCCAGTTGTTGTATATATATTTTTTTTTTGATAATGTAAATGCTTTGGGCGAGCTCGCCGACTAAACATGTATTCTCATTGTTGTAAGTAAGATGGATTAATGAAAAGTTTGTGTTTTTTGGGAAATTTTGCCAAATAAACGTGTATATACTACTTTTCGTATCCTTGCTGCTTTATGATTTCTTCTGTTTTGTCATGCAAGTGTCCCCCCAGTCCAGTACAATACCAAAGTACCATTGTGCCCCACCTTACCTTTTAGATTGTGTCGTCACACTCCCTTAGGCCTAAGTAGGGCAATTGGCGAGGACACACCTGGTGTTGGATGTCTTCATCCGATCAGGATTTTGTTCAACCGAAGTAGGTTTGGTGACCAGTATAAGATTTGGTCGTATTGCCTAAGAATCCTCTGTAAGGCTTTATATATTGCCAGGGGTAACGCTAAGAGGTCTCTCGTGTTTTATGATGATGACCTGAGGAGGGGTATTCCTCTGCTGTAGTGATTAAGGTGCTTATTATTTGTAAAAGATGTGTGATGAATGCAACTGTCACCAATCAGAGTATAACCAACTAAGTAACTTTCATTAGTAACAAGGAAAATGAACTTCTATTTTCATAACAAAAGAAATACAAGAAAAGGATCTAATAATAGAATTTCTTGAGATTAGCTGCATTCCATGCTCGTGGTATTTCTCTGCCCTCCATCGTTTCCAAGTGATAGGCACCTTGCAGATCGTCTTTAGTTACTTTATAGGGTCCTTCCCAGTTTGGGCCTAGCTTGTCGTCTGACGACTTCACTGTGCTGCCCAAGACCTTCCTTAGAACATAGTCCCCAATTTGGAATGCCCTCGGCCTAACCCTTTTGTTGTAATGCTTCGCGAGTTGTTGCTGATAGTTCGCTAACTTCACCAGGGCCAGTTCTCTACGCTTGTCGGCTAGGTCAAGTTCGGCGAGAAATGCTTCATCATTCAGGCCTTGATCGACAAGGTTGGATCTCATTATTGGCAAACTTGCTTCTAGTGGGATGATTGCTTCCATGCCATATGTCAGCGAAAATGGGTTTTCTCCTTTTTCTCGCTGAGGAGTGGTTCGGTATGCCCATAGAACATGGGGTAGCTCTGTTACCCATGCGCCTTTGGCTTACTCTGATCGCTTCTTTAATCCATCGATCACAGTTTTGTTGGAAGCTTCCGCTTGGCCATTGCTCTAAGGGTAGGCCACTGAGCTGAAGTGGTGTCTGATCCCGTGTTTATTACAGAAGTTCTGAAAGGGGCCACTTTCGAACTGCGTTCCATCGTCAGTGATGATGGTTCTAGGGATTCCAAACTGAGTGATTATATTTCTCCATATGAACCTTATCATATCAGCATCTCGGATATTCACTAGGGATTCGGCCTCGATCCATTTGGTGAAGTAGTCAGTCGCAACCAACAGGTATTTGCGATTGTCGACGGTGGTAGGCAGCGGTCCCACGATGTCCATTCCCCATTAGACGAAGGGCCATCGGCTGGACAGGGACTTCAGATCGCTGGTGGGTTGGTGGGCCATAGGAGCGTGGAATTGGCATTTCAGGCATTTGCTAACATATATTGCGGAGTCCTTTTGCATGTATGGCCACCAATAGCCTTCCTTTATTGCTCGAAAGGCTAGAGACCTTCCTCCGATATGACTTCCACAGATTCCTTCGTGAAGCTCGTGTAGCACTTGCTCGACATCACCTGGGTGGACGCATCTAAGGTAGGGGCCGAAGAAGGATTTCTTATACAAGTCGCCTCCTGTGGATAAGTAAAAGCGAGCAGCTTTGACTCTTATCTGGTGGGCAGTTTTCTTATCATCTGGGAGCGTGCCATCCTTTAAATAGCCCCTTAAGGGGTCCATTTAGCTGGGGGTTGATCCCATTTGGAGTACTTGTTCCACGTTTGGTAACTTGCTGTTGTGGTTAATACTCGAACAAATGAGGAAATCGATGGGGATGACCCTCTTAAGGTCAGAGTCAACTGTCGAACTCAAGGCTGCTAAGGCATCAGCATGACTATTTTGCCCCCTGGAAAACTGTTGGATGTTGATCTCTTCAAATCTTGACAGTAATTCTCTCACTAAGGTGAGGTAGGCTACCATTCTTTCATCCTTTGCATTGTAATCTCCACTTATCTGATTGGAGACTAGTTGAGAGTCGCCGAACACCTGTAAACGTTTTGCTCCTAGAGTTTGCACCTTTTGGAGGTTGGCTATTAGGGCTTCGTACTCTGCTTCGTTGTTGGAGGCTGCAAATCTAAGCCTGATTCCTTGTTCAGGGATTGTGTTCTCTGGAGTAATGAGGACAATTTCGACCCCTGCCCCCTTGGAGTTGGAGGCTCCATCAACAAACAGTTTCCAGGTTTCCTCTTTTGTTGGGTTCTCCTTTTGCCTTGTTGGTTGAGGTTGGTCGGAGAGTTCTTCGCCCGTGAATTCGGCTATGAAATCAGCAAGGATCTGACCCTTGATAGTTGTCCTTGGTTGAAATTAGATGTCAAACCGACCGAGCTCGACTGACCACTTAAACAGTCTGCCCGACAAATTCGATTTCCTTAGGACCGCCTTAAGGGGATGCGATGTAAGTACGATGATAGTATGAGCTTCGAAATAATGCTTCAACTTCCTCGAGGCTATTACTAGTGCAAAGGCGAGCTTCTTCAATGGCAGGTACCTTTGCTCAACGTCTAATAAGGTCTTGCTCGCGTAATAAACAGGGTGATAGATTACTGCAACCTCGCATATTAGCGCAGAGCTAACAATGTGATTGGATACGGAGAGGTACAGGTACAAAGAATCCGTTTGTTGTGGTATGACAAGCAGTGGTGGAGAGCTTAGGTACGACTTGAGCTCGTCCAATGCTCGCGAGCAATCTGGGCTCAACTCTAACGTTTTACTCCCCTTTAGAAGCTGGAAAAAAGGGTTGCACTTCTTAGAGGATTTGGAGATGAATCGATTTAAGGCAACGAGCATACCAGTGAGCTTCTGTACATCCTGAATTGTGCGAGGGGGTTTCACCCTGTTGATTGCATCGATCTGGTCTGAATTAGCTTCTATGCCTCTCTTACTGACCAAGTATCCAAGAAATTTTCCTGACTAGACACCGAAGGAACATTTGCTCTCATTAAGCTTCATTCGGTACTTCCTGAGGATTTCGAAGGTCTTTGACAGGTCTGAGAGGTGATCTTCCTTCTTCTTGCTCTTAACGAGCATGGCATCGATGTAGACCTCCATTATGTCTCCCATTTGATCCTTGAACATTTTTTTGACCAGCCGCTGATAGGTTGCCCCCGCATTCTTGAGCCCAAATGGCATGACCTTGTAGCAATATAACCCAACTGTCGTGATGAACGCCGTTTTGTCCTAGTCTGGGGCATACTAGGAGATCTGGTGATATCCTGAGTATGCGTCCAGGAAACTCATTCGCTCGTGAGCTGTAGTGGCATCTACTAGTTGGTCTATCTTTGGGAGGGGGAAACTATCCTAAGGGCATGCTTTGTTGAGGTCAGTGAAGTCGATGCAAACTCTCCACTTCCCATTATTCTTCGGAACTACTACTGGGTTGGACAACCACTTGGGGAATTACAGTTCCCGTATGGATCCTACATCCAGCAGTTTTTCGACTTCCTTTTCGACCACTTTAGCCTTCTCGGGTGCAGTTCTCCGTGCCTTCTGTGTGACTCGTTTGAATGTGGGGTTGACATGCAGCTGATGAAAGACCATATTAGGATCGATTCCAGGCAGCTCGTATGGTTCCCATGCAAAAACATCTACGTTGTGTCTCAGCAAGGTCGTCAACTCCTTTTGTTCTTGGTCGGTGAGAGATGCTCCAATCAAGAAGACTCTGCTACTGTCATCAATTTCGGCTATAACTTCTACCACGTTCTCGATGACACTCTCGGAGGGGAGGAGCCTGGTCTCCTCTACTCCAGGTCTTCCATACTTTAATTGCTACTTGGAAGGTATCACACCCTCTTCAACTTTCTCGCTGGGTTGACCGGCCTTCTTCTCTGGCTTTGGTCGGATGGCTGCTATGAAGCACTTCCTCGCCATCGCTTGGTCGCTGTGGATCTCCATTACTCCTTGCTCAGTTACATACTTGAGCTTCTGATGGTAGGTCGAGGAGACCGCTTTCATAGCATGAAGCCATCCTCTATCGAGGATGGCCTGGTACGGTGATTTGATGTCAACTACCAAAAACTCAATCATCTTGGAGACGTTCCCAGCACGAACTGGCAGCACTATCTTGCCTAGGGGCATGGTCATTTTTCCAGCGAAGTCGACCAAAGGAACAGTAGCTTCCTTTAGGTCGGTGACGCTCAACTTCAATTTCCTAAATAGGTCAAGGTACATTACTTCGGATGAACTTCCTTGATCGACTAGCATCTTGTCGATGTCAAAGTTAACTATCATGAGTGTAATGACCAGGGCATCATGGTGTGTGGTCCGTACTCCCATCAAATCTTCATCCGTGAAAACAATATGCTTGTTATAGTTGACGTCCTCTGCTCGTCAACGCTTTCCTGATTGTGACTTTGCTGGATCGATTTGAAAAGCCTGCATTATCGCTGTAAGTTTTTTCATTTCCATTCGAGCTGAGTTCCATTATATCTTCTTGACATCAGATACTCCGTGGATTACTGCGAACTCGTGTCCTGCATCATCCTCCAGTACGTTGTCGGGTCTCGACTCTCTGTTGGCAGCCACTTTCTCTGCCCTTTTTTCCATAAAGTCGTTCAAATGCCCGGACTGGGCCAACTCCTCGAGGTGAGACTTAAGAGCTTTGTAGTGCTCGGTCTTATGTCCTCCCTCTTTGTGAAAAGCGCATCTTAACGCATTATTCCTCTTCGAGGGATCTCCTCCCATTTTTCTGAGCCACTTGATGAATGACTCATCTTGGATCTTCGCGAGAATTTTGTAAATTAGTTCTTTGAAGACGGTGTTGACCACCTGGAATACTTTCGAAGTGTCATGGCTCCCTCCGTTCTTGGAGCCATTTTTGCCTCCATTCTTTCCTCCTTTATTCTGGTTCTCAGTTTTCTCACCTACCTTGGTAGTGAGCTTAGATCGACCGTTTTCTCCTGTATTAGGGCGAGTGACATCTTCCATCTTTGCGTATTTCTTGATTCGGGCCATTAGGTCGTCAATAGTTATAGCTTCCTTCTTCGTCAGGGACTGGTAGAGGAGGGAAGAACTAGGGAGCCCAATTTTGAAGGAGGCCACTGCTACTTCCTCCGCGCAGTCCTCGATCTCATTTGAATAACTCCCAGTACCTCTTCGCGTAATCTCGGAGGGTCTCTTGAGGCGTTTTCTTCATTGTTAGCCAAGTATCCATCCTTTTGGGATGAGAGCTACTGGTAATGAATCGGTCCATAAAAAGTTCGGCTAGGGATTTGAAATTCTTGATCGACTGGTGGGGGAGCCTTTCGAACCACTTCTACGCTACATCATGAAGGCTCGAGGAAAAAATACAGCACATCAGGGCATCTCGGTGACTCCAGAGGGTCATGGCATGTCGGTATTGCCTGACGTGATCGATGGGATCAGTTTTTCCGTCATAAATCTTGAACCTTGGAATGTCAAATTTCTTGGGAGCTTCCTCATCTTCGATTTCTCTTGTGAAAGGTGACTTCATCTGGGTTTTGAGAGCTCGCCTCGCGAGTTCTCTGGTTGATCTTGTTCCGTGGTGAGCGGGATGCTGGTCCATCTCCCTGCGGACCATGTTTCGTATGTTCTCGTCACTGCGAGCAGGGCTCTGGTAGAGGCGAGCTCTTCACAGCTGTTCGCGGAGGTCATCGTCTGACTCGCCTCCTTTGTCCCTTTGAGATTCTCACCTAGGGCTCCTTCCTCGGCTGTGAGATTTGCTCGCCTGAGGGCTAGGAGTGCGATATGGGCATCTCGGGTTATCAGGACGAAGCTCCCTCTCCACTCTTTCCAGTCTTCTTTCCAAGCGAGCATTTTCAGCCTCGTATCTGCGAGAAGACTCCCTCTGCTCGTGGAGCCTTGCCTCGTACGCATCAATCAACCTGGATATCTGCGTGGACCTCGTTGGTCCCTGACTTTCTTCTAAGGCTGGTCTTCCCAGGCGAGCTCTCTGATCTGAACGTCGGACTTCAGACCTAATCCTGCGAGGAGCAGGTGGCTCTTGAATATCTCCTGCTTGGGGAGCATTGCTGCTGTGACCAGACATCTTAAACTCCTTTCTTGACGTGGGCTCTTCTCAGGGAAAGATGAATGCTTCCCACAGACGGCGCCAATTGTGGATACAATTATTATGCAACACAAATAAATACGAGAGAAGCAATTATCAAAGAAGAACAAGGAATATAAGATGCCAATCACACAACGAAGGATGTATGTGGTTCAGCAAGGATGTGCCTACGTCCACGGTGGTGCAGTCGATATTATTTCTATATACTCCGGAGAGTAATTACAGAGAATACAACTTGTCCTTTTGCCCCAAACCTAGGGTTTAATATATACATGTACATGTAGGTAAGTGGAGGTGATGGGTTTCTCCACGTTTTCCATCTCCCGTATAACTTCCAATTGTGGAAACGTGGGGGAGACCGAATCAATATTAGAGATGAGGGGCCCGGACTTTGGGCCGCCAGCACTGGGCTACTCGTCCGGACCCATGGTTCTAAATTTCAGGTACCCACACATACAAACTAGAATCCAACACATGAATCTAGCAATCGAAATTTCTTCCAATTTAATTTACATAATTCTAATCCATTAAATCCAAATCACATTAATTTGATTCCTATCTAGGGCTTACTGATATTCCCTAAGTCTCATTATATCCCATTAATAATCACCAAAGATATACAAAAGGTTTTCGATAAGAACAATCATTAAAAAGAAACAACATCGGAATTTCTTCAACAAAATTTATGATTATTTCGTGGATTACTATCTAGCTACAACATGAGTTTGATTCCTATATATCTCCATTATCCAGAAATCCATTAACAACTTTATCTTTTCATCTTCCAAACATGAAAAATCTCATCTTTTTATAAATATTCTAACATGGACAATATACAAACTTAGATTGCAATTATCAAACACTTGCCTCTAATGAAGATCTGATCCTTTAGGGTGGTGTATCACTAGTGGTTCTCCCCTTCTCCGGTGGTGGTTGGTGGTGATGACCTTTGACCTTTGGTTCTCCTCCTTTCCAAGAAAGCTTCTCTCTTCCCAAACAACCTTTCACTTTCTCTCAAAAGATGACCTCTCAATTTTTTTGTAGAGGAGAAGAAGGAACCACGTACAACTAATCTCCAAATATTTATAATAAGACAAAACCCGAAATTACTATTCATCCCCCTTGTAAAAATAACCAAAATGCCCTTTTGGGTGTCTTTTCATTTCCAAATTACCCGAGACCCAAAACCAACATCCAAATAGACTTTTATGACTATTTCAACCCTTCTGGATACAACGACGCAGTCGAAACGACTATAAGGTTGATGTAAAAATAAGTTTCCTTTTTAATTTAATAAATTAGTCCCGACACGTCCCATACCGCGTCCGACTAAAAAAATACAAATTACTGAATTGACAACTCACAACCATATCAATAACATCACATTCATATATTTCCTAAATATCTTTAAGTAATATTCAGAATCATTCATTTTAATATCTACAATTCGGATAAAACCCAAATGAATTAATTTATAGTAAAATCTAATTAATCCATTAATTTAAAATATAACCCATTTTAAAAGTCATGAAAATTACGGGGTATTACAGTAGTATATTTTTAGCATGTTATTTACATATATTGGATTAAATATATGCGTGTAGGATATTGGTTTGCATCCTAGTGTTGATTATGAATCATCTTGACATTTGTATGGAATGGGTATTAAAAAGATGATTTAAAATGGGTCTTGGAACAAATAAATTTTAGAATATAAATACTATGCATTTTTATGAAATAAAAATGTGAGAAATATTAGTTTTGTGTATTTTTTTTTAGTAAAAGACACAATCTGCATTTATGGAACAAAAATGAAAGAAAATATTTGCTTCGTGAATTTTCTAGTAAAAGAGATAATGGGCATTTTTATGGAATATAAATGTAAGAAATGTCATTTTGCGGTGTTTCTAATAAAAAATAACTAATGAACCTTTTTGTGAAATAAAAATGTGAAATGATGTTAATGTTGTCAAAATATTTATGAAATAAATATTTTTAAGTTTCTTGCAAAATGGAGACTTTATGAATAAAAAGGACATTCGTTGAGTTTAAAGAGATTGATAAAATCCTTTGATTACTTGAAATGTATGTCTAACCCACTTGGTAGGATTTTAGTATTTAAAGTCCACTTTCTATGCATATAAACTTGTAGTGTTTTGATAATATATATGTGAGAAAGTTTGAAGAAAGTCTTGTTGGGTTTAAGCATGAAATGAGACAAACTGAAATTTAGGAGCTTAAATGTAAAGGGTGTTATTTATGTGTTAAAAGGGTTAAAGTGACAAGTGTGAAAATTGGGCAAAAGTGTGCTATTAAAAAAGCGTTAAAATGGTGTTAGTATGTCGTAGTGAGTGAGAACGACATAATTTTTTACAGTATCCCAACTTGGGCTTCGAAGTAGATTATTTTAAGGTTGAGGTACTAAATTTATGTAGGGTGACTAGGATGGTGATCTCAAGTTCACAGTTGGTTCTAAATGGGTCGAGATAAGCAGAATTCAGTATTTGGGGGAAGTATTTGGGTCCCGGGAGCTTTTTAGACTAGCTCAGACTCGTGGATGGGTATTTGACTCATTTTATAATACCCTAAAAACCTAATTTCATGATTATTGGATTAACATATAAAATTTTGGTGTGTGAGTCATCCCTACCATTAGTTGTAAACCCTAAAAGAGAGAAGGAATAGAGGAGAACGTAAGAAGAAGATTAGAAAGTCTAATTAAAAGAAAAACTCGGGGATTCTAGCATCAAATCGTAACACACAAGAGACATCAGACCCTATAATCATTACAAGGCAAGTAATTAACTTGCTTGATATTTTATGCATGTCAATTCAGTTCATATCATAGTAGGTGATATATTATGCTTTAGAAGATTTTTGGGGGATGGGATCTATGTTAAAAGATGGGATTTGGGGTGATAAGTAGTATAACCATTGCTCAAGAAATATTATGAAAATAACTCCAAACATAAATTTTAAATCTTAAATAATAAAGTTAAAGCAATTGCATAATCTTAAATGAGAAATAACAAAGTGCATAGTTTTCTAATAAGATCATAAATCCCATGAGTTTAATTGTTGTTGAATGAATTTAAATGTGAAAAATAAATTTAGTCATGTTTAGAATTGATAAAAACTATAAATTTTGGTTTAGATTGTTCATATATATGGGAGTGTTGACGGCAAGATGATAAATCCCTCCTAACGTCAATCTCATTAAAAGCTCGTTCAAATAAGTTGAGATTCTCATTCAAACAAAGTTGGTATTTCATTTGAACAACCATTGGGTTTGGTTATGGAGATAGATATTTTTGTCACGAATGCGTGGCCGCCGGTTTCATATTTTTTTTATTTTTTATAATTAGTTATGAATATTCTACGAAAGGGTGTTCTAGACCAACATCTTTAGTTGGAAATCAAATCTGGGTATGGATGCACTGGTGTTTTGGGGCAAAAAATACTCGGGTTATGATTTATAAAATTAATTTGGAATTATAGAAAAAGTTAGGTTACGGGATGGTTTGAGATAGTCTTAGTATTCGGAATAAAATAAACGGGATGTATATACATAAGTAAGTCACTACTTATGAATTTGAGAGTCGAATCTAGAATCGTAGAATTTAGGCTAGTGCTCTGAGTGACATGGACGGTTACTCGATTTTATTTTATATATGTACTGGTATAAAGACAATATGTGTGTGTGAGTGTGTGTGTATATATACACACACATAGATATATAAATTTTGTGTGTGTGTGTATAGTATATGTGTATTATATTTATGTGAAACATACCACTCTAGTGCTATCAGCGGAGTTTGCGCGATGTGGGTGATCTTCCCTGGAGGAACACAGTAGGTTAAGTATTGACTACAGGTCATAGCGCCACGCATTTGCCCTTGTGATGGTTGAAGTTCAAGATTAGGTAATTTTGGGTATAGTTATGACTCACTATCAAAGGACTATGGCCGCCTTGCAATTTTATCGATTCGGTATGAGAGTCCGACTGCTGGTAATTGGTATGATGTGAGTATACCCTGGATGATGATAGAATTGTTGTGAAAGGCATTTAAGTAGTACTCGGGGGAAGGAATTTAATAAGTTATTACTCGGGTGATGGTATCCAATGAGTTAGTACTCGGGGGAAGGCATCTAATGAGTTATTACTAGCGGGATGGTATCCAATCAGTTATTACTCGGGGATGACAATTATATGCAACATATGTGTGTTTGTTGTAGTATAACTTTATGTGTGCGTGTGTGTGTGTATTTATATAATAAGTTAGCTTGGTTTTTGAAAATGTATACATTTTTAACGGTCTAGATCGATGCCACCTCCTTACATATTTTAATGGTTGAGATCATATCTAGTTTCTTTTTACAACCCTACCCTTCAATTAATTGATTCCCCCACCCCCCACCCCAATTTGTTACTCACCCATCTTACACTTCAATTCAAAAGTGAGGCTATTTTGGTAACACTCTCCTTTTACACACACACCACCCTCTCTCTCTCTCTCTCTCTCTCTCTCTCTCTCGACATATCTTACTCACCCCCACTCAGCCGTCCCTCATTCCTTACAACCCCCAAACACAAACTCACATTCCCTCTCTCTACGTTCTCTCTCCTCCCAACTTCGCTCCCTACCTCCTCCGTTTGCTGCCTCCCTAAACCTGCTCGCCCTTCGCTGCCTCGGCTGCTCACCCTCACCCTCGCCCTCCGCTACTCGCCCTCGCCCTCCACTGCCTCCCCGCTGCCGCCCTCCGGTTCACTACTTCTCCCCCAACCGTTGGTATAGAGAATCGATCCATGGCCATCATCACCGGTACCATCATCGAATTTGCAAATCAACGATCCGTTTCAGCAATTGAAGATCGCCACATTGATTTTACCAAAGTAAGTTTCGATTTTCACAATTGCTTTGCATTTTTGCGTGAACTATTTAGAGCTGAGTTACTAGGGTTTTTCAGTTACTCGAGGTTGAATTTTGAGCTTGCTGAATCTTTGAGTATTGTTTTTTGTGGAATCGGATCTGAGGTGTTGTTTAGATACTTCAAATGATCATTTAAGGACTTGCATAGTTAGTTCCCATGCGCAACATTCACAATGGGCATATATATCAGATGTTGAGGCTCTATTGGAAGAGATGGATGTAACATTCACAGTGGGCATAGTTTATATTTAGTAGGAACATTACAACTAATTTCTGTCTAAGCAGCATTGTTATAGATAAAAGGAAGATTTTAAGTATTATATCTTATAGATAAGAATTTTATGAATTTTACGGATTGTAATTTCTGTCTGAGCAGTATTGATATGGGTGTAATGTATTCAATTCCTCTTTTACATGTCCATAAATGACTACTGGAAGGACGAAATGTCTTCATTTACTTTAAACCCCCATTTTTCGTTGTTCCCTCAGTTCATGTTTAATCTGCGGCGATCAGAATTTGTACAGGTAATTATGATTTCTCTTTTGCTTCAAAATTTTATGATATATGTATTCCTACTATGTTATTTTTATCTAAAATTTGATAGATGTTTAATAATAGTATAGATGAGATGGCCTACTTCAATATGTTGTTAAACCGGGAAAACATAACAAATTCAGCAGTCATGATTCAACTCGCTGCCTGCTCCCGCTTTGCTGGATGTGGCATCGATTGCAGCTGATCTTATCATTTTGTTGGATTCATATTTCAGCTTAGTTATTTTCCATGGAATGACTATTGCTCAGGGGAGGAACATGGGGTACCAGAATCAGCCAGAACATCAGGTATGTGCCCATTTTTCCATACTTTTATTGAATTAGTCGTTGGTGGACATATGGAACTGTGTCCACTTTCACTAATGTGACTCTTAAGGTCTTTATTAGAGTCGGATGGGGGCAATGTCTAATATTAACATTTCCCCACAATTAAATGGGCTACATTCAAAAAATGGTGTAATGGGTTCAATGCCTCTTTTATATGATTTGTTTTTGGTGGTTGAGAAAACATCAACAAACATTGTTTATAATTACTAATATGTAAATTTCTTTTGTCGATTCCATTATGTCTTCTTCAGTTGATGTACAATATTAATGAATGACTTGGACATGTTGCTTCTTAAAGTATTTAATCATCATCTTGCTTTTCCAAAGTATGTAATTGTTAGTTTACATTTTAAAGTTTTACACATAATTGGTTATATTTCAGGTTTGATATTTGATATGTGGTTGTGTTATGATTGGGATTTTAGTTTCATTTAGCATCGGTTGATAATCAATAGCAAGAGCAATAGAAGCTAAAGAGAAGTGATAAATAATTTCAATTCTTTGTTGCTTCAATCACATGAATAGAGTATATTTGGTTTTAGTCTCTACGTGTGACTTGAAGCATGCATCTTTATGATTTTTGTCACATTTATATTGTTTTCTTTTTTCACATCTAATATTTTTTGCAGATCTATGTAGTTTGTCATCAAGATCTTATATTGAAGGTAGAGGCTTTGGGCAAAAATCGAAAAGGTTTGTGCTCTTATTTACATTGTACAAACACACACACATGCGCCCCCTGCCCATCCCCTCCCCCCTTCCCCACTCACACACGCACACACGCGCACATAAACACACACACATGCACACACGTACCCACGTGCACTGCATATATGCACAGGTATATTGTGACACCCCGTCTAATAAAATACCGGGTGATCAGTCCTATACCAAATTAAAACAGGAATCCCAGTTAGATCATCCTTAGCATCACTGTCGAAAACTTTTTAAAACTTACTAACCACCTAGTAATCCAAAAGCTGGTGCCAAATTTTAACTTTTTAATTAAACCAACCAGTACATGCGGAAATAAATATAATCCATTCACACAACTGAATTAAATGAACTAAACAAATAATAAGACGACAAGCCGAATAACCATCGGCCACCAAATAAATAGTCCAATACAAATATCCAACATCTGAATAAATACATCTGAAATCAGTACTGAGAAGACTGGGAGACAAGCCCTAAATAAAACTGGAACTGATAGATGATTCCTACTCTAGGAATAAATGAATGATGTGTCTAATCCAAACTCCTGCTAGCATCCACATATGCCGCATCTCTGTATCCTTGGAATAGAATACCAATCCTGGCATCCCTGTGGTTGGACACCTAAAAGGTTTTGAAAATAGTTTTATAGCAAGGGTTAGAACCCAAAACATTTTGAAAATATTTAGCAAGTGAATTAACTACAGTAATTTAAAATGCATGAATGCGCTTCATATTTAAGTTAGTGTCGCACTCCCTTGTGGACATGCTCACCCCTCCACTATTGTACACACCTAACGGTCACCTTGACCCCCACCTAGTTGTACTACCCCGTCCAACGAGTCCTAGTATAACCTCCCCTTTCCTTACTACTCTACCCCGAGTATAATGATTCTTGAATTATAAGTTATCTCACAATTAACTTAATTAATTCCTTATTAAATAGTAGCATATAACCATGTCACGAGTTATATAAAGTAAATACATCACACACTGTATTATTACTCGCATATAATATTGAATACCATTATATACGTACCTTTACTAAAACATCCACACATATAACATACGTATATCCATCCCTCCGAGTATACCCTCGTCGGATGATTCCCTCTAAAGTGATATCTCACTAGGTGTGCTCACATAACCTAGTTACCCAAGTTGGAATCGCACACCAACCTGGCCCAAAACATAAACGAAGTGGAGGCGGTCATATTCCTTCCTTGAAAGTGAGATAATATCCTCACCCATATACCGACACTTTGACTTGGGGATATACTCACCCTACTCCTCGGGCTAGGGGATTCACCCACATCGCGCAACCTCCATTGATAGCACTAGAGTATATAAATTAAATAAATATCTAATCACTGATATTTAATAGCACAACCAATATATACACACATCTATATATATACTATCACTACACCGTATATATATAATATAAACCCCGACTTTACCGTGTACTCAAAAACCCATAACACTAGCCTGTAATTTCCTGAGTCTCTGGCCCGACTCAACTTAATTAATTTTCTCACTTAATAATTTTCATCTTTCCGAGTCTATGGTCCGACTCTAAATAATAATACACTACACAGTAATTTATATGAAATTTGCGCAAGTCTATGATTCGACTCTTATTTAATTAATTAACACAACTCCGAGTCTGTGGTCCGACCCTCATATAATTAATTCACATCTCAATTAATATACTATTTTCCCCGAGTCTATCGTCAGACTTTAATTAAATTAATTAACACACCTATTAATTTAATGCCTTTCCGAGTCTATCGTCTGACTCTAATTAAATTAATTAACAAACCTATTAATTTAATACCTTTCCGAGTCTATCGTCCGACTCTAATTAAATTAATTAACACGCCTATTAATTTAATTCCTCCCCGAGTCTGTCGTCCGACTCTAATTAAATTAATTAACACACTTATTAATTTAATTCATATCCGAGTCTATCGTCCGATTCTAATTAAATTAATTAACACACTTATTAATTTAATACCTCCCCGAGTCTGCAATCTAACTCTAATTTAATTAATTAATACATCAATTAATTTAATATCGATCCAAGTATGTGGTCCGACTCCCAGTTAATTAATTTACACATTAATTAATTTATACCAATCCTAGTCTGAAATCCGACTCTAATTCAATTAATTACAACATCCATTAATCTAATACTTTTTGAGTCTGGCTTCCGACTCTACTTTCATTAATTAACACATCCATTAATTTAATAACTTGGTGCCACCCAATCATTATTCCCGGACTCGCTCACTTGGCCCATAATTTAATATTTCCCGAGTCTATGTTCCGACTCCAAATTAATTTATTCTCTCAATAATTAATTTAATACTTTGGTGTCACTTAACCAACATACCCGGACTCGCTCAATAAGTCCATTTTTTATATCTCAGAAATTCATTCCCACATATTCGCACACAATGTGTTGCACATTTATCACCATCAAATTTTCCAATTATATTTACCTATAATTATCAACATACCCGGACTCACTCACTTGGTCCATAAATAAATATTTTACCTCAACTTTCTTTAAATAATGTAGCGTCACCCCACTACAATACCCGAATATTATTCCTCAACCCAATATCAATACTTATGAATTATTTCCCCAAATCCCTTCATCTCATGACATACCATTCACACCCTCCTAAACCCAATTATGTCACCCTATAATTGTTAAGGAATTATGTGCCACAATGAATTTATCACTAAATAAAAGTAAGGGATTAAATCTTAAATAAAATCCTCTTTATATACAAACTGGCCGAAATTTCAAATTCCTGGGACCGTCGATCGATCGATCCCCCTGGGTCGATCGATCAATCGAACAAGTGATCATCTTTCCCAGATTGTTGTTTCAGCCATTAATGAACTCTCAAGCTTTTGGTTTCTTCCCAAACATTTACTCCTTTCACAACCAGCATATTCTCCACACCATAAAAGCTTCTAAACACCCTAAAGACCTTAATCCGTCAACAAATTTATACAAACACCCTAAGTATATTCGATTTGGGTTTTTCACCCGGGTCTCGTTCTACCAAATTCGACCCTACCATATTCAGTCCATGTAATCACTATACATATTGTAATCTACTCTACAATTTAATCTTAACAGACCCAAATCATAACTTAACATCCATTGAGTAATTAAATCTGCCCATTACTCTAAATTCATAAAAAACCAATTTTAATTATGGTTATACACCCAAAACGAATTTTAATTTACACATCACTATGATATGAATTGATTATCATCAATTTAGAAATCACAACAGTTAACCACTTGCCTGGAATTGTTCGTAGAGTCTGATCCGTTGGTGTAGTCCCTTAATTTGGTCCAAAATCCCCAAATTGGCTCTTGATTTGCTTTTCCCCAAATTTCCTCTCAAACCCTAGGTTTAGAGTTGTGTTGACTGTTGTTCCCTAGTCTCTCAATTTGGTTAAGAAATCCCGTTTTTGGCCATCTGGGCCTAATTAAAATGGTCAAACTCACCCCTTGTGGGTCCGGCTATGCCCAAAAATACCCTGAGACCCAATTACTACTCCCAGGTACTCTTTTCTGACTATCTCGACCCATCCGGACGCAACCGTGCACTCGAAATTGTCATCCAAAATACTTTTTGACATTTCCAAATTTTGACCTCAAAATGCGATATACATTAATTTGAACAATTAAACTTTAAAGTTGCCAATTATAAATAATTCGGCTCACTCAAATAAATTCTCCAACTCATGAATTTAAATTTCTTCAATTTAAATATTTTTATAACTCCCAAAAATAATTAAATATTAAATCCTCAAAATTACGGGGTGTTACATACTCCCCCCCCTTACAAAGGAATTTCGTCCTCGAAATTAAGATGAGCGTAATGTTCCAAGCTTCGCATATTACTCTCTAGTCATGTGCCTCCAAGCCCGCTATATCTATCCCATCCACTTCTAAGAATAAGTTATACAAGTATGCATTTAAATTAATCAGGGCGCCCATACACCCTATACCCGTGTTTAACCGCACAAAATTTACCTTAATTAACCCGGATGCCCATACACCCTATCCCCGTGCTATACCGCACGAAATTTACCCGACTATGCTAATCGTAACCCGTAATATAACTTCGAACCCGTAGTCATATCATATATATATATATCTACATATATATCTACTGCCCGGGGTACCCAACCCATGTACTAACGACCTGATATCTCCACACTTTCCAACGTTGCGCTAAGTTTCATGCGTGGGATGTCTCGCAAAGAGAAATCCAAACAAGGAACCCCCCGATACACTACTACCTAGCATTTTCGGTCGTTGAGATCCGTTAGACCCCCAGTCCATAGCACGTACCCCTAAATACTTGTCTCTTAACACAAAAGTATATACGCTTATCCTTATGCTACCAAAGACAACATAAAATATCACGCCCTTACTATCACTAGTCCCTGCGCAAAATAAACCCCAAGCTATCTCTCTTTGCTTGAAAATAAATCTAACCACCCTGATTCACTTCAGTAAACACCCCTACTTACCGGGATAAAAATGTGAAAACACAAGACCTCACTTTGTGTCTATCGCACCGCAAAATACAACATATATACACACATATATATTGGCTAGATTCCCTCTCAGGTGATACCTAGTACCAATCATACCCTGGTGTCGCGAACACCAAAACTTACCCTCACTCTCCACAATAGTTCAAGTCCATCGCTATCTAGCCGATATTTGGGAAAAATCATCAACCCTATTCCCATATTTCACGAAAGTAGTAACCCCTTGCGTAACTCAAACCTTCTCTCAGTGTACACCTCCACTCTCCCATGGATAACACCAAAGCACTTCGCTACCCCACGGAGATTTTATCTACATACTATTGTTGCTACAGTCAGCTCACCCACTAAATTTGACTTACCCGAAAACTCTAGTGAAAAAAACAAAAATTCTTATATTGTGACACCCTCCTGTCACTCAAAACATACCCCATGACCATAGGATAAAAGATAATTAGCTCCATACTCCAGCTGCGATGGCTGATCCTCGGGTTCCGGAGCAGCTTCCCCCTACCCGAACACACCCATGACTTGTTATAGTGGTTGTACCTCTAGAACCTCATCCAGTAGTTGATCCTTGATTTGCTAAGGGAAATCCCTCTTCATGTGTCCCCCTTTCCCATAAACGAAACACCTCCTAATACATTCACCCCGCCATTGATCCCTTCCTTGCTGGCCTTGTCGAAATTCTTGGCCATCCTACCGATAGCCTCCAGCTCTAAATCATTTGGCATCATTTCCCTGCCGGAAATCCTGCCCCTGATCTCCCCATGTCTGCTGCTGGGATACCCCACTAGTACCGTTCCCTCCTGCTTTATCCGACTGGCTGGTTTCCACTCCCTTCCTGCTTCCTTTCATGTGGAAGCGATATTCCTGACAGTGCAGGAGTGTTGCGTTAACGACATCTGTATAAGCTACTAACGCGGAATTACCAATCAAATGTTGTCTGATTCTCCAGACTAACCCATCCATAAACCTTGATTTCTTTCTCTCTTCATCGCTTACCTCATTCGGTACAAAATTTTCCAACCAAATAAATTATTCCTCGTAATCGGCCATTGAACGGTCCCCCTGAGTCACCTCTCTAAATTTTCTCCTCATTTCGATCTCAACCGCTGGAGGAAAATACTTGCGTTCAAACCACACCTAAAACTCTATAATATCTCGTGTATCCCTTTCCTCAACTGTGGTGATCGACTCCCACCACTGTAGCGCTGCGCCCACCAAAATAAAGGTGGCTAGCATTTGCTTTCTCACCTCATCGCAATGTCCCATGCGTAGGTGACGTTGTATATCTCTCTTCCTTGACACGCTAGCACTACACCTGAACCCCCTCTCAACTCTGGTGGATGCCCACTCTTGAAAAAAATCTCTCTTACTTGCTACCACCCCGACGACCCCGCGCGAGCCTAAACATCTGGCGCCACTAACACTTGTGGTTGATTCCATGAAAGTACCCTGCCATTGCGACCACCGTCGCTTCAACTACCTATGCCACCAGTTAAGTTACCTGTGCTTCCAAAATGATCTCTGGCCGGTGCTGCGGTAACTCTTGCTCCTGACGAGACTCCCTAGTCTCATCTCCCCCTGCTGCCCTAGTTGCTCCCTCTCTTGGGCGGCATCTGGAAGGAGAATCAAATAGTATGAGTTCACTTTAAAATACAAATTTGGAAGAAGAACGTATATGCGCATACGTATGAGAATACAACCATCCTATAATAGGGCTCTATATCAAAGATTGCTAAGCCGAAACGTGAAAAGCCGCAAAGATCCTAAGGACACTAGAACCTGATGCTCTGATACCATCTGTGACACCCCACCTTCCGACTCTACTTTCATTAATTAACACATCCATTAATTTAATAACTTGGTGCCACCCAACCATTATTCCCGGACTCGATCACTTGGCCCATAACTTAATATTTCTCGAGTCTATATTCCGACTCCAAATTAATTTATTCTCTCAATAATTAATTTAATACTTTGGTGTCACTTAACCAACATACCCGGACTCGATCAATTGGTCCATTTTTTTTACATCTCAAAAATTCATTCCCACGTATTCGCCCACAATATGTTGCACGTTTATCACCATTAAATTTCCCAATTATATTTACCTATAATTATCAACATACCCGGACTCACTCACTTGGTCGATAAATAAATATTTCACCTCAACTTTCTTTAAATAATGTAGCGTCACCCCACTACAATACCCGAATATTATTCCTTGGCCCAATATCACTTATCAATTATTTTCCCAAATTCGTTCATCTCATGACATACCGTTCACACCCTCCTAAACCCAATTATGTCACCCCATAATAGTTAAGGAATTATGTTCCACAATGAATTTATCACTAAATAAAAGTAAGGGATTAAATCTTAAATAAAATCCTCTTTATATACAAGCTGGCCGAACTGTCAAATTCCTGGGACCGTCGATCGATCGATCCCCCTGGGTCGATCGATCGATCGATCCCCCTGGGTCGATCGATCGATCGAACAGGTGATCATCTTCCCCGGCTTGTTGTTTCAGCCATTAACGAACTCTCAAGCTTTTGGTTTCTACCCAAACCTTTACCCCTTTCACAACCAATATATTCTCCACACCAGAAAAGGTTCTAAACACCCTACAGACCTTAATCCATCAACAAATTTATACAAAAATCCTAAGTATATCCGATTTGGGTTTTTCACCCGGGTCTCGTTCTACCAAATCCGACCCTACCATATTCAGTCCATGTAATCACTATACATATTGTAATCTACTCTACAATTTAATCTTAACAGACCCAAATCATAACTTAACAACCATTGAGTAATTAAATCTGCCCATTACTCTAAATTCATAAAAATCCAATTTTAATTATGTTTATACACCCAAAACAAATTTTGATAAACACATCACCATGATATGAATTGATTATTATCAATTTAGAAATCACAACAGTTAACCACTTGCCTGGAATTGTTTGTAGAGTCTGATCCGTTGGTGTAGTCCCTTAATTTGGCTCCAAAATCCCCAAATTGGCTCTTAATTTGCTTTCCTCCAAATTTCCTCTCAAACCCTAGGTTTAGAGTTGTGTTGTCTGTCGTTCCCTAGTCTCTGAATTTGGTTAAGAAGCCTCAATCCCGTTTTTGGCCATCTGGGCCTAATTAAAATGGCCCAACTCACCTCGTGTGGGCCCGGTTATGCCCAAAAATACCCCGAGACCCAATTAATACTCCCGGGTACTCTTTTCTGACTATCTCGACCCATCCGGACGTCACCGCGCACTCGGAATTGTCATTCGAAATAATTTTTGACATTTCCAAATTTTGACCTCAAAATGCGACACACATTAATTCAGACAATTAAACTTTAAAGTTGCCAATTATAAATAATTCGGCTCACTCAAACAAATTTTCTAACTCATGAATTTAAGTTTCTCCAATTTAAATATTTTTATAACTCCCAAAAATAATTAAATATTAAATCCTCAAATTTACGGGGTGTTACACATATATGCCTCAATATGCATATAAACAAAGGCATACATGCTGCAATATGCATATATGCAGGCACGCACACACGTGCCCCCTGCCTCGTCCCCTCCCCCCTTCCCCATAAACACATGCACACATGCGCACATAAACACACACACAGGCTCCCCCTGCCAGCCCCTTCCCCCTTCCTCACTCATACACGCACACACAAACACACACATGCACTCACACATGTACACACGCGCACTGCATATATGCACTGGAATATATGCCTCAATATGCATATAAACAAAGGCATAAATGCTGCAATATGCGTATATGCATACACACACACGCGCCCTCTGCCCCGTCCCCTCCCCCTTCCCCACTCACACACGCGCACACAAACACACACGCAGACATGCGCCCCCTGACCGTCCCCTCCCCTCTTCCCCACTCACACACGCACACACGCGCACACAAACACACACACGCACTCACACACAAACACACGCGCACTGCATATATGCACTGGCATATATGCATCAATATGCATATAAACAAAGGAATATATGCACTGCATATATGCATACACGCGCACACGCACATGCACGCACACAAACACGCATACACGTGCCCCCTCCCGTACCTTCCCTCCTTCCCCACTTACACACGCGCACACAAACACACACATGCACGCACACACGCGCACTGCATATATATGCACTGGCATATATGCCTCAATATGCATATATGCATACACGCCACACGCACACACGATCCGCCTTCCCCGTCCCTTCCCCACTCCCACACGCACACAAGCGCCCATGTCCATCCCCTCCCCCTTCCTCACTCCCACGCGCACATAAACACACACACGCACGAACACACGTACACAGGCACACACGCGCACTGCATTTATGCACTGGCATATATGCCTCAATATGCATATAAACAAAGGCATATATGATGCAATATGCATATGCATATATGCACTGCATATATGCATACACGCACACACGCACCCCCGCCCCATCCCCTCCCCCTTCCCCACTCACACACGCGCACACAAACACACGCACACACGCGCCCCCGCCCCGTCCCCTCCCCTCTTCCCCACTCACACACAAGCACATAAACACACAGACACACACGCACGCACACGCGCACTGCATATATGCACTGGCATATATGCCTCAATATGCATATAAACAAAGGCATATATGATGCAGTATGCATATATGCATAGCCGCACACATGTGCACACAAACACACACGCACACACGCTCCCCTTGCCCGTCCCCTCCCCCTTCCCCACTCACACATGCACATACGCGCACACAAACATACACGCACGCACACTGCATATATGCCTTATATATGCTGCAATATGCATATATGCATACATGCACACACGCGCACCTTGTCCCCTCCCCCTGACCCACTCACACACGCGTACACAAACACACACACAAACATGAACACACGCGACCCCTGCCCAACCCCTCCCCCCTTCCCCACTCCCACACGCACACACACACACACACACACGCATGCACACATGCACACACGTGCACTGCATATATGCACTGTCATATATGCCTCAATATGCATATAAACAAAGGCATATATGCAATATGCATATATGCCGATTGCATATATGCACTGCATATATGCATACACGCTCACACGCGCCCCCTGCCCCGTCCCCTTCCCCACTCAAACACACACACACGCGTCCCCTGCCCCCTTCCCCACTCACACACGCGCACACAAACACACACACGCACTGCATATATGCACTGGCATATATACCTTAATATGCATATAAACAAAGGCATATATGGTTTTTATTGCTATGTTCTTTATTAAGGCGCATATCATTAAGGTGGGATTGATGCTATTGAGAGAACTCAGTCTCACATCACTGGCAAGTAGCATATTGGTTATTGATTGTATATTTACGTATGTGATTGTATCTTTGTTCGAAAAGATGATTAATTATGTTTATTGTATGTCAAATCGTAGAGAAAACCAAGAGGGAGAGAGTGATAATGGCTAGAGGTGGGAAGAAGGATGGGAAGACAGCAGTAGTAGCACCTAATCCAGAAGCAAATGAGTGCAAAAGACCTAAAAGAATTGCAATTTCCAAAAACATGCTCTCCGATGCTCCTGCAAAGGCCTACTCGGTTTTGCTCACCCCATCCAAGATGGTGGTCAAACACCACGGCACAGACATTTTGAAGAAGTCCCACAGAATGAATAAATTCATATTCTCCATTCCCGTGCTTCTAGCTCCCATCCTCGAATTTTGAATTTTTTTTAAGTTGTTGGATTTGTTGTTACCCCTTAATTAGGGTGGATAATCCAATAAACAATGGATATTGTGCCCAATTTTTTTAAAAATTTGACACTTTGTTTTTTTTAGACACAATGTGAATTCGATAGATGAATATTGTATATTTCATATTATATGTGAATTTATTTGACAATTTAGACTATTTGAATGTTATTGGACTATTTGTTGTTTATTAAGCATGGTGAATAGTCCTATAAATAAATGATATTATGGCCAATTGTTTTAAAATTACACCTCAAAATTTTTGCATTTCGCTATTATGTACTTTGAAAAATTATCGTCATTTCACAATTACGTACTTTGGAAAATTTCGTCGTGTCTTCAGGCACGGGCATACGCTAGTGTGTGTGTGTGTGTGTATATATATATATATGAGAGGAGGTTTTTACTATTCCAAAAAATCAACGGTTGGAAACGTATTTTTTGGGCGATCTAATGGTGTAGGATTGTGCCCATTGTGACATGGCACATGGCAAAAAAAAACTTCTACACGTCCTTCCCCGCTCTCATTTCTGTCCAACAAAAAACCAAACCCATTTTCTCCTTCCCTTACCCCATTTCCCTTCCCCACATCTGCAGATCCCCTCCCTCTCCCCTCCCCCACCCTCTCCCATCCCCGCTTCCCCAATCCCTCTCCCCTGCTCCGCCCTCTCCCATCCCCGTTGCCCCCCCCCTTTCCCCTCCCCTCTTCCCCCCTCTCTCCCCTCCATCTTTCCACTACCACCCCTCTCCCTCCCCTTCCTTCCATGCTCCGACGCGCAGCCGCCCTAGCCTCCAAGATTCGACGCGCAGCTGCCCCTGCCTCACACACACACAGATCACACACATACATAGATCACACACGCACACACAGATCTAACCCACTGATATTGTTTGATGTCTGATTGTTTGATTTTTTTTCATTCAAATCTATCAATAATATGTGTTTCTTCTACACACACATATTGATGCTGCGATTTTCTTCGGATCTTTCCACAAATTTTGCATCTTCAATTATTCATGGTGCGATTTCTAAATTTCCGATTGTTCGATTTTTTTTTCATTCAGATATATCAATGATTCAAGGTGTAATATATGTTTATCTATGCCATTGTTTCATAAATATGGGTTACACCCACTGAGATTTTGTGATATTCTTGAATTTAGGGTTTCGAAATTAGACTTGGGGTTTTTTTAGATCAAATTAGAGGCATTTTTTTGGTTTGTTTCTATAATTTGAAAAATCAATTTGTGGTTTGATTTTTAATAATTTTTGTTAGTTTCTAATTTTGCTTATATAATTTAGGAATTTAGTAGTTCTTGAAGATTTTTTTTTCACATGTTGAATTCCATATGCTTGACAAAATAATCAACTGATTTTTTTCGGGAAACCTTTTAATAAATATATGATTTGATACAAAGAGAGTGAGAAAGTTAAAACAAACCAAATTAAATTTGATTTGCATTGGTTTTGATCATTTATGCTATTGATTTCTTTTATCAAGGATATAGTTGCTTTATGTTGTTCGACATGAAGACCTGACCAACTATGAATTGAATTGTTCGGTATCTATTTCTCGAACTCTTACTACCTACAAAGATGAGGCACGTGAGCATATTTACGAATCTCGTGGGACATGTTTTGGTGAAATTCGTGGATTTATGTCATTATATAATGAATATGTTGCAGGTAACCATTGGGTGTGTTTCTGGTAATGTCATCTAAGTTTGATTTTTTTGTGTCCTAAATTAATTTATTTGGCGTGTATTTTAGTTATTGGTTTACCATTTTTTTTCTTTTTGATGCATCTCAGGTGGAATCTTGATTCATTTAAGCAATTATTTTGCATAAATAACACGTATTCAGGTATTATTGATTTTGTTTATAATTATTTTACAAAGATTATTGACTTTGTTTACAATTATTGTCTGTATATTACTGATTTTGTAGATATGCAACAGGTATACGTTCATTTTACGATTGTGCTGAGTGAAACTACGAGTAAAGATCAATTTAAATTTGTTTAAATGTTTCCTTGTGATTTACAAAGTTGAATTTATTTTTCTATTAATGAATAGGGGATTCCCGGTTTGAATAATGTTTGGATTATTAAATGTGTTTTTTGAATTAGGTTTTTAAGTTGGGTGCTTATTTTTAATTTTCTTGGTAATTCGAATTGATGTGTATCTCCCCCCACCCCACCCCACCCCACATCCTGTATATTTATTTTTAATATCAAAGGATATGCATATATGCAATATGCATATATGCAGCAGCAGCAGCATATAGGCATATGCATATATGTAGATGCATATATGTGGCAACATATATGCCTGCATATATGCATATGCATATGTGCAACTGCATATATGTGAACCATCACTATGGGTGACAAACGTTGGGGCTCTATTTGGTGTAGTGTGGTCTCCAAAATGTGGAAACATGAGGCAGACTTATTTTTAATTTTTTGAGCCAGTAACTGTAAATTTCATAATTCAGTGCTTTTGGGAACAAACTGATTGGGTAACTGCAGATTTCATAAATTTAGTAACTTAAGGTTTTCATATCCAACAATTTCCATGCCACTCGAAAGTTGAATTGCTAACGTACAATGTTTTTAGGAACAAACTGTTTTTTTCTTTTCATTTCAGATTTTAATCCAAGACCAATCAAACATGGACTTAATTTTTATGCTACGGGACTTCTATGGGGATGCTATCGGACTTTTATTGGGCTGCTACGGGACTTTTATTAGGCTACTATGGTAGCAACTGCTATGGGGCTGCTATGGAGTTGTTCCGGGCTAATACAGGGTTGTTATGGAGCTGCTATGGAGTTGTTGTGGACTGTCGAAGGCACAGGCATTTCGCTAGTGACACAGTGTGTTAGCGACACGGTGTATTTTCTATATAATTAATAATTAACTTTGTTTATATAATATTTTACTAGCTCTTTCAATTTACTAACTATATTTTCTTTTTTGTATCAGGTCGCATTTGGAAAAGAACGGACAATAATTATAGTGGAACATAATTATTTGGGCTTCCATTGATATATACTTGTTTTTTTAAGATGTTTGTTTCCTTAAAGCTTTTATTAGGTGAATTTGTTTTTTTATATTGTTGGATTTGTCATTATCCCTTGAGAAGGGTGAATAGTCCAATAAACAAAGGAGACTCTGCCCAATTTTTTTAAAACTTTGACACTTTGTTTTTTTGAGACACAATGAGAATTCATTTGATGAATATTGGATATTTCATAATATATGTGAATTTGTTTGATGTTGTTGAACTATTTGAATGTTGTTAGACTATTTGTTGTTTGTTAAGAAGAGAGAATAGTTTATAAACAAAGGATATTATGGCCAATTGTTATAAATTACTCTTTTTTGCCGTTTTGCAATTACGTACTTCGAAAAATTTTACCGTTTTGTAATTACGTGCTTTCGAAATTTTCGCCGTGCCTTCAGGCACAGGCATTCCGCTAGTGTCTATATATATATATATATATATATATATATATATATATATATATATATATATATATATATATATATATATATATATATATATATATATATTAGTATGGTAATTATATACGGTTTTAAGTACTTTAAGAATGAATGTTATAAATAACTGGGATAAAGTTATAAGAATGATAAATGATGGAATTATTAATTAAACTAATGAGAGAAATAGATAAGAATCGAACAATAGACAATACTCTGGTTAGAGTGGTGTATTTGTGAGGTTTACAATAGCACTAGTTAGACGGGGTAGTGTAACTAAGCTATTTAAGATGTATGCGCTAGGTGTGCACAATAGTTGAGAGGTGAGGGGTAATCTCCAGAGAGTGTGACACTGGCTTAAATATAGAAAGTTTTACTGCATATTTATTTTCTGCATCTTAATTACTTGAAACTGTTTTTAAAAGGTTTTGGGCTCTAAGCCGTTTCAAATATATTTTTCAAAAACTTTTAGGTGTCCAACCACAGTGATGCCATAGATGAATCTGCAACTGATGTGAAGGCTTGCAGGTTTCTAAGTATCCACTTCACTTATTACATTTTAAATTAAGTTCTCTATTCCAGTATTAGTTAGGCGTGTTGCCCCTTTTCATTCAAACTTATGTATTTCAGATTATTTTAGTCTAATGGATTGGATGTATTGGATTTTTACTCGATGCTTTATTCGGGGACCTTATCTATTTATCTTTGCTTTACATTTATATTGATTATTGTGGATGGGATTAGTGTGGTTGAGTAATATTGTTGTATGTTATAGAAAGATAAAATTCGGCACTAGCTTATTTAATTAATAGGTGGTTAGTAATTTAAAAATGTTACCGGTAGTGATGTTAAGAATGAACCAAATGAGACTCCTATTTTATTTTAGTAGAGGACTAATCCCCCATGATTGAAATAGGCGGGGTGTCGCAGATGCTATTAGAGCATCATGTTCTAGTGTCCTTAGGATCTGTGCGGACTTATTAGATTTTCAGTGTTTCTTTTCTTTGATATATATCCCTATGCTTAGGATTGTCTCTTCATAATGTGACTTACGTTCTCCTACTATTGATCATAGCTAATGAAAATTAGATACGAGATTTGTTAGGCTTCGTATACCGAACCATATAGGATGGCAAGCGAGGGTCATTAGGAAGACTGCAAGAGGAGAGGCTTAGCCGGAGCTATAGAGTATTCTGGGAATAATAGGAGTCACCACTAATATTGTTCAGGTAGTTGACGTTGTGATAACCACCCGGTCATAGTAGCACCGCCATAGCAGATGGTGATGCAAATTTATACTCACCCAGTACAGTTGGTAAGGAAGAAAGTCGAAGGGGCTTTTCAGAATGGCCATCCACAAGAATTTAGGGAAATGTGGAAGTTTGATTGGCCAATGGAAGGATCTCATCCAAAGATAATTGCGTATGGTGGAGTGCAATGACACTCGGGATTAAATTTTGGGCGAAGTTTTTAGCTCATAGGAGAAACATTGTGGTGATGGGATTCAGTCACCACATCGAAGGAGAGATACCATGAATATCAAGGAATTTGGGGTGCGATTTAACTACAAATCCTTTTATAAGTTGTTTGAACAGAGAGGCGAAGGAAATTTCAGTACTTATTGCAAGAGGTACGGACAGTGGCCCAATATGAGGGAAAAATTTCTTATTTAGAGAAATTTGTACCTGACGAGGTGGATACGAAGAATAAAAAAGGTTTTTTGAGTTGATAATGGACTCATTGGTAGAATACGCTAGCATTAAGGGGAAATCCATCTTGGACGACTGATGGTGATGTCGTCAATATCGCACTTTTGCAAGGGAAATATAATTTCTTTCGTATGAAGGGAGTTAAGAGACTAGAAACTTTAGTCAGTAGAGCAAGAATGGATGTAATTAGTGCTAGTGAGGCACCACAGGGGGATACCCAACAAGAGACCCATTTAAATGATTTAGATCAATGGAACTCCTACTAAGTGACAATGGATTCAGTCAGGGACAATCGGGCCAGTAGTGTGCTCCACATGGCTAGTAGAACCAAAGGAACAAAGAGGGGAGAAATTAGGGCCAAGGCTTCCAGGCCTGAAAAAATGATAACCTCGACAAGGCTAATGGGGTTAGAGATAGGGGAATTACATAGAGAGGTGTCTTAAATAGGGGACAGAAACGGGATGCCTAGTAGGGGCAACAGTTATAGAAGTTTTTGGTTCAGTTTGGATGAGAGTATTATATCCAGGAACCATTTGAACCGCCAGTGCTATTGGAGATTAAAGGAGTGACTTTTATCCATGAGTAAATGGGATAATATTTATGTGATACGGGTGACTCATAGTATTTTTTATCACTAGATTATCATGTGAGACAATTTTAGTGGGTGTATTTTTAGTGTTACTATTGTGTATATACACTTACCGTTTAGTAGCAAGACTCTCTTTTGTTCCATCTGCAGGGGAACGGGTGCAGTCACTGAGAGGAAATGTTTTAGTGGATTTACTCATTTTAGAATTATGATATGCAAGTATCTTGTTATCCTGGGTATTGGACTAGTTAGCGATGGTAGGTGAAGCACCTTATATTCTCGACTCACTTGAGTCTATATTGTATAAGTGCTCATCTAGTTTGGAAATAGTGACAAAATTGTGTCCTTTCCTAAAATCCAAAAATCCTCAGAAATTGCCTAAAATTCATTCCTCTTGTTTGTCTAACCAATGGTATATGTACCAACACTCACACACATTAGGATTACATTCATATCTTGTATATTGCATATTATTGGTTATGTGTGTGTTGTGTGTGTTAATTTCCCTAAAATTGATTTTTAATAATTTTTGGGAATTTTAAACGATTTTTAAAACACTTTTTATCTTAATTAAAATTGGATTTTTAAAGTATTGGGGTGGGGTCATTATGTAATTCTGGATTGTTGGTTTTATTGGCTGAAAGTTCTCTTAGGTAGAAATTGAAAGCGCTGGAGACTACAAGGTGTCTGGGTAATTATTTCTAAAACATGCGTTTCAGCTTTAATCCTAGCCCTACACCAGTCGCTTATATATCAGTTTGATTTGTGTTTCTTCCAAGAGACAACGCCTATGAACAATCTCAACCATTGGATCGTGTTCATCAACGATCTACATGCATTCTAATACAATCCTTGTGAATCCCTCTTAAACCAATCAGAAGCATTTTAACTACCGCTTACCTCTAACCCTTGGATCAAAGTCAAACTTCCTATACCAAATCGTAGCCTTTGATTTTGAACTATCTTCTCGATCCTTCTCAGCCCACTATATAAGGAAGCTAACCCTCAGCCAGAAGAGACTTTTGCCACTTCGTCTATTTGAGTGAGTAAATAGAGAAGAGAGAGTAGAGAGAGAAGAGAGAAACGAGAGAGAGAGAGAGAGAGAGAGAGAGAGAGATATATAAACCCTAACCCTAAAATGTCCTAACATCTTTCAAACCCTAACCTCTTTCAAAACCAGTATATTCCAAACCCATCATTGAGTGTTTGAGAGTTTTGAGTGTTGGTTTATTAGTTGTTTGATGCTGGAACCTCTTCGTTCTCAGATCTTGTTTTCAACTTAAACATTTGATTAGATCTGTGTTTCTACTTTTATAAAAATCTTAGATCTAGTCGTTGCATGTTATATTATACATAGATCTGCATTTATAAGTTTCTCATCTTGAGAAAACTTTTGTTGATTTGTTTTTGTAAATGTTTTTATCTTCAATATCAACAAAATCATATTCTGTTTCTAGTTCTTATGAAATAAAACCTTTGACATAGTTGGAATTGTACTTGGTGAATTTCAATCTCAAAAATATTTTCAAAACCTGAGATTGATTAAGATCTTGAAACATCTTCCGAGCAAGATAACCGTGGATTCTGGGTTATTATTAAAGGTCAAATAAGGTTCAAAGTTTCCTAAGAAGAGAGAAACTAAAAAACATAGCATATAGATCTTATATGTAATTTGATAGGACTGTTTGTATAAATCAACATGAGTGTGTGCATGCATGTGTTAGAAGCACTTTCATAAACACTTGCACCCTACCACACTAAAAGTGTTGGTAATAAGATCTTGAACAAGAGTCGACATAAAGAACTGGAACAAATTGGATGTTAGCAAACTGGAGAACAACATCAACAAACAGAACTGTAGAAAAGTTAGAAGGACGCCAGTGGGTACATTCCTAAACTTGTATAGGTCTTATTTGTGTGCATGTGTGTTATATAGTTTGTAACTGTTATAATTAGTTTTAGTGGATTTTTTTTTTACTCTGTAGAGGGAGTCGTGGATGTTATCTCAGTTGGGTGAGGTTTTACCACGTTAAAAATAACTTGTCATTAATCTTTCAACATCTCCTCATCCCTTTCTGTTTAGTGCGCTGAATTAAAAATGATTTTAGTTTTGTTTTTCAAAACTTGTTAATAAATCATGAACAAATCTCGTGCATAATTTGTAAACACAACTTGTGATTAAACTGATTTGATTTCTAGAAAAGAGTTTCTTCAAAAAATAGTTCGGAGTTACTTAAATAGTTTAATCTTGTATTAAACGTCTTTAGTAACAGTTTTTCATTTGGTATCAGAGCTTTGGAATTTTTTTTAAAAGATCTTGTGTTTCTGAAATTGTTTTCTTAAAATCATAACAATGGACGAGAAAAATGAAAGATTTGGTAACTTAACCAGACCCCCACTCTTTGATGGAAACAACTTTTCTTACTGGAAGGTAAGGATGGTTGCTTTCATACAAGGAACCTTGGGAGATGATGTCTGGGATATTTTTTAAAATGGATACTCTTATCCTACTAAACCAGCCACTGAAGGAAGTAATGAGAGGGTTAAGAAAGCATTAAGTGAGTTCACATAAGTAGAGAAGCAGAATTCTCGTAATAATAACAAAGGCAAGAATGTTATCTTTATGTCCATAAATGAACATGAGTTCAAAAGGATCTCATCTTGTGCCACCTCTAAAGAAGCTTGGGATACACTGATCACTGCACATGAGGGTGACACTAGAGTTAAAACTGCTAAAACTTAAATGCTTGTTCAGCAGTATAACTCACTAATTATGTCTGATTCTGAAGCTTTCGATGATTTCTATATGAGATTAATTGACATTATGACAAAACTGCATGCTAATAGGATAACTTATGACAGACATGAAGTTGTACCAAAAATTCTAAGGACATTACCACAGAAATTTGATAATAAAAGATATGCTATTGAGTAAATGTGTGATCAAAATCTCACTCCTGAATTACTCAATAGTAAAGTTTGAACTGTGGAAATGGAATTAGAATTTAAGAAACAAATGACCCAGTCCCATAGGAAACAGACTAGTTCTAACTTAAATTTTTATTCTAAGTTGATGAAACCTGAGTTTACAATTTCCACTGATGACTCTGATGAGGAATGTGATATAGATAGTTTGGATAACCAAATTGCCTTGATGTCAAAATAATTTAAGAAAATTGTCAAATTTAGAAATAAATTAGCAAACAGACAAGGCAAGCCAAATTATCCAAGTCAGTCTAACTACAAACCTCA
Source organism: Sambucus nigra (assembly GCA_949130495.1). Lineage (NCBI taxonomy): Eukaryota > Viridiplantae > Streptophyta > Magnoliopsida > Dipsacales > Adoxaceae > Sambucus > Sambucus nigra. The sequence continues at coordinate 438,921,232 of OX422210.1, forward strand.
TGAGAAAGGTCAAGACAAACATCACAAGGACATGAGACACAACAAAGACTTCAAGAACATTGAGTGTTTTAGATGTGGAAAACTAGGACACATACAATAAGACTGCAGAGTGAAACTAATCACTGTCAATAAACATATTAGGGCTAACATTTGCAAAACATGGGATGATTCAAGTGATTCTGAGAATGAGGAACCTGAATCTTCTGATTGTTTTGATCCTTGCATGTCTTTCTTTGCTAAGATAATATACAATAATGATATGCCTATGTATGAGAATGATGATAGTAACTCTCCACATGTTGTTGTGAATCATGCTGCTACTGGTTTAGATGCTTTACTTTCTAAGAATATTATTAGTTCAACCACGGGGAGTGTGAGTTAAAGGGAATGCGATAATGACGATGTCCATGGGTGCGTGAGTTCAAGAAATGAATCCTTAGGGGTCACTTCACACACTGCACTTAGTGACTCAGACACTGAAGACCTCCCAAACATTCACACACTTTATGCTAAAACTCTCAAGAAAAGCACTAGACTAGAAAAGATAGTGAAAGATCTCACTAAGAAATTATATGACCTAAGTCTGAAGGTTAAACTTAACGCTGAAGAGTATACTACCCAATGTCTAACTCATGAAAATGAAGTTAAAATTTTTTATCAAAAGTTGAAGAATTTGATCGAAGAAAATGTAACTCTGGAGAATAAATACAAAGGGACATTATTAGAATTGGAACAATCTAAAGAAAAGACAGCAACAGTTTTCAAAAAATTTGCTAAATTTGAAAATAACTCAAACTGTTTTGATGGATTTGTTGCTGATTCCAAAACCAATCCTGATGATTGAACTGGAATAGGATTTTGCCCCAATTTGAAGACTCAAACCAAAACTTTTGAACCTATTAAGTTTGTGTCAGGAGGCAAAAGACCTGTAGAAACTTGTTCAGACTTTCATTCTCTGAAAAATGAGTTTGAAAAAACTAATCTAAGTTTGATATTGGGGAAACAAGTAACTCTAAGTGTGAAAGTCCATCTAAGACTAAATATGTCTGCCCCTATTATGAAGAGTGATTCGGTCTTTCAAACTGTAATCCCTAGGAATAAGGTTCAACATTAAAATCTCCTCAAGGATATGTTTAGATACTTTCCTAAGGAGATACCCTCTTCGACCAATCTATATTGCTCATACTGTGACTTGTATGGTCACTTTTTTTATGGTTGCTACTCTATACGTTTAGTTAACCCTGCCTATAATACCCCTGTGTACCAAAACTTTAACTACTCTAGAAGGAGTCGTAACAATTATGTTCTGCCTAGACAACCAGACAAAAACTCTAACTATATGAAAAGAAAGACCAAACCTAAAAGAACATTTCGTAGAAGGATTCCTAAAAACTTTCCTAAACCAAATGCTCATGTGTCTCATAAAATTCAAAATCATGCGCAAAACATTTTTCAACAAAAATTGAATGCTCGCAAATTTTATCAAATGAGAGAAAATAAGCGCAAAATGAAAACAAGAGCTATTTGGGTTAGAATAGATGATATATTAACCCAGATGAAGTGTAACATTGTGATTACTACCTTAAAAGATGAACACACATCTTCTGGTTGGTATTTAGATTCTGGATGTTCAAAACACAAGACTGGTGATGATACAAAACTTTTAAACAAAACCAACTTTACTGGGGGAAAAATTATTTTTAGTGATGGTGTATCATCTCAAATAATTGGTAAAGGAACACTCCAAGAAGAAGGATTACCTATGCTTGAAGATGTCCTTTCAGTAAAAGGTCTTGGAAAACCTACTTAGTATTTCACAATTTTGTGACTCAAATCATACTGTCACCTTTTTAAAGAATAATTACAAAATTTAAATGAAAATGGTGAGTGTATAATTACAGGACTCAGGACTCCGAACAATTGTTATACTGTTCAAAATAGTGTTGAGGTCTGTAACATTGCCAGAATGGATGACAATGAGATATGGCATAATCGAATGGGTTACATAAATTACGAAAATCTTAGTAGACTGTCTTCTCAAGAAATAGTTAGAGGTATTTCTAAGATCAAATATATTTCTAATATTGTCTGTGGTTCATGTCAGGAAGGTAAAATTATTAAAGCTCCTCATAAGAAAGTTAAAGATATCCTAACCTCTAAACCTTTGGAGCTCATCCATATGGACCTAATGGGTCCTTCTCGAACTGTTAGTCTTTGTGGACACAATTACATTCTAGTTATGGTTGATGACTTCACCAGATTTACTTGGGTAGCTTTCTTAAAACAAAAGTTTGACACATTCCAAACCTTTTTGAAGATTTTACTTCGAATTAAAAAGGAGAAAGCCTCTCAGGTAAATAGGATTCGTAGTGATAGAGGTGGAGAGTTACAGGTGTTATAGAGTATTGTGACTACAATGGTTACAAACATAAATTTAGTGCTCCTAAGACTCCTCAACATAATGGTATAGCTGAGATAAAGAATCGTACCCTTCAAGAGATGGAACGTGTTATGATTCATGGTAAGACTTTAATTAAGTATTTTTGGGTAGAAGACATTTGTACTGCCTGTCATATTATTAATTGGGTCTATCTTAGAAAGAATTCTAAGCAAACTCCTTACGAACTTTGGTATGGGAAGAAACCCTATCTTAAGTACCTTAGAACCTTTGGTTGTACGTGTTATGTCTGTAAGGACACAGAACACTTATCCAAATTTGAGACTCGAGGAGATAAAGCCATCTTTATAGGATATTCACCTAATAGTAGAGCTTACCGTGATTATAACCTTCGCACTAAGACCATAATGGAATCCATAAACGTAATTGTAAGTGACACTACTATAGAAAGTAAGACTGGAGAACCAACTATTGTGGTAGAGTCTGAAAATATTTTAGAAAATGTCTCACCAGAAATAGATGATTCTTTACCACTTGAGACACCTGAAGTACCTAATTGGGTTGCTAAAGACCATCCCATAGACAATGTTGTTGGTAATCCCAGTGAACCTGTGCGTACAAGATCTCAATTAAGAAACTATGCTCATTATGCATGTTTTGTTTCCCTTGTGGAACCAAAGAATGTTAATGATGCATTGAATGATCCTCATTGGATTTCTGCAATGCAGGATGAACTTATTCAATTTGTCATTCATGATGTTTGGTATCTTGTACCTAGGCCTGATCACAAAAAGGTTATTGGCACACGTTGGATATTTAAAAATAAATCTGATGAAAGTGGGATAGTCATTAAAAACAAAGCCAGATAAGCTGCTCAATGATACTCTCAAATAGAGGGAATAGATTTTAACGAGACTTTTTCTCCCGTTACTCGATTAGAATCTGTTCGTCTTCTCTTTGTCGTATCTTATTACTTGCACTTTACACTTTACCAAATGGATGTCAAATCTACATTCCTTAATGGAATATTGACTGAGGAGACCTATGTAGAACAACCAAAAGGGTTTATTGACCCTAAATATCCAAATTATGTCTTTCGTCTTAAAAAGGCTTTGTATGGCCTAAAACAAGTGCCAAGAGCCTGGTATGAGCGCCTTTCCAATTTTCTCTTAGACAAAGGTTTTAAGAGAGGTGGAAATGATCAAACCCTTTTTGTCAAACATTTTGATAAACATATCATTATAGCTCAAGTGTACGTAGACGATATCATCTTTGGATCAACTTACCCTTCAGAAGTTAAATGCTTTTCTAAAATTATGCATAAAGAATTTCAAATGTCTCTCATGGGGGAGTTGCAATTTTCTTAGGTCTTCAAGTCAAACAAAATTCAGAAGGATTATTTGTCTCGCAATCAAAATACGCATTAGAGATTATTAAAAAAATTGGTCTTGAAAGTGCAAAAGATGCTAAAACTCCCATGAGTACTACTGTCAAACTATCTAAGGATGAAATAGGAAAATCCGTAGATCCCATCCTTTATCATAATATGATTAGAACCTTACTATATCTCACTGCCTCGTGTCCTGATATTATATATGTTGTTTTCGTTTGTGCTCATTACTAGAACAATCCTAAAGAGAGTCATTTAACTTGTGTTAAAAGAATTATCAAGTACATTAAAGGCACTCTAAATTTAGGACTTTGGTACACCAATGATACTCCTAGCACTATAATAGGATACACCGATGCTTATTGGGCATGGTATAATGATAATAGTAAGAGCACATCAGGCACATGTTATTATATTGGCAATAATTTGGTAGGTTGGAGTAGTCAGAAACAAAATTGCACTTCATTATCCACTGCTGAATCTGAATACATAGCTGCTGGCAGTTGTTGTGCTCAACTTCTTTGGCTTAAGCAAATGCTAAGGGATTATGGTATTCAATAAAAACAATTGGATCTCTATTATGATAATCAAAGTGCGATCAATATCTCTAAAAATCATGTTCAACACTCGCGAACAAAACACATAAAAATAAGACGTCACTTTATTCACCAATTAGTTGAAACTAAGGAATCAGAAATCAATTATCTTCCTACTGATTTGCAACTCATAGATATGTTTACCAAACCTTTGGATTATAATAGTTTATTACCTTGCGTAAATCAATTGGAATGGTGTGTACTGAATAATTTCTTGAATTTACATAATTTTTTCCCTTTGTCCATTTGAGACAAAATGGGGGAGAAATTTGAGTCTTATGCATTCAATTTTTTTCACATATTTCTAATAAGCTTGATCTTAGAAATCATTTACAGGATTCTATACATTTATTCTCAGTAGGGTATTGATTTGTAATTAGTTGAGTCATGTACTTTTCTTTTCTAGGAAATGGATAGATAGAACTTTTGTTTTGGAATAGGTTTTTTCCTCATTTCTTTATTGCCCTACGAGTCCTAGATGACTCAAAGGAGATTTTGTCTCATATTTCCAAAGGGGGTGAATGAAGCACCTTATATTCTCGACTCACTTGAGTCTATATTGTATAAGTGCTCATCTAGTTTGGAAATAGTGACAAAATTGTGTCCTTTCCTAAAATCCGAAAAGCCTCGGAAATTGCCTAAAATTCATTCCTCTTGTTTGTCTAACCAAAGGTATAAGTACCAACACTCACACACATTAGGAATACATTCATATCTTGTATATTTCATATTATTGGTTGTGTGTGTGTTGTGTGTGTTAATTTCCACAAAATTGATTTTTAATAATTTTTGGGAATTTTAAATGATTTTTAAAACACTTTTTATCTTAATTAAAATTGGATTTTTAAAGTATTGGGGTCATTATGTAATTCTGGATTGTTGGTTTTATTGGCTGAAAGTTCTCTTGGGTAGAAACCAAAAGCACTGGAGACTACAAGGTGCCTTTGTAATTATTTCCAAAACACGCGTTTTAGCTTTAATCCTATCCCTACACATGTCGCTTATATATCGGTTTGATTTGTGTTTCTTCCAAGAAATAATGCCTATGATCAATCTCAACCATTGGATCGTGTTCATCAATGATCTGCATGCATTCTAATACAATCCTGGTGAATCCCTTTTAAACCAATCAGAAGCGTTTTAACTACCGCTTACCTCTAACCCTTGGATCAAAGTCAAACTACCTAGACCAAATCGTAGCCCTTGATTTTGAACCATCTTCTCGATCCTTCTCAGCCCACTATATAAGGAGGCTAACCCTCAGCCAAAAGAGACTTTTTCCACTTCGTCTATTTGAGTGAGTAGAGAGAGAAGAGAGAAGAGAGAGAGAGAGAGTTAGAAACCTTAACCCTAAAACGTCCTAACATCTTTTAAACCTTAACCTCTTTCAAAACCAGTATATTTTAAACACAACCTTGAGTGTTTAAGAGTTTTGAGTGTTGGTTTGTTAGTTGTTTGATGTTGTAACCTCTTCGTTCTCAGATCTTGTTTTCAACTTAAACATTTGATTAGATCTGTGTTTCTACTTTAATAGAAATCTTAGATCTAGTCGATGCATGTTATATTACACATAGATCTGTATCTATAAGTTTCTCATCTTGAGAAAACTTTTGTTGATTTTTTTCTGTAAATGTTTTTATCTTCAATATCAATAAAATCATTTTCTATTTCTAATTCTTATGAAACAAAACCTTTGACCTAGTTGGAGTCGCACTTGATGATTTTCAATCTCAAAAATATTTTCAAAACCTGAGATTGATTAAGATCTTGAAACGTCTTCCGAGCAAGATAGCCGTGGATTCTGAGTTAATAATAAAGGTCAAATAAGGTTCAAAGTTTCCTAAGAAGAGAGAAACTGAAAATCATAGCATATAGATCTTATATGTAATTTGATAGGACTCTTTGTAGAAATCAGCATGAGTGTGTGCATGCATGTGTTAGAAGCACGTTCATAAACACTTGCACCCTACCACACTAAAAGTGTTGGTAATAAGATCTTGAGACAAGAGTCGACGTAAGGAACTGGAACAAATTGGATGTTAGCAAACTGGAGAACAACATCAACAAATAGAACTGCAGAAAAGTTTGAAGGATGCCAGTGGGTATATTCCTGAACTTGTATAGGTCTGATTTGTGTGCATGTGTGTTATATAGTTTGTAACTGTTATAATTTGTTTTAATGGATTTTTTTTTTGCTTACTCTGTAGAGGGAGTCGTGGATGTTTCCTCAGTTGGGTGAGGTTTTACCACGTTAAAAATAAATTTGTCATTAATCTTTCTACATCTCCTCATCCCTTTTTGTTTAGTGTGATGAATTAAAAACGATTTTAGTTTTATTTTTCAAAACTTGTTAATAAATCTTGAACAAATCTCATGCATAATTTTTAAACACATCTTGTGATTAAACTGATTTGATTTCTAGAAAAGAGTTTCTTTAAAAAAAGTTCGGAGTTACTTAAATAGTTTAATCTTGTATTAAACGTCTTTAGTAACAGTTTTTCAGTAGGCTATCATAGAAAGGATATCGTGTTCGATGTTCTAAGGCAGGATATGTGGTTTTGCGATGTCTCACCTAGAAGAGGGTCGAGATAACGTTTATATTATATGGTGGGGGATACTTCGGAGAGTATAGATGTCTCGTTATATTTGATCCCAACGTGTCGGGACTTAACTGATGTGATTAAAAGTATATGAAGTTTTTTATCGAGTGCAGAGATTTAGCTCGTTATTAATTTTACGATGGGAACTTATTGATAGTGTGAGGGCAATGTTATATGACTCCTTTAGAGATGTGAGAGTTTATGATTATACTTATATGAAGGGGGACATTATTTTTAGTGTCATGGTTATATGCTTTGGACCTACAAAACTCGATGACTGATAATTCTAGGTGATAGTGCATTAGGGGAGTTCCCTATTTGTGTTTCTTTTGCGGGACATTCTATGCATGAACCATCATAACCTTCGAGAGAGGGGAGATGTTGTTGGATGATAGGGCATCAATTTTGAATGTTAATCATTCAACGTGTAGAGAAAACACTTTGAGCTAAGAGCTCTTATAATATATACGGCCAGTGGAGCCGGTAGTGTTGTGTAGAAAGCACTAAGGAACTTTTGCACCACTAGTTCGTAGGTGGACAAATCTTGAGGAAAAATAATTCATGATTAGTAGAGAAATTGAGTACAACCTTACCGTATAGCCACGTCGAGAGTGTGGGGCAGAGCTTGAGATAAGTATGTTATGTATGAGACGTTAGTAATGATTGTACGTGTGCGCATGGGATATAGGGTATATGGATACCCAGGTTAGTTAGATTTTCATAATCGTACATGATAAAGGGGTGTGGAAATAAATGTTTTGAATGTATGTTTGTGGGGCAGTTAATGACATAAGTGGAATGGTATGATGGAATGAACTTTGTTTGAAAAAAGGAGATAGTCTGATAGTGTGTATATCAAGGAGAACTGTCATAACTAAGGTGAGTTGAAAGATGATGGAGACACATGTAAAAGATATCCCTGACAAGAGAGGATCCAATTATTTTGGGGAAGTAGAGTGGAGTCTTACTCAGTATAATGCCTATAGTGGCTTGCGCATAGATAATATGTTGATTTCTACCAGACGAAAAAGTGCCCAGGAAGTGTGAAGTTTTAGAGCAGATGCAGAGGCCATAATTTTAGTATACCCCAAAAAAGGGAGTAAGATGTTCCATGTAATGTGAAATTTTGAAAATGTGGATCAGTGTTGAGTGAAACATGGTGAATTTATCTCCAGATGCACCACTCGTAGATGGGAAAAAATTGATATGAGGCGATTGATTGAAATGTTGTACTAAATTGGTGATTTTAGTGATAGAATGGATATGCACACTGATAAAGTCTATCATTGGGTCATCAAAATCGCAAAGAGGTCAAGATTTTCTTCGGGTTTGTGGAATGAATTGACTAAAATGCAGTAATTATGATTTATTTGGCATAAGTTATACTATCAGGTAGTATGCCCAGCATTTCTTTGGAGAGAAAAAATGAACCAGCACAAGGTGACGCCCAATATTGTTGTGAATCAGGATGAAACCCTTGAGTCCCACCTCATATAGGAACTATCATGGGACAATGGGGACGAAGTTAAGTTTTGATCTAGCTTTATCACCCATAGGCCGATGGGTAGACGGGAGGTGACTAGGATGTTGGAGAATGCGAGAAATGCATATTCTGGATTTTAAGATTATTGGGAGTAGTAATTGCCACTAGTAAAATTACGTGTATCTGCATGATGCCTTCTAAGGATTCATACGAAGATTTTGTCATTCACCCTTTGGTTGGTTAGAGATGGGGAATAACAAGATTCTCGAACCCGAAGTGATTCATGGTCCGTCGGCAAGGATTGAGTTAATCTACGTCATTTTCATATAGTTCGGGAACGTAGTGAGATTATATCGTTGTGGACCAAAGTTTTAAGTCTAATATGAGTGGTCAGGGGTTGTTATGAGTGTCTCCCATGAAGGGAGTTATGTGATTTGGCAACAAGGGAAATTGGGACCTATAAAAGTGGGGCATTTTCTAACATGGAGATAATAGAGCCAGTGGAGTATAGGCTCATCTTTTTGAAGCAATGTTAGAGAATTCACAATAGTTTTGCGAGTTATTATATAAGTGAGACCTTAAGCACAAGTGAATATATCAGTATGTAAGAGTTTGAATGGACTTGTCGCTAATCATAGGCTGTAGTGAGTAGACCTTCAGTCAAAATGGTACCACTGGCGTGTGTATAGTAGAAACACAAAAATATTACTAAAAGTTAACTTTGAATAAATTTGGATGCATTGAATGTAAGGATCCAAGTTTTTAATACTGGGAATATCCGAATTTCGAGGATGAAATTCCTTTGCAAGGGGGAAGTATGTAACCCCTCATGTTTTTTATAATTTAGAATTTAATTAATTCTAGCATTTTCAAATTATACGTGTGTAGTAATTTAACTAATATGAATATTGCATATTTAATAAATATTAACTTTTGGGAATAAGATTAATATTTATGTGTTATATTTACGAAGTGTGTATAATAAATAAAATACAGTGAATTGTTAATACATCGTAGTGAGTGAGAACAACAAAAAAATTTACGGTATTCTAATCGGAGGCTTGTGAGTAGATTATTTTAAGGTTTAGGTAGTAAATTTATGTAAGGTGACTCGGATGGTGATTTCGAGTTCACGGATGGTTCCGAATGGGCTGAAATAAGCAAAATTGAGTTCCCAGGGATAGTATTTCGATCCCTGGGGATTTTTAGACTATCCCAAACTCGTGTAGGGTATTTGGATCATTTTATAATAGCCTAAAAACCTAATTTCGGGATTAGTGGGTTAAAATATAAAGGTTAGGTGTGTGAGGCAGCACCGCCATTAGTTGAAAACCCTAAAAGATAGGAGAAAACAAGGATAAGACTAGAGAGGCTAACTGAGAGGAAAACTCAAGGGATTCTAGAATCAAATCATCACACACAAGAGTGATCAGACCTTACAATCATTCCAAGACCAGTAATTAACTTGGTTGATATTTTCTGCATGTAATTTCAGTTCATATCATTGTAGGTGATATATTGTGTTTTATAAGACTTTTGAGGAATGCGATTTATGTTAAAAGATGGGATTTTGGATAATAAGTAGTATAATCATTGCTCAATACATATTCTGAAGATAAATCCAATCATAAAGATTAAACATTGAATGAGAAAGTTGGAGGAATTGCATAATATTGAATGGGAGTTAAGAAAGTGCATATTTTGAATAAAATATTAAATCCCATGAATTTAATTGTTGTTGGATGAATTTGAATGTGAAAATAAGTGTAATCATGTTTAGAAGTGATAAAAACTATGAATTTTGGGTTAGATTGGTGATATATGGGAGTGTTGATAGGAAGATGATGAATCCCGCCTAAGTCAGAAAGTTACAGCGTCAATCGCGTTAGAAGCTCATTCAAACAAGTTGAGATTCTCGTTAAAATGAGGTTAGTATTTAATTTGGACAATCCTTGAGTCATGGAGATAGATCTTTTCGTTACAAAAGCGTGGCCGCCAGTTTCATATTTTTCTAACTTTTTTTATTAATTGTAAATTTTCTACGAAAGGGTAGTCGAGACCAAAATCTTTAGTTGGAAATCAAATCTGGGTATGGATGCACGGGTGTTTTAGGGTGAAAAATACTCGGGTTATGACTTATGAAAACGGGTTGGAATTCCATGAAGAGATAGGTTATGGGCAGGTTTGAGATAGTCTTAGTATCCGGATTAAAATATAAACGTGATATATATAGAGAGATAAGTAAGTGACTACTTATGAATTTAGGACTCAAATTTAGACTCGGAGATTTTAGGCTAGTGTTACGAGTGACATGCACAGTTAGTTGATTCTATTTTATATATGTGTGGATATAGATATGGTTATATATATATATATATATATATATATATATATATATATATATATATATATATGTGTGTGTGTGTGTGTGTGTGTGTGTGTGTGTGTGTGTGAAAAATAATATTTGTGTGTATGATATTTATGTGAAACAAACCCCTATAGTACTATCAGCGGAGTTTGTGCGATGTGGGTGAACTTCTCTGGCGAAACACAGTAGGTTAAATATCAACTCTAGGTCACAAAGCCAATGAGTAATACTCAAGGTAATGAATATAATGGGTTAGTACTCGGGGGATGATATACAATGGGTTAGTACTCGGGGGATGATATACAATGAGTTAGTACTCGGGGGAAGGCATCTAATGAGTTATTACTCGGGGGATGGTATCCAATGAGTTATTACTCAAGGGGTTTCAACTATACGCGGCATATGTGTGTTTGTTATAGTATAACTTTTCATATATATATTAGTATGGTAATTATATACGGGTTTAATACTTTAAGAGTGAATGCTATAAATAACTGGGATAAAGTTATAAGAATGATAAATGATGGAATGATTAATTAAGCTAATGAGAGAAATAGCTAAGAAGTGAACGAAAGACGATACTCGGGTTAGAGTAGTGTATACGTGAGGTTTAAAATAGGACTAGTTATATGGGGTAGTGTAACTAAGCGGGTTAAGATGTATGCGCTAGGTGTGTACAATAGTTGAGAGGTGGGGGATAATCTCATGAGAGTGCGACACTAGCATAAATATGTAAAGTTTAGTGCATGTTTATTGTTTGCATCTTAATTACTTGCAAATATTTTTAAAAGGTTTTGGGATCTAACCCGTATCAAATCTATTTTCCAAAAAATCTTAGGTGTCCAGTCACAGGACGCCATGGATGAATATTATTTCCAGGGACACGAAGTTGTATCTGCTGTGAAGGCTTGCATGTTACTAAGCAGTCGCTTCACTTATTGCATTCAAGATTAGGTTCTCTATTCCAGTATAGGTTAGTCGTGTTACCCCTTTTCATTCAAACTTATGTATTTCAAAGTATTTTAGTCAGATGGATTGAATGTTGTGGCATCCCATGATTTCATCTCTCCCTTCGTTTCCTATGTGGGGGAAAAAGAGGTGGAGAAAAAGGTCTCGCGCCCACTTTATCTTAGAGCACTTCGATCGTCGTTGGTGTGGGGTGAATGTAAAGAGATGGAGTCACCAGCCTATTTTGCACAAAACAGGAAAAATAACATGTCGTCGTGTCGAGAGAGCGGCATCAAAGACAAATCGATATTTACGAAATCAATTGTTTGAAGGTTCAGGAGATAAGTTACGGATTTGGAAGGTGTTAGTCACCCATCCATACCTTTCGGTCTCTCATGGCCTTGTGTTAATGTTTTCCTTTATTTTTTCGTGAAGTGTGTGTGCGTGTATATATAAATGTAGATCGGAATCGCCCAACTCACGCCATGGAAAAGATGGAATGAGGTTATCCATAAGAATGTTTTCAAAATAATATTTAGAAAATACGATGTATGCGTTTATCAAGATATTGATCATTATAATGAAACGATAATATATATTGGATGAAACGCCAATAAGGATCACAAATATAATATGTATTAAAATAATATATAAATGAAAAGGTGATAAATGTAAAAATGGGAAATTGGAGAATTAAGAAATTGGAAAATTGGAGAAGTTGGACTCGAGTCACAGGGTTTTTGCCTGAGACACATACGTACCCTATAAAGGCATCAAAGTCCATGTAGTTCTCATGAGGCATAGGGGTGGGGTTTATCCCATAGATTCGAATGTAAATTTATTACATGTGTGTGTGTAGAAAATGTATTTTGGTTTGAGAAATTATGATGGATAATCCTGTTGGAATTTGTAGGTGTAACCCTCTTTTTGTTTGTTTTAGTTTTTTTTATAGAAAATAAAGTATGTGAAATACAACTAATAAAAAGGTGAGATATTAATGTGTATGAACTAAAGTAAAATCTAGATTAAGAATTTATATCACTAATGCAAAAATAAACAAATTAAAGAGGGAGAAGGATTTTGGACCATCTTTGGAGAATTGAGGCTTAATCTTGATCCTTGATGAGCTTACTAGAGTGTTAAGATGAATGTTCGATGAGATAGAATGAGATTTTCCTAAATTGGGTTTGAAAAGGATGGGAATGAAATATTAAAAGGAATTTCACACAAGGAAACTTCGATGATTGCAAGAGAATGTTGTTGAGATCACTGAAATTGATGGATCTGAAGTGTGATTTGGAAGTGAGGTCATGGCTTATATTTATAGGGTAAGGGGGTGCCGATGGGTATAGCCCTAGCCCTGACAATTGGCAGGTAACCTTAGGCACACTGCCAATAGGCGGGAAAATGGACCTGCCAATCGGCACCCTCTTGTATTTTTTTTGGAAAAATGATTGTAGAACACAATCTATAAATACAAATAGTAAACAATTCATACTATTAAAAAGGTAATTCAGAGACCTTCAAGAGTCCTTTGGGCCGCTCCCGGGTTCAGGAGCTGACACTTTGGGTCAAATGGGGCTCGAAAGCCCTCGTTGGTCTTTTGGATGGGAGATCGTCGAATGAAAATGGATCGTTCGTCCGAATGATAAGTCAAAATTGCACACAGGACAGACCATTATAAAGTTTATGCGAGGTAATTTGACATTCAAATGAGATTCACTCAGTTCGAAAAGTTAACTTTGGTCAACTGGGGCCCAAAAGCGCCCATTGACCTTTCGAAGTAAAACCGATCATCCGTCCGTATTGTAAGGCTAATTCGTGAATAGGGCGTACCATGGGAAATTTTATTCAGTTCCCTTCGAATATTCATTCAATCTCGTTCGATTTGAAGAGTTGACCTTGGTTAAATGGGGCTCGAGAGTGCCCGGTGGCCTTTGAATATATTTTTTAGGAAAAATGGATCGTTCATCCAAACGATTATGTCATTTCATGCACAGGGTGGACTGTTGGAAAGGGGTTTTAGTGCCCTTCGAGGATTTAAAAATCTTTCACTCTGATGATGAAGTTGATTGGGGTCAAATCGAGAACTAGGAGTGTCTGGTGGCCTCTAGGTCGATTTTTTATGGTAAAATGGTTTGTTCATCTTAACTGTTATGTCGATTCAAGAATGGGTGGACTGTTGGAAAGGGAATTCAAATAATTTTAAAGATCAAAGAGATTTTTCTCTTATGATAGAGTTTCTAAAGTCAAACGGGGCCAGATAGCGCCCATAGGCCTCTAGATCGGTACTCGGAGTATGACCTAGGGTTTGTAGTGAAGTGGGGAGGTTCTAAGGAATTAAGGAGAGACTGAGGGGGTCCTAGAATGTGGTGTCTACAAATAACCTCAACGGGTGAGCTAGGAACAAGTGAAAGTCATTGAATATACACTACATGATGTTTTGGAAAGAGGTCCATTCTGCAAACCTAAAAGGAAAAGGATGACCAATTCATAGGGTCGGGGTTGATTCTGAGGACCTAAAGGACGAGGATGACTGATTCAAAGGGTCAAGACCCATTTTGAGTACCTAAGTTAATGCTCAGGGATGGCCGATTCTGCAGGCCGAGGTTAATTCTGAGGGCCTAATGTAGGGAGTGAGCAATTCTAAGGGCTTAAGATAGGAGCGACCAATTCTGTGGGCCGAGGTCCATTCTGAGGACCTAAGTAGAAGCAACCAATTACGAGGGTCGAAGACAATTCTGAGGGATTTAAATAGGAGATACCAATTCTAAGGGTTGAGGTAGAAGCGACTAATTCTGAGGGTCGAAGCCAATTCTGAGGGCTTAAGTAGAAATGACCGGTTCTAAAGATCGAAACCCATTCTGAGGGCTTAAGTAAGAGAGTCCAATTTTGAGGGTCGAAGCCAATTCTGAGGGCTTATATAAATGCGACCAATTCTGAGGGGGTCGAGGTTGATTCTAAGGGCCTTAAATAGAAGTGACCAATTCAGAGAGCTGAGGCCAATTCTGAGGACTTAAGTAGGGGTAACAAAGTCTGAGGGTCAAAGCCAATTCTAAGGGTGACGCGACTAAGAATGTGTCTCAGAAGTGCATACTCTCTAGGCTCAAGTGCAAGCCTGTCGCGTTAGTAATAAACCCGGTAAGTCGGGATCGTATCCACAGGAAAATAGGACAATGGAATTGTAACGACGTTGGAAAGATAAATGAATCCTAACTCTGACTCTAAAGGAAAAGGAAAAGATGATTTGATTTGTGGAATAACTACACTAGATGCAATTATGAAATTATGAAATAAATGCAACTATTCTAAATTACCTAAAATACTGACGAAGAATGATTTAAAACTTTAAACTATATGATGAAGAAAACAGGACGGGAATACAATCCCCCAACCCTAGTGTATTACAGATATAAAATTAATCATAAATTTAAATGATTAATTAGACCAGGAATTTAGTACTCCCAAGCATTATGTATATGAGGTTCAAGCCCGCACCATAATTAATCAGAGGACGAGTAAATCGGTATTATGATAGTTACACTCGAATTGCATTCTAAAGCATCCTGGTTACCCTGAAGCGAACGAGATCCAAATATCTACAATTATCGCATTCCTACGCAATAAGGTCGTAATAAATCATTAAATTTAGAGGACTAATTTTATACACATGCAATTATCACATCAGGATGGGTTCATATATACCGACCTTAAAAGTCTAGCCTACCATGATGAAAATAATTTTTGAATTGCAGAAAATCATGATTAAACTAAGGAAGAATTGTAGAATGATGTAAACAGAAAATTAGGCAGAGGAAACTAACCACTAATCTTACCAAAGCACTCAAAACATTAACTACAATTACTTGTAATCACTGATATCTGAACAATCTTCAATATTGAAATTAAAATAATAAGCTATCTCCAAACAAAGGGTTTTTCTAAAAAGAATGGAAAATTATAATTCTTCGTCCTAAGAATGATAATAAATGGGTTTTTATACCCTACAAAACTTCAGGAGTTTTAGCTGTACTAGGACTTTCCATTAGAGGAAGTTTAGAAAATTAAAATTCGACAGTCGGACCGGTCCAGTCCTCCCTCGGTTCGGTCTGGCTGTAATCCGGATTAGTTTGTTTATTTCTTGGATGGATCGATCCGGCATGGATCGGTTCGTTTATTTTCTTTCAGCTTCGATCTGTCTTCGATCCGGGGTTCTCTGGAATTTGGCAATGCGGAACGGTCCGGGGTTCCTTTGACTTTTTCTTCAAACTTTGACTGCTCATAAATTTCACACCGGGACTCCGATTGAGGTGTCGTTTCTTACTATGTACTCGTAATTGCAATCTCTTCAACTTCTCTTAAATGCCTCATCCGAATTCCAGCTAAAAATTACAACTTTGTCCTTTTGACTTTTCCTTCTTTTCTTTCTCGGTTCTTTTGGTTTCTTTCTTTATTTATTGACATTAAATACCTGCAAAATTAGTACAAAATACCAAGAACTCGGGGTACTCATTATAATAAGTCATTAGCAAGATTATGAGATAAAATCAAATTGATTACATTGTTCGAGGTGCTAAAAGTAACTAAATTAAAGGGATAAATTGGGAAGAATTTATGCCTAATCAAACCCCCCTAACTTAGAACTTTGCGCATACCGAGCAATGTAAAAGAATCCTAGCAAGGCTCAACTCTTGAAAATCGTTTTATTGGGATATAATACCTTTTTCACTGGCAAGCGATTGCATTTAGCGTATGCAAGAAGCCTTTAAACCCCTAGGTTACCATAATAGGACGAGTTGTGTCTCGTGAGGGTTTGCCAAGAATATACCCACAAATTTCGACTCAAAGAAAGTTTAAAATCCGAAAAATTGTATAATTCAAACTCTCCCAGAAAATAATCATCATCAAGTCATATTTAAAAGTCTCAAATCATAGTGTGTGTCTGCGAAACCAAAAATGTAACTGCGGATTTCCACCGATTGACCATTACGTTACTTATCTGAAAATTCATTTTGATTTCAATTTTCACGAAATGCTCTCTCAAACGAATCACTCGGAATGTGGCTATTCCCTCGGTGTGCGTGATATAAAGAGTAAATATATTAGAACCAAGTTCATGCACACAAGTAGAAAGACGGAATTTTTTTAGTGATTGGATCTCATAAAAGGATTACGGATATAAGAACGGTAACATTGCCTCCAATTCACATTTTTTTATCTCTTTTATTATCTTTTGGGTGTTTTAGCTCTCCACGCGATAACCAATTTCAAAATTTTGGGCTCGGTTAGGACTTTTACGGGTTGAAGGTGTATTGGGTTATATTGAAAAAGGTTAAGAATTTTGGAATTGGAAAATGTTGCTTATGATGTCCGTTAGTGCTTTTTCAGGCTTTTGCTCATTTTCTTCTTCTTTTTTAATTTTTTTTAATTTTTTTCACACTTTTCTTTTCTTGCTATTTTTTGTTGAGCATTCTTCTATTTTTTTTCTTGCCTCTTTTTGTTGCACTTAACATTGAGTTTATAGCAATTTACTTCCTCATCTAGCTCCTTTATTTATGTGTATTTACATGCAAAAACCTCTTTGTATTCCTTAATTAGCTTAACCAAGGCTCTTCTATTATCTTCGCTCAGGTCTTTCAAAATGAAAATGGGCCTTGGGTCTTCTCCCTCATCAGCCAAATCCAGCTGCTCCAGATCTTGCACTTGTGGCTTCGGCCAATCTGTCATGCATTCTGTATATTCCCCCACTTATTCTATAAACTCTTGTATGCTAGAGTTATCAATAACCATACATTGCCTTTATTGGTCTATCAGGAGACATTAATACACCTGATCAGCCTCTAGATAAGCTCATTCGATTACCTGCTCACACCTTTAGAGGAGGTAAATCAGTCTTCCATCCTCTGTGATTTTCTTCTTGCATTGCCTACTTATCGTTACAACCTCCTTCCTCTTATTTTCTCTCGAAGACTTTTCCAGCCTACATTTATAAAACCTGATCAGTACACTCTTCCATTTGGTCTCATGCACCATTGGATCCATCCTAGGCCTCATTCTTTCTCTGAGCTATTTTGAGAGATTCTGCATTTTAGGATCAGCAAGGTGAACTTCCATAGCCACTTACTTTCCTCTTTCTCCTTTGTTGTTCTGACCATTCACAGGCCCAATCCGTTCTCTGATAGAGGGAACTCTTCACCCATCTATCCTTATTTTCAAGACCCTAGTATCTTATTCCAACTCTGTGTAGAAATTTGTATCCACGAGATGAGCTTCTTTGATGGCGAGGGGCTTTTTTGTTTCCCGTATGACTACTTCAGTCCCTTTCACATTGGCCTTCGCACATTGGTGATATGTCAAAGGGACTAAACCATGATTGTGCATCCACACCCTTCCTATCAAAAGTTGGTAAGAAGTTGCACTCTCAATCACGTAGAATTTGATGTGAGAAGTAAGATTACGCATAATAATCCCAACATTCACATATCCAATTGACGTGGATGATTGGTTATCATAAACAAAAATTACTATAGGCATTGGTATCAACCTCTCCTCTAGAATGATATTTGGAAAGAACTAATCGACATGATGTTTATTGATGCTCCCCCATCCATCAAAGCCCTTGCGAAGCTCACTCCGTTAATATTATGTGGTAACCGTATAGCCCTATCAACGTCACTCCTAAGATAAAAACTTCCTCACCATCCTGGCCAGGGGCCCTTTCCATCTCAGTAAGGGAACTATGTTTCTTTATGCGATGTCTATAATTGCTTGCGTTATCTCCAAATGACTATCTTTTGTCATCCCTACTTGGTCGAAGAACCATGAGAACTTAGGTGATTGTGATACAACTAGGTACTCCAAACCTTGGTTTATCTCTTCTCCTTCTAAGTTGTACACATCTTCCACATCCCTTGCACTAGCTTCATCATAAGTTATCACCACGTTGTCCATCCCCCGGTACATCCCTCAAACGTATCCTCTAATTCTTCTCATTGGATCTCCAGCTCTCTTACTTCCCTTTTATCCTCCTCATCATAAGTAACTACAAGATTAGCCCCATGTGGTGACAGGGGTTTGGACTTTACATTCTCCTGAGGGATTTGCAGAGTCCCCATCTTCATGTGTTTGCTTATGATCTTTCTTAGTGTGAAACAAATTTTTGTTGGATGACCCACCTTTCAATGGATTTGGCAGTATTTGGGATCATCTCTCATTGCTGCATCTAGTTCCATGGATGGAATGCCCTTGGGTTCATACACCGTTCCCCCTTCGACCATGGCCTTGTAACAACTGAGAGACTCTTTGATAGTGCAAGGTAGTGGCGGTGGGTTCTCTCTGTCCCTACCAAACTTTCTCTTATTTTTCTTCTTTGATTTCTTGGCATCGTATCCCCTATTGGCATAAATAACCCGTTGGGGCTGTCTACGTGTTATGACGAGATGTATCGACTGCTTAAAAATCACATGCACCACAATGGGATTTGATCGAACCGATATACCCAAATATGGCCTCTTTTCCCTATGAGACCTCCTCACCCCGAACAGCTAAGCTTCCAGAGGTAGTTCACAACATATTTCCAGGACTCATTAGGAACCAAGGTTGGCCTCATTCACAATAACGCCGGTCACCTGGTGGACCGATACTTTAGGGGAAGCACTTTAGCAATAAGGGCGCCTCTTATCTACTCATACAGCAGATACTAGGGCACGATCAGATAATCAACCTGGGTCAGAGCTCCTCAATAGAGATCACAATTGATGGCTTCCCACATTAGTCCATGCACTATGTTAGAGACATCATACTTGGCTAGGTCGAGACTCCTACAAATGACATCTACTATATGAGCAGTACAAGGTTCCAGTATAGAAGATCCCACGTGGGCAAAACCGTTGCAACAAGATCATCCCCTTATGTGAGGTAATATTACATCATTATTATATCCATGTGCCAGGGACATATGTCATCATCTTATTGGTAGTTTCCTCATGCACATGCTCATTACGTGCTTAGGGGGTATATTACACCTCCCAAGCCCTTTATATAGACTTCATCTTCTCCGTTAAAGGGGGATCTCTCTTAATTAGAAAACCCTAATAGAACTTTATCCAGTTGTATACCAAAGAGAGATAAATCTTTTGAGTGTTGTATCCATCGCCATTAGTGCCCTTATTAGTGGATTTGTCACACACTCACGCAGTGGATGTAGGCCTAATTGGCTGAACCAATTTAAATTAGTGTGTTCATCCTCTTATCCTCATCCCCCTCTCTTATATATACATATATCCACCTTTATTATTGTTATATGATTGAGCTTAAGCTAGTTATAATCTCATCTTAATCTGGTGGTGTTGATTACAACATCATCAATTTGGCGCCATTTGTGGGAACGACGATAGTCATCTCTTCCCTGTCTTAGCTTATACTCATCAGAGTCTCAAGTGGTGAACCAGTTGTCCCAATTTGTGGAGATATTTCACCATTGAAGGATCTCTTGTTGAGATTTTAATCTCTCCTTATTCATCTCACAGCTCGTACAGTTTGCACCAATGGCTATAGATCTGCCTCCTCCTCCTGAAAATCAACTAGCACCACCACATGGGGGCGGTGCTAGCTCCTATCAAGCACCACCTGAGTAAAAAATGGTTGAGGTAGTGATGGAGCTCCACTCCCTCATAGCTAGCCAATAAAAGATGCAAAACCAATTCTCTATGTTCAGCGAGAATTTCACAGCCAGGACAGGAGGCACTGGTGCTGAGTTTATGACTATGGCCATCAGAGAAGGCATTGCTGATCAAAAAGACAAGGGACCTCCCCCGGCATTAGAAAAAGACCTCCCTCCACATAATAGGCGGAGAGACGTTAATGACCCCAAGAGTTTATGCCTGGGGAGGAAAATTCAATAACTCCATGATGATGAGGTGGGAGACGACCTCTATGAGGATGGCAAAGAGTGGGAATGCTGGAACCATATCAGATCTCTAAGGACACAGTTTGACCTTTACGGATGAGTAGGGAACAAGAATGTAGGAAAAGATGATATGGAAGACCAAGGCAATTAGCCTTAGATAGGCTAAGTAGAGGATCGACCTTTGATAGGCTTGGCCCTCAGTAAGATCTGAGGAACTAACATTCCATATCGAGGAGTATTGTTCGCTCGAGAACAAATAAGAGAAGATATAACTACAGAGATCCCTAAGATCGAGAGGAGCAAAGAGAGGTCAATAGATGATTTAGGGGTGGGTATAGAGAACCTTTGGACCATCCTATTAATAGAAAAAGGTCAACTTTGCCCGACGATAAGGAAGGGCCAGGGGAAAATGCTACCCCGCAAAAGCCGACATTGCAACTGACAAGCCTTAGAATGAATCCATATAAAGGTTAGAGAATAAAATACGGGATATCATAAATAGTCTAGTCCCCTTGCAGAGGGGGTATAGTGAAGGCTTGCCCTTTGTGGAAAAAATAGTCAACTTTCCAACCCCTGCCAAATTCAAGCCACCGCTGGTTACCCCAAAGTATGATAGGAGTACACATCCTGTGCACCATGTAAATATGTACGACTCATCTGTCGATATCTACTTCATCTCAGATGAGATGAAATGGCGCACATTCTTGAGAACATTGACTAGAGCTGCCTATATATGGTTCACCTACCTTCTCAAGAACTTAATATGGAGTTTTAAGCAGCTGGATGATAGTTTTGTCCACAACTTCTACTTTGGGGTGAAACCAAAAGACTCACCTATTCTACATCAAACTGGGGAAGAATGAGACTCTAAGGGAATATATAGACCATTTTAACAACGAGAATATAGAATTCAAAGACTATGAAGAAAACATCACAATGATAACCCATATGGGAGGCTTTTAAAAGGGAAAGCTATTCTGAAAGATGGATGAGGACCCTACAAGGTCCATGGATGAACTCCTGGCTACGGTCGGGAGAGTCATGAAAGCATAGGAGGCGATGGATGCCGAAGAAGATGAAGAAAAGATAACCCACGGTGATGGAAAGTTTTAGAAGTCTAAAGGGAAGGATAGCAAGAAAAGGGCGATAGACGATAAGTTTGTAGACTATACCCCTCTGACAGTTGGCTGTGAGCACATTTTGAATGAGATAAATAATGACCGATCTCTTAAATGGTAGGAAAAGTTGAAGACTACTCCTCACAAAAGAAATAAAAATCTTTCATGTGAATTTCACAAAGATCATGGTCACATCACTGATAAGTGCTTTGCCCTCAAATATGAGATAGAAAAAATGCTGAAATCTGGTAAGTTGAGGAAATATGTTGAAAGAGCAGTTCAGGCTGAGGCCGAGATGACCAAGGCCAAGACGACCCCAAAAAATGAAGAAATGGTAACCGCGGGGACGACGCTCTAGACAACAGAATAACCCCTCAGATGATGATACTAATGATCTGGATCTCCCACTAAAGGACGATAACGTCTCAAGAGACTCAACTTGATTTCGTTAGGTGTAGGCATGATTTATGGTGGCCTGGAAGGAGGAGGCTCTGAGGTGGCCGATCGCAAAGCACTGGTGGTCGAGGCAAAGACAATAACTAAGGACTAGGTTCTAAACTCGGCCTCCATTGATGTTAAGCCCGAGAAAAGTAAGAAAGTGGATATGCAAACCCTCAAAGTTAGATTTTCAAGACTAGATTTCAAGGGTATCCTAGCTCCCCACGATGAACCTCTCATTACTACCACCAGAGTGCGTGGGTGTGAGGTACCGAGAATATTGGTTTATGGAGGAAGTTCTGCAGACATCATGTTCTGGCCATGCTTCAAAGGTTTAGGTCTTAGCCATGCCAGTCTCATCCCGTACCATTATCCTCTAATAGGATTCAGTGGAGAAAAGGTTCACCCTTTAGGGATGCACGAAATAGATGTCAAAATGGGAGATGAGTGGCTGAAGAGGCTGACCAAGATGATCAACTTTTTTACGATGGATGAGAACGTCTTCTCGGCATACAACCTCATATTAGGATAGGTATCTCTCAAAGAGTTTGAGATCACGCCTTCAATGGTCCACAAAATGATAAA
Organism: Sambucus nigra; assembly: GCA_949130495.1. Lineage (NCBI taxonomy): Eukaryota > Viridiplantae > Streptophyta > Magnoliopsida > Dipsacales > Adoxaceae > Sambucus > Sambucus nigra. Next base: position 438,944,064 of record OX422210.1, read on the forward strand.
ATTATCGACTCCATACGGGGTAGGGGAAGTTCAAGGTGACCAAGAATTGGTGCATGAATTCTACTTTAACTCAACTGAGGAAAGAAAACTGCACAAGAAAGAAATAACCACATATAACATTGACACCCTTGATCCCAGAGACGAGAAAAAAATTAAGAAAGGGGAGGTCGCAAAAGAGGTAGAATCCATCATCCTCAATGAGGAGGAGACAAAAAAACCGTCTTGGTTAGTAAAGCCTAAAAAAAGGGGTCAAGGATGAGCTGATCAAACTTCTGAGGAAGAGACAAAGCATCTACGCGTGGAGTCACACATACATGCCTGGGATTGACCTAAAAGTAATGTCTCACAAGTTGAATGCCTTTGATGGCGCCAAGACGATCAAACATAGAAGGAGAATCAATTCAAGGGATAAGTACGAGGTCATTAGAGACGAGGTTAAAAATTTTGAGAAGGTTGAGTTCATTAGAGAGGTGATATACCCTGAATGGTTTTCAAATGTTTTCATAGTACCTAAAGTCAACGGTAAGTGGAGAATGTGTGTGTACTTCACTGATTTGAACAAGTCTTGTCCTAAAGACAGTTCCCCCTCGTATTAATAAGATGGTATTATTGAGTTTTATGGATGCCTACTCAGGCTATAACCAAATCTTCATGGACTCGACCGATGCAGAGAAGACAGTCTTTATCACCGACAAAGGGACTTACTGCTAAATGGTCATGCCTTTGGTCTGAAGAATGCCAGGGCCACCTATCATTGTCTTATAAACAAGATATTCGAATATTAGATAAGAAAAAAAGTGGAGGTATATGTCAATGATACGCTTACAAAGTGTCTGAAGGCCGGCACACACGTGGACGACCTTGAAAGAACGTTCAACACAATGGATGAGTACATAATGAAGCTCAATCCAGTGAAGTGTTATTTCGGTGTTGGAGATAGTAAGTTTCTGGGATTCATCATAAATCAGAGAGGAATAGAGGCAAACCCTGAGAAGATCAAATCCATGATAGAAATTCAGACCCCAAAGACCATCAAAGACGTTCAGATGCTCACTCGACGAGTGGATGCTCTAAACAGGTTCGTCTCTAAAGCCACTAATAAATGTTTGCCATTGTTTAAAGTGATAAGAAAAGCTTTTGAGTGGGATGATGAATACATGAGATCCTTTATGGAGATAAAGTCTTATCTTGGTTCTCCATTTTTACTGTCTCGTCCTGTCTAAGGAGAGAAACTTTAACTATACTTAATCGTGTTTGAGTCGGATATTAGCGCGGCGATAATACGAGATGATAGAGGTATGCAAAAACCATTGTATTTTAATAGCAAGGCCCTCTAGGGGTTAAATAGAGGTATTCGAAGGGGGAGAAACTGGCATATGCCCTAATCCATTCTTTAAGAAAGATGAAGCCATACTGCCAAGCCCACACTATGGTCATCTTAACAGACTCACCCCTCAGACTTTTCATTCATAAACCTAAGAAATCGGGTAGGTTGATGGATTGGGCTATTGACCTGGAGAATACGACATAGTCTATCGACTGAGGATGTAAATTAAAGGACAGGCCTTAGCAGACTTTGTGACAGAGTTCACCTGGTCTGAAGCTGATGGTGAAGAAGTAGACAGTCTTGAAAGGTCATCGAAAACAAGTACCAAATCTATAGTGGCCGAGACAAGCACGACGAGACCTCTTACAATCAAGATTGACAAGTTTTTTTCTCAGAAATGGTGTTATTGAAGAAGGGTCATTTTCATAAGGGGTAGTGTGGAACTTATTTTTTAATGGTTCATCCTACAAAAATAAGAGTGGAGTCAGCCTGATTAAGCTTCAGTTTTAAATCTTGTAATAATGAGTCTGAGAATCAGGCCTTCATAGTCAGAATCTCCCTCGCCAGAGCTGTCAACATCGGCCACCGTTTACTCCATAGTGACTCTCCGCTTATAGTTAATCAGGTCCTAGGGATTTATGAAGCCAAAGATGATAGAATGGAAAGGTACCTAATAAAGGTGAGGAAGATGATGAAGGATTTTAGTGAAATCAAAGTCAACAGGGTACCTCAGAAAAGCTAGCATCAGCCACGCGGACAGAGAGCAGGAGGTCGATTCCAATAGAAATCCTTCCTCGACCAACCATAGAAGAGGATGACACAGAGCCGAATGTTTTCTTAAGTATAAACCTAGGACCATATTGGATGGACCCCCTTATTCAATTTATCAGAGAGGGTAGTTTGCTGGAGTTTAAGGCCGAAAGAAGGAAGTCGAAATACAAAGCCGCTAAGTTCTCTATCTTAGGGGACGTGCTATATAAGAAGGGGTTTCTTCGACCTAAGGTCAGATGTGTCCATCCAATCGAAGTAGATTATATTTAGAAGGATTTCCACAAAGGTTATTGCTCAAGACGTATTGGGGGAAGATCATTGGCAAAGAGAATTGTCACTCAAGGGTATTGGTGGCCCACCCTGGCCAAAGATTCGATCGAGTACGTAAAGAAGTGCGGTAAGTGACATCAGTTTGCAAACATCCATCATCAACCATATTAACCTCTGACGGCTATCGCCTCACCATGGCCATTTGTAGTGTGGGGGATCAATTTGGTTTGACTTCTGCCAAGGGCCATGGGCAACTACAGATATTTACTTGTGGAAATAGACTACTTTTCAAAGTGGGTAGAGGCCAAGGACATGATCAAGATCACATAAAAGAATACCTTACAGTTCATGTGGTAGAACATCATTTGCAGATACGGCTTTCCTAATACACTCATCTCAGACAATGGTACCTAGTTCAACAAAAACCCTTTGGAGAAATATTGTAAGAAGGTCGAAATTAAATAATTCTTCTCATCGCTTGGCCGACCCCAGGCCAATAGTCAGACTAAAGTCACCAATAGAACTATTCTTGATGGAATAAAGAAAAGGTTGGAATATGCTAAGGGGAGATGGACTGAGGAGGTACATGCTGTACTATGGGCTTATCGAACGAAAGTGAAAACGCCGATAGGGGATACCCCGTTCATATTAGCTTATGGTTCAGAAGTTGTAGTGCCTATAGAGATTAGTCTTCCCACTCACATAGTTCACTTGTATGACCTTGAGGAAAATATGGCAAAGATAAGACTTGACCTCGACCTGATCGGAGAGAGAAGGGAAGATACAGAGGTTAGACAAGCAGCCTACCAGTACAGAATAGAGAAATTCTATAATAAGAGGGTCAAATCAAAGACGATAGTTGTGGGAGATTTAGTCCTGAAAAAGATATGGAAAAAAACTAATAAGATCTATGACAACTGGTATGGCCCCTATAGAGTCACTGATGAAGTCGTCCCATGGTCCTATCGGTTGAAAAATCTAAAGGGAGCGCCATTCTCTAACCCCTGGAACGCCGACTATTTAAGAAGATACTACTAGTAAAGATCATAGAGATTATCTTGTATGTTTTTATCCCATTGCATGTTTTTCTTCTTCCATTGTATGATATGGATTATAAATGAAAAATCAAAGTACTCCCTCTTATCTTGTTTATGGTAATTAAGTTGTATAGTCCAAATGTCCTTAAGCTATAAAACACCATTCGTGGTGAAGTTATAACAACTCAATCTCGGTGAAATGATAACTTGGAAAGGGGACAACCCCATACATGGATTTTGAAAAACACCGAGAAGGGATAATTGCATCTTTAAACACCATTAACTTGGTGAAAAATATCTCTCGATCGAGACAATGCTTAGCCATGAACTCTCAAAACGACCAGAGGGAATATGTCATAACACAATAATTTGGTGACTTCAAATTCAAAATCACTTGGGTGTGGTTCATTATTTAAGCACCATTAACTTGGTGAAAAACCTCTCTCGATCGAGACGACAGTGCATGGACGAGATGATTCCCAACCATGCATTATCAAAATGATGAGAGGGGATATGACCACCATAATTTGGTGAGTTCAAATCCAAAATCACTTGGTGGTTATCCTTATCTTACCTCATAGACGAGATGAGATTTCAAACATTGTGAAACTTGGTGTTAAAATTATTACCAACACATTCACACTTCAAGGCATATAATAAACAAACAGGCATTCAGGAAAAATAAACTCACAAATTATTCATCAGGTCAAATCAGATGGTACAAGAGGTTAAAGTGAGTTACATCAGATGAAGGGTAACAGGTCACGGACGAACTCCCTGACCAAAAAGAAAAAACAAATTCTAAATTTACCGATCCACTAGTTTAGTATCGTCATCTCCAAAGGCCAATCCATCAGTAGCAGAAACCTTGGCTGCATCAACAACCTCAGTCTTTTCAGCATTGACATTAACTTGGTTATATCCTCCTGAGCTCTAAGAGTGTCAGGGTGGACCTCAGCTAACGTCAACGAGAGTTGTCTCAAGAAGAGGGTCACTAATGTTGAGACCCACAAAGTCGTGAGCGATTAAGCTTCGAGTCTTAACTTGCCTCAAAATGGCCTATCGTCAAGTAATTCTTATGCCCCTCTCCAAGTACTTAAAGGAATAGTCATTGTACTCGTCAGACTCCTTGTATTTGTCCACAGCAGTTTGGATTACAACCTCTATCTGAGTTTTCGTACTATCAGATAGCTGCTTCAGGGTCTTGGCATGTTCTGTCTTGAGGTTAGTTACATCATCCTGAGACTTCTTCAGAGCCTTATGGGAATACTTGATCCCATTACTAAGATTTCACTCAGTGATATCGACCTCTCTCCCTTTCTGAACCAAAGGAAGCTTCTTGTTAACCCATTCCCCTAGTCGATAGAAGGACACGATCCCCTACAACCAAAGAGATGTTAATCAGTATTTGAAGGGAAGTATGAGACTACACTTGACAATTTTTAACTTAACTTTAACAAAGGTAACTGAATGGTCCTGTGAATGGAGAATTCAGTAAGAAGGGAAATTTCCATGGCTTGCAAAAAGCGCCTGTTAGCGTCGGCTATCAAGGAGGCGATACTGTCACAAGCCTTCATGGGATTACAAATGACCCTCTTATCATCTTATTTCAGCTATGATAGATGAGTGATAAGAACATCATCCGTGGAGATGGTGATGGATTGATCATACCGACTTTTTTTGGGAGATGCAAAGATATTGTTCGGCCAGGGCCACCAGTAGTGGTCTTGGCCTCAGTAGTTCGGCCTCAGTAGTTAGGCCAGGACCATCAGTAGTGGTCTTGGCGGTAGTAGTAGCAGATGGGTTGGCTCCCTTGCCATATTTTCTGACAAGTTTACTCAAATTATTAGCCACCATTTCCCAAAGATCCTCTGACACATTTTCTGGATGATCTACAAAAAGAAGATGAGGTTAGAATTGAATGTTGAAAAAATACGACACATCGGTTCAACAAGAGAAGTCACTCACATAGATCGGTTAAGGTGTCAACTCCTAAACTTGTCTGAGATAAGTAGTAAGGGGTCATTAACTATTCATATTTCACGATACGACCTAGGACACCTTAATCCCTACTCTTCTTAACTTTTTCAACAGCATCAGGGTTTAAGCCTAGATCAAGCTTGGCCGATGCATAGACTTTGGCCAACCTCTAAGGGACCTTGGGCAGAGAGGTACCATGGGCTTCATTTGAACCAAATTCCCAAAATAAAGAAATAGCGGGGTTTCCAGTCGTGGTTGGGAGTCTAGGTGACCAAATTCTTGGAAGACTTCTTGGCTACAAGATGATAATAGCCAGGTTGAGTTTTGGGGGACAACATGGAATAACAAGCCATAAATATATTAACTGGGAGATTAGTTTAATGAACTATCTTGCAAAGAGAAATAAAGCCGAGAATAGCTCTCGAGGCATTAGGAGAAAACTGAGATGGGGAAACTCCTAAGTGAGATAAAATTATGCATACGACACGTTGAATAGGTAGTCGAAAGTCGAACTTGAACATCTGCTCATAGACACATAACTCGCCCTCTCAGTCGTCAAAGGCTCTCTCGTCCGCAGATGGTTTCCTCATATATATGGAAGTCCTAGTGCCGTATAAGTGTCTCCAAGTCAGCAAATTGACCTCAATGACCGAACTCTCGTACGACTCAGCTATGGATAGGTCAAGATCACTCTCTTCACTATCATTATCTGACTTTTCATCCTGAGGTTGGTTTGGATCACCACTTAGAAAGTGTTGCATAAATTAGTCCCTCATAGCAGCCGACAGAGGAATGGCATTAAGTGGGGGAGGGATGTCAACATTGGGTTCATTAATCTCAATAGAGGCATCAGACCGATTTGAGGAGTCAGACCTCTGAGAAGATGAGACAAGAGAAGAGACCTCATCTACCTTAGACCCATCACAATGGTATGAGGAATGGTCCATTGACTCATTAGAAGGGTCAGCACTATCATAGGGTTCAAAGATGGACATATTTTTGTTTCCAGAAGAAACTGATTCAGGTATGGGATCACTTGGTTCGACAGTTGAAGCGAGGATAACAACTAATGAGGGTGGAAATATAGGTCAGAGGGGGAAGTCCTCGGCCTTTCTTATCTCGACTTCCTCAAGATCAATCTTCCTAATCTCTTGAAAATACATTTCCCAAAGGCTTGGAAATTCCTCAACTAGTTCATACAAATGCTTTAACATGAACAAGATGAGGCTACGGTAACACCCCGTATTTTTGGAACATTTAAAATTTAATTAATTCGGAAATTCTAAATTACTAGTATGTTGTAATTTAATGAATTAATTATGGTAAAATATTAATCTGGGAATGAATGGTTAATATTTAGGGAAATTTATTTACTAAGTGAATAGTAATAATGTAATTACGTCGTTTCGAGTATCAATGACGAGGTATGTACTTATCACATCCGGAAGTCGGTATAGACTATATTGGGTGGGGGATAAGTATTTTTATAAATTAATTCGGATGCAAATTCTGAGTGTACCGTTGAGTCCGGATGGGCCGAGATAGTCGGAAAAGTGTACCCGGGGGTAGTAAACGGGTCACGGGACGTTTTTAGACATAGTCGGGCCCACTCGGGGGCATTTAGGTCACTTGGGCTTGGCCCATTAGTCAAAAAACGGGATTGGGGTAATTAACCTAATAAAAAGAAGTAAGGGCATGGCTGAGCTTAATTAGAGAAAAGAATTAAAGGGTTAGGAAACCCTAGCAGCAGCCAAAGCCATTTGGGGATCTCAAAAGATCCAACAAAGGTCATCTTCAACCTTGGAATCCATCGCAAATTCAGACACTACGAAACCTAAGGCAAATGAATAACTTGCAATAGTATTAAATCTGTTTTTCAATTCATATTTGTGTGATGTAATGAATTAAAATTCGTTTTGGGGTTTCATGGCATAAACATGGGGTTTTGAAAAAAACAAAAGAAAATATTAATCTGATTTGCCATAATTTATGAGGGTTTATGTAAAAATCTGATATTGGAATATTGATGTGTATCTGTTAGAATGATATCTGGATAAATTAGAACGAGTTTGATGAAGAAATTTGGGGTGTAAATGTGTTTAAGGATAAAGATAGATTTTTCCCCAAAATTATGAATCAGTAGTTTATGGACGAATTAATGATTGTTGTGGACTTTCCGGGGGATCCTAATAAGGTTTCTAATATGTACTTGTGATAAGAAGGCTTGTAATTCATGTTAGAAGAAATTAGGGTTTAAGAAAATTTGTCCATGGCTACCCTGTCTTCGCGAAGAAGACAAAGACCTGTTCGATCGATCGATCGACGGTCGCCAGAATTTGGCAGTTTCGCCAGTTAGTTATATAAAGGGGGAAATTTATATAAAAATCTTATGTAAAAAATTATTGAGAAATTAAATACATGAGTTAAAATCAAATTAATTGTAGATAAATTAATTAAGTTTTGAGGCAAAAAAAATTTGGTTGTCACGCCATGATGAAATACGGAGCTATTGTCGAGTCCGGGGATTGTTGGTTGAGCGAAACCGAAATGTAATAATTTAATTAGACAGAGGCCAATAAATTAGAGTCGGGGATTTTGACTCGGGTAAAATTTATTGTGGGATACGAGAGTAATTCCAAATTTATGGTGGGGGCGACACCAAAAGTAACTTAATTAATTAAGGTACAATTTAATTAATATCTAGAGTTGGACCATAAACTCTTAATAATTTTAATAGGCTTATGATACGGATTTACCGCACGGTATAGCCGGGAATTTTATATTTATACGGATGTGATAGTATATATATATGGTGTGAACATTAATATCAGTGATTAGATATTTTATACTATAGTGCTATAGGGGGAGGTTGCGCGTAGTGGATGAATCCCCTAGCTTGAGGAGTAGGGTGAGTATATTCCCGAGGTCATAGCGTCCATTATATGGGTGAGGGACATCTCACTTTCAGGGAAGGAATATGACCGCCTCCAATTATTTATTTTTATCAAGTTGGTGTGAAATTCTGACTTGGGATAACTAGTCTATGTGATTGTACCTAGTGGGATAGCACTTTATAGAATTTACATTATGTGAGTATTTTACTCGGGTGGATGTAAGTTGTTAAAAATATTACAGTATGATTGTGAATGCCGAAATATGATTATAAGTATATAATTGGATAATTAATTATATGCGGGTTATTAATGAAAAATATGAGCTAATTCACATGTCTAACAAGTGTAGAAGTTATATGAATTTAAAAAGGGTAATGATTTAGTTAAGTTGATGTTACTAATAACTTAAAAATCATAATCACTACATACTCAGTTAGAGTAGGGTGGGTATAAAGGAACTTTGTTAATTATCTAGTCATGAGATGAATAACTAGGTAATTTAATTAAAGCGTTAGTAGCATACATTAGAGGAGGGGTAAGGAAGTTCTCAAGAGAGTTCGATACTAACTAAAATATGAAGAGCATGCATATTTATTTATTACTGAAAGTTAATCATTTGTTAAATGTTTTCAAATGTTTTGGGTACTAACCCTTGCTATAAAAGCTTTTAAAAACCCTTTTAGGTGTCCAGCCACAGGGACGCCAGCCTTGACTAAATTCCAGGGATCCATTGCTGCAGCATATGTGGATGCTGCCGGGCTTTGATAGATGCCTCATTCTTCATTCTTAATGGAGGAATTCATGATTAGTTACTCGAGCATGTGGCTCACATTCCAATTATTTGTAGTAGACTTGTTTGGAGTTCATTCTCGTCTTTACGAGATTTATTATTTGGACCGATGGTTTATTCGGTTAATTATTTTACTTGTGGATGATTATTTCAGTTATCTGTGATTGTTATATTGTTTTATTTTTCGCATGGGTTTTTGTTTAAATAATGAAAGATAAAAAATGGCACCAGTCTATTTTTCTCACTTACGTGGTTTGTAATTTAAATAAGACGACAGTGATGCTAAGAATGGACGAAATGGGAATCCTGTTCTAACTTGATTTAGGACTGATCACCCGGGATTAATTAGGCGGGGTGTCACAGATGGTATCAGAGCATCAGGTTCTAGTGTCCTTAGGATCTGTGCGGCTTTCTACGTTTCAGCGTAGCGTTCGGTTGTTATAGAGCCCTATTATTAGGACTGTTGATTATATTTTTCCGCTTGTGAGATATCGTATTCCTGCTAGTAGTTTTTGTATAAATTGTGAACTTTTACAATTCAATCTATTTCAGATGCCACCAAAGAGACAGAGAGTGGAGAGGGCTGAGGCTAGAGATGAGGTGAGGGAGGCTCACCAGGAGCCACAGATACCGCCACCACCACCCCCACCCGAGTTGATTTCTACCACTCAAGTGGCAATGATAGTGGCCCAAGCGGTCGAGACAGTGATGCGAGCTATGGCAGCTCATTTTCCACAGCCCCAGGCACTGCCTCAAATGGCTCCAGCAGTTCAGGCTCCAGTGGGGCCACCATCTTGGCAGCGAGTGAGGGAGACCTTTCATAAGGGTCACCCACCTGAGTTTCGAGGTAGCACCAATGTGGTTGAGGCTTGTGACTGGAAGAAGAACATTCAGCGCCATCTGCGCATGTTAGAAGGTACAGAGGTGCAAAAACAAATGATGGCTACCTTTCGTCTGTCGGGGGCCGCCTTACAGTGGTGGGAGTCCGTTACCACCGCTGAGGAGCGAGATTTGATGCCGATTTCTGAATTCTGGGTGTGGTTTGACCGCAAGTACTTCCCTCCAGCAGTAGCGTTTGAGATGAGAAAGAAATTCAGCGAGTTGGTACAGGGTGACAGGTCAGTGGCAGAATATGAGGAGGAGTTCACCCGTTTGGCAAACTTTGTGCCAAATGAGGTGAGCGATGAGGAGCGAAAGAAGTCAAAGTTCATGGATGGCTTAGCTTGGAGAATCAGGCAGCACTTGATTGGAAATCCGGCGTTAGTGACTTATACAGATGTTGTTAATGCCGCACTCGTACATTGCCAGGACCATCGTTTTCATGCTAAGGGGAACAAAAAGGCAGGTGAGGCGAACCAGCAGGGCAAGGCGGTTACTAGTAGTGAGACAAGTGGCACACAACAGCAGGTTATCATCCAGCAAGGGAATCAGGCTAAGAAGTTTAAGCCTGGTGGGTTCCGACCGGGAGGACAGGGGTTCAGGCAGGGGCAACCAGGCCCTAATTAGCAACAATAGGTTCTTCAGGGCCGTCAGGGCCAAGGGAGCAACGGGGGAGGCCAATAGGGCAAGCAACATCAGGGCCAGCAGGGCCAATGACAGGGTGACGACCAGAAATGTTGTTTCGCCTGTGGCCATCCAGGACACTTCAAGAGGGAGTGCCCGCAGAGGGGCAGAGGCCATCAGCAGGGTGCCCAGCAGGGGCAACAGGGTCAGATGCCGCCAGCAGCACCAGCTCCACCCGCCCCACAGCAGCGGGGACAGATGCACTACGGACGTGTGTATAACGTTCGGGATGTTCCAAATCCTCCAGCACAGCAGGCGCCGCCAGCGGCTGAGGGTATGTTTTTCATTCATGGGCATGAGGGTAGCATCCTTTTTGACACGGGAGCATCACATTCATTCATTAAATCTAATTTTACAAAATGGGATGAGTTATTAGAGACAGCGGGTAGCCTCCGTATGAGTGTAGAGTCGCCAGTAGGCAGCGGGGCTTTGATTCGCTCGATTTGTCGAGGAGTAGACATTTTGATTGGGAGGCTTAGTTTAGCAGCAGACCTCTTAGTGTTAGATATGGAGGGGTATGATGTCATCTTGGGCATGGATTGGTTGGCAGGTTACCGGGCTACGGTGGATTGTTATGAGAGGACAATCGTGTTCTCCATTCCGGGACATGAGATGTTCCTGATAGCAATGCCGCTTCCTGAGGGAGGGTCGCGCACTCACTTATATTACATTGAGGAGGAAACCTCACAGGAGGTGGTAGCCCCTTTAGACTCTATTCCTGTAGCGAGGGACTTTGAGGATGTATTCCAGGAGATACCAGGATTACCACCCAGCAGAGAAATCGAATTTGTTATCGATTTGGCACCAGGGACGAGGCCGATTGCTCGGGCACCGTACCGTATGGCCCCTTCAGAGATAAGGGAATTGAGGGAACAGATTCAGCAACTACTGGGTCAGGGTTTTATTCGGAGGAGTACATTGTCGTGGGGTGCGCCGGTGTTGTTTGTAAAGAAGCGAGATGGTTCACTCCGCTTGTGCGTGGATTATAGGGAGTTGAACAAGGTGCCGATACGGAATAAATATCCGTTACCTCGGATTGATGATTTATTTGACCAATTGAGAGGGGCGTCTTACTTCTCCAAGGTCGACTTGAGGTCAGGGTATCATCAACTGCGTATCCGAGAGGGGGGATGTTCCTAAGACCGCTTTCTTGTCGCGGTATGGATCATATGAGTTCAGGGTGATGCCCTTCGGGCTCACCAATGCACCAGCAGTGTTCATGGATCTCATGAACAGGGTTTTCAGGGAGTACCTAGATCAGTTTGTCATCGTGTTCATTGATGACATCCTAATCTACTCGCGCACCGAGGAGGAGCACGCAGAGCATCTGCGCATGGTTTTACAGACACTAAGGGATCATCAGCTCTACGCCAAATTAGGGAAGTGTGGATTCTGGCTATGGGAGGTACAGTTCCTTGGTCACGTCGTGTCAGATCAGGGTATTGCAGTGGATCCGAATAAGGTGTCGGAGGTGAGGGAGTGGTGACAGCCCACGACACCGACCGAGGTGCGCAATTTTCTGGGTTTGGCCGGTTATTACAGGCTATTCATTAAGGGATTCTCTAAGATTGCAGGACCTTTGACGAATCTGACTCGTAAAGGGGTACCTTTCAAGTGGGACGATAATTGTCAATTAGTGTTCGACGAGCTAAAGGACAAGTTGACATCTGCACCCGTGCTTGCGTTGCCAAAGGGAGGGCTAGAGTATCGGGTTTACACAGACGCATCCTTACGGGGTCTTGGAGGTGTGCTCCAGCAGGAGGAAAGGGATATAGCTTATGCTTCCAGGAAGCTAAAGCCCCACGAGAGGAATTACCCCACTCATGACCTAGAGTTGGCAGCGGTCGTTTTTTCTTTGAGGATATGGAGGCATTATCTTCTAGGAGAACAGTTTACTCTATTCACGGATCACAAGTCACTTAAGTATCTCTTCACACAGAAGGATCTGAATATGAGGCAGAGACAGTGGCTAGAATTCTTGAAGGACTACCAGTTTGATATTCAGTATCATCCTGGTAAGGCCAATGTGGTAGCAGACGCATTGAGCCGAAGGCCAACTTGGGAGATATCGGAGGTATGGAAAGCGAAGTGGAGAGATCTTCGATATGAGGATGACGTAGCCAAGGCTTGCATGTCAGCATTATCCATCACACCCGAGATCATTATGCGAGTTGTGAAGGCTCAGGCAGAGGATCAGATTTGCCGGGATAGGGTGGGCCAATTGTTAGCTGAGGGAGCAGAGGGTTACTCAATTAGCTCAGAAGGAGGCCTACGCTTTAATGGTAGGTTAATGGTGCCAGAGGATGAGGATTTGAGGCACGCTGTTATGATAAAATCCCATGGTTCGAAATTTGTGGTACATCCCGGTGTGGATAAAATGTACCAAGATATGAGGAGGCAGTATTGGTGGACAGGGATGAAACGGGACATAGCGGAGTTTGTTTCGAAATGTGCCACGTGTCATCTTGTGAAAGTTGACCACCAGAGACCATCACGGATGCTACAGCTGTTAGAAATTCCCATGTGGAAGTGGGAGAGCATCTCCATGGACTTCATCATAGGGTTACCGGTATCACAGAGGGGTCACGACTCCATATGGGTTATCGTGGATCGGTTGAGTAAGGTGGCCCACTTTTTTCCGTTACGCACAGACTTTGAGACGATGCGTTATGCACAGCTATTCATAGCAGAGATTGTTAAGCTGCATGGGGTACCAATAAATATTGTATCCGACCGAGACAAAATCTTTGTCGCCCACTTTTGGCAGAGCTTTTAGGAGTCAATGGGCACGGGGTTGCGCTTGAGTACAACGTATCACCCACAGACTGACGGACAGACTGAGAGTGTTAATCAGATGCTGGAAGACATGCTCAGAATGTGAATTTTGGACTTCGGGGGAGGATGGGAGAAATATCTTCCTTTGGTAGAGTTTGCGTATAACAACTCTTACCAATTCACGATTGGCATGGCACCGTTTGAGGCACTGTACGGGAGACCTTGTCGTTCACCCGCTTGTTGGTTAGAGGTGGGGGACAAAAAACTCTTGGGACCGGAGATTGTCCAGGAGACATCTGCCAAGATAGAGTTGATTCGAGGAAGGATTCGGATAGCTCAGGACAGGCAGAAAAGTTATGCTGATGCTTCTCGAAGACATGTGGAACTAGAGATTGGGGACCAGGTTTTAGTCCGGGTATCCCCAATGAAAGGGGTGATGAGGTTCGGAAAGAAGGGTAAGTTAGAACTGCGGTACGTAGGACCTTTCCCTATTATTGAGAGGGTGGGACCGGTGGCGTATAAGCTTGGGTTACCAGAACATCTTCAGCGGATACACGATGTATTCCATATGGCATCGCTGAAGAAATATCGAAGGAGCGAGAGATCCTTTTGGCACATTCCACTCGAGGAGATTGACTTACAGCCAGACATCTCGTATGAGGACAGGCCGGTGGCTATTCTGGATCATAGTGAACGGAAATTACGATCCAAGGTTGTTCCATTGGTTAGAGTACAGTGGGGTCATCACAATGTTGACGAGTCTACCTGGGAGCGGGAGGAGGATATGCGGGAACAATATCCAGAGCTTTTCACCGCAGGTACGATCTAATTTCGGGGACGAAATTCCTTTGTAAGGGGGGGAGTATGTAACACCCCGTATTTTTGGAACATTTAAAATTTAATTAATTTGAAAATTCTAAATTACTAGTGTGTTGTAATTTAATGAATTAATTATGGTAAAATAAGATATATAAATATTAATCTGGGATTGAATGGTTAATATTTAGGGAAATTTATTTACTAAGTGAATAGTAATAATGTAATTACGTCGTTTCGAGTATTAATGACGAGGTATGTACTTATCACATCCGGAAGTCGGTATAGACTATATTGGGTGGGGGATAAGTATTTTTATAAATTAATTCGGATGCAAATTATGAGTGTACCGTTGAGTCCGGATGGGCCGAGATAGTCGGAAAAGTGTACCTGGGGGTAGTAAACGGGTCACAGGACGTTTTTAGACATAGTCGGGCCCACTCGGGGGCATTTAGGTCACTTGGGCTTGGCCCATTAGTCAAAAAACGGGATTGGGGTAATTAACCTAATAAAAAGAAGTAAGGGCATGGCTGAGCTTAATTAGAGAAAATAATTAAAGGGTTAGGAAACACTAGCAACAGCCAAAGCCATTTGGGGATCTCAAAAGAGCCAACAAAGGTCATCTTCAACCTTGGAATCCATCGCAAATTCAGACACTACGAAACCTAAGGCAAGTGAATAACTTGCAATAGTATTAAATCTGTTTTTCAATTCATTTTTGTGTGATGTAATGAATTAAAATTCGTTTTGGGGTTTCATGGCATAAACATGGGGTTTTGAAAAAAACAAAAGAAAATATTAATCTGATTTGCCAGAATTTATGAGGGTTTATGTAAAAATATGATATTGGAATATTGATGTGTATCTGTTAGAATGATATCCGGATAAATTAGAACGAGTTTGATGAAGAAATTTTGGGTGTAAATATGTTTAAGGATAAAGATAGATTTTTCCCCAAAATTATGAATCAGTAGTTTATGGACAAATTAATGATTGTTGTGGACTTTCTGGGGGATCCTAATAAGGTTTCTAATATGTACTTGTGATAAGAAGGCTTGTAATTCATGTTAGAAGAAATTAGGGTTTAAGAAAATCCGTCCATGGCTGCCCTGTCTTCGCGAAGAAGACAAAGACCTGTTCGATCGATCGATCGACGGTCTGGGGTCGATCGATCGACGGTCGCCAGAATTTGGCAGTTTCGCCAGTTAGTTATATAAAGGTGGAAATTTATATAAAAATCTTATGTAATTAATTATTGAGAAATTAAATACATGAGTTTAAATCAAATTAATTGTAGATAAATTAATTAAGTTTTGAGGCAAAAAAAATTTGGTTGTCACGCCATGATGAAATACGGAGCTATTGTCGAGTCTGGGGATTGTTGGTTGAGCGAAACCGAAATGTAATAATTTAATTAGACAGAGGCTAATAAATTAGAGTCAGGGATTTTGACTCGGGTAAAATTTATTGTGGGCTACGAGAGTAAGTCCAAATTTATGGTGGGGGCGACACCAAAAGTAACTTAATTAATTAAGGTGCAATTTAGTTAATATTTAGAGTTGGACCGTGAACTCTTAATAATTTTAATAGGCTTATGATACGGATTTACCGCATGGTATAGCCGGGACTTTTATATTTATACGGATTTGATAGTATATATATATGGTGTGTACATTAATATCAGTGATTAGATATTTTATACTATAGTGCTATAGGGGGAGGTTGCGCGTAGTGGATGAATCCCCTAGCTTGAGGAGTAGGGTGAGTATATTCCCGAGGTCATAGCGTCCATTATATGGGTGAGGGACATCTCACTTTCAGGGAAGGAATATGACCGCCTCCAATTATTTATTTTTATCAAGTTGGTGTGAAATTCTGACTTGGGATAACTAGGCTATGTGATTGTACCTAGTGGGATAGCACTTTATAGAATTTACATTATGTGAGTATTTTACTCGGGTGGATGTAAGTTATTAAAAATATTACTGTATGATTGTGAATGCTGAAATATGATCATAAGTATATAATTGGATAATTAATTATATACAGGTTATTAATGAAAAATATGAGCTAATTCACATGTATAACAAGTGTAGAAGTTATATGAATTTAAAAAGGGAAATGATTTAGTTAAGTTGAGGTTACTAATAACTTAAAAATCATAATCACTACATACTCAGTTAGAGTAGGGTGGGTATAAAGGAACTTTGTTAATTATCTAGTCATGATATGAGTAACTAGGTAATTTAATTAAAGCATTAGTAGCATACATTAGAGGAGGGGTAAGGAAGTTCTCAAGAGAGTGCGATACTAACTAAAATATGAAGAGCATGCATATTTATTTATTACTGCAAGTTAATCATTTGTTAAATGTTTTCAAATGTTTGGGGTACTAACCCTTGCTATAAAAACTTTTAAAAACCCTTTTAGGTGTCCAGCCATAGGGACGCCAGCCTTAACTAAATTCCAGGGATCCGTTGCTGCAGCATATGTGGATGTTGCGGGGTTTTGATAGACGCCTCATTCTTCATTCTTAATGTAGAAATTCATGATTAGTTACTCGAGCATGTTGCTCACATTCCAATTATTTGTAGTAGACTTGTTGGGATTTCATTCTTGTCTTTACGAGATTTATTATTTGGACCGATGGTTTATTCGGTTAATTATTTTACTTGTGGATGAATATTTCAGTTATCTGTGATTGTTATATTGTTTTATTTTTCGCATGGGTTTTTGTTTAAATAATGAAAGATAAAAATTGGCACCAGTCTATTTTTCTCATTTAGGTGGTTAGTAATTTAAATAAGACGACAGTGATGCTAAGAATGGACCAAATGAGAATCCTGTTCTAGCTTGATTTCGGACTGATCACCCGGGATTAATTAGGCGGGGTGTCACAGCTACACTTGGATAAATTACTAAGGGTAAAAATAGATTAAAAGGTTGACTCTTGTTGACCAAAATTCTAAAGGCCAGTATCAACCATTCCTTATGAAGAACAACCAAGAACATACAAAAGAAAAACCACCATAAAAGGGGACTGAAGGTCACCTGAAATCTCTCAATTATTGATTAAACACCCAAACCCACTAAAAACCACCTCTACCACTACCACTAAATTAGTAGATGCGAAACAAGGGGAAATCCAAATCCTAAAATCTATCCCACAACCTCGCCGGAGAAATGAAAAGCCACAAAAAAATGCAAAAATAAGAAATGAGAACTGAGAATAGTATAAAAGTTACAGGAAGAGGGGTATCTAGAGAAAATGAACCTCTAAAAGAGAAAAAGTGGCTAGTGGAACTTAAAAATCAAAGAAAAAGGGTGGAATGCTTGAAGGATGGTTATGGCGATGGTTGAGGTTGGACAACTAAGAAGCGAGAACAAATTTTTGCAAAAAGATGGAGAAGAAGAAGGCAAAAGGGTTTTTGTTGTTTAAAAATATTCAAATGATTAAGCATGCTTCCCCACACACTCATCATCACCTAGGGCACAAAGAATAAAGCGTTCACCCACCGAATTTAGCATGGGGAAGACGCTATCCAATCAGGATTGACATGTGTGTTGCATGCATGAACCCTTTAAAAGACTCAGCCGACTGATATCCCCCAGTCATCTCCTCACATTGATGGTTGAGGGCTAGGGGTGATTGATATACCCAAATATGTCATCTTCCCCCTGTGAGACCTCCTCACCTCGAACAGTTGAGCTACCAGAGGGAGTTCAGAGGATTTTTCTAGGACTCCTCAAGAACCAGAGTCAGCCTCATTCACAATAACATCGGCCACCTGGTGGGACGATACTTCACACGAATCTCTTCAGTAATAAGGACACCTCTCATCTACTCATACATTAATTACTAGGGCACAGTCAGTTAATCAACCTAGGTCGGTGCTCCTCAGTAGATATCACACTTGATGGCTTCCCACATTAGGTCATGTGCTATGTCAGTGACATCGTACTTGGCCAGGCTGAGACTCCTCCAAATGACATCTACTGTATGAGCAGTACATGGTTCTAGCATGGAAGATCCCCCGTGGGCAAAATCATTGCAACAAGATCATCCCTTCATGTGAGGTAGTATTACATCATTATTATATCCTTATGCCAGGAACATGTGTCTTCATATTATTAGGAGTTTCCTTATGCACATGCTGATTACGTGCTAAGGGGGTACATTACACCCCCAAGCCCTATATATACACTTCGTCTTCTCCATGAGAGGGGGATCTGTCTTAATTTAAAAACCCTGAACTCTGTCTAGTTGTATATAGAAGAGAGATAAATATTTTGAGTGTTGTCTATATAGCCATTAGTGCCCTTGTTTAGTGGATTTCTTACACACTCACACAGTGGATGTAGGCCTAATTGGCTGAACCACTTTAAATCATTGTGTTCATCCTCTTATCCTCATCCCCTTATCTCATTATACATATATCCACCTCCATTGTTTTGTTGTGATTGACCTTAAGCTATTTATAATCTCGTCTTAATCTGGTGGTGCTGATTACAACATCATCACGAATAATCGGTGATTTATTTTTAACCTCCTTTAGAAACGCCACAAAAGTCCCTCAACGCGCTATATTGATGAGATGGCAGATGTATTTTGGGATCAAACCTTTAGCACAAATCTTTAGTATTTTGGACTCCTTAGCCTCTTCTCTTACATCGAGAGACGTCTCCTCGAACCTTCGAACATATGCTACCATGTCCTCACCTAGTCGTTGATTTTCCCTGCGTAGCTGGGTCAACATGAACTCATCTTTTTCTAGAAAGAACTTCTAGACAAATAGCACATCCATTTCCTCCCACATTAAGACACTTTAGTGCCAAGTTAGAGTACCAGGTGTAAGCCTTAGCGCTTAGGGATTTGGAAGACTCCCTCAACCTAAGCTTCTGGTTGTTGCAATGAGCCCCCAGATGCTCGATGAAGTGTTTGATATGTTCCTTCGAGTTTCCCCCATCCTTGTGTACTTATCAAAGATGGTAGGAATGTAGTCCTTTAGGTAAGACTCATCATTGTATTCCTGGGGATAAGGAGTAAAAAAATCCTCATATGTTGATGGTACCTCATTGGCTGATTGTGAGGAAGCTACTATCAATTTCAATATTTCCTTATTTATTTCTTTCCTCATTTCTTCCAAGGTAGACACAGGTATTTTCTCATCTCCTGGAGCAATAGGCTAAAGGACCACGGGTGGAATACTCATTACGCCTGGTGAACTTGCCATAAGTGGAACGCCCGTCACACCTGGGACACCTATTGTTGGGATATGAGTGGGTACTGTGCTCGTGATGACAGTTCCCATTGGATTTGAGCTCAATGGGGGTGTCAAAGCCACCATTGGTGTTACGAAGGAACTGGTGTCAAATCCACCCAAAACCGTTATAACAGCGGGAGTCTGTAAAAACTCAAAGAACTTGCCCATGAGAAGGGCCATCTATTCTTGTCCCATCCCAGCACTAGTGGAATCTTACGTCACCCTCGGGATGCTTGTTGTCATTTAAACTGGGGGAACCTCCACAAGAGGAACCCTATCACTGGCAGCCTCAAGCTCCCTCGTAGCTTGTTCTTTATTATGCTGAATAACGTCAAAATCTATGACATGGTTAACATTATCTTGGGCCATACCTTTAGGAGAATACCCCCCCAACAGAGTCGTCAAATGTAATAGGGTAGTCCCCTTGTATCGTGGGAGTATGGTAATACGAGTTGAGGTTTAACCCCTATAGGTATGGTGATAAATGATAACCCAATAACTCTTCAATAAATACTAGTTAACACACAGTATTATATTTTATCAACACCCAAATCAAACTCACAAGTCACTTATGTATAAATTAAATAATAATGAAGGAAACTCAGAAGTAACTCAGTCAAAGGGAGAGAAAAGTAAACACCCTAGATACACCTTGGCAGGCAGCCAACACAATAACAACCTCTGGAAAAATTATTGTTTAGATATTAAAAGCTTCACAATATATGACAATGGTGGGTGAGTAAGAACTCGGGTTTACAATAACTTATCCCTGGTATATTCTCTCTTTAGCAATAAATCTCTAGAAAAAAATCCACTCTCAGAGATGATTGAGGCTAATAAATAGCCCCACACCAGTCCCGAGATGCCTTAGTCCTTTACAGCTATGAACGGATGTCACCCCATACTTTACATTATAAACATTAAATGCCTGATGGACCAGTCAACTCTACGTTTTAAACATTAAATGCCAAGACATTCCATTTGCCTAACCACAGTGTGTCAGAGGGGTGTCACATACATAGGTGACTCTTCAAACCGTCTTACATCCCCCAATACCATAATGGTTTACTCGAGTTTGCATTTGACAATGACTAGCTAGCTAGTGACATCACATAAGGTAGATGTGACTTTAGGTAAGTGACTATTTAGTTCAAGGGTCAATAAACGATGGAACTCGGGGCTATTCCACACAAGCTTTGACAGTGAAAGGGTACTCATTGTTTTACCAGGTGTATCTAAGATGGTCAAGATAATCTCTAACGATGCCTTACTTCTCAATCCTACAAAACGAGTCCCTCTGAAGTTCCCATGGCTAGGTCATTCGGTAGAGCATGTAAACTCTCCCAGCCCCTGGCAGGCCTGGTCTCTCGTGAGTACAATTTGACCTCACACTGAATATTACAGTTATTACATCATTGTGAATAATGTTGACAATTTAACTAAATAATAAACAATAAGTAAAGGGTGAGATGTATCGTCCAATCTCCTCGTTGAGTTGCCACGCTGAGTTGCTACCCTGAGTTGTCTCGATGCCTTCATGCTGCTTCCTTCCCTTAAGTCTCTTCTATTAGTTGGGGATGCTTATCTCTAATCCAGAGATTACTTTCTACAGAATAAAATACCATTTTTTTCGAAAGAGAGCACTTATTTTATCGAAATATTTCCATTTACTTATACTAAATTTACCTTAGTATTTTCCTTAAAAAAATTGCCTTTCAATACACGCAAGAACTGTGATAGAAAAATAATTATTTTTCATTGAAAACCTTTCATAAAAACATACTTGTGTTAATTTTGTGTTAAACCTATTTAGGTTGATTTATCACCCACTTAATTGCTTTACTATGCAATTTTTTTTTTCATGGACATTAGCCAATTTCTCACATAACTTTTCCACATTATCTTTGAACCAGAACATTTATCAATTTCATTCAAGTTAGGTTATCTCATTGAACTTCACACCTATCGTCCAGGACGGGACGTTAAAAATTATGTCATCGATGATCATCTTTGGCAATACCATATATCTCTTGTATATGTATAAAACATAGAGATGTCATTGAATATCAGGTACATTTTCCTACTTCAACAGATAAATATTTACTTCAGGAACTTGTGCCTTTTCATAGACAACAACCCCTTATGGGGTTTTAAAGAAAATGGATATTTTGTTCATAACCTCTTATTTAGAGCTATGTGTAACCTCTTCTGGAGCGTTATTCGGGCATGATAATATTTAACCTCCACTACTAGGGATTTTTAATTAGTTGAAAGATCTATATTTTTCCTGCTTCTGGCATGAAAACAAATTTATTGGCTGCCGAATTTATTTTGTACTATGGGGATAATGATTCTGGAAAGCACATTTGCAACCAGTCAATATCATTTTTCATTTGATTTTCGCATTAAGTGATGTGGGGAATAAGATGAGACAAAGTGAAAGTATTCCATGATAATTCTCATCATTCATCAGGAATGGACTATTCTTCAAGAACAACTTGTACTTCATGTACATTCTTCCCTCCTCCTAACGACGGGAACAGTGATCATCAAAATAAAATTTTACAAAATATAAGAGAAACACTATGTTTTTAATGGTGCACTGGAGGGTTAATCATAAGAAGCATATATATATATATATATATATATATATATATATATATATATATATATATATATATATATACACGTGTGCTAACAATAGTAAATATACAAATCAATTAAAATCATAAATGTCTTGTAATATTAAAGAGTTCAAGATATCATTGTCAATCATAAATGCCTATGGAAAAAAATTAAGGTTACAAAAATAGTCATAATTTAAAGTATTTCAACCATGGAGGTTCAAGCTTATGACAAAGTGAAAGTTTACAACAATAAATGTTGTATAGTATGATAAAGTGAATAGTGCAATTACTGTTTCCTAAGGTGAATTTCTAGCTTCCAGCACTAGAATTAACACAAAAATTATTGCCCATTGTGTATTTGAATATGTTACCTATTTATTATTATGCCCGTGAAATGAAGAAATTTTATTCAGGAATTTCTTACATATAATCATCTCATATAAATTGGCGGGTACCACATGACAATACCACATAGGATCTTCTAAATCCTTTAATTATTTTAATAGGTTCACCTATGGTCGAAACACTAACCATAATACATCTACTAAGTCTAAAAAATATATATTTTTTATAGTAGTGCAGGTTTCTCATTATCTACTAGGCAAATGCCCTCATATGATGTCCATTCATAATGGCAAATTTTAAGAGTCAAGATTAATTATGAATTGTGTAAAGTTATTACAAGTATATAGATGCATAACAATACAATAATATATTGAACGAACAAACTTTGGTGACCAAACCTAAACAAATGGAATTATTTTTAAAACTCTCTTATCAAATAATTATCAGATATTAAAAAATGATTGGTTTCATTAAAAAATCTTCACATTTTTTTGTAATCACGAATACTTAATAATTTCAAAGTAATCTCATATTTCAAGATGGTTTATGGAAAGTCGTCTAAAGAAATATGTCTAAAAATAAAAACCATGATTCAGGCATGTTGAAGACATGTATGATGATTTAATCATTATAATGTAGACAAAACCTTTTAACAATACGAATATGAAATCAATATGTAAAAGGTTTTTCAAGAGAAAAATGTTTTAGAAAAAAATCTCTAGAAAAAAAAACCTTTTAGTTTTTCTTATTCATTCCTCTCTATGTAATTTGGTGATATTTTTGGTTTAAACCTTGATATAAAGTTTTGTTCAGGTTTGGTTAATTTATTGTTATCTTTGAACATGTATTTTTTATTAAGAGACTTTCGATTTTGATGTCTCAAATATACATTATGGGTTTTAGTTAGAGCAAACAAACATTCTAAGCACTTTACAAATCTTTAAAAATAATGCATCCTAAAAAGTGGTACTAATAACATTTGTGGATTCACATTTGTGAAATTGCATTTTTTAAAATTATTTTACATAAATCGTTTTAAACCTTTGAACATCCACAATTCTCCAGTTTGGTAACTCTTTGTCATGGTGCTTTGTATGCGTCTATAATGATCTTCAATACAACTCAAAAGGTGACTCACAATTACAACTTTAACACTTTGTTCCATAATAAATCCCAAACTAAAAACAAAAAGGAGTGTAAAATTGTATCCTTACAAATCTCCATCTCTGGCTATTCCGGGACCAAAAAATTTTGGAAAATATCCAAAATAATAAAGACAAAAAATAATATTCAACAATATACTTGATTCTAAACCTCTTGGAGATAGACTTGATACTTTTGTAAGACTTTCTAATTCGTATTCTGATATCAACATTAGGAACCTTGTAAGTCCTACACACGTAAGCATATACCCGTGATGTACAAAATATATAATAGAGAATAATAAAATATGAGAAATAAAAATAAATGCACTACTTGAACACTTAATTATTTTCTACACACTCTCTCTGAGTCCAAAATCTCAATCCCTTCTTTTCTTGAATAGACAAAAGAAAGAATATCAACAATATCATTCGTGAATCAATTTAACAAAGCAATTGCATGACAAGGTATAGTCTCAAATGAGATAAATAATACATAAAAACATGGAAATACGAACATCCTAACCATATATCAATACGTGAAATATCTATATCTCAACTTGACCCAAACAAGTCAACATCATCTAAACTAGAACAGATAACATATATAATGTGACATTTATAGAATTTACAAATATCATAAAAATGTGAGATAAATAAATAAACAAATCCACCAACTAATATCTATAACACCATCCATAATATCCAGGAGTGGAAGAAAGTAGGAAAGAATACAAATATAATATCCAATATATATATATATATATATATATATATATATATATATATATATATATATATATATATATATATATATATATATATATATATATATATATATCACTGTTCTAAAAAACCCGCCTAGGCTCCGCCTAGGCACGCCTAGGCTCCGCCTAGGCACGCCTAGGCTTGAAGCTTGGGAGAAACGCCCCGCCTTAAGATTTTGACGCCTTATGCTTGGTAAAACCCCTAAGGCGTACTTTTTCTCTAAAAACAACAATGCTTTAGTGAAACAATATCGCCTTTTAAAGATTTTTTTGCAAACCGGACCATTATCTCATCCAAAATAATCAAATAGTATTTTTATTTGCAAATATTCAGACTTATTTTTATGATATGTACAATTTTAGTATTTTAATAGCCTTGTTATGGTTAAAAAATATTAAAATATATTAAAAATACCTAAACGCCTTTTCACGCCTTTTTACGCCAAGGCCCGCCTAGGCTTCTAAGGCTTAAGGCTTGACCTCCACGCCTCGATCACGCCCCGCGTTTTTTAGAACCTTGATATATATATATATATATATATATATATATATCATGTAAATCTAATAAGTGGAAGAAAGTAAAATATTTGCACACAAATCTATGAATGCCCTTTTATTAAACACTTAATGTTAAAATGACTAGATCCAATTTTAGTTCGGGAAAAAGCCTTTAAGTTTAATTACAACTATAAAAAAAAATGAGAAATCTACACCTAGATGTAATTACATCCAGATTCAAGTTAATTTTTTATTCGGTGAGATCTAGCCAAATTAGTTTAATTAAATTACAATTATATAAGATCTAAACATCTAGGAATCTAAGTCAATTGTAAATCTGAAATGATGTGAGGTTGTGTGTTTTGAATAATGTTAGAATAAAACTTGAGAATAACACCAAGATCTATGAGTTCCCCACCTAGGGGACACTACTACTAATTTGGTAGAAAATTATGAAAGCTAGTGCATCCTAGGGTTTATATAAAAATGCCACTGATTTTTAATTTTTCACAATTTTAATAAGCTTTGTACTGAATAAAAACACAAGTGTTGTGTGAATTTTTTTACCAATTTTAGTCTTAACCTAAGCATTCATTTAGGTGAGTTGAAGTAAGAATAAAATAAACTAACCACAATACAGTGATGTACGAGGAAAACCCACAACAGGAAAAACCTGAGACGACCCAACCACATAAGTCCACTACAATAGAGGTGTATTTATAAGAACACCTTAAACTTACTCACAGACTTGATGTATTAAAGACTTGATGCATTCCTCATTCCTTGTAACCTTATTCGTAACCATTTTTGGATGCCTTCAAACAACCACACAATGAAGGTGCATTCCCACATCTCAGTATCCTACCGATCTCACTTGTCTCGTGACCAATACATCATCTGTATAACATAATCATCGTCTTCACCACTCGAAATGCTCATAATATGAAGAGAAAATCAGTATGGTTCAAAACAGAAGAGATTTCAAACAGACATATGTATGTAGGATTATTGGATCTCAAACATGGGTGTAAACCAGGGTTTAGGAGGCACATGATAAACCTTGGAAAAACATTTTCACAAAAACCCTCTTAGATAAATGGTTCCAGACCTGATTACTTATAGAAAATATGAATTTTGAGGTGACATATTTTTTGAGGAAGTTTGTTTGAACGAGAATCAAGGTTCATTCCATCAAAACTATCATTCTTGTTCAATCCAAAAAGAGGTTCATTGGAACAAAATTCTACTCTCGTTTAAACGATATTTTTCTGTTAAATAGAAAAATGTCATTTGAACTTTGTTTGGACCTTATTTCAATGAGATGACCAAACTCATTTGAACAAACTAAGATCCTCGTTCGACCGAAGCACAAATCCCATTTTAGTGATGAAGGAAATTTTTTAGAACCAAATTGACACAAAAAAAAATCATTTTTCTTTTAAAATCCATTTTACGAAAAGGCCTGAAACAAATTTATAAAACAACAACCAAACTAAATCCAGGGATCAAACACAAATATGCATTCATACCTTCATTGAGATCCCTTCGATTTTGAATATGAAAACCTAGAACGTAGTCCAATGTATCTAAGATGATTCTTTGCCACATGGTCTTAAATCACACATAATAGGCTTGAAGAATGCAACTCAAGTCCTAACCTAATTTGTCCAAACATGAAATAAAGTTAATACTTACAAATTGACCTAATTTCTAAATTTATTCCTACAAATCTCTCCCTTTGGTGATTCCAGGACAAAACTCAAAATAAAAAACTATTAGGGCGTCAAGCTCACTAGGACTCAATTCCCAACCCCAAAAGGACAAAAGTTACAAATGCTTGACCGACACAATATCCTTGATCTTGTGTAAATATTTATCACATCGTTGATAATTTTCACTCTTAAACACAAATTTAAATGCAAAGAGAATATAACGATATGTAAACGGCATATGAAAAATCCTCGCCTTTTGTCTAACCATCTATACCTCAACAAGGATGTCTCTCCCTAAGTTAAACATCTCCCCCACATGGAAAGAGTTTGATACCAATTCTCCCCCTTTTGTTCAGGAATAGAAAAAGAATAAGGTGAATAATAATAAAATATTTCTCCCCAATAAAACCAAATCTCCCCCGAACTGAAGCATGGGTAATCATAAGGAAAAATAAATATATCATGCAGTGGCGTAAAGAAAGTCATGCAATGACAAATAGTTTGTAAACACAAGTACAAATAATCCAAACTAAGAAAATATGTTATGTGTAATACTATTAATAAAAAGTGACATTATTAATATGTGTGGACTAACAAAGATGAAATGCTAAAGTAAGGATTAAATAACTAATGAAAAAATAAGGAAAATTAAAGAGAGAAAAGAATGTTTAGACCTTCTATGGAGACTTAAAGATTGATCTTGATCATTGAAAAGGCAGCCCTCATAACTGAGTGGAGGTTGTAGGTAGAGAGGAAAGGATTTTTTCTAAATTGGGTGTGAAAGGGATGGAAATCGAACGTTGTGAAAATATTTCAATAGAGAAATCTTGCTGACTTCGAGAGAATGATACTAAGATCACTGAGATGGATCTTTCTAGGATGCCTTTCAGAGTGAGCTCATGGTATTCTTATATATCGATCGACATTGTCCTCATCCTACCTATTGGTAGGTAACCCGAGACACATTACCGATAGGCAGGGAAATGGACCTGCCAATTGGCAATCTTTTATAGATTTTAAAAAAAATGGTCGTAAAGTGCTATATGTAAGGCCAAATTATGCATGGGGCATACCAATTGAAAGTTTATTCAAAGGCCTTTGAGAATCTTTTCATCTCCCGAGTTCGACAGTTGATTTTGGGTCAAAGAGGGCCCGAAAGCGCTCGAAAGACCTTTGGGCAGGAGATCTTCGAACGATAATGGATTATTGGTCCAAACCTTAAGTCTGAATTATGCACAGGGTCGACCGTTAGAAATTTTATGTGAGTCACTTCGATGTTCCAAAGTGCCCAGTGACCTTTCGGAGTAAAATGGGCCATTCGTCCATACCATAAGGTTAATTCATGGATGGGGTGGACTGTTGGAAAGGGGAATCAATGGAATTAGAAGATTCATTCAGTCCGGTTCAAGCTGAATAGTTGACTTTGATCAAATGTTGCCTGGAGAACCCGCTGGGCTTCAAATATTCATTGAGATTTCTCTCTGACGATGAAGTTGATTAGGGTTAATTCGGGGCCCGAGAGCACCTGGTGGACTCTAGATCGGTTCTTGTTAGTAAAATGGTTCGTTCGTTCTAACCATTATTCAAATTTTTATACATGGTGGATCGTTGGAAAGGAGATGTAGGTCCCTTTGGATATTCATTGATATTTCTCTATGATGATGAATTTGAGTCAAATGAGATCCAGGAGCGCTCGATGGCCTCTAGATCGATACTTAGAGTATGACCTAGGGTTTGTGGTAAATGGAGAGGTTGTAGGGACCCAAGTAAAGACTTAAGGGATACTATAATGTGGTGTCTATAGATCCCCTCAACAATTGAACTTGGAATAAGTGAAAATTATCAAATAGACACCACATGATGTTTTGGGAAATAGGTCAATTATGTGGACTAAAGGGATGAGGATGATAATTTTGGAGGGTCTAATTCAATTATGAGGACCTAAGGTAATGCAAGGGATGATCAATTCTGCGGTCCGAGGTCAATTCTAAGGACCTAAGTTGTAGCGACCAATTCTGTGGGTCGAGGTCAATTCTGAGGACCAAAGGTTGTTGCGACGAATTCTGGGGGTCGAGTTCAATTATGAGGATTTGAAGTTGTGGCGACCAATTCTTCAGGTTGAGGTCAATTCTGAGGATGTAAAGATAGGATGACCAATTTTTTGGGTCAAGTTCAATTCTGAGGACCTGAAGTTAGGGTTGACTAATTCTATGGGTCGAGGTCAAATTCTGAGAACCTAGAGTTGTGGAGACCAATTCTACGTATCAAGGTCAATTCTAAGGACCTAAAGTTATGGTGACCAATTTTGCCGATCGAGGTCAATTTTAAGACCTATATTAAGGGCGACCAATTTTGCTGGTCGAGGTCAATTCTAAGGACCAAAAGTTGGGGTGACCAATTCTGCGGGTCCAGGTAAATGGTGTGAACCCAAAGTTGTGGTGGCCAATTATGCGAGTCGAGGTCAATTATGAGAACCTAAAGTTGTAGCAACCAAGTATACAAGTTGTGGTCAATTTTGAGTACTTAAAGTTGTGGTGACAAATTCTGCAGGTTGAGGTAAATTCTGAGGACCTAAAGTTATGGTGACCAATTCTGCAGGTCAAGGCCAATTCTGAGGAACTAAAGTTAGGGAGGCCAATTCTGCAGATCGAGGTCAATTCTAAGGACCTAAAGTTGTGGCGACCAATTTTATTGGTCGATGTCAAATCTGAGGACCTAAAGTTATGGCAACCAATTTTGTGAGTCGAGATTAATTCCTAGGATCTGAAGTAGGGGCGAACAATTATGCGGGTCAAGGTTAATTTTGAGAACCTTTAGTAGGGGCAACCAATTCTACTGGTCGAGGACAATTCTGAGGACCTAAAGTTGTGGTGACTATTTCTGCAAGTTGAGGTCAATTTTGAGAACCTAAAGTTATAGCGACCAATTTTTTCGATCGAAGTCAATTCCGAGGACCTAAAGTTGAAGCGAACAATTCCATGGGTCGAGGCCAATTCTGAGGACCTAAATTTATAGTGACCAATTCTTCGGGTCGAGGTCTATTCTGAGGACCTAAAGTTATGGCAACCAATTTTGTGGGTCGATGTTAATTCTGAGGACCTAGAGTTATAGCGCCATTTATGGGGGTCAAGGTCAATTGTGAGGACTCCGAGATGTATAATGGTGGGGGGATTGGTCCTTGGGAGTCTTTATTTTATATCTTTTGAGACTTGGGGAAGAGACATATGGCTGGCGATTATGTCCTTTTGAGAGGAGATAGCTTTGCTGAGTGAGCTAAAATTCTTAAGGTGGATGGATTGGGAGAGAGTTTGGTCTGGAAATTTCGTTGGGGAAACAGTCGATGACTTGAGGTTTTGGTATTTCACTAGGTAATGGGTTTAATTGTGACTCTTCAAGGAAGATAGAACCTAACGTCTTATAGTTCTACTAAAGAAGTTGGATTTGGAAGTTCCAATAGGGAAACCTTTAATGTTTGAGGTTTTGAGTACCGTCGGGGATGCCTTGAGGTTTTGAGATTTTGGTGGGGAATTATAGTGGCCTCCGGGGATGTGGGCATGCCTTTCTAGGGTTTAAATTAGGGATAAGAATGTAGTTTTAATATGGTGGGGAAAAATGGTTTTTTTAGCGAAGATATGTTACAATATTTATTTGACATTTTTAGGAATATTTGGAATTTGTTTGGAATTTTTTGGGATTTTTTTGAAGGAAAATTTTGGGGGTTTGCCGACAGGTGGGTGCAATGGGTTGTCATTTGTTTGTGTAATGGTCTTCTTGGCTACCTTGGGAAGGGTAAGAGGTAGGTTTCGATCAGTATGGGGTTTAGAAAATGCTGGGGATTGATTGCAAGGGTTTTCAGAATGTAGTGGATCGTATGCTGAGGGTGACGCTGGGGGCGGTGCATGTGGCATTGGGTAGGACTGTTTAATCTCTTTTAGGGATATAAATGACCTGATACCCTTGAAGGATAGCTCCTTGGGATATGGGGTGATGGGTCAGCATGCGCATATGCGGCACTTGATGGCGCAGGAGTTTTGGTGCCTCTAGTATCTAGGAGAGAGGGTCGTGGGGAAGATGAGCTTATATCCAATTCTGGTTCTTTCCCTTCTGGATTTTCTTAAAGCTTCATTGTTGACTATGGGATCTTGGCGTTTGCATGCTTGATTTAGCGGCATTTCACCTAAAAAGAGAAACTTAAGAAAGCAAAAATGATGCATTTTTTGTGTGATTATCTTAATTTAGCGGCTTACTCTACATGCACTTTAATTTGCTGCTGAGTTTTGATTTTGATAAAGAGTAATATAATATGTTTTTGGAATAAAAAGAGGCATGGGAGGCATAGTGGCAAGGATTTTCCCTTTTGAGGGGGTTTATTTTGAGAAAAAAATAGCAAAAATGAGTTTTTTGGTGTTTTTTTTAATAAAGGAAGCCCTCGACGGCTTTTTTGGTATATGGATTAGGGGATATCAAGATTGGTAATAAAGTGGGGCGTGTCACCTTCATCGGATTGTGCTAAATCTAGTGTGTTGAACATACTGTACTAATGCTTGTTTTGCTGGAGTTGCTACTTTAGGCCTAACTTCAAGACTTTTTTGGTGATAGGGGACCTGATAGTAGACCCTCAGTTGGCTTCCATTACAGCGTGAATGTCATATCATCACAATTCTATGGCGACAATACTGGTGAACACCTTGAATGGTCTAGGTGCTTAGCGATAAGGTCGATCTGATTTTTTGAGAGGAAGCCCGATTCTGTTATTCATGTGGCTGACTGAGAGATTTCGTTTAGCGATCCCCCTGAATATCCCTTGGCAAGTGTGCCAAATTTCTTCACTCATTATTTCATCATCTTTGGCCCATCAATAGAGGCCTGTGTAAACTTGTTCGTGGAGTACAGAGCTCAATGTCTTCACTGGTCGGTGCCGTGGTGGGGGGAGCTGCAGCCTATTTTGGAACTAGAGGAATACCAGTATGTTTAGTTAGTTGGACTCCGATAGACCTCATTTTATTTCCCCTGGTGGCTCCTGTATCAAGTCAGATGGGAGCCCCCATACCCTAGATTTATTTTCGGTTGAGTATTTGACTGAAGGATTGCACATGCGATTGGGTTCTCTATGGTAGAATCATCGGCCCTCAACCCGTCCTTCTCAATATGTTGGCAAGGTTTGGCATATTTCTGAAGATTATATGAAATGGATGTGGAAGCGGGTGGTGAAAATGATCTTGGCAGAGGAGACCGAACAGAGACGGTTTGTCTTTTTGACACTATGGAGGAGTGTAGTGGTTTTCTCTAGGTTGTTCTAGGATTATCGCTCTATAGAGCGCCTTTTGCATACCAATCAAGAAAGGGAAGTTTGGAGGCCGCAAGGAGAAAATAATGATGAGGTTGGGTCTTCTGGTAGCCGCGGATAGGGAAGTTGGTGTTTATTTCTTTGTGATTCTTTTGTGATGGGGATGTGTTTGTATGTTTTTGGTTATGTGGTTCTGGGATTTGGGAATAACTTTGGGAAGGTTTGGTTAGTTTGTTTTTAGGGGTAGTTTGGTTAGCGGAGAGGGGTGATCGTTTTACTCCTGGTGTTGATATTTCATGTGATTGCGTTGATTTTCCCTTTTTTGGAATAAAAAAGGATTTTAATTATTTTTTTGTGCCTCTTAATGGTTTTTAGATTTGAATTATCTATACTAGTCGCTAAGGCATTCATAATCCTTTTGTTCATGTAAATGATAAAATAAGTTGTCATTCTCGGAAGGTAGAAAATAATATCATTTTGTGAAAAAAAGAGGGGATCGTGCCCATGTAAAGCGTATGAGTTGCCTACGTAACTCTGGGGTTTGAAATTATTTTGAGTTTCATTTGAGAGCAAAAAGGTTTTTAAGGGGACCAGGATCCACATAGTTCTGAGTAGAGAGAAATAAAAAATTATTTTTTTAGAATAGAAGGGAGATGAGGGGAGTCATAGAACGTCGAGATTTCGAACTAAGGGTAGAACTTCTTAAGTCAATCCAGGTTTACTGGACGTGCCATCTCTTCTCTGTCAATGTTAGTGAGAATAGCGGCCCCACCAAATTATTTCCCTATAGGGTCCCAAACGGTTTCTATGATTTCTTTTAGGGCTAATTCCCCTTCTTGAACACCACGGTCCTTGACTCTTTGGTTGAGTGATAGCTCTATTCGGCGATGGTATCCTTGTATATGGTATAGATATTTCAACCTTTTTTTATCTAAGAGTGACAACTCGTCACAACGGCACTAATGCCAGTCTTCCTCATTGACTTTTCTCTCAAGAATAACATGTAATGAAGGTATTTCTAGTTCAACAGGTATGAGTTATTCCATGTCATATACCAGAGAGTAAGGGGTATCCCCAATAGATGCCCGCACTGAAGTACGATAGCCCCAGAGGGCATACGGGATCCGATCGGCCCAATCTTGATAACTCTCGATCATCTTGCTGATGATTGCTTTGAGTTTCCTGTTGGTGGATTCAACTGCACCGTTTATTTATGGTCGGTAGGGAGAATATTTGTGTCTCTGAATCCCATATTTGTCGACAAATTTTATGACCGCTGCCTTGAAATGTAACCCGTTATCTCACACTAAATCATAGATAACCTCATATCAACAGATGATGTTATTTCGGAAAAATTGGCTACCTTTTTGGCATTCACCATTACGTATGACTCAACTTTAACCCATTTAGTGAAGTAATCAATGGCGATCGAGATGAATTCATCCCCATTGGAGGATTTGGGTGTAACATTCCCTATGATATCAATGCCCTAAGTGGTGAACGTCCAGGGATAAGTCATTTTGTATAATTCTCACAAAGGTAAGTGCTGAAGATTGGAAAACTATTAGCTTTTAAGGCATCTCTGGACATAGGTGGTATAATCCTGAATAATAGTGGTTAAATAGTAACCCTATCGAATAATCTTCTTATCAAGCATATGGTTGTTCATGTGAGGTCCTCATCCCTCGTTGTGGATCTTCTACATCATTTTATCAATGCTAGCCCTTACGGTGCAGAGCAAATGCTTCTCATTGAAGTTTCTCTTGAACAGTACTTTATCGTAGATAATGTATTAGGCAGTCAATTTACAAAGAGTAGCTTCTTCTTTCTTGTTGGCATATTTGGGGTACCTACGATTTTTGAGGAGGTGCAAATGTCTTACTACCAGAACTCATCCATCTCGGAGTCCTCTTCTGTCGAGAGATCAATGTGGTAAGAGTGGGTTGATTTAGTTTATTTTTGGACTAGAAAAGGGACCATCATTATTCCCTATGGCATGTCGACCATGGAGGCTAGGGTAGCAAGGGAATCTGTTAAACGCTTCTTTGTGCGGGAAAAATATTGGAAGGTGATGTCTCGAAACTGGGAGTTCATCTCTTCTAGGTTGGCGTGGAAGGGTAAGAGCTTCTTGTATTTGACTTTCCATATTCTAAGGATTTGACCGATGATGAGGGAGGAATCCCTATATATATATCTAGGAGTTTGATACCTTTCTTAGGATCACTTTGAGGCCTACAGTGCTTGCCTCGTATTTGGTCATATTGTTGGTGCAGGAAAAATCTATCTTGATCGAAATGGGAGTGCGAGAATGATTAAAGGCGATCATAAGTATCCCAATGCCACATCCCTTCTTGTTGGCAGTGCTATCAAAGAACATTTGCCACTGATGGTCTTTCTGAGAGGTGAAAAGGATGTTTTCATCCGAGAACTCAGAGATCCAAACGTCGACTTCTTCCATAGGGTAATCAGCAAGGTAATCAGAGATGGCTCTTCCTTTCATCGCTTTATACATGACGTACACAATATCGAACTCGGCTAGCATCATCAACCATCAGGACATTCGACTAGACAGGGTAGGTTTCTCAAGCAGGTATTTGATAGGATCTATTCAGGAAACATATCTAATGGAAAAATCTATCACGTAGTGCCGCAACTTTTGAGTGGCCCATATAAGGGAACCACATACTTTATCCAAGATAGTGTAGTTGACTTTGTACCCAGCCAATTTGTGTCTGGCATAGTAAATGGATATTTCTTTATGAGATATTTCAATGTATTGGGCTAGCAAATCCCCAACTGCGGTGTCTATTATTGTTAAGTATAGGAGTAGAGGTATACCAAGCTGCGGTGGCGTGAGTATCAAAGGTCAAGTAAGATATTGGTTGATTTCATCGAAGGCTTCCTAATAGGACTCATTCTAGATCTTAGTGGAATACTTTTTGATGAGTTCGAAGATGGATTCATAAATTGAATTCAGTTGGGTGATGAACCGACTAATATACAGTCATTTTCCCAAGATTCCCTGGACTTCTTCTCCATTCAAGGTGATGGCATTTCTAGTATGGCTTTCATTTTGGCAGGGTCTACTTTAATTCCCTTCTGACTAACTATAAATCCTAAAAGCTTTCCTTTGATGACGCTAAAAATGCATTTATGTGGGCTAAGTCGCTTTTGGTATTACCATAGTCATTCGAAGAACTTCCGAAGGGCGGGAACATGATCTTCCCTAGTATTAGACTTAATAATCATATCATCCATATAGACCTTGACCTCTTTATGTATCAGATCATGTAAGATGGTTGTGGGAGCCCTTGTATTTTTTAAATAAAATGGCGTAATTGTGTAACAGAAGGTTTCCCGGGGGTGATGAATGTGATTTTTTGTTAATAATCATCTTGATTTCATTGTTGTAGGAGGGCACTTTAGATAATATGGAGGCATAACCCCTTTGAAGTATAGTAATGATAAGTTAATTAGCTAAAACCTCGAATTAGTGACAGAACATACAAACACAAACTCAATGAAGATTAAGTTTAGTTTAAACTCACAAATCTCTCGTGTATAACTCAGGGAAATAGTAATGAACTGAGAAGTAACTCAGCTAGAGGGAGAGATAAGTAAGCACCCTAGATACACCTTGGAAGGCAACCAAACACACCAACCACCCTCAAGAAACTCTGTCAAGTATTAAAAGCTTCGTAATAAATGACAATGGTGAGTGAATAAGACCTCTGGTTTGTAATAACTCTCTCTCTGATGTGTACTCTCTCAAGTAATAACTTCTTGAACTCTGAAAAGACTATATCATCTCCTCAAAGGTGGTTGGGGTCCTTAAATATCTCCCCACACCACCACCAAGGCAACTCAGTCATTAAAGACTATAAAATACATCCCTCATACTTTATGTCACAACATTAAATGCCTGATGTACTAATTATCTCCACATCATAAACATTAAAGTCCAAGACATGCCTTTTGCCTAACCACTGTGTGTTAGGGGGCTGTTGTCACAGAGGTGGCTCACCAACTGCCTGGAAGTCCCAAATACCATGGTGGTTTACTCCAGTGTAAGTCTAATATTATTTAGCTGGCTAGTGACATCACCTACAGTAGATGTGGCATTAAGTAGAGGGTTATTTCGTTCATAACTCAACGCCCGATGGAATCCAAGCTTCTACGCTCGAGGTTCCACAGTCAGGGTCCTTTGGTGTTTTACTAGATTTATCTAAGATGGTCAGGATAAGCCCCAAGGGTGCCTCACTTCTCAATCCTCCAAACCAAGTCCCTCTAAAGTTTTCCCAACGAGGTCATTCGATAGAGCATGAAAGCTCTCCCAGGCCCTGCCAAGCCTAGTCTCTCGCGAGTACCATTTGACCTCACACTAAAACTTATTATTATTCTCGTTACAATATTACAACCATTATAGCTTACAACTAATATAAACAAAGATACAATATGACTAACAGAACAAGCTAAAGTATGAGTTGCCACGCTAACTGCCTCGCTGAGTTGCCACGCTTGAGTTGCCTCAGTTGCTTAATCTCAAACACTTATTGCTAATTAGGGAATTTATCCCTAATGTCAGGATTACCTCCAAGTCCCCTCTATATTTTCCCCTTCGTGGAGAGATTTATTATGGGAACAAGAAATTTCTGCACGAAAACTTCTCGATCCGAAGAACCCTCTCTGTGTGATAAAATTTTGGCCTCCTTTCCTTCGTTAGAATCGCAGCGTTATAATATCCAAGAAAAAGTAAAATTCTCCCCGATGTACTTGAGTCAAAGCACTACGACTTACTGGGGCTTTGACAAAGGGACGTCGCCACATTTTCCTTATACTGAGCCTCAACCATTCTTGCTTCATTATTTAAAATTCTCTTAAAAGGCCTGCTAATCTTCTCAAATACTCGTTTGGACTCTTGGTAAGTGAAATTATCCCTTGAAATGCTTCGCTATGTTTGAAAAAGCAAAAATCCTCCCCGATGTAGCTGAGTCACCATTTAAACAACATTGGGACTTGTGGGGAGGGGACATCATAGCTTTTTTGAATCATTGGGGCACTGCCTTCGTTGGGAGTCATTGGATATGTCTGACAAAAATTCTGGCTCCAACACTCAAACTTGATAGAGAAGGAAACTCCCTTCTTTTCCCTAAGCATCATTTTAATAATGACATGGCACTATCTTTTTAACTGTCGAGACCCTTCCCGAAGTGCCATGTGTTCATTTGAAATGATTATAGGCGGCCCTTGCACGTCTGATGGTGGGAAACTCAAAAATCAGGTTTAAAAACCTTCGAACGTATCTTTTATTTCAAAACCCTTCTCTTTCCTTCATCTTCTTCAAGCTCCTACATATTCTTTAGAGAGAGAAACTCTGCGCGAAATCTGTGAGAACTCCATTATTGCCCCATTCTTTACTCAATCTCCTCCTTATTTCATCTTTTGCTCCACCACCTGCGATTGTGCCACTCCACCTTCATTGCCAAACCTTCTTTTACCAAGATTTTTTCCTTACTTCTCTATTGTCTGTAATGGCCTCCTCTAGCCATAATTCCACACCTGCCACCAGTGCGCCACCTGCCATCTCTGGCGCCACCACCGTCTCAAGCGCCACTACCCTGGACGCTGCTCATCAGGAGCAATTTCGCTTCTATCGTTGGGCCCCCATCTTTGGTGAAGGTGATAAATTTTTTGAGGCATGCAAGACTTACCATTTCTCATCCAAGTTCGACCCCTTACTTTTGGGTGATGAGGAAATGGATTCATCGAAGTGAGGCTATCTTCCACCAGAGGGGACTCTGCTCTTTCGTTTGGATCGTGGTGACTTTCCCTATTCCCAAATTGAGTTCGAAGCACCTGGGGGATCATCAGCCCATTTCACTACCTGGCACACACACATGCAGAGCTCTCACGATGTTTCTCTTGTTAAGGTTAGGATTCATCGAGCATACTAGTTTGGGGAGTTCACCCTCTCTAAGCACAATGCGGCGCCATAAGTACTAATTTGCGGATGGAACACCACGACCCACACCTTCTTTGCTGTATGGGGGAGTTCACCATTACACTGGAGGACGTCTGTGAACTCCTTGGGTTTGAGACCATGGGTGAGTTAACCTACCATGATGAGTCTCTGGATGTCGAAGAGGCTGCTAATCGATCTGAGTTGGATCGGATCTTCCGCAGTTGCATTGGTTCCTCAAACAAATCCACATTTACCCCCCTCATCAACTATTTTTTTGAAGCTATGACCCCTAAGGATATCAGTGTTGTAATGGGCCGCAGTAGAGGTACCTCCCTAGAAGTACTAGCCTACACACTTGTATTGCTTTCTCGCTTCTTCCTCATTGGGAAACCCAATGATCAACCAAGGAGGGACATGATAAACATTTCTATTCGTTTGGCTATAGTGTTTAACCTTCCTCTGGCCTCCATTACCTTGGGGTCTCTCTATACCTAGCTGGATCGAACTCACGTCGACATAGCACGGTCACTGGGTCATTACAAATTGGCAAATTTTGCCAACACCATCATATTGACGGGCGTCCTCTACACCCGTTTTCCTGCCATTACTGCCAAGTCCATTTCTTTACCTGTGAGCCAAGGTATCCAGCCCCCACACCTCTTATGTTTTCATAAAAAGTAAAGTCGAAAGGAGATAATTGAAGTTTTTGACCTTTTAGACTCCTTTGTGACGAGGCCATACAGTGAGCCTACATTTTCCTATAGTTGGGATTTCTTCCCTTATGCAGCCACAATGGTCAAGTTCATTCTAGTTGTAGAAGATCCCTTGCAAGCCGTAGTGCTTATTTTTACCCTGGGATTTCTTCCTTCGTACACTAAATGAGGATATACCTAAGAACCTTACTACCTTGACAGATGAAGCAGGCAGTTCGGGTTCGATCAGGGGGCCCCTCGACCTGTGTTTCAATACAACCACCCAAGGGCCAGTTTTGCCAAAGCCTGCACCCTCTATACTGCAGCCGCGGTGCTTGGTGTGACGTCCACCATCGACGATCGTGTCACCCTTCCTAGTGCCACTAGCAAAGGTGACGTATCCACCTCTTTTTCCAACAAGTTCCATTTGGGGTAGTTGGACATGATTTGTCAGTACATTCAGTCCCATCCTCAATATACCCATATCCTTTCTTTTTCTTCTACTGAATTGGGTCTTAAAGGGAACTTTGTGCTTGGGGTTGAATTTCCCTTGCAATGATTAAAGATTATCCCCAAGAGCTACCTCCTCATTGTCCAATGATTCCCACTGCCACCCCGAAGTCCAAGTTCGCTGCATCCCTTAAGCAAGCTTCCCCTTCAACCGAAGTTGTAACGGGCGAAGGAACTTCTCATCCACTTGCCAAAAAAGCTGAGAAGTCCAAGTCCTCAAAGTCTAAGCCTCAGGCTCAAACATAAACTCCTTTAGATGCATTTCCTATTACCTTCATTCCCCCTCTCATGTCTTCGGAGATGGATGAAGAGCTAGGGGAAATAGGTGCAAGCTGAGGTCGACAGGATACATGCTGAGTTTCAACGGTGCGCTGTCGTCGTTCCTCCTTTAACTGTTTTTCCACGTTCGTGGTTGATCCTAGTGAGCCACTGACAAAAAGGAGAAGAAGGTCGAGGGTACCAAAAAGTGGTGGTTCAACGATCTCAAGGAGGAAAACTCTAGGAACTAAGCCCAGAAGAGGCAGATGCTTGAGAAACCTCCATCCCCACCTCTTTCTGTTGCTGCCTCCTCGCCACCTTCACCAGTGGTTATACCTTCTCGTTCTCCCTCTGGATCAGAGGTATGTTGTGCATTCTTGATTTCTTATTCCCCTTCTCTTAAAGTGTGTTTCATCTGCTCATTTCTTAACAAGAAAATTCTTTGGTGCAGGAAGTTGGAGAAGAAAGGCCAAATCCACCTTGTTCCCCCAGTCCCCCTATAAGCCGCTTCGTGGGGGGGGGGGGCGTTGCGGTATCCCTCAAGCTGATACCACTCCTACTCGTTCCCCCATGACAGGCCTTACCTACTCACAGATATTATCCTCCCAACGAGCCAAAGAAACTTCTAGGAGGGCTACTGCCGTTGAGTCTGCTGAACTGCCTAGTCAACCAGGGGAAACCACTGTAGCCTCCTATGAGTTACCATCGAAGCAGGAGGTCCCTCTGCCCCTCGTTATAGTCGAGGAGAGTGCCCCGCGAGTAAATTTCTTGCCAAGTCTTACATCTGTTATTTGTCCCATCATTTTGTTTATCATTTCTAATATGTTGGGCCGCCTTAGGCGGAAGTGGCATCACTGATAACTAGCATTCTCCTTCCTCCTGCATTGTCAAGGCCCCTTACCGCAGTCCCTCTTTTTAGTGCCATAATGAGGGTAAGTAACGCTTAGATGTATTTCTCTCTTTTTGAGTCATTCCTATTACTTAGCTTTGTTACTATAGCTTTCCCCAAGTCTCTCTCCGCCCTTTGCCCTTAGTGTCCTTCTGCCCTCTAAGGCCACGATTGATGCTATTACTCTCATTGGGGCATCTCTTGAAGATACAATGTCTTCTTCCGATGATGCGCCTGTGTTGGCTTTAGTACCTTATGTTGAGAGGGAAGTTTTCCTACTATTGAAGCTTCTTTAGCCAAGGGCCGATTGAAGCTGCTGATGCTATGAGCTCGCCTCCAATGACTTCTACCATGAGGGCCCCCTGTGGTGACTCCAGTTCTTGCTCCTACTACCGCTGAAGTACTTCGCAAATTTCTATCTGTGTTTCTCAGTTTCTCGAACTTCACGTGTTTGTGACTTAACAATGGAAACACTTATTTAAGGATTTTTTTTTATAAACTCCACCTATATCGGTGACTTAACAATGAAAACACTTGTTAAGATTTTTCCATAAACTCCACCTACATCGGTGACTTAACAACGAAAACATTTGTTAAGATTTTTCATAATCTCCACCTATATCGGTGACTTAACAACGAAAACACTTGTTAAGATTTTCCATAATCTCCGCCTATATCGGTTACTTAACAACGAAAACGCTTGTTAAGATTTTTTATAATCTCCACCTATATCGGTGACTTAATAACGAAAACACTTGTTAATATTTCCCATAATCTCCACCTATATCGGTGACTTAACAACGAAAATGCTTGTTAAGATTTTTCATAATCTCTTTATTTCCTCTAACTATTTTCCGGTGGCTCGGGATAATTCTCCACCAGTTCCTTCACCTATTGGCTAGCCCCATCGGTAATCTGTTGTCTTAAAAGATTCCAGCTAGAATGACCAAGGTTCCACGACTGGTGTCGCTACTGGTAGTGAATATGGGTGCAAGCTTCCTCTGCCAGACCTAGCTCCTCACGCCTTCTGCTTGATGGTGATCCAACGTTCCCCTCAAATGTCTGCCAACCATCATCTGGTCATTGAGAAACTTGTGAGCTATCATCCTGAAACATTCACGGTGGACTTCTTTCATTCAAACATCTCAGTTATAAGCTATAGGCTCTAGGGTATGGCCACCGTTGTTGCTGAAATTGCCAATACTCTAACTGCGAGCATTACCAGGCCCCTCCTTAACCAATTTATGGGTTTTCTGAGGGATCTGGGTAGCGACGACTTTCATTTTGATTGGTTCATCACGCATTTGAATACTTTAAAGACCCACCGATTGGACAGCTAGAGGGAACTCTTATGAAAACATCAGGAGGATCAACGGGCCGAGGAAGCTAAGATGGACAAGCTAGCACCTCTTTTGGAAACCATTGATAAAGAGGTAGGGGACCTCGAGGAATCTCTAAGCACGGCAAAGTTGAAACGAGAGAAACTCCTCATCGAGTGCACCCAAGCATAAATAAGACTGGAGGTTTCTATGAATTCCCATCGGTCTTGTCAAGCAGCTTCTTCGGGCCTCCCTGAAGATTTCTTCTCTTCCCATGACCTATGGTTTCTACTAGGCCCATGAGTTTTTGTATATATTTTTCTTTTTTTCTTCTTCTCATGTAATTCTTTGGGAATAGCTCCCAATTTTATAATTCCCCAAAGCATATCAATGAATAAAGATATCAATTTTCTCATGTCATTTCTTTGTGTTATAACTGTTTGCATGGATTGTGAAGTGTGAAGTTTTGTAATTCTTTCATCTATACTTGAGTTATAATAAAAAGAACTTATATACTCATCATAAGAAGAACTTGTATATTCATAATCATCTAAATACATCAGTGGCCCAAACATAATTACTTACACATGATAAACCTTCAACCATTTATTATTGATTTTGAATGGTTTGTATTCTTCCATCTTAGAAATTAAGCAATAACCTGAGTCATGAGCTTCCTTCACTATGAAAGGTCCTTCCCAATTTTCTGCAAACTTGGGAAGAGGAAGCCCCCTGATATGTTTCACTGTTGCTTTCAATACGAGGTCTCCCTCCACGAATATCCTTGGTCTCACTAAGTTATCATACGCCTTGGAGAGTTGCTTCGTATACATTTGAAGGTGTTGTATTACATTATCTCTGTGTTTGTACAACGCTTCTAACTACACATGTCTATTCTGGTGGAGCATGCTACTTCGTAAAGCATATCGAGAAGAGGGGACTTCTAACTCCACTGGGAGAATTGCCTCGACCCCATAGATAAGAGAGAACAGTGTATACCCTGTGGGTTTCCTCTTAGTCATCCGATAGGCCCATAAAACGACTAGTATCTTGTCATCCCAAGATCCTAGGAAATCCTCCATTATTTTATCCAAGATATGGACCATGTTTTTATTAGTTACCTTGGCTTGACCGTTTCCCTTTGGGTATGCCACTATCGAAGTGTGATGGGCAATGGAGTATTTGTATGCGAGCATCATTACTTCTGAATTGATGAAAGGGGTTCCATTGTCTGAAAGGATAACCGTTGGGATCCCAAAATGATAAATGATGTATTCTCTGATGAATTTTCTCACTACTCCCACTATCGCCCTTCTCAGTGGTATTGCCTCAGCCCACTTTGTGAAGTAATCCATTGCTACTAGTATCCATATCTTCCCCCTCAAAGAAGGGTGTATTTCCTCTACCAGGTCAAATGCCCAAGTGTGGAAAGGGTACGGTGTTGCCAGGGAGTGCAGATCCACTGACAGGTCATGGATCATATTTCCATAAAGTTGGCAAGCCTTGCACTTTCGAACGAAATCAACTGAATCTTTCTCTATCATTGGCCAATAGTATCCCAGAGTCATCAATTGGTCATATAACTTGGCCCCTACTATGTGAGCTGGATCATGTGCATATTTGAGGACCTCCGCTGCCTCTTCTCTCGTGATACAATGCAAAGGCCTATTGAAGTATCTCCTTCGATAAAGCTACCCCTCCTGAACGTAGAATCTCGACTCCCTTCGCCGAAGTCCCATCACATTAATTTTCTCTATCGA
Source organism: Sambucus nigra (assembly GCA_949130495.1). Taxonomy (NCBI): domain Eukaryota; kingdom Viridiplantae; phylum Streptophyta; class Magnoliopsida; order Dipsacales; family Adoxaceae; genus Sambucus; species Sambucus nigra. The sequence goes on from OX422210.1 coordinate 438,987,319, forward strand.
GACAACTCCATCTTTTATTAAATTAATATAAGGTTGTCTCTAGCCAGGTTGAGCCTCCACAAAGTGACACTCAGTCCCTTTGAAGAATAATTGGCAATTATCACACTTCTGTTGTAGCTTTGCCGCATCTTGTTTCATCTTAGGCCAAAAATACCCTTCCCTTTGCATTCTTCGGTAGAGGGGTATCTCAGTTGTTTTACGGTGTGGTTCATGTGTTTTCTTCATTCTTTTCTCTACCTCTTCTGGATCGATGTTTCTCGATAGCCATCCCCTCGCATTTCTGAAGTAAAGGATTCCCTGGTTTATAAAGTACTATGCCAATTCTCTAAGCCCCATCGTTCCTTCACCAGCATCCAGTTGCCTCTTAATCTCTCCCCTCCAGTCCCCATCCTCTTCCATTGGTAGAATTTACTATACCATCGAAGGAGATGTTCTTCGTTGGATCACGACGGTAGTTATATCGCTCCTCATGATAATTTTCTGGGCAATGGTGGTATAGGCGTCTGGATGGTAGTTCATCGTTCGAGGCTGCCTCCTGATCTTGGTTCGATGGAACTGGAAAAGCAGTCTCTAGATGATTGTTCTGTATGGTTCCAGGCTCATGTGTTTCAACACATACTCTCCATTCACTTGCTGAACCACTAAGTTTGAATCTCCCTTGATGCAAAGTAATTGGATCCCTCTTCAAAAGGACTCTAGTAACCCCAACACCAATGATTCGTATTCTGCCTTATTGTTAGAACAAGGGAAATCTAACTTGTAAGAAAGGCAAATCTCCTCCGCTCCTTTTGAAAGAATAACCCCTGCTCCTCCTTTCTTTTTCACTAAAGACCCATCGAACTTCATTGTCCATTCCTCCTTTGTTACATCTAGGTGATTGGACTGCAAGTCGTCTCCTAGAATACTTTCCTTGGGTGGCTCAAACGTTCCCGAAGGGAAAATAGCCAACAGATCAGCATACACCTGACTTTTGATTATGTGAGGAACCACGCACTTTAAGTCATATTCGGATAGGATAAGGAACCACCTAGCTCCCCTGCCAATCAATATAGTTCTTGCTAACAAATACTTAATAAGATCACATCTAGATACAATATGAATTGTAAAAGACAACAAGTAATGTCTAAGTTTTTGCGCTATAAATACTAAGGCTAAATAATGCCTTTCCAAGCTACTATATCTGACTTCTGGCCCGTGGATGATCCTGCTGAGATAATAAACTGGTCATTCTTGCTCGTTAAAATCTTGTGATAATAAAGCTCCCCTGGACCTCGTGGTGGATGTGAGGTACATCTATAACGGTATTCTTGCCTTTGGGGGAATCATGGCCTATGGTGAAACAAGCAGTTTCTTCAGCCCGTCGAGAGACTCTTGGTGAACCTCTTCCCATTTGATCCTCATGTTCTTTTGCAATAGCTTCATCAATGGATGTTTTATTTCGGCTAATCCAAGAAAAAATCTCCTAAGTTAGGAGACTTTACCGAGGAAACTCTTCAACTCCTTCGTCGTTCTTGGGCATAGTATTTCCAAAATCGCCCGCTATTTGTCCTGGTCCATCTGCACCCCTTGTCGATCAACCACAAAGTCCTATAACTTCCCACTTGTCATTCCAAAAACACACTTCAATGGTTCATCTTCAGCTTATACTTCCTGTAACGGGAAAACACCTTCCTCAAATCACTCAGATGGGATTCCTCCTTCCTCGATTTGATGACCAAGTCATCCATATAAAATTCCACAAATTTGTGAAAGAAATTATGAAAAATGGCCATCATTATTCTTGGGTAAGTCACCCCAACGTTCTTGAGTCCAAACGACATCAATTTATACATGAAATATCCCAACGGGGTTTTGAACGTTGTTTTTTCTGCATCCATGGGGTCCATCTTGATCTGGTTGTACCCTGCATATCCATCCATGAAGTTATACACATCATAACCAATTGTTGTGTCTATCAGGCTATCGATGGAGGGCAAGGGGAACTCATATTTGGGACAAGCTCTATTCAAATCTCTGAAGTCCACGTAGATCCTTATTTGGTTTTTGTCTTTCTTCCGGTGTGATGAACCCTGCTAATAGTAATCGTTGGACCTCCTTCTTGGTCTTCAAATCTATCTCAGGCTTATACGTTCTCGTTTCTTATTTCACTGGAATGGCTGAAGGTATTATGTTCACCTTGTGGAAGCTTACTTCCTCATCCAGCCCTTCAATCTCTATGTATTTCCACGCGAAGACGTCTATAAACTCCTGAGTCAACCCAACTAAGGCCTCTCATTTCTCCTTACTTAGATCCTTCGAGATGAAGATGGGCCTTGGATGCGCTCCTTCCTTCGTCAGGTTCAATTGCTCCAACTCTTGTGCGTGGGGCTTCGGCTGATTTGCCATGTAATCTAGTTCCTCGACGACTTCCTCCACAAATTCTTGTATGCTGGAATTGTCTATCACCATACACTGTCCCCGTTGGTCCACCAGAAAGCATTCATATACCGGGTCAACCTCATCATCAGCTTCCTCGACCACCTTCTCACACCGTTACAATCGATACACCACCTTCCCTTCCTCGGTAACGACCTTATTGCATTGTCTGCTTGTAATTGTAACTGCCTTCCTCTTCTTCTCTCTGGAAGCCTCGGTTGCTCTTTCTCCTGAGAACAGGCTCAGCACGCTTTGCCGTTAGACCTCATGCTCCATCGGGTCCACTATGGGCCTCATTCTATCTTTGAGTTGCCTTGAGATGCCTTGGGGTCGAGGGACCACCTGGTGAGATTCTTCGATTATTTCCCTTATGCTACTCACAACCTCCTTTTTTCTCGTTTAAGGGCCCCATCCTTTATCTGATCGAGGTATCCCATGCTCCCTCTATTATTCTCGTTAGGACCCGGACATCTTCCTCTAACTCTGTGTAAAATGATGTGTCCACCAAGTGATCCTCCTCAACAGCGAAGGGCCTCTTTGTATCCCTAATGGTCACCTATATTCCCTTGACATTCGCTTTGGCACATTAATGGTACGTAGAAGGAACTAGCCCTTAGTTGTGCATCCACACCCTTCCTATTAGCAAATGATAGGAAGTTTCACTCTCTATTACGTGGAACTTGATATGGAAACTCAGATTTCCCATTACAATCCCAACATTAACGTACCCAATGGATTTGGAAGATTGATTATCATACCTCGAAATTACGAAATGCATGGGGACCAACCTCTCTTCTGGAATACTAGTTGCGTGGAAAGAGTTGATTGGCATGATATTGATGGAAGCTCCCCCATCCATAAGAGTCCTTATGAAGCTAACCCCATTAACACTCCTAGTCACATATAATGGCCTGTTGTGAGGGAACATTACAACCATATCTGCATCGTTGAAGGTTACCTCTGACAAGAACTTTCTCACCAACCTGGCCATGGGTCTCTTCCATCTTAGCGAAGGGGCTGCATTCTTCCTCGCAATATCGTGTATTTCCTGGGTTATCTCCAACCTACTCTCATTCGGTACCCCCACTCGGTTGAAGAACCAGGTGAACTTTGGGGATTTTAAAACTGCACAGTATTCTAAAATTGGTTCTACTTCCTCACCTTTAATGTCGTATACCTCCTCCACATCCTTGGCGCTTGCTTAGTCATAAGCCAACACTATATTAGCCATTCCCCTCGTACAATCTTCCACATCCTCTTCGTACTATTCTTGCTTCGTCCTTGACTCTCTTTCTCCTCTCGCTATCTCTTCATCACAGGCCACCACGAGATTCGCCCCATGTGCAGGCAGTGGATTATTGTTGACATTCTATGGAGGGATTTGCAATGTCCCTACCTTCACGTACTTATCGATGATTTTTCTCAGTGTGAAATAGCTCTCGGTTAGATGTTGGAACCTTCGATGAACCTGGCAGTACTTTGGATCCGCCTTTATTACCGCATCGAGTTCCCTAGCGGGAATTTCCTTTGGCTCATAGATCGTTCCCCCTTGGACCATCGCATTGTAATAGCTGACAACTTCCTCCACTGTATAGGGCAATGGTGGTGGATCCTCCCTATCTCTCCCAAACTTCCTCTTATTGTCCTTCTTTGGTGCCTTGCCCCTATCTCCCCCTCGGTGTACCCTACCTATGGGGGCTGAGACCTCCACCCACGGGTTGTATCGGCTCCCTAAACATCATGGGCACCACCACCAGATTTGGTCGTACCACCAAGGAGATATTTCTTGTAGCTTTCAGGAACGCCAAAAAAGTCCCCTCATGTGTCTCATTGATAAGATGGCAGATATACTCAGGGATAAGTCCCTCGGCGTAGATCTGCAATGACTTGTACTCTTTGCCCTCATTCTTTACATCAAGGGACCTTTCTCTGTACCTTCGAACATAAGCTACCACTTCCTCCCCAGGTCGTTGTTTCTTTCTTCCTAGTTGAGTCAAAGTGAATTCATCTTCCGCCAGAAAGAACTTCTGAACGAATAAGACAAGCATTTCCTCCCATATAGAGACGCTCTGGTGGGGGGAGGCAAATGAAAGTACCACGTGTATGCCTTATCGGTCAAGGATTTAGAAAACTCCCTCAACCTGAGCTTCTTATTATTGTAATGCTCACCCAAGTGTTCAACAAAGCTCTTAATATGGTCCTTCGGATTCCCCCTTCCCTGTGTACTTTTCAAAAATAGGAGGAATATAGTCCTTTGGGTAGGGGTCATCGTTGTATTCCTGGGGATAAGGTGTTTGAAAGTCATCATATACTGAAGCTACCTTGCCAGTAGATTTTGAGGAAGCTTGCATAAACTTCATCATCTCCTTCTGCATTTCTTTTCTCATTTCTTCCATGGGTGATGCTACTGGGGCAACAACTAATGGCACCGTGGGCTTGGTGCTCGTTGTAGCTGGCACAAACATCACAGCAGGGGCCATTAAAACTTCTGAGGTTCCCACTGCTGAATTCATAATAGAGGGTATGCTTGTTGGGACCGTTCCCGCTACACCTAGACTTGGTGGGGCCATCGGGGCTACCCCTGGTGTTACGAAGGCATTGCCTTCCAATCCTCCCAGCATTGTTGAAGCTACCGGAGTTTTCAAGAACTCATAAAACTTATTCATGAGGAGTGCCACCTGAGTGGGACCCAACCCCACGCTCGCGAAAGCTTGTGTCACCCCTGAAATGTCCATCGTCGCCTGAACCGGAGGTACCTCTATTCGAGGTACCCCATCACTTAGAGCCTCCAGTTCTCTCACAGCTTGTTCTTGATTGTGTTGAATGTCATTAAAGTTGAGCCTTCTATTAGCATTATCTTGAGCCATACTCTTTACTTAGAAGAAAGCCTCCCCAACAGAGTCGCCAAATGTAGGAGGATACTTTAGATAAGATGGAGGCGTAACCCCTTTGAAGTATAGTAGTGATAAGTTAATTAGCTAAAACCTCAAATTAGTGACAGAACATGCAAACACAAACTCAATGAAAATAAAGCTTAGTTCAAACTAACAAATCTCTCGTGTATAACTTGGGGAAATAGTAATGAACTCAGAAGTAATGTAGCTAGAGGGAGAGAGAAGTAAGCACCCTAGATACACCTTGGCAGGCAGCCAAACACACTAACCACCCTCAAGAATCTCTGTCAAGTATTGAAAGCTTCATAATAAATGATAATGGTGAGTTAATAAGACCTATGGTTTGTAATAACTCTCTCTCTGATGTGTATTCTCTCTTGTAATAACTTCTTAAACTCTCAAAAGATTATATCCTCTCCTCACAGGTGGTTGGGGTCCTTAAATAGCCCCCCACACCACCCTCAAGGTAACTCAGTCATTAAAGACTATGAAAGACATCCCTTATACTTTATGTCACAATATTAAATTCTTGATGCACTAGTTGTCTCCACATTATAAACATTAAATGCCAAGGCATGCCTTTTGCCTAACCACTGTGTGTCAGGGGGGCTGTTGTTATATAGGTGGCTCACTAATTGCCTGACAGTCCCAAATACCATAGTGGTTTACTCGAGTCTAAGTCTGACATTGTTTAGATGGCTACTGACATCACCTAACATAGATATGGCATTAAGTTGAGGGTTGTTTGGTTCATAACTCAATGCCCGATGGAACTCCAATCTACTACGCTCGAGGTTCCACGGTCAGGATCCTTCGGTGTTTTACCAGGTGTATCTAGGATGGTTAGGAAAATCCCCAACGGTGCCTCACTTCTTAATCCTCCAAACCAAGTCCCTCTAAAGTTTCCCCAACGAGGTCATTCGATAGAGCATAAAAGATCTCCTAGGCCCTGCAAAGCCTGGTGTCTCGCGAGTACCGTTTGACCTCACACTAAAACTTATTATTATTCTCGTTACAACATTACAACCGTTATTACTTAAAACCAATATAAATAAAGATACAATATGACTAACACAACCAATTAAAGTATAAGTTGCTACGCTAAGCTGCCTCGCTGAGTTGCCCCATGGAGTTACCATGCTTGAGCTTCCTCGGTTGCTTAAACTCAAATACTTATTGCTAATTAGGGAATTTATCCTTAATATCAGGATTACCTTCAATTCCCCTCTACAATTGTATCCAGTAAACCCGTCGATAAATGACTTGAGAGTGTGACCAACGGTGTTGTCCACAATCATGTCAATATTGGGCAGTGGGTAATCATCTTTTGGAGACACTTTATTCAAATCCCGGTAGTCAAAGCACATGTGAACTTTCCTCCTAATTTTGGCATGGGTACGATGTTGGCTAGCGATGTGGGATACTCGATCACCCGGATGAAGCCTACATTCAACTATTTGATCACCTTTTTTTTAACCTTGAGCGACCATTCGGTGCGGATCTTTTGCAATTTTTATTTGACCGATTTACATTTCGAGAGAGTTGTAATCTCATGCTGAGCGATCTCGAGAACGATACTGGGCATGTCATCATATGACCATGCTAAAATGTCCATAAATTCCTTCAGTAATTCTTTGAGTTGCGCGCACTCATACTCTTTAATGATGGACCATATCCTAATCTCGGGTAGTTGTCTACTAGAATCGAGATTGATAATAATAGTTTCATCCTCATTAATTTGAACGCATGTATGTTATTTGATATTAACCTTATTAAGATCAGTTAATAATTATTCATTTTAAAAATCATCATCATCATCAAAAGTTTGATTAGAATCAAGACAATTAATTCAAGTCATAACAAGATACTCAAAATCCTCATTTATTTCATTTTTAGAAAAAATAGCATTGAGAACCTCATCAAAATAGGACTCGATTATATTATTATCAAAGAAAGAAGGAACAACCAAAGAGGAAGAGACAGTAAAAACAACTAGGTTAGGTTTCATTTCAGCGGCTGGAAGTGGTATAGCATTCTAGTTGAGGAGGGGTTCATCAGTTGCCTTCATCGAAATGGGCGGGTTTCGATGATGTAGCGCTTGAATGAATCATGTAGAGTGTCATCCCTAGTGTCTGTAGATCGAACAATTCCTCAGAGTCACTTACCTCAGAAACCTTGGTAGTAGCTATAGATTTCTCAAGGAGTGGTTGCACATGATGCTGGGAGTCTTCGGCCCAAGAGTAACTGTCTTGAAAGAATATCTCCATTCCTGGATTCATCTTCTTGTTCACATAAACACACCATGATTATAAAAGCCAAAATGGAAAATCATCACCTTCTTTGATGAATCTCCCATTCAAGGAATCCCCTGAAATAGTCTTGGCACTTTCTAAACTTCTCTTCAATCGGGGTTGGCAGAGCATTCTAATTTTCACTGATAATGGTTGATAACCTAGGATATATGGAGGAAAGGCCTTCTTCAGTACTGTGGGTTCTAGTATCCCCTTTTGTAGTCATCCTAGACCATTCTCGACATAAAATTCATATTCTTGGACATCTATATCACATTGACATTGTCGTGAGGGATGTGCTATGGGTAGACTCGGTCCTTGAAATCATCCCCTGCTGGGAGTGGAAGTGGTTTGACTAGGAAGGTGAAAAGGAGCATGTCACTCATCCCATGTTGTAACTCTAGTATCGGGTTACTAGTGCTTGCATTCTCAGTACTATCATTGTCTCACAAGATGGTGATGACCTGCCCCTTGACGAAGAACTTTAGTTTCTGATAGAGAGACGAAGATACCCCCTTGATGTGGTGAAGCCATGGTCAAGCAAGCAATAGATTAAAATAAGATATTATGTCAATAACTTGGAACTCGGTAGTGGTATTGACAGGGCCATCCCCTATTGTGAGTGTTATAGATCCCATCACCTCATGGCAGTGTTGTCATAGGCACGCACTATGGCAGAAGTTGGACCAAGGTTGCTTACTTTCAAATCCATGAAGTTGAAGGTTCTTAACGGAAAAACATTGAGTGTTGATCCATTGTCAATGAGTGACAGAGGGGTTGTCTTCCACATTACCTTAACGGAGATGTCGAGAGCATAGTTATGATTAGGACCAATCTTTAGGAATTATTTGTCAGAGAAGGAAAAAACCTTGTAGAGGTTAAAAACTTGATCACGTTCACAAATTTTTCTAGAGTGGTGGAAGGAGGGATGGTGGGACCAATAAGAAATTTTGTCAAAGCATTTTGATGTAGCTGGGAAGACGTGAAGAGTACCATAAGATAGTATTGTCTAGAGTCTTCTTGAGTTGGTCCATGATCTTGCTTTCTTCGATGGTCATATCTGGCATGGGAAGTTCTTAGACAACTCCATTTCCCTTATCTATCCTGCTAATTGAGGATTCAGATTCTGGTAGTTTCTCTCAGATGTTGTCATATGGTTCACGGGGGAGGGCAAGAATAGAAACATCATTTATTAATCTATTTCGGATAGTTTGGCCACTTTGCTGATCTTTCCTAACAGATCTTCAAAAGATATAACCCAACATGCACTAATTACCAGACTAACATTTTCCTTGCTTGATTATTTTTCTGAGCTATCAAACTCGTCCCCCCATCCGGAGTAAATGATATCGTTTTGCCACGATAAGCCAATGCATTCCATAACCTTAACAACTTCTTCATATATATCCTCCCACTCAACGGGGAGGTGCAGAAGTGAAGGGACCAATCGCCCTTGTAGCTTTAAGGCATCGAGTAACTCGGATATACTGCAAATCTCTTTGGAAGGTCAGAACAAGCCTACCATAAATTATACTAAAACATCTAAATGGACTTTGCTAATGGGTACCACCCAATTATCAGAATCTCGAGCCCACTTTTGGGCATCCATAAACAGGATGCTAAACTTCTAACTGTTAATGGTAATTTCAAAGGGCAATTCAGCCTAAACTCTAGAAGTTCATTCAATACTACTGGCCATTCCATATCCTTCCCTTCGGACCAGGTATGAGTGGAAAAAATCGTTCTTGTGAGAAGCGACAGAGCTTGGTTAGTAAAGCAGGTAGGGTGTAGGAGAAAATATGGGCAGACTTTAAAGGTTTTGGGTGAAAATATGGGTATAATGGGTGATTTACTTGGTATAATCTGCGTAGATGGATCGAATTCTAGGTCATCCTTTAGGAAGATGGAATTTGTATGGTTTAGAAGTTGATTGTGAGTGGTGTTAGGTTTGGTATTGGCCAGTGGGGCGATGACACCGTGGTTAATTAAACCTTCAATTAAATTTCGAAGATGGAATCACTTATTAGTGGTATGGCCAGTAGTTTGGTGAAAATCACAATGGGCGTCGGGTCTGAAATTTTTGGGTAGTGGGTTTGGTAGTGGACGAGGGTACAAAGGTTTGATGAGATTTCAGTTTAACAAAGATTGGTAGGCTTTAGAGAGGGGATCATAGAGCTCAGTGTATTCTTTATTTACTGGACTAGTACGAATTTTTGGTGCTCAAGAGGTAGCGGGCTCAGAGATGTTGTTGATGGTCGAGACTGTAGCAGGCTTGTCATATTTTCTTAGAGTGAACTGTTCGGATACTTTATTTGGCATAGCTACTGTCTTGGAAGTTCTTTCTTCAATATCCACTATATTTCCCGGAGGGCTCGAAAATGTGGGTAATATTGTCATCCCATCATCTCTTAGACATCGGGTAAGAATTTTTTCTTCTTAATACTAACTTCCTTCTCTACAGAGGGATGGTTGGTCATAGTGTTCTTTTTCCCTCCACCTTTCTATGAAATTGATGGAAATTTCTGAAGGGTTATTATTGAGAAGTTCTAGATCACATAGTGTAACCTCTAACTCCTAATTGTATTTGTATTACGACACGAGTTCACATGCAACATCCTCCCAACTGCGAATTTTGAATTCCTCTAGGGATGGAAACCAACGAAATGCATTGTCCTTCAAAGTTTGTTTGAATATATGGGCCATTATTTCCTCAGAGGCACCTAAGAGAGTCACAGATTGATGGCATCTTTAAAGATGAACAATTGGGGGTTCGCTGCCCCCCGAACTTCTCAATAATAGGCATTTTGAAATTTTTCAGCACCCTTGCTTTAGGGTAGGGAGATATATAGGTGTAATCCATGTAGTTACCAAAGATTCGAACCTAGTCAAACTTCTTAGTTAAAAGCTTAAGTTCCTCCTTGACCTTGTTTCACTCTTCTTACTTCGAATTGACAGGTACTAATAGGTTTGCCCCTAGCTGGGCAATATTCCACATAGGGAGTTGAGCTAGTGGTAGACCATTGGTGAAGGGGAACGTAGAGCGTGTTAATATTATTTAGGGAACCAAATAGGATAAGGTGAGGGTGGACCCATAGCATGAGGGAATGGGACCTCAACTTTCTCAGGAACTCAGAATTGATTTTGCTATATCTCGTGAACCACAAACTAAAGGTTGTCAATCTTACTGGTAAGTCAGATTAGGATTGTCATCAAATCAGGTTGCACATTTGGTCCTTGGTCTGCATTCTCCATGGAGGGTTGGTGAAGTTAGATTTCGGATTCAGAGGAAGTAGCAGGATAACTGAAGGAGGCTCTAGGATATTTGATGGAAGACCAAAACCAATAGGGAGCCAGGACATGGTTCGGGTAGGCAATCGACCTGAGAATGAAAATGATTTGAATTTATGTTTGAAAGAGAGAATGAAGAATTATTTCTAGAGGAAAAAGTTTTTGGCATTTTTTTTGGAAAAAGGAGGACAAAATGTTTTTCGTATTTTGATGAGAAGGAGGAAAAATGTTTTTGACATTTATGATAAAAGGGTAGAAAATTGTTTTTGGTATTTTTGATAAAAAAGAGTAAGAAAATGTTTTTTGGGATTTCGATAAAAGAGGGGGGGGGGGGAATGTTTTTGAAACTTTTGGTAAAGAAGGAGGGGAAAACGGGAGAAGAGTCTCACCATGATTATTATTATGTTTATATTTTTACTTGTATTAGGTTTACCTAAATGCAAAAAGAAATGTCAGGCGGGACCCAAGCCTAGGAAATTTGGGTTTAAAAAATAAGTAAAACATGGTTTGACTTGTTGCCAAGCTCACGGACTTGGTCCCATTTTGAAAAAAGATGAAATCATGCAAAAATTTAGGCGGCATGCTGACCTAGTATTTCAGCAGAGTTTCGTGTAGTAGACAACAAACTAAATATGAGTGCCCTAGGTTTGATGCCTATAGGAAGGTATGCAGTTGTTTGGTTAGTGTAAAGGTTCCCCGCTTTGGCATTACTTCCAAGATATACATCTTGATTTTTAGGGCAATCGGTATGTGTGGATGAGACATTCGATATACTTGAGTGTAGGTGAATTGCCTCACTATATACCTCGTGGGGACAGTATGTGTGACAGAAAATTCGATATACTCAACGTACGTGAATGAGTTCCTTGCTATATACCTCTCGTCGTGAGTTCGATTAAGAGATAAGATGCAGGGGGAACCGTCCGATATATGTCAAAGGTACTAGGACAATAGAAGGTGAGAGTCATATTTCTTAGGTTAACTGCGCCCTTTCGGAATAACATCCATCACAAAGTGACCCTCTAGTATAGGATAATTTTTTGTCAATATAACAATGCTATTGGTGATGTAATGTGTGAAATGCATTATTCTTGATTAGTATATTATGGAGAGAGTATTTTATTTGGCATGATGAGCACTATACTAATAAGGAAAAATGTACAAGTATCATGAAAAGTAAATCTATCATGGAGCATGAAGATTACAGTAAGCATGGATGCGTGAGAGTGAGTGATGTGTGAATATCTATAAGTGAGTGTGTGGTAGTGAGCCTAATCATGGATCAACTAAAAGTGGTGTGTGATAAGTACAAGTCAGCATTGATATACATATGTGTGATAAGTGGAGGTGTGTGCTTTGTGGTGTGGGGGGGGGGGGACATGTGGATATAAGTGACCTCATATACAAGTGTAGGTAGTGTGAGGTGTACAAGGAGAGTATTTTCAAGTTTGTGAAGTGAAAAGTGAGAGTATTTACAAGTGTGTGAAGTGAAAAGTGAGTGAGAGGTGATATAAACATGAGTTAGATATATACAATAAGTAATAGAGGAGAAAAGGGAACATACAGGTAGGTGCATATGCACATAAGCAGAAAATGATAACACGTATGCAAATATAGTCTAGCCCTCTTAAGTAAGTCCCCAACAGAGTCGCCATTGTGTCCATCCCTCTTTGAGCTGCCTTTACTATATCCTTCTCCATCTCAGGGGTTAGCGCTTGCGCACGCGGTGGAGAGAGAGAGAGAGAGAGGTATCGCGCCCTTCCTAGGAATGTTTCGGTCATCGCCGATCTGGGGTGATATAAAGAGATAGAGTCGCCAACCTATTTTAGCATAAAATAGGTAAAAGAACATGTTGCTTCCTCGAGAGAACAACACAAAAGACAAATTGATGCTTGCAAAACCAATTAGATTAGAGGTTCGAGGGTTATGTTACGATACGAGAAGGTGTTAGGCACTCATCCCGCCTTACGGTCTCTCATGGGTTTATGTTACAATTTACTTTAATTTCTTCGCGAGGTGTGTTTGGGTGTGTATACATAAGTGGAGATGGGAATCGATCGACTCACATCATGGAAAAGACAAAAATGAGTTCATCTATAGGAATGTTCCTAAAATAATAATTAAAGATATGATGTGTGCGCTTATCAAGATATTGATCGTTATGATGAAACGATAATACATGTTAGATACGACACAAATATGACTCACAAGTATGATATATATAAATAATATATGGATAAAATAGAAAAAAAGAGGAAATGGGAAAATGGGACTCGAGTCTCTGGTTTTTAGCCCGAGACGCATATGTAGCCTATAAAGGCATCAAAGTCCATGTAGTTCGCATGTAACACGAGGGTGGAGTTTATACCATAAATTCAAATGAAGATATTATTTAGATGCGTGTATGTAGAAAAAGGATCTTTTGATTTGAGAAAATGTGGTGAGGAATCCTGTTTGGAATTTATGAGCAAACCCTATTTTTCTTGTTTTTGGCGTTTTTATAGAATATATGTTATGTGTAATACTACTAATAAAAACTGAGATTATTCATGTGTGGACTAATAAAGATGAAATGATAAAGTGAGGATTAAATAACTAATGCAAAAATAAGGAAATTTAAAGAGAGAGAATAATGTTTAGACCTTGTTTGGAGACTTGAAGATTGATCTTGATCATTGAGAAAGCGACACTCACAAGTGGATGGAGGTTATAGGAGTAGAAGTAAAGGATTTTTTCTAAATTAGGTGTGAAATGGATGGAAATTGAATGTGGAAGAAATATTTCAATAGAGAAATCTCGCTGACTTCGAGATAATGCTGTTGAGATCACTGAGAGGGATCTTTCTTTGGTGCCTTTTAGAGTGAGCTCAAGGCATCCTTATATAGGGTCAAGGGACTTCCGATCAGCATTGTCCTTATCCTTCCTGTCGGTAAGTAAAATAAGACACACTACCGATAGGTAGGGAAATGAACTTGCCAATTGGCAATCTCGTGCAGATTTTATGGAAAAGGGTCGTAAAATGCAATTCATAAGTGCAAATTGCGTGCGGGGAATACCGTTAGAAAGTTTATTTGGATATCTTTGAGAATCCTTGGGACTCTCCCGGGTTCGGAAGTTAACTTTAGGTAAAATGGGTCTCGAAAGCGCCCTTCAGTCCTTTAAACAGGAGATCGTTTGATATGACGGATCGTTTGTCAAAACTGTAAGTCCGAATCACGCAGGGAGCAGATCGTTGGAAATGTTATGCAAGGAACTCTGATGTTTCAAAGATTTTCACTCGATTAAAAGAGTTTTCTTTGGTCAAATGGGGTCCAGAGTCACCCAGTGACCTTTCGGAGTCAAACGGGTCATTTATTCATACCGTAAGGCTAATTCGTGCACGAATTGGAACATTGGAAAGGGAACTCAGTTCCCTTAGAATATTCATTCAGTCTCATTTGAGCTAAATAATTGACTTTGATCAAATGGATCTCGGGAGCACCCGGTGGCCTTTGAATCATATTTTGGTGGAAGACGGATCATTTGTACGAACGTATGTCCAATTCACACACGGGGCAAACCGTTGGAAAGAAGATTCAGTGCCCTTCAAAGATTCATTAAGATTTCACTCTAAAGATGAAGTTAATTGGGATTAAATTGGGGCTCGATATATCTCGGCGGCCACCAGATCATTTATCGATAGTAAAATGGTTCGTTCGTATGAACCGCTATGTCGATTTGTGTATAGGGCAGACCGTTGGAAAGGGGATTAAGATTCCTCAGAAGATTCATTAAGCTTTAACTTTTAAGATGAAGTTAATTGGAGTTAAATGGGGCTCGGAAGCGCCAGATGGGCTCTAGATTGGTACTCGGAGTATAACCTAGGCTTTATGGTAAATGGGGAGGTACTAGGGACCTAAGGAGAGAGTTAGGAGGTTGTATACTATGGTGTCTGTAATAACACTAATAATAACATATAGAATAAATCAAAACACTAATGTATTATAAACATTCAAACAATCACTCTCATATAACATGTGATGAATCGTCTGAAAGCATGTGAGTGTCAACAAGCCTGACATTAAGTGTCTCCAAATCGGATATCCTAACCCACATAGGTGTAAAATGACGAAGTCGGGTTTGGCAAACCTTGGTGCATTCGTCTTCTTAGGACCTTTACTAAGATCATAACAAAAAAGACTAAGGTGACTTTCCTACCACAATGTGTGCAAGTGTAGATAAAAGGAATGTTACCTTTAGGCTGATCTTTTCTAAGGTCCCTAGCTTTAGTTGGCTCTCTCAAAAGCATGATCTTGGCTTTAGTAGTGGAAATATCTATATCATCGAGGCCAACCCATACTTGTCATCTTTGATTCAAACGCTGCCCAACATTTTATCGAATTTCTTCGACCTAGACTCTAAATCAAATTTGAAATTACTCGAGTCTCTCAATTTCTCTTCTAAGTCCATTATCCTAGACTCGATAAAATGCCTATATTCTACAAACTCAATAATATCCTTATTCAAAGCTTCCATCAAACCATAAAAACTATATATCTCTCGCTCAATGTACTCGAGCTTCTCTTTAAAAGTATTATCACGTGCCCTAAGATCCTCAATCAATTTTCCATTGGCATCCCTTATGATACGTTCCTTTACTTAAGCTTTTGAATGCAAGTTGAATTTTTTCAACTTTAACAACTTTGTGTATAACTCCTAAAAGTCCACTCAAAGCTCACTCTCCTCATCTTCTTCTTATTCATCACTCCTCTCATCATTATCTTGGGAACCTAAATATTATATCTCAGAACCGTCTTGAAAAATGATCATCTTAAATGGGGGAAGACACTTCATTTAAGCCCACGTGACTGTACATGAACACGGTACAGTTGCAATCGGTGGTAGAATTAACTTCCTCTTTCGACTCACTATCAATAAGGGTTGTATTGTATACCTTAGATTTCTTTCCCTCCATCCTTAGTCTAGTGGCACACTGATGAAAATAATTCCCTAAACATTGACATTCAAAACACTTATCCTTGGCATACACCTTCTTAGGACCATCCCTATTCTTCCTATCACGATCGACAAAGTTCTTAGGTTTCTTTTCAAACCTTTTTTCAAATCTTTTATCATCTCTAAGATTAATAAACTTCTTCAGCATCAAGATCACCATCACTATCAGAATCTGACACATCCTTATTTTTGGATTTCAAAAAAATTCACTTCTTTTCATTTTTCTTTGTGGGACACATATTTATCTAATAGGTTTGAACAACACTTACGAGAACTTGGACTCTTATAGTGTCGACACCACCTAGGGAATGAAGGATCGTGACTTTGGCATTAAATCTTTTAAGCAATGACATTAAGATTTTTTGAAAAAATCTAGACTCGATTATAGTCTCTCCTAAGTTGAATATGGAGTTGACAATATCCAAAAACTTGGTATATGACTCATAAAAAGACTCATTCTCTAACATATTAATTGTCTCAAATTTAATCGTTACATTTTGTAACTTGGAAACTCTAATTGTATTGTTCCCTTCTTTGTGGATTGTAAAAGCATACTTTGTGCTCTCACAAGTCATGATGCATCTAAACTCTTCAGTGGTCACATCATAAAAAATAGAATTCACACCCCTTAATTAAAAGTGAAGGCCTTCTTGTTAGCCGATATCCAAGAAGCCTATGCTTTAGGAGCACCACCTTCAATGGGAGGAGTCCACCCATATTTAACCCAGTTCCAAGCATTCTCGTCGATCCATTTAAGGAAAAATCATGTATGTGCCTTCCATTAGGTATAATTTGACCCATCAAATAATGAAGGTCGTCCAACAGAATTACCCTCTCATTTAAAATCCATTTTAACTCTGAAAAAGTACAAAATAATGAACTAACACAACAAACTAGTGTCACATGCTTTGATACTAATTTGAGAAAGCTAATGGGTCCTAGCGTTTGTACAGAAACACCATTAATTTTTAATTTTTCACAATTTTAATAATCTTTGCACCAAATAAAAAACACTTGTGGTGTGAAATAGTTTTGCCAATTTTAGTCTTGACCTAAGCATGCATCTTAGTGAGTATAAGAAAGAATAAAATAAGAAAACCACAACATGGCGATGTATATGAAAAACCCATAATGGAAAAAACCTTGGATGAACTAGCCACACAAGTCCACTACGATAAATGTCTATTTACAAGAATAACTTAGACTTACTCAGAGACTCGATGCCTTTACGCTTCCTCATTCCTTATAATCTTCTTCGTAATCACTGTTGGATGCCTTCCAATAGACACACAATGCAAGCGCATTCCCAAGTCTCAGTATCCCGCTGATCTTACTTGTCCCATGACTAGTCCAGCCATAGCATAACACAATCACAGTCTTCACCACTAAAATTGCTCACAGTATGAAGAGAAAACCAGTATGGTGCGACACAAGAGAGGTATCAAAGAGACATATGTTTGTAGGATTCTTGGATATCAAACTTGGGTGTAAACTATGGTTTGGGAGGCATAAGATAGGACATGGAAAAACATTATCACAAAAGCCTCTGAGAAAACTAATGTCATATCTGATTATTTATATAAAATGCGAATTTTGAGGCAGCACATTTTTTGAGGTAGTTAGATCGAACGAGAATCAAGGTTCATTCGAACAAAATATTCATTCTCATTCGAACCAAAAATTGGTTCATTCAAACAAAATGTTTTTCACGTTTGAATGATGATAAAATAAGATTTGAATGCTAATTTTCTGTTAAACAGCAAAATGTCGTTTAAAGTTCGTTTAGACCTCATTTGAATAAGATGACTAAACTGGTTTGAATGGAGTAAGAACCTCGTTCGTATGAAATAAAAATCTTGTTTAAACAACAGAGGAAATTCGTTCGAACGAAATGAAAACATAGAAAAATTCTTTTTCTTTTAAAATCCATTTTACGAAAAGGTCTTCACTACAAAAAAATTACCTTTTTTATGACACTTGTAAAATTGACAGTTAAAAAATATCTGTCATTAAAAGTATAATAATATTATTTAAATGACATATTATTTAAAAATAGTCATTATAAATTTATTAGTGTTAATGTATATGACAGTTTAAATATAAAATTCATGTTTAATAGTACATATTATGACTATTTTTTTTGTTAAAAACAACTAAATATGACCGATTTTGTTTCCTCCCAAAATTATACACGCGGGTAATGAAAAAAAGGCGAAATTCTTTCCCCCCATCTCAAATCAAAACTCTTTCTCCAAAGTAAGCCCAAATTCTCAGCCACCTTCACCGAAAATCAGACACGCTCCTCCATCCAAATCCACCTCCGATCATCTAGCCCTCCAATTTTGGCTCGTCGGTAAGTACTCTCTCTATATCTATATATTTCTCTGACACACACACACACACAAACACAAATGTTCATTCATAGTAGCTTTCGTTCACACGCAGAAACACACATATTCCTTCAGGTAGAGAAACACACATGTTCGTTCACAATTGGGTCATCTAAAGCCAACATTTTTATTTCGTTTCGGTATCAAACCCTCACTGATTTCTATTTTGTATCGAACCCTCACTAGTTCATTATTATCGTGTGATATATGATGTTTGGAGATCCTAATGTTCTCAAAATATATGTCTTTTTTGCAATGATATTATCAATTACAAAGTTTGCTGATAGATTCCTATGACATATTCATTTTTTACTAAAATTTATGTTCATTTCTTTATTGAAATTTGTTCTCGTTCTCATCTGCTATAAATTATAAAAATTTGAGAGGCAAAAATGTAATTTAGGTAAAGTGTTGGGCATGTTCATTTTTCTTAAATTTTGGGTGTCAAAACGTAATTATTAATAAATTTCGGGTATAAATCTAATTTATAAAGATAAGTGCTGTTTTGAGAAGTGTATTCTATGATTGATCAATGTGATTCATTTTATTTTTTGGGTATTGTATCACTCCATTTGGGGTTTAATCTTCATTGCGAAAAATAATTAAAATAAGGATTGTTTGCCCTAAGCTGGCCTTACATGTTTTGTCAAAGTTCTTGATTTGCAAATAACATGCTTGTAAATATGTCAAAAAGATTATATTTTTTTTTGCACACATTTTTGGTATGCTTGAATGGGGTGTTTATTATTATGTTTATCTCGCTGAGAATGTGTTTCCCTCAGAAACTTGGTATATAATTCCAAATGACATGGTTTGTAGAATGTTTTATTTTTATATCTGATTCTTCAAATATTATTCTGGATTTAATTCAACTTTGTGTTAAAACTTGGGATTTTGATTTGGGTTTTGTAGGATTCCATAAATCCCGACAACATATACAACTCAAGAAATTTGTGAACTATTTTGTTGGCGCATTTGTTTCTTCTCACTTCTAGTGGATGAAGACACGATGTTGTGAGTTTCTCACATTTTGAGTTGTTTCTATTTAATTGATCCAATTTTCCATTTGAGAGAATCTAGTTGGTTGTGCTTTTGACTACCGTATATGGTTTTGTTTCGCCAGAATAATTTTGGCTTTGGCTTAATTAAAGTAAGCGAATATGTGTGTGGGTAGCCCTGACAACACTTAGCTTGACCCGAACATAACATGATAAAATCTAGTGAGCGTGTGTGTCACTAAATTTTTTAATCCTTTACAAAATTTTCAATTAAGAAATTGAGTGTAGCCAAAGGTTATATATACAGATTGATAGTGGGTATTAAGGGGAAAAAACCCCAAACAGCAACCAAGTTGTCCGGAGATAGGCATGGACACCCCATAGGGCATAAATGTAATCCGTGGGAAGTGATCGCGTCCTCACCGGACTCTCGATTAATTAAATAATTAGCATAAGCTCGTTTTGAGGTTTGAAGTGGGATTTAAGGAGAAAAAAAAAATTCAAAATAGCAATCTAGTTATCTAGAGATAGGCACAAACACTCCATGTGGCATAAAAGTGACCCGTGGGAAGTGACTATTTATAAATCTACATAGTTTTAAAGGAGCGTATTAATGATTTTTGGTTTAAAATTTGTTATTTATTGTATTTGTTTATGAATTTTTCCCGATGAATCTAGCAACAATTTTTTATATAGTGTGAGGTAATCAACAATCTTTGTATTTATATGTAACAAAATTTTTAATATGTTAATAACACGTTTAATTTTTACACATCTAATTTTTATTACTCAATCATATGAAAAAAATTGGGTACAAAATCTAAATGAGGGTGAGGTGTCAAAGGAATTTGCAATTTTGGCTTCAGGACCGTCCCAATGGGCTAGGAGATAATGAGATATATTGTAAATGGGTTTACGTTTCTCACAAAGCAGTGTGAGAGAATATTGAATACTTAGAATAGTGGAGTTATGCTTGATGCCACCACCAAAAATTTTGCAAGTGAAAAGGACAAACGACCTTTTTCGGGGGATGTAACATACTATGGAGTATTAACATATATATTTGAATTGTGTTATTCAAATGATTTCATGTTTACGATATTCAAGTGTGATTGGCTTAATACCCATTCGAGAACGACAAATGATGATTTTGGGTTCACATTAGTGAACTTCAAACATTCACTATACAACCATAATTGACTGTCACATGACCTATTTATATTAGCATCTTAGGAAAAACAAATTTGGTATGTGCGAGACCCAATTGAAGAAGATTGTCACGCTATCATGAAGATGACACCGAGAGATTTGTAAGACATGTATGGTAAATACACTTGTGGAGATGACAGAATAAATGAATAAGTTTAGTTTTATAACATCTAACAACTCGATCACACTCTAATCAACCATGATGGGGATATTCATGGGTTAGGGCTGGTGTGGAGGGAACGACTATTGACAACATAGTTGATATAGATAGCGGTGATGATATCCGTGCTCATATTGATGAGGACTGTAGAGTGGGGTTAAATAAATTAACCACCAACACTCTAATACATTAACCCCACAGATTTGATCAAATATTGATCTATGATTTATCAAACTTTACAAATATCTAGACCCTACATGGGGCTGAGATATTATTATGCACGATTTAATATATTGAGTACACTCTGCCTTTGATAAATTACACTAGACAATACTCTAGTAATGATTTAATTTGTTCATTTAAGATGCCACCACCGATATCACGATTTTTGAAATATTAAACTAGTGGGACACTTAGTTCCACAGAGAACATGACATGTGTCAAGCCCACTTTAGGCACTTTTACTATAATAAGAGGGTTCCCCCCTCATTTGCAAGGATGACGGTCTTGGGGGCAAAGTAAGGAGATTAAATCTAACTATTCTCCTTCACGGACCTCTTTAGCTCCGTCACGAGTTTGAGGATGTTTTTGAGACTTATGAAGAGATTGAGAGGCAGACGAGGAAGCTAATGCGAGTGATATAGATGAAAGTGATGGAGATGAGGAGACCGGTGATGATTATGATATTGAAAGTGATGATTATGATATTGATATGGATAAAGATGACAATTGATATGAATTTTCCATTTATGAATGGTTTTATTTTTAAGGATGCGTGTTCACGAAATTTGACATTCTTTTCTTAGTTTAATATTTCAAAAATTGACTAATGACTGAATGCATTTTATTTGTTTTACATCATATGTATGAATGGATAAATAATGATGGATAGTCAAGTTCTTTTTCTAGTTTTATTTCTTTATTTATTGATGATTAATGAATTGTTGCTTTTATATTTCTGGCCTTTTATTATTGATTACATCTACTATTATATAGGTGTTACTCAATGTGTGATGTTTTGGTATAAAATTCGATTTGCACTCACATATTCAATGGATGTTGTTCAAATTACAGTTAGAAAGTTCTTTTTAGACCCAAAACTTTAGCCCTTTTTGATGCAATAGGGCATTTGTCAACTTTGGCATTGGTGGTTGTTAATTTATCAAGGTATTTTTTCTTTGACAACATAATAACTGTCTCATAAGTAATTATTTGACGCGTTTGATTCACCTTTTCATTGTCATATCCCGGTGATTCGTACTCTGCCCATAAGCCAAATCTTGAATCTTCCATTACTTTGCAACGTAACTAATAGTGTGAACATCTCTACTGACGAACCATTTCGATAGTATGGGTGCAGCCGTGCCGTTAGGTTTGACTATGAATATTTATTTAGATAACCTAATCCAGTACTTTAATAATCCTTTACTATGTTTGTTTCAATTGTATAGTGTTTAGTTAAACACTACACTTTGAGATATGTATTTTTGAATACATTATCGAGGGGATCCTTATCAAATTATGTCATATGTTATGATTTCAGTACATGTTTACTTTATTAAAATTTTGTATTTGAGAAAAATTTACTCTGATACAATTTTTTTCTTAGTTGGCTAATACCTGCTTCAACATATATTTGGTATGTTTTTTTATGTTTTGTTTTTATGTTCAAGGAACTTCAGATATGTATTTTTGAATACCATTATCGAGGGAACTCTTATCAAATTATCTCATATGTTATTATTTTAGTAAGTCATCCTAATTTTTAAGGCAAAATGTACACACACACACACACACACATATATATATATATATATATATATATATATATATATATATATATATATATATATATATATATATATATATATATATATATATATATATATATATATATATATATATATATATATGTTATGCTCCTCATATTCTACACAGTCTGAAATAGTGTGTTGTGTTAGAGATGGCATTGAGGTTGAGTGGTGGATATGTGGGTGGGTTTAAGTTGTTATTTAGTTTGGGGGTGGGTCATATCTGTTTTGGTGTACTCGATTTTACACATGAACTTTATTACACCCTTGGGTTTTGATGCCTATTTGGATCGATTTTTGAAAGATAAAGTTGTGCCAAAGAATAAGTGGGAAATGGTCCAAAGGTGTGGAGAATTTTGATGTTCTGGAAATATCATATTGCAGTGCTTAGAAGGGATCAAGTTATGTGTTTCCCTAGTGCGCTATTATTGTGATTTACAACTTGCAACTAGTTTGATTCCTCTAACACACAACACTAAACTATTAGTAATGGGACAATCATAAGCAGGTAACTCACCCCCAATGAAGATAAAATTGAGAACCACGCTATGCTAGTGCTAGCCTGAGAAATGACTCTAATGAAATTGATGTTGCATTGCCAATAATTCACAAGAAAGTGTAATACCCCGTATTTTCATGGCTTTTAAATTTAAGGATTTATTAAATTTAATTGAGTTCATGGCTTTTAAATTTAAGGATTTATTAAATTTAATTGAGATAAATTAATTTAATTGTTATCCGAAATGTTGTTTTAAATATTTACTAGCGTGACGAGAGTTAGTAATTATTGGAAATATAATAATTGTTGAATATTACTGGATGGGTATAGTAATATATGAGATTTATTTTTATAATATTATCATGTGTGAATAAAATGGCAATTATGAAAATTTAAATCGGGACGCGCCTGTGTCGCGTCGGGAATAAATGTTGATTAATAAAAGTGAATATTTTATAAGTCATTCGTATGGTCATTTTGAGTGCGCCAATGCGTCCGGAAGGATCGAGATAGTCAGAAAAGTGTACCCGAGGATTTAGTTTGGGTCTCGGGGCGTTTTTAGGGTTAATTAGTACCCCGGGAGGGCGTTTTAGACATTTCACAATTTTGGGTAATTAAACCCACGAAATTATAAGGGTTATATCAGATGTCTAAGGTTGTCTTCTAGGGTTAGAACAACCAAAGACAAGTGACGGCCATAGGAGAGGGAAGGAGAGAGCTTCCAAGGGAATCCAAGGCCCAAAAGCCATCCGTTTGCACCACCACCACCACCAACGCGTAGATCACGCGACGGGCTACGCAACCACACCAAAATCATCTGCAAATCAAAACACCAAAAATCCCAGGCAAGTGTTTATCTTGCTTATTTCATTGGTGCATCTTTCATATTAGTGTAGGAGTAATTAGAATGAGTTTTTATGGAAGAAACCTAAGATATGAGTTAGGAAATTACATGTAGTGATGAATAAATTGATAATTCTGGAAACCCTTGCCATGTAGAGGAATTACCCACGAAATTATGATGTTTACAAGAAGGAAATTTCTGGAAATACTTGTTAGAACCATGTTTAAGAGAATTCTAGGGTTCTTGATAATTATAATAATTTTTGGTTGGTTAATCCATGTATAATGATAGAATTCCTCATGCTTCACGTTGGAAATACCTAGTAGGATGATATAATGTTGGCATTACAATTTTTGAGACGTTTGGGATTAAAAAAATATGGATTTGGATGAAGAAATGTGTTAGAACCCGAAACTGCAATTCTGCAGAAATCGCAATACCTCTTTGATCGATCGATCGAAGGTTCGATCGATCGAGCCCCAGACCTCGATCGATCGACCCCTCCTGGCAGACTCCTATTTCCTTTTAAATGAGTTAAATTCAATTTATTGTGAGATAATTCTTGGGCATCCTTAATAAAATGTATTGGGAGATAGGGAAGACCAGTAGGACGTGTGAATAGATTTTGGAACCCTTGATGTCGGGCAAAGATTGTATTTTGGGATAATTACATAAGGGTCGGTGAATTTATGATTTAAAGAGAGAGACACGTAAGAGAGTTACTTTGGGACAAATGTGTATACCTACTGAATTTTATACTTGGGAGGATAGAATCCATGAGCGTTATGTAATAAGTGACAAATTTCCTCAAATTAAAGTAAGATGTGAATGGTTATACGTGATAACTAAATAATGAGAAATAAATACAAATGTCGTAATTATGGGAATTGAGAATATACCCATTATTGATATGGTAATATTAGTATAGTTATATGATTGTGTATGCATATACTATATATGTGTGAAAATCATGCCCACACTACTTGCTATCCCTGAGGTTCCCGCGCTGGGACGATCTTATCCTATGTTGCCTTATGGGGGATATTGACTCGTACCCTTGAAGATAGATATCCTTGGTACAGGCTATCGGAATGATAGTTCGGACGGTCCTAGGAGATGCGGGTATGTGCTTTCCTCTTAGAGACTTGGAATCTATGCTTCGCCTCATATTATTTGTGTGTAGATATCCTTGGTACAGGCTATCACAGTGATAGTTCGGACGGTCCTAAGAGACGCAGACAAATTCCATCCTCTTAGAGACTTGTGATCTATACTTTGCCTCAATATTGTTTGAGTATGTGTTAATACAGTTCGAGAGTGATTCCGAATTTGTATTCCCTTAGTACGAGTGATACGGGGATTGGATAGAGTATGCCCGCACCATAGTTTTATTTTGGGGTGCTGTTATAATATATATATATTTTACGAGTGGTTAATATATATATGAAATTCTGAAATCTGGAACTGCCTACTATGATTTGATATGCAGGACATTGTTGATGACTCAAATTGTAAATACTTGTTCTGAGAAAGTATAATATGACACTGGAAAACTTTATTGATTTATTAAGTTAAAATGAGAACTTTGGTTACTAATTGAGATATTCTTTTCAAACAATTGAATCGTTAAATTTTGAATCCTGTGAATAACCTAAGATAAGTTAAACCATTGGGAAATGATAGCGTGATATATGATCAGATTGACCAGTGGGAAGGTTAGTGCGATAGGCGTGCACATTAGAAGAGAGGTGAGAATTTCTCAAGAGAGTGTCGAACTAATATGTTGTTGCATTGGCCTGTATCAATTTAAATACTCGCTAAACAATTTTTAAATCATATACACTATCGGGCTCTCTCTCTTTCTCTCTCTCTCTCTCTCTCTCTCTCTCTCTCTCTCTCTCTCTCTCTCTCTCTCTCTCTCTCTTGTATATATATGTATGTACTACAGGTGCCCAGCCACAGGGGCGTCTTGCTTAGGATCCCTTGGAAGGAACGTGCTGCAGCTTAGGTGGGAGTTGCAGGCCACTTGCTTTGACGATTTCATTTACTTGATTCCACTCCTATGATTCTCAGTTATTGGGGCATGTGTCCCCCTTTCCACTATTTATCTGTTCTATTGGGACATTTTTATTTCAGTTATTTCTAGTACTGTTACTTTGGGATTTATTCAGCATGTATGATTTACATTAAGTTTTAATGTTCGGATTTTGGATGTTGAATGTTTAAAGTAATTGGATTATGTTCCAGGTTAATTGTTGTATGATTCTTACTTATTGAAAATTTTGTTACTAATTAAATAAATAATTTTTCTTTTTAAAATAAAATTGGTCAGAAATGTTGAAAAATGGTTTTGACACTTAGCTTAATAAATTAGGGTGTTAATTTGGAAAAAGTTATTTTTACGACAGTGCTGCTAAGAATGAACCAACTGTTCACCTTGATTTTAATTTAATAAAGGAGTGATCGCCCAGTATTTAATTAGGCGGGGTGTCACAGGTGGTATCAGAGCATCAGGTTCTAGTGTCCTTAGGATCTGTACTGCTTATTATGCTTTCAGCATTGCTTTGTTTGGTATAGAGCCCTATGTTTAGGATTGTCAATTCCTTTGACGAGATTTCGTTCTCCTGTTATAATGTGTATACATTAGTGAATTCTAATTTCGTTCCGAGGTGTGCGTGTGCCGAGCGATGACGGATGTCAGAAGAGGACCGTTAAGCGTACATCTGGAGGCAGGGCTCAGTTGAGATTATAAAATATATCCGAGGATGATGACCGTAGTCGAGGTCACCTCCATTATGGCACGAGAAGCCAAGACTAGAAAGGCGACTAAGGCGCAACAGTGATTTCCAAATGCTGTTATAGTCAAATGAGGTGCGAGGGTAAACTTACCCAACGTATTTCAAAAACGTGTAGAGACGGTCAGTGGGAACTTTTAGAAACGCGGAAATTGTATGTGTTTACCAAAGGAGGTAAAGTATCCAAATGCTTAAATATAGGACGGAGTGTGGCAAAATGAAAGTGAAAATTTAGAGAAAATTTTCTTGGCTTTCGGGAGTAAATTATAATGGTTGGAGTCAACCACCAATTTTAGAAGTGGAATTCTATGCCTATAGGAGAAGCTTAGGTACAGTGTTGACCGTATGTTCCTTCCTCAACTGTTCAGGATGAGAAGCAAACGTGGTTCTAAACTCATCGCAGGAGGGCATGACTGAAGTCCAATTGTGGATATGAATCCTAATCGTTAGCAAATTTTGTATCGAAAGAGGTAGATACTAGTGGAGGAAATGACTCCAAGTGGGAGACCAACTTGTAAAAATAGTTGATAATACTCGAGGAGGAAATTCTGATGGACGACCGATTCAGAGGTTGACATTGTCACATTGTTGTCAAGATAGATGATAACGCTTCCTTGTGGGGTAAGTTAAAGGAATCGAAGAATTTAGTCGAGGATAATACCGAATACAACGGTGGTGGTATAACACCACAAAAGGATGTGGATACACATCAGGAAAACCATTTAAATGCTTCAGATAGTTAAATTCTTACCAAGTGATGGTAAATTCAGTAAGTACTATTATAGATAGTAACATGATCTTTATGGACTAAAAAGTTAAGGGAACAACCGGGATGGCTAATAGGAATCGGGTCTACTAAAGTCCGAGAGAAGGACAATCCTAACCTGGTTAGTAGGACAGGTGATAAGTGGATTATGTGTTGAGGTATTTTGGTGCAGAGTGAAATTGATCGCGATAATATGTTCCAAAGTGAGAAAAAGTGACAAGAATACGGTGCCTAGTAAAGGACGACGATTAAAAATAATTTTGGTTTGGTTTGGGCAAACGTGTTACGTCCGAAAACCATTTGTGCAGTCAAGACGATTGCCAGGATGGAAGTTTAAGTTGTATCCTTAGAGGATGCGGCGTGTTTATGTGACACGAGCAAGTCACCATATTTTGTTCATTGTTAGATTAGCATGTGAGACGAGTTTAATGCATATCATTATAAATGTTACCATTATGTGAATATTTTTCCTTAGTATAGCGGGATTTTTCTTTGGTGCTATCCGCGGAGGATGAATGAGTATATTAACAGTGTTTCATACTTTATTGAGGTTACTCGTTGTAGTGATGCGATACACGAGTATGATATTATCTTTGTTAAAACATTATAGAAATGGTTAGTACGATAGTGGGCATTTATTGCAAGACTATCGGAGTGGTTGAATTAGCGCAACATGTTTTATGTTTGTTTTGGCGAGGTTTTTACCTGTGAGAAGGTTGGACTCGCACTTATATTATCTATCCTAGAGACTTCGGAGGAGATAGTGGGCTCGAGATATTCGATGCCAAATTATGTATAGACTTTGTCAGTATAATTCCGTATGTATCGGGATTTACCATGGAGCAAAAATATTTGACTCAGTATTATGTTTAGCACTCCGGACTTAGTGATAGGAAGATTGCATTGTTATATTTATCCTTTAGAGATGTGGGAGTTAAGAGTTATACCCCTAATGTTAGGGAAAGGAAATTTTGAGACTTCCGATCGTATGTATCCGAGGTTTATAGAATGTAATGGCCATCAACCAATATGGGACGATAGTGAATTTTGTGAAATGTTCTTTGTTAAGCATAATTACGGGAGAAATTGTAACTTTTCTGTCAAGGGACGGAATAAAGGGGTATATGCTATGGACGAAGGACCTAACGGATTTCGATAACCGACAATGCTAGGTAGTAGTGTATCAGGGGGGTTCCTTGTTTGGATTTTGCTTTGCGAGGCATGCCACGCATGAAACTTAGCGTAAGGTTGGAAATAGGGAGTCGTTTGGTCACTATTCCATGAGTTCGGTACCCTGGTCGAAATGGGATCAAGTAATTATGTATGTAAGTTGGAAGTTAAATTTTGTTTTAAGGTCATTGGAGCCGGATTTTCTTGGTAGGAAATCATTAAAAGTTATCCCCACGAGTTGAGGGGTGGAACGATAATAAGGAGAATTTAAGAATTTTGATTTCTAGGGTTTATTGAGAGTACCCAAATGTCATAACCGCGTACAGAACACAAGGTGAATAAAGAGTTGGAATGAATTTTAGCATGGATTATCTGGAAAGAACTTTATATTATACAAAAGAGATGACCTGTAATTATTTTGATGAATAGAGCGTTAGTGATTTATTTTGGTTGTTGTACCTATTTGGGAAAATTGTTGTACTTATCTGAGGAAGGTTGAGAATTATTATTCCTCTTTTATTGTCATGGAATTTGAATGCCCTATTCCTTCTATTCCGTTGAATTTAGTTAGTCCTACAGATGAGTAGCACGATGTTCGCTCTCCCAGGGCGGTCGGAGTGTTGCAAAAATGTGGGCATCTTGGTTAACTACAGTTAAAATAGTCTGAGTCGAAGGGACGTGGTAATAGACATGTGAAATATATGTTTGTGGGACTAGTATAACGAAGTGGAAGTGATAGAGTGGATTAAACGTCACATGAGGGGCGATAATCCATACATAAGTGTGCAATTAGAATAGCATGCCCTAACTTGATTGGAAGGCTGTGGGAAGCCATTCAAGAATTGGTATTCCTTGAATAGAGTAGAATTTAATTGTTATGAAGCACACCCGGAGCGGAGTTGTTATTAGTCAAGTGTGAGAGCGACTTGCGCATACAAAGAGTAATGATGTTAGTATAGTATAAGAGATCCAGAAGTGCGCTTCGTGGAGAGAAGAGCACGGGTCGGAACTTTCGGCATACTCCAAGGAAGGAAGGGGAGTATTACGTGTCACTTAATGTGAGACATTTCAAGGGAAAATCGATGTTTAGCGAGACGTAGTGAGTAGTCTCTACATGCACCGCCCATAGGTAAGGTTTGGTTGAAAGAGGAGAATCAACCAAAGAATTTTATGTTTATCGAAAATTCCTGAACTTGGAAGAGGTCGGTAAAGACGGTAAAGTTCTTGGATGAGTTGCCATCCTCAAAAAAAGATCAAGGGTTTATCCCGAACATGTAAATTAAGTCGCCGAGAAGGAATTGATTGATATTCCTTTGGGCTGGCTTATAATATTAACTAGTATGCCCCAGACTTCCTTTGAAAGGAAGGATCGCGCCAGTGCATGGTCCGGCGCAGTATAAATTTCTGAATCAAGATGAGATTGGTGAATCCCACCTTTGATATGGGATTTCAGGAACCAGCGGAGATAATATTTCGTTTCGAGTAGGATGTATCACCCTTAGCCAGGGAATAAGCGCATGGTGATTAAAGATTAGTGGAGCCACGTGAACGAGATTTTGGAATCTTGGTACGATGATTTCAAGAATGCTCTGTATAAGCACTCGTACCTGTTTGTCACGTACGAGGTACTTATTAAGGTTTTGTTAAGGAAGAACCTCGACTATTCTCCTTTCGTATGTTTAGAGGAGAGTAGATAATCAGAATTTTTGGATCGGTCGAGAAAATATCCGATATCTATGGTGGAATTCCACGACTGTTTTAGGCAGTCAGGAGTGGCCAAATGTTCGTATGATCTTCTCAGAATGGGATTTTTGCGTATGAATAAATACGAGTTGTTTGTCATGTTTTGAGGTGCGTCCTCCTAGTGATAGTGAGATAAGGAAATCATAACGTATACGCGTGACCTATGCGAATGTTGTCAGGTGGGAGAACAATGTGAAGTGTCTCCAATGAGAATGTAAAACAATGTTGTTGTGAGGAAAAAGCTATAGTGATTGAGCATCGTACTATGTAGATAGTTTGCGTACTGACAAGGATATCAAGAATTGTGCTACCTGGTAGGCCTTATTTTCCGAATTTCGGGATGAAATTTTGTTATTAGGGGGGAAGTATGTAATACCACGTATTTTCATGGCTTTTAAATTTAAGGATTTATTAAATTTAATTGAGTTCATGGCTTTTAAATTTAAGGATTTATTAAATTTAATTGAGATAAATTAATTTAATTGTTATCCGAAATGTTGTTTTAAATGTTTACTAGCGTGACGAGAGTTAGTAATTATTGGAAATATAATAATTGTTGAATATTACTGGATGATTATAGTAATATATGATATTTATTTTTATAATATTATGACGTGTGAATAAAATGGAAATTATGAAAATTTAAGTCGGGACGCGCCTGTGTCGCGTCGGGAATAAATGTTGATTAATAAATGTGAATCTTTTATAAGTCGTTCGTATGGTCGTTTTGAGTGCGCCAATGCATCCGGAAGGATCGAGATAGTCAAAAAAGTGTACCCGGGGATTTATTTTGGGTCTCGGGGCGTTTTTAGGGTTAATTAGTACCCCGGGAGGGCGTTTTAGACATTTCACAATTTTGGGTAATTAAACCCACGAAATTCTAAGGGTTATATCAGATGTCTAAGGTTGTCTTCTAGGGTTAGAACAACCAAAGACAAGTGACGACCATAGGAGAGGGAAGGAGAGAGCTTCCAAGGCAATCCAAGGCCCAAAAGCCATCCGTTTGCACCGCCACCACCACCAACGCGTAGATCGCGCGACGGGCTACGCAACCACACCATCATCTGCAAATTAGAACACCAAAAATCCCAGGCAAGTGTTTATCTTTCTTATTTCGTTGGTGCATCTTTCATATTAGTGTAGGAGTAATTAGAATGAGTTTTTATGGAAGAAACCTAAGATATGAGTTAGGAAATTGCATGTAGTGATGAATAAATTGATAATTCTGGAAACCTTTGCCATGTAGAGGAATTACCCACGAAATTATGATGTTTACAAGAAGGAAATTTTTGGAAATACTTGTTAGAACCATGTTTAAGAGAACTCTAGGGTTCTTGATAATTATAATAATTTTTGGTTGGTTAATCCATGTATAATGATAGAATTCCTCATGCTTCACGTTGGAAATACCTAGTAGGATGATATAATGTTGGTTAGTACAATTTTTGAGACATTTGGAATTGAAAAATATGGATTTGGATGAAGAAATGTGTTAGAACCCGAAACTGCAATTTTGCAGAAATCGCAATACCTGCTTGATCGATTGATCGAGCCTAGAGCTTCGATCGATCGAAGGTTCGATCGATCGAGCCCCAGACCTCGATCGATCGACCCCTCCTGGTAGACTCCTATTTCCTTTTAAATGAGTTAAATTCAATTTATTGTGAGATAATTCTTGGCAATCCTTAATTAAATGTTTTGGGAGATAGGGAAGACCAGTAGGACGTGTGAATACATTTTGGGACCCTTGATGTCGGGCAAAGATTGTATTTTGGGATAATTACATAACGGTCGGTGAATTTATGATTTAAAGAGAGAGACACGTAAGAGAGTTACTTTGGGACAAATGTGTATACCTACTGAATTTTATACTTGGGAGGATAGAATCCATGAGCGTTATGTAGTAAGTGAAAAAGTTCCTCAAATTAAAGTAAGATGTGAATGGTTATACGTGATAACTAAATAATGAGAAATAAATACAAATGTCGTAAATATGGGAATTGAGAATATACCCATTATTGATATGGCAATATTAGTATAGTTATATAATTGTGTATGCATATACTATCTATGTGTGAAAATCATGCCCACGTTACTTGCTATCCCTGAGGTTTCCGCGCTGGGACGATCTTATCCTGTGTGGCCTTATGGGGGATATTGACTCGTACCCTAGAAGATAGATATCCTTGGTACAGGCTATCGGAATGATAGTTCGGACGGTCTTAAGAGATGCGGGTATGTGCTTTCCTCTTAGAGACATGGAATCTATGCTTCGCCTCATATTGTTTGTGTGTAGATATCCTCGGTATAGGCTATCGCAGTGATAGTTCGGACGGTCCTAAGAGACGCAGACATATGCCATCCTCTTAGAGACATGGGATCTATGCTTCGTCTCAATATTGTTTGAGTATGTGTTAATACAGTTCGAGAGTGATTCCGAATTTCTATTCCCTTAGTACGAGTGATACGGGGATTGGATAGTAGAGTATGCCCGCACCATAGTTTTATTTTGGGGTGCTGTTATAATATGTATTTATATATATATTATGAGTGGTTAATATATATATGAAATTATGAAATCTGGAACTACCTACTGTGATTTGATATGTAGGACATTGTTGATGACTCAAATTGAAAATACTTGTTTTGAGAAAGTATAATATGACACTAGAAAACTTTATTGATTTGTAAAGTTAAAATGAGAACTTTGGTTACTAATTGAGATATTTTTTTCAAACAATTGAATCGTTAAATTTGGAATCCTTCGAATAACCTAAGATAAGTTAAACCATTGGGAAAGAATAGCGTGATATACGATGAGATAGACCACTGGGAAGGTTAGTGCGATAGGCGTGCACATTAAAAGAGAGGTGAGAATTTCTCAAGAGAGTGTCGAACTAATATGTTGATGCATTGGCCTGTATCAATTTGAATACTTGATAAACAATTTTTAAATCATATACACTATCGGGCTCTGACCCGTTTCTCTCTCTCTCTCTCTCTCTCTCTCTCTCTCTCTTGTATATATATGTATGTACTACAGGTGCCCAGCCACAGGGGCGTCTTGCTTAGGATCCCTTGGAAGGAACGTGCTGTAGCTTAGGTGGGAGTCGCAGGCCACTTTGCTTTGACGATTTCATTTACTTGATTCCACTCCAATGATTCTCAGTTATTGGGGCATGTGTCCCCCTTTCCACTATTTATCTGTTCTGTTGGGACATTTTTATTTCAGTTATTTCTAGTACTTTTACTTTGGGATTTATTCAGCATGTATGATTTACATTAAGTTTGAATGTTGGGATTTTGGATGTTGAATGTTTAAAGTAATTGGATTATGTTCCAGGTTAATTGTTGTATGATTCTTACTTATTGAAAATGTTTTACTAATTAAATAAATAATTTTTCTTTTTAAAATAAAATTGGTCAGAAATGTTGAAAAATGGTTTTGACACTTAGCTTAATAAATTAGGGTGTTAATTTGGAAAAAGTTATTTTTACGACAGTGATACTAAGAATGAACCAACTGTTCACCTTGATTTTAATTTAATAAAGGAGTGATCGCCCGGTATTTAATTAGGCGGGGTGTCATAGAAAGATCCCAAATTAAGGAAATATTCTCACGTAATATTAGTCAATGGTTACAAGAGGCAGAACATCTTTGTTGGGATCTTTGGGAACAACTTGTATTTTTTCTCTCTTTTGAGAGAATGGAATGTGGAATTTTTATCACATAAACGATCTATAATTTTTCCCCAGGTCTTTCTTATAAAAATCCTAATTAATTTGTCGTAAGTATTGAATTGAAGTATTATTATAATTCTCCCAAAGATGTAAATAGATTTTTAACTTTCTTCAATAAATTTAAAAATGCTACCAGTTATAACTTCAAAGTGGAGTATCATATTATTACAAGAAAATAATATTTTTGTATTTCAATTTTGGGTGCATTTGGTTACAAAGCTAGAAAAAGATTGAAAAATAGGGTCAAATCCTCTGTCTAGTTTGAGGGCTTTAGAGAGCCGAATTTACTTTTTAAACTAAGTTATCATCTTCAACAAAACCTATCCCATCGATCCTTACTTCGTTACTGCAATATCTGTGAATGACAAATATATGTATCCTTATTCTTTTTTTTGGGAAACCTGTTTACTTGATACTTCTTAAGAAAATGCAGCGACAATGATGTTTCTGCTAATTACTTTTATAAGGAAGAATTGAATACTTGTGTTATTTGATTTGTTAGATGAAGGAGTTGTCTGAAAAAGCAACCTATGAAATTCTTGAGATAGAAGAAGTTCAGCATGAGTTCATTGATTTCATTCAGGATTTTTTTAGTGAGCTACAGTTGTGGACAATTTTGGCATATCTTTTGAGATACCTTTTTTTTGTCTTCAATCTAATTAATTACTTTGTGTCGATGTTAATAATGTTTAATATAGAAAATCAAAATACTATATATGAAAATATAACAAAAAATCGTATTAATGTTATCAAAACACTTTAAAAATATGATGTCAAGAATAATGTTGTTGTTAATGAATGGACGGGGTAAGATTTATATTATCGTTGTTGTTGATGATGATATTGAATGTCTGGGGTGGGCTTTATATTGTTGACGGTGAATACCCCGGGTGGGCTTTATTTTGTTGATGCCGAATGCCTAGGTTGGGCTTTATATTATTGTCCTTGGTTAAACATGTCATGTTTAATTTTGGATTATTAAAATAATAAAGGAAACTCTGCCGAAATTTTCACTAAACCTTCCCCATTTATCTCTTCCCTGAGTTAAAAAGGAATGAAGTAAAAATTAACTTTGAGATTTTGTAAATCTTTTGTGATCCCCGTGGTGGCCTCTATATTGTTTCTGATTGTGAATCTCCAAGGTGCTCCTATATATTGTTATCATTGATAGGGAATGTGCATGGTGGTATTTGTATTGTTATTGTTGATAGTACACCCCCGCAATGGGATTTATACTATTGTTGACGATGCTGAATGCTCCAGGTGGGCTTTATATTGTTGTGGTTGGTTAAACATGAGATGTTTAATTTCAGATTATTAAAAAACAGAGAAAACTCAGTCGAAATTTCCATAAAACCTTCCCCATTTATCTCTTCCACGCGTTAATAAAGAATAAAGTAAAAATTATCTTTGAGATAATACAAATGTTTAATTGTGATGTCCGTTTGGGCCTTTATATTGTTGTCGATTGTGAATGTCAGGGTGGTATTTATTTTATTATTATTATTAATGAATGATGCTCGGGATGGGATTTATATTGTTGTCGTTGTTGTTGTTGTTGTTGTTGTTGTTGTTGTTGATGTTGTTGTTATTGTTGATGCTAAATGTGCGGGGTGGGCTTTATATTATTATTGATGGTGAATGACCATATTGGGCTTTATATGGTGATTGGTAAAAAATGTCATTATTTTGGATTATTAAAAAACAGAAGAAATTCGACTAAAATTTTCATGATACTTTTCCCTTTTATCTGTCCCACGCCTTAATAAATAATGAAGTAAAAGTTAACTTTAAAATTATGCAAATGTTTATTTTCTGATGCTTGATATTAGATTAGAATATCATTATTACTTGAGCTATATTCTTTATATAGTTAATCTATTTTATTTGTTAACTGCTATTTGTTTCCTTCTTTTGTTCAGATATCAATCCGGTTATTACCTGTTGTCTATTCGATGTAGCTATTGCTAAATTGGGTTTCCACGCTACACGAATGGAGCTACTGTTGCAGTTTAATTTTCTAGTTTTTTTTTATAGTATAGGTCGTTTTAGATATCTTTTTGTTTGTGAGTTGTCTAGAAGTCAATTGGGAAACTATTGGTGTATATTTATTTTTTATAATTTCACATATTAATGACAATTTTTATACTTAGTGTTCAAGTCATATTGGTATTTGGAATTTGCTACTTTGAGTATGGTAATTTGTGCTTTGAATTTGTAAATCATAGTTTTATGCATTACAAGTTTGGGATATTTGAATAGCTCAATGCAAAAAAAGAAAGACAAAAAAACTTTTATGACGGTTTACAGTTCACATATGAAAACGGGTATGTTTTATGATTGTTTTATGTACGTTGTCATTATAGTTAACAAATTAATTGTCGTAATAGG
Source organism: Sambucus nigra (assembly GCA_949130495.1). Lineage (NCBI taxonomy): Eukaryota > Viridiplantae > Streptophyta > Magnoliopsida > Dipsacales > Adoxaceae > Sambucus > Sambucus nigra. Next base: position 439,023,719 of record OX422210.1, read on the forward strand.
TACCTTTTATGACGGTTTATATGGAAAACTGTCGTAATAGGATGGTTTTTTATGACAGTTTTGTCAACACCAATTTTATTAAGACATACAACATTATTGTTAATGATGATTTGTACGAAAAACTTTCGTAATAGGATAGTTTGTTACGACAGTTTTGTCAGCACCAATTTATTATAACACACAACATTACGACGGTTTTTAAAGCTTTGAAAACCGTCATAAATAACCTTTTATGACCATTTTTCCCCGTCATAAAAATGTCTATTTATAGTAGTGCTTAAAAAAATTTATAAAACAACACCCAAACTAAATCTAGGGATCAAACACAAACATGCATTCATACTTTGACTGAGATCCGTCGAATGTTGAAGAACAAATCACCACATAGGCCAATGTATCCTCGATGACACTTTTTCGAATGGTCTCCAAACATACATCATATGGTTGAAGAACACAAATCAAGTCCTAACTTATGACTCAAACAAGTTTTGTCCAAACACAGGATAAATCGAGTACTTACAAATTGACTCAATTCAAAAATTTGTCCTCACAAAAATGAAGATATTATAATAGATCAACCAAGATTCCACAATGCATCAATACTCAATATTGCACACAATCTAGAAGCTCCCATCCAAATCTCCATTTTAGGGAGAGGATAATCCACCCCAATTATCTTTCACAAATCAAATTTAAAGAACGCGTCTTTAATTCTTTAAATCTCCTCTTTGTTGACATCTCAACTGAAGATATTCAAAGGAAAGTAATGAATGATAGATTTTCTAAGGTTGATTTGATGAATCACTAAAAAATCTCTCATAAAATGGTTCAGTCCAAGTGCGAAAATACCAAATCTCATCTACGGTGTCTAGGGAAATGGAGAATCTCTTAAATATAAAAATTTCATTTGAGATAAGTAAGAGTTCTAATTAAAAAGTGGATCTAAAATGATTTTATTTTATATATTTATATTTCCCTCTTTTGCAAAGTCGATGCACACGGATGACATTTCAGCGATGAGCATGGATGTAAAAATGAACAAAATGGAACCTATTAGTCATATTTGTGTGCGGGGGTATTTTTTAACCATGCTCACAATTTTCAGTGGAATATAAATCCTTTAAAAATAGTCTAACCAAAAGTCACTACTTGCACGCACTCTCAAGATATCACCGGATTCTTTGATTCGATGAAGAGATTCAATGCAAGTAATCTTTGGCGATGATAGAGGCCTGTAAGGAAATCAAGCTTCTAGACAAACACGAATTATTAATGACATATTCCTGGACAAAAATAAAAACTCATAAACGTATGAGTAATTAAATATTTTGACACGGAATAAGCCATAAAAAGATTATATACATTTTTATTCTCCCATTTGTCTATTTTATGGGGAAATCCAAAATTAGCCCAAAACAAATGCTAATCCTACCATATACAAACAATGTCCTAATCATCAATTTACATCACCCATAACCTAGAAAGGAAAACATATACAAATACAAGACAAAAAAAATGCATACTCAATAGATGATATCAATTGAGACACTTAAGAGTCTAAACCAATTATGAAATACCTACAAAACTCACACAACAAACAACCATTAAGGAGGTAACCTCAATGTGAAGGCAAAGTTCCCCCAAATGAATACACTGTCATAAACCACATAATCTCACAAAAGATAGTCAGCAAGATAAAACACCAAACACTGGCCAAAATAACCACAAAAGTGTCAAAACAGACATAAAAGCTAAAAAAAGCTAAAGCGTATCTAAGGTTGAACTAGAGAGACATTATCGTGATAAATGCAAACACAACTAACTAATCGGAGAGAGAGAGAGAGAGAGAGAGATGAATGATCTCCGATGGGTCACCCAAAATGGGTGCCCCGAGCGAACCTTTTTTTTTAAATAACAAAAAAATGTTGTTTTTAATTTTTGTTTTTTTGCTTTTTAAACATTGCAGGGGACTTATTAAACAAAAATAGATTGAAAATGCATTTTTGGGCAAATTTAAAAATGGGTCAAATATGTGTGATTTTTTAACACCTTACAACTAGCATATTTTCCCCATTTTTTAAAATAGAAAAAAAAAATTGAGTTGATTTTTTTTAGAGGTTCCCTAAAATGTATAAACAACACAGAAAAAATTTAAAAAATGGTATTTTAAAAATATGATCCTGCCCATCATAGATTATATATATATATATATATATATATATATATATATATATAGAGAGAGAGAGAGAGAGAGTATAACACAGAGAGAGAGAGTATAACACCTATTAATGAACAAAGTGATGAGAGAAAAACTTACCAATTTTATCCCTGTAACTAAGAATATATGATAAAAGCTCGATAACCCTACAAATCCATTCTCCAATTGACACAAATGTGTGGAATACAAGGTTTTTATGAGGTGGAAAAATTAAAAATGAGTGTATTGGGAGGGACAGGAAGAGACGCATTATGAAAATGATGGGTTCTTTTAAAATGGACTCTCATTCGAATCATAGGGTGTGTCGAGTGAATAAGATCTCATTGGAACTAGAGTTCCCTCTTTCAAATAAGAAGACATCATTGTCTCCTTTTAAAAACACAAATCAGGAACAGCTAAATATACCCTTGGAAACTAAAACACAAGTTATTCAATGCCCTGAAAGAAGTTAAATAAATAAACCTGTATGGTTTTAAGAACCCGAAAATAGTGAATGCCATAAAAACTTTACATGAACACGAAGCCCAACCTAGAGATCAGTCGATGACATGATCTAAACATACAAAATAAAGGCGAGTGATTTTGGTTTTACATCAATAACGACCTAAAAAGGAACCACATGCATTAGATATTCCAATAAGGAAAAAATAATATCACATACCAAACGATAGTGTGAAAACCCATTGATCTTCAACTTACATCTTCATCAAATTTGAGTATTTTATAGTTATAATTTTCAATTCACCTCGAGTATGATCTTGTATAAATATTATTATTTTACTTTCATTTACACAAATTCAATGAAGTTATTTTCCAATTGTGCTATCACCCCCTTTGATAGGTCTAACCATTCCTTACCATGTTTTTTTTTATTAATATTCCCCACTTACAATGGTTATTACAAGCACACCTAAAAAAATCTTGCAAAGAAAATATGATCTGATTGAGTTAAAATGCTTTGTATGGAAAGACTGTTAGATCATGATCAATGATACACCCTATTACAACTCGTGTATATGTGTGTTTAATATGGTAAAGACTATGACACAATCAATATAGGATGTTCCTAGGAGGACTTTGAAGGACATAATTAAGTGAAGTAAATTATAATCTCACTCTCTCCTCCAAAATTCTAAAACCTATAAAAAGGAAAATAGGTCACCTGATGGTGTTCCTACATCCTCTCTCACCGAGCATAAAAAATCACAATAAAAAATATTTTAGGGTTTTTATGATTTTATAAATAAAATATTTATTTGTTTTTCTTAAAAAATTATAAAAATATAAATATTTTGTATTGTTTTGAAAAATACATAAACCAAAATAAACCAAAAAATATTTTGACTCTAGGAAGGAATACACATGATGAGGCGTGAATAACTGATCCTATATTAGAGATGGTGCGAATGACTTACTCAGGAAAATGAGATGAACTAGCATCAGAACCCTCATTGATCTTGCTAACTACCTTCTTCTTCCTCCCTTTACTCCAACTTCTTCTTACGTTGAAATCTAGGAATGGAAGTGATCATTCTATTTAATTCTAACATTAGCATTTGGGATGTTTGAATGATGTACTTGACACGTTCTTGGATCTCATTAAATTAGCCTTTCAAACGTGTAGAACATACCAACCTTGTTCTAGCCGGTGGAAATAATATATGAGGTGACCCTTATGTATAAGTATGCTTTTTACTCATGATCCAGGACTAGATTTTCTTATTTATTGACCAAATTTACTTTTAGTCTTGTCCTTAAGGTCATTCTGGCAAAATTCCATGCAAATCATTCAACGGACATCCTCACCTTAACATATACCACTATTAGGAAGGTAATGGACATGCAGACTCATACGTGTTCTGAATATTAGAAAATAGTTTTTTGTGTGTGTGTGTGTGTTTATGTTGATATGGAGCTTTGGACTTATTTATGAGATGCAATCAAACATTACTTGAAAATCTTAAAAATTTCATTTCATAAAGTCTGTTAATATTTTTTGTAAGAGACCTTTTCCACAACGAGGCTTTCTCTCGTTGCAGAGACAGTGTCTAGCCGACTATGCCTTGTTTTAAGATTTTGTTCTTTGGCTTGCTTTTTATCCTCGCGATAGTTTTTCCACTGCGACAAAAAAATCATTGTAGCAAAACTCGGGTGATATATGTCCATACAAAAAGTTTGAACTATTGCACGACATAGATTGGTTAAGGTTCATCACAACGACGAAATAGCTCGCTGCAGCGATCATGCGATGACACGTGTCTGACAGCTCTGAAAGTTACTTTTTGAACTAAGATTGTGCACATCTTTATTCTTACTCATGCAAACTAAATATCTTTCTATATCTTTTTAAATTTTATACAATGTCACATCATGTAAGTCTATTCACCTACTTTTACCCTCCTACCTTCTTTTGTAAGCTTGGATGAGTATATTTAAGTGGGTTAGACTTTATTTTATGAAATTGTGTGAGTATAATTTTGTGATTTATTTGTGCACAAAATATCTTTGCTAAATATTTCTTCCCATCAGAATCATCTTTCAAGGATAGCAAAGCCTTTTGATGAAAACTTTATTTTGAATCTTATATCCATACTAATTTTAAGTCTTATTTTTCTCTTCTAAATATTTTTGAGATATTTTAAGTTTAATTATGTGTGAAATCTAAAAATATTTTGAAGTAAACAAGTTTGATATAAGTATTTTCAAAGCCTTGAACAAATCCCTTTCTAAACTGATTTTTTGTTATTTTTATATTCCATATATCTCAAAGATATATTTTACGAGTTAAGCTATTATTTTTAGAAAACACTATCACCTTAGGTTATCATGCACCTAGAAAGTGGTACTACACTCCAAGGAGGCTTCTCTCCTTGTTCCAACATTTGGAACACATAGTTCTCTTCAAACTCAAAAGAACAAAGTTGCTCTACTTTGAAAAATATTGTTTTGGACATAGGATTTGACGACATTGATTACGGACAAAAATCGATCACGGTTGTGTAACCTTCTCTAGATGTGCTATCTATGGAGGGTATAGTGGCAAAGAGTGTCTAGTAGGTATAGCATCGTGGGGGTTGTAAGTCAATTTCTTTTAGTTTTAAAACTTTACCAATGTACATTTCTCATTTTGTTGGTGATTGGGCATAAATTCTTCACATTTATCCCCTTAATTTAGTTATTTTTATGATCCCGTGCATCGTAAATAGCTTAAACTTATATCATATTTGTGCTACAAACCATTTTTGTTAAGTATTTCATATTTTGTATATCTCTTATGTGTTTTACAGGTATTTTATGAAAGAAAGTGTGAAAGAGAACTCAAAATAGTGAAAGAAACTAAGAAATGGGAAGTTCAAGAGTATTTACGTAATTTTTCAGACATATTTAGGAGGTAAGGAAAACTAGAAAGTTTAAGGGCTTGAAATTACAAGAACACTAGAAAAAACGACACCCCAATCCGACAACAGTGAAGAAGTTATGGTCATTCGAAGTTAAGAGACAATCGCAAGAAAAAAGAACCGAACCGAACCGAACCGGTTCGGAGCCTTGAAACTCACTTTCTAAATTCGTGAAGTGAACCGATCCAAATTAAATGGAAAACAAACCGGTCCGGTATTTTGTCATGTTCCAGATCTGTTACAAAATTAGTCACGCTTTCTAAGTGTGACAAATTTCCAGATACATAATTTTTATTTTGTCCTTATCTTTTGGCCAAAAGAGTTTTATGTTTTGGGGACTCTTGTAAACAACTTGTAACATATATATTTAGTCATTAGGACTCATTTTTTTTGTGATTTCGATCATGTAAAAGCTCCTAAAGAATGAGTAACATCTAGGAGAAAAATTGACATATTTTGCACCTTTAATTCAAAAGCTTTTCCAGTTTTTCTTCAACCTTTGGTTTCTTCTTGCATGTTCTTGTTCTTCAATCTTGGTACCCTTTATTTCTGGCACTTTTATTATTATTTCTCATGTTTAATCTCTCTTTCCAAGAAATTATGAGTTCATGTAATGTGGATAACGTAGTTTTCATTAATTTCACCGTGTTAGGCTAGATTTTTAAGGGTTGGGATGCGTGAACCCAACCCGATGTGGTTTGAATGAATATAAAATTAGTTTCATTAATTAAATACCGATTGAATCGTTTTAATTAGTTGTGACAACAGTCGTAGATCTTTTTACATCGGTTGACCCTAGGTGGCCGGGATGTTTAAGAATGCGACGCGCGTATTAGCTATGTCGACACCACTTTATTCTTAATCTTGATTATGTATAATACGAGCTTGTACCCTTATATATGTAATGCTTGAGATTAATAAAAATTGGGTTTAATCAACTATTCCATTTATGACTAGTTTTATATTCGATAATCACACTAGGGTTCGGGGGATTGTATTCCAACCTATTGGTCTCATTCATATTTACATAATTACATTCGTTCTCACGTAGTTTTATTTAGTAGTTTAATTTAAATTGCATTTAGTTAGAAGACATCCACCCTAAAATTTATCATCTTTTCTTTTCTTTTCTTTTAGATTCACCCCTAGGATTAGTCTTCATACCCTTTGTCATCACGTGCACACGTAAAGTTTAGGCTTTTTTGTATTGTGGTCGGAAGTCAATAACAATGATCGGATGCTCGATATTTCCACTCGATCAAAATGGCTTCATTGTCGGGGAGTAGGTAGACTTTTAGGTTAGGTCGATTAATCTCTAGTTTGACTCTAATTTAAAAAAATTAGAAAAATAAAAAGACAAAAAAATGTTTGTCATGTTTTTGAATTGCCCACTTTGAAATGTCTTACTTTTACTCGTTCAATGGTTTTAATTGTTATGATAATAGTGAGGATGAGGCAGTTAGGATTTACGATGATTGGGTCAATAAAACTAAAAATAAGTCTCAAAATAATACCCCCAAGACTATAGGAGAAACCATCCAAATTCTTTAAAATGAAAGACATGAAAACGAAATAATTGAAAAAGAGTATCGGGAAAAAATAGTTATGGGTAGCAAGAATTAGATGCATTATTTGAACCCAATGAGAATTTTTCTTTCGATATTTTTGAAGTTGAGGAATGTTTTTAACCAAATGAGGAATCCGATGTTCTAGATCCAAAGATGCCTACTTTGGAAGAGACCCTTCTTCTGTTCACCCAAGCCGTGGTCAATCGTGAAGCTATTTATCTGGAACTCGATGCAACTTGCAAGAAGATGAATTCTTATTTGGATAGCTTAGAGGATGTGGAGACTTGCGTTTCACCTAGAACTTTTGAGAACGAAATCATTGAGAGTTACTTTTGAATCTCAACCTCTTATAAATATTTCAAAATCTATTGAGGTTGAAGATCCTTCGTTTCCTTGTGTCCTCACTATTATCGAACCGTTAACTCCATCACAAGAATCGGATGAAAGTCTTGAGGACATTGACCCGATTCTTGAATGAGAATGTTTGTTTGAGATGCTTCATCTTACGGGTTATTCACTTACACATGCACTACCTCCCGTTCCAGTTAAAAAAAATGGGAGATGAATTGAGTTTTGATTCCCATGAGTTGGTTGTAACTTTTGAGATAGTTAAAACTTTTACTCATGAGGACCCTTTGCTTGAATTGGTTTCCAAGATAGATTCTTCCTTTTTATGTGCCCCTCTTCCCATACTACTTGAAAAATCTTTGGGAGGGGATTATATTTTTCTTGGATCCCCAATTGTACTTTTGACCCATCATCCCTTTAAAAATTTTAATTGGTGATGGTCCCTTATTTCCACCTTACACATGCCTTTCACTATTTAAACATAATTCTTATTTTTCGGAAGGCATGCGTGAAAATGAGGGTACACCGATTATCCCTCAAAATAAAATTTTATTTTGGGTGGACCCTCAAATTTTTTGACTTCTAGTGTATAACTTATTAGAAGTTAAAATCGTAGGTTGCACATAATTAACTTCTTCTTTTTTCCATTTTTTTAGAGTTTAGAGTAATTAATTAAAGTTTTTGTTACTCTTTTTGTTATGCTTGGTTCTAACATGTATTGTAGATTCAATGGTCTCATACTCATCGGGGATCACTCCATTTGGGTAATATCTTTCTTTTCCTCTCTTTGTGTTGTGTTCTAGATTTTCATTGAGGGCAATGGAACATTTATGTTAGGGTGTGTCGGATATTCTTTCCATTTATTATTTAGTTTCATTTATTCGATCACATGTTCTTTCCAAGTGTGTTTTTTTTTAGAAAATTTAAAAAAAAATTGAATTTTTTTTAAAAGACAATAATATTTTTCTTCAAAATAAATAAAAATTGGAATTTAAAAGCTTCAAAAATGTCACATTTTTTCTCTCTCAAATTGTAAAATTCAAAATGCATAAAGCCGAAGTTGACCAATGATTGAAATTGAGCGAAAATTGACGATTTAACGAATAAGTGTGACGATTAATCAACTCGGTGAGATTTCGAGCCTATTGAGTTTTTTGAGTTTGTAAATCAATCGGAGTTTATGATTAACTCAATGTTCTTTTCAGCGTTTTAATAAGTCGTTGATGATATTTATTCCTTTGTTTTGACCGGTTGTGGAAATATATGAGATGTTGTCTCAAAAAGCATGCTAAATATATCTATAAACTTAAATTAATCTCAAAATGCATATGGTAAAGCATTTAGCAATTTTGACAATGAAGTAGGCCATCGTTTGTTACCCAAAAATATTGACCAGAAAAAGTCATTGAAAAATTAACCTTTTTGCAACCCAATTTGAGCCGAATAAGTTTTTCCCTTTCGTTTGACAACCTGAAAAACCCCAATTGGCCCAGAATTGTCAAAAGCAAAAATTCAGAAATAAAGTTCGGAAAGTGCATAAGAAGGGGCAAGAAAGGAAAAAAAGAAAAAACTTAACAAAAATAGAAAGAAAGAAAGAAAAAATAGAGAAATAAGAGAAAATGAGCAATAGCCCGAAAAAAGTACAAATGGACATCGTAAATGAATTCTCTAATTCCGAAGTCCCCACCATTTTCCTTTTACCCAAATACACCTTAAACCCAAGAAAGTCCTAACCGAGTTCGAATTGCGAAATTATCTACCACGTGGAGATATAAGGCACAAAAGATAATAAAAGAGATTACTTGTCGTGAAAAAGAGATGATGTTTGCCATTTCCCAAGGACTGTATTCCGATGATGAGATCTTTTCACTTAAAATATTTCCATCTTTCAATTTGTGTGCGTGACCTTGTGTCCATTATTTTTAATCTTTATATCACGCATATCGAGAGAAAATAACCACATTCCAAGTGATTCGTTTATTATTGTATCCGTGAGAATTGAAATCAAAGCGAATTTTTGAGAAGTAACTTAATGATTAATCGGTGGAAGTTAGCAGTTTGACTTTTGGCTTCACACACACACTATAATTTGAGACTCTTGAATATGAATTCATGGTGACCATTTCGGGGAGTTTAAATTTGTATAATTTTTAATTATTTTGATTTTTCTTTGACTCAATAACGATTTTTATGGGTATATTCACTACAAAACCTCATGAGACACCACTCGTCCTACTAGGGCAACCTAGGGATTTAACGGCTTGTTGTATACGCTAAATGCAATCGCTTTCCCGCAAAGAAGATATTCTATCCCAATAAAGTTTTTGAACGGTCCTTAACTCATACTCTTATGCTTTTACATTTCTCGGGATGTGAAAAGTTCTAAGTTAGGGGGTCTGATTAGGCATAAATTCGTCACATTTGTCCCCTTAATTTCAGTACTTTTATGATCCCATGCATTGTAAATAGCTTGGATTTATCTCATATTTATGATACTAACCCTTTTTGGTAAGTATTTCATATTTTTTATATCTCTTATGTGTTTTACTGGCATTTCATGCAAGAAAGTGCGAAAGAGAACTCAAAATAGTGAAAGAAACCAAGAAATGGAAAGTTCAAGGGTATTTTCGTAAGTTTGTAGCCATATTCCGGAGGTGGGGAAAACTAGAAAGTTAAAGAGATCGAAACTACAAGAACACTGGAAACAATGCACCCTAATCCGAGCTACAGTGAAGAAGTTATGGTCATTCAAAGTTGAGAGAAAATCACAAGAAAAAAGAACCGAATCGAACTGGTCCGGAGCCTTAAAACTCACTTTCTAAATTAGTGAAGCGGATTGATCTAAATTATATGGAAAACAGATCGGTCTGGTCTCTTATATCTCTCCAGATCCGTTACAAAATTAGTCACGCTTTCTAAGTGTGACAAATTTCAACATAAGGAATTTTTATTTTGTCCTTATCTTTTAGTCAAAAGAGTTTTATGTTTTGGGGACTCTTCTAAACGACTTGTAACCCACATATTTAGTCATTATGACTCATTTTTTTGAGATTTCATTCATGTAAAAGCTCCTAAAGAAGGAGGAACATCTAGGAAAAGAATTTACATATTTTGCCCCTTTAATTCAAGAGCTTTTCCAGTTTTTCTTCAACCTTTGATTTTTTCCTGCATGTTCTTGTTCTTCAATCTTGGTAACCTTTATTTCCAGCACTTTTATTATTATTTCTCATGTTTAATCTCTCTTTCCAAGCAATTATGAGTTCATGCAACGTAGATAACGTAGTTTTCATTAATTTCCCCATGCTAGGCTAGATTTTTAAGGGTTGAGATGCGTGAACCCAACTCGATGTGGTTTGCATGAATATAAAATTAGTTTCATTAATTAAATACTGATTGAATCGTGTTGATTAGTAGTCACAATCATCGTAGATCTTTTTACCTCGGTTGACCCTAGGTAACCGAGGTGTTTAAGAGTGCGACGCGCGTATTAGCTATGTCGACATCACTTTATTCTTACTCTTGATTATGTATGATGCGAGCTTGTACCCTGAGATATGTAATGCTTGAGATTAATAAAGACTCGGTTTAATAAATTATTTAATTTATGACTAGTTTTATATCCGGTAAACACACTAGGGTTCAGGGGATTGTATTCCAACTTATTGTTCTCATTCATATTTAGATAATTACATTCGTTCTCACGTAGGTAGTTTAATTTGAATTTCTTTTAGTTAGCATATATCCATCCCAAACTTCATCATCTTTTCTTTTCTTCTCTTTTAGAGTCACCCTTAGGATTAGTCTTCCTAGCCTTTGTTGTCATGTGCGCACGTCCTATTTCCCGTGGATTCGATACCCAAACTAGCCACTATATTTCATAAGAGTGTTGTTAAAGTTTAGTTTTTTTTGTATTGTGGTTGGAAGCCGATAACAATGATTAGCGTAGTTACACGGACGCTCGATTTTTCTACTCGATCAGTTGGCCCAAGGTTTTTTCTCGTTATGGGTTTTTCCTCATACTCTTTGGTGTTGCACTATATTATTTATCTTTTCGCATTTAAATTAAGTCACCTAAATCTTGAAGATAAACTTGGTGTAATCTAATTGGTTAACAATTTGTCAAATATACCTTAGATCTTGTATTTGATATCCCATCTTGAACTTGTAAAGAAAACCTTGTCGAAACTTGACAAGAGATTTTAATTGCCTATGTTTCTTTCATCTAGGTTTTGATCATATTCACTCTCAAGTGGTATCATAGATAGACCTATGTTTGTTCAGTTTTATCACCTAGAAGTAAATCTAGTGTGTGTAAAGATGGACCTGAGTATGTGGAATAGTATCTATAATTTAATTGATACATCTAATTGCCTTAGTTTTATCGGACTTGTTACTTAGTTCAATTTTTTAAATCACCCTTGAACTAGCATGTCCAAGACTAGTACTAGTGATTGTGAATATAATGAGCTATGTTCCTCTCTTGATGCGCTTGTTTTGCAAAACAAGAAATTGTCTAAAATCTATGTTAAACTTTCTGTGAAAATGAAACATTTGGAAAAAGAAAGTGACATAAAAGAAAATGAATAGCGTGAATCTTCGAGGCCATCATTTGATAAGAATATTTTGCTTGATAAAATTAAATCCCTAGAAAATGAGAAAGCCAAACTTCCACGTGAGATTATTTTTGCAAAATAAGATATATTTTTTCTTTTAAGCCTTGGAAGCTCACGGTCATTCCCTCTTTTCTAACCTTAAAGACATTGATGTTGACTTTAGTGGTCTACTAGATTTTCTTGATGAGTTAAATGACCAAAAGGAGGCATGTAATGAAGATGATGAATGTTTGTTCAAATTAAAAAGAGAAAGAGACGATTTTATCATCTCATTGGATAATTTAAAAAGGAATATCAATTTTTTTAAGAATCGAATGTCAATATTTTAAAAATTATTCAGCAACTTCAAAAAGACTTGAATTCTTGAAAACTAGACATTCCTAGAGGAGAGACAATCGTTGTCACACCTTCATCATCAAATGAGACAATAATCATTAAAAGTGTTCCCCAAATCTCTCAAAAGAAAGGGAAAAAAGTTATCAATCATTTTGAGGGAAAGAATATTGACCCTCTCATATGATCTAGCAAACATCACATTCTTAATCCTAAGAGACCCAAAAAGGACTTTGTTTGATCCAATTGTCACAAAAATGGTCATCATAAGGATTTTTGTTTTATGTTGAAAAGGGTACCACATTTTAATAAGGTTTCTCCTATGATATCTCCTCATGTGCATCATCCAAAGGTTTATAAATATGATCATTATAATAAGAAAGGATCTTTCAAAGAATTTTATTATTTTCTTAAATCAACCTTGCACTGTCGTAATATTAGGAAGAATTATAGCCTTGTTATGAATAACACATTGGGAAAGAAACATGAACATAATAGGCATGTTTATAGAAAAAGGGAATAAATAATTACATATACGCCTAAGATCCAACCTACTCCTAATCCACCTCACGCTAAATGAATATGGATTAGGAAGGATCATTTAAATTTTATAGATTTGGAAACTAGATCAGATCACTTATTGATCCCCTCCAATTTTACTTGTTAGGAGGTTTCAATATGATAGGACTCCTTAGAACGATTGTTGTTTTTACTTTGTTTAATCCTTTATTTGCATAATTTGTTTTTATATACTTTTTCTGATTAGGACAAGACTAGTCTATTTAACTTGTTCATGCATAATATTGGTATCTTGGTTGTGTTCATAATTATGAACTCTACATTTAGAATTCAAAATCTTTAAAAATTTGTGGCTTTTTTCGAGCTTAATTTATCTTGAGCATTATCTTATGAACTACAGAACAAAACACTTTTGAGCAATACTTCATGAAATTTTCAAAATGTATGTGAATGGAAAAGGGGTGTCATTTTTTGCTTTTATATGTGTGATATTTGTATCTTCATGGTTGGAGTTGAAAATGATATATATTTCAAAATCATCAAAGGTGATGTGGTTATGGCACAACTTTGATTGGACAATACGACCTTTGAAAATTAGAAATAGTATTCCATAATAGTAATGGATGTGTGAAAGCCACCATATGCAAAAATTTATTTTAAAATAGGTTTTTTAGAGATTTATATTCGTCCGAAAAATTGAATATCATCAAGGATGTAAAATATGATTTTAACTAAGAATCGCTTAATGAGGAAGAGAAAAGTTTTACTTGAAAATTTTTCTTTTCAAGGAAAATGAGACTTTTTCAACAAAAATCATTTAAAATTGAAATTCCCATGTAAAACTTATCTTGTGATATTTATTTTGATTTCATCATACAAATGGTCATATTTTTACACTTTTTCTCTCACACGAGTTATCTCATATGTGCTCTTTTAGATTAACTTGAAAACATGCAATAAATCTTTCATTGGATAGTTTATTCTTTGTATAGAATACTCGGAATAACCATTTAAACCTCGAGTTGACAATTTATTACGCAAATATATCGAATCTTATTTTTCTACTTCATTTTCGAAGTGGATTATGTGAGACTAGTCACTTAGTATTATTTATGAGTTGTTATTTGCATTGAACACGCAATTTGAGCCTTTAGGACTTTTTTCGTCATTCGCGCGACCAACGAAGGGTTCTCGTAGCAGCGACAAAAACAAGGTTCTAAAAGGCGCGAGGTGTGGTCGAGGCGTAGAGGTCAAGCCTCAACCCTTAGGAGCCTAGGGGTAAAAAATCATTTTTCTTTTTTTGTATTATTTTAATTATTTCAAGGCTAGTAATATAATAAAATAGTACATACCTTGATTTTGAAAATATATCCATATGTTTGGTAGCCATCTTTCTCATATTCATGCTCCATAACCAATATTTGTCAACTAATCCTTTGTTTTAAAAAAAACAAGTGTGCCTTAAGCCTTTTACTAAGAATAAGACGTAATAAAACATAGGGGATGCGTTTCTCTCAAGCCTCAAGCGTAGACGAACCTAGACGAAGCCTAGACGAGTCTTTTAGAACAGAGGACAAAAGCCATCGCTCCAGCAAAATGTGCAGCGTGCAACACATCCCACTGTAGCGAAAAATCGAGGTTAAAAGCGACATACCTATCTTTTTCTCGTCATTTTCCCAAAAGTGCTTTCTCTCTCTTCGAAGTATAAAGTGACCCTACCTCATTTTTGAACATTTTTTAATATTTTGTGGACGATTCTCCTCTATTCCCTCTTCTAGATAATGTTTCGTAAGTTGATTCTTATGCTTTGCTTCTAGATTTAGAATTTGTGACATTCTTTTATGGGATCAAGAATGTTTGTACCTTTAGAGTTACTTATTAACTTTATTAGCGTTTATTGTATATTCTTTCATGTTTATGTGAGTTTAACTCCATGGATTTAAATCCTATTACATGATTTAACTCCATGGATTCCTCTATTTGCATACCATGCAAGGAATTTCCAAGAAACGGAGGACTAGGGAAACTTCGTCAACTTCGCAGGAACGATCTCCACCCAGATTTTCTATTCCAACAAATTTTTCTCGCTTTGATAAGTTCCAACTCCGCATCGTTCACAATGAGTGTACAATTGACTAGAATTCTTTCCGATTTTATCATGTTGGAGGGGCAAGAGTTTTCAAAGAAATACGTTGTCTAAGTGTGGAAAATCAAGGTGTTGACAAAGAGTATGTATATCTCGATCTCGTGAGAGAATTTTACACTATTGTTGTGATTTTTGAGTCTAGCTTTATATTTATTGTCCGTAATGTCGGCTTATATGGCTAATCAGTGACTAAAAGATTTGTGTGTGAAGACAAATCCGGATAATCAATATAGATTGATAGTTCAAAGACAAGTCTACTATACTTTCATGGTTAACCTTAACGAACCTTCACAGGGTATTGGTTCAAGTCGTGAGACACCAATGCTTATACACAGTCTTACAGACAATCAAAGATTTACAAAACTTATTTTGAAAATGGTGGAGGAATGTTGGAGATTTTTAAAATAAGAGAGTAAGAGTTTTTTGGGTGTAAAAGCCTTAAGAGATTAGAGCTTGTCCCACATTGGAAGTGTGAGGAAGAGGTGGGAAGCTAACCCAAATATAAAAGGGGATAGTGTCCCACATTGGAAAATGTACAAAGCTAAGTGTCACCACTAAGCTATAAAAGGGGTGGGCAACCTTTGAGTCCCACATTGGAAAAATGTTAAGAATTTGTACACTTAATAAGTACAAATGGAAGATGAAGAGTTAATTCATCTAGCATTTAAGAGGTTATTCAAGAGACCTCAATACGGTGCGAAGCACCGTCCGCACACGCACACGCGCACGCGCGCGCGAGCGTGCGGGTGCGGGGCAGTGGTCTGTAGAGGCGCTAGTGGCGCACTTTGCACTTCGCACGCCGCGTGTCCGTAGTGGTAGCGGGTTGTCGGAATTCGTCCGGCTCGGGCGCGGTCACTTTTTGGTTGACCCGTGCAAAACCGATTCGGTATTATTATACCTGTTCGGAAAGGACTTAAGACTGTTGGTAATTAACAGTCATACCTGTTCGGAAATGACTTAATTCAACAGTCATGACTCTTGAAGACGAAGCCTTTCATTTTCTATAAATAAAGGCTGCCTAAAAACGGAATTACATTGATAACAAAAACCAGTTTCAGATTTCCAGACCCTGCTATTACTCTCTTACAATTTTCAGGTGATACAAATTCTCTTATTATGTTTTGTGCACATAAACATAATAAGAACTTGATTGACTGTTCTTCGCTGCTACATCCAAGGGCTGTCTTCAAATATACAAGTTGCAGACAGTGCAATTGCTTCATTGTATCTTGAGTACGAATTTGCTGATTCCCGTTTGTATACCGAATTTCTTCGCGTGGGGCAAATACTGTATTTAGGAAAGTGACATCACGCCTTGAAGTTTTATAGTGACTATTCAGAAATTGCATTGTTGTATTGAAGTTGACATTTTTGAGATATATAAAGAGTTCCATTTCTGTATGTATTTGCATTCATAATATCCAACACGTAATATTTCCATCATGATCATCACTCCATCTTATTTCAGGGAGATTTATGGGTTACCTATTATATCCAACCCTACCTACTCATGTGCACATGGTACTACTCTTAACATGGTTGAAGTGGTCACTGTTATCACCGGAGTAGAAATTGCTGAGTACCCTCTTTGTGTTATACCCCATGATAGTCATACATATTATTATTAATTTTAATATTCTTCTCCTCATTATCTTCTCTGCGAACATTACCTAGAACTCACATCATCATACCATCCCTCCATTTACTTTTCTATTCCTACATGCCATGAGAATTGGCATCACTATGGACTTAGGGCTATTGATATTTAATATGATGATTGAGGGCATTGGAAGCTCTGGTAAGGGTAATAATCCAGCTCTTTATTATGGATGGTTCATTCAGCGCCTGTTATTTTCTATAAACGTCCATATCTTTTCATGTGAGATAATGGAAAAGGTTTTGAAGATGATATCATATGTATCAATTCTTAATGGGGTGAAGAAATTACATAAGACGCCTACACCTTCTATTGTACGAACTGGGAGGTGTTTTACCCAAGGAATTGGTGATGGAACCTCTTAGCCAGTACATAGGATTGCGCCTGCCTCACATTTTTCTAAACCCATGTACCTAATGATCAAATCACTCAGATAATTACTGGGGTTACTTATTTCTTATGTCCAATGATTATCTCTTGGATTACCTCATTACAGGAAGGTCAGACTACATTTCAGACCTCATTCCTAAATCCTCAATCAAATAAACAACATGTGACAAAACATTCTTGATCTTGAATATGATGTTCATGTTCTTCGTCGGTATAATGAGGACATGGACGAGGATGATGATGATGGGAATGAATAATATGTGTTGATTTTTTTTATGGCGGAGCTTGGGTTTTTCAGACTTCTTTTGGTTTAGATATTATTGGGTTGTTTTGTTGGTATAAACAGTTTGTTGTTATTATTTTGGTGAGTTTATTTTGTACCTATTGGATTTTATAATTGATACTCAACATGTGCGAGTACAATTTTGGTTAAAGGTATTTTTTATCTTCTTTTGGATATCTCATAAGTCATTTTACATATATGCTGGCTTTATTTATATCACCTTCTTATCATGATTATCTCTTTGTGATACTTAGCTCATTATATGGTATGTGCTTTTATTTGGCACACCGTGAATTATTATTCACTCACTTGCTTTATTTCCTACTAAACCATGATGTATACTTGTCAACTTGCACACATGCATCATTATATCAATTTCATGGTGCACTTTGACTCGTATTGGTGTCTTCATACTCTAGCTAGATTATGTTATTTTGCTACATCTATTATTGAAATATGGACTAAATTCCTTGAATTGAATATTCCATCTTTATTTAGTTTTGATTGAAATAACTCACTATATGAGCATTCTTAACACACTTGTTTAATTTAATGTTTCTTTAGCTTTGTCAATTCCATGACAAAAAGGGGAGAAGAATTATATTAAAGGGGAGTTCTACTTATGAACATATCTTGATAGGTTTCATGAAAATAAACTAAATGAACATGGAGTATATATCCAAGAAAGGTAGTACATATCTCAATATGGTGCATTTCATTAAAGATATTGTCATTTCAAAAACTTGTCTACACACCTTAAATGATGAATCACTTTCATATCCTATTCATCACATATTTTCTGTTAAATTGTCCGTCATATTATTATATCTATATCTTATATTAGATTGAATGACAAATTTGAATGACATATTAGAAGTTTAGGGATGTGTTTGCCTTTGGTCGGGCTTATGTCGATATGTCATAGGTTTCTAGACTTCTCTATAATATTTGTAATCTTCATTTTTTGCATATTTTGTCATGGGAAAAGTAAAGGGGGGGGGATCGTAAGAGTACGAATTTTACTCATGATCCCCCATATGACCTGATATTTTATACTGTTAATCAAATATACTTTGAATCTTGTCCTTGAGATCATTCTGACAAATTATCATGCAAATCATTCAACAGACATTTCACCTTCATGCATATCCTTTTTATACCACTATTATGAAGGTAAATGGGCATGTAGAGTCATATACATTCTATTCACACATGTTCTCTATATTAGAAAATACTTTGTGTGTTTTTGTTAATATGGATATTTGGACTTATTTATCAAATGGAATAAAACTTTAATTAAAAATCTAACATATTGCATTTCATAAACACTATTGAGGTCTATCGCAAGTGACCTTCGCCACGATAAAACTCAACCGATATGTGCCCATAAAAAGTTTGAACTATTGTGCAACTTAGATCGCTTCAGATTCTCTGTAGATACGAAATAGCTCGCTGAAATGAGCATACAACCCCAAGTCTAATAGATCCAAAAGTCACGTTTTGAAATAAGATTGTGCACATATTTCTTGGTACTCATGCAAACCAAAGATCTTTCCATAGATTTTTTACTTTTTAAACAATGTCACTTCATGTAAGTATACTCACCTACTTTTACCCTCCTTGATTCTCTTGTAAGCTTTGGTTAGTATATCTAATTAGGTTAGACTTCATTTTCTTAAAGTGTGTATGCGTGATTTTCTGAATTCTTTGTGGTAATGTAAGTGGGTTAGACTTCGCTTTCTGAAAGTGTGTGTAAGTGTGATTTTCTGAATTCTTTGTGGACAAAATATTTTTGCTAAATCTTTCAAACCACAAAAATGATCTTTCAAGGAGAGAAAAATATTTTGTTAAAAACTTCTTTTTGAATCTTGCACTCATACTAGTTTTGAGTCTTGTTTTTCTTTTCTATATATTATTGAGATATTTTAAGTTTAATTACTTGTGAAATCTTAAAATATTTTTAAGTCAACTTGTTTGATTTAAAATATTTTCAAACCCTTTTACAAATATCTTTCTGATTTGTTATTCTGTTACTTTTAGATTTCTTATATCTTAAAGACATATTTTGTGAGTGAAGCCATTATTTACAAAAAAAAACACTTTCATTTTACATTATCGCACACCTAGAAAGTGGTACTACACTCC
Organism: Sambucus nigra; assembly: GCA_949130495.1. Taxonomy (NCBI): domain Eukaryota; kingdom Viridiplantae; phylum Streptophyta; class Magnoliopsida; order Dipsacales; family Adoxaceae; genus Sambucus; species Sambucus nigra. The sequence goes on from OX422210.1 coordinate 439,043,337, forward strand.
AAGGAGGCTTCTCACCTTGTTCCAAGGTTTGGAACACATAGTTCTCTCCAAACTCATAATGAAGAAAGGTGCTTCTTCTTTGAAGAAGATTGTTTTGTCGAGAGTATTTGATGGCATTGGTTGAGGACCAGAATTGGTCGCAATTTTGAAACGTTCTCTAGTTATTAATGCTCTGTACGGAGGACATGGTGGGAAAGAGTGTCTAGTTGGTTAAACTATCATGAGTGTTGTAAGTCTATTTCTTCCACTTTTTAAAACTCTACCATAGTGCATTTGTCGTTCTGTCGGCTCGAGTTTTATTTCCCACTGTGGGTTTTTCCTCATACACCATGGTGTTGTGTTATATTTATTTTATCTTTCCACACTTACATTAAGTCATCTAAATCTTCAAGATAAAATTTTGTGTAATCTAATTGGTAAATAATGTGTCACATATACCTTAGGGATTGTATTTGGTATCACAACTTGATAAGATATTTTAATTGGTTATCTTTTGTCCATCTATGTCTCAAGCACACACAGTTTCACCTTGTAAGTGTATAGTATACTAAATATGTTCCATAGGATAGATTTTGTAAATTCCTTGCCAAAATATTTTTGAGTCTTTGTCCAAGGGGTCACCAAAAAGCTTCATCAACTTCATTTCGGATTCACTCATGCCGAACCTCAAGCACTCTACTGTGGAAAGCTATAAAGACTTGGCAGACTTAGATTCACACCTTGGTTAAAATTGTTTTTATAATTGAAAAAATATTTTTAATTAACCTTGGTTTTGTTAATTTGTCAAATACACAATGTAAGTATACTTTTCATATAGAAAAATATATGTTATAAAAAATTACATCTTTATGTGTATTTCAAGTATAAGTGTTCTTGGTTGGACTTTATGTTAATTTGTCATAGTGATGCCTCAGCGAAGATATTATTCACTGCAGCTGTTGATGCAAAAAACTGGACCGAATCCCATTTTTATGATCACAGATAAATAGATGAAAGCAATCCAATCAAGCACATAAGAGACAAAGATTTTTAAAGTGGTTCGGCTATGAATAAAGCCTACGTCCACTGTTATTTTATTCCCAGGGGTTTACAATAGCACCATAGGGTGTAGAGAGAGAAAGGATGTGTATCTTGTGTATGGAGTTTCTAGGTTCTCTTGGATCTCTTCCCTTTTGGCTAAGGGGATACATGTATTTATAGTGATGAGAGATAAAGAGATTCATTGTATGTAGACATTTATGTCTACATTCAACGAATCTAATTGTTGAATTTCTTGGTATGCTATGTGTTGTCATCTATTAATACAATATAAATGTACATTAAGGCTCATTAAATGCGCTGTCATCTTCATTAATGCACATTAAATGCATGGTTATCCTTTGATCTTCCTAGTTGGTATGCCGACCAACTCTCCTCGGGTGCCGACCAACTCTCCTCGGGTGCCGACTAATACTCCTCGGGTGCCAACTAATTTTCCTTGGGTACTGAACAACTTTCCTCGGGTGCCGACTAATACTCCTCGGGTGCCGACCAACTCTCCTCGGATGTCGAATATTGCCACGTAGGATGACATGTGTCCTTTTCTGATTGGTCCTCGTAGATGGAGAATTTTTGCGTTAACAGAAGCCCCCAATGCTCCATTCTTGATGGTTTACTTGAAAGGATGGAGTATTAATTCTACAGTGTTGCTCGGTGCTCGTGAAATTCTTGATCTACCTTCTTGATTTGTTCAACATAAAGTGCATTATCTCCTGGACGACATATGATGCAGGATGATCGATGGTTGCTAATCTTTCTTTTGAGGAACTCCGTGTGCTATGTATCACCCCTGGGAATTTGGATGCAGCCATGCCATAGTATGCAGCTTGTAGCTTGTCATAATCTTCAAGTATGTTGATTGGTTTGCTAGCCGACCAAATGCCTCCTGTGCCGAGCAACTGAGTGCTAACTTTACGTGCTTGATTCTTCTGATTTATGATTCTCTAAATACTTTGTTGAGTAACATACTAGCTTTTGAACCCAACTCTTCAATCTGATTAGTACCAAGATAGTGGTGGACTTCGAAACATTTTTATACAACTTCTTCTTCAATGTTGGTCGGGACAGTAGTAGTAAAGATCTTAGTGCAGTAGATGCTGAATTTGACTTCTGAACTTCAATAGTATGTGCATAATAACTCCTGAATATGCCTCCTGAACTTCAATATACCTCCTGAACTTCAATAGCCTCTTGAACTTCAATATACCTCCTGAACTTCAATAGCCTCCTGAACTTCAATATCAAAAATAATTCCTGAGCAAGAAAAAAACAACTCCTGAATGATAATTACTGGGGGCCCCGACCATGTGAGTTTGTGGATTTGAATTTGATGCTCGAATGCATGATGTTATAAGAATGCGCCACCAAATGAACAAATATATCTGTAATAGAAGCCCCCAAGTGTGGAATGTGAACTTTGAATGCTTTTTGCTTGATCGCTTTCACATACTCATAAAATTTTTCCGACCAACTATATGTGACACCCCGCCTAATTAAATACCGGGCGATCACTCCTTTATTAAATTAAATCAAGGTAAACAGTTGGTTCATTCTCAGCATCACTGTCGATAAAAATAACTTTTCCAATTTAACACCCTAAATAATTAAGCTAACTGTCAAAACATTTTCCATACAAAACTTTCCAAATTTTTAATTAAAGAAAAAGGTTTATTTTAATTTAAAACAACATTTCTACAATAAAGAATCACACCGCAATAAACCAAATAACATAATACATTCGTCAATCGAATGTCAACAAATGGAACTAAAACCACAAATCCATCCTGAATAAATCCCATAGGACAATACTAGAAATAAAAGAAATACAAAATCCCAACAACAAATGAAATGATAAAAAGGGCGACACATGCCCAATAAATGAGAATAATAGGAGTGGAGTCAATAACAGAAGCCGTCTACTCAAGTGACCGGCAACTCCCACCTAAGCTGCAGCTCGTCCTTCTCAAGGGATCCTAAGCAAGACGCCCCTGTGGCTGGGCACCTGAAAATATGTATATATATATACAAGAGAGAGAGAGAGGAAAAGAAACGGGTCAGAGCCCGAAAGTGTGTTTGATTTTAAAATACGTTAAGCAAGTATTTAAATTGATACAGGCCAATGCAAATCATATTAGTTCGACACTCTCTTGAGAAATCCTCACCTCTCTTCTAATGTGCACGCCTATCGTACTAACCTTCCCAAATAATTTAGTTTATCTTAACTTACTCATAAGTTTTTAAAACCGAACGATGACAACGTTTTAAAAAGTTTACTTTCAATATGTAGCACTCCTCTCGTTTTATTTTCATTAAATTATAAAGTTTCCTAGTGTCTTCTCATACTTTCACAAAACAAGTATTTATTATTGCGTCAACAACTATGTCCTACTTATCAAATCACAGTAGGCAGTTTAAAGTTTATAACCTCATGTATATATATATATATATATATATATATATATATATATATATATATATATATATATATATATATATTAACAACTCATATAATATATATATATATATATATATATATATATATATATAACAACACCCCAACTAAATCTATGGTGCGGGCATACTCTGCTATCCAATCCCTGTATCGCTCACACAAAGGGAAATACAAGTTCGGAATCACTCTCGAACTGTATTAACATATACAAAACAGCGTTGAGGCGAAGCATAGATTCCAAGTCCAAGAGGTCAGTACATACCCACACGTCTCTTAGGACCGTCCGACTATCAATCTGATAGCCCGTACCTAGGATCTCTAACTTCTAGGGTACGAATCAATATCCTCCATAAAGCAACACAGGATAAGATCGTCCCAGCGCGGTAACCTCAGGGATAGAAAGTAGCACGGGTACGTTTTTCACATGTATATAATATATGTACACACAATCATATAAATATACCCATTCATCATATTAATATAGGTTCCTCCCATTACCCATAGTAACAACATTTATCCTTAATTTCCCATTATTATGATTACGTATAAGGTTTCGTCTCTAACCTTAACTTGAAGGGTTTTCTCACTAGTTACGTGACACTCGTGGATTCTATCCAACCAAGTAGCAAAATCAGTAGGTAAACGTCTATTCTCTATCATAAGTATTTGACGTAATCTCTCACTTGAATTACATAGTTTCCTCGTCCTTTAAATAATTGTCCCTAAAATACAAGTATCATCTCATAATAAAGTTCTCAACACTTAATCATATGCCCTACTGGTCTCTCCTATATCCCAAAACATTTTATTCATAAAGCCCAAAAGATATTTCACGATGAATCATGTTCAATTAATTAAACAAGGGGAATTAAGAGTCTGCCAGGAAGGGTCGATCGATCGAGGTCTGGGGCTCGATCGATCGAACCTTCGATCGATCGAAGCTCTAGGCTCGATCGATCGGTCAAACAGGTCTGCGAAATCCTGCAGAAGTGCAGTTACGGGTTTTACCAAAATTCTTCACCCAAATCAATATTTTTAAACACTAATAGTCCCAAAACTCCTACTACAAACATAATAACATATTTCCAGATGTTTTTAACGTGAAGCATGCGTATATCCATCATTAATCATGGTTAAACAACCGAAAATCTCATTTAAACATCAAGAACCCTAATGTTTTCTTAACTTTTGTTCTAATCAGTTTTCTCCAGAATTTCCTTCTAACATATCATCAAAAATTCATGGGTTAATCATCTACTTTACATAATATTTCCACAATATGGTTATAAGGTTTTCTACAGGCAAATCCCTACCAAAATTGGGGTTTTCTTCCATTGATGACACTCCTAATCATTCCTACACTAATATGAATATTGCACAAACAAAAATACACAAGTTAAACACTTGCCTGGGATTTTAGAGGTCTGGTTTCCTGCTGATATTGGTGTGGCTGCGTCCTCCTCCTCGCGATCTACGCGTTGGTGGTGACGGTGGTGCAAATGGTGGTGTTTTTGGCCTTGAATCACCTTGAGAGCTCTCTCCTCTCTACTCCAATGGCCGTTCTAGGGTTATGAATGTTCTAACCCTAAAAGGCTGACTTAAATGGCTGTTAAGGATGGCTGAAATTCGTGGGTTTAATCACCCTATTTTGTAAAATGACCAAAATGCCCTCCCGGGTCGCTAATTAAGCCTAAAAATATCCCGAGACCCAAACTAAACCCCCGGGTACACTTTTCTGACTATCTCGACCCTTCCGGACGCGTTGGCGCACTCAAAACGACCATACGAACAACTTATAAAATATTTACTTTTATATCTCAATAATTAGTCCCGACACGACACGGGCGCGTCCCGACTAAAATTCTCAAAATTGACATTTCATTCACTTGTGACCTTTAATATAACCCATATCATATATTACTATGCTCATTAGTAATATTCGACAATTTTTATATAATTACTAACTCTCGTCACGTTAATAATTATAACATAATTAATTTCCGGATTTTTATTAAATAATTCACTCTCATTAAATTTAATAAAACCCCCAAATTAATATAACATTAAAATACGGTGTATTACATACTTCCCCCCTAATAATGGAATTTCGTCCTGAAATTCGGAAAATAAGGCATACCTGATAAGAACAAATCTGGATATCTCTCGCGCATATCTGCCTCACGCTCCCAAGTGGATTCCTCCACATTATGGTGTTCCCACTGGACCTGCACAAGTGGAACTATCTTCGACCTCAATCTTCTCTCACTATAGTCTAGGATAGCCACCAGTATTTCCTCGTAGGAGCTATCAGGCTGTAAGTCGATCTCCTCTATCGCGATGTGAGTATGGGCCATATCATCTCGAAGGTATCGTCTCAACGACGAGATGTGAAATACATCGTGAATGCGATGTAGATGTTCCGGCAGTCCCAATCTGTATGCAACTGGCCCAATCCTCTCTATGATGGGAAATGGTCCCACGTACCTCGGGGCCAACTTTCCCTTCTTCCCGAACCTCATCACTCCTTTCATGGGAGACACACGCAGTAACACTTGGTCCCCCACATTAAACTCCCTGAAGAACCGTTTCGCATCGACATAGCTCTTCTGTCTGTCCTGGGCTACTCGAATGCGACCCCTGATCATCTCAATCCTCGCAGAGGTCTCCTGAATCACCTCTGGTCCTAGCAACTTGTCATCCCCCACCACAAGCCAACAAGTTGGGGAACTACAAGGCCTGCCATACAAAGCCTCAAATGGAGCCATATCAATCGTAAACTGATAAGAGTTATTATAAGCAAACTCTACCAGTGGAAGGTGTGGCTCCCAGTCTCCTCCAAAATCGAGAACACACATGCGTAGCATATCCTCTAACATCTGATTAGTACGCTCTGTATGCCCATCTGTCTGTGGGTGATAAGCTGAACTCAACCTCAACTCAGTACCCATAGCCTCCTGAAAGCTTTCCCAAAAACGCGACACGAAAATCTTATCTCTATCGGACACAATATTCAGGGGCACCCCGTGTAATCTGACAATCTCAGCGATGAACAACTGAGCATACCGACCCGTGGTATAATCTGTCTGCACCGGTAGAAAATGAGCCACCTTGGTCAGACGGTCTACAATCACCCAGATAGAATCGTGGCCCCTCTGTGATGTAGGCAACCCTGTAATGAAGTCCATGGAAATACTCCCCCACTTCCACGCGGGTACTTCCAATGGCTGAAGCAATCCTGACGGTTTCTGGTGGTCCACCTTAACCAGCTGGCAGGTAGAACACTTGGCCACAAAGTCAGCAATGTCCTTCTTCATCCCACTCCACCAGTATTGTCACCTCATATCCTGGTACATCTTATCACCTCCCGGATGGACTGCACATCGGGACCCATGAGAATGAGTCATCACTTCATGACGTAACTCTGCTCCTTCTGGAACCACCAATCTCCCATTAAACCGCAAACCTCCATCAGAACTAACAGAATAGGACTCAGCACCCTCGGCTAGAAGTCGCACAATCTTCTCCTGGCAAAACGGATCTGTGGTCAGCGCCTGTATCACCCTCGTAACAATTTTGGGTGTGACTAACATGACGGATATGAACGAACGGGCTACTGCGCCCTGGTGACCCAACTCCTTCCATTTTGCTTTCCAAACGTCGGCTACATCGTCTACCGGTCTACGGCTCAATGCATCAGCAACTACATTGGCTTTCCCCGGATGGTACTGTATGTCAAACTGGTAGTCTTTCACAAACTCTAACCACCTGCGCTGACGCATATTCATCTCTCGCTGAGTGAACAGGTACAACAGTGACTTATGGTCTGTGAACAAACGGAATTTCTCTCCCAATAGATAGTGCCTCCAAATTCTCAATGCAAAGACGACCGCTGCTAACTCCAGGTCGTGGGTGGGGTAATTCTTCTCATGCGGATTAAGCTTGTGGGAAGAAAAAGCTATAGCCTTCTCCTCCTGCTGGAGTACTCCTCCAAGTCCCCGTAAAGATGCATCAGTGTAAACCAGGTACTCCACACTCGGTTTCGGTAAGGCAAGGACTGGTGCTGAAGTAAGCTTGTCTTTCAGCTCATCGAAAGCTAATTGACAAGCATCATCCCAAACATACGGTATCCCTTTACGAGTCAAATTCGTCAACGGACCCGCTATTTTGGAGAATCCCCGAATAAATCTCCTGTAGTATCCGGCTAACCCCAAGAAACTACGTACCTCCGTCGGTGTCGTGGGCTGTCCTCACTCCCTCACTGCTGATACCTTACTCGGGTCAACTGCTATCCCTTGCTCAGAAACAACATGGCCCAAGAACTGTACCTCTCGCAACCAAAATCCACACTTCTCGTACTTAGCATACAACTGATGCTCTCGCAGAGTCTGAAGAACCTGCCTCAAGTGCTCGGCATGCTCCTCCTCGAAATGGGAATATATCAGGATGTCATCTATGAAGACAATGACAAACTGATCCAAGAACTCTCTGAACACTCGATTCATTAAGTCCATGAATACGGCTGGAGCATTAGTGAGGCCAAATGGCATCACTCTGAACTCGTAAGACCCATATCTCGTCAAGAATGCAGTCTTTGAAGCATCCTGCTCCCTAATACGTAACTGATGGTACCCCGACCTCAGATCTATCTTCGAAAAGAAATTCGCTCCCCTCAACTGGTCGAACAGATCATCGATTCGAGGCAACGGATACTTATTCCGTATCGTGACCTTGTTCATTTCCCGGTAGTCCACACACAACCTCAGTGAACCATCTCGTTTCTTCACAAACAAAACTGGAGAGCCCCAAGGTGAGGTACTTCTGCAAATGAAGCCCTGACCTAACAGTTGCTCGATCTGATCTCGTAGATCTCGCATCTCTGCCGGAGCCATACGGTATGGTACGCGTGCTATAGGTCTCGTATCTGGCAATAAGTCTATAACAAAATATATCTCTCGACTGGGGGGTAGGCCTGGTATTTCCTGAAACACATCGGAATATTCCCTAACAACTGGGATCGAATCCAAAGGGATCACAACCTCCTTAGAGGTATCCTCCTCTATGTAATACAAATGAGCGGTCGAGCCTCCCTCTGGGCGAGGCATCGCCACTACAAACATCTCCTGCCCCGGAATGGTAAAAACAATGCTCCCACCGAAGCAATCAATCATGGCTCTATAAGCTGCGAGCCAATCCATACCGATAATCACATCGTGCTCATGCATGTCTAAAACTAACATGTCTGCAGGTAATACTAGACTACCGATCTCTATCCCCACTCCTCGGCATATAAAGAAAATAAGTGACCCACTCCCCAATGGTGAGTCTACACACGTCACTGTGCTCTCTGCTGTGGCTAACAACCCTAAGGCCTTCGCAAAATGTGTAGCTATAAAACAATGCGTGGCCCCCGTATCAAGTAAAACCCGACCCATAGTACCATGGATAGGAAACGTACCCTCAATCGCGGGTGGTGCCTGTGGAGCTGCTGCCTGGTGGACGTTATAGACACGTCCGTACTGTAACTACCCCTGCTGCACTGGAGCTGCAGGGATGGCTGGTAGGGCTGGCGCTTGGGCTGGAGCTGGAAGGGCAGGTGGAAAAAGTGGCCTCTGTGTCTCATTACGGGCTCCCTGCTGCTGTGGGGCCCTATCGCCTTCTGGGCAATCCTGACGCTTATGGCCGTGCTTGCCGCACACAAAACACCGGCCTCTGAAATTACCTCCCCTCTGTCCTTGCAGACCACGGCCCTGCTGGCCGTTACCTCCACGCCATTGGCCCTGTTGGCCCTGATGTGCACGCTGTTGGCCCTGCTGGCCCTGTTGCTGACCCTGCTGTCGGTGCTGACCCAGCTGATTAGGCTGGCCCTGCCTATAACCCCCATTTCCCTGCCTGGGATCACCCGAACGGAATCGCTTAGCAGTGTCCCCCTGATGGGAACTCTGCTCATGCTAACGAGTCTGTCCATGAGATGGTACCCCACCGGCACCGTTACCCTCGGTCCTGTCCTGCTGGCTGGACTCTCCTGCTCTCTTGCTTCCTTGAAGGTGGAAGCGGTGATCCTGGCAATGTAGTAACGCTGCATTGAGTACATTAGTGAACGTACTCAGGGATAAGTTCCCAATAAGGTGCTGACGGATCCTCTAAGCTAACCCGTCGACAAACAACAAAATCTTCTTGCTCTCAGTAGGTGCCTCATCTGGCACAATGGTGAGCAGTCTCGTGAACTCCTCCTCACACTCTGCTACAGTAAGATTATCTTGCTTCAGATTTAGTAGTTTCCGCCTCATCTCAGTGTGCACTGCAGGTGGAAAATACTTGCGATCAAACCGCTCCCAGAACATCTGAATAGGGATCGTGTCCCTCTCCCCAAAAGTAGTAGTGGACTCCCACCACTACAACGCGGCTCCCACCAACTTAAAGGAAGCCAATAATTGCTTTTGTACCTCGGTGCACTCATACATGCGAAGATGCCGCTGGATGTCTTTCTTCCATTGGCTAACCGTGACAATGTCGGAGCTACCAGAGAACTCAGGGGGATTTGCTTTCTGAAAAGCATCCTGAACCCTCTCCCATGCAGATGGAAGCTGTGCTGGTACTGGCGCCACTGGCTGAACCTGGGGTGGAGCCTGCTGAATCACCGCTATCGCGACATTCACCGGCTGAGCAACTATGGCGGCTACTTCATTATCATTCATTGTGCCTGGTGCCGGAGCTGCTGGTTGCTCGGCCTGGGCACGCCTATCTCTCGGAGCACGTCTCGGAGGCATCTGAAACGTGAACCAAATTTATCAGTCTACAGTTATCATCGAATGTCAAATAGGTGAAGACTTAAACGTAAAAGCAGGAATACAACAATCCTAAAAATAGGGCTCTATAGCAAAAACGTTAAGCTGAAAGCGAAATAAGCCGTACAGATCCTATGGACACTAGAACCTGATGCTCTGATACCACCTGTGACACCCCGCCTAATTAAATACCGGGCGATCACTCCTTTATTAAATTAAATCAAGGTAAACCATTGGTTCATTCTCAGCATCACTGTCGATAAAAATAACTTTTCCAATTTAACACCCTAAATAATTAAGCTAAGTGTCAAAACATTTTCCATACAAAACTTTCCAAATTTTTAATTAAAGAAAAAGGTTTATTTTAATTTAAAACCACATTTCTACAATAAAGAATCACACCACAATAAACCAAATAACATAATACATTCGTCAATCGAATGTCAACAAATGGAACTAAAACCACAAATCCATCCTGAATAAATCCCATAGGACAATACTAGAAATAAAAGAAATACAAAATCCCAACAACAAATGAAATGATAAAAAGGGCGACACATGCCCAATAAATGAGAATAATAGGAGTGGAGTCAATAACAGAAGCCGTCTACTCAAGTGACCGGCAACTCCCACCTAAGCTGCAGCTCGTCCTTCTCAAGGGATCCTAAGCAAGACGCCCCTGTGGCTGGGCACCTGAAAATATACATATATATATACAAGAGAGAGAGAGAGGAAAAGAAACGGGTCAGAGCCCGAAAGTGTGTTTGATTTTAAAGTACGTTAAACAAGTATTTAAATTGATACAGGCCAATGCAAATCATATTAGTTCGACACTCTCTTGAGAAATTCTCACCTCTCTTCTAATGTGCACGCCTATCGTACTAACCTTCCCCAATAATTTAGTTTATCTTAACTTACTCATAAGTTTTTAAAACCGAACGATGACAACGTTTTAAAAAGTTTACTTTCAATATGTAGCACTCCTCTCGTTTTATTTTCATTAAATTATAAAGTTTCCCAGTGTCTTCTCATACTTTCACAAAACAAGTATTTATTATTGCGTCAACAACTATGTCCTACTTATCAAATCACTGTAGGCAGTTTAAAGTTTATAACCTCATATATATATATATTAACTACTCGTATAATATATATATATATATATATATATATATAACAGCACCCCAACTAAATCTATGGTGCGAGCATACTCTGCTATCCAATCCCCGTATCGCTCACACAAAGGGAAATACAAGTTCGGAATCACTCTCGAACTGTATTAACATATACAAAACAGCGTTGAGGCGAAGCATAGATTCCAAGTCCAAGAGGTCAGTACATACCCACACGTCTCTTAGGACCGTCCGACTATCAATCTGATAGCCCGTACCTAGGATCTCTAACTTCTAGGGTACGAATCAATATCCTCCATAAAGCAACACTGGATAAGATCGTCCCAGTGCGGTAACCTCAGGGATAGAAAGTAGCACGGGTACGTTTTTCACATGTATATAATATATGTACACACAATCATATAAATATACCCATTCATTATATTAATATAGGTTCCTCCCATTACCCATAGTAACAACATTTATCCTTAATTTCCCATTATTAGGATTACGTATAAGGTTTCGTCTCTAACCTTAACTTGAAGGGTTTTCTCACTAGTTACGTGACACTCGTGGATTCTATCCATCCAAGTAGCAAAATCAGTAGGTAAACGTCTATTCTCTATCATAAGTATTTGACGTAATCTCTCACTTGAATTACATAGTTTCCTCATCCTTTAAATAATTGTCCCTAAAATACAAGTATCATCTCATAATAAAGTTCTCAACACTTAATCATATGCCCTACTTGTCTCTCCTATATCCCAAAACATTTTATTCATAAAGCCCAAAAGCTATTTCACGATGAATCATGTTCAATTAATTAAACAAGGGGAATTAAGAGTCTGCCAGGAAGGGTCGATCGATCGAGGTCTGGGGCTCGATCGATCGAACCTTCGATCGATCGAAGCTCTAGGCTCGATCGATCGATCAAGCAGGTCTGCGAAATCCTGCAGAAGTGCAGTTACGGGTTTTACCAAACTTCTTCACCCAAATCAATATTTTCCAACACTAATCGTCCCAAAACTCCTACTACAAACATAATAACATATTTCCAGATGTTTTTAACGTTAAGCATGCGTATATCCATCATTAATCATGGTTAAACAACCCAAAATCTCATTTAAACATCAAGAACCCTAATGTTTTCTTAACTTTTGTTCTAATCAGTTTTCTCCAGAATTTCCTTCTAACATATCATCAAAAATTCGTGGGTTAATCATCTACTTTACATAATATTTCCAGAATATGGTTATAATGTTTTCTACATGCAAATCCCTACCAAAATTGGGGTTTTCTTCCATTGATGACACTCCTAATCATTCCTACACTAATATGAATATTGCACCAACAAAAATACACAAGTTAAACACTTGCCTGGGATTTCAGAGGTCTGGTTTCCTGTTGATATTGGTGTGGCTGCGTTGTCCTCCTCTCGATCTACGCGTTGGTGGTGACGGTGGTGCAAATGGTTGTGTTGTTGGCCTTGAATCACCTTGAGAGCTCTCTCCTCTCTACTCCAATGGCCGTTCTAGGGTTCTGAATGTTCTAACCCTAAAAGGCTGTTAAGGATGGCTGAAATTCGTGGGTTTAATCACCCTATTTTGTAAAATGACCAAAATGCCCTCCCGGGTCGCTAATTAAGCCTAAAAATATCCCGAGACCCAAACTAAACCCCCGGGTACACTTTTCTGACTATCTCGACCCTTCCAGACGCGTTGGAGCACTCAAAACAACCATACGAACAACTTATAAAATATTTACTTTTATATCTCAATAATTAGTCCCGACGCGACACGGGCGCGTCCGGACTAAAATTCTCAAAATTGACATTTCATTCACTTGTGACCTTTAATATAACCCATATCATATATTACTATGCTCATTAGTAATATTCGACAATTTTTATATAATTACTAACTCTCGTCACGTTAATAATTATAACATAATTAATTTCCGATTTTTTATTAAATAATTCACTCTCATTAAATTTAATAAAACCCCCAAATTAATATAGCATAAAAATATGGGGTATTACATACTTCCCCCCTAATAATGGAATTTCGTCCTGAAATTCGGAAAATAAGGCATACCTGATAAGAACAAATCTGGATATCTCTCGCGCATATCTGCCTCACGCTCCCAAGTGGATTCCTCCACATTATGGTGTTCCCACTGGACCCGCACAAGTGGAACTATCTTCGACCTCAATCTTCTCTCACTATAGTCTAGGATAGCCACCAGTATTTCCTCGTAGGAGCTATCAGGCTGTAAGTCGATCTCCTCTATCGCGATGTGAGTATGGGCCATATCATCTCGAAGGTATCGTCTCAACGACGAGATGTGAAATACATCGTGAATGCGATGTAGATGTTCCGGCAGTCCCAATCTGTATGCAACTGGCCCAATCCTCTCTATGATGGGAAATGGTCCCACGTACCTCGGGGCCAACTTTCCCTTCTTCCCGAACCTCATCACTCCTTTCATGGGAGACACACGCAGTAACACTTGGTCCCCCACATTAAACTCCCTGAAGAACCGTTTCGCATCGGCATAGCTCTTCTGTCTGTCCTGGGCTACTCGAATGCGACCCCTGATCATCTCAATCCTCGCAGAGGTCTCCTGAATCACCTCTGGTCCTAGCAACTTGTCATCCCCCACCTCAAGCCAACAAGTTGGGGAACTACAAGGCCTGCCATACAAAGCCTCAAATGGAGCCATATCAATCGTAAACTGATAAGAGTTATTATAAGCAAACTCTACCAGTGGAAGGTGTGGCTCCCAGTCTCCTCCAAAATCGAGAACACACATGCGTAGCATATCCTCTAACATCTGATTAGTACGCTCAGTCTGCCCATCTGTCTGTGGGTGATAAGCTGAACTCAACCTCAACTCAGTACCCATAGCCTCCTGAAAGCTTTCCCAAAAACGCGACATGAAAATCTTGTCTCTATCGGACACAATATTGAGGGGCACCCCGTGTAATCTGACAATCTCAGCGATGAACAATTGAGCATACCGACCCGTGGTATAATCTGTCTGCACCGGTAGAAAATGAGCCACCTTGGTCAGACGGTCTACAATCACCCAGATAGAATCGTGGCCCCTCTGTGATGTAGGCAACCCTGTAATGAAGTCCATGGAAATACTCTCCCACTTCCACGCGGGTACTTCCAATGGCTGAAGCAATCCTGACGGTTTCTGGTGGTCCACCTTAACCAGCTGGCAGGTAGAACACTTGGCCATAAACTCAGCAATGTCCTTCTTCATCCCACTCCACCAGTATTGTCACCTCATATCCTGGTACATCTTATCACCTCCCGGATGGACTGCAAATCGGGACCCATGAGAATGAGTCATCACTTCATGATGTAACTCTGCTCCTTCTGGAACCACCAATCTCCCATTAAACCGCAAACCTCCATCAGAACTAACAGAATAGGACTCAGCACCCTCGGCTAGAAGTCGTACAATCTGCTCCTGGCAAAACGGATCTGTGGTCTGCGCCTGTATCACCCTCGTAACAATTTCGGGTCTGACTAACATGACGGATATGAACGAACGGGCTACTGCATCCTGGTGACCCAACTCCTTCCATTTTGCTTTCCAAACGTCGGGTACATCGTCTACCGGTCTACGGCTCAATGCATCAGCAACTACATTGGCTTTCCCCGGATGGTACTGTATGTCAAACTGGTAGTCTTTCACAAACTCTAACCACCTGCGCTGACGCATATTCAGCTCTCGCTGAGTGAACAGGTACAACAGTGACTTATGGTCTGTGAACAAACGGAATTTCTCTGCCAATAGATAGTGCCTCGAAATTCTCAATGCAAAGACGACCGCTGATAACTCCAGGTCGTGGGTGGGGTAATTCTTCTCATGCGGCTTAAGCTTGCGGGAAGCAAAAGCTATAGCCTTCTCCTCCTGCTGGAGTACTCCTCCAAGTCCCCGTAAAGACGCATCAGTGTAAACCAGGTACTCCACACCCGGTTTTGGTAAGGCAAGGACTGGTGCTGAAGTAAGCTTGTCTTTCAGCTCATCGAAAGCTAATTGACAAGCATCATCCCAAACATACGGTATCCCTTTACGAGTCAAATTTGTCAACGGACCCGCTATTTTGGAGAATCCCCGAATAAATCTCCTGTAGTATCCGGCTAACCCAAAGAAACTACGTACCTCCGTCGGTGTCGTGGGCTGTCCCCACTCCCTCACTGCTGATACCTTACTCGGGTCAACTGCTATCCCTTGCTCAGAAAAAAACATGGCCCAAGAACTGTACCTCTCGCAACCAGAATCCACACTTCTCGTACTTAGTATACAACTGATGCTCTCGCAGAGTCTGAAGAACCTGCCTCAAGTGCTCGGCATGCTCCTCCTCGGAATGGGAATATATCAGGATGTCATCTATGAAGACAATGACAAACTGATCCAAGAACTCTCTGAACACTCGATTCATTAAGTCCATGAATACGGCTGGAGCATTAGTGAGGCCAAACGGCATCACTCTGAACTCGTAAGACCCATATCTCATCAAGAATGCAGTCTTTGAAACATCCTGCTCCCTAATACATAACTGATGGTACCCCGACCTCAGATCTATCTTCGAAAAGAAATTCGCCCCCCTCAACTGGTCGAACAGATCATCGATTCGAGGCAACGGATACTTATTCCGTATCGTGACCTTGTTCAATTCTCGGTAGTCCACACACAACCTCAGTGAACCATCTCTCTTCTTCACAAACAAAACTGGAGATCCCCAAGGTGAGGTACTTCTGCGAATGAAGCCCTGACCTAACAGCTGCTCGATCTGATCTCGTAGCTCTCGCATCTCTGCCGGAGCCATACGGTATGGTGCGCGAGCTATAGGTCTCGTATCTGGCAATAAATCTATAACAAAATCTATCTCTCGACTGGGGGGTAGGCCTGGTATTTCCTGAAACACATCGGAATATTCCCTAACAACTGGGATCGAATCCAAAGGGATCACAACCTCCTTAGAGGTATCCTCCTCTATGTAATACAAATGAGCGGTCGAGCCTCTCTCTGGGCGAGGCATCACCACTACAAACATCTCCTGCCCCGGAATGGTAAAAACAATGCTCCCACCGAAGCAATCAATCATGGCTCTATAAGCTGCGAGCCAATCCATACCGATAATCACATCGTGCTCATACATGTCTAAAACTAACATGTCTGCAGGTAATACCAGACTACCGATCTCTATCTCCACTCCTCGGCATATAATGAAAATAAGTGACCCACTCCCCAATGGTGAGTCTACACACGTCACTGTGCTCTCTGCTGTGGCTAACAACCCTAAGGCCTTCGCAAAATGCGTAGCTATAAAACAATACGTGGCCCCCGTATCAAATAAAACCCGACCCATAGTACCATGGATAGGAAACGTACCCTCAATCGCGGGTGGTGCATGTGGAGCTGCTGCCTGGTGGACGTTATAGACACGTCCGTACTGTAACTACCCCTGCTGCACTGGAGCTGCAGGGATGGCTGGTAGGGCTGGCGCTTGGGCTGGAGCTGGAAGGGCAGGTGGAAAAAGTGGCCTCTGTGTCTCATTACGGGCTCCCTGCTGCTGTGGGGCCCTATCGCCTTCTGGGCAATCCTGACGCTTATGGCCGTGCTTGCCGCACACAAAACACCGGCCTCTGAAATTACCTCCCCTCTGTCCCTGCTGACCACGGCCCTGCTGGCCGTTACCTCCATGCCATTGGCCCTGTTGGCCCTACTGGCCCTGTTTCTGACCCTGCTGATTAGGCTGGCCCTGCCTATAACCCCCATTTCCCTGCCTGGGATCACCCGAACGGAATCGCTTAGCAGGGTCCCCCTGATGGGAACTCTGCTCGTGCTAACGAGTCTGTCCATGAGATGGTACACCACTGGCACCGTTACCCCCGGTCCTGCCCTGCTGGCTGGACTCTCCTGCTCTCTTGCTTCCTTGAAGGTGGAAGCGGTGATCCTGGCAATGTAGTAACGCTGCATTGAGTACATTAGTGAACGTACTTAGGGATAAGTTCCCAATAAGGTGCTGACGGATCCTCTAAGCTAACCCGTCGACAAACAACAAAATCTTCTTGCTCTCAGTAGGTGCCTCATCTGGCACAATGGTGAGAAGTCTCATGAACTCCTCCTCATACTCTGCTACAGTAAGATTATCTTGCTTCAGATTTAGTAGTTTCCGCCTCATCTCAGTCTGCACTGCAGGTGGAAAATACTTGCGATCAAACCGCTCCCAGAACATCTGAATAGGGATCGTGTCCCTCTCCCCAAAAGTAGTAGTGGACTCCCACCACTGCAACGCGGCTCCCACCAACTTAAAGGAAGCCAATAACTGCTTTTGTACCTCGGTGCACTCATACATGCGAAGATGCCGCTGGATGTCTTTCTTTCATTGGCTAACCGTGACAATGTCGGAGCTACCAGAGAACTCAGGGGGATGTGCTTTTTGAAAAGCATCCCGAGCCCTCTCCCATGCAGATGGAAGCTGTGCTGGTACTGGCGCCACTGGCTGAACCTGGGGTGGAGCCTACTGAATCACCGCTATCGCGGCATTCACCGCCTGAGCAACTATGGCGGCTACTCCATTAGCATTCATTGTGCCTGGTGCCGGAGCTGCTGGTTGCTCGGCCTGGGCACGCCTATCTCTCGGAGCACGTCTCGGAGGCATCTGAAACGTGAACAAAATTTATCAGTCTACAATTATCATCGAATGTCAAATAGCTGAAGACTTAAACGTAAAAGCAGGAATACAACAATCCTAAAAATAGGGCTCTATAGCAAAAATGTTAAGCTGAAAGAGAAATAAGCCGTACAGATCCTATGGACACTAGAACCTGATGCTCTGATACCACCTGTGACACCCCGCCTAATTAAATACCGGGAGATCACTCCTTTATTAAATTAAATCAAGGTAAACAGTTGGTTCATTCTCATCATCACTGTCGATAAAAATAACTTTTCCAATTTAACACCCTAAATAATTAAGCTAAGTGTCAAAACATTTTCCATACAAAACTTTCCAAATTTTTAATTAAAGAAAAAGGTTTATTTTAATTTAAAACAACATTTCTACAATAAAGAATCACACCACAATAAACCAAATAACATAATACATTCGTCAATCGAATGTCAACAAATGGAACTAAAACCACAAATCCATCCTGAATAAATCCCATAGGACAATACTAGAAATAAAAGAAATACAAAATCCCAATAACAAATGAAATGATAAAAAGGGCGACACGTGCCCAATAAATGAGAATAATAGGAGTGGAGTCAATAACAGAAGCCGTCTACTCAAGTGACCTGCAACTCCCACCTAAGCTGCAGCTCGTCCTTCTCAAGGGATCCTAAGCAAGACGCCCCTGTGGCTGGGCACCTGAAAATATGTATATATATATACAAGAGAGAGAGAGAGGAAAAGAAATGGGTCAGAGCCCGAAAGTGTGTTTGATTTTAAAATACGTTAAGCAAGTATTTAAATTGATACAGGCCAATGAAAATCATATTAGTTCGACACTCTCTTGAGAAATCCTCACCTCTCTTCTAATGTGCACGCCTATCGTACTAACCTTCCCAAATAATTTAGTTTATCTTAACTTACTCATAAGTTTTTAAAACCGAACGATGACAACGTTTTAAAAAGTTTACTTTCAATATGTAGCACTCCTCTCGTTTTATTTTCATTAAATTATAAAGTTTCCCAGTGTCTTCTCATACTTTCACAAAACAAGTATTTATTATTGCGTCAACAACTATGTCCTACTTATCAAATCACAGTAGGCAGTTTAAAGTTTATAACCTCATATATATATATATATATATATATATATATTAACTACTCATATAATATATATATATATATATATAACAGCACCCCAACTAAATCTATGGTGCGGGCATACTCTGCTATCCAATCCCCGTATCGCTCACACAAAGGGAAATACAAGTTCGGAATCACTCTCGAACTGTATTAACATATACAAAACAGTATTGAGGCGAAGCATAGATTCCAAGTCCAAGAGGTCAGTACATACCCACACGTCTCTTAGGACCGTCCGACTATCAATCTGATAGCCCGTACCTAGGATCTCTAACTTCTAGGGTACGAATCAATATCCTCCATAAAGCAACACAGGATAAGATCGTCCCAGCGCGATAACCTCAGGGATAGAAAGTAGCACGGGTACGTTTTTCACATGTATATAATATATGTACACACAATCATATAAATATACCCATTCATCATATTAATATAGGTTCCTCCCATTACCCATAGTAACAACATTTATCCTTAATTTCCCATTATTATGATTACGTATAAGGTTTCGTCTCTAACCTTAACTTGAAGGGTTTTCTCACTAGTTACGTGACACTCGTGGATTCTATCCATCCAAGTAGCAAAATCAGTAGGTAAACGTCTATTCTCTATCATAAGTATTTGACGTAATCTCTCACTTGAATTACATAGTTTCCTCGTCCTTTAAATAATTGTCCCTAAAATACAAGTATCATCTCATAATAAAGTTCTCAACACTTAATCATATGCCCTACTGGTCTCTCCTATATCCCAAAACATTTTATTCATAAAGCCCAAAAGCTATTTCACGATGAATCATGTTCAATTAATTAAACAAGGGGAATTAAGAGTCTGCCAGGACGGGTCGATCGATCGAGGTCTGGGGCTCGATCGATCGAACCTTCGATCGATCGAAGCTCTAGGCTCGATCGATCAAGCAGGTCTGCGAAATCCTGCAGAAGTGCAGTTACGGGTTTTACCAAAATTCTTCATCCAAATCAATATTTTCCAACACTAATCATCCCAAAACTCCTACTACAAACATAATAACATATTTCCAGATGTTTTTAACGTTAAGCATGCGTATATCCATCATTAATCATGGTTAAACAACCCAAATTCTCATTTAAACATCAAGAACCCTAATGTTTTCTTAACTTTTGTTCTAATCAGTTTTCTCCAGAGTTTCCTTCTAACATATCATCAAAAATTCGTGGGTTAATCATCTACTTTACATAATATTTCCAGAATATGGTTATAATGTTTTCTACATGCAAATCCCTACCAAAATTGGGGTTTTCTTCCATTGATGACACTCCTAATCATTCCTACACTAATATGAATATTGCACCAACGAAAATACGCAAGTTAAACACTTGCCTGGGATTTCAGAGGTCTGGTTTCCTGCTGATATTGGTGTGGTTGCGTTCTCCTCCTCGCGATCTACGCGTTGGTGGTGACGGTGGTGCAAATGTTGGTGTTTTTGGCCTTGAATCACCTTGAGAGCTCTCTCCTCTCTACTCCAATGGCCGTTATAGGGTTCTGAATGTTCTAACCCTAAAAGGCTGACTTAAATGGCTGCTAAGGATGGCTGAAATTCGTGGGTTTAATCACCCTATTTTGTAAAATGACCAAAATGCCCTCCCGGGTCGCTAATTAAGCCTAAAAACATCCCGAGACCCAAACTAAACACCCAGGTACACTTTTCTGACTATCTCGACCCTTCCGGACGCGTTGGTGCAGTCAAAACGACCATACGAACAACTTATAAAATATTTACTTTTATATCTCAATAATTAGTCCCGACGCGACACGGGTGCGTCCCGACTAAAATTTTCAAAATTGACATTTCATTCACTTGTGACCTTTAATATAACCCATATCATATATTACTATGATCATTAGTAATATTCGACATTTTTTATATAATTACTAACTCTCGTCACGTTAATAATTATAACATAATTAATTTCCGGATTTTTATTAAATAATTCACTCTCATTAAATTTAATAAAACCCCCAAATTAATATAGCATAAAAATACGGGGTATTACACTATATTTGATAGCTTCTTATTTCCGACCAACCTGAGTTGACATTTTTTGGGAATAGATTTACTTCCTAATCAACATAAGTTGTAATTTTTGGAATATATAGTTTTACTTCTCGTAGGAATTTTTAGGAATACATAGTTTTACTTCCCGTAGGAATACAGTTACTTCCTAACCAACATAAGTTGGCATTTTTAGGAATACATTTCCTAACCAACATAAGTTGGCATTTTTAGGAATAGTTCTACTTACCGTAGGAATACATTTACTTCCTAACCAACATAAGTTGGCATTTTTAGGAATACATAGTTTTACTTCCCGTAGGAATACATTTACTTCCTAACCAACATAAGTCGGCATTTTTAGGAATACATTTTTGATAATAAATGATAGAGACTTCCTCGAAGCTGACCAACGGATTGTTGGGAATAAGATATATTAAATGCTGGAGACATCCTTGGAGCTGACCAACAGATTGTTGGGAATAAGATAATCTATGCTGGAGACATCCTTGGAGCTAACCAACAGATTGTTGGGAATAAGATAATATAAATGTTTGAGACCTCCTTGGAGCTGACCAACAGATTGTTGGGAATAAGATAATATAAATGTTGGAGACCTCCTTGCTGAAATAAGAATAGAATATGCATCCAAATAGATATAAAGAATAATTCAAAATAATAAAATGCCTCATTGATCTGTCGAGGTAGAATTATATAATGCCGAACAAGAATAAGATCTTCCAGAACATAAGAATATGGCCGAGAACGTTGTCAGGCCTGAATATAAATAAGAACTATCCGACCAACTATCCGTTGGGGGTGAAATACAATGAATGTTGTATTTCTCCTTAAAGCTGAATAAGTATCTTGTCGAGGCACAATTGCATAATGCCGAATAAGAATAATATTTTCCAGAACATAAGAATATGGCCGAGAACTCTACTGGGCCTGC
Organism: Sambucus nigra; assembly: GCA_949130495.1. Lineage (NCBI taxonomy): Eukaryota > Viridiplantae > Streptophyta > Magnoliopsida > Dipsacales > Adoxaceae > Sambucus > Sambucus nigra. The sequence goes on from OX422210.1 coordinate 439,065,545, forward strand.
ATATAAATAAGAATTACACTAACCAACTATCCGTTGGGGGTGACATATAATAAATGTTATAGTTCTCCTCGGAGCTGAATATGATAATAAGTATCTCGCCGAGTTCCATGTTGAGATGAATATAGAATATGAATCCCAAGGGATATATAGAATAATTTGTGCTTGAGCTGATATCTGGGCCTGAATATAAATAAGAATTGCCCCGGCCAACTATCCGTTGGGGATGAAATATAATAACTGTTGTAGCTTTTCCTCGGAGCTGAATATGATAATAAGTATTTCGCCGAGCTGCATGAAAAGATGAATATAGAATATGAATCCGAACGGATATATAGAATAATTCGTGCTTGGGCACAAATCAAAGAAATAATAAAATATAATTTTCCTTGATGAGGTGAAATTTCATAATGTTGAGCAATGATAATAGTTTCCAGATTATTTCCGAGCATTCGTCGGCGTTGAGTCTTGTACCTGTAAAAATTAATATCTTGCTCTACCATTTGTGTAGGCTGAATTGATTAGTCGTGAGAATAATTTACTCATACAATCAATATATGTTATGTATATGCTTGAGAAATAAAAATATTTATTTCAAAAAATGAAATAATATATGTTGGTTGATATGTCGAGGCACAATTGCCTGATGTCGAGCAATACTACTTTTCCAGAGGTTTACGAGAGCTTTCATCGGGATTGAATCTCGTCCCTATGAAATTTTAATAAGCTTCCCGAGCACCTGTCCAGACTAGAGAAAATAATTATTATCACGAGAATAATTATTCAGCCAAACAATATGTGATGTGTATCAGCATAAAATTTTTAAAATATGAAATAATATTTTTATGCCAAATGTGTGTGAGATGGACAAATTATTATTAGATATGCGTCATAAATAAGACATAGAGTTTTTTGTAAAGTTATTTTATCTCCAACAACTAATCAGGTATAAGTTAATGTTTGAAAATTATTTATCACTTGGCTTTAAAAATATTTTTTGGGGTGATCACAAGTTTTAAAAAAAACTTAAGCCCTATGTTTACCCCCAAGATGAACTCGTGTTTAAAGAAATATCTGGGGTGCTTCGCATTTTTTAATACCCCAAGATTCTACTGTTGCCGACCAACGCCATGGGTGTTGCCAACCAGCATTTATGGATGTCTCAGGTTGGAGAATATATAGTGTCGACCAAGAAGCAAATGGTCCTCGACCAGCTGAGCAATTTCGCCGATCAACAAAAATGGTGCATTGACAGCACCGAACAACATTAGATGTTACCGACCAAAAAGTGGATGGTTGGATAGTTTCCGACCAGTAAATTGAACCCTCCGAACAAGACTGAGATATCTCCGATGAAGAAGTTGATGATCGTCGACCTGCAATTGGTTCCACCGAGCTACAATATGGGGCTCCGACCAATAATAAGATACCTCGTAGTTGGATAAAATTATTTCAACATTGCTGATGGATCTTCACATCTTTTCTTCGACAAACAAAAATGGTTTGGTTAAGCTTCCCTTTAATAAAAGATGGCCCAAGATGATGTCGACCAACAATATGTATGGCTGACCAGAAATACGGGTTGTAAGTGGATGATTCCGAACTACCATATGAGCTGCGGTGATGAATTTTTCATGAGATTGCAATGTCCCAAAATATCTCGAACCAATAGATCCGAAAAATAACATTCGATGTAAAATCCAAGAATTAAGATTGCTAATTAAATGATCCATTATCTAATCCACTAGATCATGTGATTCCGACAAAGAAACCTTGTGATGTGATGAATGAGGAGCCGACTTCTCAAATTTGTGCCTAGAGTCTTGATATGGTCATGATTGTTTTACTGATCATCTTTTACAAGAGGTGGGTAATGATTTTTCAGGTGACAAAAAATTATTTTTTATATTGATCCCTTCCTATTCCCTATTTGGAGAGATAAAAATATGGTGAATGATCGAAGTTATTACCAAATTTATATAAAAAATCAATCAATTTGACTTTATTGACATAGATGGAAGATGAACCAAACTAAGTATATAGTTCATAAAAATGAATGCAAAGAGACTCAAACTTGAAGATAGAGAAAATAGATCTGGGTCATGATTTCCATGAGAAAACTGCTTATTGTCTTTAACCTTTTCACATTCTCTGATTAAAAATATGATGGGAATTTGAATAGACATCAAAGATCTTACAAAATTTATAATGAAAATTATCAAATCTTACCACCGTCGTATATATTGGTATATGTAATCATTTAAAATATTTATTCCATGATATAAAATTGAAACTTGAGAATCAAGCAAAAAGTTATGATTTATAAAATCCACTATTTTTCAGATTTCTAAATAAGACTTAATCTAAGATTTATGATTTTAAAATCATGATATGCAATATTTTGCAAATAAAAATTGGGCAATTAATTTATGTATATAAACATAAAAATCATGATTGAATCAAAAGATGTATGTATAATATATAATTCATTATACATGGAGAAAATAAAAAAACTTAGCTTTTGATGGAGAACAATGCTTGTAACACGTTCCCACAGACGACACCAATCTGTTGATGCAAAAAATTGGACCGAATCCCATTTTTATGATCACAGATAAATAGATGAAAGCAATCCAATCAAGCACATAAGAGACAAAGATTTTTAAAGTGGTTCGGCTATGAATAAAGCCTACATCCACTGTTATTTTATTCCCAGGGGTTTACAATAGCACCATAGGGTGTAGAGAGGGAAAGGACGTGTATCTTGTGTATGGGATTTCTAGGTTCTCTTCCCTTTTGGCTAAGGGGATACATGTATTTATAGTGGTGGGAGATAAAGAGATTCATTGTATGTAGACATTTATGTCTACATTCAACGAATCTAATTGTTGAATTGCTTGGTATGCTATGTGTTGTCATCTATTAATACAGTATAAATGTACATTAAGGCTCATTAAATGCGATTCCATCTTCATTAATGCACATTAAATGCATAGTTATCCTTTGATCTTCCTGGTTTGTATGCCGACCAACTCTCCTCGGGTGCCGACTAACTCTCCTCGGGTGCCGATCAACTCTCCTCGGGTGCCGACTAATACTCCTCGGGTGCCATCTAATTTTCCTCGAGTACTGACCAACTCTCCTCGGGTGCCGACTAATACTCCTCGGGTGCCGACCAACTCTCCTCGGATGTCGAATATTGCCACATAGGATGACATGTGTCCTTTTCTGATTGGTCTTCGTAGATGGAGAATTTTTGCATTAACAGCAGCGGACACTCTTCACTGGACTTTATGTGTCCCTTACAAAACCTTTGGTCATTTGCGCTACATGTCTTACTTCATTTTTGCCACAGCAAAGAAATTCCTCACTGCAAAGATTCTCAGCATCGAAAGCACTTTTTGCACAAGATCATTCTCTAATATTTTCTTGGTTTTCGTATAGTATACACCTTTTTGGTTGACTTATACCTTTAAGTGACTACTTGACTCCATAGAGTGTGACAAATAGCCTATTAGATTTTAAACACTTTGAAATCAAAAGTTTATATAGTTAATTGTTCCATATTATTAAAAAACAAGAGTGAGATCTTTGAAAAAAACTTTGGTTGATAAAATATTTCATATATCTCAGAGAAACCAAATTTCACTCGTATTCTTTGAGTTATTCAAACCATTGTTATTGGGTTTTTTATTTTGAGAAATTTTTTGAGATTTGTTTACTTACCTTTGTGTTCAAAAAAGGTCTTCTAAAATATTTTGTTCATGAGTAGATATTTTCTCTTCCTTGAATGAAAAATTCATTTTAAGATTTAGAGCACCATAAACTTGTAATACACCAAGACAACCGTTTAGGATTCCCTCAAAATCCTTGGTATAACATTTTTGGTTTCTTGAAGGGTCCATTCTTGCAACAAGTTGTTTCCACTTTAAGCAAGAAACTTTTGGCGAGAGATTTGACAACACTCGTCGCGGACCAAAATTGGTGGCAATTATGTAGCGTACTTCAACGGTCGGCCATAGCACTGTGCGGTTGTAAGTCTCTATATTCTACTTGCAATATCTCTACCACAGTGAATTTGTCATTCTTATCGGCCTGAGACTTTTCTCGTTAGTGGGTTTTAAAATCATTGTCTAACTAAGAAGATAAAATTTAGGATTCTAAAATCTAGTAGAATAACATACACTTTTGTATTCTTAAACCCTTTTAATAATAACGTATTAGTTAACATTTTTCTTAAATTAGGTGAATTAATTTTTATTTGGGTAGCTACCGTCGAGAGGCAAACTTTCAACCCTTTATTTTGCAATAAGTGCAAAAATATGATTATGGATCCGAGGATATGTCTTAGTTTACCCATTAACAATCATAATATATTTCTTTAGCATAGACACTTATTCGTCATCATGACCAAGGCCCATTTTTTCCTTAGAGGGTTGAGATGGTATGGGAGCATATTTAGTAACTTCTCACAACACACTTCACCTTCTTATAGTCTTTGAAGTTTGTCTTGAGATTCTCATTTTTTTCCTCTAGCACATCATGTGCATATTACGACTTAAGGAATTTCGTCTTAAAGAAAGGTACCCTTTTATGAAAAAAAATGAATATAAAACCTATGAGAGTAGTTTTTTTGGGATTTCAACTTTCCCATAATTACATCATTCTCTTTAATGGAACTTAGATCACTGTAAAACCTATTCATATTATTATTAAGCTTATCAATCACCTTATCCATTTCAAGGGAAAACCCATGAATCTTTTTATATTTCTCTTAAAGTTGTGATTTTCCCTCATCAACTCAAACCTCTCCCACTTTTGCTAAGTCTTTATAGGATTCAAACTTAACATCATTTTTCCCCAACCTTGGTTTCAATAACGGAGGTAAGAAGACTAGAGATATCCTCAATGGTCGTAAATGCGATAAATTTCCAGTAGACTCATTACATGCGTTTGAGACACTATCGCTAATGGTGGCATTCATAGTATTCTTCTAAAGATCTCCTTAGCCTCATAGGACACTCGTGTTCCATATTCCCAAAGCTTTGACATTCAAATCATTCACTGGAGTTTTCTTTCGACTTCTAATCACTTGGTACTTACGATCCCATTTACCAAAGGATTTGTCTACCCTATTGACTTTAGTGTTCCCATCTCTATTTTTATTAGAACTATAATTTTGGTAAGTAGACTGAAGAGACATAATAAAAAAAAATTCTCGACAAGGCAATCTCAACCTTATTATAATTGGAATTATCATCCGAGATGGAGTGAGTACACTTTTGTACCTTAAACATTGCACCTCTTTATTTCTTAGGTGGCGGACATTTTTTTAACTCAAAGTCGTATGGACCCTATGATGTCCTCTAACTTCATGTTATATATCCCACGTATGACATTTAAGGCTGAGACATGGGGTAAGAACCTAGGTGATAACAACCTTAATATTTTTCTAACTACCCTAGAGTCTCAAATATTCTCACCCAAGTTAAAGTGAGAGTTCATAATGTCAAAAAGTTTTAAGTAAAACTCATTGAAGGACTCATTGTCGAGAAACTTTAATAACTTCAATCGGGTGGAGAGATGTTGGATCTTTGAGGCCCATACGATATCGGTACCCTAATGGTGAATTGTTGAATTCCATATGACTCCTTCGACATAGTACACTTTGAGATACAGTTGAACTCTTTTTGGGTTGTTAAATCCCCTAGGTTAATAGTTGGATAACATATTCTCATCTTCAGACCAAGTATCTTTAGGATTATGGGCATCAATATCCCATATTTTTTTCCAGGGACGTTTCCATCCTTAAACTACAATTAACCAAACCCACTTGTCATAAATTTTTTGAAAAAGGTCATACCCACTTTATAGTACGCATAGTTACTACCATTAAACATAGGTGGACTAATGACATGATTTATAGTAATAACTCGCTCTAATAAAAGTTTGAAAACTTATGTTCCTTAAGTGTATAGTCAAATAAATTAATTACTTACTTAATTACGCATCAACAAAACTAAATGAAGTTTTAATTTGACTAATTTTAATTTTACCATATAAAATTAATTAGTCTTATTTTCATTTTAGGTGATTAATATAATAGATGAAAACTAAAATAAATCACACAAATGCATGCATGGTTTAGAGTGGAATCCCTTGGGGGAAAACTACTACCGTGCCGAACCCAATAATTTAACTGGTAATTATTCCATGTTTAAAAAAATTATATATAAATAGACCCAAATCTCTTAAAATACTATGATTTCCTACAACAAAGTGTCAACCCACACATTTTTCTCTAACGCCTCTATCTGTACTAGAAATTAGCTACTTCACCACTAGACCTAGCTTACAAAACAATAAGGCCTCATTATCCACCTATTTGTGACTAGTATCAAACTCACTTGATTTCTCATGAAGAAACCTTCATAATGGAGAAAACCTTCTGGAATTTTTGAACGAAAAGATTACTTTAAAAGCATGAATAACATAACCACACTCTCACAAAAAAAGCTCTCTCAAAACTAACTAGGGTTTTGTTAAAAACTGGCCTACTTTTTTTCAGTAATCGTGTTCCATAACTCTTTATACACATCAACTATTTGAGAATAAATAGAACACATTTAATTACAAAATATGACCTCGTTTGAACCAGGGAAAACCTCGTGCAAATGAGGTATTCGCAAGAGGGGGTTCTTATGTGAAACTTCTCTCTTACGAGGTGTTTTGGAAGACCTCGTATGAAATTATCTTCTAATAAAAGACCTCGTGCAAAGTTAGTTTTCTTATGAGGCGTTTTGTAAACATATTCATGCTCTCGTGTGAAGATGGTTTTGCATAAGGCTCCTATCCTTCATACGCTAACCCCTTTTCCAGACCACTTGTAAAATTTCATCTTTTTTTTTTGGTAAATAAATGAATCAATATAACTAACCCGCCTAAGGGGGCGGAAACCCATATACAGGAAGTATACAAAACAAAATCTAAGAGCCATAGCCCCCACAGACTACAAAAAACCTAGAACTCCTCCAAGAACGCTAGGAGGTGGGATAACGACGATACATGCCTTTGTCTGTACCAAGAAAGGAAAAGACAAAGGAAACGGTACCGAATTTGAGCAGGGGCAAGATCTACCCCTTCGAAGCATCTCCTATTCTGTTCCAACCAGACGGTCCAAAAAATACAGTGAGGAACCATCATCCAGGCCACACGAGGACCCGCCCAAACCGTGGGCTTCCTCCAGGATGCCAACAACTCAATCACCGAACGCGGCATAACCCAACGAATTTGGCAAATGGTAAAAATCAAATCCCATTGACTCCTAGTCACTTGACAGTGAAGAAAAAGGTGATTGGTTGTCTCCTCCTCCTTCTTACATAGCCAACATCTGCTGACCATCCTCCTCCCTCTCCTTTGAAGCCCCTCAATAGTCAAAATAGCCTGTCTTGCAGCAGTCCACACGAAAAAGAAAACCTTGGGAGGCGCCTAGCACTTCCAAAATGGTCTTCCATGGGAATGTCCCACCCCCTGGCCCCTCAGCAAATAATAATAATTCTTCACTGAAAAGTGACCATTGTGCGCGAACATCCACCTCAAACCGTAGACCCTGAAGGATGGGATTGGTGCCAAACGCAACCACTCAAAGAACTCTTCTGCCTCCTCAAACTCCCAATCTCGGAGACCCCTCCTAAACTTTGGGTCCCAGACAACACGACCCCCAACCCTTCGCCTATGCACCTCAACTGACCCCTCTTTATCTCCCCCAATCCGAAACATCCTTGGGAAGAGGATCTCTAAAGATCCCCCCTCTCCCCATTTATCCTTCCGAAATATGATACGACTCCCATTTTCGAGCTGGTAGGAAGTGAGTAAAGAGAACTCACCCCCACCTCTGAGCAATAAACCTCCACCAACCCACCCCATGAGCAAATCGCCCCACTGTGGCCCCCCACCCAAGGCGGCCGACCCCAAACCTAGCATCCACTACTTTCCTCCAGAGTCTGGCTCCCTCCCTATGAAATCGCCACAACCATTTCCCCAGTAGAGCCTAGTTAAAATGAGCTAAGTTCTTAACCCCTGCTCCACCCACTTTCAACGGCATACATACGTCATCCCAACTCACCAAACAATATTTGAATTCATCATCGTGACCTTTCCACATGAAGTCCCTCATCAACTTCTCTAGTCGCTTACCCACGGAAGACGGTAAAGGAAGCACAGACATAAAATATATCGGAAGGCTCGATAACACACGCTTAATCAACGTCAACCGACCGCCTTTGGAGAGATGACTATGCTTCCAACCAGCTAACCTCCTTTGAACCCTCTTAAGAACCGGTTCCCACATCGAAGATGACTTAAACTTAGCCCCCAAAGGGAGACCAAGATAGGTAGATGGGAGCAACCCGACCCTACAACCCAGAATACTAGCCAAGTAGTCCACATTACCCACATCTCCCATGGCAATCAACTCTCACTTCCTAATATTGATATGTAAGCCCGACACAGCCTCAAAACATATCAGCAGCATCCTCAACGTCCTCACCTCAACCTCAGACGCCCCACAAAAGATAATAGTATCATCCGCAAATAGAAGATGAGAAACCTTGATCGGATGGGTTCCATGACCCCTAATACAAAATCCCGAGACCAGCCCACCCTCAACCATATGATTCATCATCCGATAGAACGCCTCCATGACCAGAATAAAGAGGAATGGGGACAATTAGTCGCCTTGCCACAGACCACGAGTACTCGAAAAGAATCCTTCTGGGACCCCATTAACAAGGACTGAGAATTCGACAGAGGAAATACACCTCATCATCCACCTGCACCACCTCTCCTCAAACCCCATCCTCCTTAGAAGATAACCAAGAAACTCCCAATTCACATGATCGTAAGCCTTCTCAATATCAAGCTTGAAAATAATACCCGAATCATCTCCTCTCATTCTGGACTCTATGCACTCATTAGCTACCAAGGCAGCATCAAGTATCTGACGTCCCCCCACAAATGCACTCTGGGAATTCGAAATAAGAGGATCAATGACCTTTCTAAGTCTGACCGACAGGACCTTAGAGATGAGCTTATACACACCGTTGATCAAGATAATAGGCCTGAAATCCCTCACATCTGTCGCTCCCCCTCTCTTGGGGATCAAAGTAATGAATGTGGCATTCAAACTTCTCAGAAAGTACCCCCTATCATAGAACTCACTAAAAACAGCCATCACATCCGTCCTGAGCACCGCCCAACACTGTTGGTAAAAAGCCATAGTGAACCTATCCGGACGTGGCGCCTTATCTCCGCACATCGACCTCAATACCTGAACCACCTCATCCTCTGTGAATAATCTTTCCAATTGATCCACCTCGGCCCCCAAAATCCTCGGCATTGGAAGCCCACCCATCTTAGGATGTCAGAGCTCGTCCTCCGTATATAAACGCTCATAAAACTGACTGATTTCCCTACGAACCTCGCTCTCTTCCGTGAACTCCACCCCACCTATAATAACTTTCCCGATATGGTTAAAGCGGCGATGTGAGTTAACCGCACTGTGGAAGAATTTAGTGTTACTGTCTCCTTCCCTAAGCCAAAGATCCCTAGATTTTTGTCTCCACCGAATCTCTTCCTGAATCAATTTAGACCCCACCTCTCTTTTCTTTTCTTCCCTAGACAATCTTTCGTCCCCCGATAGGCCACCTGACCCTTCTTTCTCATCTAGCAACTGAATATCCTCCATAGCATTCTCGATCATAGCCCCCACATTCCCGAAGACATCTATGTTCCAACGAATGATGTCCCCTTGGAGGCAAAATAATTTAGACGCCAATCTGAAACTCGCACTACCTTCCACCTCATACCCCTTCCACCACTCCTGAACCCTTTCCACAAAATCCCCCTCTTTTAACCACATATTCTCAAATCTAAATGGAGTCCTCCCCCTGCCTCTCCCTCCACACTCCAGGAGAATAGGCGAGTGATCAGATGTAATTCGAGGCAAGCAAGATTGAATAGCCCCTGAAAAATGCTCCTCCCACTCCATAGAAAGTAGAAACTGGTCAAGCCGGGAGAGCGAAGGCTACTCCCTATGGCTAGACCATGTGAAGCCCCCTCCCTCCAAAGGAGGTTTAACTAATCCCAACTCATCGATGAGCATCGAAAAGTCTCTCATAAAAGAATTCGACCTACCCCCACCACTCCTCTCTGAGGGAAAATGAACGTTGTTGTAATCTCCCCCCGTGCACCAAGGAACATCCCACACACTTTTGACCCCTACCAATTCCTCCCATAGTTCCCAACGCATCGAGTCCACGACTGGCTCGTAAACCCCCAAATAGCTCCACACGAGCCCATCCTCCACATTTCTAAATAGACAAGAGAGAGACCAAGTACCCACTAGATTATCCATTTTTTCCACCACTCTGTTGTTCCACATCAAGACGATCCCTCCTGACGTCCCCTATGAATCTAGGCAACACCACTCTATCCTACGTCCCCCCCAAATAGCCCGTGCTATCTCATTATTCATAACCCCCAACTTCGTCTCTTGCAGGCAGATAATATCCGGTTTCCACCGCGAGAGAGCCCCACTAACCACACCTCTTTTCCTAGGATCATTCAAGCCCCGCACATTCCAAGTGATGAGTCTTAGCTTCATTGGAAACTTCTTTAAAACCCTCCCTCCTCCCTCCCCCCTCCCCACCCCTTATGCTTTCTCCCTTCTCATCCCCTCTATGTTTCGGAACACCCTAAAGGCCTCCTGTTCATTCCCCATAAACGTGATCCCTAGAAATTTACTAAACCCTCCTATCACACTAGAGACCCATTTTTCTTTCTCTCCCTCCATGCCCTCCTCTGTTAGTTTCCCCCTAGTTCCCCACCTTCCCTGTCCAGTGTTCCTATTTCAACCCACAACCTTGGAGGCCTACTTTCCAAATTACTGGACTTATCCTACCCGCACTCCACCATCACCACAGCGCCCGTAGGGCCCTCAGTCATAGTTTCCCCCAACATCTCTCCTTCACCCTCTTCCACTATCGTGATTAGAGGCTCCCCTCTCTGAAGTGCCGCCCCTAATGAGCATATTGTACCACGTTCCTGACCCACATCGTCAATTGAGGCTGTCCCAGCATAGCAGCACTTGCCTCCCGAATCCGCTTTCTTACCCTTATCACCCACAATATTCTCCTTAAAATTACACTGATGAACATCCCCTCTATTTTTGTATTTTTTTCGAAATGCACCCTGTTTTAGCACCTGTCCCGAATTGAGTGACGGCCCATTCATTTTCAAATAGGATAATTGTTTACAGTTTTTAACTACGACGTTATCAGTTTGCACCAACTTATTTTCCCCCTATCCTACCTATAATAGACCCACCCACCGTCGACAAATTCTGTGGTCCATCCCTGATCCCATAATTATTATTGGACACCCTGGTCATGACCCCTCTAATTGCTCTATCTTCCTGACCCAAAGCCGTCATGGGACCCAAGGTACCATGTATTATGCTCCCGTCTTGTATATTCTTCCTTTGATTAACATCAACCCGTAAATCAACATATAAGGCATGTTGATTTTTTAATGTCACATCAGTTTCTGGCACAGTCCCTATTTTAGTGCCCATTTTATTCTCCATACAATAAGGCACTGTCTTGGGTGGAGTTGCTGACCCTTTATTATTAAATACTGGACAAGACTTATCCAAGACATCATTTCTACCAACCTCAATACTTAAAGCTTTTACTTTAATTATTTTAGCTGCATAAACTCCCTTAGACAGGGAACCCCCATCACGCAAGCTATTGATAGCTCCACACCTGACCATACCGCTGCTAGCTCCCATGCTTCCAACTCCCCCCACGTGCCCTCTCTCCACTGGTGAAGAGATAGGTGTAATCTCGAACGGAACACCCACCGCCGTAGTTTTGCAGACATTGGATCCTGCACCACGACAGTGAGAAGAAACCACTGGCACACTACTAACCAGCACCGTCCTATGCAGCCCGGGTTCCAGGCCCATCGTGGTCCACCCCTCCCCTGTAACCTCAGTGTCTACATCATTTATGGGGGTATCCCCTTTAAGCACAACCGCGGAGGTACCACCGCAGCGAACAGGAGAGCACCCACCTATCACTACGGCGTGTAAGATTTTTTTAGAGTATAACCTCTTATTTAACGCAGCACTGCCTTCGCCAGCAACCACACCTTGACGCCTCTTACCTGTGGAGCAGCCTCCCATTTCGCAGTCTTCCATACCTGCCGGAACTGTGACCTATCTGCAAGACCGTACACCGCCGTTATGCTGCACACCGGAGCTTCCACGAGCCCTCTTAAGGGACTCTGAAAAGCCAGCAGCATCAGCATTTGTAACATAGGAGCCCTCCGCTGCATGTGTGTTACCAGTAGCAATAAGTTTTAAAGATCCAACTGTACCGGGGATAACAGTGACTTGCTTAAACTTCCCCTTCTTAATCCCCATCACATTCCCAGCTAGATCAACGTCTTGCAATGAACAAGTCGGAGATTTCTCGACAAACATGGGAGGAGAAAATAACCAACCTCCAGCTTGGATCGAAATCCTCTCCGGTATATTCTCAGTCCCTCTAACAAGTATCCTGTCCCATCTCAGCTCAGCCGCCACCAGAGTATCCGCATCGATGTTCAAGAACCCCCCACATCCATTACCAATAGCATGAAATACCTCCATTCCCTAAAAGTGTAGAGGAAGTCCCTCAACCCTAATCCAACGGGATGAAGGAAATCTTTTGCCATTTATAAAAATGGTTTTCTTACTGTCATTCTTTATTTAAAAAAATAAACTTAAGGAAATATAAAACCATAAATGTTTAACAGACATCCGATAGTTCAAAATTATCCGGTGTGGTACCTAATTATCATGGTGTTTTGTCTTTTTTCCAATTATCTTTAACACAACTCAAAAGATGACTCACAATTATAACCTTGACTTCTTTGAGAATAAAGGCAAAATCAAAACTAAAAGAGTGTAAAATCATGTCCTTACATAAGTATATATATGGATGTTCATGGGGTGTTTTGTGGAGGTAAAATTATGTACCGACACTCCTAATGTGACTACTACTTCTCTTTCTATGTCAAGTCTCATTAAAACCAAAAGATATTAAAATCTATATATTATATATTGATTGTCCTACAAATTCATGAGAAGAGATAAGACAATAGAAAATAGAAATGCATCGTGTTTTAAATCTGAATAGCGCTAGTTAGAGTATAGAAAACTTTATACATTATATTCATCACTGTTTTTCAGTATTAGTGACAAACCGGTATGATAACTAAGGAGAACTGATAGGACGACTCTGAAGCGGTAAAGTACTCCATTGTGTTTACTTACAAAGTTTCTAAATATTATAAAAGAAGATGTTATAGGATATTAATATTTTGAGGATAAAAAATCAGAATATGGTAGAGAAAGTTAAATAATATAGATATTTGTAATATGGAATTTTTAGAGAATATATATATGTGAATATCCGTATTATTTCTATAAACAGTTGATCTTAAAAAAAAGCACAATAATGATTTTCCAGAAGTTACCTTATGAAATAAATGAAAATATATAAGAAAAGTGTGAAAAATGGTTAAAAGAGTTATGGTTTAAGAAAATGCTCTCTATGAGCAATGATTATATACTTAAGAGAATGGGTTAAACAAGAATGTCTAAAATTCAAGTAAAAAAGAAAAAAAAAATTAACTCGAATTGCAAGAAAAATTTGGATTAATGGGAATGTTCAGATGATTAAAATATATTTAGGAAAAAAAATTATAAAAAGAAAAGTTTCAATAAATAGAGAGGTGAAAATAGAAAAAAAAAATTCAAGAAGAGATAATTTTTGCAGGAAAAATAATTATTTTCTCGATTAAAAGAAACTTGTACATGTTGGGCTTGCAAAGATATAGGACTGGAGAGATAAAAATAATAATAAATTAATAGAAGTATATAACATCTAGAAGAAGAAGAAGAAGAAGAAGAAGAAGAAGAAGAAGAAGAAGAAGAAGAAGAAGAAGAATATATTGATGATATATACAAAGATGAAGAAATAGATTTTATGATGACAAATATAGTTAGTACATGAGAGTTAAGAGGTGAAAATTTTGTAATAAAAAATACACAAGATGTAGAGATAAGTAAAGAATAGATATCACCTCTTGTACATTAGGAAGAAATATATCAAAAATTATTTTTTAGGGTAAAAACTAAATACATATGTGAAAGAATAGAAGCAGATGTAGAATAAAAGATTGTGAATACGATATATGAGAAATAAACTTAATAAATTTTGATTATATATTAAAGCATAACGGAGATAATAAATATAAGTATATGCATAATATATGAAGTCTGAAAATATAGATTACACCATTGCTTGATATGATCAAGATGTGGATATTTTTTCATTCTTATGTGATATTAGGTAAAAAAAAAATTATAGGCCAATAATAAGTTGAAAAAAGAGTAACTCATGTAAATACATATCAGAATACTTTTTGAGTTTAAAGGATGGATTTTTTAATTAATCTATAACACTTAAAATAAAAACTTTAGGGGTAGACCTACATGATGCGACTTTTCCTTTAAGAACATTTTGGAATACAATTTATAAATACTATATATCTTAGAATGAAACATAGAATAATTGAATCGGATAAATTCGAACCTATAAACAAAATACGGATAAATAGAATAAAACTAAAAGGAATTAACCCTGGTAAAATTACTTTAGATAATAGACGGATAGATAGTTTTAATAATCAAAATTAAATCAATACAAAAAAATTATAATAAACATAGATAAAGAAGTAAATATAATGATAAAAACTCAAGGAGTAAGTATGTTTGAAGAATGTAACTCTTCTTAGAAAAATAGAAAGAAAAAATTTCTCAGAATAATGAACAAATAGTTAACATAAGTCTGGCACCAAATAGAAGGATGATACAAGATAGAGGACTAGTAGGATATTGAACTACTAGTATACCAATATATGAAGATGAATAAAATCAAGTGGCATGAACTAACGAAGAAAAATAAATGGCGAAAAAAGAATATGAAGAATTTACCAATAGGTATTGCAAGAAGGAAGAACAAAATAAGTTATTTATATCATATGGCAATGTTAATAGAATCTATATTATGATAAATATCTGTATTGAACGATTTAATAAATACAAATTATGAGTACACTTAGATAGCGATTACTTAGTATTTTTGGGAAAATGTCACTTTTTCTTGAATATATTTGAAAAAATAAATCCACCAAATGTTGTTATGATATCTCATAACAGTACCACGATTCATAACATGGAAATTAATATTTTGGAAGTGAAAATTAATGAAGAAAAGTTTTCCATTACTAATGTTTAGGCAATTAACCAACCCACTCATGATCTTATAACGGGAAATAATTTTCAGGGGTTATCTAGTTCTCGTACTCAAACACTTCATCTAGTCATATTTATAGTAGAGGATAAACAAGTAGAATTTTGTAAATTAAAAATCATAGTAACACATTAAAAAATATACTTCATCCATATCAAGCGTGGTGACGAGGTAATGTTTCCCACAAATTGGAAAACTTCTTTGAGCATTAAAGAAATATCTCTATAAGAAGAAATAAAAGAACAAAAAGAACAAATGCGTACAGAATAGTATAGTGAGAATCCATTAGGATTTTGGAATCAAGATAACAGTATGGAAAAAATAGATATAATAGATCCTACTAAAATAATGAGAGTAAACCAATGGTATGTATGTATGAAGATATAACATAATTTAAATTAAATATTGAATAATGAAAAGGAATGAAATTAATTAGAGATAATCAGAGTCCTAATAATTATCCAACCTTTATGGTAAGGAATCATTCAAAGAAAAAAAATGGGAAAATCTAAAATAATGATTAATTACAAAAAGTTAAATTATAATTCAAATTTTGAAGGATATTTTATTCCAAATAATCAATTCATTTTTAACACAATACAAGGTGCCTCTTGGTTCTAAAAAATGGACTATAAAAGTGCATACTAACATATAACTAGAAGGTCAAAGTATTTCACTAACGGGGGTCAGTGTTTCTCAAGGACACCATGAGTGTCTAGTAATGTCATTTGATTGTAAAAATATCCATGTATATTTGAAAAATGATGGATAATATCTTCGCAAGTCTTAGTCATATTTTATCTCGTGTATATAGATGATATTCCTACATTGCTATAACATTGAAACAACATAAAACAAATATAGAAAAAGTAACAAATAAATGAATAGAGCGTAATATTATATTATGAGAGAAGAAGTTAACATACACGCAATAAGAAATTGATTTTTTAGGGTTAGAAATAAGAGATGGAAAGATAAAAAATGCAAAACGTATCTTAAATAAAGTAGGAAAATGTCGAGATAAAATCATAGATAAAAAGAAACTACTAAAGTTTTTAGGTTGCTTAACTTATCCATCAAATTTTATAAAATATTTACAAAAACTAAGAAAACCATTGCAATTTTTTTTAAAAAAATGAGAGTCAGACATAAAACTCTATCGACTCTGCATTAGTAAAATTATTAAAAGAACAATGCAAAAATCTAACAAAATTAATATGAACCCAAGAGATGGAATAACTTTATCACATCAGGAAATTAGTATTTCTGGTGGTTACAATAGCTCAGGATCGAGTCTGATTGAAATCATCCCCTATGAGCTAAGGGAGATCGTGTATTTATATTGGTTAGTAACCCAAGAGATCGAATAAATTTATCTCATCAGGCATTTACATCTTCATACAATAAGTAAGACTCTTGATACTCATTGGTACAAGTACAAGAGTTGTTAGATGTTCCACCTAAGTGACTTTTGTTATTCTTGATGGATCATATTCTTGAGCTTAGTTGGCAAGTTGGCTGACCAAGTGTCTCGGGATCAGACCAAAGAAGTAAGGACAGTGTATCTTGCAATGTAGGAAGACAGGTGTCCATTTCTTATTGGTCCACATAAATGAGTAATATCAACATACAACAAAAGCCCCCACTACTCCATGCTTAATGATTGATCAAAAGTAAGGAATATTCGTTCCAAAATGTGGATCGACATGTTATTTAGAAGTTGGTCGGCTGTCGACCTCTCGAACTTATAAATATTTTTACCAGTTTAGCAGGCGGTGGCATTTTTGTAAATAATTTAAAAAATAATTATCTGCCAAATGGTTTTTTGGTCCTTTTGTATCTTTGCGATTTTGCGTGTTTGGGAACCGTGTGGCCGCCAGCAGTTCAATCATTTATTCAATTCAATCATTTCATCTCAATTTTTGAGGTAACCTATAAAAGGACGGATGTTTCCCTCCATTTCTCTTTACCTTAAACTTTCTGAACTTAGACTCTCTTTTTCTTCTCCAGCTTCCCTTCTCTGCCTTCGTCTCTTGCTATTTTTCATCATTTTTCATACTCTGTAAGATCTCTTGCCTTTCCATTCTTTTATTTTTTTGTCATTCAATCATAGTGCACATCGTAGATGAAAGTTCTTTAGAGGAATTTGAGAAAATAAGGAAGATTCCCAGTTAGGTAGGTTTAGAAATAACTAGTGGGTATGTTGATGTTTTTTCACTAGCTGGGTGTAACTAGATCCACACTTTGTTCATTGTTGAATGTGGCATCATCTTTCCGCCAAACCACTTTTTTTCAATTCTTTCAGTATTTTGATGTCGTTCTAGCAAGAGTAGATCCCAATACATGAAGGGTTGTAAATGGTGTGAATAGGTTAAATGAAATCCATGGGACTCGTACTGGGATTCTCGAGTTGAGATTATATTACAAGTGGGGAACCACTAGTGATAATACCTAGTATATGAAGACTATGTAGGCTAATAGGGCATTGGTGGTTAATTTGCCAAACTCAAATAAGGATTACTGGGATTATGGTGTAGTAGTAAAGAACTGACAGTGGGGAATATATACTAGACCCAGATCCCCCCGGGAAGGGCATGGCATAGGTCGTACATTTATATTGATTTTTAATTTCTCCCTCTGTTTACTAATTGTTTCGCGGTTTACAGACTAACTATTTCATCTAGTTTTTATGCAGAGGAACACAAATAGAAGTGCCCACAGGAAGGTGAGGTTAATATTGACGACCATAATTTTTTTTGGGCCATTCACCAAACGGCGAGAAAGGAGCATCCATGAGTGGCTTATGTCCTGTTGGTATACAAGAGTTCTATTACTTCTTTTGTTCCCGACCAACAATCATTTTACCTCAGTCCCCTATTAACTTAGATGAAGAACCAGTTTCTAATTTCTCTAGTGCTGAGTCAACAAGAGTATAGAGAGAGCTAGACCGAGGAGGAACTTCGCCTTCCTTGGAATCCCATGACCTTACCACTATCCCTAAATCTCCTACTGTAGAAATGGTGAAGAGAAAAATTCCCATCTTATTGACTGGATCTCTATCACCTCCTCCTGTCAAGAAGAGTACTACTACTGATAAGAGGTCTCAAGCTATTGACAAGAGGACTCAATTCCTTAATGCTGGAGAAGCATGAATTATTGTACCTCAATTCAAGAGGTTAAACAAAGGTTTGCCCAAACCCCTAGATCTGGCCCAAAAATCCTCTTCCAACCAAGCAAGAATTAAAGATGCCTTTGTGGCAATCAACCCTGGATTGTCTAGGGGTTTGATAAAGGTTGGCACTCTTCCAACAGATATGTTGGCAGAAACTGCTATGTTTAGAGCCCGGTTAGTTCAGAGGGACAATCAAAACTTGGCATTGGTAAGTAATTTTCTGCTTATCTTCAACATTGTTTGTTGCCTTTCTTCAGCACTAATTTTGTATATTTATTCTTTTAAAGTTCTTGGGGGACTTCAACCAAATGCTGGAGAAGGATGACCAACTAAAGGCTTCCTCGGTTGATGTAGATGAAGCTTTTGTAGGCTTGCAAAAGTCCTTTCAGGCATTTGGGGAGGCCTTAGATAGAGAGAGAAAAATATGGTAGGATAAGATTAAAGCTGCTAAGGATAGGGAAATTGAAATAAAGGAAAAAATAAAGGTTGTCGACCCTAGCCAAACAAAAAGTGAAGGAAGCTGAGAGCAGGGAGAAAATGGATGAAGATAAGGCCTCCATCCTTAATACTGAAAATACTGCTCTAAAGTCCAAGCGAAGAAAGATAAGGAAAAGGCCACCAATAAAGGATGGGATAAAGACTTTTCTATGACAACCATCCTAATCGATTACGCCAAGAACCTATCCTATTAGCATGGTTGGTCAGATCCCCTAAAGGAGGTCGGCACGCAGGAAGACTCAGAACAATTTTAGAGGCATGACCAAAGAAATACTCCCAACTTGGATGAGGAATTTGACGACGAGGAGGGTTATGGATAATCTTCCTTGGTGCTTGTGGTCATACCTGATCCTCGCGGAGGGCAGAAGAGTGAGGATCCTAGGTCCCGCACGTCCCTCTTGGGGGCGCTTCGGTCGACATCATTAATGAGGTGAAAAATATAGAGAGATGGAGTCGCCAATCTATTTTACTCCAAACAGACAAAAGAAAGGGAGCCATCATGAAGGACAGCATCCAAAGACATACTCATGCATGCGAAACCAAAATGATTCGAAAAGGGTCCGGAGGCTAAGTTTCGAAATGGGAAGGTGTTAGGCACCCATTCCTCCCTCACGGTCTCTCATGGTTTTTTTCTATTTTCCGTTATTTTCCCCATAATATGTGTGCATGTGTATATATAGTGGATATAGGAATCCTAGAATTGTATCATGGAAGAGATAAAACGAGTCATCCGTAGGAAGTTTCATAAAAAATAATATTTGAAAATAGGATTTACACGATTATCCTTGCGTTGATAGTTATAATAGAATGATAACGTATATGGAATAATAAGCGACAAAGAAAAAATATATGCATATATAATATATGTAATCTAAGAGAGTTGAGTTTAGAGAAAATAGAAAATGAGAGAAAAAGTGAGAATAGGACTTGAGTCTCGAGCTTTACCTCGAGATGCCTATGTAGACTATAGAGGCATCAAAGTCCACGTAGTTTGTGCATGTGTGTGTGTAAAAAAGTGTTTTAGTTGTGAGAGAACTGTAAGAAAAGTGTGAGAATTCCCGTTTGGAATTTATTGGCAAACCCTATTTTTCTTATTTTTTGGGTTTTTATTTGTATCAAAATAAGAGATGTACAACAATACTATATAAAAAGTATATTCGGATATGTGAGATTAGAAAATAAAAGTGCTCACTAATAAAACAAGTTAATGCGAATTTATGAGAATCTAAGGAGAGAATTGAGAAAATTGGACCTTTTTGAAGATCTTGAGCTTTATCTTGAATGTTGAAGAGCATCCCTTTCACTTGGATGATGATGGAGGGTAGTGAATTCACTAAGTCTGATGAAAAGGATGATGAAAAGTTAAGGTTGGAAAGGGATTTGGATTTGATAATCACGCTGACTTTGAGAAAGGTTTCCTGGATTTGCTGAGAGTGATCTATTTCAGATATGGGCTTCCCTTTCCAATGAGGTCAGGCCCTCCTTTTTATAGGCCCATGGCATTGATGATTGGCATATCCCTGGGCCTACAAATCGGCAGGTGTGTTTAGGCACACTGCCGATAGGCTGGGTCTGGTACCTGCCATTTGGTAGTGACTTTCAGGACTTTTCAAAAAATTGGTTGCAGAGTGCAAATCGTTGATCAAAATTGTGCATGGGGCAAACTATTGGAAAGGTAATTCAGATACCTTCAAAAGTCCTTGGACTTCTCCCGGGTTTGGGAGTTGTCTTTGGGTGAAATATGGCTCGGAAGTGCTCCTCGGTCCTTTGGACGGGAAAACTTTGGATGCAAACGGATCATTCGTTCGCATGGTAAGTCAAAATCGTGCATGAGGCGGACTGTTGGAAATGTAGAGAGATGTACTTCAACATTCCAAAGAGTTTGACCCAGTTTGGGGAGTCGACTTTGGTCAACCGGGCCTTGGAAGCATTTGGTGGCCTCTCGGAGTAAAACAGATCGTTCGTCCGTACCGTAAGTCAGAATCGCGCACGAGATGGATCGTTGAAAAGGGGTTTTAGTGAACTTTGAAGATTCATTTAGCCTCGGTCGAGCTGAAGTGTTGAATTTGGTCAAATGGAGCCCGGGAGCGCCCGATGGTCTCCTAATTGAGTTTCGAGGGAAAATAGGTCATTCGTCCGCATACTAAGTTAGAATCGTGCACGGAACGGACTGTTAGAAAGGAGATTCTGTGACCTTAGAAGATTCATTCAGTCTTGATCGAGCTGAAGAGTTTGACTTTTTGGTAAACGGAGATCGGGAGCTTCCGATGGCCTCTAGGTCGGTACTCGGGGTATGACATGGGTTTGCAATGATGAAGTGGGGTGCTAGGGACCTAAGGAGTGTTTTAGAGGGTAATAGAATTGGGTGTCTATAGATCCTGTCGATGGGTGAGTTTGGAACAAACGATAGTCCTCGAATAGACACCTCATGATGCCTTTGGAATAGGATGACCAATTCCGAGGCGAGGTTGATTATGAGGATTTAAGGAAACAAGGATGACCAATTCTTCTGGTTGAAGCCAATTCTGTGGGCTTGGGGGCATGATGGGGATGGTCTTAAGCAATGATTGGGGTAACCAATTCTGCGAGTCGAAGACAATTCTGAGGGATTAGGTTGTGAGGACCAATTCTGCGGGTTGAGGCTAATTCTGCGGTCTTGGAATGAGATGACCAATTCTGCTGGTTGAAGCCAATTCTGCGGGCTTAAAGTGAGATGAACAATTTTGCGGGTCGAAGCCAATTTTGTAGGCTTAAGGTGAGATGATCAATTCTGCGAGATTTAGGTGAGATGACCAATTCTGTGGGTCGAAGCCAATTATGAGGACTTCAAGTGAGATGACCAATTCTGCAGGTCGAAGCCAATTCTGCAGGCTTAAGGTGAGATGACCAATTCTGCCGGCCGAAGGCAATTCTGCTGGTTTAAGGTGAGATGAACAATTCTGCGGGTCGAAGCCAATTCTACGAGCTTAAAGTGAGATGCCCAATTCTGTAGGTCGAAGCCAATTCTATGGGCTTAAAGACAGATGAACAATTCTGCGGGTCGAAGCCAATTCTGTGGGCTTAAAGTGAGATGACCAATTCTTCAGTTCGAAGCCAATTCTACGGGCTTAAAGTGAGATGACCAATTCTGCGGGCTTTAGGTGAGATTACCAATTATGCGGGTTGAAGCCAATTCTGCGGGCTTAAAGTGAGATGACCAATTCTGTGGGTCAAAGCCAATTATGTGGGATTAAAGGTGAGATGACCAATTTTATGAGTCGAAGCCAATTCTGCGGGTTTAAGGTGAGATGACCAATTTTGCGGGTCGAAGCCAATTCTGTGGGCTTTAGGTGAGATGACCAATTCTACGGGTCGAAGATAATTCTGCAGGCTTAAAGTGAGATGACCAATTCTGCACGTCGAAGCCAATTCTGCGAGCTTTAGGTGAGATCACCAATTATGCGGGTCGAAGCCAATTCTCCGAGCTTAAGGTGAGATGACAAATTCTGCGGGCTTAAAGTGAGATGACCAATTCTGCGGGTCAAAGTCAATTCTATGGGATTTAGGTGAGATGACCAATTCTGCGAGTCAAATCCAATTCTGCGGGCTTAAGGTGAGATGACCAATTTTGTGGGTCGAAGCCAATTCTGCGGGCTTAAAGTGAGATGACCAATTTTGAGGGTCGAAGCCAATTCTGAGGGCTTGAAGATGAGATGACTAATTCTGCAGGTCGAAGCAAATTCTGAGGGCTTGAAGATGAGATAACCAACTCTGTGGGTCGAAACCAATTCTGAGGGCTTTAGGTGAGATGACCAATTCTGCGGGTTGAAGCCAATTATGCGGGCTTAAAGTGAGATGACCAATTATGCGGGTCAAAGCCAATTCTACAAGCTTAAGATGGGATGTTCTCGGGGGACCCTGTCGGGGAAAATTACCTTGTGATCTTGTTTTGAGATAGGGAGCCGAAGGCTGGGAAAATCCTTTTGATTTTGGAGATTTTACGAAGGAAAGGAAAATTTGATGCTATAAACTCCACTTGGGAAATGATTAAGTGGTCCGGGTATTGGACGTATTGCTCGGGGAGGTTTGAGACCTTTGAGGTATTGGAGGTGAACCTTAGAGATTATCCGGGGACGTTACCGGGAGGGTAATCACTTGGCTCTTGAGAGTTCCACTGGGAAAATAGGAGTTCGTCTTGAGGGAGTGTGAAATTTCCTTGCTGAAAATGTTCTAAATCCTTCCGGGGATTTTTCAGGGATCTCTGGTATTTTCTGGAACCTTTTTGTACAAAATTTTAAGGGGGGTGCCGGTCGGCATGGTACAGAGGGTGCCATTCGACAGTGGCATGGACTTTTGGACTTCCTCGGGAAGGTGAAGGGGCAGTGTCGATCAGTAGGTGGGGGGATCTCTTTCTCTAGAGGTTGTGCGTCAGGTCTTTAATGGCCTGACGAGTGATAGGTTAAGACTTTTCCCTTTCAATCTTGGTCTTTGTATGTTCTGATTCTGTATTGACTTATGCCTGATTGGGTTTTTTTAGGTGACCTTTTACCCTTGGGGGATTGCTAATTAGGACACGGGGTTGACTGGGTTGAACACACAGCTGAGGCGCTTATTAGAGCATGACTTTGACCACTCATGGTATCTCGAAGAGTGGGTGGTTCGACAGATCGCTGAGGAGGAGATGGTGGTGCTACCTGCACATCCTCCTATGTCTATGAGGTGGGAGAGGCTGCTTTCGGAGGATGCGAGGATTACGACGATGATCGACGAGTCTTACCTGTTGTACATTGATATGGCTATACCGTATGATTACATGGACTTTTTGATAAGCTGGCTGATGGCACCCAGCATATATGATGCCTTGCCTTTCCCTCCTTTTGGTTTGAGTCATCTGGTGGGATCCTCCCACAGCGATGGTGGTCCATCGACGTCTGCAGGGGTGGAGACTTAGAGGTTCTATTTGTGCGGTTGCATACCCCTTCGTACAACATTAAGAGGGCTAATGGAGGGATGGTGTCTATGCTGCACCGTCCTCATGCGATGGATTCAGAGGATCTAGGTTTGACAGATGAGGTTCTTCGACCTGAGGTATATCTTTTCATGTTCCTCTCTTTCTTTATTTTTTTATTTCCTTACTGTTTTGATACCGATTCTGGATTTTACTTGCAGCAAGTTCGGGTGTCGACCACTTGGCTGAGGGACATCTGAGACTAGATATCTTCAGTGACTGCCCATATTTATGACGCAGTTACTGTTCCTTCCTACTTGGTACCGTCTGCCTCATCCCAGGAAGAGGCTGGCTCGGGTAGCGGTGGTGCGTCGTCTCGACGTAGGGGAAAGAGAGTGCGTCGCAGGGGTGGAATCTCTTAGGAGAGCGGGCAAATGAGAGAGAGTGTGGGAGATTGTGGGTTCGGTTTGTGTCCCGTTGTGTTTTTTCTTTTCTTTATTTCCTGCAAAATTAATGTAACACAGAAAAATATATATGCCATGTAATGGAGTTTTTTATTATCTTCTATTAATGGTGAATGAATTCATTTACATGCACTTTTTACTTTGCGACTGAGACCGTAAAAGAGATATTCTTGGGATGTTGAAGGAAAGTTTTAAAAATGAGAAATTATACAAGGGTGGAAAGGGATTTTTGAAATTCTATTGGGAATATCAATTTATTTTTTATTGAGTTTCTGATTTTGAGAAAAGCGGAAAAAGGAAAATTTCCAAAAATAGGGGGGTTGCCGATCGACAAGCCCCTTGCCCTGCCTATCGGTAGTCAAGTCCAGTCCCATCAATTCAAAGCTTTTATTAGTACCCTCTTCAGCCTTTGGTACCTTGTGGGGTAGAATTCCTTCCGATTTTCTGCAGGGGTTATGTCTTTTGTGAGGGATTTTCCAAGTATAAAAAGGGGTGTGGATGGGTCTTTCTTCCTTACACTTTCACTTTCTTCTCTTCCCACATTCTCACTTACTTACTATTTCTAAATCTTGCAAGATGGCTCTTCCTGGTAGCATTGAGTTTTGCTAACTACCTCGAAGCCCTGGAAACAATGTGCTCCTATAATGTCGACTACGATACTTTTTTCAACATGCGTCGAGTCTCTTGTGGGACAATCGACCTATAGAATGGAACATGCTGATGGTGGCGGTACAATTTTTGTACATTGAAGACCATGTATTCCTCTTTGTCTTGGAGGAAGTCTATCCTACCTACGAGGAATTTTCTTCCATTCTGGGGATAAATCCCAGTGTTACTGCAGCTCTTCCTTAGTTTTCCCATTTTCCCAGGGATTTGTTGACTGGGCTTCTTCGTATTTTGCCTTCGGAGGACAGACCACTGGTTGTTGCAGGAATGATCTCCCTTTTGACAGTGTTACAATCCGTGTATTTGTAGGAGGTTTGTGATGCTAGATATGTCGGAGCTGTTGTTCTGGGGTTAGTTTCAAAATTGTTGTTGGTGACTACGGAACTGATGGTGAATCCACAACTTGCAGCTATTATTTCATGGATGTCGTACCATCGCAATCCTGTGGCGATGATACTGGGGGAGACTTTAAATGGCCTGGATGCCTGGAGAGAAGGTCGTTCTGACTTTTTGAGGGGTAGCCCCGTGATGCTGTTCATGTGGTTGTCTAATAGACACCACCTGATGACTCCTCCAGAATAACCTTTGTCAGCTGTACCCAACTTCTTCTCGCGCCATTTCATCAGCGTTGGTATGGATATTGAGAGCTAGGAGAATCGGCTCATGGAGCATGGGGCTCTAAATCTACGCTGGCCAATGCCTTGGTGCGGACAGTTGTTGCCTATTCTGGACCTGGGAGAATACTCATATGTTAGGCTAGTTGGCCTTAGAAAAACCTCTTTCTATTTTCGATGGCGTATTCTGCGTCAATTTGGTTGGGAGCAGGTCATGCCACCTAGGACACTAGATTTCTTTCCAGTAGAAGAATTGACTGAGCATCTGTGCATGCGGCTTGGATCTTTGTGGGAGATTCGACGTCCATCGACCCATCCCTCTCAGTCTATTGGGAGAGTTTGGCATATCCCTGGGGATTATATCAAGTGGTTGTGGAGGAGAGTAGTCAAAAAGATGTTGGCAGTGGAGACTAGACAAAGGTGGCTTATTTATTTAATACCATGGAAGGAGGTTTTATGGTTTTTTCGAAGCTTGTTCGAGCCTATCGGTCCATAGAGGATCTATGGCACTCTATTTAGGCATGGGGAGTTTGGGGATCCCAGGATACAGATGATGACGACAGAGCGAGCTCCTCTGGTAGCTGTGGATATGACTCTTGGAGAGTTTATTTTAAAGAACAAGTTTGGGAATTTTATTTGGCTTTTTTAGGAAAGTAGGGGGAAAGGGAGTTATCCGTTCCTTTTCTTATGTAATTGGTACCATAATTTCTTATTAGTGAAATAAACAAGTTTTTGATCATCCAGGTGTGCCTTTTGATGAGTTTTATATTTTTGAATTATCTATATCGATCACTAAGGCATACATAATCCTTTTGTTCAAGTATATGTTAGAATGAACTATCGTTCTCGGAGATAAGAAAAAAATAATTTTTGTGAAAAAGAAAGGGTCGTGGCCATGTAAAATGTATGAGCTGCCTACGTACCTCTGGAGTTTTGAAAATTTCTAATTTATATGAGAAAGATTTTTTCAGAGGATCAGGCCCACGTAGTTTTGGGTAGAGGGAAGTGAAGATTTTTATTTTTATTTTTTTTAATAATAGAAGGGAGATGAGAAGAGTCGTAGTGCGCTGAGATTTCGAACTAGAGGTAAAATTTCTTAAGACCATCTAGGTTGACTGGACAATCCATCTCCTCTCCATCTAAGTCAATGAGGATGGCGACACCACCGGACAAGATCTTCATTACAATGTACGGGTCGCTCTAATTGGGCTTGAATTTCCCTTTGGGGTCCCAGATGGGCTCTATAATCTCTTTGAGGGCTAGATCCCCTTCTCGTACACCGCGGTCCTTGACTCTCCTATTGAATGAATGCGCTATTCGGTGATGGTTCCCTTATATGTGATACAACTCTTTTAGTCTCCTTTCGTCTAGGAGGATCAGCTCGTCAAGACGGCTTTGGCACCAGTCTTCTTCGCTGACCTTGCTTTCAAGCATGACGCGCAGCGAGGGTACTTACAGCTCCACGGGGAAGACTGCTTCCATGACATAGACTATAGAGTAAGGGGTAACCCCAGTAGAGGTTCATATTAAGGTCCTATAGCCCTAGAGGTCATAAGGGATTCGGTCGGCCCAATCTAGACAACTTTCAGTCATCTTACTGATGATGGCTTTGAGGTTCTTGTTGGCAGCTTTGAATGCACCATTGGTCTAAGGTCGATAAATAGAAGATTTATGTCTCTGAATCCCGTACTTATTGATAAATTTTGTAACTTCTGCATAAAAGTGCAAGCTGTTATCTGATACTAGCTCGTGGGGGACCCCATACTGGCAGATAATGTTTTTTTTTGATGAATTTTTCCACTTTCTTGGTGTTCAGCACTGCGTATGACTCAATTTCGACCCATCTGGTGAAGTAATCAATGGCAACTAATATGAACTCATGCCCGTTGGAAGACTTTGGTGTAACATTCCATATGATATCGATGCCCCAGGTGGAAAACAGCCAGAGAGAGGTCATGTTGTATAATTCTCGTGGAGGCAGATGCTGAAGGTTGGAGAACTATTGGCATTTGAGGCATCTCCGGACATAAGCGGTGAAATCTTAGGTCATGGTGGTCCATTAGTAGCCTTGTCGGATGATCTTCTTAGCAAGCTTGAGACCGTTCATATGGGTCTTGTATTCCCCACTGTGGATTTTTTGCATTATCTTTTCAATGTCAGCCCCTGCGATACAGTGAAGATGAGTTCCATCGAAGTTCCTTTTGAGTAGTGCTTTGTGACTGATAATGTATTGGGTGGCCAGTCTTTGGAGGGTTGCTCGATCTTTCTTATTGGAACCCTTGGGATACCTACCATACTTCAGGAGGTGTCAGATATCATAGTACCAATAATTGGCTAGCTCGGGATCTTCTATGGTGACGAGCTGAATGTGGTAGCAGTGTGTTGGTTTGTCCTATATTTGAACCAGGAAGGGGGTCATTGTTATTCTTTCAAGTATGTCGACCATGGTGGCCAAGGTACAAAGAGCATAGTCTAGGTTATTCTTTGCTCGAGGTAGGTAATGGAAGGTGATATCTTGGAATTGGGAGGCTAGTTCTTCTAAGTGGGTATGGAAGGGTTGGAGCTTCTCGTCCTTGACTCTCTATTTTTTTAGCACTTGACCGATGATGAGGGTGGAATCCTTGTAGACTTCTAGGTATTAAATACCTTTCTTGAGATCAACTTGGAGGCCTACCGTGCATGCCTCGTATTTAATCATATTGTTGGTATAAGGGAAATCCATATTTATGGCGATGGGAGTGTGAGAGTCATCTGGTGTGATCAGTAGTATCTCAATGCCATATCCCTTTTTGTTGGCAGCGCCATCAAAGAACATTTTCCCTCGGAGATTGTCCTGGGCAGTGCAGAGGATGTTTTCACCTGGGAATTCATAGATCCAGACATCGGCTTCATCTATGGGGTAATCAGCGAGGTAGTTAGAGATGGTTCTTCCTTTCATGGATTTCTGCGTGACGTACATGATATCGAACTTGGATAGGAGCATAAACCAACGGGCCATTGGGCTGGATAAGGCGGGTTTCTCAAGCAGGTATTCGATGGGGTCCATTAGGGATACAGGTTTGATGGGTAAGGTGAGCATGTAATGCCGTAACTTTTGGGTGACCCAGATAAGCGTGATACATGCCTTTTCCAAAATAGTGTAGTTCACTTCGTATCCGACTAATTTTTGTCTGGCGTAATAGATGGCTCTTTCTTTACGGGAATCTTAAAGGTATTGGGCTAGCAAAGCCCTAGCTGTAGTGTCGGTTATGGTTAGGTATAGGAGCAAAGGGAGACCAGGCTATGGGGGCATGAGTATTGGGAGTTGGGTCAGATATTGCATGATTCAGTCAAAAGCTTCTTGGCAGGCCTCGTTCTAAACCTTAGTTGAATCCTTTCGGAGTAGTTTGAAAATGGGTTCGTAAATGGAGGTTAACTGACTGATAAAAGAGCTGATGTATTGCAATTTACCAAGGAAACCTCAGAATTCTTTCTCTGTTCGGGAAGGTGGCATCTCAAGTATGGCTCTCAACTTGGTAGGATTTATTTCTATCCCTTTCTCACTGACCATGAATCCCAAGAGTTTTCCCTTTGAAATGTCAAAGATGTATTTCTGCGGATTGAGTCTCATCTGATACTGTCGCAGTCGTTTGAAGAACTGTAAGAGAGCGCGAACATGACCTTCTCTAGTTTTGTATTTTAAAATCATATCATCTACATAGACCTCAACTTCTATGTGAATCAGATCGTGCAGGACGGTTATGGCAGCCCTTTGGTAGGTAGCCCCATCATTCTTGAGAGCAAATGGCATGAGAGTGTAGCAAAAGGTTCCCTATGGGGTGATGAACGCGTTCTTTTCTTGGTGGTCTGGGAGCATTTTAATTTTATTGTATCCCGCAAACCCGTCGACGAATGACTTAAGAGCATGACTGGTTGTGTTGTCCACGATCATGTCGATATTGGGTAGCGGATAATCATCTTTTGTAAAGGCTTTGTTCAAGTCTCGGTAGTCTAAACACATCCGAATCTTCCCTCCTGATTTCGACACAGACACTATATTGGCTAGCCATGTGGGATATTCGATCAATGAATGAAGCCCACATTTAGCTATTGACCACCACTTCTTTGACTTTAAGCGACCATTCGATGCAAAGCTTTCTCAACTTTTGTTTAACCAACCTGTAATCTGGAAGAGTGGGGAATTCATGCTGAGAAATATCAGGATGAGCATATCGTTATAAGACTATGCGAACACATCCACAAATTCCTTTAGAAATTCTCCGAGTTATGCACTTGCATGATAGTTAAGGGTAGCCCATATCCTAATCTCGTACAATTGGTTACTAGATACGAGGTTAACAACAACAGTCTCTTATTCATTAGCTTGAAAGCGGTTATGTTGTTTATTATTAACCTTATTTAGATCGGTTAAGAATTGTTCATTTGCAAAATCATCATCAGGAAAAGTTTCATTAGAATCCATACAGTTAATGTAAGGCACATGAAGATATTCAAAATCTTCGTTTATTTCATTGATAGGAAAAACAAGATTGAGAACCTCATTAAAGGAGATCTCGATTACATTTGAGCAAGGATAGACAACAGAAGAAGAAATGGGGTAAACATTGGGATTATGGAGGATTTCAACAGGTAGAACAGGTTCAGCATGCCAGTTGAGGCGAGGTGTATCAACAGCTTTGATTAGATGGGATGGATCCAGTGATGTAGTGCCTGAATGAACCATGCAAAAAGTCATCCCCAGTGTCTATAAATTGAATGAGTCCTCGGAATCCCTTTCCTTAGAAACTTTGGTATCTTTGATGAGCGGTGTTGGGAAGTTTCGGCCTATGGGTAGCTGTCTTACAAAAAGATCTTCATTCCAGGCTTCATCTTCTTGTCTGTATGGTCATACCATGGTTCCAGAAAGCCACAAAAAGGGAAGTCTTCACCCTCTTTGATGAATCGTTCATTCAAGGAGTCACCTAGGATGATCTGGATGCAGTATAGTCTCCTATTTAGTGGAGATTGGCGAGTAATTCTGAGCTCTTGTTCTGATGGTTGATACCTCAAACCATAAGGAGGGAAAGATTTCTTTAGTTCAATAGGCTCAAGTATCCCTTGTTGTCTTTTTCCTAGACCCAGTACAGGCATGAAGTGCATGTTTCTTAACATCTGAATCATATTAATATTTCCATGCGGATTGTATTCTGGACAAACCCTTTCTTTGAAGTCGTCCCCTGTCTGGAGTAGAAGTGATTCAACTCGAAATGCTGATAGGAGCATATCATTTGACCTTTGATGTATATCAAGGATCGGATTGCTGGTACTTGTACCCTCGGTATTATCATCGTCTCCCAAAATGGTTATGACCCGTTCGTTGGTCAAGAACTTAAATTTTTGATGGATTGAGGAAGACACACCCTTCACACTGTAGAGCCAAGGTCATCCTAGGAACATGTTAAAACAAGTTGGTATGTTAATAACATAGAATTCGACAACAATGTTTATAGGACCAGCCCCTATTACAAGCTTTATGGATCGAATCACCTCCCTACGGGTATTATCGTAGGCACGTACAACAACGAAGGCTGAAGCGAAGTCACTTTCTTTCAGGCCTAAACATTTGAAGGTTCTTAGTGGGAAAACATTCAAGGCGGATTCATTATCGACAAGAGAGACTGGTACGACCTTCCCCATAACTGCGATGGAGATATTGAGTGCATGATTGTGGTTTAGCCCAGTTATGGGGATCTATTCATCAGAAAAGGATAGTATTCGGGTAGAGGTCAAGGATCCGACCAAATTTACCACTTCTTCTGGTGTGGTAGAGGGAGGAACTGTGGGTCCGGTGAGCAACTTGATCAGAGCATTTCTATGCAGCTGAGAAGACATGAAAAGACCCCATAGAATGATGTTAGTTTGATTTTTCTTTAGTTGATCGAGGATTTTTCTCTCCTCGAGGGTCATTTTAGACATAGGAAGGTTTTCAACGCCCTTACCCTTGTCATTTGCTGGTAGTGAGCTTCGGATCTCATAATGCCTCCCTGATCTTGTTTTGTGATTTATTGAAGAAGGGAAGAACATGAATCCCGTTTCCTCTTCAATCTCGAGTTATTCTTCCACCTTGTTTATTTCTTCGAGGATTTATTGAAATGATATCATCCCACACATGTCGGCTACTGGGCCATTTTTATCGAGAGCATACTCTTCGTTTGAATCTCTGAATTCTCCCCCATATCTGGTGGCAACAATTTTTTTTTCCATGTAAAGTCGATGCATTCCAAAACTTTGACAACTTCTTTATACAGGTCACCCCATTCTGTGGGGATGTGTAAGGGTGAAGGGACCAGGCATCCTTATAGCTTCAGAGTATCAAGTAACTCGGTCATATTGGAAATGTTGTCAGTTTGCCTGAATAATTCTGCCATAATCTGGACAACATCATCTAAGCTGACTTCATTGGTCGGTACCACCCAACTGTCTGACCCTCAAACCCATTTCCGTGATTCCAAGAATACTGTACTAAACCTCTGGCAATCAATGATCATCTGTGAGGGAAATTTCAGCCCGAAATCCAAGAGTTGATTTAATACTTTTGATAATTCCATGCTTCCATTTCCAGAACGAGTACGAACAACGATGCATGCTCTAGTCAGGAGTGAGAGTGGTTGATCAGTGAGGCTAGTAGGGTGTAGGAGGAAATGTGGGCAGGTTTGGATAGGTTTAGGAGAGTATATGGGTGTGATTTGAGTTGAGGGATCAAATTCTGGGTTCTCTTCTAGGAAGATAGCATTGGCATGATTTGGGAGTGGATTGTGAGTAGTGTTCGGCTTAGGATTCGCTGGTGGGGAAATGGTACCCCGGTCAATTAGACCTTGGATTAAATTTTGGAGGTGAAAACACTAGTAAGTGGTATGGACAGCAGTTTGGTGAAAGGCACAATGGGCATTGGCTTTGAAGTTTCTCGGAAGTGGGTTTGTCAATGGACGGGGGGTCCAAGGGTTTGATAAGGTTTTGGCTTAGCATGGCTTTATAAACTTTGGAGAGGGGAGCATGGAGCTCATTCTATTCCTTTCAGACTGGGATAAGGTGGATTTCTAGTGCCCATGAAGTAGTTGATTCCGAGATGTTGTTGATGGTTGAGACTGCGACACTGACAGGTTTGTCATATTTTTGGGGGGTGAACTGTCTAGACACCTTCTTTGGTTCAACAATTGTTTTAGCCATACTCTCCTTGATTTCTACTCCCGCTTCTCTGAGAGCTCAAAAGTGAGGATAGTATTGTCCTCCCATGGTTGCTCGAACATGGGGCAAGAAGTTCTTCTTTACTATGCTAACTTGTTCTTCCTTGGAAGGACGATTGGTCATGGTAGTTTCTTTTTCCCACCATCGGGCTATAAAGTTACTGACTGATTCCCTAGAGTTCTGTTTGAGAAGCTCTAAATCATGGTGGGTGACCTCAAGCTCTTTTTTTTACTTTTACTGCGACGTGAATTCTCGGCCCACATCCTCCGAGCTACGGATTCTGTACTCTTCGAGAGACAAAAACCATCGGAGGGAGATATCCTTTAGAGTTTGCTTAAACAATTGGGCCATCACTTCTTCATAAGCCCCTAATAGAGTCATGGAATGGTGATAACTATGGATATGAACACTCGGGGGTCCACTTCCTCCGAATTTCTTGATATTTGGCATCTTAAACTTCTCGGGTAACCTCGCCTTAGGATAAGGAGACATGTGGGCATAGTCCATGTAATTCCCACAGATTCTGACTTGGTCAAACTTCTTAGTGAGCATATTGAGGTATTATTTTACTTTCTTCAACTCTTCCTCTTTTGGATCAATGATCATAGGAAAGTTGGCCCCAAGCTGGGCAAGGTTCAGCATCAGAAGATGGGGAGGTGACGACCCATTACTAGGAGGGACACGGGGAGCGTGCTGATATTATTTGAGAACCCAGATAGGCTCGAGTGGACCCATAACGTGAGGAAATAGGGCCTCATGCTCTTGAGGAATGGGAACATGGTTTCGTTGCATCTCTCGGACCTCAGTTTGGAGGTTGTCAATCTTGGACACGAGCTGAGCTAGGACTGCCGTCAGATCCGGCTCCACAATGGGTACTTGATCTATGTTCTCCATGGAAAGCGGATGGATTTCAGACTCAGAAGAAGTAGTAGGGGAAAAGAGGAAATACTGAAGACCGAAGCCAATAAGAAGCCGGGCCAAGGGCGTGCAATCGACCTGAGAAGGCGTAAAATGGTATTTATTTTTGAGAAAAAGGAATGAAAATATTTTTGACATTTTTTTTAGATTGGAAGACAAAATATTTTTGGTTTTTTAGTAAAGAAAGGAGAAAGATTTTTGGATTTTTGATAAAGAAGGGAAAAATGTTTTTTGAAAATGGATCTCAGCATGATTATTATTATTATTATTATGTTCTCACTTGTATTAAATTCTCCCAAACGCAAAATGAAATTTCGAACGGGACCCGAGCTTGAAAAAGTTGGGTTTGTAATATATGCAAAGCTATGGATGGACTTGTGAACAGGCTCATGAACAGGGTCCCATTTTAAAAATGCGCAAAAATTTGGGTGGCCGGCTGACCCGAAATTTCGACAGAGTTTCGGGTTGAACTTGGCAATCTAACATGTGTGTCCTAGGCTTGACACGTATATGCGGGTATGAAGTTGGTTGGGTGAATGGTAAAGGGTTCCCCCATTTGGCGTGACTTCCACGATATACATCTTGCTCTTGTGGGAAATCGGTACGTGTGGACTAGTCATTTGATATTCCTGAGTATACGTGAATTGCCTCACCATATACCTCGTGGGTATTGTACGTGTGAGAGCGAATTCGATATACTTGGCATACGTGAATGAGTTCCCTGCGATATACCTCCCGTCGTGACTTCAGTCAAGCAGTACGATGCGGGGTAACCGTTCGATATACGTCGAAGGTACTTGGCCAATGGAAGGTGAGAGTCAAATCGCTTATGCTAACTACGCCCTGCCGGACCAACGCCCATCACGAAGTGACCCTCCAATTACTGTACAGAATTTGGTCAATCAAAATGCTCTTTGGTGATGCCGTGTGAATCATGCATGATTGTCTTATTATTATCTTATGATGAGAATGTCTTTCTTGATTATGCCAAATATTGAGAAAAGTATAAGTACCAATGGTACACCAAGTATGGATGGGTGATACGTGCAACATGTGGCTATATGTGATCCTAGGTGCACGTGGTGCAAAGTGTACGTGGAGAATTTTGTACAAGTGTGTGAATAGAAGCATAAGTATGGGGTACACATGGAAAAGGGGAACATGAAAAATGGGGGAAAATATAAAGCATCATAACATCCATGTAAATAGAGTCTAGCCCTCGAAATAAAGTCCCCAGCGAAGTCTCCACTATGTCCATCCCCGATCTTCGTGGCGGGCGGGAGAATGAGGATCCTAGGTCCTGTGCGTCCCTCTCGGGGACGCTTCGATCGATGTCGTTGATGAGGTGAAAAATGTAGAGAGATGGAGTCGCCAGTCTATTTTACTCAAAACAGGCAAAAGAAAGGAAGCCATCCCGAAGGACAACATCCAGATACATACTGATGAATGCAAAACCAAAATGATTCAAAAAGGGTCGGGAGGCTAAATTACAAAATGGGAATGTTTTAGGAACCCATTCCGCCCTTATGGTCTCTCATGGGTTTTATTATATTTCCCTTTATTTTCCCCATGATATGTGTGCAAGTGTATATATAGTGAAGATAGAAACCCTCGACTTGTATCATGGAAGAGATAAAGCGAGTCATCCGTAGGAAGGTTCATAAAAAATTATATTAGAAAATAGGATTTATGCGATTATCCTTGCGTTGATCTTTATAATAGAACGATAATGTATGTGGAATAATATGCCACTAAGAAAAAATATATGCATATATAAATATATGTAATCTAAGAGAGTTGAGTTTAAAGAAAATAGAAAATAAGAGAAAAAGTGAAAATAGGACTCGAGTCTCGAGCTTTAGCACGAGACACCTACGTAGCCTAAAGAGGCATCAAAGTCCACGTAGTTCGCATCAAAACGAGGGGGTGGAGTTTATCTCATAAATCCAACCGGGGACTTCTCTTATTTGTGTGTGTGTGTGTGTAAAAGTGTTTTAGTTGTGAGAGAAGTGTAAGAAAAGTGTGAGATTCCCGTTATGAATTTAAGGGCAAACCCTCTTTTTCTTAGTTTTTGGGGTTTTATTTGTATCAAAATAAGAAATGTACAATAATACTAAATGAAAAGTATATTAGGATATGTGAGATGATAAAATAAAAGTGCTAACTAATAAAATTATGTTAATGCGAATTTATGAGAATTTAAGGAGAGAATTGAGAAAATTGGACCTTATTGAAGATCTTGAGCTTGATCTTGAATGTTGGAGAGTAGCCCTTGCCCTTAGATGATGATGGAGGGTAGTGAATTCACCAACCTTGATGAAAAGGATAATGAAAAGTGAAGGTTGGAAAGGGATTTGGATGTGGAAATCACGTTGACTTCGAGAGAGGTTTTTTGGATTTGCTGAGAGTGATGTATTTCATATCTAGGCTCCACTTTGCAATGAGTTCAAGCACTCCTTTTTATAGGCCCAGGGAATTTCAGATCGGCATAGCCCTGGTCCTTCCAATCGGCAGGTGTGTTTAGGCACACAACCGATAGGCAGGGTCTGGACCTACCGTTCGGTAGTGTCTTTCAGGCATTTTTGGAAAATCAATCGTAAAGTGCAAACCATTAATTAGAATCATGCACGGGGATACCATTGGAAAGATAATTCATATACCTTTGAAATTCCTTTGGACTTCTCCCGAGTTCGGGTGGTGGATTTAGGTCAAATGTGGCTCAGAAGCGCTAGTCGGTCCTTTAGACGGGAAAACTTCGGACGCAAATGGATCGTTCGTCCGCATGGTAAGTCGGAACCGTGCACGGGTTGGACCGTTGGAAAGGTTGGGAGATGTACTTCAACATTGGGGAGTTTGGCCCGGTTTGGGGAGATGACTTTGGTTAATTGGGCCGTGGAAGCGTTTGGTGACCTCTCAAAGTAAAACGGATCATTTGTTCATACTGTAAGTTTGAATCACGCACGGGATGGACAGTTGAAAAGGGGTTCAGTTACCTTTGAAGATTCATTCAGCCTCGGTCGAGCTGAAGGGTTGAGTTTGGTCAAATGGAGCTCGGGAGTGCCCGGTGGCCTCCTGATCAAGTTTTGGGGGAAAATGGCTCATTCGTCCGCGTGGTAAGTCAGAATCGCGCACGGGATGGACCGTTTGAAAGGGGATTCAGTGCCTTTCAAAGATTCATTTAGTTTTGATCGAGCAGAAGAGTTTTATTTTTTGGTTAATCAGAGCTCGGGAGCATCCAACGGCCTCTAGGTCGATTCTCGGGGTATGACCTGGGTTTGTAATGATGAAAGGAGGTACTAGGGACCTAAGGAGAGTTTTAGAGGGTAATAGAATGGGGTGTCTATAGTTCCTGTTGATACTGTCGACCTACCTCCTCTTTAACCAACCGTTGGTCAAGATAATGATAAGGTTTAACTCCATTTAGCTATTTTTTTCTTTCCCTTTTATGTATTTTGCTTTTCTTATTTTCTTCCTTTTTAGTGGAACCACCTTTGTAATCTCCTACTTATTAATGAAATGAAACAGTTTTTTCTAATGCTTCTTTAATGTTTTTTATTTGTCTGATCTTTGTTGCTGGTCTTCCTTGGTCGCTCTTATATACTTATACCTGTTAATTTCCAGTTTGATGTTAGAAAACATATGATAGTTTCTGCTGAGTCTGATCTATTAAGATGATGGAAAAGTCTTCTTGAAGCTGGTCATATAGCTTTGACTGAAGAAGAGATGGTAGGGTTTCGGGGTGCAGACACCTCCAGCCAAGTGAAAGATGCCTATGTTCATCTTCACTGTCTACTTTATGGGGTTGTGGCGAACAATACTGCCTACTATGAAATTATTGAACAACTGTAAGAAGATCAAAAACCTTGTTTGAAATTGGCTCACTATGAAAATAAATCTAAGTACGAAGCCTTAAGTGTTGGTTGGGGTTTTGACAAGAAATTGCAACACAACACTTGTTTCTTGAAGAAAATATAAATTGTGTTGAGTAAATAGTCTAAACTGCTCGAGAGATTGATGCACTCCTGGAGAACTAAAATAATGCTTTAAGGAATGAGCAAGAAAGCCTGAAGAAGACAATTAACATTGGGTCAAATGAAGGTGCGTCATTCTTGGAGATGGAATATGCCAGACTACTGGAGGAACTAGAGATATTAAATTAAAGAAAAACTAAATTTGCCCAATATTCTAGGAAAGTTATTATTGCTCGACCAACCGTAGATGAAGAAAAAACTTAGAAAACCTTAGCTGACCAAGCAGATCTACTAAAGGAGAAGGATATGGCCATCAAAAAAGTCCAATACATGGTAGACCGACTAACCTTCCACTTCCATAAGCAACCTAAGGTTGTCAGGAGGAAAGGGTATGACAAAGCTTTAATTCACTTAAATAAACACGTGGAGCAAGCTAGTTTGGAAGGGTATAAATGGGGCTGGTTGAACTTATTGGGATTGTTGAAGATACCCAAGGGAAATGAATTATAGTACTGGCATGATCCAGAGATGTTGGATTACCTTGATCCACCCTTTAAGATTGATGTCAATTGGATCCCAACCGATGTTATTCCTCAAAGCCTGGTCAAAAAATACATTGGAGATTATGATCTTTAAGGAGAGGATGAATATGTTAGCCCCTGCGTCTAGTAAACCGATCGAGTAGCAACGGATGTAATATGCTAAGAGATTTTAGATCTACAACCTTATCGAGCACTCTTGATGAACCTTCTAGTGGGATGAGTAAAGTCGAAGGAAAATGTCCTGTAGAATATGCTTGTATTTCTTGTTGTTTTTTGAGTTCAATACTATAACACAAAGTGTTGGGAATATAATGGAATTATTTTTCAATATGTATGCTTCTAATACATTTCCGTCTTTATTTAATCTTGTGATTAGTTTTAATCAGCTTTTCAACTAGGTAACCTGTCTTATGATCGGTTATTCAGATCACCAACTAAGTAATCTTCTTAACTAATAAGTGTTTGGTCCAATATTGAACCTCATTTACAATGCCTTAGATTCTACTAATACAGTTTTGTTAAACCAAATGTTTTCGTTAGTCATCGTTGGCGACCAAGTGTGTTAGGAATGTATATTTATTCTCGTGTTTAACCCAGTCGGGTAAAACTTTTTTTTGTTGAACTTTAAGTTGTACATGAAGTTTTACTAACTTGTTGTTCTTGACTTGTCAAAGATGAAATCATACATGAAGTCTAAAGGAAATTTTTAAACTTTTTTAAAGTTAGAAAAGTTTGAATTTAAAGTTGGAAAAGTTTGTTAGCGGTGGATATATATCACCATACCCCGAAAAAAAACATAACATGGAAGAATAATTGACAAAATCTCGTAGCTTCATTAAATTCAACAAACGATTGCATCAAATCAAAATTATTGATAATATTTCAGAAGGTGGTGTTCCATGGAATCTTGAGTTCTTCCCCTTCAAGTGTTTCGAGGTTATAGGTGTGACACCCCGCCTAATTAATCTCGGGTGCTCAGTCCTAAACCAAGTTAGAAAAGGTTTCTCAGTTGGTCCATTCTTAGCATCACTGTCGTCTTTTTAATTACTAACCAACTAAGTGAGAAAAGTAGACTGGTGCCAATTTTTATCTTTCAATTAATTAAAACTCATGTGGAACATAAATAATACACAATCACAATTAACTAAAATAACCATCCACAATTAAAATACTTAACCGAATAAACCATCGGTCCAAATAACTAATACAAGTAAAGGTAAGAAGAAAAATCTTAACAAGTCTAATACATGAACTGTGAGCGACATGCTCAGATAACTGCTAGAGAATTCCTACACGAACGAAAGAAGGAGGCGTCTATGAAAATCCCGCAACATCCACATGTGCTGCAGCAAAGGATACCTGGAATAGAGTCAAGCCTGGCGCCTTTGTGGTTGGACACCTAAAAGGTTTTTAAAAGAATTTTATAGCAAGGGTTAGTACCCAAAAACATTTGAAAACATTTAACAAATGATTAACTTGCAGTAATAAATAAATATGTATGCTCTTCATATTTTAGTTAGTGGCACACTCTCTTGAGGATTTCCTCACCCCTCCTCTAATGTGCACTACTAACGCTTCCATTTAATTTACTAGGTCCTACGCTCCTGACCCAATGCTTATTTTAACCCTTGAATTTTACCTACTCTAACCGAGTATGCCTTAATTCATGATTTTTAAGTTATTATAAACGTCAAACTTAATTAAATCATTACTCCTTTGAATTTCATATAATATTCACACCTGCTATGCACATAATACATTTTTCACTATGTATTAATTATCCCATATATATTTATTTACCTAATTATATATTTAATCATATTACAGTATTCACAAACATACTGAAATAACATTTAATACAAACTTTCAACCGAGTAAAAATACTCACAAAATATAAATTTTCCCAAGTGCTATCCCACTAGGTGTATTCACGTAACCTAGTTATCCAAGTTAGATTCACTCACTAACTTAGTTTAACATATGAATTTGAGGCGGTCATATTCCTTCCCTGAAAGTGAGATGCCCCTCACCCATATAATGGACGCTATGACCTGGAATTATACTCGCCCTACTCCTCAAGCTAGGGGATTCATCCACTGCGCGCAACCTCCCCCTATAGCACTAGAGTACATACTAATAATATTCAATCACTGATATTAATGCACACACACTATATATATATACTACCACACTCCGTATATATATTTTTTAAAACGTCCCGGCTACACCATGTACAAAAACCCGTAACATAAGCCCATTTAATTTATTAAGAGTTTATGGTCCAACTCTAATTATTAATTAATTCGCACATTAATTAATTATGTCACCTTTGGTGTCGCCCCCACCATAAAATTGAACTTACTCTCGAAGTCCGAATTACCCTCACCCGAGTCTAACTTCTTGACTTCCGAATTATTTAGCCTTTACCTAAATAAGATTGATCACTCGGTATTCCTCAACCGTTATTCCCGGACTTGTTCACTACATCTATATTTAATTCTTCCGATCACCTTCCCCAAAAATTTAACCTTAGTGTGTCACACATAATTTCTCCAAAACCCAACAATTTTAAATTATGATGTCACATTACGTCGTCTCCAAATTCTAATTAATTTTATTCACCATTAATTAGATTTAAAACCCATGAATAAATTTCTCACCAAATTAATTCATGGAAAAAGATTAAATTACATTTTCTTTATATAAAATAAAACTGGGAGAACTGTCAAAATCTGCCGACCTTCGATCGATCGACCCCAGACCTTCGATCGATCGATCGAGCAAGTCTTCGTCTTCATCGCGAAGACAGATTTTGCCATGGACGATTTTTCCCAAACCCTAGTTTTCTCTACCAGCAACCTTAAGCCCTCTTAACATTAATACATGTTAGAAACCTTATTAGGGACCTACAGAATGTCCACCAACATCATTAATTCGTCCATTAACTACAAATTTCTGAATTTGGAGAAATATCCATCTTTAATTCCTTACCCATTTACATCCCAAATCCCTTCACCAAATTCATTTCTAATTATCCAGATATCATCCTACCAGATATGTATCAATTTATAATATCATATTTCTGCAAGAATCCTCATTCAAATTCGTAAATCAGATTATTATTTTTCAAAACCTCATGTTTATGCCATGAACACCCAAAACGAATTTTGATCAAACACATCACATGAATATGAATTTCAAAACAGATTCAATACTATTTCAAGTTATCCACTTGCCTTAGGTTTCGTAGTGTCTGATTCGGAGATGAATTTCCAAGGTTGAAGACGATCCTTGTTGGCTCTCTAGTGATCCCAAAACTGCCTTTAACTTCTATTAGGGTTCCTTAATACACTTAGCCTTTTCTAAAACTCTATCAGCCGTTTTATTATTCCTCCCAATTCCTTAATGTACCTAATCCCGTTTTTTTCCTAATGGGCCAAGCCCAAGTGACCCAAATGCC
Source organism: Sambucus nigra (assembly GCA_949130495.1). Taxonomy (NCBI): domain Eukaryota; kingdom Viridiplantae; phylum Streptophyta; class Magnoliopsida; order Dipsacales; family Adoxaceae; genus Sambucus; species Sambucus nigra. Next base: position 439,107,423 of record OX422210.1, read on the forward strand.
CCCGTGTGGGCCCGGCTATGTCTAAAAACTCCCCGTGACCTGTTTACTACCCCCGGGTACACTTTTCCGACTATCTCGGCCCATTCGAACTCAACCGTACACTCAGAATTGGCATCCGAATTAATTTATAAAAATATTTATCCCCTCACCCCTTTAGTCTATATCGACTCCCGGTTGAGATAAGTGCATACCATGTCATTAATACTCGAAATGACTTAAATAATTAATTACTATTCACTTAGTAATTAACTTCCCATAAATATTAACCATTTACTCCTCGATTAATATTTAAATAAAATTTCCCTAATTAATTCAATTAAATTACGACTCACAAGTAATTTTCAATTCCCGAATTAATTAAATATTTAATGCATGAAAAATGCGGGGTGTTACAATAGGTGCCTGATCGGATAACTGTCGAGATGCGATAAGGACCGTTCCAGTTGAATTCCAATTTGTTGCCTTTCTGAATCACCTTATTAAGGACATAATCTTCGTTTTTCAGGTTAGTCATCTTGAGCCTCCTATTATAGAATCTACCAGTCCTTTATCGATAAGCAACCATTCAAATTGTAGCGTCCTATCCTACCTCTTCGATCATGTCTAGATCTAGTCTCCTCATAAGATCACTCTTAGAGGAGTCGAAATTCAATACCTTGTGAGTCGAGAGACGTATTTGAGTTGGTACCACTTCCTCAATACCGAATGCAATCATGTAGGGAGTATCTTCTGTTACCGAATCCAGGTCCCCCTATCACCATCCACCCTTTTCTTCAACCCCTCAAGCAAAGTCATGTTAGTGACCTCTATCTGACCATTGCATTGTGGATGTCCAGGTGCTGAATAAAGTTTCTAAATTTTGGATCGGATGTAATATTCCTTAAACTTGTCATTATCGAACTGATTACAATGACCAGTGATAAAGGCATAAGGCACCCCCGAGTGACATGTTCTATGCTTCCATATGAATTGAAAGACTCTCTAATAAGGAATATCAACCAAGGGCTCAGCCTCCACCCATTTGGTGAAGTAATCCACAACTACAATTAAATACTTGAACCTTCCTTTTGTTATCGGTAATGGGCCAACCAAATCAATCCCTTAAATAGCAAATGCCCAAAGAGAAATTATGTGGGTTAGGACAGCCCTCGGTCTTCTATGAATAGTGTCAAACTTCTGGCACTTATCACACTTTTTTGGCAAAAGTAACACAATCTACTTTAATTATCGGCTAATAGTAACCTTGCATAACAATTATTTATACAAATGATTGACCGTTTGAGTAAGCTCCACATTTGAAGAGTTGCTCGATATGTGTGTTTTCAAACGAAACCAAATTTTTCTCAAAAAAATGATTTAACTTTTAATTATGCACCAAACTAAGTTGTGAAAACCCAATTCTTACTTTAAACCAATTTTATCTTGATTAATCCTAAACCTGCATCTAGTGATTAAAGCAAGTAAAATAAAGTAAAGAATACTCACAATGCTGGATGTACGAGGAAAAAATCCAAAACGGGAAAATAACCTCAAACGACTCAAGCCAGACAATCACTATGAATAATGGTTTTACAAAGACTTATTAGCCTTACACTAAGACTCAATCCCCACGGGTCTTGACACTTCTTCTGATCTTCAACCATTCCTCAATATTGCCCACGTAGAAATTTCGTCTTCCACGATACCTGTCCATAACACACGCATCCACGTATGTCTCGGTGTCCACCGAATGGATTTTATACATCTACAATGTCGAACAAGAAGTCCTTCTCTTTTCTTCATCGCAAAACCCTTTATGTTCAGTGGTGGAACAAACTTATTTGGTGCCGTAAGATCACCTAAACATATAAGAATGATAACTCGGATCTTTGCAAACTCTAAGGATGTGTTTATTCATTGTAAACCTTAGAAAACATGTGCAAACAACGTACTGGAATGTATTCTATTTTTTTCAGATGCACACATACGAAACTCGGATAAAAACATGCCTTAAATAAAAATTTAGCGCCGTCTCAAAAAATGTGTCGTTCGAACGACAATGCTATGTATTTTGCACGACTTAGGCATCTCGTTCGAGCGAGATCCTTATGTTGTTTGAACGAGCTGACGTGGGAGTTTGACTTTTTGACTTTAAGTTCAAAACGTCTCTTTTAAAGGAGATCCAAAATAGTCAAACTCTATTTCAAGTATATCAGAATAAAACGTAGTGTAAACAAATAAAACAATTTTAAAAACATTTTAAAATATTTTTCTTTATAAAAATACATCCTTATCTTTTATAAAAATAATTTCGAGAACCATTAATTATACGCATTCATACCTCAGTGATATCGAAATGCAATTAACTTTGAAGATGATTAAACTTGCCCCAATTAAATATCGGCATGATTTAATTATTTGAAACGTTCCTGCAATGTCTTCAACTTTCTGCAATACTTCATAGACTAAGTGAGATCGTGATAAAATAAAAATCTCCCCATGACATATTACAAACATGTTTTGTTCACGGAATAAAGTCAAAACAATGCAGGGACTCAATTGAAAATTTATGTCCTTACAAATCTCCCCCTTTGACTATTTCGGGACCAAACTAAACCAGTGAAATCTCTAAGTCGGGACGTCATACTGTATGACGCCTAAATCCCATCCCATAAACCCAAAAACAAAAATACAGCACTCAAACTAGTATATGTAGCACCGACGAGCATAAACTGTCTCAATGTGATGTAGACTTGAAATTTCGAATCGCTGAAGCATACCTACACACATGAAACAAACAAACAAATACCAAGTGAAGTATGGAGGAACAAATGATACCAATTTATATTTCTAATTAGAACAAATCATTTGAAACATGTGAGAAATTATTTGATACCAATTTGAAAGAAATATAATCAAACAATATGTAAATCCAGATATCAATAAAAATGCTCAACAAATCTCCCCCTACATCACATACATCTCCCCCTTTTTGTGTGAAAAGATAAACCAATCAAAGTATCTAGCATGATGATATACCAATTTGAATGAAGTGGATACCAATTTGAGAATTGAAAATGCTAGATAACCATTAAACAACCAGTTAAATATGATCAAGAGATAATAAATCAGTAGCTAGTAAACCAAGGAAGCACATAAAAATATAGCAATCTAATCAGGTGTGGTAAACGGACTATATGCAAAAAAAAACAATTTTGAAACAATTAAAACTTGCATATAAACCAGTCAGTCCAGAAAAAACTTCCTGCAGTACCAAAAATATACCAATTTAACCCAGAGAACTGTAAACCAATCAGAAGCTCCAAAACAGCCTGTCGTTCGAACGAGCCAGGGACATCGCACAAATAAGTTGAGGATGTCGCTCGAATGAAATACAACTGTTGTTCACAAGAGATAACGACTTCTCGCGATCTACCAAAATTTCCCATATGTAACACCCCGCCCGCCTGGGGAGAGCGAACGGAGTGCTACTACGATAAAACTAACCGAACCCACAAACAACAAGGTATAGAGCATCTAAAAATCCCATAATATACAAAATGATAATCCACTAATCTCAATCTCTTCAAATTAAATACAACCAAAAATATCTCAAAATAATACAACTATCTATCTCAAAATAAGTAAATCTCCAATGCTCTGTACAACAAAAATAAATACAATTCTTCTCATCTTGTATTCTCTCGAATATTCTTCCCAATAACAATCCATGCTAAATCTCATTCTCCAAATCAAAACCAAAGCACCCAAATCCGCGCTAACCTACCACTAAAATAAAAAAATATTGGGGAAGTACACAATACGACGGGAAAGATGCTCAATAGATATAAGCGGTGAATAAAGCGTAACAATATGAGTATGAATATTCAAATAAAATGCAAATCTCATAAGAATTTATATCAATATAATTTCTCAACAACACATTAACCAGGTCACCAGGCTTCACCACCAAACCGCGCCTAAGAATTCTTAAGCATATTCAGAAAAAAGGAAAATTGGCGGGTGCCCAACCTTCGTGCCATATTAAAATCTCATGATAACATGCCCAACACAAATAATTATACCACATGAATCAAAATTAGATTCCAACAATAATTTTCCAGATTCCAAAGAATTTTGCAATTCAAATATGAGTCAATAATCACATGAAAACAACGGGAATAACACTCGCGAGATTAAGGAGCATATTGTGTAAAACCCCATACCTTAAACCACCAAAAAGAACCAACATAATTATGCCTAGAAATCACAGAATAACCCATCAAAATATGCCCCAAGAATCATCAAAAACACCTCTAAGAAAAACATCAAAATAGCCCCAAGAACAGCTCAAAAACTAAGGGTTGAAAGCATAAATCAAAGGTGCAAAGAGTATAAAAAAGAAGAGGCATTAAAAACATGTTTGCTGCCAAAAAGTTGTACAAAAAAGGGTCACCCACAAACTTATTTTATAAGGAAAAATCAAAAGAGTTGTAAACAAACCAAACTTCTCAAAGTTACCTACAACGCACGTTTTTTGGGACAGTTGATCGATCTATGAAAATCATCGATCGATCGATCATGCCTAAAATCTGACAGTTTCCTTTAAAAATGCCATAAGGCAAAATATTAAATAATTCATATAAAATCCGTTTTAACTCCGATTTCAATTCCTCTTGAAGTTTTATTCTTCTAAAATCATAACCAACATATTTGAGCAATAAAAATAATTTTATCTCAAAATTTATTTTTCTTCTTTATTTCGAAAATACCCCAAAAATTATGCGGGTTGTTACACCATATTCCCATAAATATTATATAATATTGCCTAAGAAAAAAATTCCACAAAATAAATTCCAGGAAGGGCCTGACAGAAGCAAAACAGTGTTGAAACAGTAGGCTTTTAACACAAAACGCAAAAATTCAAAAAAATAAAAATGTGAGTTACATGCAAACATATTACCGATGTGCTCAAACATGGATATGGAATGTATAGGCGTGAAACTACAACAAATGAGTCAGAATTCCAACACATAGAAACGATCAAAAGAAGATCTAATTAATAGCGATAAATCGTCAAAGTTTATCAAAGCCATATGACAATAAAAGTGCGAGCTTAATGAACTAAACATACTACATGCACACAAATCTAGGATTTTGACGATTCTACAAACAATAGCGTCAAATTGCAATGTTTCAACATTAGGATTAGTTGTGCAAACCCGTTTAAATTTTTAATCCATCCAAACTCCCTTAATAATATCATATTTTCTTTGGAATGAACTAAACAAAATTTTACCCTTTTCTTAACATATTACATTTTCTTTTGGGGCTCTTTTAAACGGTGGCTTTCACGATGAGTCAATTTTGAACTCTTGCAGCCCTTTATCGTGAATCACTCATCATTTTTACCAATTTAAATCCTCACGGTAAATGGTTCTTACATGCACACTTCTCCTTAAGTCTAATTATGCATAGATGACAAGATTGAGATAAGATCGCCTCACTAAATTCAATTATGCAAGAGAAGTCAAACATCCATATAAACTCGTGCATGTGTGAAATGTTGGTATATATACAAATTCGAATCAAAATGCATATCAACTTCGAAACAACCCCATATAAACAATGGTTAAGATCATTCTAAGCATCGATAATAATGACCAAATGCCCTAGCCACATGGATAATGAAACGATGGGGGGGGGGGGGTCCAAGCACACCAATATGCCACATCAAACATGTAAACTCAAAAACAAAAACCTAAAATATTTTTTGGCTACATCTTTTTTGATTTTAAAAAGTTTTCAAAAAAAATAAAATCTTTCTGTATCTTTCAATAAATCTTAAACAAATGAAAACTATAATAGAAAATGATACACATGTCACAACACTAGAAAATAATATATCATGAAGCAAACTAGTATTTGATAAAACATGCCAGCTATTATCCATAAGAAATAGCAGGAGATGAATCATGTGAATGCATGTGAGAATCAACCAACGAAGCATTTAGCATCTCTAAAACAGATTTCATAACCCAAACATGTGAATACCTAACAAAAGGGGTTTTTGGAACCAATGGGACACTACGTTTAATCTTCCTAGGGTCTTTTCTAAGATCAAAGAAGAAACTCCTAAGGTGACCTTTCCAACCACAATGCGAACATGTGAAAACACGACGAGGAACGGAACCTTTAAGTTGACCTTTTCTAACACCCTCGAATGTGGTTGATGCTCTAAAACAAACAATGGTTTTGGCTTTTACATTCGAACCACTATGACAAGATAAGCCGCTACCATCACTACCCGAGTCACTTGAATCATTTTTTAACTTCAAAACTTTCGACTCAAGCCAATGATTAGACTCCTCAAACTATCGGGACTCTTTATTTAAATTTTCAATTACCCCTAGAAGGTTATCTCGCTCCCCCTCAATGTGAGCAAACTTATTCCTAAGAGCCTTTTCTCGTGCAACAAAATCATTAATGGAGTTATTTTCCTCAACGGCACAAACAGTAAACTTAGCTTGCAATTTTGAGTTAGCCTTTTTCACCTTCACCATTTTGGCATAGAACTCATTAGACGCAACTTGCAACTCTTTCACATCTATCTCCTCCTCGTCACTCTCTTCACCCTCACTAACATGGAATTTACTCAAAACCTCCTCGAAAGTGTCATGCACATGAGAATCGTGGTCGCTTAAATGGCATACCATAAACGCAACAAAGTTATGATCAATGGGGGAACTCTCTCCCTCTTTCGAATCACTATCACTTAAGGTGGCATCATAGACAATGGGTCGCTTTCCCTCTTTCTTAAGACTAATGGGACACTCCTTAACTTTGTGACCGTACCCCTCACACCCAAAACACTTATCCGACTCATCTCTCTTAGGCTTATCAAACTTATCCTTAGAGGTCGGATCTACTTTGTTGTTCTTAAATTTTTCAAATTTCTTGGCATCTTTCGGTTGCTTTTGAAACTTTCATTTCCAACAAAGCAACATCCCCAAAATAGAAATCAGAATCAGAATCCGAAACTTTAATTTCCTCCATTTGGGTTTTCAAAGCAATACCCTTTTCTTTCTTAGGCACTTGCGTGGAGGTAATCATGTCGATTTCATAGGTTTGTAAGATACCTGCAATCTCTTCTAGTTTCTTCGACTCTAACCTACCCAATGAGTTTAAAATGGTAACTTTCGTATCAAACCTACTAGGCAACGACCTAAGGATTTTCTTAATGACACGGTTGTCGGGAATTTTCTCACCTAGGTTAAACGACGAGTTGACAATATTGGACAACCTAGCATAAAACTCACCAAAAGTCTCACTCTCTAACATCCTAATGGCCTCAAACTATGTAGTGATATTTTGAAGTTTTGACACCCTAACCGTGCTAGTGCCCTCGTGAGTGAGTGCCAAAATATTCCAAACCTCTTTTGATGCTTCACAAGTCATAATTCTATAATATTCTTCATGTGTGACATGTGAAGCAATAACGTGCAGACCCTTAGAATTATATTGTGCAAGTCTTTGTTCAGTTTCGGTCCATGACTCAACAGGCTTTAAACAGTGACCTCACCTACAATAGGGACAGGGGGTGTCCAACCTTTCTCAACTGCTAGCCACACACGGTCATCAATAGATTTTAAAGCACATCTTATTCTCATCTTCGAATAAGTGTAATTAGTGCCATAAAAAATAGGAGTACGAAAAAATTCATTATATCCAGAATTCATCTTTGAAAACACACGGGATCACAAAACAAATTAAAAAATGTTTTCATGCTCTGATACCAATTTTAAAGAGTGGCCCGATATGTGTGTTTTCACACAAAACCAAATTTTTCTCAAAAAAATTATCCAACTTTTAATTATGCACCAAACCAAGTTGTGAAAACCCAATTCTTACTTTAAACCAATTTTATCTTGATTAATCCTAAACATGCATCTAGTGATTAAAGCAAGTAAAATAAAGTAAAGAATACTCACAACGCCGGATGTATGAGGAAAAAACCCAAAATGAAAAAATAACCTCGAACGGCCCAAACCAAACAATTACTATGAACAATGATTTTACAAAGATAGATTAGCCTTACACTAAGACTCGATCCGCACAGGTCTTGACGCTCTTTTTTATCTTCAATCGTTCTTTAATAGTGCCCACGTATAAATTCCGTCTTCCATAATACCTGTCCACAACACACGCGTCCACATATGTCTCGGTATCCACTAAATGGCTTTGATACGTCTACGATGTCGAACAAGAAGTCCTTATCTTTTCATCACCGCAAAACCCTTTATGTTCAATGGTAGAATAAACTTCTTTGGTGCCTCAATATCACTTAAACATATAAGAATGATAACTCGGATCTTTGCAAACTCTAAGGATGTGTTTATGCTTTGTAAACCTTAGAAAACATGTGCAAACAACGTACTGGAATGTATTCTATTTTTTTTCAGATGCACACATACGAAACTCTGATAGAAACATGCCTTAAATAACAATTTAGCATTGCCTCGAAAAATGTGTCATTTGAATGACAATTCCATGTCATTTGCACGACTTAGGCATCTCGTTAGGGCGAGATCCGTATGTCGTTTGAATGAGCTTACGTGGAAATTTAACTTTTTGACTTTTAGTTCAAAACATCTATTTTAAAGGAGATCCAAAATAGTCAAACTCTATTTCGAGTATATCAGAATAAAACGTAGTGTAAATAATTAAAACACTTTTTAAAACATTTTAAAATATTTTTCTTTATAAAAATACATCCTTATCTTTTATAAAAACAATTCCGAGAATCATTAATTATACACATTCATACCTGAGTGATCTCGAAATGAAATTAACTTTGAAGACGATTAAACCTTAACCAATTAAACATCGGCATGACCTAATTCTTTGAACAACGTATTCAATTTTCTTCAATACGTCATAGACTAAGTGGGATCGTGACAAAATAAAAATCTCCCTACGACATATTACAAACAAGTTTTGTTCACGAAATTAAGTCAAAACAATACAGGGACTCATTTGGAAATTTTTGTCCTTACAGCCTTCATGTACCTCCTTAATCATGTCATGTACTTCAGAGGGATGAACATAATGAAGTAGAGAGACAACGCCTTTTTCCAAAACATAACTGGTCGCTTTGTATCTTATCTTCCTATCTTTTTTTGGTTGAATGGAAGCAACCCTTTGTTAATGTAGTCTTTGATTGGATCCATCCAAAAAGGTCCTAGTCTTGTAGAGATAATGTTTATAGCCTCCTCATCAATGCTTATATGTGTGAGGATCTCTACCTGAATGGTTCGTCTTAGTTTTGTCTTAGTTGCTGACCTTAATCGAGAAAATTCATCTGCTCGAACATTGTCCACTCTAGGGATCTTGACCATAACAACTACAGACAATCGAGAGACCACCTTCATTGCTTTATCCAAATACCTTACCGTAAGTTCTGCTTTAACTCCAAATGTTTGAATCATTTGATTAGAAATGAGCTAAGAATCAGTGTGTGTGATCCCCTATTTAGTTCCTAGTGATAAAGTTAGTTCTAAACTCCTGATCAACGCCTCATACTCAGCCTCATTATAAGAAGCTTGGAATTGAAAGCGTAAAGCGTCCACATTTAGTTCATTTGGAGTGTTAATGATAAGTCTTGATCCACTGCCAGTGGCGCATGAAGATCCATTCACAATTAATTTCCAAATTGGAATATCTTTATTGAAATCTTCCTCAGACAATACTCCATATCTGAATATCTTCTTGCGCAATTTAGCTAATCATTGAGCTCTTTCTTGAGCTGACGATATCTATGGTTGGTCTACGATAATCTCAATTTTCTTTTGAGCTAAGATCTCCTCCCAAAAAGTATGCTCGGAACGCAAACTTGGATTATTAGTCACCTCTGGGTATATGAATTCTTCCATGAAATCTGCTACTGCTTTCCCTTTCAATGAAGTCCTTCGCTTATAGACAACCTCAAACTCCTGTAGTTCAACTGGCCAGGACATCAATCTTCCTAACTTTTTTTGTTTGTGAAAATCTTGCCAGATGGGCAAATCATTATACACCACAATAGTGTGTTCTTGGAAATATGATCTTATTCTCCTAAAGGCTTCAATAAGTGCAAGTGCTAGTTTTTCCAAGCTTAGATACCAGATTTTTTATCCTTGAAATTATTTGTTGGTGTAGTAAACAGACTTCAAAACTCCTCCTTCTAGTCAAATCGAAGTCGAACTAACAGCTGACTCTAAGATAGACAACTATAAATACAACTTTTTCCCCCAAACTAGTCAGGAGAGTAATGGTGGAGATCCCAGATATTTATTCAACTCCGGGAAAGATTTATCACATTCATCATTCCACTAAAAGGTATTTTTAGCACCTTGAAAAATGGAAGACACTTATCAGTTTCTTGGGACATAAAATGGTTAAGAGTTGATACTCTTCCTATCAGTTTTGCACGTCTTTCTTATAAATGGGAGATTACATCTAAATAAAATATTTTATCTTATCAGGATTGGCTTTAACTCCCCTCTGGTCCATAATATATCCCAAGAACATTCATTCTTATACCTCGAATATGCATTTGGTCAGGTTAAGTTTCATTTGGTGCTTTTCCAACTGGTCAAACATTTGTGCCAAGTATTTAAGGTGGTCTTTGGCAATCTTGATCTTCTTGAGCATGTCATCCACATATACCTCCATGTTTTTATCAATCTTCTCTTCAACACTTTATTCACTAGCCTCTGATAGGTCTCTACAGCATTTTGAGCCCAAAGGGAATAACATTGTAGAAGTATATTCCTCGGATGGTAATGAAATATGTGCTCTCCTTGTCTTTTGGTTTTATTTCAATCTGATTGTAACCAGTATATGCATCCATGAAGCTAAGTAACTCATGAGCTGTAGTTGTATGTACTAACTGATCAATCCTTGGTAAAGGAAATTATCATTTGGTCATGCTTTATTGAAGTTAGTGAAGTCTATGCACATGCGCCACTTATCATTCTTTTTTTTTTATCATCACTACATTGGCCAACCAACTAGGGGACTTGACATCTTCTATAAATTTATCTCTCTATAACTTTTCCTCTTTCTCTTGGATGGCCATGTTCTTCTCGAGGTGAACACTCTGCATTTCTTCTTTATCGATTTAGAATCTTTGTAAATGTTGAGCTCATGACAAATGAAATTAGGATCAATTCCTGGCATATCCTCATTGCTCCAGGTGAACAAATTCTTTTGTTCTCTCATAAATGCATTTAACTCTTGTTTGAGAGAAAGTAATAAGTTTGATCCAATTTCCATGGTTCTTTATGGATTCAAATCATCAAGCACAATGTCCTATGTTTCCTTCGTAACCTATCTCCTCACTATATCTTCTTCCTCCCGAGGGTCCAAGGTGTGAATGTAATAGGTGGTAGTGATCTTCTAGACATCCTGTTGGTTAATGAAAGTGTAATAGCACTATATAGATTCCATCTAGTGACCATTCACTATGCAGACTCCATAATTGGTAGGAAACTTCATACACTGATGTACTATAGATGGATCTGCTTTCAACTTCTTCACCCCAACTCTAACGAGAATCATGTTGTAGGCAAAAGGGATATTTTTATCCAGTATAAAGAAATCAATCCTCTCCCTTCTTCTTATTGGCCAAATGCCAACCAAGACCTCCAACTTAATGGTCCCCAAGGGATAGACTTTTTCTCTCGATAATCCTATGAGGGACCTATAATAAGGTTTAAATTTGCTGTCTCGAAGCCCTGGTCTTTGGAAATAGTTCTAGAATATGACATCTGTCGAACTCCCATTTTCTACCAGGATCTTGCAATTCTCCCATGATAAACCCGAAAAATGATAATTAGGGGATCATAATGAGGGTAAAGTACTCGACTAGATCATTCTTGGAGAAACCATTCACCAATCTCTACTTGTTCACTTTTTTGGGCCGGCCATCTATGCAATCAAACATGTCAATCTATCTGATGGAAGAACAAGTTTTGTATTCATTTTAATAAGCCTTCCTCTTTGCTATATCATCTCCACCACTAGTATCTCCTCTTGAAATTAAATGATAGCCAAAGGAAATCATTCCCACCTCAACTTCTAGCTCGTTGGGTTTCTTTGAAAAGTCGAGATCATCCTCATAATCATCGTTGTGCGCCTTTTCTTATCATATTTTATTCGACAAGGTGACTCGGGCCTCCTTATGGTGTCCCGGTCGCCTTCCCGATCAGAAAATTTAGTCAATTTTCCTCGATGGATGAGGTTTTCCACTTCATTATTCAGAGTGATGCAGCTGTCAGTGATGTGCCCATGATCTTCTTAAAAGTCACAATATTTAGATTTGTCTCTCCTGTTAGGAGGTAACTTTAGCTTCCTAGACCAGTTTAACTCTTTGTTGCTCCGAATGTCCTCCAGTATGTGATGTACACCTTTGATGAGTTTGTTATATTCATCATATTATTAATTTTATCAACCTTCTAGTATGTATGTTCCTTCTAGATTGAATTTTTTGGCCTTTCAGTCTTCACATCCGGATCTTCTTTTGCAGCCATTGACTCCTCGACGTTCATAATCTTCCCAGCCTTGGCCATCAATTCTATCATGGTCTTTGGAGGATTTTTTCCCAGATCATAGTAAAGATATTTGTCAAGCAATCCATGCATCAGCACTTCGATGGAAGTCTTCTCTTTAAAATCAATCACTTATAGTTTCTCATTATTGAAGCGGGTGATGTAGTCCCGAGTAGTTTCTCTAGATGTTTAACGAAGAGTGAATAAATGAGTGAAATTCTTTATCGTCTTTACCCCAAAATATTATCAATAAACATTTTAGATAATTCAAGGAAAATAGTGATTTTTCCAAGAGGTAGGTTATTGTACCATATCTGGGTTGAGCCTGTAATAGAACTTGATAATGCCCACTAATGCATCTCATCGAGGACAGAGTAGATATTAGTAGCAGCCTAATATTTCTCAATATGGAGGACTGGATCATCCTTCCCATCATACTTAGGGGTGACAACCAGTGTCTTGAATTTAAACTGTGTGGGGTAATCCATAATGGCCTAGAGGAAAGGGGGTCCCCTCACAAGACTCCTCTACAAAGGGTTCCTAGTTTTAGCCATTTATCATAAACGATCTTCTATAGGTTTTATAGATCCATTTCAGGAACGACCCTCTAGTTTAGACTTGGCTGAGGTAGCTTTGGTGGCATTACTGTGCCCATGTGTTGAACTCTCTTTCTGATAAATCTTCTCGGCACACATATAGCCTCTTATGCTAGATCGAGACCTAACAGATCCTTATATATGCTTGCGGGATCGAACCAACTCTCTGGTATAATATAGGATTGCTCGAGGACCCAAATGATTAAAAGAAAATGCCTTAGTTAAGAATTCTAATGCGCTCGACCGTTCAGGGGAGTAAGATTGACCATCATAGTAATCAGTATATAGAATTGATAATGTTGCCCGGGTGATAAGATCTGTAACGAGAAGATACAGAGTGGCTACTTCTTTCATTTCTGGCAGGTAGAGGTGGCATGTCCCTCCGGGATGGCACAATAGTGGACTTGTCTTGCAACGTACAAGCCAAATGCCTAACTAACTCTTACATGGCTTCCTACCCTTTAGAAAGGTTTAGTGAAATTCCTTAAAGATCTTACACACTAGGAGGATCAAATGGAATAACAATGTTTCGTTCATTCTCGAGGCTATTTTTTGGGTCAGTAATTTCTTGTCAGGAAAAGAAATGAAACAAGAGGTAGAGAACGATGATAAGAAAATGTTCCCATAGACGGTGCCAATCTGTTGATGTCTAAAAATAGAGTGGGTCCAATTTTATAATCATAGATAAAATAGAGATAACCAATCAAGGCAACCACACAATAAACAAGGTTTTTAAAGTGGTTGAGCTATAAGAAAAGCCTACGTCCACTATTTTTAGTATTTCTCTTGGTTACAATAGCTTAGGGTCGAGTATGTTTGTGCCTGATTAAAATCGTTCCCTTTGAGCTAAGCGAGATCATGTATTTATATTGGTTAAGAACCCAAGAGATGGAATGACTTTATCTCATTAGGCATTTACATCTGCATACAATAAGTAAGGTTGTTGATATTCGTTGATAAATGTCCAAGAGTTGTTAGTTATTCCACCAGAGTGACTTTTACTATTCTTGAGTTTAGTCGGTCGGTTGTCCGACCAAGTGTCTTTGGAGCTGACCAAGGATGTAAGGACTATGTATCTTTCCACATAGGAGGACATGTTTCCATTTCTCATTGGTCCACGTAGATGAGTAATATTTACATACAACAACCATAGAACATATAAATGGGAGAAAAGTGGTTTATTTGATAGTCTAATGGGATGATTCACAGATGAAAAGAAATTAAAGACTTTCTCATCCATAGAAGGAAACATGTAAAGCGGAATTAAAGAAAATATTTATCCTGGTATCATAGGACAACAACACTATAAGCCTACTATAATTTTTTTTGAAAAATTTGTTCAATGAACCTTCTAATTAAGGTAACCCACTATGTTGAACTAACCTTACTAATTTTTAAGTTACTTATATTTTTAAGCTTCCAACTAATGTACAAGAACAAATGAAAATTAATTTTCAATAGTGTAATTAGAAGATGGTACTAATGCATGGATAATCACTAAGCCAAGAGAATGATGCCTCGTTGGAATTTTCAAGCCTTAAAAAATTATTGTAATTTCTAATATGGTATTTAAAGATGCCAAAAACTCCATCCTTCTCTTTAATGAAGGCCTAATAACATTGATGCATAGAATGGGAAAGGTTATAAATTTTGAAGCTCCTCCACATCCACAAGGTTATTTATTTTCAATGTTTATAGAGTTTGAGTAATATATGTTCTGAAGAATTTACAAGCTTCTCAAGATTTGCAAAAAAAGTGTGTCTAAGTTTTGAGGATGATCAATCACAACCCATTGAACATTATCTTACTGTATCTCATTATTTATTTATAATCTAGAATAAAGATTATTATTGTATACCCTATCGGTCTCAATGGATCTACAATGATCTTTAAGAAACCACAAAATATCAAACTAATGTAAGGGAAATAGGTTACTTAATGATTAGATTGGTTACTACAAAATTACAAAAGGAAACATCTAAACTTTCTCGTTGTGAAAGAACCACCTCCCCCCCTCCCCCCCCGATTGGGAAAGTGAACTACTAGCCTCAAATCTACCATTTGATTCAATATTTGAATATTTGAAAAATGTAGACGAGGAAAAATATCTATCCATAAGTGGGTGTGATGTGCTCTGTCATCTTATCACAGTGCACGAATATAGAGAAAATGACATAACATCCAAGTTATGAAGATTATTTATCGCAATTATGGGAAAGTATTGATGAATAACGCTTTCATAATGTTGATAATATAATGGAAGGTTGACATTATTATTCGAAGAGGCACCCCTCTCACTTTAATAATTGTATTGTTGCCTTTTTTATGTACTAGTGTCTGATAGTGGAGTGAGTTATCGCTCTAGTGTCTTGACGCGTTTAAATTATTGTACATTTTTTACATTTCACGTTCGACTTTGGAGTCTGAAAGTGTATATAAAAGGCCTCCATATGTAGTGAAAAGGGACATGGAATAGCTGGGCATTCTTGATGTGACACCCCATAAAATCCCTAATTAGATTGATTAGGTCCAAATATAAATAATACTAGAGTAAAAAAAATTGTGTAATTCTAAGAATGACTGAAATAAAATAATGTGATAAATACTGATAGTAATAAAAAGAAGTAAAATTAATGCAATTTTGATACCAATACCAAAACCATAATGAATAACTCTATCCTTAGAATAAGTAATTGTCTCACAATAATATCCAACTCTGAATATAAATAAAAGATACTCCAACATAATAACTCCAAAAATAATAATCTGACTGAACAGATTCATAAACCAAAATGCAAGTACTCAAATAAATTATGATAAATAAATATGGGCACGCAGGCTCAACACCTAAATCCTAAGGTTGGAAGATGGAACTACTAATGAATGTAAGAAAGATCAGGGTTGTGGCAGTTGTTGTTTCCTAGGACTAGAAAAACAATTCCACAAACATGATTAACCCTAACAAGTCTATAGTGAGTAAGAATGTAACTAAATTTGTCCTACAATTGAAATGATGAATCCTCTCGTATTTTAGTTATTTTTAAGTTATCCCAATCCAAACAAGATAAATATAGCATGCATGTCTAATCCAAAACCTATGTGAGCCCAATGATATTTTATCATAAATTTTCTCAATTGAATACAATTACCAGGTCCCATAAACTAGTATCTCATATATACATATTTTGCATAAGCTCATAAAAGTAGATGGGATCTCATAAGTCCAAATATCCAAGTGATTATTCTCCACTCACATACAAAAAGATGGGCTATACAGAATCCTATAAATAAAAATAAGAAGGTTTATCCCTACTGCCTTTGGATATCAGTCGTGGGTGATAGGTATAGTTATAGGTCGTATCAACTCTATAACCTCAAAGCAACAAAAAAGGAAAAATCACTACGCCTTTTCACTTATCGTATACAATCAATACCCAAAGCTATATAAAGGGACACCCCCGTTTACTGCACTCAGGATATGGTTACATCAGTAGTAGGATTGGGGTAAATAAGACCAAGGTGAGCCCTTAACAGTCACTGGGGAACTAGGGTAGTGAATGATGATACCAAGGAAGAATACAGTAAATAAACTTGTAAAAATATGAACATTTCAAGCTCAATCACAGCATAATAATGGAATATGACATATATTTAAATAAGAGATGGAGGTGAGGATATGAGGAATGACACACAAATATAAGAGGTTTTACCGGAGCCTATGTCCACTTTGTAGTGTGAATGGTGGTTTTCACTATAATAAGGGCACTAATGTCCCGTGAATACAATGCTCAAGATTTTCTCCCTCTTCCTGTATTTTGACAGAGTTCTGCTATGGTTGTGAATAATTGGTCCCTTATCATGGAGAAGATGAAGAGTGTATATAGGTATTGGGGGTGTAGTGTACCCCCAAGTAGGTATGGAATGTTCCTAGACAATGAGGTTTTGTCATCTGTCTTGTCACATGTATATCATGATGATGAAATATTCCCTCATGTGTGAGGGAGATATTGCTATAATGGTTTTGTAAACCCATATGCACTCTTTCACGCATTCCTCAATCCATGCACTCTGTCAGCTATCATTATCAGTTGTATCATCCAGGTTGAGGCTGAGATTATGAGTCAATCCCCTGATGGGATTTACTGATGATGGTGTTGTCTGGGGTCCATCGTCATCTCTTGAGTAGGAGGACAAGGTTGAGTATACACTTGTAGTAGTGAGATTAATGGGGTTGTAAATGTAGATCTGGTATTCAGAGTTGAGGTCATGATGCAATATGAGAGCTATAAGGTCGAGGACGAGATGCAATATAAGAGCTATGAGGCTGAGACCGAGCCATCTGAAATTGAGGTCATGGACGAGTTATCGAGTTGGAGTCCACTGATGTAATGAAACCTATCCTGCTGAGTTGTCACCTCCTATCCTCATCGTTCGGGTGATGGTCGAGAAGAGGGTAGTAGATCATACGAGTAATGTTGTTTGTCATTTTGACTAGCCTCCCAAAGGCCGAGGCTTAGTCATCTCAGGCTAAGTCCACGACCGAGACGATGAGTGGGTCATCTGATAAAACTGCTATTAAGTTCTTTCGTCGAACCTCGTCCTCCAGGTGGTGGACGAGGTTGAGGGTATAAGAGTCATAATACCACTGATACTGGAATCCTTGATGGGTGCCTGGCCGAGAACAAGACCATGAGAGGATGGGTGCATGGCCTAGGCCGAGATGATGAGTTAATTTTATGGTAGGACAATTGTTGAGGCCGAATTGCATCTGAGTAGGAGCCTCGGCTTCACTATTGTGGAGGCTGCTGGGAAGACCCAAGGTCATCGATTATGTCACTGTATGAGGAGACTTGGGGGTTATGGGGCAACTTATAAGCTGAGGTCGAGGCCTCCTATGCCGACCCCCTGGCCAAGTTATAATATATCTTTGTGTGATGATTTGTCAAGGTCGGCCTTGGCCGAGTGGGTCCCAAGCTTGGACGAGGATATACTTGGGGATATCAGTGAACATTATAGGTCCCCCATCAAAATATCTCATAGTACATATCCCATGAGCACACACCCACAGTCAGTATGCCTACACATAAATCAAATAAACAATAATCAACTCAACTCAAAAATTAACTAAATGGTATCTAAACTCCTAGATTAGTTATCTCTAACTTATTACGAATTAAATTCCAAACTGGTGTAAATTTGTTCGAATGAAAATCCTAACTCGTTCTATTGAAAATCTATAAGTTGTTCGAACTGGATCCAAAAGTCATTCCAACTAGAATCTAATATCGTTTGAACCCGAAAAACTTTTTGTTGGAAAGAAAAACCTATCTCATTTGAACGAAATCTCAATATCGTTCGAACGAGGTCCATGCAGATGCCTTCTTCCCCAAACTACACAAACAACCATTAAAACCCAAATCCCAGGTTTGAAGCCTTTAAACAACCAAATACCCATTCTCCTTAAATTATATCATGTTTAACTACATTACAAACCTATATCAACAAGTTTTGGGTAATTATAACTACAATTGATGATCTAATTTTGTATTATAAGATTTGAACCCTATGTTCATAGTTTTAGCAATGTTTATGAAATTTGTTCTCAGATTCGATTCAATAACTAATTAAACATGAGGGATTTTATAAATTATCATTATTATTATCCAGATCTAAAGTTATTATAATCAGATTACATGATTTTCTAATTCAATTAAGGGATTCAATATATAAACTACACTATTTCATCAATAGGTGATTAAGGCTTAATCAGGTAAATAATCTAGTTACGAAAATTAGGCTTTGATTTAGTTAAAATCATATGATATGAATTTTAGTATACATTCCAATGAACTATTACTACCATAACACAAATGTAATTAAATTCTTAATTATAGTAAACTTTCCTAGGACCTATTGTATAAATCGAGTCCTAAATCCTCAAGTTCTTTAATCGTATGTTTCTATCTCAATCTCCTTAGCTTTTAGGGTTTGTCTCTAATGTATTATAACAGTTTTAGGTTTTCTAAACTAAGTAATTAAAGGCTTTAATCCGAAAATTAAGTCAAACCCCCCAAAAATACTTTTACCTAATGAACCCAAAACATGCTCCAAATGGTCTGAAATTTGTCTCAAAAAATATAGTAACCCAACGAACATGAATTCCACTATTTTAAGTCAAAAAATGACTTTCTAAGCATTTTGGAAGTCATGACAAAATTTAACATATTTATATGAATTAATTTTTCAATGAATTAATTTATTAGCTGGTACGAGTCAATTAAGTTAAACTTAATTATTAATTATTTAAGTGTGGCTCGAAATTATAAGAAACTACTTCGCGATCAGAGGTACTCGATACCCAGGATTAATCCAAATAAGAAAAATGTTGACACCTAGCCCCTTACCATTCCATAATCGCCCATAACACTACGTCATATAAAATATTTAATTAGTGCATTACTCTGTATAATAATAAATAAAAATATACTAAGTGACATCTCACATTTCACGACAAGACATTAAATAATTAAATACATGTTTGTTATTTTTACATGGATTGGTTAATATAGTTTGGTTAATTGTGAGAGTGTCAGTCAAGATTATGGGCTTATCAACCAATTGATTATCTTAGCCTTATTATAACCAAGCGATTGTGTATCATTCGATGCTTTAATTAGGAATAATTGTGATTCCTTTTGGGAATACTTTGATGTGAATGCTAAATTATCATGATTAACCAAACTAAAGAAGAAAAATCAATTGGCATAAACTGAAATTAAAGTAAATCTTATAAAACAAAGAAAGAAAAGTAAGTGCAATATAAGAAAAGGTACACTAAGGAATGTAAGAAAAGATTATACTACTACAAGTAAAAAATAAAATGTAAAGGTAAGGAAAGTTTTGATAAATGGTAAAGAAAGTAACAATCTAGCTTACAAACTACTTGGAATGAAATAAAAGTTGTAAATAAATTTAAAAAAGGAAATAAAGTAAAAATAGGTCAAACGAGTAAATGTAGACTTTTTTAGGATGTCCTCTTTTCCTTTGTCCTCTATGTTTTTCTTTATAGAATTATTTTCCATGAAATTGTCATGTAACCGCTCGGTGGTTACCCATAGAATTTTTCCACCTAAGTGCTTAAGTGCCCCTAGAACCGCCGCTTAGTGCTTAATACCGCGTCCAAAGCCTTGATAGGTGTAAAGCATTTATGCTTCCTTTTACATTAAATCCACGCATTATGCTCAATGGTAAATTATGTTTAGTAATTCTATGTGGGAAACTTAAATTGGACGCTGACTATATGGTGTAAAGATACCCCCGCACTAATTAATTTTTAGGAAAATTTTGATTAATGGACAATTATCTTCCACATACCATTCCTCCACGTTCATATCA
Organism: Sambucus nigra; assembly: GCA_949130495.1. Lineage (NCBI taxonomy): Eukaryota > Viridiplantae > Streptophyta > Magnoliopsida > Dipsacales > Adoxaceae > Sambucus > Sambucus nigra. The sequence goes on from OX422210.1 coordinate 439,127,983, forward strand.
TAATTACTTCTCATCACACGCTTTATATATAGATGTCTCTTAGCGGTGAAAATATCCTCACTTAAATATATCAGCCTTTTCAACTAAAATCTTTGTCTCTTGCTCTTCACTCTTCTCTGAACTCAACAATGGCATCCCAAGAGAACAAACAAGCTAGCCCCCAAGAGTGTATTTCAGTTCGACTCTACTATAAACTCAGTCACTACTGATAAAGACCCCTGATCCATTGTTGTTGTTGCTTTTTCGACTAACGACAAAAGCTAATTGGATGTTGGAGATTAGGGCCCTTGGGATTCGACTATCCCCATTGAATGTGCTCTAATTTTAGACCTTGTTATTCCTCCTCCACCTATCTTAATTGGATTTTGTGACGTGAAATCCTCTTCAAAGATTCCAATTGAACCTGTCACTATTTATGGTAGGCCATATTGCTTGAGGCTTTTTTAAGGATTGGCAGAACAAAGCTTTTATTTCCCTGCTTTTTGTGATACCACTAAGTTATTCTTTACTGTTAATAAACCGCTGTCATATGGGTTAGCATTCATCAAAATCGCTAATACTAGGGTCAGGGAGTCCTACCAAAAAAATCTTTCTGATAAGTGCCATCATCCCACATTGGTTCATTATAAGTTTTAACCAGCTGCTCTTCTTGATGTGCTCGGTATTAATTTCACAATCATACGCCCCCATTCTCCCCTTGAATACTTTTCATAAGTGGGATATCCTTCGTTGAATCATTAAATTACTGGAGATTATTCTTGGCCAAGGCCAATTAAACCTTATTACCCATTTTCGAACGGAGGTTAATGAGTATCTGAACCTTCTAGCCACTTAGAATTGTACCACCTATTATGCTCCTAGGTATGGCATGGTTATCTCTCTTTCTCATACCTTTCTCCAAACTTCACACCATATAATCTCAAATGGTATCTTAAATATTATGTACAATTATTTTATTTTTTTAAAGCAACTTTGACTTGGATGCCATCAAAGCTTTAGTCACTGAAATAATTTTGTCTATTGATCCTCTCTACGACCTGATAGCCTACCCTCTCAATTTAGTAGAGGATCCTTTCCATAATTTAAAGAAATATGCCAAGGATGATTTGCCTACTATCCGTCTTCATTTAGGGTATCCTTCCTTTTCTATCAAGTTTGACAAAACTTTAGAAGATCTATACACTTTTTCCTATCTTCCTCCTATTGTATTACTGAAAGGGCAAGCCAAGAACAACTTCACCTGGTCCTTCATGATCCTTGATCATCTTCTCAATATCCCCCATACACCTAGATCCAATGTTTCAAACTTTTTTAAAAATCAACCCACCTTCTCTCAATTTTTTACTAACTTTGAATGTGATAGGGCCCGAGTTAAAACTCGTGATGATCTCAACACTCTTTGGAACAGAGTTTTGGAGGAGTAGAGAAATTTTGAGAGGGTTTATCTGAATGGATAAGAAGATCCAACCAGTTTGGTCTTGGAAGCCTTTTCATCAGATGACATTCTTCTTATGTCCAAGGATTTGAAACGTAAATCTCGAGAGACTATGTTGAATTTTCAATCTCACGAGCTACTATTTTCGATGTTGGCTTAGATTAACCCTTATCTGGATTTGGAGGAAAAACATCTCAATTATTTGTTTAACACTTTCCACCATTTTATTACTTATTCTTTTCCTCATTACTACACACTTTCAGGAGTGTGATGTTGTATTTTTCCATATTTTGTAATGGGAAAACTTGAAATATCAATGGAAATATATCATTTTGTTTTGAAAATTTATTGATATTTAGTAGTAAAACCAATGTGTTGTGGATATTCAATTAATTGTCATATTTTGGGGTTACTTAATTTCTCAACTTAACCAATTATGTCACCTTGGAATTATATTTTTTAACCATTGGTAAACATTTTATTCCTTAGCCAAATTTTGTATATTGCATGCACCTGTAACTAATTTTCTACTTTTAGGCCTAGAATGTTTTTAATTATGCCCTATTATTCATGCACGTCTTCATTGCATGTGTGGAAGTGTCCCATTGGTAACTTTTTTTTTCTCTCAATTGGAATAATTAATCCTTAGAAAATATGAAACTTTTAAAATTATCATCAACGAATATATTTGGCTTCCTTGGGACTCCTAATATTTAATTGTGGTTCCGTAAGGTATTAATAACCCACAAATGTAATCCTGAGAGAAATTTGATTGATGCAGCCACCAAAGGTGTCTTCTTATATCCCCCACTTCCCGAAATTCCACATTTTGTAAGGAACGTTCTCCGATACACATGTCCATATTTTCTTTGGATTTTTTTGCAGTTCAAATGGAACCAATAAACTGTTTAAGCACATTTCTTTCCTTCTTATCCTTTTTACCATTCATTTTTTCTGCCGAAGCAAAATTTTATCTCTTAAGATTGTTTTATTTGTCTTTAAACTTTTCACCATCAATGGTGTCCAGTCCTAAATCTTCTGATGTTTACCTTTAAATTGATGAAACCGTCAGCATAATCTCTAGAGACAGCTCTGTTTTGGGGGGAAGTAATGCTTGCCCTATTAAAAATATCATACGAAGCTCCTTGCCCATTGTAGGCCCATGTTATAGCATAAAACTAGTATACTAAATAGGGAATTAGTAAGAGTACCCTAATTATAAACTATAACAGATAGAGATATACATATCGTAGAAAAGCTAATCTATAACAAGCAACAGAGAGAGCTGAAATAAGGAGATAAAAACCAGTTTTACATGGTTTGGTCAAAAGTGGTGCCTATATCCATAGGTGAAGTTTTGATTTGATAGATTTAATGGGAAAAAGACATAGATGAACAGTATTTATAAGCTATTAATATTCTCACTCTAGAAATGGAAGGCAAAATAGTACGGAAAATATATCTTAATCCCTTTATAATGAGAGATAGTGTGCTATATATAAATTGTTAGAGGATAGAGTGAAGAGGGACGGGTGTCGTGTCTTTCTAGGTTAGGCAGTTACACCTTTTACATACAAGTGGAGAGAATAATCATGAGTGATATGCCCCAAGTGTAACCTCGGCCTAGAGACACGCGCTATCATCCCTCAGCCATATCAAGGTCGGCCTGGGCCGACACTACCATGAGCCCCTCCAAGGGACATCACAAGGATCGGCAGCGTTCTCGTATACCTCGAAATGGCAACCTCGGCCAGGTTTAGGCCGAGCTCACAGGAAGCCACCAGCAACCTCATCAAGCCACCAGTCCAACCTCATCTCAAGCCTACGTTGCCCATTGTCTCGGCCAGGATTAGGCTGAGACCTCCATGGAATCCTCGGACTGAATAGGTATCACGACTCACCAACCTCGGCCTGACCAAGGCCGAGGTCATACCCCCAGACGCGATAGCCGAGCACCTGCTGACATTTGGATAAGGACACGTTGACATAAATCAGTTATAACAAGATTATTCCCCACACGTGGGGAGAATATTGCATCATCATTCTCTACATGTGACAGTGACAGATGGCACTCCCATATTGGTGAGGTAACCAGACACATGCTCATTGCATGCATGGGGGGTAAATTACACCCCCTAGGTACTATATATAGAGGTCATCCTCTACCTTGCAAAAGGATCCAGATATTCAACCCTAGCTGAAACTCTGTCTAGATACACAGTAGAGAGATAAAGATTGAGAGATTGTATCCCTGGCCATTAGTGCCTTCTTACAATGAGATTATTCACACACACACAATGGACGTAGGCCAATCTAGGTTGAACCAATTATATCCTGGTGTACTCTCCCCTTCTCCACATCTCATTCTCTTATCTCTTTACATAACTGTGCTGCCATTATTATTCTTAGATTGAGCTTGAAAACACCTTATCTGGTGGTGCTGATTCTAGGCATCATCATTTTGGCACCGTCTGTGGGAAGATCATTGCTGACTACAAATCCTCTGATGAGTTCATGGGGTTTGGCTTTGAATACCTTGAAAGAGGTATCAAAGCCACTACTAAATGGGATGACATCAGAGAGAGAGAGGTGGGCACTTTGAAAGCCTCTGATTTCGTGGGTCTTGGCTTTGCTGATCCACAATTTGCCCAAGCTCTTCAAGAGGTTGAGGAAGAGGCTGTCGCTCCTGCCAAGACTGCTACATTAGAGGTCACCGAGGTTGGAGGGGCAGACCATTGTGATGATGCGGCCGAGGTGACTAACCAAGCCGAGGGTGTTAATGTTCCCCCCTCAGACTCTTAGGATATTTTGATCATCGTTTGTAACTTAACATTGTGGAAATTTTATCTGTACTCATTGAACATATAATTTCTGAAGATATATATCAACCTCTTATGAGGACCATCTTCACTTTCTTTTCATTGAATGTCATGTGATTCTTTTCATTCTTATCTCCATTGTTATGATGTCTGCTAAAAATTAAATTGTAATCTGAGCTTTAACCTCTGAAGTCCTCTTTTTAAGCTTGTCTTTTTGGAATGGCCTTGTTTAAACTCAGCCAATGGTCCTGAGCTCAGACCTTGTCACCAATGAATGGTGTTATGAAGGTCTGAGGTTATCACCTAAGAGGTTATCCTCATAATGAATCCCACCAAATTAATGATGTTATAAGGGTCTAAGGTCATCACCTAAGATGTTATCCTCATAATGAATCTCACCAAATTAATGATGTTATAAGGGTCTGAGGAAGGTGGGTAGTGTTACTGGCTCACAAAGAGGGGAAAGACCCCGTGAAATAAGGGGCAGAGACCAGGAAGAGGTCAACAGCCGATGTTGTGCTGCGGTAGGGGAACGCTCAGTCCATCCCTTGGAGGTGGCCGGGGATAACCTCGGCCAAGTTGATGATAGAAGACCCTGGAATGACTCTATCCAACGCCTTGAGGAGAAGATAGGAGACCTCATTAAAAGCGGGGACCCATTACAAATGGGCTACTCAGAGGGCTCCCCATTTGTGGCTAGAATAGTGGGATTCCCAACCCCAGCTAAGTTCAAGCCTCTTATAGTGTCTCCCAAGTATGATGGCAACACTATCCTTGTACATCACATCGAGATGTACCAGTCGACAGTAGACATTTACTCGATACCCGATGAGATGAAGTGTAGGGCCTTCTCTGGGACCTTGACAGTGGCAGCGCACAGTTGGTTCACCTCCCTTCTGAAGAACTCAATTGAGAACTTCAAAGGCTTGGCTGAGCAATTCATCCACAACTTCTGCTTTGGCGTGAGACCTCAAAAGAAGACTATCCACCTGCTGAATGTCAAGCAGGCCAAGGGTGAGAGCCTAAGAGACTACATAGCAAGATTCAACAAGGAGAAATTACAGGTGGATGATTATGAAGAGAACATAGCCATGACCGCTCTTATAGGAGGCCTCCAGAAGGGGAAGTTGTTGTGGAAACTGGCGGAAGACCCCCTAGGTCAATGGCGGAGATGCTGGCAACCGCAGGGAAAGTAATGGATGTGGAAGAGGCAATGGCTGCCAAGTATGAGGATGAGAACCGCGGTGGCAGCGGGAAGTCCCAAAGCAAGAAAGATTGGAAGATGAGTTCAGGATATGACAAGTTTGCTCACTATACTCATTTGACTGTGAGCTGTGAGAACAACCTCAATGAAATTAAGAATGACAGGGCTGTGAGATGGCTAGAGAAATTGAAAGCCCCACCACATAAGAGGAACAAAAACTTATGGTGTGAGTTCCACCAAGATCATGGTCATGTCACGGATAGATGCTTCGCTTTAAAAGATGAGATTGAGAAGATGTTGAAATCTGGAAAGCTGAGGAAGTATGTGGATGGTAAGGATCCAAAGGGTGGAAGAGATGACCCTAAGAAAAGAAGAAATGACAGATGCCGTGGCAATGTCCCGTCCAGAAGAGACGATGATTCAGAAGGAGATGACGAAGACGATCCGGATCTTCCGCCAAAAGATGACAACACCCCGGTGAAGAGGGTCGGTACGATATCCTTTGGTGTTAACACCATATGTGGGGGATTTGCAGGAGGTGGCTCTGAAGTAGCTGATAGGAAGGCTCATGTAGCAGAGGCCAGGTCAGTGGCCAAGCTTGAAGTTGTGAATCTAACGTCTTCCGATACAGTGAAGAAGAGGAAGAAGGTAGACATGGACACCATCATAGTGGGGTTCTCCAGACTCGACTTCAAGGGTATCTTAGCCCCCCATGTTGACCCTTTGGTCGTAACAACAAGGGCGCAGGGGTGCGAGGTACGGAGGATCCTCATAGATGGGGGGAGATAAGCAGACGTGATGTTCTGGCCTTGCTTCAAGAGCCTAGGTCTTAGAAGATCAAGGATAGTTCCCTATCATCACCCATTGACAGGCTTCAGTGGAGAAAAGGTCCACCCCTTGGGAATGTATGAGATGGACGTACGGGTGGGTGATGAGTGGCCCAAGAGGCTGACCAAGAAGATAAACTTTTTCGTTATGGACGAGAAAATTTTCTCGACTTCAACCTCATCATAGGAAGGGTGGCCCTTAAAGAGTTTGAAGATGTGCCGTCAATGGTCCATCAGATGCTAAAATTACTGACTCCTTATGGAGTAGGGAAGTGCAAGGGGACCCGACCACGGCGCGAGAGTGTTACTTCAACTCGACCGAAGAGAGAGAAGCCCATAAGAGGGCAACCACCACTTATAGCATTGACACTCTTGACCCAAGAGATGAAACAAAGTTGAAGAAGGGAGAGGTCGCGAAAGAGGTAGAATCCATCGTCCTCAATGAGGACGAGCCGAAAAAAACCGTCCAGGTCGTTAAGGCCCTAGAGCTAGGAACCAATAAAGAGCTGATAAACTTCCTCAGGAGGAGATAGAGTGTCTTCGCATGGAGTCACGCAGACATGCCTGGCATCTACCCTGAGGTGATGAGCCACAACCTCAACGTGACCAGAGATGCCAAGCCAATCAAGCAGAGACGAAGGGTTTACTCCAGGGAGAAATACGACGTCATCCGGGAAGAGGTCAAAAAGTTGGAAGAGGTCGAGTTCATAAGAGAGGTTACCTATCCTGAGTGGCTCTCAAATGTAGTCATTATCCCTAAGGCCAATGGGAAGTGGCAAATGTGTGTGGATTTCACTGACCTGAACAGGTCTTATCCAAAAGACAGTTATCCCTTACCTCGGATAGATCAGATGGTGGACGCGAAGGCAGGGCACGAGTTCATGAGCTTCATGGACGCGTATTCAGGCTATAACCAAATCTTCATGGATGCTGAAGACTCTGAGAAGACAGCCTTCATTACTGACAAAGGTACGTACTTCTACAAAGTGATTCCCTTCGGTCTGAAAAATGCAAGGGCAACGTATGAACGTCTTGTCAATAACATGTTAGAAGAGAAAATAGGTAAGACCATGGAGGTGTATGTAGACGATATGCTAACGAAGAGCTTTAAAGCTTGTACTCACGTAGCGGACCTTGAGAAGACCTTCGATGTTATGGACTCGTACAGAATGAAACTCAACCCAACAAAGTGTGTCTTCGGAGTAGGAACTGGGAAGTTCCTGGGATTCATCGTTAACCAGAGGGGAATTGAAGCGAACCCTGAGAAAATCAAGGCATTGCTCGACATGAAGACTCCTAGGAGTATCAAGGATGTCCATAGACTCACGGGAAGATTGGTTGCCCTTAACAGGTTTGCTTCTAGGGCAACGGACAAGTGTCTTCCATTCTTTAAAGTTCTAAGAAAGTCCTTCTAATGGGACGAAGAGTGTAAAAAAGCCTTCAACCAGGTAAAGTCCTACTTAGGGTCTCCCTTATTGCTGTCTCGGCCCGTCACAGGAGAAAGGTTGTTTGTGTATCTGGAAGTCTCTGAATCAGCCATCAGCGCGGCCATCGTACGGGAAGAGGATGGGATCCAAAAGCCTGTGTACTTCAAGAGTAAGGCCCTTCAAGGGTACAAAAAAAATTATCCACATATGGAGAAGTTGGCTTATGCCCTAATACATGCCTCAAGAAAAATGAAGCCTTACTTCCAAGCTCACTCCATGGTAGTCCTCACTGACTCCACACTAAGACAGGTTCTGCATAAACCTGAGAAGTCTAGGAGATTGATGACCTGGGCCATCGAACTAGGAGAATATGATCTTAGCTATTAGCCTAAGACAGCCATCAAAGGGCAGGCCCTCACGGACTTTGTCGCAAAATTCACTTGGGAAGAGGCCGAGACAGAGAAAGGCCTAGAGGACGGAAAAAATACAAACCGTGGTGTCTTCCCAAATTCGGAAGAGACAGCACAAAACGTCTTCCGAGATCAGGAAGAGGTCATCTCAGGCAAAACCCAAAGCAGAATAGAAGAGAACGAAGAGGATCGATACCTCTTCAAGCAAGGAGTTATGACAGAAGGGGTCTTCTCATCAGATACAGACATCTGGAGCCTCTTCATTGATGGCTCTTCCTGTGATAGTAGAAGTGGTGCGGGGCTAATACTCTCGGCTCCAGATGGTGCCAACATTGAATACGCCTTGAGATTCAACTTCTAGGCCTCAAACAACGAGTCCGAGTATGAGGCCATGATAGCAGGTCTCTTATTGGCAACAACTCTTTGCGTAAAGCGACTCCAACTCCATAGTGACTCAAGGTTGGTTGTCAATCAAGTACTGGGGATATACGAGGCCAAAGACGAAAGAATGGCTAAGTACTTAAAGAGGGTAAGAAGGTTGTTAGAATATTTTGAAGAAGCGGAACTGAAGAGAGTGCCTCGACTAAGTAATAATCACGCTGATGCATTGGCAAGGCTGGCCTCAATAATGAAGACAAATGTGGGAAGGACCATTCCGATCGAGGTCTTGAGAAAGTAAACCATTGAGGAGGAAGAGGTATGTAACCCTTATCACAATTTAAACCTAGGAGACTCATGGATCGACCCTCTCGTCAGATACCTAAGAGAGGGAGAGTTGCCTGAGTCCAAGCTAAAAAGGAGAAAGTTGAGGTATAGGGCTGCCAAGTTCTCAATGGTAGGAGACGTCTTATATAAAAAGGGGTTTCTATTGCCTCTCCTCAGATGTGTGCATCCCATGGAAGATCCCCGGGTCTTACAGGAGGTTCATGAGGGTTCTTGCTCTATCCATATAGAGGGAAGGCCCTAGGCTAAGAGGATCATCACTCAGGGATACTGATGGCCTACCTTGTCCAAGGACGCTGCAGACTACGTGAAAAGGTGCGACAAATGCCAAAGGTTCGCCACTATCCCTCATCAACCCCATCAGCCTATGATGTCAATCTCTTCTCCATGGCCATTTGCAGTATGGGGAATTAACTTAGTAGGACCTCTGCCAAGAGCTGTAAATAAATATAAATTCTTGATAGTTTCCATTGACTACTTCTCAAAGTGGGTGGAGGCATAGCCGATGATAACAATCACAGAGCAGACGACCTTCCAGTTCATTTGGAGGAATATCATATGCAGATATGGCCTCCCAAACACTCTCATCTCAGATAATGGGACCCAGTTCAAGAACTCCTCCTTAGAAAAGTATTGCCTAAGAGTAGGGATTAAGCAGTTATTCTCATCTCCTGGTCGACCTCCGGAAAATGGTCAGATCGAGGTCACAAACAGAACTATCTTGGACGGAATCAAGAAGAGGTTAGAAGATGCGAAGGGAAGATGGACTGAAGAGGTCTACGCTGTGTTATGGGCCTACAGAACCACGGCAAGGACACTAACAGGAGAAACCCCGTTCATGCTGGCACATGGCTCGGAGGCCGTCATACCAACGGAAGTAGGACTCCCAACTCATCGAATTCAGACCTACGACCCTGACAACAATGGGGAAGAGAGGGGGATAGGCCTAAATCTTATCGAAGAAAGAAGAGAGGACGCAAAGGTCAGAAAATCAGCCTACCAGTAGAGGGCGGCGAAATTCTACAACCAGAGGGTGAAGTCAAGACCCATTGCAGTGGGATACCTAGTGCTAAAGAAGACCCTACATATGACAAATAAGCTTCACCCAAACTGGCATGGCCCCTACAAAGTAACAGAAGAGGTTGTGCCTGGCACTTACAGGCTAGAAAACCTAGAAGGAGAACCCTTCACTAACCCATGGAATGCTGACCACCTAAAGAGATATTACATATGATGTTGCATAGAGTTTTATGTAAATGCACCACCTTATTGTGAAGAGGTTATTAATAAAGATCAGTTCCCATGACAATTCTTACTTCATTCTTAGATCAGAGATTTATTATGGGGATAATGTCTTAGGTGATGACCTCAGACCCTCATAACACCATTCAGTGGTGATGAGGTCTGAGGACAGACACCATAATGAGATGACCTCAGACCCTTAACATCATCAATTTAGTGAAGATTTATTATGGGGATAACGTCTTAGGTGATGACCTCAGACCCTCATAACACCATTCAATGGTGACGAGGACAGACACAATAATGAGATGACCTCAGACCCTTAACATCATTAATTTGGTGAAGATTTATTACGAGGATAACATCTTAGGTGATGACCTCAAACCCTCATAACACCATTCAGTGGTGATGAGGTCTGAGGTCAGACACCATAATGAGATGACCTCAGACCCTTAATATCATTAATTTGGTGAAATTCATTATTTGGATAACATCTTAGGTGATGACCTCAGACCCTGACAACATCTTTAATTTGGTGATAAGGTCTGAGGTCAGACACCATAATGAGATGACCTCAGACACTTAACATCATTAATTTGGTGAAGATTTATTACGAGGATAACATCTTAGGTGATGACCTCAGACCCTCATAACACCATTCAGTGGTGACGGGGTCTGAGGTCAGACACCATAATGAGATAACCTCAGACCCTTAACATCATTAATGTGGTGAAATTCATTATGAGGATAACATCTTAGGTGATGACCTCAGACCCTTAAAACATCATTAATTTGGTGACAAGGCCTAAGGTCAGACACCATAATGAGATGACCTCAGACACTTAACATCATTAATTTGGTGAGATTCATTATGAGGATAACATCTTAGGGGATGACCTCAGACCCTTATAACATCATAATTTGGTGACAAGGTCTGAGCTCAGACACCATAATGAGATAACCTCATACCCTTAACATCATTAATTTGGTGAAATTCATTATGAGGATAACATCTTAGGTGATGACCTCAGACCCTTATAACATCATTAATTTGGTGAGATTCATTATGAGGATAACCTCTTAGGTGATAACCTCAGACCTTCATAATACCATTCATTGGTGATAAGGTCTGAGCTCAGGACCATTCGTTGAGTTTAAACAAGGCCATTGCAAAACGACAAGCTTAGAAAGAGGACTTCAGAGGTTAAAGCTCAGATTACAAATTAATTTTTAGCAGACACCATAACAATGGAGCTAAGAATGAAAAGCATCACATGACATTCAATGAAAAGAAAGTGAAGATGGTCCTCATCAGAGGTTGATATATATATTCAAAAATTATATGTTCAATGAGTACAGACAAAAGTTCCACAATGTTAAGTTACAAACGATGATCAAAATATCCTAAGAGTCTGAGGGGGGAACGTTGACACCCTCGGCTTAGTTAGTCACCTCGGCCGCATCATCACAATGGTTTGCCCCTCCAACCTCGGTGACCTCTAATGTAGCAGTCTCGACAGGAGCGACAGCCTCTTCCTCAACCTCTTGAAGAGCTTGGGCAAATTATGGATCAGTAAAGCCAAGACCCACGAAATCAGAGGCCTTCAAAGTGCCAGCCTCTCTCTCTCTGATGTCAGCCCATTTAGTAGTGGCTTTGATACCTCTTTCATGGTATTCAAAGCCAAACCCGATGAACTCATCAGAGGATTTGTAGTGAGCAATGATATTCTCAGAGGCGTACTCAATGGCGGCCCTGACAGCTGAGTTGATATTTTGCTGCAGAACGTCGTCCTTAGCCTTTAATGCAGCAGCATGATCCTTGCTGAGCTGGGAGATGTCCCTCTCCAACCCCTTCACCTTCTCCTCAGAGTCCTTTAGCTCAGACTTGAGGCGCTCTATCTCTGTGTTCAAAGTACTCTGAACTTTCTCCACCTCTAGCCCCTTTTGGATGAGAGGCAACTTCCTCAGAGTCCAGTTTGATAAATGGTGCATAGCGGTCAAGCCCTGCATGTTTAGCGATCATAAGTAAGCTGAAGAAGAATCAGATGTTACACTTAGAAGAATTTGTAATGAAGGATCAAATCATACCTGAATGGCTCTGTGGAGGCCGAACTCAACTAGCAATGGGGTGTCCATAGCCCTGTAGAAGCGTTTGTCAGCCTCGGTCATTACAGAGCCAATGGCATCCAGGTCCTGCATGCTGTGGTCGACTACACTATCAGTTAACTTCAACTGATCCAGACGAGCTGACAGGATGTCATCTGAAGAGATAGGGATGGCATCTTTAGTAGTCTTCTTCTTCGTCCTCTGATCCTCAGGGGAATGATCTTCGGGAGCCCTCTTCTTTTTGGCTAGGGGCTTAGAGGCCGAGGGAGATGGGGGAGGAGTGTTAAGACCTGCTCTCTTGGCAAGTCTAGTCAAGCTCGGTGCATCCATCTCCCAAAGCTCATCTGGAATATCCCTTGGTCGCTCTGTAAAAATTAGTAGACCTGAGTTAGATAATCAGATATGAATAAACTCAGAGGTTAAACTTGCAAAACAAAAATTCTTACTAAGCTCGGCAAGGGGACTTCCACCTAGACCTGTCCCAGAGAGGAAGTGGGGAGTCATCAGATGTTCAAACCTGACAAATAGACCATTTACCCCTGATCTTGAAGGTCTTTCACCTTCTGGAGGTTTTGTAGACTTAGTCCAGGGTCAGCCCTGGCAGACATGGTGACTTACCCCATCTCAGGGGCATCCTCTGCTCCAGATTGGACGAGGGAACACATGGTCCAAACTCCCATGGCCCTGAGGCAAAGAAGTACCAAGGCTTCCAGTTATGGTTGGAAGTCTGGGTCACCTGAAGAAATTTCTTCTCAGGCCTCCGAGCTACAAAATGGTAGTAGCTCGGATGATTTTTGGTCGAGGAAGGGACGTAACAACCTACAAAGACTTGAACTGGAAGGTCTGAGTGGTGGGGCGCCTTCCATAATACTATGGCCCCTATTAGGATTCTCCAGGCATTAGGAGAGAGTTGGGAGGGGGCCAAATTAATGTAAGAGAGGATGGATTTGATTATGGGGTGAATGGGCAGATGGAACCCCAACTTGAACATCTTCTTGTACAAGCAGATCTCCCCGTCTCGGCCATGATAAGCCCTCTCTTCCCTCAGAGGTCTCCTAAGTATTATTGAGGGGCTGATAGAATACAGGTATCTAAAGCAGAGAAGGTCTACCTCAGTAATAGTACTCTCGATCTCGGCCGCCTCAGAGACGTCGACATCGCTCTCAACCTCATCATCATCATCCAACTCAACGTCGGTCGGAGAAGATGTTGATGGGTAACTCGGAAACCTCTGAGCAAACTCTACCCCGGTGACAGCCGACATAAGGATGGCATCAATTAGTGCTGGAATGGACACACTCGGCTCAAGAATCTCAACCTCTGAGGAAGACCCTGAGGTGCTTGAGTGGTTATGGGACGAGGCTCGGCTGGAGACCTCGGCCTGATCAGGGGCCTGATCAGACCTAGGTGTGAAGTCTATGGCCTCTTGAAAGGAATCCATAGACATGGGGTCTGAGGTAGAAGATTCAGACTCAGACATAGGTATGGGATCAGCAGGAACCCCCGTCTAATAGAAGTTCTCCAGGGGGTCAGGATATATCACCTTCAGAGGCGGTGGAAATATGGGTCTAATGGGAAATTCCTGGGATCTACGAGCTTCCTCCTGTGCTCTTTCTATTTTCCTAATCTTTTCTAAAGTCTTCTCTCTAAGAGAGGGGAACTCCTCAAGAAGCTGATATAAGGGTCTGAGCATCAGAGGACGACACTACACTTAGGGATTTTCCTAAACTCCAAAAATTACAAACAAGACTGGCTGATAAAGCAAAGGAATCTAAAGATCAAACTACTTAAATTTGGCAAGAAAAGCTCGCCTGAAACTATGGTGGTGTCGCCGAAAAACTAAGAAACACGCCGAAAAGTACGAAAATAAGGGTGCTTGCAGGTAAAATGAAGGAAAAAGTATGGTAGACCTTACCTGAGGATGAAATGGTAAGGAAGAGAGGAGAAGACGCGAGAAATCACCACCCAAAAGCCTTGAACCAAGATCTTTCTAGAGAGAGAGAGTTGCTAGAACGAAAGCGGCAGAAATGGAAGAAATGAAGAAGAAAGAAGGAAAGAAGGAAAGAATGGTTCAAAAGCCTTATATACTCAGGCACAACTCCCAAGGCCCATCATTGCCTTGGGAGCCCCAAAGGGCAGCTGACAGCACACGCTTACCAAGTAAGCATGTTCCAGCATTGGACAAGTGTCAAGCAAGTATTGGCTTGTAACAGACAGGTCTCGGAGGTGTAGTATTCCCCTAGTCACTTGCTCTCACATATGACTAAAGGTTGGGGGGTGATTGATATGCCCCAAGTGTAACCTCGTCCTAGAGACACCAACCTCGGTCGATATTATGGCCGACGTTGGGCATGACTTGGACACGCGCTAACATCCCTCGGCCATATCAAGGTCGGACTGGGCCGACACTACCATGAGCCCCTCCAAGGGACATCACAAGGATCAGCAGCGTTCTCGTATACCTCGGAATGGCAACCTCATCCAGGTTTAGGCCGAGCTCGCAGGAAGCCACCAGCAACCTCATCAAGCCACCAGTCTAACCTCGTCTCAGGCCGACGTTGCCCATTGTCTCGGACAGGATTAGACCGAGACCTCCATGAAATCCTCGGACTGAACAGGTATCAAAACTCACGAACCTCGGCCTAGGTCATACCCCAGACGCGATAGCCGAGCACCTACTGACATTTGGATAAGGACACGTTGACATAAATCAGTTATAACAAGATTATTCCCCACACGTGGGGAGAATATTGCATCATCATTCTCTACATGTGACAGTGACAGATGGCACTCCCACATTGGTGAGGTAACCACACACATGCTCATTGCATGCATGGGGGGTACATTACACCCACTAGGTACTATATATAGAGGTCATCCTCTACCTTGCAAAAGGATCCAGATATTAAACCCCAGCTGAAACTCTGTCTAGATACACAGTAGAGAGAGAAATCTTAAGAGATTGTATCCCTGGCCATTAGTGCCTTCTTGCAGTGAGATTATTCACACACACACACACACACACAGTGAACGTAGGCCAATCTAGGCTGAACCACTTATATCCTGGTGTACTCTCCCCTTGTCCTCATCTCATTCTCTTATCTCTTTACATAACTGTGCTTCCATTATTGTTATTAGATTGATCTTGAAAACACCTTATCTGGTGGTGCTAATTCCAGGCATCATCAATGAGTTTCTTATGCACACATGGAGGCGGAATATTGCATATCTCTCACATGTGTGCGTGAAGTGAATGTTGCTAACGTCATCATACCGTTTTGATGGTGTTATTTAATAATGTTAACTGATGTGAGGTAGATGGGTTTAGTCGATTTCCTGTAATGACGAGCCTGACCACAATTGAACTGTTCGACCAGATGGCTAGGTGGGTCGACCTTTAAGAGATAAATGAGTTCAGTTATTGTCTTCTAATTGGTTCTTGAGTCGTACCATTTTCATGGTACAAAAAAAGCCCCCAATACTTTGCTCGCAACTGAGGTATATAGTGGATTCTTCAAAGTATTACGTCGTTTGGGTATGTGTTAAGAATAATGGGTAAGTGAAGTATTAACTAGTGGAAAGTTATCAACCTTGGAAATTTCATTTGACTTTTAATCTTCTCGGCTCGCGCCGAGCGTAATGATGTGAAATGTTTTCTTGGATTTGAACTCGCAATGCATCAAACGCTAAAGATGGCATCTGGGGAAATTGAGACGTGCATTTGTGTTGCGTATGCCCACTTTTCAAAGCGTGATGTCATGCACTACATTAATAGGGGTAATGATTACCGATTAATAATTATCAAACCCAACTTTTGAATCATTTCAAAATTTTAAATTCATTTTCCTATATGCGATTGCTTTTAGAGAGAGAAACTCCTTTCTCTCTTTATTTCCTTCTTCTTCGGTAAAATTCCTCCCGTCTTCTACCATTTATGACTGATTGCTTTCTTGGAAACCCCTTTTCAAAGAGTTTCACTTGTTTTCTTCCCTCTATTGAAAATGTTTGAGCACTATTTTGATCGTCATCAGGTCTTTTAGGGTTTCAAGTATGTCCTTTCTCTTTTAGGGTTTTACTTTGAGTTTATCTACAATTTATTCAATTTGGGGTTATAATTTATTGTTGTTGGTGGTGGTTGTTGGTTAATATAATCATCTTAGGTGGTAATTGAGTTAGTTGCCCTAGGGTTTCCCAAATTTAGCGCTTTTTGGATGTTATACGGTTTTATTTTGCCCAAACCTTTGGTTTCTAAAACCAAACATCCCCAAGCCTTTGTGTAGCCCAAATTAAACATTTCCTAAATGAGTTATGAGCCTTATGTTTAGAGGTGGTTAGAGTATTTGACTAAATTAGAGAAATCTTGTCAAGGCATTGTTGTTGGAAGGTTTTACAAACCTCTCGCCGCTATTCGACCTCAGGACGATCTTGTTCACCCTAGTTACACTCCTACGATAACCTCTTCTAATATTTCTGCACCACTGCCTCCAGACGTGGAATCTCATGGTCCTGAGTTTTTAGGACCAAGAAAGAGATAACCAGGCTGAACATCAACCTGTTGGTGGAAATTTTGTGAACACGATCTGAGATAAGTCCATAATTGACTTGGAAGCTTCGGCTGAAATAGTCATGTCTTATAGACTTGTGACTTCTTCCATGTTGAGGTGTTTTTTGCCAAAAAGAGTACTTTTAATATTTCTATGGACTATTAACACTAAGGTCAGACGAAATGCTTATGATGTTCTCGAGTATGAGTTTGATGACTTTAGGGAGAAGTACAACATTCCCATTAGTATTCCAATTAGGTTGCCTGATTGCGATGAGAGGGTCTATGATAACCTTAATGCATATATGATTTTCCTCCCCTTGTAGGGACTCCAGTTTGGGATTCATTTAACCTTACACCTTATTATAAGGTCCATATTAAAGGGTTATAGGGTTTCTCCCACCTAACTTCCCCCCATGCCTATAGGATAATTCTTGAATCGATGATGTTTTTGAAGAACCGAATTGGTTTTGATCTTACTGAGGATATATTTAGGTTCGTCTATCCTAAAGGACAACGCCAAAGCTCTTGGGTATTATTACTTTGCACCTAGGAAGTACCATTTAAAGATGGTTAAGTTTGTCGAGACAAGCAACCATATCTAGAAAAACCAATTTGTGTTCATGAAGGGAGACTATGAGTTCAGAGCCCATGAAAAGAATAGGTCTTGTAAGGTTCCCTGCGAATGGTGTGGGCTGAAAAAAATTGTTAAACATCTATTTTTATTTGATTTTTTATCTCCCTTTGACATATACTATGCTAATAACTTGTGTAATTTTACAGTAAAAAAAGCTCTCATACTTCTTCCTGCATTATTGGACTTGGTTGAAACTTATTGTGTACCCAATCCTCCCAAATATGAGTATCTCTTCTTTGTGGCCAAGTTTATACATGTGGGGTATTACACTCCCGCTAGTCGTGTTCCACCTATGGAGACATTAGTTCCTTTGGTAGCAGAAGGCCCTGTTGAAGTCGACCAAGGTATTAAATCCAAAGTTGAAGCACAATATAAGGCTATAATATTAGGTCATCTTTTGCTTATGCACTGTGATATGACTAACAGTTGAACATTTGTGCAGTTTCTACTCCTACTACATCAGGCGTTATTGATGAACCTTCTAGCGGGATGGGACCTCAGACAGTAAATCATGCCACCATAGATATTTCTTGTCATAAAAAGATGTACGCCGAGAAGAAAAAGTAAGTTGATGTAGAGGCCAAGGCTAAGAACATAGTTGATGCCCAAATAAAGGATGATGTAGAATAGGTTCGGATTAATGCTTAGAGGAAGGTTGAAGATAAAGTTGTTCCTCAATCTAAGTCAAATGGAAAGCCTAGAATGCCTTATGTCCCCCCATGTTATCGGTGGTCAGAGGCCTCTTGAGGCACATATTACCCAAAGAGACCCTAAAGTTCCAAGGGTGAATGAGGATATGCCAGTTGGGTATGTCATGAACAAGCTTAAAAGAAGTGGGCGACCTTCTCATCAGCTTGTTTATGGACAAGGTTCATCTTTTCTTTATAGCGAGGTTAAGGATTTTATGTTTGATCGACACAATCTCGTCACAACTAAGGAGATGAAAAATGACCTACATTACATTTTTCGCCACAAGAACAATGCCATTGACTCGCTCGGTTACCACATGCATGGAAACAACTTTGAATTTCTGAGTGAATTTGACCCTGATGCCTTGTGGAAGTTTATTTATCATCGTTTGTCATTGGTAAGCATGGTAAAATTGTCCTCATCTTCCTGATTATCCCTTTTTCTTTTCTTTTAGGATGTGGTAACTGCCACTATTTTGAGAGAGAAATCCGTGACCAACCATCACGCCTATAAGGAGAAGAGGGAAGTTATCACTGCATTTACTCATCAAACACTCAGCTGAAAGATGAGCTGAAGTAGCCTGTCGATAAGCTGCAAAACACTTGCAGTGATCTCTAAGAGACGGACGACCATGTGGTCATGAAGACGATATCTCTCAGCATGGTAGGAGAGAAAATAAAGTTGAAGGACCAAGTTGGCACTGACGCGATCAAATTCTAAATCTTTGAGGAGGTGCTCAAGAAGGCCAATAACGAGCTCTGTCCATCTAGACAGGAACTTGACATGACCAAGTAGGAGCTTGTTAGGGTGAACCAAGAGTTCGTTAAAGCTAATAAAGCTCTAATTAATATTGAGAATGATGGGGTAGAAAAGTTCAAATTATATATTGACTAGAATATAGATACCGTAACCTTCTTTCTTAATGGTTATGAGAAACTTTTAAAGAGGGTGATAAAATATTACCCCAATATCGCAGATGTTGTTAGCAAATGGAAAGGTAATGAAGAGGAATCCATGACCTTAGTCGCTGATCAATTAATGGATGTTGATGATTTTACGATAAAAAATTATGAGGACGATGGAGTTGACAAAACTATTGTAATGGAGACCACTCTTCTTATTTTTCTGGACACGTTAAAGCTAAGGCACCAGTTGCCACTATTCCCTCAGTTCATTTAGAGGTTGACCAAACTCTTAGAGTTACCCCTAGAACTGGAAATATTCCCATGTTCTAGCACTTCTGAATTTATGACTTTTTGAAGCTTTGTAATTTAAATATTTTGAAATGAACATTTGTAATGATGCTTTCTTTTAACTTTGAAATCAAATATTATTCAATTTTCTGTATGAATGCATGTATATACTTTGGCTTTCTGCTAACTATTTTGCTCTGCAGAATTTTTAGCCACCACTTATAGTTAAGTGTTTTCACGAAATAATTTTGACAAGTAAATGTGCTCAACTATGGTCGACCTCCCAGTTAATTCTAGTCTTATGGACTCACGGTGGGGTTTTGTACACCAGTAATGCAAACTTACTAGTTTCTTAACGTTGGGGTAGCCCTACTAGTAGTTTAGACTTATGATCATGTGGTCAAATTTTTTTGACCTCATCCGCCTTACTAGCTTCAAATTTTGGATGAACATGAGTTGTCCTAACTTAGGATCTAACATATGGATCTTGTTGTCCTGACCATGTGTCACCTTTGGTTACCACTGTCTACTAAATATTCTAGGATCTATCCTTACTTTATTCAGTTACGGTTGGATCTTCTCATCCATATGACTGCAATAGATTTTTAAGATTTGGCTAAAACTTCTTGATAGTGACATGCCCTAAGACGATGTCATATATGTTGTGTGGTTTTGATCGTGTATCGTGATGTGTTTGGTTATGAGGTGTCTTCAGCCTAGGCTTCTTTCACATCTCTTACATCGATAAAATAGTCATTGAATAATGAAGGAAATCTTGAAATGAAATCATATGTAGAGGATGCAATTCTGATTCACATTGATTAGTGACTTAATTATATAAAGGAAAAAAATTACATATTTTTTCTCTTGCTACCACTAGCCTGCCATGTGTGGTCACCATTATTAGTAATAATTCCTTAAATGTTTATCCTTCCAAGGGTAATTAAATATCTCACCATCCCAAGTCTCGATTTTATAAGTTCCAGGTCATACGGTAGCAGATACTTTGTATGGGTCGTGCTAATTTGGTTCCCACTTATTTCCTTTCCGAATAACCTTCCTAAGAATGCAGTCTACTTATTTTAAAGTCCTTGATTTGACCCTTTTATTGTAAAATCGAGCACTACTTTACTGATAGGCTACCACCCGTAGTGTCATGCTTTCCCTGACTTCTTCTCTAAGATCCTGATTTAGTCTTCTCATTAAATCGCTCCTTAGTAAATCAAAATTAAGTACCTGATGGCTGGGTAAGCCGATCTCAGTGGGTACAACCGCTTTAGTGCTAAACTCTAACATGAATGGAGTCTCGCCCGTTGTCGCTCTTGGTGTCGTTATGTAGGCCCAAAATACGCTCTGCACCTCATTGACCCAGTTTCCCTTGGCATCATCTAGCCATGTCTTCATTTTGTTCAGTAGAGTTTTATTTGTCACCTCTGTCTGCCTATTTCGTTGTGGGTGACGAGGTACTAAGTGCAGTTTCTTGATCTTTAAACATATATAATAATTTTTAAATTCTTTGTTGTCAAACTTAGTACCCTGGTCCGTGATAAAGGCATATGGCATTCCATAATGGCAAACAATGTTCTTCCATGTAAAGTGGAAAACTTTTCATACGACATCTAGACCAAGGGCTAGGCCTAGACTCACTTAGTGGAGAAATCCACTACCACGACTAGATATTTTAATCTTCCCCTTATTTTTGGCAGAGGACCATGGCAATCTCCAAATATGCTCAGATGGGATCCATCCAAGATGGTCCCATATTTAACTCCATCATCAAAACACATTCTTCATCTATACTGTGATGCTTCAAGATTTTTATAGGCACTATTATTCTCAGTTATGCTCTAGTGGTTAGCACCAACCGAGCAAGTGTGTACGCCCTTTTGTTAGTCAAGAACTTTGACAACAACACATTTATCTTAGCCAACTATTTCATCATTGATACTTTTTTTCCTCATAATTTATGAGGACTTGGTTTACCAAGAGCTGAGTATCGATGTACATCGATAGCTACTCACTGGCCAGTGATCATGTCAACCTTAGGCCTTCTATAAGAGCTTCATACTCTCCCTCATCGTTGGAGGCCTCATAGTCGAACTTGAGGTCATACTCTATATCAACATAATCAGGTGTTGTAATTATTATTCTTTCTCCATTATCATTGGCACATTAATGAGATATACACGAACAACTTCCAAATCGAGGGTTCTTCTTCAAATCTACCTTCAACTAAGAATCCCTTCTTGAATAATTTTTTCATTTCTTTCATATCTTGAGTCATTTCTTCATGTCGAGCCGATGACTTTGGTCTATTAATAATATGGTGAGTTGGATTTATTGAGCTCTTTTTCGGAGAAGTTTGCTCGGCTGGATTTATAGTTGAGTTATCCTTCATATAAATCAGCTCTTCTATTTCTGCTACTAAACTGTCTTTCATAAAAGTCTGCTCAGATATCTTTTCTTCCTAAGTAAACTCTACTATAAAATTGGTCATTTCTTGGCCTTTAATTAATGTTCTGTGTTCATGTTGAATGTCATACTCTCCTAGTTCTACTATCCAAGACATCAGTTTGCTAGATTTCTCAGGTTTATGAATAGCTTTTTGTAGAGGAAGGTTTGTATAAATGATAATAATATGTGCTTATAAGTATGGCTTCATTCTGTGAGAAGCTTTAATCAACTCCAAGGCTAACTTCCCCAGCCTAGGTTATCAGATTTTTGTTCCACGATATGCCTTGGTAGCATAGTAGATAGGCATCTTCTCTCCTGCTTCTTGTCAGATTAATGTCGAACTGACTACCGACTCTAACATTGTGAAATACAACTAAAGCTTCTCGCCTAGGGGTGATCTAGATAGAAAAGCCACGGGTCCTAAATACTTATTTAATTTTAGAAACGCTTCCTTACACTCATCATTCCACTCGAAGGTCTTTCTTAGCACTTTAATAAATAAAGACATATATTAGTGGATCTTAATAAAAATCTATTCAATGTCTCCACACTCCCTGTTATCCTTTGAATGTCCTATTTGCTCTTCAAATACTTCATACTAATCAGTGCATGAATCTAATTGTGTTGCCTTTTATAACCCTCTAGTTGATTATGAAGCGCAGGAACCTCCCCTCCTTAACCTCGAAGACTCATTTTGTGGGGTTGATATTAGTTTGGTACTTTTCTAGCTGGTTCAAAGTTTTCCCAAGGTCACTGATGTGGTTAGAGTCTTTCTTTGTCCTGGTTAGCATATCATCGAAATAAAATTCCATGGTTTTTCATATCTGATCTTAGAAAACTCTATTTACTAATCCTTAATATATTTCTCCGTCTTTTTTAACCCAAAAGGCTTAAAATTGAAATAGTAAGTACCTCAGCTGGTGATAAACTTGATTTTCACCTTATTATCTGTATTCAGTTTCATTTAATTTTACCTCAAGTGGGCGTCCATAAAGTCGAGCAGTCCATGCCTGGCTGTAGCATCAGCCAGCTGATCAATCCTGGTCAAAGGATAATGGTGACACAAGCCTTGTTGAGGTCCGTGAAATTAATTTACATACGCTAGTTGTCATTATTTTCCTGACCATAACCACATCTGAAATCCATTCTGGATACTTGGCATCTTCAATAAAATATGCCTTTTCTAATTTATCAACCTCCTCCTGGATTGCCATATTCTTCTCTAGACTAAACACACGACATTTTTATTTTATAGGCATGACTTGCTTCACTATGCTGAGCTCATGGTAAAATAATTTTTGATCTATCCCAGGCATGTCCTCGTGACTCCAAGTGAACACATTATTTCTCTTTCTTAAGGGTTAGGTGAAGTGATGAGCCGATATGGGATTTATTCTCTGGGTGCTTGTCATCTACCATCATAACCACAGTCTCTTTAATTATGATAGTGCAAATATATCGCTCTACCGCGGATAGTATTCTACATTACAAATGCTAAGATGCCATGGCCCTATAGAAATACTGGCTGCGGCCCTACAGAATACATGGAGCAACCCACCTCATCAAAGGGCGCGACACCCATTAAGACGCCTGGAGATGGCTGGCACAGGGTTCGGCCCTGTCAATTATAGGGCATGGCACATAGTAATTATTCACCAAGAAGAAGACGTGGAACCACTCGGTACAGGGCACGAAAGCTTTGTCCCCAATGCCACATGATGCAGCATATGGCATGCCTTGCAGGCCACATCCCCCTCATTCACAACTACTTCAAATTTGATATATGTCACGTGCACAGGTCACGTGAAATGGCATGCATACCTCTTATAAGTAGAGGACCACGCCTCAAAATGGGGGGGGGGGATTATTCTTCTCTCCTGGAGAGCAGTTTCTACAAAACTTGGTGAAGCCCAGCCTAACTCACTATACAACTTGAGGGCTTCTCACCCATATCGTGGCCAGATCTCCGGCACGCCCAGAACCGCAACAGCCATGTATTCTCCTTTATTCTCATACTTGTATGCCTCTTTAGGCCTGATTGTATTGTATAATGCAACGCATATAATGAGAACGGAGCAACACAGTGGATGTAGGCCTATTTTAGAGGCTGAGCCACTCTATATCTTGTCTTCTCTCTATTTACCTACTTAATTTTCTCATTAAATACTTTACACTTGATTTGCTGATACGAGGTCTATGTACGATTTCTCGTATCATTAATTTGGCGCCATCTGTGGGAAAAAAATATTTCAATCTTGTTTCTCTACATATTTGAGTTCTTAAACACCTTATTCAATCCCTGAGGATCCTGTGGATCACCTCCTCATAGGTCGATTCTGGTTATTGAGCTCCGTACTATATTTGTACCCTTAAATGGGTATTTCTTATATACGAATCCGCTGTTGGGTCTTCATTTGATGGCTTTAGATCTATTTTACATACCCCTGTGATATCATTTCATCTAGATAATGCTGAAAAGCATGGTGGACTTTAGTCCCGGAAAGATGGATGATGAGGTAAGGGTTGTATTTACTCCCTTTTTGTTGTTATCAACCTATGATTTGGGGTTTATCATTAAAATCGTGCCGTTTTGTTCACCACGAGGGTATTCTCTCACCGATAGACCCTAGTGGGTATTCTTCACGTGTTGGGGGAGAAAAACTTAGTTTATGGGTTCCTATCTTGGGATTTTTCCCTTCACTGCCTAGACAGGGGTGCGGCCTATCAATTCAACAGCCTCAAATGCCGTGACCCCTACTAGTGCGAACCTGTTACAATAGCTCAATCACCGGGGAAAGGACTCGTGTGGCCTTCAGCTCAACCTTGGGAAATACCATTCAAGGGCCGCGACAGTGCACTCGTGTACCTTACTGGCTGCGGCCTCGTCAGCATATCGTGAAGCAGTTAAAACACTGCATCCCAATTTCTTACTTGGTTAATCCAATATTTATGTGTCTACTCACTTCTGTTAGTTTGTCTCAGATTTTATATACTTCATAAAGACTAACAAAAGAAAAAATGGAAGGAGAATCCATCCAGAGCACAAAAGTCAAAAATGAGATTGTGTAGTTGTACAATCACCTCAACCATATCTATGACATCCATGCCTCACTTCAGACCCAGGTCAACTATCTAACTCAGAGGGTCCTAATGATAGAGGTCGCGGACTCTCCCAATATGGGTGTGGCACCCATGAAAAAAGCACCAACCGTCTTTGATGTCACGGCATTTCAGGAGGAGACGGCCGCGGAAGCAGTCAGTATGAGCCAGAAAAGGAGAGTGGATAAGGCAGAGAAGAAAACGGGGGCCTACACTCCGTTGATGTTCCCGATTGAAGAGATCTTCGAGTTCATCAAAGAGGACAAGGTGTTGAGTTGGTCAGAAAAGTTGCGAGCTCCACCCCACAAGAGGAACAAAGTTACCTGGTGCAGATTCCACCAGGACCATGGTCATGAAGCTGAGCAATGTTATGCTCTGAAGGATGAAATCGAAAGGCTAATTGGGCAAGTGATGCTGAGGAGGTTCCTCAAAGATGATTAGGGGATGCAGCCCAATCTCATAGGCCACATGCCCATTTTTCATGCTTACTTATTATGTTCCATCTGTCCCTACTGTGCAATGACAACTTCCACTTATGTTAAACTAAACTTTATGTTATCTCTACAAAGTCATATATATGAATAAGAATAAAATCGAGTTCACTTTTATAGTGTCATGTTTTGATTCTCATTTATCTTATAAATACCACTTTTGTCCTGAACAGATACCGATCAAAGGCAATATGTTATTTCAGGAATAGTAATATCTAAATGGGCGGTGTTGATCGACAAGACATATGATCACCCAAAATTTGAAGATATTTAAAAGGGGTAATAGCAAATATTGGAACCAATTATGCAAGATTGGACTGCAATATCTCTCATGAGGGCTTCCACTTCCTGTTCTTAGCTTTCGGGATGCGTCATTAAGTCGAGAGACTTATAACATTTAGCCAGAGATGGCTTTAAATATACTTATAGTTGTGGGTGGCTTAATAACATGACCCAGAATGAGGAGGCTTGAAAATATCCTATGTGATAGTTGTGGGTGGCTTAATAACATAACCCAGCCTGGGGAGGCTTGATAGTATCCCGTATATTAGCTGTGGGTGGCTTAATAACATAACCCAGCCTAAGAATTCTTGAAAATATCCTATCTGATAGCTGTGGGTGGCTTAATAACATAACCCAGCCTGAGGAGGCTTAAAAATAAGTATAAATGTCTACAGCGGCACATTGTTCATATGCAAGGGCCAAAAATGTGTCACAGCCCACCGATATGGTTGCAGATCTCTAGGAGCCATTCTTTCATAAAAGTGCTGAGGCACTGGCATCTTGAAGAACTAGAAGAAAGGCCTTATCTACATGTTCCACATTGGTTATGGTATGACAATATCTAAGCGGTTCAGGCAACCAACTGCAATAAAAGCAGCCTGTGAAGATCCATGTACTCAGAGTGTCGCAGCCTTGCAAGTATGTCTGCGGCCATCAAGTGAAATCACTTAGAGGATGCGACCTTATTCAAGGGGCAATCCGATCATTCGTTATAAATAGAGAAAGGGCCGCGGCCAATATACAGCATCCATATGAAGCATAGCCGTAGCCTATGGCCTGTTCTGAAGGTGCCGTAGCACGGTTTATGTGGACGCGGACGTTAACAAATGATCATTCTATGAAATCGCATGCTATCCACGGATTGAAAATATTATGTTCATCCAATAAAGAATGTATTTTCAAATATGAGAGCAGTTACATTCAACCATTCATTAAAGCAAGAAAAGTAGAAGAGCAAGGAGTTACAGGCAATCAAATATAGCCGTAGCCTTGATATTAGCAGTTGAGATTACAAAAAAGTAGGCCGCAACCACAGCAAAAGTTAAGATGCAGGAGGGACGTAACCCTGTATTAATGATTAGTTCAGAAACTATGAATACAAGTTCAAGAAGCTACTACATAATGCTCTTCACCCTCCTCTCCATCCGCGGTTGTCTCAATTTCTCCATCCGCGGCTTCTACTTCTTCCCTCAGCCTCGCTTTTTCTTCGGCCGTGGCCTTAAGCTCAGTAATGCATTCTTAATGCTTTACATCACTGAGTTTCCAAGCAAGAATCAAATCCTCAGTCTCAAGGAAGTTTTTTATGAATCTCTGTCTAAGCTCTTGGTAGCCGCGGAGGTAGGCCCTGATCTTGATGAGGAAGAAGTCCTTGGAGCCCTTGAATGACTCCATGGCGTGGTCAATATCCAACTGAAGAGCATCACCGTGATCTTCCTCAATATTCTTTAGTCCCGCAGTATGGTATAATGCTTCTTGAGATAACTTGGCCTCTAGCTCTTCATTCTTCTTCTGGAGGAGGGCGAGCTAGTTACTTAAAATGTCTGCGACTCAAGCAGCTTTAGCAGTCGGGGCTTGGGAGTCTTTAAGGGAGTCCACGGCTTATTTGAAGTTCTCTTTCGCTTCCTCCCTCGCCTTGTTTGCTCTCTTTAAGTCCATGTGGGCTGCCTGATGAGTCGCGACGGTAGACTTCTTACCGGCTTCAAAGGACGAGGTCCGTGCAGCTTCCAAGTCAGAAGTATGTACCCTATCCGCAACCTCTTTCAGCTTATAAAAGGCCTCATACTTCCTCTTCAGGGTCACCATAACATCTGTGGCCTATAATAAAACAAGTTAGAAGCAAGATATGGGAGGCAAAAAAGTTAGTAGAAAAATTAAAGAATGATAGTACTTACCCTCAGAAGGCTATGGAGACCACAGTCCTCCAAGTCGTCGTGCTCTACCCCCACCAACCGGTCCAGGTCAGCGGCATCAATAATTCTTTTCATTATCCGCACATCCTTTACTATAGTGTCCCATGAAGACTTTGGGTCAGGCTGTCTCAATTGGGGTCGTGGTCTACCGTTGGGACCAGCTCCGCTGTAGAATTGAGGAGGTGTCGGATTTGCATTTACTGCAACAACAGGTGGCGGCGGCGGAGAAGTTGTATCTAGAGGGACATTTTCAGACATCAAACCTGCCGCATCTAGGTTGGCCCCAATGTCATCATAAAATTCAAACGTTGGATGGGTGGCAACACCAGTTCTCTCCACGACAGGAGTCGAGTTCGCGGTCGGTGTTTCCAAATCGTTCAATGGAGTCGCGGCAGGTGCCTTGGCTTTGGACCTTTTTCTCTTTCTGCTCCGCACAGTGTTGTTTAGGATGACTGCGTCCTCATACATTTATGCCAGTTGCGTGGCCAGCAATTCCCTGTCAACTTCCTCACCTAAAAAAGCAACAACAAATATTGGAAAAGGAATTTAAGAGCATAAGTGATCGCGGAATAAAAATCATGACACCGTGTATTACCTTTTGTGCCCATAACTTGAGGAATTGATTTGTTGGGAAAAAATCCTGCTTCGAATATGCTCACTGATGTAACAAGTGTGCTGAACTTTTTATGTTCAACAGGAACTGCCGCGACCTCAGCAACTCTCTTCTCCTGTCGCTTGTTCGAATGAAAATTGTCAAGAACTGCAGAAAATACAATGTAAAGGTTAGTGGAAGTTAATATACAAAATACGATGAAAGGACGCGGCTATAGTCTTAGTACCTAATTTAGAGGGAGACCCCCATTGTCGCGGCATTCTATATGACCTTTCCCTCTCATTCTCCTCGGGGTGAATCTCCCAGCCTTCGTCGGATATGTAAAAATATTTCCCCTTCCAGTTCTTCACACTGGTCGGCCTCCCAGTGTAAAGGGTCTCATCACTGCCGCAGACAGAGAAGTAGTAGTAACCCGCGAACTTCATTGAGTTCTCCTTTGGGCGGTATAAGTGAAAGAATTCTGCGGGAGTGATGTCCTTTTTAAATAGATTCTCCCAAAGGACAATCGCAGCAAGAATGGCTCTCCATCCATTAGGATCTAACTGGGCTGGGGCCAATTTCATTGTCTATAAGGTATGGCAGTTTAGTACCTCATGCTCCAAGGGCAATGGAGTGCTCATCATATTGAGCAACTGCCAAATATAAATAAGTACAATAATTTAGTACGTAAAGATCCAAGGGCACCGAAACACTCACAGTATTGAGCAATTGCCAAGTATAAATATAAGGTACGACCATTTAGTACCTCGACCTCCAAGGGCATCGAAGCGCTCACAACATTGAGAAACTGCCAAGTATAAGTATATATGCGACAATTTAGCACCTAAGGCTCCAATGGCATCGGAGCACTCACAGTCTTGAGAAAAGGCCAAGTATAAACATAAGGTACAACAGTTTAGTACCTAAGGATCCAAGGGCATAGGAGCGCTCACAGTATTGAGAAAGTTACAATCATACATATAAGGTACGACGGTTTAGTACCTAAGGCTCCAAGGGCACGGGAGTGCTCACAGTCTTGAGCAAGTTCCAAGTATAAATGTAAGGTGCTCCAGATGAGCACCTAAGGCTCCAAGGGCACCAGAGCGCTCATAGTCTTGAGCAAGTGTCAAATATAAATATAAGGTGCTCCAGATGAGCACCTAAGTCCCCAAGGGCACCAGAGCTCTCACATTCTTGAGCAAGTGCCAAGTATAAATATAAGGTGCACCAGTTGAGCACCTAAGGCTCCAAGGGCACCGGAGCGCTCACGGTCTTGAGCAAGTGTCAAGTATAAATATAAGGTGCACCAGTTGAGAACCTAAGGATCCAAGGGCATCGTCGCGCTCACAGTCTTGAGCAAGTGTCAAGTATAACTGTAAGGTGCGATAGTTTAGCACCTAAGGCTCCAAGGGCACCGGAGCACTCGTAGTCTTGAGCAACTGCTAAGTATAAATAAAAGGTACAACAGTTTCGTGCACAAGTCTCTCATCATTTCAAGACACTTCTGCACGAGGGGGATAATATTGATAAGTCCTCAAGAAAGTGAACAAATAATAAAATAGCCTGGAGTGTGGGGATCCACTTAGAGTGGTTGCACCTGCCCAAGATTGCAAGCTTGATAGAAAATAGCCTAGGGCGAGAGGATCCACCTTGAGTGACCCCTTTTCCCAAACATGATGCTACAGAAAAGGACTCAGGGTGAGGGGCTCATCGCAAGTAACTCCTCTACCCAAGATATAAGTCCAAGGGAGAGGGTCCCACCACGGTAACCCCTCCGCCCAAGATAGAAGGCCACAAAAGAAGGCTAAGGGAGAGGGGCCCATCGCGAGTAACCAGGGGCAAGGGGCTCACCGTGATCAATCCATCTGCCCACGATAAAAGGCCACCGAAGAAGACCAAGGGCGAGGGGATCATGGCGAGAAACCCCTCTGCCCAAGACAGAAGGCCACAGAAGAAGGCCAAGGGCGAGGGGCTCACCGCGAGCAAACCTTTCGCCTAAGATAGGAGGCCATAGAAGAAGGCCATGGGCAATGGGCTCACAGCGAGCAACCCCTTCTCCCAAGACAGAAGGCCACAGAAGAAGGCCAAGGGCTAGGGGATCACCGCGAGCAACCCCTCCACCTAAGACAAAAGGCCAAGGGTGAGGGGTTCACGGCAATCAACCCCTCCGCCTAAGAGAGAAGGATGCAGAAGAAGGCCAAGGGTGAGGGGCTCACAGTGAGTAACCCCTTCGCCCAAGACAGAAGGCTATAGAAGAAGGTCAAAGGAGAGGGTCTCAATGCGAGGAAATCATCCTCCTAAGACAGAAGGCCACCGAAGAAGGCCAAGGGTGAGGGGCTCATCGCGAGTAACCCCTCTGCCCAATACAAAAGGCCAAGGCGCTCACCGCGAGTAACCCCTGCGACCAAGATAGAAGGCCACAGAAGAAGGCCGAGGGTGAGGGCTCACGACGAGCAATCCCTCTACCCAAGATGGAAGGCCACAGAAGAAGGACAAGGGCGAGGGGATCACCATGAGAAACCCCTCTAAACAAAGTAAAAGGCCATGGAAGAAGGTCAAGAAGGAGGGGCTCACTGCGAGCAACCCCTCCTCCCAAGTTGATACCCAAATAAGGAGGTCCACTATAAGTGGCCTCATCTAAAGAACTTAGGATGAAGTGACAAAACATTTGATGACCCTAAGGGGAATGATGAAGAAGCCCCTAGGTTCCCTCAAAATAAAAAACTAAATTAATGGCGTACAAAGACTTTTGGTCTGCCCAACACAAAAGACATTGCACAAGGGGCTAATGTAGAAGGGTGTTTCAATCTTGACCACTATATTTGTGGGTGAGGGTCCCTCAAAGACCCCCCCCCCCCACACACACACACCCTTCAGCTTACATAAAATATTAGATTAAGGGAACTCCCAGGGTCCCCCCACCAAAGAAGTGCAATATTGGACAAGGAACCCCCAGGTCCCTTCACCGCAGAAGTTCCATATTGGAGAAGTAACCCCTAGGGTCCCTCCACCACATAAGTCTAAGTTGAAAAGGGCCACCGCAAGGGTCACTGCGGAAATGACATCTGATAAGTGTCCCACAAGGGCCACTGCTGAAGTCCAAGTTGAGAAGGACCACCGCGAGGGTCACTGCAGAAATGACATTCGAGAGATACCCTGCAATGGCCACTGCAGAAGTCCAAGTTGAGAAGGGCTACCGTAAGGGTCACTGCAGAAATAACATTTAAGAAGTGCCCCGTAAGGGTCACTATAGAAATGACATTTGATAAGTGCCCCGCAAGGGCCACTATAGAAGTCCAAGTTGAGAAGGGCCACCACAAGGGTCACTGCAGAAGTCCAAGTTAAGAAGGACCACCGCAAGGGTCACTGTAGAAATAACATTTGAGAAGTTCCCCCCAAGGGACACTACAGAATTCCAAGTTGAGAAGGGCCACCGCAAGGATCACCGCAAAAATGACATTTGAAAAGGGCCACCGCAAGGGTCAATGCAAAAACTCAAGTCGAGAAGGGCCATTATAAGGGTCCCTGCAGAAGTCCAAGTTGAGAAGGGCCACTGCAGAAACTCAAGTTGACAAGGGCCACTGCAAGGGTCACCGAAGAAGTCTAAGTTAAGAAGGACCACCGCAAGGGTCCCTGCAGAAACTCAAGTTGAGAAGAGTCACCGCAAGGGTCCCTGTAGAAGCCCAATTTGAGAGGGATTTCGCAAGGGTCCCCGCAGAAATGACATTTGAGAAGAGAGACCAGCAAGATCCTTCCCCCCTCAGCTCCTAAAAAAAGTTAGGAAGAAAGTGTGTCTACCAAAACCAACCCCTCATTACAAAAAAGAACAGAAGTACTAACACTTATTCTCTTGTACAGGTTGCCTACTTGAGCAAGCAAGGCTCAAGGAGGCCAGTTGGGATCTCTTGGGAGTTTTGGATTGGAGGCTGAGGGACAAGGTATTTGAGCAATCTCAACCACTTAGCACAATAGGATGGAGATAATACTAGTAGGAAGACCCTAAGGTCACCCAGTACTCACACACCTCACACTTAATGACAAGTGAAGTGAGCAACCAAAAAGTTGGTTGCTCACAAGAAAAGAACAATTTATAAAATGATTTTAAGGGAGAGGGTCCTCTAGACCCCTCTCAAGAAAAATGATTTTATAAGGGGTTCCTTAAGATCCCCCTCAAGCTTACGAAGATATTAGAGGAGGTGGTCCTCGAGACCCCCTCAAGTTTACAAATTTTGTACCAAAAGTTACCATTTTAAAAGATATTTAGCAAATCAGATATTTTGTCTCCATTAGAAGATATATTTTCTTTTGAACTTTGGTTGTCACCAGGGGGCACCTGCTAGAGGGGACATGCAGAGCTGCCTGCAGATAGGGGCAAATTGTACACTGCAGACTTTATCCCTCACCAACTCTCTAAGTTTTGGCGCCAAAAGTACCAACCAAGCCCTAGTGACCAAGTATAAATAGGACCCCTGGGCAAGGTCATGAGGGGATGAAAGAAAACTCAATAGCACTGTTACTCGGCAAAATCACACCAGACTTCCTAGTATTCTCTCCCTGCTCTCTCTCTAGTGCTAAGTGGATTGTTCTTTCACTCACCACTGACAGTCATTATTCTCAGGAGCTCCTCTTGAGAAAATTACTATTATTGTTATGCAAGTTCATCTTCTTGCAAGGAGGGAGTTCTAGCTTGACCTCTATTTTTACCAAAAGGAGAAGGTCTCATAAGAAGATGCCCCAGAAATTATTGAGAACCTTGCTGACAATGTCCATTACAGTGGGTCACGCCTCACCCTTTCCAGTTATTCGTAGACCCTAGTGTCACTACCCTCCTACACAATCACTCAAGCTTTTCTCTCTTATATATATTTTAATAGAATTCTTCTAGGGTTGTGAATTATCGATCGTTTACAATGAAGAACATAATGGGTTTATATAAGACTTGGGGGTGTAGTATCCCCCCCAAGAATGCAATCACCATGCAGTTAAGGTGACATCCAATGGGATAATTACACCTTTCTACAATGCACAAACTTTCAATGATGTAATATTACCTCACATGAGGGTGAGATCTTATTATAACTTAATTATCCATGTATGTCTGTCACTTCTGCTCTTGCATACGCTCGGACTGCTTGACCTCATCCATTAGGCTTCGACCTGGTTGGGAATGAGTTTGTTCACTCTGGAAGGTCTATCGCATGCTTATGAACACAGGTAGAACCTCGGCCATGTTGGTCAGCCGAGGTTGGGCAACGATGCATTCATGATATCGGCTTCAGCAGAGTACGAGATTGGCCCTTAATGGCATCGACTTTTTGTATAGCCAAGACTGATGCTTACAAGGTCGGCGCTTATTTGGACGATCCGACTATTGGCTTGTCGCACTCTTCTAATCATTGGGTAGTGAGATAAGATGATGTTTCTTCTCAGAGTACGAGGTCTACTTTGGTCCTATCAATAACCCTCTAGCCCTTTGCCTTCTGTGTGAATAGGAGGTTAAGGGGTATGTGTACTTGACATCATGATGGGACATTTCTAATGAATTAGTTCCATAGGGATTGACATAGGGACACACGTTACCTTTATGATTGGTTAGTATTTATCCCAAGCAAAGTTTGGTGGTTGCACGCTTAGGTTTTCAAGATTTGATGATGGAGCACTTGGGGAAATGTGCGCAATCATTAATAAAATATTTAAAGGCCCAAAATCCTTTTTCATTTCTCTTTCTTCCTCTTTTTTCCCGCCTTTGTTATTTTTAGTCAACTCACGCGACTCCATAGCCCATAACCTTCACAGGTTGCGAATCCTTCTATCCAGATTGCTTCTTGCCATTCTCACTCCATTCCAAGCACTTAATCTTCCTCAGGTATTGTTCCTTGACCTTGATTTCTTCATTGTTACTATTTCAGTCCTTTTATTACTTTTTTAGTGACCTTCCATATTTTTCAGCGACTATTCCTACCATTACTGGGGCTTTTGATGTTGAGAAATTATTCGCGTGGTGATTCTTAGGCTATAGTTATTTGTTTTTGAGTGTGAGTTAGGACTTGGTTGCCATTTTTTAAGTTTTTTGGTGACTCTCCGATCACCATCTCTGGATGGATTCATCATAACTGTTCTTGGTGTTGATATAGAAACCTTTCCAATTCCAAGGGTTTGATCCTCTAGCCTAACTTTTAAAAGTTGTTGGCCTTTCACTAGTTTATTTTTTCCCCAAGTGTAGTCTCATCTCTCGAATGATACGACCTTTATATAAGAATGCTGAAGAGTTTCCAACTATGAGAGAGTAGTGTTTTGATAAGATCAGACAGGTAGAGGAAGCCCAAGATGAGGCCGAGAGTCGAAAGGTCGAGGTTTTCCCTGTTCGTCCCATCTTTCCTCCTCCCTTAGATATCATTTACCCCCAGCCTACTGAGACTTATGATCCAATGTCTGAGTCATCAGCTACATACCCTATGTCCACCTTCGCAACCGAGAGCATGGACAAATATGAAGGGGCCTTAGACTATTCCCCCACTCAAAGTGCAGGGTCTGATGATGAGGAGTCTTCTTCCCGTATCTCATCTTCTAAGGATACTGGTCCTTCACATAACTCTGACTCTATAAAAATAATAGAGCCCAGCGTTGCATTTCCTCTTATGATGGATTCCATCCCATTGTCGGTCGCCACTGGACCGAGTTTACTGAGAGGTTTCCTAGGGATATTCTGACCAACACCCAAACTGAGGATGCTGGATCGGATGATGAGGGAGAGAGTGACATCGACACCTCCATCACTATTGAGTACAAGAGCTCTGTTACTGAGTTCGACCTCTTAGTATTCAGACACCTTTATGGAATAGGTCCTTCCATTTTCCTGAGAAAAATGCTTAAAACGAGAAGGCCATTGATGGCCAAAATGGCAAGATCTGTGTCCATGAACAGATATTCAAGCTAGGCTTTCGTCTACCCATCCATCCTATAATTCGAGCCATCCTCTCTTATATAAACCTTGTTGCCTCTTAATTATCTCCTAATGCATGGAGGGTCATGATTGGATCCATCGTACTCTGGAAGGTCGTTCACCGGACCGACCTTCCAGTTAGAGTATTCATTGGTTGTTATAAACCCTCATCTTCAAGGACTCATCCGGGCTATTATTAATTTGTATCCAGAAAGTCTGAGAAGAAAATTTTATTGGTGACTCAAACTTCAAATCATAACTGAAAACCCCGATACTTCTTTATCTCGGGTGCCTGGGAGTTTGTCCCAAACCTGGATTATGGAACATCTGAGCTAAGAACCCCTATGAGGTGTGCCAAAGCCTCTTTATCGAATAAGGACGACCTTAGGCTGATCCCTAACAACTATAAGAACATCAGAGAGCTTCATAATTAAGGCCAGAATGGTCATCTTGTGAATTACGAACATTTAATGACCCCCTACTACCTTGCTCAGACAGGTTTAGGGGGTGGCCCTTTGGCTGAACTCTGTAAGTTTCAAAAATTTATTACAAGTTATGTCTCGTACCTGTGTCCAACTGACATACTAAATCTGAAACTTTTCATTTACAGAGAGGCTAGAAGGTTTATCAGACGACTTCTGCGAAATGTCTGCTCCCAACCTTAGTAAGCTCATTGATATACGTGTTAGTAAGGTTGTCCCTCAACCAGTCCAAACCAAGAAGATCGTCGACTCCACCAAGGCCGATGTTGCTGCCAAGAAAAGGATGGCTCCACTAATAGACCCAACTTTCACTCAGCCAAGCAAGAGTCAATGTTATGACCTCGCCATCTTGATCTCGACGGATGACGCCCTGGCTTCTCGACTGTCGTAGCTAAAATTAAATGATAACAATTTCATTGGTCAAATATTGAAGGCAGTCGAAGCTCTCGGCTCAACCATCTCATAGGAAGATAAGTGTTTCCTACAATCCACGGATGTCTCTCGCCTAGCCGAGTTCGCTCTCCATCGGACCGTACAGGTACTTACTGACCAATCCATATATTTTCAAGTTCTATCAATGCATGATTCTCATCATTACTAACATATCTTTCATATTGCAGAGCGCATTCTCTCTTTATCGTCTGGCTAACAGGACTCTAAAGAGGATGCCCCTAATCCAAAAGGGCCAAGATGTCAAGATTCTTAAGAATTCTCTCAGGGCTGATCTAGACAAGGTTAAAGGGGATTTAAAGCACGAGAGGGACTAGATCACCCGTATGAAGTCCAATCACATAAACGATCTGATTGCCAAAGATGAGAGAATCCAGGCCAGCATCGACATGGCAGTTAAATCTGTATTGGCTGAGGCCAAAGATAAAATCATTGTCTACTATAAAACTTCTGATGAATTTATCGATTTCGGCTTTGACTATCTTGAGAGAGGCATCAGTGCTGTTGGCCGATGGGCTACCCTAAAGCATGCTTATTCTGGAAGCTTATCCCTAAAAGATTTTGAAGGCCTCGGATTTAGCGATGCTCGTCTTGGTCATGCTTCAGATGAAGTGGAGAATTCTGTCCCAGCCGAGATTAGTCCATTAGACATCACTAAAAATATTAAAGAGCAGACTGGATATAACGATGAGGTTGAGGTTACTGATGCTGGAATTGACAAAACAGATCCAAGTGGTGATGGGTCGGCTCCCATAGATGGACAAGTTCAGCTCTTAGGGATTTGTATCTGATTTGTACTTATTTTAGTGAAGATTTTTGTTGTAACCCCTTGTCTTTGTATGAACTGTTGTAACCTCGTAGGTTATTAAATGAAACTATGACTTGTGTTCTTGTTCGTCACCAATGAAATTCTTCTTCCATTATGATATTTTATCTCACTACAACTAATGATGTTTAAGGTCTGAGATAACTAAATTAATGATGTTTCATCTCATAATTCACCAAATTAATGACTTTTAAGGTTTGAGATCACCAAATTAATGATGTTTCATCTCATAATTCACCAAATTAATGACGTTTAAGGTATGAGATTACCAAATTAATGATGTTTCACCTCAAAATTCACCAAACTAATGATGTTTAGTGTCTGAGATCACCAAATTAATGATGTTTTCATCTCATAATTCACCAAACTAATGATGTTTAATGTTTGAGATCACCAAATTAATGATGTTTCATCTCATAATTCACCAAACTAATGATGCTTAGGTTCTGAGATCACTAAATTAATGATGTTTCATCTCATAATCCACCAAATTAATGATGTTTAGGGTCTCAGATCACCAAATCAATGATGTTTCATCTCATAATTCACCAAATTAATGATGCCTAGGGTTTTTTGTCCTATCCACCCTCCCTCGTCTTTTTTATGAGTGTATGAAGCATCATAACATCCATGTGTTACCGTCTTAGACGAGGGAGAGTCCATCTAGCCGATGATAATTAGTTCCATTCGATGTTGTGTAGACTGGGATGAATTAATACAAATATTTGAATAAACAAACACGATGAGGAAACACTAACATTCTCACTGATATTCATTCTTCTGAGTCAGATACATGTATTACAATAAAATGTGGGTAAGATAGTAAAAACTAATCTCATTGATAATATTTCTTAAGATGATCTGCATTCCATGGGTTGGAAAATGGCTCTCCTTCCAAGTTTTCCAATCTCTACGTTCCTGGCACAACCTCTTCAATCACTTTGTAAGTCCCATGCCAAGTTGGATTAAGCTTGTTGGGTTTCTGTCAAGTCTTTTTCAGTACCAAATCCCCTACTTTCAACAGGCGTGCTTTAACCCTTTTGTTGTAGAATCTTGCAGTTCTTTGCTGGTAGGCATTTTGCCTAACCTCATCATATTCTCTTCTCTCTTTAATAAGATCGAAGTCAAGACTTTGATCGTCCTTGTTATGTTCAGGTTCGTAGGTCTGAACCCAATATGTAGGTAGGCCTATTTTTGTCGGTACAACTGCCTCTAAGCCGTATGCAAGCATAAATGGGGTCTCTCTAGTAGGATTCCTTTCTGTCGTTCTATAGCCCCATAGTACAACGTACATTTCTTCCATCCATCTCCCCTTTGCATATTCCAACTCTAAGAGGGTAGTTTAGATTAGATAGAAGTGTAATCCCTTTTGATCACAGTAATGATAAGTTAACCAGCAACGCTATTGATTTATCACAAGACATACAATCACAACTTAATGAAGATAAACTAAGTTTGTAGTCACAAATATCTCGTGTATAACTCAAAAGATAGTAAATAAACTCATAAATAACTCATTTAGAGGGAGAGAGAAGTAAGCGTCCTAGATACACCTTGGCAGGGAGCCAAACACCACAACCACCCTCAAAGATCTTTGTCAAGTATTAAAAGATTCATAATAAATGACAATGGTGGGTGAGTAAACTCTTTGGTTCGTAATAAATATCTCTCTAGTGTATATTCTCCCCAGTAATAACTTCTGAACTCTCAAAAGAAACATCCTCTCCCTAGAGGTGGTTGGGGTCCTTAAATATCCCCCAAACCACTCCCAAGATAACTCAGTCATTAATAACTGTGAAAGACATCCCTCAAACTTGATGTCACAAACATTAAATGCCCGATGCACTAGTTAGTTCCACGTCATAAATATTAAATACCAAGACGTGTGTTTTTCCTAACCAGTGTGTGTCAGGTGGTTATCGTCACAGAGGTGGCTCACCAACTGTCTGATAGCCCCAAATACCATGGTGGTTTACTTAAGTGCAGATTTGACATTACCTAGCTGGCTAGTGACATCACCTACAGTAAATGTGATATTAAGTAGAGGGTTATTTAGTTCACAACTCAACGCCCGATGGAACTCAAGGCTTCTTCGCCCCAGTTTCCATGTTCAAAGACTTTTGGTATTTTACCAGGTGTATCTAAGATGGTCAGGACAATCCCCAACAGTGCCTCAGTTCTCAATCCTCCAAACCATGTCCCTCTGAAGTTCCCACCATGAGGTCGTTCGATAGATCATGAAAGCCCTCCCAGTCCCTGCCAAGCCTAGTCTCTCGTGAGTACTGTTTGACCTCACACTAAAAATTATTATAATCGTTACAACTATTGGTCAATATAAATAAAGAGATACAAGAAGGCTAAGTAAAATAATAGAACTAAAGGATCATCTCTCTCGGCCAGCTTCTTCGTTGGAGATCCCTCTGGGCTGCCACGCTGACCTACCTCACTTTGAGATGCAATCCTGCCTTACTAAGATGTTGAGCTGCAACACTGCCTTACTAAGATGCATCATACTGAGCTACCTCATATTGTGCTGTCTCACTGAGCTCAATCGCTTTGAGCCGTAACGCTGCCTTAATCCCAAATGCTACCTTAATCCCAAATACTGCCTTAATCCAAATCTTCCCTCTTGAAAAAAAGGTGTATCACCCCTATAAGGTCCACCGATGGGGCATGGATCATATTTCCATGTAGCTGGAAAGATTTACACTTTTGAACAAACTATACGAAGTCTTTCTCCATCATTGGCCAATAGTAACCCAATATCATCAACTGATCGTACAACTTTGCCCCTCCTATGTGAGATGGGTCAGGAGCTTATTTTAGGACTTTGGTTGCCTCTTCTTTTGTGATGCAATGCAATGGCCTATTGAAGTACCCTCTTCGATACAGCTATCCCCCTTAAACATAGAACCTTGGGGACCTTCTCTTTAATCCCATCGGGTCAATCTTTTCTGTTGGGATAACTCCATTATTTACGAAATCAATATAGGGCTTCCTCCAATCTGGTTGAGTTTCAATGAAATGGCACTCATCTACCTCGAAGAAAAGTTGACACTTGTCACATTTTCATTGTAGCTCTTTTGCGCCTTTCTTCATCCTGGGCAAGAAGTATCCCTCTCTTTGAATTCTTCTATAAAGAGGGATTTTAGTTATTTCACAGTGCTTTTCGTGTGTCTTTTTTAATCTTCGTTCTGCTTCTTCTGGACCGATGCATCTTGACAACCATCCTCCTGCATTCTTGTAGTAGAGGTTTACCTAATTTGTACAATATTGTGCCACCTCCCTCAGCTCCATCTTTCCTTCTGAATACTCTAGTTACTTCCTAATCACTCCCCTCCAGTCAGAATCATCTTACATCAGTAGGATTACAGTACTATAGAGGGGGTTGTTCTCCGTTGGATCAGCACCATAGTTGAATCTTCCTTCATAATCATCTTCTAGGCAATAGTGGCATAGGCATCTAGATGGCCTCATTTTGGGATGCCTCATAATCTTTATCTGATGAGACTGGTTGAGAAGCTTTTTAATGATCGTTCTATAAGGGGCCAAACTGAGGTGCTTCAATGCATATTCCCCATTCACCTGCTAGATTACCAAGTACGAATCACCCTTGATGCAGAGTGAACGAATTCCCTTTCGAAGGAACTCCAGTAATCCTGGTACCAACGCATCATACTCTGCTTCATTATTGGAGCAAGGGAAATCTAGCTTGTAGTAGAGACAAATATCTTCAGCTCCTTTTGAAAGAATAACCCCTGCTCCTCATTTCTTTTCTGCCAAAGATCCATCAAATGTCATTGTCCATTATTCCTCATTCGTGTCTAAGTGGTTGGCCTGTAAATCATCCCCTGGAATGCTCTCTCTAGGTGGCTCAAATGTCCCAGCGGGGAATATTTCCAAGAGGTCTGCATATGTTTGGCTCTTAATTGCACGAGGAACCAAGCACATCAAATCATACTCTTAGAGGATGAGGAACCACCTAGCTTCCCTACCAATAAATATGGTTCTTGCTAATAAAAAATTAATGAGATCACATCTTGTTACAATATGAATTGTAAAAGACAGCATATAATGTCTAAGTTTTTATTCTACAAAGACTAGGGCTAAAAATGTCTTTCCAAACTATTATACCTGACCTCTGGCCCATGCGTGATTTTACTCATATAGTAGACTGGTGGTTCTTGCCCATCCACTTCTTGAGCCACCAGATCTCCAAAGGACCTCGTGGTGGATGTGAGGTATAGCTGCAATGGTATTCTTGCTTTTGGAGGAATCATGGTTTATGGTGAAATGAATAACTTCTGCAGCCTGTTAAGATACTCCTAGTGAGCTACCTCCTATTTGAACATCATGTTCTTTCGTAGCAGTTGCATCAACAGGTGTGTTGTCTCGACTAACCCCGGGATAAATCTCCTAAGGTAGGAAACCTTACTGAGGAAACTCTTCAGTTCCTCCGTCGTTCTTGGCCTTGGCAACTCCAAAATTGCTCGTTGTTTGTCTTGGTCCATCTGCACCCCTTGTCGATACACCACAAAACCTAAGAATTTCCCACTAGTGACCCCGAAGACGCATTTCGGTGGGTTCATCTTTAGTTTATACTTTTTACACCTAACGAATACTTTCTTTAGATTATCTAGATAGGATTCCTCCTTCTTCGACTTGATGACCAAATCATTAATATAAAACTCCACAAACTTGTGGAAGAAATCATGGAAAATGTCCATCATCATTCTTTAGTATGTTGCCCCTACATTCTTCAGTCCAAACGGCTTTACTTTATATATGAAAACGGAGTTTTGAACGTTATCTTCTCTGCATCTATGGGATCTATCTTGATTTGGTTGTACCCTACATACCCATCCATGAAGCTGTACATCTCCTGCCCAGTTGCTTCATTTATCATATATCAATAGAAGGTAGAGAGAACTCATCTTTGGGGAAAGCCCTATTTAAGTCTCTGAAGTCCATGCAGATCCTAATTTGGTTCTTGTCTTTCTTTCATACTGGAACGATGCTAGATAGATAAAGAGGGTGTTGTATTGGTTTAATGAACCCTGCCGTCAATAGACGTTGGACCTCCTCCTTAATTTTAAAGTCCAACTCAGGTTTGTATGTTCTCATTGCTTGTTTGACTGGAATGTCTGAAAGAACCACGTTTAACTTGTGACAGCTTACATCTCCATCTAACCCATCTATTTTTGTGTACTTCCATGTAAAGACATCCACAAACTCCTGAATCAACTCAACCATAGCCTCTCATTTCTCTTCGTTATGATTCTTCGAGATGAAAATAGGCCTTGGGTCCTCTCCTTCCTTCCCCAGAGTTAGGTACTCTGATTCCTATACCTGTGGCTTTGGTTGATCAGCCAGGTAGTCTATTTCTTTGGTGACATCTCCCACGAACTCCTGTATATTGGAGTTATCTATCAACATGCATTTCCCCCGTTGATCCACCATAAAGCACTGATATATTGGGTCAACCTCTTTATCAGCTTCTTCAACTGCCCATTCACACCATTATAACTAACACACCACCTTTCCCTCTTTGGTAGCAACCTTCTTACACTTCCTGCTGGTAGTTGCAACTTCCTTCCTGTTCTTTTCTTTTGAATCTTTAGTAACTCTTTCTTCTAAAAATTGACTTCACACACTTTGTTGTTGCACCTCATGCTCCATTGGATCCATTATGGTCCTCGCCTTATCTTTTTGATGCTTTGAGACCTTCTGGGGTCGAGGAACTACGTGATGAACCTCTTTCTTTGCTCCTTTGTTGCTCATCATCTCTCCCTCCTGACCATTCACAGGTCCCATTCTTTCCCTGATTGAGGGAACCTATGTTCCCTCCATTCGCCTAGTTAGGAATTTGACATCCTCCTCCAACTTTGTGTAGAATGTTGCATCCACTAGGTAGAGGGACTTTTCGTCGCCATAATAGTGATCTCAGTTCCCTTGATATTGGCCTTGGCACATTGATGATACGTCGAAGGAACTAGACCCTAGTTATGCATCCACACACTTCACATTAACAAGTGGTAGGAATTTGCACTTTCTATTACATGAAATTTAATATGAGAACTCAAATTTCCTATTACAATCCCCACGTTCACATATCCGACGGATTTAGAAGACTGGTAATCATAACCAAAAATCACTAAAGGCATTGGCACCAACCTTTCTTCGGGAATATTGGTTGTGTAGAAGGAGCTGATTGGCATGATGTTTATCAAGGCACCCCCATCCATGAGCGCCCTTGAAAATCTGACTCCGTCTGGCTATTACATATAGCGGTCTAATATGGGGAAACCTCACAGCCCTATCTACATCGCTAAATGTGATTTCGGATAAAAAATTTCCCACTATCCTTGCCATTGGTCCCCTTCATTTCAGTGAGGGGACTGCGTTCTTCCTCGTGATATCCAGAATCGTGTGAGTTATTTCAAAAATTCTTTCTTTGGGCATCCCCACCTGGTCGAAGAACCAGGTAAACTTTGGGGATCTTGAAACAGCACAATACTCTAAGGATGGATGAACCTCTTTACCTTAAACATTATAGGCTTCCTCGACATCCCTAGAACTTGCCTCGTCGTAGGCTAATACCACATTTTCCATCTCTATGGTACAACCTTCCAATGCCTCCTCGAACCCTTCCTGCTCCCTCACCCGTCTTCTTGATCCTTCTTCTGCTTCCTCATCATAAGCCACTACCATATTAGCCCCGCGTGTTGGAAGTGG
Source organism: Sambucus nigra (assembly GCA_949130495.1). Taxonomy (NCBI): domain Eukaryota; kingdom Viridiplantae; phylum Streptophyta; class Magnoliopsida; order Dipsacales; family Adoxaceae; genus Sambucus; species Sambucus nigra. Next base: position 439,171,503 of record OX422210.1, read on the forward strand.
TTTTTTATTGATATTTTGTGATGGGATTTGAAAAGTCTCGGCTTTCGCATACTTTTCAATGATCTTTCTCAACGTGAAGCAACTTCCAGTTGGATGTTGAATCTTTCGATGGATCTGGCAATACTTGGGATACGCCCTTGTTGCCACATCTGGTTCCTCGATGGGGACTCCATTAGGTTCATACACCGTTCCCCAAATAAAATTTCGTTATAGAAACTCACACCTTCTTTGACCGTTCAAGGCAGTGGTGGTGGGTCTTCTCGGTCTCGTCTGAACTTCCTTTTATTGTCCTTATTCACTTATTTTCCCTCGCCTATTCCTTCGGCATATCCCACTCGTGGGAGCTGGGATATTCCTCCTACAGGCTGTATCGATTGTCTGAACATCATGGGCACCACCATAAGGTTCGATCGTACCACTAGCGAGATGTTCCTTGCTGCCTTGAGGAACGCCGCAAATGTCCCCTCGTGTGTCTCATTAATAAGATGGTAGATGCACTCAGGAAGTAGTCCTTCCGCACAGATCTGTAGTAGTTTGGATTCTTTGGCTTCCTCCCTCACATCGAGGGACTTTTCCCCGAACCTACGAACGTATTCCACCGCATCTTCCCCTGGTCGTTGCTTATCTCTTCCTAATTGGGTCAAAGTGAACTCATCTTCCGCCAGAAAGAATTTCTGGACGAACAAAATGTTCATCTCCTACCACATGGAAACACACTTAGGAGCTAAGTGAGAATTCCAGGTGTACGCTTTATCGGTTAAGGATTTGGAAAACTCCCTTAACCTGAGTTTTTTGTTATTGTAGTGAGCCCCCAAATGTTCAACGAAGCGTTTAATGTTCTCCTTCAGGCTCCCACCCTTTTTGGTATACTTTTCAAAGATAGGAGGAATATAATCTTTTGGACAAGGCTCATCGTTATACTCCTTAGGGTATGGCATTTGAAATTCATCATAAACTAAAGCTACCTCGCTAGTAGATTGTGAGGAAACTTGCATGAACATTAATATCTCCTTCTGTATTTCTTTTCTCATCTCTTCCATAGTTGATACGGTTGAAGGAACGGCCAGAAGGACGATAGTCTGGTCGCCTATTGCACCTGGAGAAATCATCACAGTTGGAGCGGTTGGTACTCCTGGAGTTCCCACTGTTGGATTCACAACAGGGGGTATACTTGTTGGGACCGTTCCTGTTAAAACTGCACTTGGTGAGGCAGTGGGAGCTGCCCCTGATGTCATGAAGTAATTGACTTTAAATCCCCCTAACACTATTGTAGCAACTGGGGTTTGAAAAACTCATAAATTTGTTCATGAGGAGTGCCACTTGGGATGGTCCCAACCTAGCGCCCGTGGATTCTTGTGTCACCCATGAAATGCCTGTCGTCATTTGGACTGGAGGTACCTCTAGTCGAGGAGCTCCGTCTCTTGAGGCCGCCAACTCTCTCACTGCTTGTTCTTTATTCTGTTGAATGTCATCAAAGTTAAGTCTTCGATTAACATTATCTTGCACCATAATCTTTTCTTAGAAGAATGCCTCCTTAGTGGAGTCTCCAAATGTAAGAGGGTAGTTTAGATTAGATGGAGGCATAACCCCTTTTGAGCACAGTAATGATAAGTTAACCAGCAATGCTATTGATTAATCATAAGACACACAATCACAACTTAATGAAGATAAACTCAGTTTGTACTCACAAATCTCTCGTGTATAACTCAAAAGAAAATAAAGAAACTCATAAATAACACCTTTAGAAGGAGAGAGAAGTAAGCATCCTAGATACACCTAACAGGCAGCCAAACATCCCAACCACTCTCAAAGATCTTTGTCAAGTATTAAACGCTTCATAATAACAATGGTGGGTGAGTAAACTCTTTGGTTCGTAATAAATCTCTCTCTGGTGTATATTCTCCCCAGTAATAACTTCTGAACTCTCAAAAGGAACATCCTTTCCCTAGAGGTGGTTGGGGTCTTTAAATAGCCCCCACACCACTCCCACGATAACTCAATCATTAATAACTGTGAAATACATCCCTCAAACTTGATGTCACAAACATTAAATGCCTATTGTACTAGCTAGTTCCACGTCATAAACATTAAATTCCAAGACATGCCTTTTGCCTAACCACAGTGTGTCAGGTGGCTATCATCATAGAGGTGGCTCACCAACTATCTGAAAGCCCCAAATACCACAGTGGTTTACTCAAGTGCAGATTTGACATTGCCTAGTTAGCTAGTGACATCACCTACAGTTGATGTGACATTAAGTAGAGGGTTGATTGGTTCACAACTCAACACCCGATGGAACTCAAGGCTACTTCGCCCGAGGTTCCACGCTCAAAGACTTTTGGTATTTTACCAGGTGTACCTAAGATGGTCAGGACAAGCCCCAATGGTGCCTCACTTTTCAATCCTCCAACCCAAGTCCCTCTGAAGTTCCCACGGTGAGGTCGTTCGATAGAGCATGAAAGCTCTCCCAAGCCCTGCCAAGCCTCGTCTCTCGTGAGTACCGTTCAACCTCACACTAAAAAATCATTATAATTGTTAAAACGTGTGGTTAAAATAAATAAAGAGATACAACAAGAATAAGTAAAACAATAGAACTAAAGGATCAATTCTCTTGAATAGCTTCTTCGTTGGAGATCCCTTTAGCTTTCCACGGTGACCTACCTCACTTTGAGCTGCAACGCTGCCTTACTGAGCTGCATCACTTTGAGCTACGACGCTGCCTTATTAAGCTACCTCATACTGAGCTACCTCATATTGAGTTGCCCGTATTGTGCTATCTCACTGAGCTCCATCTCTTTGAGCCATAACGCTGCTTTAATCCCAAATGTTGTTGTTAATGGGGGATTCTCTAATCTCAAGATTACCTTCAAGCCTGATCTACACCAACTTCTTCTTGATCCCATCTATAATCATCCGATTTGTTACTTTTGTTTACCCATTTTCTTGGGGTCGACCAGGGGTGGAGAAAAACTTCTTAATGTCGATCCTTTCATAGTATTTTTTTAAGGAGACATTCTTGAATTGAGTCCCATTATCTGAAATTAGGGTATTAGGCATACCATACCTACAAATGATGTTCTTCCAGATAAACTCGAAGGTCTTCTACTTTATAATCTTAATCATCGGCTCAGCCTCTACCCAATTTGAAAAATAATTTATCGCCACAATCAGGTACTGATAATTATTTACTTCTCTGGGCAAGGTTCCTAGTAGATCAATTCCCCATACCGCAAACAGCTAAGGTAACATAATGGAGGTCAGAGGCTGATGAGCTTGGTAAGTAATGGTAGCAAACCTTTGACACTTATCGCATTTCTTAACATTTGCAGCAGTATATTTGTCCAGGGTCGACCATAAGTACCCCTGAGTAACAATCCTCTTAGCCAATGATCTTCCCCTAATATGACTAGAGTAAGACCCTTCATGTACGTTGTGAAGGATATATGGTAACTCATATGGATGAACACACCTGAGAAGAGGAAGTAAAAAACCCTTCTTATATAAAATGTCCCCTGTGATAAAGAACTTGGCAGCTTTGTATCTCAGCATCCTTCTTTCGGCTTTTAATTCTGGAAGCTCTCCCTTCTTGATGTATCTGACAAGAGGATCCATCCACGAAGCTACCATATTTAAATTCAGACAAGACTCAGATGCAGTGTTCTCCTCTTCGATGGTCAACCGTCGTGAGATTTCTAACGGCACTATTCTTCTGATATCGGTTCTTGTTACTAAGGCTAGTCTTGCGAGTGCATCGACTCGGCCGTTATCTTGCCAAGGTATCCTCTTCAACTTCACTTATTCAAAACCTTTCAATATTGACCTTACTCTCTCCAGATATTTGTCCACTCTATCGTCTTTGGCCTCATATGCCCCTAAGATCTTATTTACCACCGATCTTAAATCACTGTGAACTAGGAGTTTTCTGACACTTAGAGCCCGATCCAGAGATATACCTGCTATCAGAGCTTCATATTCTGTCTCATTATTGGATTCCTTGAAGTTAAATCTCAAATAATACTCAATATATGTGCCATCTAGGGCCGACACTATCAATCAGGTGCCGCTTTCATTCTCACAAGAGGACCCATCGACAAAGAGGTTCTATATAGTACCTCCTCTGAGAAATTACCCTCTGTTAGGTATCCCTGCCTCAAGATATATCTCCCCTCTTCATTCTCATCTCCTTTCCCTCTAGTTCTGCTTGTCTCGGCCTCGTCTGTGGAAGGGTAGACGCGTCTCTTTTGCTGACAACCTGCAGTCTCACAATTTTACTTCTCAGTCTTGGCCTCATCCCAAGTGAACTCGGTCACAAAATCTGCCAATGCTTGCCCTTTAATGGACACCCTGGGCTGATAGACGATATCGAACTCTCCCAGCTCTATTGCCCAAGCCATTAGTCTCCCAGATTTCTCAGGTCTGTGGATCACCTGCCATAGTGGAGAATCAGTGAGGATGACCCTTATATGGTCCTGAAAGTACGGCTTCATCTTTCTCGAGGCATGAATCAGAGCGTAAGCCAACTTTTCCATCCTTGGGTACCTCTGGTCGGCCCCTTGGAGTGATTTTCTATTGAAATACACCGCTTCTGTACTCCATCCTCTTCCCTCACAATGGCAGCGCTTATAACCGACTCCTAGAGTGCTTGGTATACTGATACATCGTCTTTTGTGTGACTTATTTTCTTGATTCGTCAATTATTGCGGTCAAACTCCCAGTATCAAAATTCCCTTGAAATCACCTACAAAAGTTGTTAAAAATTTAGTATCGTGGTAAATTTGGGTATCAATCCAATTTCAAGTGTTGAAACTGTTATCATGAAAAACTTGCAACTTCAATTTTTATAAAAATAATCTTTTTTTGTTTTTGATTTTTTTTTAGTTTTATAATTAAGAACAATTTCAAGGGAGGAAACAAAAATTTATGTAATTTAAATGACTACGAAAAATTAAAAAGTAATCAAGTTTAAGAAATTATGAGAAGAAACAAGAGGTGGGATTACACCGCGTAGTCAATTTAATTTAATGTCCTAATTATTCAATTGAAGAGTTCGAAATAATATTGAATTTAAAACTTAACTCTCGTTACAATCCTAAATTCAATTTTATCTTTTTTGGCAATTAAATCATGAATTGTCACCACATATAAAAAAAATTAAGATTCATACTTGTTATTACAAATTATCCGCTAAGATCAACTCATAAAAATTTGTACGGATCTTTAAATTGCACACAAAGATTTAATACTTGAATTTAAGAATAGGACATATCTCTAAGTCAAATCCAAAAATCAAATATTAATTTTCAACATTAATTTAATAACTTTCGTTACATAAATTAATATGTGATTTTTCCCAATTTAATTAGACTAGAACACATCAATGAAAAATTAGTTCATCAATTTAAAACTCCCTACACATTTCATCCCACCCCTTGAATGGGGTGTTTAGCCCGACATGATTAAAATTTCAGCACATGCACAATTAACAAACAAGAAACTAAAGAGAAGAGAAAGAAATACGATATGAAATAATTCCTCATGTCAACTGTGTGCATGAAAATGCGTCCCAAACTCGTCACAAAAACTCAACTGAATTACAAAACCAAAAAAAACTAAACCTAAAAAAATTTCTAATCCTAAACTATTTTTTTTATGATTTTTTCTTGACTTTTTTTATACCCTCTACAGTCGTTTTTTCTTTTTTTTCTGTCTCTTATTTTTTCTGTGCTTCTGTCTTCTATCAGAGTCCTCTAATGAGTTGCCCCTTCTCTTTTTTTTATAGGTCACGAATTTGGGTTGTTTTGTTGGCAGATTTTGTGGGATTTGAAAAACCAAGTCAAAAGGCATGTGGGTTATCTTTGGAAGTGGTTTCATCCGATACTTTTGGGATTATGGATTAGGGTAGGCTGCGAGGGATTGAAGTTGGTCTCAGGTTCGGGGAAGCTGGGTTCGGGTCTAGTTGGAATGCCAACGGGTTCGGGTTCAGAGGTAGCTCCGACGCTGCTGGGTCACAAGGTTGGATTGTTCAGGGGTACGAGGTAAGGGTCGGATGTTCTGGGTTGTGGTTTCGGAGCTGGGGGTGTACGACGGAGTTTCCATGGGCTGCGGAATCAAGGTGGGTAGTAGGTGGTTATGGGATTTAGGATTGGGTTAAGCTGGTGGATATTTTGTTGGTGGGCATTTTGGTTGGTGGGTATGGAGGAGAGAGAAGACATTGAGTTTGTGAAGAAGATGAAGTCAGGTGAGTTATAGTGTAGTGAAGTGTAGGAGAATATGGTGAGGGTGACTGGGTTAGTTAGGTATATGTGATTGTGTGGCAATTGGGTGTAAGTGAATGTGTTGTGTGTGTTTAATTTGGACCCTTAAATAAAATAACACTATCTAAAAAAATAAAACTAGACTAAAATGAAAAAATCTAAAATCTAAAATCTAAAAATAAGATTCTAATCTATTACTAAGAGACTCAAAAATAAAAAATAAAAAATAAAATAAATAAAACTCTATAAAAACTATTCAAAAAAAAACTAAAAATCCTAACTAATTAAATTAAAAACTAAAGAAAAATAAAAATAAATTCCTAAAAACTAATCTTGAGAAAAATAATAAATTAAAATAAAGATTAAAAAACTAATAAAAATCAAAATCAGAATAAAGAAATATAAGAATAGAAAACATATCCTAGAAAATTCTAAATAAATCTAAAATAAATCCTAAAAATAAAATGACTCAAAATAAAAATCTAGAAAAATAATAAAGGTACAAACTCAACACATACTGTCTCGGGTGATGGTCTGGGCTCGGTATAGACTTAGGAATGGTCCGGGGATAGGGTTTGGGACATCGTAACTCATCGGGGCAAGCTCAATGGGACTTCTGACTTCGCGGTCTCTTTGATTTCTTCGATGCATGCTTTTGACCGCTATTGTGTCGCAATTATACTGATTTAGCATTATTTGTGCCACAACTGCGTATTGACCTGAGAAATAAATAAATACAAACATAAGGCCATTTTTAATTCAAACGAGCGAATAACATGCTTCTATTCAGGATATAAAATAGACACTTTTGGGTACTTATCATATACATACAGTTTTTCCCCTTTAACTCACTGTGACAAAAGGGAGAACCGAGGTAGGACTTTATCTCTCTAAAAACCTTGCCACACTCCTCGTTCCATTCAAAATATTTTTTAAGAACTTTAAAAAATGGAAGACACTTATCTATGGCTCTGAAGACAAACCTGTTTAGGGCAGCCACTCGTCCAGTAAGTCTCTGAACGTCTTTGATGGTCTTTGGGGTCTTCATCTCTAACATATCTTTTATCTTCTTTGGGTTGGCTTCTATACCCCTCTGATTGACGATAAAACCCAAGAATTTTCCAGCTCTAACACCAAAAACACATTTAGCAGGGTTGAGATTCATCCAATACTCGTCCATCGTATCGAAGGATTTTTCAAGGTCCGCCACATGAGTGTCGGTCTTCAGACTCTTAATCAGCATATCATCAACATAAACCTCCATGGACTTCCTAATTTGGTTTTCAAATATATTATTCACCAGCCGTTGATATGTAGCCCCGGCATTCTTTAAGTCGAAGGTATAGTCTCATAACAGTGTGATCCCTTATCAGTGATGAAGGTCATTTTCTCAACGTTAGACGGGTCTATAAAAATTTGATTGTACCTAGAGTATGCAGCCATGAAGCTCATCAATTAGTGACATGTCATAGCATCTACCATATGATCAATATGAGGGAGAGGGAAGTTGTCCTTAGGGAAAGACCTGTTCAAATCAGTGAAGTCCACACACATTCTCCATTTTTCATTGGCCTTGGGCATTATAACTGCTTTGGATAACCATTAAGGGTAGATGACCTCTCTGATGAACTCGACCTCTTCAAGCTTCCTAACCTCATCCCTTATAACCTCATATTTCTCACGAGAATAAATCCTTCGTTTCTGCTTTACTGGCTTAGAACCTTCCACCACATTGAGCTTGTGACACATTATCGTTGGGTCGATGCATGGCATATCTGCATGACTCCAAGCAAAGATGCTCTTTCTTTTTTCAACAACTTGATCATATCATCCTTAATCTACGACTTTAGGGCTTTGCCGACTTGGACGATTTTCTCCGATACGTCTTTATTGAGGATGATGGAATCTACCTCTTTCGCGGTTTCTCCTTTCTTCAGCTTTGTCTCATCTATAGGATCAAGCGTGTCAATATTTTAGGTGGTGGTTTCTTTCTTATATGCCTCTCTCTCCTCAGCTAAGTTAAAGTAGCATTCTCGTGCCGATATTTGGTCACCCTGAACTTCCCCTACTCCATAAGGAGTCGAGAATTTTATCATTTGGTGGACCATCGAAGGCACGAACTCAATTTTTTTTAGGGATACTCATCCCAATATGAGGTTATAGGTTGAGAAGACGTTCTTGTCCATAACAAAAAAGTTGATCTTCTTGGTGAGCCTCTTCGGCCATTCGTCTCCCATTCGAATATCAATTTCATAAATCCCCAGAGGGTGAACCTTCTCTCCATTGAATCCTATTAAAGGATGATGATACGGGACAAGCCTGGACCTACTAAGTCCTAAGACTTTGAATCAAGGACAGAACATAACATCTAAAGAGCTTCCTCCATCAACTACGATTTTTGGTACTTCACATCCATGTACTCTGGTCCTTATAACAAGCGGATCATCATGTGGGGCTAGGCATCCATGTACTCTGGTCCTTATAACAAGCGGATCATCATGTGGGGCTAGGATACCCTTAAAATCTAGTCTTGAAAAGACGATTATGAGGCTTTCCATATCTATTTTATTTCTTTTCTAGGGCTTAGCATTAATGGAGGTCGAGTTGACAACCTCGACCTTAGTTATGGATTTAGCCTCGGCCACATGAGCTTTCGATCGATAACCTCAGAGCCTCCTCTTATAAGGCCACCACAAATCATGTTTACCCCGAATGAAATCATGTTGATCCTCTTCACTGGAACATCATCGTCTTTATGTGGGAGATTAGAACATCATTATCATCATCTGAAGATCCCTCCCTCCTTGCTGGAGCGTCTTCTCTGCATTTACCATTTCTCCTCTTTCTCGGGTCTTCTCGACCTCTATCATCTCGGCCCTGCCCCGAACCATTCTTATCGACATATTTTCTCAGTTTTCTAGACTTCAACATTTTTTTAATCTCATCTTTGAGGGAAAAGAATCTATTTGAAAGGTGCCCATGATCCTGGTGAAATTCACACCAAAGATTTCTATTCCGCTTATGTGGAGTTGTCTTCAACTTCTCTAGCCACCTAAGAGACTGATCATTTTTTATCTCATTTAGAATGTGCACGCAACTAACTGTCAAAGGTGTATAGTCTGCGAACTTGTCATCTATCAGCCTTTTCTTGCTATCCTTCCCTTTGAACTTCTGACCCTTTCCATTGTTGTGAGGTGTTTTTTCTTTATCTTCCTTCGCGGCCATTGCCTCCTCTGCATTAACGACCCTCCCGGTCGTAGCCAGGAGTTTAGCCATGGACTTAAGAGGGTCCTCGGCCAGCTTCCAGATTAGCTTTCCTTTCAGAAGGCCCCCAATAAGGGTTGTCATAGGGATACTTTATTCATAGTCTTCTACCTCCGGCTTCTCTTTACTAAAATGGTCTATTTACTCTCTCAGAGTCTCGTCCCTCCCTTGTTTGATGTACAACAAGGGGGTTGTCTGTTTCCTTGGTTTTTCCCCAAAGTAAAAGTTATGAACAAAACTATTAACCAGTTATTTAAAGTTTCCTATAGAGTTCTTTGGAAAAGAGGTGAACCATGCGTGAAAGGGTCATGTTAAGGTGCTTGAGAATGCCCGGTATCTCATCTCATCTGATATTGAATAAATATCAGTGGTCGACTGATACATCTCCACATGATGTACCGGGTTAGTACTCACATCGTACTTCGATGTAACTATCGGTGGTTTGAACTTGGCCGAGGTTGGATAGTTTACTATCTTCACCAAGAATGGAGATCCTTTAAGATACCCACTTTGCAAGGGGTCTCAGCTTTTATGATATCTCCTATTTTATTCTCCAACCTCTGTATCAACTCATTCCAGGGTTTGTCAGCAGTAACGTCGGCCTTTGCGGGGATAGCATTTTCCCCGGCCCCTTCTCTATCATCCGACCAAACTGATCGCCCTATGTTAAGAGGACGGGCTGAGGGTGCTCTCTCCATATGCTGAGGTCGACTGATGACCTCATGGCCTTCTGGAGGTCTGCAGTAATCTTTCTTTTCATTTATTCTTGAGCCTGCGACACTCCTTGACCTGGATAAGTTGTTCCTTAAATATCATTGTGGTCCGAGCCTATCAAAGACCGACTGTAACGCCTTGACCCAGATTTAAGTGTTGATAAAGGATAAACCCAATTCGGACCACGCGTTAATCGTGAAGTGCAATGAAGCGTCCTAAATAAAATTTCTAATCCAGTTTTATTAATATTTAACATAACACTTATTAGCATCCAATTCCAATTTACATTTACTACATGTTAGAACCCAAGGGGAGTGCCCCCAGGGTCAATTAAAAAAGTTCTACTAATCGTAATTGGAAGAAAATACTTACCTGTGTAACGCTCTTAAACTACGAAACATCGTACAACCTGCTGTGACAAAGTGAGGGGTGTTATCCGAATGCTCAGTGGGATCATATACAAATGCGATATAGGAACGAATGACAAAAAAATGAGTACTCACACGCTACACTACATGCATAGGAAAATATGTATATATCTACATATATACCTTTAATAAATACATGTACCAATGTATTCAACCATTTTATTCCATAAACGATATTTAATACTGTTTAACTTCCCTAGCTTTAGAATATCATCATTTTGTATTATCATGCTTTAAAAAACTAGCATTTATTCCCATTAACTCACACGGTTTAAAAAAATGGCATTTTTTAGGAAAACCTTTCATTTACTTTCAAACGTTTATTACTCAACGTTCATTAGCTCACGCCAGAGTTACCTAACCATTTTATCAGACTTTCATTCAACGCCCGCACATATTGTGTTTAGAAAAATACTATTTTTCCTTCGAAAGCCTCATGTAACACACGCTTGTGTTATTTATGATTCAAACCTCATTAGGTAGATTAAGCATCATTAAGTCACCTTATTTAACCATCCCATGTTACCACGTGAACAATAAACATTTAATGCGGTATTCTTGCATTAATAAATTATTGGGTCAATATCATCCATTTATGCCTCTTTCATGAATGTTTGATTCATTACTTAGAAATATCTTTAGGGAATCCGTCAACACACACACCCATCACAATGCACGCACACCCCCGGTTTTACGGAATTTCACCGTCCGGCATCGAGCGTCAAGTAAACTGCAGTTGGTTAAGGTCTTTCACCACTGGGGACAACATAGACCTGCTTAATTATTCAACGCGGCATCATCCAATATTATTATCTTGCCAATGTGTTCAACACTTTTCATACTGTACACGTTAATTTTTTTATATTTTGGGCAGAAGCCAAAGCCCTGGACTTAACTGTCCATTTTTCCATTATTTAATTACGAAAAAATATTATATTCCATTTAAGTCCTTTTTCACGCACGCGTTGATTTTTACACCGAAAATCATTTCTGTTTTAAGGACTTACATTATTTTTTCCATATTAGTGCCAAGACACTCCTTAACAATTTTATTCGATAAAAAGGTAACACTTTAAGTAAATTATCAATTTACCCATTTTTCACCAAAACTTGCAACTTTACTCCTTTTCAACGTTATCTACAAAAATACCTCTTTCAAGTTCCAAGCTCAACACTTAGGCATTTTAGTTATTAAAACACCTGTTCAACTTCTCACTTTGCCAAATCACACATTTTGCAGTTTAACCCTTTTAATATATAAAGTCACGCTTTTTACATATTAAAGTCTTACTTCTCATATTTAAGCCTACACACTTTAATTATGTGTTTTCAAAACTTAAACCCCATTTTGTCAATATTCAAACATTTGACTTTTTTTCTTTTCGTACTTTGACTACACGCTTTATTTTGAGTTTTTTATTTTATATTTTAACACCCATTTGGCCTTTATTTACACATTAGCCCATATGATTAACTTAATACGAGTCTACACATCTTAAAACACCAATTTAAAGTGAAGGTCTCATTTTACACATAATAATCCTTGTTTAGAGTAGGAAGACATATTTTCATTTTACAAAATGGTGTGAATCATCCCACAACAACACTTTGAATAAAACTTATTTTTTTCTTTACTAAAAGTATCATTTAACACATTTTATGAAATAAAATGTTGATGAATATTATTCTGAAATTTATGCGCCTTTGAAAACATATTTAACACCTCCTTTTAAATGCCCATTTTCACTCAAAACCTTAAGAGTGTCGTTAATAAACCTATTGATACAATATTACCACTTTCTTACACCTATTTTACCCAGGATGTGTGAATAAATATTCTGAGATTTAACTTCTCTCAAAACTCCTTTAAAATCATGATTTTAATACCCATTTATGCACAAAATGGTAGGATGAACATCAACTAACTCATGGATGCACAGTAACTTCTTTTCTACACATTCTAAGTCTTAAATAGGTAAAATAGCATGCTGAAATTTTACAACAATTTAAACCCATTTCAAGGTTAGTGTTCCCACCTAAAATGTCTTCAAAATGGTGGAGGAAATAGAGAAGATGGGTGACTCCCTCACCTCCAAAGGTGGCCTTAAAGGTAGTCACAAAATCTCCAATTTCCAAGATTCAATGGAAGTTCCAATAATGCTCACGAAATGCTCCTTCTACCTCAGAAAAACACCATCTTCAAATCCTCCAACAACTCCAAGAATCACATCTTCTTCAACCCAATAATATGCCCTAAGGTTTCCACAAGTGATAAAGGGTAGTCTGAGCTCCTCTAATGGTATTTCTAGGTGGTGTATGGTGGTGGGCAAGTGTGGTGATGGTATGGGCAGAATGATACCACTCATGGGAGCCTTAAGTAGAAAGAAGGAGGCCCCAAAATTTGATGACAAGTAATGCACCCAAGACCCACTTGTCTATCCTTAAATAATAAAATCCTACTAGCCCCACTTGCTATATTAGGCAACCTCATTAAAATTTAGAGATTACGGGGTCCCAAACATGTAGAACTCTTGCCAAAGCCTGAAAATATGAGTTGGACAATGAACAAACACAACCACCAATTAAATGACCCAAAAGGGAGCTAATCTTCGTCACTTTCTCTCTCGTGCCCAATTTTTTTTTCAAACTTATAATTTGGGATTCATATTCCTCGTATTTTTTGGCTAAAAAAATCATATTTACAATAGTCGTTTGGCCTCCCGAATATTCCTATACAAGGTGCGCAAGAATCAGGAACTCCGTACAAAAGTATTTTTTTTTTCGATTTTTCTCTTCATAATAATATTTCTTATATTTTTGTGAGTCAAAAAACATATTCACAATATTTTTTTGACCTTCCGAGACTTCCTAAACAATACACGTAAGAAACAGGACATCCGCGTAAAATATATTTTTTTTTCGATTTTTCTTTACATGGTAATATTCCATATATTTTTAGGGTCCCAAATATGCGGTCACATTATTTTTTTGATCTTCCAATAGTCCTAAACAATTCGCGCAAAGTTGGGTTTCGCTATGTCGCGTGCTGAAAAAAATCTATCAAAAATGGATCTAAATGATTTTTTCAGAAAACGTAGAAGAAGGAAAAGTTGTTCAAAATTAAACTTTACATCTGTCAGTGGAGTTTCATATTTTTTTGAGCACTTTCATATTTTGATGAATAAATAATTTTTTTATTTATTTTTTTACTTTTGACCCCAAGGTATTTATATATATATATATATATATATATATATATATATATATATATATATATATATTGGACCCTATGAAAGTGGTCATGTTGATATTTGGGACCGCGATGCATCCTACAAAAATCGCGCAAAGTTACCTATCATGCGCATCACGTACTGCCCAAGTTACTTCATTATTAACCATGTCCGTGCAATGTCCATTCCTCGGTATTTTCGCGTCAATATTAACCAACATACTTACCAGGAATATTAGAACTTAAATACGCATTCATGCGACACATGTATTATGAGATTTTTCTCGTTTAAATCATTTACCTAATACGCCACCTTATGTGTTACTTGACGTGTTACACTTGGATTATTTATTCCTCGAATTTTTCTTTGGAGAAACACTTCAAATAATGTTAAATACCTATTTTCTAGGGAGGGGTATTACACCGACCCTTGTTCCACGGTCTCAGCTGGGCCTTTGCTCTCGGCCTCCGTCATTGTTCCCTAGTTTATCGAACAAGGCGCACAGTTCCCTTTGATATCTCATGAGGTTCCCAACATTCGAACTCTCCCTCTTCTTCATCGAGGTCATCCCCGACTAAGTTATCACGGAGTTCTTGATCCTTCCTTCCCAGGCGTAAATTCCTTGGGTCAGTAATGTCTCTCCATCTTTGGCAAGGCGGAAGGTCTTTTTCTGGAGCCTGGGGTGGTCCCATAGTTGGTTGGTCTAGTTAACCTTCCTTAGTGGCCAGAGTTACAAACTCTGCTCCTGCGTCACCAGTCTTGGCCGCAAAGTTTTGGCTAAGCATAGCAAATTGATTTTTCATTTGTTATTGGCTAACTATGAGTGAGCAAAGCGCTATCACTACCTCAGCCATTTCTGACTGGGGGCGCTTGGCTGGAACCTGCACCACTTCCTTCTGGAGGTGCTAGCTGATTCTCAGGTGGAGGTGGTGGATCCACTGCCATTGGTGAAATCTATTTGATCTATGAGATGGAGAAGGAGAGCTTAAACGCTCAACAAGGGCTCCTTTAATGGAGAAACAACTCCACATAAGGGGGAGGACTGGTTCACCACCAGAGACCCTGGTGGGTATAAGCTTAGAGTAGGGAAGAGATGGATATCCTCGTTCCCACAGACGGTGCCAGACTAATGATGCTTAAAATAGCACCACTAGGTCAATGTGATGATGATCTCAAATAGGTATAGCAATGGAAGAATGGAACAAATAATATAGCTATAATATAATGAGATGAGGCAAAGAGAAGATGAGACAACAGTTTAAGTGGTTCAGCCAATCAGGCCTCCATCCACTATGTGTGTGTGTGAGAGAGAGAGGGAGAGAGAGAGAGAGAGATCCACTAAAAAGGGGCACTAATGGCCATAGATACAATCACTCAAGTTTTTCTCTCCCTTCAATATATTTTGACATAGTTCTGCTAGGGTTGTGAATTATCGATCCTTTACAATGAAGAAGACAATGGGTTTATATAGGACTTGGGGGTGTAGTATACCCCAAGCATGCAATCACCCTGCAGTTAAGGTGACATCCAATAGGATGATTACACCTGTCTACAATTCACAAACTTGCAATGATGTAATATTCGCTCATGTGGGGGTGAGATATTGTTATAACTGAATTGTTCACTTATGTATGTCACTTCCGCTCTTGCATACGCTCAGACTGCTTGACCTCATCCATTAGGCTTCGGCTTGGTTGGGTACGAGGTTGTTGACTCCGACAGGTCTATCGCATGCTTACGAACACAAGTAGATCCTCAGCCACACAGGTTAGTCGAGGTTGGGCAACGATGCATTCATGTTATCAGCTTTAGCAGAGTACAAGACTAGCCCTTATTGAGCATGGGTAAACCTTTATGGCATCGTCTTTCTGTATAACTGAGACTGACTCTTACGAGGCCGACCCTTGTTTGGATGATCCCACTATTGTCTTGTGGCACTCTCCTAACGACTCAGCAATGAGTTGACACGACATTGCTTCTCCGAGTACGAGGGTCTACTTTGGGCATATCAGATATTTTCTTAAAGATCATAAACTAAACAACTTTTATAT
This sequence comes from Sambucus nigra, assembly GCA_949130495.1. Taxonomy (NCBI): domain Eukaryota; kingdom Viridiplantae; phylum Streptophyta; class Magnoliopsida; order Dipsacales; family Adoxaceae; genus Sambucus; species Sambucus nigra. The sequence goes on from OX422210.1 coordinate 439,187,444, forward strand.
CATGTAAAGGTTGACTGAAAGTTAGGGGATTAAGTTACATAGTAACATGATATGCGTATTCAATGATTATTAGATTATGTCATTAGAAACTGATGTTAACTGCCTCATAATTTTTTCTTTTGTTTCCTTTGATTTTGATATGTAGGTTTATATGTTGAAGGTAGGTCTTAAGGAATTACATTTCGTCATTTACCTAATCCTATATAAATTAAAAATGCATTAGAGGTTCGTATTGGTACTTGTATATTTCATATACTAGTTCGAGGCGATGACACTAATATCATATATTTTATGGTGTCAAAATCATAAGTGAAATAAGATGAGTGTTATGAGTACTACAAAAATCCTCGAAATCATTCCTCAAACAACAATAAAGTGTTGTATTTTAATGGTACCCATACCATAAGATACAAAACTTATTATAATTTTGAGATGATTTGAAGAATATTTTAGGAGTCAAAGCATTTCTCGTGAAATAATGGTGGTTTTAATAAATAATGGTGGTGCCGTTTACGTGATTATTATCAAGTGATGGACTCTCGAATCCCTTAGCAATTCCATTAAAAAGGTAACCATTTCCACACTCTAAACACTAAAATATGTTTATTGATTAATGGAGTACGGTGTTTGTTGATGTAAAAAACTAGATATGATCTAATTATCGTAATCACAGATAAATATGAATAAGTAAATATGAGATAAGAGATTTTTAAAGTGGTTCAGCCTTAAGGAAATGGCCTACATCCACTGTTTTTGTATTGCTGACTGTTTTCCTAGAATTCTTGACAAGTGCTTTTCTCAAGAAATTTCGGTCCCCTTTGATGAGGAGGTTACAATGTATTTATAGCCTTCAGACTGTACATGTTAAAGGACAATACGATGTTATCTAGTAAACATATACATCTGTACGATAAAAATGAGCATTTAATGCACAATCGCCTCTTTAAATATCCTGATTTGAGTGTTCTGTATGCTAAGTAGCTCGGACCTCTTAAGCTGCTTAGACCGTCTAAGTTGCTCGTGGCGCTTGAGTAGCTCGGTGGCAGTGAGTTAATCGGTAGAAGTATTTGTAATTGTCACATTGGTTGACACGCGTCTTCAAATGATGGGTCCATGTCAGCAGACTAAATTTGGTATCAACAGAAGCCCCCAATGTTTCATAGTTTGATGTCGAAGAAAATTATGGGACATTCTACTTGAGAACTGCATAGATTATTGGTTTGTATGGTTTTTAGGAAAACGATCGTTGTATATAACTCCCCTTTCGAATTCATAGTATCAGGCCTCATAAATATTTTGAATGTTCATGACCGCTTCAATATTTGTGCCCCTTTTCTTCTTTTTAGCCGTCGGATATGCAAACGTCCTCCTTGTAATCATTGCTTTTCTCTATTCCTGAGGTAAAGTATTTAAGTGCGTCAGAAATCCTATCGTCTCTCACCTTTGAAATCTGTATCTTTGAACTCTTCATTTTCTCTCTATCTTGTGCCTTCGTTGTTTTCGTTGTTCATTGTCACCTGATCTCTTTTTCCCTGTAAGATTTTCTTCCCTTTCTTTATTTTACTTTGTTTATCATGGTTTATCTTGTTGAGCTTTTGGACAAATTTCGGTCTGAATTTTCAATCCCTTCGTGGGTTATTTTGGAAGAACTTTCTGAACCTTCTGATTATTTTTCTTTGGATGAGGGATATTGGTTCCCAAGTCTTTTTGCGGCCGAATGTGGCTTTTCTTTTCCACCAAACCCCCTATGTTGGAGTTCTGCCAATATTTTGATGTTATACCTGCAAGAATAGCTCCAAATACATGGAGGATAGTTAATGGTGTACATAGATTGAACCAACTCCATGGAACCCATTTAGGGATTCCAGAGATTATGTACTGCTATAGATGGGTTGTCAGTGATTCCACATTCTATTTAAAAACTAGATTTTTTAATAGGGCTTTAGTTGTCAATCTTCCAGATGCCATATGGATTATTTTGAGCATGGGGTTGTTATGAAAAATTGGCAACATGATCCATTAAATGGAGATGATGTATATCAGGTTCCCAGGTGTCCCCCTTATGGCAATGGAATAGGTTGTTTTTATTTTTTGAAATCTTGTTTTCTTAGTGTTTGATAAAATGTATCATTGACATTTATTTTTATTTGTTTCAACTGACAGTAAAAGAAAACCTCCAAAAGAAGCTGGCATTAATTTAATGCATTTGAAACTTATCTGGGATTTTCACCAATCTGTTGTCGAGGAACATATTAGATCTGCCTCTTATTTGTTGCAGTACAAGAACTATACTTCATATTTCACTGCTCGTCCTCGTCTAGTGGTAGTTAATCTTGACCAAGTGCGAGCTTCTGAAACTAGGGTGGAAGGTTCTTCCTCTGAGTCAAGTATTCCTATTAGTCCTCTAATAAAGAGGATAAGAGCTCCTTCCTTTTTTGATAAGTCTGCCTCTCCTGTTGTGGAGGCGAAGAAAAGTAAAAAAGATGTCCCAGAAGAGGGGATAAAGACTATAGAGGGACCCCCTCCCAATACTGGAAAGAAATTTGGCGAGAAGCCTCGTGTGGCTCTGAGCAAGATTGTTGCTCTCTCTCCTTCGAGTGAGGTTATTATCATATCACCAACAAAGACAACGTCTTTGGTTGAAAATTCTCCTGCCCCTATGAAGAGGTTGAAGAAAAGTTCTTTTGAGAGACATGTTGAACTTGTCTCTCAAACTTCAAATGTTGAAGGTAGTATTCCATCTTTTGCTACTCCGAGCTCTGCTGTGAGCTTGGTGAAATCTTGGACTATCCCAGAAGTCCAGGGCATTGAAGACACTCTTTCTCGTGAGAGAATCACTACTTTGGCTTCTCAAAACATTGCCTCAGTAAGTATTATTAACTCAACCCCTTTATTTTTTAGTACTATGTTCCGGTATTGACTTAAAATGCTTTCTGTTTTTAGCTGGTGACGTGTTTTAATAGAATTCTGAAGAAGGATGAAGCTATCAAGGCTTCAAGCTCCTCGGGAGGAGTAGAGGAGAATTTTGTTGGGATGACCCAATCTCTAAAAGATTCTCATCAAAAATACAAGGAATATAAGGTTGCTTGGGAGAAGTAACTCAAGTCCATTGAGCTGGACAGAAATCAAGCTGTGAATGCCTCCAAGGACTTGGAGAAGAAGTTGAAGGAATCTGAGCAGAGAAATAAAAACTTTGAATAGAGCAATAAGAATCTTGAGTCTAAGCTCAAGTCTGCTGAAGATGAAGTTGTTAAACTTCAAGATGTTGAACGATAGAAAAAGGAGGTGGAAGAGAAGTTGAAGGTTGCCGAGGAGCTCCTTAAGTAAAGGACCTCCTCGGAGAAGGAAAAAAGGAAGAAGACAGTTAATAAATCATTCAGCGTTGGTTGGGATAAAGGCTAGAATAAGGGTCTAGCTACCATGTCCTTTCAAATGGAATACGCCAGTCTTAAATACTTTAGGGATGGATGGGTTGATGCATTGTAGGAGCTGAAAGTTGTTGAGAATTCTAAATTATTCTAGAATCACACTCATGGTCCTCCTCCCTCTCCTGGAGAAGAATAAGAGGATGAAGCTGCCTTAGATGAATCTTCTTTAATGATTAGAGATCATGCGCTTTCTATCCCAGTTGTTAAAACTTTCTCCGAGCAACTCCAACCCACCAGCACTTCTGTCGAGCATCTACCTTTATCCTCCGAGCAACCAGTCACTTCCTCTAAACTTTCTAACGAGGTCGTAGGGAACAAGGAGAAGGTGTAGAGTTGTTCGGGTGTTTATTTTGTTATTTTTGAATCTAGCCTCAGACTTTGTATTTTCTTCAATGATGAAATAAAATTCGAACTTTGGTTGCTCACCTTGAATTTCTATTTTACTTGCTATGTCTATGTTATTATTTATTCTTTTTATTTCTTCTCTTTGCTAGTTTATGGCCAGGATGGAGCTCTTATCAGCTCATGACACAGAATTGATGAAGAAATGCAATGACTATTTTAAAGCTGGTCATGCAGATCTTAATGAGGATTAAATCATTGACGTTCTGAGTCCAGATACTTCTGAACGAGCAATCGAAGCTTACCAATACCTAAAATGCTTGTTGGATCGTGTTATTACTAATAACGCGGCCTACTATGAGATGATTGAAGACCTCAAAGGGATGATTGAGGAACTTCAGCAGCAGTACAAAAAATCCTCTGATGTTCTGCCTCAAGGATACGAGAAGAAATATCAGCAATTAAGTGCTGACAAAGGGTATGATAAATTCATCTATGCTCATGAGAAGAAGGAGAGTGTTCTGAAGCCTGAGGTGAAAGAGCACAGGCACATCGCTAAGCTGCTAAAGCAAGAAAACATTACTTTGCAAGAAGAGATTGAACAACTGCATCTTCCTTGGGAGCCTTGGTCCCTGTTAATGATGAACGTTTCTCTTTCTTGGAGGTAGAAAATGCCAACATAAGAGATGAGTTGGAAACTTTAAAAAGGGCTGGAACCTCCTCATCTACTTGTGGATGAGTAAGGTCTTCTTCTCGTGAACGAGCTAGGGCTGGTCGGGTCACCATTGAAGAAGCTAGAACGCAATCTGCTTTAGAGAATCAGGCTTTTCAGTTGATGGCGAAGAACCAAGCCTTAGCAGAAATGTCTAAGAAAATTTTGAATCTCAGCGAACAACTTGCTACTCAGAGTTCTTCCTTGGAAAATAAGGAAATCCTGGTGAAGAATCTCCACGAGCAACTGGAGAGGTTGACTTACCAATTCCACAAACAACCCAGAGAATTTTGGATGGATGGGTATAATGAATCTCTTTACCATCTTGATGATCGGATCCAGCAATCGAATAATGAGGGGTATAAGCAGGGATGGTTGAATGCTATGTGTGTGCTACAATTGGAGCATGGACACTACTTATGGGATTATTATGAGCATGGAGTCCTCGATTTGCTCGTGCCTCCTTTTAAGTTTGATTTTAGTTGGATACCTGCTTGGGAAATTCCTCGATGCTTAATCTCCAAATATCTTGGCGACTACAGTCTTCATGCCAACGTTGATATATCTCGCCCAGAGCATTTGCTTGATCGACCCTCTGTAATGAATGTTAGAATGCTAAGAGATGTAAATTTATTAAATTCTCCTTATGCCTTAGATGACCCTCCTGCTGGAGTAGAACATGTTCCAAAGGCAGAAGGGAAAAAATCGATAGAATAGGATTTTTTATGAAGTGTATTTTTCATAGCATATGTAATTCTTTCTGTTTTGAATGAAGTAATTTGTAAAATATGCTTGCTTGTTTTTTTGTGAATACGTGTACATTTAGAACTTATCCTTTTTATTGTTTGATTATAGTGACTTGTCACTCTTTGGATCTAAGCAATGAAATGATTTGCATCCCATGTTCCTACATAGTTTAATCAATCGGAGTTTATTGTAATTGGTTTATGGACCAATCGGAGTTGGTGATAATCGATTCCCGACTAACCGGAGTTGGTGGTAATTGATTCCTGACCAACCAGAGTTGGTGGCAATTGGTTCCTTACCAATCAGAGTTGGTGGTAATTGATTCCTAACCAATCAGAGTTGGTGGTAATTGAATCCCCGACCAACCGAAGTTAGTGGTAGTTAAATCCCGACCAACCGGAGTTGGTGATAATTGATTCCCGACCAATCGGAATTGGTGGTAATTGATTCCCGACCAATCGGAGTTGGTGGTAATTGATTCCCGACCAATCGAAGTTGGTGGTAATTTATTGGTGGTAATTGATTCCTGACCAACCAGAGTCGGTGGTAATTGATTCCTGACCAACCGGAGTTGGTGGTAATTGATTCCCGACCAACCAGAGTTGGTGGTAATTTCTCTGAATTTGATGTGTAGTGTGTAGCACTAATATTCTGAAAAAATTTCAACAAAGAAAGAAATAGGATGAAGCATCACTTTATTCATATTGAAGAAACTACATTACATACAAATTACAATTACTGATAATATTTGCGCAAATGCTCTGCATTCCATGCATTCTTGAATTCTTCTCCTTCCAAGGTTTCAATCCTGTATGTCCCTGGGCGAACAATTTATGTTACTCTGTAGGGTCCGTGCTATTTGGCTTCTAGTTTGTTGTGCTTTTTATCACTTTCTTCAGCACATAATCCCCTTCCTTTAAATCACACTTCTTCACTCTTTTGATATAGAACAAAGTTGTTCGTTGTTGATATGCTGCATTCCTGATTGTTGCTTCTTCCTTAACTTCTTCGAGCATATCTAGGTCTAATATTATCATCAAGTCACTGATAGGAGAATTGAAATTTAGTACTCTATGCGTAGGTAGACCTAATTCATCAGGTATGACAGCCTCACTCCCAAATGTCAGCATGTATGGGGACTCTCCAGTTGTTGTTCGCGGTGTGGTGCGATAAGCCCACAACACAGAGTGTAGTTCATTAATACAATTTGCTTTTGCATTATCTAGTCATTTCTTCAATCCATTTAGTAGAGTTCTAGTTGTCACCTGAGTTTGTCCATTTCTCTGGGGGTGACCTGGTGCAGAACGGGTTTTCAGTAAATTGGATTGATGACAATATGCAGCAAACTCCTCTTTGTCAAACTGGGTTCCATGGTCAGTAATGAATGCATGTGGGAGACCATATCTGCAAATAATGTTTTTCCAAATGAATTGATAGACTTTGTCGTACCTCATATCAATAAGGGGCTTAGCTTCCACCCATTTTGTAAAATAATCCACAGCAACCACAAGGTACTTGAATCTTCCCCTGGTTATTGGAAGTGGCCCGACTAAGTCTTCCCCGACATGGCAAATGGCCAAGAGGACGATATGGGTGTTAACAATGCCTGGGGAGTTCTTCGGATGGACGAGAAGCGTTGGCATTTGTCTCACTTCTTAGCATAAGCTGCGCAATCAGCTCTCATTGTCAGCCGGTAGTATCCCTGCGTGGTTATTCATCATAAGAGCGTCCGACCAGCTACATGGGCTCCATAAGAAACTTCATGAACCTCTTTGATCAAATCTTTCACTTCACAAGGATTGACACATCTTTGTAGCCCTGTTATAACTCCTCATCTGTATAAAATGCCACTGGTCAATACATAACGAGCAACTTTAAACTTTAGTTTCTTGGCTATGAGTTTATTAGTTGGTAAAGTCCCATATTCAATATAGGCCCTCATGGGATCCATCCAAGATGGTCCTAAGTCGAGGGCAATGAAATTCATCATTATATCTTCGTCTATGCTCCAACCAACAAGGATTTCTATTGGGATTATTCTTCGTAGCTCGGTGCGTGTGGCTGATGCCAATCGAGCTAGTGCGTCTGCTCTTGCGTTCTCTAATCTTGGTATTCTAATCAACTGAACTGCAGTAAGACTTGATACAGCCTACATTTCTTTGGCATGATACTTGATCATTAATTCTCCTTTTGCTGCATACACCCCCAGAATTTGATTTACAATTAACTAAGAGTCACTGTATACAATGACTTGCTCTACCTTCATGGTTTCGGACAGGATTAGTACCACGATCATTGCTTCATATTCGGCCTCATTATTAGAAGCTTTAAATTAAAAGCACAGAGCATATTCCATGTCAATCTCATCCTGACTTTTCAAAATAATCCCTGCTCCACTGCCCGCAGTGCACAAAGATCCATCCACATACAAATTCCATATGGGTAACTTATCATCAAAATTTTGATCAGAGAGAGTTCCTCGATGGAAAATCTGGTACTTCCTTTTGTCCTCCTCCAGTACTTCTCGCTGCTCGTCAGTCATCTTTTCTTGCTCGACTGGCATTTTTTGCTTCTTGCCTACCGATGTAAGTTAGTTGGGGTTTACATTTGATGATCCTGTAACATCTACAGGTTGATTTGTATTCAACTCCTATTATTCGGAGGCATTTTCTTAAGAAAACTTTGCAATAAAGTCTGCTACTACCTTCCCTTTGAGCGAAGACCTAGGATCATAAATTATATCATATTCATCGAGCTCTACTGCCCAGTACATCAATCTTCCTGATTTTTTTAGCTTATGCAGAGCTTGCCTTAATGGCATGTTGATGTATACCACTATAGTATGGTCTTAGAAGTATGGCCTCGTTCTTTTGCTTGCTTCAATTAGTTGTAGTGACAATTTCTTTAGCCTTGGATATCTGATTTCTTCTCCTCGGCAAGCTTTGCTGGTGAAATAGACTGGTTTTTGTACTCCGTCCTCCACTTTTACCAACACCGAGCTCACTGCATTTTTTGAAATTGTCAGATATAAGTATAGTCTTTCTCCCATCACTGGTCTAGATAATAGTGAAGGTGTCCCTAGATACTTCTTCAACTCTTGAAAGGCCTCCTCGCATTCATCATTCCACTCAAAAGTTTTTCGGAGTGTTTTAAAGAATGGGAGACATCTGTCTATTGCTCATAATACAAATCTGTTAAGTGCTACAAATCGTCCTGTTAGACTTTGTACATCCTTCTTCGTAGTTAGAGATCATAGCTCCAATATAGCCTTGATATTTTTAGGGTTTGCCTCGATTCCTCATTGGTTAACAATATATCCGAGAAACATGCCTTCTCGTACTCCAAATATGTATTTGGTGGGATTGAGCTTCATTTGATATTTCTCTAGTTGATCAAAGGTCTGACCCAGGTCAACTAGATGATCAGCAGCTTTCTTAGTCTTCGTCAGCATATCGTCAATATAAACCTCCATATTACGACTGATTTGTTTTGGAAACACCTTATTCATCATCCGTTGATATGTTGCACCTGCATTTTTAAGTCCAAAAGGCATAACATTATAATAATAAGTTCCCCTTGGGGTGGTAAAAGATGTACTCTCCCTGTCTTCAGGTTTCCTTTTAATCTGGTTGTAACCAGAATAAGCATCAATGAAACTCAATAATTCATGTCCCGAAGTAGCATCCACCAACTGATCGATTCAAGGCAAAGGAAAATGATCCTTTGGGCAGGCTTTATTAAGATCAGTGAAGTCCACACACCTCCTCCACTTGTTGTTTTTCTTCTTCACCATTACCACATTTGCTAGCCAATCAGGATATTTAACATCCTCAATAAAAGAGACTTTTTGCAGTTTCTCTACTTCTTCTTGTATGGCTTGGTTCTTCTCGGGACTGAATACCCTTCTTCGTTACTTCACTGGCTTGATTTCCTTATTCACATGAGATCGTGACACAGGAAATTTGGGTCTATCCCTGGCATATCTTCTTGACTCCATGCAAAAGTTTTCTTTCTGCGTCTTATAAATGCTATCAGCTCTTGCTTTATTGATATATCTAGTGATACGCCGATTTGAGTTGTTCGTTCTGGATGCTCGTTGTCCAGAATGATATTTTAGGTAGCCTCCATGACCTGGACCTTAACGAGATGAGACTCGTCTCTAGGGTCTAAAGTTTCAATCTCTGTATCTTTTATTTCATCTACCTGATAAGTAGTAGTCTTCTTCCTAGATTCTTCACGCTCCTCCTGCTCGGCAAATGAATAGTAGCATTCTCGAGCTACTTTTTGGTCGCCTTTCACAACTCCCACTCCAATATTGGTTGGGAATTTTAAACATTGATATACAGTAGATGGTATTGCTTTGAAATTCTTCATACCAACTCTTCCCATAATGATATTGTAAGCTGATTGGACGTTTTTATCCATTATAAAAAAAGGTACTCTTTTTTTGTTCGGCAAGCAGGCCATGTACCGATAAGCATATCCAATTTGATCGTCCCAAGTGGAAAAACCTTCTCTCCAGTAAAACCAAGGAGGGTCCTATGGTATGTCTCCAACTGGGATAGCTTTATATTCAAACAATCAAAACATGGGTAGAACATGATGTCGGCCGAGCTACCATTATCCACCAGTACCCGTAAAATCACCACTTCCTTCATTCCCATCTTGATTACCAACGGGTTGTCATGAGGATACAATACGCCTGCCAGGTCATTTTTAGAGAAACCAATGACTAGTTTATCTTTATTCACCTTCCTCGGGCGATCATCTTCGGCCAAGTTTATTCGCTGAATGTACGATCAAGCTTGAGCCTCATTGAGGTAAGCTTTCCTCTCTACAGTCATGTCCCCACCTCCTGCATCTCTACGTGTATTAACATTATATTCAAATGATCCAAAATGTATTGAAAATACCTCATGTTCCGGTTGCTTTGGTCTTTTGGGGAGATCGGGGTCATCTTTTAGGTCTCTTCATGACTTCTCTTCTTGTTTTATTTTTCTCGATGAGGAGATCTAGACCTTTGCCTTGCTCGGTCATTGCTTTTTCCACCATTTTGATGATCAACATATTTAGCCAGCTTTCCTCGTATGATGAGTGCTTCAATTTCATTCTGGAGAGTTATGTAATTTTTGGTCGTGTGACCATGGTCTTTATGAAACTCGCAATATTTTGACTTATTCCTCTTGTCAGGATCTGCCTTCATTTTTTCTAGCCAGTTTAGCACCTCGCTATTCTTGATCTCTTCTAGAATGTGGTTTATTTCTACCTTCAAAGGAGTATAGTTTCCAAACTTCTTCAACTGTTCCAGTGTTTGCTTTGCTTTTGAATGCCTGTTGCCACCATTATTCTTCTAATCCTTCTTTTCAATCTTGTCAGCCTCAACCTTGGTTTCCTTAGTATCTGCATTCTTCTTAGTACCCATAGCCTCCTCGACATTCATGATTTTGGTTACTTTTACCATCAGTTCAGCCATGGTCCTAGGCAGATCCTTGGCTAAAGTGTAGTACAATTTATTCGGCAATAGTCCACTCATTAGAGCAGTAACTGCTATTTTCTCCTCGTAATCAATTACTTCCAGTTTCTAGTTATTGAAACGAGTAATATAGTCCATCGTGATTTCACTTGTCTTTTGTCTAACGCTTAGCAAGTGTGCTACTTGTTTGACTAGCTTTGCTCCAAAATAGAAATTCCTAATAAAGAGTTCTGCTAGTTGAAAGAAAGTCGCGATTTTACTCCGAGGAAGGTTGTTATACCATATCTGAGCAGAACCAGTAAAAGTTCCTGAAAATGCCCTGCATCTCATCTCATCTGGAACTGCATAGATATCGATAGCATCTTGGTATTGTTCTATATAAAGGACAGGGTCAGTTTTCCATCATATTTAGGCATCACCATAGGAGCTTTGAATTTTTATGGTGTGGGGAAATCCACAATTTGCCTATACAAACGGTGTTCCTTGGACAAAAGTTCTTTGTAGAGGATTCTTGGCCTTAGCCATTTCCCCTAATTTATATTCTAACCTCTGAATAGAGCCCTTCCATGCATCATTTCCCTCCTCGGGCCTAATGGTTCGAGTAACTGATCGCGTTGAATTCGGCTCTTGGTATCTTTCATGATGAGCAGTTGGTCGTGATTGGGCAAATCCTTCCCTTAGATCAGATGGTCAATTAGAGTTCCTCGACACAATCCTAGGGGGACTTCTATTCCTCCTAGGGCCTAAACGATCAAAATGAGAGACTCTACTCAATCTTTCAAGAGCACTGGTCCTCTCTAGAGATAGAGTGACGTTTTGTTGAGTGTTTGTAGCTCGTACTGAGGAAGTCCGTCCAGGATGATAAGAAGGATCATTAGATCTCTCAATTCGATATGAATCGGTATGTTTAGATCGAGATTTTTCTGGAAATAACATTCGCCTAGTTTGTGAAGAGGGTAAACGAGTATTTCTCTGAACACTTCGCCGTCCTGATTGAGCCGGCACTCCGCCTTGAACGGTTTGTATAAGCTGTCGCATGGTTTCTTACATGGTCGTCTGTCCTTAGGCCAAATTAGCCATTATACCAGCCAGATCTGAAAATTTTGGGGGAGTATATGGATTTGGAGGGATACCAGTATTTTGATTACTGGATTCTGGATTATCAGCCATTGACGATGAGTTATGTTGGTGAAAAATGCTAATTACAGTCGTTTCCCACAGACGGCGCCAATCTGTTGATGTAAAAAACTAGATTTAATCTAATTATTTTAATCACATATAAATATGAATAAGTAAATATGAGATAAGAGATTTTTAAAGTGGTTCAGCCTTAAGGAAATGGCCTACATCCACTGTTTTTGTATTGCTGACTGTTTGCCTAGAATTCTTGACAAGTGCTTTTCTCAAGAAATTCTGGTCCCCTTTGATGAGAAGGTTACAATATATTTATAGCCTTCAGGCTGTATATGTCAAAGGGCAATGTGCTGTTATCTAGTAAACATATACATCTGTACTATAATAATGAGCATTTAATGCGCAGTCGCCTCTTCAATTATCCTGATTTGAGTGTTCTGTACGCTAAGTAGCTCGGACCGCTTAAGTTGCTCGGACCGTCTAAGTTGCTCATGGCGCTTGAGTAGCTCGGTGGAAGTGAGTTTATCGGTAGAAGTATTTGTAATTACCACGTTGGTTGACACGTGTCTTCAAATGATGGGTCCATGTCAGCAGACTAAATTTGGTATCAACAGTGTTTATCACACCACAAATTCATTCACTTCGTCCGAGTTTGGTATATAATATACTTGGTCTTGTAAATGGAGACATATAGTTGGTTAGAGAATGACGTTAATGGTCTTATGGCCATGCATGAATTTCAAATTGATAATCCTTAAATTTTTATGATATCAATATATTATTAATGCATATGATGTATGATTTCAGTATCTCTTTTTAAAATGTCACAAGCTTTTTAATTCACATTAGTATTTCTTAGGGTCGGTTTGGTTGCCCACTTTTGCCATGGAAATTATCAAATAAGTTGGCAATTGGAAGATTTGAAAACATTTTAGTCCGTTTGATTGCATAATTTTCCATGGGTACCCATGTTTTACCATCATTTGTCCATTTTTTGTGGGCAAAATTTGCTTATCTATTTGGTTGAGAAAAAATTTCCAACAAATTTGACAACTTTGAATGAATACTTTTCTCCCTTTTTATGTTATACTCAAATGTTTCTAATGTTTTCATAATTATTTTATAAAACTGTTCTTAACGACATAATAAAAAAGGTTTAAAGATTTTATTAAACTGTTTTAAAAATTAATTTTCTGAAATCTTTTAAAAAACTATTTTAAATAATTCGAAAATACCTTTTTAAAACCTGTTTTTAAAAACCGCATTAAAACTGTTTTTAAAAATTATCAAAAAACTATTTTTAAAATCAATGATGCTGGAAACAGCACCACCAGATAAGGTGTTTGCAAGTTCAATATAAGAACAATAATGGCATCACAGTTATATGAAAGGTAAGAGAATGAGATGAGGAGAAGAGGGGGAACACCAAAAATATAAGTGGTTCAGCCTAAATTGGCCTACGTCCACTGTGTGTGTGCGTGTGTGTGTCTATCAACTCACTGAAATAAGGCACTGATGGCCATGGATACAATCTCTCAAGATTTCTCTCTCTACTGTGTATTTGGACAGAGTTTCAGCTAGGGTTACCAAAATCGGATCCTTTGCAAGGTAGAGGATGACCTCTATATATAGTACTTGGGCGTTTAATGTACCCCCCATGCATGCAATGAGCATGTGTGTGTTGATCTAGCCAATATGAAGAAGACATCTGTCACTGTCACATGTAGAGAATGATGATGAAATATTCTCCCCATATGTGGGGAATGATTTGTTATAACTGACTTGTGCCCACATGTCCTTTTCCAAATGTTAATAGGTACTCGGCCATCGTGCTTAGTCATGACCTCGGCCTGGGATAAGCCGAGGTTGATAAAGTCTAGTTGCTCATTCAATCCGAGATGGACCATGAAGGTCTCGGCTTAAGTTAAGCTGAGATAATAGATAGGGGTCGGCCAGGTCCGAGGGTGAGCTGGCATGTGCTTGGAGCATCGACTGATATCTTAAGAGGTTGACCTTGGTAGAAGTGTGGCTTCCTGCGGCCTCGGCCAACCCCTGGTCGAGGTTGTCATACCCAGTTGAACTGAAGTTCCATTGACCCGTATGATACATGCAGTGTCCCTTTGATGAGGTTGGTGGTAGTGTCGGCCTGTGCCGACCTTGCTATGGTCGATGGCTGATGTCATGGACCCGAGGCTTTTCCAGCGTCGGCTACATCCTCAGCCGAGGTTGGTGTCTCTGAGCCGAGGTGAAACTTGGGGCATATCAATCACCCCCAGCCCTTAGTTACATGTGAGAGCAGGTGACTGCCGGATCTCTATACCTCCGAGGTCTTTCTCTTATGTGTCAATGTTCACTTGACACTTGTCCATCATTGGAGCATGGCTTGCCTGACAAGCATGTGTTGTCAGTCGCCCTTTGGGGCTCCCAAAGCAATGATGGGCCTTGGGAATCGTGCCTCCATATTTAAGGGTTTAAACCCCCATTTTCCCTCCTTCTTCCTCATTTCTCTTTCCTGGAACGATCCATTTTGATAGTACTTTCTCTCTCTAGAAAACCTTGGATTTGTAGCACTTTGGTGGTGATTTCTCGCAGTCTCTTCCTTCCCTCTTACCATTTTGCCTTCAGGTATCCTCTGCCATACTTTCTTCTTCATTTTTCCTGCAATCTTCTTACTTTTGCATTTTTTGGCGAGTTCTCGGAGGTTTCCGACGAGGGTTCCATTTTTTCTGGCGAGTAGTTCTTGATCTAGGTTTTATAGTTTGATCTTTAGTTGAATCAAAAACAAAATAGCTTTTGTTTGTTGTTTTAGGAGAGTTGTAAGTGTAGGGTCTGCCTCTAATGCTCAGACCTCTCTATCAACTTCTTGAGGAGTTCCTTTCACTCAGAGAGAAGACTTTAGAAAAAATTAGGCAAATAGAAAAGGCACAGGAGGAGGCTCGTAGGTCACAAGAATACCCTCTTAGACCCATATTTCCACCACCCCTGAAGGTGATATACCTTGATCCATTAGAACCATTTAGCCAAGCAGAGGTCCCTGCCGAACCAGTACCGATGTCTGAGTCTGATTTTTCCACCTCAGACCCTATGTCTGTGGATTCCTTCCAGGAGGCCATGGACTTCACAACTCGGTAAGATCAGGCCCCTAATCAAGCTGAGGTCTCTAGTCGGGCCTCGTCCTATAAAAATTCAAGCAACTCGTCCTCTTCCTCAGAGGTTGAGATTATTGAGCCGAGTGTGTCTATTCCACCCGTTCTTGACGCCATTCCCATGTCGGCTATCACCGGGGCTGAGTTCTCTCAGAGGTTGCCAAGTAACCCATCAACGTCTGCTCAGGCCGACGTTGAGCTAGACAATGACGATGATGATGACGTTGAAAGTGATGTCGACATCTCTGAGGCGACCGAGATCGAGAGCACCGTTAATGAGGTAGACCTTCTTTGCTTCAGATATTTGTACTCCATTAGCCCTCTATAAAGCTTAGAAGGCCTCTGAGGGAAGAGAGGGCTTACCATGGCCGAGATGGTGAGATCTTCTTGTACGAGAAGATGTTTAAGTTAGGGTTTCATTTGCCCATTCATCCCATTAGCAGGTCCATCCTTGCATACATCAATTTGGCCCCCTCCCAATTGTCCCCTAATGCTTGGAGGGTTATAATAGGGGCCATAGTCTTATGGAGGGTTGTCCATCACTCAAACCTTCCAGTTCAGGTATTTGTTGGTTGCTATGTCCCTTCCTCTGCCAAAAATCATTCGAGCTACTATCATTTTATAGCTCGAAAGCCTGAAAAAAATATGCTTCAGATAACTCAGAATTCTAACCACAACTGGAAGCCTCGATACTTTTTTGCTTCAAGGCCGTGGTAATTTGGTCCATGTGTTCCCTCGTCCTTGCTAGAGCCGAGGATTTTCCTAAAATGGGGTAAGGTCACAATGTCTGCGAAGGACGACCCTGGTCTGAGCCTATAGAATCTTCAGAAGGTGAAAAACCTTCAAGATCAGGGGATGCATGGTCTACTCGTTAAATTTGAACACTTGATGACCCCCCACTACCTCTCTGAGACAGGTCTAGGTGGAAGTCCTCTTGCCGAGCTTGGTAAGCATTTTTTATTCCAACTTGAACATCTGAGTTTATTCATGTCTGATCTTCTAACTCAGACCTTTCAATTTTGTAGAGCGTCCAAAGGATATCTCAGACGAGCTTTGGGAAATGGTAGCCCCGAGTTTAACAAAGCTCACGAAGAAGGAAGGACTTAATGCTCCTCCATCACCCTCAACCTCGAAGCCTCAAGCCATCAAGAATAGGTCTTCTACTGAACATGCCCCTGAGGATCAGAGGCAAAAGAAAAAGGGGGGCGATTATTCCATCCCCATCTCTTCTACTGACGCGCTGACGGCTCATTTAGAGCAATTGAAGATCACCGACAGCATCGTAGGCCACAGTCTGTAGGATCTGGATGCCTTCAGCTCTACCATGACCGAGGTCGATAAACATTTCTTTCGGTCACTGGATACACCCCTTCTGGTTGAGTTCGGCATCCACAGATCCATTCAGGTATGACCTCATATTTCTTTATAATTTCTAAGTGTAACCTCTGATCCGGTCTCTAACTTATACATGATCACGTAATATGTAGGGCTTGGCAGCTATGCACCATCTTTCCAACTGGACTCTGAGGAAGTTGCCCCTCATCCAGAAGAGTCAAGAGGCCGAGAAGGTGCAAAGCACTCTAAACGAAGAAATCGATCGCCTGAAGTCTGAGCTAGGTGAGTCTGAGAAGAAAGTGAAGGGGTTGGATAAAGATATCTCTACACTTAAGAGGGACCATGTTATGGCTCTGAAGGCCAAGGATAATGTTCTGTAGAAGAAGGTCAACTTGGTAGTGAAGGCAGCCCTTGATAACGCCTCTGAGGGGATATTGGCTGAATACAAAGACTCTGATGAATTTATGAGATTTGGCTTTGAGTAGCTTGAGAGAGGTATCAAAGCTACTACCAAGTGGGCAGCTGTCAATGAGAAGGAGGCTGGAAGTTTGAAGACCTCTGATGTCATAGGCCTCGACTTTGCTAACCCTCAGCTTGCCCAAGCCCTTCAGGAGGTTGAGGAGGAGGTTGTTGCGCCTGTAGAGACTGCAACACTGGACAGCACAGAGGTTGGATGGGCTGACCACAGGGAAGACATTGCCAAGGTGACCAATGTCATCCAACATGACCAGGCCGAAGACACCAGCATTCTACCCTCTAACCCTTAGATTCAATTATGAAGCTTTACTTTGTTTGTAACCACTAAATATTTTTTATCTCTAAATATTTGTAATCTCTTAATGAACATTACTGACTCTTATTTTTTGAATCTTGACTGTATGGCGATCTCTAAGGAGGATCATTTACTTCATTTACTTTGTTGAATGTTTGTCATGTGATGTTTTAGCTCTGAAGCTTGTGTAATGGTGTCTGCTTGCACTAAATTAGTAGTCTTACCTCAGACCTTGTCACCACAGTGGTGTTATAGGGGTCAGAGGTTATCACCTATGATGTTATCCTCATTAATTAATCTCACCAAATTAATGATGTTAAGGGTCTGAGGTTATCCCATTATGGTGTCTGACCTCAGACCTCATCACCACTTTGATGTTATAAGGGTCTGAGGTCATCCAAGTATGGTGTCTGACCTCTGACCTTGTCACCACTTAATGATGTTATAAGGGTTTTAGGTCATCACCTAAGATGTTATCCTCATAATTAATTTTACCAAATTAATGATATTGTGTCTGACCTCAGACCTTGTCACCACTGAATGATGTTATAAGGGTCTGAGGTCATCACCTACAATGTTATCCCCATAATTAATCTCACCAAATTAATGATGTTAAGGGTCTGAGGTCATCCCAGTATCGTGTCGGACCTCAGACCTCGTCACCACTGTGATGTTATAAGGGTCTGAGGTCATCCAAGTATGGTGTCTGACCTCAGACCTTGTCACCACTTAATGATTTTCTAAGGGTCTGAGGTCATCACCTAAGATGTTATACTCATAATTAATTTCACCAAATTAATGATGTTAAGGGTCTGAGGTCATCCAAGTATGGTGTCTGACCTCATACCTTATCACCACTCAATGATGTTATAAGGGTCTGAGGTCATCACCTAATATGTTATCCTCATAATTAATTTCACCAAATTAATGATGTTAAGGGTTTGAGGTCATCCAATTATGGTGTTTGACCTCAAACCTTATCACCACTGAATGATGTTATAAGGGTCTGAGGTCATCACCTAAGATGTTACCCTCAATTTCTAACATAAGTGCACAATGAAGCAAGAACCGTCATGGGAACTGATCTTTTATTAATAACCTCTTCATAATAAGATGGTACATTTACATAAACTCTTTGCAACATTATATGTAATACTTATTTAGGTTATTAGCATTCCATGGGTTAGCGAAAGGTTCCCCTTCTAGGTTTTCTAGCCTGTAGGTGCCGGGCACAACCTCTTTTGTCATTTTGTAGGGACCATTCCAGTTTGGGTGGAGCTTATTTATTTTCTATAAGGTATTCTTCAGCACTAAGTCTCCCACTGCGTCTTCTCTTCTTTCTTCAATTAGATCTAGGTCTAGCCTCCTCTCTTCCCCATTTTTATCAGGGTCATAGGTCTGAACCCTATGAGTTGGGAGTCCCACTTCTATTGGTATGACGACCTCTGAGCCATGTGCTAGCATGAACGAGGTTTCTCCTGTTGGTGTCCTTGTCGTGGTTTTGTAGGCCCATAGCATAGCGTAAACCTCTTTAGTCCATCTTCCCTTCGCTTCTTCTAACTTCTTCTTAATTCCATCGAGGATTGTTCTGTTCGTGACCTCTGTTTGATCGTTTGCCTGAGGTCGGCCAGGAGATGAGAAGAATTGCTTTATCCCAACTCTGACGCAATACTTCTCTAAAGAGGAGTTCTTGAACTGGGTCCCATTGTCTGAGATAAGAGTGTTTGGGAGGCCGTGTCTGCATATGATGTTCCTCCAAATAAATTGGAAGGTATTCTGCTCTGTAAACGTTATGATCGGCTCTACCTCCACCCACTTTGAGAAGTAGTCAATGGCAACTATCAGGAACCGATAACTATTGGCAGCTCTCGGTAGAGGTCCCACTAAGTCAATCCCCCACACCGCAAATGGCCATGGAGAGGTGATTGACGTCATAGGTTGATGAGGAATAGTGGCGAATCTTTGACATTTATCACACCTCTTCACGTAGGCTGCAGCGTCATTGGACAAGGTTGGCCACCAGTATCCCTGTGTGATGATTCTCTTGGCCAAGGATCTTCCCCCTATGTGACTAGAGCAAGAACCCTCATGAACTTTTTGTAAGACCCGGGGAACTTCTGTGGGATGCACATATCTGAGGAGAGGCAACAAAAATCCCTTCTTGTTCAAGACGTCTCCTACTATCGAGAACTTGGCATCCCTATATCTCAATTTCCTCCTCTATAGCTTGGACTCAGGTAGCTCTCCCTCTCTGATATATCTGACAAGGGGGTCCATCCATGAGTCTCCTAGGTTCAAATTATGATAAAGGTTACATACCTCTTCTTCCTCCATGGTCGCTTTTCCTAAGACCTCGACCGGAACTATCCTTCTGACGTTTGTCTTCATCGTTGAGGCCAACCTTGCCAACGCATCTACGTGGCTGTTACTTTGTCGAGGTACTCTCTTCAGTTTTGTCTCTTCAAAATATTCTAACATCGTTATCACCCTCTTCAGATATTTGGCCATTCTTTCATCTTTGGCCTCATAGACTCCCAATACTTGATTGATAACTAACCTTGAGTCATTGTGGAGTAGGAGTTGCCTCACACCCAGAGTCTTTGCTAATGAGAGGTCGTCTATCATGGCTTCATATTCTGACTCGTTGTGAGACGCCTTAAAGTTGAATCTCAAAGCGTATTCGATGTTAGCACCATCTGGGGCTGAAAGTATCAACCCTACACCGCTTCTACTGTCGCAGGAAGAACCATCAACGAAGAGGCTCCAAATGTCTGTATCCGATGAAAAGACCCCTTCTGACATGATTCCTTATTCGAAGAGGTACCGATCCTCCACGTTCTTCGCTACTCTGCCCCTGACCTCGTTGGATGCGACCTCTTCCTGATCTCGAAAGACGTTTGGTGTCGTCTCTTCTTAATTTCATAAGACACAACGGTTTGTCTTTTCCACACCCTCTAGGATATTCTCTGCCTCGGCCTCTTCCCATGTGAACTCAGCAACAAAGTCTACGAGGGCTTGCCCTTTGATGGCTGTCCTAGGTTGATAGGTAAGATCATACTCCCCTAACTCAATGGCCCAGGTCATCAATCTCCCAGACTTCTCAGGTTTATGTAGAACCTATCTTAGTGGGGAGTCAGTGAGGACAACCATAGAGTGGGCTTGGAAGTAAGGCTTCATCTTCCTTGAAGCATGTATCAGGGCGTAAGATAACTTTTCCATACAAGGGTAATTTTGTTCAGACCCTTGAAGGGCCTTACTGTTGAAATACACAGGCCTTTAGATCCCAACGTCTTCCCGTATTATGGCTGCGTTGATGGATGATTCGGAGACTACCAGATACACATACAATTTTTCTCTTGCGACAGGCCGAGATAGCAATAAGGGAGACTCCAAGTAAGACTTGAGCTGGTTGAAAGATTTTTCGCACTCTTCATCCCAGTGGAAGGCCTTTTTGAGTAGTTTAAAGAATGGAAGACACTTGTTCGTTGCCCTGGAAACAAATCTGTTCAGTGCAGCCACTCTTTCGGTGAGCCTTTGAACATCCTTGATACTTTTTGGTGTCTTCATATCAAGAAAAGCCTTGAATTTCTCTGGATTTGCTTCGATTCCTCTCTGGTTGACGATAAATCCCTTGAACTTCCCAGCTCCTACTCCAAAGACACACTTCATGGGGTTGAGTTTCATTTTATATGAGTCCATAATATTGAAGGTCTTTTCGAGGTCAGCCACATGAGTGCAAGCTTTTAAGATCTTCGTTAGCATATCGTCTACATACACCTCTATAGCCTTACCTATTTGCTCTTCGAATATCTTATTCACAAGACGTTGGTATGTTACCCCTGCATTTTTTAGGCCGAAGGGCATCACTTTGTAGCAGTACGTCCCTTTATTGGTAATGAAGGTTGTTTTCTCTAAGTCTGCTGCATCCATGAAGATTTGGTTATAGCCTGAATTCGCATCCATGAAGCTCATGAGCTCATGTCCTGTAGTAGCATCCACCATCTGATCTATTCGAGGTAAGGGATAGCTGTTTTTTAGACAAGACTTGTTCAGGTCAGTGAAATCAACACACATTCTCCACTTCCCATTGTCCTTGGGTACGATGACTGCATTCGATAACCACTGCAGATATATGACTTCTCTTAGAAACTCAGCCTCTTCCAATTTTTTGACCTCTTCCCGGATGACGTCATACTTCTCCCTCGAGTAGACTCTTTGTCGCTGTTTGATAGGCTTGGTATCTTTGGTCACGTTGAGCTTGTGACTCATGACCTCAGGGTTGATGCCGGGCATGTCTGTGTGACTCCAAGCAAAGACACTCTGCCTCCTCCTGATGAAGTTTATCAGCTCTTCCTTGATTTCTGACTTTAGGGCTTTGCCGACCTGGATGGTTTTTTCCGGCTCGTTCTCATTGAGGACGATGGATTCTACCTCTTCTGCGGCCTCTCCCTTCTTTAACTTTGTCTCATCTCTTGGGTCAAGTGTATCAATGCTATAAGTGGTGGTTGACCTCTTATGGGCGTCTCTCTCTTCGACCGAGTTGAAGTAACATTCTTGCGCTATGGTCTGGTCACCTTTCACTTCCCCTACCCAATAGGGGGTCGGGAATTTTAGCATCTGGTGGACCGTCGACGGCACATCTTCAAACTCCTTAAGGGCCACTATTCCTATGACAAGGTTATAGGCCGAGAAGACGTTCTCGTCCATCATAAAAAAATTTATCTTCCTGGTCAACCTCTTAGGCCACTTATCACCCATCCATACGTCCATCTCATACATGCCCAATGGGTGGACTTTTTCTCCACTGAAGCCCATCAAGGGGTGATGATAGGGTACCAGCCTTGCTCTGCTAAGACCTAGGCTTTTGAAGCAAGGCCAAAACATCACATCTGCTGAGCTCCCCCCCCCCCACCCGTCTACGAGGATCCTCTGCACCTCGCACCCATGCACCCTTGTTGTTATTACCAAAGGGTCATCATGGGGGGCTAAGATACCTTTGAAGTCGAGTCTGGAGAACCCAACTTAAGGGCGTCCATGTCCACCTTCTTTCTCTTCTGCACTGTATCGGAAGACGTTAGATTTACAACTTCAAGCTTGGCCACTGACTTAGCCTCTGCCACATGAGCTTTCCTGTCAGCCACTTCAAAGCCACCTCTCGCGAGTCCTCCACATATGGTGTCAACACCAAGGGAGATCATGCCAAAACTCTTCACCAGGGTGTTGTCATCTTTCGGTGGAAGGTCCGGATCGTCTTCATCATCACCTTCTGAATCATTGTCTCTTCTGGATGGGGCATTGTCACTGCAACTATCGTTTCTCCTCTTCTTAGGGTGATCTCTTCCCCCTTTAGGAGCCTTACCGTCCACATACTTCCTCAACTTTCTGGATTTTAGCATCTTTTCAATATCATCCTTTAAGGCAAAGCATCTGTCTGTAACGTGGCCATGGTCCTAGTGGAGCTCACACCACAAGTTTTTTTTCCTCTTATGTGGTGGGGCGTTCAGTTTCTCTGGCCATCTTAGAGTCCTATCATTCTTGATCTCATTGAGGATATCCTCACAGCTCATAGTTAAAGGATTATAGTGAGCGAACTTATCATCACCCGACCTCTTCTTTCCATCTTTCTTTCTTTGGGACTTCCCACTACTACCGCGATTCTCATCCTCATACTTGGTGGCCATTGCCTCTTCGGTATTCATGACTTTTCCCGCAGTCGCCAGTAGCTCCACCATAGACTTGGGAGGGTCTTCCACAAGTTTCCACAATAACTTTCCTTTCTGAAGACCTCCTATGAGGGTGGTCATGGCTATATTTTCTTCGTAGTCTTCAACCTCAAGTTTCTCTTTGTTGAACCTAGCGATGTAGTCTCTTAGGCTCTCGTCCTTGCCTTGCTTGACATATAGTAGGTGAGTGGTCTTCTTTTGAGTCCTACCCCAAAGTAGAAGTTGTGGATGAATCGTTCGGCTAAGCCCTTGAAGTTCTCAATTGAGTTCTTAGGAAGAGAAGTAAACCAGCTGTGTGCTGCTCCTGTCAAGGTCCCAAAGAAGTCCCTACACTTCATCTCATCAGGTATTGAGTAGATGTCCACCGCTGACTGATACATCTCAATATAGTGTACAGGGTTTGTGCTACCGTCATACTTGGGAGACACCACCGGTGGTTTGAACTTAGAAGGGGTCGGGAAGCTCACTATCTTAGCCACAAATAGAGAGCCTTCAGAGTAACCCCTTTGTAATGGGTCCCTGCTCTTGATGAGGTCTCCTATCTTCTCCTCAAGATGTTGGATAGAGTCATTCCATGGTCTCCTACCATTTGCCTGACCGAGGTTATCCCCAGCCACCTCCAAGGGATGAACTAAAGGTTCCCCTGCCACAGCACAACGTCGGCTATTGACCTCATCCAGGTCTCTGTCCCTTCGTTCCCGAGGTTGGCCTTGGTCAGGCCAACCTTGTCTGTCTCCTCTTTGCGAGGCTGTTGCGCTCCTCGACCTTGATAGCCTCTGCCTTAGGTCGTTCACTGGGTCCTGCCTCTCAAAGGCCGACCCTCTTTATTGGGCCTCTTCACCTCTTCGCCCGACACAACCTTGGCTCTTCTGAAGAGGACGTACCGTGTTATTCGACACCTTATAAGGCTCCCAATAGTCTTTCGGGGCCTCTTCCACCTCCAGATCATCATACTTGTCCTCCGGGAAAGGGTTTCCTTACCTCCCCAGGTGTAAGCGCCTAGGGTTAGCAACGTCCCTCCTCTGCGGGGGTGCAGGTTGGTACTTCATTGGTGCCGGGGGTGGTCCCCTGGCATCAGGATGAGGCTGGACTGTCGCTGGAGTGATCATCTCCGGTGAGACTCCAGGTGGCCTCATCATAGTTTGGCTGAGCTGTGCAAACTGCTCCTGCATAGCTTGCTGCGTTGCAACTAAAGACCTCAAGGCTGCGGCCACCTCCGCCATTTCGGACTGGGGCGGTGCTTGGCTGGAACTAGGTCGTCCCCCACCAGGCGGTGGAAGAGGCGGTGGTAACTCTGGTGCCATATGTTAACACTAAAGAGCTTGAGTAGCATATGAGCTTAATACCTTAAAGAACCTCTTTCAATGGTGAAAAAGCTCCACGCAAGGGGTGGTGCCTGGTTCACCACCAGAGTCTCCGGTGAGGTTAAGCTGAAGAAAGAGGAAGAGATAGCTTCTCAGTTCCCATAGACGGCGCCAAAATAATGATGCTGGAAACAGCACCACCAGATAAGGTGTTTGCAAGCTCAATATAAGAACAATAATGGCATCAAAGTTATATGAAAAGTAAGAGAATGAGATGAGGAGAATAGGGGGAACACCAAAAATATAAGTGGTTCAGCCTAAATTGGCCTACGTCCACTGTGTGTGTGTGTGTGTGTGTGTGTGTGTATCAACTCACTGAAATAAGGCACTGATGGCCATGGATACAATCTCTCAAGCTTTCTCTCTCTACTGTGTATTTGGATAGAGTTTCAGCTAGGGTTGCCAAAATCGAATCCTTTGCAAGGTAGAGGATGACCTCTATATATAGTACCTAGGGGATGTAATGTACCCCCCATGCATGCAATGAGCATGTGTGTGTTGATCTAGCCAATATGAAGAAGACATCTGTCACTGTCACATGTAGAGAATGATGATGAAATATTCTCCCCACGTGTGGGGAATGATTTGTTATAACTGACTTCTGCCCACATGTCATTTTCCAAATGTCAATAGGTGCTCGGCCATCGTGCTTAGTCATGACCTCGGCCTGGGATAAGTCGAGGTTGATAACGTCTAGTTGCTCATTCAATCCGATATGGACTATGAAGGCCTCAGCTTAAGTTAAGTCGAGAGAATGGATAGGGGTCGTCCTGGGCCGAGGGTGAGCTAGCATGTGCTTGGAGCATCGACTGATATCTTAAGAGGTTGACCTTGGTAGAAGTGTGGCTTCCTGCGGCCTCGGCTAACCCCTGGCCGAGGTTGTCATACCTAGTTGAACTGAAGTGCCGCTGACCCGTATGATACATGAAGTGTCCCTTTGATGAGGTTGGTGGTAGTGTCGGCCTGGGTCGACCTTGCTATGGCCGAGGGCTGATGTCACGGACCCGAGGCTTTTCCAACGTCGGCTACATACTCAGCCGAGGTTGGTGTCTCTGAGCCGAGGTGACACTTAGGGCATATCAATCGATTTTCAAACAGTTTTCAAATACAGTTTTTAGAACATTTTTAAAAATTATTTCTAAAAACTATTTTTTACGAATTGTTTAGAAAAGCTTTTTCGAAAACTATTTCTAAAAATTTGCTTTTAAAATTATTCAAAATACTATTTTTAACACTTTAATACTATTTTTAAAAAATACTTTAAATATTTTCATAACCGTTAAATTTTTTTAAATGTTTAAAAAATTGTATTAATTTATTTTTTGGTAAAATCTATTTCTTTAGTCAAATATAATTTATATTAGTCAATTTTTTAATTATTTTTAAAATAATTATTTTACTTTTTGACTCATTGGGTTGACTTTAATTTTTAACTCATTAGATTATTTGATAGTCTAAAGTGAATAAATCTAATATTTGCCTATGAAAATTTGAGAATGACAAATTTTTTCGGAAAAAGCTTTGCTAACTTATCTATGTGTCTTCGCAATTAAACGGGACCCTTATTTCTTTGTTTTAGGCAAATTTTAACTTCACATGAAGTGAGTCGGCGATTAGGAGGTCTTATTGGACAAAGTGAGACAAGTGATGCCTCATGGTTAATAATCCCCAGAGAATGATGAAGGCTTACCGAAATAAATATTCTACCATGGTCTCTCTCTCTCTCTCGCTCGCTCTCTCTCTTATATTTTATGTTTTCTAACTCTATTTGAGCATCTCTTTGTTAGTGATCTTCTTAAAATATTGTTTTCTGTCATGTCACTCTATTTCTAATTCTTTTGTTTTCTTTTCATTTATTTATCTGTATTACTATTCTCATTGATACTTTTGGCATGTTGTTAAGCCTTGTGGGATCAATCTTCCTGTATGCTCTGGAAATTATAGTTATGAATATTGTGATATGATATCTTTTCAAAATTTATATATAAAGAATCAATTAAAAAAGGACAAGTTTGTCTTTATTCCAAATCATTTATTTGTTGAACAGGATTGTTGGACATGTTGCATCTACTAGTAAGCATATGTGGATATCCATTGATAAACATGTAATTTATTCCTTTTCATTGTACAAGATGAGGGGTTATTTTGATTGCAATACTACAGTTCAACATTTGTGTAATCTACCTTGTTTAGTGATAAACAACGATATCCATTTTGATTTGACTTGGTGCTCTTTCCCTAACTTTGGTGTATCCAGTACTCTGATGGGTGGCAAACTTAAATTGCAGTTGGAATTAGGGTATGTCTGTTTTTTGTTATATAAACATTCATATATGCTCTTGTCATTTTTTGATATTTGCCTGCATCTAGAATAATGTAATTTGTTTTGGTTTCCACAATTAAAAAAAAATATAAGATCTTAAAAAATAAGGAATAATGATACCAATATCAACTGAATTCCTTTATTTTGAACCAGGAAAGCAGGAGTAGCATATGACCAATACCAACTATGCATGTTTATGTACCAAATATCACACCATACTTCATGATGTGTTTAATATCTACTGCTTGTAGATTATATTTAATCTCATTCTCCTATTAATAGACCCCCACTCGTAACTACGTAGTCACTTACCATCATCTGCTTATGCACTCTTATTAAGAACTCTTAAAAAATCTGAGGAAAATTCTCTCACAGACATCTATAATTTTGTATTCTCTTTTTGATGATTCAGTGATCTTATGTGTATGCAGGGGCAGATCCAGCACTAGCCGAAGCGGGGCGGCCACCCCAGTTCAACTTAAAAAATAAATAACTAAATAAATTAATAAATAGGGGTTTTTTGGTAAAAAAAAATTAAATTTTGAGGTTACTTCTAATTATATTCAAAGATGGGGAGGAAATGTGTAATAAATTAAAAAAAATAAAACATTCATTTCTTAAATCTCATAACCTATTATCTTCTATTATCTCCTTTTGTTTATAAACAATTTATTATTTATATGAATTTGTTTATATTTTGTGTTTGTTTATATATTTATTTATATTAATTTTTTCATAGAGATAGAAGTATGTTTATATGTGTTTGTTTAGCAAAATAAAATATCAGTTTTTGTTTATATGTGTTTAAATTTATAATGAATATTAAAATTAAAATCCGTAGTATCTATTGGTGTGAAATTTAATTTATAATATAAAATTAGTCTGAAATTAAATTAAATTTAGTGTGAATCTATTAGTCTGAAATTAAATTAAATTTGTTCTAAATGTAGGAAGTCAAAGGAGAAATATTTTAAACGAAAAAGAGGAGACAACACAACAATTGTATCTGAAACAGAAAACTTTAGGAATTCAAATTTAGTTAATTAATACCTCAACATTTTTAGGGTTAAAAGTTGCAAAAATATAAGTAAAAACAACCCCAAAAAAATCCCCTCGGGGGCTACCGCCCTTGAACCCTTGGGCTTCATCAAAACAATTAGGCCCACTTCACTTCAAATCCTGGATCCGCCACTATGTGTATGAATACATTATTTTCGTGATATGATATGTTGGATGTGTCAATTGAAATCAAATTGTTATATGATGCCTAGGAGATTGCTCAAGGGCTTTGAGTTCCATCTGCTTAATACATTGGGATGTGACCGTGAAATATATTTTTATGATATATCCCCTCTAATGACACTTGGACAAATATTTGTTTAAAACACCAAATTTTGGTGTTCACTGCAAAGATATGTTTTGTTTGATTTATTGATCAGTGGGTGACATACTGAATAATATGAATTAACCAGTAGTGTTTATGAGATGCTAAAATTTTTTTCTCCTTAGTTGTTATTTATTTATACCTGGGAGAAGACCTAGACTCAGTCTTTAGAGCATCATTATTACTTATTCTTTGGATCAGCCATGTGGTTAAGATTGTTCTTATTCTTGGGAATTTAAATTTATTTTGGGATGTTTCATTTTTATTAAAACTGAAACATGATTTTTTGTTTAAAAATTGAGGCATTTTTTATGTTTAAATTTTGTTTAAAATTCGCCTTCCTCGTTCAAACAATAAGTCATTCTCATTTGAACGAGATGCCTAACTCGTTAGAAGGGTCGTTCGATCATTTTATCTGATGAGGGCGTACTGTTTCACTTCATTTGAATGTCATTTGAAGCTAGTTCAACAAGGATAGCATTTCGTTCTAATGATCTTTTGTTCTCATTTGAACGAACCTTGTTTTCGTTCTAATGAATGATGTCGCCTCGAAATTTGTGTTAGCCTTATAAATACCTATTTCGTATTTATTTTTTCTAAGACTTTGTCAAGAACTTTTTTTGCATATACTTTGCAAAAAATTTCACCCTTTTGAGTTTAGAAAATCTTTTTTATTCACAAATCAAATCCCCAAAATATATTTGTGTGAACCAGTTTAGACCCTATATAATTTGTATCCTTCCATACACAACTCTTGCGGAGATAGTTTCTTTACTACTGACCATTGTGATTCTCGAGGGGATCATTGCCGAAGACAATTATTGATCACTGGTTACCGAGCATGCAAGGCTGCATGTGGACTGCTCCTCACCGAGTAGTATTCTTTAAAGATTTGCAAAGACTAGCGTGTTATACTTGTGGCGGTTATCAAGCAGTCTGTAAGTCGACTGTCTTGTAATATTTCTAAAGTGATGAATAGGGTTTTCCCCTTAAGGTATTTTTCCTCAAACTTTGCCTTTGTTGAATCCATGATTTACTTTATTTGTTTTATAACCTAGATGCATGTCATAGGGTAAAAAGATAAAAAAATGGATTTGTGTGTGTTAATTATATAAATTACTCCATTAAGACCGAGATAGCGCACTCTCAAATTGGTATTAGATCTGGTTGCACTAAGTTGTCATGTTAGATCCTTGATTAGTGTTGTTCCAGTGTGGTTGTTTATTCATCTCTCTTGTATTGGTTGTTTTTGTTTTTCTCTCGATGGATTCCCATAATTTTGATGACTTATATCGTTTGAATTTGAAGTTTGCTGAAAGAATTGAAATTCTTGAAAAAGAAAATTTTAGTTTTAAAGTTGTTGTATAACTTTTGCAAACTATTCAAACTCAAATAGATTTCTTTCACGAGAAACTTGTTGGCATGGACCGAGATTTTACAAATTTACAATTGTCCAAGAAAGAGAGTGATGATAGAGTCCGATTTTTAGAGAAAGGATTAGAAGACTTTAAAAGTTCTAGGGTTTCTGTTTGTGCCAATGACGATAGTAAAAAAATGTTTTTTAATTTAAAGTCACGTGAGAAGACTCTTAGGGATAAGATTGATTGCATTAAGGGGGAGAGAGATAACCTTCTAGGAATGATTGAATATTTAAAGGAGTCCCAAAAATTTGAAAAGTCTAATTCTTTGCTTGAGTCTAAGATTTTGAAGTAAAAAGATGATTGGAAAGACTCGAGTAGTTTTGGTAGTGATAGTATTGCCTCCCGTGTTTATAATGCTTCCAGTGTCAAAGCCAAGGCCATTGTTCATTTAATAGGGTCAACGACATCCAAGTGTGTTAGAAAAGGTCAAACATTAGGTAACATTCCTCACATGTTCACATTGTGGTAGGAAAGGCCACACTATACCAAAATAGGGAATTTGCAAGTGTTCTGAATACTTTCAAATGCCATTTGCAAATGTTCGGAACATTTACAAATCGGTATGTTGCTAAAAATTTATAAGTGTTCAAAATTGTTGCATAATTTATTTGCAATGTTTTATTGGGAACAAATGTTTGTTATGGATAACCGTTACAAACAAAATTGCAACGATTTAGAACACTTGCAAATGAAAATTTTGCAAGTGTTATAAATACTTGCAAAATTCAATAAGCATTTTTGTTTTACAACGGTTATAAACACTTGTAAATAAAAAAATACGTATTATTTTTTAACGGTTCAAAACACTTACAAATAGTAATAGGTGAGGAAAAAATAGTTATTTTGCAAGGGTTTAAATCACTTGAAATATATAATACATATTAAAAAATTATTATTAAAACCCATTCCCATGGAGATTCAGGTGGGACATAAGAAAATATATGGCATGAATCAAAACTTTGCATTTCTACTACAAATCCATATATAAACACATCAATGTGATAATACAACTATTTTTCATACTTCTCATCATTTATTAAAAAAATGTAATAATATAACTATTTATTCATACAAATCCACAAAAAAACACAACAATAAATTAATCTCACTCATTTCCAAATGAGAACCATATGCATATTCTATGTCAAATTCACAAAAAGAACACAAGGATGTTAACAAAAATATTAAAACGTAGGAAAGCAATGAACATGATACACAATCTTAAACAAATAATGACTTCATTAATTGCCATAGGTAAAATCAATAATTTATGAGAGTGATGAGATCAATTAATTTCTAGAGGACATTGAACTCTCAATAAAAGTATCGCCTGCTATGAAACTATAATCAATCATAATTGTGAGCGAAAATTTAAGAGAAGAGCTTGAGAAAATATGGTATAACTGAGTACGACTATTAAAAAGACCAAGGACCAAATGTAACTAGTACGACTTAAGAAAATTCCCACACTAACACCATAAGGAAATGATATGTAATAATTATCATGAAAACGCTGACGGGATTAGGATATTATTAGCATACATAAGTGCATGCTACTTTATTCTAGTGAATCTAATTCATCTCTTTTGAGAGACAGATATTGGTCTAATATCACAACAATTAAATGACAATTAAACGAAACAATAAAATGAAAAAATAAAATTTATTGAAACAATTCTTGGATCTACAAACAAGTAACATGAAATTCTTAAGGTCTAATGTCACAATAATTAAATGAGACAATAATATTAAACATAAATGAAAAGCAATTCTAGTGCATATAGTTGCATCATAAGCACAGACATTTGGCTTATCAAAACTCCAAATAATTTTCAAGCATCAAAACCATCTCAACTAGAATATAAGAAGCTTTACTGAGGTATGCGATATAGAAGAGGGTGTGGGGGATACTTGTACATTTTAAAATTTATCATTTATTCATGTGAATTTAGTATTTTCAAACTAATTCAATAAAATTTACCAGTTGACATACAACCATTTGTTGTGTCGCCGAGGGCGTGGACATTGAAACTATGGAGTCCAAGCTTAAGGCAAAAAATGTTTCTAGTAACTATAGTTGGACTTGAGACATAGAATAAATCAAACAATTTTAATCCGTACATTCCAGTATCAGTGTATAAATGCCATTTATAAAGTAAACTATAATTTAATACTACCATCTCCCTTCTTTGGCAAAGAAGACGGTGCCATTGACACCTGCACTGCTGCTAAGAACCAAGACAGCCTTCACCATTGTTAATTCTGATCTAAAGAAATAATGATAACAATTTTTTATCCGCGAGATATATGGGTATCGGTTTTTTTGTGTGTTGTTAAAATACCGCCATAAGTAGAATAGATATATGGCTTATTAAGTTCATATGACAATTGAGACGGTTGTGACAGCACAGCAGAAATTGAAAAATTCTCCAAAACTGAAGAAAAAGGAAAAATAGACTAACACACTCGGGCAAAAAAAATCAGAAGAAAAGAAATACTGTTAGAATACATCACCAAACAACAACCATGAGCTTCTAATTAGTTCGTTGGTTAGAGGGCTCAACTGTTATTGACTCTCACACAATCTCTGCTTCTCCCACTTTCGGTTCTGGGTTTGGTGGCAAATCTATTTTTGCTCACGTTCTTCGTGATCTTGATAATCCAGTTCTCGAAATGACTGTGGCATATAAAAAAGATCCAAGCCTAGTAAAGTTGGACTTGGTGCTGATAGCCCCTCTAAGCGTTATTTTCATGAACGTTGAGTCACAAAAGCATAAGAATGATGTATTCTGCTTGTGGGGATCACAAAAGTATAATACTTCATTATTTTTTTTAACTCAAACTGAATTTCCAATTATTCTCATATCATAATCAGTCCAATTACACTAAAATTAACTTTATTCCTGGTTATTTTATATTGAGATGGATAGGAATGGGAGAAATTTATTTTGACTTCCCTTGTATTCTATCTATTTCATCTGGAATTTCCTTGCAACCCATGGTTGCAGAAAAAATAGATGGTGAGAAGTTATTTCAATTTTCATAGTCAGGCCAGTATTAATTTGTAGAACTCTCAACATCTATAAACCATATCTAGTTGATGGGCTTGATAGCATCACTTGTATTAGTTGAAAGGCGCAATCAATTTTTTTTAGAGGCTCATCTCACACAAGTGCTAAAGTTATGGGAGCATTCATGTACTTAAAGAATTAAATAAAACATATTAGTACTACTATGATATTACATACCAAATCACTGAATTTCCTCCTAGGCATATGACCAAATTCAGCGTAATCTTGACGCCCATCTGATGAGTGCATTATTTTCATGAAATATGCCCAAATATAGACCTTGTTAGGCCCATTGTATCATAAATAATGAGGTTTTAGAGTCATTTTTATAAAATAAAAGAAAAATGCAAGTTTGAATCAAACTCGAGTTAAAAATGCAATTTTAGTAACTCTGGGGCGTGACATTGTAATTATAAAATTTTATGGTCCTGAAAATAATCCTTAAATGTTTATCTAGGCAAAATAAAGTTCTCCCTAAAATTTGGTTGAATTCTGAATTAAAACGAGTAATTAATGAATTTCGGGGGCTAAAATACAAAGAGGGGTAATTTTGTAAATTTTAAATATTTGTGAACCAAAATTTGAAATAATTATATTTATTTTTTTATTTTTGTAGGTACCCCAGAAATTTGTACTATAAAGGAGTCGTTGTGCAAAAATTGTTAGGATACATCGCGACAGGACACGATACGGTTGACACAGCTGGAATAATATTTTTTTATAAAATTGTTCGAGTGTCCGTTGATGTCGTGTCATAACTTTTCAAAAAGGTCTTGACAAGAATCACAACTTTAAAGTTTGGACAAAAATAAGATTTTGAGGTTTTGGAGGTCAAAAGTGCGATTAAAGTTGGTGTTGTGAATAGTGACGAATATGGGGATAATTATCTCCAACTTTTTTACAGACTCCATGAGATAATTATCAGCTCAAATACAATAAATCGGGGAGAGCCCCATCTCATCCAATACCCTAAACTTAAACCTATAAATAGGACCCTTGGGTTCATTATTTTTTACAGAAAGTGGTATAGAGAGCTTTAGAGATAGTTTTTGGTTCCTTATTTTGAGAGAATATTTTTAATGAGGGCTAATAATTATTTTGTGTGAGGAATGCTGTCAAGAATATTTGTGACATACCATTTGTAAGTTTGTTCATTTAATGCAAATTAGTATTTATTCTTGCAAATTTATTATGTCCACAATTATACTCGCTTAATTTCCTTACTAGGACTAGGTGAAATTTATCATGTGTGATTAATATTGTATGTGATTTAAATTCATTTTTTATCCCGATAGGTGCTAACTACTTTAAAAAAAATCAGTATTCATTTAAAACGACACGAGAGTGCGTTTTAAACCTTCAGCATTGTTTGAAAAAAATTATTTTTTATTTTAAGTATGTGTACTTTTTGATGGGTTATACTTTTATTAAATTGATTGATAACCCATGGTTAAAGACTATATTTTGAAATCTAAAAGTTAACTTTTTAAGGGAATAGGAATTTTAGGCGTTTAAATTTAGAGACGTTAAATTTATTTTGGACTTATAATATGTTATTTTTTCAAATTAAATATGACGACAGTCGGTTTAATTTGAATTATAAAATCGGGAATGACGAATTTAAATTATTGCATAGCATTAGTTAAATGTGTAAAATGGATCCAACGTCCTAATTCTCACGCTCATTTGATTACATCTCTCATAGTTATATTTTTTCTATTTGTGTTTGCTGAGTTAATACCACATCCCATTTCCAAACCCATTTCGTCTAGTTGGACAGTTACAATAATTTTTAACAAAAAAAAATGATTTCCTCGTGGGTTCGACCCGTACTTACACTCACAATTCTAAATAGCCCATGCACTTGCGGTATTTTCTGAAATTGACAACAAGTTTTAAGGGCCGTTGCCGGGGATTTGTTTGATTTTTTTTTAAGTTGTGACTTTCGGACTAGTTTTTTTTTACTTTCTGCATTTTTGTTAGTAAAAATTCATAAAAAAAAGTTAAAATTTTTGGGGAAAAAATCAGCAACAATATTTCTATTTTTCTGGGTAAAAAAATCTGATTTCAAATTTTTTTAATAGCACTAAGTTCATCCTCAAATACATAAAAAAATTGAAAAAAATATCTCCAAATTTCCAGATTTGTTTTTTTCAGTAGGTAGACCATAAAAAAAAATGAAAACTCAATTTTTTTCCCAGCAGTAATTCTGTTTTTTTTTCAGTATATAAAAAAAATTATTTCATAAGTGTATTTTTTTGTATTAAATACACCACTAGTGTGTGTATCGTGTTTTTTTCTTCTCTTTTCTTTAATTTTGTTTTTTTATGTGTCGTGCTTTACGTTTGGTGTACTTCTTTTGTTTTTTTAGAAACATACTCAAAGAAGAAGAAAAAAAGAAAAAAAAGTGAAGAAAAATTCGAAAAAGTGTTCAACGGTTCGCGAACGTGAAGAAAAAATTGTGCTATCTTGCCACGAGCACAAGGAACCCTCGGAGACAACTGAAGCATAGACAGCATTTTCCTCTGATCGACGTCATCTTAAACTTAGGTTCGACGTAAACAAGTGACCTTAAAAATTCCACGTCGTAGGTACGTTTTATGTGCTCCTACGTGGTTTAATTTCGCATTTAATTTAGCACGTTGCATAAATTGACTTAAGGGAAAAACCCGTGTGAAAGATAGAGTGGCGATTTCATCACCCTTCCTTGGCCCGAAAATCACTATATAACCAAGCATTTGTATATCCCGAGCCATCACATTTAATTTAAAATCAAGTAGACATTGGCCTTACGATATCACATAGCTCATAGAAAACCTCTCAACAAGGCTAGAATTACAAGCAACTCCAACGGGAACTTGTCAAATCGACCTCGTTTCACCTTGTCTAGGATTGGTGATTTTCAATTTGTCTTCGTACCGACCACCTACCTAGAGGAAAAAGCAGGATTTGAGGTGATAACCATAGTTGGTCGTCTTTTAAATTCTCCCTTGTCAAAGAGTAGGAGTTGTTTAATTAGGGAGATTAATTTGGAGACCCCTGTGTCGTCGATTAATCTCGGGAAAACTAGATTTTAAAATTGAAATTCCCCTCACCTAAATTAGATATTTCAAATTGCTTTGTGTTAGTTAGGAACTACGTAGTTTTAGTCAATTCTTTTTTTAATTTTCTTCACATAAAAAAAAATTTTGAGTGAGCTCAGTGTATGTGAAGTTGGTTTCGAGATCATACCGGTCATTTGTCGAGTGTGGATTCTAGCATTTCCGATACTTAGGTAGGTAGATTTTCAATATTCACCGAGATGGGAGATGAGTTAGCGCCACGTGCCCTTAAAGATTACCTTTATCCAACTAGGTCAAGTCAACCTGCGTGCATATGTGTACCTGATCACGCTGTGAATAATTTCCTTTTCGATCATGGAACCATCCAAATGTTGCCCGTGTTTCGAGGTATTGACAAAGAGGATCCCTACCTTAATATTTTGGGGAATTCGAGTAGATATGTGGGACCATTAAGTATCAACAACTCACCGATAAGATTATCAAACTTAAATTATTCTCGTTCTCAATGAAAGACAAAGCCAAGATTTGGATGAACTCGTTAATACCTGAATCCATCACCACTTGGAACCAAATGAATGTCACTTTCCTGCAAAAAAAACTTCCCCAACTAAAAGATGGCGTCGATACGTCATGCCATCAATACATTTAGCCAAAAGGAGGGAGAATCCTTATGGATGTATTTGGAATGATTCAAGGACTTGCTACTGCAATGTCCGCACTATGGGATTGAGATGGGATGCAAAGTCCAAATTTTGTATGAGGGATTCGATTGTAATACTTGAACTATGCTCGAGTCTCTCTGTAACAGTGATTTTACTGAGAAAAGTGAGGTTGACGCGTGGATATTCCTAGAAGCCATAGCAAAAAATTCACAACAATGGGCACCCAATAGAGAATTTAGGTCCACCACATTCAATGAGGGTATCTCTCACCAAGTCGAACAAAGTTATGATTTAAATGCCAAAGTGGCCACATTGGCCCGACGTTTAGAAGCTTTATAGACGAGCAAAGAGGGAAATAGAGCCACACCAGCGGCTGTTCAACATGTAGGTTCTCCTATGTGTATACTTTCCAATGCGTTCGACCACTTAGTCAAAAATTATCCCGCCGCCCTTCCGACCCACAAGGCACGTACCGAGCAAGCCAATGCCCTTTATCAAAATAGGTCAAAGTATGACCCATATTCCAATGCATACAATCCGGGGTGGTGAGACCACCCCAATTTTTCATGGTCCAAGGGTCAATACCAAGAAAGTGGAGGTCAATCTTCTGTTAATCCACCTCTGGGTTTTCAAACGAATGCCCCCAAACCATCGTTTCCTTCTTCCCAAAAAATCCAAGATTTAGAGGATATGATTAATTTTCTTGCTCAAAGTACCCTCCAATTCCAGCAAACCTCTCAAAATGTCCTCCAATCCACCCAACAGAGCTTGCATGCAAACACTCAATCTATAGACAAACTCGAGGTTCAAGTGAGTCAATTAGCGAACGCTTTGAGTGAGATAAATAAGGGAACATTTCCAAGTCAACCTGAGCCCAATCCTAAATGTAACTTACCTAAAGGTCAATATTTTGTGCAAGATAACGTCGGTTCATCACAAACCTTGGAGGATGTAAAAGCCATCATCACGCTTAGGTCTGGTAAGGAAGCTAAAAAAAATGTCTCACCACCCATCGAGAGTGAATCCGAGAAACGTAAGGAGAAGGAAGATCCCCATATGGATTCAACTTCCTCCCTACCCTTATCTTCTGAGCCATCTGTAGAAACCTATGTTCCAAAAGCTTCATTTCCCCAGCGATTGGTTCCCCAAAAGAAAAAGGCGCAAGTTGATAAGATGTTAGAAGTATTCAAGCAAGTACAAATCAATATCCCGTTTCTTGACGATGTACAACAAGTCCCATCCTATGATAAATTTTTTAAGGACCTTTGGACCTTCAAGAGACACACCAACGTGCCCAAGAAAGCTTTTTTCCCCGTGCAAGCTAACTCGATCATTTCCTATAGAACTCTCGTAAAGTACAAGGATCCAGAGACACCGACGATCTCTATTGATATAGGGAAGCATCACTTCAAGAAATCCCTCTTAAAATTATGAGCAAGCGTGAACCTTCTGCCATACACCGTGTACGCGAAACTAGGTTTGGGGGAGTCAAAGCCCACTAAAATGGCCTTGTCCTTAGCCGACCGATCCATTATGTTGCCTAGAGGTGTTGTAGAAGATGTATTGATTAAAGTGGGTGAGTTTATCTTTCCGGTAGACTTTGTTGTCTAAGACACGCAACACGTACTAAACTCATCCACACAAATCCTGATCATCCTCGGTCGATCATTTTTGGCCACTTCCGACACTATTTTTCAATGTCGTAGTGGGCAACTGAACCTATCATTTGGGAACATGATCATAGATTTGAATGCTTTTAATTTAGAGAGGTTATCGTCTGATGAGGGAGAGAATGAAGTCAAGTATGTTTAAGAAGTGAACGATGTCACTACCCCACGGGATAGTGACACACACGATCTACATGATAGGCCAACTGATCTTCCTCTAGATATGAGTCTTAAAGAATTTGAAAAAGAATTTGGTCCGGTTGATGAGGATCTTACTATTGATGTCCAATATTTATTGGACATTTTTTGTCATTTAGAGGAGAGAGACCGGGACAATATGATAGATAAGTTCCTTCTCTGTGAAAACAAGCCTGACCCCTTAGAGAGTATGCTGACACGTGAGGTTTTTTCTGTTAGTGATGAGATTGATAAAATCATTCGAGCGTTTCCACCTAGTAACGCTTGTTTTGTCATACTGTATTATCCCTTTCCACCACGTCTACCTGTATCATTTGAATATTTGGATGAGATTGCAAAAATGAGTAAAGTATCGTCCGATTTAGAGCCCGATGTATTCATTCTCGAGTTTGAGCGATACCTAGGCTTAGCATGTCATTCAGAGTTTCATTATCATAGTCTCTTCGAGACTGACCATCTATGTTATCAAGTGACTGCGCACCTCGAAAATTTCACTCACCACATTCATTATGTGCCTTCATGTGTATACTTTGTCGATTGGGTTGACTCTCAATTGTTCAGACTTTTGATTTATGATGCAATGCATGTGAGATCGGTGGGAAGTTGGTAACACAAGAGGAAATTCACGGGTAATATCGTCCTTTTACTTCTGTAATTTATTTACTTTGTCCATATTTTTAGTTTTAGCATAGATTGAGGACAATGTAAAATTTAAGTTTGGCGGTAATGATGGTATTTTTGAAAATTAAAAAAAAAAAGGAAAAAAGAAAAAAGAAAAAAAAGATTTTCAATATAATTGTGTTTTGAAAAGATTTCTTAACGTATAATTAATTCATGGATCTCTTAACTTATGAAATTTTTACACATTAGCCATACAATATGATCGAAAATGGATCTTGAGGTGAAAGTTAATATGCTTAACGAATAAATATGGAGATTTTAACCCGGTGAGATTGGGCCATTCAACATTTTCTATAGATTCAAATCAATCCGAGTTACAATAACTCAATCTTACCTTCAGTGATAAATTCGGTGATGATCTCAAATTCTTTGTTTCTCTCGATTACTGAAAATAAAAAGTGAAGATGTGAATCTTAAGCACTAAAAATCTTAGTAAGTCATCTTGAAACACAAATCAAATTAACAAAACTTGAGAAATAAGATTAAGCCATCATTTGAAAGACTAAAATTAAGCCTAAATTCCAACCTTTTTACATTATTTCGTTGCAAGCCCATTTGAGCCAAAAAGAAAATAAGCCTTTTGTTAAAAATCCATCATCCTACCCAACTCCAACTGAGTGTTTAAAGACTATTAAAAAAAAGCCATACCCATCTTTTGAGAATAGTAGGGTAAACAATTACGGTAAGGAAAAAGGACAAAAAACGAAATAAGAATAAGTTTGCAAAAAAATTATGTGCGAAAAAAATGAAAAAAAAATGGAGGTTAGAAGAAATATTTCCTAAACGTCAAAATACCGAAAACCTCTATATTCTCAGAAATTTTGAACTCCAAAAGCCATTTTGTCTAGCCAAAATCAGAGCCTACAATACAACCAAAGAAAGTCCTAACCTATCTCAACTGAAGTTAGTTAAAATGTGGAGAGAAGATGAATAGGATCTATGGTATGATTCAATGTTTTCAAAAAATAATTAATTTTCTATTCATGAGGTCATATTCATCCATTATAAAAAATTCCGTTTTTGATCATGTATATGTGAAATTTGTTCATTTAAATTTACTCTTTTATTCACATATACCGAGAGAAAATAACCGATTTCTGAGTGTTCGACTGTGAGTCCATACCGTGAGATTTTGAAATCAAAACGAACTTTCTGATAAGAAATTTAACGATCAAATTTTTTGAAATGGACGGTTATATTAGCTATGCACACACACACGATAAGTGGAGATTGAAAAGTGAAGTTCTACTATATTTATGAAGTTTGCATTCAAACTTGGTTATATTACTTTTGAGTCTTTTGTATTGAGTCAAGCTTTTGAATTTTATGGGTATATTCACTGCAAACCCTCACGATACAAAACTCGTCCACTAAGGCAACCTAGGGGTTTAAAGACTTGTTGCACATGTTAAGTGCAATCGTGATTCCTACAAAAGTGAGTTAGATTTTTAATTTTTTAGTTTTGCTCGAGGACTAGCAAAGTTTAGGTTTGGGAGTATTTGATTAGTGCATTATTTTGCATGAAATATACCCAAATCTAGACCTTGTTAGGCCCATTGTATCATAAATTATGAGTTTTTAGAGTTATTTTTATAAAATAAAAGAAAAAAGAAAGTTTGAATAAAATTCGAGTTAAAAATACAATTTTAGTAACTCTGGGGATTGAAATCGTAATTATCAAACTTTATAAGCCTAAAAATAATTTTTTAATATTTATCTAGGAAAAATAAGGTTCTCTCTGAAATTTGGTTGAAATCTAAATTAAAATGAGCAATTAATGAATTTCGGGGGCTAAAATACAAAGGGGGTAATTTTGTAAATTTTAAATATTTTTGAACCTAAATTTGAATTAATTATTTTTATTTTTTTATTTTTATAGGTACCCCAAAAATTTTTACTACAAAGGAGTCGATGTGCAAAAAATTTCAGGATACATCGTGACGCAACACGACACGGTTTACATAGCTGGACTAAATATTTTTTTTATAAAATCGATCGAGTGTCTGTTGAGGCCCTGCCATTGCTTTTCGGAAAGGTATTGACGAGACTCACAACTTTGAAGTTCGGACAAAAATGAGATTTTGAGGTTTTGGAGGTCAAAAGTGCGATTAAAGTTGGTGTTGTGAATAGTGACGAATTTGGGGATAATTATCTCCAACTTTTTCCAAGACTCCATGAGATAATTATCAGCTCAAATACAACCAATCAGGGAACGTCCTATCTTATCCAAATACCCTAACCCTAAGCCTATAAATAGGACCCTTGGGTTCATTATTTTTTACAGAGAGCTTTAGAGATAGTTTTTGGTTCCTTATTTTGAGAGTATATTTATTAAGGGCCAATAATTATTTGGGGCATACACAAAATAGTCCCTCAAACTTTTTCTAATACACGTTTAGTCCAACCTTTTTATTTTGCACCAAAAATTCCTTCACCATGCCAAAAAGGCTTTACCATGCCGCTGGCGCGGACCTTTAAAGATAAAAGAATAAGGGACTTTTTGGTACAAAATATAATACTTGGACTAAGTGTGTATTAAAAAATATTTGAGGGACTTTTTGATATTTGAATTATTGTGTGGGAGGAATTCTGTCAAGAATATTTATGACACACCATTTGTAAGTTTGTTCATTTAATGAAAATTAGTATTCATTCTTGCAAATTTATTATGTCCACAATTATACTCGCTTAATTTTCTTACTAGGACTAGGTGAAATTTATCATGTGTGGTTATTATTGTGTGATTTAAATTCATTTTTGTTCTCGATATGTGCTAAATACTTTTAAAAAAAACCGGCATTCATTTAAAACAACACGAGAGTGCATTTTAAACCTTCGGCATTGTTTGAAAAAAATCATTTTTTTATTTTAAGTATGAGTACTTTTTGATGGGTTATACTTTTATTAAATTGATTGATAGCCCATGCTTAAAGACTATATTTTGAAATTTAAAAGTGAACTTTTTAAGGGAATAGGTATTTTAGGCGTCTAAATTTAGAGACGTTAAATTTATTTTGGACTTATAACGTGTTATTTTTTCGAATTAAATACAACAAGAGTCGGTTTAATTTAAGTTATAAAATCGGGAATGACGAATTTAAATTATTGCATAGTATTAGTTAAACGTGTTAAATGTATCCAACGTCCTAGTTTTCACGCTCATTTGATTACATCTCTCGTAGTTATATTTCTTCTATGTGTGTTTGCTTAGTTAATACCACATCCCATTTCCAAACCCATTTCGTCTAGTTGGACAGTCACAATAATTTTTAACAAAAAAAATTGATAAACCCTCGTGGATTCGACCCGTAATTACACTTTATATTATATAATAGCCCGTGTACTTGCGGTAATTTATAAAATTGACAACACCATCATCAATATTTTGCAATTTCAAATCCAAACGTCTCCTTGTGACAATCCATGTATTAACTCATAACTAAAGTCAATTAAACCCACAAGAAAATATATTCGATATTCTACGATAAAAAGTACATACAAATTATCAAATGGAAGTAATCCAAACCCTAACGAGATCCTTTAGAAAGGAAGTCTCTCCCAACTATGCTTTCCAACACAGAAGATTTTCCAGAACTCTGAACTCAACTCAAAAGACCAAAAAAAAGGTAAAAAAATATGCACACAATCTTTACATACATATGTGAACGCAGATGAAATGAAATAGTATTTTTCTTTTCTACTTTTTAATGACAAGATTATGTCGAATTCTAATAGTCAGAGATAGGTAACTGATGTACTGAGAATGGTAATTGTAATTAGTTTGGGCATAATGCAGATGTAGGTCACATAATAAGAGTTTATGGTAAAGCTACAAACATTTAGACCTATTCTAAATTTAGAAAATGAAAAGGAAAATTGGGAAACATGCGGTGGATATCTAATAAAAGTATAATTTTGTATGAGTTGCCCTAATAGCTAATAGAATGTATAGAATACTTGTCCACCGATGACGATGACAGAAGGAAAAGCGTCCCAATGAGAGGAGAAAGTGTTTTTGGCGCCACTGTAGTCTCCGAGAGCAGTACATGCTCTCTGAGTACGATTCACTAGACCGGTCGAGCTCTCAATAGTTATCATATCATCATCATTATACCAGCACATGGGTGTATTACCTATGCATTTTCGTTTATTGTAATGTTGTTTTTATTTTTTTCTGGTTTTGAAATTTAAAAAGTAAATAAATGACTTCCTTAAGCGAATTAAATGGTATTTTTGAGCTAGATATTTTTCAGACATATAATAAAAATATTAATATTAGATAGTGTTTTCATTAATATTGATTAAGTGATACATAAAGTCCCCTATTTGAATTTTGCGCAATCCCTTTAAATCTCAAGAGTAGCCTGGTAAGGCGCTCCATGTTTTCAGTCTTATGCAACCTATTATTCTCTAAATCATTTTTAGTTTTCTCTCCCATTGAGGGCTTTCTTCATGTTTTAATCCCTAGTTTTCCTCTACATTATTTAAAGACCCAAAGGAAATAGAATGTACGTAGGACCAAAATCTCTAACTACATTTGATTAATGGAGAAAGTTCATTAGTATTAGATCTATAATAAAAATAATGAAATCATAAGAACTCTTAGTTCACAATTAAGAATCCGTATTTATAATTAACAAATTTCATCTTTTTTCTTTAATTTTATCCTCTCAACTTTATTAATGCATCGTATTAATATTGCCAACAACATTTAATGTTGAGATACTATGCCATGGGCAATGCTGGAATTCTACGCCATTTTATATAATACTTTTAAAAATAAGACTTTTAAGAGAATAAGATATGAAAAACTTATTAGCCGTCCCAAGGTCCATTTGATTAAAGTACTCCCCGCTTCCTTATCATTCTTATAGGCTAGGTGTTGGATTGTTTACTTCTCCAATATTTGGATTCGTCGAGATTGGATTTGAGTTTTCACTAAGAGCTACATATGTTTCATCGCGTTCAGAGTTTGTCGTTTCACATTTTGACCTCTCACCACTCCTTGAAGCCTCACTAAACCCCTCAAATTTCTAAAGCTCCTCTTGGCCTGCAGGAAATAAACAAAATATCTCAGTTGAGTGAGAGTTTGATATGAGAGAGATTTATAGCCTCAAATAACTAGTTAAAATCAATATCATGGTCTTAGTAATATTAAGACCATTAAGTGTTTGTCTTGTAAGGTTCCAATTACGGCATATTTCAAACATTTCACAAATTTTCAATGCATTTTTTATCCAGTCAATTTATTATCTTTTTGGGTGCTTCAATGATTTGAGTTTGTACTAATAATGGATTAGTTAAATTTGAGTTAGGTTGGGCCACTATATGAGTTTTCTTTTTTTTGGTTACCCATGATAATATCTGCTCGATATCAATATAACATTACAAGAAACATAATGGGTTACACTTAAGGAAAAGGCAAAGCTACACCCTCATAGTAAAACACACATAAGTATGTCAGTACAAAAATGGATAACAATATCATTTTCGGGCAGAAATGGTATTTCTGAACATCATTGAAAAATGAAAAAAAAAGTAACATCATTTACTATATGCGACATTTTTAGTAGTTTTTGCGACACTTTTTTCTCTCAAAAGCATCACAAAAAGGGAATAAGGAGACCAAAGCATAAATATACAAAACTTTGGATTTCAAACTAATATTATGCAAGGTATTAGTTTACAAGCCGATACCTTTATAGGCAGCTTGAATTTTAGTGGCTGAAAGTTATTGGTTTCATATAGTTGGTTCTGGCCTATAATTTCCTTATATCGATGAACGACCCTCGGAGAAGCATCCCTTGGGGAGGCAACCCTAGGAGAAGAGGCCTTGGAGTAAATGACGGTTGTGCCATCAGTTGCTCAAAAGGTGTTGGAGGCCTAGTAAGTAATTTGTGTTGATCTGCTTCCCCCAATATTTTCTCAATTTACTACTTAGCTTCCTAAACAGGGGAATGGATGATTTTGACTCACCGTGCTTTAATATTCCACATCCCTTCTTCTTTTCCTTGGATCTCTTCTTATCT
This sequence comes from Sambucus nigra, assembly GCA_949130495.1. NCBI lineage: Eukaryota > Viridiplantae > Streptophyta > Magnoliopsida > Dipsacales > Adoxaceae > Sambucus > Sambucus nigra. The sequence continues at coordinate 439,232,118 of OX422210.1, forward strand.
GTTACCTACAAATTTGAAGATATTTGAATAAAATAAGCAACAAGCTTTGCTTGAAAAATAATAAAAGTATTCAGACATAAAAATAATTATTTAATCAAAGTACTCACTTGAAACTTCTAGATGATGATCCTTAATTCATTTATTGTACTGAGTGTAACTAATTGACGGGTACAGACTGAATAATATCAACATTAGCACAAGTATCTTTAGTACCATCATTTGAATACACTAGCATTGTCTTTGGTACCACTAGCTTCCTGTTTTGAAGAGATATCAATAAGCTTTCCTATTGTATCAGATAAGTAGAAAAAATATGGATGTAATAACTAAAGTATGAGATGGAGAGCATAAAAACCTCTTCCATCCTTCTTTATCCGGGCTTGGGACCGGCAATGCAAAGTACATATTTGCATTGGCGGAGTTATAAAAGGTCATACCATATAGAAAAAAGCAACTCAAGTAATCCAAAAATGCAAAATATAACGAACATAATTAAGTTAATAGCAAATACTAACATAATAAAGTCCATAACTTATTAAATTCCATAGCAGAATAAAGTCCACAGCAGAATCAAGTTCATAGCAAAAACTGGCATAATAAAGTCCATAGCATACTCAACACAAGCATAGCGTTAGCAAGTCACTAACAACCATCAAAAGAAAGAATTCATCATAATCAAACACTATGCATGAAGAAACTATTCGGTCACACCACCCAACTTCCACTGCCAATATCTCTGAGAATCTCATCACCACCTTGTGTTCCCAAGTAAAGATAAGATTTTTCCTCGATCACTTTGTCCAATAACAATACCACCTCTTTCTCGTAATTCACTATGTGATTGTGCAAAACGTCTCAAGGGGTAGAGTCTTTCCTTCCCTTTCCAATAACCTTACCATTAAACCCTTGCACATCACATGAGACACCATCTTCTAGTGAGCATGATTCTACATTAAATGATGCAACTGTCCCATTACTTGAACTTGCTCCAATAGTTGGGGAGGAATGGGACTTCCCCAACGCTATACCTATCATTGTTTCTATATTTCTTAGTTTATTATCCATGCCTTTAATCTCGGATTCAAATGTATCAAGCCGACCTTTCATTTGGTTCCTATTGGACTTTTCAGCTACAAGCAAAGATAAAGATGGAACCAAAGCCTCGATAGATAATAGGGAAACTATGGAATCCGCGCCACGAGTTCGCCCTCGCTTATCAACACCAAAGAATTGGGACAAGGCATAATTTCTTAATGATTGTGACTGGTTAGTGTTAGCACTACAACTTTCTTCTAGTTCTTTTTTCTTCGCGAGCACCTTGTCTTGTGAAATGTCAAATATGTAGAAGTGTCAAGACTAATCATTTGAATGTATAATGTTTTCATGTAACAATCACCATTCACTATTTATAGAAAATCGCCATGATCGAAACAATGCTCTCTTTGACTGACCCATCCTTCATGTGTGGCTAGCTATCCATACATCAACACTCAATGGGTTTTTATGCAATTTCTTTGTCTACAAATAAAAAAACATAATATATCTTCAAGGTAATAAAAATAAAAATAAATTTGTAAAACATAATAGTCATACGTACGATATTGTATACGACCTGGGCATTCTCATCGCTCCCACTTATGTGAGTGGCCCTAATCTTTTCCCTATTATCTTTCCTTGTTTTCCTCTTTTTTTAGCCTCTTTTGTATTCTCATGCTTCAAAAACTCTTTTCACTGTTCTGGCTTAACACCTAGAGGTACATTGGCTAATCTTTAGGCATCCATTGAATATTTATCATCATAGTTCTTCCGTAACATGTATTTATATGCTTTAAGTAAGTTGCACCTACTTTTGTAGCAACTAATCTTGTAAATTTTTAGGATTCCATATTTTCTCTACCAAGACAATTGATATTTTAAAATTATAAGAAATGTGTAAAGTTATAAAAAAGCAAAGATAATGAACAAATTAATTATACATAAGAATTCTCACTTGCATATATTTCCAAACATCCTCTTTGTATGTTTTCGGAACCTTGCACCAATCAGTATACGATATTGGGACCTAATCATGGAACGCTTTACCAAGTTAAGACATTAATCATCCTTTCTCACTACCTACTACCTGATTATGTTGATTGATCTCAACCGTAATTTTTGTGTACATAGATGATCCATTTGGACCATCGTGTGGGTTGCAGACATCAACTTCATTTGACATTATAATGAAATTCAACTAGTGTTAGATATATGATGCATAAATATTTTGTCTACATTAACTATTCACATATTATGGCCAAATGTACTAAGAATTAATAATCTGTCCAAATGCATAATCTATCAAAATTTACTAAGAATCAGTCCATCCATCGCATGTTTTAACATAAGTGAAGCATTAAAGTAGTACATATGCATAATAGTTCACAAGAATAGATCATAAGAAAAAAAATCTTGAAGAGATGTCTAAACTATTTTACATAGTAAGTGAAGCATTAAAGGTAAAAAAAATTAAGAAAAAATCATAAAAATCAGCTTCAGCTTTAACTAGAAATCCTGAAGCAGATTCTTTAAGTTGGGATCGTCCTCAAGAATAGACTGATACATTATAGGAATATCAAATTTGTCAACACTTCGTGTTAATCTCTGTGGTGAATGCGAAATGATATACCAACAATTGTCTTAAAAATCCTCTGAGTAGAACACTTGAGATGTTTCAGATGCAAGAATGAATGGCTCATCATCGATTTTATCCTTACTCTTCAGATTACTTAAATTTACCATCATTAAGTTCGAGTCAGTATCAACTTTAAAACCATTTACCTTGTCCTCGACTCTCACCCAGTCACAACAAAATTCAACTGTTTTTAAAGATCTATAATCCAACTAAATATTCCAAGAACAATGCCAAAGTATATTGTCACCGTTTCCTTGAAATTCATATCTTTTTCGCTTCACCTGAACTTCGTGAATGACCTCATTGATACGCCACTATTTTGCGTTACTCAGGACTCATCATACTAGCGTGTGAAAAATTCAAACCCATTAACCTGATACCTCTTATATGATTGTACATCATATAATGGCCTATTTGCTAGCCGCCAAAGTGCGGTATCAGTCAATCCCGCTTTTAATAACTACAAAAAAATATTTCATAAGATGATTATATATATATATATATAAATATATACACACACATAATAATAAATGTAAAATTTTATTATGTAGTCGAATTAAGAGCTAACCTCCTTCATCAACCACAGAATAAAGCCCTCAGTATTTTCCTTCAATGTAGCCTCTCTTCGGTTACTCCCAGATGTGGATTCCCAATAAAGATCATATTTCCTACACCAATTCATTACACATACTTATGCATCCTACTTCCTACAACAATATACACAAGTGATATTTTCCAATTCAAAAATCTCAAATCATATTAATACACTTACTTCTGCTATTCTTTCACTTCATTTGATTGGTGTAACACCTGCTTACGTACTTGTGAAAATTGTAATGGGATTAACTTCAGATTATTCCTTTGTACTAAAGTAACCTCGCCCGCGCATTCATCATCTTCATTTTTATCGAGAAAATCTTCATGAGTATATTTTTTATTTCCTTCACTAGGATTCGACATGTACTCCATGCAATAGAGAGTCTATTATTCTACGATATATTTCTCTGCAATGCTTCCTTCAACATACCTCATATTATTAGCGTACTTCTTGAAATCTTTCATTAACCTTCACATTAAAAATATATCGATTACAAAAAAAATAAAATGTTTGTCAAAATAAAAAGGTTAAGAAAATCATTTCTTATTTAATTACCTCTCATAAGGATACATCCACATATATCTTATCGGCCCACAAATCAACACTTCCTCTACTAAGTGTATAATGAGGTGGATAGTAATAACAAAAAATCTAGGAGGAAACTATTTCTCCAAAACACAAATAGCCTCCAACAATGCTTTCCTTGACAACTCCAAAACATCCCTCTTGATCACTTTATAACATAACATGTTGAAAAAAAATCTTAACCATTGAATGGCTATTCTCAAGTCTTTGTGTTTTGGATAAGCATTTTTAAGCAGCAACGCAACAAATATTTTATAATTACATGATAGTCATGTGACTTAAGCCCCTTCAATCCAAGTGGTTATAAACTCACACAATTACTCAAGTTAGAAGAAAACCCTCTTGGAAGCTTTAGCTCCTTCAAAGTACGAAAGAACAGTTCTTTTTCTTTTTTGTTTAAAGTGAATGCAACCATTGGTTTCACAGTTTTTCCTGAACTTTTGTCTCTTTCCATCCGCATCTTCTTCTTGATCCCCATAGTCTCCATATCTTTACGTGCCTTTTCACTATATTTGGTTTTGTCTTTGACTCCTAGAATGGTTGACAAAAGATGATCGGTGACGTTCTTCTCGATGTGCATAACATCTAGATTATGACGAACACCATGCTCTTTCCAATAAGGCAAGTCAAATCAAATAGACCTCCGATACCATGAATAGGTAACGTCACTAACCATATTCTTATCCCTTTTATGTTTTCTTTTAATTCCAAAAATCTATTTAGCAATTCTCATCTTGATGGATTCCACCTTCTTCTCAACCTCCGAACTAGATAACCTTTGTGGATCTATACAATGTTCAACCTTGTTGTTGAAATTGTGTTTGTCCTTCCTGAACATGTGATCACGACAAAGGAACCTTCTATGACCACTATAACAAATTTTCCTACTACTCGTAAGTCGTTAAGAGTCTATTACTTCAACATAAACTGGACATGCCTCATAACCATGAACCGTGCAACCTGATTGTTGATGTAAAAAACTAGATCGCTCTAATTATTCAATCACAGATAAATAAATAAGACAAAGATTTTTAAAGTGGTTGGGCTAGGAATAAAGCCTACATCCACTGTTATGTTATTGCTGAATGTTTGTGGAATTCTTGATTACAAGTTCTCTCAAGAAATTCCGGTCCCTTTGAATGAGGGAGATACAATGTATTTATAGCCCTGAGGCTTACATATGAAAGGGTGGTGCATTAAATGATATACATATGAAAGGTCCTTGAGGCTATCATCTGAAAGGGTGATACATTAAATGATATACATATGAAAGGGTAACTCATTTAATGTTCTTCAAGCGTGTGCGTCAAGATGATAAGCAGTCAATGAACAGTTTTGAACTGTTGGTTGTCTGGCAATCAATGCTGTGGTCGAGATGAAGCTCGAACCGCCTTAGTTGCTCGTCGTTCAGGAGTTCATCGGAGCGCTGGAGTTCCTCGAAGTGTTGTAGTTCCTCGGGGTATCCTTGTTGCTCGGAGCGAACATGACTTGGTAGGGGGAAATAAACTTCCTCGTTGTTATTGTGCCATGTAGATTGACACGTGTCTTCGTATTATTCGTCCACATCAGCATATTAATTTTGGTATCAACACTGATAAAGTTCCATATGCAGGAAAATCATAGACTGCCCACAACAACATCACTCTCAATGAAAAATTAGTCTTTGTGTATGAGTCGTATGCCATTACACCTTGAAACCATACTTCCTTTAACTCATCTAGCAAAGGGTCTAAGTAAATTTCAATGTCTTTGTGCGGAGCATTCGGCCTAGATATTAAAATTGACAGCATTGAAAACTCCCTTTTCATGCATAAATACGGCCATGTATTAAGAGGAAAAACAATGATAGTCCAACAACTGTAATTGGTGATGAGATTCACGAATGGATTAAAACCATCAATGGCTATACTAAGATAGACACTAGGTTTTTCAGCCTCAAAGCCTAGCCACATTACATCAGCAAATTTCCAAATAAACGAATCAATAGGAAGACACACAATATTTTCGCTACACTGCGCTCTAGCTTGCCAAGTCATCTCAATTGCAATCCATGGTATGGTGAATAATCTCTTCAAACTTTGAATCAGGTGAAAATGTCTAATTGTCTTCAGAGGTACTTTACCCTCCCCATTTATTCCCAACCTATACCTGGGTAGGTTGCATACTCAGCATTTTTCCTTCATTGCATGTTCTTTTCTATATAAAATGAAATCATTTTTGCATGAATGAATTATATTATAATTTAGAAAAACTTCTTTAATTATCTTATTCATGGTTGGATACTTGGATGGTACTGTATTTCCTCTTGGCAAAAACTCTTTAAACACCCCTACAATTTCCGTAACACTATTCTCTGACAAACCATATCTTATCTTTATATTATTCAATTTGACAAGAAAATATAGCATCGTATATTTCTCAGGACTTGATGGGTACAACGATTCACTCGCCTTTCTACATAACGTATCATATTTTAACTCCTCATTAGTCTCGTCACGATTGTCATCGCCCCCCATTCCAACATGCTCACTCGATAAAAGATCTACTTCACGATTAAACATTCCGAATGCATCGTAAACAAGCTCTTCCATTCTTGGATTGTCGAGGATAGGGTCATTGCATTCAACACTTTCAGAGGTTTTTTTTTCTTCTAATGACTTACTTTTCGCCATTAAAATGACAAAACGTGTAAGACTTGGATATACCATAATGAAGCAAATGAAAACGAACGTCTTCAAGCTCTAATAAGTTTTCATTTTCACATTTTATGCATGGGCATGAAAATAAGGTTTCACTGCCATTTTTCTTCTTTACAAAATTAATGAACGTAGCAACCTCATTAATGTATTTTGAACTTCCTCTTTCACGTTCCTTCATCCACTCTTTACTAACCTCCGATGACATTCTGTATGTTGAGATATGTTGGTAAAAAAATTAATATATATTATTTAATGTCTAAGGGTCCAACAGCAGACAAAGCAATAGTCTATTGTTCACAATCTTTGATCAATGTTTAATGAAGTAGAGGGATGATTACAAGTGGATTTTTCAAACAAACACGAACTAGTTTACACCTTGATAGTCACTCAATCAGAAAAACCTATTTTGGTACAAATGTTTTTATCAATATATATAACATGATCTTAAAATTTCAGAGAATAAAATTTATAACCAAATGAAGTATAAATTAAACGATTTTCTGGTTGAAACCAGAAATATTCTTCTCTATATTCAAAAGAAAACATAAACACACCCGACCTTAAACCCAAATACGTCAAATCCTAACTCAATATTAATTTTTGTTTCTTTAACTTTCAACACCTATAGATACACATACATGTATCTATAACTACCCTTAAAAGAATAAATTACGGAAGACACCCCCAAAAAGATCATAAATTAACAACCCTTAAAGATCATAAATTAACAATCTGAGCAAACTAAAATGTAATCTATATGAAAATAGCCTAAATAAATAAAGCTTGACAACAAAGCCCAATCATCCTATTCTTTGTTCATAATCTACAATTAAAAGTTATTCCATATGGAACACCCCATTTTAATTAGCATAATCAAAAAGTAGAATCCAAATTAGAGTTAAAGTGAGTGACAACATAGATTACTACACATTCATTTGTGTTTAAAAAAAGTGAAAGTGAACACCTAAGTTTTATGAATCAGAATATACCCCAAACATATAGATGAAAATTTGAAAAAAATAAAAAAACTTGTCACACAATGGAAAAAATAGGCACAGGATCCTTGAACAACAAAGATTCATACCCATACATCAAAAAATTCATACTAGGCAACATCAGAGAATTTATATGATACTTAAGGCCCTCTTTCAAAGCATCATTTGAAGATATTAGACATAGTATTACCATGTACTCAAGATATTAATACAAAATTTTAAAATATTATTGAATACCTGGGAACAGATTTCTACACATCCACCTTAAATAACTCATAATACTCTATAATTAGAAGCAAGTTATTATGGATAACCAAACTACACGATCATACCATATTAGAGTCCAAAAAGAATGCATTAAAGTGCGTACATACAAGTTATTGTGGGTATATAGCCTAATTAAAACTAAAAGATTGTATGGTTTAAACTAGTGTTCTAAAAGGCGCGCCTAGGCGCTTGAGGCTTGGGAGAAACGCCCCGCCTTAAGCATTTTACGCCTTATTCTTGGTAAAAGCCTTAAGGAGCATATTTTTTTTTTTAAAATTCTTTAGTGAAGCGATATCGCCTTTTAAAGACTTGTTTTACAAACTCGACCAATATCTCGTCCAAAATAATCAAATAGTATTTTAATTTGCAAATATTCAAACATAATTTTACGGAATGTACAATTTTAGTATTTTTAATAGCCTTATTATGGTTAAAAATATTTAAATATATTAAAAAAAGACCTAAACATCTTTTTACGCCTAAGGCCCGCTTAGGCTTCTAAGGCTTAAAGCTTGGTCTCCACGCCTTGGTCACGCCCCACGTTTTTTGGAACCTTGGTTTATACCATATGCACAATAACTATTTTCGCAAGAAACTTTTGATAGTGAAACATGTTGAGAATAACTAAAAGTGCATACATACTATTTCTGTAAGATCATATGGTTTAAACCTAATGAAAAGATCAAATCAAAAAGATCAAATCTAAATTGAATACAGGAATATAAATTAACAGTTACCTTCTGATTTCGCAATAAAGGTTTGGAGGCACGAAGGTTTGGGATGGGATTTCTCTTGGAACGCTTGGTGGGATGGTTTGGAGACATGGATGTTTGATTGGAACGCTATGGTGGGAAGGTTTTGGAGGGGAAACTTAGCCAAGAAATTTTGACACAATTTTTTTACTATGCAACCCTTTTAGGTTATCCCACTTACAAATTAAGAAACTATTACAAATTTTACAAGGGTTTTGAACACTTACAAATTTTATAACTGTCCAAGACCATTGTAAATTTTGTAAGTGTTATAAACACTTACAAATTAAATTATCTATTAATTGCAAAATAACCATTATGGTGGAGTATCACCTGGGTCATTTTGTTATGATTTTGGATCAGGTCCTAGGATGTTGAAGTCTAGTGTCCCCTTGGTTCCTAAAACCCCCATTCATCATTTTACATCTATTTGAGTAAGGAAATCTTTGTTAGAGGCACTAGATGTTAGACTCCTTGATTCTCACACGCTTGCACATTATTCTTCACATGTTATATCTTATGGATGATTGCTTGCATGTTTTTTGTTTGTCATATGCTAGTTGTGCGTCATGATATATGTTTTCTAGTGTTATGACATGTGTAATTTTTGTATTATATTTTTATTTTATTGAGTCATATTGGAAAAATACAAAAAAAAAATTCAAAAAAAAACAAAATGAGTTTTTAAATTTTTTTTGCACCTTATATGGATGAACATTAAAGATGTCCGATTCACCAATTAATTCCATATCCATGTCAATATTTTGTAGTGTTTTGAGACGTGACATCATTTCATATATGTTCTTCATAATGTGTGGAGTCATTAAGATTTGATTTGATGATATCTTGCTACCTTTTTAACTCCTTGTCACCTTTAATGCACACGAGCACGAACTTGTTTGAATGCTGCACTTACTTGTCACATGTCGATTGTAGTGTTTTCATCTCAATTGTGCTTTTAAAATGAATCAAATGTGAAAAACGAGATAATAAAAAGTTGTGCATGTAAGAACCATTTCCCGGATTTAAAAAATCACCTTTTTCGGTAATTATTTTTTTTTAAGCAATGGAAAGGGGTTACGAAAGACATCTTGACTTTGCGTGAAAATCCTCCATTTGCAATAGAAAGAGCCAAAAATATTAATGGCATATAAAAACATAAGTGCCGGGCCATTTACTTTAAACAATGATGCTTCGCTACAAATGCACATTGATTTCTTCAAAATTATTAGGAGTGTTATTGCTATATGTGAGATTTTGAGGGAGTTAAGTCGAAGATCAATGAGTTTTCACATACTATAAAAGTCTCGAAAGAAATTACATAGTTTTGGGCGTCATTGGTGTTAAAATCATTAATGGTCTTAATTCATTGATTAGGTTAAGTCACTTTCAAATGAGTTCATTATTCTTACACCTAAGGTAGATTTTGAGATCATTCGTTAGTAGTGTCTCAATCCTTCTTTCACGTGTGATATGATTGTTTGTGTTGATTAACCTATAGAACATGTTCACACCCCTACATTTCTTTTCCATGATTCAGGTATTTTTATGTTTTCTCCATGGAGTGTTGAATTTGTAAAATCTTATACTTGAAAAAAATTAAAAAATTAAAAAATAGTTTGTGGAGCCTTTGATTTTATCATTACATGCGCTTATTGGATATATCTTTGTGAAGTTATTATATCTTTTGTATTGCTCTCCATTTTCTTGCTTTAGTTTCTAGTCCTTTTCTATTTCGCACAAAATAAAAGGGGGAGAACAAGTTACGGGGGAGATTATATGAGTTTGATTTATGGGGGAAAATATTTATGAGTTTTATTTTATATTTCAAACTCGATGTATAACGGGTATTTTCTTTGTTCCATGTGTGTAGCTACTTTTGGAATATCATATTCACATTACACTCGATGAAAACAATGTGCCCAAGAGAAGACCAAGAAGAAGTGGAGATTTGAATACATCATTTGAAGACACCATTATCTTATAACTATCCAGTTTCTAGGATTTGGGAGGGTATTAGGATATTGTTTTTGTCTTAGGAGGTTTTAATGTAATTTGGATTTGGATTTTATGTTTATACCAGAATAGCCAAAAGGGGTAGATTTGTAAGAGCATAATTTATGTCATTTGCTCATAGCTTAGGCTTACATATATTTTGGCATATCCCGTTACACTTTGACTCGATCCATCAAGAAGAACCGAATCTCCAACATCTCCAAGTTCCATTGTTCTCCAATTTATGAAGTTTTAACGCTTTAGGGAATTCAAATTTATTCATTAAATTTATTTTGATATGTTTCATTTTAATTAAAACTGAAAGAGGTTTTTTTGTTTTAAAAATCGAGGAATTTTTTATCTTTAAAAAAATTTCAAACTCACCTGCCTCGTTCAAACAAGAAGGCATTCTTAATCGAACGAGATGCCTAAGTCGTTAGAAGGGTCATTCGAATCTAGTTCAAATGGGATAACATTTCATTCGAACGAACTTGGTTTTCGTTCCAACGATCTGCTATTCTCGTTCGAACTAGCCTGTTTTCGTTCGAACGAATGACGTTGCCTCAAAATTTATGTTCGACTTATAAATAAATGTTTCGTGTTTATTTTTTCTAAAACTTTTGCTGGAACAGTTTTTACATATACTTTGCAAAAGTTTTCACCCTTTTGAGTTTATAAAACCTTTTTGATTCAAAAATCATATCTCCAAAATATATTTGTGTGAATCAGTTTAAACCCTAGATAATTTGTATTCTTTCATACACAACTCTTATGGAGAGAGTTTCTTCACGGCTGGACATTGTGATTCTCGTGGGGATAATTGCTAAATACAAAGATTAAGCGGTGGATACCGAGCGTGGAAGGCCGCGTGTGGACTGATCGTCACCGAGTAGTATTCTTTAGAGATTTGCGAAGACTAGTGTGTTATACTTGTGGCGGTTATCAAGTGGTCTGTAAGTCGACTTCCTTTTAATATTTCTAAAGTGATAAATAAAGGTTTAATCGTAAGGGATTTCTCCTAAAACTCTTCCTTTGTTGAACGCATGATTTAGTTTATCTATTTTATCACCTTGATTCATGTCTTAGGGTAAAAAGATAAATTTGCATTTGCATGTGTTGGACATTTAATTATATAAATTATTCCATTAAGATCGAGATAGTGTGATCTCATGTTGAAGTAAAATTAATGGTTTTTTTAACTTGTCTTTTCTCGATTTGTTGTTTTTTAATTTTATTTTATTTTTGGAGGTGGAACTCGTTCTGAGTATGTTGGTGACTGGCAGTGTAACTACTTGAGTTTGTGTTTTGCAATTAAATAAAGCAAAAGAAAATTGTAACTCTTCTTGCATATGTTTGATGTTTTCTTGTAACATGTAAGAAATATAAGAAAGATTTGGGGGTTTCTAGTCACCTCTTGACTAGTTAACCTTCTGAGTTATTAGGAACCGATGGTAGATATCTTAAGTGTGAATATATGATAACACAAATGATTTGACTTAAAAAAATGTGTCTCTAACGCATGTGTTTACGACTCAAGTGCAAGTCGGTCTCTCAAGTAATAATTCGATAAATCGGGTGTCGAACTCTGGGAATAGGACGCAGAATGTAAAAACGAATAGGAACAACGATATGAAAAAATATATATACCTCCTTATCAGTTCCAAAATCCTCTAAGATGGTAAACTCCTAGGTAGGTGATGAAGGTATCTCAGTGGAATACATCTTGTGCTGCTTGCGTGCCTGATGCAGTAAAGGAGAATGTTCGTGAGTTTCTTCCTCCTATTCTTCTTCTTCAGTTGAAGGGTATTCTTCCTCATTTTCCTCCTCCTCTTCTTTTTTAGTCTCCTCTTCTTCAAACACTACTTTCATAGTTCTAGACACCCTAGTTGCTTACCTGTTATGATTCTTACTACTTCCACCTATTTGTGCCTCTATGGTGGATCTATCTTATCTATAATATGGATCCCACTTCTTGTTTAGATCCTCAAGAAACTAACAAACTCGCTTAATTAGAGCATGATCGATAGTATCAGAGGAAGGAGGTACCCCCATGACAGTAGGTGCAATAACTTTTTGAGTGGGAAACTTTCTCTTAGCCCTCACAACTTCCCCAGTGGAGGTAACCTAGGGAGTATCCTCCTCAACCACAGTCCTCAAAGTTCTAGGGAAACCATTAGCCCCCTCGCCTAAGTGTAATGTCGAAGCACCCTTATTTTCCTTCTTCGCTACTACCTCCTATGTAGGAGCAAAGGCATAGAGTTCATAGGGAATAGTGTCATTGGTAGTTCTTAATAGAAACTTAAAACCAATAATGGAATAAGTCTTGATACCTAACTCTGTTGGAGGAAACCACTAAATGCTTGGATAGCAAGGTTGGCGAAGAATGTTTTTTTGAAATATTCCCAATTGATTAGGCCAAAAGACAGAAAGGTAAAGATAGGACCAACCTCCCTAAGTAGCCTTACTGGGGATTACAGGGTTACCACGGTTTTGAAAAAACTCCTATAGGTAAAGGAGAAGTTTGATGCTTTTTAATGGGTGATGTGACTCACCATAGGAACACCTTGATCATAACCGAACTGCAATGCTACTCGGTTAGGCGACTAAATTTAATAGTGCGAAGACCATTTAGTGTAAGAAGGCAAATAAGAAGGGGTGAGAACAAGAGGAACACTTCTCGAGGTAAAGTTCCTCGCGTAACCCTCATCCACAGCAGCAACTGGCTTATCTTCTTCTTTAATTAAGGAGATTTTAAAAAATTAATCAATACCCACATAAGGTCAAAACTTGAATTTCTTGACATCATAATGTAAAATGGAAGGATGGGCTTGTGAATAAAAATATCACTTATTGATCACTTATGAGATGATCTTGATGTTGGTTCCTGATTATTGTATATGTTGTAATATTATAATATTTCTCAGGAATAATAAGAAGAAATTTTTAAATATTTTTACAACGTTAGCACATCGTGGGGAGTTTGACAATTAGTCTAATTATATAATGATATCTATAATGTTATTAAATAGTAATTGTTGAATATAGTGCCCTCATTTATGTGGACTATTTCTATGTGTATGTGCTTCAGTTTTGAATACTATGGTAAGCATAGTTGAATTTGGACAAATTTAGGACATGTATTTTTTTTACTTAAAAAAGGATCTCAGATCTTGAAAATATTTTTTTAGACATATATTCATATTACTAACACGCCTTTACAGTTGAAAAGTGGACAAAACTGTTAAAATCTTGTGTTATAGTAGAACAATAATCTGTTTCAAAATATTTAGTAACAGTAAAAATACATTAGTTTAGTTATATCTTTTAACTGTCGGTTAGTCATTAGATCTGATTGGATTAGAGATTCAGTCTATGCCAGATGTTATATTAAGAGAGTGCTATTGTATATATCCGTTTGATGTAGAAATAGTAATAGAAAAGTTTGTTAGTAAGTAAGAATTTGTAATGGTAAAACTTCATTGGTAAATTCAATAATAGTAACGGTAAATATCTATTACTGATTTTTTCTCTCCACCTTTTTCCAAACAAAAAGTGACCATCAGTAATATTTTGTAATGATAAAATACAGTTACTAAAAGCACATTTTAATGTACTGTCAATCCCATCGATGTCGATCTATTGATAGTCTAACTCTTCCTTTAAGAACTTACTCATTATAGACACATAGAAGACATCGTGTACCCATTGAAGATGGTCTAACAAGGCCAATCGATAAGACACGGTGACCACCCTATCCAAGATCATGAAGGGACCTACATATCGGGGTGACAACTTTCCCTTAGATCCACATCTCATAACTCCTTTCATCATGGAGACCTTTAGAAGCACTTGTTCCCCCACCTGAAACTCAAAGTTATGCTTCCTCATGTCAGTGTAACTCTTCTGCCGACTCTGGGATAGTCTTCATATGCTCCCTGATAAGTGTCAGCTTCTATGAGGTTTCTCGAATGGAATTCATCCTGAATATCCTGCCATCCCACGTCTCTAATTAATAACTTAGAGAATGGCTTGGTTATTCATGCAACACCTTATAGGGTGCCACGGAAATAGTCTGCTGGTGACTATTGTTATAAGCGAACTCCACGAGTAGCAAGTGATGATCCCAACTCCCCTCAAAATCCAAAACACAAGACAGTAGCGTATCCTCCAAGCTTTATTTCACCCGCTCAGTCTGATCATTATTCTGAAGTTGAAATGTGGAACTCATATTCAGTTGTACCCCCATCACCTCTTGAAAGCTTCCCTAGAATTAGGAAACAAAAGTGATATCCCTGTCAGACACAATGGTACCCCATAAAGCCACATAATCTTTACAATAAAGAGTTGGGCATACTATTTCTCAATGTAGTATGTCTGCACTCGAAGAAAATAAGCCACCTTCGTCAGTATATCAATGGTGACCTAAATAGAATCATGTCCTATTTGGGACCTTAGTAAACCAACAATGAAATCCATGGAGATTATCTCCCACTTTCGTATAGGAATATCCAATGATTGTAGCTCCCCTACTAGTATCTGGTTCTCCATCTTTACCAGCTGGCAGGTGGCACAATTAGACAAAAACTCGGTTATGTCTTTATTTATCCTGTCCCGCCAGTATTGTCTCCTCATATCATAGTCATATCACCTCCAGGATGCATAGTGAATCATGAACCATATATCTGAGCCAAAACTACCTTTTGCAGCTCGTGACCCCTTGAAGTAACCAGACGCATATAAAACCTCAATCCTTCATTTGAGCTAATTGAATAGAGAGAGAACTCCCCCCGAATAAGATCCACCTCACCTTCTACTGATAAAAGGTGTCTAAAGTTTAGGCCTGAATCACCTAGATGTTACAACCACAACTATAAAATATTCCTTTGTCACATCCATGGTACCAAAGTAATAAACTATTCTTCCCACAAAGTAGATAAATCATCCCCCTACTCTGCCCATGAGGCTAATAAAATCATGTTTTTTTTTGTGACGATGGCGTCTGCCACCTTATTCGCCTTCCTCGAATGATACTAAATCAAGAAGTGGTAGTACTTTATAAACTCTAATGATCTTCTCTAGTTCATGTTCAACTCCCGATAAGTGAACAACTACTAAAGAATCTTGCAATCTGAGAACAACGTGAACCTCTCGCCTAGCAGGTAATGTCTCCACATACGAAGGGCAAAGACTACCATCGCTAACTCCAAATCATGGAAGGGGTATTTACCCTTTTGAGTCTTAAGGATACAAGAAGCATAAATTATGATCCTTTCATCTTGTATAAGAACTCCTCCTGGCCCCTCAAATAAAGCATCGATTTAAAACATGAACTCCATTATGCCCCGTGGTAAAGAAAGTACGGGCGTGGTCGTGAGTCTATCATTCATCTACTCAAAACCTCTTTACCATTTTACGATCCAAAAAAATGGTACCCCCTCTCAAGTGAGGTGAGTCAGTGGTCCGTCAATCTTTGAGAACCCTTGAATGAACCTCTTGTAGTACCCATCCAATCCCAAGAAATTACTAGCCTTCATAGGCATCATGGGTTTCTCCCACTCCATCACGGTCGATACCCTTCTAGGATCCGCCCAAATCCCAACCTTCGATATAATATGGACTAAAGTCTAAACTTACCTTAGTTAAAATCCACACTTGGTTAACTTAAAGTACAACTTATACTCCCTAAATGTTTGCAAAACTATCCTTAGATGTTGCGCGTGCTCAACCTCGAACTGAGAATGCACCAAAATATCGGCAATGAACACTATAACGAACTGGTCTAAAAATTGGTGGTAAAAAATGTTTATCAAATCCATGAACACTGATGGTGTGTTGGTTAACCCAAATAGAATGACCCAAAACTCGTAAGATCCATTACACATCATTAAGATCATATTCGTAATGTCATCTTGCCAAATCCATAGTTTATGATATCTTAAGCGCAAGTTTATCTTCGAAAAGAATAACATACCCCTAAATTGATCGAATAGGCCTTCGATATGAGTCAACGACTAATTATTTAGTATTGAGACCTTTTTCATCTTTCAATAGTCCACACAAAGCCTCAGTGAATCATTATTTTTCTGGAGTTCCCTAGGAATACAAACTCCTTTATATTAACCCCTTGCTCAAGAACTAATGAATTTGCCCTCATAAATCCCCCATATCCAATGGAGACATCTAGTACAGTGCCCTTATAATGGGCCTGATTCCCGGTGCCAAGTCTATAATAAAATATCTCTCTCGTGATGGTGGTAACCCCGGTACCTCATCAAACACATTTGATAACTACCGGACAACTGGTATTTACTCCAATAATATAGTGATCTCCTATAATATACTCACATCAATATAGTAGAGGTGAATTCTAAACCCTCCCTCGAGCCAAGGCATAGCTATAAGTAACGTCTCATGTCTGGGAGTGGAAAATATGATAACCTTTCGACTGTAATCGATATGTGTGTGATACTATCCCAACCAGTCTATACCCATAATAACATCATAAGTCTGTATGTATAATATCATCTAATTAACCACAAAACACAACCGACCAATCTCAACTGCCACATCCCTATAAACATGACATAAGGTAGCACCCCTACCCAATGGAATATCCACGTGCATAGAAATATCGATAGAAATCTCTAACAACTCTAAAGTCGTGGAAAAGTTGGTACTAACAAATGAGTGTGACACTTCCATGTTAAATAAAACTCATGTATAACTACAGTAAACATAAAACGTACCATTTATGGCCTAAGGAGGGGCCTACTGGTCCTCCCGATAGACGTTTAACACATGTCCACAGTGAAACTATGGACAACCCTGTGCTGGGTCTCTACCAAGTGGTGGTGGAAATGACGGATATTGCGGTGGTGGAGGCAAGGATTGAAATTGAGGTGGGTTTAGCACAACTTGTGGTTGACCCTGTTAAAACTACCCCTGATCGACTTGGTTTCCCCAAGTCACCTCCTGAATGAATGGACCTAGTCGCCACATATATGACACGAACCTCTAAATGGGCATCCATGTTGTCCTTGCCTTTGTTATTGGTCCTACTGACCGTATCACTATTAGCCCAGCCATATCTATCCATGACCCTGTAGTCCTGATGTGGTTAATTACATTAGCCATGAAGTTACTGGACCTAAGAACTCTACCACTGTCCGTCCTGATGACGTTGATGTGACACCCTGCCTAATTAAATCCCGGGTGATCAGTCCTAAATTAAAATTAAAATAGATTTCTTAGTTAGTTCATTCTTAGCATCACTGTCGGAAACTTTTTAATTACTAATCATCTAAGTGAAATTAGACCGATGTCAAATATTATCTTTCATTAACCCAAGACAAATTACTTATGCGAAAAATGTAAATAAACATACATAATAAACTATAATTCAAACCATCTCGCAATATATAAAGAATAAAGTCTTGCCGAGTCAACAATCTCTTGAGTTCCCTCGCCCCTCCTCTATAGTGCACGCCTAACGTCCCATACCTATCCCACCTAGTTGTACTACCCAATCTAACTAGACTATAGTATTCAACTTAACTTATATATGCGACTACGTTCCCATACCGCCCATACAGTATGCTAATTGTACACATATTTAATATGTTAAATACTTAGATAACTTTTCCCATCTTGTTATCTTTTTTTTCCACAATTAAGTCTCATTACTTTATTTATTCTTAAGATAATCACTATATATCGTTTAATCTTTCTAATTAAGTTTCTCCACTAATTTACTTGTAGATGTATGCACGTTATCTAACGTTTTACTATCCAGTATAAGTAGATTCTTTATAGAGTATACATTTCACACACAACATATACTTATAGAATCATTCTTAGTTACTATGTCCTTATAACACACATTGAGGACTCTTGGTTCGGAATATCTCATCGACCCCAAGTAAAAGGATTGGTTTGGAATGTCACCTCGACCCCAAATTTATTTCATGTATTGGTTCAGAAAATCACCGGGACCCCACTAATGAAATTTTTATGTATTTTTTGTTTGGAACTCTTGCATCACGACCCCAAATCATTATTTCCATATATTAGTTTGGAATCCTACCTCTACCCTAATATAAGAAAATAAACTTTAGGTATTCTCTCCACCTAAGTATCTATATAGTTCAGTAGGTATACACACAACCTACTAATCATGATCGTACATAATATTTATCTCGGATAGTCACCGTACTCTTTAGATCATACTAGTTCAAAATCCTACCTCAACCCTAGTATAATCAAATGTACTTTAGGTATTCACTCCACCTAAGTATTTATATAATTCAGTAGGTATACACACAACCTAATAATCATGCTCATACGTAATCTTTATCTCAGATAGTCACCGTACTCTTTAGATCATACTGGTTCGGAATCCTACCTCAACCCTAGTATAATCAAATGTATTGTAGGTATTCACTCCACCTAAGTATTTATATAATTTAGTAGGTATACACACAACCTAATAATCATGCTCGTACGTAATCTTTCTCATGAATATTCACCGTACTTATTAACTTACGATTCATCTCATTATCGCGTTTTAATTGAATATTCACACAACTCTAAGGGCCCTAATTACCCCACCATTCATTTCAGTAGTTAAGTTATCTCTAACCTACCGGTATAATCCTTGGAATGGCATTTACTCTCTCTGTAACTCAAATCCCAAATTCCCGAAGCACTACTCGATCGGTTTATCCTCGTCAGTCCATCTCTTCAAATCTTGCACTCAACAATTATAGCGGACCCCCACTATACACCTACTGGTACTCTCTAAGTTCCTACATAGGTATAATCTCATCACTAAGGTTCCCCTCAAGCGTCGGCAATAAAATAGAACTCAACCAAGAAAAGATCCCAAAATTATCCTAGGTCGATTGGTCGACATTGTAGGGTCGATCGATGGATCGAGCAATAACAAACGTAGTTCTTCTTCTTCTTCATGCATTTTTCACCATATTCAATTATCTAACTCACATGATAATCCATCAAACTTGCAACTAATGACACCAAACCATTCCTACGTACTCTATGATAATTTCCAACGATTTAAACATCATAAATCTTCAAAATTTAGTCCAAAATAATTCAAATCTTCTAATTATTCAAGAACCCTAAAATATGTTCTTCCCATATTTTAAATCAATAATCCAGATTGAATTCATTTTAATCATCAAGTCTTCTATGATTTTAAATCCTTTACAGGTCTAAATCATTCTACATGCAAATCCCTAACCATGATGCATTTTATTCAATTCTTTTTCTGTAAGAATATTAATCAAATCATATTATTCATAAATCCTATGCATGGATATTATAACTCAATTTAATTTGCAAATAACCATTTTCCTTATTCAGAGATGATTTGATTTCGTGATTTTTGTTGGTGATTGATTTTCTTTCTCCTCCAATCTTCCTTCTCAACTAGTTTGTGGTGCAAGAACCCTTTGAATCCTTCACCAATTCTTCCTTAGGCTTTGAGAATTGTTTCTCTCTTCTCTCTAATGGATTTTGTGTGTTTTTCTCTCCACTATACCTAGCCTCTAACTCTTATAATCTGATTTAGAGTTTGTAAATTCGTAGGTCTCCTCACCCGCATATGCCAAAAGTCTAAACCACCCATGCATGGTCCCGGTTTAGCCCAAAAATACCCCGGTACCCGACTAGTACCCCTTGTATACCATTTTGACTATTTTAACCCTTATGGACTCATTCGTGACCTCTAAATTATCATTTGATTCACCAAAATATATTTCTCATTTATCACCTCAAAATAGTCTACATGCGACTCTCGATGAGACAATAAAAAATACTTCCATATCACTCGCTATGACGTATATCAAATTTACTATCAATATTTACTGTTCACACACATAAATCTCATAATATAATATTAATCAGTCTCTGTCTCTCGATTAATATTTAATCATCACATTTATTATTTAATCACATTAAATTATGTCACACGTGTAATTTAACTAAAACGTATTTTCCCAATTAATTTCTCAATTAATTAAATCATAAATACGTAGAAATACGGGGTATTACATACTTCCCCCTTACAAAGGAATTTCTTCCTCGAAATTAGGACAAGATTGGTACTAAAACTTAGGGTCTTTCATATCACGACATCCTCTAGTACCTAAATTCAAATCATAATAACATAAGGGTCACTCCACTATACACTCGCACGTGGTGCCCACCTATCAAAAGGCTTAATCATTATAGCCTCAGATTATCAACAAGCTTTCTCAACTCACTACATACTGATACGTTCCACCAGTCATGTGATATCACTACTGACTCTATCATCTCCATATAGAGAAAAGGTCGTATATCCCTAAGTTTATGGTTCACGACAAATAAAAGCCTCCCATGATAGTTGGTGGTACACTCCACTATTTAACAACGGACTCCAAGTCACATCCAGTCCTAAAATTTGGTTATCCCCTCATTTCTAATCACTAGAGGGTGAACAACAAGGTTTTCTACCCAAAACCTCAAAAGTGCTTTGTGCATGATGAACATGTACGAGTTATTACACACAACTCTAACAATGGTAATTTCTCCCCTCAATTACCCTACAAGTCACCAAACGCACTACTATCATTATCCCACATAATAAACCACCTCTCATCTAACCATCGGCTATAGGTGATACAATATGATCAAAGCAAAACTTCATCCCCGTCGCTTCCTGATAGTCCCTATCAGAGGTGGAATTGCAGGATCTCATCCCGATTCACAATAATACTAGGCGGCACCTCGCACCGGTGCAATCCTTCTTTTTAAGGAAAGAAAGATATCTTCATCTCGGTCAATTCATTCCACACACTTGAATAAATTCTTGACCTTGTCACGATTTGGAAACCCGCTAATGAATTTTTATAATCTTCCTACCCATTCCATCACTAGAAAACGCGGACTTGTTACCAAGTTTCTGGTTGCTCCTCTAAAGTAAACCTTTTTCCACCCCTGAGTGATGTACCTGGATACAATCTCACAATAAATCACCCATCATCAATTCCCACTTATAATATCTCACATTAAGTGGTACTATATACACCCCTTCTTTCCTTAGAATACACTAACATTATAGTCATGCGCAAGCAATTCTTCAAATTGCATTCGAGTAAGACTCCGCTCTACTTTCTAAAAACAATTTCGTATCCTCTTTATCAAGAGATATCTTTTAAATGGCTTTCCACAGCCTTTCAACCCATCTCGGGTGTGCTATCTCTCGTTGCACATATATGCCCGAATTATTATCTTTCTCATACGACGTCCAATCCTTCATACCATTCGAACTTGTTGATAGTTATACCTCAAGCATATTCTCACGCATAATTTCCACGCCCTTCTATCTCGAACGACTTTTGAAAATCCAAAAAATCAGGGCGCCCATATTGAAGCACCTTATACCTTTGACTTGCTTAAGTCTACATTGTATAAGTGCTCAACTAATTTGGAAATATTGACAAAATTGGTAGTCTATCCTAGAATCCAAAAAGCCTCAGAACCTAACTCTCTAATCCTCTTCAAAGATCAATGATGGTACAAAATGAATCACACAACACACAATTAGAAGTGCATACATGTGTTTATATTGCCTTAAATTGAGTGTGTGTTTAATTCCCCTTTAATTGGTGCTTTAATAAATTTTTTGGGAATTTTTAAATAATTTTAAACCTTTTTAAACATTTTTTTAAACATTTTTGAATAAATGTTTTTATTAATAAAATTGGTTTATAAAATTTGTGCTGTTTATATACTATTTTGGAAACTTCATTTTTCACTGAAATGTTTGGTTGCGTACGATCTCAAAGCGCTAGAGACTTCAGGGTGATGTTTTGTAATTAGTTTGATGCGCGTGTGAGAGCCTCTAACAAGCCAACACTTGTCATCCTTTTGGTGCGTTAGTTTGTGTTTGTTATGTGAGAGGTTAGCCAGGTGCATTGGTGATCGTTGGATCTTTCCTTATCAAAGGTCTGCATGCGTTCTTAGTTAATCCCAGTGCAAACCTTTGAACCAATCAGAACCATCTTAATCCACCGCTGTTTTATAACCATAGGATCAAGTCAAACCTTGCAAGACTTCATCACAGCCATTGATTTGCCTCGATCATCCAGAACCTTCCCCAGGCACTATATATACCCTTCTCTTCTTAGCCTTAGAAAACTTTTTGTCATTCGTCTTTTTGAGAGAAAAAAATAAGAGAGAAGAGAGAAGTGAGAGAGAAGAGAGGAAAGAAAAGAGAGAAGAGAGAGAAAGAAAAACCTGTTAGCCAAACCCTAACCCTAAACAGTTCACCTTCTCTGAAACAAACCTTCAGATATTCAAACCCAAACACAACCTGAGTGTTTGAGAGAGAGAGAGAGAGAGTGTGTTTTGTTCATTTCATTGATGTTCCCTCTTGATCTTTAGATCTTGTACACAACTTAAACATTTGTGTGAAGATATAGTTTCTCTTTAATAGAAATGTTAGATCTACATACTATATGTTACATTTTCACTAGATCTGCATCTTTTATACTTGTTTTAAGTAAATCGTACTGATTTGGTTTTGAAAATGTTTTCTGGTTTCTTTTCATATGAAACTTAATTTTGACCTAGTTGGATTCGCACTTGGAGGGTTTTCAATCTCATAAATGTTTTCAAAAGAGATTGATTAAGGTCTTGACCGATTTCTGAAGCAAGATCTCCGTGGAATCTGGGTTATCTTTAAAGGTCAAAAGGATTTGAGTTCTATGAGAAAGAAATAAATTAAAATCACTGCATATAGACTGTATATGTAATTTTTACTAGGACTGTTTGTAAATCTAAGTGTGTGTGAGTTCATGCATGTGTATAGGAATCACTTCACAAC
This sequence comes from Sambucus nigra, assembly GCA_949130495.1. Classification (NCBI taxonomy): domain Eukaryota; kingdom Viridiplantae; phylum Streptophyta; class Magnoliopsida; order Dipsacales; family Adoxaceae; genus Sambucus; species Sambucus nigra. The sequence continues at coordinate 439,255,569 of OX422210.1, forward strand.
ACTTAACACACTACTACACTGGAAGTGTTGTCTTTAAGATCTGAAATCATTTAGTCGACGTAAAGAAGCTAAAGCAAATGAGGTTAGCAAACTAGAGAACATCATCAATAAGTCAGATCTATCAGAAGTTAGAAGGTACCAAGGGGGTATATTCCTAAACTTAGCATAGGTTGATTTGTGTGCTTGCATGTTGTATAGTTTGTAACTGATTTTTGTTATTAGTGGACTTTTGTTTTTGTGACTTAGAAGTCACCGTGGATGTTTCCTCTGTTGGGAGAGGTTTTACCACGTTAAAATCTTTGTGTTGATTATCTTCATCTACTCACCTCATTCTTTAAGTGTGCTAAATTTTTGAAACTGCCTTGGTTTTAAAAACTGATTACACAATCTTAATTACTCTCGTACATAAGTTTCTTTGTAAACACATCTTGTTTTTAACTTTTATTTTCAAAAGAAAAGGGTTTCTCCAACAAACATTCGGAGTTGCTTATACAGTTTAACCTTGTGTTAAACGGCATTAGCAACGTTTTTCAATTGGTATCAGAGCCTTGTTAACTTTTTATTTCTAAAGATCTTGTGTTTCTGAAATCGTTTTCTGAAAAACCTAACTATGGACGAGAAGAATGAAAGGTTTGGTAATCTGTCCAGACCTCCACTCTTTGATGTAAACAACTTTGCTTACTGGAAAGTAAGAATGGTTGCCTTCATCTAAGGGACTTTAGGAGATGATGTCTGGGACATTATCGAAAATGGATACACTTATCCTACAAAACCAGCCACTGAAGGAAGTGATGAGAGGGTAAAGAAAATCTTAAGTGAATTTACCCAAGAAGAAAAAACTATTTCTCGTAATAATAATAAAGGCAAGAATGACATTTTTATGTCTATTAATGAGTATGAGTTCAAACGTATCTCATCCTGTGCCACTTCTAAGGAATCTTGGGACACATTAATCACTACCCATGAAGGAGACTCAAGAGTTAAAGCTGCTAAAACCCAAATGCTTATCCAGCAGTACAACTCTTTGATTATGTCTGACTCTGAGTCTTTTGATGATTTTTACATGAACTTAACTGATATAGTCACTAAGTTGCATGCTAATGGTATAACTTATGATAGAAATGAGATTGTCTCTAAAATTCTAAGGTCATTACCACAAAAGTTTGACAGTAAGAGGTATGCTATTGAGGAAATGAATGATCAAAACCTTACCCCTGAGTTACTCAGTAGAAAACTTAGGACTGTGGAAATGGAATTAGACTTTAAGAAACAATTGAATCATTCTCAAAGAAAACAACCTAACTCTAACTTGAGTTTTGCCTCTAAGATACCCAAACTTGAGTCCAATTTGACCAACTCTGACTCTGATGAGGAGTGTGATATAGACAAACTAGATAATCAGATTGCCTTAATGTCTAAATAATTTAAGAAAATTGTCAAATTTCGAAACAAACAGGCTACTAAACAAGGCAAGCCTAATTATCCTACTCTGTCTAATCCCAAACCTCATGAGAGAGGACTTGACAAGCATCCTAAGAACAACAATTCCAGACCCACTAGAGACCTTAAAAAGATTGAATGTTTTAGATGTGGGAAACTAGGTCACATTGCACACGACTGCAGAGTTAATCTGAATAAAGCCAACACACACAATAGAGCCAATGTCTGTAAAACTTGGAATGATTCAAGTGACTCTGATGAAGAGGAACCTGAATCATCTAATGTACTTGACCCTTGCATGTCCTTTTATGCTAAGATCATTTACAATGATGATATGCCTATGTGTGATAATGATGCTCCTACTCTTGCTTGTGTGAATACTCCTGTGATTGGCCTAGATGCTTTATTGTCTGAAAATGTTGCTAGTTCTAGTTCCGTGTGTGTGAGTCAAAGTGCTCTCGATAATGACGATGCAAATGGGTGCGTGAGTACTAAAACTGGATCGTTAGGGGTCACTACACACACTTCACTTAGCGACTCTGACGCAGATGACCTCCCTGATATCCATACCTTGTATGCTAAAACTCTTAAAAAAAGCACTAGATTGGAGAAGACTGTTAAAGAACTTACTAAGAAATTAGATGATCTAAGTCTTATTGTGAAGTTGAATGCTGAAGAGTACACTAACCAGTGTCTGACTCATCAATCTGAAATTGAAACCTTTGATCAAAAATTAAAAGAGTTGACTAAAACTAATGAAATTTTGGAAATGAAATATAAGGGAACATTATTAGAATTGGAGGAAGCAAAAACAAAGACAGCTACTGTTTTCAAAAAGTTTTCTAAGTTTGAAAACAATTCAAATTGTTTTACTGACTTTGTTAGTGACTCCAAGACCAATTCCGATGATAGAACCGGTATTGGATTTTGCCCTAAGAACAAATCTCAAACAACAAAACTTGAACCTATTAAGTTTGTGTCTGGGGGCAAAAGACCAATTGAAACATGTCCAGACTTTCATTTGATTAAAAATGAATTTGATCAAAAGCAACAACAGAAAGACATTAGAGAGTCTAGTACTTCTAAGGCTGACACTGCACTTAAGACTAAATACATCTGTCCTTTTATCAGAAAGGCTGATTCTACCTATAAGACCATACCTCCTAGGAAGAACTCTTCTGAACAGAATGCTGTCAAACCTATCTTTAGAAGTTTTCCTAAGGAAATTCATCCCTCAAGCAATCAATATTGCTCCTACTGTGACATTTATGGTCATTCCTTTGAAGGTTGTTATGCTAGGCGTCTAAATACCCCTGTTTACAACACTTCTGTCTACAAGAACTTTAACTATTCTAGGCAAAGTCGTAACAATTATGTCCTTCCAAGACAACCTGATAAGAACTCTAACTACAGAAATAGGAAGACCAAAACTAAGAGTTCATTTAAGAGAAAGGCTCCCAGAAACTTTCCTAAACCAAAAGCTCAACTTTTTCACAACAATCAGTTTGCTGCTCCAAATGTTTTTCGACAAAAAACTGTATCTCGAAAATTTTATCAAATGAGGGCAAACTTGCGCAAAATTAAAACTAGAGCTATTTGGGTTAGAAAAGAGGATCTTTTACCCCAAATGAAGTGTAACATTGTCATCACTGCTTTGAAAGCTGAACACACTTCATCTGGTTGGTATTTAGATTCAGGATGCTCCAAACATATGACAGGAGATGAAACCAAACTTTTAAACAAAACCAGATTTTCTGGTGGGAAAGTAGTTTTTGGTGATGGTGTTTCATCTCAGATCATAGGTAAAGGAACCCTAAAAGAAGAAGGAATGCCTGTTCTCGAAAATGTTCTATTAGTTAAAGGCCTTAAAGCCAACCTCCTAAGTATATCACAATTTTGTGACTCTGGCCATACTGTCACCTTTTCAAAGAACAATTGTAAAATTCTAAATGAAAAAGGTGAGTGCATTATTACAGGATTTAGAACACCTGACAATTGTTATACTGTCAAGACTAGTTTTGACACCTGTAACATTGTCAGAATGGATGACAATGAGATCTGGCATAATCGTATGGGTCACTTAAGTTATGATATCCTTGGTAGATTGTCTAGTCAAGAGATAGTTAGAGGTATTCCTAAAATTAAACCTATTTCAAGTGTTGTCTGTGGTCATTGCCAGGAAGGAAAAATAGTTAAGACTTCGCATAAAAAGTTAAAGACTTTCTCACCTCTAGACCTTTAGATCTCATCCATATGGACCTTATTGGTCCCCCTAGAACTGTTAGTCTTTGTGGACACAGTTATATCCTTGTCATGGTTGATGATTTCACACGATTCACTTGGGTGGCCTTCTTGAAACATAAATCTGACACGTTTCAAAACTTTTTGAAAATTCTTTTAAGAATTGAAAATGAGAAGGACACACAAGTCAATCGCATTCGTAGTGATAGAAGAGAAGAGTTCATAGACACAGGAATAGTGGAATATTGTGACTACAACGGTTACAAACATGAATTTAGTGCCCCTAAGACTCCTCAGCAGAATGGTATTGCTGAAAGGAAAAATCAAACTCTTCAAGAGATGGCATGTGTCATGTTGCATGCCAAATCCCTACCTAAATACTTTTGGGTAGAATCTATTAGAACTGCCTGTCACATCATTAATAGGGTCTATCTTAGGAAAAACTCTAAACAAACCCCTTATGAGTTGTGGTACGGTAAGAAGCCTAACCTGAAATACCTAAGAACCTTTGGAAGTCAGTGTTATGTCTGTAAAGATAGAGAACATTTTTCTAAATTCGAAACTCGTGGTGATAAAGCCATATTCTTAGGATACTCTCCAAACAGTCATGCTTATCGTATATACAATCTGCGTACGGAGGCTCTTATGGAATCGATAAATGTAATTGTAAGTGACACTACTGTCGAAAATAAGATATCTGAATCACCTATTATGGTTGAATCTGAAAATGATTTCAAAACTGATTCACCAGAAATAGATGACTCATTACCTATTGAGAATCCAGAAGTACCTGGCTGGGTATCTAAAGATCATCCCATTGACAACGTGGTCGGTAATCTTAATGAGCCAGTTCGTACTAGATCCCAGTTAAGAAATTATGCTAATTATGCATGTTTCGTCTCCCTTGTGGAACCGAAAAATGTTAATGAAGCATTGAATGACACACACTGGATTTCTGCTATGCAGGAAGAACTTTTACAATTTGTCATTCACGATGTCTGGTATCTTGTACCTCGGCCTCAAAATAAAAATGTTATTGGAACACGTTGGATTTTTAAGAACAAATCTGATGAAAATGGGGTAATCCTTAGAAACAAAGATAGACTAGTTGCTCAAGGCTACTCTCAAATAGAAGGGATAGATTTCAGTGAGACTTTTGCCCCTGTCACTCATCTTGAATCTGTTCGACTTCTTTTCTCCATAGCGTGTTACTTAAAATTCACACTTTATCAAATGGACGTCAAATCTGCCTTCTTAAATGGGATTCTGTCCGAAGAGACATATGCAGAACAACCCAAAGGGTTCATTGATCCTAAATACCCTAATCATGTCTTTCGTCTAAAAAAGGCTTTGTATGGCTTAAAACAAGCTCCTAGAGCTTGGTATGAACGCCTTTCCAACTTTTTGTTGGATAAGGGTTTTAAGAGAGGAGGAAATGACCAGACTCTATTTGTCAAACATTTTGACAAAAACATTATTATAGCCTAAGTCTATCTAGACGATATCATTTTCGGGTCAACTTCAAACTCTGAAGTTAAATCCTTTTCTGCTAGTATGCATAAGGAATTTCACATGTCCCTTATGGGGGAGCTACAACTTTTCTTAGGATTTCAAGTGAAACAGAATTCTGATGGTCTTTTTGTATCTCAAACCAAGTATGCCTTAGACCTTGTTAAGAAATTTGTCTTAGATAATGCTAAAGTTGCCAAAACACCTATGAGTACTACTGTTAAATTATGTAAAGATGAACATGGAAAGTCAGTTGATTCCACACTTTACCGTAGTATGATTGGTAGCCTACTCTACCTAACTGCCTCACGACCAGACATAATGTATGCTGTATGTCTGTGTGCTCGTTACCAGAATAACCCTAAAGAGAGCCATTTATTGAGTGTAAAACGTATAATAAAGTACATAAAAGGCACTCTTAACCTTGGACTTAGGTACACTAAAGATACCTGTAGCACCATCATAGGGTATACTGATGCTGATTGGGCCGGTTGTACTGATGATAGTAAAAGTACATCAGGTGCCTGTTATTATGTCGGCAATAATTTAGTTGGTTGGAGTAGTAAAAAACAGAATTGCACATCTTTATCTACAGCTGAGTCCGAATATATAACAGCAGGAAGTTGTTGTGCTCAATTGTTATGGATCAAACAGATGTTAAGTGATTATGGGATTAAAGAAGAACTATTACAATTGTATTGTGACAATCAAAGCGCCATTAACATATCTAAAAACCCGGTTCAACACTCGCGAACTAAACATATTAAAATAAGGCATCATTTTATTCGTGAACTTGTTGAAACTAAGGAATTAGAAATTCATTACCTGCCTACTGATCTGCAACTTGCAGACATGTTCACTAAACCTTTGGACTATAACAGATTTCTGTATTTGCGAAATTCTATAGGCATGGTATGCGCTGATTAAACTCTCAAGACTTTAAGTTTTACCCTTTGTCCATTTGAGACAAAATGGGGGAGAAATTTGAGTTTTATGAGTTCATTTTTTGTTCACATTTCATCTAAACTGCTTGATCTTAGTGTGTATATTTGCAGGAATCTCTTCTACTGATTGTCTACCGTTTCTAAGGTAAAAATTTGTAAATAGTTGAGTTATGTAATTTTTGACTTTCTAGGAATTGGGTAGATAGTATGTTTTGTATAGGACTAGGTTTTATTTTTTTTGGTTCCCTACGAGTTTTAAGCTAACTCAAAGGAGATTTTATCTCATATTTCCAAAGGGGGAGATTGAAGCACCTTATACCTTTGACTTGCTTAAGTCTACATTGTATAAGTGCTCAACTAATTTGGAAATATTGACAAAATTGGTAGTCCATCCTATAATCCAAAAAGCCTCAGAACCTAACTCTCTAATCCTCTTCAAAGATCAATGATGGTACAAAATGAATCACACAACACACAATTAGAAGTGCATACATGTGTTTATATTGCCTTAAATTGAGTGTGTGTTTAATTCCCCTTTAATTGGTGCTTTAATAATTTTTTTGGGAATTTTTAAATAATTTTAAACCTTTTTAAACATTTTTGAATAAATTTTTTTATTAATAAAATTGGTTTATAAAATTTGTGGGGTTTATATACTATTTTGGAAACTTCATTTTTCACTGAAATGTTTGGTTGGGTACGATATCAAAGCGCTAGAGACTTCAGGGTGATGTTTTGTAATTAGTTTGATGCGCGTGTGAGAGCCTCTAACAAGCCAACACTTGTCATCCTTTTGGTGTGTTAGTTTGTGTTTGTTATGTGAGAGGTTAGCCAGGTGCATTGGTGATCGTTGGATCTTTCCTTATCAAAGGTCTGCATGAGTTCTTAGTTAATCCCAGTGCAAACCTTTGAACCAATCAGAACCATCTTAATCCACCGCTGTTTTATAACCATAGGATCAAGTCAAACCTTGCAAGACTTCATCACAGCCATTGATTTGCCTCGATTATCCAGAACCTTCCCCAGGCACTATATATACCCTTCTCTTCTCAGCCTTAGAAAACTTTTTGTCATTCGTCTTTCTGAGAGAAAAAAATAAGAGAGAAGAGAGAAGAGAGAAGTGAGAAGTGAGAGAGAAGAGAGAAAAGAAAAGAGAGAAGAGAGAGAAAGAAAGAAAAACCTGTTAGCCAAACCCTAACCCTAAACAGTTCACCTTCTCTGAAACAAACCTTCAGATATTCAAACCCAAACACAACCTGAGTGTTTGAGAGAGAGAGAGAGAGTGTGGTTTGTTCATTTCATTGCGATTCCCTCTTGATCTTTAGATCCTGTACACAACTTAAACATTTGTGTGAAGATCTAGTTTCTCTTTAATAGAAACGTTAGATCTACATACTATATTTTACATTTTCACTAGATCTGCATCTTTTATACTTGTTTTAAGTAAATCGTATTGATTTGGTTTTGAAAATGTTTTCTGGTTTCTTTTCTTACGAAACTTAATTCTGACCTAGTTGGATTCGCACTTGGAGGGTTTTCAATCTCATAAATGTTTTCAAAAGAGATTGATTAAGGTCTTGACCGATTTCTGAAGCAAGATCTCCGTGGAATCTAGGTTATCTTTAAAGGTCAAAAGGATTTGAGTTCTGCGAGAAAGAAATAAATTAAAATCACTGCATATAGATTGTATATGTAATTTTTACTAGGACTATTTGTAAATCTAAGTGTGTGTGAGTTCATGCATGTGTATAGGAATCACTTCACAACACTTAACACACTACTACATTGGAAGTGTTGTGTTTAAGATCTGAAATCATTGAGTCGATGTCAAGAAGCTAAAGCAAAGGAGGTTAGCAAACTGGAGAACATCATCAACAAGTCAGATCTATCAGAGGTTAGAAGGAACCAAGGGGGTATATTCCTAAACTTAGCATAGGTTGATTTGTGTGCTTGCATGTTGTATAGTTTTTTACTGATTTTTGTTATTAGTGGACTTTTGTTTTTGTGACTTAGAAGTCACCGTGGATGTTTCCTCTGTTGGGAGAGGTTTTACCATGTTAAAATCTTTGTGTTGATTATCTTCATCTACTCACCTCATTCTTTAAGTGTGCTGAATTTTTGAAACTGCCTTGGTTTTAAAAACTGATTACACAATCTTAATTACTTTCGTACATAAGTTTCTTTGTAAACACATCTTGTTTTTAACTTTTATTTTCAAAATAAAAGGGTTTCTCCAACAAACATTCGGAGTTGCTTATACAGTTTAACCTTGTGTTAAATGGCATTAGTGACGTTTTTCACATATACCCTATAATTTGTGCATACTTGCGCAATCGTCCCACACGTAACACACTTTTTTTAAAATTGGCCTCGCATTCTCGGCTTGGTTATAGCACATGGGTATTCTCAATCACCCCATAACCTATAATCGAATTCTTCTCGATATTATCCCAGCCTTCAACACATAGTGAGAAAACATTTTAATGCCTTCTTACAGCACTACTGGCTCCACTGGCCTTACTCGTATAATAGTACTCAGCTCAAAGTGTTTTCTTCACACGTATAATGATTAACATTCGAAACTTATGCCCCTAGAATCCATCAACGTCTCTCCACTCCTGAAGTTTATTAGGGTCCATGCTTATCTCATCTCGTAATAACACCCAAACAAGGAACTTCCCTTCCCCATGCGTCATCACTAGCATTGTCGAAGATCGAGTTCTATAAGCCTAAAGCACATAATCGGGACACTCGAAATCCTATCTCCAGACATTTAAATATATCTCTCAACTCCCATGTATCTAAAGGAGTCATATGACACCGCGCTCTCACTAGCACTAGTCATTCGCTCTAATCACCATAACGAGTTTAATCTCTCATCTCGATAATAAATCCAATATACCCTGAACCATATCAGTAAAGTCCCCACACATCGGGATCAAATATCTCAAGAAACTATACTCTCTGAAGCCTCCATCATAATATAATATAAATGTGAACTCGCCCCTCTTTCCGATCACACATTGTTAAAACAACACATCCTTCTCGGGAACAGCGAACACGATAGCCTTGCACTAACAGCCCACTATCGTACTAACCATCGCTAACTAGTCCATACCCAAGATAACATCGTACTTGTATGATACATCATTAGAATGAGTAATTTATATAAAGATAACTCTGCTAAAATTGGCGAATTTCTCAAGAAAATCTCGTTTAAACAAAATATCGTGACTCGCTCACATCACACCAAATTCACCTATTTCACCCACAGATCAAACTGACATTTCTACCTTGCTCATCACCAGACTATTCAAATGGTTCCCATACATAACACGCTTGTTTCGACTGAACCAATAAATATTTGAAATCATTGTCCCTGCCAGGTAGCATGCTCTAGTTCCTTTTCTCACTTCGAGTGGAGTCAAGGCATGTGGTCCTGCTCTCCACAAAATATCTCCTAATATCATTCTTCTATCTCTGGCCACACTGGCCGTATTGAATTTGTCCTTATCTCGAAACTTGGCATCCTCGTCCCAAATGGTTTCCCTTGTTGTTCCCTTAGTTTCGATGTCTATAAGGAATACACTGCTAGCCTTACCAGTCCCAACTGAATCCATTGTCTCCCAGCATGAATCCAGTTATCTGGAATATTTAAATGAGTTCCCAACTGGGTATCTCTGTGCGGTATCTCACTAGTACCATTGCATATAGTCTTACTCCCTAAATGAATTCTAAAACATTCTTAACTCCCTTCTCATGGAAGCGTTAATACTAACTTGTAAAAGCACGACATTATTGCCATTTACATTAATCGTACAAGCATAATTGTTCCCTTAAATTTTGGTGATATTTACTTATGGGCCCATTATTCTACTAAGGTCTCTTTTCTCTAATGTACCTACCTCAACGGGTACAAAGTTCGCTAAACAATATAAATTATTTCCCACAGTCGGCCTCTATTCGACCCTCATGTGATAAGTTCAAAAACTCCACTCGCATCACTTTCTAAACAAAATAAATGAAGGAACTTGCAGTAAAATCGTACTTAGGATTTCTCCAAGGGTATAATATTCCTGTTTACAAATGTGGTGACTATTTTCCCCCACTATTACTATGTTGCTCCCCTGAGCTAAGAAAATTTCACAAATATTTACTTTTGGGTATTTCTACACCCGTCTATATACCGTTGTCTAGGAACGTTCTCTCCCCATTTGTCTAAATCATACAACATCCATATTTACACAAATTTCAATGGATGGTCCCTTCCAAAGACCCCTCATGCTCTCTCCCATGTTCTTCAACTCATGTCACTACAGTGCTTCTCCTATGAGCAATATACTTTGGATTTCCTCCATCCATTTTTCTATCACCCATCGTCTCCATCCCATTTTGTTATAGGTGTCCCTTTCAAAAGTGTTCTCCCTCTACTCTCTCTCCCAACTTAAAACTTTGGGGAAGTCTGAAATTGTATCCACGTTCTCTACGGTGGTGTTTGGGACATTACAATCCCCGAGTGATTTATTAGCTCGTCATCTACTCAAACAGTAGTTATGGTGATCTCCCACTAGATTGTAATTCCTGAATACTTCATGACTAGTGCTGAGCCCCTCCCTCCTGCAGTCCTTCAAATGCCTTCGTTGGTTGTCCCAAAGATTTCAATGTACTATGTTCAATCAAACTCGTATATAAATCACATCATCTACATAATAGCAGGAGAACGTAAGCCACGTACGTAGAGGAATACAACAATCATAAGAAAGGGCCCTATATTAATCAAACGATACGATGTAAACGCAGTAAGCCGTACAGACCCTGTGGACACTAGAACCTGATGCTATGATACAATATGAGAATCCCTGCCTAATTAAATCCCTGTTGATCAGTCCTAAATTAAAATTAAAACAGGTTTCTCAGTTGGTTGATTATTAGCATCACTGTCAAAAATGTTTTAATTACTAATCACCTCAATCAAATTAGACCGGTGTCAACTTTTATCCTTCATTAACCCAATAAAAATTACTCATGTGTAAAAGTAAATAAACATACACAATGAACTATAATTCAAACCATCTCACAATATATAAAGAATAAAGTCTTGTCGAGTTAACAATCGGCTAAAATCTAAATCGCCTAAATAAAACCAACATAATCCAAAACTGGATATTTGAAATAATGACAATGGACAACATGTCCCAATAGAGAGAACTAAAATGAGATCCTACACTAGATCTGAATGAGTGAATTGTCTATGCAAAGTCCTATCAACCTCCACAATGCTGCAGCTATGAGTCCCAGGAATGAATCCCCAAGTCTGGCGTCTCTGTGGATGGACACCTAAAAGGTCCTGAAAATATTTTGATAGCAATAGCTAGTACTCAAAACGTTTTGAAAATATTTTGTAAGTGATTATCACTGTAAGATGAGTTATTTATTACACATGTTCAGATTTTGCGTACTCTCTTGAGTTGCCTCACCCCTCCTCTATAATGCATGCCTAACGTCCCATACTTAGCCCACCTATTGTAATACCCAAGCTAACTAGACTAAAGTATCCAACCGAACTTATCTACATGACAAAATTCCCACACCGCCCATACAGTATGCTAATTGTACACATATTTCATATGTTGTCTACTTAGATAACTTTTCCCACCTTGTTATATTTTTTTTTCACAATTAGGTATCATTACTTAATTTATTCTTAAGATAATCACTATTTATCATTAAATCTTTCTAATTAAGTTTATCCACTTAATTTACTTCTAGATGTGTGCACGTCATCTAACTTTCTACTATCCTATATAAGTAGATTATTTATACAGTATACATTTCATACACAACATATACTTATATAATCATTCTTCACTATTATGTCCTTATAACACACATTGAGGACCCTTGGTTCGGAATAGCTCATTAAACCCAAGTAAAAGGATTGGTAAGGAATGTCACCTCTACCCCAAATTTATTTCATGTATTGATTCGGAAAATCACCTCGACCCCACTAATGAAATTTTTACGTATTTTTCGTTTGGAACTCTTTCATCATGACCCCAAATCATTATTTCCATATATTAGTTCGAAATCCTACCTCGACCCTATTATAGGCAAATATACTTTAGGTATTCTATCCACCTAAGTATCTATATAATTCAGTAGGTATACACTCAACCTAATAATAATGCTCGTACGTAATATTTATCTCGGATATTCACCATACTCTTTAGATCATACTAGTTCAGAATCCTACCTCGACCCTAGTATAAGCAAATGTACTTTAGGTATTCACTCCACCTAAGTATTTATATAATTCAGTAGGTATACACACAACCTAATAATCATGCTCATACGTAATCTTTATCTCGTATATTCACCGTACTCTTTAGATCATACTAGTTCGGAATCCTACCTCGACCCTAGTATAATCAAATGAGTTGTAGGTATTGACTCCACCTAGGTATTTATATAATTCAATATGTATACACACAACCTAATAATCATGCTCGTACATAATCTTTCTCTCGAATATTGACCGCATTTATTAATTTATGATTTATTTGACTATCGCGTTTTAATTGAGTATTCACACAACTCTAAGGGCCCTAGTTACCCCTCCATTCATTTCAGTAGTTAAGATATCTCTAACCTACTGGTATACTCCTTGGAATGGCATTTAGTCTCTCTGTAACTCAAATCCCAAATTCCTGATGCACTACTCGATCGATTTGTCCTCGTCGATCGATCTCTTCAAATCTTCCACTCAATGATTATAACGAACCCCCACTATACACTTACTGGTACTCTCTAAGTACCTACATGGGTATAATATCATCACTAAGGTTCCCCTCAAGTGTTGGCAATCAAATAGAACTCAACCAATAATAGATTCCAAAACCAGTCTGGGTTGATCGATCGACATTCATAGGTCGATCGATCGATATTCAAGGGTCGATCGATCAAGCAGTGATAGACGCGGTTCTTCTTCTTTATGGGTTTTTCATCATATTCAATTCTGTAACTCACATGAGAATCCATCAAACTTGCAACCAATGATACCAAACCATTCCTGCATACTCTAGGATGATTTCTAACGATTTAAACATCATAAATCTTCACAATTTAGTCCAGAATAATTCAAATCTTCTAATTATTCAAGTACCCTAAAATATGTTCTTCCCCTATTTTAAATCATAAATCCAGATTAAATTTGTTTTAACCATATAGTCTTCTATGATTTCAAATCCTCTACAAGTCTAAATCATTCTACATGAAAATCCCTAACCATGATGCATTTTATTCAATTCTTTTTTTCCAAGAATATTCATCAAATCATATTATTCATAAATTGTACACATAGATATTATAACTCAATTTAATTTGCAAATAACCACTTGCGTTATTCAGAGATGATCTGATTTCATAATTGTTCTTTGTGATTGATTGTCTTTCTCCTCCAATCTTCCTTCCCAACTAGTTTGTGGTGTAAGAAACCTTTAAATCCTTCACCAATTCATCCTTAGGCTTTGAGAATTGTGTCTCTCTTCTCTCTAATGGATTTTATGTATTTTTCTCTCCTCTAGCCCTAGCCTCCAACTCTTATAATATGATTTAGAGTTTGTAAATTCGTAGGTCTCCTCACCTTCTTATGCCAAAAGACTAAAACTCCCCAGTATGGTCCTGATTTAGCCCAAAAATATCCCAGTACCCAACTAGTACCCCCGGGTATACCATTTTGACTATTTCGACCTTTACGGACTCATTCGAGACCTCTAAATTATCATTTGAGTAACTAAAATATATTTATCATTTCTCACCTCAAAATAGTCTACACGCGACTCCAGGCGAAACAATAACAAATACGCCCATATCAATCGCTATGACGTATATCCAATTTACTATCAATATTTACTATTCACACACATAGTAAATATCATAGTATAATATTAATTAGTCTATGTCTCTCAATTAATATTTAATCATCACATTTATTATTTAATCACAATAAATTACGTCACACATGTAATTTAACTAATACGTATTGTCCCAATTAATTTCTCAATTAATTAAATCATAAATACATAAAAATACGAGGTATTACCGTTGATCCTCTGATCCTCAGAACCTCTTAGGGGTTTTCTCCCCATGTGTTGGTCCCTTCTGTTGCTGTGAACCTCCCTGTTCTCGGGATTGCTCATAGCTCTTCCCAGTCTTCGACCTTGGATCGGTCCCAAAATTTTCCTTTTTAGATCGGTATCTCTCTGAATGTCATGGTGGTCCTATCAATCGATCAAAAAGGTTTCCACTACTAAAGTATAAGTAGTGAATGTCAGGTTTCCAAGCCGGACCTATCTAATATTCTAGGTGAGGCCCCTGATGAAACGATCCACATTTTTCTCCTCCATGTTAACCTTATTGGGGGCAAAGAAAGCAAGGCATGTAAACTCCCGCTCATAATCAACTACTGTATGATTCCCAAGTTTTAATACTTGATACCTTTTCCTCATGCTCGCTTTAAGTGATGGTAGGAATTAAGTTCCCTCAAACTTGACCCAACCTATCCTCATCAGTGGTGACCGACTCCCACCAGCGCATACTTATTATCTTGAAACTATCTATCATTCGTTTCTAAAACTCTGAGCACTCTACCGTATGTCATTGCCTTTCGATATCTTACCTACACCGTAGGGATATAATGGGGTTCGCTGTAGGGATGGCAATTCAACCCGACCCGCAGGTTCCCAACCTGACCCGACCAAATGGGGAGGGGTTAAGAAACTCGATTAAAATAATAGGGGAAGGTTTGGATTTTAAAAAAAATTATTAAACGGGGTGGGGACGGGTTTTATAAAAATACACTCACCCCGCCCTGCCCCCACCCCGTATAGTAATTAATTTTACTTATATACCTTTTTTATATTAACTTACTAACACTCTCATCTCATATATATATATATATATATATATATATATAAAGTTATAAACACTAATTTCATTTACTCTCACCCACACCCTCTCTCTCTCTCTAAATGTAAGAACAATGTTTTTGTCAAAAATGATGGCCTACTCCTCTCGTGGTTGTTCTGTTATCTTGGGGCGTGGCCTGGGATGTTCATCGCATCACATCCACTTTCTCTCTGTTTGTCGCCGATGGTCTGGGGTGTAACTACTATCATCGCACAACTCTCTCTCTCTCTCTCTCTCTCTCTCTCTCTCTCTCTCTTCGACGTCGGTGGCTTGTTGGTGCTTCCAAACTTTACAAGAGATCCTTCCTTCGTCGGTTCTGCTCTAGTCCGAATATACATCTAATTTTTTTTTTAATATACGTCTTCACAAACACAAACTGTAGTTGGATTGTTCTTTTTTCATTATTTTTGGATTATTTATTATTATCTGATTATTGTTGCACTCATTTTATTTTAAAATACACATCTAAAATTGATCTTTTTAGACTGGTTTTTTTAGTGGACTGATTTTTAAGTCGACTGATTTTTTCTTCTGGATTAAAATTTTGTATTATTGTTGGACTATTATTGGATTATTGTTTTAAGTGGACTAATTTTCTTATAAAGTCTCTATTTTATTTATTATATAATAAAATCAGTTTTTTAAAAAATAAAATTTTGGATTTTAACCTGGAGGGAGCGGTGGGGCGGGATGGGACGGGGATGGTTTTGAGCAGGTTATACTTAAACGGGTTTGGGGCTTAAAATCTTAACCCGTTGCGGCTCGTGGCAGGTTAATATTTTTTTCGTGGGGGTGATTTTGGGTTTTGACAAAGTCGCACCATACCCGACCCATTGCCATACCTAGTTTATTGATCATGCAAACTATAATAAATTGCCTTTAATTAAGGTAGTGATATCTATCTCCTATGTAGAAGTAGTATACGAGGCAAGTAGAGCCATGGGCAGTGGTGGAGCCAAGAATTTCTAATCGATGGGGCGGCATAATAAAAATAGTGAAGGTTAGGGGTGTAAACGGATCTGGTCTGGATTGGGTAAGGGTATATCTAGATCCGATACAGGTATTTTTTTTTAGCAGATCGACCTTACCCGATTACCCGTCGGGTCTCAATAAATGGATCCAGACCCGGATCCATTAAGGATCGGGAGGACCCGACCTGATTACCCGAACATAAAGTTATATATATATATATATATATATATATATATATATATATATATATATATATATATATATATATATATATATATATATATATATTCGGGTCGGGTCCTTATCGAATCGGAGTCATGTATATCCAGACCCGTTCCATTAACTAATTAGGTAAACAGGTAATCAGGTAACCGGGTAGTCGGATCTAAAATTTTTTCTTAGATCCGTTAATTCTGATCGGATTCGGGTCGGGTCCGGGTCCAAACCCGATCCTTTGACAGTCCTAGCGGGGTTTGGGGACGGTGGCCCCCGAATTTCTTTTTTTTAGGATTATTCACACATTTATACTTGGTGGCTAAAGAAATAAATATTCACACATAAATAGTAATAAAATATAACAAACCAAACCATAATACTTCATTGCTAAAACGAGTATACAAAATCTGAATTTGTCAATACAAGTACTAATTAAAATATAATGTAAGTATACTACAATCTCCCTCTATGATTTTTCATCTTCTGGAATCAATCCATAATTGTGTCATTAGAAATGCAATCAAAGACATCGTTTTCAATATACGTCACGTAAGATTCACTTAGCCAACCATCCCCCATATGGTTTCGAAGATCGGTTTTCACGATATTCATAGCAGAAAATGACCTCTCAACTGTTGTTGTGGAAACCGGTAGAATTAATGTCAACTTTATGAGCCTATAAACTAATCCATACACAACGTGTTTCCATTTCTCTACCACTTTCCTTGCCAATCCACTTATCCCATCCACATCAACAAAGTCACTATCGGATTTGATATCAAATTTATACAACTCAAGCTCATCCCGAAGTACAATACTCTCTTGCTCGGGTGAAATCATCAACATAAAGTTCAGATAGATAAACCAACTTATTTATATCAAAAGCAACAAATGATTTAGTGGGATCAAATGATTCCATGCATAAAAGCAATTCGGAATTCACCTTATCAAAACGGTTGTTAAGTTCAACAAGTTGTTTATCCATGCAAAGGTAGAACAAGTCAGCTTTATAGTGATATAACTTGTGGTTGTCAATCCTCTGCTTGATCTTCCCAAAAGATGAAAATTACTTTCCATGTTAGTAATCTCAATATCATTTTTCACACAAAAAGAAGATACCTCCATCAAAAGATTTTACCACCCACTATCCCTCAATTTTTAAATTCGGCTTTTTGACAATTTTACTAAAGTCATTGCATTAACAATGTCTTAACCTTTTCGTTGAAGATCTTTAGAAAGCTCATTACTTATTGCAAATACGTTCTTCATTAAATGTAAGGTGAATACATATTCAAATGATTTCATCAAATCAATCGCCTCACCCTTTTTATTTTCCCCCAAATCATCAAGAACACCAATCATAGATTCATACATTACAATCAAATTAATAAAGGTCCCATAGTGCGAACCCCAACCTGTATCACCGGCAAGTTTAATGCAAGTTTCTTGATTTAATCCTCGGCCACTTGATATTTCACCACTAACCAATTGATATTTAATCCTCTCCACCTCTTTCTCTCACAAAATGTCACAACGCTTACAAGATGCTCCCACAATGTTCATTACATTATTACCTAGGAAAAAGAACTCATCAGTGTGTTTAAGATCTTGTACAACTTTTACAAGTGCCAACTGAAGTTGATGTGAAAAACAATGTACATAGAATGCTACTTGTCCCATCATAACCTTGACCCCCCAAATTTTTTACACTCAAGTTATGTTTGTTGAAAAATTGATAGAGTAATGCTTTTAATGATTTAGCGCTAGTGTCAGGAACATGTACCATTCCTGGAATCCTTCCATTACAAAACCCCTCTTATCCACATAACGAACTACAATAGACATTTGTTTTTTAATTGATACATCACGTGCTTCGTCAATCAATATCACAAATGGATCTCCACCAAGATCTATTAATATCGTATTAATAATCTCACTCGCAATTGCATTTACAACATCTTTTTGAATGTCAGGAGATGTCAATTTATGATTACCCAATGCATTTTAAATAACAACTTTGTTAAATAATGTATCTATTTTGGCAAACAATGTTAAAACTTCAAGAAAGTTACCTTTATTCATGGAGTCCTCCGATTCATCATGAGAATGAAAAGATAAGGCTTGTCGTAAAAGAAACTGAATCACATCAATAGTTGTAATTAGTCGTAGATGATAATCATGTTCACATTCCTTCGATTTCTTATCAAATAGTGCCATAATATGTTGATTTTGGTTCAAAAAATTTTGAGTCTTCATGTACACTGCATTATGACCCTCAGTGTTAGGATGCTTTTGTAGTCAGTCTTTTTATTTCCAATTGTGTAAACCACCTCTAACAAAATCATCACTTTTATATATATTCGATGATTCCAAAAAAAATAAATTACAAGTCAAACAAAATGCCTCATCCTTTGAAACGCTATATTCCAACCAACTACCAAATTGGGTGAACCAATTTGAAATGAAACGTCGTTCCTTTTCTCCCATTAATGTTTTAGGATAAAGAGGCATAAAGGTTTAACAAGGAACCATTTGCAAGTATGTTATTCTAACTTTGTCTTTATTGTTCTCATTAAATGTGTGGTTGTAAGCTAGGATCCGATGGAAGATTTTTCAAGTCAACTTTAATGCGAGTTTGATACAGTCTTTCAGGTTCCTCTTGGACAACTTTAGTTGGAAGCGGTGTGACATTGTCGATTGGAGAGACTTATACACGGGCTTTTTTGAGAAATATTTATCACGAGATTGCAATTAAAAAATATTACTAGAAACATAACATAGAAACACTAACAATACATTATCAACTATTAGAAAAAATGGATAATAAAAAAATGGGCAGTAAAAAAAATGGAAATTATCCCTGTTTATCTACTACAATTTAGAATTTAGAATGGACAGTAAAAAATGGACAATACAATTTATAATTTATCTACTACTAAAAAAATGGACAGACGGAGACATTAAACAAAACCCCCAACAATACATTGCCTCCCAAAACCCCCAACAATACAATATCTAGCCATATTTATCTCCCACCAAAATACCCCTAAACCAGAGCTTCATCATAAACAAACCCCCCCAAAAATGGACAGTAGTCTAGCCATATTTATCTCCCACCACAACAACATAATGGACAGTAAACATAAACCCCCAATATAAATATAAACATAAACATAAACCCCCAATCTCCACAACAATAAACTGGAGATTGAGCATAAACATAAACCCCCAATATAAATGGATAATGAAATATCTTCATCGCGATTCACCGGAGCTTGAGTAGATGAGGTGGAGGAAGAGGAGGCTAGAGGGTAACTTAAGTAGAGGAGGAGGACAAACAGGTAGGTTTGGAGTCGTTTGTGTTTTGTTGTGGATGGTAGGTTAGATAACTTAATTGTTTGTGTTTTATTGTACGACTATCCCGCTTTAATAATGATTTTTAATTTTTTTTTTAAATGCTGAGTGAAGCATGTGCCCCACTCAGCCACACATTGCCTCCGCCACCGGCCATGGGTGATGGCAGTGGAAGTTGGTCCTAGCATATGGAGGCCATAGTAGGTGTTGTTATATGTGCTATAATGACTGCCAAGTTTGTAGGCGTAAGTGATGGCGCCTACTCCTGTGGTTGTGGCTACGACTGCAGCTGCGATGCATCTAACTTGACAATCATGGCCTGTCGGCAACGTGCAGATCCTTTTAGTGTGTTCACCATATGAAAGATGATAGACAAAAGCGTATGAATAACATAGAAAATAAGAATATAAGCCTATATAGTTTAGTGCTAACGTGTCAAATGACGCAATGCAGAAAATGGATGGACGCAACCAAGACCCTAGGACACTTGAACTTGGAATGCTCTTGTACCAACTGAGACACCCCGTAAAATCTATAACTAGATTGATCAGGTCCAAATATAACTAATACGATATTCAAAACAATTTGTATCCTTCTAAGCATGAGACAAATAAAATAAAGTGATAAATCTGAATAGTAATCAAATGAATTAAAATAAAACAACTCTGATACTAATCTCAAAACCATAATGAATAAAACTTAATCTTTATAATAAATAATTATCTCACAATAATATCCAACTCTTAATATAAATATAAGAAACTCCAAAAATAATAATCCAAATCGATAAATACAGAGAACCTCCGAGCGTAAAGGAGCATTTGAGTAAGGCATCTTCTTTCAATCAATTGGAGCCTTGAGCAGCTAGGGCTCATCACAAAAGGGTAGATCATTCCTACGAGAAAAGAGAATGATCCACAAAATCTATAGCTAGCGTAAGAGGCTTTGTGCGTGCCGAGCAGACTTCTCAAGAAGAAATCTCAACACAAGTGCATAGTAAAGCCACTAATGTTGCTTTGGCCAAATTTAGGTCTGAAGAACATTTTTGGAAAGCATCCATGTAACGATTGGAAGATCGGCTGGGAAAAATGGCCTAAACTAAAAATCATGTGCAACGAGTTTCATCAAAGGAATACCTTTCATTCAGACCATTGTGGACTATCCCACACCCGTTAAATTTAAATCACCAGTTATTACTCCCAAATATGTTAAAAAAACTGATCCAGTCCTCCATATTGAGCAGTACTATGCTGCTGTTGATATCTATTATGTCCCTAACAAGATGAGGTGCAGGGCTTTCTCAAGTTCCATCATAGGACCAGTTCAAATATGGTACAACAATCTGCACAAAGGTAAAATTTTCAGTTTTTATTAATTGGTTGAATTATTCATTGAGAAATTTTGCTTTGGGGATAAGCCAATCCAGAGTGTCACTCATCTTTTGACCGTGCAACAAAAATTGGGAGAAATTACTTGGGAGTACATCACACGCTTCAACAATAAGAAACTAGATGTGGTGGATTATGAAGAAAAGACGGACATTATAACACTGATGAGTGGATTACTTGCTAAGGATCTTTATTATGTCCTAACAAAAATCCACCCAAAACTATAACAGTGTTAATGACTAAAGATGGCAAGATTATGAACGCTGAGGAAGATATGGATTCAAAAGAGGTGCCAGAGAGGAAAGTCGAAGGTCAGAAGAATAACTCATTTTAGAATAATCAGAAAGATAAGAAGTATGATAAGATTAACAAGTACGATGAGTATACTCCACTCATTAAAGTTGTCCACCATATCCAATAGGAAATCAGGAGAAAAAAAGATCTGAACTGGCCTGGGAAATTAAGAACACCCCCAAACAAAATGGATAAGTCCAAATACTGTGATTTTTGTCAATATCATGGACACGCTACTGATAGTTGAATAGTACTCAATAATGAAGTTGATAATCTTATTCGACGAGGAAATTTAGTAAAAAAAATTATCAAAATGGTGGCGGAGACGCCAGGAAAAGTTCTGAATCACCCGGTCAAGGAAAAGGTAACACCAAAAGGGCACGTAACAATGACCAGAAGGATGATCCTGACCTGTCAAAAAAGCCTAAAGAACCATAGATGGATGTAAGTATGCCACTTCATCGCAGGAGGAGATGCTGGAGGAGGAGATGTGATTGCAGAAAGAAAATCTTATTTGAATGAAGCAAAGGCCTGCCTAACTACCAGACATATTGATATATAAGAATCAAGTGATATTTGGCTAAGGAGAGTCAACAAAGACAGGCTAGCGATCGAATTCTCCAAAAATGATTTGAGTGGTGTACTTTATATTCACTATGATCCGTTAGTTATCACATGCAGGGTTCATCACGGCAGAGTTGCAAGGATACTAGTTGATAATGGGAGTTCTACGGATGTAATATTATATAACTATTATAGTAGCCTGGGGCTACGAGACAGTAAACTGGAACCATACCATAGACCTCTCATAGGACTTGCAGGTGAGAAAGTATACCCCCTATGAACAATCAAGCTAGAAGTATTGGTTGGCACCTGGACGACAAACATGAGAAAAAAAAATTTCTTCTTTGTACTAGATAAAATTATCTCATTAACTTACAATATCATCCTGGGCAGAGTGGGAATGAAGCAGTTAGAGGCCGTGATATTTACCGTGCATCAATGCATGAAATTTCCAACGAGTTATAGAGTTGGCATTATAAATGGTAATTGGAAAGAAGTAAAGGAATGTTATTATATATCAGTCGACCAACATGAAGTAGAGATGAAGGGCACAACCACTTTCTATATTTACACTCTGGATCTCGAGAAGAGGAAGAGCTGGTGAAGGGGCAAATTATAGAAGAAACTAAAGCTATTATATTGGATGATGAGAAGCCAGACATAACTACCTAAATTAGTTCAAGGTTGAATCCTTCTCTCAAATAGTAATTAGGTACATTCCTTAGAGAAAGGAAAAATGTGTTCGCTTAGAGCCATGAAGATAAGCCAGGGTTTGATCCAAACTTCATTTTCCATGAGCTTAATATTTATCCAGATTCTAAGACGATTAAACAGAAGCACCGAGTTTTCAATCTCGAGAAGAATATGGAAATCCAAGAGGAAGTGGAGAAATTGCAGTGAGCACAGTTCATTGAAGATGGCAAGTTTCCCAGCTGGTTGGCCAATGTGGTGATGGTAAAGAAGAAGATTGATAAATGGCGCATGTGCATGGACTTCACAAATCTCAATAAAGCATCCCAAAATATCACTTTCCTTTACCAAGGATTTATCAATTGGTAGATGCAACAACAGGTCATGAATTGCTCAATTTCTTAGATGCTTATTTTGGTTATAACCAGATTAAGATGAAACCTGAAGACAAGGAAAGTACTTCCTTTAATACTAGCCAAAGAACTTATTGTTACAATGTTATACCCTTTGGGTTAAAGTACACTGGAGAAACTTATCAGAAGTTAGTGAACAAAGCCTTTGAAGACTAGATTAGTAAAAATATAGAAGTGCACGTAGATAACATGCTCACCAAGAGCAAGTTTGCCACTGATCATATTACGGGCCTGGCTCAAACCTTTGATCAACTGGAAAAACATCAGATGAAACACAACCCAACCAAATGTATCTTTGGAGTAAAAGAAGGAATGATGAGTGCGAGAAATCTTTCTTAGACTTAAAAAAATATTTGGGCTCCCCACCTCTCCTCTCCCGACTAGTTTTGGGACAAAACTACATTTATATCTGGTTGTTTCAAAGTCAGCTGTCAGCTCAACTTTGATCTGACGGGACAGAGGAATTCAAAGGCCTGCATATTATACTAGCAAAGCATTTCGTGGAGCAGAAATCAAACATCCCCACTTCGAAAAGTTAGCATTAGTACTCATTCAAGCTTCCAGGAGAATAAGGACATATTTGTAAGCTCACACGATTGTCGTATACACGGATTTGCCTCTGTGACAAGCATTGCATAAATCTAAAAAGTCTAGGAGGTTAATGTCTTGGGAAGTTAAATTGGGAAAGTATGAAATCGTTTATGAGCCCAGAATTAGACTAAAGGGGTGAGTAGTGGGAGACTTCATAACAGATTTTACATATGCACAAGTGCAACATAATCCAAGTTTGTCTGCCAAGCAAACTTCTTAGAAAGAGAGCTTAGCTTTAAAGAAAATTGAGATGATGGTTGATCAACTAGGGTCCTCGGTTGTTCAAGAAAGAATCCAATGAAGGGTGGAGAAAATGAAGAAGATGTTCAAGCATAGAGTACTAACAGAGAAAGATTTCTCCAATATCACTATAATCTGGAAATTATTTATTAATGGATTCTCATGTGCTACTAAAAGTGGAGCTGACATCATCATCAACACCCTAGACAACCTGGATGTAGAATATTCTTTGATATTCTAATTATAATCTTCCAACAATGAGGCTGAATATGAGGCATTGATCACAGGATTGGAATAGGCTTCATCATTAGGGGCCGACCAGGCCTTGGCACATAGTGATTCTCAGCTAATTATTAATCAAATGCAATAAATATATGGTGTTAAAGGAGAAGAGATGATGAGATATCTTAAAAAACTATGGAGGTTATGTTTCTATTTACTTCAATCAGGATGGTAAGGATTCTCGGGATAAATAACGCCCAAGCAGATGCTCTTGCTCAGCTAGCTTCAACAACCTAGACAGAACTCGGGCGAATAATTCGAATTGAAATTCTTACCAATAGAAGCATTGATAGGATGAAAATTAGTATCATCTCTGCAGAATTAGGTCCCTCTTGGATGGACCCAATTAGAGAATACATTGAAAGAGGAACACTATTATCTGACCAAAAAGAAGCCAAGAAGATGAGGTACAAATCAGTCAGTTACCTGCGGGAAATAAGTGTTTTGAATAGGAGAGAATACAATGTCTCCTTACTTTGTCGTATTCATAAAAACGAAGTAAATTATCTTATCAAAGAGGTGCATGAAGCATCATGTGGAGCTCATAAAGCTAGTAAATCTCTAAGAAAATGGATAGCAAAATAAGATTATTACTGTTCGATAATGAAGGAAGATTATGTTTCCTTTGCCAAGAAATGTGATAAGTGCTAAATATTTGACACCATCCATAGAAGACCAGGGGCAACTCTAACACATATCACTTATCCATGGCTTTTTGCTATTTGGGTAATAGACCTGGATGAACCCCTATAGACCACCAAGGGAAGGTTCAAATATCTGTTATAGCAGTAGATTACTATACCAAATGGGTGGAGGTTGAACCTTTAATTGGTATGCCCTATCAGAGGGTTTTCTATTTTATATTGAAGAAGATCATTTGCCAGTATGGCATGCCTTATGCCTTCATCACCGACCATGGCACTCAGTTTGATAATAAGGAATTTAAAGAGTACTACACCAGGTTTAGCATTCAGAAACTTCATTCAACACCTGGACACCCATAGTACAATGGAAAGACAGAAATCACCATCAAAACATTGCTAGATGGATTGAAGAAAAGGTTGGATGGTGATAAAGTCAACTAGATTAATAAACTCTAAAGCGTTTTTTGGGAATATAGGAACACTCCCAAAACAGCAACAGGTGAAACTCCGTACATGCTTGCTTTTGGCACTGAGGCAGTGAAACCAATTGAAATAGGTTTGTCGACTCATGGAGTGTTGAATTTTTATTCACCCAAAACTAATCTCATTAGGAGACTAAATATGGACATGATCGAAGAAGTCAGAGAAGATGTTGTTATTCGGATGGCTACTTATCAATACAGGACTGTAAGGTTTTACAATCGAAGGTTCAAGCCAACTCGTTTAAAATAAGGAGATCTGGTGTTGAAGAAAGTAATACAAAATAGCAACAACCTAGATCCTAATTGGAATGGTTTATACGTATCTCGACGGTTATTCGACAAGGAACTTATCGTTTGGCAATATTGGAAGGAGAAGAGTTCAAGAACCCTTGGAACGTAGACCATCTATGCAAATATTATCAGTAATTTCATTTTTGACGTATTGAGTTATTCAATTATAGGAAATTTCATATTTGTACTCAATATACCTCCTTTGTATGTTCTGTTTTTCGGAGTATGGTGTGGTACCACCACCTTAAATTAAATTAAACACTAAATTTGTATTTCAAACTTTTCTAAAAAAGTTCTTTGTCAAACTTTTCCAACTTCAAAAAAGTTCCTAGAAAAGTTCTTTATCTTTGTCAAACTTTTCCAACTACAAAAAAAGTTATTCGTCAAACTTTTCCAAATTCAGAAAAGTTTATCATTAACAAATTCATGTACGATTTCGTCTTCAAAAAATCACGAAGTAGAAGTCAGTAAAATCTCCTGTAAGACTCAAAGTCAAACAAAATAGATTTTACCCAACTAATTTAAAATATAGGGATAATCATACATTCCTAAAACACTTGGTCGCCACGGATAACTAATGCCACAACATAGTTCAACAAAACTATTCACAGTTTTATCTAAGAACAACATTAGTATAATCTAAGGCATTACTATCAGATTCAATCACGAATCAAACATCTAACATTTAAGGAGTACATTAACTCGATAGGCCTACTATCTAGTCAGATTACTGATTACCTAGTCGGCAACAAGATTAATAGTTACCATAAGCTTAAATATAAAGGACAAAATGTCTCAAAGAATTTCATTTCATTCCAACGAACTTGAACCAAATACAAGATACAAGTTATTCCATTGGATGTTTTCCATAAGCCTTGCTTATCCCAACAGGAGGTTCATCGAGGGTGATCGAATGATTGATGGAACTAAAAGGTCTTCTCCTAGTACGCCTACTTCCCTTCAGCTGATCAAGATGATGTTGGGGACGAACATATTCCACTTTTCCTTAAAGGCCAAAGTCCCCAATATATTTTATAATTAAACTTTGAAGAATGGCATCAGAAAGGATCCAACAAATGTCAATCAAGAAAGGAGGATCAGGATTGTCTAACATCCATGGGGTATGCTAGTGCCACAATTCATCATTTTCGAGTATCTTCAACCAGGAGAGTAGGTTCAAATAACCCCATCTATAACCCCATTAATAAGTCAAAGCTTCATCATAACTATACATCCAAACAACGTTGGATTGCTTGTGTAAATGAAAAGTAAGTCGGTCCACACTATCTTGAAGCTTTTTAATGACCTTGGCTTTCTCCTTAAGCTGGGCATCTTGGCAGCTAGAATTTTCTTAGTTCTCTCCTCATTTCCCAAAGCTTTAAAAGACCATCATACCCTTTGGCGGTTCAAAAAAGTTTTAATTATTTCAAAAAATTCTATTATAAATAGTACCAGTGAATTTTTTTACAAGTGTGGAAGGTCGGTTGCTGACCACAAACTCAAACAGTATGCTGAGAAACATTCGGAGCAAAAATACTCCATACTTTTGATCAATCATCAAGCATAGAGAACTGGGGGATTTTGTTGTATATAAAAATTACTCTCCACAATGAGCCAATGATAAATGTACACCTGTCCTCCTACGTGACCAGCCATCTTGATCGGCATCCGAGATACTTAGTCGGCTGGAAGGCCGACTAACTCCAGGATGCGAACCATCAGGAATATCAAAGTTTACTCGGATGGAATAACGACCAGCACTAAGTTCCAATGGTCTCAATTATCGTACACAAATTTAAATGTCTGTATATATAAAGGCATTCCATATAGGGTTTGACACCAATATAAATACAAAAAACTCCCTCAGCTCAAAGGACAACTTTGATCAGATGCACGCTATACTGAGCTATTGTAACCCTATAAATAAACCAACAGTGAATGTAGGCTTTCTTAAAAGCTGAACCACTTTAAAAATCTTTCTCTTGTGTGTGTTTGTTTTGATCATTCTACTATATTTTATATGTGATTATAAATAAGGATTAAATCCATTTTTATACATTAACACTGGGTTTTGGACCAGTAGGTATGGGTAAAAGGTAGCTACTGAAATAATTAATTAAATTATTTAAATCAATTCAATTAACAAGAGATGTTAGGAATAATGGGAAATGGGAATAAAATGTTAATTATTAGTTTATGGGATAAACTTGAAATATACTATATGTATGTATAGGATGAGTGCATGCCTATATTATGTTGATTGTGATATTATATGTAATTTCATACCAAGTTACTTACTATCATGAGAGGTTACATGTAATGGGTAATCCTATCTCTATGTTCCCATTCGGGAGGATTTGTATTCATGCCCTATAACATAGCACTTACATTGTGAATACCTTGAGAGATGGTAGTGTATAAACGGTCATTTGTATGCGTTAGGTATAGAAGTCTTCCTTATTGTGTTAAGGACTATGTTCACCTCCATTATGTGTTATCATTTTATAAGTTGAGGTGTCACACCTAGCCTTAGTCCTTAATTTAGTATGTGAGGTACGTAGGGACTAAATAGCAAAGTATACATGCATCGTGATTTGATCGTTTAGATGTCGTATTTGTATATGTATATATTTGATAGTGTAATCTATACATATACATACACTTGTGATAATCAACTATGTTGTGTGTTGTATAAGTGATTATTGTGAATGTTTAAAATGTACTTTAAGTATGTGAACCTAAGCGGTTAAAATAATAAGAATAAAATGATTAAGAAAGCAAGATAATGTTAACATATCGTATGGGAGATACGGAGTTAAGAGATTTATATAAATTAATAAGGATTAATCAAGTGGTCTATAGTTGGTTAGTCAGGTAGCTTAACTAGTTTGGAATATTATAGTACGTTAGGTGTTCACATTAAATGAGAGGTGAGGACTCATGTGAGAGTACGTACATCTAACATAGATATTTACATTACTCATAATACAACATTTTGTAACACTTTTATATATTTTTAAAACATTTTCGGGGCTCGAACCCGAATCAAATCTATTTTTGCAAAACCTTTTAGGGGTTTATCCACAAATACACCAGGTCTACGAGATTCATTCTAGAATTGAGGTGTTGTGGTGTTGTGGATGCTATAGGACCTCGAGCTTAGACGTATCTATCATTGTTGTCATCTAGCTTTCTTGTCATCTAGCTTATGATTCAGTATTTCCGTTTGAGCATATTTGCTCATTGTCTAGACTTTACATCTAGCTTTTAGTATTACCTTTATACCAGCCGATTTGTCTCGGTATTGTACTTGGCTTGTGTGAAGATTTGAATTTGGATGTGTTACCCGATTATTATTCTATTAAGTTTATTATGGTCATTATCATTATAGTTGTTGTGTTGTTCATTACACCGTTGTTTAATCATTATTACTCTCTGTTATTTAAAATTTACATATGTCCTATTAGGATATTTAGTGACGAAAAGAAATATTTTTTTGACAGTGATGCTAAGAATGGACCATTTATGAATCATGTTTAATTGATTAGCAGACTGATCGCCTAATATTTGCGGGGTGTCACAGATGGTATCAGAGCGTCAGGTTCTAGTGTCTTTAGGAATCTGTGCGAACTTATTACGTTTCAATGCAGCGTCCTTTGATATAAAGACTTATATTAGGATTGTTGTTTTCATAATGCGGACTTTATGTCTTCAGCTTTGGTGATAAAAAAAATAAGTAGTGGATATATGAAATTTTCTGTCTTTTTAGGTGCCTCTCAAACATGCACCAAGGGCCGAGGTAGCACAGCCAGGACCGCATCAGGCTCAAGCATAAGGAAAACTTACACCTACTAACATTGACGCCATTATTTCCCAAGCGATAAACTCAACAATGAATGCTCATGGTCAGTAGGCACCTCAGGTGCCACTTCAGTAGCAGGCAATGACACATGTCCAAAGACATCAACTCCTAACTGCATGGGAGAGAGTTTGTGGTGCCTTTATGAAAGTCCACCCTCTGTAATTTCAAGGGAGTTCTAATGTAGTAATATCTTGCCAATGGAAGAAAGATATCCAAAGTCATTTGCATATGTTCGAATGTACTGATACATAAAAGAAGATAATAGCTACCTTCACTTTAGTAGGGGCAACACTACAATGGTGGGAATTAGTCACCACTATACATGAGAGAGATGATATGACTATACAGGAGTTCTAGGAACGGTTTAATCTCAAGTAC
Organism: Sambucus nigra; assembly: GCA_949130495.1. NCBI lineage: Eukaryota > Viridiplantae > Streptophyta > Magnoliopsida > Dipsacales > Adoxaceae > Sambucus > Sambucus nigra. Next base: position 439,285,331 of record OX422210.1, read on the forward strand.
TTTCCTCCCGCCATTTAAACTGAAATGAGGAAGAAATTTCTTGACATTTCAAGGAAGGGAAAATTGTGGCAGAATACGAAGAGGAATTCACGCGCTTGGCTAAATTTGTGACTGATGATTTTAATGTAGAGGCTAAGAAAGTGAATCACTTTGTAAAGGGGTTGACTTGGAGAATCCAACAACATTTGTGGGATAATCCAATCTTGGTGACTTACTTAGATGTGGTCAATGCATCCCTATTGCATTATGTTAATCATCGTCTGTAAGCGAAGGGAAATAAGAGGAATGGTGAATCGAACCAGCCGAATAATACTAGGGATAGTAACACCAATGGGAGTTCTCAGAATCAACAAAAGTAGGGTGAGAAGAATTCGCAGCCAGGGTTACGTTAAGCGACTTCATTCTAGAGGATTCAGACCTGGATAGTATGGCTTTAGAAATGGCCATCGGGGCCAAGGTAATGGTGGTAAGGACCAACAGGGGAGCGATCAGCATGGCCAGAAAGGAGGCCAATTCTATGGTAAGTATTTTATTTGTGGCAAGTATGGCCATAATCATTAGGATTGTCCTGGCAAGGGTAAGTTTCATCAGCAGCAGGGTATTCATCCAGAATCGCAGACGCCTATTTTCCCATTACCCTCTTAGCGTCTATGATAGTTTCATCTTTACCTACCATTCTATTAACTCCACGATAGCAAGAATAGCTTCAGTATGGGCACGTGTATAATGTCCATTAGGTCACAGTCCCATTGGCACCACCCGCAGTTGAGGGTATGTTTCTTATTCATGGGATTATGGGGCGTGTTTTATTTGACATTGTGGTGTCACATTCATTTATTGCTACTAGATTTATTCGGGCCGCAGGGCTCTTAGATTCAGTTGATTGTACACTACTTATGTAGACTCGCCTTCGGGTAGTGGGTCACTTATTTACTTTATCTATCAGAATGTGAGTATAGAGATCAGGCAATTGATCTTATTTTTTTATATGCTTGTGTTAGACATGTCAAAGTACGGCGTTATTATTGGCATGGGCTGGTTAGTATTATATAGAACCATGATTGATTCTTTCAGTATGTTGTTATTCCGGGCCAGGAGATGTTTCTAGTGGTGATGACTCGCCCCGAGGGAGGATCTCCCACTCAGTTGTATTATATAGAGAAGGAAAGCTATATTGGAGTTATAATATCCCTTGATTCAATATATATAGTATGTGAGTTCAATGATGTAATTCAAGAAATTTTAGGGTTGCTGCCTAGCTGAGAGATTGATTTTGTTATTGACTTAGCACTAGGCACTTGATTAATAGCTCGTGCGCCATACCGTATGGCTCCAGCCGAGATGAGAGAGCTTAGAGATCAGATTGAGCAGCTTTTGGGGCAGGGTTTCATCCGTAGGAGTACCTCTCCTTAGGGTTCTCCATTATGTTTGTAAAGAAGAAGGATGGATCTATTCGATTGTGCATCGACTACAAGGAGTTAAATAAGGTCACGATATGGAATAAATATTTGTTGCCACGTATCAAAGATTTGTTTGATCAAATTAGGGGAGCCTCCTACTTCTTTAAGATTAATTTGAGATCCGAATTTCATAAGTGGCGCATCAGGGAGTCAGATGTTCCTAAGACTGCCTTTTTTCGCGATATGGATCTCATGAGTTTAGGGTTATGCCTTTTGGGTTAACCAATGCTACAGTAGTTTTTATGGACTTTATAAACCAGGTATTCAAGGAATTTCTAAACCAAGTTGTCATTGTCTTGATTGATAATAAATTCATTTATTCTTAAACTAAGGAGGATCATGCAAAGCATTTGTGTATGGTTCTGCAGACACTGCGTGGACACCAGTTGTATGCAAAGTTCAAGAAATGTGGGTTTTATCTTCGAGAGGTACAATTCTTAGGTCACGTTATCACTGATAATGGAATAGCACTGGATCTAAGTAAGGTATTTGCGGTGAGGGAGTGGGGACAACCCACGACACCGATCGAGGTTCACAATTTCTTAGGGTTAGCTGGTTATTACCATCAATTTATTCGAGGATTTTTAAATATTCTGGGCCCGTTGACAAATCTGACATGCAAAGGGGTACCATTCAGATGGGATGACTCTTGTCACTTAAATTTTGATGAGCTAAAGTATAAATTTACTTCGGCACTCGTACTTACATTGCCCAGACCAGGGGTATATCTTGTATTTATCGATACGTCTTTACAAGGACTTGAGGGTATGCTTCAATAAGAGGAAAAGGTTATAATGTATGCTTCCCGCAAGCTTAAGCCTCATGAGAATAATTATCCTACGCATGACTTGGAGTTAGCAGTGATTTTGTTTGCATTACGGATTTAGAGACACTATCTTCTAGGGGAGAAATTTCATTTTTCACAAATCATAAGTCATTATAGTATTTGTTCACACAGAAAGATCTAAAGATGCGACGGCACCGATGGCTTGAATTTGTGAAAGACTATCAGTTTGATATACAGTACCATTCGAGGAAGGCTAACGTAGGGACAGATGCATTGAGTCGGAGGTCGGTTGAAGATGTAGTTGAGGTGTGGAAGGAAAAATGGAAAGAGCTGGGACAACAGGATTCAGTTTCTAGATACTTCGTGTCCACTATAACCATCACTCCCCAGATTGTTACTAGAGTTGTGAAGGCTCAATCAGCCGACTCGTTTTGTCAGGAGAAATTACGTCAGCTTTTAGGTTAAGGAGATGAATTTTATTCTGTTGAATGAGATAGAGGTTTATGCTTAAATGGTAGACTTATCGTTCCTTAAGGTGAAGTGTTACATCATGCAGTAATGACAGAACCATATGGTTCACTCTTTATAGTGCATCCTAGAGGAGATAAGATGTACCAGGATTGCGTCGATAATATTGGTGGAGTGGGATGAAAAGGTACATTTCTGAATTTGTCAAACTGCTCCATATGTCAATTAGTGAAGCTGGACCACTAGAATCCAACCAAACTTTAAAGTCGCTAGAGATTCCTGTTTGGAAATGAGAGAGCATTTCTATGGATTTTATCACTAGTTACCTACTTCTCAATGAGGTCACGATTACATATATGACATTGTGGAATAGTTGACTAAAGAAGCCTATTTTCTACCAGTGAGGACAGATTATACGATAGCGCAATATGCTCAGTTATTTATTGTTGAGATAGTGAGACTACATGGAGTTCTGATCGATATCCTATCCGATAGGGATAAGATTTTCATGTCTCGCTTTTGGAAAAGTTCTTAGGAGGCTATGGGTATGAAATTGCATTTGAGTACAGCCTATTATCCGCAGACGGACGGGCAGATAAAGCGAACAAATCAGATGTTGGAAGACATGTTGAGGATATGTATATCAAATTTTGGAGGATAAGGGGAACAGTATCTTCCACTGCTGGAGTTTTCATATAATAACTCCTATTAGTTCACTATAGGCATGTCACCTTTCGAAGCATTGTATGGGAGACCTTATTATTCGCCTGCTTGTTGGTTATAGGTGGTGGACAGCAAACTCCTCGGGCCAGAGTTCGTTCAAGAGACTTCTTCCAAGATTGAGTTGATTCAGAATCGTATACGGATAGCTCAAGATAGTCAAAAAAGTTATGGCGATGCTAATAAGATGTTTAAGGATTTCAGCGTGGGAGATCAGGTATTGATTCAAGTATTTCCAATGAAATGGGCGGCTATAAGATTGGGTAATAAGGGGAAATCAGCGCCAAGGTATGTTGAGCCATTTCCTATAATTGAGGGATTAGACCAGTGGCTTATAGACTTGGGTCTCCAGATCATTTACATCATATGCATGATGTGTTTCATTTTTCCTCGTTGCGACGATATAATCGGGATGACTTGTCATACAACCATATTGCACTTAAGGAGATTGATCTATAGCCATATAGTTCTTATGAGGAGAGATCAGTTTCTATCTTAGATCGTAGTGAGAGACGTTTGAGATCAAAAGTAGTACCCTTAGTCCGCGTTTAGTGGGGTCATCAAAATATTGACGAGTCGACATGGGAACGTGAGAATGATATGTGTGAGAAGTATCCAGAATTGTTTTTTTTCGTATTTTTCTTTTTCCGAATTTTGGGATGAAATCCCTTATGAGGGAGGAAGTATGTAATACCCCATATTTTTATGGATATTTAAATTGGGTTAATTAAATTTAAATTACAAAATTTATTTGGAATAAATTAAATATTAATTCGTGTGACTTGAGTTAATATTTAATATTATAAATTAATATGTATATTACTGAGAGAATAAGTAATCTAAATTATGGAATATGTTACACTGTGCCGTAAGTGAAAAAAAATGACAAATATTAATTACTTAGTCGGGACGCACATTTGAGATTTGTCGAGACTTAATATGACCATTATGAAGTCAGTATAATATGTTGAACCCATATAGTCATTTGGATTGTGTATAAGTGTCCAGAAGGGTCGAAACAGTCAGAAAACTATATTCGGGCATATGTATAGGGTATCGGGTCATTTCTGGGTCGACTCGACAAGTGAAAAGTCAATTTTTGATCGTTAGATTTCCAACCCATGAAGAGATATGGGATTAGCTAATTTAAAACCAACTATTTGCCTAATTAAATGAGGAATTGAAAATTTCAAGTGAGAGAAAATCAAAGGAGAGAAAGTGTGAGAGCTTTTATAAGAAAGTGAAGAGTTTCTCAAGGAGGTGAATGGTCTTACAGGAACACCTAAAGCCACCTTGCACCACTAGCATACACCACCGGAATTTATGAAAAAGGAAGAGGAGGAACTCACATCATATTCTTCAAAGGAAATTCAGAATCATCTAAGAAGCAAGTTGTTGAAACTTGCTTAATTATGAGTTTGTACAAACACATGCTATAGTATAGGATTTTTGGATAAAAAAGAAAGTTTTGATTTGAGATAATATCAAATTGAATTATAGAACTCATGATTAAGATTATGTATTTTATTAATGATTTCAAAATTTTAGAAAAGCATGTGATTCAATTGGATATTAAACTATCTAACTAGAAACGAAGTGAACTCGTACAAATCCAAAAGTCAAATGCATGTGAAATCGTTTAAGAAAATAACAAACATTATATGTTAAGTTTAGGTCTATTTTAGGAGAAAATTGGTAGTGTGCACGAGAGTTACTGTATAAAATCATGTTCTGAACAACTTTGTAGTTTTAAGTTTTTTCAAAATCAAATCATAAAAGCCTGAAATCGGCATTTTATATTTCTGGGCAGAATGTAACTTTATCGAGAAAAAGGATTATTGGGAATTAAATTATAATTCGGGCTTATTATAATGATTTCAAATTTTGGACCAGTAGGTATGGGTTGAGGGTCACTTCTGAAATAATTAATTAAATTATTTAAATCCATTCAGTTAACAACAGATGTTAGAAATAATGGGAAATAGGAATAAAATGTGAATTATTAGTTTACGATATAAACTTGAAATATAATCTATGTATGTATAGGATGAGTGCATGCCTATATTATGTTGATTGTGATATTATGTCTAATGTCATACGTATCTAGTTACTATCATGAAAGGTTATGCGTAGGGGGTAATCCTAACTTTGTGTTCCCATTAGGGAGGATTTGGATTCTTGCCCCGGAACATAGCACTTACATTGTCATTACCTTGAGAGATGGAAGTGTATTAATGGTTATTTGGATATGTTAGATATAGACGTCATCCTTATGGTGTGAAGAATTATGTTCGCCTCCATCATGTGTTTTCGTTTTATAGGTTGAGGTGTCACACCTAGCCTTAGTCCTTAATTTAGTGCGTGACGTATGTAGGGACTAGATAACAAAGTATGCATGCATCGCGAGTTTGATCGTTTAGATGTCATATTCATATATGTATATATTAGATAGTGTAATCTATACATATATATACACGTATGATAGTCTACTCTATTGTGTGTTGTAGAAGTGATTATTGTGAATGTTTAAAATGTACTTTAAGTATGTGAACCTAAGTGGTTAAAATAATGAGAATAAAATGATTCAGAAAGTAAGATAATATTAACGTATCGTATGGGAGATAAGGATGGGTTAAGAGATTTATATAAATTAATAAGGATTAATCAAGTGGTCTATAGTTGGTTAGGCAAGTACCTTAACTAGGAAGGAATATTAGAGTACGTTAGGTGTGCACATTAAGTGAGAGGTGAGGAATCATGTAAGAGTACGCACATCTAATATGGATATTTATATTACTCATAATACATCATTTTAAACACTTGTTAAATATTTTTAAAACATTTTTGGGGCACTTACCCGAATCAAATCTATTTTTGCAAAACCTTTTAGGTGTCCAGACACAGGTACACCAGGTGTAGGAGATTCATTCCAGAGTTGACGTGTTGCAGTGTTGTGGATGTTGTAGGACCTCGAGCTTAGACATATCTATCATTCTTATCATCTAGCTTATGATTGAGTATTTCCATTCGAGCGTGTTTTCTCATAGTCTAGACTTTACATTTTGTTTTTAGTATAACCTTTATACCAACCGAGTTGTCTCGGTATTGTACTTGGCTTGTATGCAGATTTGAATTTGGATGTGTTATCCGATTATTATTCTATTCAGTTTATTGTGGTCATTATCATTATGGTGGTTGTGTTATTCATTACTCTATTGTTTAATTATTATTACTCTCTGTTATTTAAAATTGACATCCAGCTTATTAGGATATTTAGTGACGAAAAGAAATATTTTTTTAACAGTGATGCTAAGAATGGACCATTTATGAATCATGGTTAATTAAATAGTAGGCTGATCACCTAATATTTTAATTAGAGGGGTTTTAATACCCTTATTATGGGAAGATGAGGTGATAGATTTTAGTGGGAATGGCACAACAGTTATACAACTCGATCCTCCAAGTACGTTAAATGACTTAGCACCAGGTTCATTTTACTCATACTCACAATGGAGTGATATATATTTTTTTAGAGAGGACCAAGTTAGTAAATTAACTTCCAAAGTGTTAGAATGGGATCTTATATGGTAGAGGTGAGCGTGGGAGATAGAAGAAGAGATTGCAAATCTACTAGGCGTGGGACCGAGTTCGACTCCGGGACAGTATTCCATTCCTTAACACACACTGCCATACATATATGGAGATGAATATTGTATGGCATCTCTGAATATTTATCCTAAAATGGACCCTGTACCCTCACAAGATCCTGTAGGATCGTCTACTCAACCATCTGTTGTTGATGATGCATTTGAAATTTTTTCCACATTCCCTTTTGATCAATATTTTGGTCAAGGTCCAATGTAAAGTTATAATTGCAATGTAATAATTTTTCGTGATAATAGAATCCTTTTTATGAGTAATAATTACTTCATTTATTATATTGTTGATAACTTCAGGTAGAAACACCCATACTAAATCTTGAAGTTAAAAGACAAAATAAGTATGATTCTATTTTCCAATGCATAGGTCAAACCTAGTCAAGGTATAACAAAAGGGTTGCCATAACGCACTAAACATTTTGGTAGGTAAGATCGTTGTGCGTCGGAATAAACATATTATTTATTGTAGTTTGATATATTTGGTGCATAGTCTTCCCTGTCATTTTCATATATGCATTCAGAGAAGTGGTCATAACCAGAATTCTTGCAGTCAGATATGTCATTATTCGATGCCATCGAGGTGTCATTGTAAATGCTAATTAATTGTTCCTAAATGTGACCCTCGGATAGCATCGCTCGTTGTGCTTTGTGATAACATTGTATGCGCCTCTCCATTTGCCATATCCCCACTTGCAATAAATCAAGGTAAAATAACTTCTCTTCTTCGGGATACGATATAGGCCACACTGCGGCAGCGTGGTTTTTTAAAATGGGTAAGTGAGGGTAGTGGCAAAGAACCTCTAGGTCACACCTTTCATCGTATTTTTCCGTCCAGGTTAGGTGTTCCTAATGATATTCTACTCCGTCTGTGGTTATGAAGTGGGAGATATTAGGAATATATGATCATAATCATTAAGAAAACGTCGACTAGTATCAATTCGATAAGTTTGGAAAATAATTTTTTTCCCATACATCAATTTACCAGCAATATTTGTATATGTTCCTTTGTAAATGGATGGGTTGTAGGGAAATGAAGCCGGTAGGTAACAAATCATAAAATACAAACTATTGATAGGTGACTATCCAAGCTGCTAGATAGTTTATTATTTACTGTCCAAATATTAGTGGTCACGTCATCTTTATTATCCTGACTAATAAATGCTAGAGGACATTATACAATTTTAGCCTGCAAACCTGTTAGACGGGTAATTTTTTACCATCCAAATATGAGTGCTCACATCATCTTTATTATCCTGGCTAATAAATGTTAGACGACATTATACAACTTCAGTCTACAAAGATGCTGGATGGGTAATTATTTACCGTCCAAATATGAGTGGTCACGTCATCTTTATTATCTTGACTAATAAATGTTAGACGACATTATACAACTTCAGTCTGCAAAGATGCTAGATGGGTAATTATTTACTGTCCAAATATGAGTGGTCACATCATCTTTATTATCCTGACTAATAATTACTGGACGACTAATTGTTTCTCGTCTGGACAATTATGCGGTCTATAAATAAATGATTCTGAAATCCTTCCATGCAAGCCCATTAGTAATACTCTATATTTTAGACTTCACACAGTGAATCACCCACAATGGTCAAGTACTGATGATTATTTTTCTTTAACAAATTGACAGATAGATATTACAATAAGGAAACTGGATTGGCTCCCCTTGTCGAAATACGTACCATATGCGGGGGTTGGAGGAATAACACCGGATTTGGTCCATGCTTTCTTCATCTAGCAGACTTTTAATAGCCTTGGCTCATGTTAAAGTCTATATTAGACCTCGACCATTTAGCGGTAACAGCTGGCGAATGTGGTTGGAATGCGTAGACCTTCACACTCATTGTGAGTAATGACGAAGCTTGGGAAAGGTTGTGTGAGCATGTCCCATGGTGTAGGGATATTCGTGGAGAGACTTCTTATCTATTTAATGAATTTATGAGAGCCATGTACCTTTGTCAGACTAACTAAATTATATACGAGTTTTATGATTGGTGTATTTATCATCTTTGTTTAGGAGCATCCGTTTTCAATTCAATATGGTGTAAGTGAGTATTCAAACATTAACGAGTATTCAAACCTTAATTTATCATATATATTATCCAAACACTAAATAATTATGACACTACAATAGAACAACTAAAATAATGAATAATTTAATCATAAATTATCCATCGAAACGAATGGAATAGGTAAGAAGGTTTGTTGCGTAATGCCTGACAATATGGATAACAGTTGCAAAACCTTTCCCACACATCTTCCTCACAAATGACCAACATGTAGGTAGCTTCATCCCACCCATAACGATCAATGCGTATAGCCTTCTCGTACATGTCAAACTTCAATCTGTACATGAACCAACGTGCACGGATCTCGTTTGTCATACATCCTCTACTAGCATTAGGTGGCTTCATTCAACGTCGCTCGACAGTTGCGAAAGTGCTTCACGGTACTCGATAGTGGGGACTGAAAGGTAAATAAGAGGTGGTTATGAAGTTAAGTAGCTAGAAGTCTTCATTTATTAGCCATGGTTGTGAATCCATTTGGTAAAAGCAGTAAATGAATTAATTTCCATTCAGGTCATATCTATAATGGTTTCCTTCTGTAACTTTATTATTTCACATGAGGCAATGTTTACCGTTTGCAAAACTACTAGACGGGTAATTATTTACTGTCCAAATATAAGTAGTCACGTCATCTTTATTATCTCACATCATCTTTATTATCATGACTAATAAGTGTTAAACGACATTATACAACTTCAGTCTTCAAAGATGCTAGACGGGTAATTGTTTACAACCCAAATATGAATGGCCACATCATCTTTATTATCCTAATTAATAAATGCTAGATGACATTATACAACTTCAGTCTGCAAAGCTGCCAAACGGGTAATTATTTACCATCCAAATATGAGTGGTCACATCATCTTTATTATCCTGACTAATAAATGTTACACAACATTATACAACTTCACTCTTCAAACCTGCTAGACAGGTAATTGTTTACCGTCCAAGTATGAGTGATCATCACATCATCTTTATTATCCTGACTAATAAATACTATATGACATTAAACAACTTCAGTCTGCAAACCTACCATATGGGTTATTGTTTATCGTCCAAATATGAGTGGTTACATCATCTTTATTATCCTGATTCATAAATACTAAACGATATTATACAACTTCACTCTACAAACCTGCCATATGGGTTATTGTTTACCGTTCAAATATGAGTGGTCATATCATATTTATTCAGATATCAGTCATATAAATCTACCAGATCTCATTTAACATCATGCCCAACCTAAGACGATTTCTCCATAACCAAAAAAAAATCCAAACTCTATCAAAATCATGTCTAACAATAATCTGAAGGAAATGATACTAGCTGAAATTTCCCAAAATTGTGATCTCAACTCAGATGATCAAGATGTCGCGATCCATAATATATTATGAATCCATCGTCCATACTGAATAGTAGTGGTGAAATTCATGAGCGAAGAATAGTGCACCGCGATAAAGAGACGACTCACCGTAATTTATAGAACGGCTATTTTCAGGAGAACCCGACTTACCCAAAAGAAATGTTCAGGCATCGCTTTAGGATGAATAAGTCGATCTTCAATCGTATTTTTGAAGTTGTTTGTGAAAATGATTTATATTTCATCCAGAAACCCGATCGTGTTAGTATATTAGGATTAAGCTCGCACCAGAAGGTTGTATGTGCACTTCGCATGTTGGCATATGGTGGATGCAAGTATTTACAGGACGAATATTTGAAAATTGCTGAGACCACAGCGATTAAGACTTTAAAAGGTTCCTGTAGGGTTGTGGTGAGTGTGTTTAGCCTGGAGTATTGTCGCACACCTACAGCGGAAGATATTGCCCACATGCAGCCTGAGAATGAGCGTTGTGGTTTTCCCGGAATGATTGATAGCATTGATTGCATGCACTGGGAATGGTGTGTACTATTTGTGTGGTGTTGATTTCCATTCTCGTTTGTTTAGGTGTTTATTAATTTTAATGCATGTACGGCTATCTGTGTACTCTTAAATGTATGTTTTATTAAATGTCCCATAGTATTATTTTTGGTCTGTACTCTTTGTGTTTGCATATGCAATATTCACAAGTACGACTCAATTAATTATTATTAATAATAAATCACAACAATGGAAAAGAAAATATTATATACAAAAATTGCATAGCATACAAAATCAGATAAATCTATTTTCCTATTGTGAGAAGTTCTTATATGCTTAAGTGCGATGATGCATTATCGCATTCATCCGCATGTCGTGAAAGGCACGTTGTTGAGGCGTGAATTTACTAGAATCCATGTACATAATTTTATCTTCATCACGCTAGAGGTGAGCTTCCTACTCTTTGTTGAAAATTTTAATTAAATCCTCCATCTTCTCATTTAGATTTCTTCTAATTGCATGTGATTCGGCAGAATTTGTGTTGTAAAATGTGTTGAATTCCGCACAGTTTTCTAGAATGGTCGTGTGTGTAGACAAACTGTTCGCAGTTGCTCGTTTCTTCCCTTTCTGTTTCGCTGCTTTATGCCCCATGGTTCTCTCTAGTGGATTATTCAACTCCCCTGCATTTTGGTTGATGTCATTGGAATCTAGTGGGCTTGACTAATTGTCCTAATCCGTATATTGTGACCCATTAGTTAACATGTTATATTTCGATAAATCCTTGAGCAACTCGTAATAGTGGTCGAATCCAAATTTATGACCTGCATCACATTAAAAGTTTTCACGAGCTCGTTAGATCTAAAAAACAAAATATTTCATACAATTATTGTTATAAAATAATCAAATTAAAGATAAATAATAAACTAAGCGCAAATAATTGTCATTTCCCAATTAACCTCAAGTGTCCCTGAGAGTGCGTCAGCAAGCAATGATTAACTTGTTTAATTAAATTCCAATTTTTAATTCTAAAAATCCTAACTCTTACAACGAAATTGTGACAGACTAAATAAATCAACCCAAGCATGCAAAGTCAATCACAATATGTGAAAAAATCCCCCGAAGGGGCAAAACCATTTATTTCACTATAATATATAACAACTTACAATCACAACAAAATACAATTTTGACGCACAAACACCCGCAGGCGTCGGTTCGTCGGCGTCGACGTTTGTCAGCAAGAGGTCCCGCAAGAACTTCAATTTCAGTAGTGGATAAAGACCCTTCTTCTCCACAAGATTACTCCAAGATGAGTAGAACAATTGTATCTAGGGTTTAAAGATTCACACAAATATTTGGGAAGGATTTGTGAATCAAAAAGGCATTAAACCTTGAAAAAACGAAGTATGTTTCTAGGCAGAATATTTGCATAAACTTCAGTGCCAAAAGACTTAAAAAACGTGTAGAATTGGCACAGCTTTAAATACAAAAATCGAGGCGGCGCGTCGCTCGAACGACCAGCCAATCTCGCTCGAACGATGTCAGCGAGATTTTTTCCCTTCGCCTCTACACTTAGAAAAAATTCATATTGCGAAGTAAAACTTTCCAGTATCTTAAAAATATTTTGTAAATTTTTTTCAAATATTTATGTAAATAATAAACTCTCCAAATAAATTATTTTATCCGATATGTGAGTGGAGTAGTGGGAACGGTTGAAGAGTACGTTGCATGTTGCATGATGAACGTATGAAGATGATGGATGCGTGGATTCGGATCAAGGCCGTCGTGGATGATCGTTTTGATGTACCGAATGTAGCGGTATTAGACGTACAAACTGTGATCTAGGATAAACAGAAAATTCCTAGATTCTAACTCAGACATTTATAAAATCATGTCCTTACAGTCCCACTTTCTTTACCGGCTCCGTAAGCTCGAGACAACTTCACCAAATACAACAAATAATCTTTGTTTATCGTTCTAATTTTTCCCTGCAACGCATTATCGGTGCATTTGTAAATAACACCATCGCTTCAATTATATTCATCAGTTATTTTATCCCACAAGATGCTAGGAGCTTAGTTTTTCTCAACTGAACCATCGATAGAATATTTCATATATGTCAAACAAAATAACACTTCATCGTGTTGAGTGAAATTTGGTAATCGAATAGCATTCGTGGGAGCACTTTAGGAGGGAGATGTCATTTGTTGAATGAATTTAAAAGAACGTTGAGCTTTTTTGTGTTAAAATAGTTGAGGTGTATATGTAGTCATATTATTACCGTTTATATCGACTAGATTATTACCGTTTATAACCATCGGAGGATAAAAGGAGTTTTTTTTAATAATTATTTGGGCACACAAATATTACACTCAGAATCTCTGGACACGTGGACACGACACTCTTTACCGCCTAGCAATGAGCCCCCTTTTACACAATGTATATCTGCCATCTAATTTTACATTTCGTATACATTTTACCCCACTAAAAAATACATTATTTCCTATGGGAGATAGCCTTAGGAGAATATAATTTATGAAGTACCAAATTCCGCTAGTACGAAATATAAAATAATGTGAAGTTGGTGTAAGCCTAAGGCAAGTTAGAATAAAGAAGTCTCGTCTAGCCTAGTCATGTCATGTACCTGCTTGTCTCGTCAATTGTAAATCCCAAAGGACAAAAGATTCCAAGTGCAACAAAAAATAATAAATATAAAACAAGTACAAATTTGTTTCTCTTGTCAAAGGATTAACATTTAAATTTGATTGTTTGAAATATTAATAACATCAATAAATTTACATTTTTTGATTAAAAATATTAATGACTCAATAATAAATTTTACATTTTTTATTTAGTTATTATATTTTAATCGATGACACTGAATGTCATATTAACTCTTAAAAAGGATGAACAAATTTGAAGTCTTATGAAACTGTTCACGCTCAAAATAGCCACCTGAAAGACTTCCGCACCAACCATAAATTCCGTATTCACAAATTCAACAGAGAAAGTATCAAAGCAAATACAGCAAATTATTAATAGCGTCGTGCCCAATGCACAACAACAAAAGTTCTTGCAAACGCCGGGATATTTGTGGGAGAGGTAAGATGATACACAAGCCGAATCCCAAAATCTTGGTTTCCTCGTATGCTACTGCAAGTTACACTCCCATCCCATTAAACCTCACTTTACAACAACATTTTTAAACATACGATTAATTAACCATGAACCCATCAAACAACCAACTACAACAGCAGCGAATCTAGCTAGTAGTGATTATCTTATAAAAATAAGAGATGTCAGCTCCACAACCCAACAGCTGGATTAACAAATAATAAAAGAAACATTATAAAAACGGGGAGGAAATGGCACAGAACTTCAACAAAACTGCTTATTTGGCTTCCACGAAGATGGAGATACCTCCATTTGACTAGCTCTTCAACTAGGTGATATTGCATGTGCCCTTCCTAAGAAATTAAAAAACATACAACTGAGATTAGAATCACATATGGATGATGAGTAATAATATATGCAAGTCTTAAATAAGTACTCAATTATATCCATACGAATGCAAGACACATTGTTCGAATAAGTTGTACCACCATATAATGGATGCGAGTTGGGATCATCTTCGAATTTGATAATGTTTATTATAAGAATTTTTTATAATGTTAAAGAATTTGTTGGATATTATTTGTTTTATATGAGATAGGTACAGAGAGTGTTTAACCATAGAAACCCAACTAAGTTGACACCCTAGTGAACTAAGACCACTATCAGTACTCCATTAAATTATACTATATACATACAAGTAACTGGGAAAACAATGCATACTTTCCTTGATATTCAGTAACATTGATTGTTTGCCATGTACTTGTATATATTAGGGATGGAAGCGGTACGAATTTTTACCGTACCGTACCGTTTTGGTCCGAAAAAAAAATGATTTTGGTTTCATATATTAAAATACCAGAAATAAGTCTTACCAAAACCGAAATTACCGTAAAAAAGTTGGTTGGTTTTGGTTTTAATATTTAAAAAACCGATTTACCGAAATTACCGTACCGAATTTTATGAAACCAGAAAAAATCGTACCGATATTACCATACCGTACCGAATTTATCGAAACAAAAAAAAACCGTACCAAAATTACTGTGCCGTACCGAATTTACCAAAATTATTGTACCGAATTTACCAAAACCAGAAAAAAGTTGGTTTTGGTTTTGGTTTTAATATTTAGAAAAGTTGGTTGGTTTTGTTTTTGGTTTTTGAGGACTTTTAGTGTTGTTTACCGAAACATAAAAAACCGAAACCAGAAACCAGAAAAAACCAGAATTTACCGAAACTAGAAAAAACCTGAAGAAACCAGAATTTACCGAAATCAGAAAAAAATCGAAATTACCGAAAAAAACGAAATACCAGCCGGTTTGATTTTGGTGTACCGGGTGATAAACTGGTACGATTTAATTTTACCATCTAGAGTTTGGTTTTGATATTAATATCTAGTATTTACCGACCAAATCGTACCGCTTACACCCTTAGTATATATACTCGGAACAATTAACAGATCAATAAAAAAATATATTACATCATTAGAAGAATACATGAGCATGAAACTCAGAGTCAAGAATAAATTCAATGTCCAATCTGATCAAACTTTATCTCATTATTACTCATTCGTTTTTCAATCCCCGCCCCAACAATTCAATAACCAGATTGAAGTAAAAATAAAATCATTCAGAAGGACAAGTTCCTATTTTTTCTCACAAGTGTTTAATAGCAGACAAAACACATTTACCAAGTAACCAAACGATAGTAAATACAATGATATTTAATATATATATATATAGTGAGAGAGAGAGACAGAGAGAGAGAGTCAAACTCATGTGCACATCATTTTTTTAAAATAATAAAAAAAATATTTTTGAGTTGATTTTTTTTGTGTGATATTTAAACATTTCAACGGATCCGTGTAAAAAAAATAGCTAAAATTTTTTTTTTACTATTTTTAAAAAATCAGTCAAACTTTCGCTCCTTTTAAGCACTTTAAAAGCTGTGAAAGTTTGACCGATTTTTTAAAAATAGCAAAAAAAAAAATTTGATCTGATTTTTTTACATAGGGCCGTTGAAATATTTAAATATCACATAAAAAAAATCAACTCAAAAATATTTTTTTTAATGCTTTAAAAAAATTGGTGTGCGCCAGCACTATGTAGCACAGGAGCCTCTCTCTCTCTCTCTCTCTCTCTCTCTATATATATATATATATATATATATATATATATATATATATATATATATGTGTGTGTGTGTGTGTGTGTGTGTTTTCTCGCTTCTGACCATTATAACTCTTATGGGATACCCCCAAAAATAGCGGCATCAAAGTTAGAATCCCAGGCGAATCTACAGTAGATAACAAATAAAAATGGAAATAATTCAGAAAGTATAACAGCACAGTCCAGATATACATGATAACATAGGCAAAACCAGATATTAGGACCAGATGAAATTGAGTTAAAAAAATTCATCAGGTCTTTGTTCTCTTTGAAGCACACATTGCCAAAAAACTCTCTACCGGTATAATATACACAACCTTACAATAAATGTGAGAACCAAATTTTCATGAAACCTTGTCAACGGACAACACAATTATTCCAAAAGAATGTCTACCGTTAATTCTTGGAGATAAAACATAACAAGATAACTTGATAATATAGCCACTGAAGTGAAAATGCAACAAAACTACACACTAGTCCACAAAATTAATAAAAATAATTGTAGTAATTCTCTCTTTTTTGTCCATATAGAATTTAGTCTTTGACAAGTTATAATTGGCATATACAAATATGCTTTTGTATAAGCATCAACAATGAAAAGTACCGTTTGTAACTACATTTGATGATAACCACTCAACAACCAGTAGTTCATTGTCACTCCTTGGAACTACACTTGATTTGATGATTGCAACCACCAGTCTCGTTGTCACTCCAATTATAACACTTGATAAAGTCAAAATATAGTTATAACTTGTAATGTTTCAATAAAATGCTTCTACCATGATGGAAATCACAAATAATGAACTAGGAGTCATAACGTAACATATATGGAAATAAAAGTAAGCATGATGAAGGATAGGCATCATCATCACCATCATCATCATCATCATCATCATCCTCATCCTTGTCTTAATCCCATCATATGAGATCGATCACATGGATTCTCCTTTTCAATTCTAATCTATTATAAGCAATATTATCATTCAAGTTTAAATCCTTAAGATCTCTCTAAATAATTTCCTTTCACGATAGCTTAGAGCGACCCCTTTCTCTTTTACCCTCTATTTTCAATAATCTTCCTCTTGTTATAGGTGCATCTACTGATCTATGCAACACATGTTCATACGACCTAAGGCTACTTTCTCTTAATTTATCGCTAATGAGCACTACTGCTAACTATTCTCTCACATAATGGTTTTTAATTTTGTCCTTTTTAGAAATTTCTATCATCCATCGGAGCATCCTCATTTCACTAACATGGAGACTTTGTTCATGTTTTTTCTTTAAAACCCAACACTCCGCTCCCTATAGGGTCGTTAGCCTAACAACTGTTTCATAAAATTTTCCTTTTAATTTAGTAGTTATCCTCTTATCGCATAACACCCCACTTGCTTGTCTCAATTTCATCCAACCAGTTGATATTCTACTCGTAACATCCTCATCAATGCCCCCATTACTTTGTATCCCTGAGCCTAAATAACGAAATTTATTAGTTTGGTTTATCACTTCAACTTCAATCTTTAACATTATGATATCCGACGCCTCATTATTAAATTTACATTCCATAAATTCAGTTTTATTTCTACTGATTTATAGTTCCTTAGACTCTAAGGCTTTTCTCCAAGTATATACTCTCATCGTTAAGCCCTCCTTTGAAGTGTATACTAAAACTATATAATCAGCAAAAAACATACACCATGGGACATCTTCTTGTTTGTCCTTAGTAATCTTATCAAATACTATGACAAATAAGTAAGGACTTAAGGTCAATCCTTGTTGTAGACCCACTTTAATAGTAAAGTCATTAGTTTCTCCACATATAGTTCTTACTCTAGTCTTTGTGTTATCATACATATCCTCAATAACTTTAACATAACTCATAAAGATTATTTTCCTCCTTAAAACCCACCATATCATATCTCTAGGTACTCTATCATACACCTTTTCTAAGTCTATAAAGACCATATATAAATTTTTATCCATACTTCTACATTTCTCCATTAACTGTCTTAGTAAGTACACAACTTCCATGGTGGATCGTCCTGGCATAAATCCAAATTGATTATCCGAAATAGTTGACTCATCTCTTAATCTTTGTTCTATAACATTTTTCCATAATTTCGTAATGTGATTCATCAGTTTGATTTCTCTATAATTACCGCAGTTTTGTATATCCCCTTTATTTTTATTCAAAGGTAATATGGTGATTTTCCTCCACTCATCTGGCATGTTTCCTTCTTTTTAAATTTTATTAGATAAACATGTTAACCATTTTATCCTTATACTTTCAAAGGTCCTCCATACCTCTATGGGTATTTTATCCAGGCCAACTGCTTTATTCCTTCCAATTTTTCTTATTAATATATCTACATCTTTTTTAGTAATCAGGCATACCAGTTCTATATTCTCTATAGCTTTCTGGGATATTTTTCATTCAACAATCCTTGAGAATACTCTTCCCATCTATCTAGAATTTCTTTGTCGTTAATTAATATATTCTAATTTATGTCTTTAATGCACTTACCTGGACTCATATTCCTTGTCAATCTATCTCTATTCTTTGCCAATTTATATCTAGTGCTTCTTGTTGTGCATTTTTAATAATATTTTTTACTTCTTTTTTTAGTTTCTTATACTTATCTAAATCTTCTTAATTCTTACTCTTTTGCCACTCTTTAAAACTTACTCGTTTCTATTGTATTATAATCCTAAATTTTGCTTACCTATTTTCTCGATATCATTCTTTATTGAAAAGTGCTACTGTGTGATAATTGATTAAATTCGCAAGTTTCCAATCAACATTTATATAATTCAACCCCTAAACATGCATCTAAGGTGCGTATGTCAATCCATAAATAAATAAAGCATGTGACACAAAAATATGCTGAGACACAGATTTCAGGAAAAAAAACCTTTCGGGTAAAACATTTATTTCACTATGAATATATAAATCGCAACTTACAAATACATAGAGAAATCTGCAATGGATCAACGCACAGCTAACCCACAAAGATACGCAGTCTTGAACTCAGCAAGAGAATACACGCAGCACCCTCCAAGGACTCGCAGTCCAAACAACAAAGGAAGAACCGAAGCTCTCCTTAATGACACACAACCATAAAACTTTGTAGAGACTCCCTCAGCAATGACACGCAACCCTCGGTTGCAAAGATCTCCCCATAAAGGTTGAACAGTAGCAAAGCTTGTGTTATAGGGTTCCAAAAGATTCACAAAAGTAATTGGAATTTTTGTGTGTGAATCAAAAAGATGTTTGGCACATCAAAAATCGAAGTATAGTTGTGTTTGAACTCTTAGAAACGTTTTCTCAAAGACTTAAAAAATACACCACCGAAATAGGCATATATATAGAAATTTTGAGTTGGTGGGTAAAACACTCAGGGAACTGTTCGATTTTATCTCAGGCGGACCAGTCCGGCTTGGAGGCGGATCGTTCCGACCTCGGATCGGTTCATTTTTTAATAGGGAATATTCAGTTTGCAATCGATCCGGGGTTTACTGGTGCAAAGGGGATCATTCCGGTATGGAGGCGGACCGGTCCGGAGGCGAATCGGTTCGTTTTTAAAAGGGGCGGACCGGTCCGATTTACCAGAAAATAAAAAATCTATTAAAAGCCTCATTTTTCTTGAGAAAACTTACTTCTTATTTTTATAAAAAACATTTCATAAAAATTTCCCAATACTAAGTATGAAACTTTAAGGGACTTAAAAACAAAACTTTACCAAGTTCATTCTCGCAGAGGTTATGATGTTGAAGACGCTTTGATATTCGGATCCATTGATGTAGATGTGATCTTGAGTTTCTTCAACGGTGTAACGGCGTAGGACATAAATATTGACAATGGACAAAATGTCCTTACATTTATTCTTGACCAAGTGTTGTTAACATTGTCGTCCCACTTCCACTTCATGTTTAACAGGAAAATCTGTCTAAATTCTATCTCTTTGCATCCTTTTAAATCCTTCCATTTTATATTTTGATAACCTACTCTTTCAGGCACTTAAATCATTTAATGGCTAAATTATTACTAATAGGTGATGTTGATTTGTTAAGCTTTCACCTGGAATAACTTTGTAGTCTTTGAATGTGTACAAGTCTCTTCTTCTAATTAAGCAATAATCTGAGTTTTATTCTCTCAGCTTTTAAATGTTATTAAATGTCTTTCCCTTTTTACAGAAATGTGTTTGTTAATGCTACATTGTATGCAGCAAATTCTAAGATAGTTTCCCCTCCTTCATTTCTCTTACCAAAACATCAACCTGCGTGCCTACACGTCCATTCAAGTCAACTTCTAAAAATATGTTTTCATGTATAGGAATTTGTTGTAATACTTCATCCAATAATTCCCAAAATGATTTCTTTACGTTTTCATCTAAAGATCCTTGGGGTGCATAAACACTTATAATATTCAATATTGTTTTATATAAGACAATCTTAATACTCATTAATCTAATCTCCCTATCTTTTAACATCCACGACTTTATCTTTCATATAGTGTCAACAGCAATACCCAAATACTCATTAATCTAATCTCCCTATCTTTTAACATCCACGACTTTATCTTTCATATAGTGTCAACAGCAATACCCACCCTATTTCTACAATTATCTATCCCTCCCAAATATAGTATCAACAAAGCAACCTACAGACTATTGTTTTTGTGGGCTCATTGTGGGACCTTTTATGCGAGGAGGTTGTCCTACATGTTTCGGGCGGAACAAGTTGTTTCGTGTGAGTTCAAGGCACTAAACAACTTAATTTTGATTGCTACTATTGGAACAAAAAAAATATTTTGCCCACTAGAGGAACTGTATTAGGTTTATGTCATATTTTGTTTAGCAACTTTTATAAACATCAAATGCACAAGGGTTTCTCTTATTTTTGTAGAACTGTAGCTAGGATTATCATATATGTGTCCATTGACCTAATTAGTTAGGTCCCATTTGGTTCTCCCAAAATTGTAAATTGATTCATTTATTAATTGGCACATTTACAAATTAGCCCATTAATTGTGTTTCGTTTCATTAATGAAAGCCCCAATTTGGTTGCGCAAATTGTTTGATTATGTAAAATGGTCCGTTGTGAATTGGTGAATTGTAAATAAGTGGATTTGAAATGAGTTAAATCCAATTTTACACAATATTTGGCAATTTGAAATTGATGTTAAGGTTCTATGAAAAAAAAGATAAAAACAAATTAAGAGAAGGGGGGGGAGGGAGGGAAAGAAAGAGGGGTTATGCACTTTATGTGACTCCTATTTCAAATGAATTCATTTTATGTTTTTTGTGAAATGATCAAATTTTAGGATTTGCACAAGCTAAAATGGGAAATTAATGAATCATTTCGACCTGTTTGGTTATCTCAATATTGTAAATTGACTCATTAATAAATTGGCCCATTTACAAATTGATTTATTAATTGTGTGTGGTTTCATTAATGAAATGACTTATTAATTGGCCCATTTTAGCTCCTATGTAAAATATGAAATTGGAGCATTTCATAAAAAGCGTAAAATGCATCCATTTTGAAATAGGAGACACATAAAGTTCATGTGAATGCTCCACTTTATCTCCCTCCCTCCCTCCCTCTCGTTCTCTTAATTAGTTTTTAACTTTCTTTATGATTGAACCTTAACATCAATTTCAGATTACCAAACATCTCCTAAAATTGGATTTAAACTCATTTCAAATCCACTCATTTACAATTCACTAAATCCCAATGAATCAATTTACAAAATGAAACAATTTGCGCAACCAAACGGGGCCTTAGATTATGAGATGATTTTTGTTGCACATTTCTAATGATACTTTTTATTTCATTTTTTAGCTTCTTATACTTTTCTAAATCTTCTTAATTCTTACTCTTTTTTCACTCTTTAAAACTTACTCGTTTCTATTTTATTATATTTTGAACTTCGTTATTCCACCACCAAGTCTCTTTTTTAATGAATCTTTTTTATTTAATCTCACCTAAAATTTTCTTACCTATTTTCTCAATATTATTCTTTGTTCTTGACCAAATGTTATTAACATTGTCGTCCCAATTCCACTTCATGTTTAACAGGAACTTGTGTCTAAATTCTATCTCTTTGCATCATTTCAAATCCTTTCATTTTATATTTTGATAACCTATTTTCTCTTGTAGGCACTAAAATCCTTTAATGGCTAAATTTATTACTAATACGTGATGTTGATTTGTTAAGCTTTCACCTGGTAGAACTTTGCAGTATTTGCATGTGTGCAAGTCTCTTCTTCTAAGTAAGCAATAATCTATTTGAGTTTTATTCTCTCCTCTTTTAAATGTTGTTACATATTTTTCCCTTTTTGAAAAAATGTGTATGCTAGATCGTATGTCTTAGAAAATTCTAAGATAGTTTCCCCTCCTTCATTTCTCTTGCCAAAACCACAACCTCCGTATATCCTTAGATAACCATCACGTTTTACTCCTACACGTCCATTCAAGTCACCTACTTAAAATACATTTTCATGCATTGGAATTTGTTGTAATACTTCATCTAATAATTCCCAAAATGATTTCTTTACATTTTCATCTAAAGATCCTTGGGGCGCGTAAGCACTTATAATATTCAATATTGTTTTATCTAAGACAATCTTAATACTCATTAATCTATCTCCCCATCTTTTAGCATCCACGGCTTTATCTTTCATATAGTGATCAATAACAATACCCACCCTATTTCTACGATCATCTATCCCTCCCAAATATAGCAACAACAAACCAGCCTACAGACTATTATTTTGGTGGGCTCATTATGGGGCCTTCTATGCTAGGAAGTTGTCCTACATGTTACGGGCGGAACAAGTTGTTTCTGTGAGTTCAAGGCACCACACAACTAAGTTTTGATTGCTACTATTGCAACAAAAAAAATATATTTTGCCCACTGGAGGAACCGTATTAGGTTTATGTCATATTTTGTTTAGCAACATTTATAAATATTAAATACCAAATGCGCAAGGTTTGATCTTATTTTTGTAAGACTCTAGCTAGGATTATTATATATGTGTCCATTGGCCTAATTAGTTAGGTCCCGTTTGGTTCTCCCAAAATTGTAAATTGATTTATTTATTAATTGGCACATTTACAAATTAGCCCATTAATTGTGTTTCGTTTCATTAATGAAAGCCAAGTTTGGTTGTGAAAATTGTTTGATTATGTAAAATGGTTCATTGTGAATTAGTGAATTGTAAATGAGTGGATTTAAAGTGAGTAAAATCCAATTTTACGCAATGTTTAATAATTTGAAATTTATGTTAAGGTTCTATGAGAAAAAAGATAAAAAAAAATTAAAAGAGAGGGGTAGGGAGAAGGGAGCGAAAGAGAGAAGGGTCATGCACTTTATGTGACTCCTATTTCAAATGAATGCATTTCACATTTTTTGTGAAATAATCAAATTTCAGAATTTGCACATGAGCTAAAATCGGCAATTAATTAATCACTTCATTAATAAAACCAAAAACAATTAATAAATCAATTTGTAAATGGACCAATTTATTAATGAGTCAATTTACAATTTTGAGATAACCAAACGGCCCAAAATGACTTATTAATTTGCCCATTATAGCTCCTATGTAAATCTGAAATTGGAGCATTTCACAAGAAAGTGAAATGCATCCATTTGAAATAGGAGACACGTAAAGTTCATTTGAATTCTCCTCTTTATCTCCCTCCCTCCCTCTCGTATCTTAATTAGTTTTTAACTTTCTTTATGATTGAATGATGAGGCACATATTCTTCATATTTATCCCCTTAATTTTGGTATTTTTAGGATCCCGTGCAGAGTAAATAGCTTGAATTTGTCTTGTATTTATGCTACTAACCCCTTTTGGCAAGTATTTCGTGTTTTGTGTATTTCTCATGTGCTTTATAGGTATTTCATGCAAGTTAGTGCAAAGGAGAACTCAAAACAGTGAAAGAAAGTAAGAAATGTGAAGTTCAAGGGTATTTTCGTAATTTTGCAGCCTTAGTCTGTAGGTAGGTCTGATTGGAAATTTTAAGAGATTCTAATTATAAGAACACTGGAAAAAAACGGCACCTCAATCCGAGCTACGGTGAAGAAGTTACGAGGTTTTGAAGTTGCGAGATAATGAAGAGTCATTTTCACAACTCAAGAGTCACAACTCTTGAAATCTCTTGTTTAATTCATTTTTATTAGTTGTAAAACGTGGGGAGGCAAGGGAAGAGTCTCATTTAGGTATTATAAAAGGGTAAAACGTGGAGAGGCATGGGAGGATTCATTTTTTAGATGTATAAAAGGGCCAACCCTAGTAGGAAGAAGGAGCTTTTGGTTACTTGACATTGTAGGAGGCTAGTAGTTAGTTATTAAAGGATTCTTGTATCCAAGAACCCTAGTTTTGAAGTTTGGCTACTATTCAAGATTCAAAGATATATTCAAGATTCATCATTCATCCATTGCAAGTAATTTTAATTTATTGTCTTAACTGCTTTCCTAGTCATTTTGATCTAATCGGAAACCAAGCGTCGGTGTAAATACGCTAATCGTTGTTATTGGCTTCCGACCACAATTCAAAAACCTAAACTTTAACTACATTCTTGCGGAGTATAGTGGTGAGTCTGGGTATCGAATCCACAGGGAAATAGAACGAGTGAACATGACGACAAAGGTAAGACTGTTAACCCTAATTTGACTCTACAAAGAAATAAAAAGATGATTTGATTGGTAGAATAGCTATACTATATGCAATATTGAAAATGATTAACTAATGACCTAAAATATGAATGGAATGGAACTATTCTAAATTCCCTAAAATAATGATGATTATTGAATTAAAACTTAAACTATATGATGAGAGAACAGGACGGGAATACAATCCCTCAACCCTAGTGTATTAATGGTATAAAACTTATCGTAAATTTAAGTGATTAATTAGACCCAGAATTTAGTACTCCCAGGCATTACGTATATGAGGTTCAAGCCCTCGCCATACTTAATCCGAGGATGAGTAAATCGGTATTGCGATAGTTACACTCGAATTTCATTCTGAAGAATCCCGGTTACCCTGAAGCAAACGAGATCCAAAGATCTACAATTGTCGCATTCCTACACAATACGGTCGTAATAATCCATTAAATTTAGAGGATTAATTTTACACACATGCAACTACCACATCAGGTTGAGTTCATGTATCCCGACCTTCGAAAATCTAGCCTACCATGATTAAAATAAAATAAAACTTAAAACTAAAAGTGCAAGAATTCATAACTAAATCAAGAAAATTGAGAACATGACTTGAATTGGGAATGAAAAACTAGAAAGCAACAATTAATTAAACTAACTATGAAAGCAGAAAAATAATAAATTAAAATTACTTGCAATGGATGAATGATGAATCTTGAATATATCTTTGAATCTTGAATAGTAGCCAAACTTCAAAACTAGGATTCTTGGATTCAAGAATCCTTTAAAAACTAACTACTAGCCTCCTACAACGTCAAGTAACCAAAAGCTCCTTCTTCCTACTAGGGTTGGACCTTTTATACATCTAAAAAATGACTCCTCCCATGCCTCTCCACATTTTACACTTTTATAATACCTAAATGAGACTCTTCCCTTGCATCCCCACGTTTTACAACTAATAAAAATTAATTAAACAAGAAATTTCAAGAGTTGTGACTCTTCAGTTCTGAAAATGACTCTTCATTATCTCGCAACTTCAAAACCTCGTAACTTCTTCACCGTAACTCGGATTGAGGTGCTATTTTTTCCAGTGTTCTTGTAATTGGAATATCTTCAACTTTCCAATTGGATACACCTATGGAATAAGGCTGAAAATTATGAAAATACCCTTGAACTTCACATTTCTTGCTTTCTTTCACTGTTTTGAGTTCTCTTTCGCACTAACTTGCATGAAATACCTATAAAGCACATGAGAAATACACAAAACACGAAATACTTGCCAAAAGGGTTTAGTGGAATAAATACGAGACAAATCCAAGTATTTACTCTGCACGGGATCATAAAAATACTGAAATTAAGGGGATAAATATGAAGAATATGTGCCTCATCACACCCCTAACTTAGAACTTTGCGCGTCCCGAGCAATGTAAGAGAAATTATTTTAAAGTTCAACTCTTGAAAATTCTTTTATTGGGATAGAATACCTTTTTTGTGGGAAAGAGATTGCATTTAGCGTATGCAAGAAGCCTTTAAACCCCTAAGTTACCCTAGTAGGACAAGTGGTGTCTCGTAAGGGTTTGCAGAGAATATACCCGCAAAATTCGACTCAAAGAAACTCAAAATATACAAAAAATGTATAATTTAAACTTTTTCATAAAATAATCATCATCAAGTTATATTTACAAGTCTCAAATCATAGTGCGTGTGTGCGAAGACAAAAATGTAACCACGGATTTCCACCGATTGATCATTACGTTACTTATCCGAAAATTCGTTTTGATTTCAAATTCTCATGGAATGCTCTCTCAAAAGAATCACTCGGAATGTGGCTAATCTCTCGGTGTGTGTGATATAAAGAGTAAATATAATGGACACAAATTCACGCAGACAAAATTAAAAAGAAGAAAATATATGGTGAAAAGATCTCATCATCGGAATACAGTTATTAGTAAGCGGGAAACATCGTCTCTTAATCACACCATTTTAATCTCTTTTACTATCTTTTCATATCTTATCTCTCCAGGCAGTAATTAATTTCGCCATTCGGACTCAGTTTGGACTTTTCGGGTTAAAAAGTATAAAAGGTAAAAATGAGAATGGACGAAATGTTCGAAATTGGAAAATGTCGTTGTAGTATAGTGGTAAGTATTCCCTCCTGTCACGCGGGTGACTCGAGTACGATCCCCGGTAACGGAGCCATTTTAATCTAATCGAAAACCAAGCGTCCGTGTAAATACTCTAATCATTTTTATTGGCTTCCGACCACAATATAAAAACCTAAACTTTAACTACATTCTTGCGGAGTATAGTGGTGAGTCTGGGTATCAAATCCACAGGGAAATAGGACGAGTGAACGTGATGACAAAGGTAAAGTTGTTAACCCTAACTTGAATCTACAAAGAAAAAAAGATGATTTGATTGGTAGAATAGCTATAATATATGCAATACTGAAAATGATTAACTAATAAACTAAAATATGAATGGAATGGAACTATTCTAAATTCCCTAAAATAATGATGATGATTGAATTAAAACTTAAGCTATATGATGAGAGAACAGGACGGAATACAATCCCTCAACCCTAGTGTATTGATGGTATAAAACTAATCGTAAATTTAAGTGATTAATTAGACCCAGAATTTAGTACTCCCAAGCATTACGTATATGAGGTTCAAGCCCTCACCATACTTAATCCGAGGACGATTAAATCGGTATTGTGATAGTTACACTCGAATTGTATTTTGAAGCATCCCGGTTACCCTAAAGTAAACGAGATCCAAAGATCTATAATTTTCGCATTCCTACACAATACGGTCGTAATAATCCATTAAATTTAGAGGATTAATTTTATACACATGCAACTACCACATCAGGTTGAGTTCATGTATCCCGACCTTCGAAAATCTAGCCTACCATGATTAAAATAAAAGAAAACTTAAAACTAAAAGTGCAAGAATTCATAACTAAATCTAGAAAATTGAGAACATGACTTGAATTGGGAATGGAAAACCAGAAAGCAACAATTAATTAAACTAACTATGAAAGCAGTAAAAATAATAAATTAAAATTACTTGCAATGGATGAATGATGAATCTTGAATATATCTTTGAATCTTGAATAGTAGCCAAACTTCAAAACTAGGGTACTTGGATACAAGAATCATTTAAAAACTAACTACTAGCCTCCTACAATGTCAAGTAACCAAAAGCTCCTTCTTCCTACTAGGGTTGGCCCTTTTATACATCTCAAAAAAGACTCTTCCCATGCCTCTCCACGTTTTACCCTTTTTATAATACCTAAATGAGACTCTTCACTTGCCTCCCCACGTTTTACAACTAATAAAAATGAATTAAACAAGAAATTTCAAGAGTTGTGACTCTTCAGTTCTGAAAATGACTCTTCATTATCTCGCAACTTCAAAACCTCGTAACTTCTTCACCGTAACTCGGATTGAGGTGCTGTTTTTTCCAGTGTTCTTGTAATTGGAATATCTTCAACTTTCCAATTGGACCCACCTATGGACTAAGGCTGAAAAATTATGAAAATACCCTTGAACTTCACATTTCTTGCTTTCTTTCACTATTTTGAGTCTCCTTCGCACTAACTTGCATGAAATACCTATAAAGCACATGAGAAATACACAAAACACGAAATACTTGCCAAAAGGGGTTAGTGGCATAAAAACGAGACAAATCCAAGTATTTACTCTACACGAGATCATAAAAATACAGAAATTAAGGGGATCAATATGAAGAATATGCGCCTCATCACACCCCTAACTTAGAACTTTGCGCGTCCCGAGCAATGTAAGAGAAATTATTTTAAAGTTCAACTCTTGAAAATTCTTTTATTGGGATAGAATACCTTTTTCGCGGGAAAGAGATTGCATTTAGCGTATGCAATAAGCATTTAAACCCCTAGGTTACCCTAGTAGGACAAGTGGTGTCTCATAAGGGTTTGCAGAGAATATACCCGCAAAATTCGACTCAAAGAAACTCAAAATATACAAAAATTGTATAATTTAAACTTTTTCAGAAAATAATCATCATCAAGTTATATTTACAAGTCTCAAATCATAGTGCGTGTGTGCGAAGCCAAAAATTTAACCACGGATTTCCACCGATTGACCATTACGTTACTTATCCAAAAATTCGTTTTGATTTACAATTCTCACGGAATGCTCTCTCAAAAGAATCACTCGGAATGTGGCTAATCTCTCGGTGTGCGTGATATAAAGAGTAAATATAATGGACACAAATTCACGCATACAAAATTGAAAAGAAGAAAATATATGGTGAAAAGATCTCATCATCGGAATACAGTTATTTGGAAACGGGAAACATCATCTCTTAATCACACCATTTTAATCTCTTTTACTATCTTTTCATATCTTATCTCTCCAGGCAGTAATTAATTTCGCCATTCGGACTCAGTTTGAACTTTTCGGGTTAAAAAGTATAAAAGGTAAAAATGAGAATGGACGAAATGTTCGAAATTGGAAAATGTCGTTGTAGTATAGTGGTAAGTATTCCCTCCTGTCACGCGGGTGACCCGGGTTCGATCCCCACCAACGGAGCCATTTTAATCTAATTGAAAACCAAGCGTCCGTATAAATACACTAATCGTTGTTATTGGCTTTCGACCACAATACAAAAACCTAAACTTTAACTACACTCTTGAGGACTATAGTGTAGAGTCTTGGTTTCGAATCCACAGGGAACTAGGACGAGTGAACGTGACGACAAAGGTAAGACTGTTGACCCTAACTTGACTCTACAAAGAAATAAAAAGATGATTTGATTGGTAAAATAGCTATACTATATGCAATATTGAAAATGATTAACTAATGAACTAAAATATGAATGGAATGCAACTATTCTAAATTCCCTAAAATAATGATGATGATTGAATTAAAACTTAAACTATATGATGAGAGAACAGGACGGGAATACAATGCATCCAAAAAGGAAGAATCTATCTTGGAAACCAATTCATGCAAAGGGTCCTCGTCGACAAAAGCTTTAACTAATTCAAAAGATACACTCGATTCATGGGACTCACAATTCAAATCATCTCCCACTTTTTTTTATTTGGAACGGGAGGTAGTGCACGTGTAAGTGAATAGCCCTTAAGATGAAGCATCTCAAACAAACATTCTCATTCAAGAATCAAGTCAATGTCCTCAAGACTTTCTTCCGACTCTTGTGATAGATCTAATGGTTCGATAACAGTGAATGAGAATGGTGAGGACATAAATTCAATCTCAACTAGTTATCACAACTTAAAGATTTAGTTTTAAGGGAGCAAGACTCACTTTCTATGGGATGTTCATCAAAACTTTGAGGTAACACACAAGTCTCATCTTCCTGTAGACTTTCCAGATAAGCATCAATCTCCTTGCCAGTTGCTTTAATTTGTAATTCTATAGCAGTAAGGCCATCCAGATGATTTTTGCTAATAAGCAGGAGTTCTTCCAAAGTAGGCTTCATTGGTTCTAGCACCTTGGATTCCTTATTTGTTTGAAAACATTCTTCAACTTCAAAAATATCAGAAGAAAAATCCTCATGGGGTTTAAATAATGCATCTAACTCTTGCTCCTAATAACGATTTTTTTCCCGATATTCTTTTTCAAGTCTTTTTTCTTCAAGAAATTCATTTTGATAAATTTGGATGTCCTTATCACTGGGCTTGTATTTTTTGTACACATCTTTAGTGATATTGATCCAATGTTTGTAAATCTTAAGCTCCTCCTCCTCCTCACTATTATCATAACAATTAAACCCACCAAAGGAGTTAAAGTAAGACATTTCAAATTGGAAAATTCTAAAACGTGATTCGGGATTAACCACTTAACCTAAAGTCCACCTAATTCCCCGAGAACGGCGCCATTTTGGTCAAGGTGTAAACCGAGCGTCCGTGTAATACGCTAGTCATTGTTACCGGCTTTTAACCTCAATACAAAAAAAACAGACTCTCCACTATACTCCTTAAGAAGTGTAGTTACAAGTTTAGTTTGAGGTTAGAAGCCGATAACAACGACTAGCGTATTACACGGACGCTCGATTTATACCTCAATCATTGAACCTTAACATCAATTTCAGATTACCAAACATCACCTAAAATTAAATTTATACTCATTCAAATCCACTCATTTACAATTCACTAATTCCCAATGAATTAATTTACGAAATGAAACAATTTACGCAACCAAACGGGACCTTAGATTATGAGATGATTTGTTGTTCGTCTGCAAGTGTGAGTAAGTAGGTATTTAATCTTCCATTGCATTTGCATTAAAGTAAAAAGCAACATATCACGAACATGGACATAAAAAGAAATTAAGAAACATATGATATCTCATATTAGTAAAATAATCAATCTCGACTATTATAAACTAGGGGTGGCAATTAGGGTTAGCCATGTCATTTTCGAGTCGCGTTGATTTTTATTGGATTATAAGTTTTGAGTACCGTTAAATCTATACAAGTATATCGTATCATATTCGAGTCATTTCGGGTTATTACCATAAACGGGTTATCGTGTAAAAAATTGCAAACCTGTTATAAACCAATCAAAAAATAAAAATAAAGATAAGAATATCAATCAAAGTTTCACCTTTTCTCTTATTTCCGCCAGAAGTATTGACAGCAGGCACACCATTACCGATTTCATAACCAGGTAGCTCATTCAACGAGGAATTCTGGTTCCCCAAACATTCGACATTCTCAAACTCCCAACCATCAAGCCCTTGGTCCTGCGATGCTGCTCCCATATTTTTTCTTTCCACTCTTGGATGAAGGCAATAAACCTGATCATCACACTGCATGTTACATAGGTTCATCACATATGCGCTTGTTGAGTTAGAATTAGCAAGATTTTGATAAACTCCCCCACACTTAGCCGATTTCTGATAAGGAAAAGACCCAATCTCCCCTTCAATCCTCCCTCTAATGTCAACAAGCAAACACTTGAGCCTCGCCACCTCAGCTTCCAAAACCGCCTGACCCTACAATCTCTTTAACAGCTGTTGGTTCAAAGTCCTCAACCTTACCACTTCGTCTTCCAACGACGCGGTCCGAGCCTTCTTCTCACAGTACTTGCGAACAACTTCTCAATTTCCCAAGGGCCGTTTCTTGCCTTTCTTATCTGAAAATTCTGCAGTGTCATCACTGGGAGCCTTATCTTCACTCGAGGCAGGTAATAATTTTGTGTGGACATGGTAACAAGTGTAAGTGTGGGAATAATCAGGGTCTGGTGGGTTACAAGTGTGAGTATGAGTACAAGCAAGAGAGTCCTTTAAAAGTTCATCAAAGAAGCTATCCATTGAGCAACTGCTAGGTAGATCCCCCATATTTGAATTGGAGAACATCTCTTGGTTTGAGAAATCAAGCTCACTGTCATCCATCTCCATCACTAAACTAAACAAGCTACAATTAATGGAAATGGGTGTTACAAATTGTTTATTCTGAATAAGATTTTAAATCAAAGGTTGAACTTTTAATCTATTTAAAGACCCAGTTTATTTTGGCCCATAACACATAGCGACAAGGAAATATTAGAAAATTAAGAATAACCCAAGTTAGTAATTGTGTTTATGAAGAATTATATATCTGAAATTTAAGTGTCAATTGCTAACTTAGGCTTCAAATGGGACCAATACAAGGAAACATCAAAATTACTATTTTTTTTAAAATCAACATGAGTATCATAAGACGATTTAAGATATACATACCAGGAAAATTAGGACGGAGTGAATTATGCCAATGGTCGAGAAAATGGGGACATTAAAAGATGGTGCCCTAGAAATGAAAAGGGAGAAATAGCAATGGTAGAGAGAAAAGTCTAAAATTGAGGGTTATATACATAATACATGGCGATGTACTAATGGTAGAAAGAGATGGACGAAGGAGAGGGTCCAATCATACAGCGATTCCACGAACATAAGAGGGTCTCTTTTTCAAGCTTTATATTTATACCTACTTTGGGTTCCTGTGTAAAACACTATAAATAATGGGGAATTATTACAAGTATAAGGGATTTTTTTACTTTAACCCTTGTATTAATGTTGTATATGGACTTGACCCCCTCCAACTTGAAAAATTCCTACCTAAAAAAACTTAATAATATTTGGCTTATCCTTGTATATTTTGGACAAAAATATCACCCATTTTATCTTCTTTTGTAAATCTACAATATCTCGAACTATAACTCGTAAAGCTCAAACAACTGAACCCTTACATCCTGATACATTTTAATTATATACCAAAATAAAATTGTTGTGTTTTTAATTCAAACTTTTTTAATTTGATAGATTTGATTTCTTAGCTCACGAATATTTTAAGTTTATAATAGAAATTATTGTTCAAATCTTCAATTGATCTTTCGTTGTAAATTTTTTCTTTGAGAGATCTTATAGAAGCAAACTATTATTAGTCCTGACATCAAGTACACTCCAACTTGATAAATATATTTCACACTTCTTGATGGGCTCATAAATAGCATTATTGAAGTTAGTTGTTTCTATAATACATCTCTTACAGATACGATCGCATATGTATATGTGTATGTATATAATTATCTCCATCAATTGAATTATTGTTCCACTATTCTCACGCACCGACAATGTACATCAACCTAAACCTTAATGAATAATTATAAAACTTACACATGGAAAAATTTTAAGTTTAAATATTTAGGATTTTGAAATTATGGTTCTTCATTTGGGATTTCGGGAAGAAGATGAAGTGAAAAAGAAGAGGGACTTTTCGTCTAAAAGATAGTAGGTGGTTAAGTCGAAATAAACATTAATGTAGTTGTTGTAACAAAGAAAATGTTTATCATCCACGAGGGGGTTCTATATAATAATGGCATTAATATAGGGGGTTATGTTCTATTTTTTATCTTTAAGAGGTTTAACTCTAAATACAACATTCATACAGGGGTTTACATAAAAAAGGGTCCAAAAATAATATATCATAAAACTTAAATACTTAATAGATCACAAATCTTCATGATTGTATGGTATTAATGTTATTTATTCCCTATAAATTACTAACATTTAAGGATGTTAATAGGTGGAAATAACAATGGATACAGGTTGTTGAGTGAAAATGTATAATATATAGCTTAAGTGAGTACGATACAAGATGGTGATTAAAATGTTTATTGCTCTGTCTTGATGTGTTGTTAATATTGATGAAGATTATGAGTATTCATGCATGTTTCACATATGGAGCTTATAACAAACTCTTGGAATACATGTTATCTCATGATACCATAAGAATTCTTAGATGGTCATACATTAACCTTAGTCTTTAGACTCTCGATCGAGACCTCGGGCCTCAAGTTTATAGTCATCAATCGATTGTAGAGACTTGATCCACATTGGTATTCACCTTAAACTTCTAATAAAATATAGATTGGTTTGGGCCTCTAAAACGACTCTTGAAATGCTAACAAAGTCTATTCAAACTCAACTAAGGTCGTTGTCCTACCCATCATACCTTCATGTCTTCAACCAAGGATTTGAAAGGTCTTAGGATCATTCTCTAAAGTTCTTATTAGTTTTGTCCATTGAACCCAACCATGTCAGTTCAGAATCAGGCTTTCGTCATACCCAACAAAAGTTTTAGACGCAATTACAAACCTAAGAAAGTCTTGATGAGCCGCGACATTAGTGGGGTCCACTCGTACCTCATCCTCATACCTTTTGCAACCTTAGATGACCAAGGTTAAGCTGAAAA
Source organism: Sambucus nigra (assembly GCA_949130495.1). NCBI lineage: Eukaryota > Viridiplantae > Streptophyta > Magnoliopsida > Dipsacales > Adoxaceae > Sambucus > Sambucus nigra. The sequence continues at coordinate 439,320,057 of OX422210.1, forward strand.
ATCTAATCAAACCCTCCTTTTAATATCAAGGGTTAGTAGCAACTACATGTCTATGCTACCAATCCCCATTTGATGCTCAAGGTTATTTATAAAGATTTAAATCATATTTAATTATATGACCAAATACCAATCATGACTAATAATTACTTCTTTAACACTACCACATTTTATGTGGTTGGTAGACCTCGGATCACATCCAATCATGTTGTTAATCTCACACTTCATCTTTTGGAGATTGTTCCTATAAAGATGAAACTTGAAAAAATCTTGAATTGATCAAACATTTAAGCATAAACCTTTCGACTAGTAAATAGAGAGAGAACTTTGTATTGGTTCATAGTCTTTGTATTTGATTATATATGCTTAGTTAGTGTGTCATATATAGTCTCTTTGAGTCCTAAATGTGTTCAGAATACTTGGAGGTGTGAATCAGTTTCACCCTAAAAACTTTTAACCATTATGAATATTGTAGACAACCTCAAATGACCTTAGCCTTTAGCCTAAGGGTTGTCGTGTTTATAATCTTAAGAATTATAGATATATACATAAGGGAAAGCACTTTCATAGTGGATGTAGGCCCCTCATTAGAGGATATAAATTCAAACCATTCAATATTTTATTTAGAGAATAATCTAGTGAGGATGAGGTCTCTATCTAGTTCTCACATCGTTGTTATTTAATGGGCTATACACTACCTCACTAAAAACTTGCCCAGAAAACCCAGTGTTACAAAACACAAGTGTGCGTAGATTGGAAAATACAATGATGGCATGCAATATTGATCGCAACAACATAAAGATAAGTTAATTTTATTTGAAAAATAACTCCCCAATGAAGTTTCCATTGTGAGAATCCCGACCTTAATTGAGAATGCACGAAACCTTAATGGAGTGAATGTATCAATGTACAATTATCGCCACAGAAGCGATAGTTTCCTTTAATTCCTTTTAGGTACAAATACAACAGCCTTGGTATGTGTCATGAAAATCTTATCAATTAGATTACAATGAATCTTATCTTTAAATATATGTGATTTGATATCAATGTGAAATAAAGTAAAACACACACAACACTAAGTCATATGAGGAAAACCCCACAATGAGAAAAAGCCTCGAGTCGAAAGAAAAAATAAATGTATTGTGGTAGATATGTATAAATAAAAATCAACGACTTACAATCATGCAATGCGCTAACTGACTATCCACTCTTTCACACGATATTCTTTATGGAGAGCGTCAACAAACAGAGAATGCTACATAACCATGACTAGTTTTGGACTCATAAAATGACTTCCAATCTTATGCCGTGAATTTAAACATCTTGTTGAAGTAGAAGATGAACTTATTGAGAAACCATCAATGATTGAATACCACTTTTTATTATGTAATTTATCTTAAAGATTTTGAAAGTGTTTAAAGACTTTGGCTTACTCAAACCTCATAATTAATTTTAAGATATTCACACAAGTCTCTCAAGAACAAAAATACAAGTACAATTGTTCAAGAATAAAGATTGAAGTTCTTAAGCTTCAATGGGATTTGTGATTAAAGTTTAAAAACAGACTCAAAATTACAAAGAAAAATGTGAATAAGAAAAACTATGGTTTAACTCTCTTAAGTATCTAAACTAAAAAATAATTCTCTTTAAAAAAATCCTCTTGATCAAGTGTCTTTTCTCCATTAAAATTCTCAAAGATTTCTTCTTTGGAGTTTGACAAAAGATTATTATTATGCTATTATTCTCTACATATATATTGAGCTTTTCCAAGTGTGGAAGACCAGAACAAGACAATTGGGGAGGATGACATCACAAGAAAAAATAAAACCTTTGAGTTTCAAGAATATTTGGCTTCAAAGAAAATCTTCACATTTTCCCATGTCATATAGTAAGAGATATTCAACAAATATATACCTTATAGAAAAAAATCGTGACCAATGAATTTTATGCTTCACTAAAGAAAATTATCAGTGAGGGAAGTCATGAGGACAAAGCCTACATGGGAATAAAAACTATATTTAACAACGCGATCACTGAAAATGGTACTTATCTGACGCAAAGTCGTGAAACTCCCAGACTTAGTGAGGGAAATTAAAAGTTATGAAATTTTAAATTGTACTCAAACCTACATATGATATAAACATGCAAAGAACCTTTAAATTTAATTTTTTATATGAAGATTATACTTGCATACGTACACTACCAAATACAAAAAAAAACATGCACACACAAATAAAAATTCTATTTTATAAAAAAGTTAATTTGAATATGAATGTTGATGTCAAAAAATGGACTGACTCTAATTTATAATCACAGATAAAAATAATAGAAATAACTTAAACCACACACACAAGAGACAAAGATTTACAGTGATTCAGCTATAAAAATAGCCTACGTCCACTATTATTGCTATTCAGTAGGTTTTACAATAGCTCAGTGTGGTGTGCATATGAGTGATTCGAGTTGTCCCTTGAGCTAAGGGATTAGTTTGTATTTATAGGGGTGTAAAACCCCAAAGATGGAACACTTTTATATTTTCAGGCAATTACATTTGTGTACAATAAGTAAAACTCTTGGAATTCAAAGATGGTTGGCAGCCCATCCGAGTAACTGTTGATGTTCCTATTGGTTGGCCTTCAAGTATTCGTCAGCATTCCAACCGACTAAGTGTCTCTAAAGACGATCAAGTAGGTTGGTCGACCACGTTGAATGACAGGTGTGCCTTCATCATTGGTCCATATGGGAGTATAATTTTTACATACAATAAAATCCTACAATGATTCATGCTTGATGCTTGCGTGAAAGTATAGAGTATTTAGCCAAGAAGTTGCTCGGTGTACTATTTTAGCATTTGGTCGATAGGCGACCTCCCATACTTGTAAAAATTTCTGCCTGCATTATTTGATGAAGACATTGTTGTAAATAATTCGAACTTTTTTGAACCGCCAAAGGACACATACATCTTTTGACCCTTTAAAAAGCATATAGTCGATGATAGCTATATGGTTCATTCATTTAATCGTCGATTTCCCATTTCTCGAGGCAACCTATAAATAAGTACGAAGTTTTCCTCCTTTCTTTTTACCTCAAACCTTCTGAACTTTATCTATCTCTTTACTTTTGATTTTTTCTCTGTGCGATTGTTTGCTGTCATTTTTCCTCAGTTCTTGTTGAGTCCTTGTATCCCTGTAAGCTTTCCTTCCTTTTCCTTTGCTTTGTCATCTTTTCTTATTTTTCATCATGGTTCACATCAATAATGAGAACTCTTTAGATGAATTTAGAGAAAAAAGGAAAATTCCTTCTTGGGTGGACTTAGAAATACCCAGGGGTCTCATTGATGTTTATTACCTTTCTGATGGTCCTTGGATCCCAAATTTATTTATAGCAGAGTGTGGTATCACCTTTCCACCAAATCCTATTTTTCTTCAATTTTGCCAATATTTTGACGTAGTTCCTACAAGAGTAGTCCCCAACATTTGGAGGGTAGTAAATGAGGTATATAAGTTAAACGAACTTTATAGGACCCATATTGGGATTTTGAAATTGATGTTTTATTATAAGTGTGTCACTGTTGGAGAGAGCAGTTACTACCTGAAGACTAGGTAAGCCAATAGGGCTTTACTAGTAAATATACCTGATTTCAATAAGGATTATTGGGATTATGGTCTTATTGTCAAGAACTGACAATATACTCCTCCTCCCATTGGGGTAGCTTATACTGGTCCTAGATATCCCTAATCAGGGTGTGCCATAGGTTATCACTTCCGTTAATTATTTTTCCTTTTTTGATTGGCATTTATGATGTATATTGACTAACATTGTTGTTTCTTTTTGGTTCAGAGGTAAGTAAGAGAAGGTGTCCCAAGGAAAGGGAAATCAACCTCAATTACCTTATGTTTTTGTGGGGTATGAACCAAAGGTTTGATGAAGAACATCCCAGGGATGTATCATTGTTGTTGGAATATAAAAGTTCCATCATATCTTTTGTTTCCCGACCTACAGTTGCTCTACCCTTAATTTCCATTAACCTTAAGGATGATCCTGTGCCCACCTCTTCAGCTACTGAGTGTGCAGGTGATGAATTTATTCCAGGAGGAACTTCTTCCTCATTTGAATCCTTAAATGTTTATTAGATTCCTCTTTCTCCTTTTATAGATATGACTAAGAGGAAGATGCCAAAATTAATAGATGGCCCCCTATCTCCTCCTCCCAAAGCTACTAATGTTGGCAAGAAGAAGTCTAAGGCCAATGGAAAAATACCTATTGGTTTTGACAAAACTCACGCTGAGGAGCATCAATTTAAGAGGATAAAGAAAGGTTTTCTCGGTCCTTCAAAATAGGTCCAAAAAATATAATCTGAGTAGTAGGCATTAAATGTCAAGAAAACCACCAACTAACAGGATTTAGTAAAGAAAATTCTGGATGACCTGGGCATTGGGTTAGCCTCTGTTGTTATTAGCCCTAGTTTAGTTAGGGGTTTAATCAAATCAGGGATGCTTCCATCTGATCGGCTGCTTCATCCCTTATGCTAAAATCTAGGCTCACTGAGAGAGCTTGCCATAATTTAGCCTTAGTAATTTTCCCTTCTTTCTTTTGCTTGTTTTTCCTTTTCTTTATGATGGTGAATTCATTTGACCTTTTACCTTTATTTGCAATTCCTGGCTGATTTTAACCAGATAATGGAGAAGGACAACCAGTTGCATTCTTCTCTGAAAGAAGTTTAAGACGCCTTTGAAGGTCTGAAGAATTCTTTAGCAGAGTCTCAACGAGTCTTGGAGTCAAAGCAAAAGTCTTGGGAAAAAGAGTTAAGGAAGGCCAATGATAGGGTTAATGTTGTTGAAGGAAATATAACAACTATCAAAGAAAAGTCTAAATCTATAGAAGGCAAGGCCAAAATTACTGAGGAAAAGCTTGCAGAAGTCACCACCTAGGCCAAGAATGCTGGAAATAAAGTGACTGGTATAACTTATGAGGTTATTTCTTTGAAGGACAAAGGCAAATATGCCTTTGATAAAGGCTAGGAAAAGGCCATTTTTACTGCCTTTGCTCAAATTGAGTCTGTTAAAAATTTATCCTTTAAGGAAGGTTGGACTGAGGGCTTGAACTTGGTCAGCACGGAAGAGAGCTTTGAACTCTTCTCAAGATAAGATCCTAGTACTCCTACCAATCTAAATAAGGAGTTTGGTGAAGAAAAGGGATCAGGGGAGTCTTCTATAATGACTCATGAGTCTTCAGTGGTGCCTAGTACCAATATCGACTTACCAATTGCTAGCCAAGACCAGGACAAGGACAAGGACAAGGAGAATGTCTAACCAATTCATTTTTTGTTGATTTTCGTATTTTCCTTCTTGATGATGTAATAAACTTTGTACTATAACTTATTAATTAATGAAAGAACAACTTTTTACCTCCACTTTTTATTCTTTCAAATGATCTTAATTTCTGATTGGACTATATTATTTACTACTTGTGTTGTCAGATGTCCTGGATTTGTTCCACAAACTTATATATATTTATGGTTTTTCAGTTTGATGCAAGAAAGAAAGCTATAATATATGTTGAATCTGATCTACTATGATGAAGTAGGAATCTTCTAGAAGCTAGTCATATTCTCCTTATTGAATAATACTTAATTGGGTTGCTTGACCTAGACATATTCGACTAAGTCAAAGAGTTATATATCCATCTCCATTGATTGTAGGAATATGTTATTCGTAATAATATTGCATACTATGAGAGATTTAATAACTGCAAGAAGATCACGAACAGTCCAAAGCCCCACTCCATCCTGATTATGAAGCAGAGTATAAGGCTTTAAGTGAAGGTTGGGGTTTTGACCAAAATTGAATGACATTACTTATGCTTTGAATAAGAAAGAGCTTTCCTTGAAGTAATATTTGAAGAGTTCTAAGTCTATCACTGCCATGCTAGAAAAATAAAATAATGCCGATAAACTTGACATTTTAAAGAAATCATCAACCATTGGTTCTGATGAAGGTGTTTCATTTTTAGAGAATGAAAATACAAGACTTTTGAAAGAACTGGAGGCACGAAATCATCAACCATTAGTTCTGATGAAGGTGCTTCCATTTTGGAGAATGAAAATGTAAGACTTTTGAAAGAACTGGAGGCACTTCAGAAGAAAAATACTAAATTTGGGCAGCCTTTTAGGCAAAGAATAGTTGTTCGATCAACTACTGATGAAGAAAGAGATAAGAAAGCCCTATCCATTCAAGCTGACCTGTTATAAGCCAAAACAAGGCCATTATCTACCAAGATTCTCAATTGAAGGCCAAAGATAGTGTTTTCAAGAAGCTTCAAAACCAGGTTGAAAGACTTACCTTTCAATTTCACAAACAGTCTGGGGAAGTTCGTATGGAAGGCTATAATGAGGATTTAGCTCATATGGATGATCCTCTTAATTAGAACAACCATGAAGGATATAAGTGGGGGTGGACCAACTTGCTGACTTTGTGAAGTTTGATCAAAATAGTCACCTGTGGCATTGGAATAACCCAGGTTTCTTGGATTGTGATAAGGCTCCATTCAAATTAGATACCAAGTGAACTCTTCCTAATTTTATTCTTCAATGTTTGATAACCAAATATTTTGGAGATTATGACCTTCATGATGAGCTTGATATTGTTCGCCCTCCTCAATTGATTGATAGGTCGAGTAGTAGTAATCAACAAATGATGAGAGACTTCAACACAATTAATTCTCCACATACCTTGGATGACCCTATTGTGGGAATAGACAAGGCACAAGGAAAGCGTCCAGTAGAATATATGTACCTTTCTTATATTATCTTTTGTTTATTTCTAGCTATTGTAATGCACTTTGATCAATAAAATGATGTTAATGTTAATTAAATTCATTTTATTTAAGTTTATGGTTGTGATTAATCTTTATTCCGACTAGGTAAACCGTATAAAGTTTAGTTACTAGGATTAAAGACTAAATAACCTACTCAAATTTTTATATTTGATTAATGTATCGACTAATTCACTTAAATAAAACTATGAATAGATTTACTGTACCAAGTTGTAGCATTAGTTATCATTGGTGTTGATGTAAAAAATTATATTAACTCTAATTATTTAATCACAGATAAAAATAAATAAGACAAAAGAAATTTTGAAGTGGTTCAGCCTTGAAAGAATGGATTACGTCCACTGTTTTGTTATTGCCGACTGTTTGGAATTCTCGATAATAGATTTTTACCAAGAAATTCTGAGTCCCCTGCTAATGAGGAGGTTACAATGTATTTATAGCCTTGAGGTTGTACATGCGAAAGAATATTACATAGCTGTCCAATAGGCGTGTACATTTGTATGATAATGATGAGCATTTAATGTGTAGTCAATCCTCTTAATTACCCGGTTATAAATGCTCTGTACGAGATGCGGCTCAGACCACTTAAGCTGCTCGGACCGCTTAAGATGCTCGGACCGCCTAAGCATCTCGGTATATATGAGTTTCTCGGACCGCCTAAGTAGCTCGGTATACATGAGTTGCTCGGCATAATAAAGTTCCTCAGAGAACACTTGTTGCTCGGAGCGCCTGAGTTGGTCGGGGAGGTTGACTTCCACGGAGTCAAGGTGTTGTTAAAAATGTTTGCGGGTGCCATGTAGATTGACACGTGTCTCCACATAATTGGTCCACGTCAGCAGACTAAATTTGGTATCAACAGAAGCCCCCAATGTTTCGTAGTTTGATGTTGAAGAAAAGTATGGAACATTATGCTGTCCAAACTTTATGGATTTTAGACAAACGTTCGTTGTTTATAACCCCTTTTTGAGTGCATAGTATCAGGCTTTTTAAAGTATTTCGAATTTCCATAACCGCTTCGTTTTTCGTGACTTTTTCTTCTTTTTAGCCGTCGGATACGCAATCGTCCATTCTGGTAATCATTGTTTTTCTCCATTATCGAGGTAAAGTATTTAAACGCTTTAGAAAATTCGATCATCTTTTACTTTTTCAAATCTGCATCTTAGAACTTCTTCATTTCTTCTCTATCTTGTGCATTCATTTCTTCCCTTATCCGTTATCAACTGATCCACCCTTTTCCTGTAAGATCTTCTTCCTTCTCTTTTATTTTCTCTGTTCATCATAGTTTACCTTGTTGAGTCGCTTGATAAATTTCGCTCTAATTTTTCTATTCCTTCATGGGTCAAATTGGAAAGAGCTTTCCAAACCTTCTGACTATTTTCGTTTGGTTGATGGACATTGGTTTCCTAGTCTTTTTGTAGGTGAGTGTGGCTTTTCTTTTCCTCCAAATCCTTTATGTTTAGAGTTCTGTCAGTTTTTTGATGTGGTTCCTGCAAAAATAGCTCCAAACACTTGGAGAATAGTTAATAGAGTTCATAGGTTAAATCAGATTCATGGAACCCGCTTAGGGATTCCAGAAATTATGTTTTGCTATAGATGAGCTATCAGCGATAGCACTTTTTATTTGAAAACTAGGTTTTTAAATAGGGCCTTAGTTGTCAATCTCCCAGATGCCAACAGGGATTACTTCGAACATGGGGTTGTTATGAAAAATTGGAAACATGCCCCCTTAAATGGAAATGATGTATATCAGGGTCCTAGATGCCCTCCCGGTGGCAATGGGATAGGTTGTTTTTATTTTATTTTATTTTTGAAATCATGTGTTTCTTCGTGTTTGATCAAATGCGTCCTTGACATTTTAAGTTGACAGCAAAAGAAGGTCTCCAATGGAGACATAGGTTAATTTAAAGCATTTGAAACTTATCTGGAGCTTGCACCAAACCGTTTCAAACGAGCACATTAGATCAGCCTCTTACTTGCTGCAGTACAAGAGCTACACTTTATCTTTTACTGCTCGTCCAGTAGTGAGTGACATAGACCCACTGCCAGCTTCTGAAGGTTCTTCCCCTGAATCGCATATTCCCCTCAGCATCAGAATAAAGAGACGAAAGCTCCCTCCTTCGTTGATAAATTAGATTCTGCCTCTGTGGAGGCAAAGAGAAATAAGCAAGATGTCCCAGAGGAAGGGACACGAAAAATTGATGCATCCCCTCCAGTTGCTGTTAAAAAGGTTGCCGAGAAGCCCCCTGTGCCTCCGAGAAAGATTATAGCTGTTTCTCCTCCAAGTGAGTTTATAGTTATATAATCGACCAAGACAACATCCTTGGTCGAGAATGTTCCTGCTCCGACGAGGAAGTTGAAGAAAAGCTCCTCGAATAAATTGGCTGAATCCATCTCTCAGCCTCTAACTGCTGGAAGTGGTGTTCCCACTTTTATTGCTCTGAGCACTGCCATGAGCTCGGTGAAGTCTTGGATTATCCCCGAGATCCAAGGTGTTGAATACAATCTTTCTCGGGAGAGGGTTACCACTTTGGAAGCTCAACACATTGCCTCAGTAAGTATTACTAATTTAAACTTTTATTTTTCCATGTTATGTCCTTTCACTGACTTACAATTATTTTCTTTTTCCAGTTGGTAACTTGTTTCAACACCATTTTGAAAAAGGATGAATCTATTAAAGCTTCGAGCTCCTCGCCAGGTGTGGAAGAGGCTTTTGTAGGTCTGACACAGTCCTTAAAGGATTCTCGTCAGAAGTATGACGAAGACAAAGTTGCTTGAGGGAAGCAACTAAAAACCATCGAGCAAGAGAGAGAGAAAGCTGTGGAGGCCTCTCAAGAGTTGGACAGGAAAATGAAATAATGTGAGAAGAAGAACAATGAGCTCGAGGAAAAGCTCAAAAATGTTGGAGAGATTGAGACCAAGTTCAAAGCTACTGAAGAGGAACTGGGAAAACTCCGTGAAGCTGATCGTCAGAAGGAAGAGGCAGAAAGGAAATTAAAAGCTGCTGAGGAACTTTTGTCTGAGAAGATTTCCTCGAAGAAGGTGAAGAGGAAACTGGCAGTTAAAAAGTCCTTCAGCGCTGGCTGGACAAGGGATGGAACAAAGGCCTAGCTTCCATGTCCTCTCAGATGGAGTTTGCCAACCTCAAATACTTCTGAGATGGATGGGTTACAGCTCTGCAAGAGCTAAAGGTCTCTAAGAGTTCCAAATTATTTCAGTGTCATGCTCATGGTCCTCCTCCTTCTCCTGGCGAAGAAGAAGAGGATGAAACTGCCTCTGAAGAGTCTTCAATGATAGTTGGGGATCAAGTCCCTACTGTCAAACTTTTCTATGAGCAACCCAAGCCAACCAACATGTCTATCGAGCAGCTTTCTCTTCCCACCGAGAAACCTACCTCCTCGTCCAAGCCTCCCGTGGAACTCTTAGGAAGCAAAGAGAAGGTGTAGATTTGTTCCGGCTCTTTGCTTTTTTATTTTTTGTTGAATGTAATTTTGGGCCATGTACTTCTTTTAATGATGTAATAAAATTTAAAGTTTTGGTTGTCCATCTTAACTCCCCTTTTCTTGCTCTGCTCTTTTTATCAATCTATTTTATTCTTCTTGCTCTGTCTGCATTCTTATTGATTCTTTCTATCTATTTTTTTTACTAGTTTATGGCTAGAATGGAGCTCTTGTCAGCCCACGTTACTGAACTGATGAAAAAATGCAATGACTACTTCAAGGCTGGCCATGCTGACCTGAATGAAGCTCAAATCATCGATATCCTCGGTCCAAATAATTCTGAGCGAGCAGTAGAAGCTTACCAGTATCTGAAATGCTTGCTCGACCGTGCAGTTGCCAATAATGTGGCATATTATGAGATGATTGAAGACCTCTAGGGTACTATCGAGGAACTTTAACAATAATACAATGAGTCTACTGCCCTTTTGCATCAGGGGTATGAGAAAATATATCAGCAATTAAATGCTGACAAAGGATATGATAAGTTGGTCGCCCCTTATGATATGAAGGAGAGGACTTTGAAGACTGAGGTTGAAGAGCATAGGCAGATCGCCAAACTGTTAGAGCAGGAAAATAATAACTTGCGAGGAGAGATATCTCAGCTAAAATTTGCAGCATCTACCTTGGGAGCCTTGGTCCCTGTCAACGACGAGGGTTTCTCTTTCTTGGAGGTTGAAAATGCCAATTTGAGAGACGAATTGGAAACTTTGAAGAGGACTAGGACTTCTACTTCTGCTCGGGTATGAGAAAGAGCTTCTCGGGGATGAGTAAGGGATGCTCGGGTTACTATTGAAGAAGCTAGGACACAGACATCTTTGGAGAATCAAGCATTCCAGTTGATGGCAAAGAGTCAAGCATTAGCTGAGATGTCTAAGAAGATTCAGACCTTCGACGAGAAAATTGCTTCCCAAAATTCTGCCTTGGAGAATAAAACAAATCTGGTGAAGAATCTTCACGAGCAGTTAAAGAGGTTAACCTACCAGTTCCATAAGCAGCCCAGAGAATTTTGGATGGCTGGTTACAATGAAGCCATCTTCTACCTTGATGACCGGATCCAGCAGTCGAACAACGAGGGGTACAAGCAAGGATGGCTGAATGCCTTGGGTATGCTACAGTTGGAACAGGGTCACTATTTGTAGGACTATTATGATCCTGGGTTACTTGATTTGCCAATGCCTCCATTTAAGCTTGACATGAGTTGGATTCCTGCTCGGGCCATTCCTCAGTGCCTAATTTCAAAGTAACTCGGCGACTACAATCTTCATTCTAACTTTGAGATATCTTCCCCGGAGCACCTGCTTGATCGTCCATCTGTGATGAACGTCAGATTGCTCAGAGATTTAAACTTCATAAATTCCCCTTATGCCTTAGACGATCCTCCTGCTGGGGAAGATCCTGTTTCAAAGGCAGAAGGGAAAAAACCAATAGAATAGGATTTGTCATGTAATCTGTAATTTGCTTTCTATGTAATTTGTTATCATTTTAATGAAAAACTTCTAGTTTTCTTTGCAATCTTGATTGTCATTGTCTTGGAAATATTCTGTAAAACATTTCTTTTATTCACTAATGAATGTGCATGTATATCTGTAAAAAGACAAAAATGTCTTGTGTTATTTTAAATTATCGATCAACTAGAGTTGGTGAAAATTTTATTATTGACCATTTTAAGTTTGTGGTAATTATTTGACGACTAACCAAAGTTGTTGATATTTTATTTCTCGGCCAACTTATTTAAAATGTCACAAGCAAAGAAATTATGTTTTATTTGTTGATTATAGTGACTTTTTTTATTCTAAGCCATGAAACGACTTTCATTACATGATCCTGCTTCGTTTAGCCAAAGGTTCCCGACCAGCCGTAGTTGGTGGAATTTTATTCCCGACCAACCGTAGTTGGTGGATTTTTAGTCCCGACCAACCGTAGTTGGTGGATTTTCATTCCCGACCAACCGTAGTTGGTGGATTTTCTATTCCCGACAAACCGTAGTTGGTGGATTTTCTATTCCCGACCAACCGTAGTTGGTGGATTTTTTATTCCCCACTAACCGTAGTTGGTGGATTTTTTATTCCCGACAAACCGTAGTTGGTGGATTTTATTCCCGACCAACCGTAGTTGGTGGATTTTTTATTCCCAACCAACCGTAGTTGATGGATTTTTATTCCCGACCAACCGTAGTTGGTGGATTTTCCTTTTGGGCTTGATGCATAATGTGTAGCACTAGTAGTTCGAAAAATTTCAGCAAAGGAGAGAATTGGGCAAAACATCCAAAACTTTATTCATATTGAGAGAACAGCATTACATAGGGATTGAACTACTGATAATATTTGTGAAGATGCTTTGCGTTCCATGCATTCTTAAACTCCTCCCCTTCTAAAGTTTCAATCATATATGTCCCTGGTCGAATAACTTTTGTTACTCTGTAGGGTCCATGCCAGTTAGCCTCCAGTTTGTTGTGTTTTTTAATCACTTTCTTTAGCACATAGTCCCCTTCTTTCAAGTCACATTTCTTTACTCTCTTGTTATAGAACAGAGATGTTCGTTGCTGGTATGTAGCATTCCTGATCGCTGCTTCTTCTCTAACTTCCTCGAGCATATCTAAGTCTAATCTTCTCATCAAGTCGCTGAGAAGAGAATTGAAATTCAACACTCTATGTTTTGGGAGGCCCAGCTAGGCAGGTATAACAGCTTCACTTCTAAATGCCAGCATGTATGGAGATTCTCCTGTTGCTGCTCGTGGAGTAGTACGATAAGCCCACAGTACAGAATGCAGCTCGTTGATCCAATTTGCCTTTGCATCATCCAGTCTTTTCTTCAAACCATTCAGCAGCGTTCTGTTTGTCACTTCAGTTTGTCCATTGCTCTGGGGATGGCCTGGTGCAGAATGGGTTTTCAATATGTTTTACTGATGACAATATGCAGCGAACTCCTCGTTGTCAAATTGAGTTCCATGGTCGGTGATGAATGCATGGGGAAGGCCATATCTACAGATGATATTCTTCCAAATAAATTGGTATACCTTTTCATACGTCATATCAACAAGAGTCTCAACTTCCAACCACTTAGTAAAGTAATCCACTGCGACGACGATATATTTAAACCTTCCTCTGGTCGTTGGAAGTGGCCGGACCAAGTCAATTCCCCACATGGCAAATGGCCAAGGGTAAGTAATGGGTGTCAACAATGCTTGGGGAGTTCTTCGGATATAGGAGAAGCGTTGACATTTGTCACATTTTTTGGCATAGGCTATACAATAAGCCCTCATCGTTTGCTAATAGTATCATTGTGTCATTATCCTTTGCAAAATTGTCCGACCTACGACATGGGCTCCATAAGACCCTTCATGGACCTCTTCGATCAAGTCTTTCACCTCGGTGGGATGTACACATCTCTGCAAGACAGCTATAATTCCTTGTCTATATAGAATACCATTAGTCAATACATAACGAGCAGCTTTAAACTTCAACTTCTTGGCTGCGAGCTTATCAGTTGGTAATGTCCCTTCCTCAATATAGGCCGTGATGGGATCCATCCAGGATGGTCCTAAATCAAGGGAAATGAAGTTCATCATATCTTCGTCAATGTTCGTGCTAGCCAAAACTTCTATTGGGATGGTTCTTCGTAGCTCGGTTCTTGTAGCTGAGGCCAAACGAGCTAAGGCATCTGCTCTGGCATTCTCCAATCTTGGTATTCTAATTAAATTCACTGCTTTAAAGGTTGATACAATCTCCATTACTTTTGCATAATACTTGATCATTAGTTCTCCTTTCGTTGTATATAACCCCTGCATTTGATTTACGATCAATTGTGAGTCACTGAATACAATGACCTGCTCTGCCCCCATGGTTCTTGCTAAACTAAGACCTGCAATCATGGCTTCATATTCCGCCTCATTATTAGAAGCCTTGAATTTAAATCACAGAGCATACTCTACCTCGATTTCATCTGGTATATTTAAAACAATCCCTTCCCCATAGCCTGTACTGTAAGATGAGCAATCCACATACATATTCCATATAGGTACTTCATCCTCAAATTTCTTATCGGATAAAGTTCCTCAGTGGAATATTTACTTCTTTATACTTTCCCCTAGCCCTTCTTGTTGCTTTTCGACCATCTCCTCTTGATCGTTAACCGATTTAAGTTGGTTGGAGTTTAGATTTAACAATCCTGTAGCATCTACAGGCTGGTCGATATTCAACTTTTGCTCCTCGGGAGTATTAGGATAGTGAATTCTACGATAAAATCTGCTACTGCTTGCCCTTTAAGCGATGTTCTAGGTTCATAAACTATGTCATATTCACTAAGTTCTACTACCCAGTACATCAATCTTTCTGATTTCTCTGGTTTATGAAGAGCTTTACTCAATGGCATATCGATATACACTACTATGGTATGAGCTTGGAAGTAAGGCCTCATTCTTCTACTTGCTTCGATCAACACTAGTGCTAACTTTTCCAGTCTTGTATATCTGATCTCTGCTCCTCGGAAGGCCTTGTTACTGTAATAAATTGGTTTTTTCACTCCATCCTCCATTCTTATTAATGTCGAGCTAACTGCATTCTCTAAAACTGCCAAATACAGATACAATCTTTCTCCCATCACTAGCCTGGACAACAGTGGAGGGGCTCCCAAGTACTTCTTCAATTCTTGAAAGGCCTTCTCGCATTCATCGTTCCATTCAAAAATCTTTCGGAGTGTTTTGAAGAATGGGAGGCATCTATCAGTTGCTCGTGACACAAATCTGTTAAGTGCAGCAACACGTCCTGTGAGACTTTGCACTTCCTTCTTCGTCGTTCGTAGCCCCAATAGAGCTTTGATCTTTTCTGGATTTGCTTCAATACCTCATTGGTTGATAATATACCCGAGGAACATGCCTTCTCGTACTCCGAATATGCACTTGGTAGGGTTCAACTTCATTTGTTATTTATCTAATTGATCAAAGGTTTGACCTAGATCAATTAGATGGTCAACAGCTTTCTTGCTCTTCGTCAGCATATCATCAACATAAACTTCCATATTGTGACTGACTTGTTTATCAAACACCTTGTTCATCAGCTGATATGTTGCACCTGCATTTTTCAAACCAAAAGGCATAACATTATAACAATAAGTTCCCCTATGGGTAATAAAATAGGTACTCTCCCTGTCTTCAGGTTTCATTTTAATCTGGTTATAACCATAATAAGCATCCATAAAGCTCAATAGCTCGTGTCCCGAGGTAGCATCCACTAATTGATCAATTCGGGGCAAAGGAAAATGATCCTTTGGACATGGCTTGTTGAGGTCGGTGAAGTCTACACACATCCTCCATTTATTGTTCTTCTTCTTCACCATAACCACATTAGCTAACCAGTTTGGATATTTGACATCTTAAATAAAATAAGCTTTCTGGAGCTTCTCGACCTCCTCTTGTATAGCTTGGTTCTTTTCAGGGATGAACACTCTTCTTCTCTGCTTCACTGGCTTAATTTCCTTATTCACATTGAGCTCGTGACATAAGAAATTTGGGTCTATTCCTGGCATATCCTCATGACTCCAAGCAAAAGTTTGTTTTCTTCTTTTTAGAAAAACTATCAATTCCTATTTTAGTGACGCATCCAATGACGAACATATTTGAGTTGTTCGTTCCGGGTGCTCGTCGTCCAGAATGACATTTTCAGTAGCTTCCACCACCTGTCCTTTCACGAGTTGCGACTCGTCTCTGGGATCTAATGTTTCAACCTATGCACCTTCATTCACTTGATAGGTAGTAGTCTTTTTCCTAGATTCCTCCAGTTTTTCCTGCTTGGTAGATGAATAGTAGCATTCCTGAGCTAATTTTTGGTCACCCTTCATAATTCCTACTCCAAAGTTGGTTGGAAATTTTAAGCATTGATGTACAGTAGATGGTAGTGCTTTGAACTTCTTTAAACCTACCCTTCCCATGATGATATTGTAAGTTGATTAGACATTCTAATCCATCACAAAGAAACGTACTCTTTCTGTTCGACAAGCAGGCCATGTACTGATGAACATATCCAACTTGATCGTTCCAAGTGGAAAAACTTTCTCGCCAGTAAAATCGAGGAGGGACCTCTGATAAGGATCCAACTGAGACAATTTTAGATTTAAGCTGTCGAAGCATGAGTAGAACATGATATCCGCCGAGCTACCATTATCCAACAGTACTCTTGAGATCATTACTTCCTTCATCCTCATTTTGATCATCAATGGATCATCATGAGGATATAACACACCTGTGAGATCGTTCTTAGAGAAACCGATGACTAGTTTTTCTTTGTTCACCTTCCTCGGGCGATCATCCTCAGCTAGATTTATTCGTTGAATGTATGAAAAAGCTTGAGCCTCATTGAGGTAAGATTTTCTCTTTGCAGTAAGGTCTCCACCTCCTGCATCTCCACCTATAATAACATTACAATCAAATGATCCAAAACGAATTAAAAATACCTCATGCTCGGGTTGTCTTGGTCTTTTGGGAAGATCGGGATCATCTTCTGGATCATCTTCATGACCTATTTTCTTATTTTCTTCTGCTCGACGAGGAGATCTAGACCTCTGTCTTGCTCAGTCGTTGATTTTTCCTTCATTTCTACGATCAACATACTTGGCCAACTTTCCTCGTCTGATGAGTGCTTCGATCTCATTTTGAAGAGCTATGCAATTTTTGGTCGTGTGACCATGGTCTTTATGGAACTCACAATATTTGGCCTTATTCCTCTTGTAAGGATTTATCTTCATTTTCTCTGTCCAGTTTAGCTCCTCGTTGTTCTTGATTTCTTCCAGAACATGGTTTATGTCTACTTTCAAAGGAGTATAATTTTCAAATTTCTTCAACATTTCCTATGTTGGCTTTACTTTTGACTGCTTGTCACCACCATTGTTCTTATTCTCTTTCTTTTTAGTTCTATCAACCTCCACCTTAGTCTCTTTGGTGTCCATGTTCTTCTTCGCAGCCATAGCCTCCTCGGCATTCATAATTTTGGCTGCTTTTGCCATCAGTTCTGACATGGTCCTGGGTGGATCTTTGGCCAAAGTATAATACCATTTATTGGGCAACAGTCCACTCATCAAAGCAGTAATCGCTGTCTTTTCTTCGTAATCAATAACTTCGAGCTTCTCGTTATTAAAACGAGTTATATAATCCTTGGTGCTCTCACCTGCTTTTTGTCTAACACTTAATAAGTGTTCTACTCGTTTAACTGGTTTTGCTCCAAAATAGAAATTTCCAATAAAGAGCTCGGCTAGTTGAAAGAAAGTTGAAATCTTCCCCCGAGGAAGATTATTGTACCATATTTGAGCAGATCCGGTAAGAGTTCTGGAAAATGCTTTGCATCTTATCTCATCTGGCACGGCATAGATGTCAGTAGCATCTTGGTATTGTTCTATATGAAGGACGGGGTCAGTTTTCCCATCATATTTAGGAGTGACAATAGGTTCTTTGAACTTCGATGGTGTGGAAAAATCCATAATTGCCTGGATAAAAGGTGTCCCTTGGACAAAATTTCTTTATAAAGGATTCTTGGCCTTAACCATATCCCCTAATCTATCCTCCAACCGTTGAATAGAGCCTTTCCATGCATCATTTTCCTCCTCTGTCCCGTTGGTTCGAGCAATTGATCGTGTTGAAGTTGCTTCCTGGGATCTATCATGACGAGCAGCTGGTCGTGAATGGGCAGAACCCTCCCTTAGATCGGATGGTGGTCAAAAGTTCCTCGACATGGCCTTAGGAGGACTCATATTCCTCCTAGGGCCCAATCGATCAAAAGGAGAGGCCCTACTTAATGTCTCCAATGCACCAGTCCTTTCTGGAGAGAGGGTGATGTGTTGTTCAGTATATGTGGCTCGTACTATCGAAGTTCGACCCGGTTGATAAGAAAAATCATCAGATCTTTCAGTGCGATATGAATTGGTATGCCTAGTACACGAAGATGGTAAATGGGTGTTTCTTTGAACACTTTGTTGTCCTAAATGGGTCGACGCTCCACCCTGGATGGTTTGCATGAGTTTTCGCATAGTTTCTTGCATGGTTGTTTGGCCTTGGGCTAGATTAGCCATTATTCTGGCCAGATCTTGGACATCCGGGGGAACAAATGGATTTGGGGGGTTTTCAGTGTTTCGATTACTGGATTCTAGATTATCAGCCATTGGAGATGAATTATTTTGGTGAAAAACGATAGTTTCAGTCGTTTCCCACAGACAGTGCCAATATGTTGATGTAAAAAATTAGATTAACTCTAATTATTTAATCACAGATAAAAATAAATAAGACAAAAGAAATTTTAAAGTGGTTCAGCCTTCAAAGAATGGCCTACGTCCATCGTTTTGTTTTTTCCGACTGTTTGGAATTCTTGATAATAGATTTTTACCAAGAAATTCCGAGTCCCCTGCTAATGAGGAGGTTAAAATGTATTTATAGCCTTGAGGCTGTACATGCGAAAGAATATTACATAGCTGTCCAATAGGAGTGTACATCTGTATGATAATGATGAGCATTTAATGTGCAGTCAATCCTCTTACTTACCCGGTTATAAATGCTCTGTACGAGATGCTGCTCGGATCGCCTAAGTAGCTCGGTATACATGAGTTGCTCGGACCGCCTAAGTAGCTCGGTATATATGAGTTGCTCGGCATAATAAAGTTCCTCGGAGAACACTAGTTGCTCGGAGCGCCTGAGTTGGTCGGGGAGGTTGAGTTCCTCGAAGTCAAGGTGTTATTCAAAATGTTTGCGGGTGCCATGTAGATTGACACGTGTCTCCACATAATTGGTCCACGTCAGCAGACTAAATTTGGTATCAACAATTGGCGATCAAGTGTATTAGGAATATATATCTACTCCAATATTTTAACTTGGTCGGGTAAAACTCTAAGAATTTTTACTGACTACTTGTACATGACTTGTCGAGGACAAATTATACATGAAGTTTGAACTTTGTTGAAGTTGGAAAAGTTTGAACCATGCCTTTATCGACGAGGAACTCTTTGAATTATAAAAACCACTTGCATTAAAAAATTGCTTGCTTATCGATTATAAATTAAAATTGCTTTTCCTATAGTGTAATTAGATGTATAGCCAACATACTCCAAAAAATAAAACACAAAAAGGATTGAGAATGGAGAAAAATTCAGATTTCATTAACTTGAATAAGAAATTACATTAAGGCTAAAGTTTTTAAAGAAAATTACTAATAATACTTACGAAAATGATCTACATTCCAGGGGTTATTGAATTATTTCCCCTCTAAAGTCTCCAATCGACAAGATCCTGGTCGGATAACCATCGAGATACAGTATGGAATATGTCAATTAGGCTCTAGCTTGTTGCTCTTCTGGATTACTTTCTTGAGTAGCAGGTCTCCTTGCTTCAGGTTGGTCATCTTGACCCTTCGATTATGGAACCTTATTGTCCTTTGTTGATATGCATTCATTCGAATAACCACATCTTCTTGGACTTGTTGTATCATGTCCAAATCGAGTCAACTCATATGATCACTCTTTAGTGTACTTCAATTCCAAAACCAAACCTGTATGGAGTTTCTCCTATTTCTATTCTGGGAGTAGTCCTGTATGCCCAAAGGACGTTGTGAAGTTCATTAATCCAGTTGCTTTTAGCTTCATCCAACCTTTTTTTCAACTCATCTAGAAAGGTTTTGTTAGTGATCTCTATTTGGCTATACTATTGTGGATAACCAGGTGCTAAATAAAGTTTCTGAATGCCTGAACGAATGAAATACTCTTTAAATTCTTTATTATCAAATCGAGTACTAGGGTCGGTGATGAAAGAATAAGGCATTCCATATCTGCAAATGATCTTCTTCCATATGAACTAAAATACTCTCTGATAGGGCATATCAACTAGAGGTTCTGCCTTCACCCATTTGGTAAATTAATCAACAGCCACAACAAGATACTTGAATTTTCCTTTAGTGGTCGGTAGTGGTCCTACCAAGTCAATTCCCCATATAGAGAAAGGTCATGGAGAAGTGATGGGTGTTAGGCTTGCTCCTAGTCTTCTATGTATGGTAGCAAACTTCTGCCATTTATCACACTTCTTAGTGAAAGCAGCATAATCTTATTTCATTATTGGCCAGTAGTAACCTTACATTGGTATTCTTTATCTTAGAGACCTTCCAGCTTCATGTGCACCACATGAACCCTCATGCACCTATTTGATCAAATCATTTACTTTATTTGGATGGACATAATTAAGTAAGGAGATCATGCATCCTTTCATGTATATGATACCTTTATCGAGCACATAATTAGTTGCTTTGTACCTTATTATTTTTTCAGCATCCTTTTGGTTGGAGGGTAGTATACCTCGCTCGATATAATCTCTGATCGAGTCCATCCAGTAAGGACCTAAATCCACAATTATAACATTCATTTCCATCCTATCAATGTTTATGTGAGCAAGAATCTCCACTAAGATTTTTCGTCTAAGCTCTTTTGGAGTTACTGAAGCAAGTCTAGAAATAGCAACTGCTCGAGCATTCTTAAGTCTTGGAATTCTCACTATTTTAACTAAAGTGATCAAAGAGATAACTTTCATTTCTTTTTGTTGGTATCTCCTCATGGTTTCTCCTCTTACACCATAAATATGTTGCATTTGATTAATAATTAATCGAGAATCACTATATACCAACGCCTGATTGGCGCTCAGTAAAGAAGCTAATTCCAGTCCTGTGATCAATGCTTCATATTCAGCCTCATTATCGGAAGCCTTAATTGAAATATTAAAGCATCTTCCACATCCAAGTTATTTGGAGTGTTAACGATGAGGCATACTCCACTTTCAATAGAATATGAAGACTCATCTATAAATAATTTTCAAGTTAGGATATCATTAGAGAACTCCTCGTCCACTAGTACTCATTTCCTAAATATCTTTTGTCTTTGTTGTAATTTTTATTGAGCATTCGATGACTCAGGTTGGCCGACAGAAATATTTATTTACTTTGTAGCTAAGCTTTCTTTCATAGAAGGCTGCTTGGCAGGAAAATATGGATTATATTGCTCCTTTACATAGGTAAATTCAGTAATAAAGTATACCACTGCTTGGTATTTTATTACAACTCTAGTTTCGTAAACAATTTCATATTCTCCTAATTCCACTCCCCAAGACATTAATCTTCCAGACTTCTCTAGTTTGTGCATTGCTTGTATCAGATGAAAATCTGTATAAATGATAATAGTATGAGCCTGTAAGTATGGACTCATTCTCCTAAATGCTTCAATAAGAGCTGGTATTAACTTTACCAAGCGTGGATATCTAATTTTGACTCCTCGAAATGCCTTGTTGGTGTAGCACACTAGCCTTTGAACTCCATTATTAAGTTGGATCAAGGTCGAGCTATTAAGTAACTCTTAAACAGCCAAATATAAATATAATTTTTCTCCCAGAATTGTTTGGGAGAGGAGTGGAGGAGATCCCAAATACTTCTTCAGCTTTAAGAAATCTTTTTCACATTCATCATTACATTCAAAAGTCTTTCTAAGAATTTTGAAGAATGGAAGGGACTTATCAATTTCTTGAGAGATAAAATGATTCAAGGCAGCTACTCTTCCTATTAGATTTTGAAATTCTTTTTTGTTGATCGGGGATTGCATTTTAAGTAAATCTTTGATCTTATTAGGGCTTATTTATACTCCCCTCTGATTAACAATGTACCATAGGAACATCCCTTCTTGTACTCCGAAGATGCATTTTGGTTGGATTGAGCTTCATCTGGTGCTTCTCCAATTGATTAAAAGTTTGAGATAAGTTTGCTATGTGGGCGACAACCTTCTTGGTTTTAGTGAGTATATCATCTATGTAGACCGTTATGTTTTTACCGATCTGCTCTTCAAAAATCGTATTTACCAGTCTCTGATAGGTAGCTCCAGTATTTTTTAACTCAAAAGGCATGACATTACAGCAATGCGTTCTTCGGCTGGAAATGAAGGAAGTGATTTTCTTATCTTTGGGCTTCATCTTAATCTAGTTGTAACTAGAGTAAACATCCATAAGTTGAGAAGCTCATGACTTGCTGTAGAATTAACCAATTAACCAATCCTTGACAAAGGAAAATGGTCTTTTGGATATGCTTTGTTGAGATCTGTAAAATCCACACATATGCAACACTTGTCATTTTTCTTCTTGACCATCACTACATTAGCTAGCCAAGTAGGATACATGACGTCCTCAATGAATTGTGCTTGCTGTAACTTCTCCATTTCTTCCTGGATTGTTACATTCTTCTCGGAACTGAAGACCCTTCTCTTTTATTTGATCGACTTTGAACCTGGATAGATATTTAGTTCATGGCACATGAAATTTGGATCAATTCTCGCCATATTTTCATGGCTCCAGGAGAAAAAAAAATTCCTTTCTCTAAGGAAAATAATTAATTCCTGTTTCACATAAGGAGATAATTTAGAATCGATTTGAGTGGTTCTTTTTAGTTTCTCATCGTCTAGCACTACAACTTATGTTTCTTCCATAACTTGTCCCTTTACCAGTTACTCTTCTCCCGAGGATCTAGAGTGTCGATGTGGAAAGTGGTTGTGCTTTTCATTTACATTTCTTGCTAGTCGACTGATGTATAATAATATTCTCTAGCATCTTTCTGACTGCTATTTACTATATCGACTCCATAGTTCATTGGAAACTTCATGCATTGGTGCATTATAGATGGCACGACCTCTAACTGCTTAATTTCCACTCTTCGCATGATGATGTTATAAGACGATGGGATATTTTTATCTAACACAAAGAAGCGAATTATTTCTCTCCTGCTTGATGGCCAGGTGCTGACCAATACTTCCAACTTGATGGTCCCTAATGGGTATACCTTCTCTCCTATAAATCCGATAAGAGGTCGATCGTATGGTTCTAGCTTACTGATCTTCAGCCCTAGGCTGTCAAAGTAGTTGTAGAATATTACATCAGCTGAACTCCCATTGTTAACCAATATCCTTACAACTCTGCCATAATGAACTTTGCACGTGATAACCAACGGATCGTCATGTGGATAGAGAACCCCACTTAGATAATTTTTGAAGAATCCAATTATTAGCTTGTCTCTATTAACTTTCCTCGGTCGACTATCGCTAGATTCATCCATATCTATTTGTCTGACAGTTGGGCAAGCTTTGACTTCAATCAAATAAGCTTTTCTTTCTGTTATGGCATCTCCTCGTCTAGCATCACCACCTGCAATAAAGTGGCATCCAAAGGATATCATGCTGATTTTCACTTTTGGTTCATTAGGCTTCTTTGGTAAGTCAGGATCTTCTTCAAAATGATCATTTCTTGTTGTCTTATTAACATCCTTTGCTTGGGTTAGAGATATCGACTTCTTTTGATCATATATGTTACCATTGCGATCAACAAACTGGCTCAACTTTCCACGCTGAATAAAATTTTCAACCTCATTCTTTAGCACAATGCAACTGTTGGTGTTGTGCCCATGATCCCTATGGAAGTCAAAGTAATTGGACTTATCCCTCTTATTAGGGGGAGTTTTTAGCATTTTATGCCAATTTAAGTCTCTATTTCCCTTGATTTCTTCCAAGATATGGTGAACACCTTTGTTAAGTGGGATATATTCATCATACTTCTTGATTCGATCCATCTTTTTATCTTTCTGATCCTTTTTTAAGGAATTGGAGTTATTTTTCTGACTTTCACCTTTAGTCTCAGGAGCTTCTTTGGCTACCATGGCTTCCTCTGTCTTCATTATTTTCCAACTTTATCCATTACATCTGTCATGATTTTAGGAGGATTTTTTGCCAAGACATAGTAAAGATCTTTGACAAGCAACTCACTCATAAGTGTTTCTATGGCTATTTTTTCCTCATAGTCTACCACCTTTAGGTTTTCATTATTAAAATGAGTAATATATTCTCTAGTCCTTTCTTTGAGCTTTCATCGCGCAATCAAGAGATGAGTAGCACTCTTGATAGGCTTATCCCCAAAATAAAAGTTATCAATGAAGAATTGAGCTAACTGGTGAAAACTAGAGATCTTATCTCTAGGGAGATTATTATATCAAACCTGAGTTGGCCTAATGATAGAACTAGAGAAATCTCTACATCTCATCTCGTCGGGCACTAAATAGATGTCGACAACAATTTGATATTGCTCTATATGCAAGACTGGATCAATTTTCCCATCATACTTGGGAGTAACCACTAGTGGTTTAAAATTTTGGAAGGTGTTGAATATTCCACAATTGCTTGAATGAAAGGTGATCATTTGATGAAACTCCTTTGTAATGGATTCTTTGTCTTGGCCATTTCTCCTAGCTTATCTTCTAACCATTGGATAGATTCCTTCCACAAATGATCTTCTGGTTTAGACTTAGTCGAGGTAGATTCAGCAGGTTTGTTGTGCTTATGTGTTGAACTCTCCTCTTGAGAGGTCTGATCGGCACGCATAGAACTCCTCATACTGGCCCTTGATATTATGTAACCTTCTATATATTCACGGCGATGATCTTGCTCCCTATGATGCCCTTTGGTTACTCGGGGTCCTAGCCGATCAAAGGCAGACTCCCTATTGAGCCTTTCTAGGACATTTGGTCTTTCTTTAGAAAAAGATCCACCATCATAATAATTAGTTAACCAAAATGAAAAAGTTGCGCCAGGATGATATGACCCATCGTGCGAAGAACGAGAATGATAACTTCTTTCATGCCTAACTAGCGGTGGTAGTGGCATTTCCCTTCTCGAATTAGAGGACTTAGATTGCATGGTGCGAGCCAATTGCTTGATAGTCTCCTACATGGCTTCTTGACCTTTAGCAAGGTTGAGAAGAATGTTTTGTAAATCTGTCGCACTAGGAGGAACAGATGGAATGATGATGTCGCCTTTATTTCGAGCGCTATTTTCAGGATCAATCATTTCTTTAAAGATAAAGACACAAAACAAATGGTAGAGAACGATGACAGACAAACATTCCCATAGACGTCGCCAATTGTTGATGTATAAAAATGGACTAACTCCAATTTTATAATCACAGATAAAAATAATAGAAATAACTCAAACCACACACACAAGAGACAAAGATTTTAGAGTGGTTCAGTTGTAAAATAGCCTACGTCCACTGTTGTTATTTAGTAGGGTTTACAATAGCTCAGTATGGTGTGCATATGAGTGATTAGAGTTGTTCCTTGAGCTAAGGGATTAGTTTGTATTTTAGGGGAGTAAAACCCTAAAGATGAAACGCTTTTATATTTTCAGACGTTTACATCTGTGTACAATAAGTAAAACTCTTGAAATTCAGAGCTCGTTGGCATCCCATCCGAGTAACTATTGATGATCCTGTTGGTTGGCCTTTTAGTATTGGTCGGTATTCCAGTCGATCAAGTAGGCTGATTGGCCACATTGGATAACATGTGTGCATTTATCATTGGTCCACATGGAAGTATAATTTTTACACACAACAATGATAAAGTGTTTAATTTTATATGAAGTTCGTTTACGTCAACCTATATGGCAATCCAACATTCGTAGTCATAAACGATGACGAATGAAATTGATGAATCTTTTTGGGAAATGTAACACTTTACGGGAATAACCTCAAGGATAAGACTCAAAGTACGTTTTATAGCCAAAATAAGACAATTCAAGTGATGTAGGCAAGATGAGTGCATATATAATTTTACTATCTCCCCACTTGTCTATTCTGTGATAAACTATACAAAAATAAAGATTGTAAGAAAATTAAACAAACTTCTCAACCTATGACACAAGATGAAGTTTGGACAAAGGCAATGGATCAACCTAAGAACTTATAACCACGTCAGCAATAACCCAATCAAACCAAATATTAGTACTTGTTCCTAATTCCTGTAAACTTGTCATATAATATACACTAACAAATGAGGATCACAATACCAAGGAAATATATAAAGAATTATACAAGATGCAACAAGATGAATAGATAAATATGAATTATAAAGTATGAGTCATCTAATCACATAAAGTATATCAAAAGTTTATCTAGTGAATGCATCCTAAAATATCACAATGATGGGTGTAATCCACG
This sequence comes from Sambucus nigra, assembly GCA_949130495.1. Classification (NCBI taxonomy): domain Eukaryota; kingdom Viridiplantae; phylum Streptophyta; class Magnoliopsida; order Dipsacales; family Adoxaceae; genus Sambucus; species Sambucus nigra. Next base: position 439,346,415 of record OX422210.1, read on the forward strand.
ACTTATGAGTATATATACTCCCCCAAACCCATATATATATATATATATATATATATATATATATATATATATATATATATATATAATTCCCCCTTAATCTATCATTTTCCCCCTTCTTAAGGTGAAAATATTTTTTTTTGTACGAAGGAAAAACTCTCCCCCTATCTTGTCATGGAATTGACAAAGGTAAAGAACACTAAACTAACAACTAGATTTAAACAATTAGAAAATAAATTTTGTGATATTTAAATTGATTAAAGAGTCATATACCACAAAGTAGTGTAATTAAATTCATCAAGTATATAGAATCATGTGAGGCAGCACAACAATCACATTTACAGACAAAAATGATATAAGGCATCGAAGTATTGTTATTAAATTTATTTCAATCATAAAATTTTAATGCAAATATCAGTAGTACATTCATAAGGCGTAAAACATGATTAACTATGATTACAAATTTATTCCTTAAATTATGGGGACTACTATATACTTATTATGTTTTGAACTTTAATTTCTACTGAAATAATAAAATGATAATTGTCTTTCATACCTGATTAATTAAATAATCAAATGTAATTCTAGTTTTTACTTTTGTGTATTCTAGATATAAAAGTAAAAATGTAGAAATTTATGTGAATTTGATATTTATACTATTAATAAATTATATCATAGTCTTCAATGAATTAACTTCATTGACGTCAATGCTTCAAGAGTGTAATAGTGTTATATTTGATTGCATCACTATTTAACCATTAATCCCTATAAGTGATTGTATAAGACAAAGAAGAAATAGTACTTTATATATATATATATATATATAGAGAGAGAGAGAGAGAGAGAGAGAGAGAGTTTTTTATATCAACATACCAACAGTATATACCAACGGTGCATATCGTTGGTGCGGACCCATTTTATAAATAATTTTAAGTTGAGTTTTTTATATGATATTTAAACATTTTGGGGGAGCCATATAAAAAAAATCAGGAGATTTTTTTTTTTTGCTATTTTAAAAAATCGGTCAAACTTTTGCAATTTTTAAAGTGCTTTAAAAGCTGCGAAAGTTTGACCGATTTTTTTAAAATAGAAAAAAAACGTTATTTTGTGGTCATTTTTTTATATGGGTCTATTGAAATGTTTAAACATCATCTAAAAAAATTCAGCGAAAAAATAATTTTTTTACTATTTTAAAAAATTGGTATGCACCGTTGGTATGTACAGGAGACTCTCACTATATATATATATATATATATATATATATATATATATATATATATATATATATATATCCACTTGATTATGTTTAATAAGTATGTAGTTATATATCTATGCAAATATGCAGGGTAAGGCTGCGTACATCTATCTCATCAGTACCCCGTAATGGCGGGAGCTTCGTGCCCCAGGTTTTGCAACTTTTTTTGTTCTATCAAATTTCAGGAAAAAATAGTTTTGCTAAAACGGATCCTACTAGTAAACAAATAGTAGATATTTAATATAGTAGAAATGGACCTTGAAAAATATTTGTTACGCTAAGATCAATAAAAAATGTCTCATGTAAATACAAATTATTTGCCATTTAGTTCAAATACTAAAGACCTCACCTAATATTTAAGATGGTTAATACTGACATCTACTCTATTTGTTAGTTGTATTTTCCTTTCATTAGTTATATCACATAAAAGGGATTTTCGAATATTGAGGAAATAATATTAATGATAATCTCAATGATGACATGATTAAAGAAGGATCTTTAGATCAAAAAATTTAAAGGGCCCAAATTATTCCAATGGTTCTTCTATGAATTCAATAATCCCTATCGGCGTTTGCTTCACGATTTCCCCCCTCCCCCCCGGCGTGTGAGTTTTATAACTTCATAACCGTATTAGGCATATATTGATATTGATTCCTATATGCAAATAAAATATCAAAATTAAAATCGATAAATGGAAAATTTAATATCAAAACATATTTCATATATGTGTAATAAATTCAAATTATAAGAAATTATACTTTTGTTTCTTAAATAATACAATATAAAACAACCCAAGTTATTAGAGCTTCTCACGAGTCTTCTCACACTTCAAAAAATACTTTAGTGATACTTTTTTAGGGTGATTTTTAGTGATATAAATTGTCACAAAAAATGCATGGAGAGTGGTACAAGTTATTTGTCGAGTAAGAATAATTATTTCTCATAATAAAAATTAGATGGTGACTAGAAAGATTTCATCTACATCGACTCACAAATGCGATACATTTGGTGCGACAGATTGACGTGTTGTATTTGTATTGACTCGTGTTCGAATCCAATAATAGTGAAGCTCAAACACAGGCCAAATGCAAATGTGATACATTAATGTGTCATTCTAATATGTGTGACATTTTCGAATCGCTCTAAAATTATTGGACTAGAAAATATTGATTACAACTTTATTATAATGGAACAGAAAATTTATGTGGCTTTATGGTTTTGACTGAAAAAAAAAATTGTATTTGTTTTTTTTGAAGTATCAAAACTAGCCATTGCAAAACTTTAGACATATAGCCTTTTTTGTTTGTGGTCTTTTTTAAAAGAATATCACTAAATTGACCTAGTTTCATATCTATTTTTCCATAATGAAAGATTGTACTTTATATTTTTTACGCGACCTAAAATAATAAGATATAAGATTTTAATACACTAAATACAAAAAATGAATATCAAAATGAGTACACATAACTTAATTTTTTTTTAATGAAAAAGTTACGGGGCATCAAGTTCAAAATCATAACGTCAGTCGGACACACAATTACTGTTGTCAAAGCTATATAGGCCAAGACATCATGGGTGGAGACATCTATTGCTAGAAAGGAATTATTAGTTTAGAGATTGTTTACTCGGTAAAAAATATTCAGAATGGGCTTGGCTAAGTTAAGCTTAGCTTATTGTAGCTCGCACTTTACTTTCGGCCGAATAGTAAAAATAATTTCGATTCCATGTGATATCTTAAGGCCATCCATACTGGGATGGTTTTAAAAGGTGTAGATGTGGACATAATTATATAGTAAAAACAATTACGATCGAATGTTATATAGTAAAAATCAATATTTTCGATTCATAATCAAACGGGATAGAGTATAAAATATAATTAGTTCATGAGACTTGTACATTTAAGTGTTTTCTGCACATGTCGAAACCGTTTCATTTTGAAAGGCAGAAGCTCATTATTCATTATCGTAAGCATCGTAGCGAAAGCGGAGTTTGTCAACACTCGATTCAGTGATCTTCTTCATTTGTAAATTTATCTATTAATCTAATTTTTTATTGCACAAATATAATTTGTTTAATAGTTTAATTTGATGAAACACATATTATAAATAACAATCTTAATGACAATCTTTTTTGCATATTTTGTGTTGTTGTGCTATTGTGTTATAGCGGTTACCATGTCTCAATAAATTTATATATGCATGTCTGTAATTTTTAGAATTTGCGATGATGATAATGATGCCTCATCATAACATGTTTTTTTCTATTTTTACCTTGTTAAATAATCATTGTCTACAACTGTAACCATTCAGATCGTAAAATATTTACATCTATGCATTTATGTATTGTGCTCAAATGCCTAGTGTATTGTTATTTGGTAAGGAATTATATTTGTAATGCTTTATAATGAATTCAAATGTTCTTACTGGTTTGAAATACAAAATCTTCTAACTACAGGACTTTGGCACGATCATGATTATTTTCATTGTTGTCCGTCAAGTATTTAATAGGGTCAGTCCTGTGGAAATCTAAAGTATTTCAAACAATTGATTTAGGATTTCACTTGTAAACAATTGATTTAGTATTTTAAAATCTTCTAATCTATGCATTTTATTTTTTAAAATGTAACAATTAATGTTCTTAATTTATTTTATTTTTTTTTGAAATTTTCTATTTATGATCTTAATATTTTATTTATTTATTCTGACCACAAAATTTTCAGTGATATTTCGAAATAATTTAAAAACCTTCTTATTTAGAAACTTTTTTTTAAAATGTTTTCTATAAAGAAAAACATTAAAAACTGTTTTTTACATAAAACTGATTTTTTCATATAGAAATTAAAATATTATTATAAAAATCATTAAGTTTTTATTTATATAGAGATGTTTTTTTAAATAAAAAATTCTACAAATAATAACTTTAAAAAACATTTTGCTATAAATGAAAAGGTTAAATACATTTACAAAACATTTTTAACATTTCTTTATATAAAATAGTTTTTAACTCTTTTTTATTAATAAAATCATTTTTACCTAACACGAACACGACCTAATTGAAACATGACATGACACGACATCTCTATCTCTATCTCTACTACTTAAAAAGAGGGAACTTCCTCTTAGATGGTTAGAAGACTAAACTACCCTCATTAAATTTAAAATTTCTATTATACCCTTAATAATAGTCAACATATCTTTTCTCAATTCATTGGCTCCTACGAAATAACCAGGTTCATTTCATCTCATCTTTCTCATATTCATTCACACATATCAAGCATCCAAATACATTCATGTTCCAACCCTAGAAATTCAAATTCAATTGTCTCAAATTTCATTCTCCAATTCACTTACATTCATGCATCATATCTCTCTCCTATTCATTCACGCACATCAACCATCAAAATACATTTATCTTCCAATCCTAGAAATTCATCTTTACAAATGGAAGCTCAAACAACTATTTAATTGAAAGTCCATCGTTTCTTTGCTTTTCTTTGCTTCATTACTATCATTTCTTCTACCAAAATTAAGGTCAATACTCTTAATTCCGTCTATAATTTTTTATTATGTCAGCAAAGTATGCATTTGTTAATTTGAAGATGAAGATAATTACATAAATTTTATAATTATATATATCTCATTGAAGAATTTTGTCTCTCATTTGTGATCAAAGTTTGTATTTTCCATTTTTATTTTTTCATGTTTTTAGTATGTGTACTTATTACATATTCTAAATTAAATGTTAATTTCAAAGCAATTATATACATTCACATATGTCTATTGTTTTAAATGTTAATAATTTGAAAATTATGCATACTGATATAAACTTTTTCAGTACTAAAGATTGTGCTTATTTTTTGTGATTTTCTTCGACTTACGAAAATTTCACTCATGATAAAAAAAACTATTACTTTCGTAAGGTGGAAGTTCACTACTACAATAGTTGATGGCACTAAGACAAGTGCTTAATTTATGGTTTATTGTCATTCTTATGTAATTTCTAATTACGAAAATTTCACTCATGGTAATAAATCTTTTTATTATTTTCACAAGGTGGAAGTTCAATATTTTGGTACTACATATAAGACAAGTACTTAAATTTATGGTATATTGTCATTCTTATATAATTTCTAATTACGAAAATTTCACTCATGATAACAAAAAAAAACGTATGGTGGAAGTTCACTATTACATACATTAGTTGATGGCACTAAGACAACTATTTACTTTTGGGGTTTATTGTCATTCTTATATAATACGATGTTCTTACTCTTTTCAAGTATGTTAACAGTAGTAAGAATGTAATTTGATAGTTCGTAAGAAACTGTTATCATTTCACTTTTTCGTAAGTAATTGTTAATTGAAATCTTGTAGGATATTGTCAACATTGGTGGTACAAGCTCGAATTGTGAATGTGAGAGTGAAGGAATTTTACTTTTGTTTACGTGGTATGTGAAGTACTTAATACCATATTGAAACTATTTCGTATAATTTATATTCGAGATGGTAATATATTTCGTTTGAATTTTTGTAGGATATTGTCAATATTTCTTATAGAATCTTGGACTTTCAATCTCATAGTGAAGGAATCTTAATTTTATTTACGAGGTAATTGCAATTGATTAATGTATGATTACGAATTTACTTATCATTTTTTATTTAATTTACTGGCCATTATGAAACCAATTGAAGAAATATGTAGAAGAGCTAAAAAAATTCATACACTTTACAATTTGTAATTTGTAGATTTTTTTTCTTTGTTATGGAAAAGAAAAAAATTAAAGAGTTAGGAAGCAAATTACATCATATCCATTGAATGATATGAAACAAAAACTACGCATGCATAATAAATTATAGAGTAGAACCACGTAGATACCAAAATCTTTATAAACTAATGAATAACATAATTGTTTAGACAAACAAAATTAAGTCATTGCAATATACATATTTAACATTTTGATATCATGATGAATGAAACAATCTATGAACCAAAAGAATCAAAGAGTGTGATGATTCATTATTTGGTGGGCTTTTTTGGAGCAATTGGGTACTCAGTGAGTGGAATTTTGGAACCACTAAGTTTAAAATGACTTTGATGCAAGAACTTACGTATTCACACATAAATTTTTTTTATATTAGTCAAATATATGTTTTTTAACCTAATTTTTTCAAAATATTTTCATTATATTTTTTTAACTTAAAACTTACGTATTCACGTCTTTAATGTCATTCATTTGATATGTCATCAAGCTGTAATTAGGTTTTATTGTTGTTGTTGTTGTATTGATTTTGAAATGTGTACAAGGTGATAGGAAAAAGAATAAATATACTAATCTACTTGAAAATTTCAGAATAAAATTATAGGCCTTCCCTAACTTAAATTCATTCCTCTTGGAGTCCTAATTTAAGATGGATCTCGGTCCTATATGTGAACTATCAATATAGAAATTGACTCCAAGGATATGTTAATGGTATTAGGGAAATGAAACGAAGTATAAATTTCTTACATTCCCTATCCAATAGTATTTAGGACCAATTGGAAGCCACTTGACGAAAAACTTATCTATATAAGATTGTCTTATGTTCCCAAAAATGGAAAAGAAACGTCTTCCATTGTTGTTTTATGCACTAGAATAGGCATTCACCTCCTTATCCTAAGCCAAATAATTGAGATAGTTATTCTTAAATAGGATTCGATAAAACTATGTGTCATTGACTAGATGATAGTAGACAAAATCCTTCATAGGATATAAACATCTATTATAACGTAAATGTGACGAATGACATTCATTAAAATTTTATACTTTATCCGAAATGTATAATGAGGTGAGCCTAAGCCATGCTTCAGCCTACCGCCTACGCCCGCAAGGCATAGGCCTTAATGAAGGAGCCTCGCCCGATTTGAGGCGAATCGCAACATATGAAACTTTGTTATATGTGGGCCTGGGCATACCTTGGACAAATTCAATACTGCATCAGTTTTCCCCTGGTTTGAGATCTCTCTGTAATCTTATATACTCCACCTTTTTATTTATTATATGGACAAACAAAGAAAGAAATGAAAGCTTGATCTTCTTAACCTTAGTTTTAAAAAATCCTTAAATGAAGAAATAAATCCCAACCAAAATTCCATGAAGTCTATCTTAATAAGTATGAATTCAGTTTACAATTTCTGGTTGCAATTAATAATAACTGTACTAAATTAACTTATAAACTATTCTATTATAGTTTTATATAAATCAATGTAACATGTAGTTTTCCATTGGTCATATCTGTACTTATTGTGTTGGAATACTCAACTGGTTTATGAGTGTTCAAAGTTGGGTTTATATGGTCAATGTGAACTGCTTCATTCCCATTGGTTTCTTTTTTTTGATGTATTCGATCAGATTTCGGTTCTATAACAATAGCCTCCAACTGTTTGAGAATGGCAATGCTCAATATAGGCAAACAATTTCCTTCTTCTATCAAAATGGAGATAACATCCACTGAATTTGGATATGTAGTGGCTCCATTATGTCAATCGGTAGCTGTAGATGTTACTGCTTGGTTCGTGGATGTCACTACTACATTTAGTAACAAATATTTTCCACCTATCATAGAACACACATTTGGGACTACGTTCACTGCCCATACCTTTATTCTTTTACATTTGTATCCTCTCTTAAGCTAATATTTAGAACTTGAAACAAATAAATCAACATACTTTGAATAGTAGGGTATGTTAATAGTAGTAAACAAGAAAACAAAACAATTAAGAATATTGAAGAAACATAAGTTGTCCTCGAGAGTTCCCTTGACCACTTCATTGGGGACTCAATTTCATTATTAAGATTTGGTGAAATAGTCTATGCTGAAGTGTTTGGGGGGAACTCCCAAACACATCTGATAAATATACATACTACTAAGCATGATGAGATTCTTGGTAGCGATCTGCCTAATCAATCTTCTTACAATAAAGATTTTAAGTCTTATATTTATAGAGTAACTACATTTATTTACTTTAATATGTATAATGAATATTAAATTGTAATTTCAGTTCCACATATTTTAGTTAATGACAACATATGTACATACAACGTAATCATAATTGTATTTATGATCTTTCTTGCAATACACCTTATTCATAAATAAAGTAGTCTTTAAATATCACAAATGAACTAAAGTAAACGAAATAATAAAGTGATGAACAATTATATAATCAAGATTAGTCACAATATACTTCAAACTATGAGAATCAAACAATTAAATTCCAGTAATCACCACAACCAACTCTTCATAAAATATATTTATAGATAAAACTCCATTATTGATTTGCAAACATTTTAATAAGTCTTTCCTCCAACCACTTTCCATTTTTCAACCCTCTATACCATTTAAATTCATAGCCTTTAAAACCGAGATCAATTAGTTTACATATGTCAATCACCTCTCTAAAATTGTGAACATGTCAAATCAAATATCTGGAATCCGCTCCACGTGCAACGCACGTGGGCACAACTAGTATTTTAAAAAGACAAAAACTTAAGACAAACAAAATAAAACGCGACTTAACACGAAATCGTATTTGTTTTACTTAACAAAAAGACAACCCAATTAAAATATGACGCAAAATCATTTTTTAACTAACATGAATAGTATCCAAATAAATTGTGAATAAGCATGAAATCATATTATTTTACCTAAAACGAACGCGCGCAAATAAAAAACGACACAACATACAACCGTATTATTTTACTTAACGCAAGTATGTCTCATTTAAAACAAAATAGAATTTGTTTTATTTAACACTAACATGACTAAATTAAAATGAGAAATTGCATAATATTATATTATTTTACCTAACACGACATTGAACTCCGAATGTATCATACTTAAGAACTTATATTTCTTATGCAGGGCCACTCTCAAGTCCGAATAATAGAGGATGATTGCGTTACATTGATAGCGAGCGTAAAACTCGTCCAAACCTTAAACACCACACACAAAAATGACACACACCCACACCCACACACCCCCCCCCCCCCCAACACCCACACATATATATACACACACACACACACACACACACAGAGTAATGCTCTTGTGTGGACCAGTCTGCATTTTAAGAGTGCGGACCGGACATGTGTCACCTAGTGGTGAGCCTAGAAAAGAGAGAGAAAGTGCCTATAATTTTGTCCAAAATTTCTAGGCTCACTGCCAGGTGCCACATGTCTGGTCTGCACTCTTAAAATGCGGGCTGGTCCACACAAAAGCATTATATATATATATATATCAAGGTTCTAAAAAATGCGGCGCGTGATTGAAGCGTGGAGGCCAAGCCTTAAGCCTTAGAAGCCTAGGCGGGCCTAGGCGTAAAAAGGCGTGAAAAGACGTTTAGTCCTTCTTAATATATTTTAATATTTTTTAACCATAACAAGGTTATTAAAATACAAAAAATTGCACATATCATAAAAATATGTCTGAATATATGCAAATTAAAATACTATTTGATTATTTTGGATGAGATAATGGTCCGATTTGTAAACAAATTCTTTAAAAGGCAACATCGTTTCACTAAAGCATTGTTGTTTTTAGAAAAAAGTGCGCCTTAAGGGTTTTACCAAGAAATAATATATATATATATATATATATATATATATATATATATATATATATAATAAAACTGACAATTTTTTTTTACCCAATATGAACTCTATCGAATTAAAACGCGACATGACAAATAACAAAATATAATTTTTATTAACGCCAATGCAATGCAACGCAACGCTAATAAAAGCGATATGACACCAAGCAACTAGAAAATCACTCTCTCTATGGTTTCAAATCCACCCCCATGACTTGATTTTGATCCTAAACCATTTGATTATCTTGTAAGCCCATTACCTTCAACAACCATGCTTGTAACTGGAGTCAATAGCTTGGTTGAGATAACAGCAAGTAGGACAGTTATGTGTCTTCTGACAGCGACATTTATGTTGTAACTAGAGTCAATAGCTTGGCTGCAAGTACTTTTAAAGCTTCATGTGGGTCTGATATTATAGCAGCGATATTTGAAGTTTGGGCTAAAGCTCGAGCTTTTATTGAAGAATCAGTTGGAAGAAAAATTGGAATAAGTTAAATTACTCCAATTAGTAATTCCTTTGATATTTTAGGGAGTTTGGAAGATTCATCAAACCTCATTCAAGATGTGGTTGACGGAAATAAATATAAAGGATGGATTAAAAAGGCGCATGCGGATTCTTTTATGTACTTATCTAAGGAGGACAAATTGGCTCATAAATATAATTTAAGGTCATATTTTTCTCGCTCTAGATCTTGTAAATTTCAGATTTTTATTTTTTTAGATTTTCATTAGCGCATGTAAAAGCCACGGGAGAGGCTTTTTCTCCTAAGATTTTACTAAATTTATTTTCAAAAAAAAAAGCCAAGCAACTACTTCCATCAGCTTTGGTAAAAACTAACATTTTTCGTTAATTTTGGATACCAACCAACTAATGCGCAAACTATTAGACCCCACCTCCATTTAATGAATACTACCAGAGCCCAAACAGTAATAATGTGTACATGGATTTTATAATGAAAACTATCGGACTCCAAAACAATTGGGTTCTTTTTACTTTAATACATTAGAGCCTGTTTGGTTTACAACTATAATTCTGTTTTCTGTGTTTAAATACAATTCTGATAAGAATCTGCGTTTGGCAACCTGTTTTTAAACACAGAATTATAATATTTCTGTGTTATAATCAAGTTTTCCACAAAACAGGTTTAGGGTGTTTTATAACTTCTATTTTGTATTTTTCAACTCAAAATTATCCATTCTTAATATTTTAATGCAAGTATACCTTAATATATAACATACATACATAATACATTAATATGTGTGTGATTCTTATAAATAAAAAAATATATATGTACATGTACACAAAATTACGTATGGAATAATATAAAGTTAAATAATATTATCAATAGATACATGATACTTATATATAGTTTTATACATGTATTATTAATGTATGGAATAATATAAAATATACATATAGTACATATGTATTAAAAATATTCTCAATTCATGTATGTATATAATTTTATAGTGAATTATACATGCAATATATATATATATATACTCCCCGACATACTTAAATATTGCATGATATTAAATATATATATATAAACTCCCCAACATTAAATATACCTAAGAATACATGATATTAAATGTACATGTATATAATTTATGATGTATGTATGTATGTATGTATACATTCATGTGTCTTGTATGTATGAAAGTTTTATGTATGTTCAAACACACACACACACACACACACACACACAGATATATATATATACATGATTGCCAATTGTATCAAATTTTTAAAAAACTGTATTTAAAAAACAAGTTTACCAAACGCACACCAATAATTATGAACACAAAAAACTGAATTTTAAAACTGTATTTAAAAACATCATTTAAATCGAGTTTTCTGAGTAACGAACCAATTGTGTTTAGACTTTAATGCAAATGAATCGGTTTATTAAATATTAGTATATTTTTCGTTGCTAAATGTGATAAATTATCACATTTAGCGTTGAAAAATATACTAATATTTAATAAACCGATTCATTTGTATTAAAGTTTAAAATAAAAAATTATTAATATTAGAGGTAAAAAAAACATTAAAAATCATTGGCAAGGAACTAAAATAGAAAATTTTATCTTATTTATTTTTTAGAAATATATTAAACACTATGAAATTATTTTTTCATATCGTTAAGATAGTGTGGGTTTTGTTTGGGTTTTCATTTATTGTGTTCAGTTGAGTAGTTATGAACTTACGATTCAATTGATTTTTTTTAGGATCATTTACTGTCCAGGGTACATTTTTTTACAATATTTTGTGCTTGGGGTACGCTACTTTCCATTATTGTTGGATGGGTGTTATTTTAACGGTTGGGCTTAACTTCCATCATCCAGCTCACAGTATACTCTCACAGTATACACTCAATTACCAATATTACCATTGTTTATAATGATGCATGTACCCTCTTGTATATCTAAATATTATTTATTTATATAAAATTATATATATATAATAAATAAAAAAATAGTTAAAATATAAAAAAATATTAAACAATTATAATACAACTGTTTAAAAATATTAAACAGGAGTAAAATATTTCCACCAAATAAAAAAAAAGCTGATTTTCAGTATAAAAATTATTTCCACCATATAAAAAAATGTTCCAACCAATTATATATATATATATATATATTTATATATATTAATCAATTATTCAAGGTTCTAAAAAACGCGGGGCGTGATAGAGGCGTGGAGGCCAAGCCTTAAGCCTTAGAAGACTAAGCGTGCCTAGGCGTAAAAAGGCGTGAAAAGGCGTTTAGGCCTTCTTAATATATTTTAATATTTTTTAACCATAACAAGGCTATTAAAATACAAAAATTGCACAGATCATAAAAATATGTCTGAATATATGCAAATTAAAATACTATTTGATTATTTTGGATGAGATAATGGCCCGGTTTGTAAACAAATTCTTTAAAAGGCAACATCGTTTCACCAAATCATTGTTTTTTTTAGAAAAAAATGCGCCTTAAGGGTTTTACCAAGAATAAGTCGTGAAAAATGTAAGGCGAGGCGTTTCTCCCAAGCCTTAAGCTTAGGCGTGCCTAGGCTGGTTTTTTAGAACAGTGCAATTATTATATAACTGATTTTCAGAGAATAAAATGTTTTCCACCAAAAAAAATATTTTGAACTGAAATATATATTTCCAGGAAAAAAACAATTTCCAGCCCAAAAAATATGAAAATAAAATTGATTTCAGTTTAAAATGTTTTTCACTTTGTAAAAATAAAATAGTTTTCATTAAAAAAATATATATCCAAAAAGAAATTTCTAGCCAACAAAATGATTTTTTTAAAAGACCAAACCTCGGGCCATCAAACCTCTTACCATCAAACCCAAACTCAAAATCAAATTAAAATAATTAGAAAAATAATCAATTTTTTTTATTCAAAATAGTTAAAAATATGTAATTAGAAAAAAAATAGTTAAAAAAGTTGTTAAAAAATGCAATACAGTTCAAATATTTCCACCAAATAAAAAAAAGAAAATGATTTTTCGTATAAAAATTATTTCCACTGAATAAAAAATGTTTTCCAATCAAAAAAATGATTTTCATAAACAAAAATAAATAAATTCCAGTATAAAAATATAAAAAACTGATTTTAGTGAAAAAAACTATTTCCAGGAAAAAAAGTTTTCCACAAAATAAAAAATGATTATATATATATATATATATATATATATATATATATATATATATATATATATATATATATATTTCTAGAAAATAAAAACATTTCCATGAATTAAAATGATTTTGAATGCAATTTCCACCCAAAAAAAGATTTCCAATTACAAAATAAATAACTTTCAGCAAAAAAAAATATGAAAGTAAAACTGATTTCAGTTTAAACAATTATTTTCACAAGAAAAAAAATGTTTTCTACCCAAAAAAATGTTTTTCAACAAAAGAAAAAAAATCCACCCAAAAAAGTTAAAAATAAAATTGATCTCATAAACGTGAGGAGATCGGGAGGAGTTTAAATCTCATAAAACTTACCACTGTGAGGAGGGTGAGGGAGGAGATCAGGAACTGATCGGGAGGAGTTCTCATAAAACCCCATTAGATCTATATGTCTTCTTCTCACTGTGAGGAGATCGGGAGAGAGGCGAAGGGTGAGGGGAGGAGGGAGAGGGCAGAGTGAGTGGAGGAGGGTGAGGGGAGGGGTTGTGGAGAAGCAAGGCAACCATGGCCTTGGCTGCCATTTGGGGTTTGAAAACGTTTTTGTCTTGTAAGTTGTAAAAGCATGGGTATTTTTGGAAGTTGATAATAGGAGGTGAGAGTAGTTAAACGACGTTGACAACAATCGTTAAAATAACAATCATTCAACAATAATGAAAACTAGCGTACCCCAAGCACTAAATATTGTAAACAAATGTACTCCAAATAGTGTGTCAAATGAATTGTTGTCTCCATATTCACTACCAGCAAAAGCCGATTCCAAAGCAATTGCTTCCTATTCCATATTTTTTCATTTTCTCTATGCCACCTCATTCAGTCAATAATTCAGTCTACCATTCGAGCACAGTAGAAAAGCTCCTCAAAAAACTGCACTTCACTTAACGAATTTGAGAAGAGTGATTCTAGGGAGACTCTCAAATTGTACATAAAATAAAAATTCGGTGATGTGTCAAACATGTATTAGTTAATACTGTTGGAGCGGACCTATAAACACAAAAACACCAATCAATACCCGTGTGACACATCACTGGGTTTGAGTTTTGTGTACAATTTTGAGGGTCTCCCTAGAATTATTCATTTGAGAATGCATCTATTACAATGGCTTTGAATTATGGTTTTGTTGCTAAACTATTTATTGGTCTTAGTAATTAGAGTCAGTATGTTGGTGTTTGATCATCATGTACTTTTTAGACACAAATGTATCAATTTGGATCAACTACTTTTTATCGAATTATATATGGGGCTATAATTCATAAATCCAATCAAATTATATGTTGGTCCACTAGTTGTATTTTTAATGACAAATTATATATGCCTGTTAGCACATGATAATCATATGTGTGCTTATATGTCTAGATAACATGTCGAGTTTTTGCCAAATATTTAATAATATATTTATTGCATGCCTTGAACGTGACACAATACGATTAGTAGTGTAACAATAATATAAGTGATTGTTTGATGGTCACATGTGGCCATATATAAGTGATAATATAGTTTCATGTCATGAAATCGAACATTTTATAAATTGTTTGGTGCATCCAATTTGATAATGTGCATATAGTAATTTTTATGTACTCTTGACATTGCATTTAAATTTGGGTATAGATAACACATTTAAAAAATGTAAAGATGAAAAGATGTGTGCGCCATTTAAGGAGTATAAAATAGATAATGCCTTTTAATAACAAATAATTAAAATATATAAAATATATGACTCAACAGTTTTGTAAATATGTTTGAAAATTTGAAAATGATAAATTCTTGAGAAGTATGTTAAAAATTGACCCACAATTATTTTTTGTATATAATTGTATAATGTTTACCATGAAGTGGTACCCAATGATGAAGTATCACATGTATAATAATATGGTATTAATGCGTGTCTTAATATTATAATCACATATGGTATTATCTATTTATTTGATATTAATCACATCCATTGGTGATGTGTTTGTTCGCATGCCCATAACTTGGTCATAATATACGTGGTGACATAATTTTTACGCGTGCACTCTCACATATTTCACCATATGTCTGGACATTTTTCATAACCCTTTAGTGGACTATAATGGATTAATTACATCTAAATATTTAATTATTTATTTTATGCATTACTTGAATGAAATTATCATTAATAGCTAACTTAATGTTGTTTGGGAAATGAAAAGGTGATGCGATAGTATTTGGTGACTTATAATTCATCCTTTTCGTTTATTTAAAATTTTTATATATTAGACGTTGCATTATTGTAACTGTTAAATTTAACGATTTTTCCCCTTTTGAATTTATTTAATTATTGCATTTAAAGTCGATTTTTTTTCGAGCGTCCAAAACGACAAATAAAGGAATTATTATTGATGATGTGCCCTTTTGTCATGAAAAAGGTTCAAACAATTCACTAGAATTTATTTCCAGGTAGGAAAAATATATATGTTGATCCACTATGTATTACATCCTCCATGAATTATAATGTAAAGTCGGATGAACACTACAAAAGATATGAGAGTGTAAAAAGATATAAGGTGAAACATGCCTTTTGGTAAGGGAAAAAAATCATTTTGGAAGAATTTTATGTGTCAATTAATGCATTTGCCTACGTGATTGCAAAATGTACTCTTCAATAATGATAAACTCGTCTGGTGTGATTACAAATCTATACATCGGATTTACTATTTAAAATTCAGAACCGAGCAGTTAAATAACTACTTTAAAGATGGCAGAATTAAATTAAAAAATCCGTAGAAATGATCAAGGGATTCTCAACCAAGTGGTTTCACAACGGCTTCAAAGAAAGTAGAATAAAATTATGTTTTCATTAGAGACGTAGGTGAAATCTTAAGAATCCTCAACTAGTAAACTCAAAGAAGGTTTTTTAAAGTCCATAATTATAAAATTATGTTCACAATCATAGAATTAAGTTCTAAAGGTTTTGAGGCATATATAATATGTGTGATACAACTTGAATTTAATGCTAATAATTGTCATAAGTGAATTTGGAGGCCTATGGAATAATAAGGAATATACCATTAAATGCCAAAAAAGTAGAAAAACTTATCTCAACTAACTTTTTTTAGAATGAAAAGAATGGTTTACCTTCTAAATTGACATATGTATTGGTCCAAATAAAAATTAATGTAGCATCACATGATTTTATGTGTCAAAGTCATTGCACTTTAAAGGTAAAATAAATCCTTTGGAGGTTGATAATGATTGTCGCACTTTTGTATAATTTTAAATTTATGTTTGAATTTATGGGGGAAGCATTATTTTCTATAAGTTATATTATCGAAACATTAAACCACGACAAAACTTTATGGGAAAGGTTGAGAATCTTTATATGAACTAGTTGGAAACCCGCGCGATGCGCGAGTTATACGTTAACGTAATGAAAAATAACGTAGTAATTGCCAACACGAAAAAATGATAGAAGAAATGAGGAAATAGATTAAAAATTTAGATTGTTTGTGATCATTAAAAATGTATAAGAAATAAAACTACATAATATCATGCGGTTCAACATATTATGTTTGAATGGAGACAAAAATAATTTTGAAAACTGATTTTTTGATACCTACATAGAACTATTATCTATACGAAAAATGATCCTTAGAAAGATTCCAAACCCATACGCCAATCCCCACTCCATTACCACTAAATTTGTACAATCAAAGCTAAAAAAAAGAAGCTAAAATCACTAAAAACTCTTGGGGTATATTGGTTATTCCTTTAGATTTCATACATCTCTTGGGTACCTATTCATAAAATATTTTAGTATTTGTGTTGTACCAAATTGTTGAAACTTGATGGGAGCACTTGAAAAAATGAACAATGACCAAAATGGAATCATTAATAATAACTATCACAACTCACAATTGTGGTTTACCACCGAATATCATCATGAAGTAAAGAAAATCACTAACCAAACCCTCATTACATATACATTTAGAGTACCACTAATAAGTATATAAAAAGTGATTATACACATACTGAACAAACCTCTATCTAATTTAAAAGTGGGCCACAAAACTCACAATATGTGATGGTTTTATTAAAAAGTACACAACAATCAATTATAAATAATATATGTTTTATATATTATCTTAACAATTAAAAGAAAATAGGTGAATAGGGGACTTGATCTTGATTTAGACATTTTGTCAAACATATGGCATGAATCAATAAGAGGTTAAAATTATAAAATGCAAAATCAAAGAAAAAATCTTTGCGAAATGAACAAATCCGTCCATTCCTGAGTGGTTAAATTTAAATACAATAATAGTACATTAATACCGAGATTTAAGTTTAAAAAAAGCCTCACATAATACTTTACGTACCCAACATATTTATGTATTACTTTTTAAAAAACATATCAACATATCCGTATCACATCATATTTGTATTGCGTATATGTACCCATGGTTCTTAGCACATCGCTAAATCTCCCACCACCATACTTGTGACAACCATAACATGTTCCAATGCCCCATTTCATTGTGGATTGCCCCACCCATGCTTCTTTGATTGGCAAGGGGAATTATTATTATCACTTGTTTTTTTATTTTTGGTCTTTATTATTGGTTTTCCAGAACTCGAATAATCTAGAACATCCATCTAATTATAAAAACAATTGTCCACACTTTACAAAACTACCAGCACATGAATAAATTATCATACCAAAAAAACAAAGTAAACAACTTCGAGTAGTAAAACAAACTCAAAACAGAACAATAAAACAAGTAAAAACAATGTGAGTTTCATGCTAACATAGTATCAATGTGCTCAAATGTGGTTATGATCACAACATGAACACATCGAAACAATCAAGAAGGTCTAATTGATAGCTAAATGTCATCAATCTTAATTTTAACCATATGTGACAGTTAATATATTGAGCTTAATGAACTAAACAAACATGCACACAAATTCGAAATTTTGACGATTCTATAAACAATAACGTCATGATACGATTTTTCAACACAAGGATTCATGGTGCAAACCCGTTATTATTTTTCCATCCAAAAACCCTCGTATATTCATATTTTCTTTTTCAATCTCTTTTGAGGTTTCTATGTTTCTCAACTTAGAGAAATACTATTGGCCCTATTTTTGGCATATGATTCTTTTTATTACCTTAATTTTTTCTCGGGCTATTTTAAATAGTGGATTTCACGATGAGTTTATTATACTCTCGTAGCCCTTTCCAGTGAATAATCATCATTTTTTCAATACAAGCTATATAAATCCTCACGGCAAACAGTTGTTACATTCACACCTCCTCCTAAGTCTTATTATTCATAGATGATAAAATTAAGATAATAACGTCTCACCAAACTCAAATATGCATGAGATGTCAAACATTCATATAAACTCATGCATGTGTGCAAAGATGGCATATATACAAAGTTGAGTCCAAGTGCAAATCAACTTCAAAACAACTCCATTAGACAATAGTTAAGATAATTCTAAGCATTTAGAGTTATGACCAAATTTCCTATCCACTTGTATAATGAAATGATGGGGGCCCAAGCACACTAATATGTCACATTAAACATGAAAACTCAGGACACAAAAGTAAATCAAAAATATTTTTGTGTTTTTCAAAAGATATTTTTGAGCTAAAATAAAGTCTTTTTGTATTTTCTCAAAAGTATATGAAACCAAAAATCTTTTTGTATTTTTCAAAAAGACTCAATTAAATAAAAAAATAAATACAAAGAGATAAAAATGTCATAACACTAGCATTATATATATCATTAAGCAAAGATTAGCATACGGCAAACATGAACATGAAAACAATCATCCATACGAAATAGCAAAGCACCATGTGCTAGCATGTGAGAATCAACCAACGAAGCATTTAGCATCTCCAAAACAGATTTCATAACCCAAACAATTGTATACCTAACTACTTTTAAACTTCCCAGGGTTTTGTCTAAGATCACAGAAAAAATGCCTAAGGTGACCTTTCCTATCATAATGCGAACATGTGTAAACACGAAAAGGAGCAGGACCTTTAGGTTGATCTTTTCTAACACCCTAGGATGTGGTTGGTGCTCTAAAACAATCTATGATTTTGTATTTAACATCTAAGGAACTAGAACAAGATAAGCCACTACCATCATTACTTGAATATCTTAAATCATTTTTCAATTTCAAAATTTTGGACTCAAGAAAAGAATTAGACTCCTCAAATTTTAGGGACTCCTTCTTTAAATTTTTAATTACCCCTAGAAGATTATCTTGATCCTCCTCAATGTGAGTAAACTTATCCCTAAGAGTCTTCTCCCGTGCCTTATAATCATTGATCAAAAGACTTTCTTCAATGGAACAAACCCTAGTATTCTTAAAGTTCTCTAACTCTTTCTCTAAAATAAGGACTCTATTCTCACTCTCTTCCTTGGCCAATTTTGAAAGATTCAAAGTTATTATATAAAGCCATAAACTTCTCACAAATGATATCTATTTGAGTTTTAAACATTTGCAAATATTCAATCATATGATTAAAATGAGAATTTTATTCTTCAAGAATTTCAATTCGTTTTGTAAACTTCAAATTCAAAAGAATTAATTCGTCAAACTTTGAGAATCCATCGAGAGAAAATCAAACCAAAAGTGATAAAAAAAATATTCACCAATCAAGCACAAAATAAGGTTCTACACATAAACTAAAAATAATCCGCTCTGATACTAATTTGTAGGCACCCTTTTTTTAAAGTGTGCTTTAAGGTGAAAAATAATTTTTCTTTCAAAAATCTTTTTCCACTTTTAACATGCGCCAAGTTTGTTAACCAATTTTACTTAAGCCAAATTTTATCTTGTTCAATCCTAAATATGCATCTAGGTGATTAAAGCAAGTAAAATAAACAAGTTCACAATGAAGGATGTACGAGGAAACCACTAAGGAAAAAAAGCCTCGGACGACCCAAGCCAGACAATCACTATGATACGGGGTTACAAAAGAAGACAGACAAACTTACACAAGGATTCGATCCCCACAAGCCTTGAAGATATTCTTCTCTATAACCTCTCCTTCACACTGCCCACGTAAAAATCCTTCCACGATACTCGTCCACAGCACACGCATTCACAAGTGCTTCGGTGTTCGCCGATATAGCTTGACAATCGGCTATGATTCAAAACACGGACTCCTCCAATTCTTCACCGTAAAATCCAACGAACAATGTTTAGCAAAGATGAACAAAATACAGATGGTGCAAATAAGATCTTTATAATAAATATGTATGAAAGCTCAAATTTTGAAACTCTAAGGATGGTTTTAGTATTTGAAAATCATAGAAATTTTTGCAAAAAAACGATACTGTTCTAAACTCTATTTTGATTCTGCACACTCTCGAAATTTTGAGAGAAAAACTCTTTATATAAAAAAGTTAAGTCGGTAAGTCATTCTAACAAGATGTATATGCTGTTCTAATGACCATGGGATTTCATTTGAACGACATCACATGTCGTTTGAAGTCTTGAAGACCAAGGTGAGAATTCACATGACTCTAAACATTAGATAAGCTCATAATAAACAGGTATAAACCTTTTATATTCATTTTATACATTTTAAATCGAGTTTCCATCCTTTAAAACTCTTTCCGAACTACATGAACATAATGCATTCAGACATGAAAGATATTCAAAATGCAATCTGAATGAAGACATGAAATGTGGATCAATAAAACTCGGCATGATAAATCTTGAAGCTTAGCCTCTACGGCTTCAACAAACACATTATGGATTTTGTGGGAATCGTGACAATATAAAAATCTATCTACGAGTCAAACAAGTTTTGTTTAGGGAATGAGTCAATTACATACAAAATAGACTCAATTATAAATTTTATCCTCATAAAGGACAACCTATAACTATACCTAGTATCTACGAGTGACCCCCCTAGGAGATATAGGGATAAGCCTTCATATTCTATGCGAGGGATCGTGCATAACTTGTTCTCTTGAACGTGTTTGGGACTGTACTTATGTGGATGTTATACGTAGATATGCATTTCCTTATTTATATTATACTTGGAGTGTATATGATGGCTTGTAATATGGAATCGTTTAATTATATTCAGTTAAGAAGAATGATAATTAAATATTGGGTTCAATCAGGATTGGGATTTGAAGCATGCTATATTTAGGGTTGTTGGGTTGGGGTAATTTTAAAACAACTAAAATATGAGAGGAAGATGCATGGTTATATACTGTAGCCCAAATTCGTTTAAATCTCAATCTTCATAAACTTACTATTAACATTTTTGTGGAACTCTATTTTCAGGACATAGGCCACAATTACTGCCTCAACCCAATCCATCTACTTGCATCCTCTTTAATTGAAAATCTTATAGGATGTTGATGTCAGGCCCGAGTTCTCATTCTCTTTAGTTGATTATACATTACATCCAAGTCATATATTATCAAAGTTGTTATTTTATTTTGGAGTTGGATTATGTTTGTGATAATTTTATTTTTAGTGTTTGATTTTATTATTGTTGGTTATTATGGTATCAGAGGTTTATATTGGCTTATTCTTATTATTGTATTCAGTTATTTATTTTATGCATGTTAGTTTATTTATATCATGGTTAGAATGGTATTTAATTATTTAGACTCCTGTATTATTTATTTTTAGACCTAAATCTAGTTAAAATTTTACGGGGTGTCACATTTGGTATCATTGCATTTGAAGTTCTAGTGTCTTAGAGATCTTGAGCGCATCCATTGTTTTTCGCATAGAGTTCTTTAATGCTTTAGAGATTCATTACATATATTATTATACTCTTATTGTTGCATGTTACTGATACGCTCTTGTTTACTATCTTTCAAAGGTTGAATACTAGAAGACTAGTATCACGTCAGAGATAGGCTACAAATGCTGAGTCAGAGGCAATCAAATATCAGCAACAACCTCAGTGGGGGAAGATGCCAACTATAATGCTAATGGACATGGATATCATTATCGCATAGATTGTGGATGTGGCGCTGAAAGTCATGTTCCAAGATTGGCCACCAGTGCTATGGCATGTAGTCACACTTATACCTACCGCTCACATTTACTCTTTATAGAAGAAGGCCATGAGTGTATTCAGAAAAGGGCACCCATTGGTGTTTATAAGTTCCAAATACCCGATAGTTGCGCTATAGTGGAGGCATGCCATTGAGATGCACCTATGTTTGGTAGATTTCACTAAATCAGTGGCAGATGTTAATTAGTTTTCATTTGGTGGGAGATACCTTACAGTGGTGGGAGTCCATGAACATCGAGAAGGACCAGTTATATTTAACCATTAGCTAGTTTAGGGTGGAGTTTGAGGGAAAGTATTTCCCTCCATCACAATAGACATATTTTAGAGCCCAATTTAATTGGTTGAAGCAAGATGATCGTATAATTGATGAGTACGAGCAAGAGTTTATCCGCCTTTTACAATTTTCCCCAAACATTTACAGTTCAGAGGTGAAGAAGATGGATCTATTCATTCATTCAAGGCTTGATGTGGAGGATCAAGTAGGTGTTTCTAGGCAACCTGAATTTAACAACATACACATAGGTAGTGTATGCCACATTTCTTCATTACTAGGACCATTTGGATTTCCATATAGAGAAAGATCCAAAGAAAAAAAAGGTATGAATCATCCCAGGATGAAGATTATGGAGGGTAGTGAGATTCATCTCGGGGATAGGGAGGCTAACAAAAGCATCTGAGGAAATAGAGATAAGGGGAGAAGCCCATTATGAGGCTTAGATGAAAGTATCAATACCAATAGGGCAGTCAGGGTAAGGTCCACCTGAGCTAGGGATAACATGGATAGGGCCATAGAGGATAGAGCCAGTAGAGCCAGGGCCAATAATGACTAGATAAACCCCAAGGGCAAAGTCAACAGGCCAGATAGCAAGCTGACCACTTTGAGGTTTTATTTTACTTGTGGTGAGTAGGGTCCCTTAGGGATTCTTGATGGATTAAATCAATTTTAGTAGGTACATAAACAGGGGCCGCAATAATTTGGGCCAACCATTCAACACTTTCAGGCATTACCACCAGAATCGCAGTACCCGACTTTGCCACCACTGAGGGATCAAGCTTAGTGGCACCCCCAACTTTATTATGGATGTATATTTAATCTATATCAGCCAGATTAGTTAGCATCGCCTTAGGAAATTGAGGCTACATTCTATGTTTATGGTAGTAATGCACTAGTTCTTTTTCATACGATCGTATCATGCTCATTTGCTAGTTACATATTTTCTTTTATGTTAGGATTATTGAATATTACTACAGACATGTCTATGTATGTGGATACCACAATGGGTAAGGGTGCTTCTTTACATCAATTTTGTAAAGACGTGGCAGTTGAGATCTATCAATTGTGTTTTTACTGACTTATTACTTTTGGACATGTCGACGAATGCCATCATATTGGGTATGGATTGGTTATCTTAGTATCGTGCTAATATCGAGTCCAGTTGGAAGATGATCTTGTTTTTTATTCCCGAAAAGGAGATGTTTTTAGTTTCTATAGTTTCTATACCTAGGCTCAAGGGAGGTCCTAACACATTCTTATACTATATAGATGTGAATTCATTCGAGGAGTTCACCACGTTATTAGATTTCATTCTGATTGTTTAGGAATTTATGGACATATTTGATGAGGTACCAGGTTTACCGCAAGCTGGAGAGATAGACTATTATCAGTTTAGCACTGGGCACTAGGACCATTATGAGGGCATCATAGAGGATGGTTACATTGACCATATTCAGTAGTTAATAATCCACAAGTTAATATGGAGGAATATGTCTCCATGGGAAGGCCTTATTTTATTTGTGAAGAAGAATAATGAATCACTCAAATTGTGTGGGGATTATCGGGAACTAAACAAGGTCATAATATGTAACAAGCATTAATTGACCCATATCTTTGATCGATTTCACTTATTGAGGGGAGCATTATTCTTTTCCCATATTAATTTGTGCTTGGCGTATCACCGGTTGCATATTCGAGATAAGGATATACTGAAGATGACTTTTTTGACGAGTTATGGATCATATGAGTTCGGAATAATGTCTTTTGGGTTGAACAACATGCTAGGAAAGTTTATGAACTTGATGAGTAGGGTGATTCATCAATTCTTGTATTAGTTCATCATCATGTTTATTGGTGACATCATAGTGTATTCTCGGTAAAAAGAGGAGCACTAACATTTGATGTTAGTCTTAAAGATACTACGGGAACATAAGTTTTACACTAAATTCTCTAAGTGTGTATTTTAGCTTTGAAAGATGCAGTTATCGGGACATGTTTTATCGGAGTTTGGGATTTTAGTGGATCCTATCAAGGTATCAGTTGTTGTAGACTAAGCACAACCCACGCAACCACAGAGTTAGGAGTTTTTTTATTTAGTTGGGTACTACAAGAGGTTTATTCAGGAGTTTTTAAAGATTGTCGAGCCAATGACTCACCTCACCTGTAAGGGAGTACCATTTGTATAGAGTATAGATTATTAGAGATAATTTAAGGAGATCAATGAGAGACTCATGACCGTACATATCCTTGACTAACCACAGGGCGATGTGGAGTATTAGGTTTATACGAATGCATCATTTCAAGGGGTAGGAGGTATATTAAAGTAGGATGAGAGGCCAACATCTTATCCTTACTGCAAGCTTATGCCTCATGAGAGAAACTACCACATCCATGATTAGGAGTTGGGGACAGAAGCCTTTGCTCTCTATATCTGGAGATATTATTTATTAGGTGAGAGGTTTATGTTGTTTTTTTATCACAAGATTCTTCAGTACTTGTTCAATTAGGGGGATTTGAACATGATGCATAGGAAATCGATAGATTTTATGAATGACTATCATTTACTAATATAGTACCATCTAGCGATGATGATTGAGGTGGCAGACTCATCGAGCCACATACCGACTATTACTTAGTAGCTTTATGGGAAGACCATGAGGATAACTTACCCAATTTTTGGGTAGATAGGTGGAGTGCCATGTGATTTGGATTTTATAGATGCCTTTTTTGTAGATTATGACCTTTACACTAGCTATGGTATCGCGGGTGTTTAAAATGCAGGATTCAGACTCCTTTTATCAGGAGAGGGTGAGAGAGCTTATGCCAGGAGGGATTTTTTTCTCTCTCGATCAGTCTGGACACATAATTGATATTTAAGGGACGTTTGGTGGTTCCAAAGGGCTTGGAGTTATGGAGGAGTTTAGGCCAAGGTACATGGTTCATTATTCTCGTTACATCCCGGATGGGATAATATGTACCAAGACATAAGGATATCGGATTAGTGGACTAAGATGAATGGGTACATTGCTTAATTTATGTCTAGGTGTACCACTTGTTATCTAGTAAAGGTGGTGCACCAAATACCCACATGAGAGTTACAATCGTTAGAGATTCCTATGTGGAAGGTGGAAATAATTCTCATAGATTTAATTATGGGATGGTCGAGGTCCCAAAGGGGTCATAATTCCATTTGGGTCATCGTCAATGGATTAATGAAGGTGGATTATTTCCTTCCAATATGGAAAGATGACACCGTAGAGCAATACGCCATATTATTTGTAATAGAGATTGTACGTCTTCAAGGGATACCACATGAAATTATGTTCAACGAGCATAGTAAGTTCATCTCACATCTGGAGGGGGTTTCAAAATGCTATGTATGTACAACCGAACTTGAGTATGACACTTCACCGTTAGTAATATGGTTAGACTGATCGAGTGAACCGAATTTCGGAGGATATGATTCGAGCTTACGTTTTGGATCTCGAGGGAGGTTTGGATTAACACTTGTCACTCATGGAGTTTTCTTACAATAACAGTCATTAACATACTCTTGGTATGTAACCCTACAAGGAATTGTGTGGATTACCAATTTGTCAAATTATTCATTAGAGTGGGGGGAGCACGGGAAGTTTGGACCAAACATTATTCGGGACACCTCATAGAAGATGGCACTCGTTCAAACGTGAATGAAGATAACTTAAGATCAGCAGAAGAGTTACACCAGTAAGAGGAAGCGTAAGTTAGAGGTTCAGGTGGGGGGATCAAGTGTTACTGAAGGTCTCCCCGATGAAGGGATTCATGATATTTGGACGCAAGGGTAAGTGGTCTTTTTAATACGTAGGTCCTTTCATTATACTGGGTAATGTTGGTTCGGTGGTATTTCTTTTATCCTTACCTAATCATCTTCAGTGAGTATATAATGTCTTCCACATGTCGATGTTGAGGAAATTTCTGAGGGAGAAAGGATCCTATAAACAAATCTACCTTGATGGGATTGAGTTGTAGCTAGATGCGTGATATGAGGAGTGAATATAGCATATTCTTGACCATAGAGAGAGGAATATGCTATCGAAGGTTATACCATTAGTTAGAGTCTAGTGGGAACACCATAGCGAGTATGAGTCGATGTGGGGAGAGAGAGGAGGATATGCATGCGAGGTATCCAGAGATCTTCGAGTCATGTATCTAATTTGAAATTCGAGGATGAAATTCCTTATTTAAGGAAGAAGAATGTAAGACCTCCTATTTATGCGCATTACTTTAATTGTAAAAATTTATTTTAAATTGCGTGCCTACCATGACATGTGATGTCACTATTTATCCTTTATTTTATATTTTATATGTGTTGTATAATTCATTGGTGAAAACGGAATATATACATGGTAATTCATTAATTAAATATTTGGAAGTAATTATGTATTATGGGCGACTATGTAATGGTTAGGTACTTGGTGTCGAGGTTTTCCTAGTTTTGATTATACCCTCTGTATCGGGTCCTGCCAATAGTGAAGTAATTTCATATAATGTCGTGTTGTGCTTTATCTAATAAATATTTAAATATTTAATAATTGGAGTTAACTAGATAAAATATTAGTTTATCGAGATTATTAATTAATTAGATTAGGTTATATGTTGGGTTGGGATTTGGGACATTAGAATGTTCGGTTTTGACTTAAAATAGTTGGTTTTAGGCCTATAGGGTACATATCTTGGGTATACTTTTGGACTATTTGGAGTAGTATGTGGGTTGATATTGGGCATAAGGGTAATTTTGCGGGAAGCTAACTTAAGGAGTCATTAGACTAAACCTAATCAAATTAGACATAACTTATAAAACCCTACATAACTATAGAGAAGAGGCACTCAATAGAGAAGGAACTTTGGACATTAGAAAACTTAGATTCAATCCTTATTTCAAAGGCATGTCTACCTAGTTTAACAATTTAATTTAGGGCTTGTGTTCTAATGATAATTTCTTATTGAAATCTATAAATTATAGATAATCAAATCTTAATTTTGAAATTAGTTTAACTTCTGAATTAAACCTTGATCAATTGTTGTACTGAGAGAATATAAATGATGAATTCTATGTAATTGGACTATATTATGAATGAAATTAATTACATATTGAATCATAATCACAAATCCACATAAAGACTCTTGCTTAAATTGATAATTTACCTATATCTAAGGTAAATTGGGATAACTAAGAAACTCGGGTTCATAACTTATTATCTGGAATTAATCCTCAAATACATGTTGGAATCTATTAAAACTCGTAGATAAAAGTTAGTAATGTGATTATATAACATATAATTGAAGGAAAATGGGATTGGTTCTCATTAGAGACTTCTAGGGTAAGTTTTTGGGTTGTTAATGACGAATTTGGGAGGTATAAAGATGGTGAACTTCATACATATCATTCGAATGAGACTAGTATCTTTTCGGGACGAGATATGGGTTCTCATTTGAATGATTTGGGGGATCATTAAAATGATATGTGACTTCTCGTTCAAATGATTTTTTCATTTCGTTGAAATGACTTCTGTAAGCTCTTTACAATGCACTAGGGATCTCATCAGAATGAATTTAATTCAATTGGATTTTTATAACCCTAGATTAAATGGGATTAATTAATTTAAGAATTTTAGAATATGTCTTAGTAGTCTTTGAGTGATTATGATTGTTATTATTTTCTCTTATGTGTAATAATACTTATTGTGAGTCCTTGTAGGTGACTTATAATGAGGTATATTGATAAGGTGCATACGAAGTTGACCACGTGGGTACCCCGATGATAGAGATGAGATTTACCTTAGTCCTTTTACCTCGATCCTATGACTTACTAACTCGTATCCCAAGGGGAAATATATGGGGTAGTTCTAGTCTATTGCATTGGATACGGAGGTCGTACATTATGAAGGCAATGCATAATGATTATCCCTTGCCAATGGCTTTGAGGTTATAGTTACAAATGACCTATAACTATACCTAATATGCACGAGTGATCCTCGAAGATGATAGGGATAGGCCTTTATGTTCCATGTGAGGGATCATGAGTTCCCCATCTACTTGTACGTGTCAGCGATCTTACTTATGTGGATGGTACATGTAGATATTGTCTTTTCTTATTGATATTATACTTGAGATGTATATTCTGGATTATAATATGGAATCATTTAATTATATTCGTGTGAGAAGAATTATAATTTAATATTGGGTTCACTTAGGATTGGGGTTAAACACATGCTATATTTAACGGGATTAGGTTAGGGTAAGTTTAAAACAATTAAAATATGGGAGGAATGTGCATAGTTATTTATTGTATCCCAAATTCGGTTGAATCTTTATTCCTCGTAAACTAGTTGTTAATGTTGTTGTGGAATTCTATATTCAAGACCTAGGCCGTAGTTTTTGCCTCAACCCTGATCCATTTACTTGCATCCTCTCTAGTTCCAGATCTTATAGGATGTAGGTGTCAAGCATGCATGCTCATTATCTTTAGTTCATTTTACATTCCACTTGAGTTGGATATTATAGTAGTTGTTATTCAAATTAGAAGCGGATTATGTTTGTGAAAATTATATTTCTTGTGTTAGATTTTATTACCGTTGGTGATTATGATATTAGTTGTTTATGTTGGATTATTTATATTATTGTATTCAATTATTTATTTTATACATGTTGTTTTATTTATTACATGCTTTGAATGGAATTTCGTTGTTTAGACTCTATATTATTTAGTTTTATACCTAATCAATCTAATTATAAATTTTATGGGGTTGCACAAGTTTTGACTAGAGATGGAGGCATCCCTAAAGATAATATGTCGAGAGTTGTATTATAAGTCTTTTACTCACTGGTGGGTTTCAATATTGCTCCTACGTACCTTAAGAGACCCGGGATAAGAGTCTATATATTTCTAATGGGATGGTTTTATTTTTGTGGATACCGGATAAAAACGGTACAACATTATAGTTTTTAAGGATCTTATTCCTTTGTATAACATTATTGTTATGGACTTAAACACTATATTCGCATGTATAAAATTACATCATCAAAGGAAGTTGGTATTTCGAGAAAACACAGCTTTTGGTGTGCCACCACTGATATGGTAATGTTTGCTCAGAGAAGTGGTGAGGATTATTTTAACTTTCAACTTTTGTCATTGAAAAGAGTCCGAAGTAATCCTCTTCACTGACATTTTTCGAAAAATGAGTTAAAATATAGGAAAAAGCATATTTTCATATAATACTTACTTTAATCTTTCATAATTAATCATTTTAGGGTGTGGATATAATGATTAACTCAATGATGAAATAGGATGGAGAACCAAGCTTTAAAATATAAAAGCTATAATGTGTATACATAGTCCCCTGGTGGGGTATGAGTTATACAGGTTTATGTAGGTCCCAATATTTATTTAAGACCTAGACTTAGTATTTCTTCAAAATGTTTACCCTTGGATCATGAGTCAATCTTTTGCATGGGAACGCCCTCGGTGAGGTGGTACCATCGGGCATAATTTTTTCTTAGGAGACTTTAGCATATGTAACTTTTGGGGATAGTTAGATCTTCGCTTGAGATGCTCAAGATCGGATGGTTTTGAGAAAACCTAATCATCATTGGGTTGTGGGGTCCTTTTCCTAATGGGGTGGATCCCCTTTTATAGGGTCGGACTTGGGCCCTTTAACCACATGTCAAAATGGGTATTTAACCATGTTATTAACCGCTCAAGATATTTGATGTTGGTTATGTACCACATGTCTTATAATTTTAACCTATAGTTAAGTGGTTAATCGTGCGGTCAAATCTATGAAGATTTAGCTGCAAGGGGATTAGATATGAAATGATAAGGCCATTGGCATGGTTAACCATAAGTCCCTGCTGGTCAAATCCTTTACAGCAGATATTTTTTTTTTATTAAGAATGAATTTCATGCCTGGTTTGTGTATTTATAAAAGTGCCCATATATTTATGAGGAAATTGCGGTTTGCATATCACTAAGGCCGAGATTTTTTGGAGACCGTGTTGAGATTTTCCAAGAGACTGATGAATTACGCGAGTATGTCACTTAAGTTATGAGAACTATATATAGTTTAAGTTTGACGTGTCCAAAACTACACCCTTAAGGAGAGTTATATTAAACGGACCCAAGTAGACAATGGTATGTGGTTTCAAGTGTTGGGTTTTATTCTTAAAACCATACGTGGAATTTACTTTTAAGTAAAGGCGTGTCAGTTCATTTTAAAATAAGAATAATGGTTATGAAAATGCCTTATAATTGGTTTAAATATATTGTAGACATATCGTTCAATAGAGCTTTGTAGGAACTCCGGTGAGTCGGTTTCAGGTTGACCATTAGGAGATCAAAATTTCAATTCTAGCACTATTGAAATGTTCACAACCTAGATAGGGAGTTAAAATCCTATTGGAACGGTTGCAATGCAATACTTGTAATTTATCTCAAACCACGGGAACTTGTTTGATAGTTCAAGAACTTCTTCGATAGTTCAACAGAGGATTGTGATCTGTACATCCCGTGAATGAGTTGAACATGGCCATCCATGACATTTGAGTCTAAGGATTATCTTGATTAGACTCAGGCAATCTCACACCATTTTCAAAGCGTGCATATATTCTTAATCCAGAGAATTATGAGGAGTCGAATGCTTGATCAAATTTCACTTTGATTGATATGGGTGCGATTTGATTTTATATCGGGTCAAATGATCTTCGCATTTTGGGTGACAATTGTGTGAGTAAGTGTGAGATCATAATTCAAAGGAATCCATATACAGGGGATACCATGGATTGTCATACCCCCTTAATAGACTTATATGTTTTGTTTCCACCAAGTACTGGACGGTGGATTTTTTTTATAATCCCAGAAGAATAGAAAATAAGTTAAGCATGACAATTAAGAAATTAATTAAATGTTGGTTAAATCGATTAACAATAAATTGATTTGACTAAACGGGTATCGAACACTTAGCACAAGGAATCATATTATGTACCATATTAAACTTTGCAACTAAAATCTCATTATATTCGAATGTTTTGTGATATAATTATATTGGAGTGTAGTGGAATTAAATATGATTAAATAAGGAGAGGAAATAAATTACTGTAGTTATAATTTGGGATTTATGAGAATTTAATTGGATATAATTGAATTAGTTGTCTTGGGTTCCTGATGGTAGTCCACATACTCAAGTAGTTAGGCCCATACTCTCAAGAAACCCAGTTTGGCCCATGCCCACCTTTTGAACTTGTATATAAGAGGGTGTGAATGGGTTTCAAAGTTTATAACTCATCATTAGGTCTTGAGAAGGGTTGAGAGAAAATACTATTCACATTTTGTGAAGATGCCTAAAGAGAGACCACCAGTTTTCACTCATAAGGAAGGGTTTTCATCTCAAATAGTGCCTAGATACTTACCTAGATTTGGGGAGGATTGATAGATAAGGTTTTACCGTGGTTTCGCGTCACCGATGCCAGTTATTTGTTATATTCGGCTCACCAACTCTATACAAAAACCTAAACTATGACTACACTATCTTAAGGGAGTAAAGTGGCGAGTCCGGGTATCGAATCCATAAAGGCAAGTTGCTAGAATTTAATCGGTTTAATACTTCTAAAATAAAAGTGTAAAAGATAATTGCTAACAAAATAAAAAATAACAAAAGGAAAATATTAAACTAGGTGAGTGTAAATTAAACTAAATTAACAAGGAGAACAAAAACTATAGGTTGCGTCGGATATCCCTCACCTAGAGTTAATTAGTATAAAATGGTTACATGGTTCTAAAGATTTATTACGATTGCGTCTCTTTTCGACAGTTAATTAAATAAAGAGTTCTCACTCCCCTAAATTTGCATAAAACTCTAATAATATTTTAGCGTTAACAAATACCCCAAAAATTACGCACGCAAGGTCGTAAATACGGAGCATACATGATATACCCCGTTAAATATCCTAGGTGAAATAACTAGGACAACCCATCGAAATAAACACGTATCTTCCATCACCAAAGCAAAATAACCCGTCAAACCATAGGTGAGTTCAATCCAACACAACCTAGACTAAATTAACTTGAAAGCATGGTAAATAACATGAATTAAAAGCAACTAGTTCATTAAGCAACAACTAATTATGAAATCAATAAATAACAAGAAATGAATATTAACTAGGCATGGAAATGAAAGGAAGTAAGTAAAGAAAGCGATAAACAAATGAAAGAGACAATGAAAAGTAAACTTATATATATAAAAATGGGCAAAACACCCAAAGGAAAATGGAGAAGAGCCAAGTCTACTTACCAACCCTAAACCTAATGAAAAATGTAAGATATTTGCAAAAGAGAACAAATGTTCTCTTAAATAGTAAGTAGGGAAATAAAATAGAAAAGAAAAGGAAGAAGAAAAGAAAAGGAACAAGTTGGCAAATATCTGATGCTACCGGTCGATCGCGGCCAGGGGGCCGATCGACTGATCCTTTAAGTTAAGCCCACTATCTCCCTCGCAAGGCAAAATCCCAAGACGCGGTCGACCGGCCCCCTGGGCGCGGTCAACCGGTACTCTATTTTCTGGTGCTCTTTGATCTTCACATGGGAGAAAAGGTTCATAATGGAAATGACCATAACTTCATCATCCGAACTCGAAACGATGCGCCCTTTGCATCCACGCGATGCTAACTTAATGAAATACACATCCTGGAAATTTCATGATCCGAATATGAAGTGTGAATTGACTAAAATTCCCTTGAATTAGTGTCCGATGATGAAACTTCTCCGAAATGCAACCGAACCTCACTTTTAGCATTCCAATACCTACAAAATCACAATTAACTCATGCAAAACATATATATGTCCAAATCGAAGGTTTTCTGGTTAACGAGCATAATATAGGAATTAAGAACGTAAAAGTGCTAAAATGCACAAAGATTGAGGGCGCAAAATGCAATATTCGTGACGTATCAAGGATCATACACAAAAAGATCCTAGAGTTACAGAAGGTTAATTTTTTGGGGATAACTTGGAGGGAAACAAGAATTTCATCATCTTTAACCTTTGTCTTATTATATGAATCACAACATCATTCACTAAGGCATTATATTATTAAAACCCTAGATTCAATCTTTAAACCTAGTTCTTAATTTCTTTTCAATGCATCATTAATCAAAGATATTTAGGGCTGAAATTTTCTCATATTTTAATTATCGATACCAATTTAATTTTCCCAACACCCTCTAATTTTGAGGTTTAGTGGTAACCCTTTATTTATGATTGTGATACTGTGAGACAAGTGATACCTATTGGTCTAGTACTATTATATACTCAAGTTATCCATCAATGATGTATTTTCTTTGTGAACTCTATAATAGGCCAAGTTAACACCCTCTTTACTGTGATGTTATCGATTGCATTCAAGGTCGATTATGTGATATATATCTATGTGATATGTGTTTTTACTATGACATGCGTGAGATGTTTTGGGTCATGGTACAAGTATAGTTATAGCCTTTTAATCCTTTTAGTGATTCTAGATATCACGTGTAAGTTAACGATAATCATACAAACAACCTTTGCAATTATTTCTCATGTATCTCAATTTGATTATTTATGGTGGGCCTAACCACCAACTCATTGATATTAATGGTAAAAATTTTCTTCTTAATTTCAAAGATATATCCCAATTACAAGTTCCATTTATTCATCAGTTCAACATCTCATACTAACAAATTTTATTCTGTGTAGGATTTCTATTTATATAAGACTTTATATTTTATTATCAGTGTATGGATCACATGCCTAGTTTTCCGATTTGAAAGTTATTCGTTCGTGTTGATTTCAAATTTAAGCTTATGAATTCATCATTTATATATTTTTTATATTGTTAAAAAAATTCGGTTACCATTTATCAATTGACGTCTTATATGTTGTAATCTAATTCTTATAATGGTATTAATTTTCTTGATGCGTTTTTTTTAGTTTAGTACGAGAATTAACACACCGGGTGAGAAAATATAGGGTTGTCACAAACAAAATTGGAAGAATCAAACACAAGGAATTGGATAAATTATCCAAAATCAAACATCATTAATTCGAACATTATAGGTAAAATCAATAAGTGCCACTAAGAACCAAATGTTAATAATATCCATAATATCTCAATGATAGTGGCACCAAAGAGGTACAATTTGAAAATATGAACATGTTCTCCACCACCATGCCATATTCTCATTAACCTTATTATATAAATAAAGAGAAATTATAACTCATGTGGAGATTGCTAGAACCAATGAACTGTAAAATAACATCACGAGTCAAATAGTGAGAGTGATCTAGTTTTTGTTACTTGGAATAATATTCAGCATGCACTCATAATAAACCCAAATTGAGAGTGTATGCAGTGTCAAATTATAGGTTTCCTGATATGGAAACTAAATAGTAGCCAGAGGGGGTAATATAAAAATACTACTATACCAAACCATATACAACACCCTTAACAAGCTTCACGGCGGAATCAAGATATAATTCTTTATACTCATCCACTCATTAATGCACTATTTCATATATTTTATACCTAAATTTATTATTTTCTAGACCCATTTTATTTTATTTAATAAGTTATTGTAGTCCCTTTCATTAATTAGATAACTTTTATAAGTTTTAGTTAATATGGGGGTAGATTTGCAAAAATTTGAAATCTAAACGGGTATTTTGGAAAATTCGTATCTTTTACTATCCTAAAATTACTCATGACTATTTGTTTCCATGCCTTGAAGGTACTCCTAGAACTTGGCACAAATTTAAGATCAATTGGAAAAAAGGTTGTTTTTTTACACAACTCTTACACTATTGAAATGAAAAAAAAATACTATTTTCTGAATGCCACAAAATATTACATGCATGTTCCACTCAAATAGGGAGTTAATATGGATAAGGGAAAATGTATATCTCATCCCAATTATAATATCAAGGAGGTAGAGTGATTGTTTCCAAGGTATCTATTTGGGTAACTTCAAAAGAATTATTGGCCA
The DNA here is from genome assembly GCA_949130495.1 of Sambucus nigra. Classification (NCBI taxonomy): domain Eukaryota; kingdom Viridiplantae; phylum Streptophyta; class Magnoliopsida; order Dipsacales; family Adoxaceae; genus Sambucus; species Sambucus nigra. Next base: position 439,382,345 of record OX422210.1, read on the forward strand.
ATTGTAGAGAGACCCAAATCAACTCAACTTGTACCAGTCCACCGCCATAAATTGAAGGCTATGCATAAGGTTTGAAGAATAATTTTTAGCATCAATTTTTTTTCTAAATATAACACGAGTGTTTGTGAAATATTATTAAGTGTAAATTTATTTAGCGGGTTTGTTCATGATACTAATACCACTTTGAAATTTGTGAGCCTATGAATTATGTGGTTTGAGTCAGCCCTTGATTTTGCTTGTAAAAAAAGAAATAAAGTCGAGTGAGTGAGCGTACAGTGTATGAAAAGTTAGTTTAGAGACACTACTAGTCATTTGTTTAGTGTGGAGTATCCTATTTTATTCTAGACACTTTCATAAGTAGATTCTTATTATTTTCCAAAAAATACGAGATGAATTAACACCCTGAGACCTTAAGGACTACCTATATTCCAATAGGTCGACTCATCCATCGTATATTCATAATCCCTCACACAATGCAAAAATATTTGAGTTCAACTTAGGAATAATTAAATTATTATTAGTTTTTAAGGATACAAAAAAAGGATGACCCTAATCTTCACGTGTAAGAATTTTAGGAAATCTGCGAAATAATTAAGTTAAAACAACTCATTAGTGAGATTGTTAAACTAAAATTATTCCCATTTTCTTTGAAAGATAATGCAAAAAGTTGGATTTGATTTCTTGACCAAATTCCATCACTACATGGAATTAATTGAGTATTAAGTTCTTCCCAAATCAAAAGACGACGTCAATACATCACACCATAAATACATTGAGTAAGAAAAAGCGAGAAACTTTATGGATGTACTTGGAAAGTTTTAAAATATTTTTATTGCAATGTCCTCATTATGGGAATGATTTAGGACGTCAAGTCAATATTTTATACGAGGAATTCAATTTCAATACTCGGGTTATGCTCGAGTCGATGTGTAATGGTGTGTTTATCCAGAAGAGTGAGATTAATGCATGGATTTTCCTAGAAGTAGTATCTAAGATTTCAAATATCGGGAATCAGATGGAGAGTCTATGCCCACCATGTTGAATGAAGGAACTGCTCACCATGTCAAGAAATTTTTTGATATTAATGCCAAAATGGCCACAATGGCCAGGTGTTTAAAAGCCTTAAAAATGATAAAAGAGAGAAATCAAGCCACACTTGCATCCATGAAACATGCGGGTTATCTTATGTGTTTGCTTTGGGATAGATTCGACGACCTAGTAAAAAATTATCCCACCCTTTTGACCTATAAATCCCTCACCGAGTAAGCCAATTCCCTATAATAAAGTAGGCAAGGTACTAACCATTTTCCAACACGTACAATTTATGAAGAAAACCCCAACCTCACTTTTCATGGTATATCGGTTAGTACTAAGGAGGAAAATCTTTCGGTAACCCACCCTTGGGTTTCCAAAAGACCACCCCCACCATTTCATCCTTCACCCTAAATTATCCAATCTTTAGAATATACATTGAATTTTCAAGCCCAAAACACCCTCTAACTCTAACAATCCATCCAAAATCTCCTCCAGTCTACCCAACAAAGTTTACATGCGCAAACCAATCCATGTCCAAGATCGAGATTCTAGTGAGCCAATTGATTAGTCATGATCATTGCATTTTTTTACATTTTATACTTGAGAAATCTAGTATTTCCTAGACTGTTTATCCCCACTTTTATATCACATATTTATTCACCTTTATTCTGAATAATTATATATTTTGTTAGGTTTATTTGAGATTTTATAGGTGTTAGGGATGCAAAATGTGAATTTGGATATGTTTCGTGAAAGTTTCATCGCAACATGCAACTTCAACCGACATTTGATCATTTTAAACTCATTATTTTGGATGTTATAAAAGTATCAACGTGTATATCATCAAATTATCTTCATGTGGACACTGACAATGTGTTATTTCGATCTGAATAAATAAGTTATGGTTGTTTTTGAAAATAATTTTCATATACTTCAACTTCAAGGGTAATTTTATAATTTCATACTGTAGAATTTTGAGGGTATCAGAATACCAACCTGCATAGCATTGAATCATCTTATCTTAGTGTATCCTTTTAACGTGCATCATTTTGAGTTCGTATGAATATTTTATGGTCGTTCCTCTAACGACACATGAACATATACACAAATTAGATCAAGACAACAACCTTTGTTAAGTCTGAGGGCCAGCTTGATTCAGCCCTGATCCTACCTAATCCAATTATTGTTTACATATGCAAATTATTTAATTTTTCAGGATTTTTATATATATACGAATTCTTCCTTCTTCATTTATGATTTCATTTTTACTTCATTTTAGGTTTATTTAGGGTTCATTTTGTCCTCTCTCTCTCTCTCTCTCTGTAAACTTAGTTCCCATTTGAATACATGTAAATTAGTTTGTGTTGAATTTTTCACTATTTTCTTTATTAATTTGAATGTTGCAGTTAGTTCACCATGTTTTGTGGCTAATTTAAGGGTTATGATCATTATGCATAATTATTAGATGTTTGAGATTGAAAGGTAGGGTTTGGTTTTGAATCACTTTTAATTGAAAACTTGTGTATTGATATTGGAGTATCTTTTCATTTTAACTTCCTTTGTTAATCAACGGTAGTGTTTAAGGCTTTACTACAATATTAATCTATTTTTAATCGTACTAGATTGAAATTTTAATATTTCATATAGAATTTTGGTCTCTTCATGATTAATGTTTTGACTTAATTGAATATGGTCAGTTAAATGTCCTTTTAATCATTTACCTTTTCATCTTGTTAATCCATGGTGCAGGAGTTATGCTTAACTAATCTAGTTAATCTTTTGTAGTTAATTTAACTTCTTGCCTAGTTTTAGTTAATTGTGACCATATCATCTTTTATTGTACCCCTTTAAGTAATAAATCAATTAATTCTAAATCATGTTCCCCCTTGATTCGATACCTACTTATCGCTACACTCCATGGTGTATCAAGTTATTATTTTTGCTAGGTGGTAAATACCTAATGGCAAAATCTTTATTTTCAAAGTTTACCTCTCATTAAAATAGCGATGTTGCCGGGGAATGGTGTATTTAGTGCTTTATCGATTTAATACTTTGTATACACACACACACACACACACATATATATATATATATATATATGTATATATATTATTTTTTCTTTTTAATATATTTTGTATTGATTTGTACGCATTTAGCTCCAAGAAACTTGAAAGTTGGGTGCACACCACATGTTAAGTAAATTTCTTGAGAAAACTGTTTCATTAAAAACTGTTTCACTGAAAATGGGGGCCACCGGGCACTCCCGGGCCCCGTTTTGACACATAATCAACTCCCTCACCCGAGCGAAAGATCAGTGGATCTTCGAAGGGCTCTAAATACCCTTTCCAACGGTCCACACCATGCATGAATCCTACTTATAGTTCAGACGAACAATCCACTTTACCCAAAAAAAATATATGGAGGTCACCGATGCTCCTTGGCTCCGTTTAACTCCTATCAGCTCTTGAGCTCGAATGAATCTTTGAAGGTCTCTGAATTTCCTTTCCAACGGTCTTCCCCATGTGCGAATAAGCCCTACGGTATGGATGAATGACCCATTTTACACCAAGGGTCACCGGGCACTTCCGAACCCTTTTGACTAAGGTAAACTTTTCGAATCGAATAAAGTTGAATGAATCTTCGAAGGGATCTGAATACCCTTTTTAACTGTCCATATCGTGCATGAATAAGCCTTACGATATGGATAAAGGACCCATTTTAGTTCAAAGGGTCACCGGGCGCTTTCGAATCCTATTTGATCAAAGTAAACATTTTGAACCAAACAAATCTGAATGAATCTTCGAATGGCTCTAAATACCCTTTCCAACTCTCCATACCGTACGTGAATCGAACTTATGTTTAAGATGAACAATCCTTTTTCCTCCAGGAATTTACTATATAATGACCAATGGATGCTTCAGGTCCCCATTTGACCTCGTTCAACTCTCAATCCTGGGAGTGCCTCAATGGATTCTTAGAGGGATATGAATACCCTTTCCAACGGTCCATTACATGCACGATTCTGACTTACGGTTCACATTTTATGGCCATTTATCTGAAAAACCTACCTCAGACTACCAATTGGAAACCCCAGGACCTTACCTATTGGCTGTGTGTCTAGGGTTCTATGCCGATAGGCAGGTTAAGTACCATGATGATCGGCACCCCCTTGCCCCTATAAATTGAGGCCATGAGCTCACTTTATAAAGCACCCCTGAACATCTTTCTTAGCAAGTAAAAGAGAATTTTCTCTAATTCAGATTTGTTCTTTCCTAAAAATTCCATTGCCCACATTCATTCTATCATTCTCATACACTTTTGAGTAAATTCCCACCCACGTCTTCAAACCACCATCACTTCATCTTGAGATCAGCGCATCTACAAGAAATATATACTTCAACTCTTTTTAAGGAGTTCCATTTCTTCATCTTTGTCTTTAAATTCTCTTAATATTTGCATTAATTACTTCATTTTTGATTTAGTACTTTACTTCATTACAACACACATCTTGATATTGAAGTTTTTATTATTAGTATTCACACATACTTTATTTTTATAGAACTCAAAAATAAGAAAATGAGGGTTCACTTGTAAATTCCAAAAGGGGATTTCACATCACACTTTCTCACACTAAAACACCTTTTTCTACACATGCACGCATAAATAAAGTCCCTGGTCAATTTATGGGTAAACCCCCAACTTATATCATCTTCGAACTACGTGGATTTGATGCCCCCGGGCTATGTAGGCGTCTTGGGGAAATCCCTCGACTCGAGACCTCCCTCTTATATTTGTTATTTAATTCTCATAATATATTCACGATATATATATTTTTCATGCTTTTTTACCTGTTTCATGTCCGATATACGTAATCATTCCTTCTAAACGATTTATGAATCGACAAACAAGTATATTATATTTTTATTACTACTTTGGGAATACTCCTAAGAATGACCTCACTCCACCTTTATCCATGGCGCGAGTTGAGAAATTTCGCCCGCTAATTGTATTATACACATAATCACACACATCACGGAGTTCTATAAGAGAAGATTAACACACGCCCACGAGAGACTGAAAGGGCAGGAAAGGTGCCTAAAACTTTCCCATTCCGTAATTTAGTCCCCGAAACCTCGAACTACTTGGTTACGCAAGCATCAGTATTGTCCTTGATGTCGTTCTCTCGAGGCGGTAACATTTATTTTGCCTATTTTGTGAAAAATAGTTTGGAAAATCTATCTCTACATATCACCCCACATCAATGATGATCAAGATCCCCAATAAATAACACAATCACATACGCACGTCGAAAAAAGAGGGCGAAGGAAGGAGGGATCCACCTCTGGAGACCCCTTCCCCCCGACATGGGATGGCCATAGTGGAGACTCCATTGGGGATCTCTATATGAATAATAGATTATATTTTGCATTGACATTATTCTTTTTTGAGTGTGTGCGTATGGACCTACATGTATGTTCCATTTTCTCCTATCTTTACCTTTTTGTATATCTCTCTCTCTCTCATGTATATGTCACTTTCCACTCACTTATACTCTTCACACACTTGTATATACTCTCCATGTACACTTCACACACTTACACTTAGCTTCACTTTACACTCACATACTTCATACACCACTTAGAATATCCATGCTTAGGCTTTACTAGAACATAAACACTCTTCCTCCACTTATATATATATATATATATTCACTTACACATGTCACACACCACTTGTAGTTGATCCATGTATAGGTTCACTACCACACACACTCACTAGTATATACTCCCAGGACATATACTCATTCACATGTATCCATGAGTAGTATAGTTTACATGCTAGGTTTACTTTCATATGCTCCTCATTTAGTGTAGTAGTCCCTTTACTCATCATGTAAATAAAAAATGATATATAAAATACTCTCTCCATAATATTTTAACTAAGACTCGTTCATTTTTTCACACTACATCACCAAGAGCATGGATATTAATCAAATTATTTTCTCGTACTGGGGGGTAACTTTATGATAGGCACTGGACCTGTGGGTCGTAGTTAGACTAAGAGATATGACTCTCACATTCGATTGGTCTCTTACCTTCGACATGTATATAATGGTTCCCCATATATCTTACTGCTTGACTAAACTCACGACGGGAGGTATATAGCAAATAACTCATTCATATACATCGAGTGTAATGAAATCTCTCTCACACATACTATCCTCACGAGGTATATAGTGAGGAAATTCATGTACACTCAGCTATATCAAATGGATTGTCAACATGTATCGATGAATGATTACCCTTCTAGGCAAGAGGTATATCGTGGAAGTCATGCCAAAGGGGGAACCCTTCCATTAATCCAACAATTGCATAAACCTCATATAGGTATCAAACCTAGGACACTCATATTTAGTTTTCCAGTTACCATGCAAAACTCTGCCAAAATTTTAGGTTAGCATACAACCCGAATTTTTGAGCAATTTTGCCTTTTTTTCAAAAAAAGACCCCGTCCGTGAGCCTGGAAACAAGTCTAAACGTGTTTTAAATATATTTTCAAACCCCATTTTCCAATGCCCGGGTCCTCTCCATCATTTTTCTACATTTAGGCAAACCTAATACAAGTGATAACCTAATAATAACATTAATAATAATTATGCTAAAATTTCTCTCCTTTTTCCCTCTTTTTCCAAAAATACCAAAAAAATATTTTGCTCCTCCTTTCGAAATACCTAAAATTTTCTATGCCCTCCTTTCAGAAATAAATTTGAACTATTTTCCCTCTCAGGTCGATCGTATACTCGACTTTGGCCTGGTTCCTTATTGCTTTGGTGTTACGTTAAACCGCTATGATGCTACTTTGGTTCTTCGGCTATCTCATCTGAGTTTAAGATTTATGTTCACGAGCTCTTCATGGAGAATGTCAACCAATCATCAAATGTGTAGCCCGATTTGATGACCATCATACCCTAACTCATTACCAAGATTAATAACCTTCAAACTTAGTTCCATGAGATACAATGTCACCGGGCCCAGATTCTCAAAGAACTCAAGGTCCTCTTTTCTTGTGCCATGGGTCCACCCACTCCCGAGTCTCTTTGGGTCCTAAAAGAGTACTAGCATGCTTCACGTGCCCTGCCTATCAGTGGGGATTCGCCAACTCACCTCCCTATTTCAAAACTTTCCTAAATAAGGGATAATTTGCCAGTACCCACTCATCCTAAAGAGGAGGAACTGAACAAGGTCAAGAAAGACCTCAAGTTGTTCTCAAAGAAGTTTGACCGAGTCAAGATACTAGGGAATTACATCGACCATTGCCAAGTGTCTCTCTATCCCAAAGCCCAATTGCTAGATAAGTTCAAGATGCCAGACATCGAGAAGTTTGGGGGAAGTGGACCCCTAATTATGCACTTCAAGGCTATCTCCGAGCTATGACCCCCTTGGGGATTCTGAAGAGATAATGGCCCAGATGTTCTAGTGGACCTGGAAAGAAATTGCCTTCATTAGTTTCTATCCCTCTAATAATCTAGAATATTTAGTTAGGAGGATGTCGCCAGAGAATTTGTGTCTCGATACAAGTAAAATGAAGAAATATATGTTAAGCACTGAGATCTAGAGCTTCTTAATCAGAACCCTGGGGAAACATTTAGTAGCTTCATAGGAAGGTGGAGAGATCAAGATTATACTATGGACAACAGACCCTCCAAGGAGGAACAAGTCAGTATCATGAAGAATAATGTATTGCCTCATATCCAAGCATCCATGGGGGGATAATATTACCCACACTTCCGAGCACTTCAATAGGTTAGTGTATAAATTGAGGAAGGCATTTCCAAGGTCAAATTCAAGACAAAAAAAGTGACCGACCAATTCACTTCCCAAAAATATTAGAAGCCTGTGAGTGCTATAGCATAAACCATCACTAAAATATCCCAACCTTCTACCTCTTGGGCACCAAAACGCCCCCCCAACCCTACTAAGAAAGAGTACATTAATATCAATGCTCCCTTATCCAAAGTCTATGAGCCCCTGCTGAGATGAAACCTCATCAAACCACTGGACTCTTATCAACTACCAATTCCACTCCTTAAAAACTTCAAAGATGCTCCTTGAGATTTCTAATAGTCTGTTGGCCATACTACCAGCCATTGGTTCCATCTTCGAAATCTAATCCAAGGGTTAATTGATAGGGGTATCATTGCCTCGTTGGCCAATCCTAAACCCAAACATAACTCATAACCGACTTACAAACCATACGAATGACATCTTTCTAGAGAGTGTTTCAGAATTTGATCCATTTACTCAAATTATGCCTAGTAAAGCACCCATCGTACTCGTAATCTCAGCCAAACTACTTAAAGTTTTCTCGTATTTTCTCCTATACCCTACTTATTTCACTGACCAAGCTTCGTCACTCATTACAAGGGATTGTACTGTCATTCGTACCCAATTTAAAGGGAAGGATATGGTTACCAACTGTGTTGAACTAACTCTTAGTGTTTGGGTTGAAATTTCTCATCGTGATAACTGTTGCTTGTCACAAATTCAGTGGCTTATTCATGGAAGCCTGGGAATGATCTCGATAACCATATGATTGTGTGGTACCCATTCATTAAGTCAATTTAGATGAAGTAGTGTAGAGTATGGCTAATTTTTTTTTACAGACAAGTGAAATTTGCAATATAGGTGAGCTACTCACTACTTTGAAGCTTTAGGCATTATAGGTCCCTTCACTCCTTCACCTACCCATTGAGTAGAAATATATATACGATGAAACCGTCGAGGTTGCTAAATGCATTAATTTTACTTTCCACGAGGATATAGTCACCAATGGATGGGGAAACGACTTTGATAACTCAGATGATGAGCCCAATCAGGATGACACCAATTTAGTAGCAGTTTATGAGGAATGATATCCTTCAAAGATCTACTGGGGAAATTAATAAGGTAGCCATTTAGCCAAAAAATAGATGAAGACAAAGGGTTTCTATTCCGCCCAACCTCAGTAAATCACATAACTAGATCAGGGATAGACTACAAAGATCTGATTCCCCATGTGATTGAGACAAAAAGTGGAAAAGGATTTATCGAAGAACACTCCATGCCAGAGATGACCATCGAACGAAGCAAAGTCTTTGACTGGCTCAAGAAAGCCCAAGACAACATCACCTTATGAGGGCTTTTTATATCCTACCAGCTTCATTGGAATGCTCTAATAAGACTTTTCGCCAGGCCTATAGTCTCTCCTTCCACTGCTACCGAAGATGTCGTGAACATGGTTAAGTCCTTAGCCTCTTCCAAACTCCTCTTTTTTTCAAAACATAGATACTAAAGATTAGTCCTAACCACAATTATGCCCTCAACATTTCCATTGAAGTATTAGGAAAAATAGTCCCACTCTCACTTATTGATAACGGATCTTCCCTCAATGTTTGCCTTCTTAGAATCTTAATTGCTTGGGCTTGATACTTAGTGATGTTACGCAAGCTTATGACAATACTCGACGAGAGGTAATGGGGTCCATAAAACTCACAATATGGGATATACCTATCAAATACTATCACTGAGTTCCAGGTTATTGACATACTTACATGCTTCAACCTTTTTCTTTGTTTTCCATGCCTCCATAGTATCCGAGGGGTATCGTATTTTCTTTATCAAAAACTAAATTTCTTAACCAATGTCTCTGTTATCACCATCTCAGGGGATGATGATAGTTTAAACTCCGCCAATACTAGTAACCCGATATTAAAGATCTAGTATGGTATGAATGACATGCTTCTCTCTAGATTCAGAGTTGACACAGTTCCCCTTGTAGTAAGATATAGTTTCAAAGACCGAGTTTATACAGAACATAACCCTCATGGTAACGTTAATGGGATTCAGTTGTTTAAGAACATGCACTTCATGATCTAAATGAGACCAGGGAGATTCCAGTAAGGGATCCTTGAGCCTATAGATTTGAAGGAGGCCTTTCCCCCATGTGGCCTGGGCTACCAATCCTCACTAGAAAAACTCAAATCCCTTCAGGATCCACGACTAAGGGAAAGCTTAGAATGAAGAAAGGATTATTTGGAGATACTCTTTGGTTGAAAGGTTTATCAAGGAAGGTGAGGGCTTCCCATTCTACGGCCTCCTTAAACCACGGTATGACCACATTAATAAGAAAATGAAATTGCGACTGGAAATATTCTTTCAAGACAGTAACTATTGGGCCAGTGATTGCCAGCATAGAGCTCAACCCTCACTAAGAAAGTTATGACAGTTACTGATGATTTTGAGGAAAGTGATTTTAAGGACTCATTCAACCTACATATATCAGAGCTAAGTCTCTACATGATCCATTCAGATGTCGCGTCATCAGACCCATCTACTTAGATTAAAGTTGCTAACATGCCTCTCCTCAATTGTAATGTTTTGCCTATCCCACCTACCTATATTCAACCTGACCCTGCTAACTACCCTGTCTAAATCTCTTTATATATGTTATTGGTCCTTTTTTTAATACCAATGTTACGGAGACCTTTTTGATGAGGTTCTTAATGTTGTTTTTCATAAGAATGAAATAAACAAAGATTTCGAGGATCTTCTATTCCTTATATTATTGATTAATTAAACTCTTAATGATGATGATTTTGTAAATGAACAATTCGTAATTGATCTTAATAAGGAGAATAATAAAAAACATAACCGCATTCAAATTAATGATGATGAAACTATTGCTATTAATCTCGATTCTAGTCGCCATCAGCGGGAGATTGGGATAGGGTCCACCCTTAATGAGCATAACCGTGCATAATTTGAAGAGATGATGAAGGAATTCGTGGATATCTTTTCATGGTCCTACCATGATATGCCCAGCATTGACCCAGAAATAGCTCAACATGAGATCCCAATATTCTAAAAATGCAAACCGGTCAAACAAAAGCAATGGAAGCTCTACACCGAAATGGCTGTGTAAAGTTAAAGAAGAAGTGGTAAAACAACTAAATGTTGGTTTCATTCGCTTAGTTAAATATCCTATGATGCTCGCCATCATCATCCTGATGCTAAAATTAGGAGGGAAATTCTGCACCTTCATCAACTATTGAGATTTGAATAAAGCATCCCCAAAGGACTATTACCCATTACCCAACATTGACATGATCATGGATAAAACCTCTAGCCATGCCCTAAAGTCATTTATCGATGGATTTGCTGAATATAATCAGATCAAGATGCACCCTGCTCATTAAGAGATAATTGCCTTCATCACCCCATGAGGAACCTTCTGCTACACTATCATGCCATTTGGACTAAAAAATGTCAGGGCTACCTACCAAAAGGGTGCCACAACCATTATGTTTAACCTTACTCAAAAAGAGGCCAAAGTATATGTGGATGATATGATCATAAAATCTAAGACTTGATAAGATCATATTCTCTCCCTCCAAAAGTTTTTATATGACTACGGTAATACCAGATACAGCTGAATCCACAAAGATTCATTTTCAGTGTCACAAAAGGAAAATTCTTGGGATTCATGGTCAGTGAGAAGGGAATAAAAGCAGAGCTTGTCAAGATAAAATCCATACTTTAGATGCCACTACCATGAACAAAGAAGGAAGTCCTAGGATTCTTAAGAAAACTATAATACATCAGCTGGTTCATCAGCCAATTGACTTTTATCTACGAACCCATTTTAAAGCTTCTCTGAAAAGATTATGCAAAAGTCTGGAATGAGGCCTTCCAAGAAGCCGTTGACCGTATCAAGTAATAACTCAACCTACGGTGCTTATGTCTCTGCAGCCAGGTCTCCCCCTACTCCTCTACCTGACCATGACAAATATTATAGCAAGGGCTTTGCTAGCCCAAAGATCCATTTATTACGCTAACAATAAATTAGTCGACTAAGAAATCAACTACACTGCCTTAGAGAAATCATGTGTATCCCTGTTCTGAGCCGTACAAAAGTTATGGCATTACATGCTTAATTTCCCCATCAGACTTCAGTTTTGTATGGATCCGGTCTAGTACTTACTAGAAAATCCCACTCTATTTAACCAAATGTTCCCATGGTTGATGTCATTAACTGAGTTTGATATTGTTTACATTACGCAGAAATATATGGAAGGAAGATCCATCTTCGACTACCTTGTTGATTACCCAATAAAAGAACTTGATGTTTCGGTCTCTGAATTCCCAAATGAAGATGTTCTTTGCAACTCTCAGGAGGACCTTTGTTGGAAAATATTCTTTAATGGAGCATCCAATAAGAAATGATACAACGTCAGGATACTCCTAATCGCTCCTGATGACTCACGCACCCCTATTTCCATCAATCTAGACTTTCCTTTCACCAACAACATGATCGAGTATGAGACATGTGCTCTAGGCCTTAATATCACTCTCCAAAAAGGAATCTGGCACCTAGACATCTACGGAAACTCTACTCTTATCATCGACCAAATCCTCAGAAAATGGAAAGTTAAAGATGAAAAACTCCTACCCTTCCATGCTTACTTAGAATAATTGGTCTTTTAATTTAATGATGTCACCTTCCACTACTTGCTTTGTGCAAAGAACATCTTGGTTGATGCCCTTCCCACCCTAGTCTCCATGGTCGATATGCCCTAGGTAATAAAAGTGCCCCTTTCCTGGTTCGAAAATAAGATAAGCCTACGCACTGCTACCACATTGAACTCATTATTGATGAAGATTCTTATATGTCCAGGTTATGGTACTATGACATTTGTCTCCTCTCAAGCATGGTACGCATCCCCAAAATGCCGATAAGAAAGACCATGTAACCTTTAGCAAGCATATCTTCTGCGATAAAGCACTATTAAATAGAAACTTCTATCGAACCCATTTTCATTGCATATAAAGGGTTGTGTTAAAGAAATGATGCAAAATATCTACAGTGGGGAATGAGGGATCCACATGAACGGTCACATGCTTGTCAAACATATCATCCGCTAAGGTTATTATTGGTCCACCGTGGTTAAAGATTGCACTACCTATGTCCAAAGATGCCTCAAATACCAATAGTTCGCCAATCTCCAATACTTGCCTCCAAGTGAGCTATATAGAATGACCTCTACTTATTCCTTCTCCACATGAGGCATTGATAACATAGTGAAAGTTACTCTGAAATCTTCAAACGATCATGAATTCATCTTAGTCGCCATTGATTACTTCACCAAATGGGTCGAAGCCGAGTCAAATACGGTTCTAAATGCCAAGAAAGTGCCCAAGTTTATCCGAAAGAACACTATCTGCATATATGGAGTTCCCCACAAGCTAGTGTCAGATATTGGGCTCTATTTTAAAGTTGAGGTTACAGAACTAGTCAATGTGTATGGGATTTAGAGACATAAATCGTCTCCCGAATGACCCCAAACCAATTGTGCTATTGAAACCTCTAATAAAAACCTCAAGTCCTTAATCAGAAAGATGACTGAGAGTTGCATAGATTGGGTCAACCGAATCCCTTACACATTCTGGGGCTACCAAACTTGAATAAGAACACCCACTACGGATACTCCTTATTCTCTTCTATATGACATGGAAACAGTCATACCTATTGAGATGGAAATACCTTCCCTTCGCATCCTACTCAAAAGAAAAGTCGACGATGAAGAATGGAACCAGAGCCTCTTGGAATAATTATAACTCTTAGATGAAAAGAGACTTAAGGCTTTATACCATATAATGGGATACTATATCCCAATAACCTAATCATTCAATGAAAAGTAAAGGATCATGGTGTCAATAAAGGAGATCTTTCCCTCAAAGAGATCATAAAACCCGTTTGGGACCCTATAGGGAAATTCAAATCGAATTGGAGTGGCCCTGATATCATGAAGAAGATTCTCTCAAGAGGCACTATTATGCTCACAGACTTTTATGGAGGTGAAATTGCACATCCAGTCAACCTGGACCGTTTCAAGAAATTTTATCCTTAGTTCTAAATGTTGATGTTCTACGACTCTTCTCACCCCCTACTATTCTAAAAAATTCTTCATTCCCCCCTACTCAGAACTACGTGGGACCTGATCCGTTAAAAAATATTTTCTTTTCAAAATGAATCTCATGTACCAAAGGATTATGTCTGCCTTAACAATTAGTATAGATAATTCAAATGCAAAAGACTCATCAAGAGGCATAATAAAATTGTTCAAAATCAACATTTATTTCGGATTAAGGATAATGGAACTTTTATAAGAAGTATCAACGAAGGGATTCAAACCAACAACCCCTCTCCACTGATTAAATTATCCTAAATAAACCTGACCCTAACCAAACTACACAAAATTACCCCCAAAATCCCAAATCCAAAAACACCCAATCACCATATCTTCACAAAAATCACCAAAAGTTTAACAAGACACTGCCTTCAACTACCAAATGGCCCTACTTCATCATCATTACCAGCCCTTGCAGGTCCCCAAGTTTCCCAATCCTGATTGACATTATTTATACGCTTTATGACGCAGTACACTCTGATAAACCTAGAAAGAACAACACCATCTTTTATGGCATCAAAAGTCATAAACCACCTCTAACTAGTCTCTTTTTCCAGAACCTTCTCTACTACCGGCTTCCATAGCAATTTCAGGTAGTCCCCAGATACATGCTAGGACCTTCCCACAGATTGTGATGGATGGATAGACGATTTATGGCACTGTCACAAAGAGACGAACGTCATCCTCAACAATTAAATCAAATCCTCCACCGAGAAGAAATTTTTATATAAGGGGGAACGATCAGTTCCCACCCTACTTGGTGTAAGATCCACCAGGGAAAATAGAAGGAATTCCTCCAAAGGCCAACCAACCGTACATACCGATAATCTCCAAGCATCAAGATAGGAAGTAAGCCCCCCACTAGGGCATTGACTAATGAAGACAGCGGGCTACGTGATCTACAAGCCAGTTTACCCAACTCTCCACATATGGGCCAAAGGTGAAATACGGTTGAACAAAGAAATTGGGAACAACCTCCAAAGGGTACTCAGGAGGGGCCGCCAGATGAAACCTCTCTAAAAGCCACATAAATAGCATTACGAGGCTCCCCCTCAGAAAGTCAGAGCGACCCTCCTTCCAATCATCTAGGACATTCAAGGTCTCAGCCAGCACCACCACCGCATGATTATGGTGGTAAGACATCCAGTAAGATATTGTAGAAACCTGGGGATCCATAGTCAAGTTCCCGGTCACTAACAATAGCCTTGCAATAAGGCCTAAGGTGAAAGCCCCAGTAAAGCTGGCATCCTTAAAACCCCTCAAGCACATTGAATACATAACCACTTGAAGAGAAATGGCCCCTCCGATTACAAATGATCTAGCCACTGTAGAAGAAATGCAAATGAACTCAGACAAGAAGATTCTGGGAGAACTAGAGAAATTAGGCATAGCTGTCGCTAAACTGGGGTTGAACCCCAACATGGCCGAAAATTCCTCATAAGTGGGACAGACCTTGTCGAGGCTAAAATGAAAAACGTGATCTTCGCGATACCAAAATTTCACTGCTACAACCAATAGATCCCAATTTATAATGTGATTGTAACACAAAGAAACTCGAAACAGGTTATAAGTGTCATAGTCAACATTATACAAGCACATATTCTTCTGACCATCAAGATACAAAGCAAATGCGTCATGAATGGGAATAATAATTTGAAGAAAGGAAGAAGAATGTGGGTATTGGTGGAGAAAACCCCATCCCACACACCCAGTATTTTGGAAAATTCCATCTTTCCTGTTTTATCATAATCAACTTCAGATAATCCTCACTTTGAAAAATTACCCCAAGGTTATATATTCAATTCTTTCTCCCAAGAGAATCATTTTTACTCAAAAAATTATCTTCCCTCAGTTAATCACTTTTACTCCTTTTAATAAATCATTTTTGTCATATTTATCTCCATCTTTTCATAAAAATAAATAATCTCAGTAGAAAACTAAAAAGTGCATAAAGGATAAGTCACTAAATCAAGAAAAAAGGAAAATCAGAAAATACATATTTCTTCATATATTTTGGTTCATTGAGTTATATTTTTCAGATAGGAAAAACATAAAAACAACAAGACTCTGCCCGAACCCATAAACTCTCTCTCTCTCAACCCCCACAGCGAACGCGCTTTTCCTCGACGGCGAGCAGTGGATCCTCCACTCCCATAACCCGAACCCTCATTAGAAGTGGTAGGAAGCACAAAGCATGAAGAAGCCTAGATCTTAATATATGCATGCATGGATGACGTACAATCCTTGATATCCCTCAGCAAAGTGGTCGACACCCGAACATACTACAAGTAAAGAAGAAACAATCAGAGGAAAATCAATCAATCAAGAAGCAAAGGAAAGTAAACAGAATAAGAAGAAATAGAAAAGGATATTACTCAAGACGAAGGGCGTCTTTGATAAGACCCATCAATCCAGACACCAACATATGAGGGTGATATGGCACGCTCAGAGACTCCCCGCAGCTCAATCAGAACTTGTAATAAGGGGAAGTAATCGAAATAATAGGAGCCTCCTCTACTACCACCGGCGTGCCACCACTTGTGTGATGGTCCATTCCCACGAGTGAACTAGTCAACTTGATCGAAGCCCTAGCAGGTGGAGTCATGTTCTCCATGTCATAGATACAGGGAGGCATCATCCATCTCGTCCCAAAATCTTAATAGTCATAGTTTGTCGCCGTGTCCGTATAGAGGATGTAGGTCTCCTTAATAATTCTCGCTACTCGATCATCATATGACACCACCCTCACCTTCCTCATGTACATAGGGTAACCAACAGTGGGACCGACACTTCCACATCCACGATCTACCTAATTAGTTCTCCCCTAGGTACCAGATGCACTCGAACTCATGTACGATCAACCACTGCATCTGCGCATGTAGGAACCAGTCGTGTAGTTACGGGGCTCTCGATTTGAGAATAGGACTCGAATTTAAAAATAGGAATAATTAGGCTTGAAAATGTGTAGCGAGTGTGGGGACACCACCAACCCCCTCCCCTAAAATGGCACTGTGAGTGGAACGAACACCTCGTGCATGTCAATGTAATAGGATGCAATCGACCGCATAGTCGCAGGTCTCCTAGTTTAAGAATAGGACCCAAATTTCAAAACAGGAACACTTAGGGTATAAAACATGCCCTGAGTGGGAGGACATAACCCCCCCCCCCCCACACACACACAAACAACACCGCGAGTGGCATGAACACCTCGTGCATGTCCAATTTAACATGTAGAAATCAGATGCAAAGTTACGGGACTCCTGGTTTGAAAATAGGACCCAAATTTCAAAATAGGTGCACTTATGCTTGAAAACGTGCCACGAGTGGGTGGAAACTACCAACGATCCCCAAACGGCCTCGTGAGTAACACAAAAATTTGCTGCTTGTCAGGTGTAGCAAGTGGTAACTAGTTGCATTGTGGTGGGACTCCCAGTTTGAAAATAGTACCCGAATTTATATAAGGAACACTTAGCTTGAAAATGCACTGTGAGTGGGAAGACATTACCAACCCCCAAAATTGTACCTCGAGTGGCACAAACACCTCGTGCGTATCCAACATAACATATAGCAACTAGTCGCATAGTCGCGAGACTCCCGATTTGAGATGTGGATCCAAATTTGAAACTAGGCACATTTAGGCTTGAAAACATGTTGTGAGTTGGAGGAGACCATCAATGTCCCCGAATAACACCGCGAGTGGTAAAAACACCTCGTGTGAGTCAAACATAACATGAAGCAATCGACCGCCTAGTCACAGGACTCCCGATTTGAGAATATGACCCGAATTTAAAAATAGGCACACTTTGGCTTGAAAACATGCCGCGAGTGGGAGAACACCACCAACTGCCCCCAAACAGAACCATGAGTGGAACGTATACCTAGTGCATATCCAATGTAATACATAGCATCCGGTCGCGTAGTCGCACGACGCCAATTTGAGAATTAGAACCTAATTTGAAAATAGGCAAACTTAGGCTTGAAAATGCGCCGCGAGTGGAGGACGCCACCAACCGCCCCCCAAATGGCACTATGAGTGTCACTAATACCCTATGCATGTCAAACGTAACACATAAAAATCGTCCAAGTAGTCGGGGGACTCTCGGTTTAAGAATAGGACCCAAAATTGAAAATAGGCACCCTTAGGCTTGAAAATATGATGTGAATGGGGGACATCACTAAACAGACACCCCCAATCCCACACGCCAAAATGGCATTGCGAGTGGCATGAACACCTCGTGTGTGTAAATGTAACATGAAGCAACCGGACGCGTAGTCGTAGGACTCTTGATTTGAGAATAGGACCCGAATTTGAGAATAGCCACACTTATTCTTGAAAATGTTCTGCAAGCCTCCCCTCCCCCCCCCCCCCCCAAACAATGGCACCACGAGTGACACGAACACCTCATGTGTCCAACATAGCACGTAGAGACCGACCACATAGTCACGGGACTCCCGATTTAAGAAAATTATTCGAATTTGAAAATAGGCACACTTAGTCTTGAAAACATGCCACGAGTCGGGGACACCACCAAGACCACCACCACCCAAAAAAATGGCTAAGCGAGTGACACCAACACCTAGTGCGTGTCCAACGTAGCACATAGCAACTGAGTCGTGACACTCCCGACTTGAGAATAGGTCCTAAATTTGAAAATATGCACACTTAGGCTTGAAAACGTGCCACGAGTGGGGGGATACCACAAACCTCCCCCAAATCGAACACCTCGTGTGTGTCCAATGTAACACATAGCAACCGGACATGTAGTCATGGACTCTCGATTTGATAATGGGACCCAAATTTGAAAATAAGCACACTTAGGCTTGAAAACGTGTTGTGAATAGGGGACACCACCTACACCCCCTAAACGACAAAGCGAGTGACACAAACACCTCGTGCATGTCCAACATGACATGTAGTAACCAGCCACATAGTAGCAAAACTCCTGGTTTGAGAATAGAACCCAAATTTGAAAATAGGCACACTTAGGCTTGAAAATGTGCCATGAGTGGGGGCAAACCACCAACCGTCTCCAAAAGGTGCAACGCTGGCATGAACACCTCGTCATGTCATATGTAACACATAGCAATTTATCCAATAGTCGCGGGACTCCGAGATTCAGAATAGGACCCAAAGTTGAAAATAAGCACACTTAGGCTTGAAAAAGAGACGCAAATTGGGGGGAACCACCAATCCTGCCATCACCCCCTCCCCAAACAGAACCGTGATTGACACGAACACCTCATACATGTCAATCGTAACACATAGCAACTGACCACATAGTCGCGAAACTCTCAATTTGAGAATAGGACCCAGACATGAAAATAAGCACACTTAGGCTTTAAAACATGCCATGAATAGGGGAACACCCACAACTCCCACCCCAAACAACACCCCAAGTGGCAAGAACACCTCGTGCATGCCAAACATAATACGTAGAAACCAACCGCATAGTTGAGGGACTACCGATTTAAGAATAGGATCCGAATTTGAAAATAGACATACTTAGGCTTGAAAATGTACCACGAGTGTAGGGACACCCCCCGCCCCAAATGGGACCATGATTATCACAAATACCTTGTACATGTACAACATAAGACGTAACAACTGATCGCGTACTTGCAGTACCCCCCAATTTGAGAATAGAATCCGAACTTAAAAATAGGCACACTGTGGCTTGAAAACGTGCTGCGAGTGGACGGACACCACCAATCACCCCCAAATGGCACTGCAAATGGCATGAATACCTCGTGAATGTCCAATGTAACGTGAAGCAATTGGCTGCATAGTCGTAGAACTCTCGATTTGAGAATAAGACCCGAATTTGAAAATAGACCCACTTCATCTTGAAAACGTTTGGCAAGTTGGGGGACACCACCAATTGGCCCAAAGGTCGTTGTGCACGACAGAAAAAACCTCATATGTGTCCAAGGTAAAACATAGTAACCAGCCGCATAATCGCGAGACACTTTATTTGAAAATAGGATAGAAATTTGAAAATAGGCACACTTAGGCTTGGAAACGTGCTACGAATAAAGGACACCCCCCTCAAACGGCATCACGAGTGACACAAATGCCTTATGTGTGTCCAACGTAATATGTAGCAACTAGTCGTGCAGTCGTGAGACTTCTAGTTTGAGAATTAGACCCGAATTTAAAAATAGACATACTTAGGCTCGAAAACGTGTTGCGATTGGGGGGACAACACCAATCCCCCCTAAACGGCACCACGAGTGATACGAACACCTCATACATGTCAAACATAACACGTAGCAACTGGCTGCATAGTTTCAAAAATCTCAATTTGAGAATACGACCCGAATTTGAATATACGCACAGTTAGACTTAAAAACATTACACGAGTGGGGGAACACCACCAGCCCCCACCCACCCACCCAACGGCCCTGCGAGTGGCACAAATAACTCCTGTGTGTCAAACATAATACGTAATAACTAGACGCGTAGCCTCGGGACTCTCTGTTTGAGAATAGAAGTCGAATATGAAAATTAGCAAACTTAGACTTAAAAATGTGCCGCGAGTGGGGAGACACCACCAATGCCCCTCCCCCCAAATGATACTGCGAGTGGCATGAACACCTCGTGTGTGTTCAACGTAACACATTACAACTAGCTGCGTAGTCACGGGACACCCAGTTTGAGAATAGGACCCAAAATTTAAAATAGGCACATTTTGGCTTGAAAATGTGTTATGAGTGGGGGGACACTTCCCCCCCACCCCCCCAAAAAAAGGGCATCGTGAATGGAACGATAACCTCGTGTATGTAAAGCATATCATGATAGCAACCAACGTCATAATCGCGAGACTCCTGATTTGAGAATAAGACCTGAATTTGAAAATAAGCACATTTAGGACTGAAAGCGTGTGGTGAGTGGGGGGGAGAACACCATCGCCCCCCCCCCCCCCCCCACACGCACACAAATGGCACCGCGAGTGGATCGAACACCTCATGTGTATCAAATATAGCCTGAAATATCCCATTATTTTTTCCAGTTAAATATGTTCATGGCTCTAGTCCGTGACCATGTTATTATATTTTTCATGATATATTTATTGTTGTTTTAGGTCATGAACTGGCTAAAAATGATGTAAATGTTGGTCACATTTGTTATCGACCAAGAGGGGAGGAGGTAATGTTTGGTCATGGCTCTAGGTCATGACCATATGTTGACAGCTGTAAAGTGAAATCACGAATTTGGGCCATGAGCAATGAATAATGTCGATCATGGGTAGGTCATGGATTTGGTTTGTGACCACCTGGTCATGACCCCTCTCTGCGATCATGCACCCTCATGCCATGGTCCGTGACTATGACTTTTGGTCAGGGACTTGGTTTTTGAACCTTCTTTTTGGTCACACCTATTTTTTTTTACATGACCCAAATTCACGACCTCTAGGCCGGGTCATGTTCCAAATCCGTGAACGTTAACCTAATTTGGTGTAGTGATTTTAATTTAAATCATCCACGTGCAATAAAGAAACATGAAATAATAACTAACAATGAATAAGTCCCAACACTCATAAATAATAAAATGTTTGTCCCAAACATAACTAGAAATAACTGACTGAAATAAATAAGTCTTAAGCTTATGCCCATACGATCCCCAGAATATAAAAAGTGAAATAAAATAAAAAGTAACAACCTATACTGGAATCAAATATCTGAATCCACTACTAAGCAAATGCAACTGCAAATCTGATCCTTTGTTAGCCCTGTTGTTCCTGTCTAGGATAACCTAGAAAATAATTTTGATAATTTGGATCAGTGCCCTAATGTTTTAAGAATTAACTTATAAAACCAATAGATAATAATGTATTCAATTCACATTATATACCTCTCATTGGATGTCACATGAAGTAAGTATCTCACCCCTCATCTGAGGGTAATACTATACCAATTTCCAACCCAAGCCCAAACATGTGATCCGGTATCTACTCTAACATAACAATATTAATGGAAACTAGCCCACATATAATTGAAAGCTACATATCTACGCATATGATTATAGTCCTAAAGACTAACCCCATAACTCTACAACATATAAATACAATCGCATCACATTAAATATTTTATGTAGCATTGTGTCCAATAACAGTTGTATATATCATTAGGCTACATTGATTTATTCTTAATATATATATATATATATATATATATATATATATATATGGAACATGAAGGCATCTACCTACACTGTCTAGCTCGTGCTCTATCGATAAGTCCGGAGGAGTCCCTTACCAAATGGATGGAAATAACACATACAAAAGTGGGGCAATCACTATGCAGTACACCATCTCACGCCCATGCTCCCAACTATGAAAATGTATCCGGCCATCCCCCTTATCTGATTACAAAGCGGTTCCCCTGAACATATGACCTCAAATAATGACCTATGATACTCCTAGCACATCTCAATCAGCGAGTGGACACGGTCCGATGATGTACTCAACCCCAATCGATAGGCCTTCCATAAACACAGTACATTCACATAAGAAATAAATTCATACATATGGAACACAATATATATATATATATATATATATAGGTAATTATCCTCATAACTACCACAACTTGATTTCATAATTCTCGAAATAACAATCCTTGTTTGAATATTAACCATGTAGTTAACTATTAAAATTACGATTTATTTGATAATGACACAAATCCATTTTTAATGAAATATCCCTTCACATGGACAACCTCCCATATACTCGCATGGACTCGTAAAATACCCCGAACATTTCCACAATCTTACCCAGACCCTCCCTAACAGCTAAATCGATTTGCCCTTGGGGCCGAATATATTAGCTCCAGGAAAAATCGATTCGCCCTGGGAGTTGAATTGATTTGTTTCTGGTAGTGAGCCCAGGTTTGTCAATTTTCAATACGGGTTTCTTCCCTAAGATTCCACAATAATTTTTAAGAATTTATACCATGCAATTTCAATAACCATAATCATATCATAGTTAAGCAAGCGTGTCTACATGGGTCTAGAACCAATCTACACATGATATTCCATCGGTAATCCAAGTAATTGGATCATAAACATCATAAGTTGTCTAAACCCAACAAGTTAATATTTCTTATCTAAGATTTCCAGAATAGTAAGATCAATACATGATTCAAATTCTGACATAAACATCATTCCTATTATATGGATTCTAGTAGTAATTTCTACAATTAAGTGATATCAATTTCGGGCCCCCAATAATTTCTCCAGTATACCTATCCCAAAATGACACTTCGATTCCTGTGAGTGTATACCTATCCCCCCAACCCAACTTCGAATGTTTAAAATGCCTAGATAAGTTCCCAAATCACTCCAGAATGTACTCAAACAATGTCTATAAAAATTACACATTTCAGTTAAGTAGTCATGTGATAATAACAATTTAGATAACATGAAAATTAATTATTCTACTAATGCACGCATTCGGTATAATCATGCATAGTCACACTCAAGAAATTTATTCATGAAATTTATTTATTTTTAATTCTACCAATTAAAATGATATAAATATACTTGGTGTTACATATATATATTATATGTTCGTTTTGAGTCTTTGAATTGCATTTAATCTATGTTAGTCATATATGTTTACATTGATATCATATGATTCATATTTGTATCACTTTGGCATCAGACGTTCAGTATTGTTGAGTTTGTTTATTATTATCATTTCACTTCACATCACATGATATTTCATGTTTTCCTATTAGAGGTTTCACATTAAGGGGGAGATGTTTATATTATGCATCTTACTTTTTTTATTCCCCAACAAAAAGGGGGGAGATGTTATAATATGCACCTTACTTTTGTTTATTCACCAACAAAAAGGGGGAGACGTTATATTATGCACCTTAGTTTTTTTTATTCCCCAACAAAAAGGGGGAGAAGTCTAACCTAAGGGAGAGTTGTATTATCTAAGGGGCAACGTTTAACAAAAAGAGAGGGATTTGTTCTTCATATAGGGTTTATATATCTTATATTCTCTTTTCACTTAAAAGGTGTCTTAAGTGTGCAGGTATAGCGAAGATGCGATAAACGATTCACAAGAGCATATCTACTTAAGAGTATGTTACAGTCAAATATCAATTTGTACTTTTTGTTTTGGGGTTGGGATTGAGTCTTCAGATATCTTGATGTCCTACTAGTTTTAAATGTTGGGTTTGTACCAAATTATCCAAAGGGGGAGATTTGTGAATGAAAATTTAACATCGAGTCAATTTGTAACATTTAATGTAAAATTTGCAAGTTTGGCTTTACTCCGTTTGGACAAAACTATTTGAGTTAGATTGTTCTTTAAGCCTACGATGTACATTGAAGGTCATAGCGGCCAAGTGAAGCGACATTAAAATCATTTTGAGTTTCGTGCTGAGTTTCCTCTTCGACGTCCATGGGATCTCGATAAAGTATGAATGCATATTATGTTTGATTCATGTATACGTTTTGGATGTTAGTTATTAAATCTTAATGAGAATAGTTTTTAGAAATAATGTATAAGTGTTTAAGTCGTTGGAGCGAACCTGGTATTTTGGTTCAAACGAGTTATTGGATGTCGTTTGAACGACATGCTTCAAATGAGGTATATAGTTTCGTTCAAACGAGCTTCAAGAGAGATGTTTCTACCTCGGCAAATGTTTTTGTTCGAAATTCATTGGAAGCTCATTTTAACGAGTTTTACATTCTCTTTCGAACGAGTTTTTTGGAACAAATGAAATCTGCTCCCTCATTCAAACGATATAATTTTTTTTTTCGAATGAGTTTACCTTGATCATTGTGCCGCCGAATGCTCACATGTTTCTATAAATAAAGGGCTGACAAAGAGTTTTTTAGAGAGGGTTTGTGAAAATGATTTTCCAAGAACATATCTAAGTCTCCAAAGCATTAGTTTACACCCATAAGTTTGAGATGCAAGTTTCAACATCTTATGTCTATTTGAGATGTTGTGTTATCTGGGAAGTAGATATGGCGTTTCATGTTATATGACGGCTGGACTAGTCAATAAGCAAGTAAGATTGGAAAATACACAGAGGTGAATAGCGCTTGGATTGTGATTACTATTGGAAGGCATCCAACTGGGGATATGAAGAAGGTAAAAAGGATCAAAGAAGCGTGTCAAATATTGAAGGCTTCGATTATATGAGAAACCTTAATTTGTCCTTGTAATGAGACCTATATCATAGTGGATTTGTGTGGCTCGACCACCCTAGGTTTGTATAGTTGTGGTTTTTCTTTGGACGTTACCGCATTGTGGTTCATTTCTTTAATATTACTCTTCACATATCCCCTAGATGCATGCTTAGGGAAAGATAAAATTTGTTAATTAGTTAACAAAACTTTTGGTTTAATTGGTGCATGTTTAAAATTGGATTAGTTGTGTATTTAGTAAATTTAATTAAAAATTAAAAATTGGTATAACCCTATATATATATATATATATATATATATATATATATTCGTTTTAATATTTAACCTTTTAATTTAATGTGTGTTTACATTTATTTAATTCAGGAAAAAAGACATATTATAATTTTAAACTTCTTTTATTTATTTTAAAAAGTATTTTTTAAGAGTGCCTGTAGACGGTAACTACCCATATAAAAATCAATTCACCTAATTCAAGAACAAGGAGGCATAATGTATTATTACAATTGAGTAAACAAACCGAAAAGTCTATGTGCCCAAATATATTATTAAGTTTTAGAATCCAAGTTTTATATTCTTACATTAAGACAATGATTCGAAACGATGTGGAAAGTACAATAATAATCACAAAACCAAATGTACGAGGTAAAACCCCACTAATGAGAAACACTTCAAGCCAAAATGAATGACAAATAAGCTATGGAAGAGTTTTACAAAAGCAAATTATGAAACACTTACACAACTTTCACTAGACACTCGTTCACACCATTTTTATTGAAAAAGGCATCGTCAGACGTTATATGACTATCATGAGTTATGATTTGTGTCCAATTTCTTCAAATCCTCTTGGCCGTAAAAATCTTCCTTAAAGTTGAAGAAACTTTTGTTCCAAGAATGATACCTTTAAGACACCTCAAAAATCAACCCCCAGGATTGTAAGGGAATCCTAAAAGGTCGAGTTGGTGTATTAAAAGGGTATGATGTTCTAAATCTCACAATGAATTTTTTAAGACAATGTAAAAAACATATATACTCACTAAAAAAATATTTTAAATCGATTTGAATAAAAATATGATTGTATAAATACCTAAATATTTCTTGAAAAGAAAATCCAAAAGTTATAGCTTGCAGAACTCAAGAGGAGTGAAAATATGCTCTCAAATATTGAAATAATTTTGATCAGCAAAAGATTTTTCAATAAATGTCACTCTTGGTTTGGAAGAGTATTGAGCACATAACTATATTTGGATGAGGTAGGAAATATTTAGGAGGTTGAAAGGTTAGGTGTGGAAATCTTAAGGTCTTAGTAGTCATAATTTTGGACTGAATCAATCACAAAGGTGTACTTAGAATACCTTCTAGTAAGTTCTTAAGGAAAGATATTTCAAAAATGTGCTTTCAGCACTCTCGCAGACCATTATTTAGTAGCTTCACTGCATCAAAGAAAATCCTCATTAGAGTGAACCTAAAGTTAAATAGACCGCAGAAAGTTCCAGAAAAGAATAACGGAGTGAAAAGTACCAGCAAAGAGATGTTAGTTACAATGAAAGATTGCTTCATTGTGGCGATGTTATGGCGAGCAGACCACATCAAGGAATTGTTCCAATTTTTCCTAAAAAAGATTTTGAAAATATTTTTGGCAAAACCCTAAATATGTTTGTTCCAACAAAAACACCCATACTTAAATACACAAAAGATGTCATTTCTAAGAAAATAGATTATTCTATATGAAGAGTTTATTTTCATAGTGTACTGGATAATTTATCCAAAAACATCCTTCAAAAATATTTTTAATCTATGAAAACAATAAACCAAGGAGTAAGTCCGCTAAGTCTTAAACATTTCCTAAGTGGTGTACTTAAGGTTCTCCATGCGTGATCCAAGATGAAATTAATGAATATATTTAAGACCTCTAGGAAAAAGACTCAAAATGTTTGGACAAGGAATTTATACAAACTAATCCCATGGGGAACTTTGAGTTTACAAGTACACTTATAGTCTCCCACTTTATCAAATTCTGAGACAAAACATAAAATGATAAATTACAAGCAAATGAAGGAATATACCATTTTTTAGACTCTCCTGGCCAAGGGGAAATACAAAATAGAAAATTACATTTATTGCAAGCAGACAATGACAACAAGATACCAACCATCTCCATGGATCAAAATAGAGTCTTGCTAAAACACTTTCATGTCACACACTAGAAAATTCCCCAAAATACCAATTTTGAAATACAAGACAAGAAAAATATTACAAACATGGTCATGTGGTTATAGCAATAAGAATATGAGAATCATATTTATTTAAAGATACCCCCCCCCTCAACTGTTAAAATTATGATTTATTTGATAACGACACAAATCCATTTTTAATTAAATATCTTTTCACTTGGACAACCTCCCATATACTCGCATGGACTCATAAAAATACCCCAAACATTTTCAAGATCTTACCCTGACCCAAGCCCCAAGATTTGAATCGGTTTGCCCTTGGATCTAAATATATTTGCTCCAGGCCGAATCGATTCTCCCTGGGAGTCGAATTGTTTTGCTTCTAGTAGTGAGCCTAGATTTGTCAATTTTCAATACGGGGTTCTTTCCTAAGATTCCACAATAATTTTTAATAATTTATACCACTCAATTTCAATAACCATAACTACATCATAGTTAATCAAATGTGTCTGCATGGGTCTAGAACCAATTTACACATGATATTCCCTCGATAATCCAAGTAATTGGATCATGAACCTCATAAGTTGTCTAAACCCAACTAGTTCATATTTCTCATCTAAGATTTCCAGAATAGTGAGATCAATACATTGTTCAAATTTAAAGATAAACGTCATTCCTATTATGTGGATTTTAGTAGTAAGTTATCTAATTAAGTGATATCAATTCGGGGTTTGTCACGAAGGAATATATCTTTTGAGGCATAATAAACTTCAATTAATTCCAAATAGGCCTAGATCCAAATCCATCCATGATTCAATCTCCAATTAAATTTATAACTCGGAATTGGTAAGAGAGAGACATGCATATCAATTAAGAAACGTACTATTAAAAGTTTTTCAAGAAAATTCTCGCCTTTTGAGACGATCAAAGCCTCCTCCCTTCTCTAAGGTTGACAACATCTCCCAGAATCTGTATGGAAGATAAGTTAACTTAGAAGGGGATGAGATACCTAATTAAGTTGCATTATATTCTTATTAAAACCCTTGATCCCGTATCTCCTCTTAATACCGAATTTTGGGCCCCCAGATAGGCCCAGAATGACACTTGGATTCCCCGGAGGCTATACCTATCCTCCTTGCCCAACTTTGAAAGCTTAAAATGACTAAATAGTTCCTAAATCACTCCAAATGTACTCAAGCACTGTCTACAATAAATTACACATTTCAGTTAAGTAGTCATGTCATAATAATAATTCACATAACATGCAAATTAATTATTTAACTAATGCACACATTCAGTATAATCACGCATAGTCACATTCAAGCAATTTATTTATTTTTAATTCTACCAATTTAAATGATATAAAATATATGAGGTGTTACATATATATGGTATGTTTGTTTTGAGTCTTTGCATTGTATTTAATCCATGTTAGTCATATACGTTTACATGATATTATATGATTCATATTTGTATCACTTTGGTAACATATGTTCATTGTTGTTGAGTTTATTTATTGTTGTCATTTCACTTCACATCGCATGATATTACTTCTTTAAATTAATGTTTAGAGGTTTCACATTAAGAGGGATATTTTTATATTATGCACCTTACTTTTTCTTATTCCCCAACGAAAAGGGGGAGAAGTCTAACCTAAGGGAAAGTTGTATTATCCAAGGGGGCAATGTTTAACAAAGGGAGAGGGAATTGTTCTTCATATACGGTTTATATATCTTATATTTGCTTTTCATTTAAGAGATGTCTTAACTATACAGGTGTAGAGAAGATGTGATAAAAGATTCACAAGATAAAATCTAATTAAGAGTATGTTACAGTCAAGTATCCGTTTTTAGTCTTTAGAGATCTTAATGGCCTAATAGTTTTAAATTTTGGGTTTGTCCCTAATTATCCAAAGGGGGAGATTTGTAATTGAAAATTTGACACTGAGTCAATTTGTAACATTTGATCTAAATTTTTTAAGTTTGGCTTTAATCCGTTTGGATAATACTATTTGAGTTAGATAGTTCTTCAAGCCTATGATGTGTATTGAAGGTCGTAGCATCTAAGTGAAGCGACATTAACATCATTTTGAATTCCGTACTGAGTTTCTTCTTCGAAATCCATGGGATTATAATAAAGTATGAATTCATATTATGTTTAATTCATGTATACGTTTTGGATGTTAGTTTTTAAATCTTAATGTGGCAATTTTTCGATAAAAAATGTATAAGTGTTTAAGTCATCGGGACGAACTTGGTATTTTTGTTCAAACGAGTTATTTGATGTCGTTCTAACAACATGCTTCAAACGAGGTATATATAGTTTCATTCAAAAATCATCGAGATATATGTTTCTACCTTGGCATAATGTTTTTGTCCAAAATTCGTTGGAAGCTTGTTCTAACGAGTTTTACATTATCGTTCGAACGAGTTTTTTGGAATGAACCAAATCTTCTCTCTCATTCGAACGATGTAAATGTTTTTATTCGAATGTGTTTACCTTGACCTTTGTTCCACCGACTGCTCATAATTTTCTATAATTAGAGGGATGACAAAGTGTTTGTTAGAGAGGGTTTGTGAAAATGATTCTCTAAGAACATATCTAAGCGTCCAAATCATTAGTTTACACCCATAAGTTTGAGATTAAAGTTTCAACATCATATGTATATTTGAGATCTCACGTATTCTGGGAAGTAGATACCATGTTTCGTGTTGTACGATGGTTGGACTAGTCAAGAAGCAAGTAAGATTGGTAAATACCTAGACGTGATTAGGGTATGGATTGTGATTACTATTGGAAGGCATCCAACAGGGTTTATGGAGAAGATAGAAAGGAGAAAAGAAGAGTGTCAAATCTTGAAGGCTTTGATTATGTGAGAAACCCTAATTTGTCCTCGTAATGAGACCTATATCATAGTCGACTTGTGTGGCTAGGTCGCCCTAAATTTTTACCATTGTGGTTTTTCCTTGGACATCGTCACGTTGTGCTCAATTGATTTAATATTACTCTTCACATATCACCTGGATTCATGCTTAGGGAAAGATAAAATCTGGTAATTAGTTTACAAAACTTTCGATTTAATTGGTGCATGTTTAAAATCAGATTAGTTGTTTATTCGGCTAATTTAACAGGAAAATTAAAAATTGGTATGACCCTAGAACACTATATATATATATATATATATATTAATATTTAACATTTTAATTTAATTTGCATAAATATTTATTTAATTCAGGAAAAATGATATATTTTAATTTTAAACTCCTTTTAAGTTTTATTTATTTCAAAAATAATTTTTTAAGAGTGCTTGTAGATGGTAACTACCCATATAAAAATTAATTCACTTAATTCAAGAACAAGGAGTCACAATTTATTATTATAATTAAGTAAATAATCCTAAAAGTCTATGTGACAAAATATTTTATTAAGTTTTAGAATCCATGTTTTACATTCTTAAATTAAGACAATGATTCTTAAAGATGTTGAAAGTAAAACAATAATCACAAACCGAATATACGAGGGAAAACCCCACTAATGAGAAACACTTCAGGCTAAAATGAATGACAAATGAACTATGGAAGAGTTTTACAAAAGGAAATTATGAGAGACTTACACAACTTTCATTAGGCATTCATTCACACCATATCTTTTGAAAAAGTCTTTGACAGCTTAAGAACGTTACATAACTGTCATCAGTTATGATCTGTGTCCAATGTCTTCAAATACTCTTGGTCGTAAAAATCTTCTTAAAAGTTGAAGAAAATTTGTTCTAAGAATGATACCTTTAAGCAACCTCAAAAATCGACCCCTAGGATTGTAAAGGAATCCTAAAAGGTCGGGTTGGTGTATTATAAGGGTATGATGTTCTAAATCTCATAATGAATTTTTGAAGCCAACATAAAGAACATATATACTCACGAACAAAAGATTTTAAAATCTATTTGAATAAACATATGAGTGTATAAATAGCTAAATATTTCTTGAAAAAAAATCCAAAAGATATGGCTTGAAGAACTTAAAAGGAGTGAAAATATGCTCTCAAATATTGAAATGATTTTGATCAATAACGATATTTTTCAATAAATCTCACTCTTGGTTTGGAAGAGTATTGAGTACATAATTATATTGCGATGACGTAAGAGATATTTAGGAGGTTGAAAGGTTAGGTGTTGAAATCTTAAGGTCTTACGTAATCATAATTTTGGACAGAATCAACCGCAAAGTTGTACTTAGAATACCTTCCAGTGAGATCTTATGGAAAGATCTTTCAAAAATGTGCTTTCATCACTCTAGCAGACCATTCATTATTATCTTCGTCGCATCGAAGAAAATCCTCATTAGAGCGAACCTAAAGTTAAATAGACCGTAGAAATTTCTAGGAAAAAATAACGGAGTACAAAGTACCAGGAAAACGATGTTCATTGTAATGAAAGATTAATTCATTATGGCGATGTTGTGGGGAGCAAACAACGTATTTGTCAAGGGATTTGTCCGGTTTTTCCTAAAAAGTATTTTAAAATTATTTTTGGCAAAACCCTAAGTATGTGCGTTACAAAAAACAACTATCCAAATAAAAATTAATTCACCTAATTCAAGGATGTAAGAACATAATTCTTATCATGTACTTTTGTTTTAATTGGCTTAATTCCAGAAAAAATAAATTAAGTCTAGGCTAGTTTTGATTATGGAGTTTAACTGAGCACACGACAAAGTTCAAGTCCAAGAATGTGCAATTTAAAGCTTTGAAGAAGATTTCAAGTCAAGAAGTGTTGCATTTATTTAAGATCACTCAGGTATGAATACTTATAAGCATTTGAGTAATTTTGTATATTTATTAAATGCTGGGTGATTTAAATAATTGGGAATTAAATCTTTTTATATTTTAAAAATATTTCCGAGTTGTAAAAAGTTTTAAAAAATTTCGAGGATTTATTTATAAGGAAAAATATTATTTTTTATCTCTGTCGCTCGAATGAGACTGGGCGTCGTTCAAATGGCATCCTTATGTCGCGTGAATGAGGTCCCCATCTCGCTCGAATGACCTGATGCCTCGATTTTCGTGTTTTTATTTTCTTGGACTCTGTGCCGCTCAGTTATAATAAAAAACGTATCTGCGAAAGTTTGACAAGGCTGTTTTGAAAACTTATTCTCATACAATTTTTCATTCATCCCGTGTTTATTCAAGATCGTATTACTTATCCAAAGTTAGTGATCTTGAATGCGTTTATTATAAGATAATTCATTCACTACACCGTTCTGCACTTGTGAGGAGAACTCTAAAACCGGAGAGCTGCGCGCTATTATAAAAGGAGTTCTTATGAATTAACTTGTGGAGAAGCCGTATTCTTCTCTACTGCTGACCACCTGGAGTTCCTACGG
Organism: Sambucus nigra; assembly: GCA_949130495.1. Classification (NCBI taxonomy): domain Eukaryota; kingdom Viridiplantae; phylum Streptophyta; class Magnoliopsida; order Dipsacales; family Adoxaceae; genus Sambucus; species Sambucus nigra. The sequence continues at coordinate 439,415,106 of OX422210.1, forward strand.
GAGATTTCAGCTGAGACATCGAAACTGACACCTGCGGGTATTTCGTATGTTACCCTATTTCATTGTAATCTGTGTAAGTTGTGTCTTATAAATTATAGTGAAACAAAAATGTTTTGCCTTTCGGGGATTTTTCCTAAAATTGTTTCTTTTACCGCATGCTTTATTCATGGAATGGATTTAATCACTTAGATGCATGTTTAGGGTTTAAGAAGTTAAAATTGCTTTTAACTAAAAATTGGAACAAAGTTGTTTTTACCTAAAGTACACACTAAAGGGCCGTTTCAATTTGGTATTAGAGCTTGTGGCACTATCTTATTGTGTTTGTGATCCCGTATCTTTAGGTATGCCTTTCAGTGGTTTTGATGATTTTATAATTCAGTTGTTTGAATCATCTAATTGGAAATCTCACATGAAAACTGCTCTTAAAAAACTAGTTAATAAGGGTGATTGTGAAAAGTGTCTTTGCTGCGAAGGTTTTGGTCACAGGATAGATGACTGTCCCACTAAACTTAGGGAGAGTTTTAATAAACCGATAAATCGTGTTTCTACCCTTAGTGATAGTGCCCCAGAAGAAGAAAACTTTTTTGCTAGTAAGCATGAACTTCCCACCTTTGTGGCTTGTCATGTAAGTGATAAAACTTACCTTTGCATGATTCTTCCGCAGCCATAGAAGTTAATACTCCCAAGAGTGATGGGAGTGAAGACGAGAGAGATATTTAAACTTCTTTCAAATAATTGTATGGAGAAACATTAAAAACAAAGAAAGCAAACGTGAAATTAGGAGCTATGTTGAAAGAACTTGCCATAGAAATAAATAATTCCAATGCCTTAATTGAGGATCTTAGGGCAAAAGAAAAGAAGATTCGAGAGAAGCTAGAATATGTCTAGGGTGAGAGAGATAGTCTTCAGGGGTTGATGGAGACTATGAAAAAGGAAATTTCGTTGTTTGAAAATTCTACCCGTTTACTTGAGTCAAGGATACGTGAGCTTGAGGAAAAACTGAGAGATTCGAGTAAAGTTAAGTTTGATTATAGGCTAGGTCAGAAAAGTCAGACAAAATCTCAGGCACCGTCAAAATCAAAGATAATCGACGTGGTATTGGCTTCGATAATCATGTCGTACCTGCTCCCAAAGCCAAAATCGTGCAAATAAGAGAGCCTCCTAAGAACTTTAGGAGAGAGCCACCTAGGAACGTGAGGTATAATCGATCTATAGGACACGCTCCTCATCGTATCTACACTTATACTCATTGCGGTAGGAGAGGTCACCTTAGACGATTTTGCTATGATCTTAAGAACGCTCCTAGAAAGTTTAAAGCCATTCCGGTTCCCAATGCCCCTACTCGTCGGTTCACACCTACTTGGGTTAGGAAATCGGATTTAGAAGCGTTAGGTATAAGGCTTGGTAATTCTCGCATCATTGCTCATGGTTCTCCTCATCTTTCATATTTCGATTGAGGTTGTTCATTGGTTTGTCATACACTAGTAGTTACATCATGCATTATATTTTGCTAGTGTTATGGCTTGTTTCTAGTTCTTGGTATGTATTTGAGTCTTTTCGAAAAATACAGAAATATTTTTCTTTTTATAAAAACTTTTGAAAATACAAAAAGATTTTTTATTTTTGAGTCATGAGGTTACATGTTTGATATGGGATATTATTGTGCTTGAACCCTCCTTTTACTTTTCATTATTCATGCGACTAGGACATTTGGTCATTTTTATTGATGCCTAGAATGATATTAACCTTTTCACTATGGGGTTGTTTCGAAGTTGATATGCATTTTGATTCGACTTTGCTTATATTCCATCCTTGCACACATGCCCGAGTTTATATGAACGTTTGACTTCTCTTGCATATTTGAGTTTGGTGAGACATTCTTATCTCAATTTTGTCATTTATGCGTAAGTAAACTTAAGGAGGAGGTGTGCATGTAAGAACCATTTTCCATGAGAATTGATATTGAAAAAATGATGAGTGTTGACGGGAAAGGGCTGCGAGAGTATAAAATTGAATCTTCATGAAAGCCACCGTTTAAAAGAGCCCAAAAAAAATCAAGGCAATAAAAATTCATATGCTAATAATTGGGGCCAATACGACTTTCTCTAAGTTGAGATTAATAGATATTTCTAAAGATCTTGATAAATTTATATATATGAGGGAGTTTGGTTGGAAATTAATTTAAACGGGTTTGCACCACGAATCCTATGTTGAAACATCGAATCATGACGCTATTGTTTGTAGAATCGTCAAACATCCGAACTTGTATGCATGTGGATTATGTTTAGTTCATCAAACTCACACTTATTTTGTCACATATGGCTTTGATGAAGTTTGGTGATTCTTTGCTATCAATTAGAACTCTTTGATCGATTCGACGCATTGAAATGATGACTCATTTGTTGTAGTTCACTCCCAATTTATCCACTTTCATAATTGAGCACTTTAGTACCATGTTAACATGTAATTCCCGTTGGTTGCTTTTTACACTATTTTCTATGTTGCAGTCTGTTTCTACGTTCTAGGAACTGGTTTGAGTTAATTTTTTCACTAGGCAAATCCATACTGGTTTGGGGGTATTTATGGAATTTTCACTTTCTCGTTCAAACGACATCACAAGTCGCGCGAACATGTCGTTCAAGTGACATCCCATATCGTTCGAGCGATAACACCAAGTCGTTCGAGCGACATCAAGCGAGATCAGCGTTTCTTTTAACATCACTCATTCTCTCTTCTGGTTCACTTAAATCGCTTTTCCTGTTAAAAAATGGTGATAGCAACAAACCTCCATTAACAATGTTTGAAGCTTCATTTTTTGTGTGTGTGATCTACTGTTCCTGTGCATCAAACCGCCCTTAATTTGTCTTTAAAGCTTGTATTTCGTGTTCTACTCTCTGTCATCACTCTAGAGCTATATTTTTTTCTTTCTTCATTTTGAGTGCGAAGATCAACCATTGTTGCTCCTGCTCCTGTGCATCTCTAACGTTTGTGCATCATATCAGTTTTTTCGGAGTGTATTCCCCCTGAAATTTGTTCTAAGGAGATTTCTCCTTCACAGTGGTTCAGCTATTGTTGTCGTCTCCAGCAACTTACCTAGTACATAAAAACCGCTTTTAGCTCACGAGTGGGTGTTCCTCGCATTGGTTCTCTTAAGTTCAACCCAATTCTCCAGCTTTAGTTCTCCGACGAGTAATTCCCATTTTCCAGCGATTTCGAGGTAATTATGTTCATGATTTTTTTAATCATATGTTTGAGAAAAAAATTTAGTTACTGTATTTAGAATTATTTTTCAGATTTTCACTGTTGTTGTTATTGGTGATTCGCGGTGGCTCGGTTGGACTATTATATGGAGATAGGTTCTTAGGTGTGTGTGTGTGTTCCTCGGCAACTGTTCACTCTCATACATCACACGTTACATTTTTTCGTCATGCCTCCTAGACGTCGTGGTGGTTCGACAGGCCGACTCGATACTCCACCACCATCTGCTCGAGCTGAGATAGCTTAGGCCAGTAGGCCCCCGTATTCCCCAGTGAGATGGGTAACTCATGTTGATTATGATCATTACGGTTTATTGGGTCTCCACATTCAATCGGTTGTTTAGGAGAGGGTGTTTCGGTATTCTGAGTTTCAGGGGTTAGTTATTCAGCACTGGTTGTCTGATAGGGGATGGGATTATATGTTTGAGACTCGTGGGGTTGTTTATCCGGACATTGTCCGAGAGTTTTTCTTTCGCGCTCTTCCCCACGCTGATGGGATCTTTTTTACTATTCGTGGCGTTCATGTTCTCATCACAACATATCTCATAACTATCTTTTTGCACCTTCCTCATGTCCCTGGCGCTATGTTTCCTCGTTATACCGATGATGGACCTATATATGATGATATTCTGCGTCATTGCTTCTGGGAGATTCCCCAGGCAGGTACTACTATGTACCATCGCCATCTTTTTTCCCGCCTTTCGTGTACGTAATATGTTTGTGTCAGCATCCATTTATACTAGGATAAATCATACTCAGATTGGATCTGACATTGTCTACTTCATGTATCACGTCTCTCATAGGTGGGATATTGATCCACCGACAATCATGCTTCGTGCTATATCGTCTGTTACCGTCACTGGTACCATCCCAGTCCGCCCTGCCCTTTCGTATGGGATTCTCATCTCCATCATTTACACCACTGTCGGGGTTCCTATTTTAGAGGGTGATCAGCGTCTCCCTTCGCCTGCCATTATTGATCATAATACTTTTACTCGTTCCGAGAGTCATTTTCCACCGACAGCGAGAACTTGTGCTCCACCCCCTGAGGGAGCCTTCCCTGATGCTGAGACCTGTCAGCCTGGTGATCACACCGTCCCGAGCACCTCCGAGTTTTATCTGCCACCACCCCCACTCTTTCTCCCACTCGTCCTATTGAGGAAGAGGTTTCTACCTTACAGGCATAGGTAGTTGCTCAGTCCAGGATGTATGACACTATCATTGTTAGATTTGATGCTGAGATCGAGGCCCATGTTCGTGCCAAATCCAGGATGATAATATTTTTGATGAGATGCGGCAGAGAGAGCAACTGAGAGGTGCAGGATCTTCTGGATTAGGTCATATTTCATCTACATACTTTGATGACACTGATGCTGATGCTCCTGCCGATGCCTAGTTGTCTTTGTTTTATTGTATCTGAGACATTATGATTCGTGATGTATTTATTTATTCTCATATATGATGTACTCTTCTGGACCGTTGTATCGCTCTTGGTTTATTTTATGTCATGGATGTACAGTTTCATTTGCAGTTTAGTGATTCTCTTATTATGCTTCAGATACTGCTCTTTTCTTATCCATTGACATACTGATATCGTTCCTCTAGACATGTTGTTCATTATCATATATTCATGCTAGACTTGGTGTGTTTGTCCCACCTTTTCTCTATTCCAGGCAAAAAGGGGGAGAGATATGTGATGTAGGGGGAGTATTTATTATGATATTATATTTCTTTTATTCCTCCATACTTCACTTGGGTATTTGTTTGTGTCTCGTGTGTGTAAGTATTATTTTCACAGATTCAGATATTTGTTGATACATCACATTTAGAGACAGAATTAGATTCAGATTATTGCCATTTAGAGACAAAATCATATTTAGATGCTTGTTGTTTATTCAGTTTCACTATGTCCTATAGTTTTATATTTATGAGTCTTGAGATAGGACATGTATTTGTTTATGGCATATAGAATCTCTGTTTAGTTTTGTCCCGAAATAGCCAAAGGGGAAGATTTGTAAGAACATAATTCTTATCATGTACTTTTGTTTTAATTGGCCTAATTCAGGAAAAAATAAATTAAGTCTAGGCTAGTTTTAATTATGGAGTTTAATTGAGCCTACGACAAAGTTCAAGTACAAGAATGTGCAATTTAAATCTTTGAAGAAGATTTCAAGTCAAGAGGTGTTGCATTTGTTTAAGATCACTCAGGTATGAATACTTATAAACATTTGAGTAATTTTGTATATTGATTAAATGCTAGGTGATTTAAATAATTGGGAATTAAATCTTTTTATGTTTTAAAAATATTTCTGAGTTGCAAAAAGTTTAAAGAAAATTCGGGGATTTATTTAAAAGCAAAAATATTATTTTTTATCTCCGTCGCTCGAATGAGACTGGGCGTCGTTCAAATGACATCCCTATGTCGCGCGAACGAGATCCCCATCTTGCTCGAACGACCTGCCGCCTCGATTTTCTTGTTTTCATTTTCTTTGACTCTCTGCTGCTCAGTTATAAATAAAAAACGTATTGCGAAAGTTTGGCAAGGCAGAACAGTTTCGAAAACTTATTCCCATATATTTTTTCATTCATCTGGTGTTTATTCAATATCGTATTACTCAATTCCAAAGTTAGTGATCTTGAACGCATTTATCGGAAGATAATTCATTCACTACACTATTCTGCACTTTGTGAGGAGAACTCTACAACCGGAGAGCTGCGCGCTATTGTAGAGGGAGTTCTTATGAAGTAACTTGTGGAGAAGCCGTCTTCTTCTCTACTGCTGACCACCTGGAGTTCCTACGAGAGATTTCATCCGAGACATCGAAATTGACACCTGCGGGTATTTCGCATGTCACCCTATTTTATTGTAATCCGCGTAAGTTGTGTCTTACAAATTAGAGTGAAATAAAAACGTTTTGCCCTTCGGGGATTTTTCCTGAAATTATTTCTTTTACCGCATGCTTTATTCATGGAATGGATTTAATCACTTAGATGCATGTTTAGGGTTTAAGAAGTTAAAATTGCTTCTAACTAAAAATTGGAACAAAGTTGTTTTTACCTAAAGTACACACTAAAGGGTCGTTTCAAAGAAAAATGAGGATTATTTTCCTATTATAAAAGGGTAAAAGGTCCTAAAACTCTATGTGATAAAATATTTTACTGAATTTTAGAATCCAAGTTTATCTGTTTAAATTAAATGATGAATTTAAAAGATGGGAAAAAGTAAAACCATAATTACAAGACCAGATGTATGAGAGGAAAACCCATTAATAGACAAATCCCGGGCTGAAATGAATTACAAACACACTATGGTAGAATTTTACAAAAAGAAATTGTGATACACTTATATAACTTTCGCTAGACACTCTTTCATACCATATCTTCCTAACAAGGCTCCTCCATCTGATGAATGATACACAACCACCACTGATTTTTGTCCGCCACCAATGTTTTTAAATCCTCTTAGCCATAAGAAACTTCTTTAAAGTTGAACAATTTTTTTTTAAGAATTAAACCTTCAAGAAATAAAAACGACAATACTTAGTGTTATGAGAGACTCTTAAAAGGTTGGGTAGGTATCTTACAAGGGTATGATGCTTTAAACCACATAATGAATTTTTCAAGACAAAGTAGAGAAAATATATACTCACGAACAAATTTTTTATAATAATATTTGAAGACAAAAATGAGTGTATAAATATCTAAAGCTTTCTCAAAGAGAAAATCCAAAAGCTATGGCTTGAAGAAGAAGAAGAAGAAGAAGAAGAAGAAGAAGAAGAAGAGTGAAAATATGCTCTCAAATATTCAAATGATCTGATCAACAAACATATTTTTCATTAATTCTCACTATTAGTTTTGAAGAGTACTGAACACATAACTCTATATCGATGATGTGTGAAACATTTAGGATGCTAAAATATTAGGTATTAAACTGTTTAGATCTTAATTAGTCGCCGAAAATGCGTACTTGGAACACTTTCAAATGAGATCTTAAGGAAATATGCCTTAAAACGGGCTTTTGGTGCTTTGTCAGATTGTTCATTGGTAGCTTCGCTGCAGTGCAGAAAATCTACATTGGAGCAAACTCGAAGAAAAATTGGTCACGCAAATTTCGAGGAAAAAAATCACAAGGACAAAGTACGAACGGAAAGATGTTCCCTGTAGCAAAAGTTTCCTTCCTTGTGGCTATGCTGCGACAAGCAACCTGCGCTGTTTTCCAGAATTTTGCCCAAATTTTCCTCAAAAAATTTTGAAAATATGTTTTGGCAAAACCATAAGTATATTTGTTGCAACCAAGAATATCCATACTTAAAATACAAAGAAAATATTCAATTTCTAATCAAATATATTTTCTATATGAAGAGTATATTTGCATAATGAGTTTGACAATTTATCCAAAAAGGTTATTAAAAAAGTTTTTTCAATTTATGAAAATAATTAATCAAGTGGTTAATCTAACTCTACTATGTTTTATGCATTTCCTGAGTGTTGTACTTGAGAATCATCATGAATGATCCGATTTGAAGTCGGTGAACCATCTTGGGGACCTGTGGAACAAAGACTCAACATATTTTAGCAAGAAATTTAGACAAACAAATCCTATGAGACACTTTGAGCATACAAGTACTCTTACATTTTTATTTACTAAAAAATAGTTTTTAATTTATAAAAAAGATACTTTATAAGTTTATATAAATTGTTTTATAAAACTATTTTACAAAAAGTTATAAACTTTTTAATAAAATGTCATTTTTTATTTATTTATAAGGAAAAAATATTTTATTAAAAAGTTATAAATAAATTGTACCGTTAAAAGAGTGATAAAAAACTATTTGTAAAAAATTTCATTTTTATTTAAATAAGCAATCATTTATTTATAAAAAAATATAAAATAAATATGCTAATATAAAAAGTGTTTTACAAAAAGCGTATAAAATGTTTAATAATTTTTTATAGCTTATTTTAATCTTTATATATATATATATCTATATATATATATATATATATATATATATATATATGAGAAGACTCACCTACATCATGTTCTATACATCATCCATACATCACACTTAATTACATGCCCTAAAAAACTTTTTTTTTCAAATTTTATATTTTTCCCTTGAAATTAACCTTCTAATAAACCCATATGCAAAAAATTAGGTCAAAATACATTTTGTAACTATTTTTAAAAAATTCACAAAAACTGCTAAAAATACCTTATTTATAAGGGTTTACGCTAGCAGTTTTTTGTGGATTTTTTAAAAATAGCTAAAAAAATGTATTTTGGCCTAATTTTTTTCATATGTGTTGATTGGAAGATTAATTTCCAGGAAAAAATATAAAATGTGAAAAAAAGATTTTCTAGAGCCTAGAATTAGGTGTGATGTATGGTGTGATGTATAGTGCATGATGTAGGTGAGCCTTCCTCTCTCTCTATATATATATCTATATAATAAAGGAGGAGGGATTTTTTTGTCCTTCCCAACTGATGGTTCAAATCGAAAGTTGACAAATTTAGTGTTTATCAACTCACGGCTGAGATTAAATGTAAGTATTTGTGCCACGTGGGCGAGAGTGATGGTATCTTCTGGCGTAAGCTGAAAATCCAAAAAAAAATCGAAGCCCAAGGTAAACAGATGACAGTCAGTCAAAAGGTTGTGTGGCTCAATGTTTAAACACATTTACATGACACAAGGCTCAAGAAAAAAAAGTCCTTTTACCTTTCGTCATATTCTTTTCCATAGTGAATCTCTCTCTCTCGCATTTCGTCTCTCAACCCTTTCCTCAAAACATATCTGCCCCTCTAAGAGGATTGCCAACCAAAAGAGGTCCATATATTGCTTCTTCCCAACGAAAAATCGCGATAAAAGAAAATTGCATTCACCGTGCTCAGGTAACGACCATAAAAAAATTGCGTTTTATTTATTTTTCAGGTTGCCTTTACGTACACAAAAACTCATCTTCATCAAAATGTCGAACTGGAAAGGGAAAGGGAGGAGCATGTCTGCCATCCGACGCCTTGCGTGGAACGGAGCACTCTGTTACCTACACCGAGCACGCCGTTACTTGATGTCGTCAAGAGGCAGGGCAAGCCATTTGGGGGTTGATTTTGTGATTTATAATTGTACATGGCGTGGTTTGTTAGGTCTATGCTTGAATGTATTGTCATCACTCTTGGATCTTTAATGAAATCATAATGTTTAGGTTTTAGATAAACTAATCTGTATGCAATGGAAGCAAATTTGTTAGTTCAAATTTGTCAGAGTTTTTTTTGTTGTAATCTCACTTTGCTCGACTTGGCATGGTGGACTGAATGAGAAAATAACTCTCATCATTTCACATCCTATTTTTGGATGTGTTTTGAATACTCATAAGAAAGAAGTGTTGGACCATCTCTGTTTCTCTCAAACCCTCACTATTCAATGAGCCTGGGTGTTTGCTTATTTGTTCATATGTTCTTGACTTTGTGGTGGCTCTTGGTGCATATTGTCTTTGTTTTGCTGATTTTTTCGTTTATTTTCTTCTAATAAGAAAAGACTGATGTTTATTTTCGTTTATTACTGACTGATTTGAGTTAGTGTTGAAAACGATCTTGATCTTAATCTGACTGATTTGGTTAAAAACGATCTTGATCTAAAGTTTTTTTTATCGTTTTGTTTTTGCTGTAAAATCCGATTTATGTTTTTTTTAAAACGATCTTTGTTCTTGATTGTTTCCGACCTGAGTAAATTTTTTTTTCAAAAACGAGTTTTTTTCATCCATGTACACCTATGTGATCATGTTTTCAAAAAAGATGCAAGTTGCTGAGATTGTTTTTCAAAAACAGTAAAGAGAAAAGATAGTTTTCGCTTTAAAAATCAGAATAGTATTCAACGTTTTTTTAGTTATGAGCAATGGGTTCATTTTGTTTTAGTCATGTTTTCTGTAGCAAATGGTATTGGTATCAAAATGCAATCAAAGATTAAATAGCATTGCCCAAAAAAACAAAAAAAATTATCATGACTCTCAATTTTTACACTTATTAGTGAAGTATAACTAACCTTGGCAACTGCTCCTAATTGCGAATATGGACTAAAAAACAGATCCAAAACAAGTATGTTGAATCTCACTAACTCAGAATATGTTTATTTTCTTTTTTTTTGGTGTTTACTTATCTTTGATGTCATATATAGTTCATAATAATATTATTTGATTTACCTTTTGCAGGTTTGATATAATTTTTAAGGTGCTGTTGATAGCTGATGTCGTTGGGGAGATTGGATTTTTTTTGGTGGGTTTCTCTATCTCAAGTGGTAATTTTTTATTCAGTTTTGTTGGTGGGTGCCTACACTTGCAATATCTCTCCAAGAACTAAAGAGAAATTTTTCTGAGTTGGTGGGTGTATTTCTTTTACATTTTCTCTGAGTTGCTGGCTGTAAATTTTTCAGGGTTCGTGTGGAAGCAGTGGAGTAATAGTCTCAGAGTAATGGTTATATAGTCACATTGGAGTGATTTTTCAGTTTTAGTTTATTTTTTTGAATGATTTTTTTTAGATGATGATTATGGCTCTGATGTAAAAGTTGAGGTGATGTTCACTTTTGCTTATGTAAAAGTTGAGGTGATGTGCCTTGCTTATGTTGCAGATGCTTTTAGTTAACTTTGCTTTTAGTACCATATCATTAGAGGTGATGTTCCTAGCTTATGTTGCAGATGCTTTTAGTTAACTTTTCTTTGTTCAAACTGTCATTTTATTGTTGTGTTTATTTTGTATGAAATTTTTACATCAAGTGTTGTGGCGGTGGGTAATATGAAAGTTGTATGCAGTATTTACATAGGCGTTTTAGCGGTAAAAGGGTACACTTATAATGACCCACGGGTTGGATGAAGCGACGTGGGCTAGAGTTAAATTATTTTTATGATTATCTCACATTGCAGTCGGCACGAGTATACATTTATCACGGGAGCAATTTTATCGTCGTGCCATCGACACGGTTACAAAATAACACGAGAACAAATTTATCATCGTGCCATCGGCACGGGTACACCCTAGTATATATATATATATAGGGAGAGGTTCACAAGTGGACTAAAAGAATGAAATTTTTAATGGCCTTTAACAAAAAACACATAATAACACATTAATTTTAATTCCTATAGTGTAATTCCTATAGTGTGGGGGGGGGGGGGGATCGATCGACACCCGTATTTGGTGCCACTGACGCGGAGCAATTACACTATAGGAATTAAAATTAATGTGTTATTATGTGTTTTTTGTTAAGGTCCATTAAAAAGTCCATTCTTTTGGTCTACTTGTGAACCTCTCCTTATATATATATGTGTGTGTGTGTGTGTGTGTGTGTGTGCGCGCGGACGCGCGCGAATGAATAATCTATACATATAAACGTTTCTTTACAAAAAAATTATCGATATCTTTTTATAAATAAATGTTCTGTATACATAAAAATTGACTTTTTTAAAACATTTTTTATTACCTTTTTACAAAAATTGTTCATAAATTTTATATGAAGGAATTTTTATTTGAACAAAACAAAATGGACTATTTCATGAAACTTTTTTTTATATCTTTTTTCTAAATTAAAGATTGATGCTTTTAATAAAGTCTTTATAGAGTATTTTTTATACACTTATTATAAAGAGGTTTCTTTTTTGTAAGTAAAAATGTTTTTAATATAAAAAACTAGTTTTTAATAAGAATATAACTTCTAATAGTTTAAAATAAAGATAAAACTCTTTTTCAAGAATTAAATAAAAAGTTAAATATTAACACAAATTGAATAAATATAGTGTTAGTATATAAATTATATATTTACTAGGCATAACCATGATGATGGCACGAGTTGTAAATATCACCGTGGTTGTTAAATGTTTTGCCACATTTATTTATTTCAATACACCAACCTGACATGTAAAAGACATGTTTCATATTGTCTTGATTGTGCTTGTGGTGCGAAGAAAACTCATGTTTCATAGGCTACATCATGTCGCTACTCATTTTAGAACGAAAGCACAGTGTATTGTGATTCAAGGTTAAAAAATACATGTACTCATGATACTTTTATTAACTACACTCGTTTGGTTCTCTATTCAAAAAATTTAATTTAAATGTTAAATTTAAATATAATTTTAAAATTTAATTTTTTGTGTTTATAATTATTGGTGTGCGTTTGGTAAATTTATTTTTAAATACATTTTTTTGAAAATTTGATAAAATTGACAAACATATATATTTATATCATACATATGTGTGTGTGTGTATGTATATATAAACATACATAATACATACATGAAACGTGAATGTATACATATATACATACATACATGCATACATACATCATAAATTATATACATGTACATTTAATATCATGTATTTTTAGGTATATTTAATTATGTATATTGGGGCGCTTAACTATATATATATATATATATAAAACTTTCATATATACATGATACATACATACATACATACATACATACATCATAAATTATATACACGTATATTTAATATCATGTATTTTAAGGTATATAATGATATTGAATGTATAATTCACTATAAAATTATATACATACATACATAAATTGATATTATTTGTTAATACATATGTACTATATATATATTTTATATTATTTCATACATTAATAATACATGAATAAAACTATATATAAGTATCATGTATCCATTGATAATACTATTTAACTATATATTATTCCATACGTAATTTTGTGTACATGTACATATATATTTTTTATTTATAAGAATTACACACATATTAATGTATAATGTATGTATATTATATATTAAGGTATAACTGCTTTAAAATATTAAGAATGAATAATTCTAAGTAGAAAAACAAAAAACAGAAGTTATAAAAAACCCTAAACCTGTTTTCTAAAAAACTTGATTATAACACAGAAATTATTATAATTATGTGTTTAAAAACATATTGTCAAACGAAGATTTTTATCAGAATTGTGTTTAAACACAGAAAACAGAATTATAGTTGCAAACGAAACAGCCCCCTTATTAAAATTATTTCAAAAGTTCTAAAAATTAAATAATACCCAAGTAAATGTTGTACGATCATCTTTACATAACCCCCGCTTTATAAAATCTTATTAGACGTATCTCTTACTCACTAATTTCTTTGAAACAAGTTCCCTATTTTTTAAAATTATGATATTATTTGTGATAAATAAACTAACCATCAAATTATTTGAGACAAATTTGTTTTATAATATAACATATTGATCTTTTTTGGCATTTACATAAGAATTAATTTGTTTACTTGACATTATATAATTGGATAATTTGATATTCATAAACTTAAAACATTTATCCATCGAACTGAAATGACGAAGATAAAACATCAACATTGTGATTTCCGAGACCTTACTTTTTTTTATCATATTTTTATGATTTTCAAAACAATTAGAATAATTTTGTATAGAAAATAACTCAAGGAGACATTTTGCATTTTATGAAATAGGGTATATTAAAAAGTATGATGTCTCTATAAATAAAGACCAATTCCATATAGCAAACAAATTAGGGTTTACTTTTTTCTTTTAAATTGTGAGGGTTCTTTATTTATAAACATATCATACTTTTGAATATACAATTTTTAAAAGTCCTTTTGTAGTTCAAATATTGATTGTTCATTAATATATTGACAAAATTGATCTATATAATGCACAGTTGTATGTGATTAAAAATATTATTAATACAAATAATTAAACCACGCATTGTTTTATTGAATACAACTTGTACAATTCGCAAAAAAAAAAGACAAAATTTAAATAAATAAAAAGAAACTACAAGTTTAAAAATACTCACTTTTTGCACCCATTTTCCACTATTTTTCTACAAATGCAAAAAGTAAAAATAATATGCTAAACCTCCATATTCGAAGCTATATACGACGTAACAAATGGAGGCAAAGCCCGACTAATTAAAAAAATTCATTACAATATTTAGTTTTATTCAATAATCAGTTCCCGCACACTGAATTCATAATCCTTCCAACTTATCACCAAACCCATAACAGGTAAAAGTTTAGAAAAAATTATTCTATAATTCTACCAAACCCATTGCTCATTTCTATCATAAATTTCTCTCTAAAGCATACATGTAAAACTAATGAAGTTATGAAAAATTACCATTTTAAAAGAAGAAATGTCAAATTAACAAAGGGTTTACATCATAACATAAATAGTTACAACTCTATCTCTCTCTCTCTCTCTCTCTCTCTCTCTCTCTCTCTCTCTCTCTCTCTCTTAATAGTCATTTACAAAAGTATCGAGCCTAAAAAAAATTGAATTGCTGGAAAATTGATAATAGTAATTCAAAAATACCCTTCTTTTTTACTTTCCTTTTTTTCTCTCGTCTTCCTTTACCTCCTCTAATTAATTTAGATTGAAAGAATATTTGGAAGTGATAAACTTTATTAACATAATTTAAACATAGTCGCCAATATGTGAGTTCTACTTTGATATAAACCCAAAAAAATTGTTTCAACAACAAAGGAAAGAACAAATATAGGTGGATTTTCTTTTAACCATAACCACATTTACTAAGAAAGGATAAAACTAATCAACCAAATTCAAACTCAAAATAATAAGAGAGGATAAAACGAATCTACCGAATACTCCATGATTATAAGTTAATTTTGATATATCAAATTAGTTTAATGAGGTTCTAGTTATTCACTTCAATACACCACCCGCATCCACATTGAATCTCAAAATCCGTGACTTACTTATTCGAATTACCACACCGATTCCATGCACCCTTATCTTCAACCCGCCACACCCTTGATTCATAACTACATTTAAAACATTAATAACGAAGTAAGCCTTGGAAGATCTTTGTTTGAAAGTCATATATAGTACACCATGGCTTGAAGCACAACTAATAGCTACATCCAAATAAAATTATCTACAGGAGCCTATAAAAACTAATGATATTTAAATTAGTAATTATTTTCACACACCAAACAGAAAGAACAAATTAATTAATCCAATTGATAAAGACCGACACAAAACACCGAGAATGTGCTTCCACCAATAATAAAAACCAAATTAGTATATTTAAAAAGGTATAGATTGAGGCTAACTAAGGAAATAAGGAGTCGTACATCTCGTCAGGCTTTATAATAAATTTACAATAACAGGACTCAAATTTTGGAACCTTTAATTCATATTTTAGTTTTAGACAAAAAAACCCTCTAATGTGAATTAAGATATGAATCTCAATGCGCCAATGCCTCCTTCAAGATCCCTTGCATTACAAAAACTTTAAATATAAGAATAAGAAACACTAAGTTCTATTAACAGTGGCATACGCCGTGAAACATAACTAGAGGCATCGATCAAGGCATGTGGTGGTGAGGCATGGTGGGTTATGTGTGAGATTGAAACCAAGAAACAATATTAGCCATGGTGGATTTTATTTTCTTTAAACAAAAGCTGTGTGTGTGTGTGTGTGTGTGTGTGTGTGTGTGAGAGAGAGAGAGAGAGAGAGAGAGAGAGAGAGAGAGAGGTGATCAAAAATGAAATAGGGAGAGGGTAGATAGGATTTTAGTAATATGTTGGATGTAGTGCATAACATTATAGTTTACATAATGTTTAGTTTTGTGTTGGTTGTAATGAGGGTGAGGTATTTATGCAAATGCCTTCTTTGAATTGAAAATGTATTATTTCCTCCCCAACTATTCTCCTTTCCCTCCCAAGTCACCGGTGGGTGGAAATGTAAATCGATTATCATAGTCAAGAAATGTATAAGGCCAGGAGTAGTTGAGCAAAAGGGTGACACTTGACAAAATCCTGAATGTGGTAAGACCACATATATAACTATTTTGGGATGAAACTATACTAGGGTGGGAACATTTAAATGTGTAACCACTCAGTAGTTGTAATGGCAGCTACAAATCAAACGATTCTATAAATAAAAAACTTAAGGACAATTAGAAGGAGGATTCTTCAATCAAAAAACCGCTTTTACTAATTTAAACCTTTTATATCCTTTTTCCCCTTTCTTTTCTTTATAGTTTTTCTAGCATGGTTTAATATTTCTTTTTCGCGTAGCTTGTAAGATAGAATTATTGTAACTCTCCTTCTGGTTAGTACGAAGTTCAATTACCTCAATCTTAAATTGTCTTTTTGTTTCTTAATTTAAAATGTTTTACATTCATTAGTGTAAACTACTTTTATTTCTTTAATTTTAAATTACTTAGTGTTAAAATTATTTCACTTCACTATTTGAAAATATTTGAATCTCCTTTCACCTTTAATTCTTTATTTTTAACTTTTTCTTATTCATAGTTTATTTAGTTTATAAACTTATTTGGCATTCAATGAAACGTATCCTTAGTTTAATAATTGAATGACAAACAATCGTATGATTATCACATACTAAATAATCAACTGGTTAGCAAGACCATAATCTTGTTGACACGCTTGCACATAATCAAAACACACACACCAACCAAGTCAGCGAAATAGAAAATCGGATACTATACTTAACCCCAATTCCGTTCAATAACTACATTATGCTCCAAAATCATTATTTTTTCCTTTTCCCAAAATACCCTCCATTTTCTTACACTCTCTATATTTCTCTTTTCACTTTTTAACTACTCTCTCCTCACACCTCCTCTTTAATCTTTCATGCTCCCATAAAATTTCAAAACAATAATTTTACAATTTAGAAATTATTGAAAAAAATATAATATAGAATATCAATAATGATAACAATAATAATAATAATAATAATAATAATAATAATAATAATAATAATAATAATAATAATAATAATAATAATAATAAAGAACGATAGTGTGTGTATTGAAGGTGTTTTAATGTGTTATAAATAAGGGTTGAGATTTAAAGTTAGGGGATATAACGAGTTGGGAGAGGATATTAAGGGGTGATATTGAATGTTGGGAAAAAATAAGAAATTTATTATAAATAAATTATAACTGAGTAGTTATATGGTGCTGGTAACGAGAATGATGTTTCGATGTAAAAAATGTAAAAGAAACCCAACTAAAATAGACTATCATTACAGATCGATAGAAATAGATTTTGTCATACATTAATTAAAAACACTCTCACATTCTCCTAAGTTATCAGACTTTTCAATATTATCTCAAAAGGGAATTTTTGAAAATCAACCACTTCTTTTCACAACCCCATAAAATTTTGATACAAATATTAAATGAAAAGGTTTGTAAAACTATATCCATACCCTTATTAACAACCCCCAAATAGTTCTCATATAAAATACTCTCTGGCTAAAAATAATAAGATGAACCTTACCTAGGTATAACGGCTAGAATGGATTATGAATCTTCCAGAGTTATTTATGTGCATAAGATTATTTAAAAAAAGAGAATATGATGCCAATAATAAGAGATTATCTTACCGATAATTTTTCGCTATTACCAATGATTCCCTCAACACCAAAAAAACTATATTTTTAAACATGTGAATAAAAAACCACCCTTAAGCTAGAATGGATGTAAACCCATCTTCAAAGTCTAGCCATGGTTAATAGAGATTGTATTTGACATGCGAAGTTATTGGCAACGGTGAACATTGGTTGCCATCTCCTAGTTTGTCTCTTCACAATTGCGTGTATGGGGTTTGATAGATTTCATTTAGTTGTTATCAATCCAAACACAATCTCTAAGACATGATTAAAGTTTCCTCACAAAATATTGTTCGTTGCCATGAAAATTACACTCAATGGTAGACCGTGATGCCCATTTTCTTAATTTCCAGTCAAACCCCGACAGTATGGGGGAGTTTAAATGGGTCTCATCCTAAAAGTGGGGGTTAAATAGAATTGGGAGCTCCAAATAAAATACAAGGGTTAATATAAAAGGACCCTCTCAAAACACCACTACATAATTTCTTTAGCTCTTATTCTATTAGAATTTACGGGTTTTTCTCAAGTTGACAAAATTAGATTTTGGTCAACTTTGGGGCTAATTTATTATGGGACCCACGCGTCTTTCGAGACAACTCAAAGCGGTAACTCATTTACCTCCACAAGGAGTATAACGTGGTATACTCACACACGAAAAATCATAAATTATTGAATGAGAAATTGTGGCTCGAAGTACTCACTTGGAACATGGAAAATGGTTGAAATGTTTAAGTTAACTCTAGTCCCACATAAGAAGAATGTGTAAAATGGGTGTAGTATAATATAACCCAATTTGGATTAAAGGCTTAGTGCCCTTGGGGTATCCCAACTCTTTGAAGGAGGGTGGATTTACATGGGCTTAGTTTGGATTCCAAGCCAGCGCGCCCCGCCGCCTGACCTGACTTGGACTGGTGGACCGTAGGCCGTGACTAAAGTATAAATTATTGAATGAGAAATTATAGCTCAACGTACTCACTTGGAATATGGAAAATGGCGCCGCCGCCCAACCGGGCTCGTGGGCCTTAGGACTTAACTAAAGTATAAACTTTTTGGGCCAAATACTGTTGGGCCTTTTTATTCAATTTCGGGTTTCTTTATTTAATTTTAAATCCTCTTTTCTGTTGACAGTTTATTTCAGTTATTCCCAACAGTTGACTGTTGGGATTACCAACTGTTTTTAACTGCCACTTATTTTTGTATAAATAAGTGGCATGGGGTCTCATTTAAAGGTTACGAAATTCAGATAGTCCAGTCAAAATATTCAATGTATTCATATGAGAGTTCTCTACAGTTAGTTCAAACAAACTTGCAAATCGGGGTGCTACTTTTGCAAGTGAATATTGTTATATACTAGGAGACAGTTGCTACTGCATACGAGCAGAACTAATTCAGGGCAAAATTCATCTTAAGGTTATAGTCTTTAACGCTTTCCTCAATCTAATTTTCTATGTTAGTGCATTAAGTTTTTGTAATTATTCTGCAATCATTCTATAATTACAAATTTCGTAATATTTATAATATTATAAATATTACGAAATTTGTAATTACAGATCTTAAGACGATTTTTTTATTTTAATTCTAGAATGGTTTTTTGTGTTACTTAATTACAAAAATATTTTATAATACTCGGTGTGTTAAGAATTTATTTTTAGTATTGAAAAATATTACTTTTACATTATGTAAAGGTTTTTTGTAAAAGATTTTTTTTGTTATACAGAAAATATAATTTATTTATTGCATGTATTTATGTTACTCAGAAAATTAGTTTCTTTAGATTCGTGACACTATATTAATATATTTTTTCACTCACTTATCCTATTATAAACATACATTTATTTCTGTTCAAAACGGAAATGGCATCTACTTCTACTTTGCCCGTTGCGGTAGTACCAACTAATATTAGATATGGTGAAAAACCCAAAAAGTTCAAAGGAACTGATTTCAAACGTTGAAAATAACAAATGTTATTTTATTTAACAACTTTGAACTTGGCAAAATTTCTTAATGAAGAGAACCAACTTTTAAAGAAGGTTAAAATGATAGACAAATAATTTATGAAACATATGTTAAAATGGGAACACTTAGCCGAAATGTCTTACAAGAAGATTGTCTTCTTCGTTATGCAAGATAACATCTATTCAACCTACAATATAATTATGGGACGACTAGCCCTCAAAGTGTTTGACGCCACGCCATCAACAGTTCACCAAATGATAAAATTCCTGACTCCTTATGGAGTAGGGGAAGTTCAAGGTGACCAAGTGGAGGCACGTGAATGCTACTTCAATTCGGCCAAGGAGAGAGGTGAATAAGAGATCCACCAGTACTTATGATATAGACACTCTTAACCCCAGAGACAAAACGAAGCTGAAAAAGGGAGAATCGACTAAGGAGGTAGAATCCATCATCCTCAACGAGGACGGAGGAAAAACTGTCCAAGTCGATAAGGCCCTAAAGAAAGAGATGAAACAAGAGTTAATTAAATTGTTCTGGAAGAGGCAGAGAATTTTTTCTTAGAGTCATGAAGATATGTCGGGAATTGATCCAGAGGTCCTCTACCATAAATTGAATGTGGCTGATAGAGCAAAACCAGTAAGGAGGAGATAAAGGATTTACTCTGGGAAGAAATACGAGGTGATAAGAGATGAGGTGAAGAAGTTGGAGAAAGCTGACTTCATTAGGGAGGTTATCCACCCGGAGTTGTTAGCCAATGTCGTCATTGTTCCAAAGGCCAACGCTAAATGGAGAATTTGTATTGATTTCACTGATCTGAATAAGGCATGCCCCAAAGACAGCTTCCCTTTACCGAAAATACACCAAATGGTTGATGCCAAGGTTGGGCATGAACTGATGAGTTTTATTGGTGCCTACTCAGGCCATAATCAGATATTCATGGATCCGATCGACGTCGAGAAGACTTTGTTCATCATGAATAAAGGTACATATTGCTACAAGGTAATTCCCTTTGACCTAAAAATGTCGGGGCTACATACCATAGGATAGTAAATAAAATGTTCAAGGATTAAATAGGTCAGACCATAGAGGTATACGTTAATGACATGCTCACTAAGAGCCTTAGGGTCGTGTCTCATATGGACGACTTGGAGCGCACTTTTAACACGATGGACTAATATCGTATGAAGCTGAAACCCTCAAAGTGTGTTTTGAGAGTCGGAGCTGGTAAGTTTATAGGTTTTATTGTCAATCAATAAAGAATATAAGCTAACCCAAAGAAAATCAAAGCTTTGATGGAGATGAAGACTCCTAAGATGATAAAAGAAGTCTAGAGGTTGACTAGATGAGTGGCTACGCTGAATAAGTTTGTATCTAGGGCAACAAATAAGTGTATGCCATTTTTTAAGGTGTTGAGGAAAGCCTTGTAGTGGAATGAGGAGTGCGAAAGGGCCTTTTAATAATTGAAGGTCTACCTCGGCTCCCCACTCTTTGTGTCAAGACCTGTTCAAGGAGAAAAGTTATATTTGTACCTGGCCGTGTCTGAGTCAGCCATCATCGCAACAATTATGACAGATGATGAGGGTGTCTAGAAGCCAGTATATTTTAACAGCAAAGATCTTCAAGGGGCCGAGAGCAAAGTTGTCCAAAAGTGGAGAAATTGTCTTATTCTCTCATTTATGCATCTAGGAAGATAAAGCTCTTGTTCCAAGCATATACAAGGGTTGTCCTAATAGACTCCCCTCTTAGGCAGGTCATCCATAGACTTGAGAAATTGGTAGGATGATGGCCTGGTCTATAGAGTTGGGAGAATTTGACATCGTCTATCAGCTAAGAACGGCCATCAAGGGGAAGGCTTTAGCCAATTTTATAGCTGAGTTCACATGGGATGAGGCCGATGCAAAAGAGATTATTAATCTAGTATATGAGCCAGAAAGAGAATTTCCCTCATCGATTGAGGCCGAGATGAGTTTGACCAGGAGTGTGGTGCCCGAGAATGAAGAAAAAAGATTTGTGTTCAATAATGGAGCCTTAAAAGAAGGCAACTTTTTAAAAAAAAGCTACTGTGTGGAGCCTCTTTATTGACGGATCTTCCTGTGAGGCAGGGAGTGGAGCTGGCTTGATAGTATCGGCTCTAGATGGAACTAATATAGAGTATGATTTGGGATTCAAGTTCAAGGCATCCAATAGTGAATCTGTGTACGAGGCCCTTTGTCTCGATCTCTCCCTCACCAAATCACTAAATGTAAGTCAGTTATAAGTTCACAGTGATTCAAGACTCGTAGTAAACCAAATCATAGGAGCGTACGAGGCTAAGGAAGAAAGGATGGCCAAGTATCTATCCCGGGTAAAAGCAATGCCGAAAAACTTTATTGAGATAAAGCTCAAAGGAACCCTCTGTTGAACAATGGTCGAGCCGATGTCGTAGCTAGATTAGAAGGTCAGTGCCTGTCGAGATTCTACATCGGCTAATCATCGAAGAAGAGGAAAACACGATTGAGTTATGCTTAAGCCTTGAGATAGGAGAATCTTGGATGGATTTTCTCATCCGATATATAAAATATGGTGAATTAACAGACTTAAAGTTGGAAAGAAAGAATCTCAGACACAAAGCAGCCAAATTCTTAGTTATTGGGAATATTTTATATAAGAAAGGATTTTTATCCTCCCTCTACTCTCAGTGTCTATCCGATAGAGTTGGAATAAATTTTGAAAGATATATATGAAGGTTCCATCTCCAATCATACAAGAGGGATATATTTTGTGAAAAGGGTGGTCACCTGGGGGTATTGGTGGCCGACCTTGGCTAGGGATGTGACCAGTTATGTGAAGAGACGTGATAAGTGTCAGTGGTTTACCATTATCGCTTACCAGCCTGTATATTTTATTACCTTTCCCTGGTTGTTCTTTATTTAGGGAATCAAAATGGGTTGAAGCAGCGGCCATGATCATCATCACCGAGATGAAGAACTTCAAGTTTCTTTGGAGGAATATTATTTATAGATATGGTCTGCCTTATACCCTCAAATAGGAAGCAGTTCAAAAATGATTCTTTGGAAGCCTATTGTAAGAGGGTCGGCATCAAGCAATTTTTCTTAGCTCCAGGTTGACCATAGGTAAATGGTAAAATATAGGTGACTAATAGAACCATATTGGATGGGATAAAAAAGAATGTGGAAGACGCCAAGGGTCTTTGGACCGATGATGTGCATGCTATCATGTGGGCCTACAAGACAATAACGAGAACTCCAACAGGAGAAACCCCTTTCATGCTTGCCTACGGATCAGAGGCAGTGATTCCTATAGAAATTAGTTTGCCAAGCGATAGGGTTTAGACCTATGATCTAGAAAAAATGTTAAATAGAGGAGGTTGGATCTAAACATCATTGAATAGAGGAGAGAAGATACAGAAATTAGGCAAATAACCTATCAGTAGAGAACTGCCAGAATCTACAACAAAATAGTGAAAGCTAGGACATCAGTAGTAGGAGACTTGGTTTTGAAAAAGGCTTGGAAAAATCCAGATAAACTCCATCCTAATTGGCATGGTCCTTACAGGGAAGCAAAAGTGGTAGTTCCTGGCACATATCGACTCGAGAATTTTGAGGGAGATCCATTCTCCAATCCTTGGAATGCTAATCATCTAAAGAAGAATTATCAGTAGGACATTATATAAGTTTCTTTTAGCATTGTATCATTATGCGAGAATAAAAGTTATGAATGAAAAATTGCAAGTGTTCTTTCATATTCTTGTTGTATGAGTAGTTCAGATTGTATGTTCTAGTTTATCCTAAGCTATAAAACATCACTTATGTGGTGAAGTAGCATTACCTTGCTCTCAGTGACATGATATTTCAGATGGTCTAACCTCGTTCATGGATTATTAATAACACCAAGATGGGGGAACAATATCTTAACATCATTAATTTGGTGAAAAACTCTCTCGGCTAAGACGACAAGGTATCATGATGTAATTCTCATCCATACACTCCCAAAATGATGAGACAGAAATTGTGATATGACACCATAATTTAATGAATTCAAATTCAAACATCATTTCATTATGGTTTATCTTAACATAATTAATTTGGTGAAAAACTCTCTCAGTCGAGATGACAGCGTATGACAAGGTAACTCTCGTCCATACATTCTCAAAACGACGAGAGGGGAATTGTGATATAACACCATAATTGGGTGAATTTAAATTCAAAAATCATTTAATTGTGGTTTATCTTAACACCATTAATTTGGTGAAAAACTCTCTCAACCGAGATGACAGTGTAGGATGAGGTAGCTCCCGTCTAGGCACTTTCAAAACAACGAGAGGGGACTTGTGATATAACACCATAATTTGGTGAATTAAAATTCAAACATCATTTCATAATGGTTTATCTTAACATCATTAATTTGGTAAAAAAACTCTATCGATCGAGACAACAGTGTAAAATTAGGAAGCTCTCGTCTATACACTCTCAAAACAACGAGAGGGGACTTATTTAATTCACTCACTTATTTGGTTATATTTATCACGTCTAAGGATGGGACGATGTGTGAGAAGAAAATGATTAACTGGTGATCTCAAGTTATAAACCATTTAATTATGGTTACTTATTTAAACATCACTAGATTTTTCCAAAAAAACACAATGACATAACAAGAAGAGATGACAGGAACAAATAGTGCAAACATTTAGCATTTAGAGATTTAACAAAATTCTTCCAACAAAGATGTTTAAGGAGAATATAGGCAGAGTAAAAAATTGTTAAGTGTTACATTAGCAAGGGCTAACAAGGCCACACACTGCCGCCCATAATAGAGTTAAACTTGGGTCTCTTCAAAGGGAATATCATAGGGAGAAACGATGACATTATGTGTAGGGATCTGAGTTTTAGCACCATCACTGTTGACACCACCTTCGACCGAATCTTTGACATTTTTAGTGTTCTTTGTAAGATTAACCCAAAGAGTATCGATCGGATTCTCCACCTCGAATAGGGCGGTCCCGATCAGGGGGTTGGTGAAATTAAGGCCTTCAATGTCTTTAGGTGTCACGGTCCCGCAAAAAATGTGCTTTAAGGTAGCCTATTGATTAATAGTTTTAATCCCTCTTTCAAGGTATTCAAATGTATAATCCCCAAACTCGTTAGACTCTTTAAACTTAGCCACATATTGAGTCTTTGCCTCTTCCAAAGCTTCTTTGATGATGACATATATCTCATCATGCTTATTGTCAACCAGCTCCATTAAGGCCTTTGCGTGATCATCTTTCAAAACATCCAATTCTCGTCTCTTATCCTACATAGCTAATGTTGCCTTATGAAGATCCTCCCTCAAACCCTGCTCCGTCCTCTCGGCATCTCTTCCTTTCTGGATAAATGAAAGCTTCCGCGCAACCATGTATCCTAAGTGATAGATGGAAGCAGAGACTGTAAAAATAATGAAGAATCAAGTTAGTACAAGACAACATATGGAAAACTAAAAATTGCCAAAGTTCAAGAAAATACCTAGATAGCCCTATGAATGCCGAATTCAGTTAGGAAGGAAGAGTTAATCGAATAAAGAAAACTATTGTTGGCATCAAATATCAAGGAGGTGACAAAGTCAATTGACTTCTTAGCTCTTCCACTCAAACTCTCGTCATTGAGCTTTAGCTAAGTGAGACAAGCAATACGGGCGTTATTGGTGGAGATGTGCCCTGTCGATCCTTCTGTCCTGCAAACTCTATTTTTATTATCGGTGGGTAATAGTGTCCTCCACTCGCTCCTTTCTCTTTTTAATATCGTCGGTGATTAAGGGTGAAAAGCGGAGCGTGTAAGTACGTCGATCGTTGTTTTCGTTTCATCACGTTAATACAAAAATCTAAATTACGACTACACTCAACTGGTGAGTACAGCGGTAAGTCAGATATCGAATCCACAGAGAATGTTTGATAGATCGTAACAGATTATTAAATTCAGGAATAAAAGTGTAAAAAGGTGATTGTTGGTCATAAATAAAAGAAAAGAGAAGTTAAGTTAAGTCTAAATAGAGTAAAAGCGAGGATCGGGATATCATCCAACCATACGGATCGAAATAACTACTAATCAAGATTCCGGCTCGAAAGCAATTTAATCGAGCATTAACAATTAAACATAAACTTCACACAATAAGGAATTTTAAGCCAAAGTTGTGAGAATAAACACTTAACCGAAAAATGGTCGCACACGTATCAAACTCGGATTATCGCTATAAACACTACGATGCATGACATAGAAAGTTAAACGCATAATAATCCGACTTTAATTCGCGCGGGTTCAATTAAACGTAAGTTTGCACAAAACCTAATTTTCGGAGCTTGGGGCCCGAAAATGGCAGAAATGAAATCTCGACCTTATTTATTTTAGGGTGGATGATGAATTAAACTAAATTATGTTAATTAAACTAGGAAAATAAGAATTAAAGCATGTAAACTAGTTAGAAAGCATGGAAACTAAATTGCAAAGCAAAGAAAGAATGAAGAACAAAGCTATTTTAAAGGAGATGGCAATGGATAGTTCAATATTATAAAACCCATGGGTTGTCAATCCAAGAAGAAGAGAAAATGAACTCTCCAAACCAAACCCTAACCTAAAATGTATCCTCTAACTATCTATATCATAATATGAGAGTCCAAGTATATCTCTTATTACAACAAAAATTGGTTTAAGTAGTAAGTTGGAATAAAAGAAAAGAAGAAAGAAAAGCTAACAAAATATCTGCAGAAAAATAGGAGATCGATCAATAAACCCCTGTAGTCGATCGATCGACTGTTAAAATCGTGGCAAAAAATATGAAGGGTCAATCGATCGACCCCCAGGCTCGATCGATCGATCAAGCAGGCCAGACTGCGATTTTCTCTGTTTTGGCATGCTTTCCATCTCCGCTCAAATCGCCGTTATTCATCATACGGACTCGGAATCGCGCACCGTTCATGGCCACACGAAGCTATTGAGGAGGGATAAAACTTCAATGTAGATGTAGGGCCAGGTGCCCAAGCTGTGAAATGACCGAATTACCCTTGAACATGCAATTGTGTACGGAAATTGCGCGAAATGCATCCAAATCCCATTCTTAGTACCTAAATACCTACAAGAGCCCAATTATACCTCATATAGCATGTTAATAATATAAACAAAGGTTTTCTGGTTAACGGACTTAAATATAGAGATTAAGGCACCCAAGGGGGGCTAAAATGCATAGGTTCGACGGATGAAATACGCAATATTTGCGTATTATCACACCCCCTAACTTACACATTTCTAGTCCCTAGCAATGAAATAGGATGCAACAAGAACAACAAGCACCAAAAGCAGGATAAGTACAAAAATATAGTATAAAAGCATAAAGCCACTTTTGCGGGCGATTCGATTGCATTTAGCGTATGCAATAAGCAGTTAAACCCCTAGGTTACCCTAGTGGACGAGTGTCGTCTCGTGAGGGTTTTAGGGGATGCTACCCACAAACACCACATAGTTTCCTCAAAATATTCCCAATCAAGCATTCGACAAACTCAATAATGCGAACAAGATTTCAACATGCTATTAGCAAGGCAAACTAATTCACATGAGAAGTTCGTAGTTTTAACATTATCGAATGCACCTCAATGAATTGAAACTTTAACATGTGGGAGGGGAGTGAGCATACGCAAAATATGATTTGGCAAAAAACTTAAATAACTCAGATACTAAATATCATAGCATGCATAAAAGTCAATCCTCACGGGCATTACACTAATCAAATAAATTCACTTGAAACAGGGAGGTAACACAAGGGACATGTGGGCATAAGGAGTAAATGTAAATGGAAACTAGGATGCGCACATATCTCAAATGAAGAACACTATATAGGAAATAAAAATTGCAATCTCAGTGAAAAGATACCGCACATATAGAAGAGGCGAAATGCATTTTTACAGATTATCAAAACTATTTAAACATTTGAATTACATCAACTTAAGATCACATAGGACTTTAATAGGGTTGTAATGTAGGCTAGGTTAAGGTACGAAATGATAGGGATGTATATACAGATTCAAAGTGTTTGGGAATGAAACTCGAAAAAATGGGAAAATCTGGCCAATTTCAAAATTGGAAAATGATTTCCAAACGAGCATTAGATATAACAATCGAGAGAGTAACAAGGATTATTGAACCACTACAAACACTATAAACAACTTTCTCTTTCTTTTTCTTTTCTTCTTTTTCTCACTTTTTTTTTCTTTTGTTTTCTTTTGTTTTCAACTTTCTCTTTTTCACTCTTTTCATGCTCAAATTGCAACCACAATACACAACAATATCATTCAATCCCAAGAAACAATCCAAACAAGGGTATGTAAGGTAATATGTATGGTATAAAACTCTAATTTGGAGTTGGTTATGGGATTTTGGGTAATAAAACGAAAGGCTAGTATTTAAGCTCAAGTGGGTTGACTAGGGAACATATAAAAGGTGAGGTCAAGGTCATATGGGTGATATAAAAAGATGGCCTATGATCATTTCAAAAAGTTTA
The DNA here is from genome assembly GCA_949130495.1 of Sambucus nigra. Classification (NCBI taxonomy): domain Eukaryota; kingdom Viridiplantae; phylum Streptophyta; class Magnoliopsida; order Dipsacales; family Adoxaceae; genus Sambucus; species Sambucus nigra. Next base: position 439,443,267 of record OX422210.1, read on the forward strand.
CACAATTCTCAAGTCAAAACAATATATGAAAATCATGATCAAGTAATACATTTCAAGTATGAACTCAATTAATGAACAGTCAATGAAAGAATAAAGAGATTACCAACGACTGCAACATTTTCAAAGAGGAAAGAAAGGTGTATACACTCACAAATGAAGATAAGTCTCTAATATCACTCGGTGTAAGTATATATAATGCAACAAAAGCCTACCGAGTTATAAAAATCTTAAACCAAATCAATATAATAAGAATGGTGCATGTGCTCACGGGATAAAGTTTAATTCATAAAGTTATTCAAAATATCAATAATCAAGACTAAAGTCAATTAACTTCTAAAATCGAGAAAATGCGTCATTGGGTTCTCTATTGGATCGGGCAATTATTGAAATTTATCATCAAAAACAAAGGCAAAATGCCTAAAAAAGGAGAAAAAAGAAAGAAAATATTTTTGAAAATTTTCAAAATTTTAACAAAAACATGCTTTGTAATCTCAATTGTAATCAAATCCAAGGACTAAACAGCAAAACGGATAGAATATCCTACACCCCCTAACTTAAATGTTGCATTGTCCCCAATGCGTCCATTAAAGAACACAACACAAAGATAGGAAAAGAATGATATTACCCAAATGTGGAGCGATCTCCATAAGTACAAGTCCCAATGAAGCTACAAAATAAGTTAGTACAAAGCATAGGAAGAATATGTACCGATTTATTAATTTAAGAGAATCTATGTCATGAGTCGTAATAATATAGAGGGGCTGAAGTGCAAATACTAGATAAATTGATAGTGAACTTTTTGATTTTATAAAATGGAAGGTCACACACATCAAAATCCAATAAACAACCACAAACTACATTTTTATTTCCCATTTCATAAGTTCAATAAAAAATCACTTAATACATTACAACTAGTGAAATGAAAGAAATACAAATAAAAAATAAAAAGTACAATATAATATCCGATCCCAGAATGCCAAAAACGACCCAGTACAATAGCAACCTAGTGGCCAGAACCACTAGGATCGGAAGGGTCCTAAAAATGAGGAGGTAGCAGTGTGTCGAAATCACTGCGCTGCAAATAAAGATCTCTTATCATCTGCTGCATCATCCTGTACTCGTGTCTGTGCAACGCTCTAGCCTGCCTCTGCTGGGCCCACTCCTGTCGCTGCTCAGCCTGAAACTGTCGCAGGTCGGCCTGATATTGCTGCATCTCGGCCTGCTGCTGGTCCAGGTGGGACACCCATGTAGCCCACCTGATCTGGGTCTCTCCCAATGCTAGTCTTGCACGGCCTGGAATGCCTCAAAGCGGGCATCATAATCAATGTGTGGTGCGTGAGAACCCTCACCCATCTCCATCTCCATAATCTCATCCTCCTCATCGTCGAGCTCATCAGCCACCTCTTCCCTCTGTCTATTGTTGCCCGGTTGCCCCCACTCGTGTTTTAGCATCTTTGAGATATTATCCTTGGAGAGAAGCCCGAGTGGCTCGTGCTTGCGATCAGCGTCAAACTCTAGGCAACCGTGCAATAAACAGATCTTAGTAATGAGGGCAGGAAATGGAAGAGAATACCTCCAAACAATCTCCTTAGCCGTCGCGCACATCATATCCATAAATATATTGGGCAAGCTGATATTGCCCAAACCATTAATCAGCGCGTAGATCAATGCGACGTGCTTGTGACGAACCTCTGACCGGTTGTTTGTCACTATAAAAGAGTGGACATTAATGTAGTGAAGTAACCTCAGTAAGTCCTCCATTGCGGCCGAGCGAAAAGCACCTTTTTTCCATGCCTCCCCTGGTACAAGAGCCTCTATCAATGTCCCACGGCCGAAGATGTTCCCATCCATAAAATTGATCGAGTCCCCAGGGTTTGGCACACCCATGTGGTCAGCCAAGTCTTAATTACCGAAAGGTATACTCACCCCACGGACCATAGCCTCATAAGTAGTCGGCCCGTCCCCTTTCACCTCTACCAAAGTGGCATAAAAAATACGAACGAGCTCTTCATTGATGCGCCCGTTGGTAGCGAGAAAGGGCTCCCATCCATGACGGTGCAAAAGAACACGCGCCTCCCGTGGTATGTGATCAATAGTCCACGCAAAATGGTAACCAAACGAACGCTCGGATGTCTGAAAGTGGACGTGGTACCAATCTCGCTCTTGGTCGCAGCGAAACCCGTCAACGCCCCCGGTGGGCATACACCTCGTATACTTGTATTTCTTTAACTGTGCCATTTCAACCTACAAAACAAGAATTAAGCAATATGAAAAAGATTGTAAGCACAATTAATGGTTAGTTAGTGTACAAGTTGAAATGGGGGTGCAAGTGCGCAAAATCGAGGTAACAAAATGCAACATTGCGATAATAAATGTCGGAATGCGACAAGGAATGAAAATCACCCAAGTGTGCGCCAAAATTGGATTGAAAACTATTTGGAACATTTTAACGATCACTTGGCGTGCGTAATGTGCGTCAAGGTTGAAAAATACCATTTTGAACCAACCAAATCGCCCCACTCATGAACAAAATAACAATCCAACAATATACAAGTGTTCATGAGTGGATATTCATCAATAATCACAAGAAATAAGGGTTGGAACAACACAAATCAGGGGAAAAACCAACACATATAATAAATGTCAAGAAACGGTTAAAACATGAAATTTGTGATAAAAATCAACCCAAATCTACGAAAACATAAATTTAGAGGAAGTATTATACCTTTGCAATGTATACTAGGAGTTGAAATAAAGAAATGTGGTGTGGGAAAAAAAACTAGGGAACGAAACTGTTAAGAGAAGAGAGAGAGAATAAGGAAAAAGGGGAAAAAATAGCAGCTCTCGTCCTAATACTGCTCGATCGATCGATCAAGCCAGGGCCTTCGACCGATCGATTGAGCAGCAACCAGCACACTGCTTTATGTTTTTAAAATGGCGGGGATTTGCAATTATGGGATAATTAGGGGGTTTAAGTATAATATAAATATATATATATAGTAAATATAAGTATATATATATATATATATATATATATATATATATATATATATATATACGCACAACGAAAAACTAAAAAATACGCACAACGAGCAACACAGACGCATGATCGCGACAAAATGAATAGTAAAAAAAAAGAAAAAAAAGAAAAGCAAATGCAAATGCGTGAGAATAAGTGTGAAAAATAAAGGAAAAATGTTTTGTGGGACTTTTTTTGATTATTTTCTTAACAAATGTGTGCCGGGGCGCATAGTCTCCGCAAATTCAAGTGCGTTGAACCTACAAAAGGGTTAGAACCAAGCATAAAAAAAAAGAAATGAAAAGAGGTTAACTAATTACACTAGGTTAAATTAAGAAAAAATAAAAATGAAAAAGTTAGTATATACAACCTAAACATAGGATGTGTAATTAACTATATACTAAAAGTTGAAACTTTTGAGGGTCCATCCAAAACACAATTTGAATTTGGCGAATCAACGGTGGACCCTCCCGAACATGCATGCCTCCCGAAAAATAGGAATTCCATTCAAACGACAGAAGGCATGTATAAGGGGATAAAAGCGAACCATCCCCAATTGAAACTTTGGGAGGGAGGATGGGGGATTTGGATAGGATGGGCAACAAATACACATGCGGGCCGAGAAAACATGAATTAATTCCCAAGTATTTTAAAGTTGGAATGGGAGGTGGCGCACATGAGGGCAAAAATGCCGTTATGGAAAGCGGCTCGAGCGAGTAGTCCTCATCGGTGAAAAGGTTTGGAACTAAAAAGTTTTGAACCGATTCACCGGGTACTCGAATTGGTGAGATAGTATAGAATAAAGACGAGGATAAAAGCAATTCAATCTCAGGCAATGAGTTATCATCGCTTGAAAATTGAATTTCGGATGGAATAGGCTCGTTCACAATGAAGCTTTCTTCTTTGAAAATCAAAGAAGACATGAATTCATTGCAAATGGATACTATATCTTTTTCATCCTCATTTTCATTATCTACTATACCGTGGGTCAAGTCAAGGATGATTTGTTCCAAAGTAGGAATGAAGTCCTCATTTGGTTCAAAACAGTTCTCGACTTCGGCAGTCTCCGAAGAAAAGTCATCGTCGAATTCAAATAGTAAATCCAACTCGTGTTCCCAACAACGATTTTCTTCCCGATAACGTTCTTCAATCCTCTCAATTTCAAGCATACGCAATCCCTCACTGAAAGTCATACGGCGAGGAGCGGATGCTTGGAAATGGGAAGTTTGGAAATTTTTCTCGGGATTACACTCAAAATCATTAACATAAGAATTTTGAAAATGATTACAATTAGTTTCAAATTCTTATCATAAGGATCATGCGACCCAAAATCAGAATGATCAAGCACAAAATTGCTGCAATCTAAACTTTGACTTTCGTAATACTCACCCAATGTCATTTTAGATGTTGCAACTTTTTGGGATTGCAAGTATTGACCAAAATTCAAAGGTTTACCGAAAATTTGAGGAATATCATTAGGATTACCAGAAAAGTTAGAATAAGACATGCTTACCCCAATAAAGGCTCGAGAAGGCGACTTCCACACTGTGACACCCCGACTAATTAAATACCGGTTAGCTACTCCTTTATAAAATTAATTCAAAATGCCAAGTTGGCTCAGTTAATAACATCACTGTCGAAAACATTTTTTTATTATTACTAACCACCTAGTATTTAAAAAGCAAGTTGCCAAATTTTAATTTAAGTCTGATTAACATGCAACAAAAGTAATGAAGAAATAAATAACACCATTCACCATGCTGAAGTAAAATGAATAACCATCACAAATAGAGTAAATAAAGTCTAGAGGAAACCCCTCAATACAATCCCATACTAAAATAAATAAACTGAACTGAAATAAAATATGCTAAAGTCTGAAACTGAAATGTGAAAGATACTCTAAATAGAAATGGGCAACATGCCCTAAACTGATAGATAGTGACTCTGGAATCCAAAAGATAGAAGCGCCTATGAACAAATCCCTGTAGCTTCCACAAACCGCTACAGCGCGTCACCTGAATGAGTACCCTATGCTTGGTGTCCTTGTGGCTGGGCACCTAAAAATTATTTTTACAAAGGAAAAGAGATTTGAAAAGCAAACGGGTCAGAGCCCGAATGTGGAGTTATATTTTAAAAACCTGCAAGTGCTTTAAAAACATTTAAAACATTAAATGCAAAGTACATGTTAGGACGTGCACTCACATTATATTCTCACCTCTCGTCTAACTGTGCACTCCTAACGCAAGTACCCATCTATAACTACCCATACTACTAGCTAAGTGACAACATATCTAGCTAGACTGCCAAAGGTCCTGCCAATAATACTTGGTTCCATTTACATAATAATGCTCGTAATTAAATAGGGGTTTAACGTCAACTCCGATACTCAATGTGCAATATTTATAACTGTCAATTAACTCGTTATATTTCTCGAAACAATACCGTAATATAATTATAACATTAACATGGTGATTCTCATTAATTAAATGTATATTATTCACATCATAAATATACGATACAAGCACCCCGCAACTAAGCTGTAGTGCACACATACTCTGCTATCCATCCCGGTACATCACGTACATAAGGATCACATATTCCGAATCTCTCAGGAATAGTTCAGATAACACAAATCACAAATAGTGGAGGCGAACATAGTCACCATCACATGGGTCACGCACATACCTACGCTCCCATGATCATGCAGACTTATTAATATCACAATAAGTCCTTCTATGACCTATGTTCATCAAGGTACCAGTCTATATCCCCCCGTAGGCACACAAGGATTAGAGGGTCCTAAGCGAACGTAACCTCCCGTGATAGCAAGTATGGTAGGTATGTCATACACACAAGATTTTATGCTAAGCATTCACACATCTTAGATATCTCAATATTAATAAAGTCATACTCTACATCATTATACCATTATTCCAAATCCATATATTTCAAGTATCCCGATAATATATAATTTAAATGGTCGACACGTCTCACGTCGTAATTCCTTAAACTTAAAACCTATCTCAAATAGACTATTAAGTCTCCCATAATTCTCACATATGACATCTTTATACCTAAGGTCTTTGCTTCTTCCCCAAACCTTATTTCATCAACTTATTCAAATTTGTACTATTAACCCAAATATTATCTCACATGACAAATTTCATTTATTTAGAAAAATTCCTCAAATTACATTCCAAATAAAGTCCTATCTCATAATCATGCCTACTGGTCTTCCTTAAAGTTAAGGGTATTCATAAAGTCTCTAATAATATTATCCAAGGGTTAACACCACTAAAATTCAATTAAGGGAAAACTTCATTTATTCTGGGAAGGTCGATCGATCGACCTTGACCTTCGATCGATCGATTTTGTCGATCGATCGACTGATGAATGTCGATCGATCGATTACACAGGTATGGTTACGGACTGCTTCGATTTGCAGATTTGAAAACATGCCAAACTTATTTTTAAAGCATGATTCTCTAATATAACGTTATAGTAATGTCATATAACCATCCTACAATCTTACTAACGTCCATAAATCAATATTTCAACAACTAAAGGCTACATATGGATCAATCTTTATCAAAAACCTAGTTTTCTAATTTATCTCAAGAACATTCATAAACCTCATCTTAAATCCGTTTTTGGCATCACAAAAGTCAGTAATTCCCTTAATATGATCTTCCAGTAACATTCTACATGCAACCTATATCCCAAAAATTAAACTAATAACTCCAATCTTATGGGTTTTTCATTATCTTCCAAGAACATATAAAGTTTTTGAATAATCTAACATGGAAGAAGCATTCTCCGAAATTTAAATGGAATAAATCACTTGCCTTGATTGTCTCTGGATTTGGTGTTGGATTTGTAAGCTCTTTCTGCAGATTTTCTGCAGAATTCCTCCTCTTTCCCTTCCTCTCTAAGCTTTCTTCTTCCAAAGGTGGCTATGGTGGCTAGGGTTTCCTTTGGGAGAGTTGGAAGACTAAATGATAACCTACGTAGCTTTCTAGGTTAATAAGGGTTGGTTATGGGCTTAGTGGGTCTTATCCACATCAGATTTAATTAACCAAATTTTCGTCACTTTTAATTCCTCAAAACGTGAAATTACGAAAATACCCTTTAAGTTGCCGGTATGGCCTAAAAATACCCCGGGACCCAAACTATACCCCCGGCTAGTGTTTTCTGACTATCTCGACACTTCCGGACGCGTCGGCGCACTCAAAAAGACAATACGGATTATAGATTTTAAATTCACTTTTTATTATCAAAATATTATACCGTGACGCGGCGGTCCCACGCATCTCAACAAAATTTCTAAAATGCCGTATATAAATCCCACGACAATTTTATAATACCAAGTTCATATATAATCATATATGCACAAAATCAAATACCAATTCGCATCACATTAGTATTTATAACCCGGATTAAATTTCAATTAATACGCAATTTAATTAATTAATCCCAAAAATAAATATAGTCAAAAGTACGGGGTATTACATACTTCCCCCCTAAAAACTGAATTTCGTCCCGAAATTCGAAACTAGACAGTACCTGCCAAAAAATAGCTCTGGATAACGTTCGCGCATCTCATCCTCGCGCTCCCATGTGGACTCCTCAACATTGTGATGTCGCCACTGAACACACACTAACGGGACTATCTTTGACCGCAGTTTCCTCTCGCTTCGGTCCAAAATAGCAATTGGCCCCTCCTCGTAGGAGCTATCCGGCTGGAGATCGATGTCCTCCACAGCAATGTGAGAATGAGCCAAATCATCTCTAAGGTATTTCCTCAGCGAGGAAACATGGAACACGTCGTGAATTCGATGTAAGTGCTCCGGTAGTCCCAGTCTATACGCAACCGGTCCGATCCGCTCAATAATAGGAAACGGCCCCACATACCTCGGTGCCAACTTCCCCTTCTTCCCGAATCGCATAATCCCCTTCATCGGAGAAACCCTGAGCAAAACCTGGTCCCCCACTTGGAACTCTCTGAAAAACCTCTTCGCATCAGCATAACTCTTCTGCCTGTCTTGAGCTACCCGAATGCGACTCCGAATCAACTCAATCCTTGCCGAAGTATCCTGAATCACTTCCGGCCCAAGTAGTTTGTTGTCCCCCACCTTTAACCAACATGCTGGGGAACGACAAGGCCTACCGTACAACGCCTCAAACGGAGCCATGCCAATTGTAAACTGATAGGAGTTGTTGTAAGCAAACTCCACCAGTGGAAGGTACTGCTCCCATCAACCCCCAAAATCAATAATGCACATGCGTAGCATGTCCTCCAACATCTGATTGGTGCGCTCTGTCTGCCCATCGGTCTGTGGATGATAATCCGTACTCAACCGCAATTCCGTGCCCATTGCCTCCTGGAAACTCTCCCAAAATCGCGAAACAAATATCTTGTCTCTGTCAGACACGATATTCAGGGGCACACCATGAAGTCGCATAATCTGTGAAATGAAGAGCTGGGCATACTGTCCCGTAGTGTAGTCAGTCCTTACGGGTAAGAAGTGAGCGACTTTGGACAACCTGTCCACAATTACCCAAACGGAGTCGTGACCCCTCTGCGACGTAGGCAACCCCGTGACAAAATCCATGGATATGCTCTCCCACATCCACACCGGAACCTCCAACGGCTGTAGCAATCCTGCTGGTCTCTGATGATCCACTTTTACAAGCTGACAAGTGGTGCATTTCGAGACAAACTCAGCGATATCTCTCTTCATACCGCTCCACCAATACTGCCGTCTCATGTCTTGGTACATTTTGTCCCCTCCGGGATGTACCGCGAACCGTGAGCCATGCGACTCTGCCATCACATCGTGCCGCAATTCTTCCCCTTCCGGAACTACCAATCTCCCATTGAAGCGTAATCCCCCGTCTGAGCTAACGGTATAGAACTCGGCTCCCTCTGCAAGTAATCGAACTATCTGCTCCTGACAGAACGAATCGTTAGCCTGTGCCCGTACTACCTCCGTGACAATCTGCGGTGTAACGGTCATCACAGACATGAAAGATCGGGCCACTGCATCCTGGTGTCCCAATTCCTTCCACTTAGCTTTCCACACCTCTGCCACCTCATCTGCTGGCCTGCGGCTCAACGCGTCTTCTACCACGTTAGCCTTACCCGGGTGGTACTGGATGTCGAACTGGTAGTCTTTCACAAACTCAAGCCACCTACGCTGCCGCATGTTCAACTCCTTCTGTGTGAACAGATATTGTAGTGACTTGTGATCCGTGAACAGCTGAAACTTCTCCCCCAAAAGATAGTGCCTCCAAATCCGTAAGGCAAATACCACTGCTGCCAACTCCAAATCATGCGTGGGGTAATTCTTCTCGTGAGGCTTGAGCTTACGAGAAGCATAAGCTATGGCCTGTCTCTCCTGCTGCAATACACCTCCCAGTCCTTGCAAAGACGCATCGGTGTAAACCAAATACTCAACTCCCGGTCTCGGCAATGCTAACACAGGTGCTGAGGTCAATTTTTCCTTCAATTCATCGAATGCCAACTGACAGGCATCACTCCAGATGTATGGCACACCCTTACGAGTAAGATGTGTCAAAGGACCTGCTATCTCCGAGAAACCCCGAATAAATCTCCTGTAGTATCCTGCTAAACCCAAGAAACTACGAATCTCCGTTGGTGTCGTGGGCTGTCCCCACTCCCTCACCGCTGATACCTTTCTCGGATCGACAGATATTCCCTGATCGGAAATAATGTGACCCAAGAACTGTACTTCCTTCAGCCAAAACCCGCACTTCTCATATTTTGCATACAGTTCGTTCTGACGAAGTGTCTGCAAAACCTGCCTCAAATGCTCGGCATGCTCCTCCTCTGTCTGAGAGTAAACCAGAATGTCATCAATGAAGACAATGACAAACTGATCTAGGAAATCCCTGAACACCCTGTTCATCAAGTCCATAAACACTGCTGGAGCGTTGGTCAAGCCGAAAGGCATAACCCGAAATTCATAAGAACCATATCTCGACAAGAATGCGGTCTTCGAGACATCCTCCTCCCTGATACGCAACTGATGGTATCCTGACCTCAAGTCAATCTTTGAGAAGAAAGAAGCTCCTCTCAACTGGTCGAATAAGTCATCGATTCGAGGCAACGGATACTTATTCCGTATCGTGACCTTATTCAACTCTCGGTAGTCCACGCACAATCTCAGTGAACCATCCCTCTTCTTCATAAACAAAACCGGAGCGCCCCAAGGTGAGGTACTCCTGCAAATAAAGCCCTGCCCTAACAGCTGCTCTATCTGATCCCGTAACTCTCGCATCTCAGCTGGAGCCATACGGTACGGTGCACGTGCTATAGGTCTCGTACCCGGTAGCAAATCTATAACGAATTCTATCTCTCGACTGGGTGGTAAGCCTGGTATCTCCTGAAACACATGTGAATACTCCTTGACAACCGGGATCGAATCCAAAGGAATCACAACCTCCTTAGAGGTATCCTCCTCTATGTAATACAGATGAGCGGTCGATCCTCCCTCTGGGCGAGGCATCGCCACTATAAACATCTCCTTCCCCGGAATGGCAAAAACAATGCTCCCGCTGAAGCAATCAATCATGGCCCTATATGATACGAGCCAGTCCATACCGATGATCACATCGTGAACATGCATGTCTAACACTAACATGTCCGCAGGCAATACCAAACCACCAACCTCTACCCCCACTCCCCGGCATATAAAGAAAATAAGTGACCCACTCCCTAATGGTGAGTCGACACACGTCACTGTGCTCTCTGCCGTAGCTAACAATCCTAAAGCTTTCGCGAAGTGTGTAGCTATGAAACAATGTGTAGCACCCGTATCAAATAACACCCGACCCATAGTGCTATGGATAGGAAACGTACCCTCGATCGCGGGCGGTGCCTGTGGAACTGCAGCCTGGTGAACGTTGTAGACACGTTCATACTGTAGCTGCCCCTGCTGAGCTGGGACTGCTGGAATAGGTGGCAATGCTGCCATCTGTGGCGGTGCGGGAAGAGCTGCGGGAAACATCGGCCTCTGTGGCTCCTGGCGAGCACCCTGCTGCTGCTGCTGTGGGGTCCTGCCCCTATCAGGACAATCCTGTTTCTTATGGCCAGTCTTGCCACAAGTAAAGCACTTCCCTGGGAAGTTCCCTCCCCTCTACCCCTGCTGTCCCCGGCCCTGGTGGCCGTTACCATTCCTCCCTTGGCCCTGCTGGCCCTGGTGAAACTGCTGCCCATTCTATCCCTGCTGGCCCTGATGGCCGTTTGGACCCTGATGGCCCTGACGGAAACCTCCCTGACCCTGCCTGTAGTTCCCTGACCGGAACCTCTTATTATCCCCCTGCTGGGAGACCTACTCACTCTGCCTCTGCCCCTGACCAGATTGTGCACCGCTGGCACCATGTCCTCCAGTCCTGCCCTGATGGCTAGGCTCCCCCGACCGCTTGCCCTCGGCCATATGAAAATGGTGGTCCTGGCAGTGCAATAATGCAGCGTTAACCACATCAGAATACGTGGCCAACGATAGGTTCCCTAGCAGATGCTGACGGATCCTCCAATTCAACCCATCAGTGAACTTTTCTATCTTCTTCTTCTCTGTTGGAATCTCGTCTGGAACGATATTCAACAGGTTAGTAAACTCGGCCTCATACTCGGCCACCTGTGACACCCCGACTAATTAAATACCGTGTAGCTACTCCTTTATAAAATTAATTCAAAATGCCAAGTTGGCTCAGTTAATAGCATCACTGTCGAAAACATTTTTTTATTATTACTAACCACCTAGTATTTAAAAAGGAAGTTGCCAAATTTTAATTTAAGTCTGATTAACATGCAACAAAAGTAATGAAGAAATAAATAACACCATTCACCATGCTGAAGTAAAATGAATAACCATCACAAATAGAGTAAATAAAGTCTAGAGGAAACCCCTCAATACAATCCCATACTAAAATAAATAAACTGAACTGAAATAAAATATGCTAAAGTCTGAAACTGAAATGTGAAAGATACTCTAAATAGAAATGGGCAACATGCCCTAAACTGATAGATAGTGACTCTGGAATCCAAAAGATAGAAGCGCCTATGAACAAATCCCTGTAGCTTCCACAAACCGCTACAGCGCGTCACCTGAATGAGTACCCTATGCTTGGTGTCCTTGTGGCTGGGCACCTAAAAATTATTTTTACAAAGGAAAAGAGATTTGAAAAGCAAACGGGTCAGAGCCCGAATGTGGAGTTATATTTTAAAAACCTGCAAGTGCTTTAAAAACATTTAAAACATTAAATGCAAAGTACATGTTAGGACGTGCACTCACATTATATTCTCACCTCTCGTCTAACTGTGCACTCCTAACGCAAGTACCCATCTATAACTACCCATACTACTAGCTAAGTGACAACATATCTAGCTAGACTGCCAAAGGTCCTGCCAATAATACTTGGTTCCATTTACATAATAATGCTCGTAATTAAATAGGGGTTTAACGTCAACTCAGATACTCAATGTGCAATATTTATAACTGTCAATTAACTCGTTATATTTCTCGAAACAATACCGTAATATAATTATAACATTAACATGGTGATTCTCATTAATTAAATGTATATTATTCACATCATAAATATACGATACAAGCACCCCGCAACTAAGCTGTAGTGCACACATACTCTGCTATCCATCCCGGTACATCACGTACATAAGGATCACATATTCCGAATCTCTCAGGAATAGTTCAGATAACACAAATCACAAATAGTGGAGGCGAACATAGTCACCATCACATGGGTCACGCACATACCTACGCTCCCATGATCATGCAGACTTATTAATATCACAATAAGTCCTTCTATGACCTATGTTCATCAAGGTACCAGTCTATATCCCCCCGTAGGCACACAAGGATTAGAGGGTCCTAAGCGAACGTAACCTCCCGTGATAGCAAGTATGGTAGGTATGTCATACACACAAGATTTTATGCTAAGCATTCACACATCTTAGATATCTCAATATTAATAAAGTCATACTCTACATCATTATACCATTATTCCAAATCCATATATTTCAAGTATCCCGATAATATATAATTTAAATGGTCGACACGTCTCACGTCGTAATTCCTTAAACTTAAAACCTATCTCAAATAGACTATTAAGTCTCCCATAATTCTCACATATGACATCTTTATACCTAAGGTCTTTGCTTCTTCCCCAAACCTTATTTCATCAACTTATTCAAATTTGTACTATTAACCCAAATATTATCTCACATGACAAATTTCATTTATTTAGAAAAATTCCTCAAATTACATTCCAAATAAAGTCCTATCTCATAATCATGCCTACTGGTCTTCCTTAAAGTTAAGGGTATTCATAAAGTCTCTAATAATATTATCCAAGGGTTAACACCACTAAAATTCAATTAAGGGAAAACTTCATTTATTCTGGGAAGGTCGATCGATCGACCTTGACCTTCGATCGATCGATTTTGTCGATCGATCGACTGATGAATGTCGATCGATCGATTACACAGGTATGGTTACGGACTGCTTCGATTTGCAGATTTGAAAACATGCCAAACTTATTTTTAAAGCATGATTCTCTAATATAACGTTATAGTAATGTCATATAACCATCCTACAATCTTACTAACGTCCATAAATCAATATTTCAACAACTAAAGGCTACATATGGATCAATCTTTATCAAAAACCTAGTTTTCTAATTTATCTCAAGAACATTCATAAACCTCATCTTAAATCCGTTTTTGGCATCACAAAAGTCAGTAATTCCCTTAATATGATCTTCCAGTAACATTCTACATGCAACCTATATCCCAAAAATTAAACCAATAACTCCAATCTTATGGGTTTTTCATTATCTTCCAAGAACATATAAAGTTTTTGAATAATCTAACATGGAAGAAGCATTCTCCAAAATTTAAATGGAATAAATCACTTGCCTTGATTGTCTCTGGATTTGGTGTTGGATTTGTAAGCTCTTTCTGCAGATTTTCTGCAGAATTCCTCCTCTTTCCCTTCCTCTCTAAGCTTTCTTCTTCCAAAGGTGGCTATGGTGGCTAGGGTTTCCTTTGGGAGAGTTGGAAGACTAAATGATAACCTACGTAGCTTTCTAGGTTAATAAGGGTTGGTTATGGGCTTAGTGGGTCTTATCCACATCAGATTTAATTAACCAAATTTTCGTCACTTTTAATTCCTCAAAACGTGAAATTACGAAAATACCCTTTAAGTTGCCGGTATGGCCTAAAAATACCCCGCGACCCAAACTATACCCCCGGCTAGTGTTTTTTGACTATCTCGACTCTTCCGGACGCGTCGGCACACTCAAAACGACCATACGGATTATAGATTTTAAATTCACTTTTTATTATCAAAATATTATACCGTGACGCGGCGGTCCCACGCGTCTCAACAAAATTTCTAAAATGCCGTATATAAATCCCACGACAATTTTATAATACCAAGTTCATATATAATCATATATGCACAAAATCAAATACCAATTCGCATCACATTAGTATTTATAACCCGGATTAATTTTCAATTAATACGCAATTAAACTAAATTATGTTAATTATGTTAATTAAACTAAATTATGATGAATTAAACTAGGAAAGAAAGAATTAAAGCATGTAAACTAGTTAGAAAGCATGGAAACTAAATTACAAAGCAAAGAAAGAATGAAGAACAAAGATATATTAAAGGAGATGGCAATGAATAGTTCAATCTTACAAAACCCATGGGTTGTCAATCCAAGAAGAAGAGAAAATGAACTCTCCAAACCAAACCCTAACCTAAAATGTATCCTCTAACTATCTATATCAGAATACGAGAGTCCAAGTATATCTCTTATTACAACAAAAATTGGCTTAAGTAGTAAGTTGGAATAAAAGAAAAGAAGAAAGAAAAGCCAACAAAATATCTGCAGAAAAACAGAGGATCGATCGATTGAAAAATCGTGGAAAAAAATATGAAGGGTCGATCGATCGACCCCCAGGCTTGATCGATCGATCAAGCAGGCCAGACTGCAATTTCCCCTGTTTTGGCATGCTTTCCATCTCCGCTCAAATTGTCGTAACTTCGTCATATGGACTCGAAATCGCGCACCATTCATGGCCACGCAAAGCTAGCGAGAAGGGTTACAACTTCCTTGTATATGTAGGGCCAGGTGCCCAAGATGTGAAATGACCGGATTGCCCTTGAACGTGCGATTGTGTATGAAAATTATGCGGAACGCATCTGAATCCCATTCTTAGTACCTAAATACCTACAAAAGCCCAATTATACCTCATATAGCATGTAAACAATATAAACAGAGGTTTTCTGGTTAACGGGCTTAAATTTAGAGATTAAGGCATCCGAGGGAGCTAAAATGCGTAGGTTCGATGGATGAAATATGCAATATTTGCGTATTATCTGTCGGCTCAATTGGGGCCGCCCACCGTCGACTTCTTCTACTGGCCACTCGGGGTTGTTTGTTTCTTCCCAAACTTTGAAACCATATTCGTAAGATTGGGGGCCACCATCTTCCAAAGCATTTCAGGGACAACAGTTGGACGATATGCAAAAGTTTAACATCATATATATTGGAGCCAAAACTATAGTTAAAGACGAGGTTACAATCCAAAATGAAAAATAAACTTTTGGATTTTCGTAAGAGGACCAATATCCGATCTCATCTTGGCCAAGATGTCATGGGTCATGAGGTCCTCATATTTAATAAGACCACCCTCTCACTTTGGACTCTAATCGGCTTGACCTTCTCTTGGTCATATAAGATCAAGCATGGGTCAAGCTTCGTAGCCATGGACACTTTACCCCATTTTTAGGCGATCCTTGGCTCGGAGGAAGAACATACGTGATTTGTGGGAAACTCCCATATGCCAGATACGAAGAAATATCTTGGCTTCCAATCATGGTTGGATGTTTAGTTCATCAATATAACTTTCTTGGTCGGATTCTTGGATAGAAAGTGGTAATAGCCAGGTTGAGGAACATGCTAACTGGAAGATAGGTTCCATGGAATAACTTCCAGAGAAAAATAATTCTAAGTAAGATTCTCCAAGCGTTCAGAGAAACCTGGGCAAGGGATAAGTCTAAATTAGAACATATGGCACGCAGAACAGGATGTACAGGAAGATAAACTCCTAGTTAAAACATATACTCGTACACCGCAACCTCGTCTGATCGGATGATAAAAGCTCTCTCAGACTCATCAGGAGCTCTCATCATGATATCAGAGTTTATTCCATATAGGTGCCTCCAGTATAAGAGGTCAACATCTTTAATTGAACTCTAAAACATTTAAGCATAATTAGTATCCAATGGTTCCTCGACCTCATCTCCTGAGTTGACAATATTGGTGACTGGAAACCCACTTGGAAATCTATTTTTAAATCCCGCTCAATCAAGGATGATATGTGGTCAACTATTTGAATTGGGGAATGCACAATGGTGACTCTCGGATCCCTAGGGAATGAGTTCTTGGTAGGTAGGTCTGCCTCGTCAAACTAAAAATTTGCATTCTCTCCTATATGAGAGTCATAATAAAGTACCTCGACCTTATCTAAGTTTGTAGCTCCCATCTCGGCAGTACGAGAGGCATGAACTCTCATGGCATGGGCAAAAGAGTTGGCTTCAGTCATGGCAACCAAAACCTTAGACAACGAAGGACTATAACCATTCGAAGATAAGATGTCAATAGCATCACCGCTCACAAATGAGTTTACACTCAGCTTATCTCCATTTGTAACAATTGTTTGGTGATGACTTATAAAAGCATCCTCTCGTCTCTCAACTATATGAGGGTGAAATGTTGGAGGATCGTGTCATATCTCAATGGTGGGAGGACAGATGACAACAAAAGGAATTAAGAAGATTCGGCATAAAGGAAATGCCTCTGCCTTGCGTCTAGCCTCGGCTTTGGCATCGTGTTGGCGGATCTCACTAAAGATCCTTTACCTAAGATTTAGGAATTGATATATTAGCTCATACAGTTTCCTTAACTTCCAAAGGAAGACCTTTAAATTGGATGGAAAAAATAATAAAAAAGGGAAACAGTTTAAGGCAGTGACTATATTGACAAAAAGATCAAGATAGGGAAATGAAACGTTATTATTTTAAGAGCTCAAGAACACCAAATAGAAGGTTATCGAAGAAGATGACTAGCATTAGACCGACAACTTCACAGTGGCTGAAGAAACCAAGAAAAGAAAAGGAAAAAACCCTAAAACCGCCTTCAACCAACAGAACCACCACAAGATGATCTAAAATAATCTTAAAACGATCGAAAAAGATTAAAATCACCAAAAACTTACAAAATCTTACAAAAGGGTAAACGAATGCTTAAAACTTGAAAATAATAGGGTACCTGAAGGAGCTGGGCAAAAAGAGAACCAAGAAACCCTAACGCTTCCCTAAAAAAGCTTGAAAAGGAATATATATATATATATATATATATATATATATATAAAGAGAGAGCTGTTGTGGAAAAGTTCATTTTAGAGAGAGAGAGTGCGCACGAATAAATAAGGAAGAAGAAAAAGAGTTTAGAATTATTTTAAACATCAATAATGATAGGGCACAACTTCCAAAGGACCACCATTTGGGCCCAATTCTCGGGTTGAACATGCCGTCGTCACTTTTAGGGCAATATCCTAAGCTCACGATTAGAGGACAAGTGTCATTTATTAACAACTATCAACAAGTTTTTACCCGATGTGGCAGAGACGTCTCGTTAGTATCAGAACTTAGACACTTATCCCTCAGCCTCCACATATTGAAGTCTAAGGGCTAGGGGTGATTGATATGCCCATATGTACCCTCATCACTGCTTAGGACTAGCTCGAATTAGGACGACCTTACAGAGTTCATATCTCACAATAAATCCAACTAGATACAGTCTCAATCTGGTCCATGTACCCAAGCCGAGACCATATGCCATCGCCTTGAACCTATTTGTATTATCTCGTTTGCTTTCCTAATAATTGGACCTCTTCATTCTAGTCATGTACTCATCTCGTCCTGATGCATGTCAACTAAGGCCCCACTCAACAAGCGACCAGCATAACTTTGGGGGTCTTTTACTCGGCCAGGCCGACACCCCCATCACAATAGGACACATTTGACTCCAGGAAGAGCGCGTAGGCCGCGAGCCCCTCGTGGATAAAATCGGTGCAATAACATATCCCTCACATGTAAAGGATATTTCATCATCATAATCTATTCGTGATAAGGACAGGTATCAGCTCATCTATGGAGGCCACAAACAACACATGTCTGGTGCGTGCAAGGGTTGCACACTGCACCACCCCAATAATATAAATACTCACCTTCCTCTACCTTGAGAAGGACCTTAATTCGAAACTCTATTGGAATCCTGCTAAAATTACAACATAGAGGGAGAAAGATGAGTAATCTGTATCCAAAAGCCATTAGAGACCTTTTCTTAGTGGAATTCACTCACACACACAGTGGAGTAGGCCTATATAGGCTGAACCACTTATATACTGTCTTATCTCCGCTTTGCCTCACCACTTTCTGAATTTACATATCTTTTAATACTCTATTGTTATGCTAGATCGAGCTTACATATATACATTGATTTGGTGATATCATTTCTAATATCATCATTCCCCATTTATAATTTACAAGTAAAACCTCTTTTTCTTGTTTTTTTCTCTTTATAAAAATAAAGTATGTTCGAATACTAATAATAAAGGTTTGGAATTAAGGTATATGATGTAATGAAATAAATCACTAAAGTGAAAACAATGTGACTAATGCTATAATAAGAGAATTTATGGACAAAGGTGGAGAATTGGACCTCCTTATGAAGACTTGGAATGAATCTTGATTATAGATGCATTGATCTGACGATGAGATGATGGTGGTATGAGAAAATGGGGGAGAATTTGTTAAAAGGAGTACAAAAAGGATGGAGAGAATGTGAGAAATGGACTTTTTAAGAGGGGAATAGCTCTGAATGCGAGACAATGTTCTCTGAATTCCTGAGAGGGATGTCTAGGGGTTCCTTTCAAAGTGAGGTCACGACCTCTATTTATAGGGATAAGGGGGTGTCGATCAGAAGGGTCCATGACCTGCGTATTGGCATAGAACTCCAGACACTCTACCACAAGATCTTGAGGGTGTCGTTCGGTAGTCTGAGGCAGGTTTTTCATAAAGATCATCTTTAAATATGAACACTAAGTCATAATAATGCACTGAATGGACCATTGGAAAGGGTATTCAGAGACCTTTAAGAATCCATTAAGCCACTACCGGGTTCAGGAGTTAACCAAATTCAAACAGAGCCCAGAAGCACCCGATGGTCATTAGACAAGAGATTCTCAAAGGAAAATGAATCGTTCTTCTGAACCATAAGGCCCATTCATGAAAAGGTTAGAATGGTGGAAAGGATATTCGGGTCCCTTCGAAATTTCATTCAGCTTCTTTCGATTCAGGGAGTTGACCAAGGTTAAATGGGCCGAAAATTACACAGTGACCTTTCAAAGTGAAATAGGTCATTCGTTCATATCGCAAGGCTGATCTCCACATAGGGTAGACCTTTGGAAAGGGTATTCAGATCCCTTTAAAGATTCATTCATCTTCGTTACAACTTAAGAGTTGACCGGACTTAAGCGGGGCTCGGGAGCGCCTGGTGGCTTCTAGATCAATTTTGAAGGGAAAAAAATCATTCGTTTGAATCGTAATGTCGATTTGCACATGGGGGAAATAGTTGGAAATGGAATTCAGAGCCCTTTAAAGATTCATTAAGCTTTCTCTCACATGAGAAAGTTAACTAAATAAAAAGGAGCTCAGGAGCACGCGGTGGCCTTTAGATTAGTTTTTTTATAATAAAACAGAACGTTCGTCTGAATGTAAGGTCGATGCACGATTGGGCCAACAATTGGAAAATGGATTCAAAGCCCTTATAAGATTCATTGAGCTTTATCTTAGTGGAGAATGTTGACAGGAGTCAAATATGGCCCGAGAGAGCCCAATGGCCTCTAGATCGATACTTGGAGTTTGACCTAGGATTTATAATGAACGAGTGAGTGTTAGGGGCATACGGAGGTAGTTAATGTGGTCCTAGGATGCGGTGTCTACAGGTATGTGAATGAAAATATAGTTTAGTATGTTTTTGTGCCTTTATCTTCTTAATTCTCACAAGGTTAAATAATATGCCTTTAAAATTCTATTATTTGTTTTCTTTGTTTGAATATGAGCATTCATATCCCTCAGATGATAGTATCCTCCTTTGAATGCTCTATATCTTTAAAAGGTCCCTTTCCATTTTGGGGACCACTTTCCATAGGTTAAATCTTGTGATCCTAACGTTAATATGGTCTTCCAAACAAGATTTTCCTCATTAACTTTCCTCTTTTTTACTTTCCTATTATAGCTATCAATTTTTTTTTTCATTTGGACTAATATATTATTCAAGGCCCTGACCCTATCTTCATCAATATTTTCTATATCCATAAGCATAGCTTAGTCATAGTTTCCTATAGTTAGTTCATTTTAGGCAAGCACTCTTAGTGAATTTAGAGTGATTTCAAGTGGTAGAACAACATTCTGTCCAAAATTTAAAGCATATGAAGTCATTTTGGTGCTTGTCCTTTTGGAGGTCCTATAGCCTATAACACTTTTAGAAGCAAGTTATGACAATCTCTTAACTTCTTTTCAATCACCTTGTTCAAAGTGTTTTATCACTTTATTTATAGACTCTCTTTGTCCGTTTGACAAAACATAATGTTGATACTAAATTTAGTCTGCTGACGTGGATCAATTATGTGGAGACACGTGTCAATCTACATGACACCCGTGAACATTTTTTATAAAACCTTGACTCTGAGGAACTCAACCTCCCCGACCAACTCAGGCGCTCCGAGAAACAGATGTTCTCCGAGCAACTCATGTATACCGAGCTACTTAGTCGGTCCGAGAAGCTTTGGAGGTCCGAGCTGCACCTCGTACAAAGCAATTATAACCGGATAATTAAGAGGATTGAATGCGCATTAAATGTTGATTATTATCATACATATGTACACGCCTATTGGACAACTATGTAATATTCTCTCGCATGTACAGCCTCAAGGCTATAAATACATTATAACCTCCTCATTAGCAGGGGACTCAGAATTTCTTGGTAAACCCCTTATCGAGAATTCTGCAAACAGTCAGCAATAACACAAACAGTGGACGTAGGCCATTCTTTCAAGGTTGAACCACTTTAAAAATATTTTGTCTTGTTTAATTTTATCTGTGATTAAAGAATTAGGTCAAATCTAATTTTTTACATCAACAGATTGGCACCATCTGTGGGAAACGACTGCAATTATCGTTTTTCACCAAAATAATTCATCACCAATGGTTAATCATCCTGAATCCAGTAATCGAAATGCTGGAATACCTCCAAATTCATCTACTCCCCCAAATGTCCAAGATCTGGCTGGTATAATGGCTAATTTGGCTCAGGGCCAAACCGCCATGCAAGAAACCATGCGACAACTCATGCAAATTATCCAGGGTGGAGCGCCAACCCAGTCAGGACAACGAAGTATTCAGAGAAATACCCGATTGACTTCTTCTCGAACTAGACGAACAGTAGTCCCAGAAGAATCTCATTTTAGACGCACCGATTCATATCGTACTGAGAGATTTAATGATCCTTCCTATCAACCTGGCCGAACCTCCTCGGTGCGAGCTACAGACACTCAGCAAAACATCACTCTATCTCTAGAGAGGACAAGTGCTCTCGAAAGGTTGAGAAGAGTCTCTCCCTTTGATCATTTGGGTCCTAGGAGAAAGATAAGTCCCCCTAGGATGGTGTCGATGAATTCTCAATAATCATATAAGTTAAAGGAAGTCTCTGCCCAATCACGACCAACTGTTCGTCGTGAAAGATCCCAAGAGGAAAATTCAACTCGATTAGTTGCTCGGACTAATAGGCCGGAGGAGGGAAATGATGCATGGAAGGGATCTATTCAGAGGTTGGAAGATAGGTTAGGGGAAATGGCTAAAGCTAAGAATCCTTTACAAAGGACTTTTATTCGAGGAACACCATTCATACAAGCAATTGTGGATTTTCCCACACCATCAAAGTTCAAAGCACCTGTTGTGACTCCAAAATATGATGGAAATACTGACCCTGTCCTTCATATAGAACAATACCAAGCTCCTGCCGATATCTATGCCGTGCCAAACGAGATGAGATGTAGGACGTTTTCAGGAACTCTCACTGGATCTGCTCAAATATGGTACAACAATCTTCCTCGGGGGAAGATTGCAACCTTATTTTAACTGGTTGAGCTCTTTATTAGAAACTTCTATTTTGGAGCAAAACCAGTTAAACGAGTAGCACACTTGTTAAGTGTTAGACAAAAAGCAGGTGAAAGCACCAGGGATTATATTACTCGTTTTAATAATGAGAAGCTCGAAGTTATTGACTACGAGAAGAAGACAGCAATCACTTCTCGTATGAGTGGATTACTGCCAAATAAATTGTATTAAACTCTAGCCAAAGATCCGCCTACAACCATAGCAGAGCTAATGACAAAAGCAGCCAAAATTATGAACGTCGAGGAAGCTATGGCTGCGAGGAAAAGTTTGGACACCAAAGAGACCAAGGATGAGGGTGATAAGACTGAGAAGAAAGAACAGAAGAACAATGGTGGTAACAAGCAGTCAAGAGCAAAATAAGCATTGGAACAAATGAGGAAATTTGGAAATTATACTCCTTTGAAGGTAGATATAAACCACGTTCTGGAAGAGATCAAGGACAACAAGGAGTTAAAATGGCCTGAAAAAATGAAGACGGATCCTGACAAAAGGGATAAGTCCAAATATTGCGAGTTCCATAAGGATCATGGTCATACGACCAAAAACTGTATAGCTCTCCATAATGAAATTGAAGAGCTCATCAGGCGGGGAAAATTGAACAAGTATGTGGATCGCCGAAATGGTGGAAGGAGCAACGATCGAGCAAGGTAGAGGTCTAGATCTCCTCATCGAGCAAAAGAAGATAAGAAGAGAAATCATGAAGAAGACCTGGATGATGATCAAGACGACCTCGATATCCCCAAAAGACCAAAATAGCCAGAACGTGAGGTATTTTTAATCTGTTTTGGATCATTTGATTGCAATGTTATTACTGGTGGAGATGCAGGAGGTGGAGATCTTACTGCAGAGAGGAAAGCATACCTCAATGAGGCTCAAGCTTGTTCATACATTCAGCGAATAAATCTAGCTGAGGATGATCGCCCGAGGAAGGTGAACAAAGAAAAACTAGTCATCGGTTTCTCTAAGAACGACCTCACAGGTGTGTTATATCTTCATGATGATCCATTGGTGATCAAAATAAGGATGAAGGAAGTAATGATCTCAAGAGTGCTGGTGGATAACGGTATCTTGGCGGATATCATGTTCTACTCATGCTTCGACAGCTTAAATTTAAAGTTATCTCAGCTGGAGCCATATCATCGACCCCTCCTCGGTTTTGCTCGTGAGAAAGTTTTCCCACTTGGGACCATCAAATTGGATATGTTCATCAGAATGTGGCCAACTTGTCGAACAGAAAGAGTGCACTTTTTTGTGATGGATAAGAATGTTCAATCAGCTTACAATACCATCATGGGAAGGGTAGGATTGAAGAAGTTCGAAGCAGTCCCATCTACTGTACATCAATGCCTAAAATTTCCAACCAACTTTGGAATAGGAATTGTGAAGGGTGACCAAAAAGTAGCTCAGGAATGCTAATATTCATCTGCCGAGCAGGAAGAACTGGAAGTATCTAGGAAAAAGACTACCACCTATCAAGTGGATGAAGGTGCAAAAATTGAAACGTTAGATCCTAGAGACAAGTCGCAGCTCGTAAAAGGTCAGGTGGTGGAAGCTACTGAGAATGTCATTCTGGACGACAAATACCCGAAATGAACAACTCAAATCGGTTCATCGTTGGACACCCCACTAAAACAGGAATTGATAGCCTTCCTAAAAAGCAAAAAATAAACTTTCTCATGGAGCCACGAAGATATGCTAGGAATAGACCCAAATATCTTGTGTCACGAGCTCAATGTGAACAAGGAAATCAAACCTGTGAAGTAGCGAAGAAGAGTGTTCATCCTCGAGAAGAACCAAGATATACAAGAGGAGGTCGAGAAGCTCCAAAAATCTTGCTTTATTGAAGATGTCAAATATCCAGACTGGTTAGCTAATGTGGTGATGGTGAAGAAGAAGAAGAAGAACAACAAGTGGAGGGTGTGTGTAGATTTCACCGACCTCAATAAGGCTTGCCCAAAGGATCATTTTCCTTTGCCCCGAATTGATTAATTGGTGGATGCGACCTCAGGACACGAGCTGTTGAGCTTCATGGATGCTTATTCTGGTTACAATTAGATTAAAATGAAATCGGAAGACAGAGAGAGTACCTCTTTTATTACCCCTAGGGGAACTTATTGTTACAATGTTATGCCTTTTGGTTTGAAAAATGCAGGTGCAACATATCGGCGACTGATGAACAAGGTGTTTGCAGAGCAAATCAGTCATAATATGGAGGTTTATGTTGATGATATGCTGACAAGGAGCAAGAAAGCTGCTGACCATCTAATTGATCTAAGTCAAACTTTTGATCAATTAGATAAATATCAAATGAAGTTGAACCCTACCAAGTGCATATTCGGAGAACGAGAAGGCATGTTCCTCGAGTATATTGTCGACCAACGAGGTATTGAAGAAAATCCAGAAAAGATAAAGGCTCTATTGGGGCTACGATCTCCAATGACGAAGAAGGAAGTGCAAAGTCTCACAGGGCGAGTTGCAGCACTTAACAGATTTGTGTCGCGAGCAACTGATAGATGCCTCACATTCTTCAAAACACTCCGAAAGACTTTTGAATGGAATGATGAATGCGAGAAAGGTTTTCAAGACTTAAAGAAATACCTGGGAGCACCTCCACTGTTGTCCAGGCCAGTGATGGGAGAAAGATTGTACTTATATCTGGCAGTTTCGGAGAATGCAGTTAGCTCGGCATTAAGAGTGGAGGATGGAGTGCAAAAACCAATTTACTACACTAGAAAAGCTTTCTGAGGAGCAGAGATCAGATATTCAAGGCTGGAAAAGTTAGCACTGGCACTGATCGAAGCAAGTAGAAGAATGAGGCCGTATTTCCAAGCTCATACTGTAGTTGTGTATATAAACAAGCCATTAAGGCAAGCTCTGCACAAATCGGAGAAATCAGGAAGATTGATGTACTAGGCTGTAGAGTTGGGTGAATACGATATAATTTATGAGCCGAGGTCATCACTTAAAGGGCAAGCAGTGGCAGACTTAATCACAGAATTCACTTATCCAGATATTGGTGAGGAGCAAAAGTTGAATACCGACCAACCTGTGGATGTTATAGGATCATCAAATTCAAACCCCGACCAACTTAAGTCGGTTGACGATCAGGAGGAGATGGTCAACGAGTAGCAAGAAGGGATTATTTTAAAGAAGCAAATATTCTACCGAAGAACTTTATCCAATAAGAAATTTGAGGATGAGGTACCTATATGGAATCTGTATGTGTATGGCTCATCTTGCAGTACAGGCTGTGGGGCAGGGATTATTTTAAACAGCCCGGATGAAATCGATGTGGAGTATGCTCTGCGCTTTCAATTCAAGGCTTCTAATAATGAGGTTGAGTATGAAGCTATGATTGCAGGTCTTAGTTTAGCAAGAACCATGGGGGTAGAGCAGGTCACTATATTCAGTGACTCACAGTTGATCGTAAATTAAATGTAGGGGGTATATACAATAAAAGGAGAGTTAATGATCAAGTATTATGCGAAAGCAATGGCGATTTTATCAACCTTTAAAGAAGTGCAGTTAATTAAAATACCAAGATTGGAGAATGCCAGAGCAGATGCCTTAGCTCGATTGGCCTCAGCTACAAGAACCGAGCTATGAAGAACCATCCCAATAGAAGTTCTAATAAGCAGGAGCATTGACGAAGATATGATGAACTTCATTTCCCTTGATTTAGGACCATCTTGGATGGATCCCATCAGGGCCTATATTGATGAAGGGACACTACCAACTGATAAGCTCGCGGCCAAGAAGTTGAAGTTTAAAGCTGCTCGTTATGTATTGAATAATGGTATCCTATACAGACGAGGAATCATAGCTGGCTTGCAGAGATGTGTACATACCACCGAGGTGAAAGACTTGATAGAAGAGGTCCATGAAGGGTCTTGTGGAGCCCATATAGCAGGTCGGACACTTTTGCAAAGGATAATAATGCAAGGATACTATTGGCCGACGGTGAGGGCTGATTGTATAGCCTATGCCAAAAAATGTAACAAATGTCAACGCTTCTCCTCTATCCGAAGAACTCCCCAAGCATTGTTGACACCCATTACTTCCCCTTAGCCATTTGCCATATGGGGAATTGACTTGGTCAGACCACTTCCAACGACCAGAGGAAGGTTTAAATATCTCATCGTTGCAGTGGATTACTTTACTAAGTGGGTGGAAGCTGAGTCTCTTGTTGATATGACGTATGAAAAGGTATACCAATTTATTTGGAAGAATATCATCTGTAGATATGGCCTTCCCCATGCATTCATCACCGACCATGGAACTTATTTTGATAACGAGGAGTTCGCTGCATATTGTTATCATTCAAACATATTGAAAACCCATTCTACACCAGGCCATCCCCAGAGCAATGGACAAACTGAAGTGACAAACAGAACGCTGCTGAATGGTTTGAAGAAAAGACTGGATTATGCAAAGGCAAATTGGATCAATGAGCTGCATTCTGTACTGTGGGCTTGTCATACTACTCCACGAGAAGCAACAGGAGAATCTCCAAACATGCTGGCATTTGGAAGTGAAGCTGTTATACCTGCCGAGCTAGGCCTCCCAATACACAGAGTGCTAAATTTCAATTCTCCTATCAGCGACTTAATGAGAAGATTAGATTTGGATATGCTCGAAGAAGTTAGAGAAGAGGCAACAATCAGGAATGCTGCATACCAACAACGAACAACTCTGTTCTACAACAAAAGAGTAAAGAAATGTGATTTGAAAGAGGGGGAATATGTGCTAAAGAAAGTAATTCAAAAGCATAACAAACTGGAGGCTAATTGGCATGGACCATACAGAGTAACAGAAGTTTTTCGACCAGGGACATATAGGATTGAAACCTTAGAAGCAGAGGAGTTTAAGAATTCATGGAACACAGAGCATCTGCGCAAATATTATCAGTAGTTCAATCCCTATGTAATGCAGTATTCTCCAGTATGAATAAAGTGTTGAAATTTATATCCAATTCTCTCCTTTTGTTAAAAATTTTTCAGAGTATTAGTGCTACACACTACGCATCAAGTGCAAAACAAAAATCCTCCCAGCTATGGTTGGTCGGTAAATAAAATCCTCGCAACTACGGTTGGTCGGTCCACCAACTACGGTTGGTCGGTAAATAAAATCCTCCCATCTACGGTTAGTCGGTCCACCAGCTACGGTTGGTCGGTAAAACAAAATCCTCCCAACTATGATTGGTCGGTCCACCAGCTACGGTTGGTCGGTAAAACAAAATCCTCCTAATTACGATTGGTCGGTCCACCAGCTACGGTTGGTCGGTAAAACAAAATCCTCCCAACTACAGTTGGTCGGTCCCCTAGCTACGGTTGGTCGGTAAAATAAAATCCTCCCAACTACGGTTGGTCGATCCACCAGCTACGGTTGGTCTGTAAAACAAAATCCTCCTAACTACGGTTGGTCGGTAAAATAAAATCCTCCCAACTACGGTTGGTCGATCCACCAGCTACAGCTGGTCGGTAAACAAAATACTCCCAACTACGGTTGGTCGGTCCTCCAACTACGGTTGGTCGGGAATAAAAATCCACCAACTACGGTTGGTCGGGAATAAAAATCCACCAACTACTGTTGGTCGGGAATAAAAATCCACCAACTATGGTTGGTCGAAAACAGGATGGTTAAACAAAGCAAGATCATGGAATGAAAGTCGCCTCATGACTTAAAAGTGAAAAGTGATAAGTCACTATAAAGAATAAAACAGAATTCCTTTACTTGTGATATATCAAAAATTGGTCATCAAATAATTATTACCAATCATTACCAACTCGGGATAATTAACAAATTTTTACCAAAACCAGTTGGTCGATAGTTTAAAGTAATACAGGACATTTTTTATACACATACATATCAGTAAATAAAATAGAATATTTCAAAGACAATGACAGTCAAGATTGCAAAGAAAACTAAAAGTTTTTCATTAAAACCAGAACAAATTACATTAAGAATTAAATATTACATCAAAAATTCTATTATATTGGATTTTTCCCATCTGCCTTTGAAACAAGTTCTACTCCAGCAGGAGGATTGTCTAAGGCATAAGTAGAGTTTATGAAGTTTATGTCTCGAAGCATCCTGACATTCATTACCGAGGGCTGATCAACTAAGTGCTCCGAACGATATATCTCAAAATTAGAGTGAAGACTGTAGTCGCTGAGATACTTGGAAATTAAGCACTGTGGAATAGCCCGAGCAGTAATCCAGCTCATGTCCAGTTTAAAAGGTGGCACAGGCAACTCGAGCAACGCAGGTTCATAGTAATCCCAGAGATAATGGCCCCGCTCCAACTGTAACACCCCCAATGCATTCATCCACCCTTGCTTGTAACCCTCGTTATTCGCATTCTGGATCCGATCATCTAGATGGTAGAGGGCTTCATTATAACAAACCATCCAGAACTCTCTAGGTTGTTTATGAAACTGGTAGGTCAACCTCTCCAATTGCTCGTGGAAGTTCTTCACTAAAAGTTCTTTATTCTCCAAGGCAGATTTTTGTGCAGAGAGTTGCTCGTCCAGGTTCAGAATCTTCTTGGACATCTCAGCTAATGCTTGATTCTTTGCCATCAACTGGAAGGCCTGATTCTTCAAAGCTGATTGAGTTCTTTGCTCTTCAATTGAAAGGTGAGTAGCCCTTGCTCGTCCCCGAGAAGCTCTTGCTCGTCCGCGAGCAGAGGTAGAGGGTCCAATCCTCTTTAAAGTTACCAATTCGTCTCTCAAATTGGCATTTTCGACCTCCAAGAAAGAGAAACCCTCGTCGTTGACAGGGACCAAGGCTCCCGAGGTGGATGCTGCAGATTTCAGCTGAGATATTTCTCCTAACAAGTTATTATTTTCCTACTCTAACAGCTTGGCGATCTTCATATGCTCTTCAACCTCGGTCTTCAGAGTCCTCTCCTTCATATCATAAGCGGCGACCAACTTATCATATCCTTTGTCAGCATTTAATTGCTGATATTTTTTCACATACCCCTGATGCAAAAGAACAGAAGACTCATTGTATTGTTCTTGAAGTTCCTCGATAGTACCCTGAAGGTCTTCAATCATCTCATAATATGCCACATTATTGGCAACTGCACGGTCGAGCAAGCATTTCAGATACTGGTAGGCTTCTACTGCTCGCTCAGAAGTATCTGGACTGAGGATATCGATGATTTGAGCTTCGCTCAGGTCAGCATGGCCAGCCGTAAAGTATTCATTGCATTTTTTCATCAGCTCAGTATCATGGGCTGACAAGAGCTCCATTCTAGCCATAAACTAGTAAAGAAAAGAGATAGAAAGAATCAATAAAAATGAAGATAGAGCAAGAAGAATAAAATAGATTGATAATTAGAGCAGAGCAAGAAAAAGGGAGTTAAGAAGCACAACCAAAATTTTAAATTTTATTACATCATGAAAAGAAGTACATGGCCCAAAGTTACATTCAATAAAAAATAAAAAAAGAAAAGAGCCCGAACAACTCTACACCTTTTCCTTGCTCCCTAAGATTTCCTCAGGAGGCTTGGACGAGGAGGTAGGTTGCTCGGATTGAAGAGAAAGCTGCTCGGTAGACATGTTGGTTGGCTGGGGCTGCTCATAGCGAAGTTCTACAGTAGGGACTTGGTCCCCAACTATCATATAAGACTCTTAAGAGGCAACTTCATCCTCTTCTTCTTCTCCAAGAGAGGGAGGAGGACCATGAGTATGACGCTGAAACAACTCAGAAACCTCAGAGACCTTTAGCGCTTGAAGAGCTGCAACCCATCAATCTCGGAAGTATTTGAGACTGGAAAACTCCATCTGAGAGGGCATGGCAGCTAGTCCTTTATTCCAACCCTTGTCCCAGCCAGTACTGAAAAACTTCTTAACAGCAAGTTTTCTCTTTGTCTTCTCCAAGGAAATCTTTTCAGAAAAAAATTCCTCGGCAACCTTCATCTTTCCTTCCAGCTCCTGCTTCTTACGATCAATATCACGAAGTCTGCCAAGCTCCTATTCAGTAGTTTTTATCTTGGTCTCAAGCTCTCCAGCATTTTTTAGCTTTTCCTCAAGCTCATTATTCTTCTTCTCAAATTCTTTCATTTTCCTCTCCAACTCCTGAGAGGCCTCCACAGACTTATCTCTCTCTTGCTCGATGGCTTTTAATTGCTTCTCCCAAGCAGCTTTATCTTCGTCATACTTCTTCAAGAGCCTCCTCCACACCTGCGAGGAGCTCAAAGATTTAATAGCTTCATCCTTTTTCAAAATGGTGTTGAAACAAGTTACCAACTGGAAAAAAAAATAATTGTAAGTCAGTACAAGGACATAACATGGAAAAATGAAAGTTTAGATTAGTAATACTTACTGAGGCAATGTGTTGAGCTGCCAAAGTGGTAACTCTCTCCCGAGAAAGATTTTCTTTAACACCTTGGATCTCGGGGATAATCCAAGACTTCACCGAGCTCATGGCAGAGCTCGGAGCAACAAAAATGGGAACACCACTTCCAGCAGTTAGAGGCTGAGAGATGGATTCAGCTAATTTATCCGAGGAGTTTTTCTTCAACTTCCTCGTGGGAGCAGGAACATTCTCGACCAAGGATGTTGTCTTGGTCAGTGATATAACTATAACCTCGCTTAGAGGAGAAACAACTACAATCTTGCTCGGAGCCACAGGGGGCTTCTCGACAACTTTTTTAACAGCAGCAGAAGGGGATGCATCAACATTTCTATCCCTTCTTCTGGGACATTTGGCTTATTTTTATTTGCCTCTCCAGCAGTAGAGGCAGACTTATCAACGAAGGAGGGAGTTTTTCGTCTCTTCATTCTGATGCTCAGGGGAATATGCGATTCAGGGGAAGAACCTTCAAAAGCTGGTAATGGGTCTATGTCACTCACCACTGGATGAGTAGTAAAAGATGAAGTGTAGCTCTTGTACTGCAGCAAGTAAGAGGTTGATCTAATGTGCTCGTCAGCAACGGTTTGGTGCAAACTCCAGATAAGTTTCAAGTGCTTCAAATTGACATCAGTTTCTTTTGGGGATCTTCTTTTGCTATCAACTGCAAATAAATAAAAAATTAAAATGTCAATGATGCATTTATCAAACACAAAAAAACATAATTTTAAAAATAAAATAAAATAAAAACAACCTATCCCATTGCCATAGGGAGGGCATCTAGGACCTTGATATACATCATTTCCAATTAAGGGAGCATGTTGCCAATTTTTCATAACAACCCCATGTTCGAAGTAATCCCTGTTGGCATCTGGGAGATTGACAACTAAAGCCCCATTTAAAAACCTAGTTTTTAAATAAAAAGTTCTATCACTAACAACCCATCTATAGCAAAACATAATTTTTGGAATCCCTAAGCGGGTTCCATGAATCTGATTTAACCTATGAACTCCATTAACTATTCTCCAGGTGTTTGGTGCTATTTTTGTAGGAACCACATCAAAATATTGACAGAATTCCAAACACAAGGGGTTTGGAGGAAAAGAAAAGCCACATTCATCCACAAAGAGACTGGGGAACTAATGTCCCTCAGCCCAACGAAAATAGTCAGAAGGTTCAGCAAGTTTCTCCAATATGACCCATGAAAGAATAGAAAAATCAAAATGAAATTTATCAAGAGACTCCACAAGGTAAACCATGATGAACGAAGAAAGAAAAAGAGAAGGAAGAAGATATTACATGAAAAGGGTGGATCAGTTGACAATGAACAATGGAGGAATGAACGCACAAGATAGAGAAGAAGGGAAGAAGTTCTGAGATACAGATTTGAAAAAGTAAAAGGCGATCGAATTTTTTGAAGCGTTTAAATACTTTACCTAGGGAATAGAGAAGAACAATGATTACCAGGATGGAGATTGCGTACCCGATAGCTAAAAATGAGAAAGTGGCACAAAAAACGAAGCGGTTATGGAAATTCAAAATACTTTAAAAGCCTGATACTATGTACTCAAAAAAAGGAGTTATGCACAATGAACGTTTGTCAAAAAATCCATAAAGTAGGCAGCATAAATGTTCCATACTTTTCATCAACATCAAACTACGAAACATTGGGGGCTTCTGTTGATACTAAATTTAGTCTACTGACGTAGACCAATTATGTGGAGACACGTGTTAATCTACATGGCACCCGTGAAAATTTTTGGCAACACCTTGACTCCGAGGAACTCAAACTCCCCGACCAACTCAGACGCTCCGAGCAACAGATGTTCTGCGAGAAACTCATGTATACCGAGCTACTTAGGCGGTCCGAGCTGCACCTCGTACAAAGCAGTTATAATCGGATAATTAAGAGGATTGAATGAGCATTAAATGCTGATTATTATCATACAGATGTACACGCCTATTGGATAGCTATGTAATATTCTCTCACATGTACATCCTCAAGGCTATAAATACATTATAACCTCTTCATTAGCAGGGGACTCGGAATTTCTTAGTAAACCCCTTATCGAGAATTCTGCAAACAATCAGCAATAACACAGATAGTGGACGTAGGCCATTCTTTCAAGGCTGAACCACTTTAAAAATATTTTTTCTTGTTTACTTTTATCTGTGATTAAAGAATTAGGTCAAATCTATTTTTTTACATCAACACATAGTAAGGTGTTCCCTTCGTCTAAGTTATTCTTAACCTTAAAGCGAATTTCAGCACCATTTATGACTAAAAATTACTTTCATTATCT
The DNA here is from genome assembly GCA_949130495.1 of Sambucus nigra. Taxonomy (NCBI): domain Eukaryota; kingdom Viridiplantae; phylum Streptophyta; class Magnoliopsida; order Dipsacales; family Adoxaceae; genus Sambucus; species Sambucus nigra. The sequence goes on from OX422210.1 coordinate 439,476,311, forward strand.
GAGGTTATGGTTTTTGGAATCCCAAACCTATGCACATTGTTTTGTATAAGGTCTACTAATTCATTACGGGTAACTGACTTCAAAGACTTAGTTTTAGCCCACTTGGTAAAATAATTTGTAGCTACTAGTAAAAATTGTGCAGTTTTAAAGTTGAATGATAGATTTTACCAATTACATCAATTTTACATCGTCTAAATGGCCATGGTTTTACTAAATATATTATATATTAATGCCACACACCTTCTTTAGAGGTTCTTATTATTGGCATCCTTGACACCCTTTGACAAAGTTAAGACAATCACTTAAGATGGAAGGCTAATAGAAACTATGACTTCTTTTCAACCATATCATCTTTAAACTAGCTCTACAAGCCCCACATATGCCCTCATGAACTTAAGCAACGCCTAGTAAAGGCACTCTAGAATCATTCCATCATCATCTCTTTTGAACAATTTTCCAGCATATATGACATAATTGGTTGCTATCAGTCTAACAATCCTATCAGTTTTGATATTTAGGTTAGTTAGATATTCAATAAATGGCTTCCTCCAATCTTCATGAAAATCTATGTTTCCATTTTCAACCCAAGGCCATTTTCTATGAAGTAATGGACAATGTCCAGTAATTTTAACTAGCTTAGCTTCGAAGCTATCATCGGGATTGGAACCTGAGGCTTTTTGAGACACTTTATTAGCCTCTTCATTTACAAACTTGGGAATATAATCCAATGTGACTTCATAAATTTTTGATAATAAATATAAAGTCACTTTATTATGAAAGGTTAAACCATTAATTATACATTTATATATATTCACTAGTTAATTGTCTTATGACCACCTGAGAAACCGCATCAATTTCAATTTCAGTAACATTACAGCTTTTAAGGATCTATAAGCCCATTATAACATCTTCATATTCCACTTGATTGTTGGAACATAAATGTTGGCTCCCCTTATAATTGTAACTAGATGTATTGAATGTTGTCTCTTATTCTTTCACATTTGGAAATGTGTCTTCATCGACCCTCATATTTTTTTCCTTCATTTCTTAGAAATTTGATCTCGCCTTTCCTAATCAACCATTGAACCCATTTGTTAAAAATAGAATAAGCATTAGTTGAGTGAGAGAAGACATTATTCCATTTCTAATCGTTTTTCCCTTTCATTTTATTTGTACATTACATTTTTATATAGTCAGGCAGTTTTATTATCGTGGCTCTTATAAGATAATAAAGTTATCTTTTGCCTTAAAAATGTCAAAGGTGTATTTCTTAATCATTCCCTTTGACTTGTGTGCATGTGACTTTGTCATTATATTTTTTTGAACAAAAGGTTCTCATATTATTTTAGCAAAATCTTTAGATTTGGGTCTTTGTAACATGTTTTGAAAGAGGAAGTGTATCTTTCACGTTCCTCTTCTAAAAAATCTTCATATCTTGACACTTTAGTAGTTATTTCCATCAAATCTCTGAATTCAATTGCTTGTAATTCTTTCGAAGTCTAGTTTTTATCCCATTTTGGGTTAATTTGACAAAGTAGGATTCAAGCAATACTATTTTGAATTTATTTTTATCCCTCTTAAACCTATTTATGAAGCTAGTGTATTTTTCGTCTGGCCATTATTTAATCTAGCCAAGTCAAATTGATATTTTTGGTTCAATGAAGTATAGTCTAACCCTATTTTCTTCTGGAGAAGACATTCCTTCCATTGGGATATATCGCATATGTTGGAAAATGTCAAGTATCCCCATACCCTCAACTAGCCAATCCATAAGATTTGGCATGGTTTCCCATTCTTAAGTTTGATCCAAATTTGGTTTCACCGTTATTAGGCCTTTAAAACATAAAGTCAAAATTAATGGGTTATGAAGTCATGTTTACACGAGTCTGTGTTCAAAACCTTGAATATTTGGTGTCTTAATAGTAGGAGGAGACAACCTACTGGTCATCTATGTAATTATTATACTAATATTTTGCCTGATATTACTAAGACTATCAATCATCGAGTATAACTGATGCATTAATTGATCTTGGGTGTTTGAATACACACCTACATGCGTTATACTTGCATTTTTTGCCCTTGAAGACGTTATTCCATCCAATTCTTAGCTTTGGTTACTTAGTCTCATTTCCTAACCAGTTTTGATTTTTTTTTTGTTCTAGTGGTGGGTTAGCTTATTGAACCATGTTCACCAATATATTTAGTTCCATTATTGTACCTTCATGCATTAGCCATGATGACCACTTATATAACACTATTGTCCCACTGGGCGTGCCAAATTCTCCGGCTTGGTTGGTGTTTGAATATTGATTACGTGCGAGCATTCTAGTTAAGGTTATTGTCTTACAAATTAATTGATGATCTTAGCTTATGATAATCGGGTGATTGTGTACCATCCAATGCTTCCACTAATAGGATTCCAGTGAGTACCAAATAAGTTTCTACACTAAATAAATAAGACTAAGGAAAAAGTTGGAGAGTACGTAATTAAATATGGAAACGAGATTAGAAGAAATTAAAATAGTGAAGTAAAATAATCTAACACTTAACTAATTTAAGATGAAAAGCAAGAAAAATAATTTATACTAAGGAATGTAAAATAATTTAATAAGCAACGTAAAGACCATTTATAATTAACATAATTAAATTTTATATTAATCTCAAAGAGAGTTACAATAAGTCTATCTTACAAGCTATGCCGGAGAAGAAATGTTAAACTATGCTAGAAAAGCTTTAAAAGAAAAGAAAGAAAAGAAAATGTTTAAATGAGTAAAAAAGGTGTTTTTGTTGGAGAGTCCTCATTCTGATCACCCTTGAGCTATTCATTTATAGAATCCTTTGCCCTACAACTACCATTACAATTTCTCGTTGGTTGCATATTTAAATGTTCACACCATGGTACAGTTTCATCCCAAAATAGTTATATGCATGGTTATACCACGTTCAGGATTATGACAAGTGTCCCCTTTTTGCTCATCCACTTGTATTATCCTTGCCTAGTACATTTTCGGCTATGATAACCGATTTACATGTCCAATCGTCCTCATCCCATTGGATGGTGATTATATGGTGTAAAGATTATTCATCTGGAGTGTTGTCAAAAGGACCCTCTTTTGTTATAAACCTCCACCTTTTCTTGAAAAATCCAAAAAACCTGAATTTCTACAATATCAAAATTCAATAAATCTTGATACCTTTACAAAACTATAATGTTAGAAAAATCCATAACTAAAATAATTAACAAAAACAACTCAATATCTTTATTGGCATGTATAAACTGTAGATAAAACTAAAAAAAATGTTGGCAATATAAGCATAAAATAAAGAGATAAAGAGGGAGATGTTGTGCAAAGAATATGAATTTATTTTTAAATTTAAGTTAAGTTAAGGCATATATACACGGACATATTACGTTTTAAAACACGACTGAAATCCACCTAAACAACAAAAGTTAGCACTATTTATTTAAAACATGGAAGAAAATTGTTTCAAAGATTATTCAAAAACTAAAGAAAAACATCAATAATCAATCCTTCCATACTTATAATTCATTTAGTAAAATAACAACATAAAATGCTTGTTCCTTAAGCATACAAAACCATGTAGAATACTAAAAATTATTTAGGACTATTAATTGAAATTTGAGTGTCCCTAATCATTGCTAATATCAGAATTCTTGTTTTATAGTATTACTATTAAGACTAAAAATTATTTTCAAAAACATATTTAACTAAACATTTTTTAGAGGACTAGATAATAATTAATTCGATATAAAAATGAATAAAACCTCAAGGCCATAAAAGAACTTGATGTCTAATTTATTATTATCAAAATTCAGTTTTTTTAGAATTTTAAATGTGTATATATAAGGAAGCCTATGCTTTTATTTAGAGTTCAATAAAATGTGAAACTCCTCTATAAAAATACTATTATTCAACAAAGATTTTACGAAGTGAAAATGGTAATATCATACACCCGCACACTTATATGTATGTATGTATGTATGTATGTATGTATGTATGCACACATGCATGCATGCAAGTCAACAATTGAAGAGTTTTTCTTCCTTTGTCTCGTTGAGTACCGAACCCTTATTTTGCTTTTAGGTAAATAATGAGGGTGATTTTGGAGTTAAATGGAAAATTTTAGTTGACTAATGGCCAAACAACATAACTTAACGATTATGTTAATAAAATGGGTCAAAGACCGAGAAAGTTAAATGGTGAGCAGTTGATTCAATATCGAAACAAAATGGCGACCAAATAAAACGATTGTCGTTATGAAAACTAAATATAAAATTGCAAGAAAAAAACCCAATAATATTTGGCCCAAGAAAATATGTTTCAAGACTTAACCAAGGCATAAGGCCCAAGACAGGCGAGCGGTGACTCGCGTGTGGGGTTCAAAGTCAACCCACATCATATAGGTCCTCTGTCCTTTAAAGTATGAGGAAACCACAACCGCTGTAATATGAACCCATCTTTGGTTGTGTGTGTGTGTGTGTGTGTGTGTGTGTGTGTATATGTATATGTATATGTATATGTATATGTATATGTATATGTATATGTATATGTATATGTATATGTATATGTATATGTATGTGTATATGTATATCCATTGCTATTATTTTGGTATGTGAGAAATTTTCCATTATAGTTCAACAAAGTTACTATAATACAAGTGAGTGCTTTAGATAATAATTTATCGTTCACTATTTAATGGTTTTGAACATTTGAGTATACCATGTTAACCTACTCATGTAATCTATCACATCTCATCTCGAAACTGTATCAAAAGACAAGTGAGACTCACATTAAAATAGCTTCAAACTTACCAAATAAATTTAAACAAAAACATAAATTCTAAAGGGTGGTAAAGGAGAGTACCGCATTGTGATGGAAAGGACAAATGGGAGAAGTAAGGATGGATAGAACTAATCAAGAGTAAAGATGACAATTTTAAACATGACAGGAAAATTACACAATAGGTCATGTTCGTATTGAGAAAAAATGGTATAAATATTATGTTATTTACGTGTTAAAATTATAACTGTCATTAGTTGTGTTATTAGGGCTTTTACTCTTGTTTCTTGGATTTGTTAAATTGGGTTAATTATTAATAGTGATAATTGTATTATAATTTAAATAAGTTGTGTTCTTATTAGATTAAAATATAGATCTTGTGTCCTGTTATAGTGTATTGACGGTAGTATTTGTTTTGTAGGATTAAATAACTATTCTCAACTAAGAAATTGGAAGTGTGGTTATGGAAAGGAGGTTGACAAGAGAACGGGGAATGCACACGATTGGGTGAGAAAGAGAAATAATAAAAGTGAATGAAACACCCCATCAATACTTTAAACATAAGAAATTTGTATCAATAATTTTCCCAAAGAATAAGAGAACATCACCAATTTAGAGAATGAAAAGATATAATCGCAAACAAATAAAGAATTGATTGATTTCAAGCTATAGATCTCAAAAGGATAAAAAGGAAGGCTAAACTAAAGCATATCATAGTGCAATAGGAAAAAAAAGGCAAGAATATTAAATAAAGTATGTTATCAAATACATTTTTTAAAAGTTTACTTATATATTATCAATTCAAATAATAATTTTTTTGGTATCTTAAATTAATAAACTTTTTAATTAATTAACTACAAGTACAAACGATAGAATTATACAACTACATTTACAAATGTAGATAAAATTGCAATAATATATATACTAGTGTATGCCCATGCCTGAAGGCATAGCGAAAATTTCCAAAGTACGTAATCACAGAACGCCAAAAATTTTCAAAGTCCGCAATTACAAAACAGATTTCGTTCCCCCAATAAAACAAAATGTTAACTCGTATACAATTTTATATATAATACATATAGCATTACACAATTTTAAATTTTGGGGGATTTTCCTTAGTTTATAAAACTACCCACCTTATTTAAAAAAGAAAAAATTGTCCAATATTAATACTAATAATATGTCCTAAACATCATATAAACAAATTCAACTAAATTCGTGAAAATAAAACCAATACTTAATTTAAAAAGTTTTATTACATAACACAAATAATTGTAAACTATCAACCTAGTTTAATTTTAATACAAATAAGTTAAAAAAATGAATGACTTCTAAAAAAGGAAAATCAAAAGGTGCTGGATGGCGGAAAATGTATGAGTACAAATTCGTTGTGTACCGTCCAATACGAATTTCATAGAAGTGTGGCAGTTCCCACAAATTCTAAGGTTCTTTATAATTCGAATAGGCAATCCACTCAGCGAGTTCATAATCCCAAATGAAACAACAATCTTCTTACTATGGAACAAAAGCTCATTCTTTTTTTGCTCTTCCTCCACAACATGAACACAAAATTCTTATCGGGCACATACCCCGTTTCTATAAAGTGCTGATAAAACTCCCATAATGCCGCGTAGATTTATTCACTCTAATCATGTGCCCTATAAAAAACCCAATGATATCATAACAATTTTGAAACTCGGATCTTTAACCTATAAAATAATAATTATATTAGAAGAATATTAAAACTCTAATCTTAACCCCCACGAGATAACCATATATGTGAATGCATAAGAACCATAAATCAAACATTTATCAAAACCAAATTCAAATCACCCTGTTTATAGATGTAGAGATACAAAAGATTATATACCTGACTGATTCGAGGTCGATCTGCAAAAAAATGATAGAAAATGTTGTTGCTTCGTATTTAAGATCGATGTGTTTTATAGAGGAACCCAAACGAACATTAAAACCTGCGTGTTTGATAGAAAGAGCATACATAATTAATATCACCGTGTTTGATAGAATGCACGTCAGCCCTGCTTCGTTTTTCTAAGAAGACAAACATCCCTATACTTTTGATTGGGCACGTGAATAAATCTGGAGACATAGCTGGGCCTCGTGTCTTGGAGCCCATTGTTGATGTCGTCCTATATATGGAAGGGGAGAAGTATTCATCACATCAGTTGCTTCGAATTATAAAGAATCATTTTGGATCAACTGATGAGCTTGGGGTTTTCGAAATGTCGTAATCGGGCTTGCAAGCGATTTCAAATCCGAGATTCAGAGTTTTTAGCAGGACTGGATGTTGCTGTAATTATGGATGGATCTCGAAGTTTTGTTATTGAAATCCAGGAATTATGCATTGCTGGATCACCAGTTCCTAGGCAAGTAAATGGGGTTCAAGGAAGCAGAGCCGACATGATTATATTTGTTCTTATGAAGCAAGCTGGTCTGAAGCTCTAAGAGAATGGTGTTTTACTAAATGTTGTTAGTGGGCGTAAACTGGTGAATACATTTGGGGATCTTGCAATAGCAGCCGCAATATGCAGCAGTTTCTTAGAATTCCTCATCCCGAGTTGCATTTCATTTATAGGAGAAATTGGCCTCGGTGGTGAGCTACGAACGGTACCAAGAATGGAGAAAAAGGTACATACAGTGGAAAAGCTAGGATATAGGAAGTGTATAGTCCCCAAATTAGCTAAGAAACCATTATTAGCAGCGCTAGATGATCTGGAGGAGATGCAGATTTTGGGCTGCTGAAATCTGAAAGAGGTGATCAACGCGGAGTTTACAGTGGGCTGAAATGAAGCTGAAGATTAGTATCCTCTCTTTATAATGAACACATGAAGCTGGAGATTAGTATTCTCTCCATGTACTGAAATATGTACAATTTGTATGTATATATCCTGTGTAAAAAACAAATGCATCAAAAAGACATCTTTTGAATCAGTTGCAATGGATTATATTCATAGTAGTGATATAATGCCCTATCGAAGGGTATTTTATGAAACTTTGGAAGATTATTGAATGCAAATGTGGCAATTTTGGCACAGTATATATATATATATATATATATATATTCCGAACCAAAAGAAGCTTAATGCCCAGAGATTAATGATAATGGATGACCAACCGACTGTAAGTAACACCCTGGATTTGATGTTTGCACCCTATTTGAGTTCATACCTTACATTTTAACTCATTTGATTTTCCATCCTCCCATAGCAGAGGTTTTGTTGCCCAGTTCTCAAATTAATAATTCGTCGTCATGAAATGGAGGGCACTAAAAGTAATGTGTCCCTTTAACCGTGGCATCGTGCTTCCCCAATGGTTAATAATATTGGACTCCAACCCAGAAATCAGGTCCGAGTGTTTCTGCCCAGTTCACAAATTTAACAATGCCTCTTTTCTCCCCTGATTCAAGTCAATATAAACTAACAAATAAATGGACATTCAACAAAATTGATGACAACTAATATTGAATTTATATGAAAAAAAGACATAAAGACAATATTTTTTAAATAACAAACTAAGGTTTCATTACAATCAATCATAAAAAAAAGGTATAAATAATATTCCACAAGTGACAAAATAGGGCACAATATGAAAAGGGCAAAACCCGTATTATTTCTCATAGATTTTAGAACCTGAAAAACATACAAATACAATTAGGTTAGATAATATAGGCAATACACAGAATATCATATACACACTATACAAATACAACAGTGTTTATATCTCCCGGAGGCAGTTGTATAGCAGATATGTCCTCAGTCCGTATTGCCCCTATATGAGAACATCAAAGCTATCAAAGATACTGAGAGAAAAAATGGAATTAATGAAACACAGAAAGCTATTAGAATGGGAGAATATGATACATATTCAAGGAGGTAATGTATATTAAAAAAGGACTATCCAATGAGTCCTCAAAGAAAAAATTGAGTCCAATAAAAATAAAAATAAAAAGACTTGGACCTTAAGATTATATCATGAATCTATAACCTATAATTTATAATCAGACCTACAAATTTTAGTGTGAGACAACCACAACTTATAAATCCACTTGACAATGCCAACTTCATGGTATGTATCTATCCACTCTCTATCATATAAACAAAATGATAAACATAAACTCCACAACATCAAACTATAATCCTAAATTAAATTTCCAATCCGCTAAAGCTATGGCATTGATTTGCCACAGGTGAAGGCAAGTTTTAAACTAAAAACACAACTTAAACATAATTTTTGGCCTTGATATTGAACCAATATCATCCAACGCCGAGAATAGATAATTGAGAATATCTCTTGTAAAAAAAGCTTCTAAAACACCCATTAATAAATTGAGAATTAAATGATATTGGACTTTGTTCATTGGTGGTGAGATATAGAGGCATTGAGGATCCAACACAAAAAACATTCTATCTTTATTTATTAAACAAAAATAAAACAAAAACAAAAACTTCCAATTAAAAGGAATGTTTGCCGAAGACTATTCTTGAGTTGATTGTGTCGTGAGGCCAAAAGTTTACTTTCAACCATTACTAATGACTAACCATTGTAATAATCATACTCGTGCATCTAAAAACACTACGACCATTCCGCTAGTTCAAATAGAAGCGAACAAAGTTCAAATTAAAATTATTAAAATTTTAATTTTAAACTTATATTACCTATCAATGCAACGATATCTGCCATAAATTTTAATGGAAATCCTTCAATTTTGTGTCGAATATTTTTACACCGAGAGTATATGTATACGGACAATTATTACTGACTTTCTTGTTTAGTTCATTTGAACATCTCATGCTATCTGCATTTCTTGTAGTCATTTGTAGAACAATCAATCGACTCACTCCTTGAATTTCCAAATGCTTTGCCTGTGACTGCTTTGTAAGTACAAATCCTTTAGATTTGAAGCCAGTCCTTTAAAAAAATTAATCATTTCAACTTTTGCAACTCCAATTTGAATATAAAATAGGTTTAAGACAAACCTCTGAAGTTGTTCAATGAAGAACATGGCATAGAGGAATTATAATTAAAAAAAGAAAAATACAAAAAATGGTTGGGATTAATACCCAATAGAGGAAGAAGATATTTAGTTACAGTAATAAAGACAGTATTGCACACAAACTTACAAAAGATAACTCTCAGAGGTATATCAGATTGGTGGCGGCTGACAAGCAGCCTTGGTCAATCTTCGCGAGAAAGATGACATTATTACAACCATATTCACTGCAGCAACCACATTCACTACAGCAGCCATCCAAAAGTGCCATTTACAACCATATTCACCAGACATTTCAAAACCACAACACCCACAGCCATACAAATTATAATTACAAATAACCCCCATATCCAAACAAAAAGTATCAAACCTTGAAGATCAGTGACCTTGAAGATCAAACCTTGAAGATCAGTGATCCCCAAGAAATCATATATCAAAATTATTATTCTCTACAGATTATCGATATATGTGAAAAATATATAGAAGGTGCAAAGGAGAGTGACATTTTTTTTCCTATATCGAGTATAAGGTAAAGAATACAAATAACTCTATGAAGCATGGCATTCATATGTCTAGAGAATGTAGGATAGTAACAACAGTAGGATAGTAGCAATAGCATGTAAATGAATGCCATGTCGAATTGCCAATCCTAGAGAGAAAGATAACTAAATGAATGCTATCTAAATATGTTGCAAACTTTAAATTGAAAAAAAAAGAATGTTAAGGATTAATATATCATCAAGAAAATAAAAAAATTTATCTCAAACATCAAAGCATTTAAAAAGAATAAGTTCTCACGGGTAATCAAAATGATATAAAGCATGTTACAACACATCCTCGACTAATTATGTTTGAAAAAATATTAAGAAATAGGGGAAACTTACATCAGAAGCATTGGAAAATCCCTTAAGAAAATATATTTATTTCTCTAAAAGGAGTAGATGATGATGTCCATAAGGTGGAGAACCTCCGTATGAAACTCAAACTTTTATGCATTACTATGGAGCATTATTCATTCCATAGACATAGCTTCCCTGCACCATAAATAAAATATATCATTAGTATCGAGTTATCTCTGGACAAACCTCAGGTGTGGACCTTAGAGAAAACCACGGATTGAAAATAATATCCCCTGTTTTCTATGAAATAAATAAAACATAAATATATTAACTAAAGTTAGCAATCAAAGAAAACATAAATATATTAATAGAAATAATGTAAAGTCTAAATTGACCAATGATCTTGAAATATCAACATACTCATACTTAAATCCAAACAACCAACTTGAAATAGAAACCTACTCATATAAATGATTTAGCAACCTACTCATACAAATGAGCTTGACATATTTGTCTTGTTGGTCAAATGATTCATCTCGCACATACAACTTTAATCTAATCTATTTTTTATGATTAAAAATAGATTGTACCAATTCACATGTATCATACCAACCAATACCAATATAGTTTTAAGTTGTTGCCAAAATAAATTGGACCCTAATGTTTTACTGAGCTTCTAGTAGTTTGCCAATACATCAATATTAGCAACTGACCAAATCTTTTAGTGAGAACAAGCCAAATCTGACCTAATCTTATTTTCTTTCGAGTAAGCATAATAAGCCGGGTAAATATCCAATATTTCAATGAAAAAGAAGAAATACAACTTTGTAAGAGTAACATAATTACTATGACAAACATCATAGGATTGCAAATATATATATGCCTATTACATATAAAAATATAATTCAATTAAAACAAATAAGTCTTGTAAGAGAGTTTCAAAACCTTATATCTGAAAGCTCCAAATCTAATGATTTTCCATAGATATGAAGTTAACAAACAATGTTGTTTAGTTTTAAGCACTAACCACGTGAATATCGCAGAACCAACAAAAAGTAAAAAATATAATGAAAAAGTACTAAGATAATTGAATACCCAAACAAATTCTGCATCACCATCACCATATAAACTCATTCACCATAGGAGAAACATATAAAGAAACCTCCAACGATTACATATCAAGTCTAATTAACATATTAACATATATTTTGTGAAACCTGCAAGAAAATAGAAAACTCACTATGTTCCTCGAAGGTGTACCTGAGCACAACGAAAAATCCTAAAAGTGTATCTTCGCTTGGCATATCCACATACCCATACCCTATGCAATACAATCTGATCAGGTCATATGAACCTTGTATTAAATAAATCCAAATATTGCATAATAACAAGACACTATTCAGAGGGGAGCATAAGGTTGACTTTATAAGTAAATGCATGCATTAAACCAAAACAAAAAATGACCTCTATAATTTACACTATATTTAATAAATGTGTGCCAAAATAAAGGGGCATAATTAGCCAAAACAGTACCATCACAACAGCCTTGATCATGAGCCAATATATTCTACTAAACTATCAAATGGTTGATTTCAAGTCTCTGCAAATTTAGAATACAAAGTGCAGTTAGGTAATGTTAACAAATAATAGTATATACCAAATACTCATAAAAATTACCAAAGGTAAAAAAATCAGTGAAAGTATTAGAATGCTCATTTAGTAATTTTGTCGAACACATGTGGTTCAAGTTACCTAAAACAACAAATTAAAGTGTTAAATCTGAAAAAAAAAAACATATATTTTGAACTAGATTTGAACATACAACATCAATAAATATACAATACATGGTAGCACAATACATGTCAATCGAATTTTAGATCTGAAAAAAAATATTAGATCTGGAGAAAAAATAGATTAGAATCAAGTGTTAGATCTGAAAAAAAAAAACATTATATCTAGAGAGAGAAAAAAAATCAGATCTGGAAAAAAAGGATTAGATTTGAAAAGTAAAACTTGAACTGAAATTATACCTGGTTTTGAACCTTGTGGAGAGAGAGAGAGCAAAGTGACGCAGAGGGTTTGAGAGTGATGCAGCAAATGAGGGAGAGTGTGAGAGGAGTCATCGGAGGTGGGAGGGTTTGAGTGGAAGGCAACAACGAAGGGAAACGGCAGAGGAGGGTTTGAGTTTGGGGAGCGAATGATGGGAGAATCATGATAGAACGGGATTGGAAAGACAAAATGTGTAGGGTTTTGTTTGGTTTTCCCTTCATGGTCCATGTCACAATGAAGAGTGGTGACATGGCAAAACCTCACACCTTTAGATCACCCTAAAAAATTCGATCCCAATCGTTGAATCGTTTTACTATTCAAACACCCCTCTTATATATATATATATATATATACTCTAAAATGCTATACAAAACTTAAAAACCGTATATGCTTAGAGTGTCCACGTGGACAACGCCTGCTAATAACTATGTTTACTCTTTATATGTCTTTCCAGTGTCTTTCCATTTGTCTATTCAGTTTCTATCACTTTGTATACCCTCTTTAATAGGGTTTATTATTGATAAATTTCCTATCTCCTTATGGGCCCAATAGTATCCCCTATTTTTTGTCTCTATCTTTTTTAACACCTTTGGTTTTTCTGTATACTTTTCCTTTACAATGTAATTTTCATACTAATTGTGTCGTAACAAATCAAGACTCCCAAACAAGCTCACAGGATTATCTCAACCTTTTCACTTTCCTCTATAAAGCTCGTAAGAGCCTATTGGTGCATGTCTCTCCTCCAAAAGTCCAAGCTCTAGTAACATCTGCTCAACCAACAATGCTTTGAAGAAGTATGTTTGCCCAAGAAAGAATTTTAAGAAGATTAAGTTAGTATCATGTTTTCCTCTCTTGAATTATTAGAAAAAATATCACAAACACACACAAACACAAATAAATATTGTGCATGTATATATATAGAAAGAGACAGATAGGTATAATATGAATTTTTTTGCTAGTTTAATTTTCATTAGGTCTTCTCCTCTTGAAATTGGAAACCCAGTGACCAAATGTTAGTACCTTGAATTGATCAAAGCCACCTTTGGGTATTTGTTATTTTTTACTCAATGGCTATGTTCTTAATGTGGCTAAATATTAGTTTTAGGTTAGTTTAAGCTAAATAATATAGATATTTAGTTGATGGTCATCTTTTTTGAATTTATTAATTTTTAGTTCTATGTAATTTTATCTTTTGTTCTAAGTACCAAATGTCTTTCCATTATTGCTAAAATTAGAGTGAGAATTTTCATAAGTAGTACTTCCAATGAATTATAAAATTAGATTGGAGTGGATTGAAAAAATATTAAAGGGTTAGGACTCAACACTAAATAATATAGTAGTACTTGAATAATACAATGTGGAATTGTAAATTTCTTTTGAATTCATAATAATTAAATACCTGATGATTGATATATTGAGTTTGCTTGTAAAGTAAAAAATGTGGTAAAGTTACATTTTGATATCTATATGATTGTGTCAAATTCACTAGCCACAAAAGTTCTATTTGTTAAATTATTTTATTTGAATGGGTTAATATCATTTGTTCTCAAATAGAAATATCAACCGTGAAGGTAAAATTAGGGTTTTAAAAAGTAATTTGGATTTTTTTGGCATCATGTGATATTTGTGTGCTTTAGTTGCCTTTTTTGGTTACTTGACAATGTAAGGTTCAATATCTTAATAGGGTAAGTTTTGTTTTGTTTCATATATTATAGTATACGTTTTACTTAGGTAATGTGATAATTTTGGAAGTTCAATACTCACTATAAATTAAAACAATGTTTATTTCTTTTGGAATTAATTATAATTTTAAATAAACCATCTTAGTAATAGGTTTCCTATCTTGAATTTTAAAAATAAATAAAAGTACGAATTTATAAATTTAAAAAAATGAAATTCAGTACTAAAGTAGTTTTTTGTCATTTTTTACAAAATTGTCACTATTAATGTTAACTTTTGTTATAAATGCCACAAAATAGCATAACTCTATTTTCAGGTATGCAAATGAGTCATTGGCTACTGAGATTTCAATTGTAAATTATTAGTAGCAAAAGATGGTGAGCATGACTGAAACATCCAAGGCGAAGTTTTATACTGAATCACCATGTAACTATATAAAATGTATTCAGTTGATGATGTAATTTTTATGGGTGATAATTAGGTAGGTATGTATTTGTAGTTTTTTCATTTGGTTCGGGTCGTACTTTCTTTTCTTGTCATCGGTATTTCTCCCACATTCTGATTGATGTACTGTTTGAATTGGTCGAACTTTTTGGGTCTCGGGTTATTCATTTGGTTCGGTTAGTACCCAATTGCATCTTGGCCCCTCATTTCAATGTGTTGAGATTTGGTTGAGCCGATGCGCTCGATTTTTTATTATTTGTTTTATTTAATACGTTAGCTTTAGCTGGATATGTGTTTCTTTATTGTTTATATATATTTTTTCACCTTACATGAATGAATCAAATTCCAAGCGACATGTTACAAAATTTATATTTTTGGTTTGTTCTTATCATGAATTTCTTAAGAGTTTAAGAATTTATCGCTATGCTTCCTAAATAAATTGATTGAAGACATGACATTAAAAAATCTCAACAAAGTAAATAACAATCATTTTAAATCATTGGAACTCAGTCGAACTCTACCCTTTTGCTAATTCAATCCAACGATTCGATCTATTCATATCCGATTTGACTATTTTAATTCATTTCTAATTTTATTTTGAGATTTCAATTTTTTTCATCAAATTTGAAATTTCTTCGCATTTATGAAATTTATATCTAAATTTTTTTCTAGAATAATGAGATAAATTCATTTTGAGTTATCTTGTAATTTTTCCAATATTTACATTTTCTAGTCAATAATTCCATACCGGCCCACCCCTCTGACTAATGGGAGTGACTCAAAATGTGGATCTACGAAATGACAAGGAAAAAAGAAAAAGGTTTAAGGTGTTTACCATTTAGTGACCAAATGCTGAAAATAGTCAATTATGTGCTTTAAATCAAACCCAAACTAACATTTCCTATGGTTTACGCAATCCGCGGGTGTCAATAGGAAGATAATTCCATTCATTATTTATAAAATGAATTAATTTTCAATATTAAATTATACACTACTCTATTTTTTATTTTCATAATTATTTTTCAACCTTATGTACAAATTGCAAAATATAGAAGTAATTGTACCTTAATTTAATGTAGTGAAACATCTTAAAAAAATATTCATTGAGACACAGTAATTTACTTTTTAGTAGACTTGACAAATAATACATAACATGATGACATAAATTTATACGTTAATGGGTGGATCCTTAATGGTTTGAGGTCATTTGAGTGTCAAATTGATAAGACAGAATAATTAACGAGTTGGGCTAGTGTTGGCCCCCGTCACCCATTGATACTCAATAAGACTAATCCACACCCATTAATTTAAGTAAATAATAAGGAAAAAGAGAGGAGAGGAGTTTGCATAATAGGTTTGTGAACCTTTGTTTGTACATTGCAATAGAGAAAAACTGACATCTTTTAAGTAAAGATTTCTGCAAAAAGAAAAAAGATTTGGTTTGATAAAGCTCTGGTTTGGCATGAAGAACATGTATTCTTCACTATGGGTATAAAAAAATTAAAAATATTACACGAGTTATTTTATCATTGTAATGAATTATATTATGTCACCAGTTTTCGTTCACATCTCAATCTAACACATAATAAATATTACAAAAATTAATCTATCATTAGAACACAAAAACAAATATTATTTTTCTCTTATGAGACTCCTCGATTATTAGGTTGATAAAATCATCCCATTTCCTCCTCCTTGTGAGGAAGTTATTGCTTCTGTTGGAGAACCTATTGTTGAGGTAATGGAACCTCAGGTTGAAGATATAGAAGCCACATATGAGGTCAGAAGTGTTGAGACCTATGTTACATGTGCGGTTGAGGTTAAAGAAGATACAATAAATAACATAAGGATTATTTAGCCCAGGAACTATGGACAATATCCTAATTTTTTCCATTAGTGTATCTCTAACATTTACCCCTCTTCTTAATGCAAGGGAAACATTTAACCAACATCCATGTCATAAAATGAGTGTTGGTTATGATAACACTCTCATTCTTCCCCTCTTTCCACTTGAGTATCTTTCCAAAATGACATACCCTACTTTCATTCATCATCCTATGGGAGCTTATTACTGGTCAATGACAAGTAAATCCTATTGTCCCTTTAATGTCGATAAGAGTGCATACTTTAATTTTTGCCTGTCTAACATTTTGCCATATATAGGGTCCCTAGATACGGTACTGTTGATGCCATTTCCATATGACACTCTTTTGTACAACCCACATATCATGTCATCACCAATTATATTCACACCTCTTATGTTTTGAATGGGGCTAGCTTCGACTTGGTTACTTTCAAAGCTTTGATGACGGAGTCCAATTTCTCTAATGCCCCTCTTTCTGATCTAGTTATCTACCTATGCATATTTTCTTGTGATCTTGTGATCTAAAGAGTTATACTCAAGATGTCTTAGACTTTGGGAATCCTATGTTGTGCTACTCTTCGAATATCGTTGATGTTTGAAGGCTTTGTAATATCTTTATTCTTTCTCTCATCTCCCCCCTTCTATCTTGTTGAGAGGCCACGTGATTAAAGAAATTTTTCTTGGGCAGGTATGGCCATTCAGAACTTCAAAGACTCTCCTCATATTCCCAAGGTCGAAATTGCATTTTTTTTCAAAATATTTCCCTCTTTTATTAAAAGGGTAAATTAAATTTCTACTAATTTGATTTATTATGATGCTCAAGTTACCACTTTTAATCTGTGCAGTATAACCAAAGGGATTTTAGGGGACTGAATAGAGTTTGAGAATGTTTATGTGGATGTCCAAGGTGATTCGGAGGATTGGGGTCTTAAAACTCTTTCACTATAGGTAGTTTCCCTCAGAGATAAGGAGTTGAGGAAGAAAGCACAAGAGGGCGCCCAGATCTTCCATCGTCACGAGGCATTTCATTTGAGGTCAACATAAGACAAAGCCCACTGGGGCTTTAAGGAAAATCATCAAAATTATTTTTGGGATACATTCCACAAATTTTCAACTTATGCATTTCCTTACTATTTGTCAATTTGCAAAAATTAATATTCTATTTTCCCAAGTCTTATAACTCTTAATTTTTTGGAATCAATGGAAAAACTACTTACACTTGGAATGACTATTATTGGCTTGTGATTTCACCAATATGTTATATGTTTCATCACTCCTAATGATCTATGTTTTTTGTTTAATGATTGATTTTGATTAAGACAGTTTTATAATCCCACCAAATCCAATTTCACACATGGGAAGTGTCCAAATAATGTCGTTTTATCTTCCACTAGAATAATTAAATCCTATAAATGGATTTTTTTTTATAATTGTCTTTAACCAATATATTTGGCTATCTTAAAATTCCCATCACTTGATCTTTGTTTCTTAGGACACTGACAAGCCACAAGTTTAATCATGGGGGTTTATAATAAAGGCAATTTGTGGTCTCTTATTTCTCATAAATTTGCCTTTTGGTGAGAAAATCCTAAAAACACATGCTAAATTTTTCCTTGATGCCACATTGACTTTTCAAATGGATACTTTAAGCCATTTAAACTAATCTTCTATATTTTCTTACCTTTTTTACCATTTATTCTCTATCTCCAAGCTTCTCATAACCATTTTCTCTAATTTCCCTTTTCTCTCAACTTCTTCACCATTAATGGCTTCTAGCTCAGAACTCCTATATGTGTATGCCCATTGTGAAGAACTCATTAATGAGAGAATGAATGATGGATCTATCATGGTTAAGGACATTATTTGTCCCATTCCACTACCATGTGGGGGTTTCCATTTTATTGTGGGTCCCTTTTCATGTGTGAACTTCCTTTTAAGCTCTCAGCATATTATCCCGAGTTTAGGAAGTAAAGTCTCCTCATTCGAGACTCTGATTCCATCAAGGCACCTTCCACTTCTAGATTTAGATTTTAGCTCATAAGGTTAGAATTTGTTGAGTCGTCACAATCGGTAAACCATATTCACAAAGCGAAAGAAATATCAATAGAGAATATTAACATTTGTTTGCAGTCAGTCTTATCTTGAAAGGTCATTGAATACAATCCTTTTATTATCACTATAGCCATTCACTTTTAGAACCAAACATTCAATTGTTTTGAATTCAACTTTGTGATGGTTGGTCCCCCTATATTGGATATTTTCTAATTAGTATGCTTCAAACCCATTAGGGAAGGTGTTCATATTTGAATGTTGTCAATTAAATACCCTATGCATTGGAGAATAATAATGCCCTTTTTTCATACTCCACTTTTATGAATTAACACATTAATATTGATGGTGTTGTGATTTCCAGAGAATATTATTTCTTTTTCTCGTTTGGTTATCAAGTCATGTATTATGTTCCAAGTCTAATCGTAACAAACATTCATTATTGGTAGTTGTTTTGGTTAAGAAAAGATAAGTGGGATTTAACGCCTTACCTCTTGGGTTCCCTTCATAGGGGTAGTTCTCACATTCAAATGACCATTTTAACTCTAATCAAGGTGTCCTATTATGGGTTCTCCAAAAGTGTCTCCATGCCTTTTTTTTGGATATTGGTCACCTCAATGGTGGTTCAGGTTCCATCCATCTTAATGCCTCTTACCATGTCAAACCTAGTAATAAGAGCTTTGAAGCTCTTCTTAACATGTCAAACCTAGTAATAAGACCTTTGACTCCTCCTCCAACTTTTGTTTAAAACTTTTGGCCTGTCTCAATTATGCATAATCCCTCCCCATCTGAGGAAAAAAGACTCATGTTGGGGGAGTTTTTTTAATTCATAAATATTTATTTTATGGCACTTATCCCCTAAAGCCTCTAGTACCAAATCTTGTGGTGAGCCTTACCTACCATGTCTATTTGTAAGAAAAGTAGGCCTATAACAAGCTAATCTTGTTCCTAGGAGGATAAGTTCCAATCATTTCTTATTTTTCAGATCTTTTAATGTTCCCAGAGAAGTAATTATTCCAAGTCTTTCAAGTAATGCTGAAATTCGAAGAACTTTTAGCATAGTTGGTATAGAATTTGATGTTGGAATGAATAAAGCTTTTGAAAAATAGTGGTCACTTCATAGTGAGCATCGTTTAAATCCAAAACAACAAGCCAGTGATCCATATATGCCTTCTTCCACAAGTAAGGCTTTTTTTAATATGTACATTCTCTCTTTTGGATATTTTTTTTGTATTTTTACTTAACCACTTTGTGTTGCAGATGTCCCTTCTTTAGCTACTTATATTTCTTCTCAAAAGAGAAAACTTGTGTTTGTTGAAGACCGGGAGGGGAAAAGTAATCTTGAGCCTATTGAATCTCCCCTAAAGTATATGTTTAAGGCTCCTAAGAAGAAAATAGGTAGGACCATAACTAGGAAACCTTATTATAAGGTCACAATGGAAGGTACAAAATTATTTTACCTTTGGAAATATTCCTTATATTTTGGTATTATCAAAGGAGTGCTTCTAATTTTTAAATTACTTTCTTCCCCTTGCAACCTCAATTGAGAATTTTTTTGGAGTAAGGGATATTTACTAATTAAGGGTTCTAAATATCCTTTATATCCTAATCGAAGTCTTGTGCCAGTTGGTAAAACTTCCTAAATGTGTAATCCATATTTGAATCTAATTCATGTTGTGCATTCACCTCCAATTTATGCCAACTCTGCCACTCTATCTCCTAACCTCACAGAAGAAGCTATACACACTCTAATTCTCATGGTAAAGGAAAAATAAGGATAATAGCACTATTGTTCCCTTTTCTAAAGCATTTAATGCTCCTGATCCTTCTGAGGCTTCCCCAAAGTCACTGGCCTAACCTTTGAAGGAAGTTTTACCACCAGTTAAAGTCATGTCACTAATTATGGACATGCCTGAACTTATGTTACCTAAAGAACTTGATTCCTTTTGAAAGGAACTCCAACGTATGCTATCTCAAGCCTTCATTCGAACACTAGACGAATCATATTATATTATGGACAAACAATAACAACTTATTATACTAACTTGGTCCACGCACTCTTATTGGCTTTTAAAAACTTTGCAAGCTTTGAAGTCTCATTAGTGTTGGGATAGGATGCTATTTGAGACTCTATTTGATTTTACTTTCCTTACTGGGATGAAGACATCTTGATTTATCCTTTCTTAACTTGAAAATATATGAGAAAACATCATATAAGAGTTTATGACTAGTTTCTCTTCTTTCTCAGTTGATATAGAAGAGAATATTTTTCTGCTGATAAAGCCCAATATTATCGATAAAAAGATGAGGGCGCTAGTGGCCTACATGAGATGAATATAATTCACAATAAAATGCATGTTCTTTTTGTAGATGAAGAGGATCTTGAGAAGATATATGCAAAATTTAATGTTGATTTGGAAGTGAGTTATCTAAAGGACACTAATTCCAATCTAAGTTGAACCAGCTAGTTGGGAAAATGCAACTATTTACTACAGTTGCAGACACATTTGAATGAAGGTTGATTCAAATAAATATTAAGAAGACAATATGTCAAGGCTATATGACTAATTTTAGGTCTTTTGTAACTAAACATTTTAATTAAATATTAATGAAAATATAGTTTAGTACATTTTTGTGCCTTTATTACCTTACTTCCTATAAGGTTAAATAACATGCCTTTAAAGATCTATCATTTGTTGTCTTCATGTGACCATTCATATCCCTCACATGATCTAATCCTCCTTCGAATGCTATATATCTTTGAAAGGGCCCTTTTTATTTTGGGTACCCCTTTCTGTAGGATGGAACTTTTGATCCTAACGTTAATATGGTTTTCCAAACAAAATTTCCCTCATTAAGGTTCCACTTTTTTACATTCTTACTATAGTTATCAACTATTTTTTTCATTTAGACTAATATATTGTTTAAGGCTCTGACTCTATCTTCGTCTATATTTTCTAATTCCATATGCATAGCTTGGTCATAGTCTTTTATAGTTAGTTCATTTTAAGCAACCACTCTTTGTGAATTTAGAGTGATTTCAAGTGGTAGGATTACATAATGTCCTAAATTTAAAGCATATGGAGTCATTCCAGTGCTTGACCTTTTGGAGGTACCATAACCCATAACACTTCAGGAAGCAAGTTATGACAGTCTCTTGTATTCTTTTCAATTACCTTACTCAAAGCATTTTATCACTTTATTTGTAGACTCTTCTTATCCATTTGATTGAGCATAGTAAGGTGCTCCCTTCGTCAGAGTTATTCTCGTCCTTAAAGTGAATTTTAACTCTAAAAAAAAATACTTTCATTGTCCGAGGCTATAGTTTTCGAAATCCTAAATCTATACACATTGTTTTGTAAAAATTCTACCATATCATTTTGGGTAACTAACTTCAAAGACTTAGGTTCTACCCATTTAGTAGAATAATCTATAACTACTTGTTAAAACTGTGCAGTTTTAAAGTTAAAGTTTAAAATTTTCCAATGACATCAATATTACATCGTCTAAATGGCCATGGTTTTACTACATAATGTATATCAACAACACACACCTTCTTTAGAGGGTCATGTTGTTAGCACTTTTTACACCCTTTGGCAAAGTCCACATAATCCTTTAAGATGGAGGGCCAATAGAAACTATGCATCTTAGAACCATCTCTATGAGCCCCACATATGCCCTTATGAATGTAAGCAATGGTTAAAGGCATTATTGGATCATTCTATAAGTACATCTTTTGAATAATTTTTCGGCATATATGGCATAATTAGCATCTTTCACTCTAACAATCCTATCAGTTTTGATATTTGGGTTAGTTAGATATTCAATAAATTGTATCCTTCAATCTTCATTAACATCTCTGTTTCCAATTTCAACCCAAGGCCATTTATTATGAACTAATGACAAATGTCAAGTAATTTTAACTTTGCCTTAGCTTTGAAGCTATCACCAGGATTAAAACCTAAGATTTTTTAGACATTTCATTGTCCTCTTCATTTAAAAACTTAGGAGTATAATCCAATGTGGCTCCATAAAATTTTGATAATAAATATAAATCCATTTCATTATAAAAGGTTAAGCCATCATTCATACATTTATATTCACTAGTTAATTGTCTTATGACCAACTAAGAATCCCCATAAATTTCTTATAGAAGCATTACAGCTTTGAAGGATCTCTAAGCCCATTATAACATCTTCATACTCCACTTGATTATTGGAACATAAATTTTCTCTCTCCTTATAATAATAATTGGATCTATTGAATATCGTATACCATTTCTTTCACCCTTGAAAATGGGTCTTCATCAACTCCCATATTTCTTCCTTCGTTTCATAGAAATTTGATCTTGCCTTTCTAATTAACCCTTAACCCTGTCATAAAAAACAAAATAAGCATTTGTTGAGTGAGATAAGACATTATTCTATTTGCAATAATTTTCCCATTCATTTTATTTGTACTTGAATTTTTACATCGTCAGGGTAGTTTTATCATTTTGGTTCTGATAATAAAAGATATCTTTTGCCTTAGAAATGTCGAAGGAGTATTTCTTAATCATTCCATTTGACTGGTGTGCATATGACTCTTTTGTTGTACTTTTTTGAACAAAAGGTTCACAAATTATGGACCCAGTCCCAAATTTTAGGAGAATCTATTTCTAGATTTGGTTCTTTGTAATATGTTTTGAAAGAGGAAGTATTTCTTTCATGTCCGTATTCTAACCAATCTTCATATCTTGTTACTTTAGCAGTTATTTCCACCAAATCTCTAATTCAATTGCATACAACTCTTTTGAAGTCTAATTTCTAGCCCATTTTGGGCCAATTTGATAAATTAGGATTCAAGCAATCCTATTTTGAACACATTTGTAGCCCTCTTGAACCTATTTATGAAGTTAATGGATTTTTTATCTATCCTATGGTTTAATTTAGCCAAGTTAACCATTGATATTTTTTATTCAATGAAGTATAGCCTAACCCTATTCTTTCATGTCCGTATTCTAACCAATCTTCATATCTTGTTGGCATGGTTCCCATTCTTAAGTTTGATCCAAAGTTGGTTTCAACATTATTAGGCTTGTAATACATAAGGTGAAAATTAATGGGTTATGTGGTTGTGTTTACACTAGTCTATTGTGCAAATTGTGAACATTGGGTGCTGTAATAGTAGGAGGAGACAACCTACTAGTCATTGATGTAATCATTATACTAATATTTTGCTTAATATTACTAAGTTGGTTAAGCACTGGGTTTAACTTATTCATTAATTCACTTGGGTGTTTGAAGACACACGTACAACAGGCGTTATTCTTGGATTTTCGGCCCTTGAAGCTGTTATTCCATGCAATTTTTAGCTTTAGTTATTTGGTCTCATTTCTAGACCAATTTCCATAAGTTTTTATTTCATTGTCGTGGTGGTTGGTTTGTTAAACGAAGTTCACCAATATATTCAATTCCATCATCGTTCCTTCGTGCCCTAGCCATAATGACCACTTATATAGAACTATTGTCCCACTAGGCATGCCAAAAATATGTTTTGCTTGCTTGATTGGTGTGTGCATTTGGATTATGTGCGAGTGTTCTAGTCAAGGTTGTTTTCTTGCCAACCAGTTAATTATCTTAGCGTGTGATAACCAGACAATTGTATATCGTTCGATGCTTCCACTAAGAAGACTTTTCGGTGAGTACCAAATAAGTTTGTAAACTAAATTAACTAAACTAAGGAAAAAGTTAGAGAGTACAAAATTAAAGATGAGAAGGAGATTCGAAGAAATTAATATAATGTAGTAAATGATCTAACACTTAATTAATTTAAGATTAAAGCAAGCAAAGCATTATACTTTAAGGAATGTAAAAAGTTTAACTTAGATATGTAAAGAAAATATATAATTAAGGTAAATGAATTTATATTAATCTCAAAGAGAGTTACAGTAAGTCTATCTTACAAGCTACTTTGAAGAAGAAATGTTAAACTGTGCTAGATAAACTGTAAAAGAATAGAAAGAAAAGAAAATGTTTAAATGAGTAAAATATTTTTTTGTTGGAGAGTCCTCCTTCTGGTTGTCCTTGAGTTACTTATTTACAGAATCCTTTGCCTTGCAACTACCATTACAATTGCTCGTTGATTGCACATTCTTCACACCTGTAATACCCCGTACTTTTGACTATATTTATTTTTGGGAATAATTAATTAAATGCGTATTAATTGATAATTAATCCGGGTTATAAATACTAATGTGATGCAAATTGGTATTTGATTATGTGCATATATGATTATATATGTACTTGGTATTATAAAATTTGTCGTGAGATTTAGATACGGCATTTTAAAAATTTTGTTGAGACGCGTGGGACCGCCGCGTCATGGTATAATATTTTGATAATAAAAGTGAATTTAAAATCTATAATTCGTATGGTCGTTTTGAGTGCGCCAACACGTCCGGAAGGGTCGAGATAGTCAGAAAACACTAGCCGGGGGTATAGTTTGGGTCCCAGGGTATTTTTAGGCCATACCGGTAACTTAAAGGGTATTTTGGTAATTTTACATTTTTAGGAATTAAAAGTGACGAAAATTAGATATGTAAATCTGATGTGGATTAAACCCATTAAGCCCATTAATCAACCCATATTAACCTAGAAGGCTACGTAGGTTGTCATTTAGGTTTTCTAAGTTTCCCCAAATCAAAACCCTAGCCACCTTAAGCCACCATTGGAGAAGAGCTTGGAGAGAGGAATTTCTGCAGAAAACTTCATCTAATCTACACCAAACTCAGAGACAACCAAGGCAAGTGACTTTATTCCATTTAATTTCTGAGAATGTCTTTTCAATGTTAGAAAATTCGGATTTATGGTTTGTTCTTGATAAAATATGAAAACCCATGTAGTTTAGATCATAGAACTTGAGAAATTGTGAAGAGAATTGCATGTAGAATAGTTGGGAGACAATTAATCTGATGTTAATACATGTTTGGGTGAAAGAAAAACGAATTAAATTCTGGAATTTGATGTTGATTTATATCTAGGGTTCATGTTCTTGATGATATTGGGGAAAAGTATAAAATCTTGGGATTTAATGATGTTTAGGATGCCTTATTGCCTTAAAAGACGTTAGTTTATGACCTAAGCATGTTTTAGTATGATTAGAGGACTTAAATCATTGTTAGAACGAACTTTGGAGAAGGATTGAAGTGATAAAAATGGTGAAAAAACGAGATGGGAAAATTCTGGGCCGAAGCTGGAAGCTCGTTAGAAGCAGCCCCAACGAACTCGTTCGAACGAGCTTCTAACGAGTTGACCAGTCGTTACTAACGAGTAGTGATTTCGTTCGATATCTCGTTCGAATGAGATATCGTTAGAAGGGACAGTTCGTTCGAACGAACTGGATCTCGTTCGAACAGCCTCGTTCGAACGAGACTTCTAACGACCTGACAGTCCAAACTCGTTCGAAGTCTCGTTCGAACGAGACTTCTAACGAGTTGACAGTTTGGTCATTTTTGGACTGTTTTGACTTTTTGGAGTCCCGTAAACTTGTTCGAGGATATAGATGACCTTCCTCTATTGATATGAGGTTAGACTTGGGACTTTTGGGTCATTGAGAGGAGTAAATTATATACGAGAGTTATATTCAATGAACCATTTGGGCTGAGACGTGAGTGTCTTCTACGATGTGAGGATGAATTATAGCGCGTACAATTACAAACCGGAATAGTACGAATGGTGATAATTATAGTTAGTACAAGAATGCGATATGTACTACGATTAAAATACGGTATTACTAAGATGTGTGTTTACTTAGTATTAGTATATGGATTGTGTGTATGACATACCTACCATACTTGCTATCACGGGAGGTTGTGTTCGCTTAGGACCCTCTAATCCTTGTGTGCCTACGGGGGGGATATAGACTGGTACCTCAATGAACATAGGTCATAGAAAGACTTATTGTGATATTAATAAGTCCGCTGACCATGGGAGCGTAGGTATGTGCGTGACCCATGTGATGGTGACTGTGTTCGCCTCCATTATTTGTGATGTTGTTATCGGTAAACTATTCCTGAGAGATTCGGAATATGTAATCCTTATGTACGTGATGTACCGGGATGGATAGCAGAGTATGTGTGCACCATAGCTTAGATTGCGGGGTGCTTGTATCGTATATCTATGATGTGAATAATATACATTAAATTAATGAGAATCCTCATGTTAATGTTGTAAAAATATTACGGTATTATTTCGAGTTATATAATGAGTTAACTGATAGTTATATCAATGGTATATTTATTAACTGAGTTCACGTTAAACCCCTATTTAATTATGAGCGTTGTTATGTTAAATGGAACTGAGTAATATGGGTAGAACCTTTGGCAGTCTAGCTAGTTATGTAGTCACTTAGCTAGTTGTATGGATAGATATAGATGGGTACTTGCGTTAGGAGTGCACAGTTAGACGAGGGGTGAGAATATAATGTGAGTGCACGTCCTAACATGTACTTTGCATTTAATGTTTTAAATGTTTTTAAAGCACTTGCAGGTTTTTAAAATATAACTCCACATTCGGGCTCTGACCCGTTTGCTTTTCAAATCTTTTTCTTTGTAAAACCATTTTAGGTGCCCAGCCACAAGGACACCAAGCATAGGTACTCATTCAGGTGACGAGCTGTAGCTGCTTGTGGAAGCTACAGGGATTTTCATGTAGACGCTTCTATCTCTTTGGATTCCAGAGTCACTATCTATCAGTTGTAGGGCATGTTGCCCATTTCTTTAGAGACATCTTTTACATTTCAGTTTTCAGACTTTAGCATGTATTGTTTCAGTTTATTTATTTCAGTTATGGGATTGTAGTGAGGGGTTTCCTCCAGACTTTATTTACGCTATGTGATGATTATTCATTTTACTTCAGAATGGTGTATGGTGTTATTTATTTCTTCATTACATTTGTTGCATGTTAATCAGACTTAAATTAAAATTTGGCAACTTGCTTTTAAATACTAGGTGGTTAGTAAAATATAAAAAAAATGTTTTCGACAGTGATGCTATTAACTGAGCCAACTTGGCATTTTGAATTAATTTTATAAAGGAGTAGCTACCCGGTATTTAATTAGTCGGGGTGCCACAGGTGGTATCAGAGCATCAGGTTCTAGTGTCCTTTAGGATCTGTACGGCTATTATGTTTCTGCTACGTTTCTTTGATATAGAGCCCTATATTTTAGGACTGTTGTACTCTTTTTGTGTATGCTTCGTTCTTCAGCTATTTTAAGTTTATAAACTGCGGACTTATAAACTTTGTTCTTATTTCAGATGCCTCCACGACGTGCACGACGAGTTCCCAGGAATGCAATGCCCGAACCCCAGCCCGCTCCAATTCAGGGCATGATGAACGCCACTGAGGTTACTGCTATAGTAGCCCAAGCGGTAAATGCCGCGATTGCCGTGATTCAGCAGGCACCACCTCAGACGCCGGTTGCCGCGCCAGTACAGGTTAATGCATTCCCGTCTGCTTGGGAGCGTGTACGTTACGCTTTTCAGAAAGCGCATCCGCCATAGTTTGCAGGTAGCTCAGACGTTGTAGTCTCGAGCCAATGGAGGAAGGACATACAGAGGCATTTGAGGATGCATGAGTGCACTGATGTTCAGAAACAGGTGCTAGCTACTTTCAAGCTAGTGGGATCTGCACTACAGTGGTGGGAGTCTATTACCACCGCGGAGGAGAGGGATACCCTTACGATTCAAGAGTTCTGGGTGCGGTTTGACCGCAAGTACTTTCCGTCCGCAGTTCATACAGAGATGAGGAGGAAGCTGATGAGTTTGAAGCAGGAGGGCAAGACAGTGGCCGAGTATGAGGCCGAGTTCACTAACCTGTTGAATATCGTTCCAGACGAGATTCCAACAGAGAAGAAGAAAATAGAGAAGTTCACCGATGGGTTGAATTGGAGGATCCGTCAACATCTGCTAGGGAACCTATCGTTGGCCACGTATTCTGATGTGGTTAACGCTGCATTGTTGCACTGCCAGGACCACCGTTTTCATATGGCCGAGGGCAAGCGGTCGGGGGAGTCTAGCCATCAGGGCAGGACTGGAGGACATAGTGCCAGCGGGGCACAATCGGGTCAGGCGCAGAGACAGAATGAGCAGGGTACCCAGCAGGGGGATAATAAGAGGTTCCGGTCAGGGAACTACAGGCAGGGACAGGGAGGTTTCCGTCAGGGCCATCAGGGTCCAAACGGCCATCAGGGCCAGCAGCGGCAGAATGGGCAACAGTTTCATCAGGGCCAGCAGGGCCAAGGGAGGAATGGTAACGGCCACCAGGGCCGGGGACAGCAGGGGCAGAGGGGAGGGAACTTCCCAGGAAAGTGCTTTACTTGTGGCAAGACTGGCCATAAGAAGCAGGATTGTCCTGATAGGGGCAGGGCCCCACAGCAGCAGCAGCAGGGTGCTCGCCAGGAGCCACAGAGACCTATATTTCCCGCCGCTCTTCCCACACCGCCACAGATGGCAGCATTGCCACCCATTCCTGCAGTCCCAGCTCAGCAGGGGCAGCTACAGTATGGACGTGTCTACAACGTTCACCAGGCTGCAGTTCCACAGGCACCGCCCGCGATCGAGGGTACGTTTCCTATCCATGGCACTATGGGTCGGGTGTTATTTGATACGGGTGCTACACATTGTTTCATAGCTACACACTTCGCGAAAGCTTTAGGATTGTTAGCTACGGCAGAGAGCACAGTGACGTGTGTCGACTCACCATTAGGGAGTGGGTCACTTATTTTCTTTATATGCCGGGGAGTGGGGGTAGAGATCAGTGGTTTGGTATTGCCTGCAGACATGTTAGTGTTAGATATGCATGTTCACGATGTGATCATCGGTATGGATTGGCTCGTAGCATATAGGGCCATGATTGATTGCTTCAGCGGGAGCATTGTTTTTGCCATTCCGGGGCAAGAGATGTTTATAGTGGTGATGCCTCGCCCAGAGGGAGGATCGATCGCTCATCTGTATTACATAGAAGAGGATACCTCTAAGGAGGTTGTGATTCCTTTGGATTCGATCCCGGTTGTCAGGGAGTATTCAGATGTGTTTCAGGAGATACCAGGCTTACCGCCCAGTCGGGAGATAGACTTCGTTATAGATTTGCTACCAAGTACGAGACCTATAGCATGTGCACCGTACCGTATGGCTCCAGCTGAGATGCGAGAGCTACGGGATCAGATAGAGCAGCTGTTAGGGCAGGGCTTTATTCGCAAGAGTACCTCACCTTGGGGCGCTCCAGTTTTGTTTGTGAAGAAGAGGGATGGTTCACTGAGATTGTGCGTGGACTACCGAGAGTTGAATAAGGTTACGATACGGAATAAGTATCCGTTGCCTCGAATCGATGACTTATTCGACCAGTTGAGGGGAGCTTCTTTCTTCTCGAAGATTGACTTGAGGTCGGGATACCATCAGTTGCGTATCAGGGAGGAGGATGTCTCGAAGACTGCGTTCTTGTCGAGATATGGTTCTTATGAGTTTCGGGTTATGCCTTTCGGCTTGACCAACGCTCCAGAAGTGTTTATGGACTTGATGAACAGGGTGTTCAGAGATTTCCTAGATCAGTTTGTCATTGTCTTCATTGATGACATTCTGGTTTACTCTCAGACAGAGGAGGAGCATGCCGAGCATTTGAGGTAGGTTTTGCAGACACTTCGTCAGAACGAGCTGTATGCAAAATATGAGAAGTGCGGGTTTTGGTTGAAGGAAGTCCAGTTCTTGGGTCACATTATTTCCGACCAGGGAATATCAGTTGATCCGAGGAAGGTATCAGCGGTGAGGGAGTGGGGACAGCCCACGACGCCAACGGAGATTCGTAGTTTCTTGGGTCTAGCAGGATACTACAAGAGGTTTATTCGGGGTTTCTCAGAGATAGCAGGTCCTTTGACACATCTTACTCGTAAAGGTGTGCCGTTCATTTGGAGTGATGCCTGTCAGATGGCATTCGATGAATTGAAGGACAAGTTGACCTCAGCACCTGTGTTAGCATTGCCGAGACCGGGAGTTGAGTATTTGGTTTACACCGACGCGTCTTTGCAAGGACTGGGAGGTGTATTGCAGCAGGAGAGACAGGCCATAGCTTATGCTTCTCGTAAGCTTAAGCCTCATGAGAAGAATTACCCCACGCATGATTTGGAGTTGGCAGCGGTAGTATTTGCCTTACGGATTTGGAGGCACTATCTTTTGGGGGAGAAGTTTCAGCTGTTCACGGACCACAAGTCACTACAGTATCTGTTCACGCAGAAGGAGTTGAATATGCGGCAGCGTAGGTGGCTTGAGTTTGTGAAGGACTACCAGTTCGACATCCAGTACCACCCGGGTAAGGCTAACGTGGTAGCAGACGCGTTGAGCCGCAGGCCAGCAGATGAGGTGGCAGAGGTGTGGAAGGCTAAGTAGAAGGAATTGGGACACCAGGATGCAGTGGCCCGATCTTTCATGTCTGTAATGACCGTTACACCGCAGATTATCACGAGGATAGTACGGGCACAGGCTAATGACCCGTTCTGTCAGGAGCAGATAGTTCGATTGCTAGCAGAGGGAGCCGAATCCTATACAGTTAGCTCAGACGGGGGATTGCGCTTCAATGGGAGATTGGTAGTTCCGGAAGGGGAAGAATTGCGGCACAATGTTATGGCAGAGTCGCACGGCTCACGGTTCGCGGTACATCCCGGAGGGGACAAAATGTACCAAGACATGAGACGGCAATATTGGGGGAGCGGTATGAAGAGAGATATCGCTGAGTTTGTCTCGAAATGCGCCACTTGTCAGCTCGTAAAAGTGGATCATCAGAGACCAGCAGGATTGCTACATCCGTTGGAGGTTCCGGTGTGGATGTGGGAGAGCATATCCATGGATTTTGTCACGGGGTTGCCTACGTCGCAGAGGGGTCACGACTCCGTTTGGGTAATTGTGGACAGGTTGTCCAAGGTCGCTCACTTCTTACCCGTAAGGACTGACTACACTACGGGACAGTATGCCCAGCTCTTCATTTCCGAGATTGTGAGACTTTACGGTGTGCCCCTGAATATCGTGTCTGACAGAGACAAGATATTTGTTTCGAGGTTCTGGGAGAGTTTCCAAGAGGCAATGGGCACGGAATTGCGGTTGAGTACGGCTTATCATCCGCAGACCGATGGGCAGACAGAGCGCACCAATCAGATGTTGGAGGACATGCTACGCATGTGCATTATTGACTTCGGGGGTGGATGGGAGCAGTACCTTCCACTGGTGGAGTTTGCTTACAACAACTCCTATCGGTTCACGATTGGCATGGCTCCGTTTGAGGCATTGTACGGTAGGCCTTGTCGTTCCCCAGCATGTTGGTTGGAGGTGGGGGACAACAAACTACTTGGGCCGGAAGTGATTCAGGATACTTCGGCAAGGATTGAGTTGATTCGGAGTCGCATTCGGGTAGCTCAAGACAGGCAGAAGAGTTATGCTGATGCGAAGAGGTTTTTCAGGGAGTTCCAAGTAGGGGACCAGGTTTTGCGCAGGGTATCTCCAATGAAGGGGATTATGCGATTCGGGAAGAAGGGGAAGTTGGCACCGAGGTATGTGGGGCCGTTTCCTATTATTGAGCGGATCGGACCGGTTGCGTATAGACTTGGACTACCGGAGCACTTGCATCGGATTCACGACGTGTTCCATATTTCCTCGCTGAGGAAATACCTTAGAGATGATTTGGCTCATTCTCACATTGCTGTGGAGGACATCGATATCCAGCCGGATAGCTCCTACGAGGAGGGGCCAATTGCTATTTTGGACGGAAGCGAGAGGAAACTGCGGTCAAAGATAGTCCCGTTAGTGCGTGTTCAGTGGCGACATCACAATGTCGAGGAGTCCACATGGGAGCGCGAGGATGAGATGCGCGAACGTTATCCAGAGCTGTTTTTAGCAGGTACTTTCTAGTTTCGAATTTCGGGACGAAATTCAGTTATTAGGGGGGGAGTATGTAATACCCCGTACTTTTGACTATATTTATTTTTGGGAATAATTAATTAAATGCGTATTAATTGATAATTAATCCGGGTTATAAATACTAATGTGATGCGAATTGGTATTTGATTATGTGCATATATGATTATATATGTACTTGGTATTATAAAATTTGTCGTGAGATTTAGATACGGCATTTTAGAAATTTTGTTGAGACGCGTGGGACCGTCGCGTCACGGTATAATATTTTGATAATAAAAGTGAATTTAAAATATATAATTCGTATGGTCGTTTTGAGTGCGTCAACGCGTCCGGAAGGGTCGAAATAGTCAGAAAACACTAGCCGGGGGTATAGTTTGGGTCCCGGGGTATTTTAGGCCATACCGGTAACTTAAAGGGTATTTTGATAATTTTACATTTTTAGGAATTAAAAGTGACGAAAATTAGAGATGTAAATCTGATGTGGATTAAACCCATTAAGCCCATTAACCAACCCATATTAACCTAGAAGGCTACGTAGGTTGTCATTTAGGTTTTCTAAGTTTCCCCAAATCAAAACCCTAGCCACCTTAAGCCACTATTGGAGAAGAGCTTGGAGAGAGAGGAATTTCTGCAGAAAACTTCATCTAATCTACACAAAACTCAGAGACAACCAAGGCAAGTGACTTTATTCCATTTAATTTCTGAGAATGTCTTTTCCATGTTAGAAAATTCGGATTTATGGTTTGTTCTTGATAAAATATGAAAACCCATGTAGTTTAGATCATAGAACTTGAGAAATTGTGAAGAGAATTGCATGTAGAATAGTTGGGAGACAATTAATCTGATGTTAATACATGTTTGGGTGAAAGAAAAACGAATTAAATTCTGGAATTTGATGTTGATATATATTTAGGGTTCATGTTCTTGATGATATTGGGGAAAAGTATAAAATCTTGGGATTTAATGATGTTTAGGATGCCTTATTGCCTTAAAAGACGTTAGTTAATGACCTAAGCATGTTTTAGTATGATTAGAGGACTTAAATCATTGTTAGAACGAACTTTGGAGAAGGATTGAAGTGATAAAAATGGTGAAAAAACGAGATGGGAAAATTCTGGGCCGAAGCTGGAAGCTCGTTAGAAGCAGCCCTCAGGTCGTTCGAACGAACTCGTTCGAACGAGCTTCTAACGAGTTGACCAGTCGTTACTAACGAGTAGTGATCTCGTTCGATATCTCGTTCGAACGAGATATCGTTAGAAGGGACAGTTCGTTCGAACGAACTGGATCTCGTTCGAACAGCCTCGTTCGAACGAGACTTCTAACGACCTGACAGTCCAAACTCGTTCGAAGTCTCGATCGAACGAGACTTCTAATGAGTTCACAGTTTGGTCCTTTTTGGACTGTTTTGACTTTTTGGAGTCCCGTAAACTTGTTCGAGGATATAGATGACCTTCCTCTATTGATGTGAGGTTAGACTTGGGACTTTTGGGTCATTGAGAGGAGTAAATTATATACGAGAGTTATATTCAATGAACCATTTGGGCTGAGACGTGAGTGTCTTCTACGATGTGAGGATGAATTATAGCGCGTACAATTACAAACCGGAATAGTACGAATGGTGATAATTATAGTTAGTACGAGAATGCGATATGTACTACGATTAAAATACGGTATTACTAACATGTGTGTTTACTTGGTATTAGTATATGGATTGTGTGTATGACATACCTACCATACTTGCTATCACGGGAGGTTGCGTTCGCTTAGGACCCTCTAATCCTTGTGTGCCTACGGGGGGGATATAAACTGGTACCTCGATGAACATAGGTCATAGAAAGACTTATTGTGATATTAATAAGTCCGCTGACCATGGGAGCGTAGGTATGTGCGTGACCCATGTGATGGTGACTGTGTTCGCCTCCATTATTTGTGATGTTGTTATCGGTAAACTATTCCTGAGAGATTCGAAATATGTAATCCTCATGTACGTGATGTACCGGGATGGATAGCAGAGTATATGTGCACCATAGCTTAGATTGCGGGGTGCTTGTATCGTATATCTATGATGTGAATAATATACATTAAATTAATGGGAATCCTCATGTTAATGTTGTAAAAATATTACAGTATTATTTCGAGTTATATAATGAGTTAACTGATAGTTATATCAATGGTATATTTAGTAACTGAGTTCATGTTAAACCCCTATTTAATTACGAGCGTTGTTATGTTAAATGGAACTGAGTAATATGGGTAGAACCTTTGGCAGTCTAGCTAGTTATGTAGTCACTTAGCTAGTTGTATGGATAGATATAGATGGGTACTTGCGTTAGGAGTGCACAGTTAGACGAGGGGTGAGAATATAATGTGAGTGCACGTCCTAACATGTACTTTGCATTTAATGTTTTAAATGTTTTTAAAGCACTTGCAGGTTTTTAAAATATAACTCCACATTCGGGCTCTGACCCGTTTGCTTTTCAAATCTTTTTCTTTGTAAAACCATTTTAGGTGCCCAGCCACAAGGACACCAAGCATAGGTACTCATTCAGGTGACGAGCTGTAGCTGCTTGTGGAAGCTACAGGGATTTGCATCTAGACGCTTCTATCTCTTTGGATTCCAGAGTCACTATCTATCAGTTGTAGGGCATGTTGCCCATTTCTTTAGAGACATCTTTTACATTTCAGTTTTCAGACTTTAGCATGTATTGTTTCAGTTTATTTATTTCAGTTATGGGATTGTAGTGAGGGGTTTCCTCCAGACTTTATTTACGCTATGTGATGATTATTCATTTTACTTCAGTATGGTGTATGGTGTTATTTATTTCTTCATTACATTTGTTGCATGTTAATCAGACTTGAATTAAAATTTGGCAACTTGTTTTTAAATACTAGGTGGTTAGTAAAATATAAAAAAAATGTTTTCGACAGTGATGCTATTAACTGAGCCAACTTGGCATTTTGAATTAATTTTATAAAGGAGTAGCTACCCGGTATTTAATTAGTCGGGGTGTCACAGGTGGTATCAGAGCATCAGGTTCTAGTGTCCTTTAGGATCTGTACGGCTATTATGTTTCTGCTACGTTTCTTTGATATAGAGCCCTATATTTTAGGACTGTTGTACTCTTTTTGTGTATGCTTCGTTCTTCAGCTATTTTAAGTTTATAAACTGCGGACTTATAAACTTTGTTCTTATTTCAGATGCCTCCACGACGTGCACGACGAGTTCCCAAGAATGCAATGCCCGAACCCCAGCCCGCTCCAATTCAGGGCATGATGAACGCCACTGAGGTTGCTGCTATAGTAGCCCAAGCGGTAAATGCCGCGATTGCCGTGGTTCAGCAGGCACCACCTCAGGCGCCAGTTGCCGCGCCAGTACAGGTTAATGCATTCCCGTCTGCTTGGGAGCGTGTACGTGACGCTTTTCAGAAAGCGCATCCGCCAGAGTTTGCAGGTAGCTCAGACGTGGTAGTCTCGAGCCAATGGAGGAAGGACATACAGAGGCATTTGAGGATGCATGAGTGCACTGATGTTCAGAAACAGGTGCTAGCTACTTTCAAGCTAGTGGGATCTGCACTACAGTGGTGGGAGTCTATTACCACCGCGGAGGAGAGGGATACCCTTACGATTCAAGAGTTCTGGGTGCGGTTTGACCGCAAGTACTTTCCATCCGCAGTTCATACAGAGATGAGGAGGAAGCTGATGAGTTTGAAGCAGGAGGGCAAGACAGTGGCCGAGTATGAGGCCGAGTTCACTAACCTGTTGAATATCGTTCCAGACGAGATTCCAACAGAGAAGAAGAAAATAGAGAAGTTCACCGATGGGTTGAATTGGAGGATCCGTCAACATCTGCTAGGGAACCTATCGTTGGCCACGTATTCTGATGTGGTTAACGCTGCATTATTGCACTGCCAGGACCACCGTTTTCATATGGCCGAGGGCAAGCGGTCGGAGGAGTCTAGCTATCAGGGCAGGACTGGAGGACATAGTGCCAGCGGGGCACAATCGGGTCAGGCGCAGAGACAGAATGAGCAGGGTACCCAGCAGGGGGATAATAAGAGGTTCTGGTCAGGGAACTACAGGCAGGGACAGGGAGGTTTCCGTCAGGGCCATCAGGGTCCAAACGGCCATCAGGGCCAGCAGGGGCAGAATGGGCAACAGTTTCATCAGGGCCAGCAGGGCCAAGGGAGGAATGGTAACGGCCACCAGGGCCGGGGACAGCAGGGGCAGAGGGGAGGGAACTTCCCAGGAAAGTGCTTTACTTGTGGCAAGACTGGCCATAAGAAGCAGGATTGTCCTGATAGGGGCAGGGCCCCACAGCAGCAGCAGCAGGGTGCTCGCCAGGAGCCACAGAGACCTATATTTCCCGCCGCTCTTCCCACACCGCCACAGATGGCAGCATTGCCACCCATTCCTGCAGTCCCAGCTCAGCAGGGGCAGCTACAGTATGGACGTGTCTACAACGTTCACCAGGCTGCAGTTCCACAGGCACCGCCCGCGATCGAGGGTACGTTTCCTATCCATGGCACTATGGGTCGGGTGTTATTTGATACGGGTGCTACACATTGTTTCATAGCTACACACTTCGCGAAAGCTTTAGGATTGTTAGCTATGGAAGAGAGCACAGTGACGTGTGTCGACTCACCATTAGGGAGTGGGTCACTTATTTTCTTTATATGCCGGGGAGTGGGGGTAGAGATCGGTGGTTTGGTATTGCCTGCAGACATGTTAGTGTTAGATATGCATGTTCACGATGTGATCATCGGTATGGATTGGCTCGTAGCATATAGGGCCATGATTGATTGCTTCAGCGGGAGCATTGTTTTTGCCATTCCGGGGCAAGAGATGTTTATAGTGGCGATGCCTCGCCCAGAGGGAGGATCGATCGCTCATCTGTATTACATAGAAGAGGATACCTCTAAGGAGGTTGTGATTCCTTTGGATTCGATCCCGGTTGTCAGGGAGTATTCAGATGTGTTTCAGGAGATACCAGGCTTACCGCCCAGTCGGGAGATAGACTTCGTTATAGATTTGCTACCAAGTACGAGACCTATAGCACGTGCACCGTACCGTATGGCTCCAGCTGAGATGCGAGAGCTACAGGATCAGATAGAGCAGCTGTTAGGGCAGGACTTTATTCGCAGGAGTACCTCACCTTGGGGCGCTCCAGTTTTGTTTGTGAAGAAGAGGGATGGTTCACTGAGATTGTGCGTGGACTACCGAGAGTTGAATAAGGTCACGATACGGAATAAGTATCCGTTGCCTCGAATCGATGACTTATTCGACCAGTTGAGGGGAGCTTCTTTCTTCTCGAAGATTGACTTGAGGTCGGGATACCATCAGTTGCGTATCAGGGAGGAGGATGTCTCGAAGACTGCGTTCTTGTCGAGATATGGTTCTTATGAGTTTCGGGTTATGCCTTTCGGCTTGACCAACGCTCCAGAAGTGTTTATGGACTTGATGAACAGGGTGTTCAGAGATTTCCTAGATCAGTTTGTCATTGTCTTCATTGATGACATTCTGGTTTACTCTCAGACAGAGGAGGAGCACGCCGAGCATTTGAGGCAGGTTTTGCAGACACTTCGTCAGAACGAGCTGTATGCAAAATATGAGAAGTGCGGGTTTTGGTTGAAGGAAGTCCAGTTCTTGGGTCACATTATTTCCGACCAGAGAATATCAGTTGATCCGGGGAAGGTATCAGCGGTGAGGGAGTGGGGACAGCCCACGACGCCAACGGAGATTCGTAGTTTCTTGGGTCTAGCAGGATACTACAAGAGGTTTATTCGGGGTTTCTCAGAGATAGCAGGTCCTTTGACACATCTTACTCGTAAAGGTGTGCCGTTCATTTGGAGTGATGCCTGTCAGTTGGCATTCGATGAATTGAAGGACAAGTTGACCTCAGCACCTGTGTTAGCATTGCCGAGACCGGGAGTTGAGTATTTGGTTTACACCGACGCGTCTTTGCAAGGACTGGGAGGTGTATTGCAGCAGGAGAGACAGGCCATAGCTTATGCTTCCCGTAAGCTTAAGCCTCATGAGAAGAATTACCCCACGCATGATTTGGAGTTGGCAGCGGTAGTATTTGCCTTACGGATTTAGAGGCACTATCTTTTGGGGGAGAAGTTTCAGCTGTTCACGGACCACAAGTCACTACAGTATCTGTTCACGCAGAAGGAGTTGAATATGCGGCAGCGTAGGTGGCTTGAGTTTGTGAAGGACTACCAGTTCGACATCCAGTACCACCCGGGTAAGGCTAACGTGGTAGCAGACGCGTTGAGCCGCAGGCCAGCAGATGAGGTGGCAGAGGTGTGGAAGGCTAAGTAGAAGGAATTGGGACACCAGGATGCAGTGGCCCGATCTTTCATGTCTGTAATGACCGTTACACCGCAGATTATCACGAGGATAGTACGGGCACAGGCTAATGACCCGTTCTGTCAGGAGCAGATAGTTCGATTGCTAGCAGAGGGAGCCGAATCCTATACCGTTAGCTCAGACGGGGGATTGCGCTTCAATGGGAGATTGGTAGTTCCGGAAGGGGAAGAATTGCGGCACGATGTTATGGCAGAGTCGCACGGCTCACGGTTCGCGGTACATCCCGGAGGGGACAAAATGTACCAAGACATGAGACGGCAATA
The DNA here is from genome assembly GCA_949130495.1 of Sambucus nigra. Taxonomy (NCBI): domain Eukaryota; kingdom Viridiplantae; phylum Streptophyta; class Magnoliopsida; order Dipsacales; family Adoxaceae; genus Sambucus; species Sambucus nigra. The sequence continues at coordinate 439,515,620 of OX422210.1, forward strand.
TTGGTGGAGCGGTATGAAGAGAGATATCGCTGAGTTTGTCTCGAAATGCGCCACTTGTCAGCTCGTAAAAGTGGATCATCAGAGACCAGCAGGATTGCTACAGCCGTTGGAGGTTCCGGTGTGGATGTGGGAGAGCATATCCATGGATTTTGTCACGGGGTTGCCTACGTCGCAGAGGGGTCACGACTCCGTTTGGGTAATTGTGGACAGGTTGTCCAAGGTCGCTCACTTCTTACCCGTAAGGACTGACTACACTACGGGACAGTATGCCCAGCTCTTCATTTCCGAGATTGTGAGACTTTACGGTGTGCCCCTAAATATCATGTCTGACAGAGACAAGATATTTGTTTCGAGGTTCTGGGAGAGTTTCCAAGAGGCAATGGGCACGGAATTGCGGTTGAGTACGGCTTATCATCCGCAGACCGATGGGCAGACAGAGCGCACCAATCAGATGTTGGAGGACATACTACGCATGTGCATTATTGACTTCGGGGGTGGATGGGAGCAGTACCTTCCACTGGTGGAGTTTGCTTACAACAACTCCTATCAGTTCACGATTGGCATGGCTCCGTTTGAGGCATTGTACGGTAGGCCTTGTCGTTCCCCAGCATGTTGGTTGGAGGTGGGGGACAACAAACTACTTGGGCCGGAAGTGATTCAGGATACTTCGGCAAGGATTGAGTTGATTCGGAGTCGCATTCGGGTAGCTCAAGACACGCAGAAGAGTTATGCTGATGCGAAGAGGTTTTTCAGGGAGTTCCAAGTAGGGGACCAGGTTTTGCGCAGGGTATCTCCAATGAAGGGGATTATGCGATTCGGGAAGAAGGGGAAGTTGGCACCGAGGTATGTGGGGCCGTTTCCTATTATTGAGCGGATCGGACCGGTTGCGTATAGACTTGGACTACCGGAGCACTTGCATCGGATTCACGACGTGTTCCATATTTCCTCGCTGAGGAAATACCTTAGAGATGATTTGGCTCATTCTCACATTGCTGTGCAGGACATCGATCTCCAGCCGGATAGCTCCTACGAGGAGGGGCCAATTGCTATTTTGGACCGAAGCGAGAGGAAACTGCGGTCAAAGATAGTCCCGTTAGTGAGTGTTCAGTGGCGACATCACAATGTCGAGGAGTCCACATGGGAGCGCGAGGATGAGATGCGCGAACGTTATCCAGAGCTGTTTTTAGCAGGTACTTTCTAGTTTCGAATTTCGGGACGAAATTCAGTTATTAGGGGGGGAGTATGTAATACCCCGTACTTTTGACTATATTTATTTTTGGGAATAATTAATTAAATGCGTATTAATTGATAATTAATCCGGGTTATAAATACTAATGTGATGCGAATTGGTATTTGATTATGTGCATATATGATTATATATGTACTTGGTATTATAAAATTTGTCGTGAGATTTAGATACGGCATTTTAGAAATTTTGTTGAGACGCGTGGGACCGTCGCGTCACGGTATAATATTTTGATAATAAAAGTGAATTTAAAATCTATAATTCGTATGGTCGTTTTGAGTGCGCCAACGCGTCCGGAAAGGTCGAGATAGTCAGAAAACACTAGCCGGGGGTATAGTTTGGGTCCCGGGGTATTTTAGGCCATACCGGTAACTTAAAGGGTATTTTGATAATTTTACATTTTTAGGAATTAAAAGTGACGAAAATTAGAGATGTAAATCTGATGTGGATTAAACCCATTAAGCCCATTAACCAACCCATATTAACCTAGAAGGCTACGTAGGTTGTCATTTAGGTTTTCTAAGTTTCCCCAAATCAAAACCCTAGCCACCTTAAGCCACCATTGGAGAAGAGCTTGGAGAGAGAGGAATTTCTGCAGAAAACTTCATCTAATCTACACCAAACTCAGAGACAACCAAGGCAAGTGAATTTATTCCATTTAATTTCTGAGAATGTCTTTTTCATGTTAGAAAATTCGGATTTATGGTTTGTTCTTGATAAAATATGAAAACCCATGTAGTTTAGATCATAGAACTTGAGAAATTGTGAAGAGAATTGCATGTAGAATAGTTGGGAGACAATTAATCTGATGTTAATACATGTTTGGGTGAAAGAAAAACGAATTAAATTCTGGAATTTGATGTTGATATATATCTAGGGTTCATGTTCTTGATGATATTGGGGAAAAGTATAAAATCTTGGGATTTAATGATGTTTAGGATGCCTTATTGCCTTAAAAGGCGTTAGTTTATGACCTAAGCATGTTTTAGTATGATTAGAGGACTTAAATCATTGTTGGAACGAACTTTGGAGAAGGATTGAAGTGATAAAAATGGTGAAAAAACGAGATGGGAAAATTCTGGGCCGAAGCTGGAAGCTCGTTAGAAGCAGCCCCCAGGTTGTTCGAACGAACTCGTTCGAACGAGCTTCTAACGAGTTGACCAGTCGTTACTAACGAGTAGTGATCTCGTTCGATATCTCGTTCGAACGAGATATCGTTAGAAGGGACAGTTCGTTCGAACGAACTGGATCTCGTTCGAACAGCCTCGTTCGAATGAGACTTTTAACGACCTGACAGTCCAAACTCGTTCGAAGTCTCGATCGAACGAGACTTCTAATGAGTTCACAGTTTGGTCCTTTTTGGACTGTTTTGACTTTTTGGAGTCCCGTAAACTTGTTCGAGGATATAGATGACCTTCCTCTATTGATGTGAGGTTAGACTTGGGACTTTTGGGTCATTGAGAGGAGTAAATTATATATGAGAGTTATATTCAATGAACCATTTGGGCTGAGACGTGAGTGTCTTCTACGATGTGAGGATGAATTATAGCGCGTACAATTACAAACCGGAATAGTACGAATGGTGATAATTATAGTTAGTACGAGAATGCGATATGTACTACGATTAAAATACGGTATTACTAACATGTGTGTTTACTTAGTATTAGTATATGGATTGTGTGTATGACATACCTACCATACTTGCTATCACGGGAGGTTGCGTTCGCTTAGGACCCTCTAATCCTTGTGTGCCTACGGGGGGGATATAAACTGGTACCTCGATGAACATAGGTCATAGAAAGACTTATTGTGATATTAATAAGTCCGCTGACCATGGGAGCGTAGGTATGTGCGTGACCCATGTGATGGTGACTGTGTTCGCCTCCATTATTTGTGATGTTGTTATCGGTAAACTATTCCTGAGAGATTCGAAATATGTAATCCTCATGTACGTGATGTACCGGGATGGATAGCAGAGTATGTGTGCACCATAGCTTAGATTGCGGGGTGCTTGTATCGTATATCTATGATGTGAATAATATACATTAAATTAATGGGAATCCTCATGTTAATGTTGTAAAAATATTACGGTATTATTTCGAGTTATATAATGAGTTAACTGATAGTTATATCAATGGTATATTTAGTAACTGAGTTCACGTTAAACCCCTATTTAATTACGAGCGTTGTTATGTTAAATGGAACTGAGTAATATGGGTAGAACCTTTGGCAGTCTAGCTAGTTATGTAGTCACTTAGCTAGTTGTATGGATAGATATAGATGGGTACTTGCGTTAGGAGTGCACAGTTAGACGAGGGGTGAGAATATAATGTGAGTGCACGTCCTAACATGTACTTTGCATTTAATGTTTTAAATGTTTTTAAAGCACTTGCAGGTTTTTAAAATATAACTCCACATTCGGGTCTGACCCGTTTGCTTTTCAAATCTTTTTCTTTGTAAAACCATTTTAGGTGCCCAGCCACAAGGACACCAAGCATAGGTACTCATTCAGGTGACGAGCTGTAGCTGCTTGTGGAAGCTACAGGGATTTGCATGTAGACGCTTCTATCTCTTTGGATTCCAGAGTCACTATCTATCAGTTGTAGGGCATGTTGCCCATTTCTTTAGAGACATCTTTTACATTTCAGTTTTCAGACTTTAGCATGTATTGTTTCAGTTTATTTATTTCAGTTATGGGATTGTAGTGAGGGGTTTCCTCCAGACTTTATTTACGCTATGTGATGATTATTCATTTTACTTCAGTATGGTGTATGGTGTTATTTATTTCTTCATTACATTTGTTGCATGTTAATCAGACTTAAATTAAAATTTGGCAACTTGCTTTTAAATACTAGGTGGTTAGTAAAATATAAAAAAAATGTTTTCGACAGTGATGCTATTAACTGAGCCAACTTGGCATTTTGAATTAATTTTATAAAGGAGTAGCTACCCGGTATTTAATTAGTCGGGGTGTCACAACACCCTGGTATAATTTCGTCCCAAAATAGTTATATGTATGGTTATATCATGTTCAGTTTAGGTTTTGACAAGTGTCGCCATTTTTCTCATCCACTTGTATTATCCTAGCCAGGTACATTTTTTTGGCTATGATAACCTATTTACATGTCCACCCGTCATCCGCCCATTAGTTGGTGATTATATAGTGTAAAGATTTTCAAACTGGAGTTTCGTCGAAATGACCCTATTTTGTTATAAACTTCTACCTTTTCTTGGAAAATCCCAAAAGCCTAGATTTTTACAATATCATAATTCGATTAGTCTTGATACCTTTTTGAAACTACAATGTTCAAAAAAATCCATAAATAAAATAATTAAGAAAAACAACTTAATACTTTTATCATCATATACAAATTATAGAGAAAACAAAAAAAATGTTGGCAATATAAGCATAGATTAAAAAGACGGGGGGGGGGGGGGGGAGATTTTATGCAAGGAATATCAATTTATTTTTAAATTTAAGTTAAGTTAAGGCATATATATACACAGACATAGAACGTTTTATAAAAGGACTAGAATTCACCTAAGAATAATGTAAGTTTTTCAGACCTCCTAAGCACAATATAAGTTTAATCACTATTTATTTAAACACATGGAAGAAATTGTTTTAAAGGTTATTTAAGAACTAAAGAAAAACATCAATAATCAATCCTTTCATATTTATATTTGAATTAATAAAACAACAAGATAACATGCAGGTTCCTTAAGCATACAAAACCACATTGAATACTAAAAATTATTATGCCTTAAAAATTGAAATTTGAGTGTCACAATTCATTGTTAACATAAACATTCTTGTTCTATAGTATGACTATTAGGACTAAAAATTATTTTTGAAAATATGTTTAACTAAACGTTATAAGAAACATAATTTAGAGGAGTAAATAATAATTAACCTCATATAAAAATATGTATAAAACCTCACGGTCATAAAAGAATATGATGTCTAATTTACTATTTTAAATTTAAGCATTTTTAGAATTTTAAACACGTGTATATAAGAAGCCCTATTATTTTGTTTGAAGTTCAATAAGATGTGTAACCGCTCTATAAAAATTACTATTATTCAACAAAGATTTTATGAAATTAAGAATGGTAATAATATACAAGCACACAAATACATGTATATATGTATGCATGCATGCATGCAAGTCAACAATTGAAGATTTTTTCTTACTTTGTCCCCCTTGAGTACTGAAACCTCATTTTGATTTTAGGTAGGTAATGAGGGTTGTTTTGGAGTTAAATGAAATTTTTTACTTGACTAGCGACCAAATAACATAACTTAATGGTTATGTTAATAATAGGGGTCAAAAGCTAAGGAAGTCAAATGGTGAGGGGTTGACTGAATATTGATACAAAATGGGGACCAATAAAAAAATATTCATATGGAAACTAAATATAAAATTGCATGCAAAAACCCCGACAATATTTGGCCAGAGAAAATATGTTTCAAGTCAAGACATAGCCCAAGGCATAAGGCCCAAACCAGGCGAGCGGCGACTTGCGTATGGGGTTGGAAGTCAGCCCACATCATGTACATCCTCTCTTCGTTAATATCTGGGAAAACCCCAAGGGCTGAAATCCTAACCCATTATATATATATATATATATATATATATATATATATATATATATATATCCATTGCTATTATTTTGCTATGCCATAAATTTTCCATTACACTTCAACCAAGTTACTATATTTCAAGTGAGTACGTTAGACAATAAGTTCTCATTCAATATTTAATGGTTTTGAACATATGATTATCCCATGTTAACATACTAATGTAATCTATCACGTTTCAACTCGAAACTTTTTCGAAAGAGAGGTGAGACTCACATTAAAATAGCTTCAAACTTAATCAAAACCATAAATTCTAAAGGATGGTGAAGGAGAGTACTATGTCATTAAGGAAATAACAAATGGGAGAAGTACGGATAGATAGAAGGAACAAAGAGTAAATATGACAATTTTAAACATGACACGAAAATAACACAACAGGTTGTGTTTGTTTTAACAAAAAATGGAATCAAGTCGTATTATGTTATTTGTGTGTTAAAATTATAATTATCATTACTCGTGTTTTTAGAGCTTTTACACTTGTTTCTTAGTGGTGTTTAATTGGGTTAATTATTAATAGTGATAATTATGTCATGTTTTAAATAAGCTGTGTTCTTCTTAGATTAAAAGATATCTTCTGTCCAATTAATGTCTTAAAGGTACTAGTTTTTATAGGACTAGCATGTACCTCGCGCGATGCGCGGGCGTAAATTTATAGTACGACATTTTTCTAAAGGAGTAGTAAAACTTCACTATACTCGCAAAAAATAATTTTTTTTCATTATCTCTAATTGTCTTATAGATTCACATGTTATTTGTATACCGTATGAGGAGATAAAAAGGGGAGAGGATATGAGGAGATAAAAAGGGGAGAGGATGGAAAACACACATAGAGAAAGAGATAAGAGGGGTAGACCCAATTTTGTTAGCTAAAAAAATAAGAAACATGTTTGAAGTAATCTAATTGAATGATTTAAAAGGAGGGTAGGCTTCACAAAAATTGTGATTTTTACCATTGTTCATAATTCATTCAAAAGGTCATGATTAAATGCTCCATTAAACAATTTGCACTCACAATTTCAATTTTCTTCATTTAAGTCAAATAATTTTACTTCATTCCAATTTAAGACTTATAATGTTATTTAATTGGCCCGTTTTAAATACAAATATTTGTATTGAAAAACAAAAGAGATACATGCCATAATTTGTTCTTAAAGACAAAGATTGGATCGTGCAATATCGTTTTAAATATTTAATGCCACGATATTATTACGATAAAAGTAGCTTGCTTTTAAATTCTCTTATAAACACCATTAAAAAAGAAATGGTACTTTATGTCATTTCCACTAACTTATTCGGCAAACACAAATAACAATGATGGCTAAACAGGCTTCTACAAAATAATAAATAATTAATATTTAACGTGAAAAGGATATATAATAAACAGATTAAATATCTCAAAACTGGAAAGTAACCATACTAAGAAATACTTAAAGCTTCAAATCAGGGGCTTCAAATCTCAAAATCAAATTGTAAAAAATCACGAGAGAAAAGAAAAGTCAGTGACCTCCACCGTGTAACATAAATCAAGAATGGTACTTTCACGGGAACCTAGCCTGAAGAAAGGGAACAAAATTAAGCATCCATTTTAAAAAGAAAAAACTAAACTAAATGTACCATTATTGCAGATAAATACTATTAGTGCTAATCCACCTAGAAAAACTAACTTGAATGTTCTTAGGGCCCGTTTGGCAACGCAATTTCAAGGCTTGGAATTGGAATTGAAAGACCAATTTCAATTCCGTGGAATTCAAATTGGCCTTTCAATTTCAATTCAAAACCTTAGAATTGGGTTGCCAAACGGGCCCTTAGTATCAATCTACCGCATAATTCCCGATTATAACCATATCTACAATATAGAGTTACACAAAGGATGAAGAAAAAATAACCTGGATGGAAAAACAACATTCCTGATTATAAGAGTGAAAGTTGAAAAACAAAATGAAAAAATACCAATTTAGTACTTCCTTAAATAAACCTAATATATAAAAATGATTTATACATATTAAATTGGTTATGGATATAAGACAACAAATATTTCGTTTATATTTTTAATCCCTGTTTTCAAATTAATGGGACACATGACATACTGTGATTAGTTGATGTTTTATAAAAATAGGGTGTAAAATTATAAATAAAATGTTTGTTGTCCTATTTTCAGAATACGTATTACAATAGGTATTAAATTTACAAATCCCTTTTTATAAGGGTTGTGATAATATGTGTTCTAAGGACACACATTTAAAACTAAAAAACTATAGGTACGGGGTTCCTATATATAATTAATAGGGCACATATACTCATGTGTAGCTTTTGTACTCATTATTTTGACGGTCAAAATATGTACTCTTAAGGAACATGTTAACATTTTCCTTGGCATAATAAAATTTAATTCATAATAATATCTCTTTAGATCAATCCAGACATGTGGGTCTTTTTTTCATACAATTGCTTCCATAAATAAACACTCCTCAAACTACCATTATCAAACTAACCAAATACTAAAATAACAATAAAATCTCATCAACAACAAAAAAACTTTTTTATTTTACTTCATATAGAAATCTGGGTAGGAATCATCACTGTAAAACTTTTTTAGAACAAAATTATCATTTGCACACAATTGAACAGTGAGTCAATTACTATAGAAAAGAAAAAAAAACTATTAGATCTTACTCTGGACAAGCCAAATTTATTCCACAAATATTAAAGAAAATTGATGAAAAAATGAATGTGGGAAGACTTTGTATTTGTCTTCACAGTGAATGTAGCGTACAATCCATCAATTACCCCCATATTATAGAACAAACCCTTTTTAGAATACAAGAGAGAAGGGCGGGCGTCAACATTTTGAACAATTTGTAGGACAAAACATAAAGAAAAGATACCCCATATTATGCGGAAAACATAGACTTCTCACCATCTCAATCATATACAATATAAAAAAAATGGATAAGATGGAAAGGGTAAGTGAATGGCAGAAACCCAAAAGGAGTAACATACATTGATAAATTTGAAGTTGGTGAACAAACCATGGTTCTCAAGTAGCGTATTCTACTTCCAAAGATATTTCCATAAAATGGGCTTTTTTTATAATCTATCAAACTCCTATTATGATCAGACGAAAGAGAGAGAAAGAGGGTAGAAAAAAGAGACGGTCTGGGTAGATGAGTGCGGGTTGACACGAAGAGGGATAGAAATAGCGTAAAAATAGGAGATTAAAAATCTCCAAAGGCTCAAATATTAAAGGAGAGAGAGCAGAGGAAATAGGCAATCGGTTGGTATCTCTACACATAGAGAGAGAGGGACTCTTTGAAAACTCAGAAACTAAGTTTTAACGGAGGAAGGAACTCTTTTGACATTCCCAAATATTTATCCTTCCACATTCTTAAACATGGGTCTAATCAGTTACCATCCCGTATAATTTAATTATGTTTATTTTAGGTGCATTCACGTTTAGATCCTATTAAATTTTTTTTAGACATTCTATTCTCATCATAATTTTTCCTTTCACAATTTTACCCTTTTAAAACCAATCATCCGTAACTTCCTCGAGGAAGTTACATAAGTGGTTGAACATTTTTTTTTTAATATTCAAATGATCATAACACTTTTGATTCACAAATCCGTTTTTCGCAAAATTACTATTTTTGACATTTGCTCGACGAGATCTATCAAACAAGATCCATGAAAACTATAAAATTCTAAAGAAAAAAATTTACACAAACAGTTAACTTTACTGTATACACTAGAATATGAAATAGTTTTATATATGTAACATAACAGACAGTAAGGGTCCGTTTGGTTGGCATAATTTGCCTAGACAAATGCCAAAAAGTTGGCAAATATGAAAATTTGCTCACATTTTGGCTGTTTGGTTGCATAATTTGCCTAGGCATTATTTGCCAATGTACAACACCTCCTATACACAATCTGTGGGCAAATTTGTCACCGGCACCTAATGCCACCCCTACTCACCCCAAATCGGTGCTCAAAAGGATCCAGATCCTATTTATCCAATCTTATTTTTAACGGTCCGCCCAAGCGGCACTCCATGACACTCTGGTCGATCCAAAACCCATTTATTCAAAAGACTCTTATTTTCAAAGGTCCGCGCCAGCGGCATCACATGCCACCCTTACCCACCCCAAATCGGAACTCTGACGAAGGTCGTTGAAGCTTCAACAATGGTAAGGATTGGATGCCGCTAGCGCGAACCTTTAAATATAAGGTAATTTTGAAAAAAGAGGGTTTGGATCCACCGTATATATATATATATATATATATATATATATATATATATATATATATATATTACCACAATAAATGTTATTGTCTATTTGTGAAAACTTCACATATATAAAACTATTTCATATTCTTGTGCATACAGTAAAGTTTACTCTTTGTGTAATTTTTTTTTTGAAATTTTATAGCGTTAATGGATCTTGTTTGATAGATCTCGTCGAGCAGATTTAAAAAATAGTAATTTTGCAAAAAAACGGATTTGTGAATCAAAAGTTATGATCATTTAAAGATTAAAAAAAAAAAGTCCAACCGCGTATGTAACTTCCTAAAGGAAGTTATGGATGATTAGTTATAAAAGAGTAAAATTGTAAAAAAATTCTCTAAAAAGTTGGAATAGGAGTTGAAAACTTATATGAATGTTGACCGGACAAATGAAACTTAAATCTAATTATCTCTTTATTTTATAAGTGAAGGACAAATGAATTAAACTCTATTAATAACTCTAATACTACCGTATTAGAGTTATAATATAGATTAAATAACCACCCTCAAGCAATAAATTGGAATTGTAGCTGTGGAAAGGAGGCTAACAAGAGAAAAGGGCGTGCACACAATTGGCTGAGAAAGAGAAATAATAAAAGTCAATGAAAGACCGCTTCAATACTTTAAGCATAAGAAATAAAGATGTATCAATAATTTTCCCAAAGAATACAAGAATAGCGTCAATTTAGAACATGAAAGGATATTATCACAAACAAATAAAGAATTGATTGATTTTAAGCTCAAGAACTCAAAAGGACAAAAAGAAAGGCTAAATTAAAGCATATCATAGTGCAATAAAAAAAAGGGCAAGACTATCAAATAAAGTACGTTATTAAGTACATTTTTTTAAAGTCTATTTGAATATTATCAATTCAAATAATAATTTTGTTGGTATCTTAAATTAATAAACTTTTTAATTAATTAGTTATAAGTACAAATGATACAATTATATAATTACACGTATTAATGTAGATACAACTGCAATTATAATTACATCCACATTAATAAATATAATAGTATTTACATTAATAAGTGTAATTGTATCCATATTATAATTATATCTAGATTAATAAATAAAATAGTATTTACATTAATAAGTGTAATTGTATCCATATTCGTGTATCTACATTAATAATTACAACACACGAAGACTTAATGAAAAAACTAATTTTAGATTTTGTTCTTATTAGTCATTTCTAAAGAATTTAAGGATTTATCACCATGTTTCTCCAAATAAATTGATTGAAGACATAAAACTAAAAAATCTAAATAAACACAATAACAATCATTTTAAATCTTTGGAACTCAGTCGAATGAACTCCTTTGGGAATTCAATCCAATGATTTGATCTATACATATCCGGTTTTGACTATTTTACTTCATTTCAAATTTTATTTTGAGATATTCATTTGTTTTCATCAAATTTGAAATTTCTCATCATTTATGATATTCATATCTAAATTTTTTGCTAGAATAATGCGATAAATGCATTTCGAGTTATTTTGTACTTTATCAATATTTACATTTTCTAATCAGTAATTCTACACTGATTCACTCCTCTGACTCACAGGAGCGACTTAGTGACGTAGATCCACAAAACGACAAAGAGAAAAGAAAAAGGTTAAAGGTGTTCATCGTTTACCGGCCAAATGTTATAAATAGTCAATTATGTGCTTCAAATCAAACCAAAACTAACATTTTCTATGGATTAAGTAATCCGCACGTGTCAATAGGAAGAGAAGCTCACTCATTATTCATAAAATAAATAAATTCTTTATATTAAATTATACACTATTTTCATTATTATTTTTGAACCTTATGTAGAAATTGCAAAATATAAAGGTAAATGTATCATAATTGAATATAGTGAAACATTTAATAAAAAGTTCATTAAGGCACAATAATTTACTTTTAAGTAGACTTGACAAATGCCATATGATATGATGACACAAAGTTATACATTAATGAGTGAAACCTTAATGGTTTCGGGTCATATCATATCAGTGTAAAATTGACAAGACCGAATAATTAACGGGTCGGCTTAGTAACCCCTTCACCTGTTGATACTCGATAATACCCATTAACAATCATTAATTTAAGTAAATAAGAAAGTATGCATATCAGGCCTACGAACCTTTATGTGCACGTTGCAACAGAGTAAAAATGACATCTATTAAGTTAAGATATGAGTAAAAAGCATGATGATTTGGTTTGATAAAGCTCTGGTTTGGCGTGAAGAACATGTATTCTTCATTATTGGTAAAAAAAAATTAAAAAAAAAATGTTACACATATTAGTGTATCATTAGAATGAATTATATTATGTCACTAGTTTTCGCTCATGTCTCATTTAAACGCAAAAGAATATTGTTTTTCGCTCATGCCTCAACTCACTTGTTTATATTTTTACTCTGTCGCAATGTACAAATAAACATTTATAGGCCTGTCATGCAAACCCCTTCCTGTCTTTCGTTTGATTTACTTAAATCAATGGGTGTTAGCGGGACTTATCGAGTATTAACGGGTGATGGGGGTCAATACTAACCTGACTCATTAATTATCGTGTCTTATCGAGTTGACACTAATATGACCTGAAATCATCAAGGATCCACCCATTAACTTATAAATTCATATCATGTTATTGTGTCATGGGTAATTTTGTTAGGTCTAATTAAAAGTAAATTATTGCGTCACGATGAACTTTTAGAAAAAAGTTGCACTATATTAAATTATGTTACATTTACATTTAGATTTTTGCATATTGTACATATGGTTGAACAATAATTATGAAATTATAAAATAGAATAGTGTATAATTTGATAGAAAGATCTAATATATTTTAGGGCTTTTTAGACTTAACTCTCACTTTGCCGAGTGATATTTGACTTAATCTCACTTTACTAATATCTTTGATATGACCCTTGCATGAGAGGGTTATCTCAAAATATTGATTAAAAATAGAGGATTAAGTCTAAGGATTTATTTAACTCAACCTCCTATATAATGAGGATAAAATCAAAGAATTGTGAAAATGAAAGATTAAATTAAATTATGCATTAAAATTTTAGGGTTAAAGTGAAAATGATTCTTTATTTTATACATAATGAGTGAACTTCTCTTCCTCTTGACACGTGGATTACTTAACCCATAGAAAATATTATTTTTAGTTTGATATAAGGGTAATCTTGGATTCATTTACTATTATTGTAAGCATATTTACTTCAAAATAATTAATAAATTATTCCATTATAATTCGCTATGTACAAGATAAATTCATATAAATACATGTCTTATTTTTTATGAATGAATTTACTAATATTTATAAATGAATGTACTTATTAAATTTGTAGATGGATCTAGGGGTGGGCACGGTCCTGTCCGGTCCGGGTTTTGCCTATTTTTTGGACCGGACCGAATATTCGGTTCTCAATTTTTTTGGGCCGAAACCGGACCGATTAATTCGGTTAACCTACTAATTCGGTCCATGTTTTTTCTGTCCGGTCCAGGGTAAAATTCGGTCCTGACCCTATTTTATATATATGTGCATTTTATGAATTTTTTATCTATTTTTCACACAAATATATATATAAAAAAATAATACTCGGAACTCCAAGTGATATTTACACCGGTTTTTTTTAACCCAAATAAAATAATGTCTATACATATATAAAATGTTCGAAATTAAATTCATAAGTTATATACATTAATTCAAAAACTATATATAAAAAACACAATAATATTATATTTATTATATATATATATATTGGAATCGGTCCGTTCCGGTCCAAATCGGTCTTTTATTATAATGGACCGCGGACCGGACCGGTTTAATCGATTTTTAGGTTTTGTAAACCGATTTTCGGACCGATTTCAAAATACTCTTAATTTTCGGTTCAGTCCGATTCGATCCATTCGGATCGGTCTTTTTTTTGTCCACCCCTATATGGATCCATTATTTTGTCATTTTGTAGTGGGCGCATAAGTCGGAAGAGTGAATGTAGAATTATTCTTTTCTAACACCCAACAAGATTGTCAATCAACAAACACAGTCGGAGGAGTGAGTGTAGAATTATTCTTTTCTAATACCCAACAGGATTTATCAATCAGCAAACACCAAAATACAATTACATAGATTTCAGTTGGGGCATCATAGCCATGAGGAAAGAAAAAGGCATTGAGTTGCTTTCGGTGTCAAAATATTGCATTGAAACTCCAGCCGTGGCTGATTGACAAGGCAATAATTACATGGCCCACAATAAGATGCAAAATGAATTTCTTGGACTCTATAAAATTTCAGAATTCTACAGATTATCAAGATTCTTCTCGATGGGAGTATAACTGTACAATGCTACAACAAGAGCAAGGATGATGTTAAGGTCGAGGTGGTCTTTGAAATCTGGGCTACCAGTAAAGAACCGTGCATGCCCTACCCTACATGCAGACCCGTTGAAATAAGATTGGGCAGGGGTAGCCGATGTAGAGGCTTAGCTAGGGGTGTGCAAGAATTCGAATGGATCGAAAAAATTGAATTGAATCGGATTGAATCTACTTTTGCGATTTTTTTTAATTCGATTTTAATTCGGTCTTAAAATGTGAAGGATCGCATTTTTCGGCCCGATCTCAGTCTTAGTTCTTAAAAAGCGCGTCTGGATCGAACCGGACCGCATTATATATATATTAATTTAGCAACAAATACACACGCACGCTCTCTTTGACAACCCAACGCAACCCTAAGTTAATATAGTGACAACATCTCTTCTTGTCTCTCTACGACCAACATCTACAAGTTCAAGAACAACTCTTCTTCTTTTCTCTTCTTCATCTCCTCCCTCTCCTCTCTCTCACCACCCCCTGTCTCGGCTCACGATCTCAAGTATGGTCCACCCCCTGTATTCACCCCCTGTCACGGCTTCACGGCGACCCAACGGCTAAACACCCAACCCGATGGCTGTCACGAGCAAGTCCCCGCTCTTTCTCCTCGCACCAACCCCGTCAGGCTTTCACGAGTCGTATTTTGCAAGATGGTTGGGTTCATGATTTTGCAAGATGAATGGTTCAGTGGTTCATGATTTTGCAAGATGTATTTTGTTTTATCAGTATGATTTTTTCTTTTAGAAAGGAAATGGGATTATGTTAGAAAGGAAAGGAAAGTCCACTGAACCAATTATGATTTTGCAATGAAATGGGATTATGATTCATGGAGTAGATTTTGCAAGATGATTGGGTTGGGGGATTGAGACTTATATATGGTTCATAATTTTTTATTGGTTCTTGATTTTTATCATTGTTCCTCTTTCAGATTTCATATTGGAAAATGGAGGGGCTTAGTGGTTTTGATGAGGTAGCTCAACCACACTCACAACCACAGGTATCATTTTTTTGTGTGTAAATCAGCTTTTTTTGTGTGTGTGTGCATCTGTTATATAAATTTGCTCTTTATTTGCTCTGTATCAATTTTTTTGCTTGGTATCATTTATATATATTTGTTATGTATCTATTTTTTGTGTTAATCTGTTTTTTATTATTAGTTGTTTATGCACCGATTAAGATCGAGACATAACCTGGACCGTCATAAAATCGAATAGGATCAAGACCGATTATTCCGGTCCAGTCTCAGTCCATAATTTTTTAAGACCAATTAATGCGGTTCGGTCCCAAAAATACCTCAAAATCGGATCGGACCGCACCGCGAACACCCCTAGGCTTGGCCGATGGCACAAAGGTAGTGATATGTTTAGTTCAAGAGAATTCGCTGTTTTTAGGCCATTCACAATTCAAAACTTTACCGGGTAGATTTAGCCATTGTGGATCTCCCTTGACGGAACACATTGTTTTCTCACCCTCAGGATTTTTATGGTCAGGAGTCAAGTGGCATAGATTCGCCCCGAGACAATGTTTTTTTGATTAATTTGAATTATATATAATTTGTAATTATAATTTCTAAGTTTATACAAATTTATTATATTTTTTTACTCTAAAAATTACAAAATCTCATTATTTATATGTTTAATTTTCTATCTTTACATATAATAACTCTAAATATTTTTTATGGAGAAAAATCAGGGGGAGCCTTGGCCCTTTCTAGCCCCTAGTGCATCCACCCCCGGGCATTCATGTGCTCTCTTTATAATTATTTGATTTAATTTTTTGTGTGTTTTCAAATTTTAAACTTGTAATTTGGACATATAACTTGAGTTTGACAAAAATAATGACATCCTCATATTTAAAACTTTTTGACTCTTGACACTTTATGTTTAAATTTTCTAATAAAATATAGTTTTTTGGGTTTAGTCCCACATCTAATATTTTTTAGGCTCTCCTCCCATGTATTTTTTAAATTGTATTAAGTCTCATAACTACTTATAACTTCTCTCAACCGCCTTGTAACCGTCTCTCTTCTTCTCCGCCGAGAATGACACTTGTCACATAGTTGTTACAACAGGATCAACGGCTAAAAAAATAAAAATATGGAAGTGAATACAAATGGATCTTTAAAAATGGAACTAAATACCTGTGATCACAAATATAGTTTTCCCAATACAGAAAAAAGGCAATGTGGTTGATCTAGTACAAAACTTTACACCTAGCTTTAAGCTAGGATCACCCCTCTAATTACGCCCAATAACATAAGGGTTTTCCCCAACCCCACTCTCAACCCACCTATAAAGCATGTTCAATTTCATATTGGGCCACTACAAATAAAAAATATAATTTAGGTAAATAATAGTAAGGATCAAATACTAAAAAGTCCCTCAAATATTTTTAATACACATTTAGTCCGAGCGTTTTTATTTTATTCCAAAAAGTCCCTCAAGTACCCATTTGACCAATATTTTCTTATTTTTAAAGTCCGCGCTATCGGCATGTTGAGGGACTTTTTGGAACAAATAAAAAGACTTGGATTAAATGTGTATTAAAAAACATTTGATGGACTATTTAATATATGCCCCTAATAGTAACCCTAGTAAGTATTTTGGGTTTACATAAAACTTGTTAATCTAAAAAGCTCCTAAAGTGCACCTAAACTATTAAATTATGATAACCAACACAAAAGTTGATAAACATTTGATTTTATGCATAAATTTCACTAAATAATATATGAATATATGTTAGTTTCCAAAATTCAATAGTTTATGAGTCACTTTGTGGAGAATCTATATGAAGGGTGACTTGTAAATTCAAAAAAGTTTAAGGGGTATCTGTAATTTATTTAAATTTGTACCGAATATTCAAAGGATTGAAAAAGATACATAACTGAAATACTGTGTTAAACATAGGGAGTAGAGAAAAAGGAATCCAACCCAAGTAATTACAAAAAAGGCTTATTGAGTCGTTGAGTTAGTAATTGAAGTATATTGTGTATGTGAGTTGCTTTCATTAAGCATCCCAAGTTTTGTTCTTGTTCTTGCTATCCCTTTCTTTTTCCGATGCAAAATGGGATGGTTAGAACCATGAGTAGTGCTATGAGTACAAAGCAACTCCACAAAAAGCAGTGATATTGGAGTCCTAGAGGGATCCCATACCACAAGACAATGTTTAATAGGTAGGTGGGAGAATAAGTGGAATCTACGTCAGATTTTGTGGAGATTTTTGCACTCATATCATTATTCTAGAAGCATAAATAATGGACAAAGAAGATGGGAACTTTGAGTGTTGGACCAGAAGTAATGAAGTTGATCAAGTGAAGAATCCCCTTGGTTCAACACTGAATGAGGGACGGACGGTGTAACTGGAATCAGAGTGAGAGCATTGTGGTAAAGAGCAGAGAGAGATCATGATTTTACAGAGAGGGATGATAGGGTTAGAGAGAATAAAGGAAGGGTGAAATGTTTTGTGCCGGGTCTTTTTTTAAGACAGTTGTATATGATATATTACATTAGATATATATTTATATGTAAATAGGAAATGTAGTAAATAAATGGGTCAGTTCAGTCCAGATCGAATTTGAAAATGCATGGATCGAGATCGAACCAAAAGAAGACAAAGTGTGTTTTTTGAACCGATTTAGGAGCGAATTAAAAAAGAACGAAAAAATGGGGTTGGCCTGGTTCGGTCCAAGCGGTCGATCTAGTTTTTGCCCACCTGTAGAAGAGAGAGAGAAAAAGCAGTTGAGTGAGAATAGGGATTAAAAGCCAAGTTTTTATCTTCAAAACACAACACGCGTGTGTTTTTTAGTTTGTTGTATAATATTACATTTTCCCTCCTACGCTCCTAAAACACCATAAAATCAATGCCTTTAACTTTAAAAAACTACATCTAGGGCCAATTTTTTTTTTACCATATATAGCGAAAAAATTCCCGAAAACTCAAGTAGGGCACCCGCCCGCCCTCCGGGCTCTGTAGATCCGCCCTAGTTGTGTGTTATTGTGAGTAAAAACATTTGAAATGACGTAGTTTTATTAATTTTTTTTTTTTTTGCAATGAAGTTTTTTCCTTGCAATAGGTATTTCAGAAAATCAAAATGTGACGGGAAAATTTTTCGCCCTTATTTTTAGCAAGGGTTCTAATAATTCCTCTCTAAAAGTGAAATTTATAAACAAAATAATTCCTTGCAAAATATTTTTGATATCATCTTGTTTTTAGAGAGGATTTTTAATTTTCCTTGCTAATAGTATACTTTTAACAACAAAATTAACTTACTGAAAAAATCATTACAAAAGCGAATATTTGCTATTGTATATTATGTACATAATCCATCATTGTGTTTGTGTTGGATTCATCTTTTGCTTGAATGATAATTCTTCTTTCATCTAATGTCATGACCGTGCAAACAAGCATCAACATATTTTTGTAGACTAAAATTATTCTACACTCGATATGTGTGATATAATGATTTAGTACATCGAATTAATATTTAAAGTCTAATAATTATGATGTGCATCATGGATTGTGAAAAGGATCACACACACACACACACACACACACACATATATATATATATATATATATATATATATATATATATATGTGTGTGTGTGTGTGTGCAGGCACACATGCTTTGAAATTATAATTATATTCACTATTCCATTAATTAAACAATTGCTTGAATTATTTTAAAAGGTTACTTGTGGAAAGATCTCAATTTTGATATCACCACTGCTCCTTAAAAGTAAGAGCCTTTATAAGTGAAAAATACTATATGATATGTGGTATTTTGTTCATACATACATGACACAACACTCCACCTTATTGGGTTTTTATTTTTAAAATCATATTTAATGAAATTTATTTTTCTCTAATCAAAGATCGTCTTAGCTCTTTTTGGGATACGAATCATGTTTGTAGGAATGCCTTATATTTAATTATAAATATATTGTATATGTTGGTTAATTGTACTTAGTAGGAATTATGAGGAGTAGGGTTTGATCCAATGACAGAACATCAGAATTATAGCACTCGTACAATTAATCAGCTCACTACGTAGATAGGAGATTGACATCCTATAGGTAAAGTTGTGTGTACAATCTTAGTAGTTTATCTTGACTATGGGAACCTCCCTCATGGTTTGAAAACTTGTATAATAGTTCAAGGAAGATTGTATATGTACATTACGAATGTATTGAACAATATCAAATGTGATATTTGAGTCTAGGTCTTACTAGATTAGAATTTTACAATCTCACATTTTTCAATGGGTACATAGATTTCTAATCTTGATGAATATGAAGATTGGAATATTCACATAAATGTTGCTTTGATTTTCTACAGGCGAAATTCAATTTATCCGGTCAATACTCTCTGTAGGTTATGCAATCTTTGTGTGAATATGTCTAAGAATATATACTGAAGGAATTTAGGTCCTATATATATATATATATATATATATATATATATATATATATATATATATATATATATATATAATGGATTTTTTATCTAGTAAGGTATTATATAAGTTACATTTGATATCAATGAATAAATAAAATATTGATGAATTTTTTTTTGTGTGAAAAATTGAATTTCACCAAGAGAGTATTAAATATTGAACGCTAGAAATCATATTATATTTTTATCTAACTTTGCAAATAAAACCTCTCTATTTAGGGAGTTTT
Organism: Sambucus nigra; assembly: GCA_949130495.1. Lineage (NCBI taxonomy): Eukaryota > Viridiplantae > Streptophyta > Magnoliopsida > Dipsacales > Adoxaceae > Sambucus > Sambucus nigra. Next base: position 439,535,843 of record OX422210.1, read on the forward strand.
AATATAATTAAACTAGAGTAGAGTTGTAACTATTTACTAAAATTAATTAAAATTAAAATTAAATACAAAGGCAAATAAATTACAAAGGGCAACATATGATTCCATATTTCTATTTGAAAGATAATTTAATTATTTTCCTAAGGCTCCCTGTATTGTTTATATACCTAGTAGCAAGTAATTTAATTATTAGCCTAAGGTTCCTTGTATAGTACATATACGAAGCAACAAGCTCATAACTCACTGGAAAACTTGATTAGCTCAAGCCCACTTTGTGTACCTATAGATATGGTTATAGAGGAAATGGTATAAGATGTATTGATAATCCTAAGGGTTAGATAAGGTGTAATAAAAACTCTATTTGCGCTTTTTTGAGGGGATAAGGAGAGAGAGAGAGAGAGAGAGAGAGAGTATTTTTTTCTTATTTTACCTAGTTTTCATCACCAAAAGTTTCCACATATAACTTGATATGGGTGAATCATATACTAGAATATCTGAGGTGTTTTTATCGTATAAGAAAGGATTTAAGGTGGTGACTCGTCAATAACATCATCTTCCTCATCTTTGTTTCCTATATTGAATTGTCGAAAAGATCTGCAAAGCTATGGGGGTCTAAACCCTAGATAGATATAGTCTACTTTAATTTATATTTTGAAATATGATGAATCAAAATTCTTAGGGTGGAATTTTTTTATTGCCAATCCCATCACTCCTATTATCTTAGACTAGTGTTTCATAGTCATGGGGGTTCTAATGACTTTAACTGAAGTAAACCAAGCATGAGACTAAAATGATCCCCCAAACCTACATTGAAAGCCCTCATCATTGGAAGGACCTTAGCTATAATACCTCGCAATTTTAACGCATTAATTAAATAGTTAAATTTATTATTTATGATTATACATGCCTACACTGACTTGTGATTTCACTATTTATATTTATCATATGTGTTATGTATGTATATTTTACTCGAAATTGAAATATAAATACATGGTAATGAATTGATAATTATTAAATAAATAATTTAACAATGATTTTTAGGACTCGTATAAATTAAATGTTTTTTTAATAAACCCAACCCTTCTTTTCATAGCCTCACAAAAGTCTAATAAAGATATTAAATGAAAAGGATTGTAAAATTACAATTATACCCCTGTTAACAACCCTTAAACAATTCTCATATCAAATACGCTCAACAATCTTAAAAATTAGGAAATGAAGCTTACATGTAAGAGAAAGAGTTTATAACTGCTCATAGCTAAGGTATTCTGGCGTATCCTGATACAAATCGAAGTTAAAACCAAACACTACATCTACATTAGCCTCCACAATCTTTAAAGAAATATATGTGACTGAGCATCGTTTTTGGATTTTACGCGTTGGTATCAACATGAACACTTTATGGATGTATACGAATTTCTGGTTTTTATTATTTCTCAGTCGAATTATATTCTGGGATGATTTTTATACTCGAGGCATTTTTTCTTAGAAGGGTTTTTTAAAATAAAATTTATTATTTTTAATTTCATTAGAATGAGATTGTTATCTCCTAACAATGACACTTGGTTCTTGTTTGAACGAGGATTCATTTCGTTGGAACAAAATGGTAATTTATTTAGATCACATTTCTAATAAACATCTAGTAAAAAGGATCTATGTTTGACAAAATCACTCATCATGGAAGCTCGTTGGAAAGGCGATCAAACGAAATTAGCCTTTCATTTGAAGGAGATTGAATCTCATTAGAATGAAACCTATGTTTTCGTTCGAATGAGGTGGCATTTTGTTCAACGAAAACTCTGCCTCAAAAAATATTGTAAGGACAGTTTGTCCATTATTTATGTGTATGTCATAATCCGTTACATCGTTGAAGAAATTCAAGATCACATTGTCATCAACGGATCCGAATATCAAAGAATTCAAGGAATCAGTTTTTTGGTCAACTGGATTGGTTCGCCTGTTTTAAAAAGGAACCGGTCCGCACCGGACTGATCCGCCATTTTGGAAAAAGAATCGATCCGCCAACGGATCGATCCGCCTCAAGCCGAATCGATTCTCTTTGCACCAGTAAACCCCGGATCGATTGCAAGAAGAAGAAGGGTCTTTCAAAAAAGAACTGGTCTAACCTCGGACCGATCCGACCTCAGAAGCAGACCGATCCTCCTGGGATAAATTCGATCAGATTCTGTTGAGATTTTTTCAGACCAGGTTTTCTTATTTAAACCAACTTCAGGGAGTTATTTTCTTAGAATTTTATAGACGATTTTAAGAGTCCTAAATATTCTAAGTCTTCACCTTTGTGAGTCCCAAGACTCATGTTTTGATTCACACACAAAAATCCCAATTACTTTTGTGAATCTTTTGGAACCCTAGAACACAAGCTTTGCTATTGTTCAATCTTTGTGGGGAGATCTTTGCAACCGAGGGCTGCGTGTCATTACTAAGGGAGTCTCTACAAAGTGTTATGGCTGTGTGTCATTGAGGAGATCTGCGATTCTTCCTTGGTTGTTTGGGCTGCGAGTCCTTGGAGGGTGCTGCGTGTATTCTCTTGCTGAGTTCAAGACTGCGTGTCTTTGTGGGTTGGCTATGCATTGATCCATTGCAGATTTCTCTATGTAATTGTAAGTTGCGATTTATATATTCATAGTGAAATAAAGGTTTTACCCGAAAGGGTTTTTTTCCTGAAATCCATGTCTCAACATATTTTTGTGTCACATGCTTTATTTATTTATGGGTTGACACACGCACCTTAGATGCATGTTTAGGGGATGAATTAAATAAGGGTTACTTGAAAACTTGCGAATTAATTTAATTAATTTAATTAATTATTCACTCTTCAAATATGTTTTCTTATAAAAAGGATTCTTTTGGTCAGTGTTTCGCAACTCTTTTGGCAAAAATCAATCACAGTACTTATAACAAAAGTTTTCCTCTTTGTGTTACTCAAAAACATTTTTTTATCCAAATAATATATCCTTTATATGACCTGTTGATTTTGTCAAACCCTAGTTTCTATACACGAAACCTTTGTAAAGTTTACTCTACTTTTGATTTGTGGAGTCGATACTATACGGCTGAAGAAGAAAGGATATCGCATCCTGAGGCTGATCGGTGGATATCGAGGGAAGAGCTGCTTTTTGTGGACGATGTTGGAATGTGCCGTATCTGTTGAAGAATTGAAGACCTGCTCATTATATTTAATGGAGCTCTAAGTTGTCTGTAAGTCATCGAGTTTGCCAACTTTCAAATAGTGAGGAAATTATAATGCCCCGACCCGAATTTCTGGTTTACCCATAGTCAACTTGGTCCGACCCAAATGTTAGGTGTGAAGTTCAATGAGATAACCTAAATAATGTTACTAGTCCAGTTTTATTTAATTAGCATTTTGCTTCTTTATCATGTGATTTAAATTTATATCAAGCTTCGTGTGGGACTTGTGGGAAGTGTCCCCGAAATCCTAGCATGCATAATAACTAACGTAAAATAAAAATAATACTTATTTGTATAACTCTCTCAAAGTACGAAATCGCACATAACCTGTCGCAACAAAGGAAGGGGAATTATTCGAATGCAGAGTGAAAAATACAACAATGCAACATAGAATCGAGCGACAGAAAAGAGACTCTGTAACGTATCACATACGTGCATATGCGAATATCGTCTATATATATATATATAGTCTAATGAATGAATCTGTTTATTCCAAAACATTACTTGATATGATTAACTCACATTAATCTTATACCGACCCCCTTTTACCCCTTTTACCCCTTTTTATTGACATAATATTTATTTGCACCTGGTTAAATACTTAGACAAAATATCATTTGTTTAAGAAAAGCACTTCATTTATAGAAATTTCCCATTTTACTCACAACAAATCCACTTTAGAATTTTTCTTGAAAATCGCCTTTCAACACATGCACACTCGATGTTAGAAAATACGTATTTTCCTTTTTGAAGACCGTTCACAACACACACTTGTGTTAATTATGGGTTAAAACCACCTTTGGTTACTTGATTGCCCACTAACCACTTCACTTGTGTCATTAACTCACACTTTACTTGTACTTAGTCATTTTTATAATTGTTTTCCAAATAACCCCTTTCAAATGGGAACATTTACCAACTTCATTTCACAAAGATTATTTTTTCTCATTTCACCACTGGCAACACCACTATATGATTTGGTCAGTAATTTTTGGTCTTCCACCTTAGAGCTCCGGGTCCTTCCTAATTATTATCGGCTCTTTCGAGTTTAGTTTTTCATGTATTTTAACACTTTATCACGTCTACATTATTCCACTTTTACCGTTCGTAGACACCCCGGGGACTACATCCCACATTTATTTTATACTTTAGAAAATCACCATTTCATGTCCTTTATACATGTACGCTGATTTCATTATGAAAACAACTCCCATTGAGGACTATTTAGTGCAACACCTTTTCCAAGATTTTTATTTCGTAAAAACGTTCCACTTTACGTAAGATTATCATTTTATCGATTTGTTTCCAAACTTTCATTCTCCTCCATTTTCACAAGTGTCATCTCTCTAAAAATATTGTTAAGTTATCCACTGTAACTTCTTAAATGCTTTTAACTTATCAACAGTTCTTTAACACCTTCGAGTAACATACTTCTCAAGTTGGAAGTCTCTTTATTTTATTACTTTCTTTATCAAAGAAATCATTTGGCATCTTGAAGACTACTTTACAAGGAAACAACCTTTTTTTCTTTATTAACACATGTAGTTTTGAAACCATACACTTGTCACATTTTTCAGATTTATTAACACACTTTAGGGGATAAAGTTTTTTTCTTCCTTATTTAATGTTAAAACCCATTTGAACCCTTCTTAAACATGTTCATAAGCTCACCATTAACTTACTACAAGCCTATATACATGAGAAAATGGATTTTAAGTCTAGAAATCAATAAAAATGAGTTTGAAACACGATTATCATATGAAATTTTATAACACTTGTAAATTGAATATTTTCAAGACTAAGAAGACACTCGTTCTTCAAAAACATGCTTAAATGTCTAGTTTTCACAAATCTTCATTTTACCATAAAACTTCAAGATTTATACTAAAAGTAGCTTATCAAAGCAAATACTTCTTTTAAACATTTTATTTCTTAAAATGTTTAAACACAAGGTTTTCTTGAAATTTATCATCCTTTCTCAAAACATTTGAAAATCCATTTCTTAAGTCTTCAAAGCTATTAAAAAATCATGAGTAATGGCAACATAAACATGAAGAGATTCTACTCTTATGAACCCTAACATATTTAACTCATATATTACAAAATAGAGTAAATATTAAACTTAACAAGAGTAGAGTTTTTCCCACCTTAAATGAAGCTTCCATAATTGAGGACGGAATATAGAAGAAGATGGCAACCTTCCACCACCTAAGGTGGCCTTAAAGAGGTTGTCTATCTCCACTAAGCTTGTCTCCTTGAATTCTCTAAAGATCCATTTCAAACTCCCTGATTTCTTCTTCTTATTCTTCTTCAACCCAACAACATCTCCATAAATTTATATCTTGCCTAAAAATGGTGTCGATGGATTTTAAAGGCTTAAATGTGGTGGAAAAAGAAGTATGATGGTTTAGGGCTAATGAGTAGTGGTGCAAGGGTGGTGGAAGGTGGTTGGGTAGTGGTGAGGCTCCAAGAGCTTAGAAAGAGAGAGAGAGAGAGAGAGAGAGAGAGAGAGAGAGAGAGAGAGAGAGAGAGGAATGCCCTATAATGGGGTCAAAACATCACTTAAATATCCCCAAACTCTTATAGATTAAATTAAAAAAATGCCGGGCCCTAGAGCTTAATCCCGAGTTGAGTTATTGCTAAGGTGCGTGGCACGTATCGTAATCCAAGGTTGAAATTATGACAACATTTCCTCATTTGAACGAGATTTGGATCTGGTTTGAACCATAATTACTCTCGTTCGAATGAGGTTCTAAAGATAATTTAACAAGGCTATAGACGTGAACATGTGACTTTCATTAGAAGTTCGTTTGAATCTTGTTCGAACGACCAAGGGTTTCATTTGAATGACCCTAAATTTTCTCCAAAATAAATGTAAGGCCTATATAATCCAATTAATTGTACTAAAAGCCATGATATTACCCAAATTTGACCCATAATTCACCTTACAAAGTCTAAGGCCCAATTAGGTCACATCAAGTCACTAACTTACATGGGCATGGTAAAAAATCGGGGAGCGGATGTTACATTCTTCCCTTTTTAGGGAATTTCGTTCCTGAAATTCTCAATTCATAAATTCCTCAAGTTCCTGGGGGGTATCAATTCTTAGTCTAGGTCATAGGGATTTTTCAGGTCTAGGTCATCGAAATCCTTAATCACTAAAAAGTCATCATACGTCCTTTCGAAAAGGTTATCACCAAAGGGCTCTTTATGCATCACATTATAACGCTCACTATCGAGCTAGCCATCAATGTCACATAACGATCCTCGAGCCTCCACTAACCCGATGATCACAAATAATCAAGCCCTAAGGCATCTTTGCGAACACCCAAGGCATAATGGAACATCTATCGGTACAATACTCTCTAGTGATTAACACTCACTAGAGGGCAAAATTTCATACAACTAACTTCTAATCCATCATCGTAAATTATTTCATTTCTTAAGACTACATGTCCTGAGTGTCCTCAAATTCTCGGGTCATCCTGACCACACACATTCACTTAAACTTAACATTAACCTTGCATCTCTAGTCACTCACTTCGTGGAGAGATATACCAACCAGGTCACAAATCGTATGTCCAATCAATAATTCCTTACGGTCCTTCTACGAACTTAGGACCATTATAGGTGTTCGACTGATGCCTACCACAAGATCCTTCTATGAACCTAGGATCACTCTAGGCATCCAACTATGGAACACTCACCTGAGTATTACACCAATCCCCTTACTGTGGAAAAAAAATATTACGTACCATGTTTCCTTGAGTTCTAACACATTACTATATTTTCAAACCATAATCCTGCTCTTTACAACTAGAGTCGCTAGTCGCCATGCTTTCCAATCCATAAGATCATTAATTATGTGAAAAACGGATACTACGAGAAAATGGTACGATATAGTGCGCACCCACACTCACATAAAACTTATGCAAAACTAAGGGATACTTCAGATAAGGGTGCAACCAATTACCGAGATCGATTGACCATGCCAAATCCAATCGCACTCTCACTGAGCCAAACCGCATCGTAGCAATAACACAATATAATCCGAGGTTGTTATAACTGAGGGAACATAATCCTCGACTATTAAAACTGACGAAACACAGTCCTCAACTGCCGAAACTAAGGGAACACAATCATCGACTATTGGAACTATAAGTACATAGTCCTCAACTGTCGAAACTAAAAGAACACATCGAATCAAAATGAACGAACCACCGTTTTGAGGGAATCCCATCCATATGCAATGAACTATGGTTCATGATGTGAAAAACTACATTGTACGCTTTAAAGTTTATGACTCCTCCTAGATATCCTCTTCATAGACCCTAGCCTAAACTCACCATCTAGCTTGAGTCACCAATCGAACGAATCACACCATGAATCGTTCATTATTGCGAGAAGAATGTAAAATATGAACTATTGTCCTTTGGGAAGTCAAACGCTGGACTGTCCTCCTTGAAAAACATGAACCGCTTCGATTGACAAATTCAAAACACCTTTGTCAATGCTGACCTTATCCATTTCTTTACTCGACGTGACTTCATGACTAACCCAACACCCTTAGGTTACTATCTACCTTATCGTGCGATGATTGTATCATAGCGTCTCCCTAGGCAACTAGGTGAAGCAGTCACCTTATTACAACCACCAATGACACAAAGTTGTCACTGTTCCTATCTCCAAGTTCTACCCAAACTGAATCTACATGGTGGCCACATCAGTCATCATTAGCACTAGAAGGATAACAAGTACTACACATCTCAATCCATACAAGTTCGAAAAGACATGTCAAGAACTATTCCTTACCCTATAGGGCTATTTTAACTTAAAGTGTCGACACATGTTCTAATCATACTTCGACATCCCATCTGGGGTGTTATTATCAAGTCCTTGACATGACGTTGTCGATCTAAGTTCCCAACGCATTTCCTATTACTCATTAAAATCAACTATGAAACTTTCTACACTAGTCATATTATAACAAATGAGTATCATGCCCAATTATGACACTAATCTCCGATTTCCCTTAGAAGGTTTCATCACCTCTTTATACCAAATTGGATGACCTCACCAAACACTACATGATTCGATTCCTTTGAACTTAACCAGTAACCCGAGTTCAACACATGACCCTTAGTACAACCGTCATTATAATCCTTGCACTCCATAACACCAAAATTAACTGGTTCCCTAAGGACACCAAGAATATCCCAACGTATTTGTCACTAAAGCCAAGACAAGATTTTATCACCTAGGATCCTCTCATAGCGCTCTACTGATTTCCAAATAACCATCCAATGATTATTAGATACTTACAAGGACTCTAATCCCGCATTTCTATTTATTAAGAAGTTAGTTATAAAAGGTTAAACATTAGGGATTTGGACCAGATCTAATTAAAAACAATCTTTCATGTGCTCATTCAAATGACCGTGTACCTCGTTCAAACGACATAACCGTTTTCGTTTTAACAAACTTTTAACGACTTATAGAATGGCATTTTAGAGAAAGATGAAAAATTGACTTGTTCAATCATGGGAACCTCGTTTTAACAACCTTATGTATCTTGATCAAACGACTAGCCTATAAGTTCCTACACACGACAAACGATAATCATTTTAATACCTCAGGGTGTCACAACAAGTCGACTCTTATTCCCAAGGACGCCACATACAATAAGTCCCAAGGGTACTCCAAGGACATCCTTTTAAATAATTAATTCCATATACTACCTATTAACCTTTAAGTTGACACTATTAAGTATTCTGGAAAGATATAGGACATCGTGTACAACCTATAATGGCCTTTATGTCCACACTATTGACGTCATAAGAGATCATATTCCTTAATTGTGGCATCAGATTCTCCAAAACCACATCATAGAAGGTTTCCTAGGGTTTACTCCTATGTCACTTCAAATCATCATCGTTACACGTGTAACACGCTTATCATCAATAGCTCATAAATCTAATCACTGCTTATAAGATACATCCATTAATCGGTAAAAACTAAGGCACTCATTTGTGATGGTACTATCCTAACAACCAAATCCTGAGTACACATCCTCAAGTAATGACCAATACGGGTCTACATGCTTAATAAATTGTTAAATACCCACGATATGATGATACCCTAAGGATCAAGTTCACCTAATCACCTCACCACTATTAGCCACCCACATATTCCTAACTAAGGAACCTCCATAGTTGACTTAAATAACTTACATCTTTACATCGAGGGACACTATTCACCTTATCAACCTCTTAGTGGGTCCCTCACATCATCAAGGGTTAACACAAAAGCACCTCACATTAAAGAATGCGGTCTTGACACTAATGGCCTATGTAGACACTCATAAATTACTACCATAACTACATCAGAAGCGCCTAGAACTATTAATGGAAACTAACTTGGCCACTAACTACTTGGCAATGAATTTCTCATTGTGCTAATCTCCTTGACTCCATCATCGAGAATACAAACTGAAACCGTCATCTGTTTGGTGTGACCAGCCTAAAACCAACACCGATGTTAAAGATCCACTACCCACCTCACAACGTTACTCCCGGAAGGAATCTTGACCTAGTTATCTGATACCATTTATAATCCCCCGACCCAGAATGATGGGTTATCCGTGGTCAATCCAATCCGACCCGAACATTAGGTGTGAAGTGAAATTAGACCACTTAGGTAATGTTCTTAGTTCAGCATTATTTAATTAAAATTTCACTTGTTTAGCATATGATTTTCGTTTATATCATGATAGGTGTGGAAACCATGGGAAGTGTCCCCAAAATCCAAGCATAGAGAGCAAGTAAGATAGAATAAAAAGAATATTACCTGTATAATGCTCTCAAAGTAGGAAATTGCGCACAACCTGACGCAACAAAGGAAATGAATGAGCATAATACCCAGTGGGAAATATAATAATTCAACATAGAATCGAGCGGAAAAAAAGATCCTCTATAATGTACCACATACGTGGATATGCAAATATCATATATTTATATATATACATAGACTAATGCATGAATCCGTTTATTCTAAAGTGTTACTTGATTTAATTAAATTACATTAATCTTATGAAGACCCCCTTTCCCCCCTTTTACTTGACTTAACGTTTATTTTCCTATTTAACGCACCTAGTTAAATACTTAAACAAAATAGCATTTGTTTAGGAAAAACACTTCACTTACCGAAATTTTCCATTTCACTCACACCAAATCCACTTTAGTATTTTCCACGAAAAACACCTATCAACATACGCACAATCAGTGTTAGAAAATACTTGTTTATATTTTTGAAGATCATTCACAACACACACTTGTATTAATTATGTGTTAAAACCACCTTTGGTTACTCTATTACCCGTTAACTACGTCACTTGTGTCATTAAATCACGTTTTACTTGGACTTAGTATTTTTCATAATTCTTGTCCAAATTACCCCTTTCAAGTAGGAATATTTATCAATTTCATTTCATAAAGGTTGTCTTTTCTCCTTTCTAGCACAATTAATTTCTTTATTATGTTCGGATTTTATTCATTATCTTTTTCTCAAAATTCATCTAACAATCGTGTACTTTAACGGGATCTACACCGCCTGTAATGTTATTATATGCTTTGGCCAGTGATTTTGGGTCTTTCACCCTAGGGCTCCAGGCTCTTCTTAATTTTTCTTGATTCTTTTCAATTTTCTTTTCCACGTGTTTTAATACTTTTCTGTGTCCACATTATTCCACTTCTATTGGCCGAAGCCAAAACCCCGGGAACTACACCCCACATTTGTGTTACACTTTAGAAAATCACCATTTCATGTCCTTTACACAAGTATGTTGATTTCATTGTGAAAATCACTCCCATGTAGGACCATTTAGTGTAACACCTTTTCCAACATTTCTGTTTCATAAAAATATTTCACTTTACTTAAAATTATCATTTTACCCATTTCTTTCCAAACATGCATTTTTTCCATTTTCACAAGTGTTATCTCACCAAAAATGTTGTTAAGTTACCCATACTAATTCTTAAATATTTGTAACTCATTAACACTTCTTTAACACCTTGAAGTAAACACACTTCTCAAGTGGGAAGTTCCTTTATTTCATTACTCTCTTTATCAAAGAAATCATTTGGCATTTTGAAGACTACTTTACTAGAAAAATACCATTTTTTCCTTTATTAACACATGCAGTCTTGAAACCATACACTTATCAAATTTTACATTTTTCTAAACAAGTTTTTAGGAAGACCATTTCTATTTTCTTTATTTCATGTTAAAACCCATTTAAACCCTTCTTAAACATGTTCATATGCTCACCATTAACTTACTGCAAGTCCATATACAAGAGATGATTGATTTTAAGTCTAGAAATCCATATAAATAAGTTTTACACATGATTATCATATAAAATTTCACAACACTTGTAAATCTAAGATTTTCAAGACTAAGAAGACATTTATTCTTCAAAACTTTCACAAATCTTCATTTTAACATAAAACTTTAAGATTTATACTAATTTATCTTATCAAAGACAATACTTCTTGTAAACATTTTATTTTTTAAAATGTCTAAACACAAGGTTTTCTTGAAATTTATCATCCTTTATCAAACCATTTGGAAATCCATTTCTTAAATATTCAAAGCTATTAAGAAATCATGAGTAATGGCTACCTAAACAAGAAAAGATTCTACTCTTATGAACCTTAATATATTTAATTAATATATTAGAGTAAGCCTTAAACTTAACAAGAGTAGAGTTTTTCCCACCTCAAAGGAACCTTAAACAATGGAGGATGATATTCAGAAGAAGATGACAACATCCCACCTCCTAAGGGTTCCTTAAATAGTTTGCCTAGTGAGAGTGTGATTTCTTAGAGGTTCCGAGAAAATAACAATTTTTAATTTCAAAATGGATGGTTCACTGAAATATTCCGAATTTTATAAATTCTTTCAAAATTAAATTTTCATTTCTAAAACACAACTTCAATTAAAGTTCAAGTATACATAAATCAAATAAGACAAACTTAATTCAAGATTAACATGAATTTTGCCAAATTATTAATTTCGACTTGAATTAAAGTAAAGTAAAATTACCCAATTTAACATTATGACCAAATAACATCATTTTTATGATTAAACCATTTTTATCTCATTGAACTTAAGCATGCATCTACGTGAGGAATTGCAAGATAAAAATACAAAACCACATTGCCGTGATGTACGAGAAAAATCCACAACGGGAAAAATTTCGGACATCATAGTTACAAGTCCACTAAGTATGGATTTAATTCAAGGACACGACAAGAAGACTTACTTAACAACCTGAAGCTCTCACAAGACTTGACGCTTTTTATTCCTTCCACCTCTGCCTAGTGACAACGTAAGAGTCCACCTACGTCTCGAAATCCATTAATGGGGAAACTCTACCGCCAAACACACGGAGTCTAACGTATGTACAATCGGGACTACAGAATCCTCATTAAAAAACTATCTCTTTTAGGTAGAGAATGAAACCCGCCGCCAAACCAATAATCTCAAAGCATATGTTATGTTGAAACTTGGATCATGTAAACTATATGGGTGTAAACTTATTTATGTTTTAAGAAATAATTCCTTTTGATTCAGATAAACAAAGAGACTTTTTGGATGAATGTTTTTGCTCTCAAAGATTTTGAAAAAGTTTATAGAAATTGGTTACTCACGCACTATTAAATAGGTAGGAAAAGAAGTAGTGGGAAGTTAAACAAAAACTGCTTGAAACAACCAAAACTGCCTTGTTATTCGAACGAAAAATGGTGTCGTTCAAACGAAAAATCGAACGAGAAGACAGTTTTGGCAGTTTTCTAGAAGGTTTTGTTTAACTTCCCACTACTTCTTTTCTTTCCTATTTTAGTGCATGAGTAACCATTTTCTGCAAACTTTTTCAAAAGCTTTGAGATCATAACATTAATCCAAAAAGTCCCTTTGTTTGTGTGAATTAAAATGAATTAATTTCCAAAACAAAAAGAAGTTTACACCCATATAGTTTACATGATCCAAGTTTCAACATAACATATACTTTGAGATCATTGGTTTGGCACCGGGTTTCATTCTCTACACAAAAAAGATAGTTTCTTGAGGAGGATTCTGTGTCTGTGATTGTACATACGGTGGACTCCATGTGTTTGGCGATAACTTTACCCCATTGATGAATTTAAAGACGTAGGTGGACTCCTGTGTTGTTATGAATCAGGGGTGGAAGGAACAAAGAGCATCAAGGTTTGCATGGGCGTAGGGTCATTGAGTAAGTCTTTTTATCGTTTCCTTATATTAAATCCATACTAAGTGGACTTGTGGCTGGTTTGTTCGACGTTTTTCATGTTGTGGGTTTTTCTTGTAGATCACGACATTGTGGTTGTGTATTTTTATCTTGTAATTTTTCACGTAGATACATGCTTAGGTTAAATGAGATAAAAATGGGTTAGTCATAAAAATGATGTTGTTTGGTGTATAATTTTAAATTGGATAATTTTACTTTTCTTTAATTCAACTCAGAATTATTAATTTGGCAAAATTTATGTTAATCTTGAATTAAGTTTGTTTTATTTGGTTTGGTTATATTTCAACTTGAATTGAAGTTGTGCTTTAGAAGTGAAAATTTAATTTTGAAAGAATTTACAAAACTCAGAATATTTCGATGAACCATCCCTTTTGAAATAAAAAATTAGTATTTTTTGGGAACCTCTAAGAATTCACATTCTTAGATTGGTATTAGAGCGGTAACACTAATTTATCGTGTTAGGTTTATTGGGTTTGAATATGGAAAATTTATCATTTTTGAGGTTTCATGTTTTTTACGGTTCCAACTATGCGTATTAGAAGGCGCGTGTGAGGTCAACACTTAAGTCATTAGATGAGAGGGTTTGGCTATCGGTCGTTAAAGGGTGGTCCCCACCAATGTGTCTAGCAGGAGAAGCTCGCATTCTTAAACCCATAGAAATATGGAGTGAGGATGAGCTTAAGCTAGAAAATTTCAATTCTCGAGATTTAAATGCTCCTTTTATTGCGGTCACACCAGAGGAGTTATGCTAGATTATGATGTGTGAAACGTCTAAGGAGGCTTGGGACACATTCCAATTCACCCATTAAGGCACTAGTGCCATTAAGGCTTCTAACTCCAAAACCTCACCACTCAATTTGAAACCATTAAGATGTTAGAAAGTGAGATTTTTGATGAGTTCTATGCTAGATTGTCCAATATTATGAATTCGTCTTTTAATTTGGGAGAAAAGATACCTGACAACTGTGTCATAAAGAAAGTTTTGAGGTCATTACCCGATAAGTTTAATCCAGAATTGACTATTTTAAATTCTTTAGTCACTTTAAACTCTACGAAACTTGAAGAGCTTGTAGGTGACTTACAAACCTATGAACTTGACATGTTAATCTCCAAGTATGTGAAGAAGAAACGTAAGGGCATACCTTTGAAAGCCCGAAAGGAGGAAAAACCTATTTTAGATTATGAGTTTGACATCGACTCTAATGACATGTCTATATTCGCTAAGAAGTTTAAAAAATTAATTAAGATCAATAAGTAGAATCTTAAAAATGATTATAAGAAATTTTAAAAGTCTAACAATGCCGAGAAACTCCCTAAAAATTGTAAAGATGATCTTAATAGGGACAAGTCGAATAGATGTTTTGGTTGTGGGGGTTATGGTCATAGGGTAGCCAAGTGTCCCACTAAACTAAGTAAGGAGGGCAAGAGAACAATTTCATATAATGCCACCCTTACTAATAGTGAATCAAAAGAGGGACCCGATTCCCTCATTGAGTGCAACTTTATCGCGTTCTTGGCTAGTCATGTTAGCATTGATAATGAATCTTCCCATAAAGATATTTCTTTACATGGTACTATCGAGGCCATTATTTCTGAATACCATGTGTTTGATGGTAGAGAGTGGAGAATAGAGTGAGAATGAAGAGGAGGAAGAGGAGAGTGAAATCTAAGTTGCCTCTTGTGAGTTGTATGTGAAATCATTAAAATTGAAAAAGGAAAATTTGAAGTTTGAAGTTAGAAAGAGAGAACATGCCATAGGTAGTGATGAAAGTTTTTTAATTGAAGATCTTAGGGCGCATGAGAGAACTCTTCGAGAGAAGCTAGAGGATGTTGAAGGTGAGAGAGATAGTCTTCGAGGTTTAATGGAGGCTATGAAGAAAGAGCTTCTTGATTTTGAAGAGACTTGGATTTTTCTTGAGTCTAGAATAGTTCATCTTGAAGAGAGATTAAGAGACTCAAGTCATCTAAAGTTTGATTTGGAGGTTAGGTCCAAAAAATTGGTTAAAATGTTAGGCATCGTCCAAATAAAAAATGATAAGTGTGGTATTGGCTTTGATACTCAAAATTCTTTTACTAATAAAGCCGAAACCATGATTTTAAAACAATCGTTTAGGAGTGCTATAAAAGTTCAACCCTCTGGTAATACTTCTCATCGTGTTTTTACTTGCACATATTGTGGTAGGAAGGGTCACCTTATGAGGTTTTGTTTCGATCTTTGAAATGGTCCTAGGAAGTCCAAGGGTAGAGTCACCAAGGTCACCAAAACTCGAGAACGTCTTTTTACACCTATGTGGGTTTGGAGATCCAATTTGGAGACTTTACATGATAGACATTATGATTCTCATTTGCTTGCACATGATACTTCCTATGCTAAATCTAAAGGTTGATTGTGTTAGATTTATTTGCATACACTAGTTGTGCTTCATGATATATTCTTGCTAATTGTATGTTTGTTTGTCATATTCTAGTACATGCTTTATCATATACATTTTGCAAGAATCATAATATGAGTATCTTTTGTATTTTGTATTTATTGGATCTTATTGAAAAATACAAAAAGATTTTGTTTGTCCTTTGTGTTGTTTTTGTTTGTCAAAATTTAAAAACAGAAAAAGATTTTTTTTTTGTGTATATTAGTTTTACACATTTAATGTGGCATATCCTTTTGTTTGAATCCCATATCATTCCCTGCTTCTATGTGGCTAGAACTTTTAGTAATGAATTTCAATTCTTAAATTGTTCTTTATCATGGTTGTATAAAGAAGTTTGACTTTGATTTTCTTAATGGATTCTCTTTGTATATGCCTACTCACACACATGCACGAGCTCTTTTAAACGTTAACTTCAGATGTACACTTAAGCTTTGTGAGATGTTTTCCCATCAATTTTGTTATCTACATATTTTGTGACGATGGAGGATTTATGCATGTAAGAATCATTACCCGTGAGATTTATTTAAATTATTAAAAAAATTGGATAAAGGTTCATGGAAAGGGCTTCGAAAGGAGAAAATCTCCTTTGAATGAAATCCACCATCGGCAAGAGCCTAAAAAAGTGTGGCATTGCAAAAAGTAGCCAAGGCCAATATAGTTTAGTTTGATATGATCATTCAAACGAAAAGAAAAGAATTATTATTTATGAGGGAGTTTGGATGGAAATATCAATGGGTTTGCACAGTGACATTGAATCCTAGTAATGAAATTTTATCATGATGCCATTGATTTGCAGAATCATCAAAATTCTAGGCTTGTGTGCACTGTGCTTGTTGTTCTTTGAGTTCTCTTTATCTTTTCACATGAGCCTTAATCCTAATTGATAAAGTTTTGCAATCAAATATAACTCCTTGAATCGTTTAAATAATTGGGTTATAATTCTTTTGTCTCTAGTTCACACCCCTTTACTCCGTTTACCACATGTTTATTTAGACGCATTTATGTCATATGAGTGTGGAAAGCTTATTGTGTTTATTGTCTTGTGTGGTGTTTATACCTATATATATGTTGTTATGTTTCATTGATATCTGTTTCATATCTATATATACACTACCCTTTTTTTTAGTCTTTTCTTTCACATTTAATCCTTCCATGCTATTTATTTATATCAATATTTATCTTGTTACAATTTTTCATTAGTATCCCATGATCATTTTAGTTCATTATAGTTGTTATATATTGTTCCTCATATTGATTAGTTGTTTTTGTGTTGCCTTGATTTTATTGGGTGTATTGTATCACTATACACCATTTCATGATATACTTGTTTTTTCATTAAGCTTATCCCTTGTTTCATTTAGGGGGATAATTAAATTAATGGGGGAGAGAAATGAGTTATTTTATGCACCTTAATATTTGTCTATTACTGAACAAAAAAGGGGAGAAAGGGTATCTAAACCTTTTTAATTGTGGAGATCTAACTTAGGGGGAGACGTCTTTCTTAGGCAGATAATGTTAAACAAAGGGGGAGGATTTAATATTGTTATATTCCCTATGTGTTTAATGGTGTGTTTAACTGAGCAGGTTTTCATCCACGCGGAAAAGTTTTTTTAATGCAAAGATTCTCAACATATGTGTCAGTCAAGCGTCTGTATTTTTTAGTTTTGGGATGGGCTTTTGTCTTTTAGATGTGCTTGACGGCCCATGGGTTTTTTATTTTGGTTTTGTCCTTGAATAGTTAATGGGAGGGATTTGTAAAGACAAATTTCCAATTAAGTCAATTTGTAAGTGTTGGCTTAATTTCGGACAAAACTATTTCTGTCATAGGATAGAAGTTTGTGACCTTTCAAGCCTATGACATTTGAGTTAAAGACGTAGAGGCCAAGTCTAATGAAGATCACATCTTATGCCGTATTTTGTGCCATGTGTCGTCATTAACTTTCCAAAGATCTCTCAGGTATGAATGCATATGTTATATTGAGACTTGAATATTTTTTATTGGGTATCCTTTATTATGTAAATATATTTTAAAATGACTTTATTAATTTTTTAAGAAAAATAAGTTTTCTGAAAGGTCATTTGAATGGCCTCGTTCGAACGAGATTCCCAATTCGTTCAAACGACGTATGTAACAAGGCTACATTGAAATCTCATTTGATTTGTCGATTGTTTCGAATGACAAAACAAATGACAAATCAAACGAGATTTCAGTGTGGCCTCATTAGATACGTCGTTCGAACGACCTGGGAATCTTATTGGAATGAGGTTGTTCAAACAACATTTCAGAAAACCTATTTCTCTTAAAAAATTAGAAAAGTCATTTTAAACTATGTTTACACAATAAGGACACCCAATAAAAAATATCCAAGTCTCAACATAACATATGCATTCATACTTGAGAGATCTTTGGAAAGTTGATGACAACACATGCCACGAAACATGACATATGATGTGATTTTCCTTAGACTTGACCGTTATATCTTCAACTCAAATTTCATAGGCTTGAAAGGTCACAAAATTCTATCCTATGACTCAAATAGTTTTGTCCAAAATTAAGCCAACACTTATAAATTGTCTTAATTGGAAATTTGTCCTTACATCCAAGTCCGATAAGACTGTCTCTTTAAATGCTCCAAGGATCCCTTGTAAACTCCATGATTTCTTCTTCTTCTTCTTCTTCTTCTTCTTCTTCTTCTTCTTCTTCTTCTTCTTCTTCTTCTTCTTCTTCTTCTTCTTCTTCTTCTTCTTCTTCTTCTTCTTCTTCTTCTTCTTCTTCTATAAACACCCCCAACAACATCTCCATAAATTTATATATCTTGCCCAACAAATGGCATAAATGGGTTTTATAGGCTTAAGTGTGGTGGAAAAGGGTTTAAAGTATGGTGATTTAGGGATGATGAGTGGTAGTGCTAGGGTGGTGGAAGGTGGTCGGGTGGTGGTGAGGCTCCAAAAGATTAGAGAGAGAGAGAGAGAGGAATTCCCAAAATGGACCAAAACATCACTCAAATACCCCAAAACCCTTAGGGATTAAATTCCAGAAATTCCCCAAAGCTTAACCCCGAGTTGAATTATTGCTTAGGTGCACGAAACATGCCTTAATCTAAGGCTGAAATTATGACAGCGTTTTCTTGTTCAAACGAGATTTGGATCTCGTTCAAGTGATAACTACTCTCGCTCAAATGAGGTTCTAATGAGAATCTAATGAGGTCGTAGACGTGAACACATGATTTTCGTTGGAAGGTCGTATGAAGCATCATTCTAACATGATTTGATTCTCATTCGAACGACCCTGACTTTTCTCCAAAATATATGTAAGGCCATTATAATTCAATTAATTGCAACGAGGCTATGATATTACCCAAATTTGACCCATAATTCATCTTATAAGGTCTAATACCCAATCAGGTCACATCAAGTCACCAACTTACACGGGTACGGTTAAAATCGCAGGGGAAGGTGTAAACAAAATTTAGGTTTTACCTGAAAGGGATTTTTCCTCATATTCTTATTCTATTTGTTTGGTTTGATTATGTGATTGTATCATGTAATTTGGATTTCATATTGCATGAACACCTTAATCTAACTAAGATAAAATTTGGATTAAAAATTAGATCTTGTGAGCGCATAACCTATTATACAAGTGTATCCATACAAATTCGCTTTCTCAAACTGGTATCAGATATGGTTGCATTAAATTTTTATGTGATCTTTAAATTTGGGGTTTTATGAATAATTTGTATAATAGGCTACCAGTTTTCGATGGGTCTAACTATCCTTATTATAAAGATCGAATGAGGTTAGCTTTGAAAGCGATTGATGATCGTATCTAACTTGTTTACGAAAGAGGGTGGAAACCACCAATTGTGACTAGTGACGAAGTCATAAGTCCTAAACCCATCACCACTTCGATGGAGGATGAACTAAAATGGGGTAATTTTAACTCATGCGGTTTAAGTGCCATTTTTTGTGTCATTACCCCTGACGAGTTCCATCGCATCATGACATGCACCACATCTAAAGAAGCATGACATACCCTCCAGCTCACTCACGAGGGTACCAATGTTGTGAAAGCTTATAAGCTTTAAAATCTCACCACAAAGTTTAAGACTATTAGTATGCTAGAGACTGAAATATTTTATGAATTTTATGCACGATTGTCTGATATCGTTAACTCTACTTTTAACTTGGGTAAGAGAATTTTGAAGACGTGCATTTTGAATAAGATTTTGAGATCCATTATACCAATTCATTTTTAAGGTCACTTTCCTTAATTCTTAGGGAGCTTTAGATGCGCCTAGGTTAGAAAAACTCGTAGGAGACCTTCAAACTTATGAAATAGATATGTTTTCCAAATTTTTTAAGCCTAAAGGAAACGAAATTTCTTTGAAAGTTCAATTTAAAAAGAAAGAGGAGGTTTCTTCTAATTCCGAATATGATTTTGATCTAGATGATCTTTCCTTTTTTGAAAAAAATTAATTTCTCAATCTAAAAAAATAAAATACTTCCAAAGAAATCAAAAGTGTTGGCAAAGATAAAAAGTTTCAATCAGACAAGAATTTTTTTGCAAAAGTGCGAGGAAAGTACCTTAAGAAAGACGAGGAGAGATGATATGAGTGCGAAGGTAAATGATATGCGGTAAGTATACTATCTGACTTAGGGTCACTAACCTCGGCCTATCTCAGAGCTGAGCTGTCATAAAGCTTACAACAACAGTTAAAAAGGTCATGTTCTACAAGGTCGGCTCCTCATTTACCAACCTCGACTGACCAGCAGTCGAGGTCAACAATATCTTGTGGGATCAAACCACTGCCAATATCATCCTCTGCTTCAGCTGACACTGCATTCAACCTCATACCTAACCTCGACTGATCATTCAGGCCGAGGTCATACTTAAGATTGGTAGGACATGACAACTATCGGACTTCACAACATCGTACTCGGCTAGGCCAAGGTTCCATCAGATAATGTCACAGGTTCGAGAATACAAAAGCACATGGAAGACTTGGAACACCTGAACAAGGCAGTTATAACTAAATCATTCTCCTCATGTATGGGAATATTTAGTCATTATTATCTAAATGAGATGAGCCAGGTGTCAATAGGATACTGGTTCGATCCTCATACACTTGCTCATTGCATGCTTGGGGGGTACACTACACCCCCCAAGCACTATATATACATGTATTCCCCTATCTTGGAGGGGATCCAAAATTATTACCCTAGCTAAAACTCTATTTGTATACAAAGTAGGGAGAGAAAGTGAGATATTATATCACAAGCCATTAGTGCCCTCATTTTAGTGATTCTTACTCACACACTCACAGTTGATGTAGGCCTAATTGGCTGAACCACTTATATACTGGTTTAACACCTCTTCTCCTCATCTCCTTCTATTTGTTATCTACTCTAGTGCTACCATTATTATTTCTAAGATTGAGCTTATCAATACCTCATATGGTGTTGTTGTTTACTGCATCATCATTTTGGCGTCGTCTGTGGGAATGAGAAGCTATATCTCTTCCTTCATGAAGTTTGGCCTCTCCAGAGACTCTGGTGGTGTACCAGTCCTCCCCCATCGTGTGGAGATGTTTCACCATTGAAAGAGATCCTTAAAGGTATAAAGCTCTCTGATGTTTTCATTTACAAGTTCTCGAGTCTTTTTCTATGGCACCAAAGTTACCACCTCCACTATCTGGTGTTGAAGGGCCCAGTTCCAGCCAAGAAACACCCCAGTTTGAGATGCTTGAGGTGGCAGCATCCTTAAAGTCAGCTGCAACTCAACAAGCGATGAATGAGTAATTTGCTCAACTCATCCAGAACATCTTGAGACCACCTGGGGTCTCATTGGAGATGATTCCTCTGGCAGCTGCTCAGCCACATCATGAAGCCAGAGGACCACCCCAGGAATTGCGAAAGGACCTACCTACTCCTTAGTGGAGGAGGTATGTTGCTGACCCTAGGCATTTACATCTGGGGAGGTAAGGAAACCCTTTCCCTGAGGATAGGTAGTATGACATTAAGGCAGAGGATGCTCCGGTAGAATGTTAGGAACCGTATGAGATCTCCAACAACACAGTGAGACCTATTCAGCAGAGGAGAGGTCATCAGATCCGAGGTAAGTGTGAAAGACAAGATTATGATGCATGATAAAGAGGATCATCTTTTGATCGCTTAAGTAGAGGGTCGGCCTTTGAAAGGCTCGGCCCAGTTAATGAAATGAGGGAAAGGCTATCCAGATCAAGAAGTCTTGCTGGCTCTAGAAGAGAAAGAGGTGATTGTCATCCCCATAATGGACGACCCCCACATGACCAAGACTGTGGTTGGGGTAGGTCAATAGCCGATGTTGTGAAGCAGCTCGAGAACCCTCAGTTTACCCTTTGGAGGTGTCTGGGAAAACCTCGACCAAGCCGACGTTGCTAAACCATGGAACGTCTGACAACTCGAATATAATTATGATAAATTATGTTTAAATCATGATTAGCTTATGTAATATGGATAATACGTTATTAGTATATATAATGTTAAGTCATTATGTTTAGTCTAATCCTACCTTCATAAAGCATGAAATATTGAATTAGTTACAAATGTGAAATTTTGAAGTTTTTGGTAGGAATATTCATGTTTAAGACTAGTTTTGACATTTATGATATAAAAATTGACTTGAGTTGAAAACTATATAGTTGTATAAAGGTGAGTTATGGTTGTAACACAAAAAAATGTGTGAGAAACGGAGGTCCGAGTAAAAAGTTATACCGAAATTACTAACCAATGGCAAATCTGTCCATCCGTTTAAGTGGTAATTTGTCTTTAATACCCAATAAGTGTCTTAAATTGATTGGTTGGAGGTTGAGGTTGGTAAGGTCGAATTAAATCCTTGATATACCCTACTTTCTTTAGCAAGCTCAGTTTGGGAGAGTTTTAGGTTGAGGAAAAACAATTGTGAAGGTTAGGAAGAAGAAAGAAAGGAGAAAAATTAAAAAAAAATCATAGAAAATCACGTAAAAGCCCTTAAGGTAATTCCACCCATTAATCTTGTTATTTTCTTGTATTAATGATTTATATGATATAAATACTTGATTGTTTATTGACCTTTCATGCTTGGGTGCATATGTATGGATATATGCAAGTTTAAACAAAGTTGAATGTGTAAACCCTTAAATTGCTTCGTTTAGTAACCTTGTTTATTCAAACTTCCATATATTTTTGTATGATTACTGAAATTGATTAATTATAGTTGGATATATGTATATCATAGCCAAAAATCAAGTAAAAATACCAAGAAATTAATCTTGGGTGAAGGTTTGAAGTTCGGGTATGAAATTTGCCCCAAAAGAGTAAATATGCATACCATATGTTTGATGCTTTGCTTGACATAGCAAATGAGCTCTAAAAATTATGAAATTTTAATCTTGTATTATTCAATATGTTTTCTGAAATAGTATGAAATATCTTATAAAGTTATGACGTATAAAAATTATGAAAATTCTTGGAAAATGACTGAATGATAGAGGAGCCTATAGGGCGGAAAGAAATGGGCATATCTTGCTATAGGAAACTTAGAATGATGTGTCGTTGTTTGTGTTGGAAACCTAATATGATAAGGATTTTATTAACAAGAAGAATTAAAGTAGTTTTGGGCAATAATTTGAATATGTTAGATATCATAACTTGATTCTAGATGGGACTTCATTTATGATGAATGATTTGAATAAAATCATATGATGCTTATGAATTGAGTTATATTTAAGTTATTCCCTGGATTTTTAATATTCTTATGATGGTAATAATACTTTAAAAATGATAGGAAGGGAAGATTGAACAAGTACCGGATAAAGGCAAGGGAAAAGCCATATAAACTATCAAGGTGAGTGTACTTACGATTGTTTCATATACACGGATATATGAATGATTTGCAGATATGAATATAGCTCTAAGAGAAGGATTGGTTTGAATACTTTGTTATTCAGGATTTGTTTGGATATTAAATATCCAGGATTTGTTTGGATCTTATGATCTAGGATTGGAATTGGACAAAGATCCAATGATTTGATTTGTCTTATGATAAAGATTTGTTGGAACTCATGTTCCAGGATTTGTTGTTGCCAATGGGTATAATTGTTTGGATTTTTATATCCAAAGATTTTTATAAAACTATTATTTCATTTCAGCGAAAGGAGTACCTCACTAAGCTTAATGCTTATAGTTTATATTTCATAATTTCAGGGTTGTATGCTGCCATCTAGGATACCATATGATCGGTGATTTTGAGAGCTGCACCGTTGGGAAGAGCTGGGGTATATATACGGGGAGTTTTTTTATTGTCACACTGGGTAATCTATCATAATCACACATTTTATATATTGAGTTAGAATGGATTAACTTGATAAATATAATAGATAATCATAGTATTGTATGTCCTCTTAGTTATGACTCTGATGTTGATTAAGTTATGACACAAATAATAGTATTATGTTCATTATGCAGGAAAATATCGATAAATGAAATATATTTCAAGTAGGATTAATATGGTGATATAATCATTCTAAAAATAAATGATTAGAATGGTATTGTGTTTGGGGTGTGACAATTAGTGGTATCAAAGCGTGGTTATTAATTATGGACGTGTGTGACGATTAGATGGAAGTATTGAGTTGATTTGATATTTATGAATTGTTTATGTACTAACCAATAGTTTAGTATTATAAACTATTTCTATTGGTTATTAAAACTTTTTTATATTACATATTTGAGTAATAACCAACATATTTGAGTAATAAAAATAATTTTCTCTCAAATTTATTTTTCCTCTTAATTTCGAAAATACCCCAAAAATTACGCGGGTTGTTACACTTCCCCACTAACAATGGAATTTCGCCCTCGAAATTCGCCGAATGCCTAACTCTCAAAAAATCAGGCCAACAATCTCCAAAAATAAACTCGTCACCAAAAATAAATTCCTCACATCTAATCTAGATGTCTAACATGAAACGATCATCTAAAGATTCTATCTCCAAAAATACGCGCCACAAAAATGCAACAGACCCAAAACCCAAGACCCGAGGGTTGTCTCATACCTAAGCTCTGATACCATTCTGTAACACCCCGTCCGACCGGGGAGAGCGAACGGAGCGCTACTGTCGATAAACTAAATCAATTCCACAAATAATAAGGTATAGAGCATCTAAAAATCCCACAACAAACAAAAAAGAAACCACCAATCTCATCTTCAAATTAAGGAAAATGCTATGTGTCCCAAACAACTCCCTCAAATCATCCCCCAAATAGCTTTGAGTGTTATACCTTATGGTATGGGTCCCGCAAGGGCACAACTCATCAATGCTATTTGGGGGATCTTTGGGGGAATTATTTGGTACCCATAACACCACTCTCAAATTAAATACAACAATTCTCTCGAAATAATTACAACTCCAATGCTTTATACATCAAAATAAATAAATACATGTCTTCTCTCTTGTATTAAAATTCTTTCCAAATAATCCTTGCTAAAATAAATCTCCATAGCGCCCCAAAATCCGCGCTAACCTGCCACTAAAAGAAAATATGGTAAAGTACACATTACGACAGGAAAGATGCTCAACAAATATTAGCGGTGAATAAAACGTAACAATACGAATACGAATACGAATATTCAAATCAAAGTGAATCTCATAAGCAATTATATTAATATAATTTCTCAACAACACATTAACCGGGTCACCAGGCCTCACCACCATACCGCGCCTATGCATTTTTCTAGCATATCCGGAAAAAGGAATATTGGCGGGTTTCCAACTTCAGTGCCATATTAAAATTTCATGACAACATGCTCAACACCAAATATAATACCACATGAATCGAAATTAGATTCCAACAAATATTTTCAAATTTCCAAATGAATTTATCAATTCAAATATGAGTCAATGATCACAAGGAAACAAAGAGAATAACACTCGCGAGATTAAGGAGCATATTGTGTAAAACCCCATACCTCAAAATCATCACATAATTCAACCTCAAAATCTAATCACACCATCATGTTCCTCTTGCGAAAATAATCCATTCAAGTTCTAGCCCAAACTCGAGAAAACACCAAATAAGCCTTCTAATCTAATGTTGAAATCTTGAATAAGCTTGGGGCTATGGTTTGTAGATAAAAGGGAGTAATTTTGGAGAGGTCTTCTGGTTGAAAAGTTTGAGAAAAAGTGATATGAAAAGCCAAGCCACGAATTATTTGATATATAAAGGGTTAAGAGTTTGATTAAGAAAAGAGTTCTAATTAGATACAAACACTAAAATTTTTATTCCGGGTGATCGGACCATAGGAATGGCTTGAAATTTTAGTATGTTGTAG
Organism: Sambucus nigra; assembly: GCA_949130495.1. Taxonomy (NCBI): domain Eukaryota; kingdom Viridiplantae; phylum Streptophyta; class Magnoliopsida; order Dipsacales; family Adoxaceae; genus Sambucus; species Sambucus nigra. Next base: position 439,562,160 of record OX422210.1, read on the forward strand.
CGAACGGCGAGACAGGACTGCTGACAAAAATTCAGCTTGATCGAACGGTCGGATTTTTAAAATATTATTTTTACTAGAGAGTTTTATGTTTTGAGGACTCTTAGAGAGTTTTACATTTTGAGGACTCTTCTAAATAATAAAAATTCAATTAAATCTCCATTTTAATTCCGATTTCGAAACCGTTTGAAATTCTCCCCGTTAAAAATAATAACCAACATATTTGAGTAATAAAAATAATTTTCTCTCAAATTTATTTTTCCTCTTAATTTCGAAAATACCCCAAAAATTACGCGGGTTGTTACACTTCCCCACTAACAATTCGAAATTCGCCGAATGCCTAACTCTCAAAAAATTAGGCCAACAATCTCCAAAAACAAACTCGTCACCAAAAATAAATTCCTCACATCTAATCTAGATGTCTAACACGAAACGATCATCTAAAGATTCTATCTCCAAAAATACGTGCCACAAAAACGCAACAGACCCAAAATCCAAGACCCGAGGGTTGTCTTATACCTAAGCTCTGATACCATTTTGTAACACACCGTCCGCCCGGGGAGAGCGAACGGAGCGCTACTGTCGATAAACTAAATCAATTCCACAAATAATAAGGTATAGTGCATCTAAAAATCCCACAACAAACAAAAAAGAAACCACTAATCTCATCTTCAAATTAAGGAAAATGCTATGTGTCGCAAACAACTCCCTCAAATCATCCCCCAAATAGCTTTGAGTGTTATACCTTATGGTATGGGTCCCGCCAGGGCACAACTCATCAATGCTATTTGGGGGAGTTTTGGGAGAATTATTTGGTACCCATAGCACCACTCTCAAATTAAATACAACAATTCTCTCGAAATAATTACAACTCCAATGCTTTATACATCAAAATAAATAAATACATGTCTTCTCTCTTGTATTAAAATTCATTACAAATAATCCTTGCTAAAATAAATCTCCATAGCGCCCCAAAATCCGCGCTAACCTGCCACTAAAAGAAAATATGGGGAAGTACACATTACGACAGGAAAGATGCTCAACAAATATTAGCGGTGAATAAAACGTAACAATACGAATACGAATATTCAAATCAAAGTGAATCTCATAAGCAATTATATCAATATAATTTCTCAACAACACATTAACCGGGTCACCAGGCCTCACCACCATACCGCGCCTATGCATTTTTCTAGCATATCCGGAAAAAGGAATATTGGCGGGTTTTCAACTTCAGTGCCATATTAAAATTTCATGACAACATGCTCAACACCAAATATAATACCACATGAATCGAAATTAGATTCCAACAAATATTTTTAGATTTCCAAATGAATTTATCAATTCAAATATGAGTCAATGATCACAAGAAAACAAAGAGAATAACACTCGCGAGATTAAGGAGCATATTGTGTAAAACCCCATACCTCAAAATCATCACATAATTCAACCTCAAAATCTAATCACACCATCATGTTCCTCTTGCGAAAATAATCCAATCAAGTTCTAGCCCAAACTCGAGAAAACACCAAATAAGACTTCTAATCTAAGGTTGAAATCTTGATTAAGCTTGGGGCTATGGTTTGTAGATAAAAGGGAGTAATTTTGGAGAGGTCTTCTGGTTGAAAAGTTTGAGAAAAAGTGATTTGAAAAGCCAAGCCACGAATTATTTTATATATAAAGGGTTAAGAGTTTGATTACGAAAAGAGTTCTAATTAGATACAAACACTAAAATTTTTATTACGGATGATCGGACCATTGGAATCGCTTGAAATTTGAGTATGTTGTAACGAACGGCGAGACAAGACTGCTGACAAAAATTCAGCTTGATCGAACGGTCGGATTTCTAAAAATATTATTTTTACTAGAGAGTTTTATGTTTTGAGGACTCTTAGAGAGTTTTATATTTTGAGGACTCTTCTAAATAATAAAAATTCAATTAAATCTCCATTTTAATTCCGATTTCGAAACCGTTTGAAATTCTCCCCCTTAAAAATAATAACCAACATATTTGAATAATAAAAATAATTTTCTCTCAAATTTATTTTACCTCTTAATTTCGAAAATACCTCAAAAATTACGCGGGTTGTTACACTTCCCCACTAACAATTCGAAATTCGCCGAATGCCTAACTCTAAAAAAATCAGGCCAACAATCTCCAAAAATAAACTCATCACCAAAAATAAATTCCTCACATCTAATCTAGATGTCTAACACGAAACGATCATCTAAAGATTCTATCTCCAAAAATACGCGCCACAAAAACGCAACAGACCCAAAACCCAAGATCTGAGGGTTGTCGTATACCTAAGCTCTGATACCATTCTGTAACACCCCGTCCGCCCGGGGAGAGCGAACGGAGCGCTACTGTCGATAAACTAAATTAATTCCACAAATAATAAGGTATAGAGCATCTAAAAATCCCACAACAAACAAAAAAGAAATCACTAATCTCATCTTCAAATTAAATACCACAATTCTCTCGAAATAATTACAACTCCAATGCTTTATACATCAAAATAAATAAATACATGTCTTCTCTCTTGTATTAAAATTCTTTCCAAATAATCCTTGCTAAAATAAATCTCCATAGCGCCCCAAAATCCGCGCTAACCTGCCACTAAAAGAAAATATGGGGAAGTACACAATACGACAGGAAAGATGGTCAACAAATATTAGCGGTGAATAAAACGTAACAATACGAATACGAATATTCAAATCAAAGTGAATCTCATAAGCAATTATATCAATATAATTTCTCAACAACACATTAACCGGGTCACCAGGCCTCACCACCGTACCGCGCCTATGCATTTTTCTAGCATATCCGGAAAAAGGAATATTGGCGGGTGTCCAACTTCAGTGGCGTATTAAAATCTCATGACAACATGCTCAACACCAAATATAATTCCACATGAATCGAAATTATATTCCAACAAATATTTTTAGATTTCCAAATGAATTTATCAATTCAAATATGAGTCAATGATCACAAGGAAACAAAGAGAATAACACTCGCGAGATTAAGGAGCATATTGTGTAAAACCCCATACCTCAAAATCATCACATAACTCAACCTCAAAATCTAATCACACCATCATGTTCCTCTTGCGAAAATAATCCAATCAAGTTCTAGCCCAAACTCGAGAAAACACCAAATAAGCCTTCTAATCTAAGGTTGAAATCTTGAATAAGCTTGGGGCTATGGTTTGTAGATAAAAGGGAGTAATTTTAGAGAGGTCTTATGGTTGAAAAGTTTGAGAAAAAGTGATTTGAAAAGCCAAGCCACGAATGATTTGATATATAAAGGGTTAAGAGTTTGATTAAGAAAAGAGTTCTAATTATATACAAACACTAAAATTTTTATTCCGGATGATTGGACCATTGGAATCGCTTGAAATTTTAGTATGTTATAGCGAACGGCGAGACAGGACTGCTGACAAAAATTCACCTTGATCGAACGGTTGGATTTCTAAAAATATTATTTTTACTAGAGAGTTTTATGTTTTGAGGACTCTTAGAGAGTTTTATATTTTGAAGACTCTTCTAAATAATAAAAATTCAATTAAATATCCATTTTAATTCCGATTTCGAAATCATTTGAAATTCTCCGCCTTAAAAATAATAACCAACATATTTGAGTAATAAAAATAATTTCCTCTCAAATTTATTTTTCCTCTTAATTTCGAAAATACCCCAAAAATTACGCGGGTTGTTACACTTCCCCACTAACAATGGAATTTCGCCCTCGAAATTCGTCAAATGCCTAACTCCAAAAAAATCAGGCCAACAATCTCCAGAAATAAACTCATCACCAAAAATAAATTCCTCACATCTAATCTAGATGTCTAACAAGAAACGATCATCTAAAGATTCTATCTCCAAAAATACGCGCCACAAAAACGCAACAGACCCAAAACTCAAGACCCGAGGGTTGTCGTATACCTAAGCTCTGATACCATTCTGTAACACCCCGTCCGCCCGGGAAGAGCGAACGGAGCGCTACTGTCGATAAACTAAATCAATTCCACAAATAATAAGGTATAGAGCATCTAAAAATCCCACAACAAACAAAAAAGAAACCACTAATCTCATCTTCAAATTAAATACAACAATTCTCTCGAAATAATTACAACTCCAATGCTTTATACATCAAAATAAATTAATACATGTCTTCTCTCTTGTATTAAAATTCTTTCCAAATAATCCTTGCTAAAATAAATCTCCATAGCGCCCCAAAATCAACGCTAACCTGCCACTAAAAGAAAATATGACGAAGTACACAATACGACAGGAAAGATGCTCAACAAATATTAGCGGTGAATAAAACGTAACAATACGAATATGAATATTCAAATCAAAGTGAATCTCATAAGCAATTATATCAATATAATTTCTCAACAACACATTAACCGGGTCACCAGGCCTCACCACCGTACCGCGCCTATGCATTTTTCTAGCATATCTGGAAAAAGGAATATTGGCGGGTGTCCAACTTCAGTGCCCTATTAAAATCTCATGACAACATGCTCAACACCAAATATAATACCACATGAATCGAAATTATATTCCAACAAATATTTTCAGATTTCCAAATGAATTTATCAATTCAAATATGAGTCAATGATCACAAGGAAACAAAGAGAATAACACTCGCGAGATTAAGGAGCATATTGTGTAAAACCCCATACCTCAAAATCATCACATAATTCAACCTCAAAATCTAATCACACCATCATGTTCCTCTTGCGAAAATAATCCAATCAAGTTCTAGCCCAAACTCGAGAAAACACCAAATATGCCTTTTAATCTAAGGTTGAAATCTTGAATAAGCTTGGGGCTATGGTTTGTAGATAAAAGGGAGTAATTTTGGAGAGGTCTTCTGGTTGAAAAGTTTGAGAAAAAGTGATTTGAAAAGCCAAGCCACGAATTATTTGATATATAAAGGGATAAGAGTTTGATTAAGAAAAGAGTTCTAATTAGATACAAACACTAAAATTTTTATTCCGGATGATCGGACCATTGGAATCGCTTGAAATTTTAGTATGTTGTAGCGAACGGCGAGAGAGGACTGCTGACAAAAATTCAGCTTGATCAAACGGTCGGATTTCTAAAAATATTATTTTTACTAGAGAGTTTTATGTTTTGAGGACTCTGATAGAGTTTTATATTTTGAGGACTCTTCTAAATAATAAAAATTCAATTAAAACTCCATTTTAATTCCGATTCCAATTCCGTTTGAAAATTTATTTTTCAAATATAAAAACCAACACTTTAAATTATAAAATTTATAAAATCCAAAATTTCTATTTTCTCCGATTAATTTAAAAATTCCCATTTAAAAAATCCGGGTTGTTACATACTTCCCCACTAGCAAAGAATTTCGTCCTCGAAATTAAACGAAGCATACACAGAAACACTTAAATCTCGCAAAAAAGAAAATAAGGCTCACATATGCCTACCCGTAGAATGCCATAATTAGGCGCCCATACATCCAATTCTACGCGCACCTACCCCACGTGCAACAAAATAATATATATTGCCTATATACATACACATAACTATGAAAATAATGGCGTACCACATGCTCTCAAAATCCCTCACTCGATCCTATATCCGAAAGTCATTAAAATTCTAACTTCCTCAAATTAAATCTCAACATAAAAAATCGATACATACGGTACCTAACATCTGTACTAAAATCTCCAAAATAATTATCGTCTCCAAAATCCATTCTAAGGATCCCCACATCAAGCTTACTAATTCTAAACTCAATGTCTACAACGTCCTTAACTCAAAACTTCACATCTCCAGGAAACACATCTAACATGTATGTTAGACCATCTACCTTAAGAAGTACGAATCATCAAAGGGAATCAAAGATCGGCAACGCGGAAGTTAAACGGACTCATAACCTACGAGACCTAAGACCGTGCTCTGATACCATCTGTCACACCCCGCCTAATTCTGGCGTCGGCCGCCACCAAAACTAAGTCGGGCGTGAACTAAATAAATACCATTCTTAGCATGAGACAGATATGAGACATAAATAAATCAGTCCATAAGATAAATAATTGGTCAATCTCAAATGATCACAAATAACTAAGCGATAAAAGATCCATCACATGCTAACTCCAAAAATCCAATCTCCAATAACGATTAAATAAAATCTAAAATAATCCCAAAATAAATCCTCTAAACAACTTTGGAACCGAATGGCCCAATAAAACTCAAATGAAGTCTCATAATACGACTGGAAAAGAAAGTCTAACTAAACTATGCCATAAAGTAAATAACTCCAGCTGCACCTCCAATGATAACTCCAATAAACTTATAAAGCTTCTCCAAATTCTAATCCTGAAAAAGATTAGTCAACGCATGGGCCAGAGCCAAAGCCCCGAGCAAGAATACACACTACTCCCCTCAAATAGGATCCTTAAATCCACACAGTAGCATTATACGCAATAAATATCACAATAGAATATTTTAAATTAAACGGGATAATTAAACACGATAGATATAAATCACTAACTACCCGCATAAATCCCCATTTATAAAGGCACACCAATATGATTTTAATTTTCCAAATCCCACGATGTTAATTTCATTAAATTAACCAGCTTTTATTATATCCTCATTTTATTATGGCGGTCCTCCCACCTCGGGTGATTTCTCCACCAAAAATACACATCCCCTCGTCAAAACGCCGGCTGGCCTGTTTAAACTGTCGGCCCTCGCTGATTGACGAGGTTCCACACACGACACGACATAAAACGACGGCTGGCCCATTTAAACTGTCAGCCCTCGTAGATTATGTCGCCAATATATTTTAATACCCGTCTTATTATCTTAGGTATTAGTTCTCAATTTCTCAATTAACAATTTATAATTTACCCCACCCTTTTATCAATGTGAGATCCTCAAAATACCCCTTAGTCCCATACCTAAGGGTTCCCAAGTCATCAATACGTCCTAATTTATGTATATGAGGATTTTCTAACATAAATCATAACCTAGTCTCATACTTATACAAGTGTAACGACGATAAAGTAATAAAAATCATCCCACCCCCAACTCAATAAAACCGTGATAATTTTCCCTCACTAGTCCCATTCCTAGAAGGCATTCTAAAATATAGGGAGAAAAATAATACCCAACAATCCGTCATCACAATGATATTTAATTATACAAACAAGTCATACCAATAAGAATAATTAGTCAATGTATAAAACCGCGCATGATAGTCCAATTCAATTAAATCTTTATTTTAATTATCACAACGTCAACAATACCCAAATAATCTCATTTAATTATTTAAATTAAATATACCAAGTTTTTATCATATATACATCAAAAACCAAATTTTATTATCTATACATGTATTACATGAGTTATACGCACCCAAAAGTCAATTATTTTAAAGTTAGGTTTTTTCTACATGCAACCTACACCAATAAAACCCAAAATCACTCATCAATCCTACGTACCCAAAGGGTTATGAATATTATTCAGACTAAAATATTTTATAAAAACAGCCCCATAATTAGTATTCACTTTTTCTAATTAAGTTACTAATTATTTTTAAGAAAACATGTAATTAAGTGTTTAGGCGACACTTAAAACGCATAATACTAAAGGAAAAGAATAGAGTATTCATGCCTGAATAAAAGTTGGTTTAGAAATCTGATCTTGAATGTGTATTCCTCTCAAAAATTTGACAAAGATTCGTTCTTGACGCGTTTTGAGAAAATCCGGTTAATCTTGACAAAACTTGAGTTGAAAGTTATGTAGAATGGGGTTAGGGTTTTGAGGTTGAAGAAGATGAGAGGATTCTGATTTTTGAGAAGGCTAAAATGTGTTTTAAAAGATCTAAACTCGTCACTTTATGTTTATACACCAAAAAGAATTAGAGTCCTAATCAAATACAAATATTTGAAAAAATCATTACGGACGATCGGACCGTTAGAATCGCTTAAAATTTTAACATGTTGTAGCGAACGGCGAGACAGGACTGCTGATGAAAATTCAGCTTAATCGGACGGTCGAATTTCTAAAAATATTATTTTTACTAGAAAGTTTTATGTTTTGAGGACTCTGATAGAGTTTTATATTTTGAGGACTCTTCTAAATAATAAAAATTCAATTAAAACTCCATTTTGATTCCGATTCCAAAACCGTTTGGAATTCTCGCCCTTAAATATAATAACCAACATATTTGAGTAATAAAAATAATTTTCTCTCAAATTTATTTTTCCTCTTAATTTCGAAAATACCCCAAAAATTACGCGGGTTGTTACATGTGCGTGTTTGTGCATATGTGCGGGAGGGGCAAATGATGCGGGGGGTGTGACAGGGGGTCGGGCTGCGTGCGTGTGTGGGGAAGGGGGATGGGGGTGAGGGTGGGACAAGGGGAAATGGGGCGGGGGTGGGGCTTGTTAATTTTTTTTTATTAAATTTTGATTGGTTTATTAGATATTTTCCCTCATATGCAAGTAGTGTCCCTTGTAAACGAATTGATTGATTATTAATTTTTTTAGTAAATTAATATATGAAAGTAGGGTTGCCCCTCATTGTAAATTAGTAAATTAATAATTGTATACTTTAATTGTTAGTTTAATTGATGAAAATAATTAATTTATTAAATGAATTTGAAGCAGTACGAGATACACATTTGTTGTTGCCATTGCGGTTGAATTATAGTGGATCGATGTTGGGTTGGTTAATTTTAAAAGTGGCATGACCACTGGATTATTGTCCATATGGGGGTGGGATTTTTCAACTTTTTTTAAAAAAATTACTTTGAATAACGAACAATATATATACTCGAAATTACATATAGTGCGCATAGATACTATCCTTCTAGTTCTTATGCGTACGCATTCAATAGCCCTTAGACCCGTTCGAGAGTCATTACCCAATAGCCCAAACGGGACAAACAACGAATTTCGGCTATGGTTGACACAAGAGGTAATTATAATGAAAATGACACTCAAATTTTACAACTAATATAATTAATTTATATATTCTCATCTCTTAAAGACGGGTGATGCGACATCAAGGCTTGTTCGTCTAGCCACTGGACCCTTGTTCATGGCACAAGAGTACAAAAAGTATCGATTGAACGGTTATGTTTTTGGCGCTAAAGTGTACGAGGAAAGTACAAATGTACAGAACTCGGGAATTTCATACAAGTCTATTAATTTCTTTCGAGCGAGCATAAAAGATAAAAACCTCGTTGAAGCTGAAATGACTTACTATGGTGTAATCCGAAATATATTTGAATTGGATTATATAAGCTTCAAAGAGGTTGTATTTTACTGTGACTGGGGTAAGAGTTGAGGATAAAAATTCTTGTAAAGTTGATCATGTCACCAATTTGATCATGGTTGACTTGTCCAAGTTGAAGAACAACGACCACGTGAGCGATGAGCCGTTTGTTTGTGCATTTCAAAAGGTTAACCAAGTGTTTAACTTGGAGTATATCAATAACGATCCATGGTCAATTGTCCTACCCACGCCAAAGCGTCTAAATAGTAGTGTGGATGACTTGGCTGCTCCTATTGAATATCAATCCATTTTTTATGATAACCCGAATTTGAAATAATTTTTTGATTTGTAATAAATATTCCAATTTGTACTTTATCAATCCATTTTTAGTGCTTTTAATTGATTTGCAATTTATCATTTTCTCTCTTGTGTAGTGTACGTGTGTGTGGGCAGTAGGGGTGGGGATGTTTTGGATTTGTAGTAATTGTACATATTATGATCTAGATGCTGTGGTTTTGGAATTCAGGATCGAGGTGTTAAACAGTAATAATTTATTTCGATTTGTAGTAATTGTACATATTTGAATGTCTTCTTCTAATTCATTTGATTTGTACTAATAACAACATTTTTTTATAGAAAATGTTTCCTTCAGGTATTAAGGCGAGGATGATGATGCTGGTTATGATGATGTCGCCTGGGCTCGGTGGTAGCGGAGGCGATGAGGGCTCCTCGGCCCCTAGGCTCCCCAAATATGGCAAATTGGGGATGGCTGTCGAGAACAAGACGGGGCTATTAACGAGATCCCTCGAGCTGGTAAAGACGGTCATCGGCCCGGGGTACACTAGTTGGAGGGAGGTGCTATTAGCGAGATCCCTCAAGTAAGCTGTTTGTGTGGCACTTCAGGTAATGTATTTATATTTATATTTATATGAATATTTCAATTTCAATTTCAATTTCATTTTATATTTGTATTTATATTTATTCGTAACTAACACTGTATTTGTTGGACATGAACAATTCAGCCTGGATCCAAAGCTACGCGATTCCATTTTAGAGCAGTTGAGGGAGCAACATAAGACGTGGAAGAAAAATATGTGGACCCGGTACTTTGGGAAGACCCGAGAGTCCGTTACCCGAATACGTGAATCCATCCCATCAGAGGAGCCGATCTCATTGGCAAGATGGCAACAGTTCGTTGACAATAAGATCGGGGAGTGACAATTGGCATCTCGCCAATCAGGGAGGGAAAACCGGTCAAAAAAGACTGGCGTGCACTACTTCGTCCAGACCTCTTACGCCGAGGTGGAACATAGGATGATGGTAAGATTTAATTTTTCTATAACTACAGAAATATATTATTCTACAGTATTTTACTTTGCGGGGCCGATACTAATTTTACTTTATTTTATTTCAGGGGATAGGGAGTGGCCTTGGGGGTAGGCCACATAGGCTCGATACTTATGTGGCTATTCGAACGAAGACGAGAAGGGGAAGGATAAGGAGGTGTTCCTGAGCATAGCGGACACGATTGTAAGTAATCCAACAATTTACTTTTTGTTAATAGCGTTATAATTTTTTTATTTACTTATTTTACTAATCATGTGCTTTTTGTCATTTCAGGCAAAACTTAAGGAAGTGCATGAGTCGCAGTCTGATGCCAACAAGGCATCTTTGTCCATAGACGCACTCAACCAAGTGCTTGGCGCTGATCGTAAGGGGAGGAAAAGGGGGGGTGAGCTCGCGGGTGGCCAAATCCAGGATCATCGGATTGGAGACGAGCGACATCGGGTTGGCTCGAACGGTGGACTCGTATGACATGAAGTTGTCCCGTTTGGAGGCGACGATCCAAGATATGTTATCATTCATGAAGCATTCGTTGGGCAGAAATCGTAAGGGGAAATGGAAGGAGAAGGAGATGGTGGTGGAGTAGGAGGTGCAGGAGGACGAGGATGTGGACCTCATTTCTTCATCGCCGATACATGCGGACTTTGATGATCTACTCCCCTATTTGTCTCCCTTCAATCGATCGATGTCGACACATGGTTGATCGAACGTGTTTATACTGGACATATTTAATGGCCAACGGATAGGGTGGGGGTTGAGGGACCCGAATACCGTCCAGGGTATGCCAGTTCATGGACGTTTGCTTCAAGGCATCGAGTCTATGGTGCTCATCACGCATGTGATACCCGGGAAGGAGAACTCCCCCTTGTGGTTGCATGAGTAATACGGCACGATGTATATTGATGGGTGTGCCAATTCGTATATCGTGTGACCTAATCACCTCCTCAGAGCTAACCTTACCCCAGACATGTAGTGACATTATTTTAATTGAATTATTTTTAAGTTGTTGCATTTGAATTATATTTGGATTATATCATTATGCATATTGTTTTGAATGCATATTGTTTTGAATGTATATTTGCATTATCTCTATTTTATTTGGATATATGATGTTTGAACAGGTATAATGTTGCTATAACAGGTACAAATATATTGCTGGGCAGTGGTAGTGGCCATACAGCCCAACAGATTTTTTTTAATTCTTCCCAGAATTGTCACGATCATTGATTGTGATAATTTTTTATTAAATGTCACAGGTTTATCATGGTTTATGACGTTGACAAAACTTATCACGGTCATAGACCATGACACGCCCGTGAAAATTTTTAAAAGCTTATCACGGTCAATGACACGTCTCTGATAATTTTCTTTGTCACCCCCAGAATTGTTATGATCATTGACCTTGACAAGTCCAACTTGTCAAGGTCAATGACCGTGATAATTCAATAGATTTGGTGTAGTGTGAATCAGAGGTAGCCTCTTCAGAGTATAGCTGGCTAAGAGGTGGAGAGAAACAATACCCTACAAAAAGAGGTCAAATATATTGGTAAGAATGACTGGCTAAACTTAGAGGTAACACTTGAAGAAAAGGTGAAAATAAATACATGAACGACCCTATGAATAGCAAACTCGGCTAGGAGAGGTACGTCGAGTGATTTCAGGAAGCATTTGTCATCCAGGGTAATCATTTGGCCAACGACGTCGAAAGCTTTGGTACCGTGGCCGATGATGCTATCGCCGATCTTCAAGGCAGAGAGACGAGAAGCCAAAGCCTCGTCAGTAGAAATGGGGATGACACGCTCCATGGATGGAATTTTGTGAGGTTTTGTACGCGGAGGGTTGGCCGTAGCCTTCCTCTTCTTAGTTGCATCAGCAGGGGCTTTCCCCTTCTTTGTGTGGGCAGGGGGGTGGTACAGTCTTACTACCACGCTTCTCCAGCAGTTTTGTGATGCTTGGAGCAGACATATTCTAAAGATCTTCAGGAACACCCTCTGGTCTCTCTCTAAAAAGACAAATATCGGAGTTAGAAGACCAGACATATGAAAAGTACGAGACTTAACTTGGTTTAACAAAGTTTTTTTCTAGAATACTTATGAAGATCGGCCAAGGGGCCACTCCCAAGAACTGTCTGAGAGAAATAGTAAGGGATCATTAGATGCTCGTATTTGACGAGGTTAACATCTTTGCCCTGACTATAAAGGTCCTCAATGCTCTTACAGTTCTCCTAGCTCAGTCTAGGATCGGTTTTAGCCGAGACAGAGACCTTAGCCCACATAAGGGGAGTCCTTGGAACAGATGTTCCACCAGCCTCATTAGGGCCAAACTACCAAGCTCCTCAAGCAAAGAATAACCGAGGCTTCCAGTTGTGGTTAGTGGTCTGAGTCACCAACAATATCTTCTTCTCAGACTTCCTGGATACAAAGTGGTAGTATCCAGGATGATTTTTAGTTGATGAGGGTGTGTAATAACCTAAGAATACCCTAACTGGACGGTCGGTATGATAAATCACCTTCCAAAGAATGACAGCCTCAACCAAGACCCTACAAGCATTGGGGGAAAGTTGAGAAGGAGCAAGATTGATATCAGAGAGGAAAACTCAGATAGTAGGGTGGATTAGAAGAAGAACGCCGAGTCTGAACATCTGCTCATACACACAGATCTCTCCCTCTCGACCGTAGAAGGCCTTCTCATCCTTCAGGGGTTTCCTTAAAGTAATGGATGAAGGGATGATATACACATTTTTGAAGATGAGAAGGTCATACTTAGTGACAAAAGTCTCAGGACTATCAACTTTGGAAGTGTCAAGTTCACTCCCTTCATCATCATCGGCGTAGCCCTCAACAGTCTGAGGATGGGCCTCAGAAGGGGCTCCAGGAAAAGATATTAAAGGAATTTCCTCAATAGGGGTAGGGAAATATACACTAGGTTCTAATATCTCTATGAAGGGAGACCTACGAGAGGTGATAGCGTCTCAAAGAGATGAAGAACGATAAAAAACCTCTGGTTCTTTAGAGATTCCACTCCCCAGGGGAGAGTAATCCATAACCTCTTGGAAAGAGTCTACGAACTCAGTAGCCTTAGAGGTAGACAGAGGGTCTGAAGAGGATGAACCAGACATTGGCACTAGAACCTCAGCAGGTTCAGGGTATATGACCTTCAAAGGTGTAGGAAAGATGGTTCTGAGGCAAAAGGCCTCGACCCTACGAGCTTCAGCTTGGGCTAGCTCTACCTGTCTAATCTTCTCAAAGGTCTTCTCACGCAAAGTTGGAAACTCTTCAGTAAGCTTATACAAAGGTCTGAGCATATGGAAGATGATACTACACTTGTGGAAAAAACTGAAACTATAAACAGGTACACAACTTATGCTACCTAAACTAAAAATCAAAGGTTGGAAATTAAAATGTTTCAAACAAGAACACTAAGAACACCCTAAGTTAGGTCACCGGAGAAGATGACCGAAAGGTCATCGAAAAGCCTAAAAGAGGTAAGTTTATGGATAAAACAACCTTGGAATAGCCTGGTATGGCTCCAGTACTACCTAACCACTGCAGTTCTAACCCTATAACCACTTAAGAGTGGTGGAAACCCTTACCGAAAAAGGAAAAAGTCACCGAAAAACCAAAAATGTAAATTAATACCCAGAAATGAAAAGCTTGAAGGTGAAGAACAATACCTGATGGAGTTTGAAGGAAGGAAGAAGAGGTTAGGAGCAAAGAACCTTGAGTTGTAGTGAAGTATGGAGGTTTTGAGGAAGAATGTTGCAGAAAGGCTATAGACGGGGAAAGCTAAGGAAGAAGAAAAATAATGAAAAGATAAGAGGTTTTAAATATCCTTACAATGATGAGGCACAAATATCGAGGCACTCATCATTGCCCTATAAAGTCTAAAAGGTGCCGTCAGAGCTGCCACGCCTTGGGGAAAATGCTAGCCACTTCAGTGAATGACATGTGTCCAAGGCACCACTCCAAACCCCAAGATATCAAAACGTCTATTTATTAACCTAACTCTTATACACCTCAATTACCCATGTCACATAGAAGACTAAGGGCTAGGGGTGATTTATATGCCATAAGTGTACTCTTGGACTTGGGGTCACTAACCTCGGTCTGTCACACATCCGAGATGCTATGAAACTTACAACAGTCATCATAAAGGTCATCTTCTACAAGGTCAACTCCTCATTGACCAACCTTGACTTACCAGCAATCGAGGTTAATAACATCTTGTGGGCTCAAACCACTTCCAATATCGTCCTCTGCTTCAGCCAACACTGTATCCAACCTCATACCTAACCTCGACGGATCATTCAGGCTGAGGTCATACTTAAGATTGGTAGGACAAGACAACTATCGAACTTCACTATGTCGTACTCGGCTAGGTCGAGGTTCCATCAGATGATGTCACAAGTCCAAGAATACACAAGCACATGGAAGACTTAGAACATGTGAACAAGGCAATTATAACTAAATCATTCCCCTCACGTGAGGGAATACTTATTCATCATTATCTACACGAGACCAGCCAGGTGTCAACAGGATACTAGTTTGATCCTTATAAACTTTCTCATTGCATGCTTGGGGGTACACTACACCCCCTAATCACTATATATACATGTCTTCCCCTACCTCGGTGGTAATTTAAAATTACAACCCCAGTAGAAACTCTGTTTGTATACACAGTAGAGAGAGAAAGTGAGATATTGTATCACATGCCATTAGTGCCCTCATTTTAGTGATTCTTACTCACGCACTCACAGTGGATGTAGGCCTAATTGGCTAAACCACTTATATACTAGTTTAAATCCTCTTCTCCTCATCTCCTTTAATTTTTTATCTACTCTAGTGTTGCCATTGTTATTGATAACCTTGAGCTTATCAACACCTCATCTGGCAATGCTGTTTACTGCATCATCAATAAAGGTCACAAAGCTCGCGAGTGTGCAATGAGATTAAAAAGACAAGGCAAGGGAAAAGATGTTGTTAATGCCACTCTTAGTAATAGTGATGTCAAGCTGGTGGATTCCTTGGATGAATCACCGTATAGATGTAATTTTATTTCGTTCATAGACATTCATGTTAGTACATTGAGTACACCTCATGACGATGAGGAAGTTGCTAAGCATAATGACCTCGACTATTAGTCTAGTCATTACAGAGAGAGGCTGGGAGATTATGTTTTGAGTGAGGTAAAGAGTGACCTTCATCGTGATTACGATGAGCCTTATGCCGAGTCCTCACTACACCAAATCTGTCGGATTATCACGGTCATTAACCGTGACAAGTCCAACTTGTCAAGGTTAATGACCATGACAAGTCTGGGGGTGATATCTTTTATTGTCACAGACTTGTCACGATCATTGACCGTGATAAGTTCATTAGACTTGTCACGGGCCTGTCATGGTCTTTGACCTTGACAAGATTTGTCACGGTCACAAACAGTGACAAACCCATGACAACCTTTAAAAAATTATCACGGTTAATGATCGTGACAAGTTCGTGACAATTTTTCTTTATCACGGTCATTGACCGTGATAAATCTGGGCTGAATTTAAAAAACATCTGCTGGGCAGTTTAGCCACTGCCACTGCCTAGCAGTATATTTGTACCTGTTATAGCAAAATTGTACTTGTTCAAACAACATATATCCAAATAAAATAGAAAGAATGCACCCAATCATTGCATATATAATTCCATATCCAAACCAAAATGTAACAAATCAAAACAATAGAAATATAATCCAAGTGTCCAAATAAAATAGATACAAATAATGTCATGTGGTAAGTTTGAGGAGGAAGTAAAGCAACACGATATACGCATTGAGACACCCTTGAATATACATTATGCCGCATTGTTCGCATAAAAACATAAGGAGTTATCCTTCCCGGTTATCACATGTGTGACGAGCACCTTGGCATCGATGTCTTAAAGCGCACGTCTATGAACCGACATACCTTGGATGGTATTCGGGTCCCTCAACCCCCTCCCTATCTGCGTACCATTAATTACGTCGAGTATAAACATGCTCGGCCAACCAATTATTATCATAGGCCGCTCGACGAGAGCCAAGTAGGGGACTAGATCATCAATCGGTGAGTCTGCACGTGTCGGTGATGAAGCAGTGATGCCCACATCCTCGTCCTCATCCTCCTCCACCACCTTCTCATTCCCCTTCCCCTTTCTTCCCAATGAAATCTTAACGAATGAGAACATATCTTGGACCGTCGCCTCTAACCTCGATAGCTTCCCATCATGCGAGTCCACCTGATGAGCCAACCCCGTGTTGCTCATCTCCAATACGATGATCCTAGATTTATCCACCTGCGAGCTCACTCCCTTGTCCTTACTTTGAGATCAGCGCCAATAACTTGGATGAGTGCTTCTATGGATAAATATTCCTTATCAGCATCAGGGTGCGACTCATGCACTTCCTTAAGCTTTTTCCTGAAACGACAAAAAACACACGATTAGTTAAATAAGTAAATACAAAAATTATGATGTAAGTAACAAAAAGTAAACTGTCGGATTACTTACAATCATGGCGGAGACGCTCGGGGACACTTCTTTATCCTTTCCTTTCTTTGTCTGGATTAACACATAGGCATCGAGCTTGTGTGGCCTACCCCTAGGTCCAGTCCCTGTCCCCTAAACTAAAATAATGAAAAATTAGTACCAGCCCCCCACAAAGTAAAATAATGCAGAATAAAATATTTCTATAATTATAGAAAAATAAAAACTTACCATCATCCTATGCTCCACCTCGGTGTAAGACATTCATCCAAAGTAGTGCACGTCTGTCTTTCGCCCGATTTTCCCTCCTCGATTGGAAAGATGCCAATTGTCGCTCCTCGATCTCATTGTCAATGAACTTTTGCCATTATGACAATGAGATCGGCTCCTTCGGCGGGACAGACTCACGCATTTTGATAATGGAGTCTCGGGTCTTCCCAAAGTACCAAGCCCGAAATTTTTTCTTCCATGTCTTGTGTTTCTCCCTCAACTGTTCCAAGACAGAATCGCGGAGTTCTGGGGCCAGACTGAATTGTTCCTGTCAAAAAAATACAATGTTAGTTGCGAATAAATATAAATATAAATATAAATAGAAATTGAAATATAAATATAAATATAAATACATTACATGTAGTGCCGTTCAAATAGCTAACTTGAGCTCATTTGGCACGTCCCTCCAACTAGTGTACCCTTGGATGATAATTGTCTTTATCAGCTCGAGGGATCTATTTAATATCCTCGTCTTGTTCTCGACGTCCATTCCTAATTTTCCCCATTTGGGGAGCCTAGGGGCCGAGGAGCCCTTGTTTCCTCTGCTACCGCCGAGCCCAGAAGATATCATCATCATTATCCTTGCCTTAATCCTTAAAAGATACATTTTCTAAAAAAATGTTGTTATTAGTACAAATTTAAAATGAATTATAAGAAGACATGCAAACATTAAGTCTAAATAGTACATGCGCTAATGTAATCAAGTACAAATGAATAAAAAGCATTAATCCAAAAATTGGAATACTTATTACTGTTTAACACACACACATATACAAAGGAAAGAGAGAAAGATAAAAAGAGTGAAAATGATCAAATATAAATGAATTAAAAGCATTAAACTGATGTCCGATAATAATAAAACACTAGTACATGCGCTAAATTGGAATACTTATTACAAATTAAAAAATTGTTTCAAATTCGGGTTATTATAAAAAATGGATTGATATTCGGTTGGAGAAGCCAAGTTATCTACACTACTGTTTACACGCCTTGGCACATGTAGGACGATTGATCACGGCTCGTTATTGATATACTCCGAGTAAAACACTTGGTTGACCTTTTGAAATGCATGTCGTCCCCCTCTATAATTATCCTACTTGTTAAAGATTGTTGTGAAGGTTGTTCGGGGACATAAGGAACTTTCAATTCATCGTGAAAACTCCAAAATAGATAATTATCTTGCATACCCCATCTTAACAAATGTAGTTGAACTATTTTCCACTCAAACACCTTACCATTCTTACACCTAGCACACGGATACGAAAAGTCTTCATCATTATAACATCTCTTTGCGTATTTCACATATTCATTAGCATCTTTGTGAAACACATCCCCCAATCTATTTGTCTCCCCCATCCACTCTTTGTATTTAGGATATCCCATCATAACTACTACAAACAAAGAACTATTAAAGGTAAGAAGCATATATTCTGGATTAGTATATACAAAACTTAGATTTATAGTATGTTTCGATTAATTATGTCTTATTTATATTGGATTTTTAAATTTCAATTCATAACAGTAATTCCTATTTCCTCCATCTCCTCTAAAGGGTGAGTTGTCCTATCCCATTCAAGACTACATATTTCTATAATATAATTGACAGCTCATGCACATTGTTACGATTTGAGAAAAATTCGGCAGCATATCCTCATAGTTTTCCAAGTACATGATGTAGATTGCCAAGTGTGAGTGTATAATGGAGTAGATAATTATATACGGGTAATTAAATACATGAAGAGAATTTGTATTACTTATATAACTAGTGAATGTTATATGGCTTTTAAGAAAATGATTAATTAAGTTAATGCGATAAATAACTTACGAAGTCACGATACAAATTACTCGAGTTAGAGCAGAGTTCAAGGATTTTCATGACAAGGCTAGTTAGACGGGGTAGTGTAACTAGGGGGGTCAGCAAGAAAGCGTTAGGTGTGCACTTTAGAGGAGGGGTGAGATGTACCTCAAGGGAGTGCTACACTAACTTAAATATGAAGAGAATTCATACATTTTTATTGTTGCTTTTTAATTCACTTGCAAAATATTTTCAAAAGGACTTTGGGCTTTGACCCATACTTGCAAAATATTTTCAAAACCTTTTAGGTATCCATCTGCAGGGATACCAAACTTGAAGATCTGTTCAAGGTATGCGTAGCTGCAATAGGTGTGGATTATGTAGGATTTGGACAAAGATGCTTCAGTCATTTCATTCCTAGAGTAGGATGCATGTTGGTATTTCTTTCGTGCATTTTTGTAATACCCCTTATTTTTATGGCTTTTAAATTTAGGGATTTATTAAATTTAATAGAGATAGATTAATTTAATATTAATCCGATTTTTTTTAAATATTTACTAGCGTGACGAGAGTTAGTAATTATTGGAAAATTGTTGATTTGTTAAATATTACTTATTGATTAGAGTAATATGTAGAATTGAATTTATTAAAATTGTCATGAGGGAATAATATGACAATTATGGAAATAAAGTTAGGACGCGCGTGTGTCGTGTCGGAACTAATTATTATTATCAAAAGTGAATAAATTATAAGTCACCCGTATAGTCATTTCGAGTGCGCTTATGTGTCCGGAAGGGTCGAGATAGGCAGAAAAGTGTACCCGGGGGTTTAGTTTGGGTCTCGGGGACGTTTTTAGGCCTAACCGATAACTCGAGAGGGCATTTTGGTAATTTCTATTTTGGGGATTTAATTACTTACGAAAATTAGAGAAGTATATCAGGTGTTAGAGGTTGTCTTCTAGGTTTAGAACCTGCATATTTCACAGAGGCCATTAGAGGAGGAAGGTGAGGAACTTCCTAAGGCTAGATCCACCATAGTTGCACCATTTTCACCATAAATACCGTCGGAGAGTAGATCGGAGGAAGGAGAACACAACCACATCATCAAATCTCAGAAGTTCAGACTCATATTCTCGAGGAAAGTATGTATAATACTTTGTTATTAGTTAATGTCTCACCCATGTTAGTTTAGGATTATCTAGAACATGTTGTATGTAAGAAATTGATAATTTAGAGATAATAAATCGCATGTTTAGAGAAATTTAATATATTCTAGACATACCCATCATATGTAGAGGATTACCCATGAATTAGTATTGATTTAAAAATAAGAAATCTGGGAAATAATTCGAAGAATGGATGTTTCTTCCAAAATTAGGGTTCTTGAAGTTTATGTAAATTTTATCCCATTATTTCGATACCGTTGATGAATTTGAACATGTTTCATGTAGGAAATCATGTAGTTAGGTGTATAGTACCTGTAGTAATGTTGTTTGGGAGTTTGGGGATCGTTAATGGAGATTTGGTAGAGGTTGAGGAGGCAAACCCGTAACTTGTCAATGGAAGAATTCGTCATAACTACTTGATCGATCGATCGATCAACGATATTGATCGATCGACCCCATTCCTCGATCGATCGATCCCTCCTGGAAAAATGCATATTTTTTCCCTTTTT
Organism: Sambucus nigra; assembly: GCA_949130495.1. Lineage (NCBI taxonomy): Eukaryota > Viridiplantae > Streptophyta > Magnoliopsida > Dipsacales > Adoxaceae > Sambucus > Sambucus nigra. Next base: position 439,583,013 of record OX422210.1, read on the forward strand.
TGTTTAACTCGGTTAAAATGTGTAGGAACCCTAAATTTTTATTGATAGAGTATAATGGGTTTTAAAGAGGACCAGTAGGGTCTAGGTAGACTTCGTTAAGTGAAATTTATTGTGGAATGAAATTTTGGGTTAACGGAGAGTTATTCACATTTAGAAAATTATGCGTACGTTTACTAAAAGATTGAGACTTGTAAAGAATTTAGAGCAGAAGGCAAGTGAGAGTATACCTACTGAAATTATACTTAGTGAGATAGAATACTTCGAGAGATGAGAAGTAAGTATGAAATAATTATAAATTAGAATAAAAGGGACGAATCCGTTATGCGAGATAATCGGGTACTATGTGCTAAGAACGGATAATTATAATTATGGGTTATGGGTGCACCTAATTTAGAAAATGCGAATATTTATGTATATAATTGTGTGATTGTGCATATATTATGAATTTGTGTAAAAATCACACCTGGGCTACTTGCTATCACGGAGGTTTCCGCATCGGGACAGTCTTATCTCGATTGGATTTTCATGGGGGATATTGACTCGTAACCTAGAAGATAGTATCCTCGATACAGGCTATCTGAGAATGATTGTCAGATGTTCTAAGAGACGTGAGGGTATGTGCTGACCTCTTAGGACCTGGAACTATGCTTCGCCTCCATTTGTTTGTGTGTTGTGTTAATACAGTTCGAGAGTGATTCCGAACTAGTATTTCCCTTTGTTTGAGTGATATGGGGACTTGAGCAGAGTATGCCAGCACCATAGATTTTACGTGGGGTGCCGTTAGTATATATATTATATGTGTGACTAATATATATACGTATATCTATATGTGAACTTTTTACTGTGCGTATAAGTAGATAAGAAATGAATAAATGCTTCAACTTTATTATAAGTGTTCGAGAACTTTATAACGCTAATGAGTTGTTCTAAATAATGTAAGAAATCTTGAAGAGAATGATTTCCTAAAATAAATATCATAACCTTGCTTTTCACATGATAAAACCTTATGGAGAATAAGTTAGATAAACTTATGAGATTTATTTGTATGATAAGCGTTCACACTAGATGAGAGGTGAGAATTCTCAAGAGAGTGTCGCATACTAACATGGTTGTTGCATTAGTCGGTAAGTATTTTAAATACTTTCTAAACTATTTTTAAAACTGTTTTACACTCGGGATCTGACCCGTTTCCTGTCTTTTTTTCTCTCCCTCTCTTGTATATATATGTATGTATTATAGGTGCCCACCCACAAGGGCGTCATGCATAGGTTCTTTGGATTTGATGCGCTGCAGCTGATGTGGGAGTTGCAGGCCGTTGCTTTAGACGACCTCTTTATTGATTCTATTATTATTTTAATTCTTCTTAGTTAGGGCATGTGTCACCCATTTCCCTATTCAGTTTGGTTATATCAGAGATCTATGTTTATTTGTATTTTCTGTATTCGGTACTCCTTGGTAGTTAACTATTGTCAAGATGGTTTCATTTATAGTTTTAATCTGATTTGGCTTATCTGGATGGTTTTAATTCTTGGGTGTTATTGCTATCCTTAGTATTTATGTGATTCTTAAACTGTTGGTTGTTAAAAAGGTCTACATATTTGGATTCAATAAAAATGGAAATAAAGTTTTAAATTGTTTTGACACTTAGCTGAATTATTCATAGTGTTTAAATTGGTATATTTTATTTTGCGACAGTGATGCTAAGAATGAACCAACTGTTCAGATTGATTTTAATTTAATAAAAGACTGATCGCCCGGTATTTAATTAGGCGGGGTGTCACAATGTTTCCTAGCTATTTTCATTTCAGTCGGACTTTGTAATAGTTATTATTATTTTTTGGATTATATTAGTGGATGTTGGTTTTTTGTCGATGGTTTATTCGACCGGTCATTTATTAATTTATTTAGTATTGATTTAGATTCATGGGTTGTGTGGATGGTTCATATTGATATTTATATGGTTATTGTTGTTAAATAAACAGATTAAAATTTTGACATCAAATTTTGAATACTAGGTGGTTAGTAAGTTTTAAAAAGTTTTTGACAGTGATGCTAAGAATGAACTAGCTTAGATTCCTATTTTAATTTGATATAGGACTGATCACCAGGTATTTTATTGGGCGGGGTGTCACAGATATATTTCGTCCTTTATTTCATGGTTTCTATTTAACACCTTTTATACTCATATTATCTCTGTTTCTCTTTGCAGTTCTTGGTCAATTATGACCAAATATTGATTAGGGATGACTAGTTGAAGTCATCATATGCTAATGTAGAAGAATCTTTTGAGGGCTTGAAGAATTCCTTGCAAGAGTCTGGGGAGGCCGTGAGAAGAGATAGGAAGGCTTGGCAGGATAAGTTAAAGGTGGTTGAATATAAGGCGGCTAAGTTAGAGAAAATATAAGGCTACTGATGACAAAGTGAAGGTTGTCGAGGAGAAGGTGAGGGAAGCTGAGAGCAGGACAAATGCCACTGAGGAGAAAGCCACTAACTTAACTACTGAACTTCCTGCTGATCGAAAGAAGTTCCTTGATTTGAAGAAAGAAGGATAATGAGGAAGCCTATAACAAAGGCTAGGACAAAGCGTTTATTGTTAATGGAGCCCTAAATCAGTACCTAAGTGCCCTTAGAGAATCCATTAACTCATTTCCTATGGTCCCCTATACTAGTAACAAAGGTCTTAAGACCCCAGAATCTCTTGGCCAAATTTCAAGAGGTCTCTTTGACTGTAATACTCATCTAAATTCTAAAAAACAAGCATAAAACATTCGTACAGTCGATGTAGTACCATCTCCTGAGGTTCGAACCACTTTAAACCTTTGTATTTTACCTTAACACCTCTCTCCTTTTACACGTCTAAGGTCCAAAGAGGAGAACCTGTGGGTTTAAAATCACATACGATTTTAACTCCCATCAGCATTCAAGTAATATTATTGCAATGTCTGAAGAACAACTCTAAAATATTATGAATGCTCATCTGGATCCCAGGAATAAATTAAGATATCATCAATGAACATAATGATAAAATAGTCCAAAATACATTTTGAAAACCCTATTCATATGATTAGTAAATATTTTTGGGGCATTGGTTATTATTAATGGCATAATGATGAACTCATAAGATCCATAACGGTTGATAAAAGAGGTCTTCAGTATATTGTCCTCCCTAACTTTAAACCTCAAGTATATATTTAAACAGTAGGAAGAACCTATCAATTAATCAAACAAATCATCAAAAAGCGATAACCAATACTTATTATAGGTCATGAATTTGTTCAATTTATGATAATGTACACATAAAAAAATTACCTATCCTTATTCTTCAAAAATAGGTCTGGGAATCCCCACGACGTTGTATTCCGCTGAATAAATCCTAGTATGAGAAATTGTTGAATCTGATCTGGAATCTTTCGCATCTCAAACTGTTCCATATATAGATGGAAACCACTTTCATATTGAATATAGGTTTAACGTCATGGAGATTGAAACACTCTAAATGTTGTGTTATTTTTATTATCAACATCTTACCCTTATACCATCCTATGATAGGGATCATTTGGTGAGGCCGAGGTTTGAGGCAGATATTAACACCAACTTAGATATCATGAGATTAATTTTATGAGTATGTAAATTACCATCAATAAATTATTTACATTTGTGGGAATGATTATTTTTTATCGTTGTTCCTCATTTCATTCAAGTCAATTACTCCATTTCATCTAAGCCATTGGGGTCCATGTATAGTTGGTGGTTAACAGTTCATCAAATCCTAATTTCGATTCATCGCGCTTTCTGACCATCCTTATATTTTATTTAATAATACCAAGGATGCCTATCGTAAGCCATATATTATAATGGGCCTCAGCCTACCTATATCTTGGCCTCGACTATATACAGAAGTATAAGTCTAGGTTTTTAATTTTGATATTCTTAGTCTTTTTTTCATAAAAGTTTATGGCATAAGACCCTTTGGCCTTATTATTTGACCATTTTTAGCATCCAGATTGAGTATGCTAAGAAAGTCTCTTACAATGATGGTTGGTCGGATGCTTTGAAGGAGGTCGACACACAAGCAGACTCTGAATTATTCCATAGGCATGATCCACGCAATCCTCCAAACCTTAATGAAGAGTTTGATGATGATGAGGGTTACAGGGAGTCCTCTGTGGTGACAACTATTGTGACTGACCTACCTCCTCCTGAATTAACTGCAAAAGATAAAGAGAAGGCGGAACTCATTTAGCTAGTTTTTTCTTATTTTCTGTTTGAATGTTTCCTTTTTTCTTTCTTTATTTATAATAGAAACACAGTTGTAGCCCTTGGCTTGGTAATGAAATGAACAAGTTGTTTGATCCTTTTGATATTCTCACTGTTTGATTGCCATTTTTTTCTTTCCTTAGTCAGACTTACATTCTTTTACTTGTGAATTTCGGTTCGATGCTAGGAAGACTATGATTATGTCTATTGAATTCAACCTGTTGAAATGTTGAAAAAGTTTACTTGAAGCTGGCCATATGAGTTTGACTAAAATAGAATTATAAGGGTTGCTCGATGCAGATGAATTAAATCAAGTGAAAGAGGCCTATGCACATTTGCATAGTCTTTTTGATAGGGTAATGGCGAACAATGTTGCATACTACAAGATGATTGAGAAGCTATAAGATGACCATAATATTTATAGGGCTATGCTCAACTTAGAATATGATGCCAAATATGAGGGACTAAGTGCATGTTGGGTCTTTGATAAGAAGCTACAGGAGATTACATTTGCCTTCAGGAAAAAGGAATTTATATTGACCCGAGAAGAGGAAAGTTCTTGGGAGGTTGATACTCTTCTTAAGAAGGAGAATAACAATTTGAGGAATGAGATAAAGAGCTTGAAGAAGTCGGTTAAAGTAGCACCGAATGAAGGTGACTCTTTCTTAGAACTTGAGAATGCCAGACTATTAGAGGTGCTAAAAAACTTAGCGAAGAAGAAACCCAAGTCTAGATAACTCTCTAGACAGGTAGATGTTGCTCAGCTAACTATGGATGAAGAGAGAAACTAAGAAAAAATTAGCTGACCAAGCAACTTTATTACATGAGAAAGATAAAGCCATCAAGAATCTCCAAGGCAGAGTAGACTGACTAACTTTTCACTTTCACAAATAACCCAAAGTTGTCTAGGTAAATGTCTATGATGAAGACTTAACTCATTTCTACGATCATCTTGAGAAAGCTCGTCGGGAAGGGTACAAATGGGGTTAGTTAAACGTGCTTGGAATGCTAAAGATATAAGATAAAAGTGACTTATGGTATTGGCATGGCCCATACATGTTGGACTATCCTAATCCTCTATTCAACACTAATTCCGAATGGATTCTGACAGACGCTATTTTCCAGAGCTTATTGTGAAAAAACTTAGCGGATTATGACTTTCAAGATGAAGATTAATACATTTTCCCCCCTCATCTGTTGGACCGACCAAGTAGCAGTCGACACAGTGGACCAAGAGATTTTTAAGCTACAACTTTACCCAACACTTTTGATTATCCTCCTTTTGGGTTGAGTAAAGCTGAAGGAAAATGCCCAGTCGGGTGAACTTATTTTTCTCGATTTTTCTCTGATTGTACGACATATTGATGGAATAAAAGGACTATTTTGTAACGTGCATGTTTATCTACGTATTTTAGTCTTTGATCCATAATTAGGCTTTGTAATTAGTGTACTGACTATGCAACCCACTAACTTGCTTAACTACTTTGATTAAGTTATGAACTTGAGTTATGGGGCCGTAGGTTTTACTAAAGCACTTAGGTTAAATTTTTTAAAAACTAAGTTTATGCATTAGTTACCAATGGCGACCAAGTGTATTAGGAATGTAGGCCATTCCTGAATTTAAGTTAGTCGGGTAAAACTCCTTGTTCTTAACTTTGAGTCATATATGAAGTTTTAGGGACTTCTTGTTCATGACTGGTCAAAGACGAGGTCACACATGAAGTTTAAAAGAAATTTCTAAAAAAATTAAAGTTGTAAAAGTTTAAATTTTGAAGTTGGAAAAGTTTGAATTTTGAAGCTGGAAAGTTCGAATTTTTAAGTTGGAAAAGTTTAAATTTTGTGGTTGATGTATATCACAATATCCCGAAAAAATGTGAAAGGGAAGCATAATTGGTAGGAAATCATAACTTCATTAGATTGGATAAAATGATTACATCAAATCAAAATTACTGGTAATACTTTTGAGGTGGTCAACATTCATAGGATTCTTAAATTCTTCCCCTTCAAGTGTTTCCAAGCGATAGGTGCCTGGTCGAATTACTACCGAGATATGGTAAGGACCATTCCAGTTTATCTACAACTTATTTTCCTTATGGATTACCTTTTTAAGTATATAGTCTCATTCTTTTAGGTTGATCGGCTTGGCCCTCCTGTTGGAGAACCTAACAGTCCTTTATTGATAAGTAGTCATTCGAAGTACAACATCCCCTATGACTTCTTTAATCATGTTTATATCCAGTCTCCTTATGAGATCACTTTTAGGGTAATTAAAATTCAACACCCTGTGAGTCGACAGACCTACCTCAGCATGTACCATAACTTTTATTCCAAAAGCAAGC